>JADMNL010000025.1:256237500-259202500 GCA_016271365.2 Neoceratodus forsteri
GTATGGGGAGAACACAAAAAAATTGGGAGGACAGGTTTAATGAAGCCATGCCTATCCCCTAGTGGCCCGTGCATCTGCTTGACTATGGGGGGCCCCTAATATGTTGACCAGGGGGAAGGATGACCCTCCCCCTCCTGGCCCCACCGAGGAGGGAGAGGAATCCATGGGAGACTATACATCTGGTTGAGAGAAGCAAGCAAGGGTCACAAGGAGCAGGGACAAGGCTGAGAGAGACACCCATCATCCCTGAAAGTAAAAAGCTTTATGGGAAGACATTTCTTATACTCCGTTATATGAACCCTGTTGACTTCAGTCGTGACTTCAGCGCTTATGACTTCAGGGGTCAAGCAGAACTTGTAAAAGATATTTCAGATATCAAGAATAACCTGACTTTCAAAAGTAGGCTGAAAGGTCACGCTCTTGAGCAGGCTACTTGTGGTTGGCAGAAATGAACTAACTTTACTGTCTCTTAGGGCCAATGATTTTCCTTTTTCAGTGGAAAACACTGGTAAAAATGGAATTTGTCATTTCTAAACCCTGCACTTGGGAGACAGTTATCAATAAAAAAAAATCACATTCCATTAGCTTTTTGTGCAAACCCCTCCATTCTGAGCCAAATTCTGATTTGCCCCAAGTTTGGGGAAAAAATGGAAAAAACAGACAGATTTTAAGATTTTGCCAGAACAGAATTGCTCAGTTTTGAAAACAGAAAATCATTGGCTGTAGTCCTTATACACTAAAATTATTGTATCAGAACTGTTACCTTTTCTCTGTATGTTGTCTTGTCATATGTATTGTTTCGTACTGTGTTCTATGTTCTGGGTTGCCCCAGTAAGCATACATATTCCAGTGGGCCTTCATTGATATGTTTATTTACTCTAGACCAAATGCCGATTTAGAGGTATGACTTTGGCCATCATATGTACATTACAGATATGTTTAGTAACAAACAAAATAACTATATGAAAATACAATGAAATTATTTTAAAGGATACCTAAACAGCATTTTGACAACAAACTATTCAAAAACCTGACTCTGTAGGTGACTAAAGGAAAGGCTGCTGTATTCATTAATGCTAAAACTACATTTACATAATTTATCTAAATGTGGTTCCAGAGCATTTGAAAATTGTAAAATCAGCCTTCCAATTTAAAAAAAAAAACTGTCCTACCTGCTTCCTAAAATGGTCGCCAAATGTGTTATGTGATGACATCATTGGAGTCAAAGTCAAAGAGATATATCACTCTCTGTAGTGCTAACTAGTTCTTTTTTCCCTTTGTATAGAATTGTTTCACCCAAATGGTCAAACCCATGTGCATTATTTTGTATAATGCACATGTTAGGCTATGGTTCTGTTCATTTTGTTTACTTTAACATGCTGAACATGTATTTTAATCCAACCGACTTCTCTGTGGCAAACCACAGTGCAGTATAAATCTTGAATAACCTGGTGATCTAGTGGTTATGGTGGATTTAGGATGCGACAGTGGGGGGTGCTGGGGTGGTGTGCATGCTTAATATACACTTTTTTAACATTTTTATTAAACCTTTATATTTTCTGCTATTATTCTTTTCTAGTACGTTTTTGACAGAACCTACAAATGTAATCCATAGTTTGAATGTAAACATTTGTACAACCAATAAATCAGACTTCTTCAACAAAGTGAAATGCAGCAGCAGCAGAAAGCAAGTATGTTACTATGTGGGGGGGTTGCAGCCACACCCTTCACCACCACTTAGAGCAACCAATTTTTTGTAGCAAAGTTCTTGTGCAGTCCAATGTTAGAGTTCATACTTTCTCAAAACTCAAATATATGCTTGTCCTGTCTTCTTTTTCCATGGGAAATAATAATGATAATAAGAAGCAGCATTTATATAGTGGTTTTCATACACATTGTATCCAAAAGTGCTTTACAAGCAATACTAGACTGATAGTGAAGTGACTGAACGTGTAGTGGCAACTGTTCCATACATTAATATCCACACACAGCCTTGGACAATTGCATGCACTGGTTTTATGGGAAGGGGAATGTTGGCCAGGACAACGGGGCCAGGTAGCGATCAAGGTACTGGCAGCCCCACATCTTATTTCTTACAGTAATCTGCTCATATTTCTCTCCTTCTGTCTTCCTCTTCCCTGAATTTAGCAGTACCTTGCAAGAGTGGCCTTCTCGGTCCCCCTCTAGTATTCATTCTTCACTATTCCTCCTCACACCGAAAACTGGTGAGCTCATCACCCTTCTGCATCATGAATGCAAGTAGTACAGTCCCCGTTTTATTTTGACATATCAAATATAAACATATCTTTCCAGCAAGCCAGGCTGATAGCAGCAGGGAACAAGGGGAATGACGGGCTTTCTTATCCTTAGATGATCTAGGCTACCTTTGATTAGGCACTATTAAATGATAGGTGTGTACACAATTTAATAGTGCTTAATCATAGGTGGCTTAGATCTTATATGGGTAGAAAAGCCTATTTTTCCACTTGTGCCATGCTGCTATCAGTCTGGTTTACCAGAAGATCATGTTTATCATTAATATGTAACTATAACACAGGAGACTGTACTAACCACATTCATGATGCAGAAGGGTAGTGAACTCACCAGTTTTTGGTGTGGGGAAACAGATGAGAAGAATGAATGCCAGAGAAGGCCAGAAGAGCCATTCCAGCAGGGTACAGCTATATTCAAAGTTAGTTGAAGATATGAAGGAGCGCTGAGCAGATCACTGTGAGATCTGACATGTGGGGCTGCCAGCATCGTGATCACTACCTGACTGTGGATGAGTAGCCAGTGATGACAAATACTCAGAGTGGCAGGGCTGCACCTAAACTGTTCCTTGAATTCAGTGTAGGAGATTACTGTCAGGTGGAGGGGGATGTTGACGTTTGTTAGGACAGTATTGAGGGAGCTGTGTACAGCTCATTCAAGATTTGGAAGGGTGGTAGCCAGCCAACTCGCATTGTGGAGTAGAGCACGGAAAAGTACTGGAGAGAAACTGCTGGGAACTGTCCTGTGGGGTTCTGCAGATCACAGGTAAAGGAGTAGACTGACACTGGAAGTCAGGTTGATTTGCAAGGTATTAGTATGCCTTGCCTGCTAATAATATTGTTTATCCATTGTAAGTGCAGCCCTTATGAGGGCATGAACAGCAGTTTTTCTGGTGGGTCATGATGCTTATTGCTTGGCCCTCAGGAAGACCTAGTTGTTGGTTAAAGAGGTGAGAAAAAAACACAACAGGGAACTGTACATACTACCATCACTGTACAGAAGGGTGGTGATCCACTCAATGTTTACTGTGGGAGCAGAAGTCAAACACTGAGAATGTTAACTGGAGAGTGATTTGGGAGGCATTTCTTGACAGTGCCAACTGATGATGCATATCAGTATAGGTTTGCACAAGATTACAATATGAGGTGTGATAAGTCTCTTCACGAGACAGCAAGCTCATATGAGGCCCCAGGAAGTACTAAGGACAGGGTATGAATGGTGGGGTGTTCAACAGAAGGCAGGCTAGGTGCAGGGGGTTCACATGGAAAAAGAAAGCCTTATTTGTGGATTAACAAGAGAGCATGAGCTTTGGAACTGAACAAGACCGGTACTTTGCTGTGTGACCCTGAGCAAGTCACTAAACATCTTTGTGCTCCCAGGCCACACCTGTAAACAAGCTTTCAGCTTAGTGTGCCTCTCCTGGTTAACAAAAAACAAAATTTAGTGCATCATATAACCACTGTATCATCAAGTATTAGAAGTGTTGTATTGTAATGCAGTTTGCCAAAGAAGAAGTCAGCTGGACTGCAAAACATTTTCTGCAAGTTAAAGTAATCAAAATGAACAAAATCATAGTCTAACATGTATACTGATCAAAATAATCCATGAGGTAATACGTGGTGTTGATCATTCTGGTACAACAATTAAAAATAAAGAGGGAAAAAAGAACTAGTTAGCACTATAGAAATATATGTGGATCTCTGGCTCCGATGATGTCATTATGACTCATCACTTAACATACTTGGCAGACATCTTAGGGAGAAGCCAAGGCTGTTTTTTGAAAGTGAAAGGCTGATGTTTACATTTTTCAAAAGCTATAAAACTGCATTTATGTTATTTACCTAAATGCAGTTTTAGCATACATGTAAACAGCAGCCTTTACTTTACCTCACGATGAAGCCAGATTTTGGAGTTTGCAGTTTTAAAAAACTGCTTGTTTAGGTGCCCTTTAATGTAAAATGAACACTGGCAGCCTAATAAATACAGTAAATACTTGCGAACTCTTAAAACAAGTACTGTATTTCATTGAATAGAAGCCATGGCTTCTACTACAATTTTGTATTTTGACCTGTGGCTTGTATTTGAGGACAGCTTGTATTTTTTTTTTTTTTGGGGCGGAGGGGACTTGTATTGCAAAATCAAATTTTAAGTGTGAAAAGAGAATATGTCATATCCTGAAATGTGATCAGGTATATTGTTACTGGTCTACTTTACAGCAAAATAAGCACAACAAAAATAAACTAAGATCAAAAATTTAAAAAGAATTACAATAATCATATTTACGGACATGAAAATCTCAGCAAGTCCCACCTAGAGTGCTTTATCTGGGTTCCATGTCATAACCTCGATTATTATACAGCGACTTCCATGACAGCGAGTCCATTTTGCTGAATACAAATTCAGCAACAGAGCAACCAACAAAACAGCCACACAACCACAACGTTCAAAAAATGGACAAAATAAAATAACGTTTAATGTAGGGGGCTATGCTCCCCACAGAGCCCCATTAATATAATTAACCGGAGGGACACTGGGGGTAAGGGGAATACACGGGTGGGGGGGCTACAGTATTCAGGGGGATACCGTGGCTGGGGGCAGCACAGTCAAGGAACCGGAGGATGCAGAACGCAACAAAAAAAAATGCAATACCATAAAACACATTTACCAAGAGGTAGCCCCAAACTTGGGACCATGCCCATCCCAACCGGTCACCGTATACACCATTCCAGGTGACTGGCTTAGCAGCAGCAGACTTCCTTCCTGTATTTCTCCTACATCACTATACCCTACCAATCGTTTGCTCTTGCTATTCTGTCACTGTAGGCTCGCTGTTCCTGCCCTTACTATCCCCTCACACTAGCTATTCCTTCAGGCACACAAACTGAGTTGCTCAATTTGCTTTGCCCATATCATTGGATACCCTTTATCTGACATGACTTTATCCTTGACTAGAAGCTACGGCTTATATTTAAGGATGACTTTTACTAAAAGTATTAATTATGACCTGCGGCTTCTATTCGAGGGTGGCTTCAGTTCTATGAAATACGGTACATGGGAGGTGGAGATTTTTTTTGTTTTATGTCCAATGGAAGGAAAGTTCAAAAGTCAGAAGTGACATAAGCAAGGGACCTTTACCCGCAACCTACTGGCAGCCAAACTTTCTTTGGAAGTTGTCTATCATTAGACTGAACGTTATCAAAGCAGTGAATAAACAACCATGACACACATACATATATATTGTACTGAATGAACATGTGGTGGCCAGCACTGTATTACCCTTTTTGGAGCTAGTAACCCATAGGCAGGGCTGGTGTTATGAGTTTGGGGCCCCCTCAGCAGGATAGGTGAAGTCATGTCCCCCAAACATGGCCTACCATCCTCCTGTGTGTTGAATGTAGCCCATATACTGTATGCACTGTTTTATTTATTATCGGTACAAACAGTGCTACATTTATGTTTTTTAGGAGGAGACAGCAGTGTTAATCCTTGGGCTGTTCTTTGCATTGCAGCCCATCTGTCTCTTATTGACTGTGTCATAGCTTGGTGAGGCATATCATGACATCGTGATCCACATCAGAAGGAGCTGCACAGCCCTTTCTTGCTGTTTTAGTAAGATAAAAAGATTAAAAAAAATTTAAAATAAGGTAACTTGCTCTGGTTGGGGCCCCCTGTGAGCAGGGACCCCCAGCTACCGCAGGTTTTGCTCGTGCCAGAAAACAGCTATGCCCACAGGAGATAACAAAAAACTATAACCAGCCAACATTATTACAATGAAAAGTATGAAAAAATGACATTTGTTTTATGTCTTTGGTACTGTACCACTGTTCATTCTTGCAATACATGAAAAAATGAAACCCTTTGTTTCTTATTTAACAAATGTCCTGCAGATGGCAGCATGGTAAAGCTGGTATACAAGAAAATGACTTATTTCTGAAATGTACCTACAGAAGATACAGAGAAATAATTCAAAGCATAATTGACGCTTCCAGAAAAAAAAGAAAGAGTGTGTGTGTGTGTAGAAGGGATGAGTGTGGGTGAGCATGAATTGTAAAAGCTATTTCATTACATCTCTTTGCTTAGTGCTCTGTTTTGCCATATTCATTTATTTGAAAATTGGTAACCGGGAAAGGCACACTGAGTCAAGGCTCATTTCCAGGTGGGAGCTGGGGAAAAGGTTCATTGTTTAACCAGGAGAAGCACACTAAGCCAAAGCTTGTTTCCAGATGCGACCTGGGAGCACAAGAAAGTTAAGTGACTTGCTCAGGATCACACAGGCCCCATGCACACTGCACCGCTCAGACCCTGTAATGGATAGAAACTGTTACAACTGGGGAGCGGTGCAGTGTGTCCACATTGCTGCGGTGTCTGTTACGGGACCCGGCACTGCCGGTCCACTCTTTGAGAGCCAGGCGACTGTTGCAGTGGCACCCGGTCCCACAATGCAGCTCCGCTGTCAGGGACGGTGCCACGTCCACACTACACCCGTAACGTTATCGGCGAAGCGGTTTATAACCGCTGTTGAAACTACCTCATATGTGGTTTCAACAACGGTTACGGAAACGCCTTCTGTAACGTTGCAGGTGTAAACGCAAACCATTGCGGTAATGGTTTGGACACTCTGTAACGTTACAGAGGGGTAGTGTGGACAGGGCCACAGTATGCACCTAGGCGGCAATGTGATTCAAACCCAGGTCTCCAGATCCACAGTTCAGAGCCTTAACCCACTGTGCTATACTACCTCAGGTTACGGGGTAAAACAGTATAAAATTGTAGTATTTCACATGATACAAATAACATGCAGACAATTGACAGCTCGAGTCAGAACTGGTAAAAATGTGGAACACGATAAAGTGCAAAATATGTTGTACAGGCACAAGGGCAAAATGAAAGAGAGAAAAGCATCAAGCATTACAAAATCAGACAAAGCAGATGCAGGTGGGTAGATTTAGGAGTTACAGCATGGATTTTGCTGCAGGGGCTGATTATATAATTAGGCGGGGGGAATAGCGAGGATGGGAGAGAAGAGACAGCGGGTTCAGGAGGGGGAGAGACAAGTACAAGAGGGAGAACTCTGTGAAATGAGCTAAATGTTATATGGTCTGTGAAAACTATGATGTACTATCATAGGGGGAATACACCTTAAAATTCTGCCCAGTGAGCAATCTATATTGCATATGTAATATGTGACCTGATTATGTTATAGAACATCTATTACAATCTATAGGAATATTTTGCTTTTGTTGCCAGAATTTCTTTCTGAATATAAGAATGTAGACAAATCACTGTGAAGCATCTACTTCTGGTGAAAAAAAACAAATTAATCTTTAGCAAAATGCTACCTTTGTTAGTTTAGTTGTTTATAGACCTGTAATATTTGCAAAAAAAAAAAAATTATACATGCAAAAAGGGGTAAATACTAAAATGTTTCAAATTTATGCAGAAATACAGTAATCAGTTACAGGCATCTTCAAATGAATCCCACCCACCTGTTTTAATAAATAGACTTTTGAGCCTGTTGCATCTATTAAAGTTTACAGGGCTGCACTCCAAAACAGAGCTAAGAAATCAAAACTGAAATAGTTGAATCTTCATAAAAAGAACACATTTGAAGAGCTGCTGATGCATGAAAGAAAACTTAAAAATACATGATATTTAGGTACAATTCAACTTGCATTCCATATATATTCTATGCATTTCTCCTCTCTGTTATTTATTACTGAGGAAATTTGCATGAATACATCATCTTTATGCCTCAGAGTTCATTTGCTTCTGTTGCTTACTCCCCACTTCAAGTCATAATCCTGTGTCGTGACATCACAATCTGTTGCCATGGGAGTAACTGTGATGTCACAAGCAGTGCTCTATGGCTTCAGGTAGGAAAAAAGCAGCAGGAATAGACAAACTCTTCAGAAGCAAAGATCCTGTTTTCATGCAGATTACACCAATAATAAATAATAGAGAGGGGGGATGCAGAACTAATGTGAAATACAAACTGGACAGTGTCTGAATATTAAGTTTTGTTGAAGTTCTCCGAAGGCGTCAGCTGCTCTTTAAGACCATTACAATGAAAAATTTAATGTATAAATTGGACACACAATGACATGACTTGGAATATGTCATTTAACATCCCTTGTGAGAGGGCAGGACTTTTATGACTCATTCATGAGTTATTATCCTAGCTCCTTGTGCAGGGAGATAAATGGCATATTCTGAGTGAGGCCATTGTGTAGTCCATATATAAAATGCAGCATAAGTGAATTAGTTGAGGATTGCAGATAGATGCAAACACAGATAGGTTTGCGGTATTTATTAAGAGCAGTGTGAAAAGATGTTTGAATCCTTATTTTAGTTTAAGTGATACTGGTTTAATCATTCAGTAAATGGGTGAAGTTAGTTTTTTTTTACAATATAATTTTAGAAATATTGTAAAACTATTGTTATTGCTATGTTTGCATATGCTGTTGCATGGATCAGAATCTCTTATCTTGCAATACAGTATGAACAGTTTCTGTTGATGACTTCATATCATTACTTAATATCATTATATGCACTTATAATTAGAAAGCAGCATTATACACATATAGAATAGTGCATGGGCAACCATACAAAAGCTGTGTTTCCATTGAGGGATTGAGATGACAGCATAGGGACCGAGAGTGAAGTTTGAGAGGTTCCTGATATCATCCCAATCCTCAGATGGAAACACATGCTTTTTTTTTTGTGAACTCTTTTATCACCGGCTTATCCAGGGCCCCACTGAATGAGGCCCAGTTGAGTTGCCGCTACCTCCCTGACTGAATCCCCTGCCCGGTGACGAATCAGGGGCAGGGTCCACCCCTCCAGACCCTAGACACCAGGAGAAAGGACTGCTGTGTGACTGAACTTCTCTGCTGGGACTAAAGTAGAAGAACTTTTGTATTTGACTTTTAATTTAGGGTAAAAAAAATAACATACAAAAAAAAAGTGTGTGTTTGGGTTAACTGAACTGAATGGGTATCTGAAGAGTTATCTAGGTGTAAATCTCAGGTGACTGAAAGGACTTAACTGCTGTGAGGTTTAAATTACTTGTAGAAAGATCTGGTAAGTAGGGGGAGTGGCTTAGCTAGAAGGAAGCTACATTTAAAGACTGCCTTAGAAAGTTTCTGCTAATAGCTTGGCAGAAGACACCAGGAGAAAGGACTGCTGTGTAACTTAACTTCTCTGCTGGGACTATATTGCGCTCCTTCCCTCCCTCCACCCGCTCCCCCACTCAAAGCTAGTTCTATTTTTATAGACACAGAATTTGACTGACAACAGGAACTTCCTGTTTAGGGGCAGGAAGTGAGTGATCACAGAACCACCAAGGACCCACCATCCTAGAAGGGCAAGAGTAGCTCTCCGGCCCTCTAGCTGCTGGAGGTCTGCCTCTGAGCAAGTAAGTGGTCTACTGCGAAATATAGGATATTCTTGTCTTAGAACAGGACAATCAGGAGCTTAAAGGGCACACAGAAAGTAAGGAGAGAGAAAAAAAAACAGAGGAAAGAGTAAGGATTGCAAACAGTTAAGGGGCCAGAAATAAGACATGATTGGAGTGGTGCAGTGCAGTGGCTGTGGAGCAGCAGTCTTCGGGAGACGTTCTGGAGGATGCGGTGTTGTCCCATCTGCAGGCACCTCTCTGGGCTGAGGGAGGAGGTTGCTCATCTCCAGGCTGAGTTGGCCAGGATTTGTGGGACCTCCTCTTCCATCCAGGGACCACCAGTGCCACTGCCGTTGCCTCAGAGGTTGCCAAGAAAGAGGAGTGGTTGGACCACAGTGGGCTCAGGGAGGGTGAGGGTGGTGGAACAGAGGTGCATCCCTCCCATTGTACCTCTCCACAATTCCTATGCCATTCTGGCAAAGTGTGGTTCCTCTATGGAGGCACCCACAGTGGAGACCAAGGAGGATGCTGGGAACCTCCACAAAGGAGACCCACAGGAGGGTGGCAGGGGACCCTGCAGGGGAAGGAAACAACTCCTGGTGGGGGACTCCATTGTTAGGAAGGTAGAACTGGGGGAGGAAGGGGAGAGGGAGGTAAGGTGCCTGCCTGGCGCCATGGCTTGCAGGGACAGAGGCAGATCCTCAGGATTGCGGAGCAGCTGCACAGGGAAGGAGCTGGATGTCATTGTCCACTAGGGACAAATGACCTGGCTAAGAAAGGGATTAGAAGTGCAGGAAGAGTTTGTGGAATTGGGAGGGGCCTTAGTCAAATGTACCATGCAGTAACCTTCTCGGAGGTGCTACCCATCTATGGCATAGGAGAGGCTAGGGTGTTCCGCATCATGGGATTCAATCAGTGGTTGAAAAACTGGTGTGGAGCTCAGGGATTTGGCTTCATTGGGGACTGGGGGTCCACCTGGAGTGATGCAAGCCTATACTGGCATGATGGGTTGCATCTGTCCGGGAGGGGAACCAGGATCCTAGGTGATACGTTTAAATGCTTAATTGGCAAGCTTTTAAACTAGCCAAGGGGGGAGGCACTGGAAAGGAGCAGGAAAATCCTAGCCCCCCCAAATAATCACGGTAGTAAGTGCGGCAAACACCAACATAGAGGTGTCAATAGGGAGAAGGGCAGGGGTAAATGAAGAAAGTGACAAAGGCAAGAAGGACAGGGATGGGGCAAAAGGGAGTAAGGCCATCAGGAAATGGAGGGTAATGAGTACCAGTTCCCGTAGTCTGGGCAACAAGCTCCCTGAGCTGATGGCCTTAATGGAAGAGGGATGCCTGGATATCGTAGCAGTCACAGAAACATGGTACACAGAGAACCATGACTGGGATGTTAACATACCAGGGTACATAACCTACAGGAGAGACAGGCAGGAGAGAAGAGGGGGAGGAGTAGCTCTCTATGTAAAGGAAGGGATAAAAGCAACTGAACAAAAGAGTAAACAGGGAGGAGAGGAGGCACTGTGGGTCACCTTGGAGACTGGAAAGGGCACCACAATCCGCACAGGGGTTGTGTACAGACCCCATGTCAGGGAAGGAATGGACAAGGATATGATAGAAGGCATTCTTAGAATGGCAGAGAAAGGAGATACTGTTGATGGGAGACCTGAATATGCCAGATGTTAACTGGAGCACATTTGCTGCAGCCACATCCAAGAGCAGGGCCATTCTTGATGCCTACAGGTGGCAGGCATTAGACAGCTAGTTTGGAACCCACTTTCATTGAGAACATCTTAGACCTCGTGCTCTCAAGCGGGGGCAGTGAGAGGATCTCAGATCTAGAAGTGGGTTGCCATCTGGGGACAAGTGACCATCAAACAGTGTGGTTCACGTTAAACTCAGCTACAGAGTCAAGCCACAAAAGTGAGGGTACTGGACTTTAGGAGGCTGACTTTGACAAGATGGGAGAGTGCCTCAGAAAAGCACTAGCAAACAGGCTAGAAGGAGGTGGGAGCAACAATGGGAATTATCAAAACTGCCATCACAGGGCAACAAGCCTTTGTGTGAAGCAAATGAACAAATCAAAACAAAAGAAAAAGCCACTATGGTTCTCAAAAGAGGTGGCTGTGAAAGTCAGGAAGAAAAAGATAGCATTCCAGAAGTATAAGGAAACACAGAAGGAGCAGGACAGAGAACTGTACCAGTTAAGGCAGAAGGAAGCAGGGAGGGAAGTCAGAATAGCAAAGGCCCAAACTGAGGAAAAGATAGCCAACTCAGTTAAGAAGGGGGATAAAACCTTTTATAGGTACATCAGCGGCGTGAAAGACAAAGGGAGGGATAGTGAGGCTGAATAGAATGAACAGTGGGTGGGCAGAGGGACAGTGAAAAGCAGGAATACTGAGCGAATATTTCTGCTCAGTATTCAAAAGAGGAGGAAGTGCCTAATCCAATTAACAGAAGCACTCTTGATGGGGGTCGATCCCAGTCCTTTCACAGAAGAAAGGGTTCTGCAAGAACTCCTAAAACTGAAGGTGGACAAAGCAATGGGTCCTGATGGAATTCACCCCAGAATTCTAAAATTAAGGAGGAACTAGTGAAACCACTGGCTACTCTTTTAATAAATCATGGGAGGATGGTGTGGTACCCGAGGACTGGAGGAAGGCGGATGTGATTCCTCTTCACAAAGTGGGTCCAAGACAGAGGCAGGAAACTACAGACCTGTCAGTCTGACCTCTGTGGTAGGGAAAGTGATGGAGTCACTTCTGAAGGAAAGAATAGTAGTACCTAGAGGCCAGTGGAGCACAGGACCCAAGGCAGCATGGGTTCTAGCGGGAGGGTCATGTCAGACAATCTAATAGATTTCTTTGACTGGGTGACCAAAGTAGTAGACAAGGAGGGGCTGTGGACATGGCCTACCTAGACTTTAGCAAGGCATTTGAAACAGTCCCACACAAAGATTAATAGTCAAATTAACCTGCCTGGGAGTGGGACCCAGGGTGGTAGCCTGGGTAAAACATTGGCTGGACAACAGGACACAGAAGGTAATTGTAAATGGAGTCCATTCTCTGAAAGGGGTTACTAGTGGGTGCCGCTGGGAGTTCAGTATTAGGTCCAGTCCTTTTTAATGTCTTCATCAGTGGCGTTGCAGAGGGACTGGAAGGAAAAGTATGCCTTTGCAGATGACACAAAAATCTGCAACAGGGTTGATACACAAGGAGGCATGGAAAGGATGAAAAGGGACTTGGCAAGGTTGGAGGAATGGTCAAAGTATGGCAGCTAGGATTCAATGCAAAGAAGTGCAAAATAATGCACCTGGGAAACAAAACTCAGGGAAGAATACACAATGGGTGGGGAGGTAGTAACACGACAAAAAGGAAAGGGACCTGGGGGTAATCATATCAGATGACCTTAAGGTTAGCAAGCAATGTGAGAAGGCAGTAGGGAGGGCTGAGGGTATACTGGGATGTATAGGGAGAGGCATCAGCAGCAGAAAACAGGAAGTTGTTATCCCTCTGTACAGACAGTTGGTGAGACCCCATCTGGAGTACTGTGTCCAGTTCTGGAGACCCCATCTCTGCAAGGACATAGACAGGATAGAGGCAGTCCAGAGGAGGGCAACTAAAATGGTGCAGGGTCTGCAAGAGAAGCCGTATGAGGAGAGACTAAAGAGCTTAATATGTATACCCTTGAGGAAAGAAGGGAGAGGGGGGACATGATAGAAACTTTTAAGTACCTCAGTGGAATCAACAAAGTCCAAGAGGGTAGCATTTTTCAGAAAAAGAGACTTGCAAGAACAAGGGACACAATTTAAAGATAGAAGGAGGGCAGTTCGAGGCATGTGAGGAAGTATTATTTCACAGAGAGGTAGTGGATGCATGGAACAGCCTTACTGAGGAGGTTGTGGGGTCTAAAACTGTGGGAGGAATTCAAGGATGCATGGGACAGACATAGGCAATTCTTGTGGGGGTAGGAAGAAATAGGCTGTTGGTTAACTAGGATCTACGGCCTATCCTGTGGAAATGAGAAATGGGCAGACTAGATGGGCCCTAGCGGTCCTTATCTGCCGTCAAGTCTATATTTCTATATTAGATAGAGAAAGGACCGGGAGAGTCTCATCTGGGAGGGCCAGCCCAGCGAGCATGTCACGGCGCTCCTGGGGCCGCCATCTTCCTCTTGGAGGCCAGGGTTTTCAAACGTAGATGAGATTGCTCCCTAGGCGACAGACATGCAATGATGTTGGTGCGATGAGGGAACGGGCTGCCCCGTCCCTCAGACGTCTGCCGTCACCTCCCCATTCTTGCGTATCTGCCTAATGCAGTGCCTCCAGTCTCCACTGGGAGCTGTTGCAAGGTGGGGAACCCCCTGGATCCCACCCCAGGAGAGGGAAGCAGTCCTCCAAATGCTCGGTCCTCTCCTTCCCCCACCGACCCGAGTCCGCTTCCGAATCCTGGTCTCCGGCGTGGTGCAAGGTGTGGTGTCCAGCGCTTCAACCCTCAGCATCACTGGGCTGGCGGAAACACATGCTGAGTGGGGTTTTGGTTGCCCATATATTATATATTTCTTTTTAAATTTACATTTTTTCCTGCTGTGACTGGGACAGGTGGGCTTCCTTCATCCTCTGCCCTGCTGCCCCCCACCGTCTCCTGCTTCCCAGAACATACTAGGCACCCAGATAACACCATCTATTCCTTCCCCACCATGGTGAGATCAGGAAGGGGAGGAGGGCCGTCCCCCCCGAAGTACAGAAATAAAGTACACAAATCCAGTTCAGCCCCCTGGAGCCCTGTTGGTGAGGCAGGTGAGAGATGGGCAGGCAGGACGTCATGTGTCCTGCAGTACTATCTTTTTTCCACCATGCTTGGGCACACTTGTCGATGTGTGCATGTGGAGACATGTACATGTTGCAGAGTCCTGCAGCACCACTCACTTCTGCCTCTCCTTAACCTGCACTGCTGCCAGACCTCCAGTTACTGGCAGTATTTCTGCAGAGTCAGCAATCCTCCCTTCCTGGGAGAGGAGAGCAGTCCCTCGAATGCTCAGTCCTCTCCCTTGGCCAATCCCTGGCAACCCGTGCTCATTTCTGAAAATGGGTCGTCAGCGTGGAGCAAAATGTGGCATCCAGGAACTCAGTCCTGAGTGCCACAATGGTGCCCCACCTCATATATTATTTTTCATAGGATTTGGGTTTTATAAGTATATCAGTAAATATAATGGAGCAGGCTGTAATACTTCTGTTCTTAGTAAAAAAAAAAAAAAAAAAAGAGTTTATTTATTTATTAATTTTTTAATACATATTTTAACCCCCATATTTTCCCTTCTGTTTTTGGCCCGTCCCCGTTCTTGGCCATGTGCACACATGTGGAGGCATGCGCATGCCGTGGCTTGAGACACCCTCCCATGACGTGCCGCTCCCTCATGTCTACGCTAACCATCAGACCTCCACCTGGTGGCAGCGGAACTATGGTGGAGTGATGACCACCTCGAGAGAGGAGAGCTGCCCCATTGCTGCTCAATTCTGCTCTCACCCTCCCCCCCCCCATGCCAGCTTCCTGATGACCTGAGTCTTTATTCGAACC
This sequence comes from Neoceratodus forsteri, assembly GCA_016271365.2. NCBI lineage: Eukaryota > Metazoa > Chordata > Ceratodontiformes > Ceratodontidae > Neoceratodus > Neoceratodus forsteri. The sequence goes on from JADMNL010000025.1 coordinate 256,252,749, forward strand.
CAGGTCATCGGCATGATGAGAGATAAGGCATCCAGCGCATCAGCCTTCTGCGCCACCGGGTTGCAAAAAAGAGTTACTTTTAAAATCTGAAATGTGAAAAGTGGCAGATTTGTGTGGTGGTGGGCAGGGAGGCATCACAAGAAGGGACTATTAGGACAAACTTCAAAGTGAAAAGCTGTAGTATAGTAGTGATGTCACTACTATACTACAACAACTTTTCATGACCTTTGAACAGTAGTACAACAACTTTTGATCACCTTTGAACTGTCCTACAACAAGAAAATTGCACATATAAATCCATACACAATAGGAGCTAACCATATACTATAGAAAAATATTATGCTTTGCATGTATAGGTCAGCCTTTGTGTCATATTGCCTGCTCATATGCTGTGCTACTGTTAGTAAGGTATTCTGTATTGGTTCCCAGTTGTATTCTTCCCGTTGGCCTTTTTAGTTGTTACCACGTGGGTTTAAGAAGAGGTCAGTTCTACAGGGTAATCTGCCTCCTGCCTTTGCTGCCCTTTCTCTATACAAGGAGCCTATTGCATTGTGAGTTGCCACCCTCCCCATCTACCTAGTTCCCACCTTCCCCTTGTTGGTTAATTCTAGGCTTCCTCCCTATCTGGGTGAAGCCCACATCCCCTAATTGTTTAAACTTAGGCTCCCTCCCTCCCTCCCTATCTGGGAGAAGCCTGTATTCTACCAGTTTTTTTTAGGCTGTCTCCCCATCTGGGTAAGCCTACAATCCCCAATTTGTTTCATTTCTGGCTTCTTCCCTATCTGGGTAAAGCTCACATCCCCCTAATTGTTTAAACTTACGCTGCCTTCCTATCTGAGAGAAGCCTGCATCCCCAGATTGTTACATTTAAGGTTTCCTCCCTATCTGGGTGATGCCTACATTCCCCATATTATTTAATTTTAGGCTTCTTCCCAGTCTGGGTGAAGCTTGCATCCCCATCCAAATTATTACTGTAAATCATCTTACTCCCTTCCAGGGAGAAGAATACAAATCCACCACATAGATTAACAAAGTACAGGGTGACAACTGCTTGCTGTCCTTCTGATAATGATACTTCTAGTCCTATCACTCATCTCAGTCTTATTTTCCCTCACCTTCCTCCCTTCACAGCTTACCCTTGCTTTCTCCCCCCCATTCTCCCTCCCTCCCTACTCTTCTCCCACCCTTCTTTCCCCTTGCCTCTCATCCTATCCCATTCCCTCGGCATCCTGTGTGCAGACTCCTGCGTTCTCCTTAACTTCACCTTGAAGCCCTGAGGTGCCTTCTTCCCTCTTACCCCTCTCATTCTGCTCACATTCACCCTCTCCCCTCCTCTCCCCATACGCGTCTCATAGGCTCCCATAAAATTCTTATCTCACTGCTGCTTTTAGTGGCAGGTGATACTGAGCTGAATCCAGGCCCCGCTCAGTCATCTTCTCACCTCCCAAAAGACTGAGAGTGATCCTTGTCAACACTTGAAGCCTCCTCTTCAAGACTGACCAGTTGCAACTGCTCCTGGTTAGTCTCAAGCCTGGTATGCTGGTGATCTCAGAGTCTTGGCTCTCCCCCAAGATTCCTGACACTGCAGTTGCCATCCCTTAGTACATAATAATTTGGCAGGATCATGCTAAGAGGAACAGTGGAGTTGCATTCTACCTCTCCTTTAGCATCCAGTTTGAGCCTGTACTCTCTGTCATCTCCCCCTCGTACCCTACGAGTTGCTCCTTGTCAAACTCTCCTTCCCCTTCTGTGTTCCTATATTCATAGCTGGTGCCTACTGCTGTCCTGGCATGTCCCCACCTTCAATTACCAAGCTTCTTGCCACTATCACCTCCCATGCCTCCTTTGGTGATCTGCTTATTCTCGGTGATTTTCATTTCAATTTGCTCTCCCCCCCTCTAAATTGTGCCAAAACATTAAGTTCCCCATATTCAAAGGGTAGTGCTGGAGCTAACCTGGGTTTGTGCTTTCCCTCTGGTCAGGGCCATTTTCAGAGGCCCTTGGAGTGCTGTCCAGACCTGGCAGTGCCAAGTCAATACATATACTGATGCAACTAAATGGGGGGGTCCTTCATGCATACTGGTGCAGTAGTATATTCAAAGGTTTGTGATGGCCGTAAACAGCCTCCAGAGCAGCGCTGTGTACCACTGCTGAAAACAACATCTTATCTGGGCGCTAAGCCCTTGCCCCCACCCCCTGAAGGCAGGGGGCTGTACTGCAGCCACCACCACCCTTACCAAGATGTCTGCCCCACCCCCTGATCTCCTGACCTGTCGGTTGCATCCATAATCCTGGTGAAGTCACCTTGATCACCATGCTCCATTAAATCGGTTACTGGCATAGCCCTCCTCTCACCTGCTTAGATGGCTGCTGTCTGACAGTCACAGGGTGTGGTCGTGTACAAGTCCTCCAGCTCTCTTATTGGCCTAATTAAGTACCAGACTCTCCATGATGTGTGTACCAAAGCTATCAGTCTTTCCCAGTTTGAATACTTCAGTCCCTGCTCCAGAACAACCTTAATCACTCCCCTATGTTTTATTTATTTAAGTCTTTGTTTACTGGGTAAGTGTGCTGATCCAAGGACCGTTTTCTGACATGACTTGGGCCACAAACAATCACACATATGAAACAATTAAAATAATTTACAGTCCAATAAGAGTAACAGATTACAAGCTGTACAGACACATGTCCCAGAAGATACACACACAGCAGAACAAGCAGTGGTACAGAGAAATAATGTACATTGTACAGTTGCAATACCGATGAGAGCAGATAACTAGCTATACTACAGTAGTTTGAAACAGGGTAGTGGAAAAAAATCAGTAACAAGCAGTAGTACTGACTTGAAACAGGGTAAACATACTGCACTGCAGTAATCTAGTAGGATTAACAGTTCAACAAATAACAATACCTAGGTGGAGATGAATAGGGAAGAAGCAGGGAAGTTAAGTGCCGGTGTGGGGGCCGGGGGTAGAGGCACACACCAAGGGTACTAAGGTGAATGACAGAGTGAGATTCCTAGGAAGGGGTGATAGAAAGGAGATGGAGAAAAGCACAGAAGCTAAGTACCAGTGGTAACGTGGAGGCACACACCAGGGTTACTATGTACTGGGGTAAAGGGGAGGGAATGTAGAGCAGGAGTACATGGGTAGGACAAATAATGAAAAGAGCGGGGGGAAGAGGGTGGGAAGACACAAGAAAAACAAAGTAACTAGTAGGGGTAGGGATGGGAGGAGGAGAGAAGGCTAGCACATAAGGGTGAGGGAAGAAGAAAGGGGACAGGAGTAAGGGAAAGGGGTATAAGTAGCTGCACCCCTGAGGGGGTTTAACAAGGAGAGAAGGAACAGGAGGATTCCAGGTTCCACCAAGCCGCATCAACAGGAATTCTGTCGATTTACATTACAGCAACGGCACAGTGCCAACAGTAGGCATTGTACCTTCAGTGGAAACAAGTGTTTTTTATAGGGGCTTCACTCGCCCCCCACACTACACATTACCAACTCTGAGTCAGAGTTGTTTGAGAGGGGCAAACTCCCTGGTGACAGCAGTGTTGGAAAACCCACGGACCACCACAGCGAACAGCCGATTCTGTTGCTGTGATGGTCTTCACTGTTTTTCTGTCATTGCAGCAACCGTACATAAGGATTCCAATAGTAGCCAGGATCTGAATTGGGATTTGAAGGAGTGGTGTGAGGTGAGTGTGCAGATAGCTGCCAGTAAGCTGTTCCATAGAGAAGGTGCGGCTACTGACAGAGCTTTACTGCTTTTTACAGTGGAGACTCTGGGGACCTCCAGCAGGGGAACTGATGTTTTGCGCAGACACCTGGGGATAGTACGTGCCTGGAGGAGGGAAGCAGACCGGAACTTGATACGCCCACACATTGTGCCATCAGTGATACTACCAGATGCATAGTCAAAGCGACACTTGAGTGAGGACCAACCAAGAGACTGATACAAGTCGCAATGGTGGGTGGACAATGGAGCCATTAGCACAAAGGCAGACACTATTATAAACCAAGTTGAGTCTAAGGCAAAAGGTAGAGGACAGGAGGAGTAAATTGGAGATCAGTGGTCAAGGATTGGGAGCAGGTTCCCACGGGCAATGGCTAGTCGGGCAGCGGGGATAAGATAGCTCATTATGAGATAAGTGGTGCCAAGTTTTTGGTTGATTCTGCATACAACAGCGTTTATGTGCCCGGTAAAGGAAAGGGATGGGTCTAGGGTTACACCCAGATATTTGAACTCAGAGACTAACTGCAGTGGAGGTCCAGATATCAGGGATGGAGGCTAAGAAAAACAGGTTGCGAGGACTTCTGGAAGGATATCCAAGCTCTCTTCTCCCCTCAACCCTGTCCCCTTCCCTCTTCCTTAAGGTGGGTGACACTTCTATTTCTGACCCCTCTTCTGTTGTCTCAGCTTTAAATTCTTTCTTCACCTCCTGTGCCCACTGCCTCCTCCCCATCTCCACCCCTTACCTTCCCCCCACCACCTCTTTTTCTTCCCTTCTATTACTCCTGCTGCTTCTCTTAATGCCTTCATGGCTCTAAATCCTACAAAGGTGTGAGCCTTGGTGGTCTTGACACCAAACTCCTACACCTTTCCACCCATGCCATTGCTCTACTTATTACCTCCCTTCTCAACCTCTTTTTCTCCGTAGCCTTTGTCCCTGATACCTGGAAGCATGCCACAGTCTTCCCCCTTCCCAAAGGGGGTGATTCCACCTCTTCTGACAACTGTTGCCCCATCTCCTTGCTCCATCATGTAACTAAGATTCAAGAACACCTTCTGCTACCTCAGTTCTCCCCACTTCTTGATTCATCCTACTTCTTCACCCTTTTTCTGTCTGGTTTCTGGAAGTCCCACTCCACCACCACCTACCTCCTTTAGCTTACTGGTTCCATTCTGTCTGGTAAGGATCAGGGCTTGGTCACCACCACCATTTTTATTGACTTGGCCATAGTCTTTGACACTGTTGCCTACCCCTTCTCCTGGGCAAGCTCAAGGCTGTGGAGCTCTCTTACTCCTCAATCACTAGGTTCTGCTCCTTTCTTGAGGCAGGTCTCAAGCTGTCTGGATTGGAAAATCCATAACTCCCCACTCCTTATCAGCTCAGATGTCCACCAAGGGTCTATCTGTGGCCCAGTATTGTTCTCTGTTTTACTGAATGACACCCCCCTACTGCTTACTCCCCTGCATCTACCCATATGTATGCAGTAGACACAGGACTCTTTATCTGCAGCTCATCTGCCTCTGACCTCATGGCCAGGCTCCAACTGGACTTTACTAACATCCAACACTAGTTCCTGGTAAATTAGCTGCTGTTGAGTGCCAAGAAAATGGTCTCTGTGACCTTTGGCACTAGGCAGATGCTTGCCAGACTTACTCCTCTCCCCTCAATCCATACCCTGGATGGTGCTGCACTTGAGGACATCCCCTCATTCAAGAATGTCAGGATCTGACTGGACTGGCACTTCCAATTTCTCAGCACATGTGGATGCCATCCACAAGAAGCTGCACCCCAACTTTGCTGCGCTTTACAGGAATAAAGGGTGTGTCCCTCTTCCTGTATGTCAAGGGATCGTCTCAAAGATGATACTCCCTATCTTCAACTATGATGGTATGGTATACATTGCTGCTCACAAGTCCACCTTGGACAGACTGGACCTCTCTTTCACTCATTTTGCTGCTTTATTCTGGACTGTCATCCCCCACCCACACTCACCACTGCTCCTTGGACTCCACCCTCTCCTGCTCATCCTCTGAGACCAGACGCCTTGCCCATTGTGCTTCTATCCTCTCTAAATACTGGTTTGGCTTCCTCCCTTCCTAACTTGCTTCTCTCTTCTCTTCCCCCATCCACCATTTCCTACCCCCATGCAACTCTGGCTATCACTGTCACACTCCCCTCAAGGAAAGCCACTGCTTGTCAAACTACATTTTCCTTCTGTTTCCCCAAACCATGGAGTTTCGTCCCCCAAATATCCGCTCTGCCTTTTCCCAGCACTCACCCTTCTCTCTCCTCTGTGACTTCACTACTTACTCCTGCAGTTTCCCCTGTTAATGGTAGCTGGGTTACTGCCCATCACTGTCCTACCTCTGCTTCCCCCTTCTACATTACTGCAGTCCTCAGTTTCACTCTCCCCATTTGACAGCCTTGAACTTGGTATTGCCTCTGCGTATTGCAGATGTTGCAATCCTCCAGCTCTTAATTGTATTGTAATTGCAAATTTTCATTTTTTTTTTTTTTTTATTTTGAACCAGGAAGTGATCTGGGAACAGCCCTTTTTTCAGTCACGCCTGACAAAAAACACTTAACAGCAACAACATACAGAAATAAATGCAAAGTTACATCATTCACAACAGGAACATTTAACATTCTTGCTATACAACTTCTTTATAAGATGTTTACAGTGCGTAACATTTCATGCAGTTATTATTTATTTATTTTTTGTTTACCAGGCAAGTGCACAAGACAAGAATGATTGCCTATTTTCAAGCACGACCTGGGAGAGCTACAAACAATGGAACATTGTACAGACACGAAATACAATGGACATATCACAACAAGAATTAAGCAAAATTTAAACAACAAAGCAGTGTTCACAACTGGAACCAAGAGAGTTAAAATGACCAGATCTGACAGATCATTTGCAAACGCAGTTATCCTTCAGCATGTACAGTATTGTGCATTTTACTCCTTGCAATCCTGGTCTTTGCACAGTTGTTAAATATGATGTCTATTCACCTATTTTTGTGTTATTGTTCTTGTATTCCTCTCTGTCCTCCCTCCCTTCCCCTTCACCCAGGACACATCTGCAAATGAACTGTTACCAGCTTAGTATGTCTTTCCTGGTGACACTTTTGAAATAAATAAATGTGTTATACAGTTTGGAAAATCATTATCGTCATTATATAAACCCACTCCAGACAATGAAACTCTGAGTGCTGACAATTATATATTTATAATATTTGTTGCACAATAAAATCTCCATTATTGAACATTTTCTCATAATTAGTTAACTCAGTTATTAAGTCTTTGACATTTATATTGTGAAAGCTAACAGCTTAATTAAGAGACCTAGTTAACTAAATATATCATTGCAATTTACTCAGATATAATTAAAGCCTTGTGAGGTTCATTTCACAGTTTGACAAAGACAGAGGGCATCTACTTGATGGAAATCTTTTCTTATTTGTGCTATATTTTTAAATGTAGAAGCAAAACTGAGGTCTAGCTAACACATTTCCTTAACGTTCTGTTGGGGCAGTAAAAAGAATAGAATCTACTGAACAGTTTGGTCTGAAATCATGGTTACAGTAAAGAATGCGTCAGACAGATATTACATGGCTTCTTAATTGCTAAAAAAAAATCTAAAATGTTTAACAAATTTCTAAAACAAATAATTTTGAAATTATTTTCAAAGGTGTAATGAAATAAAAGCACAAAGGAGGCACTAGGAAGGTGTACACCCAATCTGTGCAGACTGAGGCTCGCTCCCAAACCTGAGTCATTGGTGTGGAAGTGCATAGCATTACCACTGAGCCATTGGGCCACCCTACCTTTTTTTTAAATTCATTGGCCTTACAGTAGTTTGAACACAGACATTGCCCACTGGCTGCAGACGCAGTAGCTATTAACTACTGAACAGCGTAACAGGTCAATATGCCACTGCTAAAACAGCGTGGCAAGAACTGTGCTGTGTAAAGCGTGGAACCATTTAGAGCGACGGGTATAATAGTGGTAGGGAATTACCACTGCCCCTGTTGCAGACTGCGGACTGCAGGAAGGGCTGAAGAAGCCTCAGGTGCTGTGCGTGGTTGAGCCACTCCTGTGTTGGAGTGGCTAAGGCACAAGCACCTGGGGCAATGGAGACCTGGGTATCAGGGTTTGGTTCCCCATCTCGCAACTTTTTTTTTATGGCCAGAAACTAAGTCCCCTCCCAAGTTTCTCCTTATCCCTTTGGTCCACACCCCTCAGAGTTGGTTATTATATTTCCGGGGGTGTGGGGACAAACCCCCATGTAGGTTTTTGGCGGGCAGAACCCCAGCAAAAACAAAAAACTTCAATTTTCCTATGGTGTGCACTTTTGTATCGGTCGGTGTGTTTTTTTTTTTATTTCTTATATTTTAGCTATAATTTTATCCTCATTTTTTCCCGACCATGCCCAGCTGCATGCGCACCATGGTACCAGCGTGCCTTCCTACTGCTTGCCACAGAGTAGCCTCCATTGCCCATGGACCTCCATCTGGGGACAGTGGAACTACAGCGGGTGACAGAGTCCTCCCTGTGAGAGGAGAGCTGCCTTTTGGCTGCTCAATCCTGCTCCACCCCATGCCGGCTCTCTGATAACCCAAGCTCATTCTCGAACCCAGGTCACCAGCGTGACAAGAGGTAAGGCATCCAGTGCCTCAGCCCTGTGCGCTACCAGGCTGGCCCATCAGTCGGTGTTTTTACCGACTCTATTTGCCCACATGTCATTTTGACTGCAGGATTGTTTGCCATACTGTTTTTGGTCACAACATTATGACCCCATGCCACTGAACAGAGGTCAGGCTGGAGAACTGCACAAGCCTGTGCATGGCTGGACAAGTCACACATTCCGTCACCATCCCATGCATGATGGGTTGCATGATTGTTCTTATGTAATTGATATGGACTCTGTCCTTAGTGGCACATTGAGCTTGTTGGTGATGATAATATAGCGAATACTAGTTGGACAGCTATGCACAACCATCTTGTGCTACCACAGAGGGGTTCTGATTACAGCAAGATGTCTGAAGTAATCAGAAACCTGAGGTGGCAACACAGGATGGTCGGGCATGGTTGCCCAATTAGTATTTTTTATAATGTGTGTTTATACATGCGCATATATATGCACATATAAACATATTAGTTTGACAGCTATAGATATATAGATACTACATATAATAATTGCAAAAAAACTCTGTTAATGCATCAGTTAGGGTTCCTATTACAGGGACAAAAGTATGGAAATTCAGTGTTAGGTTTCCTACCCCACCCCCACCCCATCCACACACCAACAGGCATCAGGGTTTGCCTTTCGGTCGTCTCCTCTCTCACCTATTCCATGTGGAAGGAAGCTGAGATGGTATAGTTAAGCAATAAGCCATGAGGGTGTGGGTTATCGGGATTTACCATGGCTGGAGTGGTTTGCCCACGAGGCGTAGCTGAGTGGGTAAATCCGTGCCAACCGTGGTAAGCCTCGATAACCTCCACGATAATGCTGATACTCTACCTGCAATTCAGTATATGTTTGTACTTAAAAAATGCCACATTTTTTTGTTTCACTTAAAAATATAATGATTTTATTAAATTATTCTTCCACACAATAAAATAGTCCCTCTTGTTTGTATAGTGAGAGACAGTGACATTTAATGTAGTGTTATTCAACATTCTTATGTATAGCATTCAAAACTTTTATTTAAGTTTATAAAGTTTCATTAACTGAGCAAACATATAGAAAACAGTTTGAAACAAAAAAAGAATTGGACACCGCTGAGCTCGATGAAATCTTCCGTTCTGTAGAGAGCGTAGAATCACATAGTAATCTGACAGAAAACGTACCTTTTGAAAGTCTGCCTCCAGTGCCAGCCCCACCGCTTCAGATGACTGCGTAATACCCACTGAGTTTGAGTTTGGAACTGCGGAAGGTACTGCTGCGGATGTCGGCTGCAGATCTGACTGGATGTTCGCGGGTTTTGGAGCAAGAAGCGGTGGGGCTTGCACAGGCAGACTTTCAAAATGCGTTTCAGATTATATGTGATTCTCTCTCTCACAGAATGGAAGATTCACCGAGCCCAGCTGGTGTCGGCGAGATAAAAAGAGGTGTCCATTTTTTTTTCACTGTAGGTGTGTGAGACGACGGTAGTTAGCGGGACATTAATATGGCGGCTATTTCGAATTTTACAGGCTGTCGGAGTAATTTGAAGTTAACGTGGCTCACATGGCAGGCTGGCACCTTTTGCAGTGATTACTGTACGATTTACAACGGGGGTGATGTGCCAGTCTGCCCTTCTGATTGGACCATTTGTGCAGTGCATGGTATAATATAGGAGAATAGGGTGAGAGTTATTCCCAATGACCCCAAGGCAGACGCTGACGCCTGTTGGTGTGTGGAGGGTAGGGGGCTGGGGTGGGGTGGTAGGGTTGGGAATCCTAACGCTGAATTTCCATATTTTATCTCTGTAATAGGAACCCTAACTGATGCATTAACTGAGGGTTTTGGTTTTTTTTTGCAGTGAATTTCCTTACTTTTTGTGATAGCATAATAGTGTCCTTATTTTACTGTGGCAGTGCAGGGTTCTGTGTACACTGTGCTCCAATCCCTCCATAGATGCACATATGTATGTAGGTATGAAAGCACAGCACCCTCCATGTGGCCAACAACAGTGACCAAGTTGTCAGCATAGCTAACTTATTACCCTACCTAATGTACGCTGGTACAGAGAAATTGTCAAATGCAAGGCAAAATGTAATTATGCGCAACTGCAGTGCCATTTTGCATCACAAGTGTGAAATCATATTTTGCTAGGATGTGAAAATTGACAGCTGTACTGTTCATGAGGTGGTGTGGAAAAATGGTTATGTTGAAAGTTTGGCGTCAAAAGATTGAAAAGTAACAAAGTTATGTGCATGCATAGAATAAATTTAATGGACACACATAATTCGGGCATTTTAAGGAATTTTGTCACCAAATTTTCAACACAGTCTTTTGGGGACCCCACCTCATGAACACTGCCACTGCTATTTCGTTAATCTGTCCCAAAAGGTGATTTTGTGCAATGACTGCACCATTCACAAAAGGAAGGGTCCTACAAGAGCTCGATAAGCTCAGGGTGGACAAGGCAATGGGACCTGATGGCATACATTCCAGGGTACTAAAGAAGCTAAGGGTAGAACTAGCAGAGCCATTATCAGAACTGTTTAGTGAGTCTCTGAGCACAGGAGAGGTTCCAGAAGACTGGAGAAGGGCTCATGTGATCCCACTCCACAAAGTGGTAACAGGGAGGAGGCAGGGAACTACGTACCAGTCAGTCTTACCTCAGTAGTGGGCAAGATTATGGAGACACTCCGTAAGAAAAGGATAGCGCAACACCTGGAATCCATAGGAGCACAGGATCCAAGACAGCATGGGTTTACAAAAGGAAGGTCCTGTCAAACTAATCTCATAGATTTCTTTGACTGGGTAACCAGAGTGGTAGACCAAGGGGGAGCAGTTGATGTTGCTTTCGATACTGTTCCACATAGAATATTGATTAATAAGCTGGGTAGGCTCGGGGTGGGTCAGATGGTCAACTGGGTGGCAAACTGGTTGACGGGCAGAAAACAGAGAGTGGTGGTAAATGGTATACAGTCAGAAAAGATGCAAGTCACAAGTGGGGTACCTCAGGGATCAGTCCTGGGGCCAGTCCTCTTCAGTATCTTCATCAGTGACATTGCAGATGGACTGGAGGGTAAAGTTTGTCAGTTTGCAGATGACACCAAGATCTGCAACAGAGTAGATGATCTAGATGGGGTGGGCAGAATGAGAAGAGATCTAGATAAACTAGTAAATAGTCAGAAGAGTGGCAACTGGGGTTTAATGCAAAGAAGTGCAAGATCATGCACATAGGGAAGAGAAACCCTGAAGCTATCTATAGGCTGGAAGGGGAGTTGCTGGCAGTCACAAGAGAAGACAGAGACTTGGGCGTCATCATCACTGATGACCTGAAATCATCCAAGCAGACCATTAAAGCAGTAGGTAAGGCAAGAGGGATGTTGGGGTGTATTAGTAGGGGTATCACAAGTCAGAAGAGGGAGGTAATAATCCTCTTTTACAAGACATAGTTGAGGCCCATTTGGAGTACTCGTGCAGTACTGCGACACCTTCACAAGGACATTAACTAAATTGAGGCAGTCCAGAGAAGGATCGCCAAAATGATGCAGGGACTGCATCAGAAAACATATGAGGACAGATTAACTGAACTCAATATGTATACCCTAGAGCAAAGGAGGGAGAGAGGTGATATGATTAAAACATTCAAACATCTTAAGGGCATTAACAAGGTGAACGAGTCTAACATGTTTCAATATAAGAAAAATAGCAGGACAAGAGGACACAGCATGAGATTAGAGGGAGGTCGATTAAGGGGTAATCATGAGGAAGTTCTTTTCACAGAAAGGGTGGTGGATGCATGGAATGGTCTACCTAAGGAAGTGGTGGATTTGAATACATTGCAGGGCTTCAAACAGGCATGGAATAGGCATAAGGGAGCAATACAGATGAGTATGAATAGAAAGGCCATTGACAGAGCAAAGGCCAATGGCATATTCATAAGGTAGAAAAAGAAATGGGCAGACTGGATGGGCCTTGCGGTCCTTATCTGCCATCAACTTCTATGTTTCTATTCTGCGCCACAGTAGCGAAAACGCATTTCAGGCATGATGTGAAAAATGACAGCTGTACTGTTCATGAGGAGGTGTGAAAAAATGGCAATGTTGAAAGTTTGGCATCAAAAGATTGAAAAGTAGCAAAGCTATGCGCATGCATAGAATAACTTCAACGGACACACATCACTCAGGCATTTTTTAGGAATTTTGTCACCAAATTTTCAACCTGGCCTTTTGGGGACCCCACCTCATGAACACTGCCACTGTTAATTTGTTAAATCTGTCCCAAAAGGTGATTTTGTGCAGTGAATGCACCATTCTGTACCACAGTAGCGAAAACATATTTCAGGCATGATGTGAAAAATGTCAGCTGCACTGTTCATGAGGTGGTGTGAAAACATGGCAATGCTGAAAATTTCTAATGAAAATATAAAAAATTGCTAAAGTTACGAGTCTGCATAGAAAATGTTCAATACTGCTTATAACTCAGGCATTTCTTTGGTAGTTTTGCACCACATTTTCAACATGGGCTTTTTGGGACCCCACCTCATGGGCACTGGTACTGTCATTTTGTTACTTGGTCCCGAAAGGTTATTTTGCACAGTGACCACAAACTCAACTTTCTGGACTGAGTAACGAAATGACAGTGGCAATGTTCATGAGGTGGAATCCCAAAAAGCCCATATTGAAAATAATGAAAAATGGCCAAGATAGCAACATAAGTTCAAAACACCATTGACAGCCATTATATGGCACTTACTTTGATTCTTCAGTTCGCAGTTCGGCTTTGAAGAGTACAGACGTGTCCCAGTCCACAAAAGATGATCTCCAGTGGTAAGTATAGGGCAAGGGAAGGGGGTGGGGTGGTGGGTTGCTCAGTGGGAGGGTCAGGATGAGGGAGGGGGACGGGAGACGACGAGGGATCATTTTCTTTTTTACTGGATAAAAAAGATGTTGGTGGACTGTTTTCTTTTTTTCAGGTATATAGAACATTTCATGACACTGGGGGTGAGCTCCCCAGTGTCTGACAATACTGGTGGTGTTGGGCGGGTATAACATAACTAGGGACACTGGGAGCAGGATCCCCAGTGTCCCACCTTTGGAGGCTACTGCCAACATGGAGACTGGGCACCCTGATGTTGGCAATATGGGAGAGTATTTTATTCTACTTGGGGACACTGGCATCTTGTGCCGACATGGGGATTGGGCACCCCGATGTCGGCACAAACATTTTTTTGTTTTAAAATAAATATTTCTGGATTTTCAGCTCATGAAGTAGGATCCTAATTCGTATCTCATCATACAAACTAAGATCCTACTTTGTATGATGCTGATACGAACAAAGAATTTAAATGTTAAATAGCACACATGTTAAGGGCATCTTCCAAGCAGTAAAGTGCAGAATGCACCCAGGTGGTCCCAGTAAGCAAGGTACATGTGTTGGTTCCTCCCCAGAATATCATTTTGGGAGGTTTCCAAATTTGAATTTTTTAGGCAAAACTGAAAACAAGATGGCGGCCATATGAGTAAGAAAATTTTCCCATATGAAGCAGGAGTCCTTCTTCATTTCATACAGCTATCTTGTAATGCTTACTGAGCATGCTTATAAATGTTTTTTTCAAATTTTTAATTTGCCACTCGTGGGATATCAAGAGTTCATTGACAACTCGTGATGATATTTCTGCTATCAAACTCCCACCCATGTCATATCCCATATATATATATATATATATATAAATCTTTTTTTGTAAACAAAACTGTTTTAACAGTGATCCATGGTAGCAGTGAACGTGCCAGCAGTTTCGTTTCAGAACTTGAACTGATTGCACGGCAGCACTTTGTAAAACACCCGCTGCCATGAGAATTTCTGATCAGCTGGTACATTGTTGTATCACAGAAGGGTATAACCACATTCTATGACCTTTGAACTGTAATACAGCAGTGTTTCAGCTGGCATAGAAATCCATGCTGCACCAACCCTCACTATACACTATATTTAAGTTGTTGTAGTGTCATCAGGAGGATGTGTTGTGTTGCTGCTGCTGTGATTAGTGAGCTGGGCTGTGGTGCCAGTGAGAGGAGTCCAGGGAGACCTACCACAAAGAAGTGCAGGGGTAGGGGTGGGACTAGCAATAGATGTATTTATTTATTTGTTTTTATTTATGTATTGAAAGGTGTCAGAATTACAATCCCTTGAGTCAAAGACTCCTTTTCAGAGGCTCCACGTCAAGAATACAGCAAATGGACATAACATTTAGAGAAAAATACATAGGTGAGGTGGAGGCATTACAGACACAGGTGAGAGGGAGGCACTGGAACTGGATAACACTTTACAATCTACACATGGAGAATAAATACATAGGTGGAACAAATGTTTTGAAAAAGCATGGTGTCACAACAGGGTACAGGAGGGTACATTGTGTAATGTGCACGGTTTACATACCTAAGGGTTGTGGTACATTGCAGGTATATACAATTTACATTTACAGTTTTACAGTATATTTATAGTACAGTTTACAATGTCACTTGGGCATGTGAGTAATTGAATGGATAGTTAACACTGATCCTTAGTAAGCTGAATTTGAAAAGCCTAAGAAATCAAGATTATCAGGATCTAGCCTTGAATGATATGATGAGGCAATATCCCCAGTTGTACTGAAGTATCTTTCCTAGAATTTGATTAGATCACTATTTCCGCTAGTCAGTGACTGTGTCACTTAGACATGCATCATGTGTAGTACTCTGGTAACAGGTCTGAGCCTTCCTTCAAAATGCCTGAGAAACACCTGCATTCAGTATTAAAGAAGCCCCCAAATGTTCTTGGTCATCTGAGGACCATCACTATCCAAGTCTTCTTCCATGTCATGCTGACGCCTGGTACTGGCACCAAGTGAAGCCAGAGGAAGGGAAGGGGGGGAGGAGGAGGAGGAGAAGTACAACAAGGAGGCTTTATATGCACATTCTTGCTAGTTTCTTCAAGTTGTCTTTGTTGCTCCATTGTAAATGTCCACAATACTTTCTGTTTGATATATTCTATGTATCCAGGGGAATTGAACACATCTTCATATCTGGGATCCCGTAGTGTTGCAATGCCACATAGCATGTGCAATCTAATGCTGTCAGTCCTACTTGCAAGCTGTGTCAAAAATATCTCTGCCACTTCTTTAATGAATTTTTCATCTTGCTGCTGCAGTGACTTACATGAACTAATAGTGTCACCAACCACTCTTCCATCAGCATCATCACTGTCATTCCTGCCACTATCACTACTGCCATTGTAGCTACCACCACCAGCCTTGCTTTGCTGGGTGCTGTAGAAGGTCCTAAATAATGGCATGTGTGATGTTCAGATAGCCTTGCCATGAGAATGACCATGCTAAAGGTATCCGAAATCAGCTAAGGGCAGCTAAATCAGCACTAAAATCTTTAGGGGCCTGTTCATATGGTTGCAGAAGTAGAACAAGCTCTTGTAGAACACATCACTACACCCATAACAGATATCCCTTACAAGGCATATAATCGAATTCCATAGCCCAGAACACAGATATGTGTTCAGCAAGTCCATGTGTTCAGCAAGTCCCTCCACCATATAAAAGACAGAGTTCCACCTCAAGGAAACATCCATGTCTGTATGCCCCACTCCTCAGTGTGGAGCACCTCCTCATTATCATTTTTGCCAAGTGTTTAAAAATTTCAGGTGCTTGCTTTTGAAATAATTACATTTTATTTGGCTGATCCTGCCATCCCTCCTACTGGCATTTTAACTCAAGTGCCTGTAGTGGCACATCCCACAATCACCCGCAGCTGACAACAGAGCCAAGGAGCAACTGTGGGAGCGTATGTAGTGTAAGCCTATAGACAGAGCTATTAATAGCTCCAGTTTGCCACTTAGAAGTCTCAGTGCTGTAATGAGTCCAAGTGCAGCCTTGCAGTCGACTACCAGTCTATATTTGGTCTCAGTATACCATCAAGACCTTGAAGTGGCAAACTGGAGCTATTAATAGCTCCATCCATAGGCTTACACTATACACATTCCTGTGGCTGCTCCCCTGCTCTGACATCATCTGTGGGAAGTTGTGGAATATGCTGCTAAAGGTGCTGGAGTCAAAATGCTAGTGGGAAGGATGGCAAGATCAACCACATAAACATAATTACTTCAAAAGCAAGTACCTGAAATTTTTAAATACTGGGTGAAAAATGCTAATTGCGGGGCATGGATGTTTCCTTTTAATTAAGCAATGCTGAGTAATATTGTGCTTCTGCTGGTAGTGGCAGAGACACTTGGCTCATTTGGAGGAATGATGGACCTGTCTAGTGATGTCTCATGTCAGGTGGTTTTTTTTATTGTGCATGTCTGTCAAGCATGTGACTCACCACCATATTTAGTGCTTGTGCAAAATAAAGTACATGGGGCAATACCCATCATTCATCTCTTTCAGCAGGTATTTTTTAAATAGTTTTTTATGTTACTGCCACTGTCTGTAATGAAGATTCCCACTTTCAGATCATGGGGATATATCCAGCTGTCTAGCCATGATTGAAGAACTGCAGCACATTTTAACCACTGTGCTTCCCCATCATAACTGACACATTAAGTAAGACATTTCCTTTACTAGTGTGCCTCTGTGAGGCTCTCTGTTTTAATATAACTCCAATAGGAGCTGGTGGTTGCTGAAGCAGGACAGGAATGGTGGTGGAGCTTGCCCATTGGGCAGTGAGACTTAGGAAGCTTTGGTCTGCACCATTTCTCCAGCTGTCACTAGTGAAAGGCACATGACTCCCACCCCCACCTCCTTTAGAAATGTCACCATCCGTGTGTGTACTGCCTCATACATACTAGGGAGAACAGGCTGGAAAACGTAAAGCATGTTTTCTCCAAATGCTGCTTATAGTTCAGTATGAAAACAATATTATAAATTGGCTACAGGCGTTACATCCATAGCAGTTTCATTCAAATCTGAATGTAGAATCAGATCGAATTTATAAGAAACTTGTTTTGGAATGTTGTTTGTTATGTTTGCAGGGAGGGAGCTCCTGTCTTTGAGTGATCCCTAATATATGTGTATAAGGATACGATTTTATGATTACAGATCTAACATGAACTTACCATCACATAAGGTGATGTGCATTGTGCAAAAGTCACAACACAAACTTTACGGAACTATTTTTGTATTCTAGTCCATGGACATTGCTGCGGTGGCAAATTTAGAATTTTTTTTAGAAACAGTTTTATATATTTATGTAATCACAGGATCCCACATTGTAGTAATGCAGGATGACAAGTATCTGAAATCCTAAGCATAAAATGTAGTTGCATTTTAATTATACTATACTTGGAGCCAAGAAGTTTTAATGTACTGTTTGTATGTTTGAAACTGAGTAAAAAAAACAAAAAAAAAAAAAAGTGAAGCATGATGGAATGTTGTATCTGGGCTTCATTCCATGCAGCAGTCTTCAAAAGCTGGTATATTTTTTGTTATAAAATGGCAAAAAAAAAAATCTAGAAATTTCATTGGCCGAGAGACTTCACCTGACTGTGCATTAAATCTCTATAAATGCATGGTCAGATGCTGAATCTCACCCCCCCAAAAAAAAACAACTACATAGAGCCATTTTACAAGTGTAATAAGCCCCTCCAGGGTGTACATCATAAGATTTTAATGCACTTCCCATGGTTGTAATGACACTTGGCCTTCAGCCTCGTGCCCTACTACCCCCCCCCCCGGAAGGTGCATTACATTCTTATAATGCACATCCTGTCATGGCTTTTTACTTACACATAGAATGGCTGAAGATGAAGGGCTGTCACCTCCTAAATAAATTGTGTCATTTGGGCAAAACTTAGGTGAGTAGTTGGCAGTTTAGTGTGGGAGTGGAATGACTCTGGCAGTGTAATTTGTTTTGCTAATGGTGGTTGAAGTGGTGCATTTGAAGCAGCACCAGTACCTGGAGACTGCTGTTGCTGCCATGGTGGCTACATTACTTGTACAAACTGTCTCATCCCCCTGTTTCCCATACACACTCGTCCGCACTACTGCTGCTGCCGCTGCTGGTCTACCTGACCAGAGTGAGACTGGGAAAGGATGTGACTTAGGTACATGTATATATTTTCAGCTCAGAGCCTTAAACCACTGAGATATATATATATATATATATATATAATATATATAATCTATATATATATCTCGCAGTGGTTTAAGGCTCTGAAACTGCAAATCTAGTGACATCCAGCAAACCAGACCTGGGTTTGAATCCCACAGCTTCCACTTGCATACTGTGTGACCCTGAGCAAGTCACTTAACTTCCCGGTGCTCCCAGGTCACACCCATAAAAAAGCTTTCAGCTTAGTGTGCTACTCCTGGTTAAACAACTAAAAAACGATGCCATGCTCATGTTTTAAATGATAAGTCAGAACACTGGTTCCCAGTGTTTGAGTGGACTGACCCCAACTGATAGTTGCACGCTGACTGACACATGCTTTAAAGGGATTTGCTATATCATCTGTAAAATACTCTCTCTTTTTTTTTTTTTTGCTACATGATTGGACAGCTGGGGGTACTGATGTGTGTGGACTTCATGAGGAATTGGGCAGCAGCTATCCGTCACTATAGTACTAAGTGGCTGGGGATGCTCAGGCAGGGCAGCAGGTTGTACAGTTCAGTACTATGGGGCTGATTGTGCTCGGGTGGGGGGCTGGTCTTTTGATTTCCCTGCCTTGAAACTAGCTTTCTTTTCTCTTTTTCATTATCTTTTTTTTAATCGTTCTGTCTCCTCCCGTGATGGCCTCCGCTACTTAGTGCCACACTTGTCATTACCACTAGTGGGTACTGTAACTGACCACAGACTTTCAAGCTCTTCTTTTTCTTTATCCTCCACCTTTTCCACATCTGCTTCCTTATGCCTTACTCTTCCCCATGCTCCTCCTCTTCATGTACTTCTTCTTCCCCTGCCCCACTTTCTCCTTGCATGAATCATGAGCTTTCCCCATCCTTTCTCATTAGTCGTCTCCTCCTTCCTGTGTGTTTCTACCTCCTTACTTTCATGCTCCTACTCTGACATCTCCACTTCCTTACCCTCCTCATTGACATTCTCCATATGCTGCTTTGTGTGCAATGCTACTGGCTTGCTTTTGTAGAACTGCAGGGTTCTATACCTTGCTCTATCCATACCCCTTTGAACAAGTATACTTGTTCCTCTGGTGACACGATAACTGTAGTGTCCGTACCAGTCCCAGACTCCCTTTCATCTTACTTATGTGATGACTCAGCAGCACTGAGTTGGCTGATACTGCTGCTGCTATGTGAGTTGGAGGACTGGGGGGCATCATTTAGTGCTTTAAGGTGGACTGCCAATTGTCCACACCCATGTGCAGGTGGCTGTGGTGGTGGCAGCTCTTGTTGCAATATCACACAATCAGAAATGACACTGGGATGGGGTGCGCATGATAAATTTGCAATTTCACTTACTCTGAAAATTGGGCACTTACCACCTCCCATAAAAAAGCACCACTCCTTAACTTATATTAGAAAAATTTGCAAACTTTATTTTGTGCTGTTAAAAAAATGCAGGACAGCTGCCTGAATTGTTTCAGAAACAATTCCCTTTATCAAAGGCAGCTGTTGTGTTCTCCGTACAAGACGATTTGAAAGTTACAAATATTAAAAGAAACTGATGTTTAAATCAAGTGGGCTTGCATAAATCTGGATGCATTGATTATATGCATGATAGGGGATCTGTAAGCACTGACTGGAGGAAGAGGGTGAGACAGCTGAGCTTCTGGATTGCTTACCATGGTTTCATTACCAGATATACTGGACAACTGGCTGGGAAAGCTGCTTGTAGTGGGATGGAAACCATTGAATGTTGTGGGACTAATGAACCACAGTTTGTTTGGATATACTTTCATGTGCCCAGCCCTAGTCTTCCCCTCGGGCATAGCCGCTGCCCCACCGGTGCGGTGAAGTTTTAATCAACTGGTACAGTTGGCATGAATTCCTGGGAGTTCTCACTTCACGAATTTTATGGATTTCCCAGTGGCCACACCAACTTTGCTGTGTAAATTTCTTTAATTAAAAAAAAAAAATCTCAAACTAATAAAAACATCCCCCACCCACTGTACTGTAGTACCGACCCCTCCTGGTGCCAGTCAAGACTGCAGGCACAAATACATGTGGTCTTAACAGTGATGCGCAGTTTCAGAGTTGGTATATACAGTATAATCTGCGCAGTCTTGGACCACACGGTTGTGTACTAACCGCTCATCGCTTTTATTGACCATATTTTTTTTTGATGTTGCGGTCTTGACATAGCGTCCCCCCACCTCCCAAAAAACTTGTCGCTGTATACACCTCTCCCGTCCTCCACTGGTACCCTCCTTCCTTCCTGCCCTGGCGAATTTGACTGCACAGCAGCACACAACATAACAAGTTATTATTCATTTACCCTTCTCCCCCACCCATGCGCCAAACACACTCCCCTGCCTCCCCTAATCCGAGTCCCACCACCAGGTCAAGTCATATATGATCCCTCATCCAACCCCCCTTCTGACCCCACCACCTTCATCCCTTCATCAGCATCCAGAAAAAAGTTTATCTGTAATAAAGAAAATGGTTCCCCGGTGCAGTGTCCACTCTGTTCAGTATCCATCTTGATAATGGTGCTGGTGCATGGATGAATGGTGATGTCTTTGCTCTAAGTAAAACCTGACTGGTTGAATTTTGAACCAGTCAGGTTTTACTATGTGCAAACTACATCACCATTCATCTATGCAGGGCCCATTACCAAACCATGCACATTTTCTAATTCGTCCACGAATTTGCAATTTATATAGATTCGTCACGTGAATTTGGACAATTCACCTGGTAAAAAAATGGGGCTTGATTCTAGAAGCACCCCTATACATGTCACAGGTTGCAACATGCGAGAGGTGCAGTTGCGACATGGACCCTGTGCCCAATTCAGGAAGGGGCAGGGTCCCCGCGGCTATGTCCTGTGATTTGCAATGGACCCACAGGTACGCCAAACAAAGGATGTACCTGTAGGGAGTGCCACAAGCTGCATCCCCCTGACATGCACAAGTGCCCCCCCCCCATGTCTGCTCCCTCCTGGGGATCTAAGCCCCACAGGGCTATTACTGTCCCCCCATGCCCTGACCCCCAAAATGCCAGTCAAAGCCCAGCAGGGCTATTACTGTCCCACCATACCCCGACCTCCAAAGTGCCAGTCAAAGCCCAGCATGGCAATCCCCATCCCTCCCCGAATGCCACAACTACAGTAATGCACATAACCACCCCGCAGGGCTATTTACGCCCTCCTCCCAATGCCTCGATCCCCGTACTGCCGCCTCCCACAAACTGCAGCCCCCGTATGTGTTCCGCTGCACCCAGTAACCCTGGTAGTCCAGTGGCCTCCCACCCCCTGCCCTGTGGTGGAAGACCACCCTGCTCCCCCCATCCCTACCCAGCTAGCAATTGGCAAAGACCTACCTCTCACCACCACTGCCAGCCACCGCGGAGCTCCACTGGAGCACGTACTGTACTACTGGACATAGTACACGCTGCAATCAATATTCATTGGAACTCACCTGTACCATGGGTGCTAGCCATTCTCTGAGTCTGCACAACATCACTAGCATGCCTGCAAGAAACTACAGTTCAGTGTAGTGAGAATCAGCTAGCTTGAATGATAATGCATGATTCTCTGATTATTTTGAATGTTTTCTGATCAAACGTCACTCTTTTTCATATAGAAGGAGCTCCCTCCATTGCCAGGTCGAAATGGTATTGAGATGTGTGCAGCATGGGGAGTTCTCAGTCACCATCATTTCTGATTGGCTGCTGCAAGTCATGTGGCTCGCAGGCAACTTGGACATGCTCAGTGTGTACACCCTGTACAGAGTACTGCAATATGATATCAGAGTGCTGAAGGGAAACCCAGTTCCTTTGGTCCTGCTTTGCTGATGTCCAGAACGTCAGATTTTGGGATGCTCACCAAATGCAAATTCAGCATCAGCAGATCCTCAGTCTCTGGGAAGACTTTGACAAAAATAATATTTAGACATGATTCAGCTTGTGTTTCATATTGCTTCTCGATTTTTGTCCTTCCCATTATTTATTTGCTTGAATGTGTTTGTCTTTAAGTTTGCCTGTAATTTTCAGCCCATTTAGCTTGTACCAGTTACTCCCCCAAGCTTGTTCCTGGAAATTAGCTTTGGCTGAGTTCCTCTTTCCCAGTCAGCAATTCTTCAATCAATCAATCAATCAATCAATCAATCAATCAATCACTAAGTCATTCAGTTTATGACTGATGAAATTTGCTCAAAAACAGGCTGTAAATCTCTTATAGTTCATCGACCCCTGCAGCTCACAATATGGTGCCATGGCAATGACTGCGATGTCACAAGCAGAGTATTATGACCTCAGCTGGTGAATATGTGGCAGGGATGGATGGATTATTAAGGGACAAAGACCTTGGGCCGGATATTCAAACTGCGCCCAAAATGTGCGCAACAGCAGGAGCAAGCACAAATCAATTGCGCATATGCACAACAGACGCAATATTCAAACATGGAGCAGAACAAAGTGCGCAAGCAGCCAACGTCTGAATATCGCACAAACTGCGCCATAGCGCAACCAGGAAGGGGAAGCTGAGCAGAAAGGTTGCGCCATAGCGCAACCAGGAAGGAGAAGCTGAGCAGAAAGGTTGCGCTATAGCGCAACCAGGGCAGCCCAGCTGAGCAGTCCAGAGGTGCCATAGTGCAAACAGAGCCCCCGCAGAGCAATGGAAATGCACATCCAGGGAGGCAGGCTAGCCCACCGCAGCCACGCCACACATGGGCACAGGAACACACTGCAGAACCAACAAGACACCTGCACACCCTAAGCACAGCATCACTGGGGTGGGACGGATGATCCACTGGCCCCTGGGGACAAGCCAACAAAGCACAGCAGGGCCATGACGCCTAGCACAACCACTGGCAGGCTGAGACTGCCACACACAGGGGATGACAACCACAGTGCACATCAGCCCCCTGCACGCACAGCACACCGTGCACCGTGACCCCAAGACACCACCCATGTGCAGTGACTGGCACTGCAGGAAACACCATGCATCCCGCCCGGCACACGTCAACCCCGTGTAGCAGAGAAGCATACAAGCCAGACCCACCCTGTGCACCCAGCAGTGGGCGGCAGCAGATGGCAAGACCAACAGAAAGACACTGCCACACTGGAGACACCTCCCTATGCACACACAACACACACACACACACACACACACACACACACCCAGGACCATACCACCCTAGATGGCATGCACACCACTGCAACTGAGCAACCATAGCCAGCTGCAAATCAGAGACCAACACAGTATTCATATCAAAATATCAATGTATTATAAAAATGTAAATGACAAAACCAACAAGAGAACTATTTACAGGAGGGGTAGGGGTACAAGGTAGGGGTGGGCAAGGGATAGGGATGAACAACTTGGGAGAGGGAAGGGAGGGCGGGAGGTATGGGTGAAGTGGGAAGGGGAATCTGGCTTAAGGCCTAGCAGGCCGGTCCTCCTCCGCCTGGTGCCGCCGTGGTTGGCTCCGCCTCCTCCTGAGACCATGGCGCTGGATGCTTGCCAGTATAGCCGTGTTGTCTGATGACACTTGGTGGATCCGCTGCAAGGCACGCTCAATGTGGCGTAGCACAGTCAGGCCTAGGAAAACGGGAACACAGTCAATGGCTGTGACTGACCACAACCCTGAACACCACCCAACCTGCAAGCCATATAGCCCAATGTCCCGCACTTGTGATGGTATGCACCCACCCACAGTGGACATGCACTGGCCAGCCCAACCAGGCGGCACCAGCTATGTGCACCACTGCACACACACTGGCCATGTACATCACAGCACAAACAAGGCTGTCAAGTGGCGTGGCAACGTGGTGCGATGCCAGTCCCACAGCCATGTGCCCAGTGCATGCATGGACCACCAGTGACGCATACACAGATGTGCTGTGACACTGGACAGTGATGAATGTCGCCTGCGTCTTGCATGGTTGTGTTGTGCATGGCTGGTGGTCATGCCCCCCCCCCCAGCATGCAATAGCATCCATGAAGTAATGATACTCACATAGAAACATAGACTTTGACGGCAGATAAGGACCGCTAGGCCCATCTAGTCTGCCCAATTCCCTACCTACCGGATAGGCCG
Organism: Neoceratodus forsteri; assembly: GCA_016271365.2. Classification (NCBI taxonomy): domain Eukaryota; kingdom Metazoa; phylum Chordata; order Ceratodontiformes; family Ceratodontidae; genus Neoceratodus; species Neoceratodus forsteri. The sequence continues at coordinate 256,277,345 of JADMNL010000025.1, forward strand.
CAGATCCTAGTTAACCAACAGCCTTTATCTTCCTGCCCCCCACAAGAATTGCCTTATGTCTGTCCCATGCATTCTTGAATTCTCCCACAGTTTTAGACCCCACAACTTCCTCAGGAAGGCTGTTCCATGCATCCACTACCCTCTCTGTGAAATAATACTTCCTCACATTGCCCCTGAACCGCCCTCCTTCTATCTTTAAATTGTGTCCCCTTGTTCTTGCAAGTCTTTTTCTGAAAGATGCTACCCTCTTGGACTTTGTTGATTCCCTTGAGGTACTTTAAAGTTTCTATCATGTCCCCCTCTCCCTTCTTTCCTCAAGGGTATACATATTAAGCTCCTTTAGCCTCTCCTCATACGGCTTCTCTTGCAGACCCTGCACCATTTTAGTTGCCCTCCTCTGGACTGCCTCTATCCTGTCTATGTCCTTGCGGAGATGGGGTCTCCAGAACTGGACACAGTATTCCAGATGGGGTCTCACCAACTGTCTGTACAGAGGGATAACAACTTCCTGTTTTCTGCTGCTGATGCCTCTCCCTATACATCCCAGTATACCCCCGGCCCTCCCTATTGCCTTCTTACATTGCTTGCTCACACTCCTCAAGCAGCTGTGTCTGCCGCTGCTGCTGCTGCTCTGCTGGGGCGCACCACCCACAGCACCACCGACCGGCACCGGGGCCCTGGCACGGCCCTCCTCACCCCGTGCCTGCATCCTCTCCGCCCATCCTGTGGGAGACAAATGTTGAGAAAAACATCAGTGTGACTCCAAAGCAGACTGCCCCCTGCCCACACAGCCAGACCCATGCATCTCACACCTGCACACACTGACACAGCCAACCATGGCAGAGCCATCACCTATGCACAGCCACCAAAACACACTCACACCCCTACAGAGAATACAGGTGCATAGATGGTACACCCACCTGGCCTAGGCACCACGCCCCTCCTGGCACGTGACCGTAGCTGCTCATGAAGCTCAGGATCCCTCCTACGGAGGTCACTGTACCGGTGCCGGCACTGCTCAGCTGACCGGCGCCGCCCTGTGACCCCCACCAGGTCATTGGCCACTTGCAGCCAGACCTGTGTTCTAGCCATGGTGAGGGGCTCCTCACCATACAGTGCCCCATACTGGGGCTCTACCAAGGCCACCAGGTTGGCCACCTCCACCGGGCTCCATTGCACTGCCCTCCTGCTTGCCATGCTTCCAGGTTAACAGCAGGCAATATGGCGCCCCGCAGCGCGGTAACCCCACCTGGAACTGTTGCGCAATAGAACACCATAGGTTGCAATTGCGCTGTTCGTACAGTGCCGTTAGTCCACATAGCGCTGTCACTAGACAGCGCAATAGGGCCGTACACATGGCAGCCGGATAGTGCAAGGGGGCAAAGGTTAGGCACCAGGTCATGGGGCAATGACGCAAGGCCACGCACAGCACTATCTGACATCTACGCATCCTGCGCGACCGACCACCTGCGTGACAGTGCCACAGTGTACTACTGCGCAGTAGTGCCACAGCGCCATATAGTGCCCAGTGATGTAGCGCCACTGGCACAATGGTGGCCATGGCCTGAATTGCCGATCGCGCACAGCACGTCAGCAGCGCGGCAGACGTCCGCGTAAGCTACCTGGGCATGCGCAATGCAGTGTACCACACAGTCACAGATCTGCGCTATTGGCTCAGCCGGCTCAAACGAATTGCGCAAAGCGCAACGGCGCGATATTCAGACGACTCATGCAGATCATCTGATCAGCCATTCAAAGGCGCAGTAGCGAGATTAGCATGTCATTAAAGTTGCGAACACCTCATTTACATGCACATGGCGCTATAATAGGCGTGTACTGAGCTGCGCTGGCCAGATTCGGGTTACTGCAGGTGAGAGGTGAGTTGCATGCTGTGTGATGTTCTGGACAATGGTCATGGGAAAATGCTGTAGACTGCACAGTGACAGGTGTCCACTCTCCATACAGATCGCCATGACCGAGCAGAGGACAAGGTGAGGGTGAGGATGGTGGGCGGAGGAGGCCCAACTTTACCACAGCAGAGACAGAGCCCTCTTCCAGGCATACCTGGAGGAGGAGCCACTACTGAGTGGACGGCGGGCACCTCAGTCCCGCAGGCTGCATGGGAGGGTAGCTTGGCCGTGAACCTGCACGGAAGCCACCAGCGCCCGTGCAGGAATGCAAGAAGAAGATGGGGACAGACCGCAGGAGGGTGAAGGAGAAGGTGGCAGCCTTCAGGGCGGCACGTGCTGGCACTGGCGGGCCAGCCAGCGGTGTTGGAGCTGACCCCGCTGAGGACAGACTGACTGCATCAATGCAGCGGAGCGCTATTGAGGGCGCATCAGGAGGTGGATTCCAGACAGGTGGAAGCCCATCACTGCACGGTATGACATGGTGGTGGTGTTGGGGGAAGGTTGTTCATGCACTCACATGTACTCTCTTTCTGTTACAGATCCTGTTCGTCTTCAGGAGACGGTGGTGGTGGTCCAGGCAGTGATGATGACCTGCTGGACATGGAGGAGGGTCCATCCACCTCTGTCACCAGCCAGCATGCACTGCAGCAGCATGCATGCTGGGCCGCCAACTCTGGTGTCGGTGATTCGGTGTGGGGTGCACAGCTGTGTCTCAGCAGTCTGGCATGAGCATGCCAGCACGCTGAGACTGTGGCTGTAGCACGACCTGCACCATTGATGATGCAAGGACTGCAATGGGCAGTGATATGTGTGTGTCCCATGGCGGACACACAGCAGGCATGCGTGCCCCTGGGCCTTTCTGGTTCCAACTTGTACCAGCATGTCGGCACAGTCCCAGGCTGTGGCCTGTCAGCACCGTGGGTAGCACCGTGGCTGTGCAGGTGTCTGGCACTGTTGGCCACAGCGGTGGAACGAGTGGAACCTGGGGACAGCGGTTGGAGGGCAGCAGCAGCAGTCACCCACCAGGTCGGGGTACAGTGTCAGCGGTGGCACATGTCCGCCCCTTTGATCCGCCCATTCCTGGTCCTGGCGAACAGCGCCCCTCAAGGGGTGTTGTGCATCAGGACCTTCCACACCCTGGGGACAGGATGCCGTTGGGGCACAGTACCCATTGACTAGCACACCGCCTGCTGCGGGAATCAGTACAGCAGCAGGCGGGTTGCAATGTCCGTGGAGGCACTGTCTGTGGCTGTGGAGCGGCACAGCAGGGAGTGTGCTCTGGACCGTGCAGAGATGGTTCGTATGCGGACGGATGTGACCGCCGCCATTGACAGGCTGACCCAGGCAGTGGTCTCTGTCGTGGATGCATCGGGCACACAGTCAGGTGCCCCTGTACCGCACACCCCACACAGTTCACTCTCCACTCCCCGTTCCTGGCGTCGTGCGACACCAGGCCTGTCAACGCCGGGTTCTGCTGTGGGCATCCCAAGCACCCCTGGTGCAGGTTTGTTCGACATGCTGCAGACCCCTGTCGGGCAAGGTCGCGTTAGCGCATTGGGACCCTGGTGGTCAACAGTGCCACCCATGTGGCCCCTGCTCAGCCTGCCAGGGCTGTTGGGTCCTGGCGGGGCCACCCATGCATCCGTGGTGGCCGTGGGACAGTGCTACATGACTGACCTGTCTCCCAGTGTGGGCCCTGTCTGGTGCTGCCCTGTGTGCAATGTGTGTCATGGTGGGCAGTGCACTGCTGGGTGCTCTGCTCAACACGCCAACACCGGACCACCTGCACACCCTCCCAACTGCTGTCCACAGGTGCGTGTGCATGATGATGCCTGCATTGTACTGTGCCACTAAGGTGCAAGGGTGCCAGCGCCTGACACACATACTTGGACAGTACAGGTGGTGGGTGGTCAGTGGTTCTGTGTGTTAGCAATGTCGGTTCTGCTGTGCTGTGCATCTGCCCATGCACGCTCTGTGCCTGGTGTGTGTGTGTCCATATGAGTGTTCACCCTCCTGATGGTATGTTTGTATGCCTGGACCCTTCCACTCCCTGGCTGTCATGCACCCTGGTGTGTTACCCTGTGTGCCTGTGGTTCATGCATGGACAGTGTTGGTTGCACATGTCCCCTTGACTTACCTGTGTTGTGCATAGTGCTCCTCTGTGATGGTGTCCCGGTGCAGCTGGGCCTGCCGGATCAGTCGGGGGTCCCGCCGTCCTAGGGGGGGCTGCTCATCACCATCAACACCGGCACCACTGGCATCCCCATCGCTGTCCCCCTCTTCAACCTGTAGGGCTATCCCACAGCCTTTGGCCATGTTGTGCAGGATACAACAGGCCAGGAATATCCCACAGGCCTTTTGGGGGCTGTACTGTAGGGCACCGCCGGAGGTGTCTAGGCATCGGAAGCGTGTCTTGAGCATCCCAAACACCCGCTCTATGATGTTGCGTGTGGAAGCATGTGCCTCATTATAGCGTTGCTGCGATGGGGTCATGGGGCCCGGTACGATGTGAGCAGCCAGGGACGGAGTGGGTACCCGCTGTCACCTGTGTGGAGATAGTGGAGATCAGTGTCATGTTCAGGTCCATTTGCCCATATCCCTGTGTGCCACTACCATGGGCACCTGTGGCATTCCACCCTTGCCCCAAGTTTGCATTCCATACATGCGTACTCACCCACTAGATGTCCTGTGGGGTTGTCCCCACTCTCGAATCGATGGCACAGTGCAGACTGATGCCATATGAAGGCATCATGTGCTCCGCCAGGGTGTGTGGCACAGACATTGATTATACGCCCAGTGGCATTACACACCACCTGGCAGTTCACACTGGGGTATCCCTTTCGGTTCATATACGCTGCACCATTGGGGCCAGGTGGCGTGCGAATGGCCACATGGGTGCAGTCTATGGCTCCTAGCACGCCAGGTATACGTACTACCCTGTGGAACTCCCACATGTTTGCTGTACGCTCTGCTGCGGTGCTGGGGAAATGGATGTGTTCTGCAGCATGTGGCAGCAGTGCGCTGAGGAATTGGGTGAGGATGCGTGACGTGGCCGACTGTGTGATGCCTGTGGTGTTCCCTGTCGGCCTCTGGAAGGTGCCCGTGGCGAGCAGGAACATGCAGACTGTCACCTTGGTCTCCACTGACAGAGCGTGACTCCGTCGTGAGGGTGCCTGCATCACATCACTGCACTGCTCACAGAGCCGCCTCAGTATTGCCCTGTTCAGGCGGTACCGGCCCACGATCTCTACATCTGTGTACAGCTCATAGCTGATGCAGGCACGGTACTGCCTGTTGGGCGGCATCACGACGGCCCTTCCATGGCCTCGCCCTGCAGCTTGCATTCTCACCCCCTCATTACAGCTTCCATGTGGAAGCTGGCACTGTCCATCTCCTGCTTCTGACCCCCGGCTGGTGTTGCTGTGTTACCCGCTGTCCTGACTGCTACTTCCACTGCACCGGCACCTCGCTGGCCTCTGCAGCCTATGACCCACGCTTGCCTTGCCTGCCCTAGCCTGTCACTGTCTGTCTGTCTGTCTGTCTGTCTCTCTCTCTTTACCCCACTTGGCATCCTTATGGCGTTCTTGCGCCTTCCTTGAGCCTTTTATTTTGGCTCATTTCCTTCAATCACGCAATTTCCGGCAGTTCGCTATGCGCAATGCACAAAATCTTTCAATTCGCATTACGCTCTTTATGCATGGCTCCACCCACGTCGGTTGCGCATGCCTTCCTTTGCATTGCGCTGTTGCTCAGCATGTTTTCGGTGGCGCAACTGCCTCCTGCTGAATATCGCAAAATGGCGCACTTTTGGACTTGCGCATGGCGCAACCCTTTTGAATATCCGGCCCCTTGTTTCCATGCAGTTGATCCAAGTAATAAAATAACAGGGAGACGAAATCCAGAACTAATGTGAAAGATGATCTCAGTTGTGTCTAAACATTATGTTTTTCAAAGTTCTCCTTGAGGCACAGATAGCCCTTTATGTCATGGAAGTCAGCTCACACTGATCCAGCTCCCTTCTCTCAGTATTTTTCTTGTTCTTCTACATTTGGAACTGATGTAATTCTTATTCCATTTGACAAGGTTCATGTTCTTCACACAGACTACGCATTAGCTCTGCCTGTCAAAATTGAGCTAAAGCACCTGCTACTATAGACTGTCTTTTTCATTACAGCTCTTAAGTCACAGGGCTTTTCTGCTGTCTTTTTAAAAGATGAGCCAGTAGATTATTAGGTGAATTAATGCTGAATCTTTATACTTATAGCTTTTTTTGCTTTTATATGTGCCAGGTGAATGTTTATTAGTCTTTTGTACATGACAGTCTTGGTACAATGGGTGTCTAATAGCTTGGCTTACTAATGAATTTGGCTTCATAGACACGGGTCAGCTGGCAGAGACGATTTACACACACACACACACACACACACACACAACGTTACACACAGTTACTTTGCCAGCATGTATTTTGTGACAGTCAAGCTGCTTAAGCATAAAAGGACCCGTTCACAAAAGTAGTACTCATTAATCTGCTGCAAAAGTAACCTAAACAGGGGCCATGTCATGGCCTGACTCAAAATGTGCAATTTATCTTCAGCAGTGAGGGCACAGGACAGTAACTCACAAGTGTTAATGGACAGAAATGAGTAATGAAACATCTTGCCCCCTCACATGTGATGACAAACTATGTGCTATGAGTCAGACAGTTGCGTGTTCGATGTACAGTATTAACCATCAGTTTTCTCTTACTACTTATAACTTTTAAATCTGCTGTTTTTTGAAGATTGAACCTTTTTTTTTTTTTTAATTTATTTCAACTGCTGGCTTCAGTGCTGCATTGGGCAACTGTGATGCCATCAGCATTTTGAAACTTGCTGTCTAATTAGTACAATATTCCACTGTGATGACACTAACCTTCAATATATCAATTATGACATCAGTTACAGCAACATATTGTTGAGATCTTGCTGTTAGTGTTGTCATCAGCTATCATTTTTATGTTGGCTCGCATTTGCGCGCCAGCCAACATATTGCATTTGGAGGCACGGTCACTGTTGGGTGAATGCAGGGCATCCATCAGTAGGTGCATCCTTCATTCCCCAATAAGCCTGCAGGGCCAGTGTTAGGACTTTGGGGGCCCCCAGCAAACTCAATTACTGGGGCTCCACAGATGGGCCCCTCGATGGGCCCCTCCTGAACCCTCCCTCCCAACCCCCCCAGTAATCTTTGTACATAAATCCAACTACTGCACAATGTGTCAGACACAATGACCTGGAGACACTAGAAGTATTACATTTCTAACAGATAATTAATGGAATAAATTGCAAAAAAAACCTTCCTTAACTGCCCCACCGACTACTGCATAATTTGTCAGACTCTGTCTCAGACACAAATTAATGACCTTAAGAGCAATGCTACAAATAATTTAATTGCAAAAAATGCTCCTCCCCAGCTGCTGCAATATTTTTTTTTACCTCTGCTCTGCTGCTCTGTACTTCTCCAGACTCCCATCTCCCCGTACTTATGCTGCAGACACGGACCTGATGGGGGGAACAGAAATTTTCAAGTCTGAGTTGGAGGAGGTGCGATAAACAGCGACGGACCTATTGGAGCCCTGTGATTGGTTCCAGCACAGCACCTCCTCCCATGTCAGCACGTTCTGTGCAGCACAATAGAGAAATTTGAGGAACATGAAACAAAGCTACCTGGGGATAGAAGTGAAGGCAGGATGGTGGTGTGGACCACGTGGCATGGTTTGGCTTTTCTTCAGGGAAATCGGGGCCCCATTTTCGGGCACAATGGGAAGCTGGCAGCAACAAATGCAAAGCGTCACAGTATAAACCACATGAAAGGGCAACTGGATGAGGACATCACATGTTGTTGATGGGGAGCTGGAGTGGAGCCGGAGAGAATTCGCTAATGCAGTCAGTGAGGAGCACATGGGCTTGCCAGGTACTAATGCTGCTCAGCTATGTTGATTGGGGCAGTATTTTATTTTCTTATAGGATGCTTTGGTGATCCAGGCAGGAAGTGGGGTGGGACAGACAAAAAAGTATGCTGCTGGGCTGGTTAATGGGTTGCTGCTGGTGCCTGCCGCCAGACCGGCAACATGTGCTGCCTGGGTGCCTAACGCCGGCCCTGTAAGCCTGCATGCCAGCGCCACACCAGGAATACATAATGTGGCAAGCACATCTAAGGAAAGGTCTGCTGCAATGCGATCAAAGCTCGTCATATGCAGCAGCACCTCCCGACATGCTTTTACTGGTGAAAAATTACATGAAACATGGCAGCACACTGCCTGCCACAGTGCTGACTTCGGGGGTGCCCAATCCCCCTGTTGGCGTGCTCTCACCCAATGTATGTGCCAACAGGGGAGCCTCACTCCCTGTCGGCATAATGCATCCCCCCATTTGTTATGTGCCAACAGGGGTGCCCAATCCCCTCTGCTCTTACCACCCCTTCGGTATGTGCCGACGGTGGTGCCCAGTCCCCCATCGGCTACAGCACCCCCCAAAACACTTAGGTGGCACGTTGGGAGCCCACCCCAACATGCCAAATCCCCTGAAAAGGAAAAACCATCCTGCAATGTTTTTTTTTTTCCAACCCTGTGAAAGAAGAAAACGGTTCCTTGCCGTCTCCCTGCCCCTCCCACAACCTGCGCCCACCCTCTGTGTACTCTGCCTCCCCACACCCCCCTCACCCCATACTTACCTCTGGTGTTCAGCGCGATGATCTTCAGTGGACTGGGAATACGTCTGCACTGTTCAAAGCCGACCGCAAACTGAAGAAATGCCGGTAAGTGGTATAATGGCATAAATAGGGTTTTTTCAACTTTGGTGCATATTTTGGAATTTTTGCACCAAATTTTCAACATGGGGTTATTGGGACCCCTCCTCATGAATTCAGTCACTGCCATGGCGTTATTCGGTCCTGAAAGGTGATTTTGCGGTCACTGCGCGGAATCACCTTTCGGGACCAAGTAATGAAACAACAGTGCCATTGTTCATGAGGGGGGCTCTCAGAAAGCCTATGTTGCAAATTTGGTGAAAAAATTCCCAAAAATGGCTGTTTTACGAGTGGGCGTTGTGCTGTTTCCACTCACTTTTGGAACTTTGTGAATTTGTAATATTTTCACTTCAGATTTAAAAAAATTGCATTTTTCTCCACACCTCCTTATGAACAGTACAACTGTCTTTTTACATATCCTGGCTGAAATGTGTTTTCACACATCTAGTGCAGAATAGCACAGTCGTGGTGCAAAATCAGTTTTTGGGACAGTTTGAGAAAATGATGGTGACTCTGTTAATGAGCAGAGGTCCTAAAATGCCTATATTGAAAATTAGGTGACAAAAGTCCATAAAATGACTGTGTTGCAAGCGCGTGTTGTGCAGTTTCCACGCACCCCTGTAACTTCGCAAATTTGCAATATTTTCATGCCAGATTTTCAACACTGGCATTTTTTCACACCTCCTTATCAACAGTACAGCTGTCATTTTCACAGCCTACCCAAATGTGTTTCTGCACCTGTGGCGCATAATGGCATGGTCGCTGTGGGAAATCAACTTTTGGGACAGATTCACAAAATCACAGTGCCACTGTTCATGAGGGAAGGTCCCAAAATGCCTATGTTGAAAATGGGTAAAAATCCCAAAATATATAGAATAGTGGATGGAGACCATCCACAACAAGCTGTGTTTCCATTGAGGGTGTTGATGACATCATAGAGACCTCGAGAGCGAAGCTCGAGAGGTCTCCATGATGTCATCAACTCCCGAGATGGGAAACACAGCCTTAGTTGTGGATGGTCTCCCATCCACTGTTTTATATAGTATGTGGGTCCCTTAATTTTTTTACTGTACACTTCACAAGGTTTCATACCTTGTATGTTTGCAGTCACACTTGGTCCCGATCCTCACTACAGACTATCGCACTCCTCACCTGATCCCGAAAATGCTGGTCCTCACTGCCGTTTTCTCTGTTTCTGACCCGAAACTCAAACAGCAGCTGTTTTAAAAAAAAACTGACGGACTGAACGTTTTTAAATCACGGAGTCAACTGTGGCAGTTCGTGTACAAACATCATTTTGAACTGCTCACTAGACCGCTCGCTAAGCGCCGCCACCATTGTTATTAGGATTTTTTTGTGAGGACAGCATTTTCCACCAATCAGGTGGCAGCTCAAGGAAAAAAGTTGTGGTACTATCAATGTGACGTCAGAACAATAGTACAACAACTTTTTTAACTATTGAACTGTCCTACAACAAGCTTTGGAAAACCACTGTTTTCTGTACACAGTAAGCCCTAACCATATTGTATACTGTAATTGGGTTACGGACGTGTGTTGCACAGTTCCTATGCATGCTCATGACTTCAACAGTTTTTAATATTTTCATTCCAGATTTTTAGCGTTGCCATTTTTTTTACGCCTCCTCATGAACAATACAGTTGTCATTTTCCACATCCTGCCCATAGCCGCTGTGCAAAATCACCTTTTTAGCTAACAAACTGATTGTGCCGCTCTGCATGAGGTAGGGTCACAAAAAGCCTATGTTGAAAATTTGGAGTGAAAATACCAACAAATGCTTACAACGTTAGGGTTTCCAACTGTAACATCCCACCCTATAGAGACTGCCAGGCGTCAGAGGTGTGACTTGGGATAATTGGTTGTAATGCTCACGCCATTCCACCCCCACCCCCACCGCACCCTGCAGCCAGTGACAGGCATCAAGGTGTGCCTTGGAGTGTTCGGCCCTAACGTTCACCCCATTCTCCTATACTGCACCCGTCTCAGTGTATTTCCTTATGGAATGGTGTAAGTATAAGGCCCAAAGACCACAAAGCACACCACAACACTTGTCAATGTGCGCGGGGTAGGGTGAGGCCCATTCTCCTATACTGTACCCGTCTCAGCGTATCTCCTTATGGAATGGGGTAAGTATAAGGCCCAAAGACCCCAAAGCACACCACAACACTTGTCAGTGTCTACAGGATAGGGTGAGGTACAATGGCATGAGCGTTATAGTTGATGCCCCAAAGGATAACCCTGGCACCTGTCAGTCTCTGCAAGGTGGGGGTGGGGTTGACGTCAGTTCCATACTTCACTGTCATTCCTGTTATGCAGCTCTAACTCCTGCACTACCGATGCCAATGCCAGCCAGGCAACATTCGGCATTGACAAATGCTTGTACTTCTTCTGTTAAGTACATTTGATTACAGATGACAGTGTAAGGAACCAAGGAATCAAAACCTCCCCTTATAATAACAAGAGATTTTTATACCATGTAATGTAATGGCTGACTATATTCGATCCACTCTGGTGGGAGTCAAACCTGCAACTCTTACATCTGCCTAATGTGTAGTAAACATATTTGTAATTTTTTCTATAACTTAGCTTAGAGAATTATGAGGAATGAAGGTGCCAGCACATAAATAGATTATATTATGCTCATGTATTTTCAAATAATAATTTAATAAATTCTTCCTTATTTTGCAAGAAGCTACCACATTCTTTTTATGACAAAAATGGGTTACAAAAACTGCAGAAGGACTTTCAGAGGAGCCAGTGGGTCTGTGGGGGCTACCTTTGGATTTCAGTGCCACTGCAGTTTGTGTTTTAGGTCTAAAATGAATGTACACAAAAAACACATGTTTAGTGTGACTTCCTAATATTTTATGAATGTGCAAGAAACAAAAGGTGGTACAGGCACAATAATTCCGAGAGTACAAATAGTGAGTGAGTGCCTTATTGTTAGAGCACTGAGTTGTAAAATGTAGGCTCACGGGTTCAGATCCCACTTGAGCCACTTGCTCAGTGAGTGACCCCAAACAACACACTTGACCTCCCAGTGCTTTTTTCTTCAAACCTGGAAAACTGGCTAGAAGCAGGATCCACTGATATGGGATTCTTCATCACAGCTGGGCTGCCCTGTGAACATAGTTCATAAAGACAAAATAAATAACCAATGATTCAGGCAGAAGATGGGACACATTTTATTTGTTGATATTTCATCAGCAGGATAAACCAGCTGAGCTGCAGCCCCTTATTTTTGAATGGGTCAGGGAGGGTCATGATACAACATAAGTTACTTTCTAGCTGCATAAAGGAAGAGGTTTTTTTAAAAACACAGAACTACAGAGGTCACATTACAAAGTAATATGCTTTATCTAAATATCAGCAGCAATTTATTTTTGCTAAAGATGGGTTTTGAGTTGTCCTTTGAGTTTGGTTTGGCTTGAGATTTTTCAAAGGGGAAGTGATAGCTTATTCCTAGTCGGTTGTCATATATAGGTAATGAATTTTGGGCTGGTAGTTTTTAGAGTCCTACAGAATAGGTTGTAATACTAAGCAAGTCTGAATTCCCAACCCCAGGCATCATAACAAGCCATGAGATGTCAAGATATTTTTAACAGGCAGCGATAACATTTATGAAATGTACACATTTAAATGGTAAGTAGCTGAAGTGATAATATGAGGAACTGCTTGTGAACATCCCCTGTAATAAAAAAAGTGCTGGATTATAATTTGCTCATTTATACATGAGTTTTGACACTTAAGATACATGGTGGTACTTTCTCAGCATTTGTGTTTCCTGCTAAATACTGCTTTTGTTCATACTGAAATGAAAATTAAATGGAACTTTATTTTTTTTTACAGTTTTGCACTCCAGGATAATATTAGGGGCCAGATATTCAAAAGTGTGAGCAGGTGCAGCCATTGCACTGTGCCGCCATTTGCGCCAGGCCCACAGCCTGCTGTATTCATACAGCATAGTGCTGGTGCTACTGTATGCTGTATGAATTACTCAACACAAACGTGCAGTGCCTTGCAAAGGCGCAGTGCTATACACAGCACAAAGGACAGTATGACCCACTAAGGGAACGCGCAAAGGTGCAACCCTGTCTAGGACACTGGGTATGAAGCTACACATCGAGGTGGGTGTGGGTGGGCATAGAGGGCACCAAGGACAGACACACAACACAACTGCTTCAGTATCAAAAATAACTATATTATAGATGAAACTGCTTAAACGGAATGGTTCCGTGGTGTCCAGATTGTCCCGTGTAAGTGGCCATCCCACATATCCGAATTAGCAGTGCCACATAGCCGTGGTAGTCTGTATTCGATAGAAACATAACTGTGCAGCTCAGTATACTGCATGAACTCATTATTCAAAGTAATGTACTTCACATTTACCAACAGTTACCAACACAAGAAATACTTTACTACTTTAATGCTTTAATCAAAATAAATAAATTTAAAAAAACGTAAAGCAAATCAGTGACTTAGTGACAGTGCCCATTTGTTAATTAAGTCAGTAACTAAGTAAATCCAACACTGCTTAATCTTTGTTAAAAAAAAAATTCAGTCACTCTGCACTGACATAAATCATTACAAATCTTACTGGACACAGTCATCTCAACAGTCTGTAGCATGTTCCACTCATTGGTCTTGTGCTGTTGGCACCACACCATCAATGAATGCAGGTGCTCCAGTGCCTCTTGGTTTGTTGGTGCCTTCAGCTGGCTGTCCTCAGTGTCCTGGGACTCCTTGATGCACCTGTCGTTTACATCCTTGTCTGTGTCACCCAGGTGGGCCCATTTTACTGATGAGCAAATGTCTTCCAATGTTAGTTCTCCTTTGGTAGGGACATTTGCATCAATGTCTATAAAGCCGGCAAATTCACTTGCCATCATGAATGTTGGCATGGTGACATCCACCAGAACTACAGTGGATTGGTTGTCTGGTTCCACAGTATCATTTCTGTCATTAACATCAAGGCGGAATGCTTTGCTAAAACAATTGTGAATTGTTGCTGGTTTTACAATGCTCAAGGCTTTCGCAATCATGTAGATGGCATCTAGCAAAGTGACAGCCTTAGTGATTGCAGATGCCTGGGCATTTCCCCCCTCATCTAGCACACCAACAATACAGGTGGCAATGAGAGCCCTATAGTGGCCTTTTAAATTGCGAATCATGTCCATGTCCATTGGCTGGATCAGGCTGGTAGTGTTTGGTGGGAGAAACACTATCTTTATGTGGGGAAAGTGCCCAATAAGATCCTGTGGATGTGCAGAACAGTTATCAAGCAGAAGTAGGATTTTATGCCTACGGCATTTCAGTTGCTGTTCCCAGACCGCTAGCCATTTGCCAAAGATCCATCCTGTCATCCAGGCATTGGATGACGAACTGTATGTCAAAGGCAATGTTTTTAAGTCCTTGGGCAAGCACCTTGGTCTTTTGCTTTTGTTAATGAGGAGAAGGGGTCGTTTATCAGACCCATCCATATTGGCACACACAAGGAGTGAGGTATGATCCTTTGCCTCTCCCCCCCCCCCCAGCAATTCCTGATCTTTATGGACATGACTGCGGTCAGGGTAACCCCAGTAGAACAACCCAGTCTCATCTGCGTTGTACACTTTTGCAGAAGTGAACTGTTGGAGAAGTGTGGGGAGCACTGTGTGGACCTAGTCACCAGCTGCACCCATGTCAGCATCAGCTCATTCACCTTGCTCCTTCTTACAGATGATTGCATGTAGACTTTTCCAACATCAAAGCCAACCATCAGATGCGCTGAAGGAGTCATGTTGAAGCTGCATAGCTAGCTTATTTGCCTTTTTTTTTTAGCAGCAGTCCTGACAGTCTGGCACCACGGCTGACTGCATTGTTAAACCAAGCCAGGAGCCTTTCCTCGACCTCGACGTCATTACCCTCACGCTTTCTCTTGCGCTGAGGGCTCGAACAGGCAGTCCATTCGGCCATGATGGCATCGCAGTTCTGGTAATCCTCCCAGCCTGGCTCTTTGAAATCCCGAAAGCCGTGACAACTTTAGACAGTGAGGTCTTCAGCCCCTGGAGTGCATCCACAACTTTGACACACTCTGCCAGAGCTCCTTGCAATTTGGCTTCAGAATGGAACTGCTGCAGTACTGAGGTGACCATAAAGTGGCACACTGCAGTCAGGTATTTAGAGGAAAAACGTCCTGATTAGGCAGAATTAGTGTCCCAATGAAGTGGGAGTACAGTACATTGAGAACAATAGAAGTACAATCAGTTGCCAGGGAAATGTCCCATTTAAGCAGACGTCCCGAATAACCGTGTCCTGTTTAAGTGACTGCATCTGTAATAAATGGCAACAGGCTAGTAAAAGGAAGGGAAAAGAGAGGGTAAACGGGTTTGGTAGCAACACAGGGTAGGGTAAGTCCATCAAGGGACATCACAGAGGGTGGCTGTGTCCAAGGCAATTTATGCTCCTCACAGCCACCTGAGGAGGTCGTCCCAACCCTCAAATGTCTCAGGCTGCCTGCACTGGTCTGGACTCTGCCATAGACAGAAAGAAAAATAAATCAGCGAGCCACTTGCATAAGACAGGGATACAAGTCCTGCCCACTGTATGCCACCACTTTAAATCTGGCCAGCATATATGCCACAATGTCACTCGGGGAGTATAGTGTCCAACACCCTCAATGAACTGGACATATGCAGCATGAACTGCACTGTGGACCCCTACACTGGAGGGATGCATGGCCATGGCCGCATCATGCAGCACATGTGGTAGCCTAGCCATGACACACACACAAACACACACACACATGCACACACACCATCGAGGGCATGGCAGAAGTATGTCAGTGGCACAGGCATCGGCAGCACTGTGCGAGGGCCTGTGGGCAGAGTCATGTCCTGGGGGCATGGAGGGGTGCTTACACAGTCTGTGGCTGCTGGCCAGGCATCCTGTGCCCTCGCAAACCCTACTGTGCCAGACACGGATATCCAGAATCCTCCCTGGATTCCAACTGAGATAGGGCAGAGGTACACACACTGTGCCACAGGTGTGCACACATGCCTGCACGCATACCTCCAGGCACCCAGCCATACTTACTGCCACTGGCAACCATGGCCCACAATTTGTGCAGCCTGTGCACCTTCCTCCATTGCAGGTCACTGAAGCGGTGTTGGCATTGGTCCCTGGTGTGGCAGTCCCTGTTCTGCTGGTCAGGCGATGGCCAACCAAGGCCCAGACCTCGCACTGGGGCCTGTCTGCTCCTGATGCCTCTCCCAGCAGCTCTCCTCCCTGGCCATCACAAGTTCCATTAGGTTTGCCACCTCAACAGAGGATCACCTGGGATCATGCTGCGGTACTACCTGGTGTCATTGACCACTCATGGCTGCTTCCTCATATCAGCTACACAGGCTGGTGCCACACTGCTTCCTGTTGTAGGGCCCATGCTGCTTTTGCACAATACTGTGCATCAGTAGCACTGTGCAATATGCTGCACAACACGCACGTCCAGGGGCAGAAGCAGGGTCGATGGCACATGACTGGCATGGGGTGGCATGTGCATGGTACACTCATGCACATGTACCCTGCTGCACAGCACTACAAGCCTTCACAGAGTTGCTGTGCATATGGTCATGCAGTCCCATAGATGGGACATGTCATCATGCCTGCACAACGGCAAAAGGGTACACAACCAATCACACTGCTCAAACACATGTGCAAGTACAAAAACAGCATACTGGGCAAACCTACAATATTCAGCCAAGGTATACAGATGAGGTCATTGGGCAGTCCTTGGGCAAACAGCCTCATTAACATGTCATTACAGGCTGTGCTGCATACATTATCATGCAAAACTGCACCGGGGCTATTTAATACAGCACCACTTGAATTGTTGTTGTTGCTGATGCCCATTCTGTGTCATAATACATTACTTGACTATCTTACAGTGTACTGTGTGCTCCGAGTCACAAACCCACTCAGCAGGTCAGCCCTCTACTCCCAAAGTGCCAACCTCCGAGCGTATAGTATTGTGAACAGGAAACAGAAACAGGGTAACCCTGTTGTCTGTTTTGTGGGTTTGACTCAACCTTTAGTCTCAGTTCTGGAGGGATTCAAACTGTGAACCTCTTGTTAACGCACCCAATGTACAGGCTCAGATAATTCTGCTCTTTGGGGGTGGGCAGATATATTTTGCCTATGGGCACCTAACCAGGCATACAGAATGAACCCTTAAAACTCTAATAAAGACCTCAGGTAACACTTACCTGTTCCCAGTTTGGTATTACCATATAATCTCATGCACAGTGTTGTTACACTCTTAACCATCCACGCATCACAGGCAAAAACAGAAGGACCTGGAAGACACAAATAGTCTATTTAAAAATAAGATGTTTATTTAAAATTAGATAAGAATGTAAAATGTAAAACACAGAACCATATATCACAAAACATACAAATCACTTAAAAGAATAAGGTTTTAAAAAGTACAGATTCCTACCACTAATACACTTAGACTTGTCTGTTCTAAGGTATTCTTATCTCACAGTGCTGTAGATGTTTCCTTTTCAGAGTCCAAACATTTGTGTGTAAATGGAAAACAGAACACTGTTTAAAAACTGGCTTTACCAACCTCTTTGCCTGAGGTCACCTAGCTCCTCCCTGTCAGAATATAAAAAAAAAAAAATATCTATGCAAAACAGGATATCTTATCAAAGTATTAAATTCTGTGACCTCAGCACAACTCATTTTCTTCAAATGACTTTCTTTGATCTTATGAGCAGCTTCCCCTTTCCAGGACATCAAAGGACTTGTTATGACTCTGCCAGATCTCACGGAGGTACAACATGCTTTGTATCACCATGTGAAATTAACTCTGTTTTCTCTGAACGTTATAAAAGTTTATGATCTATCTTGGCAGTTGGCAAGCTGCAATTAGTCACATAAAAAGGAGATCCTAAATTTTAAGTCTCTTCTAGCCTGTAATTATCTCTTGGCCTTCCAGGTAACATGTTGTAGCTAAAACCTGGGAGGGGGGTGTCATTCCACAGGCTGTCAGCATCTCTCATGAGAGACATTCAATAACACATTTTTATCTTACAAAAATCATAGATTAATCAGAACCAGCTGTCTAAGTGTCACAATTCCTCCCCACCTAGACTGAATTTTGGGGCTCTATCCCCTGCATGGGATGAGCTTCCCAAATCAGTTCACTCCTCATACACACGAGAAAGCCCATCAAAGTTCTGATTTTTGGCTCCAGCCCTATGTAGAATTGTCATATCATACCCTTGCAAAGTGAGACTTCATCTTAGCAATCTACCATTGTTTTTTTCCCATCTGCATCAGCCAAACCAAGGGGTTGTGGTCAGTCTGCACCACAAAATGCTGCCCATATAAGTATGGCTCCAACTTCTTTAGGGCCCACACTATGGCAAGACATTCTTTTTCCACAGTAGAGTATGTCTGCTCCCTGGGAAGTAACTTCCTACTCAGGTACACTACTGGGTGATCTCTCCCTTGGCTGGATGTCTGATTCAGTACTGCCCCAATACTCATGTCTGAGGTGTCAGTCTGAACTATAAAGGGTTTGCTGTAGTCAGGACTTGTCAAAACAGGAGCCCTGCACAGTGCCTCCTTTAGTTTGGAAAAGGCTTCCTCACAGGCTGGGCCCCAGGTAATTTTCTTGGGCATCCTTTTCTTTGTCAGGTCAGATAGGGGAACAGCCAGGACACTGTACTTGGGTACAAATTCCCTGTAGTACCCTGCTGTCCCTAGAAAATTCCTGACCTGCTTCTGTGTTTCTGGTCTGGGCCATGCCTGGATTACCTCTATTTTTATTTGGTTAGGATAGAGCTGTCCCCGGCCTACCACATGCTCGAAGTATGCCACTTCTCCCATGGCCACCTGGCACTTCCCGGCTTTGACAGCTGGCCCGCTGTATGCTGCCCAGTAATTCCCTAAGGTGGGATAGGTGTTCCTCCCAGCTGGTACTAAAGATGCCAGTGTCATCCAGGTACATCACGGCATACTCCTCAGCACCATTTAACACCTGATTCACCAACCTTTGGAAAGTTCCCGGGGCGTTCTTCATTCCGAAAGGCATTACTTTAAATTCAAATAAGCCTATCGGAGTGATGAAGGCCAACCTCTCCATAGCTCTGTCTGTCAACTCTACCTGCCAATACCCTTTGTCAGGTCAGTGGTCGTAAGGTAGGTCGCCCCTCCCAACTTCTCCAGGAGTTTGTCTGTCCGGGGGATTGGGTGGGCGTCTGACTTTATGACTGCATTCAGTCCATGATAGTCCACACAGAAATGAATAGAGCCATCTGGCTTAGGCACAAGGACTACGGTTGAGGCCCAGGGGCTGTGGGATCTCTGGATTACCCCTAAATCCAGCATCTCCTCCACTTCCCTCATAATGTCCTTTTGGAAAGCCTGTGACACCTGATATGCTGTCCGCCGTTATGGGCATCTGTGTCCCTGTCTCCACATTGTGAGTCGCTAAGGGGGTTAGTCCAGGTTTAGCGCTAAATAATGGGGCAAAGTTAGCTAAAACCTCCCGTACTTTCTGGATCGGGTCCGGGGTCAGCTGGGGAGACTATTTAACTGGCTCCACAGAGGACTCCCGCTTACTTTCTTCCAGGAAGTCCAGAAGGGGGTCATCTGTCCCCTCCCCAGGACTACACACTGCAAACACCATGTCAGCCCTATTTGCATATGACTTCATCATGTTGACATGGTACATCCTTTCTGTCTGTCTTCTGTCAGGTAACTCTATAATACAGTTCACGTCATTTACCATCCTAATCACTTTGTACGGTCCTGCCCACTCAGCCTGCAGCTTGTCTTTCTGGACCGGAATAAGGACCATGACTTCCTGACCCACCATGTACGAGTGAGCTCTGGCTCTGCAGTTGTACCACACTTTTTTGTTTCTGTTGGGCAGCTGCCAGGTTGCTCTGTGCTGTCCCCATAAGCCAGGTTGCTCTGGGCTGTCCCCATAAGCTCCTTCAGCCTTAGACAACTAGTATTGGAACCCACTCGAGAGGGAGCAATCTTAGACCTGGTACTCTCAAATGGGGATGGCGAGAGGATCACAGATTTAGAAGTGGGTAGCCATCTGGGAACTAGTGACCATCGAGCAGTATGGTTCACAGTAAACACAGCAGTAGAGTCAAGCCACACAAAGGCAAAGGTACTGGACTTCAGGAGGGCTGACTTTGCCAAAATGGATGCGTGCCTAAGGAATACACTAGCAAATGGACAGGAAGGAGGGGTGGAAGAACAATGGGGAATAATCAAAATTGCCATCACAGAGGCAACGAGCCTTTGTGTGAAGCAAATAAAACGATGTAAGAAACCACTGTGGTTCTCAAAGGAGGTGGCAGGAAAGGTTAGGGAGAAAAAGAAGGCATTCAGGAAGTACAGGGAATCACAGAAGGAGCAGGATAGAGAATTGTATCAGTTAAAGCAAAAGGAAGCTGGAAAGGCAGTCAGAACAGCAAAGGCCCAAACCGAGGAAAAGATAGCCAACACAGTTAAGAAGGGAGATAAAACCTTTTATAGGTACATCAGGGAGTGAAGGAAGACCAAGGGAGGGATAGTGAGGCTTAATAAAGGGGAGCGGGGGCAGGCAGAGGGTGACTGTGAAAAGGCAGTGATACTAAAATATTTTTGATCAGTATTCACCAATGAAGAGGGGGAGGTACCTAAACCAAACAATAGAAACACTCTGGATACAGAAGTTGATACCAGCCCATTTACAGAAGAAAGGGTTCTGAAACAACTCTTAAAACTGAAGGTGGACAAAGCAATGGGGCCTGACGGGAATCATCCCAGAGTTCTAAAAGAACTAAGGGTAGAACTAGTGACACCACTGGGGTCACGTGATGAGCTGAATCGAGTTAGACATCTCCAGTGGCGCTCTGAGGCCCCGCTGTTAATATTTTAATACTTCGTCCTCCGAGACTGGGTTAATTTGCTAAAAAGCAGAGCTTAGAGGTTGGGGAACTGGTGCGGGAGTGTTTTTAAGCAGAATCGCTAAATGAAGTGGAGGAGGAGAAGCGAGGTGACGTAAGTAAGAGAGAGCAGTAGCGAGGGCAGGTCGCACTACAGCACCGAGATGGAAGCAGATTCTGTAGAGCCCCTGTCGGGGCAAACCCTGGCCACCAAGAGGCCGAAACCTCACTCACCTGTTGAAAGTGAGCAAGATGAGGAGCCAGGGAAGGAAGGGGGTTCAAGCTCGACCGCTGATGACATCCTGGAAATTAAATCAATGTTGCAGGGGCTGGTGAGTGATTTTGCAGTGGTAAAGCCAGCACTTCATTCATTGGCTCAGAGAATGGGGGATGCAGAAGCCCGGATCTCTTCACAGGAGAGGAAGACAGCTGTTTTGGACCAGGAGATGGTGGCTGTGAGAAAGCAGGTTAAGAAGTTGGAGGAGAGGATGGAGGACCAAGAATCGAGAAACCGAGAAATAATCTGATATTAGCAGGGCTACCGGAGAGGGCTGAGGGGCTGGACTGTGTCTCCTTCTTGCAAGATCTGCTGTTGAAGTTGCTGGGCCCTACACTGTTTGGGGAAGCGTATAATTTGGAAAGAGCGCATAGGGCACTAAGGGAGATGCCGCTGCCGGGGGTGAGGCCTCGGGTGATAATCATGCGCTTTCTCAATTATAAAGAAAAATCCCATGTATTAATCACTGCCAGGCAAAAGAAGTCTCTACAATGGAATGGTGCTTCTTTGTGGTTATTTCAGGATCAAATGCCTGCGGTTCGGGGAAAAGCAGAAAGAATATGCAGAAATCAAGAAAAAGCTATATCTGGCAGGAATAAAATTTTGACTACAGTTTCCTGCAACGTTGGTGGTTCGTCTCCAAGCTGGTGACAAGAGGTTCCTCACAGCAAAAGACGCTTTAGAGGGGCTTCGGGCTGACCTTCCAGAGTTATTTAAGCCCTGCACCTGACTGTGTTTTGTGATGAAGAAGGCAGTACTAGCCTGAAGGGCAGCGATGGAGGAGAATTTAAGGACTTAAAACATGTTATTGATTGTGGGTTTTTTTTGCTAATTGTTGGATATGTTTTCTTTCTCAAGCGATAGGTATAGGCCAGGGAGTATGGAAGGCCACCTTTAATAAGGGAAAACTGGGATCTTCACCCATTGCAGTTGGGGATGAATATTGCAAGTGGTAAAAGGCTACTCAGAGAGGTGGGGCATAGCTGCTGTGCGATGGGGAAGGAGGGGATTTAGGAGAGTAATACTGTTAGGGTGTTATGGTGTTTCATCTTATAGAGGCGAGATACGAATTTAAGGGGCAAGGGAGAGTGGTTGGGGAGTGCAGGGATCTAGTCAGGTTAGATCTTGCCCGGCGGGCACAGAGCCTCCAGGGTTATGTTTTTCCCTTCTGAAACACCAGGCCTAAAAAATAATGAGATTGGGGCATTATGAGAGTGCTGATAGATGGGGGTGGTCGAGGGAATATTATTGTTAAAGGAGCAAATAGCTCATTCCTATAGCTTTTAGAGGGTACCATCTTCTATTTACCTTGTTTCCTTGCTGGGCTGTGAAGAGGGGCTGGTTGGGCCCGTTCTTTCGTTGTTCCTTATTTATTGTATCTATGAGAGGGTTCGTTTTTTTTTTTTTTTTTCTTCTTTCTTTTCTCTTTCTCTTTCTTTTTGGGGAAATGTAAGGACGGGTTCATGGAGAGAGGAGGGTGAATGATGGACGGGGATGCAGGACCTCATGTTTTGGTCTCTATGGGGGTTATGGGCTAGGACCCGGAGTTGCATTGTTATGGGGTGGGGCTGGGGGAGTGTCATAGGAACGGGTTCATCCATGACTCGATATCTGGTTGGTGGGCGATCTAAGGATCGGGGCTGAGGGAGGGGAGGGTTGTGGGGGTTGGAAGAGAGAGAGCCTGAGTTTGGAATAACATGGATGCAGACCATGAAAGGGCATAAATGTTTGGCCTATGCAATATAATTTTGAGATTTATTAATGTCCTGTGTTAAAATAATCTCTTGGAATGTTAAAGGTCTCAGGGGTAGACGCAAAAGAATGGTTATCTTGCGATACATTGAGCAAGGGGGGGTTCATATTGCTGCGTTACAAGAGACACATCTGTTGACAGAGGAGCTGAGTGGTCTTAGGAGACGATGGATGGGGCAAGTCTATGGGGTTGGAAAGGATAAAGCCTCCGGGGGCGTGGCGATTTTAATAAAGAAAACTTGCCCGTATGAGGTGTTACAGGTGTTAGTAAGGGAAGACAGCAGGGGGATTTGTTTTTCGGGTAATCTGTTTGGCAAGGCAATCTCAGTTGCCTCCATATATGGGCCAACTCCCTCTGAGCCTGAATTTTTTGCTTCAATAGAGAGGGATATAGCTACTCTTTCGTCACACTCGCTTATTTTGGTAGGCGACTGGAACACCTATCTCAGTAACCGGGAGGATAGGATACCACCATCCAATGGGCCACCGACTAAGGCTCAGCTTGCCCTGATTAGGTTTTTGGAGGTTACAGCTCTGGTCGACCCAATTAAGACCTTCTCGAGAGGGGGTAGTAATATGACATTCTACTCGGCTGCCCATAAGAGCTATTCTCGAATTGATTTCTTCTTGGTGAATAGTGAGGCACTTAGAGAGGTCAGGGAAGTTCTAACGGAGGGGAGAACTCTCTCGGATCACTCTCTTATACAGTTGATATGGGAACCAAGCTCCTTACCTCCCCGACCTTACCGATGGAGGTTGCATGACTCTCTCTTGATAGAACCTACGGTAAGGGACAAATTGGAGGAGGCTTTACAGGAGATTATTAGGTCACAAGTCCCCACTTTGCAAGATAAGAAATTGGCCTGGCCTACTTGCAAGGTGCTGTATGCGGGGGTGGCCCAGGGCATGGCGCCGAAGAGTAGTAGGCTGAGAAGGGCTAAAGAGGAATTTTTGTTAGGGGCAATTGAGTCCATGTCACAGGTGGAGGGGTCTTCAGAGGAAATAGATGCAGAGCTCAAAAGCCTGAGGAAGGAGCTGGCGGAAAGTAGAATTCTGGTTGAATAAGACTAATGCTAAATTCTTGCTGCAGGGTGATGTCCCTGGGCGTCTTTTAGCGGCAAGAATTAAAGAGTGGGAAGCAAGTAGAACAGTCACATCTATCCAGTTTGAAGGGAAGCTTCTAACGGATCCCCAAGAGATGGCGGAGGCTTTTGCGGCATATTTCAAAGAAATTTACCAAGCTAAAGATTTGGCTGGGGAGGAGGAATCCAAGTGTTTTTTAGAGGGTATTCCCTTACCAGTTTTGGACCCTGTTCAGGCCAAGAATTTAGAAGCTCCAATAAGAGCATCTGAAATTATTGGGGTGGTGCAATCTCTTTCTGCAGTAAGTCCCCTGGGCCTGATGGCCTTACTGACATATTTTATCAGACCCATATTCAGACTATACTTCCTATGCTTCAAGAGTTTTTTCCTGCAGTGATGCAGGAGGGGGTTCATCATCCTCCACTTTATCAGGCATATATTACTTTAATTCCTAAGCCTGATAAGCCCAGGGATGCCTTAGGCAGTTACAGGCCTGTAGCTCTAATGAACCAAGACATTAAGATTCTTACAAGAATATTGGCAAATAGAATTCTGAGCATTGCCCCTAGTCTAGTTAGCCAGGAACAAGTAGGATTTATGCCGGGGAGGGAGGCGCAAGATGCTCTTAGGAAATTGCATCATATTTTAAACTCTGCCCCCGATTCCCAAATACCTATGGCCTTGATCTCTTTAGATGCTGAAAAAGCCTTTGATCGGGTCTCCCATACCTTTCTTTTTGCTACAGTGGAGAAAATGGGATTCCCGCAGGGTTTTCTTAGGGGTCTTAAGAACTTATATGCGGCGCCAACTGCCAGAATATTGTGCAACGGTTATATTTCGAAGGAATTCCAGCTAGATAATGGGACCCATCAAGGATGCCCTCTCTCGACAATATTATTTAATATTTACTTAGAACCCCTTCTGAGAGTTATCAATGGGGATGTTAACGTTAAAGGGATAGGGATAGGGGGATTGGAGCTAAAATTCTCAGTTTTTGCAGATGATATACTTCTTCATTTGCAGGACCCAGTATCTAGCTTTGAGAGAGTAAGAGAGCTAATAGGAGGGTTTTCTAAGGTCTCTAATTATAAGTTGAATTTGACAAAGACACTAATTCTCCCCTTGACACCATATGTTTATAGGGCAGATTTCGCATCTCTCGGGGTGCAGTGGAGTCCAGATAAAATTAGGTATCTGGGTATATGGATTACAGCAAATCTGGAGATGGGGGCAGAAGTAAATTTAGAGGGGGTCATATCTGCGGTCAAAGGTGATATATTAAGGTGGAATAAGCTACCTCTGAATTATACAGCACGACTGGGTATTATCAAGATGAATATATTACCTAGACTGCTATATCCGGTTTACTTAGCCCCATATAGTATCCCTAATAAGTGGTTTAGTATAATCAGGAGGTTGATATTGGGATTCCTGTGGAATGAGAAACCGCCTAGGGTAAAGCATAATGTGTTGCGTCTGCAGTATACAGAGGGTGGTGTCAGGTTGCCTGATCTCCATATTTATTATGTGGCAGGCCAGATGGACATTATGGCCCATTGGGCAGAGAATGTTGAGGGAGAAAGCTATTTACCAACCTGGGTGCAAATAGAGAAACAGATGCTAGCAAGGGCGGGCATCAATCCAGAATCATTGCTGTATGCTAAATTAAGAAAAAAGTTTGTTTATATCAGGGTATGGGAATCCGATTATGAAAACAGCAGAAGCTTGGTGGTCATTTCTTACCCTGGTACAAAAACAAACTCAAAGGAGGGCCGGAGATCAGCCCATATTGGGTAACCCTAACTTAGTAATTGGGGACCGGGTAATTAGATATCGGTGGACTACTCAGTTACGGGATCTTAGGCTTAGGGATGTTATGCAGGGTGACAGCGTAGTCCTTCCATCACAATGTGACAGGCTGTCTTTCTTTCAAAGGTTGCAACTTAAACAAATGCTGGCAGGGTTTGTGAAGGGGTTGGGCAACACTGTGGACAACTCCTTCTCGTGGGGAAGATTAAGGGAAGTTAACCAAAGAGCTAACCCCCCTCTCACAAATATATAAAGTCCTCTTGAACTTTCTTGGCCCGAGTTCTCCTATAAGAATTTCATATTGGGACAAAGTGATGACCCCCAGAAACCTCACTTGGGAAAACATTTGGAAAAGCAGTAAATATAATGTAATTCCCAAGTACAGAAATATGCATTATTTCATTGTTTCTAACATTTACTATACCCCTGTGAAACTATGTGATAGCAACTTGAGACAGACAGACCTGTGTTTTAGATGTGAGAAGGGAGTGGGTGATCTCTTGCATGTTATGTGGGAATGTAGTAAAATTTCACTTTTATAGAGAGAAATCAAACGGGGCATGGATCCATTGCTGGACTACTCAGATTTTATAACACCGGAAGTTTGTGTTTTGGGTGACTTTTCCCAAATTGCAGGGGCTGCACCTAAGTATTATCTTTCTTTAATGGCGGCGGTAGTTAAGGCCTTTTTAGTAAAACATTGGAAGGATGATCAGGTCTATGCCTATGATCAGTGGGTGAAAGATTTGCTAAGGGTGTTGGGTGTTGGGCATGATAAAGAGGCACCTATACTTTGAGGGGAGAAAGGAGGTATTTGTTAAAAGATGGGTGGCACTAGATGCGATCTACTCCCTCCAGGTCGAGAGCCTCTGAATTTTTGAGCCCTTCAGCACAGGTCTGTCTGTCATATTGTGATTAGCTAAGGAAAAGATGCTGGAATGCTTAAATGTCTATTTTTTGCCTTGCTTGCTTTTCCTTTTTTTATTGTTAATGGTCTTAGCGTGCTTCAAGCAATTTTTTTGGGATAGTGGTAGTGGGGTTATATTTGGCCTTTTTTTTTTTTTTTTCGTTAGGCTAATGGTGGGATGGTTTTGGTCTGCATGGTTTTATAGGGTTGGGGGTCTCTCTCTCTCTCTCTCTCCAGGGGACACATCAGGAGGCTGCTCGGTTGGTGTAAGGCCCCTAACGGGGGTCGTGGATTAGTATATGCTCATAAGCTGGTAATTAGAGGGGGATTTGGGCTGTCGAAGGGAGGGGCATATTTTGATACCGGTTAGCCCACTATTTTAATGACATTACTGATTTTTGGAGTTGGGTCATAGCTAGAGCGGTCTCCTCTTGTGCTTGTACATATGGGGATGTGTATAGTTTACATAGCCAGTTTGGGGTTGTATGCCCTGGCTGTGCAAGTATGTGTCTGTTTGTTTGTTTAAACGAAAATGAAAATGAATAAAGATAGTTTGCAGAACTAGTGACACCACTGACTACCCTCTTTAACAAATCATGGGAGGATGGGGTGGTACTTGAGGACTGGAGTAGGGCAGATGTGATTCCACTTCACAAAAGTGGGAGCAGAGCAGAAGCAGGCAGCTACAGACCTGTTAGTTTAACCTCAGTGATAGGGAAAATGATGGAATCACTTCTGAAGAAAAGAATTTTCGAGTACCTAGAGGCCGGAGGGGTACAGGACCCAAGGCAGCATGGATTCACAGCAGGAAGATCATGTCAGACTAATCTAATCAATTTCTTTGACTGGGTGACCAAAGTAGTAGATCAGGGAGGGGCTGTGGACAAGGCCTACCTAGACTTTAGCAAGGCATTTGACACAGTCCCACACAAAAGATTAATATACAAGTTAGTCAGCCTGGGAGTGGGTCCCAAGATGGTATCCCTGGTAAAGAATTGGCTGGAGAACAGGACGCAGATGGTAATAGTAAATGGAGTCCACTCTGAAGAAAGGGGGTTACTAGTGGGCTACCGCAGGGTTCAGTACTAGGACCGGTCCTCTTCAATGTATTTATAAGCGACACTGCAGAGGAACTGGAAGGAAAAGTATGTCTCTTTGCAGACGACATAAAGATCTGCAACAGAGCTGTTACACAAGATGGGGTAGAAAGAATGAGAAGGGACTTGGCAAGGCTGGAGGAATTGTCAAATGTATGGCAGCTTAGATTCAGTGCTAAGAAGTGCAAGGTAATGCACCTGGGAAACAGAAATCAAGGGGAAGAGTACACAATGGGGGGTGAGATACTAACAACAACAAAAATGGAAAGGGACCTGGGGGTAGTCATAACAGATGACCTAAAGATGGGCAAGCAATGTCAGAGGGCAGTAAGAAGAGCTGGGGGGATACTGGGATGCATAGGGAGAGGCATCACCAGTAGAAAACAGGAAGTTATTATCCCTCTGTACAGACAGCTGGTGAGACCCCATCTGGAGTACTGCGTGCAGTTCTGGAGACCCAATCTCCACAAAGACATAAACAGGATGGAGGCAGTCCAGAAGAGGACAACTAAAATGGTGCAAGGTCTGCACCAGAAGACTTATGAAGAGAGACTTAAGGAGCTTAATACGTATAGCCTTGAGAAGAGGAGGGAGAGGGGGGACATGTTAGAAACTTTCAAGTACCTCAGGGGAATCAACTAAGTCTAAGAGGGTAGCATCTTTCGGAAAAAGAGGTGTGCAAGAACAAGGGGGCACAATTTGAAGATAGAGGATGGGTGGCTCAGAGGTAATGTAAGGAAGTATTTTTTCACAGAGGGGATTGTGGATGCATGGAACGGCCTTCCAGAGGAGGTTGTGGAGTCAAAAAGAGTGGTGGAATTCAAGCATGCATGGGAGAGTCATAAGGCAATTCTAGGGGTTGGGGGGGTATGAAGAAGTAGGCTGTTGGTTAACTAGGATCTGCAGCTTATCCATTAGGTAGGGAAATGGGTAGACTGGGTGGGCCAAGCTGTCCTTATCTGCCATCAAATTCTATGTTTCTATGTTTCCCTAAACTTAAGGATGTAATCCACTATGGGAGTTCCCTGGGTGGCGTGCTTGCCTTCCCAGTCCTCCTGGATCAAGTCTAGGGGCCCATGTACCTAGCATCCATATAAGAGTTCAAAGGGGGAAAATCCTGTCGACTTTTGGGGCACATCCCTGTATGCAAACAACAGGTGGGGAAAGTATTTCTCCCGGTCCCTCCCATGCTGTTCAGCAAACACCCGGAGCATTGACTTCAGGGTACCATTGAATCTTTCCACAAGCCCATTGGCTTGTGGGTGATATGGTGTTGTGCATCTCTGCACCACCCCACACTTCTCCCATAAACATTTCATCAGGTCCGACATGAAGGAACCCCCTTGATTTGTGATAACCTCCTGCGGAAACCCAACACGGGAGAAAATCCCAAGTAAGGCATCTGCCACTTTGTCTGTCCTCAGCGAGGATAGGGCGACTGCCTCTGGGTACCGGGTGGCATAATCCATCACAGTCAGGATGAATCTCTTCCCTGAGGAGCTGGGGCTATTTAAAGGCCCCACAATATCCATTCCCACCCTCTGGAATGGCTCCTCCACCATGGGCAATGGAATCAGGGCGGCTTGGGTTTTCTTGCCTTTCTCTATTTCTTGGCACTGGTGACAAGACCTGCAATACTCCTTCACTTGCTGGGTGAAGTTAGGCCAGTAGAAATTCTGGGCCAACCACTGCATCATGCACGTGATTCCCAGATGACCAGACAAGGGAATATCATGTGCAATCTTGAGCAACTGCTCATGTTACCCCTGGGAAATGACAAGCTGCCTGCTTAGCACCCCTCCCTCTGTCTGTACTGCCTGAGTATACATCAGTTCATTTTCCCAATAAGCCTTATGTCTGCCGTCACCTCCCTGTGCACCATCCGAGACTGTCCAAGCCCTCATCTTCTCTAGACTAGGGTCACTTCTCTGAGCAGCTGCAAACCCCTCACACATTCCCAAGGCATGGGACAGGTCCCCTTCAGTCACTAAACTAGGGTCCCTAACACTAGCATTAGGGCACTCAGGATCACTGTCAATACCAACCCTCTGACAATGGGTCACCCCCTCCCTCTTTGGAGTAACCCTCTGTAGCTGTGTGGTTACTTGCTACTGGGGAAATTTCTACCCCCTTTTCATTAGTCTCCCCATCTGGAGACACAGGCTGGGGAACCAGCCTCTCAGTGGTTTCCACAATAGCTTCTGTGGGGTTCAGGGAACTATAATTTTCCCTTGCCACTTGGCTATGGGTAACTGCACATACCATCCCCTGTTTGAGATTGTTGCCCAGGATCACATCCACTGCTAACGTTCTGGCTACTGCCAGCTGTTGCACAGTCCCCCGTTTCACCGCAGTCTATGAGAATACTGGTGAGGGGCAGTGTTTTTGCTTTACCAGTAAAGTCCTGTGCAGTGACATATTTATTGGGTATAAGCTGACCAGGATCTACTAGATCCCCTTTTACCAATATCAGGGATGCCCCTGTGTCCCTTAACCCTTGTGTCTGTACACCATTCACCAGGACTGGGTGCATGTGTTCCCTCATCTTCACAGGCATGCTTCCAGGGACACACAAACAACCCACTTCTTTTCTAGTACCATTCTGTGTATTATTGCTCATTCTTTTGGGACACTGTCTGGCAGTATGACCAGTTTCTTTATATAACCAACATTCACTTCTCTTTTCAGAGAAATCTTTTCTATGAAACCTGGGGCTAACTGGTTTCAGTGGAGGCAGTGAGGGTTTTAGCTGCCCTGAAGGTGCGCTTTTCCCTTTATGTGCTCCCGCCCACCCCATTCTCTCTCAGAGCAGGTCTGCTCTTGGCATAGCAGTCCGAGAGTTCAGCAGCCTCTTGCACTGTTTTGGGATCTCGGTCCTTCAACCAGATTTTCAGCTCTGCTGGACTTGCCCAATAAAACTGTTCTAACAAAATCACATTTTCTGTTTTATCAACAGAGTTTGCCTCAGTTCCTTCACACAAACGTTTTAAAAACTGACGTTGTTTCATGGCTAGCTCCTCGTAGCTCATGTCAGGGCTTCTCCTGAGCTTACGGAATTTAGCTCTGTATGATTCAGCAGTTAATTCAAATTTCTTTAACAGTGCAGTTTTAAGTTTGCTGTAATCATCACTGTCCTCATTGTCAATTTGACCCAATGCATCCTGAGCTTTCCCGGTAAGTAGCGGGGATAGCTGGAAGCTCCAGGACTCTCTAGGAATTTTAGCCTGAATACAAACTTTTTCAAAAGAATTTAAAAAGGCATCCATGTCCTCCCCCCTTTAAATTTGGAATTCAGTTTGTAACCCAGTCCTGTAGTCTCAGTTAAACCCAAGCCACTTACCTACTCTGGTGCCGCTGGTTGGAGTTGTAGCTTCTCCAGTTCTGGCGCTCATGATCCTCATGGTCCGCATCTCTCTGTTCTTGCTCTGCCTCTCGGCGTTCTCACTCTGCCTCACGGTCCACCTCCCACTATTCACGGTCCCTCTCTCTCTGGAGCTCCAGCTCCATTCTGTGCAACTCAATTTGTAGCCTGAGTACTTCTGGATCCAGGATACTGGTGACCTTCCCCTGCTGCTGTGGTCCTTCACTGACAGTGACCTTGTTGCCCTCTTCATTGGATCCGGACACTGCACTGGCCGCTAGCCCTGCCACACTCAAGGTTTCGTTCTTTTCAGTCACTCTCTGTGACTCGATGCTCTGGGTATCTGCTACAATCAGGGCATCCACGAGGTTCTGTTTGCTGGATTTCACCTCGAACGGGATTCCTCTGCCCCCGCACAACTGCTTTAAGTAGTCTACAGTGTGCCTGCTATAGTTGGAAGCAATCTTTCTCCCAAACTACAGCTACCCTGACTTGCACTTTAGAAAAATAAAATAAAATGGGTAGGAACTTGACTGTATGCAAAGTGATATAGTTCTGTCTCCTTTTTTAAAAAAAGTACTGCCTTTCTTTTTTTTGCAAGTGAGCTGACAGTCTTAAGCTGACACACTGAACAATCAGAGCTTGTAATACCAACATTTTTTGCACTTCTGCCAACCAATCTGTCACAAACCCACTCAGCAGGTCAGCCTTCTACTCCCAAAGTGCCAACCTCTGAGCACAGTATTGCAAACAGGAAACAGAAACAGGATAACCTTCCTGTCTGTTTTGTGGGTTCGAATCAACCTTTGGTCTCAGTTCTGGAGAGATTCAACTGTGAACCTCTTGTTAGTGTACCCAATGTACAGGCTCAGATAATTCTGCTCTTTGGGGAGGCCAGATATCTTTCAGCTACGGGCACCTAACCAGGCGTACAAAATGAACCCTTAAAAACTCTAATAAAGACCTCAGATAACTCATACCTGTTCCCAGTTTGGTATTACCATATAAGCTCATACACAGTGTTGTCACACTCTTAACCATCCATGTATCACAGGCAAAAACAGAAGGACTTGGAAGACACAAATAGTCTATTTAAAAATGAGATGTTTATTTAAAATTAGATAAGAATGTAAAATGTAAAATACAGAACCATATATCACAAAACATACAAATCACTTAAAGAATAAGGTTTTAAAAAGTGCAGATTCCTACCACTAATACATTTAGACTTGTCTGTTCTAAGGTATTCTTATCTCACTGTACTGTAGATGTTTCTTTTTCAGAGTCCAAACATTTGTATGTAAATGGAAAACAGAATACTGTTTAAAAACTAGCTTTGCCAACCTCTTTGTGTGAGGTCACCTAGCTCCTCCCTGTCAGAATATAAAAAAAATATATCTGTGCAAAACAGGATGTCTTATCAAAGTATTAAATTCTGTGACCTCAGCACAACTCATTTTCTTCAAATGACTTTCTTTGATCTTATGAGCAGCTTCCCATTTCCCGGACATCAAAGGACTTGTTATGACTCTGCCAGATCTCACGAAGGTGCAGCATGCTTTGTATCACCATGTGAAATTAACTCTGTTTCCTCTGAATGTTATAAAAGTTTATGGTCTATCTTGGCAGTTGGCAAGCTGCAATTAGTCACATAAAAAGGAGATCCTAAATTTTTAGTCTCTTCTAGTCAGTAATTATCTCTTGGCCTTCCAGGTAACATGTTGTAGCTAAAACCTGGGAGGGGGTGTCATTCCACAGGCTGTCAGCATCTCTTATGAGAGACATTCAATAACACATTTTTATATTACAAAAATCATAGATTAATCAGAACCAGCTGTCTGAGTGTCACACTGTGTACTCACCTGCCATGTCCATAGATGTCAAATATGATGTGGGCTGTGTACTTCTGGGACCTCCTGGCCATTCTGGGATCACACCTGTTGAGCTGCTCTGGTATTCCCTGGTCCTCTGACTCTATATCTGATGCAGCCTGTACCTCTGTGGCCAGCATGCATATCCCATGGTTGAGCACCATGTTGTGTAGTAAACAACAGGCAAAGAATATGGCACTAGCCTTCTAAGGACTATAGGGCACCACCAGAACAGTACAGGCAGCAGATCCTCATCTTAAGCATACCAAAAAACATGCCTTTTGTTTTCACCAACCCCCCCTGAGAGGCTCCGCCCCCACATCCCCAGCCCCATAGTTGGCCCCCTGGGACTTGCCTTGAGTGGCGATCCTCCTGGACTTGCCCTCCAGGGCAGGGCCACCGAGCAGGCACATCCCATAATGGAGTTCCAAAACCAGGTTTACCCCTGTTGCTGGGATGCCTCCCCTGGCTTACCCCACATGGCAGGGCTGCGGGGTTGAGTCACCCGATGGAACACTACAGTCAATCACCAATTGAGTGCCACTGGCAGAGTGGGGCATCATGCATGGGGGCCAGTATTTTTGCATGCATAATCCCTATGAGAGGTGTGGTATACAATGACGTGGTGGCACAGAAGCGCCAGTTGCCGGGATGCCATCCTATGGCTTCGGCTTCAGCAGCTGCTCCCTCTGGCCTCCACCGGCGGTCAAACATGTGCCAGACACACTCCCACCCTCATCCTCAGAGGAGGAGAGCAGTCCATCAGATGTTTGATCCTCCTTCCCTCTCCGGCCCTTTCACTCCTCAGGTCCATTCCCAAACCTGCAACATCCACGTCAAAACCGGGGACCCCACCTCTGTGCTGGTGGGCCAGCAATGCCAAAGACATGCTTGACAATGTGTGTGGGGGTGTTTGCTGCAGTGTACATGTCCTCTATAATGGATGCAGGGCAGAAGACAGGTGTGAGGAGCCAGGGTCACAAGGGATAGGCACTGTCTCCTGTGAAGGTGAAGACATAGGTCAATGTCACATAACAGCAAGGAGACATAGAAAATGTCAACAGGCAACAACCACTGGTCCATCCAGTCTGCCCATTGACCATAGCATACCCGGACCTATTGTCCATACATGGTTCTACACCATCATGTCCCATATGGGGCTTTGGGGGGGCAGTGGGATATACTCCCTGATAAGGTGGCCACCAGGGATGTCCTCACATTAAAACCTCCAAGACAGGATGGAGGTGTGCCATATGAAGGCATCTTGAAAGTTGCTGGGGTACTGTGCCAGCACATTGCTGATGTGCCCTATTGCATCACACATCACCTGGCAATTGATGGAGTAGTACCTTTTCCTACTGAGATAGGTGTCCACTCCATCATCAGTGGGTGCAGTCAATGGCACTGAGTACAAATGGTAAGTGTGCAATTCAGTGGAACTGCTGCATGGTTGCTGTTCACTCTGCTGAGGTGCTGGGGAATATGACACATTGCATCCATCACCTTGAGCTCACTGAACAGCGCATGACTGTACTGTGCATCTGGCCAGAGCTAGTTATACAGAAGTTCACATAGCTGCCTGAGCAAATGAGCATGGGCCTGTTGAATCTGTACCAACCCATGAGCTGGTCATCACTGAGGACTTCATACAGTATGTGACTGGTGGCCAGTACTGTCTGTGTGCATGGGTCCAGGGTGGGCATTTGCCCACTCTCCTCCTATAAAGCCTGTTGCAGCATGTACACAACGTGTGTTCCTCGGACGTTATCTTGCAGTGTTGCCTGCAGTGTTTCTGCCAGCCTCTAGGGTTTGCCTGGGTTTAAGTCATCCCTTTTAGAGGTGGTAATTGCATGGCAATAAGTGGTCTGTGCTAACTGCATTGCACAACGCTGGTATGTATGGTCCTGCTCCCGCCTTTGTGTGCTGCACACATCTTCTTTGTGAGCATGCGCTAATGGTTTTACTGCATGCTGTGCACCACTTTGAACAGGGGATTTTGGCATAATCCCCATGCTAAGCAGGCATAAGCAGTTTGCATGATGCGCTAAGTCTAGAATATCTGGTGCCATGCATTGTACAATAGGTGGTGCCACTTAATTTTGTGAGTGGGTCTAGGGGACATGACAGGAATGGAGTTGCATTGTTACAGTATTACGTTGATTCAAATACAAATTAATGACACAGCAATTTTCCTGTCCAGTACATTCAGTGAAGTTGTATTTATTTATTTGTTGTTCTTTTGTAACTGGGTATGGCCCACTAGGTACAAGTGCCTGTTTTAAGAGGCAACCCTGGGGTGGTTAAGTGACTTGCTCAAAGTCAAACAGCATGTAAGTGATGGCTGTGGGAATCCAACCCAGGCTTACTGGATGTGCCAAGCTTTTTCACAGCTTGTTAGTTTAACCTCTACAGTATGCTGCCAGCCCCAAGTTACATGGATCCATTTAAAAACAGACGCACTATTGATCCATCAGTTTCTCCTTGTTACCTCATTTTCAGGTCAGCTGCCTTACTATTCGTAAACCTCATCATCAGTAGCATCCATTTAAAAGAAAGCTTTTACTGTTAATATCTATTATACAATGGCAAGAAAGAATCTTGGACTGTGATTGGTCTGTTTGGGGCTGGACCTGTGGTGTTATCCCAGCATAACGCCACTGGTCTAGTCTCAGCACTGTGAGCCAATGTAGATGTCCATTAGGATGACCTCCTCTTAAGAAACAAAAAATATTTTTCCACACTAATAAAAACATTCTTTAAAATTATTTTTTTAATTTTATATATAACAATAAGCCATTGTAAAATAGGAATAATGCACTCCAGGGTGTGTGTCATTTGGGATAATGCCACGCCTGGGGCATTGGATGCACTTGGCCTGCGGCCTCGTGCCCAACCCCCCCAGGTGTGGCGTTATCCCAGCACAGCACACACCCTGTCATGCATTATTCCTTTAGTAAAGCACTCTCAACTGATCATAATAAACACAAGATGTTAAATGTTTTCATTGATGACTGGAGCCTGTGGTTAGTGATAGTAATACTGCCAGTAGAATGAAATATTCTCTTAGAACACAGACTGATAGATGGATAACACAGGCATAAAATGACTACTTAAAGTATACTAAACTTATGAAAAATGCTAGGTAAGGAACAGCCAAAATAAATGCAAAGTGTTTGAGAATGTAGTTTGAGTATGTTTTTGTCAGGTGTTACACTAGTACCCGACACTGCAGCTAGGTTGTGATGTTCCCTTTCTTGCAATATTTGGGGTCCAGTTCTTGGTACAAAGTGATGTAGTAATGTAGTCATATAAGGTCAGAAGGTACTCTAGGTCTATCATGTCCATCCCCCTGCTTCATAAGCAAGAATAAGTATGCTTTACAAACAGATAGCAATCTATAGAGATTCCCTATGCACTCAAAAAACCACAAAAATAATTGGGTTATGGATGTGCGTTGCACACTGTCTATGCATGCTCATGACTTCACTAATTTTTCATATTTTCACTTCATATTTTCAATGTTGCCATTTTTTTAAACCTTCTCATGGATAGTACGGTTGTCATTTTTCACATCCTGCCCAAAATGTGTTTACATACCTGTGACGCCAAATGGCACAGTCTCTGTGCAAAATCACCTTTCTCCTAACAAACTGATACTGCCGCTCTTCATGAGGTGGGGTCACAGAAAGCCCATGTTGATAATTTGGAGTGGAAAATACCAACACGCCACTTCATGAAGCGCTAGGGACTTCCAACTGTTACATACTAATTCTTGCAGAAACTGACAAGTGTCAGGGTGTGACTTGGGATCATCAACTGTAATGCTCCTGCCATTCCACCCCAACCCCCACCCTGCAGCCACTGACAGGCATCAAGTTGTGCCTTGGAGTGTTCAGCCACAAAGTTCACCCCATTCTGCTATACTGCACCCACCTCAGCATATTTCTTTATGGAATGGGGTAAGTATAATGCCCAAGGACCCCAAAGCACACCACAACACTTGTCAGTGTCTACAGGGTAGGGTGAGGTAAAATGGCATGAGCATTATAGCTGATGACCCAAAGGCACACCCCAACATCTGTTAGTCTCTGCAGGGTGAGTGTGGGGTTAGCGTCAGTTCAGTACCTCTGCCACTCCTATTATGCATCTCTGACTCCTGCACTACCAATGCCAGTGCCAGCGAGACAACATTCAGCATTGACAAATGCTTGTTTACCCTGTTATCTGACCCCCTCTCCTGTTGCATAATATGGGATACAATGTCCTGATCATAATATGCCATTTATTTTCATGAGCAAGGGGGCAGGACCATCCATAACTCATGAGTGTTGGCCACGAGTGAGTTATGAAAATCCTGCTCTGCTCACAAGTGATGATAAAAATGTCATATTCTGAGTGAGGCCATTGTGTCTCAAATTTGTACAATGTATTTTAAATTGCAGAGCTTTCAGATTAATTTTTTTTTAAATAAAAATGTAGTTCTTGTTTGATTGCTCTGCTTTGATTTGAGTGCAGCATAGGTCACTGTGATGTCATCAGGCATTGTGCAAGCTGCTCTCCAATTGGTTAAGCACTCCTTTTTGACCAACTTAAAGTGGAAATAAATGCTGATGACCCACCTAACACTGAAATAATTTATTTTTATTTAGAATGATTAGGTGGGTAAAATAAATCATTTTCAGGAGTGATAACCTGTATACTGTGTTTGAATGCCAATCTCATCAGTTCATAAAATGCCAATGTGAAGAAAGTCTGTCTGCTTGTTTAGACCACAGAATGGGAAAGATGCTCAGCTGAAGTGCCAGGAAACAAGCAAGAAAAAACCAAATAGGTGCCAGGTAAAAAAAAAAAAAACAGAAGATTGGTAGAAGACAGGAGGAGGAAGTCAGTTATTATATACCAAAGGATAACAGCAGCAAGAAATCTTTGTTGTCTTCAGAGGAATAAATCCTGCTTCAGTTCATCGGTTGAAATTATTTTATGTTTTGTTTTTTTCACTAACTTCATGTTTATTTATAGTAAATATGAGCATTTTTATATGAATATGTATACAATGACATTCACAAAGATTAAATTCGCAGAGACTTGGAAATTCATACAGTACCAGCACAATGTGTTTATTCTCAAAGATTTGCAGTCTTTATTTGGAAATTCTAAATAGAAACTAATTTGCAGGATTTCACTCTAGCAGACGTGCCTTGTCAGGTTCCCATATAACCCTCTTCTATTTTTCTTTCTTCCTGAATCACAGGAGACAAATCTATTGAAGATTTGTATTTAAGAACCAGGCTCTCATTTTAGAAACATGCACTACATAGTTATAATGTACACATTTGTGCATACATTTTCATACTTTGCCTTAAAAAGTATTTCAGCCAACATTAATTCTCCATAGATTTGTAAAAGGGTATAGAGTTATGTAAATTCTTACTGTTTTGTCTTTTTCATGTCATTGAATTTCTTTATTGGTTGCAACCTTGAAAACACAGTTGAAGTTTTTTTTAGATTATATTTTTATTGAAATATGATAAACAAGTTACAGTTGATTCTATATCCAATACAGTGGGAAGGAAGGAAGGAAGGAAGGTAGGTAGGTACATAGGTAGGTTAAGCATATGAAGATAATTCATTTTCTTGAGGTCTCACACAGTGAATAAATGGCAGTGGTGGGATTCAGTCTTGCAGTAGTGAGCACCTTAAATCAAATAACACCTTTGAGCCATACCAGACTGGTTTCTGGCAGTAAGAATGCCCTGGCAGGGAGGAATGATTTGGGGGGGGGGGGGTTGAGCAGTGGGCCCATCTGAAAGGAGCCACAGTGGAGGCAATAAACCTTTGCAATAGGCAAGTAAACAAGGGCAAGAGAAAGAGAAAACCACTATGGTTCTCAAAGGAAGTGGCCGGGAAGGTAAGGGCAAAAAAGATGGCTTTTAGGAACTACAAGGAAACACAGAAGGAGGAGGACAGTGTAGTGTACTTGGATAAACAGAAGGAAGCAGGGAAAGCAGTCAGTAGCACAAATGTGCAAACGGAGGAAAAAATAGCACAGGAGGTAAAAAAAAAAGGGGACAATACTTTTTATAGGTACATTAGTAAAAGGAGAAAGACCAAGGGTGGGATTGTAGGACTTAAAGGGGAAACAGGGGAATGTGTGGAATGGAACCTGGAAAAAGCATCAATACTGAACATAGAGGATTGTGTATGATCGCTCATACACAACAAGGGTATTTTTCATTCGAGAGGTTTACCTGATAACTGGAGACCTTGAGAGTGCAGCACCAGATGTCTCGTTACCATGGAGACCTTGAGAATGAAAAATACCCGTGTTGTGTATGAGCGATCATACACAGTCTTTTATAGTGTATGGTCGCTCATACTAAAACTGCACTTACTTTTTTTTTTACACTTTTGTGTGCAGTTTTCTCTTCTTCTGTGCTGTTTCACCACTGCAGCCCTTCCTGGTACATTGCCGGTGGCCAGGAGTAAACCCACCTTCTAGGTGTTATGATGCACCTACAATCGTAGCTGAGTGCAACAGCTACAATGATGTAGCTAGTGCAGCATAACAACACTGTTGGGAGCATGGATTTCCATGCTCAACAGCGTTCTACCATACACTATAAATATTTTTGTTCTGTATTCACTGAAGGAGAAGGTAAGGGACCACAATTAGGCAACATGAGCAAATATGGGAGGGAAGTGGACACCAGTCCATTTGTGGAAGAGATAGTCCTAAACTCACAGAACTGAAAGTAGACAAGGCAATGGGATTTCCTAGAATATTAAGGGAACTACAGGAGGTGCTGGCAGCAGCACTGGCAGCACTGTTCAACAAATCAGTTGATACAGGAGTGGTTCCAGAGGACTGGAGGGGGGCAGATGTAGTCCCTTTTCACAAAAGTTGGAGTAGAGAGGAGGCTGGAAACTACAGACCAGTCATCCTCACCTCAGTAGTGGGGAAAATTATGGAATCGCTACTTAAAGGATTGTGGAACACCTTGAATCCAGTGGAACACAGGATCTGAGACAGCCTGGATTCACAGCGGGAAGGTCATGGCAAACAAATCTAATTGATTTCTTTGATTAGGTGACTAGGGAAGTGGATCGGGGGGAGTGGTGGACATGGCCTACCTAGATTTCAGTAAGGCCTTCGATACTGTTCCACATAGAAGACTTGTGAACAAGCTGGGCAGCCTGGGAATGGGCCACATGTTAGTAAACTGGGTTAGGAACTGATTGAGTGATAGAAGACAGAAGGTGGTGGTAAATGGAGCTCAGTCTGAGGAAAGGAGGGTGACCAGTGGGGTGCCACAGGGATCAGTTTTGGGGCCAGTGCTGTTTAATGTCTTCATAAGTGACATTGCGGAAAGGATGGAATTGAAGGTGTGCCTCTTTGCAGGTGACACTAAGACCTGCAACAGGGTGGAAAGTCCGGGAGGGGTGGAAAAAAATGAGGAGGGGCATAGGAAAACTGGAGAAATGGTCTAGAGTGTGGCAACTAAGATTCAATGCGAAAAAGTGCAAAATCATGCTTTTGGGGTGCAAGAACCCAGGGGAGGATTACATGATGGGGGGAGGGATACTGACGGTCACCAAGCAGGAAAGGGATTTTGGAGTAATCATATTTGATGACCTAAAGGCAGCCAAAACGATGTGCCAAAGCTGTGGGGAGAGCCAGTGGGATGCTGGGGTGCGTAGGGAGAGGTATCACCAGCAGAAGAAAAGAGGTGTTGATGCCACTGTACAGAGCATTGGTGAGGCCTCATTTGGAGTATTGTGTCCAGTTCTGGAGGCTGCATCTCCGTAAAGACATAAACAGGGTGGAGTCAGTTAAAAGAAGGGCAACAAAGATGATGCAGGGTCTGTACCAAAAGTCATTTGAGGAGAGACAGGAAGACCTCAATATGTATACCCTGGAGGAGAGACAGACAGACAGGGGAGATATGATAGAAACCTACAAATATCGCCGGCTCCGTGACGCCGAGTGAAGGGGTTCACTTGGTGCAGTGGTGACTCGGGTTCACGACCCGAGCCCAGGTGCCAGTAGCGGAGGACTGGCAGGGAGGCAGTACACAAGTGCCTTGGATCTCCCTCCGGGTAGGTCTGCCTGGCACTCCGGGTGGATTGAGGCGGCAGTATGTGGGGACGTGGGCCTTGGCACACCTCCCACTTGAGGAAGCCACCTGCTGTAGGCTGAGAACGTAGCAGGGATGGGGCAGAAAACAAAAAAAGGAGCTCCTTGGCCGATCGGATGATGTCCACCTGAACCCCTCACCATGGTACCCCTGATCAGCTGGGACCAGCCCAGTCACACTCAGGGCCAATAAGGCCCTTTCTGTCCTTAGGGAGAGGACCCGCCCAATGATGGGATATGTCGGGTTACCTGGGGGGGTTGCAGTCTGGGCTGGCGAATGGTGAAAGGGGGTAGCCGGGTGGGGTTAGGCCTTGGTGGTCTGAAGGAGAGACCGACTAGAGTAGTGGAGGGAGGCGCATAAATAAATAACACAAAAAAAAAGAAACCTACAAATATCTAAAGAGCATAACTAGGGTACTAGAGGGTAGCATCTTTCAGAAAAGAAGATGTTCGTGAACAAGGGGGCATGATGAGGTTGGAAGGGGTAGACCAACGGATAACGTGAGGAAGTATTTCTTCACAGAAAGGGTGGTAGATGCATGGAATAGACTTCCAGCAGAGGAGGTGGTGGGAGCAAACACAGTGGAGGAATTCAAAAATGCATGGGACAAACATAGGGAACCCTAGCGGTAAGAACGAGAAGGTAAAACTGGAGATCAGGTAGGGTCTGTGGCTTTTGCAGTAGGTACGGAAAATGGGCAGACTGGATGAGCGTAGTGGTCCTTATCTGCCATCAATTTCTATGTTTCTGTGTACCACAGCAGTGTGATGGTTTGCAGTGACCTGCTAGGGAAAGATCAGGTTAGGTATCTGTTTGGATTCTTCTCTGCTTATCATCTGTATCTGACACAACTTATGGTTGAAGGACTCTGTGAGTGCAGGGGAATTGGCTGAGACCATGCTCACATGGCTCCAGTTGTTGTCAGATCAGGAG
Source organism: Neoceratodus forsteri (assembly GCA_016271365.2). NCBI lineage: Eukaryota > Metazoa > Chordata > Ceratodontiformes > Ceratodontidae > Neoceratodus > Neoceratodus forsteri. Next base: position 256,319,214 of record JADMNL010000025.1, read on the forward strand.
CAGTCTGTTGTGATGGGGATTTTCCAGTTGCAGCCAATAGCTCTGGATTGTGACATGCCCCAGAGGTTAGTCTGATCCGTGGTGATGTTCTCTATGTACATGCTGCTGTTGGGGGAGATGATTAGGAAGTAGAGTATTGTATTTCATTGCCATGCTCATAATACCTAGCTATACCTTTCCTTTGCCCCTGACAGAGGCTTGTTTATGCTAGTGCTAGAACTCTGCTTGTCTGAAATCAAAAACTAGATGGTCTGTAACTGACTGGCAGTAAACCCAGGAAATATAGGAAGGAGGATTTCTAGCGGGAGAAGGGTAGTGGTGTTGCCACTGTATTGCTCACTGGTGAGACCTCACCTGGAGTACTGTGTCCAGTACTGGAAGTCGCACTTTTAGTGAACGGGAAATTTGGCCAGGACAACAAGGAAATTCCCCATCTCATCTGTAGGGGAAACCCTTGGCCTTCCAATCCAAGATGGCCACTTTGGAGGAGCTGGTGGACAGGATGGATGTGGGGATGTGGAAGAAACGGGAGCAGGCCTCCTCCCCTGGTCTCACAATGCAAGAGGCCGTCAATGCAGCGATGTTGGTCGCAGATTTCTGGGACAATACCACTACAGATGTGTTTCTGTCCTTAGAAGAGCAACAGGAAGAGGTTGCTTCAGCTACCAAAAAAAAGGTACTGAATTTAGTTGCTGACTGCCCTGATATGAAGAGTGAATCTGAAAGGCATACTTATAATTTGTGTGTCAAGAAATTGCAAGTTAAGAGGGAAAAATGTCTGCAAAAAGTGCTTAAACTGGATAAGGAACTTAGCAAATTTACCAAACATTCCTCCCCTGTCAAACTTGCCGCTTCACTGACTGTATGAGTCAGCTACCAGATGACGCAGTACCATCAAAGGCTACCACAGTTCCACCCAGTACTGTTTCTGCTTGCATTTTGCAGCAGCCTATTGAGCCAGAGGGAGCTTCTACAGCAGCTGGCAGTGAGAATGGCCAATGGGACGTGCCAAGAGCCAAGAGTTCCTCTTTCGGACAAACCATCAGAGTCTTTTCAAAAACATAGACTTGGTACAGGGCGGCATTCAAAGGTTACCGCTCGCAACCCCAGCAAACCTCTGGATATGGAGACTAACCAACAAGATGCGCAGTCAGTGTTCGTTCCTCAGACTGCTAAAGGATATGTTGCCTGGAGTGTGGCCAGGCAAGATGCGCTTGTTGCAGGTACTGTAAACCCTGCTCCACGGAACACAGACATTGGAACTGGGGATTGGTCCCCTTCCATGCCCTGGAAGATGCGGGCTGGATACAAGGGCCAGATGGGCAATGAACTCTTGACCCGACAGACTCCATGTTCCAGAAATATCAACTGAATACAGCACAAGCAGAGGCCACTGAATCTTTACATTCTATGAGGTCCAACGAACCCAGGGGTAATGTGTTTACTGAACCTGTTGCAATAACTTCTGTTACAACATGTATTACTGAACCAATTGCTTCTGTAAATGCTTCTGTTACTGTTGATGTTCACTCTAACCCCAAGCAGGTAACTGAGGATCCCCTATGGCTAGGCCCCTCTGAGGAGGTATTAGGGGACACTAATAGTAGACCTGGGGTGAGGCCCATGTTTAAGTTATCAGACCTGTTTCAAAATAAGGAGGAACCCACTCCACACAGGAACATGGTTTGTTTATTGTATAAGGGGGGTTGGAGTCCCTGCCTGACAGGTTACATATGGCAAGGATTTTATTGAAAGGGCCGATTAATTTTTTTTCCTTTAGAAATTCTTGCCCTGATTAATATAGATAACTCAAACTACGATATTAGCTTTAAGAATGTTTCTAGCCTGGATAGGTTCTGGGTTCAGTACCAGGGGCTAAAGAATTCTCCAGCATGGATCCCTTTTCAGCCCATCCCACTTACTAAGCCACTGGTCAAGAATATTACTGTTATGTTTAAAAATGAGGGGGTAAATGTCGAGGATATCCTTTTTTGATTGCAACAGTTATGTGAGGTATTGGGCAGACCAATACGTACTCTGCATAGTGAGCGAATGTGGAATGGTGGGTGGAGAATACAAGTCAAATTGTTTTCCACCTATTCAGGCCATGTGCACCTCCCTAGTAGCTTTTTCTGGGTAAAGATCATGGCTGTCTCTTTTATGTTGGGCAGCCTTGCTTCTGTTTTAAATGTGGGTCTTGCACACATCTTAGTTCGGCCTGTGACACCACCCGATGCAGTCATTGCCTTGAATATGGTCATGTTGCCACAAATTGAACTTGTTCAGGTGCAGTCTCTGCAAACATACTGGTCATGCCTATAGGTGGTGGTGTCCCTGGACCTCACATAATAGAGAGGATTGCCCTTCCCACAAAGGCCTGATTAATTCTGCCCAGCAACGTCAAGCCGAAAGAGTTGCTGAACAAAGCCTTAGAGCTGCAAGGGAAACATTAGAAACAGAAAGGGCTACCCCAGCTCAGGACACCTCAGACCCCCAAACTGTATATCCACAACCCATGGAAATTCAGTAACCAGTGGAGAATACAGTAGTTGACTCAGGTAGATCAGAGGGCAATAGTAACCCGCCCAAGACTTCTGAGGTTTCAATGAATGTTTCTGTGATGCCACTCCCCCCCTCCCCTGGGTATGGACAGGCCTTTTAAGGTAGTTACTCAAAAGAAGCGGTCTAGATTGGGGAAATCCCTGTCAAAAAAGACTGGGGATGCAAGGGGGAAAGGGAAGGTGGACCCTCCTCTTGGAAAAGAGGTAATAAATATGCATTCCTGATTACTGAATCAGCAGAAGGTGATTCAGAGGAGGAGGAAACTGATACTTCATCTATAGCATCTACAATGGACACAGGAGGGAGGGGGGAAGACTCAGTAGCTAAACAGACTAGACAGAGGAGGCCTTCCAGGACTTTGTAGTTTGGTTCCTGACACACTGTGTCTATTACATTTTCTCCCTTTAGATGCATTGCCTCACTAGTTCTACACTTAATGTGAACAGAATTAAGAGTGAGAGAAATTGAGTTTGTGTACTGCTTTCACTCCTAGAAGCTAAAAGCAATATTTTTTGTATCCAGGATACTCAACTCAAAACGCGCAATGAGCTCCAACAGGCATCTAAGGCCTGGATTTCAGGGCCCTCCTTTTGGTCCACAAGGGAAGATACTTGTGATGGGGTGGGTATACTTTTTTCTAATCCCTTATTGAAAGTATCTAAATTGGTGGACATTCACCCTGGTAGGGCACTGCTTCTGGATATCTCATCAGTCAGAGAGGTTCCATCTTATTGCCACCTATGCCAAACTAAGGCCCAGAGTGTCTTTGTTTAATTAAATTCAATTCAGTTCATCTTTATAAAAAAGCACTATTTGCCCTGATCATAGCACTTGTACAATAAAACACAATAAAGACTCTACTGTGCTGGTTCAACAACTAATTAATCAACCAGCATCGCGGCGCCAGGCTCCATGTCGACTGCAATTTGCAGTCAGTAGGGAGCCGCGCACATCGGACTGTGTTTTTTCTTCGGGGGGCTTTGCCCCCGAACCTCCCAAGTGGGAGGCTCTGTCCGCTGCACCCCTGTACTTTTAGATTCCAACTCCGAGTCAGAGTTTGTTTGGGGAGGGGGTGCAGGACAGGGAAAGTGTTGCCGAGTCCTGGGTGAACTTCTACAGCGACATGCCACTGTTGTCGGTATCAACACATGTCACTGTAGAAGTGTCTCTGTATGGTGGGTATACCCACAATAAATACCGTACTTAAAAACATAAAGTACAAATCAGACATCTTCAGCAATGATCAGAAAAGCAAGGTCAAACAGATACGTTTTTAGAGCGGTTTTAAAGCTCTCCACAGTCAGGCACTATTGTATCTGATGAGGTAGAAAGTTCCACAGGGTGGGGGCCACAGATGCAAAAACCCAGGCCCCAGATGTCTTCAACCGAACCCTGGGAACCTCTAACAATCCCTCGGTGGAGTGGAGTGGTGAGAGGGGGCAGTATGGATGCAAGAGCTCTTGCAGGTAAGTCAGTACCTGTCCATGTAGGGCTTTATAGGTCAGCAAACCAACCCTGAAGGTGATCCACCACTGAACTGGCAGCCAGTGCAGTCCACGCAGCACAGGTGTTATATGACTAGATTGAGACAACCCCATCAGCAACCTGGCTGCTGCATTCTACACCAGCTGCAGGTGGTGGATATCAACCCCGGGTAGCCCTAGGTACAGGGAGTTACAGTTAAAGAAATTCAGCCTTTTCTCCACTCCTCTTGCCTTCTTATCTGGCTAGGAGACTTTAATTGTGGACTCAGGCAGTCAAATAAAGGCTTGCAAACCACAAAACTTTTTTGTCATTCAACATCATTGCACAATATAGTTACCACTGCTGGATTAATGGATGCATGCAGGAATAAGCACCCCACTGGAGGGTATACTTATTTTAGGGGTCCCTTAAAGACGTGAATTGATTTCATGTTTATCTCTGCTGTACCTAATATATTGAATGTTAGGATGCAAGCCTGTGAGTTCTCGGATCATGTCCCTATGACGTTACAGTACACTTGGGATGGCACACCACAGTGTAAAAGAAATGGTTGGAGGCCTAATGAGTCCCTTTTAGAAGATCCAGTGGTGCAAAAAATGTGCTGGTGAGATTGGGCTGCTAGAATTTCAGTTTTAGAATTCTGTGATGATTTATCTGACTGGTGGGAAGACACAAAATAATCTTGGCAGGTCCTCTTTCAAATCAGGGCTAAGTATATAGTCAATAAGGAGTATTTGCACTACCTCAAGTTAAGGCATCACTTGCAGCATTTAATATCACAAGCTGAAGTGACTAATTTTGATTATAGCCCTCAGATTAGTACAATAAAATCTCAGATGATGAATTTGCAATATAACCAGGCCAAGTCCCTCAGTCAGGAATTACGATTTGGTACTCAGGTACAGAAGGGATCCCTAGACCCCTTCAAAGAATGTAAATCTAGGGTAGACCATAGAGTTATTTCAGAGCTACAAACACCACAGGGCAAACAGTTACCACCCCAAAAGGTATTTTGCACATAGTAGAACATTACATGGAATTAATGTATGGCACTGCTCCATGGACTTTGTCTACCCGGGGTACTTGGAGTCGCTTGGTTTACCACAGGTAACTGAGTTGGATTCTTGAGAAATAATAAAGGAGATCACTATAGGAGAAGTAGAGGTTGCTATTGGTCATTTAATAAAAGACACTGCTCCTGGATCTGATGGTTTGGGGGCGGGTGTATAAAAATGTTCAGTGCAGAAATAGCCGCAGCCCTAGCTATTCTTTGCAACCATATATTAGCATCTTCTCAGTATGCTGAATCTATGAGGGAAGCTGTACTAGTATTATTTTACAAGAGGGGTCCTAAGGCAGAGAATGGTAATTGGAGACCACTGAGCCTCTTAAATACTGATTTTAAAAGTTTGAGTAAAATTATTTTGGCTAGATTAACTAAGGTATCTAAATACTTGATTAGTTCACCACAGGCATGTGCCATACCTGATAGGAAACAACAAGATCATTTAATAGTATTACGGGAGCATTTTATTTATTTATTTAGATTTTGTTGACTGGGTAAATGGGCTAGACAAATTCTTGCCTATTTTCAGGCATCACCCAGGGGTAGAAGGATACAGATGAATGCCAACTGACCTTGAACCAGATTAACCTATTGGTGGAATTTTAGTGAATAGAATTTTTCACGGGGGGCAGCAAGAGGGTTTACAAGGGAATATGTTGGGATTAGATCAAGAAAAGGTCTTTGACAGGCTGGCACATTAATTTTTGTTTTCTATGTTATTGGCCTTTGGTATCCCTCAGATATTTGTATCCTGCATACAAAGCATGTACCAGGAGGCTGTCATTATTTCTAATATTAATGGTTGGAGAGACAGGAGTATTAGGATTTATAGAGGAGTACGTCAAGGCTGTCTGTTAAGTTCATTTCTCTATGCTTTTGGCATAGATGTTCTTATACGGCAGGTAGTCTCCACTGATGCAATAAAGGGGCTCACTCTCACCCAGCACACCTCCCCCGATTAAGATTCTAGCTTATACAGATGACTTGGTTTTAAAGCTAGCCATAGAGATGTGTGAAACTACTCCCACTAATACCCTAAAGGCCTTTACAGATATCTCAAGGTCTAAGATTGATTTCGGGAAAAGTCATGGTGTGACGTTAGGTACTGTCCCCATCCATGTGTTAGGCAATTTTGTAGGTATTCAGGTTTTGAGAGATCCCATAAATATTTTAGTCATGGTATTTGGCCCAAGAGACCTAGCCCTGGCTACTTGGGAAATGAGCATGGCATGTGCTAATAGATTGGTGGCAAGCTGGAAGGGCCAGTAGCTCTTAAAGAAAAAGAGGGTGGTTTTAATAAAGACACTTCCAGTCTCTATTTTTTATATATAGGCTATGTCTTTCCACCACCTCAGGGAGTATTGACTGGGTTATATAGTATTTTTGTTCAAGCCTTTTGGGGATCTAGACGTAATCCCATTAAAAGGGAATTCACATATCGGACAGTTGTAGAAGGGGGTGTAAACATGATACATACTATAGCATTTTACTTTAGTATTTTTTTGTTTTACAATATAGACATTGCTTTGAAACTGGGGGAGAAGTTATGGAAACCTTTGCTGAATAAATGGCTAAAACCATGCCTCACCCCCTGGTGTCAAGGGAAACCCAGACTTTTCAATAAATTGGTGGCTATACCTCAGTATGGGCTAGACAGCATTACGAATGCCATGAAATAGGGTTTGTCTGCCATACAGCTCCAAACTTCAGATAGAAAGGCCATTTAGAAACTGATTCTAAATACAGAATGTCAAACGACCATCACCCTTTCCCTTTGTCCAGACTCACAGTTAGAGAGTGTACTCAAACAATTGTCCAATCCTAGAACACCCCTTTTTGTTTGGGATAGCCTTTAGTTGGGTAATTATAGCAGATTAAGTGTGCATGGTAATAAACACAAGCAGCTCTCTGATTGCCCTAGAGACTCTTGTAGTCAAGTCCTAGAAACACAGCAGCACCTTTTTATGGCTGCAGTAGGCAGAGCCTGCAGATGTTTTGCATGTACAAAAGGAGTGATGTCATGTTTTCTGTCCGTGGAACTGACTGAAGGTGTAAATAGTCTCCTCCGTCTTACCCTCCTCCAAGAAATGTTTTCTGCCCTCAAATAAATACACTTTCATGTTAGTCAGTGGTTTCAGAGTACTATTTTCTTTCTTAAATGGGCAGTACAAGACCTGGAACCTGAGTAGTGGGAGGCAGCATTAGTTTTTTTGGGGGGGAGTAAGATCCACCCCCACCCGAGAAGCTTCTAAAGATCCACCCCCACCTTTTTTTGATTCATGTGGGAGGGACATGAGGTGGATCTATCATGTTGGAACAACTGACTATCAGAGCTGCCTGGGGAAGTAATTAAGGAGTGCCTGAAACTGCATCTAGGCATATCCCCCACCAAAACACACACACACACAAGCTCCTAAAGATCCACACCCACCTTTTTTTTTGATTAATGTGGGAGGGGCATGAGGTGGATCTATCATGTTGGAACAAGACACACTAGTTTGGGACCTGGACCAAGCAACAGAACAAGTCTGTGGAGTGATCGAGTTGTGGAGCCCCTGCATTTTATTAAGGACTAGGAGAACAGAAGTTACTTAATGCCTTCAAATTGACTTAAAAACCCTTGGAACAAATGATTATCAGAGCCACGTGGGGCATCAGAAGGAAAGATTAATTAAGGAGTGCCTGAAACTACAGCTTCCAAGGAAAACAATAGACACAGCATTCTTATTTAAATTGAAAGAGCCACAGGCTTTTCTTAAACATTTATATACTAAAAACATAAAGTTCAGCTTTTGGGATTAACAATATTTGTTTACTATATTCAATATATCTATATATCTATGTGTGTGTGTATATATATATATATAGTTTGCCTTTTTAGTAGTTTAAAAAATTTGAAACCATTGGTGTTAGTAATGCATTTAGAAATTAATTTTTGAATTGTCTTTACAGTTAAACATGCAGTTTCATGCGAGGGCACGTTTTTGGGGAGGGGGGTTCAAATTATTTTAATCATGGGCACAGTACTTGGTAAATGCAGCCCTTTATTTAATTATTTATTTATGACTTTGATAACCGAGAGAGTGCACTGATCCTAGGGACCACTTTCAGGCATGACCTGGGCCATAACACATGGCACAGGGTGACAGTGGAGTACAAGGTAACAGTAATACACATGAAACAGATTTGATACAAGCAACAATAGTAAGCACACTATACAGGTTTGATGCATAGGTCCATTTGAGAACAGTGAATACAAGGTTTCAATATCGGACATGAGAAGATTTGGTACAAAACAAACAAATCGTAGGCACAGTGTACAATGTGTGACTGCATCATCCAGTGAGCAAGTAATACACAGAATACTCAGTAAAAAATATATATATACAATATGTACAGGCAAGGAAGTCAAATATTACTGTGAAAAATATAATATAACAGTTGTAGGCAGGGGAGTTGACTAGTGTGGGTAGGTGGGTAACCCCTAGGCTGGAGAGTTGACTCGTGTGGGTTGGTGTCAGACCCCAGGGAGCAGCAGCAGGATGTGCTTGCCAGGAACCAGACTTTAAGGCAGGACTTGAAACTGGAGTGTGTGTCAATGGAACAGAGTTCAGCCGATAGTTTGTTCCACTGCAAAGAGGCAGCTGCGGACCAAGCTCTGCTACCCATGTTGGTGGATACCCTAGGAACAGCTAGAGGGGGAGTACCATTAGAGTGGAGGTTGCGGAGGAGCATTCTGGTTTTCAGAAGGGCAGTTGGGGATTCTGGAGCTGTGCGGATGACATTGTCTGCCATGCAGCAGAGGACTAGGTCAAAGTGACCTTGTAGCGGTAGTCATCCAAGGGTATTATAGAGGGTACAGTGGTAGGTGGAGAACGGGGCCAATAAAGCAAAGCAACAGGCGCTGTTGTAGGCAGCAGAGAGTTTAGCCATGGCAGTAGCTGAGGTCCTGGCATAAATAGGGGAGCAGTAGTCAAGAATAGGGAGAAGATTACCCTGGACAATGGCTAGTCTGGCTTCAGGGGTAAGGTATAGCCTGAATCTATAGGCGACACCTAACTTTTGATGGAACCTTCTGACAAGGTAATTTGCATGCTAAGTGAAGGTGAGGAAGGGGTCGAGCAGTACTCCTAAGTATTTGTAGGTGTTGACATCCTCCAGGGCTGGGCCGTCTGGGGGTGAGAATGCGTGAGGGGGCATGGTTTTTAGTTTTGGCCAGAAAGGGCTTAGATCTGAACAGCATGGCATTTACTAAGAGAAAGTTTTTTGAGAACCAGCTGTGGGCCACAGCATAAATGTGCGAGAGAACTGAGGAGATTGCAGCCATGGATTTGTCACTGTGGAAGAGGACAAGGTCGTCGGCATACAGGAGAGAGTGACAGTTGAGGCAGTCAAAGGGAAGCGCATTAACGAATAAGGGGAAAAGGAAGGGACCCAGGATTGAGCCTTGAGGAACCCCCACAGAGACAGGCAGGGTGGGAGAGCAGGTTTGACCAATACACACGAATTGTGAGCGATCGGTAAGGTAGTTAGTGAACCAGCTTGTGACTTTCTGAGAACAACCAAGTAGGCTAAGTTTGGAGGTAAGGAGAGCATGGTTAACTATGTCAAAAGCCTTTGAGAGATCGATGAAGACAGCCCCAGTGGCTTTACCATTATCCATGTTAGAGAGGATGTGGTCGGTCTGAAGGGTGAGGGCAGTGGCAGTGGAATGATTCTTGTGAAAGCTGTGCTGTTGGTTGCATAGGAGGGTGTTTTTGCCTATGTGCTCAGTGAGCTGATTGTGGACTGCTCTCTCGAGTAGTTTACTGAGATGAGGGAGGATGTATATCGGACGGTAATTGTCGGAGGATTTGGGGTCACTAGATTTAAGAATGGGGATAACCTTAGCTATCTTCCATGGGTCAGACATGGAGGAAATGGAAAGGGCAAGGTTAAAGACGAAGGTGAGTGGCCTGGCAATCGCTGGAGAGATCAGCTTAAGGAAGACTGGAGATAGCTGCCCAACCTCAAAGCTCAGCCCTAATACCTGATACACTTCCATCTTCCTCCAGCTCTGCCACTCACCCACAAATATCCCCATTCTATTTTAAAGCCCTCTCCATACATGACACAGTGAAGCTACTCAAAAGTCTACCTAACCATGGCTCCTTCGGATCTGATGGGCTATAGAAACATAGAATTTGACGGCAGATAAAGACCGCTTGGCCCACTCAGTCTGCCCATTTCCCTACCTGATGGATAAGCTGCAGATCCTAGTTAACCAGCAGCCTACTTCTTCCTACCCCCACCCCCTAGAATTGCCTTATGACTGTCCCATGCATGCTTGAATTCCACCACTGTGACTCCACAACCTCCTCTGAAAGGCCGTTCCATACATCCACCACCCTCTCTGTGAAAAAATACTTCCTTAAATTACCTCTGAGCCGCCCCCCTTCTATCTTCAGATTGTGCCCCCTTGTTCTTGCACACCTCTTTTTTTGAAAGATGCTACCGTCTTGGGTACGGCCTTCCAGAGGAGGTTGTGGAGTCACAAACACTAGAGTGGGGTTTAGGAGGGAGCTGATTGAGGCCCAGTATTTTCTAGGGTTTCCAAGGTTGGCTTTTTGCAGATTGCGGAAGTGGGTCTGTTTCAAAAATTTGGCCTGTTGTTTACATTTGTTCCTCATGTACCTGTAAGTATCCCAGAGGGCAGGAGAGGAGGTTGCTTTGAAAGTGGACCAGGTACAGTCTCTGGTCTTCATAAGGGTTAGGAGGTCTTTAGAGACCCAGCGCGAGCACCCGCCTCTGCCCCGTCTGGTGGTGACAGGGAAAGCGGTCCTGGAGTGTTAGTAGAGTCTGGGTAAATGTGAAAACTGCCGTGGCTGCATTGGAAAGGGAAAAAAAGCATGGACCAGTCCAAGGACTGGGCCTCCTTGAGGAGATTTGTGGAGCGGGCAGCTGAAATTTCTGACAGATAGGTATTTGGGTGGGGGTCTCTTTAGTTTGGAAGACCAGAGGAGATAGGTCAGTGAGTGATTGCTTATAGAGTCAGCCATGGTGCCAGCATGTAATGCTCGGTCCTCCCTGTTTATGAGGATCCAGTCTAGTAGAGTCTGGGTGGCCGAGCGTGGATTAAGTCTGGTGGGGAGAGTGATCGCCTGCACCAGGTTGTGTTGCTTTAACAGGGATACATAGTCAGGCTGGTGGCAGCTCAGCCAGTTTAGGTTAAAGTCGCGAAGAAGGATAGATTCCCTATGAGGAGTTAAAGAGCTCAGGCCTTGGAGGAGGCTGGTGAATCCAATAGTTCCGGTCATGGGGGGATTGTAACAGCAGCCACTATAGAGTTTCTTGCAGGATCCCAGGGTCAATTCAGAGAGTAGCCATTCACTAGGTGAGAAAGGGTCGGAGTGTAGGACAATGCTAACTGAGAGGGGTTCCCTTAGGAGTAGGGCCACACTGCCACCTTTTTTCCTGCCTGGTCTGTCGAGGCATAGGTAGGAGTAGCCAGCTATTTTGAAGGTGTTTCCGGTGTAGTGTGGCTCTAGCCATGGTTCAGTGAGTCCCAGAATATGGGGCTTGTGTAGCTCAATCCAAGCCTTAAGGTCAGTGAATTTAGATGGAAGGCTGCAGACATTGATATGTGCGATTTTAAGACCAGGGGCGTTTGTTCAGATGCTGGAGGAGGGGGTGATATGGGAGTTTGTTGGGCCAGGGTTGCACTCAATGTCCCCAGCAAGGGACAGTAGTAATAGTAGTAGCATGTGTGGGTAGGAGGGAATAGTAGGAGACCAAGAGACGTTAGCCAGGTAGTGGCCAAGGAGGTGGCATTCTCCTTTAGTGAGTAGGATGAGAGAGATGTACCCCAGAGTGGACTTATCCCTAGTAGTGAGTGAATTGGGTTGAGACAGGGGAGGGGGGGATGAGAGGAAGGAGAGGCGCTGTTGATCGCAGGCCAGCACCATAGTGCAGAAGTTGGTCAATACCAGTGCAGTAGTTAGGGAGATGGCCCATACTATAGGCAGTGCCAGCTTCATCTTTCCGAAGAAGAGTGGGGGACAAGTGGAAGTAGTAGGAGAGAATTAGAGTGGTCAGCCTTATGAAGGGGGAGAGGAGGGAGTGGTGAGGCAAGGGGCTGTTAGAAATGTACTTCTGTGGGGCAGGACCACACTCTAGGAGGTGTTCTGCAGCTTTAAATTTGTGTAGGGCAAGATGGCCAATGGGAGGAGGTACACAGAAGGGGGAGTGGTTTAGGTGTATTTAAGAAGTTGATGATGAAGTGTATTTTTCTTTTACGTTTAAGGAGTAAGTATTATATATAAGTGTAACAGTGTTGTAAATGGGACTGGGGAATGAATAATGGTTAAGTGCCTAGAATTTTTTTTAATATAATTGAGTTTATATGTGGCAAGTAGGTAAAGGATAGTGTTTTGAATGTGGCAGTAGGACAGATTTGTTAGGATAAATATATGCTGTCTTGCAAATAAGAAAAAATTGTAGGGGATTCATTTTGCAAAACAGTGATATATATCATAGGGTTTTCTTTCATGTATTGTTGAAAGAAATAGCTATGGCTCATTTTGTACTATCAGTAAAAGGAGAGAAGAAAACACTGAACAAGAAAACACTTGGTGATTTTAAAAGCTGTTCTGATCAGAGCTGACATTAAAAAAATCATCTCAACTGTATTTTTTATTTTATTTTATCAGGGACACTAGAAACAGGATGTTAACACATCAGTGGGGCACTGGTGCCATTTGTCTGTGTTAGGGAAGTTGTGGGTGGAGTTGCCTTGCACATGTTAAAATATACCAGCTGCAATTAACAACTACTTGTAGAAGTAAAAGGCTTGGGCCTAGATATTCAGACTGCGCCAGGCTGTGGTGCAAGCCTGGGCGCAGCGCAAATAGGCTGCGCAGGGGCATTGACAGGGTGATATTCAACTGAGCTGCGCCATGGCACAGCATCGCTGAATATCGCACCCTGGCCACCCCGCAGTGTGCATGGCGCAGTGGCACTGCAGCAGCGCAAGTGGCCAGATGGAGCAGGGGGATGCGCTAGTGCAAGTTCAGTTGTGCTAGGCGCAACAACCGCGATAGTCAAAAGTGTACATGCAAATGGGGCCATAATGCATGCAAGGCGCAAATGGGGCCATTTGCATGTTATTATGGCTTCCTTGCATGCAGGTGTGCGATCCCGGTGACTTGCCTGGTGTCTTGCCAGGCTACAGCCGACCGGGGACCGACGCCACCTGCACAGCGAGAAAATGCCCACCACCTGATCGCGGGCATCTGTTAAAATAAAACACGTCCAATATCCTGGTGGTCCAGTGGACGCTCGCAGCCAATCGCTGGTATAGTAAAATGGAAGGTCGATATCCTGGTGGTCCAGTGGTGCCCCCTCCCAACCCGCCCACTGAGCCACACCGCCCGCTCTTCCCGGCCAGCGGACAGCAGCACCACCGCCTGCTACCCGCCACCTGCCCGACTGACACCACAGTAGGGCTGTATGACCATTGTTACAGCATGAGCCAATGCGTGCAGCCCATACCATACTACACAGTCCAGATATTATTCACATATCTGGACTGTGTAGTACAGTACGGGTTGCACGCCCATTGGCTCATGATGTGGACCAATGGGCATACAGCCCTACCGTATGGTGTCAGTCGGCGGGTGGTGGGGTGGCAGGCGGATGGGCCACCTGCCGCTGAATGGGGGGAGCAGGGTGGTGGGGCTCAATGGGTAGGTTGGGAGGGAGGTACCGCTGGACCACCAGGGATGTTGGACCTCTCCATTTTACTACATATGCCCGTGATCGGGTTGTGAGCAGTCCTCTGGACAACTAGGAATATTGGATGTGTTAATGTGCTACATATGCCCGCGATCAGGCTGCGAGCTTTCTACTGGACCACCAGGGATATTAGACGTGTTAATGTGCTACATATGCCCACGATCAGGCTGCGAGCGGTCCACTGGACCACCAAGGATATTGGACCTCTCCTTTTTATTACATATGCCCACAGTTGGGATGCGAGCAGTCCACTGGACCACCAGGGATATAGGATGTTTCTTTTATCTTACAACATATGTCTGCAATCGGGCTGCAAGCGGTCCACTGGACCACCAGGGATATAGGACATTTCTTTTATTTGACAACATATGCCCGCGATCGGGTGTGAAGTGGTCCACTGGACCACCAGGGATACTAACATACTAAAATGCCAGCAGAATAGGCCTAACGGTCTTTCGTGTCTGCTCGTTTGGTCAGCCCACACCCTGGGTGCTGACCTTGCTGCCCCCCTCGCCTTCTCTGGCTTCTCCCTTCCCAGTTCCGGATATTCTTGCTGCATCAGGTCACCCACTAATCTTAGAGACAGTCCCACTGTACACCAGTAACCCTGTTACTAGGTGCAGTACAACACATTAAACTTATAAAGGAAATGAACAACCCCCTAAGCTCCTCTCTCCCAGCCTTTAAATCCACCCCCAGTGCCTAGAACTACATGAGCTGCACCTGCAGCCTCCTCCAGTTGCAGGGCAGGTGTTCCCTATAAATTAGCAGAATTCTGGGGAGGGAGGGGTGGGGAGGGTGGGTCTTGGGCAGACACCTGACTCGAGAGAGAGTGTATCAGCCCTGTGTCTCCCCTCCAAGCCCAGCAGCCAAAGAACCAGGCCCAAGCAAATCCCACCAAATAGGTTTTAAATCAGAAGAAATAGGCCTCCACCAGTGCAGCCTGTTACACAGTGAAACATCCACAAAATGAGCCCACTTACAGCCACCAATCCAGTTTTCAAACTTCCAACATCCCCCAAAACAATACCCTGCTAGCCCCTTAGAAGTAAGAAAGGAACTAACCTTCTACCAAGTAAAATCCACAAGTACCCTGTGAAAACAACAAGCAGCAGCTACTGTCCTGGAACACAACTGATCCTGTCCCCTTCCAGTTCTTTCTGAGAAGACAAAGCAGCTAACACCTCAAACCTGATTCAGCTCTGCCTCCAGTCAATTGGCTGAGTGAGAGCTGGCCAGACCATTAACACCCTTCCCCCACTATGCACTAACCTTTGCAGCTAGTGGAGTCAGCAAAAAGGAATCAAAATTCAACTCAAAGACCCCAAAATATGTTTGCTGCCAAAGGAAACAGGTCTCCAATTTAATCAGCTTCACTAACAACACATCAAAATAGGCTTGAAATTAACAGATATAGGTCTCCAATTCAAATAACCATCTCCAAGCAAATCCCACCAAATAGGATTTAAATCAGAAGAAATAGGCCTCCACCAGCGCAACCTGTTACACAGTGAAACATCCACAAAATGAGCCCACTTACAGCCACCAAACCAGTTTTCAAACGTCCAGCAGCCCCCAAAACAATACCCTGCTAGCCCCTTAGAAGTAAGAAAGAAAAGAACTAACCTTCTACCAAGTAAAATCCACAAGAACCCTGTGAAAACAACAAGCAGCAGCTACTGTCCTGGAACACAACTGATCCTGTCCCCTTCCAGTTCTTTCTGAGAAGACAAAGCAGCTAACACCTCAAACCTGATTCAGCTCTGCCTCCAGTCAATTGGCTGAGTGAGACCTGGCCAGACCATTAACACCCTTCCCCCACTATGCACTAACCTTTGCAGCTAGTGGAGTCAGCAAAAGGAATCAAAATTCAACTCAAAGCCCCCAAAATATGTTTGCTGCCAAAGGAAACAGGTCTCCAATTTAATCAGCTTCACTAACAACACATCAAAATAGGCTTGAAATTAACAGATATAGGTATCCAATTCAAATAACCATCTCCAAGCAAATCCCACCAAATAGGTTTTAAATCAGAAGAAATAGGCCTCCACCAGCGCAGCCTGTTACACAGTGAAACATCCACAAAATGAGCCCACTTACAGCCACCAAATCAGTTTTCAAACTTCCATCAGCCCCCAAAACAATACCCTGCTAGCCCCTGAGAAGTAAGAAAGAAAATAACTAACCTTCTACCAAGTAAAATCCACAAGAACCCTGTGAAAACAACAAGCAGCAGCTACTGTCCTGGAACACGACTTATCCTGTCCCCTTCCAGCTCTTTCTGAGAAGACAAAGCAGCTAACACCTCAAACCTGATTCAGCTCTGCCTCCAGTCAGTTGGCTGAGTGAGACCTGGCCAGACCATTAACACCCTTCCCCACTATGCACTAACCTTTGCAGCTAGTGGAGTCAGCAAAAAGGAATCAAAATTCAACTCAAAGCCCCCAAAATATGTTTGCTGCCAAAGGAAACAGGTCTCCAATTTAATCAGCTTCACTAACAACACATCAAAATAGGCTTGAAATTAACAGATATAGGTCTCCAATTCAAATAACCATCTCCAAGCAAATCCCACCAAATAGGTTTTAAATCAGAAGAAATAGGCCTCCACCAGTGCAGCCTGTTACACAATGAAACATCCACAAAATGAGCCCACTTACAGCCACCAAATCAGTTTTCAAACTTCCATCAGCCCCCAAAACAATACCCTGCTAGCCCCTTAGAAATAAGAAAGAAAAAGAACTAACCTTCTACCAAGTAAAATCCACAAGAACCCTGTGAAAACAACAAGCAGCAGCTACTGTCGTGGAACACAACTGATCCTGTCTCCTTCCAGTTCTTTCTGGAATTGGACGATTAAGTTTTATATTTAGTCAAAAAAGTCAGAAGTCAAATTTATTTAAAAAGATGCCCAATCCCAAAGGCTCTGGGCGCCGCTCAAAACTATACAGCATTTCATACCGTATAAATTAGGATATAACATACATATAAAATTACTCCCCAAGTAGATATTTAGTCCCGCGATTGGGCTGCGAGCAGTCCACTGGACCACCAGGGATATTGGATGATTATATTCTTCTACATATGCCCGCAGTCAGGCATGGGGGGGTGCCACCATGAAGGTGCAGCTGGAGCTGGGGTGGCCACCCACAGGTGGTGGCTGCCGTGTTGCGCCCTGCAATATGGCAGCTCACCTGTGGGTGGCCAGCTGTTGTTCCTTTTTTTTTGGCTCACCTGTGTGCAGCACAGGCAAGGGTTGCGCATGCATGGGCTCAGCACATCCTGGGCTGAATATCGGGATGTCTGGAGTATGCATGGGCACGCCCCCCCACCTGTGCCACATACATTACTGATGCACTCCGGTGATTCGGGATTTGTGCCAGGCTCAGTCCCCATTTGGATATCACACCAGGGCAGATCAGTGGGTTGCAACCCTTCTGAATATCTGGGCCTTGGTGGGTTTTTTTTCTACTTCCTTTTCACTGATATTATAAACTGAGCCAGGAAAAAAGTAAGACTGAACAGATGAGAGCCGACATTAAAAAATGTGATGTTCCTAAGGTCTGTTGCATGCACTATGCTTTCATTTTCGTGGGAGGGGCATGAGGTGGATCTATCATGTTGGAACAACTGACTGTCAGAGCTGCCTGGGGAAGTAATTAAGGAGTACCTGAAACTGCATCTAGGCATATCCCCCCCCCCACACACACACACACACACACACACACAAGCTCCTAAAGATCCACCCCCACTTTTTTGATTCATGTGGGAGGGGCATGAGGTGGATCTATCATGTTGGAACAATTGACTATCAGAACTGCCTAGGGAAGTTAAGTAAGGAGTGCCTAAAACTGCATCTAGGCATACCCCCCCCCCAAAAAAAACACATACACACATAGACATCATGATTTTTTTTTAACTCCAAACATGTCAATATTTGGCTATTACAGTATGGGCAAGCTGGGCATAAAAATAAAATAGAAAAAAAAAGGATCGAGCAGGTGCTTTTTCCTTTGTCAGATATGTACAGACAGAATGTCACAAATCCTGTATGACAAGGTCATTATATGGATGTTTTCCATGTAAAACAGAAATGTTGTTAATGTCATGTCTGTAGCATCATTTGTAGCCAGTAAACTATTATTTACATAGGTACTGTAAACAACAGGTTTTAATTCAGAAATCCAGTCTTGATAAATTTGTTTTTTAGCAGTTCTGTAAGATTTATGTCTCTCTGTTGTAAGAGTGCATAGCATAGAAATGAAAGGGTTTCTGTAATTGATTGTTGTTTGCATGAGAAGTGGGCATGACAGTGACATGCAAGAGTGAAGTCTAAATTGTTTGTTGGCCATTCTGGGATCTAAAGTTTAACATTGTTGTGTGAGGAGAATAAAGTCTTGTGTTTTTTGCATTTGAGTAGATTTAGGGCTTTGAAGTTAAAATATATAAATATATATATACATAGTGTCATGGGCACCTGAAAAGGAAGGAGATACTACAAAAATAAATGCTATTCTGATATTTTATTTATTTATGTGTGAGATTTTAAGTGTTGTTTTGCCTAGGTCACAGACACATAAACTATAAATAAGGATGTATGTATTAGTCAAAGCTTGTAGTAGCAAAATAAAGCAAGAAAAAACAATACATTGTGTTTTTTCTTTCAATTGTTTAACCAGGAGTGGCACACTAAGCTGAAAGCTTGTTTACAGGGGCAACTTGGGAGCACGAGGAAGTTAAGTGACTTGCTCAGGGTCACCCAGTATGCAGGTGGGGCTGTGGGATTCAAGCCCAGATCTCCAGATTTGCAGTTAAGAGCCTTAAACCATTGTGCTATACTGCCTCCCTAATTATAGCAGTCATCTGTTTTATGGTTAATGATGTTGATGTAGTAAGCATACCAACATACTCGCATACAAAAATGCCAGCAGAATAGGCCTAGCGGGCTTTCATGTCTGCTCATGTGGTCAGTCTCCACCCTGGGAGCTGACCTTGCTGCCCCCCACCCTCTCGGGCTTCTCCCTTCCCAGTCCAGAGTATTCTCGCTTCATTGGACTTTGCTTCCACAACTCTTCCCCTGTACCTGTCGCACCCCCTCTTAAACCCCTCCACAGTCTCTGCCTCCACCAGCCCCCTGGGCAGTGCATTCCATGGTTCTACCACCTTCTCAGTGAAGTAGCACCTCCTTCTTTCTCCCCTGAGTCTCCCCCCTCCAGCTTCCACCCATGCCCTCTAGTTGCCCCTTCCTTCAGGAGCACCATGACTGCATGCTTGATTTTCCTTCATGTCACTTGAAGACCTCTATTATGTCCCCCATCCCTCTCTTCCAACGGTGTATATTTAGCTCTTTGAGTCTCTCCCCATAGGTCATTTCCCCCCCAAGCCCCAGATCATTTTGGTTGCCTTCCTCTCGACCCTCTCCAGGAGTTCAATGTTCCTCTTTAAGTGTGGCGCCAAAAACTGCATGCAGTACTCAAGGTGCGGCCTCAACAAGCAGTTATACAGAGGGAGTATCACTTCCCTCCTTCTGGAGTGATCTCCCTAGTGGTGCATCCCAGCATTGTGTTGGCCTTGGCCGCTGCCCTCCTACAAGTCTCCGAGTTGTTCATCTTGACATCCACCACCACCCCTAGGTCCCTCTCAGCCATACAGCCATAGCAGCAGTACATTGCATAGCAGATATAAAATGTCAATAAACAAGTCATGCAGCAAATGTGCTGAGCAGTTACTGAGGCAAGAAATGTACAGCTGTCATTTTTTACATCCTGTTCAAAATGTGTTTTTGCACCTGTGGTGTCACATGGCACAGTTGCTGTGCAAAATCTCCTTTCGACTAATGAACTGATAGTGTCACTGTTCAAGCGGTGGGGTCACAAAAAGCCCATGCTGAAAACTTGGAGTGAAAATACCAAGAAATGCCCAGGGCATTAGGGTTTCTGACCATAACACCTTGCACTGTAGGGACTGACAGGCATCAGGGGTGTGACTTGGGATTGTCAACAGTAATGCTCACACTATTCCACCCCCATCCCCACCCTGCAGCCAGTGACAGGTATCGAGGTGTGCCTTTGACTCTTCAACCCCAAAGTTCACTCCATTCTCTTATACTGTACCCATTTCAGCGTATTTCCTTATGGAATGGGGTGTGTAGTAGGCTGTGGGTATGGATGGAGGCAGACACCAGGATCCATGGAACATAAACAGCTTTTATTCAGCTTAAAAATAAAATATAGGCAGAAATCTTTAACTTAAAGTAGCGAACGGAATGACCAAACAATAAAAAGGGCATGTAGTAAAGGAATATCGAATAAAATCAGGCAATTTCTTTTACAGAAAACAATAATCAACCACTAGGAAAAACTAGGGTCTGGACTACTGAGAGTCTACCACTCTACTGACTCTAGGTCTCACAGTGCTTTATATAACAGGTACTGGTCATGTGATGAAGGAAGGCTCCACCCCAATACCTGTTTGACACCAAACTTAGCTAAAACGCATATATTTTTCTTGTTCATACAGCACTGATATCAGAAATCACAATAAGTAGCTATACACAGTGCAAACACCTTATTTGAAAGCCTACATCAAGAAATAAGTCTGAAGTGGGGAGGGACATGCTACTCAGGCCACTCCTACCTGTCTTCTACCTATTTAAGACAGAAGAAAAGGGCCGGCCAGCTCTATAGGAGGTAGAGACAGTGTAGAGTGCTGAGCAGCAAGGACACTCCCCAAACGACTCCTGCAGGTAAAACAATGGTTTTGAAAACCAATATTATTAAATACTAGCAGCAAATGCCCAACAGAAAAATAAAACCTCAACTTTCAAGCATGCTTATTTAGTACAGCACAGCGCAACCCTGTGCACCACAAATGCTTACACATTTTCCACATAACTCTCTATGAGGAAAAGGGGAAACATAGGAGACTGTAAAAGGACTTTGGGCAATTGAACCTTCTGCACCAGAATAAACATTCCTATAACATAACAGGAATTCCAGGTGCACAGATTAATAGAACTCTTTGGGGCATAAAACTATGAAAATACATATTATGCAGACCCCTTTTTGGCTCAGAATTGCCGTGCAGGTTTGCAGATGCGTTTTCAGTCTTGCAGCAACTGCCGTAGTGAGCACTTCTTTATTAATCCCAAGAACTACTCAAAAACTGTACAGAAACTCATAAATTCCAAGAATAGCTTGCACATTAGCTAGTCTTTTTTGGAAAGGGAGTTTTAACTTCATTTTCTTGATGTGCTCGCATACCGCCTCGCACAATTGCGAGGGCAAGATTCTCACATTCGTGCAGGGACCTCTTCTTTTAGAACAGGAGACTCTAAAGAGGGAGGAAGGCACCCGGAGACCAGGGAAAGAAAAAGGGATAGTACAAGAATGTACTACAGGTGGCCTGCCTGTAGGCAGAAAGACGAGAGAAAGCAAGAAAAGACAAGTAGAAGGTGCTGTTGCAACAGTCTTGAGAGAGCAGAAAATACAGAGGTCTCCAGAGCTTTTCCTTGCCCTGCCACATTTCCTTCCTGCCCAAGAGGAAACCAGTTCGGGTTTTCCTCTACCTGAACTAAACCTACCTTTCCAACATTCAGACACAAAATATTCAGATCTCTCCCGAGGGAGAGATGGAGCTCCGGCCCTTCCACTCTCTGAAGCTCCACATCAGGGTCCCTAAACAAAAACAAAAATATTTAAACTAACTAGGTACCAGAGAATATTTCTCTGATATCTTCTGTAGCAGTCACCCCGAGGTCTTATTCTGTCTGTACATTGGTATTGTCATGTTCACTATTGGATTTTGCCCCATAGTGGGACATATAATCTGCATTCTTATTAGATGGTCTAGATCTGTGTTTCACAATAAATCTATAGGGCTGTAGTGATAAATACCACTGCATTATTCAGAGATTCCTGTCTTTCATAACCTGCAGCCAGCATAGTGGGTTATGATCCATCCAGACCTCAAACTCCACACCCCACAAATAAAACTTTAGAGCTTCTATGGCCCATTTAAGAGCCAGAAGCTCTTTCTCAATAGTGGAGTATTTAACCTCTCTCTGATGGAGTTTTTGACTTATATACAAGATGGGCTGTTAATCTTCCTCAGTAACTTGTGATAATACAGCCCCGATACTAGTGTTGGAAGCATCCATTTGTACTAAAAAGGGCCAAGTAAAATCCAGACTCCTGAGCACCGGAGAGGCACAAAGATATGCTTTTATAGTACAAAAGGCCTTCTCGCAGATGGTTGTCCATTTTACATTGATAGGGTTCTCTTTCTTAGTAAGATCTGTCATTGGACTAGCCATGCAGCGAAATTGGGAATGAAGCACTGGTAGTACCCCGCAAACCCAAAAAGGACCTTACATGGCTCTTCTTGAGGGGATGGGGACTATTGGCTATGGCATCCACCTTCCCAATATTAGGTTTTACCTGGCCATTCCCAATCCTAAACCCTAAATACTTTGTCTCTTCCCTAGCTAGGGAACATTTGTTTGTGGTTACTGTAAGACCTGCTTGGGAGATGGCTTCAAACACACGTCTCAGATGTTCTAAGTGAGCTTCCCAATTCAGACTATATACCACCACATCATCTAGGTAGGCAGAACTATATTCCAAATGTTCTCTAAGGGTGTTGTCCATAAACCTCTGGAAGGTCCCTGGAGCACCATGAAGCCCAAAGGGCATGGTAGTAAAATGGAATAGGCCTAAAGGGGTACTAAAGGCGGTTTTCTCCCTATCCTGTTCATGCAATGGGATCTGCCAGTACCCCTTAGTTAAGTCCAGAGTACTGATGTACCATGCGTTTCCGAGGTGATTGATGATGTTATCAATCCTAGGCATCGAATAAGCATCAAACTTAGAAATGGAATTGAGGCGGCGAAAATCTAGAGATAGTCTGATGCCACCCTCTTTTTTATTAACTACCACAATCAGGAAACCCCATTCACTGGAGGAGGGTTCAATGACTCCCAGTTTTTGCATTTTCCTCGCCTCCTCTATCACATCCTCCCTTACCCTCTCTGGGAGCCTATATGGTTTTTGCCTGATAGGGTTGGCTTGTTTAAAGTATATCTTATGCTGTGCCTGTGTGCTATCCTGGGTGTGGTTATAAACATATGTTGGAACTCTACTAGGAGTGTGTCAAGGGCCTCTCTTTGCTTGGGTTCCAGCTCTGAATTAATACTCAAATGCTTGTACCCCCCTGGCAGTCTCTAGTCTCTGGTATGCTTGCTCTAATTCAGATGCTGGCTGTTTTTTTATCATTTTCATTTTTATGGCACTTTTCAAATACCAAGGCACCTTACATAAACTAAAACAACTTGAGCATAAAATGACATATATTATAAAAAATAAAAATTTAAAACAGTCAGAATTATAAAACTAATCCCCAAAAGCACGACTCCATAGAATAGTTTTGAGCGCCTATTTGAATCTCTCCACGGTCGGACACTCATGTACCTGATGGGGTAGAGAATTCCAAAGGGTAGGGACCACGTGCATAAAACGCATGGGCCCCAGAAGATTTTAAACAGACCCTTGGGATCTAAAGCAACCACTCATCAGTCGAACGGAGAGATCGCCCAGGGCACTAAGGAACCAGGAGCTCTTTCAGGTAGTCCAGGCCAAGTCCATGTAGGGCTTTATAAGTCAGAAGTCCAACTTTGAAGGTGATTCACCACTGAACTGGCAGCCAGTGCAGTTCGTGCAGCACCGGCGAAATATGACAGGACTGAGAGGTTCCTGTCAATAGTCAGGCCGCTGCATTCTGCACCAGCTGCAGGCAGAGAATATCCACTCCAGGAGCCCTAGGTAAAGGGCATTGCAATAGTCCAGACGAGAGGACACAAAGGCATGGACCAGCGTAGAAAGGTCACCAGATGGAACTAGGTGCTTAACTCTGGAGATATTCCTCAGATGATAGAAGGAGGATTTGACAATGGATGACACCTGCGAAGGCAGTGTCAAGCCCGCATCAAAAATTACCCCCAGATTTCGCACCCGTTCGGAGGTCGGGAGTGAGAGACCCCCAAGAACAAGTCCTGAGGGTAACCCTGCCTCCGGCCTCTCTATCCAGCGACACAGATCCACCACCAACACCTCAGTCTTTACCGAGTTCCACTTCATCCAGCTCGAATCCATCCACTCCTGGATCTCTTCGAGGCAGTTATTAAATACTGAGAGGGCTCTATTTTGGTCAGGCACAAAAGAAAGGTAGAGCTGAGTATCATCTGCATAACAATGAAACCTCAGCCCATATCTTCTTACAATGTCTCCGAGGGGTAGCATGTACACTGCGAATGACATGGGGGACAACACTGAACCCTGAGGAACCCCACATAACAAAGGGGTTGGGTCAGAGGAATAAATCCCCGACATTACCCTTTGAGTTTTTCTGGTGAGGAAAGATGAAAACCACCTGAGGACCATACCTGACAGGCCACAGATGAACCTCAAACAGTCGAGCAAGACCCCATGGTCCACAGTGTCAAATGCTGAAGAGAGATCAAAGGACCAAGAAGGAATGACTCTTTTGATCTCTAGCCATCAGGAGATCATTGAGCACCCGAACCAGCACCGTCTCAGTACTATGCCTCTTTTGAAAACGGGACTGGAGAGGCTCATAGACATCACGGATGGTCAAATGGTCCTCCAGTTGTATGGCAACTACTTTCTCGATCAACTTCCCTGTGAAAGAAAGGTTTGAGATTGGTCTGTAGTTCGCATAACGGTCTAGGTCCAGGGAAGCTTTCTTCAGAAGGGGTGTCACCACCGCCTCCTTCAGGGAGCTAGGAAACATACCTGTTTCCAGGGAGCACCAGATTATTCATGCTAGGATCGGACCAAGAATGTCACTACAACCCAAGATCAGAGTAGTTGGACCTGGATCCAAACTACAGCACGTAGAGCGCATACCCTGGACAATCCTCAATATGTCCCTGAGCTCTGGCTGGTCGAAGGAACTCCAGGAAAACTGAGGTGCAGTGTCCAAATGCCAGTCTAGAGCAATGCCAGAGTATGCCGGAAGGAGTTCCACCCTGATGTCAGCCACCTTAGCCGCAAAGAACTGAGCAAGCTCATCACACTCAACTTGTGAAAATGCTCTCTGAACCTGTAGACAGGCTGAGTTGCACAGTCTGTCCATGGTTCGGAAGAGCTGAGCTGGTCAGTTTCGAGTGGCCTCAATCTCCCCAGACAGTAACTCTGCCTTCTTACAGGTGATTGCGGATTGATAGGCTTGATAATGGTTCATCAATCTAAGGTGTTCGGCATCAAGGGCAGACTTCCGCCAACAACACTCTAACCTTCGTCCTAGTTGCCGCATCTTCCTCAAAGATCCACCGAACCAAGTGGACCGAGGGAGCGAAGGGAGAGAGGATGAACATGGACAGGAGCAATGACATCCAGAGCCGAAGTTATGGCCTGATTATAGGCCACAACTAGGGTTTCTGGGTCATTAGTTGCCAATGGAAGAACAGATAAATCAAGTACCGCCGCCAGGCCTTCAGAGCTTAAGTCTCGTAAAAGGCGGTACCTGATCAACTCCACAGGGACAGGCCTATGAAGGGGGTGCAAAAACTGAAATGCACGGTGTAGTGATCAGACCATCCAACTGGTTCTACCCCCAAATCCAAGGCATCAATCCCCAGGAGGAAAACCAAGTCAAGAGAATGACCACGTTTATGGGTAGCAGCGGAAACAATCTGTGTAAAGCCCAGAGATGACATTAGCTGGAGGAAGTGCTGACCAAATTGCAAGAGTTCATCATTGACCCAGGCACTGAAGTCGCCCAGGACCATCAGCCTGGGTGACTCAAACGCCATGTCGATCACAAAGTCCACCACTTCCTGAAGTAACTGCTTCCCATCTCTGGGTGGATGGTAGATGAGGGCAATCCTACAACCTACACCTGCTACCACAGCACAGTCAAAATAACTGGGTCTCCTCAACTGGTACACTCGAGAGGCCCAGTTTGGCCTTAAAACAGACCGCAACCACCCCCGCGAACCAATCTTGGGTGATGAATAACCGAATACCTGTCCAGAATTACAGCCTTCAATATGGGGCCAGAATTTTCATCCAGCCAGGTCTCAGTAATGCATGCCAGGTCCACTGAGCCAACAAGATCTGCAATAATTGCAGTCTTGTTTCTAATGGACCTGGCATTGCATAACACCGCATGAGTTGTATGGCCTTCCATGGCCGTCCAGACCACTGGCCCACCAAAATTATTGGTGCCCTTGGGTATGGAAACCAGGCATGAAGAACCAAGCTCCAGGTTCCATTTCACTCCAGGATGTCTCCTGGATCTCATGACCCCAATACGGTGGCCCCGCTCATTCACCCTCCGCTGTTCGCACCCCCCAACACCCGTCCTACCCCGACGAGCTATACCCAGTGCTCTACAGCACTGGTAGCTATCAAACTGCAATGGGGGGGAGTTAAAGGGGTGGAGGGCACGAAGAGCAGATGATGAGTAGTGTACGACCATGGGGGCAGGTCTCTAACACATTTTAAAAATTGTAATAAGTTTATGCCACTCCGCTAAACAAAACAATTCACTAAATTATAATCGTTAAATAAAATGAAATTAAATAAAACAAAAATGTAAACAGTCTAAACCAAATTAACACATGAAACTCCCTCTAATCACAATTAAAATAACATAATCATTCAGTCCCAACCAACAAGCCCAAGACAATCAGAAGATGCATATAACAACGAACACTTTCAAAATAACTGTAAAACTAGAGTCCATGAAAATTCAATAGCAGAAGAGGTCCAGGTTTCTCAACCACTCAATGGCCATCCCACCATCGAAGGAAGCCAACAAATTCCCCCAGGGACTCTCACTTCCTGGAGATAACTCAATTCCCTCTCAGTCCCCGAAGTACTCTCACTACCAGGGACTTTGCTAAAGATGACACAACCCTTTTTCAGTCTCGGTACCCTCTCACAGTTCTGGGACTGAAAAACAAGAAGGCACTCTCACTGCCTTCTAAACAGGATTTAAACTTGAAAATGAAAAATGCTGACCGTATCTTTGAAGGGAAAGCGACAGAAAAATCCACTTCCACAGATGTTACTCTGAAGCCGGAGTGGCCCCCAATAAATCCAAAAGGGGACCAGACTGCAAGTCTGTGGCCGAAGCTACGGATCCCAGCCAGGCCCACTTATAAGCAAGCCCAACAGAGACTTCCTAGGGGTACACCAACCACATCACTGGCTGCCCAGCAAAATAAGATTGGGACCCCTGCTCGGCCACACACTGCAGTCAGTCCACCAACAGGATCAGAAAACCTGCTCCCTGCTCCAAATCCAAAGTTTGTCCAGTTACATGCGCTACTCCTAGATGCCTGGAGCAAGTTGCCAACAGCCCACGGCCAAAATCCAAGTTCTTGCTCCAAATCAGAAATTTGTCCAAAACTGTGCACTGCTCCTGGAAACCTCAAGCCAGAAGCCAACAAAGATAGTCCAGGTCAAAATCCAGGGTCTTTACTGATTTAATTCAAGTTCCTCTTAGACACGATATCTATCCCTTCCAGGTATAATTCCCTGAGGGTAAGAATCCAAGGCAGCACCTGAAGGTCAAATTGTCCTGCAAGACTCACGGAAGCAGCGCAGGAGCCGGCCTGGCAAGCTGAACATACAGGCAGCAACGGGCAGAAAAATGACTGCCTGAATTAAACAGTAAAATCCTCCCAGAGTCGCACACAAATCCAGCACACACTACCACTGCACTTGCTACAAACGCCGGCTCCAATTCAGACTCAATGCCACCTCAGGGTACAGGACGAATCAAAGGGTCTCAGATGGGCAAACAAAGTAAACTAATAAAATAAATCTATAAAGTCGGAGCATCAAAACAAACGAGCAGTGCAATAAAGCGGTGAATGGGGACTACAAAACCCTAGGTTGCAAAACCAAAAGCAACCAACAGCGTGCCCAGCCCGGCAGCCATTACCAAATTGCCATTACGAACATACTTAAGTAATGCTAAAGTGGCAGCGGGGTTAACCCAGTCTACCTACTTCTTTAACAGGTTGACATGGTAGATCTGATATCTTTTTCTCCTGTCTGGCAATTCCAGTTCATAATTAATGGGACCTGTTTGCCTGTGTATTATGTATGGGCCTTGCCACTTCATTGTTAACTTACTGTCAGTAGATGACAGTAATGACAAAACCGTGTCCCCTGGAGAAAATGATTTATCTCCCACACCCCAGTCATAATACCCTTTCTGTTCTTTCTGTTTCCCTTTATTCTGTTGGTGGGCCAATGTTAGCTACTTTGCCAGTCGTTGTTGCAGCTGTATGATATAGTCGACTGGAGGTGTACCCTCAGACCCTTTTACATTTTCCCATTGTTCCTTGATGATGTCCAAGGGTCCATGGGGATTTTTCCCATACAACAATTCAAATGGGGAAAAGCATGTGGAAGCCTGGGGAACTTCCCTATAGGCAAACATCAAGAATGGAAGGTACACATCCCAAGTCTTCCCATCATCTTGTACATACTTCTGAAGCATCTTCTCAGGGGTCTTGTTGAACCATTCGACCAGTCCATCGATCTGTGGGTGATAGGGTGACGTATACACTGCCCCAATGCCTAGGGACTGGTACAACCAGTTCAACAAGGCAGAGCAGAAATTGCTGCCTCTATTGGTTAGGATCTCACGGGGAACTCCAACTCTACTAAATATTTTCAGAAGCTCTTCTGCTACCTTTGGTATGGTGACTGTTCTTAATGGGATGGCTTCTGGATACTTTGTGGTGTAATCACACAAAGTACCAGAATAAACCGATTTTCTTTGCTGCTTTTAGGTAGTGGCCTACCACATCCATCGCTATTCTCTGAAAGGGTGTGTCAATCAAGGGAAAGGGATGCATGGGTACTTTATCATTTTTAGTCACTGGTTCTACCTGTTGGCACTCTGGGCAACTCATACAAAAGTTGGATACATGCTCATGTATCCCCTGTCAGTAGTACCTGAACAGTAACCGACTTAAGGTCTTATCCCTTCCCATATGCCCAGCCAATGGAATATCATGTGCTATGTGCATTAATTGCTGTCTATAGTGCTCTGGGACCAATAACTGTTCTACAACTAACCCAGTAGATGCATTCTTACACTCTCTGTATAACAAATCTTTATGTATAACCAACCTGGGATATGTTGTAGAACTGTCTGGTATAACCACCTGGGAAAAGAAAGGGGTAAGTGTCTGATCAGCACATTGTTCTTTCATAAACATATCATGTTTAGCACCTATATCAAGAGACACAGATATGTCTATATGTTTCAAGTTCCACAGTCTTTTATCCCTCTTTTGGTTGTCTCTTGTTTTTCTATCCTTCCCAGGAATACCATAAATGTCCTTATCGAATGGGTATATCTGTGCCAATGTTCTTTCTTGAGCAGCTTGTGCCCTAGTAGTAACGGCACCCAGGGTGGGGTTGGTTAGGATTAACTGGTCAAATTCAGGAAAGTCACGCCCAATTAGTGCAGGGACAGGTAGTCCTGGTGCAAGTCCCACCTTCATTGGCTATTCCATCCCTTGTACAGTCAATGTGATTTTCTCCATTGGATAATAGTGAATGTCTCCATGAAGGCAGGTCACCCCGGTTGTCTCACTAGTGCTTGTATTTGGCAATAGCTTGGCCTGGACTAGTGTCTGCTGGCTCCCTGAGTCTATGAGGGCAGGGACATCCTTTCCTGCTACTTGTACCCTGGTGAGATATTGCCCCCAACATGCCAGCGCTAAAGGAACTGGTTCCTTCTTCTTTTTCTGACAAAATCTAGCAATATGTTCTTTTTTATGATACAAGTGGCAAATAAAGTCAGCATTGTACATTCTACCCCCTCTTGATGTCACCCCTGGAACAGTTTGTGTAGGAGCAGCAACAGTCCCAGTAGTAGTAGTAGTAGTAGTAGTAGTAGTAGTAGGCCTTACCATGGGTGGGGGTCCGCATGGTCCAGAAAGTCCCTTCATAAGGGTCAGTCTGGCTGTAAGGTAATCCTCGGCCAAGTCTATAGGTTTTTGAGCAGTCTCCGGGTGGTGCTTCCTCACCCAGGTCTGAATGTCCTGTGGCAGGATCCTAATTAATTGTTCTAATATCACTGATTCCATGACTTGATCGATAGTCCGGGTTGTCAGCTGCAGCCATTCATAACACAAATCCCTTAATCTAGTATAGGCTTCTTACGGGGAATCGACTGTGTGGAATCTGAAGGTTCTGAAGCATTGCCTGTATGTCTCCATGCTTATGTCATACCTTTTTAGTATGATCTGATGAACTTGATGATAGTCATTGGCAAATCTAGAGTCTATATGGCTGTAAGCCAACTGCACTTTACCTGACAACTGTGGTGCCAGACGCACCACCCATTGGTCCCATGGCCAGTGGCATGCCTCAGCCACCCTCTCAAAAGAAGTCAACTACGCTTCTCTGTCATCTGAGTCTGTTAGCTTGGAGATCTTAATGTCTCAGGGCCCATCCATCTCTCTCACTCTCTCTCTCTGAACTGGACCTAGGGCTCCCCATTGCTTGTATAGCTCACAGCGTATCAGTCCAGCGGGCCTCATTTTGTCAGTGTTCCTCCTCTCTCCATTTCTCCAAGTCCATTTGGCATATGCAAAGCCACCCCAGTATGTTCTCCGGAGGGGATCCTTCAGGCTCTCCAAATGTAGCAGCAGCGGCCCCCTTCAGGACATCCCCTTCATCTTCTTCTTCTTCTTCCACTCCCTCTCATTTGGTCTTTCACCTTACATCCTCCAACCTGGATAACAGGGCTCTTGGGTGAGTTCTGTCATCTTACGAGTCTGGACCCCAGTTGCACCGGGTTGTGCTGTAATCGCTGTCTCCTTTCTGGCCTCCATCTGGGTACTTGGTTCGCTACGCCACATCAATCCACCACCAGTACAGGCGTCTTAATGGATTCCACTTTTGACACCAAGTGTAGTAGGCTGTGGGTATGGATGGAGGTAGACTCCAGGATCCGTAGAACATAAACAGCTTTTATTCAGCATAAAAATAAAATAAAGGCAGGAATCTTTAACTTAAAGCAGCGAACTGAACAACCAAACAATAAAGAAGGCATAAAGTAAAGGAATAACAAATCAAGTCAGGCAATTTCTTTTACAGAAAACAATAATCGACCACTAGGAAAAACTAGGGTCTGGACTGCTGAGAGTCCACCACTCTACTGACTCTAGGTCTCACAGTGCTTTATATAACAGATACTGGTCATGTGATGAAGGAAGGCTCTGCCCCTAATACCTGTTTGAAACCAAACTTAGCTAAAACACATATATTTTTCTTGTTCATACAGCACTGATATCAGAAATCACAATAAGTAGCTATACACAGTGCAAACACCTTATTTGAAAGTCTACATCAAGAAATAAGTCTGAAATGGGGAGGGACATGCTACTCAGGCCACTCCTACCTGTCTTCTACCTATCTAAGACAGAAGAAAAGGGCTGGCCAGCACTATAGGAGGTAGAGACAGTGTAGAGTGTTGAGCAGCAAGGACACTCCCCAAACGACTCCCGCAGGTAAAACAATGGTTTTGAAAACCAATATTATTAAATACTAGCAGCAAATGCCCAACAGAAAAATAAAACCTCAACTTTCAAGCATGCTTATTTAGTACAGCGCAGCGCAATGCTGTGCACCACAAATGCTTGACCATTTTCCACATAACTCTCTGTGAGGAAAAGGGGAAACATAGGAGACTGTAAAAGGACTTTGGGCAATTGAACCTTCTGCAGCAGAATAAGCGTTGCTATAGCATAACTAAAAGGAATTTCATGTGCACAGACTAATAGAACTCTTTGGGGCATAAACCTACAAAAATACATATTATGCAGACCCCTTTTTGGCTCAGAATCGCTGTGCAGCTTTGCAGATGTGCTTTCAGTCTTGCAGCAACTGCCTTAGCGAGCACTTCATTATTAATCCCAAGAACTACTCAAAAACTGTACAGGAACTCGTAAAACTCCAAGAATGATGTAACCCCCTTACAAATGGGGGTTCCCAAAAAGTCTTCCTTGAGCTTGCCTAAATGCTTACTGCCAGGCTGGTGTCCTGCGTTTTAGCAGTTTAAATGTGATTACCAGAGCCTGTATAGCTTCAGTGTACTGTCTCTTTAAGAGCTGCCTAATTGCAGTTTAAGTAATCTGAGAGGGAGCTCTGTTGAAAGATGTAACTATTTACTGAAAATCATTTAGAGTGATAATGATAATGTAGTTTGTCTAGCCTACTTTCTTTGTAGCAAGGACTGTTTTGTTTGTCTCCACTATCTTGGTCCTGAACTGCAAATTGGACCAAACAGTACTGGTGGGACCTAAAATGTAGCCGGACTACAGGAGCTGTCTGAATTCAAAATCTGTAGGAACTTTAGTTTGGAGCTTCTTTGCTCCTTTTTTGCAACTAAAGGGGAGCTCTTGCTTTGACTGGCAGCCAAATCAGCCAACCAAATCGTTTGGATCAGGAAGTCCTGGGCTGCTTGCAGTTTTCAGTTAAATCTAAGCTGGAAGCTGAACAAGAAGGAGCTGAAGTGTATTTTGGGCAGCAATCCTGAGTGGATTTGCATGGGAAAACTGTGAAAGGGCTGAGTTTTTGGCTTGCAGGTCTGCCTGCTGCTCCTGAGAGGGAGTGAAGAGAATTATTTTGGACTAAATCCAAGTTTGTGTGACTAAAGTAAGCTACTGAAGTGGGCCAGGCTCAACCTGAAGAAGGCAGAAGATTTTGCTGAATGCGATTGGCCTGTCAGGAGTTCCAGCTACTCCTAAGCTTCCGGTGTGTGCAGAGACTTTGCGATTGTGACCGGGGAGCACTTTGCTGGTACAGTAGAATTCCCGTACCTGTAAATGTGCTATGAGCTGCTAGTGGGTTGTGAGTTAGTCCCCCACTGTGTGAACTGTGTTCTGCTTGCTGGAAGCTGTATCCAGCCCAAAACAGACTGCATCCGAATTTGTCTCCATGTAGTCTGGGCCTTGCCAGACTGGCCCAGCCAGACTACTCACTGCACAGAGAAGCCATCGACGAGAGACCTGCCTGGGGATTAGCCCCCTGCTCCACGCTTGAACAGGAACTACGCCTCTGCGACTCGTGTGGGCCCTGCTTCTCCTGGCATTCCAGATCAACCACCTGCGGTCTCGATTTTCATCCAGCCTGTGTCCAGTCTTGGGTGTCGTGAGTAAATACCAGGGTAGCTCCATGCAACAACAGCTTAATATGAGTGTGTCATCTGATTTTCTTGTTGTTTCATTTCCTTTACGAAGTGAGCCCTCTGGCTCCAGATTACAAATATTGTGTACTGTGCATGTTGTGTTTTCCATCACAGGGCCCCAACCAGCTGCAACGTCGGCCAACCCCAGGCATCAGTCCTGGCTAGCCCATCTCTTCTCCACCTGGGTACCCAGAGGTGTGACTGTGTGGGGGACTCAAAGTGCATGCATAACTGCTTGATTGATATAACCTTTAAGCTAATTAACCTGATTTGCCCCTCCCTTGTTCAAGTCCCCTGAATAAATCAGATCTAACTTTTTCTGCATGTAATCTGACTGTGGTTCCTGTTTGTGCTCAAAGTACTGTACTGTTGCTATTTGCTGTGCATAACCTTGTTTTACAGGGGGTCCCCAGGGTTGAGCCAGAGGAACCAACCCTGGTGGTAAGTGCAAACAGTGTGGGTACTTGTGTGCTGTACTAGGGGTATTGTGAAAGTGATTATTGTACAGTGTTCAGGCCACTAGAGGGGAAAGAGGGGGGTTACAGTGTCCTGGAGGGCTGTGCCCAGGTTAACTTGACCACTACTAACCCTGACCTCCAGGTGGAGGCACACGTTTCAGAACTCAGGCCCTTTAACCTACTACTAGTCAAGCAGGCAGGGGGTAGTAGCCCTTTTGATAGTGCCACCTAGGGGTTACAATAGCTTGCACATTAGCTAGTCTTTTTTGGAAAGGGAGTTTTAACTTTATTTTCTTGATGTGCTCGCATACTGCCTCACACAATCGTGAGGGCACGATTTGCACATTCGTGCGGCAGGGTCTCACACGTTCGCGCTGGTACTTGTGCGCATGTTCGTACAGGGACCTCTTCTTTTAAAACGGGAGACTCTAAAGGGGGAGGAAGGCACCCGGAGACCAGGGAAAGAAAAGGGGATAGTACAAGAACATACTACAGGTGGCCTGCCTGTAGACAGAAAGACGAGAGAAAGGAAGAAAAACACAAGTAGAAGATGCTGTTGCAACAGTCTTGAGGGAGCAGAAAATACAGAGGTCTCCAGAGCTTTTCCTTGCCCTGCCACAGGGTGAGTGTAAAGTTTGAAAACCCCAAGGCACACCTCGACTCTTGTCTGTGTCTGCTGGGTAGGGTGAGGTGAAATGGCGTGAGCATTATGGGCAATGACCCAAAGGCACACCCCAATGCCTGTCCATGTCTACGGGTGGGGTGGGGTTGGCGTCACTGCAATGCCATTCCTATTCTGCTTGTCTGTCTGTGTCTCTCTCTATCTATATGTCTATGTAATTATCTATCTTTCTATTAATTGTATGTATCGCTATTTTTACCAATTTCTAAAACAAACCTACATATCACATTTGCCTGCACTCTGAGCACATACTTATGAAACTATGCATATTTGTACTCCACTTCTGTGTAGACCTTTCCTAATATTCCCATTATCACAAGCATAACTACCTTGCCCTTATCAAAAGTGACCCCCTCTGAAAGTTAATATCACATTTTCTCAAATTACACCTGACTTCCTGACAACAACACATTGCTTAAATATAACTTATATCACCTCATGGCCAAAAACCCTGTTTCTCTCACACACCAAAAAAAAAAAAGTGTAAATTATCCCAAGGCTGAATATATGCCCGCCAATACTTTTTCATGTACTGCTACCTTCTGTACTATCATGGGGATTTGCATATGTTTCCCTTGATGCTTTGCATTATTGGGATATGTGCAATTGTGTTTTCTTTAAAATTTGGCTGTCTGGCCAATATAATCCGGGATAACACATACATCAGTGGCATTTGCTCTCGGGTTCTTTTGTAAGCTTCCTATTCCTTCCATTAAAATGTACACTTCCATATATTTTCCCAATAATGTGTATGCCTTCCTTAGAACAGAAACTAAAACAAATCTTACTACTTACAAATCATTGTGTTGTTTCTCCATACCTCAACAATTCCACACAACTTCACTAACTTCATTAGCAGCCGCGGTGGATCAGACCGGTATTTGTTGTGCTTGCCACAGGCAAAGCATTTTGCTATAGTAGAGGACTTTGGGAGGTGTGTCGCAGTGACCCAATGCAAGAGAGTTTACAAGGGGCCTGACCAATAATCTGCAAGCCAGACAGTGACACTGTTCAGGCATGAAGTGTGTGGACTTCAAAACATTGTGCCAACCGACATATTCGTAAATCTCTTTCAGCAAGCACAGCTGGTCTTATGTTTCTCTCTGTGTCAGAGCAGGGAAAGGTCAATGTCGGTGTCATACAATGGCTTATCTTTTACCAAGCACATTCTTTTCATTAAGTTCCAGCCTTGTTAAAGCCAGACCGCTTCTGTCCTGAATTCAAGCACTGCATGATTTTTAGAATCAGGATTTTAAACGTATAAAGTACCCTCTGCACTTTATTTATATCAACAGTCAGCAAACATGATTGGTACTTTATGACTGCTAAAGCACTGTAAGCACTTTCTTAAAGTTACCGACACCTCAAAGAAAACTTTAAAAAACATAATAATTACGTACAATTCTGCCTGCATTCCATATATATTCTATATATTTCTCCTCTCAGTCATTTCTTACTGGGGAAATTTGCATGACTACATGATCTTTAGCCCTTAATAGTTCCTTTAGAGTACATCTGCCTCTATAGCTTACTCCCTACTTCAGGTCATAATCCTCTGTTGTGACATCACAATCTGCTGTCATGGGAGTAAACCTGATGTCACAAGGGATGCATTATTATTTTAGGTAGGGAGAAAGCAGCAGGAATAGATGAACTCTTCAGGAGCAAAGATCCTGTTTTCATGCAAATGATCTCACTTATAAATAATGGGGAGGAGAACTGCAGAACTAATGTGAAATACAAACTTGACTGTGTCTAAAGATTATGTTTTGCTAAAGTTTACCTGAAGGTGTCAGCTGCTCTTTAACCTCTTTTTCTTATTCATACGCATATCAAGCATTTCATTCAGCATGGCAGGCACTTCAGCACCGCATATGGACAAAAAAGAAACAAGCATTTGTCAATGCCGAATGTTGTCTCACTGGCATTGGCATTGGTAGTGCCAGAGTTAGAGATGCATAATAGGAATGGCAATGAAGTATTGAAGTGACGCCAACCCCACCACCACCCTGTAGAGACTGACAGGCATTGGGGTGTGCCTTTGGGTTTTCAGCTATAACGCTCATGCCATTGTACCTCACCCTACCCTGTAGACACTGACAAGTGTTGTGGTGTGCTTTGTGGTCTTTGGGCATTATACTTACCCCATTCCATAAGGAAATACGTGGAGGTGGGTGCAGTATAGGAGAATGGGGCGAACTTTGCGGCCGAACACTGCAAGGCACACCATAATGCCTGTAACTGGCTGCAGGGTGGGGGTGGGGGTGGAATGGTGTGAGCATTACAGCCAATGATCCCAAGTCACACCCCTGACACCTGTCAGTCTCTAAGGGGGGGAGGGTGCTACAGTTGGAAACCTTAACAGCGTAGTCGTGTGGTGGTATTTTCACTCCAAATTTTCAACATGGCCTTTTTGTGACCCCACCACATAAAGAGTGGCACAATCAGTTTGTAAGCCAAAAGGTGGTTTTGCACAGTGGGTATGCCATTTGGTGACACAGGGACGAAAACACATTTTGGGCAGGAATGTGGAACATGACAACTGTATTGATTATGAGGAGGCATACAAAAATGACAACGTTGAAAATCTGGAGTGAAAAAAAAGAAAAATTGGTGGAATCATGAGCATGCATAGAAACTGCGCAACACACGTCTGTAACCCAATTATTTGTGGGAGTTTTTTAGCCACATTTTCAACATAAGTATTTTGGGACCTCCTCTCATGAACAGTGGCACTGTGATTTTGTTAATGTGTCCCAAAAGGTGATTTCTCACAGCAACCACGCCATTGTGTGCCACAGCTGCAGAAATGCATCTTGGGCAGGCTGTGAAAAATGACAGCTGTACTGTTGATAAGGAGGTGTGAAAAAATGGCAATGTTGAAAATCTGGCATGGAAATATTGTAAATTTGTGAAGTTACAAGGGTGCATGGAAACTGCGCAACACACACTTGCAACACAGTCATTTAATAGACTTTCACCACCACATTTTCAACATGGGCATTGTAAGACCTCTGCTCATGAACAGTGTCACAGTCATTTCCTCAAACTGTCCAGAAAACTGATTTCGCACAGCGACTGTGCAGTTCTGTGCCAGACATGGGAAAACACATTTTGGCCAGGATATGTAAAATGATAGCTGTACTGTTCATAAGGAGGTGTCATAAGGAGGTGTGGAAAAATGCCAATTTTGAAAATCTGGAGTGAAAATATTACAGATTCACGAAGTTACGAGTGTACGTGGAAACTGCGCAACGCATGCTCATAAAACACTCATTTTATGGACTTTCGTCACCAAATTTTCAACATAGGCATTTTAGGACCTCTGCTAATGAACAGTGTCACTGTCATTTTCATAATGTGTCACGAATATGGATTTCCCACAGCAACCACGCTATTCTGCACCGGAACTGCGAAAACACATTTCAGCCAGGATGTGAAAAATGACAGCTGCACTGTTCATAAGGAGGTGTAGAACAATGGCAATGTTGAAAATCTGAAGTGAAAATATTATAAATTCGTGAACGTACGAGTGAGTGTGCAAACTGCACAATGCACAATCATAACACAGTCATTTTATGGAGTATCATCACCAAATTTTCAACATAGGCATTTTAGGACATCTGCTCATGAACAGTGTCACTGTCATTTTGTAATCTGTCCCAAACACTGATTTCTAGAGAGACCGGCTATTCTCGCCGAAGTGCGAAAACAATTTTGGCCAGGATGTGAAAATAACAGCTATACTGTTCACAAGGAGGTGTAAAATGCCAGTGTTAAAAATCTGGCATGAAAATATTTTAAATTGCAGTTATGAGCATGCGAGTAACCGCGAATGCACGCCAGGAAATAGTCATTTTTGATTTTTCCATCAAATTTGCAACACAGGCTTTTTGAGAGCGCGCCTCATGAACACTGGCACTGTTGTTTCATTAATCAGTCC
The DNA here is from genome assembly GCA_016271365.2 of Neoceratodus forsteri. Taxonomy (NCBI): domain Eukaryota; kingdom Metazoa; phylum Chordata; order Ceratodontiformes; family Ceratodontidae; genus Neoceratodus; species Neoceratodus forsteri. Next base: position 256,357,427 of record JADMNL010000025.1, read on the forward strand.
CAAAAGGTGATTCCACGCAGTGACCACAAAATCACCTTTCGGGGCTGAGTAACGCCATGACAGTGACAGAATTCATGAGGAGGGGTCCCAAAAACCCCATGTTGAAAATTTGGTGCCAAAATTCCAAAAAATGCCTGAGATATGCATCAAAGTTGAACAAACCCTATTCATTCCATTATACAGCTTACCGGCATTTCCTCAGTTTCCTCGGCTTTGAAGAGTGTAGACGTGTTCCTGGACCACCAAAGATCGTCGCGCCAGACTCTGGAGGTAAGTATGGAGTGAGGGGTGGTGTGTTGGGAGGTAGGGTGCGCAGAGGGTGGGTGCGGGTTGCAGGAAGGGGGCAGGGAGATGGCGAGGGACGTTTTTCCTGGGGTTAAAAAAAAAAAAAACATTAATGGGGTTTTTTTTTTTTTTTCTGAGGTATTTGGCACCCTGGGGTGGGCTCCTAGTGTGCCACCCAAGTGTTTTTGGGGTATGCAGTAGCCGACAGGGATTGGGCACCCTGTGGGGCACATACGAAGGGAGTGGGGACACGAGCAGAGGGGGACTGGGCACCCTCGGCACAGAGGAAGAGGGGACATCATGCTGATGGGGAGGGCTCCTGTCGGCAGATCTAACTGGGAAAGGGGGGGAACTGAAGCCGATGGGGATTGGGGCCCCCGTCAGCAAAGAAAAGCGTTTCTTTTGTGGGTGCATGATGCCGAGGGGCATTGGGCACCTCCTCAGCACACGGTGAAAATGGGGAAGGGGGAATTATGCTGACGGAGAGTGGGCTTCCCCATCGGCATTATGACAGGCGGCAGTCACTGCTGCCATGTTGCCTGCACGTCGGGAGTCGTTATGTGGTCACGCTGCATGAGAGCTTTGCTGTCATAGCAGTGGACCTTTTCTCAGATGTTGTGGCTGTATTAGATATGCAGGGTGTTGGCCCCTGCTGCTGGCTGTTTGGGGAATGAGGGACGCACCTACTGATGTGTGCCCTGCATTCGCCCAACATTGACCGCGCCTCCAAATCTGCTACTACTGCAATATGTTGGCTGCGCATGTGTCAGCCAACATAAAAAACTATAAGAGAAAGAATAGTGAGTGGGGAGACTACCTCAGTGCAGTAGGTGACCAATCTACCGAGGCATAAAATGGGAAATAAATAGGATAGGAAAATGGCACTGCTGCAGCAGACTACCAAGACAGAAAAGGGGAGAGGTTAGAAAAATATGTCCCTGGGTGCTCCAATTTTTCCTAACGTGGAGCACAGCTCTACCACAGCCTGCAGTTCAGTTTTATGATGTTCTTACACCAGACTGGTGGGAATAGAGCCACATTCCTTTCTGAAGTCACCCAAGTACACCAGCACTGCTGCAGAGGAACCCCTACACTGAGAGCCCAGCCCCCACTTCAAGCAGAGAATGGTGAAAACAGTATTTTTTATCCTTTTAAATTCCCTTCAGTTTGTTAGTTGTTGCCCCACCATAACTGCCCCCTGCCCTACCCCCGGGTCCAACCCTTACTGTTCTGGCATGGCCTGGGATCTGCACCGTGACCTGATACAACATTAATACCAGTGGCAAGCATCTGGCATTGACAAATGCTTGTTTTGGACTGTGCTTATGTTAGACAGTTTTGGGGCTTTCTTGATATTGAATGGGAGGAACCACTTTTTATGTCTCTTTCCTATGCCACTCTGGTATATGATCATACAGGTAATTGGGGTAAATACCACGTAGACGCCACGTATATAATGTTTGCTATAGTACGGTATTTTATTTGGCAAGCAAGGTGCATGTGGGTGCTTTAGCAAAGTCTGGTAACACATATAGAGTTGCTTACTAAGGTACGGAAAGTATTAAATAGGATTATGCAGTTGGACATGGAACGATTCTCTGAAGAAAAAGTTAAACACCTTTGGATACATTGTGATAAATAGACTGATTGAAAATAAAATAAAAACTGTTTATTTTCACTGTAGATAGGATATGGGTATATTAGACAGGTGTTGGGCATGTTTCTTTTTGGTTAAGATGCTCTTTTGTTACATTATGCCATTTATTTTTGATTATAATTCTGTTGTTTGGTATAATTTTTATTTTGAACTGTTGTTGTAATGAAGTCCAACTTTTCAATAAAAATTCCCCTACTCTTTTCGAGAAGTGCCATGGGATCTTTAACATCCACCCGAACTACCACCAGAACAGGCAGATGGGACCTCGGCTTAACCTCTCATCTGAAAGATGGCACCTCAAGAGTGCAGCACCCCCCCCCATGCTGCAGTACAGTGTCAGTATCAAGATACCCCTGACCTGACCTCTTATGTTCCAGCAAGATCTAAAGGCCCAGAGATTTTAAGGCCCTGTTTACACTATAGCGTGGTAAGGAGAAACATTTTTTAAAATGAATTAAGCCTTACTATGCTGTGCTTTCGCTATATAGTCGTTCTTCCCAGTACTTCTCCATTCACATGGTGCCAGTATTTGTGCTGTCTGTAGCACCGTGCGGCAGCGTGTTTCCGGGTATTAGGAGTCAAAACAGGGGTCAAAACAGGGGACAGCGGGAACATGAATCCACCGCAACATGGATACAGGGAAAAGAACATTCACACTGTAAGTAAAAATGATTTACTAATTGAAGCGTTTTCAAGATCCGTGCTATTGCCTAGGTCCGATCAGGGTTTTAGCACGGTTCGTGAAAATGTGTCCCAAAGCAAAATAGGTGCGAATGCGAAGGGTGCTGGCACTGATCTGAAATGGTTTAACCATGAGAACCATTTCAGATCATGCAGAGTGTGAACGAGGCTTAAATGTTTCACCTTGTAGAGTGAAATGTAGTGGTGACAGGGCTTTTGCTGTCTCAACTCCAGACATATGGAATGTGCTGCCTGGGGAGGTTTGCCTTACCTCATTCCTGCGCAGCTTGAAGAGGCTGTTCATTTTTGTTTATCACTGTATTTGTGCTCCTGCTCTCTTTTGCTCCCTTCTGGATGCCCCCCCAGCCCTGTCACCCACCATCCCTGGGACTTACCCCAAGATACCCCCACAGTGTACCTTTTGTGAGAGGGTTGAATGGACTGGCTGAGACCCTCCAAAGCAGGAGCCAGTCTAGGGTGCCCGGTCAATGGTCCAAGGCCTCAGAGGACAATTCATTATCCTGTTCAGCAAGCTGTTTCCCTGGGACATCCGATGTGCAGTGATGTAGCAGGCATCTGTTGGTGTCCTACCTCCTACTGGGCCTCTGGACTGCCATAACAGCCGGCTGCTGCTGGATGTCAGGCATACTACAGGAAGTGCGTACCTTCTCACCATAAGAGGAGAGCAGTCCCTCGGATGCTGAATCCTCTCACCTCCTGGCTGACCTCTGACGACTCACGTTCACTCCTGAATGGCACAGCAAACCGTAGCACTACAGCTACACAAGTGGGCTAGCTTCAGAGGCTGTTGTTTAACTGTTTAATTCTTCCTTTTCTGGCTTTATTTTCAAATGTTTTGCTCTAATTTATGTATCTGTTATGTAAATAATGTTTGTTTTTCTGTATCTTTCTGTTTCTGCCCACCTTCTCACTGCCTGTGGCTCCCATCTACTTACCCAGGCAACTTCCCAGCTCCCAGCTGCACCTTCTGTGGTACTTACCTTCTTTCTCTTACCCTGGACTTTCCCCTCTGAGGTGGGGTCAGTGGGAGAGACTGCCAAGCTCCCTTCTCCCAAACTGTTGAGTTCTGGAAGCAGTGACCAGTCAATGCGTTGGGGGCCTGAGACGACCAGCGGCTTCATCCTGTCTGCCAACGGGGTGTGGTTTTGCATGATGTCCATCCCTCAGGATGTACATGCAGACGCAACGCATGGCAATGCAGTGTCAGAGCCAGTTGGCTTCCCTCCCTCCCACAAAGACAATCCCAGCTACAGCTTCACCCGTGGTCACCCAGCGGTGGAGTTGCTGGGAGAACTGTAACCCACCCACCCCTGAGGAGATCATCCTCTGCAATGAGCACGCCTCCTTCCCTGGCAAGCCCTCCAATGACTTGGGCTCATTTCTGAACTGGGGCACCAGTGTTATGAGCAGTAGCATTTCCGCTGTACCAATTGGCTGGCGTTAAGAGGTATTTATCACTATGAATGTTATTACCTTGTCCTGAGTGTTTCCTATTGTATTTGCTGTTCTGTGCATGGGGTGGGGTGGGGCATGATACAAATAAAAAAAATAACCTACCTACAGTACCTCTACCTACTTATTAACCTACCTATCTTCTTATCTACCTACTCAGTTACCAACTTGCTAACCTACATACCTACCTACCTACATACTTACATCCAAACTACATACCTACAAACCTTCCTATTTACTTATCAGTGTACCTGCTTATCTACCTACCTTATAACCTACCTGTCTGTTTATCTGCCTACCTACCTACCTACCTCTGTCAAACCTGCCTCTCCTAATTCACAGGTTTTAGCTCTAATCCTTGGGCTATACAACCTTATTTATGACACATTGTTTGCCTTATACAGATCATCAGGGCTGCAACTAAATTCCTATATTATTGTAGGAGCTCTCTGGCACGCCATAAGACATGCACTCTTTGGAAGTGTAGATTGGACCTCTGTAAGGATAACAATTTACGATAGCAGAAGTGAACCACCCCAGCCTGAAAAGAATGTGGAGCTACTTCTCAGTTACAAGCTCATAAAATTATTCCCTGAAAGTGATGGACATCATTTACATCCTTTATTTTGCTTGCCTGAGACCCATAAAACTACTGCACGCAGTAATTATAAGCACAGTTGTCTACCACAGAGCCATCAACTCACACTTCTTCCCATTAGGTTAGTTAACATACAAAGCCCTATATGAACTAGGCACAGGCTACCTAAAAGAACTCCTGTGTCCATGTGCTCCTGACTGCCCCCTTCATTCCTCTGAGGGGCCTCTTAAAGGTTCCCAGATCTTATTTAAAGCTGTCTGGGGGACCAGGCTTTTGTGGTGGCAGCACCAGTTTTCTGGAATCAGTTGCCCTGTGAACTTAGAGAGACCCTTTTGGTTGAGCTATCAAAAGAGCAACTGACACGATCTGTGGGTTAGGGCTGGCAGCTCATACTAAGTAGTGGCCTGCCTGAGGAGCTAATTAAGTTTATTATTACATTTTTCAATTCAGTAATATAAAAGAAACTTACAGTTGTATGCCCAACTTGTAACTTCTGAGTATGAGCCAAGTGGCCACCAATCGCTGCAGCCCTGCCCCCAAAAATAACATTTTGATGACACAAGGTATGGAATGGGGCTGCATGTGTGCCCTATATGGACAGAATGAAATCGAGGGGTGGGGGTCCTCTAAATATGCATAGAGTTTCTTTGCTACCAGTTATACATCATAGAATCATAGAAACCTGCCAGCAGAAAAGGACCATACAGCCCATCGAGTCTGCCGGAAAAAGGATAGCCCACCTCCCCCTCCCTTTTACCCCCTTCCCCCTGCCCTCTCTCTCCACCCCTGACTAGCCCTATGTAGGCATCCCATGCCCTTTTGAAGTTCTGCACTGTATCCACCTCCACTACCCATTTTGGCAACCTATTCCATGGCCCTACCACCCTTTGTGAGAAGTAACTCCCCCTTGCATCTCCCTGATATCTGCCCCCCAGCTTAAGTGCATGACCCCTGGTGGTTTTGTTTTCACTCAGTCTGAAGATGCTAGCCCCTTTGGCCTTATTTATTCCCTTCATGTATTTGAAAGTTTCCACCATGTCTCCTCTATCCCTTCTCATCTCCAGTGTATTTAGACCAGGCTCTGCAAGCCTCTCCCCATATGGTCTCCCATTCAGCTCCTGGATGATTTTAGTCATCCTTCTGTGTACCCTCTCTAGCCTATCCTTGTCTCCTTGTAAATGGGGCCTCCAGAATTGTACTCCATACTCCAGCTGTGGTCTAACCAGTGTCTTATACGGTGGCATGATTACCTCCCTCCTCCTACATGTAAAACCCCTCCCAATGCACACCAACATTTTTGTTGCCTTACCCGCTGCCCCTTCATACTGGTTTCTAACCTTTAATGTGTCAGAGATCCAAATACCCAGGTCCTGCTCTTGCTCCGTGACCTGCAGTGACTCACCCCCAGGCAGTAATTAGCTCTAGGATTATTTTGCCCTCTGTGCATTATTTTGCACTTCCTCACATTGGATTCCAATTGCCACCTTTCTGCCCACTCCTCCAGCCTGGCTAGATCTTGCCTTATTTTCTCCACCCCGGCATGTCTATCCTGTTATAGACCCTCATGTCATCCACGAACAGGTATGCGTTTCCATTCAGACACTCTGCCAAATCCCCCACATACACATTAAAAAATACTGGACCCAGCACCGATTCTTGTGGTACCCCATTTTTCACCCCTAGTTCCCTGGAGTGCTTTCCATTTACTTCTACTCTCTGAGTTCTTCCTCCCAGCCAATCCTCCACCCACTTTGTAAGCTTTGCCCCCACTCCCAAGCTGGCTAACTTGTTTACCAACCTTCTGTGGGTGATGGAATCGAACACCTTCCTGAAATCCAGGTAGGCCACATCCACTGCCCCCCCCCCCATCATACACCTCCGTAACACCCTCGAAGAATTCTACCAGGTTGGTCTGACAAGACCTACCCCCCTGTGAACCCATGTTGGTTGTCATCACTTAGCCCTTCCTTCTCCTCTAGGTGTCTTACCAGTCTCTCCTTAATAAGGGTTTCCATCAGCTTGCCTACCACGGAGGTGAGGCTGACTGGGCGGTAGTTTACAGAGTCCTCTCCCCCCCCTTATAAAGCAGCATCATCTCCACCTTCTTCCAGTCCCCTGGGACCCTCCCTGTTTTGAGGGATAGATTAAACAGCTTGGCAAGGGGTCCTGCCAGCTCTTCCCTCATCTCCCTGAGAATTCTTGGGTGTACCTGATCTGGCCCCATAGCCATACATGTATGAGGCTGTAATATACATGTGTGTGTTATATATATATATATATATATATATATATATATATATATATTAGCCATATGTATGTTACCTGCCTAGAACGTGTCAGTTGCTCTTTAAGCGGCGGCTTAAAACATTATGTTTGCAATAGCCTACCCCGATGACGTACTATTTATTAGTATGAAGTAATCAGATTGTTAGTTTTTCAGTCTGTTTATTGTGCTGCTGTGTATTGTTTGTATGTGTCTGTGAGGTGCCAGAGCCTACGGGATTGGATACCAAAGAAATAAGAACTACTACTACTACTACTACAGTGGAGCCCACTTAAGTGCACATTGGATAAGGGCACATTCTGGATAAATGCACATGGTTTCTATTTCCCAATTTTTTTCCTATCTCTGCAATGTTACATTTTCTGATCCAGTGCACACTGATTAAGTGTATGTCCCTGTTAAGTGCCCATTTTCACAGTTCACCAGTGCATCTGTTAACATGTAATTAGCACCTGTTACGTGCACAGACTGTTTCCAGTTGGTGTGAAAACAATATTTTCATGAACATCCTGCGCATAATGCCTTTTAAACACAGTGAATTAAAATGAAATAAATAAATAAATACACTAACAAAATGATAATTTTTTTTGTATTACCTGTTTATCCCACCCCGCACCCTGGCTGATCTCTCCTTCAGGCCCCCACATGGAGCTTCTCATCCTGGCAACTCCTGACCCCACTGCCCCACATCGCAGCCAACCTAGGTATCCCCGATGTATCTCCTCATTGGGTTTGTCCCTTACCTTTGTAGAGGATGAGCCTTCCGGCCGTACTTCCATGACCCAGGGTGCTGCTGAGGGAGCAGATGGAGGTCCAGGAGCTCAGCAATGAGGATCTGGGGAGGCCGTCACCCGATCTGCCAGGGCACCATTTTTCTGTTTTCTCCCTGAGGGAGTGGCATGCTACTGATGTCAAGGCAAACGCCGACGTCCGCCACTCCCCAGTCATCTAGGGTCTGACGTCTTGCTGTGCCCCCGCCTCCACCAGGGGCCAGCAGATGCTGAGCCGCATCCCCCCCCGGAGAAGGTGAGCTGCCACTGGATGCGCCATCCTTCTGCCCCCCCGGCTGACCCTCCAGCAACCCGAGTCCATTCCCAGACTTGGGTAGCCGGCACTGCAGACGGAAATCCAACCTCCGGGCCGGCAGAACAAAATGCTTTTTAATCACATTAATGTATTTTTCTTTGATATTAAACTTGCTATTCTAAGTACAGAAACAAAAAAAAAATAAAAAAAACAGACCTCAAGCTCAGTCTTCCCATTGAAAACATGCAGGTCTGTCGTGCACATTTTTTTCTGTACAAAAGGGGTGTGCATTTAAGAGGGCTACACTACTACTTCACAACCTCAGAAAAAGTCTTTAATTTTTTTTTCACTTTTCCTTTATAAACAAAATGTTATACTTCTCATACAGTAGCAAGACAAGCACACCATAGCAAACTGTACACTTGCCTAGAAGTCTCCTTTGGCATCATGACTATCTTAACCAATGGCTTTACTGCTAATTGGTGCTACATAATAGGTTTCTGGCTTATACACAGCTTAACTCTGCTTAAGAAATAGTGAACAACAGAAGGAGCGTAGATACTGCAACACAGTGTGTTCTGCCACAGAGGGGTTCTGATTCCTTCTGATCTCAAGAGCGAAGCTCGAGAGATCTGTGGGAATCAGAACCTCAAGGTGGCAGAATACACTGGTTATGCATAAAGTTGCTCATCCTGTATTTTTTATAGTGTAGGCAAGGCAAATTTTATTTAAAAGACACCCAATCCCAGAGGTTCTGGGTGACGTATATAAAACCAACATAAAACAAACATCAATAAATAATCATTATCATAACAACAGTTAAATTAATTAGACAAACTTCAGTAAAAGATAACAGAATAAATAATAAAAGAAATCTGGGACAGGAGGTATAAGTTAGCACAGGGTGATATTCTAAAGTAATATTTACAACGCTGGGTCTGGAAAAGCCTGCGCAAACAGGAAGGCCTCGAGGTGTGCCTTGAAAGCTTCCACTGAGGGGGCCTCCCTTAGAGATGAAGAGAGTGAATTCCACAGGACGGGGCCGGCGACACTAAGTGCTCTGTCACCTGCAGTTTTAAGCCTTGTCCTGGGAATCGCAAGGAGGCCTCTCGAGGAGGAACAGAGGGAGTGGACTGAGGTAGCAGGTGTGAGAAGGTCCAACAGGTAACCAGGGCCCAGGCCATGTAGGGCCTTAAAGGTGAGCAAGCCCACTTTGAAGAGGATCCTCCACCTGACCGGCAGCCAGTGCAGTGCATGTAGTACCAGGGTGATGTGGCAATACTTAGACTGCCCCATCAACAACCTGGCAACCGCATTCTGCACTAGCTGAAGCTGGCAGAGGGTACCTCCTGAGGCCCCGAGGTACAGCGCATTACAGTACTCAAGCCTTGACATCACAGAGACCTGCAGTAAAGTAGGGAAGTCCAGGGCAGAACCAAGGGACTAATCCCGGCAGTATTCCTCAGATGGTAAAAACTAGTGTGGACTACAGCAGACACCTGAGCCTCAAGTGTTAGGCCACTATCCAGAATAACGCCCAGATTATGCACTCTGGAGGAGGCCTTCAAAGGTGCCGAACCCAGGACAAGTCCTGTCTCAGCACCCGAGGCCATCCTATCCCACCCTCTGTTCGACTCCACTACTAGTACCTCCGTCTTATCGGCATTCAGTTGCAACCAGCTGGAGGCCACACAGTCATTGATTTCAGCAAGGCAGCTGTTAAGCACTTCTACTGTGTTGGATGTCCCAGGTGCAAAAGAAAGATACAGTTGAGTATCATCAGCATAGCAATGAAAACCCAAGCCGTATTTTCTAGTGAGCCCTCCCAGGGGCAGCATGTACATGGCAAACAGCATTGGTGACAAGACCGAACTCTGAGGTACTCCACAAGACAGGAGACTAGGGGAGGAGGAGAAATTCCCCATCACTACCCTTTGCCTCCTGTTTGTGAGAAAGGACTCAAACCAGCAGATGACTGTACCAGTGAGTCCACAGAATTCCCTCAGGTAGTCAAGCAATACACAATGGTCCACCGTGTCAAAAGCTGAGGAGAGATCAAGGAGAATGAAAATTGTCCCTTCCCCTCGATCTCTTGCCCTGAGAAGGTCATTATGCACCCACACTAACGCAGTTTCTGTGCTATGCCTCGCCCAAAACCCAGACTGGAGAAGCTCGTTTAGATCAGAGGTCACAAGGTGCTCCTCAAGCTGAGGCACCACAATCTTCCAACAACCTTACCCAAGAATGGAAGGTTGGAGATTGGACGGTAATTTGCCTTGACGTCAGGATCCAAAGATGTTTTTTTCAGAAGGGGTCTCACCAATGCCTTCTTCAAGGCTTTGGGAAAGATCCCCTCAGACAGGGAGCACCAGACAATCAAGACCAACACTGGGCCAACGGAATCCACACATCCTATCAAGAAACGTGTTGGCACCGGGTCCAGTTATAATAATAATCTTTATTTTTATGGCGCCTTTCAAAAACCAAGGCACCTAACAAAGTTTAAAAACACATCAAACATCTCAGCATCTTAGGAAATATATAAAACAACTGATACAATTAAGAAAAAGAAATCAACCACCAAATGCTTGGTACCACAAGTATGTTTTCAGGGCCTGTTTAAATCCCTACATGGTCGTGCACTCCCGTAACCGACAGGGTAGAGAATTCCAAAGGGTTGGGACTGCACGCATGAATGCCCGGGCCCCGGGCCAGTTCACAGTATGTGTGTCTCAGTTTGGAGTCAACCTCAATGACCTCAGCCACCTCCACTGGTCTAAACTCACCCCAACCAGGCGGAGTGCTCTCTGGGTATCTGAGGCAATCACTGTTGGCCAAATATTGGCTCACTGATGAAATTCCATGCCTGATGGTGGGCACTCTGTCCGAGAAGAAAAGAGCAAACTCTTCGCATAAAGCACACGAAAAAGCTATTTTCGGCTGCAGACAGGCTGGGTTTAGCAGCCTGTCTACAGTATGATAAAGAACAGTTGGTCGGTTCTTCCTGGCAGCAATTTCCCTGGACAGGAACTCTGCCTTCTTACGGTTAATTGCTCCCTGTTACTCCCCATAGTGAGCAAGCAGGGCCAGCTTGTCGGCCTCCAGGACAGTCTTTTGCCAGCAGTGCTCCAGCCTCTGACCTAGAATCTTCATTGCCTTGTGCTCCCCATCAAACCAAGGAGACCTCAAATGAGAAGATCTGGGTTGTACACTGACTGGTGCAAGGGAATCAAGCACCCCAGACATCACCTTATTATAAGCGGCGACTGCAGTGTACGTACCTTCCCTTACATGCAGTGCTCACACTAGATAGGTCAGCCACCGCCAGAAATCCCTCAGGGGTCACACCTCTCAAAGTGCGGTAGCTAACCATCTCAGCAGGGGGAGGGCTGTCGGTTGGAGGGGGTGCCCCGAACGTGAACTCCACCATGCAATGATTGGCCACGCAACCCAATCAGTCTTGAGATTATTTATTTCAAGCCCCAGTGAGAAGACCAGATCCAACATGTGACTGCCCTGGTGAGTCACCGCGGAAACTTCCTGTGACAGGCCCAATGATGACATAGTTTGGAGCAAGTTGTAACCAAGCTTAGAAGATTCGTCGTTGGCCCAAACATTGAACTCCCCCACAATTAAATATCGGGGGCCTCCAATGTTTTGCCGACGATGAAATTGGCTACCTCTTACAGAAATTTGCCCACTGCCCCAGGAGGGCGGTAAATCAGGAGAATTCTGCAGCCTGTGCCCAGACCCCCATGCACGGCTGCACATTCAGAGGAACCTGGACTTCCCACTGGGTGCATGGTGAATCCCAGTTTGGATCTAAAGCAGATGGGGGGGGATGATGGCAGCAATGACTGGGCCGGCATTGTCACCCACCCAGGTCTCTGTAATGCAAGCCAGATCGACCGATGAAGCAAGATCCGCTATAATTGCAGTCTTGTTCCTCATCAATCTGGCATTGCAAGGCACCATCTGCAGGAGATTGGTGGACAGTGCAGCCCCTCTGGCTACCTGCCCACTCAGTCTGGTGGGAACCCTGGAGATGGGCACCAAACATGTCTCACCTCTCCCTTGGGCCCGATAAGCCCCAGGGTGTCTTCTGCACCTATTCACCCCTATCCTGCCCCCTACTGACATGCACGGGGTGCTCCGCCACAGTCAATCAATGTGGTTCCTCTGAATTCCGACCTCCCAACAGCGACGTGCTGTGGTGATGGTGGTCACTGGGAGGTCAAAAAAGGGCCACAGATAACACAGTTGGGACACCCCATACACCACTGTAGCATGCCCCAGGCCCCCATCCTTCCCCAAGCACATCTTGTCTAATTATACTGACTCAAAATCCTACACTTCAAATAACTAAAAAACGCACTCTCTCATCCAACCACACACTAATACACAGCCAGCCTAATACCATCCATACACACACACTGTCTTAAAACTAACCCACCAACATCCCCACACCCCCACTCACAAAGAGAGCAGTAGCAAGTCTAGGATAGAGTTCCTGAGAAATAGGAGAGCACTGTCTGCAGCTCGACAGTAGATCCTACAAGACAGGACAGCTAAAATGGATAGAATGCAAAAAGGTTCGAGTCACAAGCAAGTAATAAAAATGTCACAGGCCACTGCATTAGCAGCTGGAGGCTCTCTGACCACCTCCAGTCACTGCAGGGATGACACAGCTAGACCAGCCGCAATGAATACCAGTCGCACAGAATAGGTCCCAGGAAATCCCCAAACTTTCCCACCAGATCTGGGTCCTGGGAAATGATGGCAGAGAACTGACGACCTGTCCCCCAAGCTGATAATCATAGGGGCACACAAAAGTTTCTCGGATGCCAGAGGAAGTGGTGGGGGCTGAAACAATCACGGGATTTAAGAATGCATGGGATAGACATAAAGGAATTCTGGAGGTCAGGGGTAAGGGGCAACAGACTTCTTGGAAAACATAAACTGAACTTACAAGCTCAAATGGGCAGACTGGGTGGGCCATAGGCCCTTATCTGCTGACACTGTCTATGTATCTATGTATCTTTTAATCCCCAAACAAGCCACACAAGGATCACAAACATGCAGGTCTCACTGAAAAGCCAAAGTCTGTGGAGTCTTTGTTCCATGATACTGGCCACACCAACACATGAACAAATAAGCTGATAGCCGAGGCAACAACAGTCCCAGGAACAGCATGAACCCCGCTAATACCCTGGGAGATAATGCACGGAAACACCCTCAGACTGTGCTCTCCCAGGGAACAGTCTGGGCAGCAACAGGTTCCACAAGCCACTGTTGGCCCTCTCTAAGTAAGAAGCACCTTCAGAGAATTCAAGGGTCCAATACTACTGTCTGCACTGAAACGGGAATGGGCATGTAACGGAACAGTTCAGTCACCATTCTTTGGCTCAAGTTCCTAGTCCATGAGATACGGCAGATCCAAACAACAGACTCAACGCGGTGGCTGGTGTAGGATACCTGGGCAATTTGGGGACCATAAAACCAAGTGAAGTCCTTGGGTCCCCAGCCACACTGAATCCTGCAGGGCCGGTAATGGTAAGTGAGCTGCGTTTCAGAGGTCTACCTAAAAAACAAGAAAACTCACTACCTGAACTAGCTCACTGCCCTGCCCTACCTTGCACTAAAAAACTCTATCACTCTAGCTACAATACTTTAAATTTGGGAAATCTGGTTGACAATGCTGCCAGAAAACAGACGCATCAGGATTAAAGTTCTCAAAATAGGCTCTCCAAAAGTAAAGCAAAAAGCAAACTTATTTTTGGGAGGTGCAAGTGCTCACATTAAGGAGCTCACAAGCAGCAGCTCAGCATTGCTGCCATCTTGCTCCTTGCTCCTCCCCCTCCCAATTAGTGTATAATATTATGTGAAATGTGTGCATTGTGTTTTTTCTCTGTCACAATGAAACTGATGTGTGCAGTCTCTAGAGGTTCTAGAATGGTGATATACCACAGAAGGGTACAATCACATTCCGTGACCTTTGAACTGTGGTACAACAGCACTTTGAAAAGGGTGGCTTTCTATACAGAACAATGCTCTATTATACACTATTAGCAAGTTTTTGTATTTGTATTTATTCATTCAGAAACAACCTTTGAGCAGAAGCTCTTTTACAAAGGTTCCTCGTCAAACAATATTAGACAGGATACAAACTTCAAAATCACAGATACACTTAGATAAGGTTACATACACTTACATCAAAACTTTTGCAAAAGGAACATGGTAGGCTGCTAAACTCAAGGGAGAAGTCTGTCAGGGAGGGAGGGGAGAAGCGAGAAAGATATCCACCTCAAGGTGAGGTCTTGTTGTCAGAGTAGGAAGGTTGGATGAGAGTGAATAGGAGACAGAAGAGAGGGGGAAATCAGCCCCAAAGTGGGACCTTGTTGCTGGGTTAGGAGGGTAGGATGGGATTTAAAAGGGGGGACAGAGCAAGGGGGGCTAGGAGAGGAGGGCCTGTAGAAAAGGGAGGTGACGGGAAGTGGAGGGGGTTCAGGGAGGGGTTGTGGTGGGGAGCCAAGTTAGTGGGTGTGTGGGTAGGGCAGTCAGGGAAGGTGAAGGTGGCCAAGGGAGGCAGTGAGACTAAGGAATAATTAAGTAAGATCAAGTCAAGTAAGAGGGAGGGTTGAAAGGACGGGGGGGGGGGTGACGTGGGGGAACTTCATGTGCCCACCCGACATTCACAGGTGTTTCTGGTGAGGAGGTGCTGTATGAGTTTGGATTTGAAAGCTGGTAGACTTTGTGTACTGCACGAGACCTCTCATGAGCTCATTGAACCAGAGGGGGGCCCTGTAGGAGAAGGATCTTTGTCCAAGAGCTGTTCTCCAGAATGGTACAGAGAGCACTCCTTGGGTACTGCATCTAGTCTCATACTTAGAGCTGGTCAGGGAGAATAGATCAGAGATGCAGTGTGGGGGGGGGGGGGTCCTGCCCAGCAGTGCCTTCTTGCCGAGGAGACAAAATTGAAACTTTATCTTGTTTTTAAGGGATAGCAAGTTTGCCTGGGTATATAGAAAGCAGGTTTGAGTAAGTTGGTCTGCACCAGTGGTGAGTCTGCACACCCTGTTTAGGGTGGTCACCACCCACTTGAGTGCCGTGTCTATAGCCGCTCCATATACAACCAGCCCATAGTCTATAGTCGATAAGACTGAGCTAGTGACCAATAGACAGAGCACTGCTGGTGTGAGTTTTTTTTTGATGTCTATATTCTTCTTCTATAGTCTAGATACTTCTGATCAGTATTTACTGAAGAGAAAGTAGGGCAGGGCCCACAGCTCAGCACCATGGACACGGGGGGAGGGAGGTGTGCACTAGTCCTGTCACAAAAGAAAGGGTTCTACAAGAGCTCAATAAGCTCAGGGTGGACAAGGCAATGACACCTGATGGCATACATCCCAGGGTATTAAAGGAGCTAAGGGTGGAACTAGCAGAGCCATTATCAGAACTGTTTAGTGAGTCTCTGAGCACAGGAGAGGTCCCAGAAGACTGGAGAAGGGCTCATGTGATCCCACTCCACAAGAGTGGTAGCAAGGAGGAAGCAGGGAACTACAGACCAGTCAGTCTTGCCTCAACAGTGGGCAAGATTATGGAGGCACTCCTTAAGGAAAGGATAGTGCAACACCTGGAATCCATAGGAGCACAGGATCCAAGACAGCACGGGTTTACAACAGGAAGGTCCTGTCAAACTAATCTCATAGATTTCTTTGACTGGGTAACCAGAGTGGTGGACCAAGGGGGAGCAATTGATGTCACCTACCTTGACTTCAGCTAAGCTTTGATACTGTTCCACATAGAAGATTGATTAATAAGCTGGATAGGCTCGGGGTGGGTCAGAAGTTAGTCAACTGGGTGGCAAACTGGTTGACGGGCAGAAAACAGAGAGTGGTGGTAAATGGTATACAGTCAGAAGAGATGCAAGTCACAAGTGGCGAACCTCTGGGATCAGTCCTGGGGCCAGTCCTCTTCAATATCTTCATCAGTGACATTGCAGATGGACTGGAAGGTAAGGTTTGTCGGTTTGCAGATGACATCAAGATCTGCAACAGAGTAAATGATCCAGATGGGGTGGGCAGAATGAGAAGAGATCTGGATAAACTGGCAAAATGGTCGGAAGCGTGGCAACTGGGTTTTAATGCTAAGAAGTGCAAGATCATGCACATAGGGAAGAGAAACCCTGAAGCCACCTATAGGCTGGGAGTGGAGTTGCTGGCGGTCACAAGGGAAGAAAGAGACTTGGGCATCATCATCATCATCATCACAAATGACCTCAAATCATCCAAGCAGACCACTAAAGCAGTAGGTAAGGCTAGGGGGATGTTGGGGTGAGTTAGTAGAGGTATCACAAGTCATAGGATGGAGGTAATAATACCTCTTTATAAGACACTGGTTAGGCCCCATATAGAGTACTGCATGCAGTACTGGAGGCCACACCTTCACAAGGACATTAACCAAAGCCAAACTGAGGCATTCCAGAGAAGGGCAACCAAAATGGTGCAGGGACTGCATCAGAAAATGCATGAGTACAGATTAATGGAGCTCAATATTTATATCCTAGACCAAAGGAGGGAGAGAGGTGATATGGTCGAAACATTCAAACACCTTAAGGGCATTAACAAGGTGAAAGAGTCTAACATGTTTCAATATAAGTAAAATAGCAGGACAAGAGGACACATCATGAGATTAGAGGGAGGTTGATTAAGGGGTAATATGAGGAAGTTCTTTTTCACAGAAAGGGTGGTGGATGCATGGAATGGCCTACCTCAGGAAGTGGTGGATATGAATACAGTGCAGGGCTTCAAACAGGCATGGGGTAGGCATAAGGGAGCAATACTGATGAGTATGAATAGATAGACCATTGACAGAGCAAAGGCCGATGGCACATTCATAAGGTAGAAAAAGAAATGGGCAGACTGGATGGGCCTTGCGGTCCTTATCTGCTGTCAACTTCTATGTTTCTATATAGTACACCAAGCTTGGCGTTGACAGCCTTAATCACCAAATCAGTGTGTTGCATGAAGGATAGCGTATCATCGATGGTAACACCCAGATACCTAAAGCTGCGAACCTGTTCCAACAGAGCCTTAATGTTGTTAGTGATGTCAAGGACTGGGAATCTCCGCTTTAGCTGTGCGCTTGATAGGAGCATGGTCTCTGTTGTTTTTATAATTAATTTATGTGTGCTGAATCAGTTTTCCAGCTGGTGGAAGGAGGACTGTAGTTCTGCTGCAGTGATACAATTTGGGTGTTGCTGCTGAGTAAGACAGCATCTTCAGTGTAAAGAATGATTTTGCTGTCACAGGCATTTGGAAGAGAATTGATAAAGAGACTGAAAAGCAGAGGTCCCAGGATAGATCCTTGTGGCACTCCCAGAGACACAACTTTAGTTTCCGAAACGACACAGCCAATTTTAACTTTCTGCATTCTGTGTGATAGGTAGTCATGAAACCATCGAACAGCATTGGGGGCCACCCCCAGGGTCTGTAGTTGTGCCAGGAGAAAGGGTGAGTGACTTATCGAAGGCCTTTGTTAAGTCTATAAAGATGGACCCTGCCAGTTTGTCTTCATCCAGCACCCTATGCACAAAGTCACTGTGTATTGAACCAGGGCTGTGGTGGTATGATGGTTCTTCCTAAAACCATGCTGTTGTGGGCACAGCAGTTGGTGCTTGTGTAGACAGTCAGTGATTTGGACCGCCACTATTTTTTCCAGGGCTTTGGATAGGGGGAGAGGATTGAGATGGGTCTATAGTTGGCAATATTGAACCTGTCCCCATTCTTGAAAACTGGGGTCACCAGCACTAATTTCCAAACTGAGGGGAATTTGGTAAGGGTGAGGGATTTGTTGAATACTTTGGTTACAGGTACTATAATCATGTCAAGGACTCAGGCAACCTGTCTTATGTCTATGCCATCACTACCCAGCCTCGTTTTACCTAGAACTTTTTTTTACATAATGCATTGCTTCCTTGGTAGTGACCTGCTTGAAGTAGAAGGTTGAATGGTTGACTGTGTTAGGGTTGCTGCAGGGGAGTAATTCCAATGGCTTTAGGTAGTCTGGTGGGAGCACAGAGATAAGGTCTGAGAAGGAGGCATTAAATGACTCAACTATAGTGAGAGGGTCTGAGGTAGTAAACCCATTAATGTTGAGCATCTGGGGGTGATTCTTTTCCTCCTTCCCGAGGAGGTTTTTTATACAGTGGTAGCCACAGACATTGCCAGCTATTTCCAGATATTTTGCAAAATTTCTGAAGAGTTTCTCTCTGCTGCCCCTACTGTTTAAATGCAAAAAGCATCAGATATTTCTGGAAATATCACAGAAATTTTGGGAAATAGCTGGCAGTGTCTGTGGCTCTTACTGTACTTTCCCAGAACCTCTTTCTATCTCCCCAGCTCCTATGCAGTTGTTCCTTATGGAAGTTTGCTTTGGCTTGCCTGATGAGGTGAGTACACCTGTTCCTATGAGTCCTGTAACTCTCAAAGTCTTTCTTATCTCAAGAAGCCCTACCCTTAGCCCAGAGGTTGTCCCTTTCCCTCATCAGAGCAAGAAGCTCACCGGTGATCCACCCATTATTGTAACCCCATGCTTTCCTTTTCCTGACTGGTGCAGATTTGTCACAGATCATACTGAAACTGTCGATAAAGAATTTTAAAGCCTGATCCAGATCAGGTAGCTCATCAATCTGTGCCCAGTCACGGTGTGATAGGGCATCTCTCAGGGAACCCAGCTGTACTCTGTTGAGGACCCAGATTTCAGCTGTGACTGGATGTGGATTTTTATGTCTATTAGACCACCTCAGAGTGACTGGGGAGTGATCACTTAGGGTGTCAGGCTGCACAGTAACTTCTGTGATCCTGGAGGGAGAATTAGAGAGTACCCA
The DNA here is from genome assembly GCA_016271365.2 of Neoceratodus forsteri. NCBI lineage: Eukaryota > Metazoa > Chordata > Ceratodontiformes > Ceratodontidae > Neoceratodus > Neoceratodus forsteri. The sequence continues at coordinate 256,376,319 of JADMNL010000025.1, forward strand.
ATCAATGAGGGTGTTGTTTCCAGACTTGTAATTTATCCTGGTGGGTTCAGTAACTAATTGCATGAGATCCAGATCAGTCATGGCATCCTTCTGGGGGGCTGACTCCTTACTAAGCCAGTTTATGTTAAAATCCCCAGTGATGATGAGTTTGCCTTACTTATTTATGGTATCCAAAGCATATAAGACTTTGGGAAAGCCCTCACTGGCTTTCTTGGGTGGAAGGTATACGGAGGCGACTACTAGAGATTTGCTCCATTGTCCAAGCAGGATTTTTACTGCAAGTAATTCGTGATCATCTGCTCTACCAATTATAAGGAGCACTGAGCCCTTGAGCGAGTTCCTAATGTATATGAGGCAGCTGCTGCCACTCTTGCCTTTCCTGTCATTCTGAAAAGATTGGTATCCAGACAATACAATCTCAGTATTCTTAACTTTGTTAGTTTACCAGGTCTCAGTGAGACAGATGGCGTCCGGGTTGTACAGGGCCACCCAAGCATGGAATTGTTTGAATTTGGCGAGAAGGCTGCAGATGTTCATAGCCACAAGTTTTAGGCCCCTTAACTTGCAGTCGCCTGACCCAGTAGGATTTGGGGGGCCAGGATTTGGGTGCACATTGCCGGATAGTAGGAAAAGCATAAGTATAGCTTTCCTCGTGGTGAATAAGACTGTAATAGAGGACTTTCCTATACAACGTTTAAGCCTGCCAGGATGGGGTAGCTTATATTTTGGGGTGTGGCAGCGGGTAGTATTGTGTACTAGGTCCTTTGTTTGGAGCGTATGTTAATACAGTCCTTAGATTTAATGGCAATGGAGCATCGGTGTAAGTTCCCAGCGAGGAGGTTACCTTTGTTGCCTTCAGCAGGCCACCTGTTCCAGGACTGGTGGAGGTGGGAGGAGGGTAAGCAAGGAGCTCTTAGATGTTCCTACGGGCCAGCGGCCACTAGTAAGTAAAACAATGCGAGAAGCAGGGTGATGATCATTTTTTGGGATTGGGGGGGTTCTCAGAGCTGCAGGTGCCATGAGCTGATAGGCTATTTGAGCCCTGGAAGGTGAAAATAAGCACAAGTGGACTAGGTCTGATTAGGAAGCAGCAGTATTGGAGGAGCGGGGGTGAAGTAGTTATTAGAGGGGCAGAAGATAAGGAGCCCTGTGTGCTGCAAGCACAGTGTGCGGTGCGGGTTCTATAGCCCTGATGGGCAAAAGTAAGCCTGGTTAGTTGGGATCACCGAGGAAAGCAAAATATGTCAAAGAGCCTGAAAGTGTAATAGCCGTTCACACAGCAGGTCAGAGTTACGTTGACATGGCTTGATATTCGAAATAAAGGGTACGGGAGATAGAGGAGCAGTTGTTTGAGGGCAAAAGGTCATCTCCCTTTAAGGCTTAGACCGAGACAGGTAGCCAGTAAGGAAGGTATATATGGGTTTAGGGAGGAACAAGAGAGGATTTACTAGAGGTCAGAGGCAGGGAGGGAGAGTGGGAGAAAAATACTATTTCAAAAATAGTTAGCAGAGGAGGGATACCTGGGAAAGGCTACGAGCTTTCATTCAGAACAGAGCTGAGCATGGGAGCCAATGGGGAGCTTTAGTCCCCAAGTTCTGGCCAGTCAGTGGCCCATGGCAGCCAGCGTTGAAGGAGCAGGGGAAGCTGCCAGATTAGATGTATCTGCAATACTGAGGAGCCATTCCAGGGTGGAGGGGACAGTGGGAAAAGGTCAGCGCAGCATCCCAGTGGCTGGGTCTCTCAGCCGGAGTGCTCGATGAAGGGCCAGGTTCTGCAGTACCGAGGTGTATAGCGTATACAGTAGTATACAGTTCTGAGCAACAGTTAACTCTGTATCCATTGGCAACAGAACACCTTCTAGAGACAAGCTTTTAAAAACATGCATGAATTAATTCCTTTATACCTAGGAGAGCATCAAGGACTGCAAATTCTCACAGGTGATCACATGATAAAGACCCCATATGATAAAAGAGTTGGCTAGAACCAGCACACTTGCATAACCAACATATGACAAAGATACCCATGCACACAGATACTGTACATGGAGATACACGCACATACCTACATATGAAATGCTGACACAGACAGGCCCACAAAAACATGAACAGAAACACACAGACTCACAATTTTTAAAATTGTGTATTACATGGCCCAAGGGGGAGCAGAGTACAGTATGAAAAGTGACAGTTAGCAGTTGCTGTTTTGGGAGAGGGTTTTTTTTTTCCATCTCGGCTGCAGTTGCGATGTTAGACCTGCTTGTCATGAAACTAGGATCTTAAACAGAGGTTTTTCACTATTTTCAACATTTTTCCTCCTCTAGACCACTAGGTACATTTTAGACAAAGAAAATGGTTGACAGTGCAGGGGAGTTGGGATGCTGTGACAAGGGGAAAAGGTGTATGACTCAGAACCTGCAGTGGGAGGTTGCCCTCTGAAGGTAGAGGGGCAGTATAGCCTGGTGGTTAGAGTAAGGAGCTCTGAATGAGCTTGGTACATCCAGTATACCTGGGTTTGATTCTTACAACCTCCACCTGCATGCTGTGTGACTCTGAGAAAATCACAGTACCACCCCAGTGCTCTCGGGGTCGCCCCTGAAAACAGGGATTTGTGCCTAACTGGGCCTCACTGGGTTACCAAAGAATTGAAAATAAAATGTCCATGAGCTCCAAATTCGGTGGCATAATTCTTACGGTACCAGCATCATGAAGCGATCATGATCTTTACAAATAGGTAGTGTGCAAGGGAACCCTTTGGCAGAGAAACTGGACTGTGGTGAGTGAGCAATGTGTTTGTTCATTTTGCACTGAAAACTTTTATGAATTTTCACTTAACAGATGCATTAAGGACTGATCCACGAAGGCACCCCAGATATGTGCAATTCACATGTATCTGGGGTGTGTTGCTCCACACTACTGGAAGTCAGTGTGCTTGCTGACATTCATGACCCTTGGCCCCCCCAGGATCTACGCATGGAGTTATGTGTGGGAAGGGCCAAGGTAGGTCAGTGACAGGTGCTGTGCACCAGGTATCTAACTGGATTCCCAGCTCTGAAATTCTCCGCACAAACATACGAATTCTGTGGTTAGGAGCTCTTGAAATACTTTATAATATTTCGGTGTGAAACAGCCTGCCCCAGGGGCAGTATTGTTTTTAAAGTGACAGATGACATCTTGTGCCTTCATGTCAGATATGGGGCTATCCAGTGTAGACTGTTGCTCTGGTGTCGGGGATGGTAGTTAAAGTTTCCCTAAATAATCTGTGAACTTGGCATTATGGCAGAGTCATTTTTCCTGTGAGTACAGTGTCTTATAGTGGTCTACAAATATGTTGGCTATTTGCTGTGGTGCTGCTGCCCCTCCAACCTGGCTTACTGTCCCTCATTTTCAGCACAGCTCTGCTGGTTGCTTCCTTTCGAATCTGCCATGCCAACCCTTTTCTTGCCCTGCCTTCACCCTCATAAAAGTGCTGACATGAGTAGTGCAACTGCCCTTTGATTTTTTGCTGAATATAGCATTGAAGAGCTTGTTTGCACTGTTGGATATGGGGCAGCAAAACCTCACCCGTTGTAATTTTGTGAGTAGCTTCCAGTTCTAGATCAAACAGTTACTGCTTCAACTCCAACTGGCAAGATGTATCTTGTTTTTTATCTTTTGTGTGTGGTAAAGTGTATAACACCTGTCACTGTTGCCTTCAGGGCACCCATCTATCTGCCAGGGAGGTTCCCCCAATCTGCTGTTCTGACAGTAGTCAGCAACCTGTTGTTGTATTATTTCTTGGAATTCAGTCTGGTTAAGGAGGGGTTATTCATTTTCTAAGTTGACCTTCGGGGAAGGGGATTAATAATGAAGTTGGTCTGTGTAGGAGAGTGATCAGAAGGGGTGATATTCCCAGTTTTGGCCTTTCCAGCGGCATGCGCCCATTCACCAGAATTATGTCCAACCTTGAGTAGAACTGAGGAGCCGAGTAGAAAGTAAAGTCAAGGTCTTTGCTATGAATAAAGTGCCAGGTATCCACAAGGCCCATTTCTCTGGTAACACTCTTGAGCCCTTGATCTGCTCAATCCCTCCCATCATTTCCTTGCCTGAGATGTTTCTTGGCAAGCCCCTCATGGAGGACCACATTAAATTCACCCCATACTATCCAAAGGGTATTTGGGTTAGAGGGAAGGGATGTTAAAGTGGCTTGAAAAAAGTGTCCCTCTCTGCCTCTGAGTTGGGGGAATAACTATGTATTTATTTGAAAACTGGTGATCAGGAAAGGCGTACTGAACATTTCCAGGTGCGACCCAGTGGAAGAGAATAGGGGATACAAAATACGTAGTACAGACACAATTTGCAGTTACAATAAAGAGCAATCAAAGAACACAAATTAGTTACAGGAGTAAGTGCAAAATGACAAATCAAGATAGAAACAAAATAAGGTGTTTCAGCCACACACACCAGGGTAGGAGGCAATTCCAGGGGTAGCAGCCAAGTAGAGGGAAAAGAAGAGCAGGGGGATGAGTTTTGGCTGATACCTGAGGGACCCAGGGGAGGCAGTGAAGTGGAGGGAGGCGGGGAGTTGGTTTCAAAGTGATGGGAGATGATAGGAAAAGGCAGATTGCCCAGCAGAAGGGCAGGATGTGGAATGGGGAAGGTGGGAGGATCCCTACAGTGGCAGGAGCATGAGGTAAAGAGAATGAGGGAGAGGAGTGAGAAGAAGTAAGAGGAAGGGACCCAACACTGTATTTGGATATGGATAAGGCACACTAGATCTTATGACATGAGGGTGGAGGGAGAATGGCTAAAGAGGAATAAAGTGAGCAATGATGAGTAAGAGGGGGAGTTGGTCACAAAGTGGCAGATGGAGTTGCAAAGGATGTCCAGTCTGGCCAGGAAGGTTGAAGAAGCAGTACCATAGACCACATCTGCATAGTCAAAGACTGGGAGCACCATTCTGGTGACAAGCTCACAGTGAACCTGCAGAGACATACAATCTGTATTGCAGTACAAGGCACCTGGTTTAAGACAGAGGTTGGCATAGATGGCATCAGTGTGGGCAAAGAAGTCAAGTTTGCTGTATGGCCACACACTGAGGTACTTGAAGGATTGAACCACTTCTAGAGGGGTGCTGTCTAAGGTGGAGAAGATGAGCAGAGTTAGGAGTCTGGTCAATTTCTTGCTGGTGCCAAATGTCATAGAGACAGTTTTTTGTATTGACCTGGTGTTGGTTTGATTTGAACCAGTGCAGGACATTGTGGAAGTCATGCTGGAGCTGACCTTCTACGGCTGTGGTAGAGGGACTAGAGGTGTAGATGACTGTGTCATCTGCATACATGTGTATATGCAAGTTGGCACAAGCTGAGGGGAGGTGTTAAAGAAGACTGAGAACAGGATGAGCCCCAGGATGGAGTCCTGTGGGATCCCCACCTGGATGGGAAGTAGAGGTGACAGGGTGCTGGTTGTTGCAGGGTGGTTGGAAACCTGTACTGGCTGCAAACAGTCTGAGAGATAAGAACAGAACCAGTTGACAGCAGGAGATGAAAGGCCAGCTGAACTCAGCTTATCCAGGAGGAGTGGGTGTGACACTGAATCAAAGGCCTTTGAGCAGCAACAGAGGAGGGATTCGATATTAGTAAACCATTTACCAGAAGGACCAGCGATGTGGACTGGGTGGGAGGGTTGAAGGGGCATTGATTTACCTTACAGAACTGTGAAGCAGCTTTAGGGTTGTTCTGAAGGTTGACCTTGAAATATTGCGATTATGCAGCCCAGATAGCCTTTGCACAGGAGTTCCTGCTAGTCCTATATAAGAGGAGGTCATGAAGGGAGTGAGACAATTTGTAACGTGCCCAAGCAAGATCATGGGACTTGCACTGGCCGGTGATTTCAGGGGTAATCCAGGGGTGATGATGAGTTCTGACTTTGGATTTTCTGAGCAGGGCGTGCTTTTCCTAAACTGAGGAAAATTTGGAGTAAAACAGGGAGAGGGCAATATCAGTATCAGTGGTGGAGGATATGGCTATCCTGACCTTCTACGAAGCAGACAGTAAGTAAAAATGTTAAACTGCTTTTGAAAATGCAAGTTGGGTGATACCCCACACTGAGGTATGGGGCATTTGCAAACAGATGTTTTCCCTTTAAATGCAGACAGTATGAGCACCGTAAACTGGTAACAAACTGTGGCTGCATCAACTGGATGCATAACCAAACAGAAACAAGTTACTCATTCCAAGTGTGTGCAGTGGGGCTGCACCACTGCTGTGGTCCTCCCTATGTAGGTGTAACACTCTGTGCATTGCCATGTGTAATGCTTTGATGGCAGACCTTTCCCTCACTCTCCATAGGCTGCCCTGCTGTACCATGGCCACCTAAATCTATAGCATGCAGCATTAATTCACCATTGAGGGCATAGAAAAAGTCCAGACTGGGCCAAACTGAGCACTCCACAGGAACAAAGCCTGTTGGTTACCAAGGGAACTCCCCCCCCACCCCCAAAGGCCCTGAGGCTGACGCACATTGAAAATCCAATTGAGCGGGGGGGGGGGGATGTTAATCAGCACCAAGTCCTCACAGACTCCTCTTCTACCTACTTTTCTTACACTGCACAGTCCATGCTACTGGGCCCATTCAAACCACTTCTTTACAACAGTGTGCAACTCATTGGTGCGGCCATGGGAAACTGCATTTGTTACCGTCTATACCCCTACAGCTCCACAACATGAGGCTAGAGAGAGAGAGAGAGAAATGTTCTGTGGGTGACAGGAGCCAGACTGCCCACAAACGTCTCCCTCCATACCAAGCAAATGGAGACAGGCTGTAAACAGACTTATTTTATCCTGATTAATTAAATGCAGCTTCAGCAGTCAGTCAAACAAGTCATTAAATGAACAAAAACCCTCGAAGTAGAGAACTATTTCCCTGACACCAAACCAGATTATCCAAACAGAAATCACTGCCCTCAGATATTACCATCCTGAACTCAAATGCAACTTTTTATAGAGCAGTCTTTAAAATGGTACCATTGATTGTCAACTTTCAAGCAGAAGCAGGCAGGGAGACTGAAAATGAACAGAACCAAAATTTACTGAGCCCATTAAACCCTCCCACCTCTGTATATACACACACACACACACACACACACACACACACACACACACCCTTTGGCACCATCCCACATAGGAGGTTAATAAATAAGTTAGGCAGCCTGGGAGTGGGCCTTAAGGTGGCAGACTGGATCAGAAACTGGTTGAGTAACAGGACACAGAGGATGGTGGTAAATGGCGTTCAATCTGAGGAGAGGGGGGTAACTAGTAGGGTGCCACAGGGATCCATGCTGGGGACAGTCCTCTTTAATGTCTTCATAAGCGACATTGCAGAGGGGCTTGAGGGGAAGGTACGCCTCTTTGCAGATAACACTAAGATCTGCAACAGGGTTGACACTTGGGGGGGGGGCTTGAAAAAATGAGAAAGAACCTGAACATGCTTGAGGAGTGGTTGAGAGTGTGGCAGCTAAGATTCAGTGCAAAGAAGTGTGAAATCATGCACTTGGGATACAGAAATCCAAGGAAGGAGTACAAGATGGGGGGAGGTACTGATGGCCACCAGTCAAGAAAGGGACCTGGGGATAATTTATCTGATGATCTGAAGGTAACCAAACAATGTGAGAAGGCTGTGGGAAGAGCCAGTGGGATGCTAGAGTACATAGAGAGAGGTATCATCAATAGAAACAAGCATTTGTCAATGCTGAATGTTTGCTTGCTGGTATTGGCATTGGTACTGCAGGAGTTATAGAGATGCATAATAGGAGTGGCAGTGAAGTACTGAACTAACGCCAACCCCCAACCCCGCCCTGCAGACACTGACAGGTGTCATGGTGTGCCTTGGGGTCTTCGGCCCTTATGCTCACTCCATTCCATAAGGAAATAAGCTGAGATGAGTGCAGTGTAGGAGAATGGGGTGAACGTTAGGGCCAAAGAACCCAAAGCACACCTCGATGACTGTCAGTGGCTGCAGGGTGGGGTTGGGTGACTGCGGTGTAATGACCCCAAGCCCACCCTTAACACTGGTCAGTCTGTAATGTGGGGCATTATGGTTGGAAACCCTAATGCCAAGGGCGTTTGTTAGTATTTTCGCTCCAGATGTCCAACATGGGCTTTTTGGGACCCCACCTCATGAACAGTGGCACTATCATTTCATTACTCAATCCCGAAAGGTGATTTCATACAGCGAATGTGCCATTCGACGCAACAGGTGCAAAAAGACATTTTGGGTGGAATATGAAAAATGACATCTGTACTGTTTATGAGGAGGTGTGAAAAAATGGCAATGTTGAAAATCTGGAGTGAAAATATGAAAATGTTGCGAAGTTACGAGCATGCATAGAAATTGCGTAATGCACGCTCCTAACACAGTCATTTTTTGGAATTTGTTCACCAAATTTTCAACAGAGCCTTTTTGGGACCTCCCCTCTTGAACAGTAGCACTGTAATTTCATTAATCTGTCCCAAAAGTTGATTTTGCACAGCGACTGCGCCATTCTGCACCACAGGTGCAGAAACACATTTTGGGCAGGATACAAAAAAATGACAGCAGTACTGTTCATCAGGAGTAGTTGTGAAAAAATGCCAATATTGGAAATTTGGAGTGAAAATATTAAACATTGGTGAAGGTATGAGCATGCGTACAAACTGCGCAATGCACGCTCTTAATGCAGTCATTTTTTTGAGTTTGTTTACCAAACTTGCGACATGGGCTTTTTGGGACCCAGCCTCATGAACAGTGGCACTGTCATTTTGTTAATCAGTACTGAAAGGTGATTCCATGCAGTGACCGCAAAACCACCTTGTGGGGGCTGAGAAACAAAATGACAGTGACAGTATTCATGAGGTGAGGTTCAAGAACCCCATGTTGAAGCTTTGGGACCAAAACTCCAAAAAGTGGCTGAGATATCAACCTAAATTGAAAACCCCCCATTCACTGCCATTATAGGGCTTACCGTAATTTCTTCAGTTCCTGGGTGGTCTTTGAAGAGTGCAGACGTGTTCCTGGTCCACAGAAGATCTCTGCTCCTGACCTCCTGAGGTAAGTATGGGTGAGGTGGGGTGCACAGAGGAAGGGTGCGGTTGGGGGAGGCGGGCCAGCGGGAATGATAAGGGGCCATTTTCTTTTTTTTCAGGTTTAAAAAAAAAATACATCGTGAGACTGTTTTCTTTTTTACAAGTGAAAACAAAATGGATTTCGGCACACTGGGGTGAGCTGCCAGTGTGCCAGACTAGTGGGAAGGGGATCAATACTGACCCAGGGACTGAGCACCCCAAGGTTAGCTGACAAAAAGGGGGCATGTGAGGGCACATCCAACATCGGGAGTGGGCATCCTGGTGTCAGAAAAACATAAGAATTACTTTGGCACACTGTGGTGGGCTCCCAGTGTGCCACAATAATGGGTGGGGGATGCTGACATAGGGATTGGGTACCCCGTTATCATCAAAATATATGTTCGGGCTGGGGGGGGCATGCTGACATGGGGATTGGGCACCCCGATGTTGGCTTTTGGGGGAGTGTGTGGTGGGTGGCATGAGCTGCCAATTATGTGCGGCAGGGCTCATTGATTTATTTCACCAGGAAAGACACGCTGAGCAAACGAGTTGCTTGTAGGTCCAGTCATGCGCATTACTGTGCACTGTAATGCGCATGGCTGGAATTTGCCTGGTTGCCAGGAAGGAAGGGGGAGAGCTCTGCCACGGTAATGATGAAACTGTCCATGATTGGAGCGGCAGATTTCTTTCAAGTCAAGCGCCGCTCTGAAACTGCCATCATAGGCAGCTTCCCTGTTGATTGGTGGCCGAGGGAAGAGCCCCTGAAAGAGTTGGCTGGATTGGCCAAACACTGCCACACTTCTATAACACTCTACTCTCCTCAAAATGTTTCCTGTGCACTGCACGCACAAACAAACATAAAAAGAGGTGGTTATGCCACTGTACAGATCACTAGTGAGATCTCATCTGGAGTACAGTGTCCAGTTCTGGAGGCCGCATCTCTGGAAGGACATAGACAAAATAGAGGCAGTCCAGAGAAGGGCAACAAAAATGGTAAAAGGAGTGCACCAAAACTCATATGTGGAAAGACTAGAGGACCTCAATGTGCATTCCCTGGAAGAGAGGAGAGAGAGGGGGGATACGATAGAGACATTCAAGTACATCAGGGGTATAAATGAGGTTAAGGAGGGTAGCATCTTTCAGAAAAGAAGGTGTACAAAAATAAAGGGGCATGATATGAGGCTGGGGGGACAGGATATGGGGCAGTGTTAGGAAGTACTTCTCTATAAAAAATTCCTCTGTAACAAACTCTCTCTTATAGTGAACACCTTTGATGGCTCCCATTGTTCACTAAGTAGGCATATTAACACCTCACTATAGTGAACACCTAGCTATAGTGAGCACCTCAGCTGGGTCCAGAGGTGTTCAGTATAGAGAGGGAGAACTGTACTTTTTAACAGAAAGAGTAGTGGATGCTTGGAACAGCCTCCCTGCGGAGGTGGTGGGGCCAAAAACAGTAGGGGAATTCTAGAATGCATGGGTTAGATGTAAGAGTGCTTTCACAATAGGGAAGAGAGTGTAAGCAGCAGATCAACTAGTATCTGTGGTAATGCATTAGGTAGGGAAAAGGGGCAGACTAGGTGGGCCATGTGGTCCTTATCTGCTGTCACTTTCTGTGTATCTGCGTAACTATGTTAATTATGGCTCTGAATGCTCTGGTAACTTTTAAATCTCTTTTTTTTTTTTTGTTTTTTTTGTTAAACAGCATCTTTAATGTTCTGCATTGTTTCTAACAGAATCATGAGAATACTACATGTCAGGGTATTACTTAATGCACTTCCCCTTCCCATATAATGTGCTTGGTCAGCAACACTGATATACTTAACATTTCAGTTGCCAAATGCTGCTACTATTTTCATGCCTAACAACTTTTCTACTGGCAGACTTTCTTAAAAAGATAGTTTACCGGCTGCCACAGGGCAGCTTCTGCAAGTATGGCCCTCTGAGACTGTCAGGTTAGGTAATTAGCTTGCTCGAGAGCAGCTGTGAGATTTGTAGCTACAGTAGCTGTAGCTAGATCTGCTCTGCTTAAAGGTAAAGAAGTCTGGAAAAAACTGAGCAGACTGCAGTCTTCTTTATTTTGATTATTTTTATGATGAGATTAACACATTTCAGGCAGTGTATTACTGGAGATAATACACTCCCAGGGGATGTAATGCACACTCTTGGGGTGCAAAGATTCTCAGCTATGCCTAGTGCTCCCTTAGCACCAGGAGTGTGTAATTCCTGGGTTGTGAATTGTATTTCTGTGATGCACACTGCACACCCTGCCATGCCTTACAGCTCAATTATTCAGAATATCATTTATTTTCTCAGTTTCCCTATATTAAGGTTTAACATAAAGAGTACTGAACAATCTGATGTTGCCCTTTCTCTTCTCTCTCTTTTTTATTAATTTCCCATATAATAAATCATTGGATATTTTCTTTCTGATGTTTACTACTGTATATGTTTCTTCAGTGTAATGTGTTTTGGGTAGAGATGTTGCAAAATTTCACTTCACCGGGGAAGCTGCAAAATTTGCGTTTATGAATAACTTCATGAAATTGCTCTCTTTGCCACTTTGCATTGAGTTTTCCTGGAGAAACTGCACTTTTTCGTGCAAAGTCAGGTGAAGTTAAGGCAAAGTTGCGACTTCGCAAGTGAAGTTGCATAACGTCGCCTGAAAAAGTGGCACTTCACCTTCCAAACTTCACAATTTATTTTGCGGAGTGAAGTTTGCCAATTTTGCACATCTCTAGGTTTGGGATCTGCTTGTGTGAAATATACTATTACATATAACATGTTATTGCATAGTGGTGTATTCACTGTCAAATGACAGAAGAATAGCAAAGCTCTCTCTTTGTTTTGAAGACAGTGTGTGATCCATAAGATCCAACTACTAAACAGAGAGGAAGCACTTAAGGAGTTTTGCCAGAAAAATCATCAGAGCCCTAGTAAATCCTGAATATATTTATTGTGCAAGGTGAATAGAAACATAGAAACATACAGTTTTTGCAGCAGATAAGGACCACTTGGCCCACCAAGTCTGCCCAGATGGTCCCTACCTAGTCTGTCTCTGCAGACCTTACCTGGTCTCTGGTGATCCTCCCTGCTCCCTGCTTATTCACTAATATTCCCCAGTGTTTGTCCCATGTATGCTTGAAGCCTGACACTGTTTTCACCTCCACTGTTCCAGGTGTCTACCCCTTTTTCAGTAAAGAAATTCTTCCTCACATCCCTCCTGAACTCCCCCCCCCCAGCTTCATCACATGCCCTTTGGTCATGGTACTCTTTCTTATTTGAACAAGACTCCCCTCTTCCACCTAGTTCAGCCTGTGAGGTGCTTGTACGGTAGGTAGGGATGCTTGGAATTGTCTGACTCTGATCCGAATTTAGGATTTAGGATTTTAGGACCTTCTGGATCCCAGTCTGATTCCATTTGAAATCCTAAAAGGACCTGAAAATCAGATTTAAGATTTGGATTTGAAATCCTAAATCTTATATGTCTATGTAAAACAGGTTTTAGGATTTAGTCCACCATTTAGGATTTTTGGACTGCAACTCCAAAAATCTTAAATCCAAAAATCCGATTGGAATCTGATGAATCCAATTCCATTTGTGGATTCTGAACAACCCTACTTGTACTTCTTTATCATGTCCCCTCTCACACTCCTCTCTTATAGGGTCTACATGCTGATATCCCTCAGTCTCTTCTCATAGGGCTTTTGATGCAACTCCTGCACCATTTTAGTTTCCTCGTCTGGACTGCCTCCAGCCTGTCTATGTCCTTTCTGAGGTGTGGTCTCCAGAATGGGATACAATACTCCTGGTAGGGTCTCATCAAATGACCTATACAGTGGTAACACCACCTCTCTTCTCCTGCTGGTGATACCTCTCCCTATGCAGCCCAGCATCTCACTGGTCCTACCCACTGCTTTGTCACACTGCCTGCCACTTTGAGGTCATCAGATATGAGTACCCCAAGGCTCCTTTCCTGCTTAGTGACTGGAATATCAACTAGCTGCCCTGGTGCTTCGACTGATACTTGATGCTTGTCAGGGGATGTGAGGTACCATACACTATACACCAGCCATTTAAACACGCAAACACCAAATGTGATACCAAACAGAGAAATTAAAGCATGCCCATTTACGAATACTGTGGTCAGGAATACTCATGTCATACAGTAGCAAACCTGACAGTAATCCATTTGATCACAAAACAGGAATATGATGATAAGGGCATATAATGGAGGACTATCATGCAGGTTATTTATGGGAATGTGCATAAAAAGACAGTTGTATTAGTTTAAGTAAGCATGTTATATACAGTAGATTAACTAGAGATCACAAATGCATACAATTTTAAAATACAAAAAAAAATTACCAAACACATTTCAGGTCCTATACTGGCTAGAATTTTGCAGGTAAAAGCCAAAATCAGGGCAATTTGCATTTTTTTTTACTCACAATCAGCATTTAATTTGTGAATCTAAACTTACCAGGTCGAAACAGGACACGTGATCATTACATGAGTGATTAAAGGGGGAGTGAAAATGAGTATGTCTGTGATGATTATTTCCACACAAAGACAAAGACATACTTTATAGTGACTATAACAATTAGGGAATTCTTTCTAGAATGTATTGCTCATTATCAGTAATTTAGTTCATGCAGTAGAGATTATAAATCATGGCTCCTTTTTCACAAAGGAGATGCAAATTTATGTCTCTAACATGCTTTAGCTAACCGCACTAGAAATAACTGTAAATTATTTACAACTAATTAGCAGCTGGAAAGCAGCATGTTCTGCACCGCACTGACTGGTGGAGAATCTCATATGCTACCCTGTCCCTGGCCTTGATGAAACTCCTTGAACCCACCTTGGGATCACAGAGAACATGAATCTACTGAAGAACGGTACATGTACCTCACTAATATCCCCCACATGAATGCTCTAGAAATATAAACTGTCTCACCAGGCGGCACAGTTCACAGGGCACATACATCTCTGAAACAGTCTTTCTTTCTCCGTCATTGCATCTGGAAGGCATGTTTCCCTTCATCTGCAGGTTACTGATGGGCGAAGGCCAGTGCTGGCAGGAAGGGTTAGATTGGCTGCTGAGTGAGCATCTCAAATCACTCATCTGGTCTGTGGCTCATGTCTTGTATTGATTCTGGTACACTGAGTGTTGCAGGGAATGCAGTAGAACTCTAAGGCTCCCATTACTCACAGAGGTCAGTGGTGTCTGTTCTTTCTTAATGGGCTGTATTTAAAAACGGGTCCCATGGCTAAAGCCATAGTAGTAAATATTACTAAACACCCAGTGTCTTTTTTTTTGATAGTGTTCACACATTTATACAAATCTTAACAGGAAACAGAGAGGACGCATAAGCTGAGGTAGTATGACATTTTTCTAGCCATGTTTGCCATATTTTTCTTAGAAATAACATAATAGATTTTTATAGTTTTGTTCCAAGGGAAATATATACCACAAGTATATGTCTTGTGAGTTCTTTTTTTCTCCATAGAGGCTTTTCTTCCAGAATGCAGGCTGGGTTCTCAGTCTCTGCTCATCCTTCTACAGGCTACCACCACCCTTGGGACTCCCACCTAGTGGGCCAAGGGAGGGGAGGGCTGTCCTCACCCCTTTGAAGTCACTCATGTAGAAGTGGCAGGGTATTGAGTGATGGCATGGGCAGGGGCAGACAAGTGGGGCTTCTTGTTGCCATGCCCTCATTTCCCCCATTTTCTCCATTATCGTGGCAGTGGACAACAGTATGTGTGTGGTGTAGAGGCACACATGGAGGGTGTCAGAGCTCAGCCCCTCCCTGCATGCTGCCCATGCTTACACTGCCACCAGGCTTTCACCTTCTGATAGCTGACAGCAGAGCAAAGGACCTCCCCCCCGGGAGAGGAGAGCAATCCTCTGGATGCTTAATCCCCACCCCCAGCCAGCCCCCAGAGACCCAAGTCTACTCTGGAACCTGGGTTGCTAGCATGGTGGCAGATGTGGTGCACCTTTTGAGTTCTTGAATGTAGAAATCCATCATCTTTTGGGGCAATAATTTACTGTGAATGAAGAATCAAATTCCATTTTTCCAGACTTGAAAATTCTGACACCATACCATTCATTGCTAGACTCATTTCTGGATCTAGCATTTATGTATATAATATATTCATAAAAAAAAAGCTATGTTAATGCAGAAGTAGTTGTTACTTTTTGAAGCTGGAAAGGTAAGAAAATGTGATGTTAGGGTGTTTTGATCCCTAATTCTGCCCATCCTCATGTACCTCCCTAAGTGAACACTACCAAATTAAACACTAAAGCACAATCCAGCCTTTAAACATATGTTTTAACATCAAAGCTAACATACATGAGCGCAAGGGGTACAGTTACATTCCATAATGAACACTGAAAACATGTTTGAAATCCAGATTGTGCTCTGGTATTCATTTTGGTGGGGCATCAGGTAGGTGAAGCTAGGGTTGAACAAAACTCTAACACCACATTTGCTTACTTCTGTGCATTAATTTAGTTTGTTTTTTTAATTTTTTTTTCTTTTTGGGATATATATATAACCATAGTGCTGCCATATGCAAAGCAGATGTATCATCACACACATTGCACAGGGGCTGTAGCAGACTTCGCAAGTGGCTACATCATTTGCATCATCACACAGATTGCACAAGACCTGTAGTAGGCTTTGCCAGCTACATCATGACACACATTACACCACACCTGCAATGGATTGTGTGAGTGGCCCGCTGTATCATCACACAGATTGCTCTAGACCTGTAGCAGACTTAATGAATGGCCCTGTGGGCTACTCGTGAAGTCACTGTATGTTCGCAGACATGGCCCTACAAAGCCATCTGGAATAGTTGTTTCTTGTTTTGGGACTGTCCGAAAAGTGAGGTTATATCTCACAAAAAGGGTTTTGTGAGTCACAAGAGCAGGTTCATTGGTGATGAAGGATTGTTTGTTTTTGTGACATGCTTCAGCCTAATTTCATTAATATTTTAAAAAGTATATATTTTTTTTAACAAAAGAACACTTGAGGGCTCAATTAGAAACCCTTCACTGTCAACTACACAAGTTTCAGACTTAACCAACGGATTTTCTTGTTTTTGGTGTGCATTTGGTCTTGTTCTTTTCTCCACATTTGTTACTGTGATGACTCATGAAAGTGGGTTTATTAGTCACAAAAGCAGGTTTATGAGTCATGAAAGCAGGGCCTATTTTATTGTAATTCAACAGCCTAATGTCATTAATATTTTTAAAATGATTAACTTTAAACCCCAAAAAAACAACTTGAATAATTGACCTTATAACGTACACTACTGACCACGTAAGTTTCAGACTTAACTTCCAATACGTTTCCTGTTTTTAATGTGCAAAGGTTTCTTTTGTTTTTTCCACTTTTGTGACAGCTAAGGCTCTCAAAACCATTTCTTATCCCACAAAAGTGGGTTCCTTCTTGTGAAAGTGACATGCAGTATGTCAGGTTTTCAGAAATCCAGTTATGAAAAGTTTGTGAAAAAATTAACTGCACATGCATGACAATTGCATTTTATTTTTTAATAATTTAACATTAACACATTTCTCAATAATGACACCTATCAAAAGAAAAAGCTTTATATTTCAACTTGCAACTCTTCTACTATCGATGAGCAAAAACGGTCTTAAACTACATATTTTATGTTTTTTCATCCTTCTGGGACTTTCAAACTGCCCAGTTGATCATTACCAAATTTACAGAATCTAAGATTCTGGCTCCAGCTTTGCACATTCCAAATTTCAGGTAATACTATGCATGGACGGCTGTGGTATTAAGGTGCAAAAATCAGGGTTTAATGTAGAAATGCCTATTCAGCTCTAATAATAGTCATTTATTTGTAATTTATAATTTGTATTTTGACCAGGAAGGGCACACTAAGCTATGGCAGCTGTTTTCCAGGTGCATCCTGGGGAGTGAGTTGCATGGGCCTGTTTTGCTTGCAGGAGAAATGTTGGCCATGACACAGAGGAAATTCCTACTCTTTCTGACACTGTTGCTCTCTGCAGCAAAATGGCAGAGCCCTTAGTGGACAGAGAAGGTGGACCGGCAGAAAGGAAGGGGGAGATGACTTCCATCCCCATTCCTAACTCTCCAGAAGTCACTGGTTCATTGGAAATTGTTCTCATATTAAGAAAGACTGTAATAAGGGGATAACCATCCAGAACAAGCAATGGTCACAAATGTACCTGACTCAGATTTGAACACACAAGTAAAAGAAAAGAAACAGTATCTGTTAACCCTCCTGGAGGAGGTTGCTGCATCTTTGGCTGAATCTGTTCTTATACCAGCAGATACAGTGTTGGAGCTGCCCAAGGACATGGTTCCTTCCACGTCCCAGTTACTGCACAAAGATGGACCTGTCACTCGATCAGCTGAAGCTGACACTGTTGGAACTGGAAACTGCCCTCTAGCAATGATGGTGGTTAAGAGAGCCAGTCCTGGATTGAGAGATGGCCACTAGGAGGATCAGTTGAAAGGGAAGCCAGCTGACACTGCCAGGTGGTTGCCAGAAAAAGCACTGTCAGTAGCTGGCTGGAAGTGGTTCCCTGATGGCAGAAAATGGTCTGCAAATCTCATGGAAAGTGAGTTGACAAATTGACAGCCTGGATGGGGTTGTCAACCCAACCCACAATATCACTGCAGCCGGAGCAGGATCACAGATGGCTGCCAAGGCTGATGGCATGGCCTACTTTGCCATATCAGAGACAGCTGGAAAAATGCTGACTCAATCCCTGTCTGGCAGTACTGAGCAGACAGCTGAGGGAGAAGCTGCAACAGTAAATCCTGCCCCTCGAACAGTAGAAAATATAAATGCCCCCATAGGTAACCATCCAGACAAGGAAAAGTTGAAAACACGACCTGCCCTTGAGATAGCCTCAAATAAAAGCAGCACTTATTTTGACATATAGCCAGAAGCAAGAGTTCAAGAAAAGGGGCTTCTGTCCCTAAGAACACCTGAACCTGATCCTCAATGCGCAGGTACAAGTTTTTCATTCACAGTACCTAAGACATTTAAATTTTTGATTACCCCAGTTCTTTGGCTCCCTCAGTATCCCATCATGAGCCTAAAAACAAAACTAACATAAAGCATCAATAGACTGTTGCACAGGCTTATGTAATTATCTTGAATGCTAATACAAAGGGGCTGTTGGCCTCCAATATGCAAACTAGTTCTTCCACAGTGACTGAGGGGGAGCAAGCAGTACAAGACTCAGGACTCCTGGATACAGATAACCCCACTCCAGGGCCCTCAGGGAATACACCCCAAACTGTCCCAGATTCCCGACAAAATAGAAGACATGTCCTACACTGGAAAGCTCCCTTACCTCCTGCTCCCCCCCCCCCATCTTCAAAACATCAGGGTCAACCAAACTAAGCTGAGGGGGGACCCTGGGACAGAGGAGGACCCGAAGCCACATACGCTTTCAGAGCTGTTTTCTGCAAGAACGGAGACAGCACCAAGATGGAATGCAGTATGACTGCATTATATAGAGAACCCAGATTTGGAGTCTGTGTGTGTCTGCACTACACCGAGACCAGGTACCGACTGGCAGGGTACCTGACATCCCCTTCCTAGTATCTGAATTACACGAGAACACTTAGGCTCCAAACCAGAGCTATTTTAAACAACAGCCTCATAGTAAGGCTATGGATGAGCCCCAGCTGTTCCCTGCAGGACGCGTCATCACGGGGACAGCCTCAGGTGCTTGCGGGCATGCCAGGGAGGGCTCCTTATCCTAAAATGCTAGCGTGGAGGGTGCAGGATCAACCAGATATATCATTTAAAATAACACAACAATCAGTAAGTGCATAAAATACTGCTATTCACTATACAGCTAATCGGGCCCTGCTTCACATGGAGGTGGGGTCTGATATGAGGTGGACGTTTCCCTTTAAGAAAAGATCAAGAGTGGCAGGATCTCTCTGTCACAGTGCACTAGACAAAACAATTGCCTATTTTCAGGCACGACCCAGGAGGGTTACAGACAAAATGAAAGCTAAAATTTCATACAAACAGTCAGAATACAGTGGTTAAGAGACATCAAACGTGAAATATAGAACTAGAACAACACTGTATGTAACATAAGAACAGCACAAGGGGTATAAGATAGCAACACAAATAAGTGCATAAGTAAACATGAGATATCACAGCTCTCAATTCAAGAACACAGAGCATCAGGTGCACAAGCTTTTATCATTGGGTAGAAGGAGTTTCCGAAGAAAATTCCTGAGAACCTTTGTTGCAATTTCCTTGACAATACCAACAGCCAATATGGTAACAATCTTGTTTAGCTACAAAGCGATGATGGTCTCTGATATCTCCTACTGACTAAATCAGAGTGTGACAGGGAAGACTCTCAACACTCCAAACACCAGTTTAAATCAAATGAAATCTGCATCACTTTTCCAGCAACAGAAAAAGAAACAAACAGCTTGTATTCAGCTTAACAAAAACTCTTGCAGATGAGTCTCCCTCTGTCTCCATCTAACTGAACCAGACACCTCCTTCTGCATGTTCACCCTCACCCTTTGTTTGGCTCAGGTGTTGCTTGTTAACAGTCCCCCTCATCTAGAGAGATAGCCAACAAGTTGACTAGCCAGTGCAGTGAGGCCTTAAAGGACCAACTTTAAAGCAAAAGGGGTTTGGTATAAATCTTACAAACCCCATCAAAACCTGCGATGCCTGTGTTGTAGGGTTGTTAAGCAGTTTACAGGTGAAAGGAGTATGGCTGACACACACTCCACCACAAAAAGGTGTGACGTCTTGGCAGTACTAGCCCCAATTCTATTAAGAGGGTCTGGACAAGTGGATGTTGATTTTGGGTCAAATTAAAGTATGGTGGGACAGTTTTAATTCACTCCCAAGCAGCTTTTTTTCTGGGCAAGGACCTGGGCTTATGTTTTTACCAAAGCTAGCCCTATGCCTGTTTCAAATGTTGTTCTTTTGCACACTATAGTGTAATGACCCCTTTCCTTCTATCTGCACACCTACCTGCCAGTGGTGCTGCCTAAAATATAGATTGGTGCCTGGGTTCATGGTTATAATTGGCTTGGCAAGAGGTGTGGTGCCTCCACCTATGGGGATCCTTGTAGCAGTGTACTGCCAAATGTGCTTCCTCACAGGAAATGTAATACAGCCCCCCTTCCTTAGTAACAGGTGGAACAATAGACAGTCCCTTCCCCACTTATTGCTCTAAGCATGCAAATATTACACTACACAATAATGCAAACAATTCAGCAATTGCAGTGAAATAAACCAGGGGGTTTATTTTGGGGGCTGGATAATGAGGTAAGGGACAAGGAAGCAGAGGTTAAAAAAACATTCAACAAGAACCTTATAATAAAAACTGTATGCAGGCAGAATAAACAGATAACACAGTATATTACACCCAATATTCTCTGTCCCAGCCCCTCTCCCCTCACTGGTGCACCGGTTAACCCCACAGTCCCTATGGTAGATCCCAGGTACATTGTGTGCACACTGAGGAGTTGCAGGCCTGAGGCTAGAGGACTCTGGGTGCAGCACCATTGAAATGGTTGGATGCTGCAAATGCAAAGTACCAAACTACACCAGGGGGTGTAGGAATACAGTTTATCCTGGCTATAACTGTTGCTGTGGGTGTAGATAAGGTCACGCAGGAAGCACAGATGGAAAGTTAACTACCTAGCTAGCTGAACAGTTAGGAAAGTATTTGGTTGGGTAAAACTCAGTACTCACGACCTTTTGGTGAATAGGAGATGCAGGAGTTGGGGGGATATCTCCCCTTGCAGGCAATTTTAGAAGAACAGGCAAACTGACATGAAGTGCAGGTGATGGTACTCTTCAACCCACAGAGGGACTTGTCTTCACCCACCTCGCTGGGTAGGTAGGCCATCATCTTCACCCCACAGAGGGAGTTGTCTTCACCCACCTCGCCGGGTAGGCAGGCCGTCATCTTCACCCCACAGAGGGACTTGTCTTCACCCACCTTGGCAGTAGGTAGGCAGTCCTCACCCCACAGAGGGACTTGTCTTCACCCATTGTCTTCACCCACCTTGGCAGTAGGTAGGCAGTTGGGCAGGCAGGCAGGACCTCAGTGTTTAGGTGCCCTGGCAGGAATTTCAGTCTCTTGTGTCAGGACAGAGAGGCTGAGGATTTGTCACCTCACACAAGCACAAACAAAAGACTTCTTTCAGCAGTCACTGATATCTGGATTGCCAAATACCAGCAGTTCATTCCAGGCAGAGGTAAATCCCCTTGTCTTTGGGATTTACCAGACAATTAGGAACAAGTTCAGAATGTCCTTAGTTTGTTTTGGCACAAACTACTTCAGTTGTGTTCTGTGACAGCAGCAGGAGCTGTCAAAATCAATTGTTTCTTCTTCAAAACTCTCACAGAAAAGACCCAGGGTCAAATTGTCAACCCTAGAATGTTTGGTTTGAATCTCGACACCTCATTGGTCCACACTGTTCTAGAGCTCCATGTCCTGATTGGAGGTACTGCAGCTACCAATAGGATTCCACGCTGTCCTCAAGCAACCTCGGCAAAGATGGCCACCCCCAGACAGTACTTGCTCTTTAAAGTCCATTTTCAATATAGGGATACAGTCTTGGCCACATCTGGCTGCATGACTAGGACCCTTCTGGTGGTCGCTGGGTCTAGGGGGCACTTTATGGGGACAGGAGCTCTGTCAGAAGCTCCATTTTCTGGGCTCCCCAGGAGGAGCTGTATGTTAAAATGGCAGTTCTGGGGCTAGGCATCATGGGACTTGTAGTCCCTACAGGCGCCATGTTGTCCCCTGACTTCTGACCCATTGGAGGCAAGGACTGGGTCGGGAACCTCTTAAAAGTTTTTTTTTAGTTTGTTTTGTTCCCCCAGCCCCCTTTGCTGTCCGATGGGGCTGGGGAGAAGAGTGGCAAAGCAGCTCTTCTGCCGCGGTTCACGATGGGCGCTTGAGGCACCAGAAACACTTTGCAGCCTGTCTTGGCTCTCTGACTCACTGTGCAGCAGTTCAGGGGGGCGGGGAAGCAACATAAGTATGCAGCTCACTGGCTGCTGTTATGACTGGGTGCTGAAGATGCCAAAACAGTCTGTTATGCTCCCCGGCCCTGGCGGCAGTCCAGGATCGGGCCGGGGGAGCGAGGATGCGAGTGACTCACCAGCCACATGGGGATCGGGTGCAGGAGGCGCTGCAACAAAGTTAAGGTGCTCCCCAGCCTAGTTGCAGTCCAGGAGTGGACCGAGGGAGCAAAGAAGTGAGTGGCATGGCTGTAGGAGCTCCCAGGTGGCAGAAGGAGCCCCAGGTAAGCTTCCGACTTGGGAGGGAGGTTACATTCTCCTCCCCACTGAAATCCTTGGCCTCCTCATCAAGGCCTGAAACATCAAACATTTGCAATACAATACATTACATGCTACCTAATACACCTGATACCTGACTAACCATCATTAGCATTGCATTTCTTAAAACACAGAGCATGCACTGAGATGATTACTTTCCCACCATGGTTTACATGTACATCTCCCTATTATGACTTGTGGGCAGCACAAGTGGAGGCAGCACTAGCGGGCTTGGCAGCAGATTAAACCTTTTTTGTATCACATTGACAGGGAGATCAGAAGGGACAACAGGGACATCATAAGTGAGTTTTACTTTTTGCTTGACTTCTCTACCAGAGCGATGGGGTACTACAGGTTCCTCAGCAATGATTTGATCATGATCATTAATAGGTTCTACACACTTAGCCAGAGGGGTCTGAATCTTTCAATGTCCTGGATTGGCTCTGTTATTGGAGTCTCAACATTCCCTACATTTGGAACATAGTTCATGACTGTGGGCCCAGTGTCAGTCAGAACAAAGGGCACTGCAGCTGGATTCAGTGGCCTGGAATGACTCGGATTACTCCCTTCAGGTGCTGAAAGTGGAAAGTCAATGGGATATGGTGCAGGCCGCTAGTGATGTGGTATCGGACAAACGTAAGATTCTTCATCTTCAGAACTACTGATGAACACATCAGACTGTGTCACTGAAGGGGCAACAGGTACTGGCAGTTGAAATAGACTGTGTCTCTTATGCCTTGTCTCATTTCTAGTGACTGGTCTTCGTGGAGGTGAGAGAGGTATGGAATTAACAACTTCTGGCAACAGTTGACCAATTGGCAATAGGTGGTTTTGATACAGCTTTTTAACCACCATGTTTCCTTTTTTCATTCTTAATCTGTATACTAGCAAATTTGGAAGCTGTTCCCCAATTACATAAGGTCAGATTTCCATTGGTCCTCTATCTTGTGTTTGCCTGGTATCCTCAAGTTTTAAATCAATACTCTGTCTCCATGCTGAAGAGCTTGTTCTCGGACTCTCTTGTCATATCTGTTTTTGTTTGCTAGGCTGGACTTTGCAGCTGCTTCTTGGTCCACTCAGTAAGCTTCTGTTAGTTGTGCTTTCAGCCTCCTGGTATACTCCTAAGTGTGTCTCTGGTAAGGTGCCATCTGAAGATACCCAAAAACATAAGTCCACTGGAAGTTTGGCTTCTCTCCCAAATGTTAGGAAATAGGATGAGAACCCCATTGAGTCATTTTTTGTACAGTTGTAGGCATGGACTAGGAAAGGTACTTGCTGGCTCCAGTATGGCTTTCTGTTAGGATCCAATGTTTCCAGCATATTGAGTAGTATTCTACTGAATCTCTCTGGCCAACGGTCACCTTGAGGGTGGTATGGAGTAGTATGAGATTTCTTTATGCCCATAATACTTTTGAGTTCTTTAATAAGAAGACTCTCAAAGTCTCTCCCTTGATCAGAGTGCAGGCGTTTAGGGAGTCCATAGAAAACAAAATACTTTTTGCACAATACTTTAGCCACAGTGGTTGCTTTTTGGTCTTTTGTGGGGAAAGCCTGTGCATAGCAGTTGCTGTGGTCAGTTACTACTAGAACGTTACTGATCCCCTTTCGATCAGGTTCAAGGGAAAGGAAAGTCCATACAGACCAAGTTCATCGGCCCACTACTGGTGAGGTTTACAAGAGCCACTGCTCGTTTAGGTAAAGTCTTACAGGTGATGCACCTATTACAGCTTTTGCAATGTCTTTCCATCTCCATAGCCATATGAGGCCAGTAGAAGTGATCTTGTACCAGGCCCAAAGTCTTATCAATTTCCAAATGTCCCATGTCTTCATGAAGTGCTTGCAAAACCATTTGGCAATACTTTTTGGGCAGCACCAGTTGCTCTCTGAGAAACTGAGTTTATGTTTTGGAGATATGATACAACAGTCCATGCTTCAATGAAAACTTGTCCTACTCTCTCAGGAGAAGTGATACATCTGGCAGATTTGGTTTGACTTGATAGGATGACAAACCCTTTTCTTTGGCTAGGATAATGTCTCTTAAACTAGAATCTGCTTGCTGTGCTTTTCTTAAATCTGTAGGAGATAGATGAGGCAAGGGGGTGTTGTGCAGGGTGGTGAATCATGTGTACTCTTCTGGTATGACATCAGGATGTACTTCAAGTGGGTCCACAGCTCAGTCTGGATTGGTGATGGCAGGTCGGTCATCAGGCACCATCATTTGGCAAACAGCTTTCACTCTGCCTTCTGTAACATAGGTCCAGGGCCCCTCTGTGGGAGGAGTATTATGGGGTTGTCTGGACAGTGCATCTGAATCTATGTTGTTTTACCCAGGACAATATTGCAAGTGGAAATTGTAAGCTGATAGTGCAGAGCTCCATCTATACCCAGTGTCATCCTTCTTGGTGGTGGTCAGCACATATGTTAGTGGGTTATTGTCTGTTAGCACCACAAATCTGGCTCCATACAGGTACTCATAGAATTGATCAGTCACTGCCCATTTCAGTGCAAGGAACTCTTAACTTATGGACTGGATCGTTCGTTTCAGAGGGAGTCAAACTACAACTGGCATAGGTGATGAGTCTCATACCTTTGTCGTGTCCTTGGTAGAGTACGGTGCCCAAACCTTCCATGCTGGTATCAATGTGAAGAGTGTATGGCTTGGTGTATTCAGCAAAGGCTAGAACAGGAGCTTCTGTTAAGAGGCAAATAATTTCTTGAAATGCACTCTCAGATTCATCAGTCCATCGGTCCCCAAAAGGCTCATTGGTTTTGAAATATTCATTTGGGGAGGTCTTCATGGCTCCTAGATGTTTGTTCTTCTGAATCAGAGGATATCCCTGAGTTAGTCTGGACAAAGGCCTCATCACCGCAGAGTAGTTTTAAAAAAAATCTCTGGTAGTACCCACAGAATCCTAAGAAAGATTGAAGCGCTTTCAAGTTGGTGGGTCTAGGCCATGTGGTAAGAGCTTTCACTTTTTCTGGATCACTGCTGATACCGAGATCAGAAATAATATGTCCCACATACTTCACAGAAGTCTGGCAGAACTGACACTTGTCCAGGGAGAGTTTCAGACCATGTTCCTTCAGTCGGTTCAGTACCTTGAGTAGTCGGGTTTCATGTTCTTCCAGTGTTCTCCTAAACACTATCAGATCATCAAAGTAAACTCTAGGGGATAAGCTGCAGATCCCATTTAACCAACAGCATATTTCTTCCTACCCCGCACAAAAATTGCCTTCTGTCTGTCCCATGCATTCTTGAATTCTCTCACAGTTTTAGACCCCACAACCTCCTCAGGAAGGCTGTTCCATGTGTCCACCACCTTCTGTGTGAAAAAATACTTCCTCACATTGTCCCTAGCCTCCCCATCTTCAAATTGTGTCCCCTTGTTCTTGCACATCTCTTTTTCTGAAAGATGCTACCTCTGGGACTTTGTTGATTCCACTGAGGTACTTAAACATTTCTATCATGTCCCTCCTCTCCCTCCTTTCCTCTAGGGTATACATATTAAGCTCCTTTAGCCTCTCCTCGTATGGCTCCTTTTGCAGACCCTGCACCATTTTAGTTGCCCTCCTCTGAACTGCCTCCATCTTGTCTATGACCTTGCGGAGATGGGGTCTCCAGAACTGGACGCAGTACTCCAGATGGGGTCTCACCAACTGTCTGTACAAGGGGATAACAACTTCCTGTTTTCCGCTGGTGATGTGATGGTCTAAAGCGGTGCTCTGGAAGATATGAGAGTGCTCTACTCTAAAGTGGTGAAAAGAGATGAGCAAGGCACCAAGGTCTGAATTATGTGGATAGGATAACTGCTATCCAGGCAAGGAGAGGCAGGAGTCAACTTAGTATTTCGATGCCCGCAGGGCATTTATTTGGTACCAGGGGTAGACAGACACAGTCACAAGAAGGAGGGGGGGTTGCCTGAGAACAATAGGGCAATGAAACAGGGAAATACTTTTTATCTACCACTTTTATGGTTATTACTACAAGAATAAACTCTAGGCCTACTGCCCCTCTTATTCTGATACTAGTCTATACTGTACTTCTGTACTCTAAATGAGAATCAGGTTACATAGGCTACTCAGCATTGCATTAGGGTGACCAGCAGCACACATTTCCATAAGAGTCCAGATATTACAAGAGTCCAGAGATCCGGCGTCTTCATGTACACTGTCGTTCTTCATTGGTAGCTACAAGGGAAGTAAAACAGAACTGTAGAACCCTAATCTCAATTCCCAGCAAGGACCTAGATAAGGTCACTGGGGTGGTGAGAGGTTTGGTAAACAGACCATATATCTTCGGCAAAAGCCCACTGTCTCTCCAAGGCTGCCGGAATGTAGAACCAAAGCAACTGGTTCCTGAAGTAACACACTAAAACAAGAGGTTCCTTGGCCAAAACCCACTTCCAGGGTTGCCAAGGATGAAGAAAGATCAAGATCTGCGTGTCGATGAATCCAATGGAGGACTACCACGACCTGACTGATGCTGCGGCACTCAAGGCCAGCTTGACTCGAAGGAACTCGACAGGACCAGGAACCATAAGAATCTGAAGAGATGATGGTTGACTCTGCAATCCTAGGATCAGGAACTAACACAAAACAAAGAAACGGCGGACGCATCCCGGACTGGGCTTTGACGGACTCGACTTTCGGCAAACGACCAGATGGGGTAGAACAGGTTCTCCAGGATGAGCTCTCTTCTGTAGAGGGGCGACCAACCAGGACATCTGGAACAGGAACCATGCAGACGACACTGGCACAGCTGTGCGTGAAGTGCGGGCTAATGACGACTTTCAAGCTGTGAAAACAAGAAAACGGCGGGTACGACTTGTACAACTGGCGACGGACTCGACTTCGGCGGACGACACAAACAGACGGGATGAGCTGATGGATGATCTCCCAGGAGTGAAGAATGCTGGAAGGACTTCTTCTTCTGAGTAGAGACTGATTCTGAGCACGTGGTGTTACAGACCACACTAGGATACTGCAGCGTGGTAGAAGATTGATACTGTCTTCGTACAGTAGTAAACATATTTATTTATTTATTAAGGTCTAGGAATTACAACCCTTTGAGTCAGGGACTCATTTGCAAAGGCTCCACGTCATACAAAAAATGGATTAGAACACAGTACAATATGGAATATACAATTTAGACATCAGCTCTAGTACAAAAAATGACAGTAACATACTGAGATGAAAGAAAAATACATAAGCACAGACATGGTACATCAGCAGTTGTGAAGTATTAGTGCATTAAACATTTTTTAGAGTTTCATCTGCAGTCACAGTGGGAGTTAGACATAATATGATTAAGTAACTCAGTTTTAAAAGGCCCAAGCCTGGGGATTGATAAGATAGAGTCCGGGATTGAGTTCATCCAGAGTGGGGCCCTGTGGCAAAAAGACCTTTGGCCAGCAGTGGTCTTCACGAAGGGGACACGGAATGTGGCGGTGTCAGAGTGTCTAGTGGAGTGAGCTGGAAGGTTCTTTTGGAGGAGTTGAAGACAGCCAGGGGGGGGCTAGGCCCAACTGGATTTTTTTGGCCAGTAGACAGGTCTGATAAACTAGACGCCCCTGGAAGTTTAGCCATGATGAGCGCAGATAGAGGTCACAGGTGTGCGTAAGACGATCACAGCCTATGGCCAATCTGCAGGCTTTGTTTAGGGCACGCTTAATGCTGGACAGTGCTGTGTCAGAGGTGGCCCCGTAGATGATTATGCCGTAGTCTACCAGTGAAAGGATGGAGCTGGAGATAGCTAAGCATAGAGCCTCCGGAGGTAGACATGGCCTAAGCCTGTAGAGGAGACCGATTCTTTTGTTTATTTCAGTGCAAGTTGATGCGATATGCTCACGATAGGTAAGGGCGGAGTCTAGGGTAACCCCTAGATATTTAAAATTGGAAACAGGTTCCAGCGTGGTGCCCGTCACATTATGTATAGATAATTTTAAAGTGCTGTGCTTATGTTGTGGGTGGGCGAATAGCATGACTTTCGTCTTTTTTGTGTTGAGTACGAGCTTGTGAGAGGAAAACCAGGCTTCAATTTGAGTGAAGGAGCCCTGCAAGGATTTTTGAAGCTGCATGGGGTCAGGGTGCCGACTGAAGATCACAGCATCATCAGCATAAAGGAGAAGACGCCCAGAGGAGGCCAGCGGCAATGAGTTCAGGTAAAGTGAGAAAAGGAGCGGACCGAGGATAGACCCTTGTGGGACACCCGATCGGACGGGAAGGTTAGCGGAGAGGGTGTTTCTTATCATCACCTGTTGCGTTCGGCCAGAGAGATAACTGGAGAACCAGCTAGTAGTTTCATTAGAGACACCGACAGAGAGGAGGGAGTTTATGAGCATGGTGTGATTGACGGTATCAAATGCCTTGGAGAGATCTATAAAGACTGGGCCAGCCAGGTCTCCATGGTCCAGAGCATCATGAACAAAGGAGGTGAGTTCTAGTAGGGCAGTGGTGGTGCTGTGACCTTTCCTAAAACCGTGTTGTTGTTGGCAAATTAGGTGTTGTGCATCTAGATAGTTAGTAAGTTGATCAGCCACTATTTTCTCCAGAGCTTTTGAGAGAGGGGGGAGTATGGAGATGGGCCTGTAGTTAATAGTAGAAGTACGTGCACCACTTTTATGTACTGGCATAATCCTCACCTTTTTCCACAAAGACGGGAATTGTTCCAGGCAGAGGGACATGTTGAATATTTTAGTGAGAGGTACTAGAACAGCATCAAGGGTTAAGGATAGCAGTTTAGCATCTAGTGAGTCACCACTATGTCTGGTCTTACCTAGGAACCTGGAAATATATGCACGGGCATCACTAGTGGAGATAGTCTTGAGACGAAAAGGTGGCGCACTGGGGGGGGTGGGAAATGTCCCGCATCAGTACTGAAAAAGTCGGGAGGGAGAATAGAACTTAGGTCTGAGAATGATATATTGAAAGCAACTGCTATTTTGCTGGGTTCTTGGGTAGGGGTACCATCTAGGATAAGCATGGCAGGGGAAGGGGAGGGAGACTTTCCACTAAGTTCCTTTATATTATCCCAGAACCTCTTTCCATCACCCAAGGTGACAGTGAGTTTTGTTTGGTAGTAAGCAGCCTTTGCCAGCCGAATTGCCCAGGTGCAGGTATTTCTGGCGGCACGATATCGTTGTCGGTCAGTGGGTTGACCTGACTGAAGAACTCTGCACCACCGGTCATCACGCACCTTCATTAGATCGAGCAAAGTCCGAGTTACCAAGGGGGATGATTTAGACTTTTCAATCCGTTTGACGTGGGGGGCGAAAATGTCACAGGCGGATTGGAAGGAACTAATGAAGAAGGACAGGGCAGCATCAACTGACGTCAAGTGATCAAGAGGGGACCAGTCGAAATTCCGAAGTAGGTTTCTGAGATGTTTTAGAGCCCCCTTCTTGAGTTGGCGACACATGGAGATCCTAGGTGGGGGTGGTTTCCAGCTATTTGTCCAGAGACAAGTTACCGGGGAGTGATCACTGATGGAGTCCGATTGGACCTGGACATCCAGTATGTGCTCAGGATGGTTTGTGAGTATGAGGTCAAGGAGGGAGCTGTGGCTCATATTTTTGTTCACTTTAGTAGGGGTGAGGACCATTTGGGACAAATTTTGGGCAGCAGCTGCATCCCTGAGGGGGGATGTCTGGGGGGCAAGCCAGTTTGAGTTAAAATCACCTAGGGCTATGACTTCTGAATTTTTTGGGAGTTGGTCGATTATATTTAGGGACGGATGTGAAGGCATCCCTTTGTTATGAGGGTAAGTATACTGACATTATGTAAAGGATTTTTCGAGTTTCCAAATTCAACCCTGACAGTGAGAGACTGTGCACCTTCCAAGGGCTTATGGTTGTAATGTTTATTCCTCGAAGGTGATCTCGAAGATACAGAGCACAACCCCGGCCCCGTCTTTTCAGTCTATCAGACCTGAGCAATGTGTAGCCAGGTATGCTTACAGCCGAGTCAGGGATATGCTGTGACAGCCATTTTTCAGTAACAGCTGTTACATCAGGGTAGTGGAGGTAGACCCAGGCTTGAAATGAGGCAAGTTTCTTTTGGAGACTACAAACATTAATGGTGGCCAGCCGCAGCCCCTTTTGTTTAGCTGGTTGCCGTGGGGTATGGAGGGTGGGACCAGGATTTGGGTGGATGTTGCCCACAAGTAGCAGGAGGATGATTGCTGTCCTGGTTAGGATAGTTTTGTGGATCTTTTTGGAGGTGCGTCGTGATGTGACCACATGATGAAGTGGTTTATTGGAAATATGGGTGCACGTAAAGTGTAGTATTTCCTGTCCATAATGAAATGGGGTAATCATGGTATCAGAGGTGGGGTGACATGAGAAGAGAGGAGGGAAGGGGATATAGGACATGGTAACTGATGAGGGGGTTATTATTGGTCGTGCTAACGCAGGAGGTAAAATTGGGGCGGGGGGTAGTGCTAGGACTAGTATGAAGAGGGCAGGGGGTAGTGGGTTGTAGGGGAGGGTTAAAACGAGGAGGGTAAGCCATGATGCAGCAATGTGGACAGAGAAGGATGATATGGTGATTATTATAGACATGCTTGGGAGGGAGTTTAAGTTTAACTTAAAGATTTTTCCCATGCTGGTTGTAATAATTTTTTTTTTTTTGTTGAATTGGGCTCACACCGAAAGATAAATCATGTAGTAGTTAAAAGAGCGAGAGAGAAAGATCAGCTGTGGAAGCAATGGCAGCCCCTAGTGGCAGGTCCCGATAACCTGCTAATGGAGAAGTTGCCTGATTGGTTTTTGCGCCTCACCAATCAGAAGAGCTCTCCGTGTGTATTTAAGGAGAGCACCACCAAGGGTGGTGGTGGGGGCGAGGGCAGTTGACATGCAGCGCCAACGGGATAGTACTACTGCACAAAGTGCATGGTTTTGCAGAGTTCCCCACTGTACCTGCTGCTCGGTTCCAAGGAGGCAAACGCGGGTCCCTTAATAGTTCAAGCCGTGGGTCCCTGCTTAGTTTTCGGCTCCGGGGAGGGAGTTCGTTCCCTCACGACCACCAGCACCCATGAGGGGAGCCTCGCTGTGTAATTCTGCCGAGGAAGAGGAGAAAGCAAGGTTAATATAGGTGAGTTTCGTGTGGGGGGGGAGGGGATTGACTAGACGATTTGGGCTGTGCAACTAAGGATTGTAGTATCTGCGTGGGACACAAAGAGATGGCGTCTCGCAAGTTTCACCAAATTTCTAGCAAAGCACAGTATTTTTGCAACACGGCGTTCTATTCTGCAGTTAGAGATGGCTATGGGGCTCAGGAGGCAGTCTCAGGTACAGAAACAGTGACCTAGCCCAGAGAAATTAGGTTTAAAATACAGCCCAGTACTTTTTGTTACACAATGTTAATTTTAACTGTTTCAAAATGGCTATGGGGCTCAGGAGGCAATCTCAGGTACAGAAACAGTGATTTAGCCCACAGGAATTCGGTTTAAAATACAGCCCATTACTTTTTGTCACACGATGTTAAATTACAACTGTTACAAATGGCTATGGGGCTCAGGTTTTAAAAGCACAGCACAGTACTTAGTCACATTGATATTAAATGGTTTGTACAGTCAAAAGGCAAGCTCTTAAGGTAACAGGAGAAAAGCAACATTTTTAGACCTTTTCCTGATTCATGGCAAACAGAAAAACTATCTCCACATGTGTGGGGGCAGTAATTGCACAGAGCGCTCGGTTTTGCAGAGTTCCCCACTGTACCTGCTGCTCGGTTCCAAGGAGGCAAATGCGGGTCCCTTAATAGTTCAAGCCACAGGTCCCTACTTAGTTTTCGGCTCCGGGGAGGGAGTTCGTTCCTCACGACCACCAGCACCCACGAGGGGAGCCTCGCTGTGTAATTATGCTGCTCGGTTCCAAGGAGGCAAACGCGGGTCCCTTAATAGTTCAAGCCGCGGGTCCCTGCTTAGTTTTCGGCTCCAGGAAGGGAGTTCGTTCCCTCACGACCACCAACACCCACGAGGAGAGTCTCACTGTGTAATTCTGCTGCTCGGTTCCAAGGAGGCAAATGTGGGTCCCTTAATAGTTCAAGCCGCAGGTCCCTGCTTAGTTTTCGGCTCCGGGAAGGGAGTTCGTTCCCTCACGACCACCAGCACCCACGAGGGGAGCCTCGCTGTGTAATTCTGCTGCTCAGTTCGAAGGCAAACACGGGTCCCTTAATAGTTTCAAAGCCACGGGTCCTGCTTAGTTTTTCGGCTCGGGTGGGAGTTCGTTCCTCATGACCTGGCACCCAGGGGAGCCTGGCTGTGTAATTCTACTGCTCGGTTCCAGAAGGCAAATGCGGGTCCCTTAATAGTTCAAGCCACGGGTCCCTGCTTAGTTTTCGGCTCCGGGAAGGGAGTTCGTTCCCTCATGACCACCAGCACCCACGAGGGGAGCCTCGCTGTGTCATATAACTGAAGAATGCCCAAAGAACTGTGGAATGATACAATAATTTGCCGGAGGAGGGCAAATTATAATTTCAGGGGTAATTGTTACTGATAAGGGCCAATGTCCAGTTGCTTAGAGCAATAGTTCAGGTACTTGGACCAATAGTTCAGGTACTTCGGACAATAGTTCAAGTACTTAGGGCAATAGTTCAGGTACTTAGGACAATAGTTCAGGTACTTTGGACAATAGTTCAGGTACTTAGGGCAATAGTTCAGGTACTTTGGACAATAGTTCAGGTACTTGGGGCAATAGTTCAGGTACTTCAGACAATAGCTCAGGTACTTAGGGCAATAGTTCAGCATAAGCAGTACAGTAATCACAGTAATTTCACAGTATAGGCAAATAGAACACTCTCAAATGAACCCCTGTTTCTATAGGTAGGGTATTCTGGAATAGGATCCCTTACTGTACGTTGTGGCTAGGGAATCCTTTAGTACCACTAGGCTGGCTTGCTCTATTCCGCTAGGCCGGGGCCTCCCTTTAGTACCACTAGGCTGGCTTGCCCTATTCCGCTAGGCCGGGGCCTCCGTTTAGTGTCTCTAGGCTGGCTTGCCCTATTCCGCTAGGCCGGGGCCTCCCTTTAGTACCAACAGGCTGGCTTGCCCTATTCCGCTAGGTCGGGGCCTCCCTTTAGTACCACTAGGCTGGCTTGCCCTATTCCACTAGGCCGGGGCCTCCGTTTAGTATCTCTAGGCTGGCTTGCCCTATTCAGCTAGGCGGGCCTCCCTTTAGTACCACTAGGCTGGCTTGCCCTTTCTCAGCAGGCCTCCTTTAGTACCACTAGGCTGGCTTGCCCTATTCCGCTAGGCTGGGGCCTCCCTTTAGACCAGGCTTTACCTCGGGCCTAAGGCCCTACCTTTACCTCGGGCCTGATGCCCTACGTTAGCTTGGGCCTGGTGTCCCACCTTAGATTGGGCCTGGTGCCCCACTTCACAATGAGCCTGGTGCCCCTCATTGCATTGGGCCTGGTGCCCCAATTTATAATGGGCCTAATGCCCCTCTAAACTTTGGGCCTGATGCCCCACTTTATACTGGGCCTAATGCCCTACTTTGCAGCTGGGCCTGAATTGCCCTTTTAAATTCATTGCCCTTTTAAATCTTTCAGCTGACTGAAAGCTGCTGTCATTTATATCACGAAACCCCGCCTCTAAATCCCGCCCCTTATGAATATTCATTGAGCCACTATGCTGGCCTTGTTTTTTGGCCCCTCCCCATGGGCGTCACTAGCCCTGCCTCTCTTTTAATATTAAAATCGAGGGTCCTAATGACCTGATGCCCCTGCGGCGCTCGGCCTCCTTCTGAGAGCACCTAATGCGCTTTTTCACAAAAATGCAGTCCCCTTACAACAACAGGCGGTCAGCACTGCGTGTGCTGCCGCCGACTCACCGCTCTGCTGTCTCCGGGAGTCACTGCTGTCACTGGGAGGCGGGAGGAAAGCTGGCAGTGGGAGGGAAGGATACAGACAGCAAGAGGGATGGCTCGGGGGGCCTCCGACGGCCGAAAAATGATGCGGTTTGCTTGCTGCCGACGTGGGACCGAGATTCATTTCAAACAACACTCGGGGGCTAAAAATAAATAATCAGAGGGCATAAAAGCTCTTAAAACGCAGCAGAAACAGCGTTGCTTCTTCGTGGTGCCCCGATGGCACCACCGACCACAGCATTACAGCAGCACAGGCTTCTTCAGGCAGTGGAGGCAGAGCAGGCACACAGCTAAGTCCTCAGGGATGGCTTCAACCCCCAGGTAAGCCCTTTTCTTATCCCTTTGACTTACTGTGTCCTCTCTCCTCAACAGCTGCCCAGGAACTGACCAACTGACTAACTGTGGAATTAAATTTAAAGTTAAACCTGCTTGGGTTCTAGAATGGCTGGATTGGAATGCTGTGCATGAGCCACTCAGCACAACATTCCATCCAGACCATATATGTATGTATTGCTTGTACATCTGTCTTTTTACCAGCTGTAAGTGCACAGGGGCACTTTTCTATTATTTACAGTGTTTTCTGTGTGTCAGGAGGTTGACTCTTTATTTCTAGGGGCCCCTTAGCACAGTACCCTGCTGCCTACACCTGCAGCAGGTACCCTGAGCATCTGTGTATTCTGCGTTGATTTATTTATTTTATTTCTTTTCTGGAATGACCACCTTTGGGGCATTACAGGTGATGCCTCTCCCTATACATCCCAGTATCCCCCCAGCCCTCCCTACCGCCTTCTCACATTGCTTGCCAACCTTAAGGTCATCTGATATGATTACCCCAGGTCCCTTTCCATTTTTGTTGTTGTTACTACCTCCCCCACCATTGTGTAATCTTCCCCAGGGTTTTTGTTTCCCAGGTGCATTACTTTGCACTTCTTTGCATTGAATCCAAGCTGCCATACTTCTGACCATTCCTCCAACCTTGCCAAGTCCCTTCTCATCCTTTTCATGCCTCCTTGTGTATCAACCCTGTTGCAGCTCTTTGTGTCATCTGCAAAGAGGCATACAGTACTTTTCCTTCCAGTCCCTTTGCAATATCACTTATAAAGATATTAAAAACTCCTCCTTTAATCAATTCTTCAAGCTGGTGGGAATGGGAGATGAACTGAAAACTGGACACTTCTTCATCCAGTCACGTAGTCTTCTCAGGAGAAAATGTAGCCACGACCACATCAGCTGTGTACAGATTGGCGATTACTGTACTAGAGTGCACCATCAGATCCTTTTGAGTCTCATTCTTTAGCTTTATGTTGATTCTCTTGACCATCACGTTGGCTCCAGGCAGCACTCCTCGCTGGACCATCAGACCATTTGGCAGACCTCTTCCTGGTGACTCCACAATAATGATTTGGTCTGACAGCGACTCACTGCAATCCACTGCTCCTTCCACCACACACTCTGTGCTAGAGTGTACTATCAATGGATCATTCCCTTCTTTTTTGATAACTCCAACAATCTCCTCTTGCTGGCTGCAGATCTTGGTCTCTCTCTCTCTCTGTCTCTCTCTTTCTTTCTCCAGGTGAGAAGTACTCACAGTGGCATGAATTGGTAAAGTCTGATAGATTCTTTACCTACTTTCTGCAGGCACAGGTGAGCCAGGCATCCAAACATACTGGCATTTTCATTCCAATCAACACTAGTATCTTGTCCAATATCTGGGCATCAGGACAAATGAGAGCTAAAGTGTCGATCCTTTGAGGAACTCCAGCAAAAGTCTCTGGAAATTCAGTTTGCACAGCGATGTCACCATTGTAGGGGTAGCTGGCATTGTTCAACCCCCCGGCATAGAAAGTCCCTTTAGAGGCTACAAATGCAAATGCTTTAAGTAGCTCTGGTAAAAAGATCGATAAATGATGGTGACCTGTGACCCATTGTCCAGGAAGGCTTCACACGGGCATCCCTCAATAGAAATCTTTATAGTAGGAGTAGTACCCATCAGTCCAGACGGTAACTTGTTTCTGACAGATGCATTAAGGCTGTCCATCTTACGGAACTGTTCACTCTGAGTATCTCAGGCTGCCCCTTAGCGGGCTCCATTGTCATTTTCCTGTGGCTGTTGCTGTCTCTCCCATTTCTGGTTCACTAGCTGCTGATTCACAGGCCTAACACAACCTTGTATGATATGTCCATCTTCTCCATAATGAAAACAGAACCAGTCACCTCTGGGTACAGTTGAGTATCGAGGGCTGACTCTTGAATCAGAGGAAGGATTCAGCGGGCATCCACACCCAGGTGGCAAGGAGCTGGCTCATGGGTGAGGCATCTGTGTCATCTGCATGGCTTTGACACACTCAGTGAGTTCTTTTACCTGCCTTTTCAGGTCTGAGATATAATATTTTCTTGGTTGCTTTCAGTTTGAGGCTACAAGGGGAAGGCTTTCCCAGTAGGCACTGACAGTGAATTGGCAATGTCTTCCTGTGACTCTTCCTCCCTCACCTCATCATGAAGCTGTCAAAAGTTAGGAAGGTTGGCTCAGCGTTCTTTTAGTCTTAAAGTTATCACAGTCCAATGGGAATACACAGCACCAGGCAAGATTTGGTCAAGTCTCATTTGGGCAACCTGTGCAGGGGTTGCTCCTCCAGCCTCAACTATTTTATGAATCATTGTCTGTACTCAGGTCATGTAATGGGACAGTTTCTCTCTCACTTTCTGGATGGTGGTTCCCAGCTCAAAAATGAGGTCTTCCTTACACTCAACTGCTCCATAGGAACTTCTCAGTATGGTGAGATGGTCACTAGCAGTGCAGTCTGGTTGGTTGGCTCGCAGTGATTGGATGACCTCCAGTGCCATACCTCTCAAACTCTCCACTATGCATTTGCATTTCTCGTCATCCGAGCATTTTCATACTTGCACCATCTGGGTGGCTTGACTAATCCAGCTCTTGTAGTCATCCTCTCCGGAGGGCATGGGAATAGTATCAGAGAAAGTGTGCAGTCTTCTGTACCGTTCACAAGGTGGCATCAAGTAAAGGGACCACTCAGGTCCTCCAACCCAGAGTTCACCAGTGGGTTTCTTCTTTGTTGGGTCACTCTCTAGGAATATAGCTCTAATGTCTTGAACTGTCTTCTGCTCAGTGGCTAATAAGCATAACTTCTTTTCAAAGTCACTTGATTCATTAGGGTCCTCGGCAGGAGGATTCAGGGTGGCGTGGGTAATTAAGACCCACAGGGTGGGGTCTCCATCAGCAGGGGAGCTGATCAGGCACTCTGGAAGGATCAAGATCCTCTCGACATTCTATCAAAACTCTATAGGCTTGCTGAGCAGAACTGTAAATCCCTCCACGTTCAATAACTTTTCCTAAACATTTTATGCTGCCTAGGACACTTTCAACATGGTCCCTTGGGGTTGTGTCAGGGATCCCTTGTACCAAAATTGCTTTTTTCAGATCGACCTCTGCACCCTTGCACCAGTCTCACAATGAGATGTGATCCTTAATAACTTGAAATATTTATGGGGGGGGGCAGACTGTTCCCAATAGAAAGAGAGGGTTGCTGCAGAAATGCCCCAAATCCCAGCAGTGACCTCCAATTTTGTAACCACCCCTTCCCCTCTGTCTGCACACCGACACACAAATGGTGCTGCCTAAGGGATATAGTATGGTGCCTGGGTTCGTGGTTATAATTGGCTTGGCAAGTAGCACCTCCACCTATGGGGATCCTTATAGCAGTGTACTGCCAGGGCGCTTCCCCACAGGAAATGAAATACAGCCCCCTCCCCTGAAAACAGGTAGAACAATATACAGTCCCCTCCTCACTTATTATTGTAAGCATGCAAATATTACAGTACACAATAATGCAAATAATTCAGCAATTACAATAAAATAAACAAGGGGGTTAATTTGGGGTCTGGATAATGAGGTGAGGGACAAGGGAAGCAAAGGGTAATAAAACATTCAACAAGAACCTTATAATAAAAACCGTATGCAGGCAGAGTGAACAGGTAACACAGTATATTACACCCAGTATTCTCTGTCCCAGTCCCTCTCCCCCACTGGTGCACTAGTTAACCCCACAGTCCCTGTGGGAGCTCCCAAGTACCTTGAGTGTACACTGAGGAGTTGCAGGCCTGTGGCTAGCAGACACTGGGTGCAACACCATTGCAATGGGTTGGATGCTGCAGATACAAAGTACCAGACTACACCAGGGGGCGTAGGAATACAGTTTATCCTGGCTGTGACTGTCACTGTGGGCATAGCTAAGGTTGCAAAGGAAGCCCAGGTGGAAAGTTAACTAGCTAGGTAGCTGAACAGTTAGAAAAGTATTTGGTTGGGTAAAACCCAGTACTCACAACCTTTTGGAGGATAGGAGATGCAGGAGTTGGGGGATATCTCCCCTTGCAGGCAATTTGGAAGAACAGGCAAACTGGTGTGGAATGCAGCTGATGATCATTTTCACCCCACAGAGGGACTTGTCTTCATCCACCTCACCGGGTAGGCAGACTGTTATCTTCACCCCACAGAGGGACTTGTCTTCGCCCACCTTGCTAGGTAGGCAGGCTGTCATCTTCTCCCCACAGAGGGGCAATAGATAGGTAGGCAGTCTTCACCCCACAGAGGGACTTGTCTTCCCCCACCTAGCAGGTTGGCTAGCAATTCAGTAGGCAGGCAGGACCTCAGTGCTTAGGTGAGAAGAACTCACAAGGACCAATTACGCTTCCCGGCCCTGGCAGTAGTCCAGGATCTGGCCGGAGAAGCGAGGATGTGAGTGGCTCACCGGCTGCACAGGGATCAGGCGCAGGAGGTGCCACAACAAAATTAAAGTGCTCCCCAGCTCAGTTGCACTCCAGAAGTGAGCCGGGGAAGCAAAGAAGTGAGCGACTGCTGCAGGAGCTTTGGGTGGAGGAGGACTCGGGGGCCCTCAGGTAAGCTCCCGACTTGAGAGGGGGGTTACAATAGTAATGCCTGTGACCAGCAAAACTGTTGTTTGTGTATACCCTACAAAAAATTCTGAGGTCCGAGATTGAAGATGGTGTCCTATGAGAAGCTTGATGTTGAAGAGTAGCACCTCCTGCATGAATTTTATCCCTTTCAATTTTAATTTACAGGTACGACATCTAAGTCTTTGGGGCTTTTGATACTAGCAATGCTAATTTTAAAAACTCTTAATAGCAGTCTGCACTCAGAGAGTGTTTTTCAACTTGCAGTTTTGCAGTTCGATGTTGGGGAGTAGCATCCACTGCATGATTTATATGTGCTACTATGTTAAAACTGCAGATATACCATCCTAGCCTCTGGAGCGTCGGTGTGGTGTAAAGTTTTTTCAAGTTTTATTACTAGCAGTCTGTACTCATAGGGTGTTTTTCTTCCTTGCTGCATTCCATTCCTGAGGTCATTACTGGTTCTCTGGGATCTGCATGAACTGAATCATGGATTTGTGACAGCAGTGTATCTGACGGAGAAGACATTAGAGTGGAGCCAGAATGGGAAAGCAAGAGTGGATACAGGAGTGAGTAGAGCAGCGCGAGTAGAATAGCAGTGTGAATGGAGCAAATCACACGAAGAACAGGCAAACTGGCATGGAATGCAGGTGATGATCATTTTCACCCCACAGAAGGACTTGTCTTCACCCACCTCGCCGGGTAGGCAGGCCGTTGTCTTCACCCCACAGAGGGACTTGTCTTCACCTACCTCGCTGGGTAGGCAGGCCATCCTGAACATGGACCGAAAGACAAGAGACCATAATAGGAATTAAACTTGGAGACCTGGTGAAACTGACCACTGTGAAGACACAAAGAAATCATGGGGAAAACCGAGGGAACTGATTGAGCTGTGTAAGAAGTAATGAAGCAATGTAGCAGCAGGTCTGGTGTACTCGGTCACACTGTTTAATAGTGTGGAAATTCAGAGCCATTAATGCCCTACTAAAGCAATCAGTATTTTTATACTTCTTGGTTATGAGCTCCCTTATACACCAGGTTGCACCAACAAGGACCACAAGGACATCCAACAAAATCTCCATAAAAATCCCCTATCGTCACACCACCCAAGGTCAGCGATCTTTCGAATACCGGGCTCTGCTATGGCTTACCTCTCTCCCACCGGAACTTACCACCATTAGCAAAATTGGCTTGTTCAAATATGCACTTAGATCCCACCTGTCCAGCCAAAGACAATGCACTTGCCCTACCTGACCAACCCACCTGGTACAAATTGTTTGACTACCCCACCAAATGTGCACTTATGCTACTCACCCATTCCGCTGCTTCCCCTTGCTACTCCCACCTCCCCACCATCCTCTACAAACCTTTTTCTCCCCCTACCCTGTGTCCTAGTCCCCCTTCCCCTCTTTCCCCAGGGCCTACGCCCACCATTTTCTTACCCTGTCCTTTCCACCCCCACGCCCTCCTGACAAGGCTGAGCTCTAGCCAGAGGTTCCGCTTGCTGTACCCTATTTCTATTTCCACCCCCTTTCACCAATTACCTCCCCTCGTTCTTACTTCTTGCTTCAGTCCTGACTCTGTCTGTGTGTCAAGACACACTTCCTATTCCCAGGTCCATTGTTAAGTCATAGTGCTTTTGACATTTGTCTTATGCTGTTTTTTAAACTGTGCTTTACGCTTGTACGTTTGTATTTTTCTTCCTGACGTGAAACCTTTGTAAATGAGCTAGTAGCTCAAAGGTTGTAATCCGAGACTTCAATAAAATAAAATAAATAAAAATAAATTATAGACTGATCTAAGTGCTCCTGCAGAAGATCAGATGCTCTGATTTGTGAAATGGAGACACTGTTTAGGTATGACCTACTAATCAAATGCATATTTAAATTAAATATACACATTAGAGTTGGATACATCAGAAAAACAGATTTAGCTCTCCTTGTCCTTAATACGTATATCAGTTTGCTGTTATTGAATTTTAGTTTGATGTAAGTTAGAATTTTTGCACCAGTAAAACATCACGTGACCCCCTGGCATTACTAATAGGGACATCACATCAACTGTCCCTTAGATCTGAGAGGTCAGCATTTCTGCAGGACATGCTGAGGATAGTGTCTGGATTTTAACAACTGTTTTCCTGAGTGGATGTAAGTCTTATTAGCCTTAGATGATAATTTAAACATAATAGTGCTTGAAAACTAAGGAAACAGATTCCTTTTAAATTTAACTTTGACCGTGGCATTTTCTCTGGTACATTTAGGCTGTGTCATAGTGTTTTGTGTAGAGGTTTTCTGTAGCTGGATACCAACTCTGTGGAGGTCAAAGATCGTGGTTTCTGAGAGAAAATTCATTTTCAATAATATAAAGTGGATAAATTTTGTCTGTCTAAATAATAAGAAAAGGGGAAAATGATGAGAGTGTAACCCTCCTACAAATGGGGTT
Source organism: Neoceratodus forsteri (assembly GCA_016271365.2). Lineage (NCBI taxonomy): Eukaryota > Metazoa > Chordata > Ceratodontiformes > Ceratodontidae > Neoceratodus > Neoceratodus forsteri. Next base: position 256,417,992 of record JADMNL010000025.1, read on the forward strand.
CCCAAAAAGTCTTCCTTGAGTTTGCCTAAATGCTCACTGCCAGGCTGTGTCCTGCGTTTTAGCAGTTTAAATGTGATTACCAGAGCTTGTATAACCTCTATGAACTGTCTCTTTAAGAGCTGCCTAATTACAGCTTAAGTAATCTGAGATGGAGCTCTGTTGAAAGATGTAACTATTTGCTGAAAACCGTTTAGATTGATAATGATAATGTAGTTTGTCTAACCTGCTTTCTTTGTAGCAAGGACTGTTTTGTTTGTCACCGCTATCTTGGTCCTGGACTGCAAATTGGACCAATCAGTTCTGGTGGGACCTAAAATGTAGCCGGACTACAGGAGCTGTCTGAATTCAAAATCTATAGGAACTGTGGTTTGAGTTTTTGCCCCTTTTTTGCAACTGAAGGGGGAGCTTTTGCTTTGACTGACAGCCAATTCAGCCAACCAAACCTTTTGGATCTTGGGGAAGTCCTGGGCTGCTTGCAGTTTTCAGTTAGAACTAAACTGGAAGCTGAGCAAGAAGGAGCTGAAGTGATTCTGAGAGCAATCCTGAGTGGATTCGCATGGGAGAACTATGAAAAGGCTGAGAGTTTGGCCTCTATGTCTGCCTACTGCCCCTGAGAGGGAGAGAAGAGAATTATTTTGGACTAAATCCAAGTTTGTGTGACTAAAGTAAGCTACAGTACTGAAGTGGGCCAGGCTCAACCTGAAGAAGACCGAATATTTTTGCTGAATACGATCGGCCTGTCAGGAGTTCCAGCTACCCCTAAGCTCCCGGTGTGTGCAGAGATCTTTGCGATTGTGCCCGGGGGGCGCTTTGCCTGGTACAGTAGAATTCCATACATGTAAATGTGCTATGAGCTGCTAGTGGGTTGTGAGTTAGTACCACACTGTATGAACTGTGTTCTGCTTGCTGGAAGCTGTATCCAGCCCAAAACGGACTGCTTCCAAACTTGTCTCCATGCCTTCTGGGCTTTGCCAGACTGGCCCATCCAGACTACCCATTGCACAGAGAAGCCATCGACGAGAAACCTGCCTGGGGATCAGCCCCCTGCTCCATGCTTGAACAGGAACGATGCCTCTGCGACTTGTGTGGACCCTGCTTCTGCTGGCATTCCAGATAAACCACCTGCAGTCTCAATTTTCATCCAGCCTGTGTTCAGTCTTGGGTATCGTGAGTAAATACCAGGGTAGCTCCCTACAACAACAGTTTAATCTGAGTGTGTCATCTGATTGTCTTGTTGTTTTGTTTCCTTTTCGAACTGAGCCCTCTGGCTCTGGATTACAAATATTATGTACTGTGCATGTTGTGTTTTCCATCACAGGGCCCCAACCAGCTGCAACCCTGGGCAACTGTCCTGGCTAGCCCATCTCTTCTCTACCTGGGTACCCAGAGGTGGACTGTGTGTGGTGACTCAAAGCATATGCATAACTGCTTGACTGATATAACCTTTAAGCTAATTAACCTGATTTTGCCCTTCCCTTGTTCAAGTCCCCTGAATAAATCAGATCTAACTTTTCTGCATGTAATCTGCCTGTGGTTCTAGTTTGTGCTCAAAGTACTGTATTGTTGCTATTTGATGTGCTTAACCTTGTTTTACAGGGGGTCCCCAGGGTTGAGCCAGAGGAACCAGCCCTGGTGGTAAGTGCAAACAGTGTGGGTGCTTGTGTGGTGTACCGGGGTATTGTGAAAGTGATTACTGTACAGTGTTCAGGCCACTAGAGGGGATAGAGGGGGGTTACTGTGTCCCAGAGGGCTGTGCCCAGGTTAGCTTGACCACTACCAACCTCGACCTCCGTGTGGAGGTACCGGTTTTAGAATTCAGGCCCCTGAACCTGCTACTAGCCAAGCAGGCAGGAGTAGTAGCCCTTGGGATAGCGCCACCTTGGGGTTACAAGAGTATAAAAACAAGCTAATTCATAAGGGCACTAATGATAGCTAGAATCAGTATTGTTACCGAACTAAAAAACTTTGGTGCCTGATTTGTGGCCTGTATTACTTTGTATGCTTCTTATTTTCTTGTGTAGTGACCCAGTGACTCGAAGAAGAATAGCTGGCAGTACTGTATAACCTAGCGGTTAGAGTAACGAGCTGTGAATGAGCTTGGCACCTCCAGCAGACCTGGGTTTGATTCACACAGCCTTCTCTTATACTCTGTGACTCTGAGCAAGTCACTTAACCATCCCAGTGCTCCCAGGTCTCCCCTGAAAACAGGCACTTGTGCCTAGTGGGCCTTACCCAATTACCAAAAGAATAATAAATCTGCTTTGAAGAAACTCTGTTGAGTGTGGCCTCATAGAGGAAAGAGAAACCTGAAGGAGAATTTTTGAGAAGTAACCCTAACATAGGTAATATACCCATAACAATACCTCTAATTTAAATCCCAGGAATGCTGAGCAAACTGCAATCATTCCACTGAAATGAGCTGCCTCGAAGCTTTAGAATTGTATGCCAATTTTGGAGTTTAGAATGAAATTCAAACTCTGCTGCATGGTCACGCTCACTCCTGCAATGTAATGTCAGATTTATTTTTTAACCTAAAGAAAGCAGTCACCTCAAAATCTTCTCTTCAACTCCTTACTGCTTTATGGTTTATTATTTTAAAGTTTTATATCCTTACTTTGTTTAGTTATATAATTAACCATCATTAGGGTCATTTTTGTTATAGTGTGTTGATATTTAAGACATTTCTTCAGTTCCCAGTTGGTTTCCAGGAACTGAAGGCCGTTTTTCAGCATGGTTCCCATTCTTAGGGAACTGCTTTAAATTTCTCTTTTTTAATGTTTTTAACTACTTTAAGTGAAACCACATTGTGGTTTCTCCTATAGTATTTTCATTCCTCAGTTTCAGGGAATCAAGATGATATTTGACCTTTTTAACATTGTTTTTGATAAATTTTACTCGTGGTTTGTAATTTAAGGGAATCAAACCACATTTCTGACATATAAAGCCCTTTTTATATTATATAGGGTTTTTTACATTTAAAATCTTTTTTATCAGGTAACTAATAATGTCTGTCATGGTCATCAGTGTTTGGCATGACTGACAGACCCAAAAAGAAGATGGAACCTACAGGCTTCAAAAATTGTAAAGCTTGTTTTGAACTACTGGTTAAGGCAGACTGCCATGAGTTGTGTTTAAGGTGCCTGGGTCTAGATCACAATTTTGTCAGTTGTGAACTCTACAGAAAAGGGCTAAAAAATTAGAAGACCTTATGGATTCTCAGTCTACCTGCACATCACCTAAATGCTCATTTGAGGATCAAACCCCTCCAAGTAAGCTGCAGTCCCTGTCAAAGGGGACAGAAAAGAAAAATGAGGCTGCCAGATATGGTACAGAAATCAGGATGTCCAAAAGGGGGGACCTTGAATCCAGCAAAAATAAAAAGAACCTTAGCGAAGACACCGGAGATGGTGCCTGCCAAGAAAAAAAACAAAAAGAAAACATATCTCCAGTAGGCACAAATGAAATGCCCTCAGAAGAGGACATGACTAAGCCAAGGCAATTCCTTTAGACATTCCAGGCTATACGGAATTCCATAAATATGCGTGTCCCCCTTCCCCAGGCTCTGGTTCCATTCCTCGTGCCTGTGAAGGAGGAGGAGGAGGTTGAAATATTCTATAAGGAGGTGGAGGAGGAAGGAGAACTCACACAGCTAGATGGTTCTCCAGAACATTAATTTTTCTCACTTCCTAGACCCTCAAATGACTGTACCTCTCACTACACATTTGCAAAGCATATGGCAAATATCCCCATCACCTCACAGGAAACTGAGGAAGATGAGGATGAAGTGGAATTTATTTATGTGATGGGCTTAACTCCCACAAAGAGATTGTTGCTGTCCATCCATAAGTCCATTATGAAAGCCACCTGTAAAATCATGTCAGCACCCACATTGGCTGCTGGCATTGATAAGAAAATTGAGAAAATTACCAGGTGGATAAACAGGGAGCTGAATACTTGCATTGTCACCCTGAAGTAGAAGACATGGTTCAGACTGCCATCTGTGATAAGGCCAAGGTTCCCCTTTCTTCCCATTCTCCTGAGAAATTCCAGGAAACTGGATAGCAGGGCCAAAAAAAGCTTACACTTCAGCTTCTCTGCTCCTAAGGCAGGCAGCCTACTTGGCCTACAGAGCACAGTACCATAAAGCCCTTTGAAACTCCATACTGGCACTGAGCAAGAGGGTTACTGGTGACTTGGCACAGGATTTGGCTGACAAAGCAACAATCATAGATGCTGCAAAGTATCAGTTCCTTGTGTCGGTGGGCACAAATGACATTGATCCAGGGTCATGACCCATGTAGTGGTTTTTCCCTGTGAGGGAAATTCACTGTTTGGTGACAAGACAGAGGCTTGCATGAAGAAGGTGGGTGAATACAAATTCATGTACAAAAGCAACACTAAGAAGGGAACATGCCTCCACTTCCTGCAGGCCTTATGGATGGGGACTTAGAAGTAGGGAATACTTCCCCTGTGCTTACATATCCTATGACTACCCTCCACACTGGGGTTACTTTAGAGGTAGGGGTAGAAGGGGAACCAGGCATGCACCTGCACAACCAGGCCCCAAAGCTCAACCTAAGCAAATCCCCTGACAAGTCTGTACATCTCACCCATCCATTTTCAGTGGAAGGAAGGCTGACTCATTGGTTTCAGGAATGGACAAAAATAACCATAGACAAGTGGGTCCTGGAAATAGTGGGCCCAATTTTTAATCACAATGTAGATGCTGCAAGTCCCTGGTGCACTGAACATATGGCTCAGAGGGCTTGCAGCTTTCCTTTGATGCAGATTGCAATTATTTTTTGGGTGCGCTAAATGCCTCACATTAGACCATCTCCCCTCTGGTCTAACTTTGCACCATTTGGGGGTCCTTTTTTATGGGGCTTGTGCCAAACATTTCGTGCAAGCTGCAGTAAAGTGTAGAAAATGTTGCAACTGCATCAAACGTGCTAAAACTGGGCGCAGTTGCAGCAGTGTGTTTGGCACAGTTGCGTCAAACACTGGAGTTGGTGCAAGATGGTTCTATGTGATAGCAGCGATCTCACAAAGGCGATTGCTGTTACAGCGAATGTACATCGGCGAAAATCAGTTTCTCCGACGTACACCCTGGTGCATGGTAAAAGGGTGCCAGGGACTTGTTTTTTTTATGTGGGGGGGCTGTGCCCCCCACATCCCCCTTCTAAAGGATTCTCAACTCCAGGGGGGGTGCATGTTGGGGGGGATGCATAGTCATTAAAAAAAAAAATTTCAGGAAGGCGCAACAAAATATACACTCGCCCAGACTCGAACCCGGAAGCCTCACAGCTGTAGCCTGCCACTCACCCACCATGCCACAGAGCCAGCTCAGCAGCCCACTGTCACACCATGCTACACAAACCCTCCCTCCCCTTCCACTGTGATTGCTCCCCCCCACCATGCGCGTGTACATATAGTGACAGGATGTCGCTATACCTGCAGTGGCCCCCCCCCCATTCAGTAGCCCTCTGAACAGGTGCCACTATTGAGTCGCCCTTTTTGTGAGCGCTCAATAGCGAGCGCCTTTATCACTGGATACCATGCAGGGCTTTGCACAAGCACGGCATCGCCCTTTGAAAATTGGCCCAGTGAGTCAAGGTTTGTCTATAAATTTCAGAAGACTCCCAAGACTGTAAAACCACAAGCTATTCCATCCACACATCCCAACAGAAAAAATCCTGCTGGAAATGGAGGTAACAAAATTACCTCAAGCAAATGCAGTGGAAATACCTCCTTTACAGTAGGGAAAGGGACTTCACTCAAGGTATTTCCTAACCCACAAGAAAAATGGGGAGTGGCGACTCATTTTATAGCTGAGATATCTAAACAAACACTTAAAGAAAGAAAAATTCAAGAGGGTATCACTGGGTCCAGTGATCCTGTCTCTACAAGAAAGAGAGTGACTGGGTTCACTGCATCTGAAAGATGCATATTGTCGCATACCAGTCAGGCCCAGCTACAGAAACTATCTCAGATTCAGGATAGGGAATTACCATTACCAATTTTAAGCTCTTCCCTTCGGCTTATCCTCAGCACCTAGGTTGTTCACAAAGTGCCTATCTGTAGTGGCAGCACATTTGAGGAGGCAAATGATGGTGGGTTTTCCCTATCTGGATGTCTGGCTAGTCTTAGGAAAAAACATACCAGAAGGCCAAGTCCTGTCTTCTACTGACACAAGGCACTTTAGAGGACCTGGACATCTTCATAAATGTTTAGAAGCCACAGACAGAACCAGTTCAGGTTCTGAATTTTGAATGTGCAGAGCTGGATACCCTGCAAGGGAAAGCATTCCTTCCTCAATCAAGAGTAGCACATCTCATTGGAACTGCAAAATCCTTCAAAGACAGGTCAACCCAGACCTGCAAGGGATTTCCTGCATTTACTGGGGCACAGCGCATCATCCACTGCTGTGGTACCAGGTGTCAGGTTCCAGATGAGACATGTCCAATGTCACCTAGCGGACCATTTGGTCTCAGAGATGGGATCCCCTATCTAATTAGTGCCTGTCACAAAGTCTTTACTAAGGGCACTGCAGTGGTGGATGGAAGAATGCAACCTCAGAAAGGGCATTCCCTTCTTCACCAATCACCTATAGCCATATTCACAACAGATGCCTCCCTCTTTGGCTGGGGTGCCCACCTGGAGGATCTCACTGTAAGTGGTAGTTGGAGTACACAGGAGACTCAGGAGCACATAAGTCTCCTGGAGCTCACATCAGTGCATCTAGAAATACAGGCTTTTTCCTCCCAGACTGGAGGTTAGTCTGTCCAGGTCAGGACAGGCAACACCACAACAGTGTATTACATAAACAAGCAGGGTGGAACAAAATATTCAAAGCTGTGCACAGGGTCAGTGAAGATCTGGAACCTAGCACACTCCCTGGAGGTTCAGCATTCAGCAGTACATCTGCCAAGGAAGGACAATGTACTGGTAGATTCTGTCAGCAGAATCAGCCAGGGAAATCACAAATGGACCCTGAACTAGCAGGTGCTTTCAGTAGTGTTCAGACAATGGGGTACACAGGGAATGAACCCATCTGCATCCTGGGAGAAAAACCAGCTCCCACTGTTTTGTTGCAGATTTCCATTGGTGGGTACAGTCCCAGAGGATATTCTAGTCCTCAACTGGTCAGGGAAGTTTCTATATGCCTACAGGTAGGGAAATGGGTAGACTCAATGGGCCTAGAGGTCCTTGTCTGCCAGCAAGTTCTATGTTTCTGTTTCCCACCTTTCCCACTTTTGCTGAAAGTACTACTCAAACTGAGCAGGGAGTCAGCAACAATAATTCTCATAGTTCCAGACTGGGCCAGGCAGATCTGGTACTCCCTGCTCCTGTCCCTCTCCACCAAACATCCAATCAACCTTTTTCTGAGATACAATCTGCTGCCTTTGTCTCAGGGCAGGGTAACATTCCCAGATCCAAGAACTCTATGCCTCAGAGCATGATTCTTGGAGAGCTAAAGTTCAGTGGACTAAATCTCTCTGAGAAGGTCATGGAAGAGCTTGAGATTTCCAGGAAACCAGCAACAAGGAAACCTATGCCTCAAAATGGTAAAGAGTTTCCATTTGGTGTTCCCTTAAGCAGCTTAATCCATTGTGAGCAAATCTGGCTACAGCCCTGGATTACCTAGTGCATCTCCAGTTTTCGGGCTTAAGGCTCTCAAGCCTGAAGGTTCATTTGGCAGCAGTGTCAGCGTACGCTTCTGCTGGCAAGGAAAGGTCAGTGGCCTCACAACCCATTTTCAAAAAGGTTCTCTAAAGGCCTTAATCACCCATATCCTTCAGTAGGGGATCGTGTGTGTCCATGGGATCTGAATCTGTGCATTGGCCAGCTCATGGGTGCTCCTTCTGAGCCTATGGAAACTGCTGCTTTGAAATATATCACCTGGAAAGCAGTTTTCCTGGTGGCAATGACATCAGCCAGAAGGGTGAGTGAGCTACAAACCCTCTGCACAGATCGTAACTACATAATCTTCCATACGGACAAGGTTGTCCTGAGAACCAACAGAAAATTCCTTCCAAAACTGGTGTCTGAATTCCATCTGAATCAGTCAGTCACTCTTCCAGTTTTCTTTACAGCCAAATCCAGCTCAGGAGAACAAGAACTTCACAGTTTGGATGTGAAGAGGGCACTGAGCTACTACTTGAACCACTCGAAGGGTGTCAGGTCCACTAACACTCAGCTATTTGTTACCTATGGTGAAGTGGGGAAAGGAAAGCCAGCATCCAAGAGAACTATTTCTCATTGGATAGTCTCCTGCATACAGTTCTGTTATGATAAAGCTGGGAAATTGACACCTGAAGGCCTCAGGGCTCATTCCGCAAGGGACACCTCTGCCTCTGTGGCAGCATCATGAGGTGTTTTCTTGCAGGAGATCTGCAAACCAGCTACATGCAAAACAGTACACACTTTAACAAAGCACTGCATGCTGGATGTACATCCAGAAGGGATGCGGGGTTTGGCACTGCTATCTTGCAGAACCTTTTCCCTAAGTAGGTTCTGTATCCAGCCTCCCAAGGTAGTGCTATGAAGATTGCAGTTTGTTAAGTATAACTGAGTGATTCCTGGGGTTTGAGAAAAAAATACTCACTGTAGTAATGTTGTTTCTTCCAAAGGGATCCCCCAGTATGCTTGATAGTCCTAATCCCTGCCTCCTCTTCCAGAACCTGATAAAAGGTTCACACAAGAATCAATACTTTGTTTGCTTGAGCATTACTTGTTATTGTTCTTTTACAGTTGATTCTCTGTAGTCTTAGTTATTTTAATTTTTTCATAACATTTAAAAGCTGTTCTGCCACTTTGAAACAGTTTTTACAAACTGTTCTACAACACATTTTGGTACATCTTGTGATAGCCTTTTAGCTAGTTTTAGTGATCACTGCTCCCCCAAGCTCTTGAAAGAAATCTGGTGTTACAGTACAGGAGTGAGCGTGACCACACTGCAGAGTTTGAATTTAATTCTAAGTTCCATAATTAGCATAACATTCTAAAGCTCCTCAGTGGCTCATTCTGAGGGAATGATTTGCAGCCCGTTAAGTGTAGTGAGGGATCCCTGTGGAAGAAATGTCATTGCTATGGTGAGTAAATGTTTCATACAGACTTTTGACCTTGACGTGAAAAACTAGTTGTTTTTACCCACTGTTTTAGAAAGTGTGTCTTTGGAAACACTGTGCTAGTTTGTTTATATCATTGAGTTGTATCACTTTTTCTTCTGAGTAAAATTGGGTCAACCTAAAAAAATAAATAATCAACAAAAGAAAAAGAATAAAACAATAAAAAAAGTGAACTCGTAAATAAATAATGAAATAACAAGGTATTTCATATCTCCAGGTAGTCAGTTATATCTGATGAACGAGAAGCAACTCATAAGAATGATAAGTTCTGACAAACCTAAACATACAAGCCCAGATATTCAAAGGGGTTGCGCCCCGGCAGGATATTGAAAAGGCTGTCCGGTGCAGTGCAACTCCTGATGCGCAGGGGCACAATGTAATAATATGCAGCACAAATGCAGGGGGCGTGTCCATGCATATGCGACACATCCCAATATTCAGCCCGGGATGTGCGGCACATATGCTATCGCAACCTTGCATTGCACTGCATGTGGGGCTCAAAGTTTAACCCTTGCAGAGTAGGCACAACTCCCGGCCACTCAAAGGTGGGCTGCAGTATTGCAGGGCGCATTTCAGCAGCCCAGCCTTGGGTGGCCACCTGCCCACCCAGAACATCGTCCACAAGCACACACTGAACCTGGACCGCCCCCTGTAGCCACAATCACGCAGTATATGTATAAATCAAAATCCCTGGTAGTGTAGTGGCCCCACCAGTCCCCGATTCCCCGATACATAGCTGATATATGACCATCCCTGGTGGTGGGTGGTCCCCTTCCCATTTGATCCTGTTCTCGAGATATGTTACTATGATTGTCCCTTCGTGGTTCAATTCCTCGCCCATTGTTGTGATTGGTGTAACAAATTACAACATTCTCTGTTGGTCTAGGATCCTCCTCCCAGTCCCTGGATCGTGGGTTCGCCGTTTTTCCAGGGATCCAGTGGTAGCTCACACTTTCCTCATTCCACAGGACCCATTGTCACCCTACCTCCTCCCCCATCACGGTGGGCAGCAACATCCCGCCCGCATGTCGCCTGGCCACCCGCTGAATGATAGTAGTATGGGCTGGAAGTTCATTGGTCCCCTGATGAAATGGGCTTGGTAGGCATATTGTTAGATAAAGTCCCGGTATGTGAATGATCTCATTCACATATTTGGGACTGTCTATTACAGTATGCCCTGCAAGCCCATTGGTCCACAGAGGGGACCAATGGGCTTACAGCCCATACTGTACCTGTCATTTGGCGGGCGGCCGGGCGGTATGTGGGTGGGATGCTGCTGCTCACCGATGACAGGGGGGGGGGTGGGCAAGGTGTCCTGTGTGGGTGGGAGGAGTGGGGGGTGCCACTGGATCACCAGGGAAGTACGTATGGGCGTTTAAATGTGATTGGGGCCTTTGGAGGGAGGGGAGTCCACTAGACTACTAAGGAATGTTGTAAATTACATTTACCCCAGTCGCAGCAGTGGGCGGGGGGGTTCCACTAGACCACCAGGGATGGTCATAGTAACATATATCGGGGAATCGGGGACTCGGGTCAGAGGGGGGACCACTAGACCACCAGGGATGGTCTTGTATAATATGTATCTGGGAATCGGGGACTGGGGGGCCACTAGACTACTAAGGAGTTTGTTTTATACATATACCGCGTGATCGCGGCTATGGGCGGGGGATGTCCCAGGATCCCTACAGCTCACGTCATGCTGTGCAGGCACCAGGTGCAAGTCACCAGGCTGCCCTGCACAAGGCATGCAAATGGGGACATAATGATGTGCAAAAGGCCCCATTTGCACCTTGCATATATTATGGCCTCATTTGCATGCCCCCTGCTGAATATCGCGAGTGATGCGCCTAGCACAACTGCACTTGCACTGGCGCATCCCCGTGCTCCCTATTTGTGGCTTGCGCTGGTGCAGTGCCACTGCGCCATGCACAGTGTGTGCGCTGACCCTGCCATATTCAGTGGTGCTGCACCATGGCGCATCCCCATTGAATATCACCTGGACCTAGCCCCAGCACATCACAGTTGCGCTGTGCCCAGGCTTGCACCACTGCCTGGCGCAGTCTGAATATCTGGGCCACATGATCCCCAATTAAAATTTGGGATGTGAAAATTGCTGACCCCTTATAAGTATGAATTAAAAGACTAGAAGTTATGGAGTACAGCTAAAAAGGTAACAACACTATAAATTGTGGGGGACATCATACTACCTCATATTAGTAAATCTGTAACAGAAGATGAGGAGGGTATGGGGCCTGATTGACAGCTTTTAAACTTAAAAGAATTACAAAAAGGGGGAAGGTGTTAATGGACAATAATAAAATATAGAATAATACAGGGGAAGAAATGCATAACAAGAAATGTTGTGAGATGCTTAATAAACCCAGAGGTGAAGCCTGCATGCCTCCCCATCTGTTTAATGTAATTGCTGGGGTCTGTTTTTATGCCCAGCTACTGTATTAGAAAAAAAACAAGCATTTGTCAATGCCGAATGTTGCTTGCTTGTATGTACTGTTTAGGTATTTGGAAGTCATTGGAGTGCAAATATTGAAAATTTGCGAACTCATGAGCGTGCGTAGGAACTGCGCACTGCACGCTAGTAAAACAGTCATTTTTAGGAATTTTTTCACCAAATTTTCAACATAGCCATTTTAAGACCTCTGCTCATGAACAGTGTCACTGTGATTTTCTTAATGTGTCCCATACATGGATTTCGCACACCGACTGCGCCATTGTGCGCTACCATTCTGTACTATGGTAATCTACCTATTCTTTATGCTATGTATAATTTACTCGGTAAAACACCTATGTCTTATGCTATGTATAATGTATGTACACAACTGTATTGTCTCACCCTGTCTCGCCTCACTACTTGTTGTCTCCCCCTCCCTGTGACGAGGTGCCTTTGTAAATGAGTCTATGACTCAAAGGTTGTAAATCCGATTTATGAACTAAATAAAATAAATAAATAAATAAACACATTTTGGGCAAGATGTGAAAAATGACAGCTGTACTGCTCATAAGGAGGTGTGGTAAAATGGCAATGTTGGAAATCTGGAGTGAAAATATTGAAAATTCGCAAACTTACGAGCATGCGAAGGAACTGTGCAACACACGCTCGTAAAACAGTCACTTTTAGGAATTTTTTCACCAAATTTTCAACATAGCCATTTTAAGACCTCTTCTCATGAACAGCTCACTGTTATTTTCCTAACGTGTCCCATACATTGATTTTGCACACCGACTGTGCCATTGTGCACTACATGGGCGGAAACACATTTTGGGCAGGATGTGAAAATGACAGCTGTACTGCTCATAAGGAGGTGTGGTAAAATGGCAATGTTGAAAATCTGAGTGAAAAATATTGAAATTCGTGGAACTTACGGAAGGTATAGGCGCGCAACGCTACACAGAAAAATGTCATTTTAGATTTTACCAAATTTTCAATATAGGTTTTTGAGAGCCCACCTTATGAACACTGGCAGTGTCGCTTTATTAATCAGCCCTCAAAGGTAATTTTGGCGAGTGACAGCAAAATCACCCTTCGCCCCATTAACGCCATGACAGTGCAAGAATTCATGAGGAGGGGTCCCAAAACCTAATGTTGAAAATTTGACCAAAATTCCCAAAATGCCTGAGATATGCAACAAAGTTGAAAAACCCTATTTATTCCATTATACAGCTTACCGGCATTTCCTCAGTTCAGGTCGGCTTTGAAGAGTGCAGACGGTTCCCGTCCACCAATGATTGTTTAGCCGAGCACCAGAGGTAAGTATGGGGTGAGGGGTGTGGGGAGGCAGGGTGCGCAGGGTGGGTGCGGGTGGGGGCAGTGAGACTGCAGGACCGCTTTTTATTTACAGGTTTTTTTATTTAAATTAAGACGATGGGACATTTGCCATGCTGGGGTGGCCTCCGAGCATGGCAGCTGAAAGAGCTGTTTGGGGGCTGGAGCTGACGGGGATTGGGCACCGCCGCGCCATAATAAGATTTGCCACGCTGGGGGCTCCCAGCATGGCACCTGGAAGGTTTTTTGGGGGCGGTAGCTGTGGAGCCAACGGGGATTGGGCACCCCATTGGCATTAATATTTTTGCCATGCTGGGTGGGCTCCCAGCGTGGCACCTGGACAGCTTTTGTTGGGGGGTGGAGCCGACGGGGGATTGGGCACCCCGTCCTACTTACAGTGTGTGTGGGGGACGTTGGCATCAGCACGCAATATGCGTTTGCGTATGTGGGGGGAGCTCTGCTCACTGAAGCGGAGCTCTCCCTTTCAACTGTATGCCACTGCATTTTCCTGCTGTCATAGACAGCTGCAGCAGTCATTGGAGAACTGTGGCCGTGCCTGCAAACTCACTGACTGAATTGGAAGACGGGGTGCCACACCTCCAAAAACTCGGATGATGGCACTATGTTTCATGCACATGTGTGCAAGCAACATAAAAAGTGAAAAAACCCGTATGTCGCTGTTTTAATTTTTCCCTTTACATTTATAGGCAAACATTAAGAAACATAATTAGTAGGATTATTAATTCAATTTCATTTTAAAACTGTATTTCTTTTTTTTATGTGCATTAAGAAGTGAGCTTGATACTGTGTCAGCAGTCAGTTACCAAATGACAAGAATCAGAACAGGAATCGTGTGTAAAACAAAGATAAAACTAGTCAAAAGTAACAAGATATTAAGAGAAAGCTGTTTTTTGTACTGATTAAAATGTCCAGAAAGTAGAAACTACTGTTATTTATAGAAAAGCAGCACCACTCCAAAATATGGTTGTCATAGTGGCATTGTAATGAGGAGTGAAGTTTAGAGGTCGCCATGGTTTCTATGGGGGGGGGTGGAGAGAGAGATGAAAATGTTGACTTTTCAGCAGGATACACTATGACTTGATGAGGTGAGTTCACACAGAATAAAAGACACTGACACAGTATTTTAGAAAGGTTTATTTTTATATTACTTAAAAGATTCATATCCAGAAGCAAATGGTCTGATACCTTTTATTGGACCAACTTAGATGTTACAAAAAGAACAAAGTGCCTAAGCTTTTGGACCAACCAAGTCCTTCCTTGGAAGCTTAAAGATTCATGGCACTTGGGTTTGCCATGCAGCTGAGTGAGCATAAACTGTCCATTGGAAAATCTGGTGCGTGTTTGCTGTTATAACCCGTGGGTTATAACAGTGAATTATAACCAGCTTTTACAAAAGAAAAAAACAGTACCTGGTTATTATAAAGCTATAATAGGGGATCAGATTCCATTACCTGATCTGGATAGTAAATGTGATGTAGGGGAAAAGGCCAAAAGTATGGCACTGTAAAAATTAAAAACTACAACTCCATGTTCCCCACCTAGATAACCCCCCTAAGGGAAGAGCCACTGGAGGCTGGTCCGGCTTGTCTGGGTGAAATTGAAGGTTCGGTTCTGGAGCAGGAGCCTGGTTGGTGGTGTGGGACCTGCAGCAGGCAGCATCCTGCATCCTGACGTTTTTCCCTGCCCTTGGATATCATGTAGGCCTTGAACGCATGCATGGGATGCACGCATACATTTATTTTTGTTTATTTAAATCTTTGATTACCGAGTAGGTGCACTAATCCATGGGACCGTTTTTAGGTATGACCCAGGCCAACAGTATGGCACAATAAATTACATACCAGAAAACAAATTATACAGAAAGTAAACAGAACAGTAAAACACTACAAACAGCAGAGTGTACAAAGTGTTGGGGGAAATTAACACAATACGCTACATATTACAAATAATTGGGGAAAGGGTGATAGTATACACTATACAATTACATTTTGAGCAAAAATTCAGAGACCAAATCATTGGAGTTACAGTCAAAGGTAATAGGCAATAACAACTGGACTAGCAAGAAAGAGTCACAGAATGCTATGTTAGGCAAGGCAACTATAAGAGCTGGGTTGGCAGCTAAGATAGGAGGGATAGGTAGTAAGTTGAAGAAACTTACCCCGGAGAGCACAGGCATTTTGCCTCTTTCAGTAGCCAGGCTTTGAAACAGTGTTTGCAAGAGCTGTGAGTGTCTGCAGACTGGAGTGGGACAGGGAATCTGTTCCAGAAATAGGCAGCAGCAACTGACATAGCTTTGCCACCCATTACCATGGAGACTTTAGGGACTTCCATGGGGGGAACTGATGATACACGCAGGCTTCTAGAAGCAGCTCTAGCCTTCAGAAAGAATGCATAAGGTGAAACACTACCATCTCTAAGGATGTTGTCAATGATACAGCCCAGTGCATATTCAAAACGGCCGGAGAGAGGGAGCCAACCTAGCACCTGGTAAAGGCTACAGTGGTGTGTAGAGTAGGGTACTAGACGTACAAATCGACATACGTTATTATAGATGGAGTTTAGACACATGTGTAGGATCAAAGATACTGTGGAATATATGGGGGAGCAGAAGTCAATGATAAGTAGCAGATTGCCTTGGGCAATAGCTAAGTGGGCCTGTCTGGTCAGGAAATGTTTGAGCCGATATGCAGCCCCGAGTTTTTGGTTAACCTGACGTACAGTGGAGTTTATGTGCCCCATGTAAGAGAGGGAGGGGTCAATGGTTACGCCCACGTACTTGAAGTTGGGAACATTTTCTAGTGCTGGGCCATCGGGTGTAAGCACTGAGAGGGAGGAGTCAGACTTGGTGATACTGGCCAGGTAAGGTTTGGACCCAAAAAGCCTTAGTTTTTAGCATTGGCTAATAGCCTGTGCGACAGGAACCAGTTGTATGCTGAGCCATAGTTATGGGACAGGATAGAGGATATTTTTGCCAGTAACTTGTCGCTGTAAAAGAGTACGAGATCATCGGCATACAGAAGGGCTTCACAAGAGAGGCAGTCAGAGGGGAAGGAGTTTATAAAGATGGAGAGCAGTAGCGGGCCAAGGATGGAGCCCTGAGGGACACCTGTAGAGACAGGGAGGGCAGGGGAGATAGCAGGGCCAATATATACAGACTGGGATTGTCCAGAGAGATAGCTCCTAAACCACAGGGAGGTCTTTGGAGAGCAGCCAAGTTGGTGGAGAGTGAAATGTAATAGGGGGTGGTTAATCAGGTCAAAGGCTTTGGTCAGGTCCACAAACACAGCACCTGTCACTTTCCCCATGCCCATGTTTCTGTTGACGTGATCAGTAAACTGGGCCAGTGCAGGTGTGGTGCTGTGGGATTTGTGGAAACCACGTTGTTGGCTGCATAACAGATTATATTTCTTGAGGTGGTCAGAGAGCTGGTGATGCACAATCTTCTCCAAGAGTTTGCTCAGGTGGGGAAGCAGAGTGATTGGCCTGTAATTATCCGAGAATAGGGGGTCACCTGCTTTGTGAATTGGCACCACCCTGGCAAGCTTCCAGTTGTCCAGCATGGTAGAGGTGGTCAGGGTCAGATTAAAAATAAAGGTGATGGGTTTAGAGATGGCAGGGGAAATTAGCATAAGTACACATGCTGCGTGCATCATGGTGGTGATGTTCCCCTCCCTCAGTTTTCTGGCACCACTTGTACTGCCACCTGTGGCCACCCATGTGGCAGTATTGCAGTGGAGACCAGGCACCCTTCCTCGCCTGAGGAGGTGATCGTGCTTTGGGATGCATCACCATCCTCTACCAGCTGTCCCTCCAAGGATCGGGGCTTGTTCTGGAACCCAGGCAACTGGCATCACAAGCGATAAAGGTCTTCAAGATTTTAATGACTTATCTCCCCCAATGTAAAAAGATTTAGTTTAGACCCTCCTTTTATAAATCTGCCAAACACCCCCCTCTTATTGTACTCAAAAGACTCGCCAAAAAGTAAGTGAAAGTAAAAATAGGCTGATAGAAATGAGTATTTGCGAGAAGATTATGTCAGGTTATGAAGACCTGAAGAAGGAAATTAGAACTGGTAACTACTTCTTACAAGAACTTGTCACAATAATGAAAGACACAAATTCAGACAATAAGGGGCTGCCTGAATCTACAAATCAAAGAGTGTATATAGAAAAATATACCTGAAGAGAGGGCAATAGAATGTGGGGGACAAAAAAAAAATGCAGCTGAAACAGCCAAAAATATTGTGGAAAATGAAGCAAAGGAAATAGATCAACAAGAAAGGGAGTTGACAGAAACAAAGGAGGTGCTGGAATTAGAGTTGAAAGCAAGAAAAAACAAGCATTTGTCAATGCCGAACGTTAGTTGCTTGTTTAACGCTGGCACTTCCCTAAGCTCCCTTTGTACCCTGCAGTGTAGCTCATCTGGTCCCATAGCCTTACATACTTTCAAGGCAGCAACTTCTTTCAGTAACACCTATTTAAATCCCACCCTCCTATCCACCTAGCACCGGCAATGTTTTTTTCCTACCGAAAAAACTTTTAATGAGGACTGGCACAACCAGCCTGCCTCCACAGCCGGCCATCATCTTTGGCCTGGCAGTATAGCCTAGAGGTTAGAGAAATGAGGTGTGAACGAGCTTGATATATCCAGCAGGCCAGAACAGAGTTTGATTCTCACAACCTCCACTTGCATACTGTGTGACTCTAAGCAAGTCACTTAACTGCCCAGTGCTCCCAGGTTGCCCCTGAAAACAGGCACTCGTGCCTAGTGGGCCTTACCTGGTTACCAAAGACTAAAATAAAAAAAATAAATAAATAAACTAATTTAAGTGAGAGGCAGCAGCGCCAAGAATGCAAAGTAATCCCCTAAATTTAAGTGAGAGGCATCAGTGCCAAGACTACAGAGTAATCCCCTAAATTTAAGCGAGAGGCAGCAGTGCCAAGAATACAAAGTAATCCCCCAAATTTAAGTGAGAAGCAGCAGCGCCAAGAATACAGAGTAATCCCCCCCAGCAACAACAAGCAGTGATCTGACCACTCCGTCCATCCTTTGCCTCCCCCCGCACCTGCACCTGGCACCCAGTGCCCAATTCTCCTTATTAGGAGAAGGCAGTTGCCACCACCACCACCACCGCTTGCCGATCCAGCACAGCACAACCCTCCCTCCTCCACTGCTGAGTGCCGACTTCTAATAAATGAAACCGTGCTGCTTGTTGCTATTGCCCAGCCAGCAGATTACATTGCTAAAAAGTACGTTAATGCATCAGTTAGGGTTTTTATTAAATCGTCAAAAGCTGGAAAATTCAATGTTAGGGTTCCCACCCTTACCACCCCCTCCACCCTCCACACACCAACAGGCCTCGGGGTGTACCATGGGGTCATCAGGTCCAACTTTCACCCCATTCCATGTATAAACAAGCTGACATGGTACAGTATAGGAGACTGGGGTGAGAGTTAGGCCTGATGACCCATTGCACACCCCGATGCCTGTTGGCGTGTGGAGGGTGGGGTGATAGGGGTGGGAACCCTAACATCGAATTTCCCAGCTTTTGATGATTTAATAAAAACCCTAACTGATGTATTAATGTAGTTTTCTGCAATGAATTTCCCTTCTTTTTGAGATAGTATAATAGTATCCTTATGTTACTGTGGGAGCGAAGGGTCCAAATCCCACAAAGTTATGTGCATGCGTAGAATAAATTCAACAGACGCACATAACTTGAGCATTATCAGGACTTTTTTCACCAAATTTCCAACATAGCCCTTTGGGGACCCCACATCATGAACATTGGCACTGTCATTTTATTAATCTGTCCTGAAAGTTGATTTCGCAAAGTGGCAGTGCCATTCTGCGCAACAGGTGTGAAAACATGTTTCAGTCAGGATGTGAATAATGACAGCTGTATACTGTTCATGAGGAGGTGTGAAAAATGGCAATGTTGAAAATCTGGAGTAAAAATACCAAAAATTGTTGAAGTTACGCCTGTTTATTTATTTTAGTTAGTTGTTTAACCAGGTATAGCACACTAAGCTGAAAGCTTTTTTACAGGCGTGACCTGGGAGCACAAGGAGGTTAAGTGACTTGCTCAGGGTCACACAGTATGCAAGTGGAAGCTGTGGGATTCAAACCCAGGTCTGGTTTGCTGGATGTCACCAGATTTGCAGCTCAGAGCCTTAGACCACTGCGCTATACTGCCTCCTATCCTGCCTGCGTGTGTGTAGAACCTGTGCAATGCACACTTGTAACGCGGTCATTTTTTGGGATTATTTCACCAAATTTTCAACATGGGCTTTTGAGACCTCCCCTCATGAGCACTGGCACTGTGATTTCATTAATCATCCTGAGAGTTGATTTTCACACAGCAACCGCGCCATTCTGCACCACAGGTGTGAAAACACATTTCAGGCAGGATGTGAAAAATGGCAACTGTACTGTTTTTGAGGAGGTGTGAAAAAATGACAACGTTGAAAATCTGGGTGAAAATATGAAAAATTGGCAAAGTTACGAGCGTGTGTAGAAACTGCTCAATGCACGCTTGTAAGGCAACCATTTTTGGGACTTTTTGCACCAAATTTTCAACATGGGGTTCTTGGTACCCCACCTCATGAATACTGGCATTGTCGTTTCGTTACTCAGTCCCAAAAGGTGATTCCACATAGTGACCGCAAATTCACCTTTCGGGATGGACTAACAAGATGACAATGCTAGCATTCATGAGGTGGGGTCTCAAGAACCACGTGTTGAGAATTTGGGGTCAAAATTCCTAAAAATAGCTGAGATATTAACATAAGTTGAAAACCCCATTGACAGCCATTATACAGCTTACCTTGATTCCTTCAGTTCACGGTTCAACTTTGAAGACTGCAGACATGTCCTGGTCCACAGAAGATCGCAGGTGCTGACCTCGGAGGGTAACTATGGAGTAAGGGGAGTGGGAGGTGGGTGAGCAGAGGGAGGATGGGGATGGGGAAGGGGGGACGTGGGATGATGACGAGGAACCATTTTCTTTTTCCAGGTTTAAAAAAAAAGATGTCGGGGACTGTTTTCTTTTTTACAGGTACATTATACATTTGGGGACACTGGGAATGGGCTACCCAGTGTCCCACAATGTCATGTGAAAGGGGCTGCTGCCAACACCGGGTTTGGGCACCCTGCTGTTGGCAAACATGAGGGGAGAAAACTGCAACACTACTGGGGGAGAGACATACTGGGAACACTGGGAGTGGGCTCTCCAGTGTTTCACAACAATAATATTGGGATTTTATACACAACTGGGGACACTGGGAGTGGGTTACCTAGTGTCTCACACTGTCAGGGGTGCAACTGCCAACACAGGGATTGGGCACCCTGCTGTCGGCAAAGCTTATATCAGGAGGACACACTGCTGGGGGGGGGAGGGGGAACCATACTGGGCTGAAGAACAACTGGGGACACTGGGAGTGGGCTACCCAGTGTCCCACACTGGTGGGGGGCCTGTTTTTGTTGGTCTGGGAGGAGATTTGTTTCTTTTTTATGTTGATTGTGCGCATGCGCAAGAAACATATTGCGGCAGCTTTCTCCAGAAGCAGGCTGTGGAGGTGCGGCACTGTTGTGGCCAATGCCCCCACAGCCTTTAAAGGCTTGGCCTGCTTCCCCCAATGCCGTGGCACACTGCTGCTGACACTAGTTCAGCCAGAGTGCCACCAATTTTAGCTACTGCAATCAAGGGCCGCCTCGTCATTGCAGCGTCAACCATTTGCTGCAATGAGGGAGCAACCCATCATTGCAGGGTGGACCCTTGAAACACTGATATTTTTTGTGAACATGGCGGCAGCTTGCCACCTTGTTCACAAACAATATTAATCCCCCCCCGAGGGGGTGCCCTCACCTCGGCAGCATGTCCCCACCGTGTTTGCGAAGGCCCCACTACCCATCAGTTCAGTGCCCCAGGTTTATGTTGCCGACAGGAGCCCACCCCCATCAGCACTATGTAACCCCCCCGCTTTTGTTGTCTGCCTACGTGGTACCCAATCCCTGTCGGCATAATGTCACCCCCCCTTTTGTTGTGTGCTTACGGGGGTGCCCAGTCTCCGTTGGCATAATGTAACACCCCCCTTTTGTTGTGTGCCAATGTGGGTGCCCAATCCCTTATCAGCTACAGCTGCCTCCCCCAAAATAAGACTCCAGTGGCACGCTGGGAGCCCACCCCAGTGTGCCACGTGCCCCTGTAAAATCAAAAATGGTCCCACAATGTCTTTTTTTTTAACCTGTAAAAAAGGAAACTCCCTCGGCTGTCTCCCTGCCTCCCTCCCACAACCTGTACCCACCCACTGTGCACCCTACCTCCCCACACCCCACTCACCTCATACTTACCTCCGGAGTCCTGCGCGACGATCTTCGGTGGACCAGGAACATATATGCACTCTTCAAAGCCGACCGCGAACTGAGGAAATACCGGTAAGCTGTATAATAGAATAAATAGGGTTTTTTCAACTTTGATGCATTTCTCAGGCATTTTCTGGAATGTTGGCACCAAATTTTCAACATGGGGTTTCTGGGACCCCTCTTCATGAATTCTGGCACTGTCATGGTGTTATTCAGCCCTGAAAGGCGATTTAGTGGTCACTGTGCAGAATCCCCTTTTGGGACCGATTAATGAAACGACAGTGGCAGTGTTCATGAGGTGGGCTCTCAAAAAGCCTGTACTGCAAATTTAGTGGGAAAAATCCAAAAAATGTTTTATGAGCGTGTGTTGCACAGTTGCTACGCATGCTCGTACCTTTGTGAATTTGCAATATTTTCATGCCAGATTTTCAACATTGGCATTTTGTCAGACCTCCTTGTGAACAGTACAGCTGTCATTTTCCACATCCTGGCCGACATGAGTTTTTGTACTTCTAGCGCAGAATAGTGTGGTTGCTGTGGGAAATCAGTGTTCAGGACAGCTTAAGAAAATGACAGTGACACTGTTCATGAGCAGAGGTCCTAAAATGCTTATGTTGAAAATTTGGTGACAATACTCCCATAAAATGACTGTGTTATGAGCGTGCATTGCGCAGTTTGCACGCACGCTCGTAACTTCACAAATTAATAATATTTTCACTCCAGATTTTCAACATTGCCATTCTTCTGCACCTCCTTATGAACAGTACAACTGTCATATTTCACATCCTGGCCGAAATGTGTTTTCACAGTTCCGATGCAGAATAGCATGGTCACTGTGGGAAATCCATGTTTGGGACACATTTTTTAAAATGACAGTGACACTGTTCATAAGCAGAGGTCCTAAAATGCCTATGTTTAAAATTTGGTGACAGAACTCCATAAAATGAGTATGTTACAAATGTGCATTGCACAGTTTCCACGCACACTCGTACCTTCGCAACTTTGCAATATTTTCACTCCAGATTGCCAGCATTGCCATTTTGCCACGCCTCCTTATGAACAGTGCAGCTGTCATTTTTCACATCCTGTCTGAAATGTGTTTTTGCTCTTCCGGCGCACAACAGTGTGGTCGCTGTGGGAAATCAGTGTTTGGGACATATTAAGAAAATCACACTGACACTGTTCATGAGCAGAGGTCCTAAAATGCCTATATTGAAAATGTTGTGATGAAACTCCATAAAATGACTATGTTGTGAGCGTGTGTTGTGTAGTTTCCATGCTCCCTTGTAAGTTTGCAAATTAGTAATATTTTCACACCAGATTTTCAACACTGGCATTTGTTCACACCTTCTTATGAACAGTACAGCTGTCATTTTTCACATCCTGGCCAAAATGTGTTTCCGCACTTCCGGCGCAGAATACCGCAGTCGCTGTCAGAAATCAGTGTTTGGGACAGATTAGGATCGAGTGACTGAGAGATGGGGGGAGTGACTGATCTCAACTGAGCTCTGTCGGGACTGCTACGGATTTCTTTGTGGGCAGGAAAAGGCAGCAACGCATGCAGGGGCTGAGTACAAAAGGGCAGCCTGCAGCAGTGGGAGAAACAGAACCAGCGAGTGAGAGAGGGGGAGTGAGTGAGCTCAACAGAGCTCAATCATGACTGCTGCAGATTTCTTTGTGGGCAGAAAAGGGTGACAACACAGGCAGGAACCCAGTACAGAAGGGCTGCCTGCAGCACTGGCAGAAACAGAACTAGCAAGCGAGAGAGGGGGAGAGTGAGTGAGGCCAACGGAGCTCTGTTGGGACTGCTGCAGATTTCTTTGTGGGCAGAAAAAGGTGCCAACAGAGGCAGAGCCCTGTACAAAAGGGCAGCCTGCAGCGCCAGAAGAAACAGAAAGAGCGAGTGAGACAGAGGGAGTGAGCAACCACAGTGGAGCTCTGTCGGGACAGCTGCGAATTTCTTTGTGGGCAGGAAAAGGTGCCAAGGCAGGCAGGAGCCCAGTACAAAAGACCAGCCTGCAGTAACGGTAGAAACAGAACGAGCAAGGGAGAGAGGGGGAGTGACTGACCTCAACAGAGCTGTGTCGGGACTGTTGCAGATTTCTTTGTGGGCAGAAAAAGCCACCAACGCAGGCAGGAACCCAGTACAAAAGGGCAGACTGCAGCAGTGGGAGACACTGAATGAGCGAGTTAGGGAGGGGGAGTGAGTGAGCTCAATGGAGCTCTGTTGGGACTTCTGCAGATTTCTTTGTGGGCAAAAAAAGGCAGCAATGCACACAGGGGCCTAGTACAAAAGGGCAGCTTGTAGTAGCAGGAGAAACAGAACGAACGCGTGAGAGGGGAGAGTCAGTGAACGAGCTCAATGGAGCTCTATCATGACTGCTGCAGATTTCTTTGTGGGCAGAAAAGGGCGGCAATGCAGGCAGGAATCCAGTACAAAAGGGCAGCCTGCAGTGCCGGCAGAAATGGAATGAGTGAGTGAGTCAGGGGGAGTGAGTGAGGCCAACAGAGCTCTGTCAGAACTGCTACAGATTTCTTTGTGGGCAGAAAAAAATGCCAACAGAGGCAGACGCCCAGTACAAAAGGGCAGCCTGCAGCGCCAGGAGAAACAGAATGAATGAGTGAGACGAGGGAGTGAGCGACCTCAGCAGAGCTCTGTTGGGATAGCTGCAGATTTCTTTGTGGTCAGGAAAAGGTGCCAACACAGGCAGAAGCCCAGTGCAAAAGGGCAGCCCGCAGTGCTGGGAGAAACAGAATGAGTGAGTAAGAGAGGGGGAGTGAGCGAGCTCAACGGAAGTCTATCGTAACTGCTGCGTATTTCTTTGTAGGCAGGAAAAGGCGGCAATGCAGGTAGGAGCCCAGTACAAAAGGGCAGCCTGCAGCCCTGGCAGAAATGAAATGAGCGAGTGAGACAGGTGGAGTGAACGACCGCAACGGAGCTGTGTCGGGACTGCTGCACATGTGTTTGTGGGAAGACAAAGCCGGTAACGCAGGCAGGAACCCAGTACAAAAGAGAAGCCTGCAGCAGTGGGAGACACAGAATGAACAAGTGAGGGAGGGGGAGTGAGTGAGCTCAACTGAGCTCTGTTGGGACTGCTGCGGATTTCTTTGTGGGCAGAAAAAGGCAGCAATGCAGGCAGGGGCCTGTGACGTAGACAGCCAGTTCTGAGTGCTGCATCATTTTTTTAATATAAAATGTATTACTGACTGTCACTGCTGAAAATCTGATGCTCTTAGAATGACCTCATCCTCACCCCACCCAGGTTTCAGCTGAAAGATGAAAGCCATGAGAAAATGCTGAATACAGTATGTGTATCACACGCACTCAGGTTTTAGAGACAGTGTGTTACATGTAAGGTCTTAATCAAGGATCCTGTTTGTCTGAGTTTATTACAGTTGTAATTGCTATGTCATATCTATTTTATGATGTTGGAGAGGAACCTAGGTTATTACACAGAGGTGCAAGGGTGTACAGTAAATGCTCCTGTGAAGCCTGTGTGAGGGACGCTGCAGCACGGATCAAAGAGATATCATTTGAAACATGAGTCATGCTGAGGATTGCAAAATTAATACTTTGAAAAGACATCCTGTTTTTTTTTGTATAAGATATATTTTTTTATATATAATCTGACAGAGGAGGAGCTAGCTGACCTCACACAAAAGGTTTTGACCAATACAGTTGTTTCAGGAATACCTGTTTTACTTACACACCTTTTATCTAGACACTGACAAGAAAACATCTTTGGAGCACTTGTAAACAGATATTTTAGAAAGAGAGTCAAATCTAAGTACTGTAAGTAGGAATTGCACTGTTTAAACCTGATTCTTTTAAAAGATTTGTATGTTTTGTGATATAAGAGTTCTGTATTTTGTGTTTTACATATTTTTAACTATTTTAGTAAAATTCTTTTAGAACTTACTCAGTCTGTCTTTGACTTCTTTTAGTTGTAAGAAAAGTATATGGTTTTGCAGATACTAAACATAAGCTTGAATGGTGGTACCAAACTGGAAAGAGAAGCATTTTAAATCTGAGGTCTTTATTAAAGTTTTTAAAGGTTCATCTCTGTATACCTGGTTAGGTGCTCATAGGCAAAGATATCTGGCCCCCTGAAGACAGAAGTATCTGAGCCTGTGCATTGGGTATGCTAGCAAGAGGTTCACAGTTTGAATCCCTCCAAGACTTGAGACCAAAGTTTGATCTGAACTCACAAAACAGACAAGAGGGTTACCTTGTTCTGTTAAACTGTTCACAAGACTGTGCTCGGAGGTTGGCACTTTTGGAGTAGAGGGCCTGACCTGCTGAGTGGGTTTGTGACAGATTGGTTGGCAGTGGTGGCATAATTTTTGTATCACAAGCTTTTATTGTTCTGGTTCATAAGCTCTCTTGCAAAGAAAGAAAAAGACAGAGTTTTATTTTAAAAAGGAAACAGAACTATATATCACTTGGCATACAGTCAAGTTCCTACCCATTTTATTTTTTTTTCTAAATAGTGCAGTCAGAGTAGCAGTAGTCAGGAAAGATGACTTCAAACTACAGCCAGCACACTGTAGATTACTTAAGACAGTTGTGCGGGGACAGAGGAGTCCCATTCAAGGTGAAAGCAAGCAAGCAGAGTCTCATAGATGCCCTGATGGTAGTAGATACCCAGAGCAGTGAGTCAAAAACCGTGACTGGAAAAGACCAAATCTCAAGTGTGGAAGGGCTAGCGGCCAGTGAAGGGTCCAGAGCCAATGAGGAGGACAGCAGGGCCACTGTAAGTGAAGGGCCACAGCGGCAGTGGAGAGTCATCAGTATCCTGAATCCAGAGGTACTCAGGCTGCAAATTGAGTTGCGCAGGATGGAGCTGGAGTTCCAGAGGGAGAGAGAGAGTGAGAGAAGCGAGTGGCAGACCATGAGGCAGAGTGAGAATGCCGAGAGGCAGAGGAGAAGAGAGAGGAGCACCAGAGGCAACACGAACTGGAGAAGCTACGACTCCGACCAGCGGCACCAGAGCAGGTTAGTGGCTTGGGTTTAACTGGGACTGCAGGATTGGGTTACAAATTGAACTCCAAATTAATAGCCGAGTTTAAAGAAGGGAAGACATGGATGCCTTTTTAAATTCTTTTGAAAAAGTTTATATTCAGGCTAAAATTTCTGGAGAGTCCTGGAGCTTCGAGCTATCCCCGCTACTTACTGGGAAAGCTCGGGATGCATTAGGTCAAATGGACAATGAGGACAGCAATGATTACAGCAAGCTAAAAGCTACACTGTTAAAAAAGTTTGAATTAACTGCTGAATCATACAGAGCTAAATTACATAAGCTCAGGAGAAGCCCTGATATGAGCTACGAGGAGCTAGCCATGAAACAATGTCAGCTTTTAAAACGTTGGTGGGAAGGAATTGAGGCAAACTCTGTTGATAAAATTGAAAATGTGATTTTATTAGAACAGTTTTATTGTGCTTGCCCAGCAGAGCTAAAAACATGGCTAGAGGACCGAGATCCAAAAACAGTGCAAGAGGCTGCTGAACTCTTGGACGCTATGCCAAGAGCAGACCTGATCCTAGAGCAATGGGCAGTGTGGCAGCACAGAAAGGAAAAGCGCACTTCAGGGCTGCTAAAACCCTCAATGCCTCCACCAAAACCAGTTAGCTCAGGTTTCAGAGAAAAGATTTCTGACAGAAGTAATGAATGTTGGGTGTTTAGGAAACTAGGCATATTGCCAGACAGTGTCCCAAAAGGCAAGCTTCACATACACAACGGTGCTAGAAAAGAAGTGGGTTGTTTGTGTGTCCCTAGAAGCATGCCAGTGAACATGAGGGGACACATGCACCCAGTCATGGTGAATGGTGTACAGACGCAGGGGTTAAGGGACACAGGGGCATCCCTGATATTAGTAAAAGGGGATCTGGTACAGCCTGGTTAGCTTATACCCAATAAATACATAACTGTACAAGGGTTTACTAGTAAAGCAAAAACATTGCCATTGGCTAGTGTTCTCCTAGACTGGGGTGAAACGGGGAACTGTGCAACAGATGGCTGTAGCCAAGAAGTTAGCTGTGGATGTGATCCTGGGTAACAATCTCCAACAAGGGATGGTATGTGCAGTTACCCGTAGCCAAGCGGCAAGGGAAAATGTAGTTCGAACCCCACCAAGCCACTGTGGAAACCACTAGGAGGCTAGTTCTCCAGCCTGTGTCTCCTGATATGGAGACTGATTAAAGTGGGTAGAAATTTCCCGGTAGCCAGTAACCACACAGCTACAGAAGGTTACTCCAAAGAGGGAGGGTGACCCATTGCCAGAGGGTTGGAACTGACAGTGATCCTGAGGGCCCTGACGCTAGTGCTAGGACCCTAGTTTAGTGACTGAAGGGACCTGTCCCATACCTTGGGATGGTGTGAGGGGTTTGCAGCTGCCCAGAGGTGACTGTAGTTTAGAGAAGATGAGGGCTTGGGCAGACTCAGACTGCACACAGGAGGTGACAGCAGACATATGGTTTATTGGGAAAATGGATTTATGTATACTCAGGCAGTACAGACAGAAGGAGGGATGCTAGGCAGCTTGTCATTCCCCAGGGGTATCGTGAGCAGTTGCTCGAGATTGCACATGATATTCCCTTGTCTGGTCATCTGGGAATCGTGCACACAATGCAGCAGTTAGCCCAGAATTTCTACTGGCCTAACTTCACCGAGCAGGTGAAGGAGTATTGCAGGTCTTGTCACCGGTGCCAGGAAATACAGAAGGTGGGCAAGAAGAAAAAATTACTCACCTTAGTAATGTTGTTTCTTCTAATGGAGTCTTGCTATATTATGACAATTAGCAGTTTGGTCCTCCTCTAGAACTGCCCCGGAGATGAAAGAGTTAACTCCATACAGGATGGAGTTCTGAGCGCGAGCTCGGTTTTCAAAGCTCTATCTGGGCAGTTTCAAACTGAAACTGTCAGATCTTTACGAAGCAAGAACTCACTAAGGGTCTGTGTGGAAGCTGTAACCTACACTAGCCTACTGGCTACCTAATAACAACAACAACTACAATAGCAACAATAATAACAACACTGTTGGACCCTACCCAAAGACTCAAGTCAGGGGCCAGCAAAAATAAATTTAACAATAGAAACAACACTTCAAAACCCCAAAAGGGGAAGAAAATCCTGCAATGGCATAAACAGTGCCTGCACTAGGTTGCCCACCCCCTACCCAAGTAGAAGTTCTGAGAGGGGCAGGCTGGGGGGGTGGTCATAATATAGCAAGACTCCATTAGAAGAAACAACATTACTAAGGTGAGTAATTTTTTCTTCAAACAACATGAAGTCTTGCTATATTATGACAATTAGCAGACTACACAGCAGTACCTCCATGGAGGAGGGACAGAACCTACTTAGGGAATAGGCTCTGAAGCACAGCTGTGTCAAATCGAGCATCTCTCCTGGCCTGGATATCCAGGGAGTAATGCTTGGTGAAGGTGTGTACCATCTTCCAGGTTGCAGCCTGACAAATTTCCAAAATAGGAATGTCTCTAGCAGCAGCTAGAGACGCGGCTGTACCTCTGGTAGAATGAGCCCTCAATCTAGAGGGGGGGTCTCTACCCAGTTTCTGGTAACAAAATTGATACAAGAGACAATCCATCTGGCAATTGTCCTCTTAGTGGCAGGTTTCCTTGCCAACCTCACCATAGGTGAGAAACAGTTGATGGGATTCAACCTGTGACCCTTGGATGCTCTCTAAATAGTAACTCAATGCCCTCTAATATCCAAACTGTGCAATCTCCTCTCACCAGAGGAAGAATGCTCAGTGAAAAATACTGGAAGGGAGATGGATTGGTTAAGATGGAAACCGACACCACTTTAGGTAAAACTTTCTGTTAGTCCTGAGGACTACCTTATCCCTGTGAAAAGAAATAAAATCATTTTCTACTGAAAAGGCTTGTAACTTACTTATCGTCTAGCAGAAGTGATGTCCACTAGAAATACAGTTTTCCAAGTTAAAAACTTAAGCTCTGCGGAAGACAAGGGTTCAAAGGGAGGTTGCATTAACTGGGCAATGCAAACATTAAGGTCCCAGGCAGGGCCTGGGTCATGAAAGGGTGGATTGGTATGGAGTAACCCTTAAAAACTTGGAAAATACAGGGTGAGGAAAGGGAGGAAGGCTTTCCTGCTGAAATAAAAGCAGAGACAGCTGCCAAATGAACTCTTAAGGTAGCTGGCCTGAGTCCCAAAGAATTAAGATGGACCATGTAGTCCAACAAAATGGGCAATCAGCAGATTCTGGGGCAATATGCTTCCAGAACACCAGATGGAGAACCTTCCACTTGGAATTATAAGTGGCTCTAGTGGAAGGCTTCCTAGAGGCCTTTAGGATGTCAAGGACACCTTGAGAAAGGTGCAAATCAGCAATTCTAACCCTCAAGAGCCAAGCTTTGAGGTTGAGGGATTTGAGGTTGGATACCAGACTCTCCCTGGGCACAGGTCAGCAGGTTGTGAATCCTGGGAAGACACAGGGAAGGTGGACTGCCAGTGATAGAAGGAGTGGGTACCAGGGTTGCCTGGCCCAGTCTGGTGCAATCAGAATCACCTTGCAAGGCTGGGATCTGATTTTTACTAACACCTTGAATAGGGAGAGGAAGGGGAAGCATAAGAAACTTCCTTCCCAATCCAAGAGAAGGGCGTCCAGGAACTGAGCCCACCACTGGGGCCTGCAACAGAACAGTGGAAGTTGGTGGTTGTCTGGGGCTGCGAAGAGGTCTATCTGAGGGTGCCCCATCTGGCAAACTGTCCCAGCACTCGAGGATTCAGGGACCATCCAGTGATGGCCCTGAGAAATCCTGTGAGGCATCCACTAGGACATTGTCTTTCCCTGGCAGGTGAACTGCTATCAGAGAGGTGTTCAGGAGTAGGCCAGAGACCACAAATCTCATTGCCCTCGTGCACAAGGCCGACGACTGAGTGCCCCTGTTGATGTACCATTGTTGTGGTATTGTCTGTTCTGACCTGACTACTTTGTTCTAGACAGATGCAGAAAATGCTTGAAGAGCTAAAAAGACAGCTCTGAGTTCCAGCAAATTGATGTGAGCAGAGATTCCTAGGGGACTACACTCCTGGGTGGAGAGGTCAAGTGTGCTCCCCACCCCAGGAGAGAGGCATCCATAGTGAGGGTGAGGGAGTGGAGAGAGTGAAGGGACCCCACTTTAATTGCTCTGATCCTGCCACCACTGAAGGGCTAGGATCAGGGTTCGGGTCACTGGAATCATTTAGTAGGGGTCCTCCTTTGAGACCAATAGGCTCTCAAGTGAAACTGAATGTCTCTCATCTGGATCTTGCTCCCTGCACCATGGCTGTGGAGGTAGCCATGTGCCCCAGGAGCTGCAAAAGTGTCTTGCTGGTCGAGACCTGCAGAGTGAAAGAGGAGGCCAGGGCATCATCTTCTCTCACCCTTTCCAAGGGAGGAAGGCCCTGGCCAGCTTTGTGTCCAATTCGACCTATGAAAGTGAGTACCTGAACTGGTTCTAGAACTGACTTTGGTAGATTTAGCAGGAATCCCAGGAGGTGAGAAGCTGCTGGGTGACTTGCAAGTGGATTTCACCTGTTCTGGAGACTGTCCTACAATGAGCCAGTCATCCAGGTAAGGAAAACAGCAATCCCTTGCCTCCTTAAATGAGCCACTGCCACGGCCAGACATTTTGTGAATACCTTGGGGCAGAGGAGTGGCCGAGGGGCATTGCCCTGAACTGGTAGTGGCCTGAGGGCAGTTTGAACCTGAGGTACTTTCGGTGAGAAGGCCTGATGAGGACATGAAAATAAGCGTCCTTGAGGTCCAGGGAGGCTAACCAGTCCCTGGCCTCAGGGAGGTAAAATCATTGCCAGAGTTAGCATTTTGAACTTTGGTTTAAAGGTGCTTGTTCAGATATCTTAGATCTAAGATCTAAGATGGGCCGCCATTCTCCTGTCCTTTTGGGGTAAGGAAGTATCTGAATACAGACCTTTGCCCTGGTGTGAGGAGGAACCTTTCTGCTGCTCTGAAGGTTAACAGGTAGAGACCTCTGCTTCCAGAGCAAGGGTCTCGAGGGGGTTGTAGGGAAAATGCCTGGCTCTCATCTTTGGGAATTTTTGAAGTTGAGAACCAGGCCCTGGCTTACTACTTCCAGAATCCATTTGTCCGGGTTAGGGACACCCAGTTCTGACTGAAGTAAGCCAACCTGCCCCTACTGGTACAGGAGAATCGACCTGGGCACCCCATCAGGGTGCCTGCTTGCAGTTGCCTGAGCTGAGGGTGGGACCAGTTTACCTGCGCCCGCCTGCCTCTGAAAAGCCCTCTGAGCAAAGCAGAGGAGGCTTGGAATTGATAAAAGGCCTGTGGAAGGGCCTGCCCTACCTCTGTTTGTGTGCCTCTGGGAGTGGCTTGCGCTCCTTGGCTTGGGCACTTTTGTAGGTAGTTCTGTATTCATCCATCTTTCATATAGTTCTCTGTCTGCTCCCAAACAGAGAATTCCCCACCACAGGAAAATCCATAGCCTTAGTCTGAGTGTCCTGTGACAGATTAGTACACCTGAGCCATGCCAACATACGGAAAGCTACAGAAGTGGCCATGACCCTTGAGGAAACATCATTAACATCCACAGCAGCATGAAATTGAACTTTAGAGGCTCAATGCCATCAGCAGCCACCTGTTCTATTCACTAGCCAGCTGGCCATGGGCCTGCTTGGCTAACTGCATAACTGTATCCCATCTAGATTTCTGATATCTAGCCACATGATATATTACCGCCTGCCTGAGTCCCAGAGGCTGCCATATACTGCTTTTTGCCATGGCATCAATCTTCCTGGAATCCTTGTCAGGAGGATGTAGCCAGGAATGTTATTTTGTCACAGGCTGCAGCCTGCACTACTCCTACATGACTACACTGCTCAGAAAGGAAGTCTGTATCAGGACCTGATAGATATACCTCCTGTCCATCTTCTTATCGACAGGAGGCACAGAATTAGGATTTTCAAAATTTGTATTGTTTGCTTCCAAATGACTTATGCAAAGGAACAGACAATCTCCTAGACTCTGGAATATCCATCATTTCAACATAATCAGGCTCCTCCTGCTCATCCACCGCTCTTCTAAGGAAGCTGGAGGGTTTCAGCAACTTTCTTATAAAACATAAAATGAGATGGGGACTCAGACAGCATAGGGGGAGATTCTAAAGGTCTGTCTGGAGAGATGTCCGGTTCAATGAGCACATGCAGACCCTCCCAGCCACATACATACTGTTCATAATCCTCCTCCCCCTCCTGTGGTTCATAAAATTCCTCAACATCATACTCCTGAACCACTGGGGCTGGATGAACCAACCTTTTGCCAACTAGTGGTGGTTCGGACGGCCCCTGAGACAGTGACTGGACAATTTGTATGGCTTTACTATATTTCTGCAGCAGTTGGAGAGGAATTTGGACTCAGACCTGCTGATTTTCTAGATTTTTACTGGGGCTGGTTCCTCAGAACCAGCTTTTCTTTTGCCGAGAAATATCGCCTGGTCAGTGGGCACTCCTCTGGTTCAGTTGGCACTGAACCGGCTGGCCATCTGGGTTGAGGACTTTGGCCTCTCGTTCCCTGAGCCTGCCCAATCTTTTTCCAGGGTGGCTGCAGGAAATTTTACATACCTGGCAGTCTGACTGGAGGTGGTCAAACCCCAGACAATAAACACATGTGGTGTGTGGTCAGCCTGTCAAAGGCTTCCCCTAGCATCACAGTGTTGAAACCAGTGGGCCGGTTTTCTTTTGGGTTTCTCAGACATAATGCCATCTAACAAAACTTGCCTTTAATGGCAGTGCCAGGCAAGACACCTTTATCGGTTCCTAACGTGTCACGGGTATTTGAAAACCGTAATGAAATCCGTTTTTAGAACCGATAAGAACTGGGAACCACATCTAAATATATTTTAAATGTTTAAAATGAGTTTTAAACAAACCGATCGGTTCAAAACCGAACCGATAATGACAATTTCACACAGACTAAACCTTGTACTTACGGTTACCAGATAGAGCTTGAACCAAAATGCGGTAAATAAACACTGCTCAGGTTAAATTTAACCGAGAATACTTAAAATGAACCGAGAAATGAACCGAAGCTAAAGGAAAAATCTCCGAGCGACTGTTCAGTGAGGCGGAGTAAAGAATCTGACAGTTTCAGTTTGAAACTGCCCAGATAGAGCTTTGAAAACCGAGCTCACACTCAGAACTCCATCCTGTATGGAGTTAACCCTTTCATCTCCGGGGCAGTTCTAGAGGAGGACCAAACTGCTAATTGTCATAATATAGCAAGACTTCATGTTGTTTGAAAACCCAAGCTTTCCTGATTTCATTGTCCATGGTGGAGGAGCCATTCCAGAGGGTGGAAATGGATATTGTGAGACCTTTAAATACCTCCAGCTCCTCAGGGAAGAGATTCATCCTGACTGTGGCGGATTATGCCACCCGGTACCCAGAGCCAGTTGCCCTATCCTCACTGAGGACAGACAAAGTGTCAGATGCCTTACTTGGGAGTTTCTATCATGTTGGGTTTCCGCAGGAGATAATCACCGATCGAGGGGGTTCCTTCATGTCGGCCCTGATGAAATGTTTATGGGAGAAGTGTGGAGTGGTGCAGAGATGCATAACACCATATCACCCACAAGGCACTGGACTTGTGGAAGGATTCAATGGTACTCTAAAGTCAAGGCTTTGCTGAACAGCATGGGAGGGACTGGGAGAAATACCTTCCCCACCTGTTGTTTGCATACTGGGAGGTGCCCCAAGAGTCGACAGGATTTTCCCCCTTCGAACTCATATGGACGCCGGGTATGTGGGCCCCTAGACTTGATCCGGGAGGACTGGGAAGGCAAGCATGCCATCCAGGGAACTCCCATTGTGGATTACGTCCTTAGGGTTAGGGAGAGGCTGAAGGAACTTATGGGGATAGCCCAGAGCAACCTGGCAGCTGCCCAACAGAAACAAAAAGTGTGGTACGACCGCACAGCCAGAGCTCACTCGTACATGGTGGATCAGGAAGTCATGGTCCTTATTCCAGTCCGGAAAGACAAGTTGCAAGCTGAGTGGGCACGACCATACAAAGTGGTTAGGAAGGTAAATGACATGAACTGCATTCTGGAGCTACCTGACAGAAGACAGACGGAAAGGATGTACCATGTCAACATGATGAAGCCATATGCAATTAGGGCTGACATGGTGTTTGCAGTGTGTAGTCATGGGAAGGGGACAGATGAAGGAGACCTCCTTCTGGATTTGCTGGAAGAAAGTAAGTGGAAGTCCTTTGTGGAGGCAGTAAAATTGTCTCCCCAGCTGGCCCCGGACCAGATCCAGAAATTAAGGGAGGTTTTAGCAGACTTTGCCCCGTTGTTTAGCACCAAGCCTGGACTAACCCCCTTAGTGACACACGATGTGGAGACAGGGACACAGACACCCATACAGCAGACAGCATATCAGGTGTCAGAGGCTGTCCAAAAGGACATTAGGAGGGAGGTGGAGGAGATGCTGGATTTAGGGGTAATCCAGAGATCCCACAGCCCCTGGGCTTTACCCATAGTCCTTGTGCCCAAGCCAGATGGCTCAACTCATTTCTGTGTGGACTATCATGGACTGAAGGCAGTCACAAAGTCAGATGCCCACCCGATGCCCTGGATGGATGAACTCCTAGACTAGTTGGGGGGTAACCTACCTTACGACTATTGACCTGACCAAGGGGTATTGGCAGGTAGAATTGACAGACAGAGCTAGGGAGAGGTTGGCTTTCATCACTCCGATAGGCTTATTTGAGTTTAAAGTAAAGCCTTTCAGAATGAAGAATGCCCTGGCCACCTTCCAAAGGTTGGTGAGCCAGGTAAAAAATGGTGCTGAGGAGCACGCCATGGCGCACTGGGATGACACATTGCCATCTTTAGTACTCAGCTGGAGGAACACCTATCCCACCTTAGGGGAGTGCTGGACAGGATACAGAGGGCTGGGCTCACTGTAAAGCCGAGAAGTGCCAGGTGGCCTTGGAAGAAATGGCATACCTCGAGCATGTAGTAGGCTGGGGACAGCTCTGTCCTAAGCAAATAAAGATAGAGGTGATCCAGGCATGGCCCAGACCAGAAACTCATAAGCCAGTCAGGAGCTTTCTAGGGACAGCAGAGTACTACAGGAAATTTGTACCCAATTACAGTGCCCGGGCTGCTCCCCTATCTGACCTGACAAAGAAAAAGACGCCAAAGAAAATTACCTGGGGCCCAGCCTATGAGGAAACCTTTATCAGACTGAAGGAGGCACTGTGCAGTGCTCCTGTTTTGACAAGTCCTGACTATAGCAAAACCTTTATAATTCAGACGGATGCCTTAGACATGGGTATTGGGGCAGTACTGAGCCAGACGTCCAGCCAAGGGACAGAACACCCAGTAGTGTACCTGAGCAGGAAGCTACTTCCTAGGGAGCAAGAGTACTCCACAGTGGAAAAGGAGTGTATTGCCATAGAGTGGGCCTTAAAGAAACTAGAACCATACTTGTATGCATTTTGTGGTGTAGACTGACCACAACCCTCTGGTTTGGCTGACGCAGATGGGGAAAAACAATGGCAGACTACTAAGATGAAGTCTTGTTTTACAAGGGTATGATCTAAAAATCATACATAGGGCTGGAGTGAAGAATCAGAACTCAGATGGGCTGTCTAGGGTCTATGAAGAGTGAACTGATTTGGGAAGCTCATCCCATGTAGGGGAGAGATCCCCCAAATTCAGTCTAGGTGGGGAGGGATTGTGATGTAGACAGACAGTTCTGAGTGCTGTATCATTTTTTTAAATATAAAATGTATTGCTGACTGTCACTGCTTGAAATCTGATACTGTTAGAATGACCTCATCCTCACTCCCCCCAAGTTTCAGCTGAAAGATGAAAGCCATGAGAAAATGCTGAATACAGTATATGTATCACACACACTCAGGTTTTAGAGACAAGGGGCCAGATATTCAAAAAGGTAGCGCCATGCGTAATAGGGTTGCGCCTTCGCATGTCCAAACTTGCTCCATTCTGCGATATTCAGCAGGAGGCAGTTGCGCCACAGAAAACATGCTGAGCAACAGCGCAATACAAATGAATGCATGCTCAACTGGAGGGGAAGGAACCATGCATAAACTGCACAGCCCGATATTCAGCCGGGCTGTGCAGAGTTGTGCAGGCGCAACCCCAACCTGCGCCTGCAGGACGTTGAGCCAAAAGAAGAGTTAAGTGAGGGTCACCTCAGGTAGTGAGCTGCTGCATTGCAGGGCAGCACAGCAGCTGCCACCTGTGGCTGGCCCCAACCCAGTCCCTGTGTCCCTCAGTTCGATCGCTGGCAGGTCTCCACCAGCCCGGACACGGTATCAATGTGGCACCTCCTCTACATGTCCCTGGTGGTTCAGTGACGACTCGTCTCGATCGCCGGCGGTATTTTAACTTCCTCCCGGCTATGTTTCGAGGACCAGTGACGACCGATCACGTGGTGGTATGTTTGTCCCGTCCCTCCGCTCATTTTCGATGTCCAGTGATTGAATGCCCGATCATGCGGTATCTTTCATAGCCCTGGGTTATTCCCCAGTCTCGCTCACCACTAAGCTCATCACCTGCCTCTCGTAGTCGGGCGGGGCAGCACCATCGCCGCTTCATCTATGATGGCTCGCGCGGCGTCTATTGGTTAGCAGAGTTACGGCGCAGCTCATACCTAGCTATGACAGTCCAGTTCACAAATCTGACTGCATCGTACGGTATGGGCTGCATGCCCATTGGTTTTGCTCTGCACCAGTGGGCGGCAGTCATACCAGGCTGTCAGTCGGCGGGTGGCGGGCGGCAGGCGGGTGGGATGCTGCCGCCCGCTGGCTGCTGGGGGGCAGCAGGGTGGTGGGGCTTCGTGGGTGGCTAGGGTGGGGTCAATATCCACCAGGGCTATGTTCGGGGTGTTTTAAAGATACCGCCACATCGGGCACCGTCCACTGGACCACTAGGAATATGAACAGGAGGGGTGTTTTAAAATACCACCGCGATCGGGCATTTCGATCCACTGTACCACCAGGAATATGAATGGGGGGTGTTTTAAACATACCGCCCGCGATCGGGCATTTCCGGTCCACTTGACCACCAGGGAATATGAAGGGGAGCCGCATTGATGCCTGCAATCGGGCTGGTGGGGACACTATGCCCGCGATCGGGCTGCAGGGGCTGGTCCTCACGGCTGCTGCCTGGCAGGGGCCAGCGCAAGTCCTCGGGGATCAGCGCACCTACATGCTAATGGCATGCAAATGAGGCTATAATGACATGAAAATGGCCCACCTGCGCCTTGCATGTATTATAGCCCCATTTGCATGTCACCTTTTGAATATTGTGGAGTTGCGCATGGTGCACTGGTACTTGCGTCACCGCAAGTTGACTGCTCCAGTCTGTCAACTTGCGCTTGCGCAGGTTCCACTGCGCCATGCACAGTGGCTGTGGCTGGGGAGCGATATTCAAAGGAGTTGCTCAATAGCGCAACTCCTTTGAATATTGCCCGGGACACACCCCTGCGCATCTATTTTGCGCAGCGCAAGGACTTGCTCCTTTGAATGGCGCAGGTTGAATATCCAGCCCAATGTTTTACATGTAAGGTCTTAATCAAGGATCCTGTTTGTCTGAGTTTATTACAGCTGTAGTTACTATATCATATCCATTTTATGATGTTGAAGAGGAACATAGGTTATTACACAGAGGTGCAAGGTTGCAAATGCTGCTGTGAAGCCTGTGTGAGGGACGATGCAGCACGGATCAAAGAGATGTTATTTGAAACATGAGTCATGCTGAGGATTGCAAAATTAATACTTTGAAAAGACATCCTGTTTTTTGTATAAGATATATTTTTATATATATAATCTGACAGAGGAAGAGCTAGCTGACCTCACACAAAAGGTTTTGACCAATACAGTTGTTTCAGGAATACTCTGTTTTACTTACACACTTTTATCTAGACACTGACAAGAAAACATCTTTGGAGCACTTGTAAACAGATATTTTAGAAAGAGAGTCAAATCTAAGTACTGTAAGTAGGAATTGCACTGTTTAAACCTGATTCTTTTAAAAGATTTGTATGTTTTGTGATATAAGAGTTCTGTATTTTGTGTTTTACATATTTTTAACTATTTTAGTAAAATTCTTTTTAGAACTTACTCAGTCTGTCTTTGACTTCTTTTTAGTTGTAAGAAAAGTATATGGTTATTGCAGATACTAAACATAAGCTTGAATGGTGGTACCAAA
This sequence comes from Neoceratodus forsteri, assembly GCA_016271365.2. Lineage (NCBI taxonomy): Eukaryota > Metazoa > Chordata > Ceratodontiformes > Ceratodontidae > Neoceratodus > Neoceratodus forsteri. Next base: position 256,456,530 of record JADMNL010000025.1, read on the forward strand.
CTGGAAAGAGAAGCATTTTAAATCTGAGGTCTTTATTAAAGTTTTTAAGAGTTCATCTCTGTATACCTGGTTAGGTGCTCATAGGCAAAGATATCTGCCCCCCTGAAGACAGAAATATCTGAGCCTGTGCATTGGCTACACTAGCAAGAGGTTCACAGTTTGAATCCCTCCAAGACTTGAGACCAAAGTTTGATCTGAACTCACAAAACAGACAAGAGGGTTACCTTGTTCTGTTAAACTGTTCACAAGACTGCACCCGGAGGTTGGCACTTTTGGAGTAGAGGGCCTAACCTGCTGAGTGGGTTTGTGACAGATTGGTTGGCAGTGGTGGCATAATTTTTGTATCACAAGCTTTTATTGTTCTGGTTCATAAGCTCTCTTGCAAAGAAAGAAAAAGACAGAGTTTTATTTTAAAAGGAAGCAGAACTATATATCACTTGGCATACAGTCAAGTTCCTACCCATTTTATTTTTTTTTCTAAATAGTGCAGTCAGAGTAGCAGTAGTCAGGAAAGATGACTTCCAACTACAGACAGCACACTGTAAATTACTTAAGACAGTTGTGTGGGGACAGAGGAGTCCCATTCAAGGTGAAAGCAAGCAAGCAGGCAGAGCCTCGTAGATGCCCTGATGGTAGTAGATACCCAGAGCAGTGAGTCAAAAACCGTGACTGGAAAAGACCAAATCTCAAGTGTGGAAGGGCTAGCGGCCAGTGAAGGGTCCAGAGCCAATGAGGAGGACAGCAGGGACACTGTAAGTGAAGGGCCACAGCAGCAGTGGAGAGTCATCAGTATCCTGAATCCAGAGGTACTCAGGCTGCAAATTGAGTTGCGCAGGATGGAGCTGGAGTTCCAGAGGGAGAGAGAGAGCGAGAGAAGTGAGTGGCAGACCATGAGGCAGAGTGAGAATGCCGAGAGGCAGAGGAGAAGAGAGAGGAGCACCAGAGGCAACACGAACTGGAGAAGCTATGACTCCGACCAGCGGCACAAAGAGCAGGTTAGTGGCTTGGGTTTAACTGGGACTGCAGGACTGGGTTACAAATTGAACTCCAAATTAATAGCCGAGTTTAAAGAAGGGGAAGACATGGATGCCTTTTTAAATTCTTTTGAAAAAGTTTATATTCAGGCTAAAATTCCTGGAGAGTCCTGGAGCTTCCAGCTATCCCCACTACGTACTGGGAAAGCTCGGGATGCATTAGATCAAGTGGACAATGAGAACAGCAATGATTACAGCAAGCTAAAAGCTACACTGTTAAAAAAGTTTGAATTAACTGCTGAATCATACAGAGCTAAATTACATAAGCTCAGGAGAAGCCCTGATATGAGCTATGAGGAGCTAGCCATGAAACAATGTCAGCTTTTAAAATGTTGGTGGGAAGGAATTGAGGCAAACTCTGTTGATAAAATTGAAAATGTGATTTTATTAGAACAGTTTTATTGTGCTTGCCCAGCAGAGCTAAAAACATGGCTAGAGGACCGAGATCCAAAAACAGTGCAAGAGGCTGCTGAACTCTTGGACCGCTATGCCAAGAGCAGACCTGATCCTAGAGCAAATGGGGCAGGTGTGGCAGCACAGAAAGGAAAAGCGCACCTTCAGGGCAGCTAAAACCCTCAATGCTTCCACCAAAACCAGTTAGCCCCAGGTTTCAGAGAAAAGATTTCTTTGACAGAAGTAATGAATGTTGGGTGTTTAAGGAAACTAGGCATATTGCCAGACAGTGTCCCAAAAGGCAAACCATAATACACAACCGGGTGCTAGAAAAGAAGTGGGTTGTTTGTGTGTCCCTGGAAGCATGCCAGTGAACATGAGGGGACACATGCACCCAGTCATGGTGAATGGTGTACAGACGCAGGGGTTAAGGGACACAGGGGCATCCCTGATATTAGTAAAAGGGGATCTGGTACAGCGTGGTCAGCTTATACCCAATAAATACGTAACTGTACAAGGGTTTACTAGTAAAGCAAAAACATTGCCATTGGCTAGTGTTCTCCTAGACTGGGATGAAACAGGGGGAACTGTGCAACAGATGGCTGTAGCCAAGAAGTTAGCTGTGGATGTGATCCTAGGTAACAATCTCCAACAAGGGATGGTATGTGCAGTTACCCCTAGCCAAGTGGCAAGGGAAAATTGTAGTTCCCTGAACCCCACCGAAGCCACTGTGGAAACCACTAGGAGGCTGGTTCTCCAGCCTGTGTCTCCTGATATGGAGACTGATTAAAAGTGGGTAGAAATTTCCCCGGTAGCCAGTAACCACACAGCTACAGAAGGTTACTCCAAAGAGGGAGGGGTGACCCATTGCCAGAGGGTTGGAGCTGACAGTGATCCTGAGGGCCCTGACGCTAGTGCTAGGAACCCTAGTTTAGTGACTGAAGGGGACCTGTCCCATACCTTGGGATGGTGTGAGGGGTTTGCAGCTGCCCAGAGGGGTGACTGTAGTTTAGAGAAGATGAGGGCTTGGGCGACTCAGACGGCACACAGGGAGGACGGCAGACATATGGTTTATTGGGAAAATGGACTTATGTATACTCAGGCAGTACAGACAGAAGGAGGGATGCTAGGCAGGCAGCTTGTCATTCCCCAGGGGTATGTGAGCAGTTGCTCGAGATTGCACATGATATTCCTTGTCTGGTCATCTGGGAATCGTAACACAATGCAGCAGTTAGCCCAGAATTTCTACTGGCCTAACTTCACCGAGCAGGTGAAGGAGTATTGCAGGTCTTGTCACCGTGCCAGGAAATACAGAAGGTGGGCAAGAAACCCAAGCTTTCCTGATTTCATTGTCCATGGTGGAGGAGCCATTCCAGAGGGTGGAAATGGATATTGTGAGACCTTTAAATACCCCCAGCTCCTCAGGGAAGAGATTCATCCTGACTGTGGTGGATTATGCCACTCAGTACCCAGAGCCAGTTGCCCTATCCTCACTGAGGACAGACAAAGTGTCAGATGCCTTACTTGGGATTTTCTATCATGTTGGATTTCCGCAGGAGATAATCACCGATCGAGGGGGTTCCTTCATGTCGGCCCTGATGAAATGTTTATGGGAGAAGTGTGGAGTGGTGCAGAGATACATAACACCATATCACCCACAAGGCACTGGACTTGTGGAAGGATTCAATGGTACTCTAAAGTCAAGGCTTTGCTGAACAGCATGGGAGGGACTGGGAGAAATACCTTCCCACCTGTTGTTTGCATACTGGGAGGTGCCCCAAGAGTCGAGCAGGGATTTTTCCCTTCGAACTCATAATGGACGCCGGGTATGTGGGCCCCAGACTTGATCCGGGAGGACTGGAAGGCAAGCATGCCATCCAGGAACTCCCATTGTGGATTACGTCCTTAGGGTTAGGAGAGGCTGAAGGAACTTATGGGATAGCCCAGAGCAACCTGGCAGCTGCCCAACAGAAACAAAAGTGTGGTACGACCGCACAGCCAGAGCTCACTCGTACATGGTGGATCAGGAAGTCGTGGTCCTTATTCCAGTCCGGAAAGACAAGTTGCAAGCTGAGTGGGCACGACCATACAAAGTGGTTAGGAAGGTAAATGACATGAACTGCGTTCTGGAGCTACCTGACAGAAGACAGACAGAAAGGATGTACCATGTCAACATGATGAAGCCATATGCAATTAGGGCTGACATGGTGTTTGCAGTGTGTAGTCATGGGGAGGGGACAGATGAAGGAGACCTCCTTCTGGATTTGCTGGAAGAAAGTAAGTGGAAGTCCTCTGTGGAGGCAGTAAAATTGTCTCCCCAGCTGGCCCTGGACCAGATCCAGAAATTAAGGGAGGTTTTAGCAGACTTTGCCCCGTTGTTTAGCACCAAGCCTGGACTAACCCCCTTAGTGACACACGATGTGGAGACAGGGACACAGACGCCCATACAGCGGACAGCATATCAGGTGTCAGAGGCTGTCCAAAAGGACATTAGGAGGGAGGTGGAGGAGATGCTGGATTTAGGGGTAATCCAGAGATCCCACAGCCCTTGGGCTTTACCCATAGTCCTTGTGCCCAAGCCAGATGGCTCAACTCATTTCTGTGTGGACTATCATGGACTGAAGGCAGTCACAAAGTCAGACGCCCACCCGATGCCCTGGACGGATGAACTCCTAGACTAGTTGAGGGGTAACCTACCTTACGACTATTGACCTGACCAAGGGGTATTGGCAGGTAGAATTGACAGACAGAGCTAGGGAGAGGTTGGCTTTCATCACTCCGATAGGCTTATTTGAGTTTAAAGTAAAGCCTTTCAGAATGAAGAATGCCCTGGCTACCTTCCAAAGGTTGGTGAGCCAGGTAAAAAATGGTGCTGAGGAGTACACCATGGCGTACCTGGATGACATTGCCATCTTTAGTACCAGCTGGGAGGAACACCTATCCCACCTTAGGGGAGTGCTGGACAGGATACAGAGGGCTGGGCTCACTGTAAAAGCCGAGAAGTGCCAGGTGGCCATGGAAGAAGTGGCATACCTCGAGCATGTAGTAGGCTGGGGACAGCTCTGTCCTAAGCAAATAAAGATAGAGGTGATCCAGGCATGGCCCAGACCAGAAACTCATAAGCCAGTCAGGAGCTTTCTAGGGACAGCAGGGTATTACAGGAAATTTGTATCAATTACAGTGCCCGGGCTGCTCCCCTATCTGGCCTGACAAAGAAAAAGATGCCAAAGAAAATTACCTGGGGCCCAGCCTGTGAGGAAACCTTTATCAGACTGAAGGAGGCACTGTGCAGTGCTCCTGTTTTGACAAGTCCTGACTATAGCAAAACCTTTATAATTCAGACGGATGCCTCAGACATGGGTATTGGGGCAGTACTGAGCCAGACGTCCAGCCAAGGGACAGATCACCCAGCAGTGTACCTGAGAAGGAAGCTACTTCCTAGGGAGCAAGAGTACTCCACGGTGGAAAAGGAGTGTCTTGCCATAGTGTGGGCCTTAAAGAAACTAGAGCCATAGTTGTATGCATTTTGTGGTGTAGACTGACCACAACCCCCTGGTTTGGCTGACGCAGATGGGGAAAAACAATGGCAGACTACTAAGATGGAGTCTTGTTTTACAAGGGTATGATCTAAAAATCATACATAGGGCTGGAGTGAAGAATCAGAACTCAGATGGGCTGTCTAGGGTCTATGAAGAGTGAACTGATTTGGGAAGCTCATCCCATGTAGGGGCGAGATCCCCCCAAATTCAGTCTAGGTGGGGAGGGATTGTGATGTAGACAGACAGTTCCGAGTGCTGTATCATTTTTTTTAAATATAAAATGTATTGCTGACTGTCACTGCTTGAAATCTGATGCTGTTAGAATGACCTCACAGAATGCGCCACAGAAAACATGCTGAGCAACAGCGCAATGCAAATGAATGCATGCTCAACTGGAGGGGGAGGAACCATGTATAAACTGCACAGCCCGATATTCAGCCGGGCTGTGCAGAGTTGTGCAGGCACAACCCCCAACCTGCGCCTGCAGGACGTTGAGCCAAAAAAAAAGGCTTAAGTTGAGGGCCACCCACAGGTGAGCTGCTGTATTGTAGGGCGCAACACAGCAGCTGCCACCTGTGGCTGGCCCCCAACCCAGTCCCTGTGCCCCCCCAGCCTGATCGCGGGCATAGTGTCCCCCCCACCAGCCCGATCGCGGGCATCAATGTGGCACCCCCCCCCTACATATCCCTGGTGGTCCAGTGGACCAAATTGCCCGATCGCGGGCGGTATCTTTAACCCTCCCATTCATATTCCGTGGTGGTTCAGTGGACCTAATTGCCCGATTGCGGGCGGTATGTTTAAAAACACCGCCCCCGTTCATATTCCCTGGTGGTCCAGTGGACAGAAATGCCTGATCGCGGGCGGTATCCTTAACCCCCCCCATCCGTTCATATTCCCTGGTGGTCCAGTGGACCGAATTGCCCGATCGCGGGCGGTATCTTTAAAACACCCCGAACATAGCCCTGGTGGCTATTGAGCCCCACCCTACCCACCACGAAGCCCCACCACCCCGCTCTCCCCGGCGGCCGGGTGGGCGGCAGATCCTACCCGCCTGCCGCCCCACCGCCGCCGACTGACAGCCCGGTATGGCTGCACCCTATTGGTGCAGAGCAAGAGCCAATGGGCAGGCAGCTCACCGTACATGACAGTCCAGTTCACAAATATGGATTGTCAAGGGACAGAGGGCTGCACGCCCATTGGCTCTTTGCTCTGCACCAATGGGCGGCAGCATACGGGCTGTCGTCAGGGGTGGGATGCTGCCGGGTGCCGGGGGAGCGGGGTGGTGGGGCTTCGTGGGTGGGGTGGGGTCACAGCCACCAGGGCTATGTTCGGGGGGTGTTTAAAGATACCGCCCATCGGGCACCGTCCACTGGACCACCAGGGAATATGAACGGAGGGGGTGTTTTTAAACATACCGCCTGCCGATCGAGATTTTGATCCACTGACCACCAGGAATATGAACGGGAGGGGGCTGTTTTAAACATACCGCCCGCGATGGGGCATTTCCGTCCACTTGACCACCAGGGAATATGAAGGGGAGCCACATTGATGCCTGTGATCGGCTGGTGGGGAACATGCCCGCGATCGGCTGGTAGGTGTTGGTCCTCGACGGCTGCTGCCTGGCAGGGGCCAGCGCAAGTCCTCGGGATCAGCGCACCTACATGCTAATGGCATGCAAATGGGACTATAATGACATGAAAATGGCCCCCTCGCCTTGCATGTATTATAGCCCCATTTGCATGTCACCTTTGAATATTGTGGAGTTGGCGCATGGTGCACTGGTACTTGCCCCACCGCAAGTTGACTGCTCCAGCTCTGTCAACTTGCGCTATGTTAGTTCCACTGGCGCCATGCACAGTGGCTGTGGTTGTGAGCGATATTCAAAGGAGTTGCTCAATAGCGCAACTCCTTTGAATACGTTCGACACACCCCCGCGCATCTATTTTGCAGTAGCGCAGGACTTGCTCCTTTGAATGGCGAGTTTGAATATCCAGCCCAATGTTTTACTATGTAAGGTCTTAATCAAGGATCCTGTTTGTCTGAGTTTATTACAGCTGTAGTTACTATATCATATCCATTTTATGATGTTGAAGAGGAACATAGGTTATTACACAGAGGTGCAAGGTTGCAAATGCTGCTGTGAAGCCTGTGTGAGGGACGATGCAGCACGGATCAAAGAGATGTTATTTGAAACATGAGTCTTGCTGAGGACTGAAAAATTAATACTTTGAAAAGACATCCTTTTTTTTGTATAAGATAAATATTTTTTATATATAATGTGACAGAGGAGGAGCCAGCTGACCTCACACAAAAAGGAGTTGGCCAATACAGTTGTTTAAGGAATACTCTGTTTTACTTACACACTTTTTTACCTAGACTCTGACAAGAAAACATCTTTGGAGCACTTGTAAAACAGATATTTTAGAAAGAGAGTCAAATCTAAGTACTGTAAGTAGGAATTGCACTGTTTAAACCTTGTTCTTTTAAATGATTTGAATGTTTTGTGATATAAGAGTTCTGTATTTTGTGTTTTACATATTTTTAACTATTTTAGTAAAATTCTTTTTAGAACTTACTTGGTCTGTCTTTGACTTCTTTTGAGTTGTAAGAAAAGTATATGGTTATTGCAGATACTAAACATAAACTTGAATGGTGGTAGCAAACTGGAAAGAGAAGCACTTTAAATCTGAGGTCTTTATTAAAGTTTTTAAGAGTTCATCTCTGTATACCTGGTTAGGTGCCCATAGGCAAAGATATCTGGCCCCCTGAAGACAGAAATATCTGAGCCTGTGCATTGGGTACGCTAGCAAGAGGTTCACAGTTTGAATCCCTCCAAGACTTGAGACCAAAGGTTGATCCAAACTCACAAAACAGACAAGAGGGTTACCTTGTTCTGTTAAACTGTTCACAAGACTGCACCTGAGGTTGGCACTTTTGGAGTAGAGGCCTGACCTGCTGAGTGGGTTTGTGACAGGGCCCAGTACAAAGGGCTGCCTGCAGTGGCGGGAGAAACAGAACAAAAGAGAGAGAGGGGAGTGACTGAGCGAGCTCAACAGAGCTCTATCATGACTGCTGCAGATTTCTTTGTGGCCAGAAGAAGACAGCAACACAGGCAGGAGCCCAGTACAAAAGGGCAGCCTGCAGCACTGACAGAAACAGAATGAGCGAGTGAGAGAGGGGAGGGAGCAAGCTCAACGGAGCTCTGTCAGGATTGCTGCAGATTTCTTTGTGGGCAGAAAAAGCACCAACAGAGGCAGGAGACCACTACAAAATGGCAGCCTGCAGTGCCAGGAGAAACAGAATGAGGAGTGAGACAAACGGGAGTGAGCGACCTCAACAGATCTCTGCCAGGACAGCTGCAGATTTCTTTGTGGGCAGAAAAGATGCCAATGCAGGCAAGCCCAGTACAAAAGGGCAGCCTGTAGTGCTAGCAGAAACAGAATGGATGAGTGAGAGAGAGGAGTGACCCACCTCAACAGAGTTCTGTCGGGACAGCTGCAGATTTCTTTGTGGGCTGAAAAAGGTGCCAATGCAGGCAGAAGCCCGGTACAAGAGGGCAGCCTGAAGCGCCAGCAGAAATGGAACTAGCGAGTGAGAGAGAGGGAGTGAGCTACCTCAATGGACCTGTGTCAGGACTGCTACAGATTTCTTTGTGGGCAGAAAAAGCCGCCAACAGATGGAGGGGCCCAGTACAAAAGGGCAGCCTGCAGCGCCAGCAGAAACAGAATGAGCAAGTGAGAGAGGGGGAGTGACCCACCTCAAAGGAGCTCTGTCAGGACAGCTGCAGATTTCTATGTGGGCAGCAAAATGTGCCAATGCAGGCAGAAGCCCAGTACAAAAGAGTAGCCTGCAGTGCCAGCAGAAACAGAATGAGCGAGTGAGAGAGGGGGAGTGACCCACCTCAACTGAGCTCTGTCGGGACAGCTGCAGATTTCTTTGTGGTCAGCAACACGTGCTAATGCGGGCAGAAGCCCAGTACAAAAGAGCAGCCTGCAGCACCAGGAGAAGCAGAATGAGCGAGTGAGACAGGCAGAAATAGTGACCTTAACGGAGCTCTGTTGGGACAGCTGCAGATTTCTTTTTGGGCAGAAAAAGGTGCCAATGCAGGCAGAAGCCCAACACAAAAGGGCAGCCTGCTAGCACCGGGAGAAACTCAACCAGCGAGTGAGAGAGGGGGAGTGAGCTATCTCAACAGACCTAGTCAGGACTGCTGCAGATTTCTTTGTGGGCAGAAAAAGGTGCCAATGCAGGCAGAAGCACAGTACAAAAGGGCAGCCTGAAGCACCATCAGAAAAGGAATGAGCGAGTGAGAGAGTGGGAGTGACCCATCTCAACTGAGCTCTGTCAGGACAGCTGCAGATTTCTTTGTGGTCAGCAAAATGTGCCAATGCAGGCAGACCCAGTACAAAAGAGTAGCCTGCAGCACCAGGAGAAGCAGAATGAGCGAGTGAGACAGGCAGAAAGAGTGACCTCAACGGAGCTCTGTCAGGACAGCTGCAGATTTCTTTGTGGGCAGAAAAAGGTGCCAACGCAGGCAGAAGTCCAGTACAAAAGGGCAGCCTGCAGCGCCGGGAGAAACACAATGAGTAAGTAAGAGAGGGGGAGTGACCCACCTCAACGGAGCTCTGTCGGGACAGCTGCAGATTTCTCTGTGGGCAGCAAAATGTGCCAATGCAGGCAGAAGCCCAGTACAAAAGAGTAGCCTGCAGCGCCAGCAGAAACAGAATGAGCAAGTGAGAGAGAGGGAGGGAGTGACCCACCTCAGCTGAGCTCTGTCGGGATAGCTGCAGATTTCTTTGTGGTCAGCAAAATGTGCCAACACAGGTGGAAGCCCAGTACAAAAGAGCAGCCTGCAGCACCAGGAGAAACAGAATGAGTGAGTGAGTGAGACAGGTGGAAAGAGTGACCTCAACGGGCTCTGTCGGGACAGCTGCAGATTTCTTTGTGGGCAGAAAAAGGTGCCAATACAGGCAGAAGCCCAGTACAAAAGGGCAGCCTGCAGCGCTGGGAGAAACACAATGAGCGAGTGAGAGAGGGGGAGTGAGCGAGCTCAATAGACCTCTATTATAACTGCTACTGACTGCTTTGTGGGCAGAAAAAGGCGGCAATGCAGGCAGGATCCCAGTACAACAGGCCAGCCTGCAGCGCTGGCAGAAACGGAATGAGCGAGTGAGAGAGGGGGAGTGAGCTAGCTCAACGGACCTATGTCAGGACTGCTGCAGATTTCTTTGTGGGCAGAAAAAGCTACCAACAGAGGCGGGAGCCCGGTATAAAAGGGCAGCCTTCAGCGCCAGCAGAAACACAATGAGCAAGTGAGGGAGGGGGAGTGACCCACCTCAACAGAGCTCTGTTTGGACAGCTGCAGATTTCTTTGTGGGCAGAAAAACGTGCCAACGCAGGCAGGAGCCCAGTACAAAAGAGCAGCCTGCAGCACTGGGAGAAACAGAACGAGCGAGTGACACAGGGACAGTGAGCGAGCTCAATGGACCAATGCAATCAACATCTCGGCATTAATAAATGCTTGTCTTTGAAGCCGCTGTTATGCAAGACTTTTCCTTTCATCCACAAGCTGTTCATCTGTTTACTGATGTGGGTTTATGCAGTCAAAGGACCAAGCTCTCTCTGATTGGAGCAGCTTCGCCCTTTGAAGTGCTATGACTGTTCAGCACATCTAGCAGAGAGTTGCATCAGGACCACACCGAGTGGTCATTGGTCCCAACTACCGAGCCCATTACAAGCCCCTGGTTTTGTACTGTGATGGCTTGAGCAGCTGACAATCCCCAAAATCCTGTATTGTAACAATACATTGGTTTGTACATGCAACCAATGTAAAAAGACAAAACAAAGAAGAAAAAATGTGATGTAACCAGAAGAGTTAATGTGGTGGTGGGGGGGCAAGTAAATTTACTACAAATCAAACATAAGAGAAAAGTAAAGTAAAAGTCCACTTTAATGCACATAATGCAGTGAATACTGGATCCAGTTGTGCCAAATGTGATAAAGATATTTAAAAAATGAGATGAAAAGTATAAGGGACAATGAACAGAGATTAAAACTGATAGAAAGGGGATTATATGCCCACAAATGTTTATAAAAGGAATCCCAAAGAAGAAAAATGGAAATGTATTATTAATGAGTGCTGTGTATTTATTTATTTAATTGTTTACAATGGCAAGAAACATTCTAGAAATGTCAGTGGCAAAGAGACATCACCTGACCATGCATTAAATCTCTATAAATACATGGCCAGGCACTGGATCTCATTTTCCTCCTAAAATAACCTACTTAGAGCTATTTTATAAGTGTAATAAGCCCCTCCAGCATGTGCATCACAGGATTTTAATGCACAACCAAGGTGTGTAAGGATGTGAGGCTGAACTGCACCCCAAGGCTGTGCATTAAAATCATATAATGCACACCGTGTCGTGGTGTATTGCTTACATGTTTTACTAGGTAAACAAGCTGAACCCAGGAGGCTCATTTCCACTTGTGACTGGGTGAGGGGTGGAGAAAGATGGTCATAGGGAAGAATGCAATCATGTACTGTATGTGTTTCTTAAATACAGATACAATGCAGAGTCAAAAGTGATGCAACTTGTGTTGTGCAAAATAATTATGTTACAATAAGAACCCGCTGTCTGAATACAATGTAAAGTGCATGCAGCAAGGTACAGTGCAAATAGCCTTGAGATACAGTCACACAGAGAATGTCATAGAAATAGACAATTAAATTACATCCAGTCCATTGGTTGACTGATGGGACACATGCAAGCTGTATAGTGCCTGCAGTCTTGAAACGCAACTAATAGCAAGGAGGTCTGGCACTTGCCACCTATATTAAACAAGACACTGCTTCAAGGACATAAAGTGCAAAAGTGCTCCTTTGTTACAGGTACCATACGTTACAAATATTAAAAATACCTGACACATTTTGGCTATTTACACCTTTTCTCAAAGGCCTTTGAGAAAGGATGTAAATATCTGAAACGTGGCAGGTATTTTTTAATGCTTGTCATTTTTATGTTTGCTTGCACGCATGTGCAAGAAACATAGTGCCATCATACGAGTTTTTGGAGGTGTGGCAGCCATTTTCCTATTCAGTCAGTGTGTTTGTAGGCGCGGCCACAGTTCTCCAATGAACTCTGCAGCTGTCTATGACAGCAGTTGAAAATGCAGTGGCCGTACAGTTGAAAGGGAGAGCTACGCTTCAGTGAGCAGCAATAAGATATCATGTGCTCATGCGTGCTCCCCCCCCACACACATGCATGCACGCATACTGAGTGCTCGTGCTCCCCCCCATGCACACACTGTATAACTGATGGGGGTGCCCAATCTCCCATCGGCTGTGCTGCGCTCCCCCCCAACACAGTTCCAGATGCCATGCTGGGAGCCCACCCCAGCGTGGCTATAGATCGTATGGCCAAATGGGGTGCCCAATCCCCCATCGGCTCCATGCTCCCCCAAACAGCCTTCCAGCTGCCACGCTGGGAGCCCACCCCAGCGTGGCAAATGTCCCGTGTCGTCTAAGTAAAAAAAAAAAAAAAGAAACCTGAAAGAAAAAAACCTTCCCACACTGACTGTCCTGACCCAATCTCCCCCCACCTGCACCTACCTACTGTGCACTCTGCCTCCCCACACCCCCGCCTCACCCCATACTTACCTCCGGAGCTTGGCGCGATGATCTTCAGTGGACCGGGAACACGTCTGCACTCTTCAAAGCCGGCTGTGAACTGAGGAAATGCTGGTAAGCTATATAATGTAATACACAGGGTTTTTTCAACTTTAGTGCATATCTCGGGCATTTGGGAATTGTTTCACCAAATTTTCAATATGGAGTTTTTGGACCCCCACCTCATGAATTCTGTCACTGTCATGGCGTTACTCGTCCCCGAAAGGTGATTTTGCGGTCACTGCATGGAACCACCTTTCAGGACTGATTTACGAAATGACAGTGTCACAGTTCATGAGGTAGGCCCTCCAAAACCCTATGATGAAAATTTGGTGAAAAAATTCTCAAAAATGACTGTTTTACGAGCATGCGTTGCACTGTTCCTACGCATGCTCATATATTCACAAATTTTCAATATGTTCACTCCAAATTTTCAACATTGCCATTTTACCATACTTCCTTATGAGCAGTGCAGCTGTCATTTCTCACAACTGACCCAAAATGTGTTTCTGCGCATATAGCGCACAATGGCGCAGTTGGTGTGCGAAATCAATGTTTGGGACAGATTAAGAAAATCACAGTGACACTGTTCATGAGCAGAGGTGTTAAAATGGCTGTGTTAAAAATTTGGTGAAAAAATTCCCCAAAATTGCTATTTTACGAGCATGCGTTGCGCTGTTCCTACGTACGCTCGTAAGTTCGTGAATTTTTAATATTTGCACTCCAGATTTTCAACATTGCCATTTTACCACACCTCCTTATGAGCAGTACAGCTGTCATGTTTCACATCTCGTCCAAAATGTGCTTCCGCCCATGTAGCGTACAATAGCGCAGTCAGTGTGCGAAATCAATGTTCGGGACAGATTAAGAAAATCACAGTGACACTGTTCATGAGTAGAGGTGTTAAAATGGCTATGTTAAAAAGCTGGTGAAATACGTCCATAAAACGACTGTATTACGAGCGACCATTGTGCAGTTTCCAAGCATCCTCGTAACTTCATGGATTTCTAATATTTTCAGTCCAGATTTTAACCACTGGCATTTTTCCACACTTCCTTATGAACAGTACAGCTGTCATTTTTCACACCATGGCTGAAATGTGTTTTCGCACTTCCAGCGCCGAAATGCATGGTCGCTGTGGTAAATCACTGTTCGGGACAGATTAAGAAAATCACAGTGACACTGTTCATAAGCGGAGGTTACAAAATCCCTGTGTTGACAATCTGCTGTAAAAAATCCCCAAACTAATTGCATTACGGGTGCGCGTTATGCATTTTCTATGCATGCTCGTGACTTCACCAGTTTTTTAATATTTTCACTGCAGAATTTCAACATTGCCATTTTTTGCACCTCCCCATGAACAGCACAGCTGTCATTTTTCACATCCTGTTCGAAATGTGTTTTCGCACCTGTGGTGTCAAATGGTGTAGTCGCTGTGCGAAATCAGCTTTCTGCTAACAAACTGATATTGCGACTGTTCATAAGGTGGGGGTCACAAAACAACCATGTTGAAAATTTGGAGTGAAAACACCAACGAATGCCTCAGGCATTAGTGTTTCCGACCATACGCCCCAGCCTGTAGAGATTGAGAGGCATCAGGGGTGTGACTTGGGATTCTCGCCTGTAATGCTCATACCATTCCACCCTGTAGACAGTAAGAGGCTTTGAGGTGTGCCTTGGACTCTTCAGCCCCAAAGTTCACTCCACTCTGCTATACAGGACCCATCTCACCGTATTTCCTGATGGAATGGGGTGAACATAAGGGCCAAAGACCCGAAGGCACACCGTGACACTTGACAATGTCTGCAGGGTAGGGTGTGGTGAAATGGCATGGCCATTATGCCTGACAACCCAAAGGCACACCCCAATGCCTGTCAGTCTCTGCAGGGTGGTGGCGGGGTTGACTTCAGTTCAATACTTCACTGCCATTCCTATTATGCAGCTCTCTAACTCCTACACTACCAATGCCAATGCCAGCAAGCAAACAGTCGGCATTGACAAATGCTTGTTAATGTTTTGTCATGGTAGGAGCATAGGTTCAATGAGACTGGGAGATTATCCAGTGACTGGAGCCAAATAACATGGAAATATTTTAACCCCAAACAACACTAAACCATAAAGCACATCACAAATACAACACACATGCCAACCACATCGCCGCAAAAACCTCATCGCCACCCGTATTGCAAAAGCAAAACGCCACAATACATTTCTACCACCTAAAACAATATCCCGCAATACCACAACACCAAATGCCGCCGCCGCCATAACCTAATGTGTTAGGAAATGGCTGATCTTGGTAATCAGTTTTGAACTGTGATCCAGTGCATACCTACTCACCTATTTGGTAAGATTACAGTGCGTAAAGCTCCATTAACTGTTACGCTGGCACTTAGCATGTAACTACAGCATTGAACCACTTACCCAATCAACTTAACAGCTGTGGGTTGTAATAATAATCTGATCTGAGTATAGGAAAATGTTTAGCCAGCTGAAACAGACAAGTCCTGCCTCCTCTAGCTCACCAAGGAGCTATCGGACTGTGCATCCTGCTTTCTCCTACCTCTAACTTCCAAAGCACGTGTGTGTGTGTGTGTGAGTTTTTGTCTGTGAGTGTGTGTGCATGTGTCTGTGAGTGTGATAGCACTGATTTCCATCTCTAATTGAAATTTATGTGTTAAAGCATTCATACTATTAGCTCATTTGGACAGTGCCATTTCCAGGGGACTAAATTAGGGTTTCAGTGATTATCTAGAGCTTCACCCAAAATAACTTTTTTTTTTTTATGTACATACTTCTCTACTGTTCCCAATTACGAAGATCATCCCTCATTTAACCTTTGAGAAACTCTGTGTCGCATGGATGGATGGGGTGCTATTCCACATGCTACAGGAAAAGGCTAAAACAAACCTTCATAGTAATCTGTTGTGCTCAGGAACATACAAAGTTGCTGAACAGGAAAGCACATACTCAACACTGAGAGTTCGTCTTTGTGATTTGAGGACATGTACCGCATTTTGCCTCTAGTTCCCACATTTCAAAGGACAGTGTTCTACTGTAAGTCTGGGTGATGATAAAAGGATGAGAGAGATATTCATGTGCAGCTTACAGCTGCAGATTCAGCTCCAACCTCACAATAGGAGGCAGAGAATATATGCAAAGTGTTCATTTTATTTCCTTTAAAGTAGCAGTATTTGTTAGCAAAAATTTTTATCATATAGTTTTTTTTTAGCAAAAATTTACTTCTGGCATCCTTAGATTCATCCACCGTGTATTTTTAAAATGTTCTTAAATACTTTTAAAACCACTTTTATAGCTAGTTTTGCATTTAATGTCTCATGCCATTAAAGATGGCTGCCACTTGCAGATTTTAAAAACCTCTGTCATTGAGGTTACCTTTTAAATGTATATACTAGATTTGTACTGTGGAGGTATAAAGATGGTACCACGTATGTTTCTGATGGTAAACAGTACAGCACTGTTCAAAGACATTGATTTGTTTTGGCAGGCGTGTCACGAAGTGGAATTTTAAAAACTTCAGCATTTCATATCTTAGTCCAGGAATGACAAAAACAAAACAGAAAGGAAAAGGGTGGATAAATTTTTTTTTTTTAGAAAATAATTATTTTTGTTTTGGTATAATTTTTATTGATTTTAAAGTGATAAAAGAAACACTACATTAGGAATATCGACTTGAATGACATACAGGTACACAAATAGTTCATTCTGCATTCAGTAAATTGTACCTTCACATAAATACAGAATTCCATTACATTTGGCACAAATCACCTTGGACTGTGCCCTATGGTCCTGTGGGAGCTAGGAACCTTCAGTATTAGGTCCATCCTTTATCTTCTTATACCAGCCCATCCTGAAGCAGCATTGCTTCTGCTGAAACAAAGAATCAAAATTTGCCCCAGCTTCTGAGGAAGGGTTCTTCTCTTCCTTTCAGCATGCATGTCAGGCATTCCAGTGCCTGGGCCTGACTTGCTAATGTTTTCCATTATGTTAAGGTACTGTAGGTGTCCTACATGAGACCCAGGTATTCTGGATACAATGTCAGGCAGCGGTAAGAAGCACCCTCACCCATTTCAGATATGGGCCGTACCCCTCTGTATCCATGTCTTCCATACCCATGAACTTGAAAGGGATGTGCATGCTATTGTTTGCTTCCTGATTGTGGTCAGGTCCTGGGATATTGCTTGCCAGAATGGCTTTAGTGCTGTGCAGTCTTACAAGGACTGCTTGTATGTGCCTATAGCTGCTTGACACTGCCCACACATTGGGGAGCTTGGACTGAACTCATGCGTTATACTAGGTGGGCAGTACAAGCGATTAATTTGTACTAGGATACCTTACACCTGTTGCACAGCAGCAATCCCATATGCAGCTGTGGGATGGTTCCCCAATTTTCTGCAGTGATTGACATACCCTGATCCCTTTCCCAGTGGTTCTTAACCTTATCCAACAGGTCTGGCAAGTTTTGTCTGCACTTTTTGTCCAGATTCAGTGTCCCACTGTTGGTATCTAGTCTAGCCTGGTAGGTGGCCTATTCCATTTAGGCTAGGGGAAAGGCCTCAGCTGGTTCTCTGCCTAGCCTGCTGCACAATCAGATGCTTGTAGTGATGGTAGTGCGGTATCTGTAAACTCTCCTGCAACAGTGCAAAGGTGTGCATCCCCCCCCCCACGTGTACAGGTCACCCGTGCATCGGATGCCCGCATCCTCCCAGTCTTTGATACCACTATCCTCCAGCCCAGGTAAGAATCCCAGGTTGCCCGACACTGGCGCCAAGAAGGTGTTATCCTCCCCCGCACCATATCTTTTCTTAACTTACTCCCATGCTTCTAATACATAGAGTGCCAGTGGACTGAAGTTTTTAACCTGTCTGTAACTGTGTTTCCCGCCTGGTAGTCTTGACAGTTTCCTTGGGCATCCTTCTTTTTACAGATCCAGTCAGCTAGCAGTGTCCCCTTTCACTTACCCAATCGTGAACATATTGCTACTGAATAGCTACAAAATACCCTTTTATATCCAGAAAGGCGAGTCCCCCTTGCTCTGTCCACTCTTGAACCTTTGCAGATTTATCAGTGGAAGTTTGCCTTGCCATATGAAGGTCATAAACCCCCTGTCTATAGCTTTGATATCTGCTTTGGTGGGCCCATTGACAACATATGCATTATAAGTAACCTAGGTAGCATATTCATCTTCCAGCAGATTTATGCTGCCCAGACAGGATATCGGCAGTGCCTTCCATTGCGCCAATTCATTTAATATAGTGGTGAATAGTGTTTTTTAATTAAGATGATGTCGGTTACCTGTGTCTCTGCCCACCTAATCCTGAGATACAATAAGTGAAAGAATTCCCAGCTGGCTTTAGTCCCCAGTCTGCCTCCATGCCCCTTCCCCTTGACTCTCTAATACACATCATCTCCGACTTATGTAAGTTCAGTTTATAGCTGAAGAATGCAGCAAAATCAGCTAGGACATGCAATAGGGCAGGCATGGAGGCTTATGGGTTTGTAACAAATAGGAGCAGATCATCCGCATATAACATGTTCTTATGTTGCGTACCCGTTTTTCCTCTGACTTCAACATTTCTGGTGTGCTCCTTATTTTGATTGCTAGTAGCTCTGTCGCTAATGCAAAGAGCAAGGGGAAGGAGCTGCCTTGCCTCATGCCTCAATTCAGCCGGACCTCCTCTGAGGACCCCTTTGTCCAATATCGTGCCCTGGTTCCTTGGTAGAGCATCCGCACCTTCTGCACAAATTCCTCCCCAGCCTGAATCTGCCTAAGACCCTGAACAGGCAGTCATATCCTTAGTGGCTAAATTAGAATGCCTCCTGTCTCTTTGTAAAATTTGGCCCAAATAGCCATTTGGACCCCTACCTCCCTTTGTAGTGACCCTGTGGCCCTCAACACTTCCTCTTTTGCCATGGGCCCCCTAGCATTTCCCTCTGTTCCTCAGTGACAGCAGGTAGCATTATGCTTTCAAAAATTTAGCTGCTTATCTCTCAGGACCTGTGCATTTATCTCAGTACAGTTGGTGATAAAACTCCCGAAATGCTTCCCTGATCTTCTTCCCTGTCTGTTCAAAATGACTCATTTTATTCTTAATCGCCTCCTCTTTTCCCATGCATCATCCTGGCTAGCAACAGCCCCGGTTTGTTGCCCCATTCAAATATCCTTTGTCCAGCAAAGAGCATGTGGGTCTTTGCGTTGCCCGTGAATACCAGGTTTAAGGCCTCCCTTGTGAGCGCAAGCTCCCGCAATACCTTTTCTCCCTTCCAGCCACTGCCTTCCTCTCCAAATCCTTCAGCTTATTTTCCAGCTCTGCCTTCTTTTCTTTTTCTACTTTTCTTAACCCTTGACACACAGGCAATGATGATGCCCCGCATGAAGGCCTTTCTCGACTCCCAATATGCTGCTTTGGATGGTGCCATTGCTACATTTGTGGTAGCATATAGGGCCCACTGTTCTTTTAGGTACTGCCTAAATTCTTCCCCAGTTAGTAGGTATGTGGGAAATTTCCAGCTGGTGGGGCCTTCCTCCCCAACTACCCTGGTTAGCAGGACCATGCCATGGTCTGAAAGATAGATGGGGTTGTGTGCCACCTTCTCTACCTGTTAATATTGCACCCTAGGGAGGAAAATATAATCCAGTCTGGACCATGTCTTATGCGGGTTAAAATAGAAATCATGTATTGCTGAAGACAATTACACGGTGACTAACACATACTGCTGCTGTTATGCATTTAGGGTAGGCCCCCTAGTACTCTGTGACAGCATTTCCTGATTTCTGTGGCAGGGCTCCTAGGCTTCTGCGGCAGCATTTTCTGATTTCTGTGGCATGATTTGTTCATTTCTGTGGCAGAATCCAGTTCTGCCGTTGGCTAAAATATGATGTGATGTCATTGATGACATCACATGCCAAGCATAGAGGAGGGGCTTTAGGATAAACAAGATTGGTCCGGGAGCCTGCCACTATGGAAAAACTGTATATCTGAATGAAAATTCACCAAAAACAATGAATTCTGTGGCACTTAATAAATTCTGCGGCATGATGCAAATTCTACGGAAAATTACGCAACCGCAAAATCGCAGAATTCCAGGGGCCTTGATTTAGGGATTCATCAATGTGGGCCAGTTTGACAGTACTGACACACTTTTCAGTTGGTTTCAGGCCCCCCACCCACACTCAGAAAGTCAGCATCACTGCTGGGAGTGGTCATACAATATGTTAGCTCAAATTTGTGATTCAGTTTCTGGACCCTTTATTTTTTGCAGATGGTCTGTATTATCACTGAGGAGCAGCGTGGTCATGGTAAGATGCACCACATCGTCATCAATATATGTATAAATTTCTTTGGGTATATACGCTAAATTATAGTATCTTATAAAATGCTTTTTAAGAACTCATTTGTACATAATGAATGTGCTCTTTAAAACATTTCTGCTAAGGTATGTTAAGAAGACGGTGAACTTTAGAGCATTAAAAAAAAACAACATACGTTTTACATTCAGTTAACGTTTGGCACATGGCATTTATGGCAAATAAAATTTGTCCCCAATTTTCTAATATACTGTTTTTATAAAATAACTGGTGACGAATAAAGGTAACATAGTGGTGCATAAATTAAATGGTGCTATGTAATTGTTTAACTGTTTGATATGGAAACCCCTGATGCCATGGACAACATTAGGCATCCTAACACAGTAACACAGTAATTTAAGTTCAGAAGGGTTAAACAGGGATATATAAATATGGTGTGCAAACGTGTACTAATTTATAGGGATTTCCCCGAGCCACCCTATTATCCAGAGTACCCTGTGAGTCCCTTGGTAAACAGAAATAGATCTGAGATTATCTTGAAGGCCTATACAGTCTTCATGGCCATTGTCTCTATTGGTAGGTTGTTCTACAGTGTATAGGTTCACCACCCTATGGGAGATGAATTACCCCTCAATTTGCTGCCTCTGAGCTTCTGGGCATGTCCTCGTGTCCCGCTGGTGGACACCAGATCAAACATCTCTCTTTTTTTCTGTTCTACTAAGCTTTTTCTGCCACACCAGAAACACAGAAGGCAGCACTCAGTCAATGAGATGAGGCAAAAGTAAAGTTGCAGGAAAAAAGGGACTTGCTGCTGTTCTGAAGCACCAGAGTTTCTGAGCTGTGCTCTCTCATCATTTGTAAACCTATCTGCCATGAAGCGTGAGTTTTTTTTCAGCAGCTTTGTTTTTGCCTCGTCTTACTGATCCACTGCTACCTTCTGTGTTTTTGGCATTGGTTTCATTCTGCACAGCACCAGTTGTAGCGTTCCAGTGGGTGTGAACTTTCTGTATGTTCTTGTGTCTACCACAGCCAGTCAGACCCTACTATGCCCCAGTCTGCTCCTACCAACTACCACCTCCCCAGGACTCACCTATAGTACTCCCCATAGATTACCCCGTGGTGGGACTAGGAGGAGGCCATCCTCCCTAAGGGGCACAGAAATTCAGGTGGCCAGGAGTCCCAGGGTGGCAAAGTGGGCAGGGAGGCGAGCCCTGGCATCATCTGCTGGCTTGTTTTCCCATTTTCTGCCCCCGACCAGATGGCATGCATTGAATGCCAGCACGCTTGTATGGCAAGGCATGCATGCACTACGTACTTTGCCACCGTCTGGCCCCAAACTTTGTCTAAGCTGCTGCTCTGCTACGCCTCCACGTGGTGGCACTCTAGGAGCATTGCAGTGAGAGCCCCCCCCCCAGGAGGCAGAGCAGTCATGTAGATGCTCAATCGTCTCCCTCCCTTGCCAACCCCTGGGACCCAGGTTCGCTCCTGAACCTGGATCACCAGTGTGGAGGGAGGTGTGGCATCCAGTGTCTAAACCTTTAGCACCACTGGATCAGCCCAGATCAAACATCTCTTATCTGTTTGTTCATGTCAATGCCCTTGAGTATGCAGAAGACTGAGATCAATAGTAGGTATGGCTGTTACCATTGAGAAATGGCAACCCAATATGGGCAAATTGCCTTGCAGGTTGTAACTATCCAGTGAGTCCAATGAATCATGTCTCTTTTCAGCCTCACATGTTAAGGGCCACCAGGCTCTCCTTATAGCTGTTCCATTACAGAAATACAAGTGTGCAGCATACATGCCGTATGCATATTAAGCAAGCAGCATGCATTCTGCACACTTGTATTTCTGTAAGGGTTGTGCCCCAAACTGCACCTACTGTACCTGACTACCTCAACATCCTTTTTTGAGAGAAACCCAGAACTACACACATTATTTCATGTGATGTGTGACCAAGACCTATGAAGTCAGGATCTGTCCACTACCCAGCTGGTTAAACCCCCACACTGCCACTTAATGCACACGGCATTCAGTTAAGCACAATGTTTAATAATAGGTGTCGGCTTAAAGTTAATAATAAACAAATTTAATATTTGTTCAAAAAAAAGTATACACCTAACACTTGTCTTTAACACAGCTAGGGTTTATACACGAAGCAGCTTCTGCAATTTTTTGTTAGGCATAATTTAAGCTCGAAGAAAAAGCAACTTGACAATTTGCACAAAAACAAATGGCATTAGAAGGATCTAATGAAATATAGTACTGTATATTGATTAATAATATAAAAAAATTAATTGAAGCATCAGAGTAATTCTCTGCGGATATCCAACTTCCCCTGCTTGCTAGTGACAGATTCATGTGTTTCAATTGACTTGTGCAATGTACTGTAGTTGTTGAAGTGCAGTGACTGTGATGTCTTAATACAGCAGTTTTCTGTCTTCTGTTTTTATCACTGCCATCTGCTGTATTAAAAGTGTCAGCTGCCTTGTTTTACAAATCACTTTGTCACTTACTTTCTTATTAAAATTGCTTTTGTCTGTAGGGGTTTCCTTGAATTATCTGATGTGGTGAAACTTAAAACAAATGTGGCACAGGTCTGGTTTTAAAATCTTGCTGTGGAATTTAGGTAGTTTTCTATGTATTTTGATATAAATCTGTGTATCTGTTTCTGTAGGCTGTCTCTCTATACACTTATACTGGTATCTGTGCTAGAAAATAAAATGCATTGTTAATGGACTCCATATTTAGTGCATGAATGCTTTGTTGGTGAAGAGGGGGATGGTGATTGGCACAGACACTCCTCCTACTACTTTGGCAAGTCACCCAGAAAACATTGAAATCCTCCCACAATTATGAAGGCTGGTAGGCGGCTCCACATCACATCATGGGAATATGCTGTCAAACTGAAACTGATCAGAGGAGAGGAGGTGGTCTCTGCATCAGATACCATCAACATTGTGAGATGCCTGGGAATCACAATAGCTGTCACTAAAAGCTAATTGGCATTACAGGGGAAAAACACACTTAATTAGAACATATAAACATGTGAAGAAGCCAGCAGAATAAGACCATTTTGTCTATATAGTTTGCTCGTATTGCAGGGTCCTCAGCTTAAGCTACTGAACCTGCTCCTCCTCCCCACTCCTCCTATCCTTTCCATCCGCCCCTCCGATGACTCATATTTTCCCTTTAAGTCAATCCCAGATACTTTTGAAGCTGCCCACCATCTTCAATGTGACCACCTCTTCTGGCAGTGTGTTCCAACTGGCTACCACTTTCTCTGTGAAGAAATGCTTCCTAACCTCCCTCCAACCCCCCACCCAGAGGAAGGTTGGTGGTGACAAAACCAAGGAGGGGAAGTCACCATTAGAAGCAGAATGGCAGAAGAACATGTCCACCCATGTATACTGGGCACTCCAAAGAGAGGCTCACAAACTATTCATGGCTTGGCAATCCTGTGCTCCATCCTGGAGTAGCTTAAAAGGGGGCAGCTGGAAATGGGTAAGCCGGCTGGCAAGGAGTCATGGCTGAAGGAGGAAGGGTGCTGAGGCATGGCACCAACAGAAGACAGTCACAATGGAAATAAAGTAGATAAAAAGCTGCAGTCAACTGTGCTTTGGTCCTGAGGTCCTTGCAAGTCTAAGTAAAAGTCATGCAAGTCCTGTTCCAAGTAATCCATTGGCTCCCTTTCTCTCTGTCTCTCTCCCTTAACTTTTGGTGTAGGCAAGATCCCAGATCCTGCAGCACCAAGCAGATTAAACCAAGGGTTATAACTTAAACCATGTGTGGGTGGCGGTGAGAGGTTGCCAGGGCAGCTGGTGACTGAGAGAGAGAGAAAGCTTAATCTATATATTTAGGATAGAATACATAGTACAGAAGAGAACTAGAACTACTAGTTAGAAATAGTAAACAGGAAGTTCTTTAGAAGAAAGACAAATAACACAATAAAGGCAAGAAAGGGTATAGAAAACAATTATAGAATAGCAAAGTCAAACAACTGAATAGCAAAAATGAAACCAAGAATAACTACAGTATGAGAAGAAATTAATTAGAAAAGGTAGAAAGAATACTGCCATTTACAAAAATCATACATTATAAGTAGAGACAAGGCTATCAATAAATACACAAGTAATATATATTTATATATATCCCTGTCAAATAATACATTACACATCCATTTAGCTCTAGCAAAATTTATTCTCATACCAAGTATTTTAATTTTATACTTATATTTCAAAATCTAGCCCAAATAAAATATTGAAAAGTACACCTAACAGTAACAATCAAGTAAGTAAGAATAAATCTAAATAATAGCTATTATTAGAATGTAAAAATAATATAGAAACTTGTCACCAATTTATAAATAATATAAATTTTTAAAACTAGAAATCAAAATGAAGAAAGAATGAATGACAGAAATAATATATTTTGCCACCACGGTCCAGAAATATCCATACAGTCCATAGTATATTACAAAAGCATCGAGAAAGAAATAAAGAGATATACAATTACCCTCACTCAATATATTATTTTAATTCAATGTATAAAAATCAATACCATAACTCATAAATATGAAACTACAAATACATTATAAATATCCTACCCCAAGTAGTGATTAACTATGTATTTGAAGTCAGACCATTATTTATTTAGTTTATACAACATCAATTTACTAAGTTATACCTTTTGTTCTGCTTCTTGTCTGAATTTACTGTTTCTCTTTCATTCTAGCTTCAGAGATTCAGAGCTATTATAATACCATGGCCATTAAAACTATTTTTAGTTGATTCAAGTAGTCCACTGTGAACTACTCAACCTTTATGACAGGGATTGTAAAAGCCAGCCGGGTTGTGTAGAGGATGAGTGCAAGATCCTAACCTCATGTCACACTACAGCCCGAGTTTGGGAAAAGAGCTCAGGTTGCCAGAAGTAAGGCTGAGGCAGGAGAGATTGAGCAGCCACAGGACTGCTCTCTCCTCTCCAGGAGAGGGTAGGATTTCAGCCCTGCCTTAGACTGCCACTAGGTGGAGGCCTTATGGTAGTACAGCATGGGCAGAACAAATTGAGGAAGCTGCAGGAACATCCTGTGTACACATTTACGCATGCATGAAGATGTTTTGTGGCAGGGGAGAGAAGAGCAGCAGAACAAAATCAAGGGATTAATGAAGTCTTGCCCATTCAGCCTGGGTGCATGCCTCCACCAGGACCATGCCATGGCCCTCTGGATTCTTGAACTAGAGGGCATGGCCCTCCTCCCTCTGGAGGCATTCATGGGAGAACTGAAGACCAAGGTGGGTCCCAAGAGGGTGGTGGCCAGCTCAGTGGAATGGGGACAAGGCTGAACAGTCGTCCCTGGATCAGGAGGATAAAAACTTTTATGGCAGAAGAAATAAAACAGGGAATGTGACATACCCAACTTGCAGAGTAACTGATCTTGTATGTGTGGTGCCAAGGTAACAGTCACAGTATCTTGCACAATTTATTTGTACACCTGTTGTATAAAAGCGGTGCTTTGGTGTCTGGGTTCCAGAATGTTTCAGACCTACAAGATATATATTTTTTAAAACTTATATTTTATTGAATTGTCTTAATAATCATACAAACATGGAGGCATCCTCAGTATTATAATACAGTGTAGTTTGCATACTTTGTATGGAAATTGATACTACTACAATATCATTTCATTACATTCTTCACATGGCATGCACCGTTTTCTCCTCCCAACCATGGACATAAGGAAGGAACATACAAACAACTGAGAGTAGAAAGAAAAACAAGACTCAACAAGATGAAACTATTAAAAGCATTATTCCACTTCATTTATTCTTCCGTAGTTACTATAGAACCCTGAGTTTATATTGTACCTTGTGTTTCCTTGATGGAGTGTTAGGTTTAGCCTTCACCCTCTTGTTATAGGGGATTTGGGACCCTTTACACCATGCAGGTTCATGGTCCCCCACCCCACCCGAGTTAATCTCCCAGGTGTCTAGATACCAAGATATTATTATCTGGTACTTGGTTGCCTTCCCTGTCCTCCAGGTATGAGAGGAAGGGTAGCCTATGAAATTATTAGAACAGGGTCAGAGATGTGAGCATCTTTAATAACCTTTATGTCCAAGATTATTACAGCATGAAACTGATACTCAGAACTATATAAGGAGTATTTGGGATTTAATCGAGCATAATATGTTCTTTTTAATATGCATAAATGCAATATGCCCCCAGTGTGAGTAGATTGTCACTTTAATGCATATTGTGCCATACAAAATATTTCTTAAAAGATTCTGAAGGTATCCATACATGCCCATTTCCTGCTATTTAATGTGTGTGTCCTATTGCCTTTAAGCTGAGAATCACCTGTGGAATTAAAATCTGTACATCAAGAAGCATTTGAAAGTGCAGAGGTGCCACTAATCAGATCTGCAGTTAGAGGCTGAAGCCCCATCAAATTTTATGTATGACATTTAGCTGTGTGAAGAGTTTTGTTCATATTATTTCAAGAAAATGGCACTTGGTTACAAATCCCTTTCCCATGGTAGTTGCGTTTTGCTTACATCTAAAAATGCCCTTCATTACTAATGATAGCATTACACTTCGACAGAGGACAGACCTAAAGCTTTCAGGTATTGCACAGAATTTGTGTGCTAAAACTTTTTATTTTACACCCAAAACTTGGAGCACTCTACAGGAGTAAAGCATACATTCCACTTCCTGCACAAAGAGAAAACCTTTTGAAAATGAGCCTCCCAGTTTTAGACTATGGTGACATTTTCTACAGTGCTGTTCCTAAATGCATGCCTGCCAGGCTGGACCCCTCTTTCACTCTTTCAGTCGCGTCACACTAGGCTGTCACCTTCACACCCACCTCTGTTCCATCTATCTATCTCTATCTTTCTCTCTCTCTCTCCCTTGAAGTCAGGCATCTCTCTCACCGTTCTTCCTGTAGTTCCAAATTCTGGTTTGGCTCCCTCATCCCTACCTTACCTCCTCTCTCCTTTCATTCCTTTCCACTCCCATGTACTCCCTCTGTAATCTTGACCATCAATCCCTCACCCCTCCTGACATGAAATCTTCAGCAAGCCAACCTGTTTTTTCCTTCCGGTTCTATAAGCTCTGGTCATCCCTTCTTCCTGTTTTCCACTCTGCCTTCTCCCTCACCTGCCTCAGATCCTTCCTTTGTCACTTTTCCACTCACTCCTGTAACTGCCTTTGGCTGCCCAGTGACTGAACATCCCATCCCCAACAAATCTCCCTTGTAGACATCTCATCTGAATTTTTGCACATGGCCTGTGCCGAATCTATTATTTAGTGCATCTGTCCATTCTCTTCATTGGTCACAGGCAATTTATATTTATTCTATGCCTAACCTACATATCTTGCTATTTTTATGTCATTTTGCACTATGTTGTCAAGTTTCACTGCACTCCGCTCCCCACCCCCGATGCATCTGAAACAAGCTGTTATCAGCTCAGTATGTTTCCTGGTAAAATATTTGAAATAAATACTTATTTGTATTGCATTTAATTCTACCCTTATTTATTTACAGTATTTACATGTTTATTTTTCTTTAGTTCGGTTTCTGCTTAGTAGTTCTACCTTGCCAGCTAGGCTGCGATAGTTCTGCCGAAGACCAAGGCCACTGGTCTTGGACTACAACTTTTTATGTCTATTTTGGGCTTCTAGCTACCTGGACTTTTCTCCCTAGCTTTGCAGAGCACTCACATTGCATCAGGTTAGCAGATTATCTGCAAAATAAGGTACCATATATTTGTTGGCCAACAAATCTTGTTTACTCCACAAACGGTTGACAGCTTGGTGTTGATTTTCAGTACGAATGGTTCTGCATATATCCGTGGGCAGAAAATGCATCAAAGCTGAGACTTGCTCAAAACGCTTGTGAAGGTAGAAATGCCCTACCTAAAGTTCTGTGACAGTTTTTAATGCTACGCTGTGCAGTTCCTCTGGGTATAGCAGATGTGAAATATAAAGTCTAATGCACCGTGAAATCACAAAAATACACTGTTGGTGGAGAACAAACAACTTTAAGATTGAAAATAAAAATTAATAGACCGAGCTGTAACACTGTATATACCATTTAAAGCTTTAACCTTATCAGAATATTTTATCATAGCATTCTGAAGGTAAATAGGCAAAATGCTTGGCTGCTCTGTTTTTTTTGTTTGTTTTGTTTCTTTAAATACATCCCTTTATGTTCACTTCAGTGAGTCCAGGGATGCTTTCTATAACTGGTGGGTTGCATGGCAAATACTGTTACATTGGGCCTAGAGACTAATACCATGTGCCTTTTTACATAGAGGATCGCCTCCTTGCCAGCCTCACCCTACCATCATGCCGTTCCTGCCATCATCTAGCCCCATCTCACCACTAACCCAGCACTGCTGCCCTCCCCCATGGCTTTTTCTCCATGGCAGGTGGAGTTCAAGAGAGAGAGACTGCCTCCCCCTGGCCCCACAGGTTTGGTAGCAGATAATGGACTGCATGTAGTGGGGCCTGACTATACAGCAGCTGTTGTCCAAGGTGGCTGGATTTTTCACCCTGTTTTGTCCCTTGGGACATCCCTCCTCCCGTTGCATGGGCAGAACCTCTTACTTGTCCTCAGACGCATGCAGCATGCGCCTGTGGAGGGAGCAAGCTCCCTGAGCCATCCAGAGGGGTTAGTGGTACCCGCTGCACTGTAGCCTACCACCAGACCACCCAATTGCAGCATGCTGTCAAGCAGCAGC
The DNA here is from genome assembly GCA_016271365.2 of Neoceratodus forsteri. NCBI lineage: Eukaryota > Metazoa > Chordata > Ceratodontiformes > Ceratodontidae > Neoceratodus > Neoceratodus forsteri. Next base: position 256,485,242 of record JADMNL010000025.1, read on the forward strand.
TGCTGCGGCCAGCCCTGCCTCCTGACAATGACGTGGCTCCCCATGTTCATTCCCAAGCTCAGGTGGATTTGCCTTTGAGCTGCACTCAACTATGAATGCTCCTTTGAATAATAATGTCACTTATTTCCATAACTAATCAAGTGCTACTAAAACCGAACAAGCAATACTGAAGATAGCCAGTGCATTGTATAAGCGGTAACTGGAGTAATCAAGAAGTGAAAGTGTGCAAATGCCATAATGGTACAACAAGCACATAAAAAGTGCATACTTTTGACCTATCTTCATGGTAGGCAACACAATGACATCTTTATATTTAAAACAGACACATCCTCTTGTAGTGCTACCCTCACGATGCTGGTGACCAGGGTCTGGGAAGAAGCCAGTGTCATCTGAGGGCTGGCTACGGAAGGAGGATCAGATGTCCCAGAAAGCTCTCTTCCTCAGGGATGGATGGGCTACAGCTTCCACTGCAGTACCATCACCTGGTAGACCACAGGTGGTTCTGTAGTTGGAACTATTAATGTGGGCGGAAAGGGTCCCCCACGCTGGCTGTGACATGTATGGCAGTGTGTCAGCGCGTGCACACCTTTGGTGTCCATGCATCCTGCTTTTCTGTGGGAGGGGAGAAAACTGACAGATAGCACGCATGTGGCAGGATGAAGCCATCAGCACGCTCAGGTCCCCAATGCACCGACTGGCCTCTGGATGCCAACAGCGCTGTGTAGTTTTGGGGGAAGCAAAGTCTGGCCACCTCCCCCACTGAACCCATCCTGGGAGGGGATGTTTGGAGTAAGAAGACAGCCTAAGTAAGTGCCAGAGATGGTGCTGATGGGGATTGGAAGGTAGCCTCAGAGTGTGGCAGAAGGGGGCTGTGGCATTGCAGAAGGAGGCTGCGGCATTGCAGAAAGGGGCTGTGGCATTGGAGAAGGGGGCTGTGGTGTTGCAGATGGAGGCTGAAGCATTGTAGAAGAGGGCTGCTGTGTTGCAGAAGGGGTCTGTGGTGCTGCAGAAGTGGTCTGCCACATTGCAGAAGGGCTGCAGCATTGCAGACGGGGTCTGCGGCATTACAGAAGGGGGCTGCGGCATTGCAGAAGGGGCTGTGGTGTTGCAGTGGGGGCTGTAAAATTGAAAGGGGGCTGCAGCATTGTAGAAGGGGGACACAGTGTTGTAAAATGGGGCTATGGCATTGCAGAAGGGGGATGCGGCATTACAGAAGAGGGCTGTGGTGTCGAAGAAGTGGTCTGTGGTATTGCAGAAGAGGACTGTGGTGTTAGAAGAGGTCTGTGGCACTGCAGAAGGTGGATGATGGTGTAGAAGGGGCTGTGGCATTGCAGATGGGGGTTGTGGCATTGCAGAAGGGGGATGTGGCATTGTAGAATGGGGCTGCAGCATTGCAGAAGGGTTTGCAGGGTTGCAGAAGGGGCTGCAGCATCACAGAAGAGGGATGCGGCAGTGCAGAAGGGTGCTGCAGCATTGCAGAAGAGGGCTGCATGTTGCAGGAGGGGACTGCAGCATTGCAGAAAGTGGCTGTGGCATCACAGAAGGGGGCTGTAGCATGGAAGAAGGGGTCTGCAGTGTTGCAGAATTGGGCTACAGCATTGCAGAAGGGGCCTGTGGTGTTGCAGAAGTAGTCTCCACATTGTAGAAGGGTTCTGTGATGTTGTAGAAGTGGTCTGCCACACTGTAGAAGTGGGGGCTGCAGTGTTACAGAATGAGTGTGTGGCATTGCAAAAGAGGGCAGCAGCATTTCAGAAAGGGTTCCAGTGTTACAGAAGGGGTTTGCAGCATTACAGACAGGGGCTGCAGCATTGTAGAACTGGTCTGCAGCATTATAGAAGGGGGCTATGGTGATGCAGAAGGGGTCTGTGACTTTGCAGAAGGGGGGCTGTGGTGTTGCAGAAGGGAGATGCAACATTGTAGAAAGGCACTGCAGTGTTGCAGGAGGGGGCTGCAGCATTGCAGAAGGGGCTGGAGCATCGCTGAAGGGGTTTGCAGTGTTGCATAAGTGGTCTGCAGTGTTGCAGAAATGGTCTGCAGTGTTGTAGAAGTGATCTTCCACATTGTAAAAGGGGGTTACAGTGTTGCAGAATGGGTCTGCAGCATTGCAGAAGGTGTCCGTGACATTGCAGAGAGGGCTGTGGCATTTTCAGAAGGGAGCTGCAGTGTGGCAGAAGGGCTTGCAGCATTGCAGAAAGAAGACTGCAGCATTGCAGAAGGGGCTGATGTTTTACAGAAGGGCTGTAGCATTGCAGAAGGGCTGCAGAACTGTAAAGCGGGCAGCAGTGTTGCAGAAGTGGTCTGTGTCATTGCAGAAAGAGGATGTGGTGTTGCAGAAGGGGTCTTTGGTATAGCAGAAGGGGATGTGGTGTTGCAGAATGGGGTCTGCAGCATTGCTGAAGGGGATCTGCAGCATTGCAGAAGGGGGCTGCAGCATTGCAGAAGTGGGCTGCAGCATGCAGAATGGGGCCATGGCATTGCAGAAGGAGGCTGTGGCACTGCAGAAGGGGGCTGCAGTATTTTAGATGGGGTCTGCAGCATTGTAGATGGGGGCTGTGGCATTGCAGAAGGGGGCTGCAGCGTTGTGGAAGGGGCATAAGCAGAAAGTCAAAAAAGAAACACAAAAAAACACACAACTACATATTCATTTGTGTCTCTTCTCTGACAAACCTTACAGTAGGATAGATTAAATAGGAAGGAAAGCTCAAATAAATAGTGGTTTAAATCCTAAGAATCTGGAGACATATTACTCTCCAGGAGTTGTGGAAAAGATAGATCTCACTTCGATGGGGAGCTTTTGCAGCAGGTGATACCATAAGGACTAAGCCACCAGGCGTTAGGATCCCATGGAAAACGTCTAGCTAGCAGTCTGTGGTGAGGGACCGCTCCAGTGTCGGCTCTGCACCGACGTCAGATGTGGTATAAAGAGGGCGGTCCCCCGGCACCACCTCAATTCTTCCACCGTCAACCTGCTAACATCAGCTCCATGGGCGCCATCTTCGCAGTCAACTGCCATTTTGCACCTCGCACAGTTTATCATTTTGTTGTTCTTTCAATCGCTTTTCTTCATCACTCCTTTGAATATTGCCCGACACACCCCTGCGCATCTATTTTGGCGTCAGCAAAGGACTTGCTTTGAATGGCGCAGGTTGAATATCCAGCCCAATGTGTTACATGTAAGGTCTTAATCAAGGATCCTGTTTGTCTGAGTTTATTACAGCTGTAGTTACTATATCATATCCATTTTATGATGTTGAAGAGGAACATAGGTTATTACACAGAGGTGCAAGGTTGCAAATGCTCCTGTGAAGCCTGTGTGAGGGACGATGCAGCACGGATCAAAGAGATATCATTTGAAACATGAGTCATGCTGAGGATTGCAAAATTAATACTTTGAAAAGACATCCTGTTTTTTTTGTATAAGATATATTTTTTATATATATAATCTGACAGAGGAAGAGCTAGCTGACCTCACACAAAAAGGTTTTGACCAATACAGTTGTTTCAGGAATACTCTGTTTTACTTACACACCTTTTTATCTAGACACTGACAAGAAAACATCTTTGGAGCACTTGTAAACAGATATTTTAGAAAGAGAGTCAAATCTAAGTACTGTAAGTAGGAATTGCACTGTTTAAACCTGATTCTTTTAAAAGATTTGTATGTTTTGTGATATAAGAGTTCTGTATTTTGTGTTTTACATATTTTTAACTATTTTAGTAAAATTCTTTTTAGAACTTACTCAGTCTGTCTTTGACTTCTTTTTAGTTGTAAGAAAAGTATATGGTTATTGCAGATACTAAACATAAGCTTGAATGGTGGTACCAAACTGGAAAGAGAAGCATTTTAAATCTGAGGTCTTTATTAAAGTTTTTAAGAGTTCATCTCTGTATACCTGGTTAGGTGCTCATAGGCAAAGATATCTGCCCCCCTGAAGACAGAAATATCTGAGCCTGTGCATTGGGTACACTAGCAAGAGGTTCACAGTTTGAATCCCTCCAAGACTTGAGACCAAAGTTTGATCTGAACTCACAAAACAGACAAGAGGGTTACCTTGTTCTGTTAAACTGTTCACAAGACTGCACCCGGAGGTTGGCACTTTTGGAGTAGAGGCCTAACCTGCTGAGTGGGTTTGTGACAGATTGGTTGGCAGTGGTGGCATAATTTTTTGTATCACAAGCTTTTATTGTTCTGGTTCATAAGCTCTCTTGCAAAGAAAGAAAAAGACAGAGTTTTATTTTAAAAGGGAAGCAGAACTATATATCACTTGGCATACAGTCAAGTTCCTACCCATTTTATTTTTTTTTCTAAATAGTGCAGTCAGAGTAGCAGTAGTCAGGAAAGATGACTTCCAACTACAGACAGCACACTGTAAATTACTTAAGACAGTTGTGTGGGGACAGAGGAGTCCCATTCAAGGTGAAAGCAAGCAAGCAGGCAGAGCCTCGTAGATGCCCTGATGGTAGTAGATACCCAGAGCAGTGAGTCAAAAACCGTGACTGGAAAAGACCAAATCTCAAGTGTGGAAGGGCTAGCGGCCAGTGAAGGGTCCAGAGCCAATGAGGAGGACAGCAGGGACACTGTAAGTGAAGGCCACAGCAGCAGTGGAGAGTCATCAGTATCCTGAATCCAGAGGTACTCAGGCTGCAAATTGAGTTGCGCAGGATGGAGCTGGAGTTCCAGAGGGAGAGAGAGAGCGAGAGAAGTGAGTGGCAGACCATGAGGCAGAGTGAGAATGCCGAGAGGCAGAGGAGAAGAGAGAGGAGCACCAGAGGCAACACGAACTGGAGAAGCTATGACTCCGACCAGCGGCACAAAGAGCAGGTTAGTGGCTTGGGTTTAACTGGGACTGCAGGACTGGGTTACAAATTGAACTCCAAATTAATAGCCGAGTTTAAAGAAGGGGAAGACATGGATGCCTTTTTAAATTCTTTTGAAAAAGTTTATATTCAGGCTAAAATTCCTGGAGAGTCCTGGAGCTTCCAGCTATCCCCACTACGTACTGGGAAAGCTCGGGATGCATTAGATCAAGTGGACAATGAGAACAGCAATGATTACAGCAAGCTAAAAGCTACACTGTTAAAAAAGTTTGAATTAACTGCTGAATCATACAGAGCTAAATTACATAAGCTCAGGAGAAGCCCTGATATGAGCTATGAGGAGCTAGCCATGAAACAATGTCAGCTTTTAAAATGTTGGTGGGAAGGAATTGAGGCAAACTCTGTTGATAAAATTGAAAATGTGATTTTATTAGAACAGTTTTATTGTGCTTGCCCAGCAGAGCTAAAAACATGGCTAGAGGACCGAGATCCAAAACAGTGCAAGAGGCTGCTGAACTCTTGGACCGCTATGCCAAGAGCAGACCTGATCCTAGAGCAAATGGGGCAGGTGTGGCAGCACAGAAAGGGAAAAGCGCACCTTCAGGGCAGCTAAAACCCTCAATGCTTCCACCAAAACCAGTTAGCCCCAGGTTTCAGAGAAAAGATTTCTTTGACAGAAGTAATGAATGTTGGGTGTTTAAGGAAACTAGGCATATTGCCAGACAGTGTCCCAAAAGGCAAACCATAATACACAACCGGGTGCTAGAAAAGAAGTGGGTTGTTTGTGTGTCCCTGGAAGCATGCCAGTGAACATGAGGGGACACATGCACCCAGTCATGGTGAATGGTGTACAGACGCAGGGGTTAAGGGACACAGGGGCATCCCTGATATTAGTAAAAGGGGATCTGGTACAGCGTGGTCAGCTTATACCCAATAAATACGTAACTGTACAAGGGTTTACTAGTAAAGCAAAAACATTGCCATTGGCTAGTGTTCTCCTAGACTGGGATGAAACAGGGGGAACTGTGCAACAGATGGCTGTAGCCAAGAAGTTAGCTGTGGATGTGATCCTAGGTAACAATCTCCAACAAGGGATGGTATGTGCAGTTACCCTAGCCAAGTGGCAAGGAAAATTGTAGTTCCTGAACCCCACCGAAGCCACTGTGGAAACCACTAGGAGGCTGGTTCTCCAGCCTGTGTCTCCTGATATGGAGACTGATTAAAAGTGGGTAGAAATTTCCCGGTAGCCAGTAACCACACAGCTACAGAAGGTTACTCAAAGGAGGGGTGACCCATTGCCAGAGGGTTGGAGCTGACAGTGATCCTGAGGGCCCTGACGCTAGTGCTAGGAACCCTAGTTTAGTGACTGAAGGGGACCTGTCCCATACCTTGGGATGGTGTGAGGGGTTTGCAGCTGCCCAGAGGGGTGACTGTAGTTTAGAGAAGATGAGGGCTTGGGCAGACTCAGACGGCACACAGGGAGGTGACGGCAGACATATGGTTTATTGGGAAAATGGACTTATGTATACTCAGGCAGTACAGACAGAAGGAGGGATGCTAGGCAGGCAGCTTGTCATTCCCCAGGGGTATCGTGAGCAGTTGCTCGAGATTGCACATGATATTCCCTTGTCTGGTCATCTGGGAATCGTGCACACAATGCAGCAGTTAGCCCAGAATTTCTACTGGCCTAACTTCACCGAGCAGGTGAAGGAGTATTGCAGGTCTTGTCACCGGTGCCAGGAAATACAGAAGGTGGGCAAGAAAACCCAAGCTTTCCTGATTTCATTGTCCATGGTGGAGGAGCCATTCCAGAGGGTGGAAATGGATATTGTGAGACCTTTAAATACCCCCAGCTCCTCAGGGAAGAGATTCATCCTGACTGTGGTGGATTATGCCACTCAGTACCCAGAGCCAGTTGCCCTATCCTCACTGAGGACAGACAAAGTGTCAGATGCCTTACTTGGGATTTTCTATCATGTTGGATTTCCGCAGGAGATAATCACCGATCGAGGGGGTTCCTTCATGTCGGCCCTGATGAAATGTTTATGGGAGAAGTGTGGAGTGGTGCAGAGATACATAACACCATATCACCCACAAGGCACTGGACTTGTGGAAGGATTCAATGGTACTCTAAAGTCAAGGCTTTTGCTGAACAGCATGGGAGGGACTGGGAGAAATACCTTCCCCACCTGTTGTTTGCATACTGGGAGGTGCCCCAAGAGTCGACAGGATTTTCTCCCTTCGAACTCATATGGACGCCGGGTATGTGGGCCCCTAGACTTGATCCGGGAGGACTGGGAAGGCAAGCATGCCATCCAGGGAACTCCCATTGTGGATTACGTCCTTAGGGTTAGGGAGAGGCTGAAGGAACTTATGGGGATAGCCCAGAGCAACCTGGCAGCTGCCCAACAGAAACAAAAGTGTGCACGACCCGCACAGCCAGAGCTCACTGCACATGGTGGATCAGGAAGTCGTGGTCCTTATTCCAGTCCGGGAAAGACAGTTGCAAGCTGAGTGGGCACGACCATACAAAGTGGTTAGGAAGGTAAATGACATGAACTGCGTTCTGGAGCTACCTGACAGAAGACAGACAGAAAGGATGTACCATGTCAACATGATGAAGCCATATGCAATTAGGGCTGACATGGTGTTTGCAGTGTGTAGTCATGGGGAGGGGACAGATGAAGGAGACCTCCTTCTGGATTTGCTGGAAGAAAGTAAGTGGAAGTCCTCTGTGGAGGCAGTAAAATTGTCTCCCCAGCTGGCCCTGGACCAGATCCAGAAATTAAGGGAGGTTTTAGCAGACTTTGCCCCGTTGTTTAGCACCAAGCCTGGACTAACCCCCTTAGTGACACACGATGTGGAGACAGGGACACAGACGCCCATACAGCGGACAGCATATCAGGTGTCAGAGGCTGTCCAAAAGGACATTAGGAGGGAGGTGGAGGAGATGCTGGATTTAGGGGTAATCCAGAGATCCCACAGCCCCTGGGCTTTACCCATAGTCCTTGTGCCCAAGCCAGATGGCTCAACTCATTTCTGTGTGGACTATCATGGACTGAAGGCAGTCACAAAGTCAGACGCCCACCCGATGCCCTGGACGGATGAACTCCTAGACTAGTTGAGGGTAACCTACCTTACGACTATTGACCTGACCAAGGGTATGTGCAGGTAGAATTGACAGACAGAGCTAGGGAGGTTGGCTTTCATCACTCCGATAGGCTTATTTGAGTTTAAAGTAAAGCCTTTCAGAATGAAGAATGCCCTGGCTACCTTCAAAGGTTGGTGAGCCAGGTAAAAATGGTGCTGAGGAGTACACCATGGCGTACCTGGATGACATTGCCATCTTTAGTACCAGCTGGGAGGAACACCTATCCCACCTTGGGGAGTGCTGGACAGGATACAGAGGGCTGGGCTCACTGTAAAGCCGAGAAGTGCCAGGTGGCCATGGAAGAAGTGGCATACCTCGAGCATGTAGTAGGCTGGGGACAGCTCTGTCCTAAGCAAATAAAGATAGAGGTGATCCAGGCATGGCCCAGACCAGAAACTCATAAGCCAGTCAGGAGCTTTCTAGGGACAGCAGGGTATTACAGGAAATTTGTATCAATTACAGTGCCCGGGCTGCTCCCCTATCTGGCCTGACAAAGAAAAAGATGCCAAAGAAAATTACCTGGGGCCCAGCCTGTGAGAAACCTTTATCAGACTGAAGGAGGCACTGTGCAGTGCTCCTGTTTGACAAGTCCTGACTATAGCAAAACCTTTATAATTCAGACGGATGCCTCAGACATGGGTATTGGGGCAGTACTGAGCCAGGCGTCCAGCCAAGGGACAGATCACCCAGCAGTGTACCTGAGAAGGAAGCTACTTCCTAGGGAGCAAGAGTACTCCACGGTGAAAGAGTGTCTTGCCATAGTGTAGACCTTAAAGAAACTAGAGCCATAGTTGTATGCATTTTGTGGTGTAGACTGACCACAACCCCTGGTTTGGCTGGCGCAGATGGGGAAAACAATGGCAGACTACTAAGATGGAGTCTTGTTTTACAGGGTATGATCTAAAAATCATACATAGGGCTGGAGTGAAGAATCAGAACTCAGATGGGCTGTCTAGGGTCTATGAAGAGTGAACTGATTTGGGAAGCTCATCCCATGTGAGATGAGATCCCCAAATTCAGTCTAGGTGGGGAGGGATTGTGATGTAGACAGACAGTTCCGAGTGCTGTATCATTTTTTAAATATAAAATGTATTGCTGACTGTCACTGCTTGAAATCTGATGCTGTTAGAATGACCTCACAGAATGGCCACAGAAAACATGCTGAGCAACAGCGCAATGCAAATGAATGCATGCTCAACTGGAGGGAGGAACCATGTATAAACTGCACAGCCCGATATTCAGCCGGGCTGTGCAGAGTTGTCAGAGCACAACCCCAACCTGCGCCTGCAGGACGTTGAGCCAAAAAAGGCTTAAGTTGAGGGCCACCCACAGGTGAGCTGCTGCATTGTTAGGGCGCAACACAGCAGCTGCCACCTGTGGCTGGCCCTCAACCCAGTCCCTGTGCCCCCAGCCTGATCGCGGGCATAGTGTCCTCTCAGCAGCCCGATGCGGGCATCAATGTAGCACCCCCTCCCTACATATCCCTGGTGGTCCAGTGGACCAAATTGCCCGATACAGGCGGTATCTTTAACCTCCCATTCATATTCCGTGGTGGTTTCAGTGGACCTAATTGCCCGATTGCGGGCGGTATGTTTAAAACACCGCCCGTTCATATTCCTAGTGGTCCAGTGGACAGAAATGCCTGATGCGGGCGGTGTCCTTAACCCCATCCGTTCATATTCCCTGGTGGTCCAGTGGACGGTACCCGATCGCGGGCGGTGTCTTTAAAACACCCCGAACATAGCCTGGTGGCTATTGAGCCCCACCCTACCACCCACGAAGCCCCACCACCCCGCTCCTCCCACGGCGGCCCGGTGGGCGGCATCCCACCAGCCTGCGCCCCACCGCCGCGCCGACTGACTGGCCGACCGGCTGCACCCTATTGGTGCAGAGCAAGAGCAATGGGCAGGCAGCCCATACGATACATGACGGTCAGTTCACAAATATGGATTGTCATATACGGTATGGGCTGCCGCCCATTGCTCTTGCTCTGCTGTCAACGGGCGGCAGCCATGCGAAACTGTCATCGGCCAGTGGATGCTGCCGGCTGCGGGGCCGAAGATGGTGGGGCTTCGTGCGTGGGTGAGGGTGGGGTCAATAGCCACCAGGGCTATGTTCAGGGGTGTGTTTAAAGAGCCGCCCGATCGGGCAATTCGATCACTGACACCAGGAATATGAACGGAGAGGGTGTTTTTAAACATACCGCCCACGATCGGATTTTGATCCACTGGACCACCAGGAATATGAACGGGAGGGGGCTGTTTTAAACATACCGCCAGCGATGGGGCATTTCGTCCACTTGACCACCAGGGAATATGAAGGGGAGCCACATTGATGCCTGTGATCGGGCTGGTGGGGACACTATGCCCGCGATCGGGCTGCAGGGGGTGTTGGTCCCCGACGGCTGCTGCCTGGCAGGGGGCCAGGCGCAAGTCCTCGGGGATCAGCGCACCTACATGCTAATGGCATGCAAATGGGACTATAATGACATGAAAATGGCCCCCCTGTGCCTTGCATGTATTATAGCCCCATTTGCATGTCACCTTTTGAATATCATGGAGTTGCGCATGGTGCACTGGTACTTGCCCCACCGCAAGTTGACTGCTCCACTCTGTCAACTTGCGCTTGCGCAAGTTCCACTGCGCCATGCACAGTGGCTGTGGCTGGGGAGCGATATTCAAAGGAGTTGCTCAATAGCGCAACTCCTTTGAATATTGCCCGGGACACACCCCTGCGCATCTATTTTGCGCAGCGCAAGGACTTGCTCCTTTGAATGGCGCGAGTTTGAATATCCAGCCCAATGTTTTACATATGTAAGGTCTTAATCAAGGATCCTGTTTGTCTGAGTTTATTACAGCTGTAGTTACTATATCATCCATTTTATGATGTTGAAGAGGAACATAGGTTATTACACAGAGGTGCAAGGTTGCAAATGCTGCTGTGAAGCCTGTGTGAGGGACGATGCAGCACGGATCAAAGAGATGTTATTTGAAACATGAGTCTTGCTGAGGACTGAAAAATTAATACTTTGAAAAGACATCCTTTTTTGTATAAGATAAATATTTTTATATATAATGTGACAGAGGAGGAGCCAGCTGACCTCACACAAAAGGAGTTGGCCAATACAGTTGTTTAAGGAATACTCTGTTTTACTTACACATTTTTACCTAGACTCTGACAAGAAAACATCTTTGGAGCACTAAAACAGATATTTTAGAAAGAGAGTCAAATCTAAGTACTGTAAGTAGGAATTGCACTGTTTAAACCTTGTTCTTTTAAATGATTTGAATGTTTTGTGATATAAGAGTTCTGTATTTGTGTTTTACATATTTTTAACTATTTTAGTAAAATTCTTTTAGAACTTACTTGGTCTGTCTTTGACTTCTTTTGAGTTGTAAGAAAAGTATATGGTTATTGCAGATACTAAACATAAACTTGAATGGTGGTAGCAAACTGGAAAGAGAAGCACTTTAAATCTGAGGTCTTTATTAAAGTTTTTAAGAGTTCATCTCTGTATACCTGGTTAGGTGCCCATAGGCAAAGATATCTGGCCCCCTGAAGACAGAAATATCTGAGCCTGTGCATTGGGTACGCTAGCAAGAGGTTCACAGTTTGAATCCCTCCAAGACTTGAGACCAAAGGTTGATCCAAACTCACAAAACAGACAAGAGGGTTACCTTGTTCTGTTAAACTGTTCACAAGACTGCACTCGGAGGTTGGCACTTTTGGAGTAGAGGGCCTGACCTGCTGAGTGGGTTTGTGACAGGGCCCAGTACAAAAGGGCTGCCTGCAGTGGCGGGAGAAACAGAACAAAAGAGTGAGAGAGGGGGAGTGACTGAGCGAGCTCAACAGAGCTCTATCATGACTGCTGCAGATTTCTTTGTGGCCAGAAGAAGACAGCAACACAGGCAGGAGCCCAGTACAAAAGGGCAGCCTGCAGCACTGACAGAAACAGAATGAGCGAGTGAGAGAGGGGGAGTGAGCAAGCTCAACGGAGCTCTGTCAGGATTGCTGCAGATTTCTTTGTGGGCAGAAAAAAGCACCAACAGAGGCAGGAGACCACTACAAAATGGCAGCCTGCAGTGCCAGGAGAAACAGAATGAGTGAGTGAGACAAACGGAGTGAGCGACCTCAACAGATCTCTGCCAGGACAGCTGCAGATTTCTTTGTGGGCAGAAAAAGATGCCAATGCAGGCAGAAGCCCAGTACAAAAGGGCAGCCTGTAGTGCTAGCAGAAACAGAATGGATGAGTGAGAGAGAGAGGGAGTGACCCACCTCAACAGAGTTCTGTCGGGACAGCTGCAGATTTCTTTGTGGGCTGAAAAAGGTGCCAATGCAGGCAGAAGCCCGGTACAAAAGGGCAGCCTGAAGCGCCAGCAGAAATGGAACTAGCGGTGAGAGAGAGGGGTGAGCTACCTCAATGGACCTGTGTCAGGACTGCTACAGATTTCTTTGTGGGCAGAAAAAGCCGCCAACAGATGGAGAGGCCCAGTACAAAGGGCAGCCTGCAGCGTCAGCAGAAACAGAATGAGCAAGTGAGAGAGGGGTGACCCAACCTCAAAGGAGCTCTGTCAGGACAGCTGCAGATTTCTATGTGGGCAGCAAAATGTGCCAATGCAGGCAGAAGCCCAGTACAAAAGAGTAGCCTGCAGTGCCAGCAGAAACAGAATGAGCGAGTGAGAGAGGGGGAGTGACCCACCTCAACTGAGCTCTGTCGGGACAGCTGCAGATTTCTTTGTGGTCAGCAACACGTGCTAATGCGGGCAGAAGCCCAGTACAAAAGAGCAGCCTGCAGCACCAGGAGAAGCAGAATGAGCGAGTGAGACAGGCAGAAATAGTGACCTTAACGGAGCTCTGTTGGGACAGCTGCAGATTTCTTTTTGGGCAGAAAAGGTGCCAATGCAGGCAGAAGCCCAACACAAAGGGCAGCCTGCTAGCACGGAGAAACTCAACCAGCGAAGAGAGAGGGGAGTGAGCTATCTCAACAGACCTAGTCAGGACTGCTGCAGATTTCTTTGTGGGCAGAAAAAGGTGCCAATGCAGGCAGAAGCACAGTACAAAAGGGCAGCCTGAAGCACCATCAGAAAAGGAATGAGCGAGTGAGAGAGTGGGAGTGACCCATCTCAACTGAGCTCTGTCAGGACAGCTGCAGATTTCTTTGTGGTCAGCAAAATGTGCCAATGCAGGCAGACCCAGTACAAAAGAGTAGCCTGCAGCACCAGGAGAAGCAGAATGAGCGAGTGAGACAGGCAGAAAGAGTGACCTCAACGGAGCTCTGTCAGGACAGCTGCAGATTTCTTTGTGGGCAGAAAAAGGTGCCAACGCAGGCAGAAGTCCAGTACAAAAGGGCAGCCTGCAGCGCCGGGAGAAACACAATGAGTAAGTAAGAGAGGGGGAGTGACCCACCTCAACGGAGCTCTGTCGGGACAGCTGCAGATTTCTCTGTGGGCAGCAAAATGTGCCAATGCAGGCAGAAGCCCAGTACAAAAGAGTAGCCTGCAGCGCCAGCAGAAACAGAATGAGCAAGTGAGAGAGAGGGAGGGAGTGACCCACCTCAGCTGAGCTCTGTCGGGATAGCTGCAGATTTCTTTGTGGTCAGCAAAATGTGCCAACACAGGTGGAAGCCCAGTACAAAAGAGCAGCCTGCAGCACCAGGAGAAACAGAATGAGTGAGTGAGTGAGACAGGTGGAAAGAGTGACCTCAACGGAGCTCTGTCGGGACAGCTGCAGATTTCTTTGTGGGCAGAAAAAGGTGCCAATACAGGCAGAAGCCCAGTACAAAAGGGCAGCCTGCAGCGCTGGGAGAAACACAATGAGCGAGTGAGAGAGGGGGAGTGAGCGAGCTCAATAGACCTCTATTATAACTGCTACTGACTGCTTTGTGGGCAGAAAAAGGCGGCAATGCAGGCAGGATCCCAGTACAAAAGGCCAGCCTGCAGCGCTGGCAGAAACGGAATGAGCGAGGAGAGAGGGAGTGAGCTAGCTCAACGGACCTATGTCAGGACTGCTGCAGATTTCTTTGTGGGCAGAAAAAGCTACCAACAGAGGGGAGCCGGTATAAAGGGCAGCCTTCAGCGCCAGCAGAAACACAATGAGCAAGTGAGGGAGGGGACCCACCTCAACAGAGCTCTGTTTGGACAGCTGCAGATTTCTTTGTGGGCAGAAAAACGTGCCAACGCAGGCAGGAGCCCAGTACAAAAGAGCAGCCTGCAGCACTGGGAGAAACAGAACGAGCGAGTGACACAGGGACAGTGAGCGAGCTCAATGGACCAATGCAATCAACATTCGGCATTAACAAATGCTTGTCTTTGAAGCCGCTGTTATGCAAGACTTTTCCTTTCACTCCACAAGCTGTTCATCTGTTTACTGATGTGGGCTTCATGCAAGTCAAAGGACCGAAGCTCTCTCTGATTGGAGCAGCTTCGGCCCTTTGAAGTGCATGACTGTTCAGCACATCTAGCAGAGAGTTGCATCAGGACCACACCGAGTGGTCATTGGTCCCAACTACCGAGCCCATTACAAGCCCCTGGTTTTGTGTACTGTGATGGGCTTGGCAGCGACAATCCCCAAAATCCTGTATTGCAACAATACATTGGTTTGTACATGCGTGCAACCAATGTAAAAAAGACAAAACAAAGAAGAAAAAATGTGATGTAACCAGAAGAGTTAATGTGGTGGTGGGGGGGCAAGTAAATTTACTACAAATCAAACATAAGAGAAAAAGTAAAGTAAAGTCACTTTAATGCACATAATGCAGTGAATACTGGATCCAGTTGTGCCAAATGTGATAAAGATATTTAAAAATGAGATGAAAAGTATAAGGGACAATGAACAGAGATTAAAACTGATAGAAAGGGGATTATATGCCCACAAATGTTTATAAAAGGAATCCCAAAGAAGAAAATGGAAATGTATTATTAATGAGTGCTGTGTATTTATTATTTAATTGTTTACAATGGCAAGAAACATTCTAGAAATGTCAGTGGCAAAGAGACATCACCTGACCATGCATTAAATCTCTATAAATACATGGCCAGGCACTGGATCTCATTTTCCTCCTAAAATAACCTACTTAGAGCTATTTTATAAGTGTAATAAGCCCCTCCAGCATGTGCATCACAGGATTTTAATGCACAACCAAGGTGTGTAAGGATGTGAGGCTGAACTGCACCCCAAGGCTGTGCATTAAAATCATATAATGCACACCGTGTCGTGGTGTATTGCTTACATGTTTTACTAGGTAAACAAGCTGAACCCAGGAGGCTCATTTCCACTTGTGACTGGGTGAGGGTGGAGAAAGATGGTCATAGGGAAGAATGCAATCATGTACTGTATGTGTTCTTAAATACAGATACAATGAGAGTCAAAAGTGATGCAACTTGTGTTGTGCAAAATAATTATGTTACAATAAGAACCCGCTGTCTGAATACAATGTAAAGTGCATGCAGCAAGGTACAGTGCAAATAGCCTTGAGATACAGTCACACAGAGAATGTCATAGAAATAGACAATTAAATTACATCCAGTCCATTGGTTGACTGATGGGACACATGCAAGCTGTATAGTGCCTGCAGTCTTGAAACGCAACTAATAGCAAGGAGGTCTGGCACTTGCCACCTATATTAAACAAGACACTGCTTCAAGGACATAAAGTGCAAAAGTGCTCCTTTGTTACAGGTACCATACGTTACAAATATTAAAATACCTGACACATTTTGGCTATTTACACTTTTCTCAAAGGCCTTTGAGAAAGGATGTAAATATCTGAAACGTGGCAGTATTTTATACTTGTCATTTTATGTTTGCTTGCACCATGTGCAAGAAACATAGTGCCATCATACGAGTTTTTGGAGGTGTGGCAGCCATTTTCCTATTCAGTCAGTGTGTTTGTAGGCGCCACAGTTCTCCAATGAACTCTGCAGCTGTCTATGACAGCAGTTGAAAATGCAGTGGCCGTACAGTTGAAAGGAGGCTACGCTTCAGTGAGCAGCAATAAGATATCATGTGCTCATGCGTGCTCCCCCACACACATGCATGCACGCATACTGAGTGCTCGTGCTCCCCCATGCACACTGTATAACTGATGGGGTGCCCAATCTCCCATCGGCTGTGCTGCGCTCCCCCAACACAGTTCCAGATGCCATGCTGGGCCCACCCCAGCGTGGCTATAGATCAGATGGCCAAATGGGGTGCCCAATCCCCCATCGGCTCCATGCTCCCCCAAACAGTTTCAGCTGCCACGCTGGGAGCCTACCCCAGCGTGGCAAATGTCCCGTGTCGTCTAAGTAAAAAAAAAAGAAACCTGAAAGAAAAAAACCTTCCCACACTGACTGTCCTGACCCAATCTCCCCCCACCTGCACCTACCTACTGTGCACTCTGCCTCCCCACACCCCCGCCTCACCCCATACTTACCTCCGGAGCTTGGCGCGATGATCTTCAGTGGACCGGGAACACGTCTGCACTCTTCAAAGCCGGCTCTGAACTGAGGAAATGCTGGTAAGCTATATAATGTAATACACAGGGTTTTTTCAACTTTAGTGCATATCTCGGGCATTTGGGAATTGTTTCACCAAATTTTCAATATGGAGTTTTTGGACCCCCACCTCATGAATTCTGTCACTGTCATGGCGTTACTCGTCCCGAAAGTGATTTTCGCGGTCACTGCATGGAACCACCTTTCCAGGACTGATTCTAAATGACAGTGTCACAGTTCATGAGGTAGCCCTCCAAAACCCTATGATGAAAATTTGGTGAAAAATCCAAAATGACTGTTTTCTGAGCATCGTTGCACTGTTCCTACGCATGCTCATATATTCACAAATTTTCAATATGTTCACTCCAAATTTTCAACATTGCCATTTTACCATACTTCCTTATGAGCAGTGCAGCTGTCATTTCTCACAACTGACCCAAAATGTGTTTCTGCGCATATACGACAATGGCAGTTGGTGTGCGAAATCAATGTTTGGGACAGATTAAGAAAATCACAGTGACACTGTTCATGAGCAGAGGTGTTAAAATGGCTGTGTTAAAAATTTGGTGAAAAAATTCCCCAAAATTGCTATTTTACGAGCATGCGTTGCGCTGTTCCTACGTACGCTCGTAAGTTCGTGAATTTTTAATATTTGCACTCCAGATTTTCAACATTGCCATTTTACCACACCTCCTTATGAGCAGTACAGCTGTCATGTTTCACATCTCGTCCAAAATGTGCTTCCGCCCATGTAGCGTACAATAGCGCAGTCAGTGTGCGAAATCAATGTTCGGGACAGATTAAGAAAATCACAGTGACACCTGTTCATGAGTAGAGGTGTTAAAATGGCTATGTTAAAAAGCTGGTGAAATACGTCCATAAAGCGACTGTATTACGAGCGACCATTGTGCAGTTTCCAAGCATCCTCGTAACTTCATGGTTTCTAATATTTTCAGTCCAGATTTTAACCACTGGCATTTTCCACACTTCCTTATGAACAGTACAGCTGTCATTTTCACACCATGGCTGAAATGTGTTTCGCACTTCCAGCGCGAAATGCATAGTCGCTGTGGTAAATCACTGTTCGGGACAGATTAAGAAAATCACAGTGACACTGTTCATAGCGGAGGTTACAAAATCCCTGTGTTGACAATCTGCTGTAAAAATCCCCAAACTAATTGCATTACGGGTGCGCGGTTGCATTTTCTATGCATGCTCGTGACTTTCACCAGTTTTTAATATTTTCACTGCAGAATTTCAACATTGCCATTTTGCACCTCCCCATGAACAGCACAGCTGTCATTTTTCACATCCTGTTCGAAATGTGTTTTCGCACCTGTGGTGTCAAATGGTGTAGTCGCTGTGCGAAATCAGCTTTCTGCTAACAAACTGATATTGCGACTGTTCATAAGGTGGGGGTCACAAAACAACCATGTTGAAAATTTGGAGTGAAAACACCAACGAATGCCTCAGGCATTAGTGTTTCCGACCATAACGTCCCAGCCTGTAGAGATTGAGAGGCATCAGGGGTGTGACTTGGGATTCTCGCCTGTAATGCTCATACCATTCCACACCCTGTAGACAGTAAGAGGCTTTGAGGTGTGCCTTGGACTCTTCAGCCCCAAAGTTCACTCCACTCTGCTATACAGGACCCATCTCACCGTATTTCCTGATGGAATGGGGTGAACATAAGGGCCAAAGACCCGAAGGCACACCGTGACACTTGACAATGTCTGCAGGGTAGGGTGTGGTGAAATGGCATGGCCATTATGCCTGACAACCCAAAGGCACACCCCAATGCCTGTCAGTCTCTGCAGGGTGGTGGCGGGGTTGACTTCAGTTCAATACTTCACTGCCATTCCTATTATGCAGCTCTCTAACTCCTACACTACCAATGCCAATGCCAGCAAGCAAACAGTCGGCATTGACAAATGCTTGTTAATGTTTTGTCATGGTAGGAGCATAGGTTCAATGAGACTGGGAGATTATCCAGTGACTGGAGCCAAATAACATGGAAATATTTTTCTTTTGATTCATAAGTAATTGGTTGTCCTGGTACCATTTTTGTGCTCTTGTTGCAGAGGCTCCTCAATGGAGAAAACAGTGGGGAAGCACAGATAATTGTATCATCATCATACATGTGAATGATACAATAAGAGAGTGCAGGGAAGGGGGGTCATTGATGAACACTGTGAAAAGCAATGGACCCAGGACAGAGCCTTGGAGGACCCCAATGGTGATGGGGTGGGGGAACATGATTCCACCTAGTTTAACTACTGGGAGTAATTTAAGTAATTTCAGAACCAGGTTAGGGATGTATGGGAGACACCTGAGTCTGCAAGCTTGTCCAGTAGAAGGTTGTTGTCCACAGTGTCAGAGGCCTTGGTTAAGTTGTGAAAATGGCCCCTCTACCCATACCTTTGTACATGCTTGAGTGAATGTGGTCAGTGACCTTGAGAAGGGGGGCAGAGGTGGATGGTTGGAGCAAAAGTCAGACTGATAAGAGGTTAGGAAGCCAGAGCTTAAGTAGAAATTGGAGAGCTGTCTGCTCACCAGCTTCTCGAGAACTTTGGAGAGGATGGGTAGGACTTGGAGGGATATCAGATTATATTTAGATGGTACACCCACAGGGCCACCTTTTGTGAATAGGGACAACCAGGGCATGCTTCTAGCTACTGGGGGGGGGGGGAGGAGCTGGCTGACAGGGACCAGTTGAGGATATGAGCAGTAGGTGCACTACTGCAGCAGCATCAGTGTTGAGAAATTTGAGGTAAATGCAATCATCTCCACAGCTGGAGGACGTGTTAAGAACTGAGAGCTCATTGTAGACATCTTCAGTTGAGATTGCCTGGAGGTGAAATTTGCCAGCTGGGGTGGAATGGTGCTGGTGGTAGAGCAAGATTGGGAGATTAAAGCCCTCAGACCTTCACTGAGGTACTGGTTTAGGACTTCAGCTGACAGGGTGTCAGCAGGAGTGGGCTGGTCACCTGCTGATCAGGAGGAGGGTTTGAAGAGGCTGTGAATCATTTTCAAGAAGTTGGACAGGTCAGAACCATTGCACGCAAGCTTGTTCTATAAGTAGGCTACTTTTAGCCTTTCTAGTGAGCTTGGTGCAGAGGTTGCAAAGGAAAGTGAAGGCTTGTCTGTCCGATGTAAGTCCTAAAGATTTGTGCTTGGCCCATGGTGTGTATCTGTGCTGGAAGCATTCAATAATATCAGGAGAGCTGCATGTCAGGTGGTGTCCCTGGACTCTGCATCTTCTGATGAGGTTGTGTTTGTCAGAAATTGCAGTGAAGGTAGCAGTAAAATGAGCAGAAGCCACCTCGGGGTCCTGAGCTGTAGTATGGGTGCCCTGTTAGTCGAAAAGAAATCTTGTAGGAATTCATCTGGGTTGAATGAGTTGAAAGATCTGGCGAGGGTAACCTTGGGAGGGGCTTTTACTGATTTCATTTTCTGCACGCAGTAGGTCATGCAGTGATCACTAAATATATCAGACAGTGTGTCCACAGCCAAGATTGTCAGTATATTGTGCTGTGGTTGGTAGTCCTGAGGTTAAAGTGGGTGGGCGAGGAGATCATCTGGCTCAGATACAGGGCTTTGATTTTGGAATGTAGATTGGAGGGGGAGGGTGCAAAGCTGGCAATCCAGTTAATGTTGAAGTCACAGAGTAAGATGTTTTGCCCCTTTGATAGAGGGTCCAGCACCTTTTGAATAATACCTATGGCCACATCGGGAGGGGAACCAGGGCAGCAGTAAGCTGCTGTGGTAACAACCAGAATGGAATGCAGTCCAGAAAAGACCCTCACGATGACCTCATGGGATTTGGGGATGGCTTCTTGAAAGAAGATGTTAAAACTGTGGTGTCAGGCAGAATATATGAGGATCCTGCTTCTACTTTTGGAGCGATCTTGCCTGTGGGAGAGTTAACCTGGGATGTCTATGGTTAAGGAAGTGGTTCAGTGAGAAAGCCAGGTTTCAGTTAGTATAAATGTAACCCCTAGATGGCGCTATCCCAGGGGCTACTACCCCTGCCTGATTTGCCACTAACAGGTTGAGGGGCCTGGATCCAATGGCGGGTGCCTCCACCCAGAGGTCAGGGTTTGCAATAGTTAAACTAACTTGGTCACAGCCCTCTGGGACACTGCAACCCCCCTTTCTTCCCACTAGTGGCCCACACAATATATCAGAATTACCTTCACAGTATACACTTACCCCCAGGTCTGGTTCCGCACTGGGACCTCCTGTGAAATGAGATACAGTGCAACAATCACAGTACAGTACTTTAACATAGACAAATACCTCAGGCAGTATAACTTTGCTGAAACAAGCAGCTCTGATTTATTTAGGGATATAACAAGGACGGGAAATCAGGTTAATTATCTTATCACTCTAATAATCTACCTATGGCTCTGTGCACAGCCTATCCCTATCAGTTACTGTCCCTGGGTACCCAAGCCCTAGTGGCTAGTCAAACCGTGGCAGCTGGTAGAGGCCCTTTCACACAGAGAAAGGAGAATTAAACAGTCAGCAGTACAGTAATTCCATTTGGATTTAATGTGGCAATTCAACAGGGGCGACCTGAATTAGTACTCACGACCTCCAAATAAGATAGGGTCCTTCAATGTCAGCAGGGCTCACTTGAGGTACACAAGCCTCTTCACACATCCATATAAAAGAAAGCACTATACCAGGCAGGCTGCATCTGTATCCGATGTAATTACTGCACAATACCGGGAGAACACACAGCAGATTCAGTTCCTGACAGACCGATTGCAATTTTCAGCAATTCCTCCAGTCTTCTACAGGGTGAGCCTGGTTTCTACTCTTCAGAGATCCTTTGATTCTTTTCACAGGAAAGTTCAGTCCTAACAAGCTGTTACACAAGCTGCAGACCGGAACTCTGGGCCTTACACCACGTTTTTAACTAAAACTGCACACTGAAAAGCACAGGGCTCCTTCCTTCTTCACTAGCGCTCAACTGAAACTCCAACCGACAAAACCCGGGCACTTCCTTTGAGTTCCTCCCAGTTCTTGACTGGATTGGCTGTCACTCACAATAGACTGCTGCTGTTGGTCAAAAGGTGCTGAAGTCTAAGCTACATCTCCCAGAGTCACTGCTCATACAATCCTCTTGTGACTGGCTCAGATTATGAGTCCAAGTTCTGATTCGTCAAGGGACCATTTAGACTAGCTTACCCACACTGATTGGTCCAGTTCAGCAGTTCAAAACCAGAATGGGAACTAGCAGACACAGTTCTGACTGCAAAAGCAGGTTAGACAAACTGTAATTTCATTATTACTCTAAATAATTTCTGGCAAACAGTTACATCTTTCAGATAGGTTCCTTTGCACTCCTAGTGACTGCAAAATGGTGAATTGGCAGCAGCTCAGGTGGTACTCAGAAAGCACACAGTCCCCCATACAAACTAATTATGTCTGCAAGCAGACAGCTCTTAAAGACAGTACCAGAGGCTCTAAAACACTCACTGATAAATGGCTTAAATGACAAACACCATTCAGGCTTGGAGCATTCAAGCAAGCTCCTGGAAGTCTTTTGGGAACCCCCATTTGCAGGGGGGTTACATAAAGAAGCTTGAACTGTTCAGTGATACCAGGTTTTTATTTGTTAGAATTTTGGTAACCGGGTGAGCCTGCTGAGATAGAATGTCCCTTTTTCAGGGGATACCCCAAGGAAGGTACAAAGGGAGGTACAGACATACAATGATAGCTAACACTTTTACATTTGTAAATTAAGTTACAAATCACTTAAAGGTGAAATGAACGATGATGGACTTAATTTACTTATGTTCTACTCTATTCTGCAGTGCATAAAACAGTTACCATTTCACCTTTAATGCAAAAAAGCATAAAAGATAGCAGTATATACAAGGTACATAAGCAACAGATGCAAATGATGCAGTGTATACAGGCACAAAAGTAACAGATCCAACTGAATGTAGCGTGTTAATCACAGCATGGCCTGTGTAGCACAAAATCACAGCAAAGCATGTGCAGCACATGAGCGAGGGTAGGAGAGAAGGAGAGTGAACAATACGCTAAGAGTGGGAAGACTCAGGAACAGGTGTAGAGGTGGGAGGAGACAAGGTGGGATTTAAGAGAATGCATGAACATATCTATAGAAGGGCAGGACAAGACAGCAGATGGAAGCGAGTTCCAGAGAGAGAGAGTGCCCAGAAAAGGCGAAGGCACGCTAGCCCACCACAAGGTGGGGTTTAGAGATTGTGAGCAGAGGTAGGCCAGCTGACCTTAAGGACCTTGTCATAGTTTTTCATTGGACAATGGGCTTGAGGCAGGAAGAGGTGAATGTGTGAACTAGTTTGAAGGTCAGGCAAAGGGTGGAGTATTGCAATCTAGCAGCCAAGGGAGGGCCAGCCAAGTGAGTCAAGGACTGAGCAGTGGTGCAGCCTGGCATGAGTGCCTTGGGTGAAGCGAGCTATCCTATGGTAAGTTTGTTTGAGCCTAGCAAGAGGGTCTTTTACTAGGTCATATCTGTGGAGAAGGTTTCTGATGTTTGTGTTGAAATTTTTGAGAGCCTTGGGTAGCAGAGAGAACCACTATTAGGGCTGTGAAGAGGGCCATGGTTTGTGTCCACAACTCCACCCAGTAAAAGTAGTAGGAGGATGACAAGTTGCCTACCCTGGGGGCCGGGTCTTATGGGAATGCCTGCTGGTGGGGTCAGTAATGGAATGCAGGGACATCAGCTGCACTAGTGCCTCAGGTATATGCCAGATTTGTGGAATCATAACTGGGTGAATATTCAAGTAGTGAGAACTTTGATCTGACTTGGAGGTGGCCTGTTGAGGAGGTTTGGGAGCAGGGTTGTGAGCATAAGCAACAACAGCTCTGCACACAACCGATGATTAGAATATTTACTTTAACCAAATAGGGATCATCTTTAAAAATTGCAACAGAAGGCGGCCTAATGTGGGCCCAGAATATTCATGTCACCCAGTTGAGGGGTACCTAGAATATACACTCCACCCAGATAGGGAGTAACTAGGTTATAGCAGGGTGCCATTTAGTGAGTAAAGTGGCAGTGGTGTCCTAATGTGGGACTAGGAAATACACTCCACCATGATAAGGAGAAACTAAGAATATAACTCTCCACCCCAATGGGGAATAGCTGGGGGTAGTGGGGTACCAGCTAGAGAGTTGTTTGGCAGTGGGTGATCTAATGACAGACTGCTATGTCTGGGTAATAAAATCCAATAATCAGACTTTAGATCCATATACAGATATAGAACTGATAGTGCAAAATGTTTATTTATTTATTAGAATTTCCGATAAATGCCTTTGAGCCAATGGCTCTTTTAGAAAGGCTCCATGTCAGTATACAAAGAATGGAAGTACAGTTTGTGTGAGATTAGCAGGCAAGCAGTTTGAATACAAAATTCAGTACAGGGTATACATGGTCTAAAAGCTACAGGTAATATAAATAACAGTTAGAACAACACAAACAGGCATACATTTAAGAATGATGAGTCACAACAAATAATATTTACATGAATTAAAGCTGCCAGAAGGGCATTGTCAAAGGGAAAGGGAAAGTGGAAAAACTGAGTTGCTGCCAATTGTGCCAGGTAGCTTAGGAAAGTGGAAGAGAGAGAGTGGGTGTAGAGGGGTAACTGGGAGGGAGGTAGAAGGAGAGGTGGGTGGGAGACAAGGATTGGAGAACAAGTGCAACAGTGGGTGGGGTAAGTAGATTAGAAAAGGGAGAGAGGAAGGGAGTCGAAGGAGGGTAAGAGAGGAAGGTGGTGGACCAGGGCTAGGAAGAGAGGCAGGGGTAGATATGGGGAGGGTAGTGGAAGGCAGAAGTGGTGATAGTAGAGAGGTTGGGTTTGTGTTGTCGGTAGTAGTAAAACAAATGTGAGAGAGCTATTTTTTTTAGATGGAAAAGGAGTTTTCCAACCATAGAATAAACTTCAGCAATACAGTCAAAATGATTGACTTAATTCCATCAGCAGTTATCAGAGAGAAAGGGAAGACTAAAGAAAAAGGTATTGCAACAAATAATAACACAATTCATAAAGCCAGCTGTAAGAGAACATTGCTTACAAGGAGATGATGATAAAAATAAACAAGTTATTATCATCAGGGGAAGGAAACAAGACAGGGGCCAGAGTTAACTTAAGCATCATTTTAGAAGATACTGATGTTGTAGAAAACTCTAATGTAAATGAAAGTACACAGGACACCAATATAGACACCAGTATAGAGACAAATACCAAGGAATATAGTACTGAAAGTATGAACAGTAGCTCAGAAGAGATATGTGTGGACAAAGATAAAACATATAATCAAGCTGGTGAACTGCTCTATTGCCTGTGTTCAAAATAAAATGGAGGATGTCACATGGGTTTATTTTGTTAAAAGACATAATATTGTTGTCTTGCAGGAAACATGGGCTACAAAAAGTGATGCTCACCAGCTTGAAAGATTCCAAAATTGGATGAGTCCAGCCACAAGAATTGTAAAATATGGATACTCATGTGGAGGTATTATGAATGTGATTGCTGTAACTGATAATATTGACAGTTAAGATTATAATGCTGATTGTAATGATCTTTTATGTACTGTGATAAAACTTGGTTTTAATGAATACTTAGTCTTAATTAATAGTTATGTGTTACCGTTGTGCCAGTTTATGGAAATTATGGATAAGTTAAGAGATGCTGTCTTATGTATAAGAAGTGAGATACCCAGTGAGCTGATCATGATTGTAGGGGGTATGAATGCAAGGATCAAGGAAGAACTACAGGAAAAAAACTAATTTTTGGAATTTGGGTGATGCTTTAGACATACCAATACAAAAATTAAAAGATAAAGTTATAAGTGGCAAGGGCAAGCAGTTGCTAAATATTGCTTCAGAACTAAATTTTAGAGTTTTAAATGGTAGATGTACAGGAGATAAAGAAAGTGCATATACATTTCCATGTGGAAAAGGAGGACCTATAATTGATTTAGTCCTATTTGATGCATACTGTGTCTGTAGAGTTAACAAAATAAAAAATTTAGATGTATATGACAGTGATAGTTTTCCAGTTTATGTTGAGCTGATAACCAATAATCATATAACTAAGACTGTACAAAGTAATAGTAAAGACCTTGATACAAATATATATATCAGGTATGCAAAAACAATAGATCACACTTTAAGTGTCAGTTTCAATGTAATTGCAGGATAAGTAATCATTAATTACATGCAACTGCAACAGGAAAAATTACACTGTAATTACATGCTTGTTGCATGTACTGTAACTGCAATGCAGTTACAGTGTAGTTACATTGTAACTACAGTATAGTTAAGGAAACTTAAAGTGTTACCTAAGAATAATCTGGAACCCTTTCATAAGAGAGAAAATTGAGCATGTTATCAAAGATGAAGAACTAAATAAGGGGAAATTAGCTATAGCCACTGTAGCAGAAACAGCTGTAAATCGGGAAGAGAACCCTTTGGATAAATGTATTGAACTACATAAAAGTATTATTATACAATGGCAAGAAAGAATCCTGGTCTCTGATTGGTCAGTTTGGGGCTGGACCCATGGCGTTATCCCAGAACGACGCCACAGGTCTAGTCTCAGCACTGTGAACCAATATGGGTCATGACCAGCATCGGCACCAGCGTGATGATCTCTTGTTTGCATCTTCTCTTGACTAACAAAAACATTCTTTAAAATTATTTTTTTGTTTTATACATAACAACAAGCCATTGTATAATAGGAATAATGCACTCCAGGGTGTGTGTCGTTTGGGGTAGCATACGCCTGGGGCGTGGGCACGCCTCAGCCTCGGGCCTCGTGCTCAACCCCCCAGGCGTGGCGTTATCCCAGCACGACACACACCCTGTCGTGCATTATTCCTTTATTAATATAATAGTAGAAAATTTAGACTATAAAATGAGGAAGAAGAACAATAATAGAAAAGGAGCTCAGAGGCAGTGGTTCAATGCAAAGTGCAGGACTGTAAAAAATCAAATAAGGAGGGTAGGATGATTTATGAAAAAGAGATGTGATGCTCAATTAAGGGCATGTCAACTTAAAAAGAGAATATAGAACTTTGCTTTAAAAAGAGAAAAAGGAATACAGGAGGTGCTTATGGGAACAATTAAGAGATGCAATAAATGAAAAGGACAGCAAGCAATTTTGGGCTCTTGTAGCCTTTGGATCTAATGAAAACAATAG
This sequence comes from Neoceratodus forsteri, assembly GCA_016271365.2. Classification (NCBI taxonomy): domain Eukaryota; kingdom Metazoa; phylum Chordata; order Ceratodontiformes; family Ceratodontidae; genus Neoceratodus; species Neoceratodus forsteri. The sequence continues at coordinate 256,511,889 of JADMNL010000025.1, forward strand.
AACATATAAATGCACTGAACAGTCCAAATGTGTGGGTGTCTCATTTCTGAAGAATTTATAATATAATGGATGATGATTTTACAATTTTAATAGAGAAAGATATAAATGCAAATCATGTATAGAATGGGTACCTATTAGTTGTATGGAGGTTAAAAATGCAGTCTCTGCAAGAAAGAGAAACAAGGCACCAGGAACTGATGCAATTCTGTCAGAAGTACTACAGTATGATGCAAAGGGGTGGGCAGAGTTTTAGCTCCTTTTTTCACATTAATAAAAAATAAGAAAATCTCAAGTGATTGAAACTCAAGTATCATAGTTCCTTTGTTTAAGACAGGAGCAAAGTATGATCCCACGTGCTATAGACTAGTAACATTACTACCAATAATCATGAAGATATATTCAAGAATTATACAATAGCAAGAACATTTCCTGGGCTCTGATGGGTCAGTGTGTGCCTGAGACAGTGATGATATTACACAATAACATCACTGTGTTGATTTTATGGAGCATGCACCTTTTTTTTTTTCAGAAACAATGATATACTGCTTCACTAAAAATCTACTAAAAACATTTGTATTTTTATTTTGGTTTTCTATAACATTGAGCCATTGTATAATTGCAATAAGACACTCCAAGGTGTGTGTTATTGTGTAATAACGTCACTCCTAGGGTGGTGGAAGCACTCTGCTTCACCTCGTGCTTCAATCCACCCCAGGAGTGACGTTATTACACAATAACACACACCTTGTCGTGCCTTATTGCTTAATTATCCTAGACACATTGAATTTATGGGCAACGAACAACTAATATTTCCATATCAAAATGGTTTCTGAAAGGAATATAGTATAGTAAAACTAATTGTTGCACTAAACTTCATATTAGAAAAACAGTCTATATCTATGCAGTGTTTACAGATACAAAGTCAGCATTGACTCGGTAAATAGACCTATACTGTGGAGTATCTTGGAGGGCTTTGGAATAAAGGAACAATTACTAACCATTCTTAAAATGCTTCATTCAGATATAGTTTTAAGAATCAGATTTGACAGACGTGGTAACAGAGCAAATTGAAATTCAGTCAGGTGTAAAGCAGAGATGCCTGTTGGTACATACTGCATTCAGTCTCTGTATAGAAACTCTAATAAGAGGTTTAGAACCTGTTGATATATTTGCACAGACACTGCGATTTTGATATCCCGTACACCATTAGGCTTGTGTAGAGGCATGGTAGCTGTAATAGAGCACCTCAAAAAATTTAAATGGGAGATCAACACCACAAAAACTAAAATAACTTTCAGGAAAAGGAAATACCAACCAAAAACATGAGTTATCGAGGGAAAAAACTTTGAAGAAATAGAGGACTACTGCTACCTAGATACGCTGTTTGCCAGCAAATAATGCTGGTTACCCCAAACAAAAAGTGTTAAATTAAATACAAGTAAGATAGCGCTGGGGAGTAACAGATTTGCCCAGCTATTTGCTGGGAACTCATTTGAAGCCTTAAAAGAAGTGCATAATGCTAAAATTAACCCACCAGTGACCCGGGTTTGGAAACGAGCATGGGTCATTGGGGGCTGGCCAGGGGGAAGAGGTTTGAGCATCCCAGAGGACACTGTGCTTCTCCAAAGGGGGCAGGGTGATCTCATCGCCCATTACCACCAACTGTGGATGTATGAGCAGCGGCATGTGACTCATTGTGTGGTGAGGGGAGGACGCCATTAGGCGCTTGACTGAGACGTGCACCAGCCCGTCTACAGCCTGGACTCACGTCCTTCATGCCAGCATCCTCAGGGGTGAAGTTTCAGGGAAAAAAGCAACAAAGAAGACACAAGGTAAAAAAAAAGCAAGAAACATAGAAGTTGATGGCAGATAAGGACCGCAAGACCCATCCAGTCTGTCCATTTATTTTTTTCTACCTTATGAATGTGCCATCGGCCCTTGCTTTGTCAATGGCCTATCTATTCATACTCATTTGTATTGCTCCCTTATGCCTATCCCATGCCTGTTTGAAGCCCTGCACTTTATTCATATCCACCACTTCCTGAGGTAGGCCTTTCCATGCATCCACTACCCTTTATGTGAAAAAGAACTTCCTCACATTACCCTTTAATCGGCCTCCCTCTAATCTCATGCTACGTCCTCTTGTCCTGCTATTTTTCTTATATCGAAACATGTTAGACTCTTTCACCTTGTTAATGCCCTTAAGGTGTTTGAATGTTTCGATCATATCACCTCTCTCCCTCCTTTGCTCTAGGGTATACATACTGAGCTCCATTAATCTGTCCTCATATGCTTTCTGATGTAGTCCTTGCACCATTTTGGTTGCCATTCTCTGGACTGCCTCAATTTGGTTAATGTCCTTGTGAAGGTGTGGCACCCACTGCTGCACAGCATGATCCCTGACAGTTGGGGGCAGATGATCAGTATAACTGCCACCAAACCCCACTGGCAGTGGGAGATATAATATGTTAAAAAAATTAAAAATCAGATAATATGTACAGGAGTAAAATATGGGTAATGGCTCTAAAGTCTCAAATAAAACTAAGCAAAATTGAATCAACACAGTTTTGTTTTTTCTTAAGTCTCCCACAAGATACACCCTCAGTGTTTCTAAAGGCAGAGAGTGGATTCATCTCCCTAGAAGCATCTATAGAAATTGATGCAGTAAGACAACTGGGGAAAAATTATGTAAATGCCTGAAGACAGATTATCCATGCAGTGCTTAGATTATCACCTGATGTATAAAAATGCTGATGACTAGTTTTCAAAAAATAACAGATTATTAGTAAAAAATGGAAAGGGTAATACTTGATCAGTCCAAGCACAGATAAACAGTAATGCCTTTCTATTAGAAGCTGTGCAGAAACTAAAGAATGTTGCAATACAAATGACAGGGACAGTCATTTTAAAGATAATGCTGGTATTGAAAGATATCTACATAAGAGTGAAAATGAAAACCTAAGAGCTGCTAACTGTAGCTTTTGTTGTGGAGTTCTGTGAGAATATTTACCTGCTGTAGTCCATAAGATATCTAAACACTTAGTAGTAAAGGAATGTGTATGCAAATGTAACCCCTCTATGTGTCCACATTTGTAGCATGGATATACATAGGGGTATCTACGGGTTCGGGGAAGGATGAGGCTACTTGGCACAAGAGATCTAGGTTTGACTACTCTGCACAGGGGCACCCAAGTAAATCCAACTACAGGAAGCAATAACTGTAATGTCCAGAACCAGAATTGGGATTTTTCAGTGTGGCTTTATTTATTAACTCATTAAACATAAACAAAGCTCTGTATGGTCCCCCACAGGGCTACGTAACTGTAATGCAGATTAGAGGTTAAACACAGCGGTCCATTTGAGGAATGAACACTACAACAGTTGTCTGGCTTTGGACCCACCAGGCACTCAGCCCGGACTTTGCATGCGCATTGGATACACAGCCCGACTGGCCCGGCTCCCCTGCTGGCCACTCGACTGACGGTTCACTTGGCAATGAACCTAAACTCTACTTGGAAAGACATCCCATCAAACAAGGAGGCTCCCAAACTGTGGCTCCCCATACCACTTGAAGTCTGCGACTCCTAGAGAGATTTTGTTTTCGTACTTTCAATTCGAAACTCCCATCAAACAGGGAGACTCCCCATCAAACAAGAGGTATGTTCCCATCCTGTGGCTCCCACACCACTTAGAGTCTATGACTCCTAGAGATTTTCAAGTTCAGACCACGTCTGGGTACCCACCCCATCACTATTGGCCCATGTAGGCAAGCATAAAAACACAGAAGAATTCCGTAGAGGTGGACCTGGTTACTAAAGATGGGGATCTATCCACCTCCAGCTCCCACAGCCCATACCCGGCCATTTCTCTGGACACACAGAACTTTAGACTTTAAAACTGTAGATTGACGGTGGATGACCTGAAGCACCCCCTCTACAATGAACTTTAACACTTTAAACAGATGACTGCTCTATTTGTTTGTCCTAGTTGACATAGTTCTCCCAAATAGCAGTCCCCAATACTTGAAATCCAACTGAAGAAAAGAAGTTGCTTGCCCCTTCCAATGAGGCCAAACACTCACCCATTCGTTGCAGGTGCCCCACAGGCGAAGAAATGTAACCTTTGCTGTTATACATGAACAGACTGAACTTAAATTAGAACAGGCAGCTTTCTTCCCAAGGTGGGAGAAGGGGATTGCCCCTGGAACCCACAAAGAACTTTTCCACACACCCCCCTAGAGGGAGGGGGTTAAACAGACACTACTGGTGTCCTTCTTGTTTGCTTGAGGACAAACTGAAGACTGACTTTGAATTCCCAAGATTCTAGAACTACTCTGAGCTGAAGATTCCAACTGTGGCTCATGCAGCTGTGACAATTCTATAATGATGTCATCCCTCTAGTCTCAGCTGTGACAGGACAGAGTGAGAGAGTGTGAAACCCATTTAACTGGAGTTTCACAAGCTGCCTTCCCTGCCTACCACTAGGTCTTACTGGGATTCTAGTAACCCCGGGTAACAAAGGGGTTACACTCGCCCTTGACCAGGAAGATGACTGTCCCCAGTCATTATGCACCCGGCCTTAGGCCATCCTACCCTATGTGCTACCCTGCGAGGGGTGATCAGGCCCCTCCTACCATGTCTAGACACAGGTAGGCAGCACTAAGGGCCTAGAGGCTACAGCTGACATATCAGCCTCTACTCTATCCACTTACTATGGACACCTAGTGGCTCTGGTAGAACCGTCCAGAGCATAGCCCTGATAGATCAGCACTGCGGCCCCTACTGCAGGTCAGGGCCACAGCCTGTCCATCCCCCCTAACCCTCTAGGGGAAACCTATCTGCCTCTAACATAACATCCCAAACAAAAACAAAACCCGGGGACCTCCCCGACCTTAGGCAGCCTGCAACTACAACATTAGAAACACAAACAGTACTTTAATTTCTGCACATAAGCACTGAAACGAGGAACTACGATGAGCCCCTCCTCCTCTTCTTGTCTTCTCTTCTGTCTTCCAGGAACACCTGTAAGAAAAGACAAAAACAAAACAAAAAAAACACACCCTAATCTGCATTTACGATCTACCTAAACAACAACAGTGACAAAAACAGCAACAACCCTTACCATACAGGAAAAACAGAACACTAAACAATCCCAAAAAGGAAAATATATATATTTTTTTTAGAAAAGTAGAAAAGACAGTATATACATTAAGTACAGAAATGACATTGATAACAATTCACCTTTTGGGGGATGGAATGCCCTAAATGTCCCACTAGTGACTACAAGGCCCGAAGGCCAGTCCATTAAAGAGTCTCTCCTGGGCCGGAGCCCCGTGAACATAGTCTTTTAAGGCCATAATCCTGAAGGGGAGAGTCTTTGCGGACAGTTCACACACTGTTTGAAGTCTGTAGTGTAAGGTGTATATTGCAATGTCATAAAGATAGAATAAAAAGAGATTTTGACTCACCAGCCTCTTGAAGTATTTGAACTAAGCAAACCTGGTCCCTTCCGAAGACTCTCCCTGGCAGCATTTCTTCTGATACAGCTGGGCGGACATCTTCCGGGAACCCACAGGAGTGCACATCTGGAAACAGCTGGGCTGATGTCATAACTGGAGAAGGAACCTTAGAACAGGAACAAAAAGAGAAACAGCTGGTCCGGCGTCATCCGATTACCAGGCGATGGACAGGCAAACAGCTGGGCTGGTGTCCTCTCTGGATCTGAAGTCATCTGGTGGTAGCAGTAGATGGTTATCGATTAGGGCAGTACACTGTGGACTGAAGAATGTGGAGCACCTGAGTTGTTGTTTATTCATATTGGCAGCTCAATAAGGTTACTTCACAGTGTAGATGTGGCAGTATTGACTACCACTGCTCGGCTCTCCATTTTGTAGACCCGGGCTTAATTACTGGGAGGTCCTTGCACTGAGGCCAATAGTAGAGGGGGTCAGGAGCTTGAATTATTACTCCATCTGGACGCACATAATTCACACAGTGGGAGATTTTGCGTCCCTCTCCGTCCATAATTCTCACTCTGTCCATAAACAGTGTCCTGCCTCTCTTCCACTGTGTATACTTTTCGTGGAACAGTCTGTTCTTTACATGCTGGTTAGCCCCAGGATGCACATGTTTCATTGCTTCATCCCAGATCCAGGATTTCCTGCAGTTCTCAATCTCCTCCCAGACTCTCCGAGGAAAGGTAGGAAAGGTCATACCAAAGATTTCATTGGCCTTTCACGAACCAGTCTCTCCTCTTTACTTGCTTTGGTCAATCTGAGACCACTGGCCTGGCTTAGGGGTGGCCAGTCCTGGTTCTGAACCAGCATCCTCAATGAAATTAAAAATGGATCCCTGACTTCTTCTTCTTTGGTGAAGCCAGGGCAGTGGCATCACCACCTTCTTGAACACATTCCTCGAGGCAAGATCTTGAGGCTGTGTACCCGTTCCTATCTCACAAGGCCACTTAGGTTCCTCCTCATCTTCCTCTTCACTGAGGATCTGAGCCCAGGTGAGCAGTAGTTCTCACCCCGAGACTATCCATTCATCACTAGGAGGAGGTGCGACACCTCATTCAACGGCCTCCCACATCTCATCTTCACCTTGAGACTTGGGCTAGGCCCCCCACCAGGGTCTATTGATGCTTTATCTGAACTTGCCTTCTGAGATCCAGCATCCAAAACATCAACTTCAGATTCAGTCTCTAATTCTGCACTCTCTAACTTTGTACCACACTCCCCCGGGGGACCTTCCTCCACAGGCTCCGCCTGATGCTGTGTGCTGCCAACTGCAGATTCTTGAAGTTGTGTCCATGTGGGAGCCAAACGAATTTGAGGCACTTTATACAAGCCATATTTTTGTAGACAGCCAGCACAGTGAGGAATCATGTAGACATCCCTTCCAGCACTAAAGCACATCTGGCATACACGCACTGGATAATTAGGAAGTGCCACATCAGGAGGGGGTTGTCCTCTATAGCACCAATTTTCAATGTCTCTCAATCTATTTACCGCTGCTGTTACTGCAACCCGGGCATGATCCGGGTAACGAGCTGGTCCTGAGGCCATAACTGCAGAAAAACAAACAAAAGTTCACTGTAACTGAAAGTCCCACTTTAAATGAACACACTCTGTAGCTTTAAAATGGCTCCTCTGCTGCTGTGTTTACTTTACTACCCCACCCTGTAATGGCGGTGGCAGCACTCCTGTGCATCAACATTCAGACTCTGTGTCAAGCCACTGCGCACCCGATTTACATCAGCTACTATTAACTTTTATTTAAACTGCACAACTTGCTCTTTTCCGGCTGTTCTCACATTTACAGGATTTTCCTTGGACTTTTCACATGCTGGTAACATTTATTTAATCACAGTCCCTTTTAAAACTTCAGGTTTCAGCACAGGATTGCCTGCTTTTACTAGTGTTGCAATTATTTTACAACCCACAGTCTCTCTCTGGTTGCAGACTTTAAACTGAGGCTACTTTCATTGCTATGCTCACATTTAATGGCTTTACAGACTTGCACTTGCCAGCAGGATATCACACAATTGCTACTTGCAAAGCGACTATACAGCTGCACTCACATTTTATATGGCATTACTGAAAATCACTGATTTGAGCAGTTTTAAATCGTTTACTCACTGTTATGGTAGCAGATTGCTGTGATGGAGGAAAGCGGCCTGCAGCCAGATTTTGAAGCCTCGGTTTCAAGCGGCGGGCAGTCTCGCGATCGTAGTATTAATCACACAATTCACTGATCCCACGACCGATAAGCGGGTTGAGCCGATTTTGAACTAGAAAGTCACTTTCACTGTTTACAAGCGCTTTGAACACTTCGCGAACGCTCCTCCACTGCCAGTACATGCACTACTCTCTGTCTCCCTCTCGAATGCTGAAGCAGACACTGAAGAGCTGGCTGAGGGGCGGGACTAATGGCAAACTGACCAACCACACGACGCCATGCAAATGAGCCTCTTCTTCCTCACGAGGGCTCCTCTCCTCACGGCGATCGTCGAGCAGACAAATTCAAACTGAAAAGATGCACTTTTTTTTTTTTCAACTGACTCCACGGCGGGAGCCCATTTCAACCATGTAACATTGCCATTAACTCTGCAGTCTCTAGTAGTGCACAGAAAGCATTTCCAACGTCCAGGGCATAATTTCTCTGTTGCTACCCCTAGTTTTCCACACTTTCCTTCACAGAAACTCATTTTAAAAGCATTTCAAACGTCCAGGGCATAATTTCTCTGTTGCTACCCTAGTTTTCCACTTTTCTTCACAGAACTTTATTTTTAAAACTGACAAGCGCTGTAAACTATGTTGATGCAGGACAAGGACACACACTTTGGCTTTACAGCTCCTTGGTAAACAGTTGGCATTTTTAAACAGCAGCACAAGATTCACAGCACACAGCACACACTAGGGAAATTGCTTCAACTTTTTTGGGCTACCGACTGCCAGATAGCCAAAACGCTAGCCTGCTTGCCCAAGCACCTTCCTTCCCAAACAAATCCAAGCGGTGCCTCCATTTTTGTTAACCCCTCTGTCGTCCACATTTGTAGCATGTGGATATACATAGGGTATCTACAGGTTCGGGAAGGATGAGGCTACTTGGCACAAAGAGACCTAGGTTTTGACTACTCTGCACAGGGGCACCCAAGTAAACCGACTACAGGAAGCAATAACTGTAATGTCCAGAACCAGAATTGGGATTTTCAGTGTGGCTTTATTTATTAACTCACTAAACATAAACAACGCTCTGTATGGTCCCCCACAGGGCTACATAACTGTAATGCAGATTAGAAGTTAAACACAGCGGTCCATTTGAGCAATGAACACTACAACAGTTGTCTGGCTTTGGACCCACCAGGCACTCAGCCCGGACTTTGCATGTGCATTGGATACACAGCCTGACTGGCCCAGCTCCCCTGCCGGCTACTCGACTGACGGTCCACTTGGCAATGAACCCAAACTCTACTTGGAAAGACAGCCCATCAAACAAGGAGGCTCCCAAACTGTGGCTCCCCACACCACTTGAAGTCTGCGACTCCTAGAGAGATTTTGTTTTCGTACTTTCAATTCGAAACTCCCATCAAACAGGGAGACTCCCATCAAACAAGGAGTATGTTCCCATCCTGTGGCTCCCCACACCACTTAGAGTCTCGACTCTAGAGAGATTTTCAAGTTAGGCCACGTCTGGTACCCACCCCATCACTGTGGCGCATAGGGCAAGTAAGCAAAAGCATGAAGAAATCTGTAGAGGTGGACCTGGTTACTAAAGATGGGGATCTATCCACCTCCAGCTCCCACAGCCCATACCCGGCCATTTCTCTGGACACAGAACTTTAGACTTTAAAACTGTAGATTGACGGTGGATGACCTGAAGCCCCTCTACAATGAACTTTAACACTTTAAACAGATGACTGCTCTATTTGTTTGTCCTAGTTGGACATAGTTCTCCCAAATAGCAGTCCCCAATACTTGAAATCCAACTGAAGAAAGAAGTTGCTTGCCCTTCAATGAGGCCAAACACTCACCCATTCGTTGCAGGTGCCCCACAGGCGAAGAAATGTAACCTTTGCTGTTATACATGAACAGACTGAACTTAAATTAGAACAGGCAGCTTTCTTCCCAAGGTGGGAGAAGGGGATTGCCCCTGGAACCCACAAAGAACTTTTCCTCACCCCCACTCAGAGGGAGGGGGTTAAACAGACACTACTGGTGTCCTTCTTGTTTGCTTGAGGACAAACTGAAGACTGACTTTGAATTCCCAAGATTCTAGAACTACTCTGAGCTGAAGATTCCAACTGTGGCTCATGCAGCTGTGACAGTTCTATAATGATGTCATCCCTCTCTTCTCAGCTGTGACTGAGGACAGAGTGAGAGAGTGTGAAACCCATTTAACTGGAGTTTCACAAGCTGCCTTCCCTGCCTACCACTAGGTCTTACTGGGATTCTGGTAACCCCGGGTAACAAAGGGGTTACACAAAAATGAACAACTCATTACAGTACAGCATCTTACGTTTAACTGTGGTGCACAAATGCATGAATGGAAAAAAATGGCTATTGCCAGTGCTGAATGGAAAAGAACATAGCACAAATAAGAAAAAAATAGGAGCTCTACTATTTGCATTTTCTCCATCTCTAATATACGCTATGGCAAACTTTGCATGAAATATAATAAAAACATTATATGATTGAAAGAGACTATTTTTGTATATCTGTCAGCATGTAGTTTTAATGTTTTTACTCTTATGTGGATTATATACAGTTAATAAACTTGAACTTGAACTCTCCTATGGTCATAGTAGCACCTCCTAACCAAACCCTTTAAATGTAATCTCTGTGAGGAGAAAGGGTATTCGTATAGGAATTGCCCCTGGCAGCCTCTAATCAGGAAGATGGATTTGACCAAGACCATCTTATTGGCAGAGTACAACAAGCTCATCCACCAATGTCCAGTAGAGTCAGCCCTTTAGAACCGCCCCCATGGAACACATAATCTCTCATCAGGTCCCCCTCCTACTGTTAATCCTGACCTCCCAGAAGTTAGAGCCCCCACTCACAGAGAAGCTACAGAGGTGCCCCTCTTAGAACCTAAAATTTCAGGTATTAAATTTGTATGCTCTTCAGATGAAACTTACAGGGATTGATCTGTTGAAAGAGATTAGACCATATTTATTTACTTCATGGATAATTATATTATTGGGGATTTTAATTGTTCTTTTCCCCAGGCTGCTGGTGCGTCCCAGAATAAGAATGTTTATTGTGGTACCAACTTCCTTAAAGAGATGACTGACACAGCAAGGCTAAAGGATGCATACCTGATGTATAGATGTATAGGACTCTGGTGGTTTCACATATATAAGAGGGTCCATTGCCACCAGAATTAACTACATTATTCTATCCCAATCACTTTAGGTCTCACAGGCTAGAACCCAACATATAGAGACCTCAGACCATATGCTATTAAAGTGTACTTGCTCACTGAATACAGCCCCCCACACACACACACAGGTAAAGAAGTCTGGTGCTTAAACTCTTTTCTCTAGAAAGAAGATGTAGTTAAGGCTAAATGAGAACAACTTTAGTAGGTCAGGTTATCAGTCCAGTGTATATGTGATTCCATAGAAGACCGGTGAGAGGACTTTTAAAATATTTTAAAAGCTTTTTCTTGAATACATCTTGTCGGAGATCAAATACCATGTACAAAAAATATCTCAGATTAAGATCACAATTACATAGACTAATCGGCCTCTCCTGCAGAAAGGTGTGAGATTATTCTGAACAAATCTGACAAGTTAACAAGGCCATGGACAATCTACAGTACAATATAACATCATCAGTGTATCAACAATTAAAATCCAGGATGCAGGGGACACATCAGTCTTTTGATGCCTTCAGAAGTTGTGAATAGCTTTCAGAAGTTGTCAACATAGAATCTGAACTAGGACTTTCACTATTTTAACAGATTAGCATGGTTCCCAGGTATCCCAGTTATTGGAAATGGTCCAGATTACTGAACAATATATTTCTGACCTTTTTTCACCACCCTCTTTGGAGGTGGATTTTTTTTATAGACCAGGTATCTCTTCTTGAACTCAGGGATTCTGTAAAAAAAATCCCTAACAAATGCAGTTTACCCTACCGATGTTGCCAAAGCAGTTCAGTCTTTAAACCTGAACACTACAGCAGGGAACGATGGTGGAACATTGGAATTTTATAAATCCTTTTTACCCTTACTAATCCTGCCTTTGTGGAGTTATGTGACTCCAATCTAGCCTTTGATAAGCTTCCTGAATCCATGTCAAACCTCTACCGATTTTTGTTTTTTATAAAAAAGGGATAGAAATGTTTTACAGAACTGAAGATCAATTAGTCTCAATGTAGACCAACAAATTATGTCAGAAATCCTTGCAAAACACTGGAGAAAGCAACAGTATGCATCATTTCCTCTAATCTGTCCTGTTCCATTACAAGTAGATCACTACAAGATAACATAATGGTGATAACGGAAATTTTGGAAACAGACTTCAGAGGTTTAGTACATGGATATGTCTAGTTGCTTGACCAGGAAAAGGCATTAGAATATTCCATGTCTGTTTGCTTAAGGTATTGCATCACTATGGGATACCTGGGGTATTTGTAAGATGGATTCAGTGTTTATATTAACAGGCATGCTTACAACCTTTGGTTAACGGATGGACAGGGAATCCTTTGAGGGCGACTAGATTGGTATGCCGGGGTGCCCATGTAGCCCGCTCCTTTATGTCTTTGGTATAGATCCTTTGCTGCACCACCTGCATGACAAACAAATTTCCTGGCAATCACATCTGAATTGAATTTGCCTCATCCTCCTCCTCAAAACACCTAGCCTATGCTGAAGATGTCAGTTTATTTCTTCAAGATGCCACATAATGATAATGAAAACTTTGGATAAGTTTTCCCTTGTGTCAGGTCCCAAAATTAACCACACCAAAAGTGTGTGAATAGGAATAGGTAGATTTTTAGACACAGAAACAATTATTGCTAAGACTTGGATCATGGGAACACATTTTGATATGTTTTGAGTTTGATTTAGAACAGAGGATATGACCTTTTTAAAATGGTAATCTGAATGAATTCTGCCCGGCTGTAGTTAACAAATGGAAAGCTTAGAAAGTGTAGAAAAGAATGAGTTTTTCTTATTAAATCATTATTAGCACTGCACATCCTTCATATTTGTTATGCCCCCCCCACCCCCACCACCACCATTGGCACTAAACAAAAATCTGTACAGCACTTTTTTCATGTTTTTGGGGGAAAATAGACTAAATCCAATCAAAATAGGAATCACCTGTCTACCCAAAAAAGAGAGGGGCAGGGTTAATAAATCTGGTAGTTTTCCTTTACAGTTTATTTTTTATTTGCAACTTCCAGGAGGGGTTATGACAGGAAGATAACATTTGGGTGCCACTCTTCATAGAATGGCTGACACCTTTTCTTCCTGGGTGGATCCAGGGTGGGATACGAATACCTGGGAAGGGTACAAGTACAAGGTACACCAGCTATATCCTGCAGGCTCTGGTGAAAGTCAGGCAATGGAATCTTGTCATCAACCAGACCGAGCCCTCCCCTTGAAAACTAATTTATGATTCAGTAATAGATGCAGTCTTTTCAGTCCCCCTGATCTGCCAAACTGTCCAGTAGCTGGCAAGGAAGAAGCCCTGAAACAGCTCTTGAATGATAGAGTATCTCTGCAAATGTGGAACATCCTTTGGTTGTGCATACACGGTCACCTTGGCATTAGAAACTCATTAAAACATAGAATTCTGAAGGAGCATTACTATCTCCATACTGAGTGTGACAAGATTTTGGAAACTCAGGGCCATCTATTTATAGCTTGCTCATATGCTCAAGGCTTTTGGCATTTTCTGTCCCATCACTGGAGATTGACACAAATCCTGGCCATTTCCTATGCAAATTTGATATTTAGGATAATACCCCAACCGTGGAAAGTTTGTAACCTGCAAACAATAATAGTATTCTTTACAATCCTAAAATTTTACCTGTGGCAAGCAAGATGTACATTCTTTCTCCAGCAGAAAGCGATACCATTCAGTGACATCACAGATTCAGTTTCTAAGGGTCTAGCTGATGTCTTTCAGAGACATAAAGCTAGATTACCTGTTTCCAAAGTAAAAATGTTTTGGAAAAATGTCCCTACACAAGTGTTTATTAGATATATGGAATAAAATTGAGAGGTAGTAGGCTTGCTGAGATTGACATGGTAATGAAATATCATTAACAGTTTATTTCTTTAATTTACATTCCATGTTATACATTAATTTATGTTTTATCTGATTTGACCTTGGTTCTGCATACTCACCACCTAGCATTTTATTATATTTTGATTTTGTGTAAATTTTGAGTGGCATATGCGCTATGATTTTTCAATACAATTTCCCCTCTTTTTTTTTGTGGGGGGTTGCATTTTTTCCCTGCAAAAGAAAGTAATCACATACATGGATTTGGTGGCCTCTGTAGAGACCACTTTATTTGACAATTTACCAAAGATAAGTGTAGATTTATGATATGTAAGATTGAAACACTTTGGAGGCATTTCCCAATGATATGGCTTTCTGGGTCATACGGATCAGAAAGGAGGGGCCCTTGGATTCTGGTGCACATTTTTTTCCCCTTCGAATTTTCTGTTATATGACATTTTTCACCATATTCTTTTTTGATTTTTTTTTCCTGAAACATTTTAAGTGATAAGTATTGTTTGCCTCAGATATGTCTTCTCTACAGCATGTACTGTTTTTGGTTTTTTGTACATATTTTTTTTATTTTATTTTTTATAAATAAAGATTCCCCTACTCCTTTTCTGATAAGTGCCACAGGATCTTTAACTTCCACCTGGACTGTGACCAGAAATGTGCAGTAGGGACCTTGGTTTGGCATCTTATCCAAACAATGGCACCCCTTCGTACTGCACTACAATGTCAGTTATGGGTATTACCTCAAGTACTGGTTGTGGGGCTACAACCTTTGACCTCCCGATTTCTGACCCCAGAGGTGAACAGTGATCATGCTACCTGATGTGCCACTGACACTGACCATTCCAGTATAATAGAATTATTAAGATAGAATTTAAGAAAGATCTATGCAGCAAATAATTAAAAATAGTACAGGAAAACATTTTACAGCAAACTACATTCCATTTAATATAAATGTATTGCTCCATTCAAATGCCAAATCCTATGAAATTTTGTGGTATTTACCAGTGTACAGGCATTCAAATTATGTGATTTGTACCCTTTGTTTCCATGCACATTGTAAACAAGTGCTCCTTCTTATCTTTGCTGCATAACTTTTCCTTATAAAACACTTAAAGTGGAACATTGGTCAAACTAAATGCTCCCCACATTCGTACTGGGCAGCACCGATTAGCAGTTTTGGAGAAAAATTACATTTTTTACTTAGTTGCTGCAGCATACTTTATATTTTTGGGGGGCTGATCGTGTCATCCTTCCTGACAGATATTTTATGCCCCCCCCAATGCCAGTTGCTGCATCTTAGAATCACTTGTGGCTGACATCATAGCTGGAGTACAGCCAGGGGAGATTCATCTAGCAGATGTAATTATCAGATGAATTTGTATAGTAGCTCTGTTTTCTGTCCGCTGCTCCTGTCACCTTGTCAAGATTACATATAGCTTGCACAAGCTATGCTTAGGCCCTGTCCACACTACACCGCTGTAATGTTACAGAGTGCCCAAACCGTTACCGCAATGGTTTGCGTTTACACCTGTAATGTTACAGAAGGTGTTTTCGTAACCGTTGTTGAAACCACATATGAGGTGGTTTCAGCAACAGTTATGAAACTGGTTACCCTTGGTAACGTACCGCTTAAGTGGACGACGTGGTAACGGTCTCTCGCAGGGTTCGTAGTAGTGCAGCGCAAGCTGCATCCTGGAATGGGTGCCGTAACGGGTCACCCAGCACTCTAGTGTGGACCGGCAGTACCGTCCCATAACAGACACCGCCATAATGTGGACACACTGTACGCTCCCGGCCGTAATGGATTGCATCCGTTACCGGCCGGAGCGGTGTAGTGTGGACAGGGCCTTAGTCTCGGTAGTGCAGTGGGACTAGTGGCCAGCAAAACAGAGCTGTAAATAACTCTGATAAATCACACCTGCTAGCTGAATCTCCTGCAGCTGATCCCCAGCTGTGATGTCAGCATGCAGAGATTCTGAGATGCACCCCCTTGTGATGGGAATCATGAAATGTGTTTTGGGAGGGACTGGAAGGATTAACCAGATAAATATAAATCAAGCAGCAGTAACATATTTATTTAATTAATTTATTTGTTAACCGTGGCGGTGCATTGGTCCCAGAGACCATTTTCAGGCATGACCTGGGTCATCAAGATGGCACTAAGTATTGAACAGTACAAGCACAAAATAGCAAAACAATGAGAGCACATACATGACAAGGATTGTACGAATCAACAACTGATAAATACAGAAATACCGGTATAAAGGTTAAAATATCTCACCAGGGTTATGAGAGCAATCCTGGCAACAAATAACGATAATGCACATTTTTTTTTTGATAAAACAATAAGCAGAAGGATAAGAGACATTTTTCTCTAAAAGTATTAATCGGGGTCTGCCGCACATTAAAGCATGGGGCATTTAGTGGTGCAATTTCCCGTTTAACACAAAAACTAGAAAGATAGTTTTGTTCAACACATCATCTGAAAGGAAACTGAATGGTAAATCCTTGTGATTAATCGTCCTATTTGGTAATGCTGTTACAGTGGCAGCATCAAATACAGCTATGAAGGCCTATGTTTCAAGCACATTATATCAAATATATAAGTAAAAGTCTGCTGGTGGCTGTAACAATGTTGTCTATGTAAAACGAAAAGACAAAAAAATGAAAAACAGCATACTGGTCATATTTTTTTAGAAGGCTGTCTTTTGTTACTGTGGTCATTACAGTATGAAGAGTGCTTTTGGTACATGTGCTTTTTAAACAGCAGGGCAAAATGGGTGTTTGAGCTTTAATTAGTGTCATGGTAGCTGACAGCAATGCCTTTTTTAGAACAAGAGAGCACAGATATCAGGCATGGTACATAACAGCTGTTTTGACATTTTCAAAAAAAAAAGTGAATATTGCATTCCATTAGGTCTCCTTGCAGCTAACTTTTGAAATGTCTTGCCTAGGTGTAGTGCTAAAGTATAGTATTCGGTAATCTGATATTCTAATGGCTCCTGCTGAATTACTGCTGGTGGTCCCTGTATAATGGAAACATAATCTGAAAAAATATATATTTATTTTTATTGTTTTACCCTCTGGAATATACTTAACTACAACATTTTTGTTACAATGACTGGTGAGGCTACTGGATGAACTGCATGCATTGCATTTAAACAATAATCTATAGGTGGTCCATATTACTGTTCACGTTGTCTATGTTTAGATTCAAAGGGCCCCAACAATGTTGCAATAAAAATGTGTGAGAGTGCTAAATGGGGCAAATTGATTCCCTGTTGCACCCCCCCACACACATCTTCTGCCCTGCACAGTGAAGAAGCAATCTTGTATAGTTGCAGAATCCCCTCCCACTGCAACACTGTTGCACAGTGCTATAAGCAGATGTGCAGAGCCAGATGTTAGTATGCACCCCCCCTCCCTTTGCGCCAACTAACATACTGGTCTGTGGCTGCTAACAGGTCTGTGCATGGTGCAGCTCCAGTCTCATGGAGCTGTGCAATGAACGGCTCCCAGCCACCATGGCACAACCATTTCTTTACACTTTACCCAGATTAGTCTAGCTGAGAGGCAACATCTGATTTCCAGTGGAGTCCTGCTTCTGCCTGTTTCCACAACTAGGTGGACTGGAACACCGAGAGGTTGAGTGATTTGGCCGAGGATGCACAGAGGGTATTTTGGCTCAAGTGGGGTTTGAACCTGTGATCTGACTGTTCCTAAATTGGTGCTCTAACCACTAGATCACAGTGCTTCAGTCTGATTTATGTCCCCTCCCCACCCACCCAACCTCACCTTAAAACCTGCTTGGCCCTCTGTGGTGTTCCAGTAGTCCAGCGGCCCCTTGGCACTCCAGTTGATATTACTATTCCCTGGTGTCTATTAGTTTCCCTCACCAGCCTGGTTCCTTACAGTTGATGACTGGCAGTGCTATGTACTGCCTACCATCTTCCCTCACCAGAATGTTCTCTGCCATGGGGGGGCATGTAATCCGTGCCATATGTTGGGTATTTGAACAGAGGCTCAGGAAATTGGCATTTGGAGCCCCACCAGAGGGCATGTAATCCATTTCACAGCTAGGGTTTTGGGCAGAGGTTCAGGAGACAGGCATGATTCATTCCACAGTACACATGTTATCCATGCCTTAGCAGGTGTATTTGAACAGAGACTCAGGAGATGGGAATTTAGACATAGCCCCATAGCCCCATGGGAGGGTAAGTGGCATGAAGCCTCTGCCTAAGGTGCGGTACTAAAGGTTCAAGTGAGGGGTACTGTAGATACTGTACAAACAGCACTAATTGATGTGATCTCCTGGCACTGGCGTAGCATTGCCAACCCTTTGAAACTGGGGCAGAGCCCCTTGACACAACTTCAGAAACATTTTCTGGATGCAGCCAGACTAACGTCACTGGATACGGTTATATGTACCACCATGGAAAAACTGGGGGAACATCTTTCAGAGGTGGTCAAAGTGTTGCAAGCTGCAAGATTAAGTCAAGCGTTCATAGCATGGTTATTGTTGATGTTTCTGCACTGAGTGCAGCTGAATTTTGGAGGGGCATCGTCAACCTCTTTTAGGCCTCAAATTGCTGTCGTACCATTTTTTTGTATTAACTTTTATTGAGTTTCATAATATACAAACTGTACTTCTGAAGTTGTTCTTTGTTCAAGGTACAGAAGTGCATTGCTACCAGTTTAAAAAACACATTTCATGGTTGCTCACCTTCTGTATTATTTGCTGATATAGCTGATTGTTTTGTATCTGCTCTATATTTCTTAAAGGGAAACACCATATGGCCAGCCGACCAGCACAGCTGTAGCACTACTACTTGTAATGCAGATAACCCGGGTTCAGAAGTGAATCTGGGCTGTCAAAGGGCTGCCTGGAGGAGGAGGATTGAGCATCTGTAGGACTGCTCTCCTCCTCCTCTGAGGGGGAGGGTAGGCAGAGTCTGATGCTTGCTTGGCTCTTGGTGGAAGCTGAAGGAAAGGCAGCCCAAGCCAAGAAGGTCAGGAGGCATGGCAGACGATGGTGCACGTTAGGCAGGGGCACGTGGCATGCACCATGATGCCATCATATGCCATATCTCTCCGGGGATGAAAACTGGAGGATAAAGAGTCTGGCAGCAGGATGACAATGAATGCCCATAGGCCCCGCAACTGGCAAGCTGTGCATGCCGGCCTGAACTGGATCTGTTCTGTGGTGGGGTTTGTGGGATCCCACTGACCCTGCTGGGGGGAGGCAAGCCCTGTGGAAAGACAGCCAGCAGGTAAGTCCCGGCGCATGTCACGGTGAGGGGGCTGGAGTGCTTTTTGGAAGAAGGGTCAACCGGGGGTGGGGGGGGAGAAAAAAACAAAAAACACCATACAAACCTAGCAGCCACCCAGTCAGTCGATATGCCCCCAACTAGGGTTTGCCACTTATTGTAATTCACATTTGCTGCTTCCTCAAAATATACTTTTAAAAACATAATCCTAGTGTGCCCCACCTTCTGATTTAAAGATGCCCATGGCTTGCTCTGCTTACTTTATGCTAATTTGCAATGGCAACTTCTGCCATCAGTCAGTAGTGCTAATTAGCATAAAAAGAGCACATAAAGCTTGCTGGTGTGCACGAGATGGCCACGGGCATTTCTTTAAATCAGTAGTTGCGGTGTACTAGGATTATGCTTATAAAAAAATATTGCAGGGTAGGAGAAGAATTTTAATTATGTATCAAAACTCTAGCCAGGGGGTATATCTATTGACAAGGAAGGGTACTAGTTTTCTTTTTTGTTTTTTAAGTTTTTATTGTAGTTTCATTAATAACATTACATACACTAAAGCATTAAGACAAATTACATACAGATAGTGACATTTTACAGGATGTTGTGATATACCTCTCTTTCCTTGGTATTCCTGTCCCTTGTTTGTCTGTCTCAACATGGGGGTCCTCCTCCCCCAGTTACTTACTGTATATGTTATATTCTGTGCAGGAAGGCTGTCCCTCTCTTGCTTCTAGCTGTGTAGTGGGCCGAGGTGTGTGGAGTTGCCACATCCTAGCACTTAAATTTATTTTATTTTATTTAGCTTACTTTCCTCCGGAAGGCAAAATGACATTCAAAACTACAAACGTGCCCACAATGACTGCACCAAATCCATCCAGCAAATGAAGTCAGCCTACTATAAGCATGTACTCACTAACTCCTGGGGCAATGGTTGGGAATTCGGGAAGAACATAAATGAAATCACCGGGAATCCACCCAAAACCGCCCCATCAATACTCAACTTCAACGGAACCTCAACACTTAACCCAAAAACCATTGCTGATACCTTTAACAAAGCCTTTACCAACCTCAGCGCTGTATTACCCTAGGATTACTTCAAAGATGGTGAAGCCCCTTTGTCTGCAATAAACACTACCCCTACCAGCAATCCCCACTTCTACTTCAAAGTAGTCAAGGCCCACCAAGTACGCAAATATGTCACCAAAGCCATTGGTAAATCAAGATTCAGTAATGACTCCCTCAATCTCAAAATCCTGTCTCTCACACTAGAAGAAGTGCTTGATCCGCTGGCCAGAATCTTCAACCTCTCCCTCAGCCTTAGCCAGTTCCCGGACAGGTGGAAACCTGCCACTGTCACCCCTATCCATAAAGGTGGTGACATAACTGCCCACGAGAATTTCAGACCTACCTCCCTACTACCCCCTACTCTCCAAGGCACTAGAATGCATCGTCTTGGATCAGCTCACCGAATACCTGGATATGCACAACATCCTGTGCAAACAACAACACAGTTTCAGTAAAGGACACAGCACCTCCACAGCCCAACTTGAATTCACCGGCGCAATCCACAACTCGCTTGACTCTGGCCAACAACTAGGCTTAATCTTCTTCGACTTAACAAAAGCCTTCGACGCCGTCAATCACCACCTCCTGCTAGTCCAGCTTCAGAATGCTGGGCTCTCATCCGACTCCATTGGTTGGTTTAAGAGCTACCTTGAAGAACGGTTCCAAACAGTAAGAATCGCTGATACGCTCTCTGACCCTAGACCGGTTCGCTCGGGAGTCCCCAAGGGCTCCATTCTGGGACCCCTCCTCTTCAGCCTATTCCTAAACTCATTACCGGACTGCTGCCCAGAACAAATAATTCTCTATGCAGACGATGCCGTGATCCTTGCCTCGGACCTCATCCCAAATCAACTACAAAATAAACTCCAGCAGGTCTTCTCCTCCATTGAATCCTGGTTCCTAAGTCATAAACTGTTTCTCAATCAGAAAAAAAACAAGTCTATGGTCTTCAGCTACCCCCACAACAAAAACAAGCAACACCACCTCTCCATTGTAACCAAACAAGGAGCCACCCTATAGCAAACACAATCTTTCAAATAACTTGGCATCACCCTTGACCCACACCTCTCCTACACTGTCTGTATCAGTAATGTTGCAAAGTCTGCCAATACAAGGTTAGGCCTACTATTCCGGCACAGGAAACACCTAACCCCAGAAGCACTATCAGTGGCCGTCCAAAGCTCCGTCATAAGCATTATAGACTACCACTGCTCTCAAATGTATCGCGACCTCCCTGAATAAGGCCTATTGACTCATCACTGGTTCCCATCGCTGTACCCACACTTGTGACCTTTATTCCCAATCTGGATGGCTACAACTTGATAGTTGCATAAAATACCAAACCTGCATCACTGCCAAGAAAATTATAATGGGGCTTGCTCCACCTGGAGTCTGTGCCCTCCTTACACCTAGACACAGTAACGTCACTACTTGGAGATCCAATTCTTATCAACTGCATATCCCCTGATGTCGCACAACCCAGGGACAAAGATCATCCACCTATCGGGCAACCAGCTGGCTCAACTCTCTTGGCAGCAATATAGCCACTGCTCCCACACTCGGTCTTTCAAGTCCAAGCTGCACCTCTCACTGCTTGCCTCCTGCGATTGCCTCTCATAACATTACCACCGTTTCCAACTGCCCATGCCCCAGCACATAGCAATTACAATCAATCTCTGCCCCCCCCAGCACCTTACCTGTCAATTTCCTCGACAAGGCCCCCTGGCTGCACTGTCACCTACTGTCATTCACCTCTCCTCCGTATCTCCCCTCCTGCCCCTTCTCCCCCCACCTCTCATACTCTCCCTCTCTCCCTGCACCTCCTTCTTCCCCTCGAACTCCTACCCACACTTCCCCCCCACTCACCCCTCCCCTCCATCCCCTGTCTTGCCAATGGCACTAGTCCCAGCATTACTCTCTGTATTGGTAATTACCTGTCTGTAAGTTAAATATGTTTGTCTGTAACTAAAAAGATTCATACTGCACACTCTGACGTGGAACCTTTGTAAAAGAGCCTCGGCTGAAAGGTATTGTTGTAATCCTAGACTGAAATAAATAAATAAAAAAATAAAATTCCAATCTGGGATATAACATATAGGGTCCTCTCCTCTTGTCTTTTACTAAGCCTGTTCATAGGCCTTCTAATTTGGTTTGTCTCTGTATTTTGATGCATGTTCTTTCATTACTGGCCCTCACTTCTTGCTTTTCTAAGCACTACGGTATTCCTCTAATTCATCTATGTTACTTTGGGGGCCCTTTGACTGTCCCGGTCAGGCAGCTGTAAGGTATGTGCCACATGTTTTATAGACATGTCACCTTACATATTTTTGCCTACCTTATTTCTCACGTATATTGGGACCTGAAAAGTAAAGTACATACCTTTTCTGGGCCTGGGTTTCACACACTGGAAGGTATTTTGAGGTACTTAGTCGATGTTTCCGACTGGTCAAATTGCCTAGAGTTACTTAGTTTAAATTTGGAGGGGTGAGGTAGGTCACAGTGCAAGAGGTAAACCTGTAAGGTAAATAAGTACTTCATCAGTGGCTTGTGAGGATAGGCATATCTGATCTCTCTTAGGTAGTCTGTTCCTACCATCACATTGTGTTGTAAGCTGAAGAGCTGTTTTCCCATGATCTTTTGTATAGGCCTTGCTTGTTGCTTGTATATCTGTCACTTATAGGATGTAATTTGTGCACAGTAAATTATGAAAAAAGTCAGAGAAAAGAAAGAGTTTAAACTATTTACATTCAGAATTTCTCTCTCTCAATTATATTGTGTCATTTTAGGGTTTGCCTCTTCACCTCGGCATCGAGGGGAAAAAGATAGTGGAGAAGAATAAACAGAAGAATTTTACTAAGGGGAGGAGGAGGGTCTTGGCCTAGGGGACAAAGTCTGAATTGTGTTCCAGTTGGAACATGATCCATTTACATCATTTAATTTTGAATGAGGGGCCCTGGTTCTGCATTTTTGCTGACATTCCTTCCATGTTATAGATTTTTAGTGTAAGGTCTCTCCAGTTACTTTTCGTGGGCACCTGCATCGTATGCCATAACCGAGTGATAACTCTTTTGGCTGCCAATATCAATAGTATAAGTAGTTTATACTGTGTTGCAGGGACCTTTCTGCCCTCTGGGGGGATGGCCATCAGGACCAGCGTGGGAATAACCAATCCCGGGCAGCCAAAAATGTCTTCTAATTCCTGTACTACAGTCCTCCAGTTTTGAATGAGAGCTGGGCAGTCCCATATAATGTGTGTCAGAGCTGCCTGTGAGCGCATGCACCCCTGCCAGCATAGGCCATCTGCAGGACCTGTGTATTTGGCTACCACCTCTGGAGTTTGGAAAAATCTAGTGTGACACTTCCATGAGAACTTCCTCCAGTAGTTGGCAGAGGCTATTTTATGTGAAGGAGCTGCGTGTTTATGCCACAGTTCAATGGAAATGCCTGTATCTAGTTCTATGTTCCATTTTTTTAAGGACCATTTCTGTGGAGTCTGCAGGGTAAGCCTGGAGTACCTTATATAACAGGCTGACCAAATGTGGTTGTGTGTTGCCTTGAATATATGCTGTTAGGTTAGTTATTAGCTGGGAGGGTTTCTCTATAATCTGGGTTAAGGCTTCCTCCCTAGGTTGCAAGTGTGACCATAGTTGGAGGTATTTATAAACTCCCTCTGTGGGAGCTGGTATGATGTCTGGAGCATGGCAAAGGGAAGTATCCTTGTAGGGCCTATTAATTGAAATATGTGCCTGACTCTGTAGCCCTGCCACCGTCTCAGTGCTCCATCTACTTTATTTGGGGGGAAGACCAGGTCATGTGCTATACTTTGCAAGTACAGCCTTTCTGCGAAGGCGAGGTATTTATTTTGTATGCGTATCCACTGATGGAAGGTCTCTGCAGTGTACTGGGTAAATTTTCCTAGTGGGGTACATCTTGGGGGGGTTTCCAAATAAGTATGGGTTAATATCTTATGTGTTATTCAGGGTCTGTTCTATTTGTTGCCAATGTGGCTGATATGATAGTGCCAGCCACTGGCAAATGATGCATAAATGAGATACCAGGGCGTATTGCTTGAGGCTAGGGAGATTTGCTCCTCCCGTGTCACAGGGAAGCTGTACAATCAAGTGTCTGACGCTGGGTGGCCTGCCCTGCCATATGAAGTACGATATGAGTTTGTCCCAGGCCTGGAAGTATGTTTTACTGGATTGGAATTGTAAAGTTTGAAGGAAATAAAGGAGTGGAACCTGCGGGGAGTCGGTCATTAGGGAGTACATTTTGTTGTACACCTTCTATTCTATGGAAAAGGCCTATGGTGAGCTGTGACCATCGGATCATATCTTTGATTAATTGTTGGGTGAGTGGCTCATAGTTTAAGAGCTCCAGATGGAGCAAATTCTTAGTTAGCTTCTATGTCTAAATATCTGATAGCAGTTCTAGGCCATTTAAATTTGTAGATGGTTTTCATCTGTTGTGAAGGGGTATAGTTGTATAATAAGACCTCAGTCTTTTGGTCATTTAGTTTATATCCTAAAAGTGTGTCAAGTTCATGTAGCAGTTTCCAGACTTCTGGGATTGATTGCTCTGGGGAAGTCAGTGTTAGTAGGATATCGTCAGCAAATAGGGATATTTTAAGCTGTCTGCCTCCAGTGGGGAGTCCTTCTATAGCAGGGTTAGATCTCATGGCAGTCACTAATGGCTCAAAGTACAGAGTGAAAAGGAGTAGGGAGAGTGGGCATCCCTGTCGGGTTCCCCTGGTTAAGGGGAATGCTTCAGATAGTTAACCATCTAACCACAGATAAGCTCTTGATGAATCATAGATTGCTTGGAGCATTTGCACAAACTTGTCTGGGAATCCAGACTGTTTTAATGTGGCCCATAGGTATGACCAGGTCACTCTGTCAAAGGCCTTATCCACATCCAGGCTCAGCAGTGCCGGGGGTATTTGTCTTTGTATTGCATAGTCTTTTAGGATTAGGTTGTGCCTTATGCTGTCATGCGCCTGTCTTTGACAAATCCTACATCGTCCCGATCTATAAGGAGCAACAGTAATTGCTCCAGTCTCTTAGCCATTATGGACATACATATTTTATAATCACAGTTTAACATAGAGATTGGGCGATGTGAGGCTGGCTGTTTTGGGTCTTTATGGCGTTTGAGAATGACTGATATGACAGCGTAGTTCTATGAAGGGGAGGAGGGTCGCCCTTCTGAATCATGTGAAATGTCTGCGTTAGTAAAGGGAGGATAGGCGCCTTGAAATTCTTATAAAATTTTATATGGTACCCGTCCGGGCCCAGGTTTTTTTTTTTTATTATTTCTATTTGTACTCCTCCGGTTGACTGCCCCATCCAACTGAGCCCCCCAGCCTCGTCACCCAGAATAGTTGGCGCTTACCTTGTACCCGGCCCAGGAGTGGAACCTGCGGGGAGTCGGTCATTATCCTTGTACCGCTGGATTTTTATGCCTCCAGTTATCACCCAGGAGCCCCAGGAGTAGGAGCACATGCGCGTGGAGGCGCACATGCGCCTATGACCCTGGTTACGACTCCTTTCCCCCACCCCATGGCCTAATGCCCGGCCCCCTCTAAGCCCGTGCCACTCCTAGCCTCCACTAGGGGTCACCATTTGCCGAGGGATGCTGCATCCTCTCCCTGGAGAGGAGAGCCTGCCTGTCGGCAGCTCAATCCAGCTCCACCACCCTGCTGCCGACCTCTGATGACCCGATCTCATTCCTGAACCCAGGTCGCCGGCATGCCATGAGGTAAGGCGTCCAGCCCTCAGCGCCACTGGGCTGGCCCGGACCTGGGGCTTTTGAGTTTTGAATGTCATTAGTGCTCCTTCTAGTGTTTGGAAAGCCCTTGAAGAAACCCACTTACCTTGTACCCGGCCCAGGAGTGGAACCTGTGGGGAGTCGGTCATTATCCTGCTACCGCTGGATTTTTCTGCCTCCAGTTATCACCCAGGAGCCCCAGGAGTAGGAGCGCATGCGCGTGGAGGCGCACATGCGCCTATGACCCTGGTTACGACTCCTTTCCCCCACCCCATGGCCTAATGCCCGGCCCCCTCTAAGCCCGTGCCACTCCTAGCCTCCACTAGGGGTCACCATTTGCCGAGGGATGCTGCATCCCCTCCCTGGAGAGGAGAGCCTGCCTGTCGGCAGCTCAATCCAGCTCCACCACCCTGCTGCCGACCTCTGATGACCCGATCTCATTCCTGAACCCAGGTCGCCGGCATGCCATGAGGTAAGGCGTCCAGCCCTCAGCGCCACTGGGCTGGCCCGGACCTGGGGCTTTTGAGTTTTGATTGTCATTAGTGCTCCTTCTAGTGTTTGGAAAGCCCTTGGAGAAACCCACTTAAAGGAGTACTATGGTCAAAATCTGCAAAAACATATGTTGTGTAGAGTAGTTTGATTTGTGTGTTTAGTCCTGGTGTGCCCTTCCCTTTGTTTGCTAGTAGGAGTTTTTTCTCAATTTGCCTGCTAATTTTATTGCCTCTCCTACTAGTTTTATGACTTTTGGGGATCTCCATATTACCATGGTTTAATTCTCTTCTTTTTCCTACAATGCCTCCTGTACAGAGGAGTAATTTTGGCGTAAAGGTTGGGGGGGAACAACAGCACTCTCAGCCAGCCTCGGATCACGAGTGCTATGTTACCCAGCAAAAAGTAAATTATCTATGGAAAAATACCATTATTTCTATCAACATACCTTTGAAAGAGAATACATAAATACATTATACAAGCAGGGCAACACTAATGTAAAACCTCAAAGGGTACCTGTGCTTTCTCTCATGCTGCCTCGAAGCAGTGGAACTCTCTTCCCCTTGTCATCCGCCACTCGCAGACTCATGCTATATTTAAAAAGGAGTGGCAAAATGTCCTAAGCAAATCTGTCCCTTGCTTGTGCTTTGATCCTACCTGGTCCTCCTCTGTCTAGTCCACTTACTTCTGCCCTATCCTTACCCAGATTACCTAACCCGTTTTAAGTTTGCTTCTCTGACATGTTCTCCTACCTTAAACTTTCTGTTGATTTTGACTTTACCCGAATAGTTCCTCTCCCCTTTATCCTTCTGCTCATTTTCTTTGCTTGCTGTTACCTGGTACTAAACCACTGTGTGTCTCTGCCATTGTTTGGTTCCCTTACTATTTGAAAATCGTACTCCGCCAGACCGCCACTCATTCCTTATTGTTCATTACTGTGTGCACTTATCATTGTATTTTTGCTTAGCTGGATATCTTCCCTTTGTTCCCTCCCGCCTATTCATGCTACTGTTTGTTTTTGCCTTACATTGTACTCTCAGTGCTACCCTCCAATGTTTTATGTGCCTGCATTTTCTAAGAATTACATTGTATAACTAGGTCAAGACTGTATTTCCTATAATGTTATTTGTCTCTGCCATCATGGGAAATTGTATTATTTACCTCATTTTTTGTACTCTCTCTGTATTGTATATTCTTTACTTTGTAACCTCCCAGGTTGTGTCTGCAAATAGTCATCTCTATGGCTAGTGTGCTTCACCCAGTCAACAAAAACTAAATAAAAATAAATAAAATAAAAAAAATGAGATATTGCATCTCACCTCTACTATCCTGGGAAATGCAGTAGATATTAGAACCCAATTGCAAATGACATATCACAGATTACATCTCATTTGGTCTGTTTTGGTTGAATATATACTAAAAATGTGCACAAGCTAGCAGGACCGACCAGCACAACAGCAATGCAAGTGGCAGACATTTGGCAGTGACAAATGCTTGTTATTTTTATTTTGCACAGCTGTCAATTCATTTTAACACAGAAACATAACATTTGATGGCAGATAAGGACTGCTCCTCTTGACTTACCCAGTCTGCCCATTTTTGCCTACCTACATTATCACCATGGTCCATAGACCCAACTTGATCTACAGCTCTTTCTCCCTCCCCCCTTTCTTTCCACAATGAACCATCCACCCAGACCCACCTGCAGGGTAAGGGTTTTGATTTTTTTTTTATTGACAGCTGAGGGCTGGCTAGAGTTGAATGGGCAAATCAACAAACCACTCCCCCAACCAGGCCTTAAAAGGCCATCCCCGGGCCAGTCCTCATTCGTTTTCTTAATTGTGGTGGGAGGTGCTGCTCCTCATACCTCTTCTGTTCTCTTTCCGGATCCGTTTTATTTCCCTGCTGTTCATCCTACTGCTTGCTGCCACTGGCCTGCGGCTCTCTGTCCCTCCCTCTCACCCGATCCCTGTTCCCCATGTCTCCTCCAGTCCAGTGTTCCTTTTTCCTTACTTGCATACCTCCATCCTGTTCCTGTCCTGGTCAGGTATGCTGAGTAGTCCCTTTTGCCAGTTCTACCTCCCCATCGTAGGTCTATGCGGCCCCCCCTTCCGTTGCCTGTGCTCCTTCTCCTGTCTCGCTGCTCAGTGGCTATCTGTGGCTCCATGGTTCTCCCATCCCTCCTCATCACTCCGTTTCCCCTTTTTCATAGTTTCATTTCCCCTTCTCTCTCTCCATTTGCTGCTCCTGTCTCTGTCGCCTTCCCTCTTCTGGGTTTGTGCTGATGTTGCCACTGCCCAGCTTTCCCTTGTATATTCCACGCTTCTCCTTTTCCCTCGATCTGTCTTCCTTTGCTCTCTCTGTCCCTTTTGCCCACTGTACTCATTCCCACTGCTACAGAGGATGCCTCGCTCCTCTGCTTTAGTTCTCTCCATAGCGACTTCCTGTGCCCTGTGCTGTTGAGCTCCTTGGCAGTTCCTGTGAGCTGGGGGACAGCGCTTACTTTGCTCCTCTCGACTTCTGTTCTCCCCCTAGTCGATCCTCACCTCCTGGCCTCTCATACCTGTTCCACGACTTCATTTTTGACAGCCTGACTTGATGTTTGGACCACCTCTACTGTTATTGACCTGTGGTTCGGATCCCAATCTCCCTTATTGGTTCCTGGTTCCCTTTTAAAGGGGCAGTTGCTCTTTATGGGGACTGTGACTCCTACTGTCGGTTCTCATCTGGTCTCCTCTTACCTCCCCTTATACCTCATTTTCTTCCTGGTACTCCTACCCTTCCTTTCCTCAGCCTCAACCCAACCTGTTTGCCGCCCATCCTGTTTCACATCATAGGACTATCAATCCGATTGGACTGTATGCCTGGCTGGCATGCTCTGCAGCCTTCCTCTGGGATTTGCCATTTGTCCCTGCCCCTGCTGTCCCTGGCCTTTGCCACTCATTGCTCTTGGTTACACCTTGATGCACTTTCTTAACTTCATCCCTGACTGTGCTTCCCCATGGTGAGTGCTCGCCCTCCTCCTCCCATTCCCCTCATCCTCCATTCCTCTCTTTCTCTGACCTCTGCTTTCTTTTGGGGGCTTCCCTATCCTGCCATCCCACTATACCACCATACCCTACTCAGTCACAGCACCTAATATTCACTTCAGCATATCGCCCTGCCTACTAATCTCCTCCTCCTCCTCTGACCCTATTCTCTTGTTCTAATCAAACCTATTCAGATGTCCTCCTGGTACTACCTACCTCACCATAGGCTGCTGGCTTCACCTGGCTGCTCTTGCTCTTACCTTCATGCAATTGCAATGCAATGCATGCTCCTACCTTCATGCAGTTGGGCTGGCAGTATAGCTTAGATGTTAGAGGAACGAGGTGTAAAAGCTTGATGCATCCAGCAGACCAGACCTGAGTTTGATTCTCACAACCTCCACTTGCATACTGTGTGACTCTGACCAGGTCACTTAACCGCCTAGTGTTCCCAGGTCACCCCTGAAAACAGGCACTTGTGCCTAGTGGGCCTTACCTGGTTACCAAAGACTAAAATAAAAATAAAAATTCTATCCATTCCTAATTTGGCTGCCAATAGACCCGGTTGGCATGCACTCCCGTAGTTACCAATCATGGGTAGCTCCCTCATGACATGAGTCTGGTTCTCCTTCACTCAGTCCGATCTCAGGGTCTACTCATTCACATCGATTAATCGAGCATACTTCTCATTGGGTCTTATGCTATCTCATCAAACTGCTCTCCATTCATAGACATGTCTTCCGTGTCCATTGCTCCTTGGCTCAGGGCTAACCTGTAGCCGATGGTCTCGCTCCGCACCCATGAAGTCTGCTTCTAGAGCATGCAAAGCTCAGAGCAGGGTCCTTCTTCCTGGTCCTGGCCCATAGTGAGAATGTCTTCACTCTGGGTGGACCTTCAGTCATCCTTCATCTCGGTGACACCTCTGGATGTAGAATTTATGATTTCCAGCTGTAAGGGGTGGGACTTTCATCATTAGAGCCCCTTTGGCTGCCTGAGTGGGTTTGGATGCATCCTCTGTGCTATTCTCCTTCAGGACCACCTCTGGTTCACCTAGTCTGTTTCGTAGGCTCGCATTGACCAGCTGAGTGCCTTAGCAGTCATCTCTCTCTCTCCTGTCTTGCTTTTGAGTGTCTTATTGCAGAGACATCGCTCGTAACCCTCAACAGTTGTCCATTTAGAAGGACAGAGTGAGAGCTTCATCTAAATTGGAATGTTTTCCTTCTCACTCGATCTCGACTCTAAATTGCAGTAGCTGAGCCGTCACAAATCAAAACATCCTTCAGCCTGGAGGGATGGTGACCTAGGCCTTAGATCCCCAGAGGTTTCCTCCTCAGAGGGTTTTTTTCCTCTCTTCCTTGCCAATGGTCATAATATTAGATAGGGCTGGAGTTTCCTTAGGTTCCATAGTTTATTTCTGCTGTTGGATAGAGTTGGAAGGTGGCCCCGGCTGTTCCCTTTCTCTTTAGGAAGTCTGCCCTTCTGCATCTTGCCGGCTTTCATTTGCTTCATCGTCCTCTTCATATCTCATTCTTCTCTTGTCCTTCCCATCTATGTCTATCACCTTAATTTCCGGTATCGATATATTCTGATTTCTTGCCTCTTCGATGCTCGACACCCTTTTGAGCATTCTTTTGGGGCTTCTTCCTAAGTTACATTTAGCCAAAGGAATAATTCCTGTGGCACCTATGGGGGGAATCCTCCTCTAGGCTTCCTTGTGTCATACCCCTACAGGGTGGAATATCCCTTGGATAGCGAGGCGAACAGCCACAGTGTACTGAAGTCACACCAGCATATATCTCATCCAGTTGTGCAAGCCCATTGAAATGGATGGCTGAGGGCTGGCCAGAGTTCAATGGGTAGAGCAACAAACCACTCCCCAAATCAGGCCTTAAAAGGCCCTCTTCCGGGCCAGTCCTCATTTGTTTTCTTTGTTGCCCCACCATCCACCCCTCCTCCTTCAGCAACTCATCTTTCTTTCCCGTGGGCTGTTTCCTAAGCTACCTTTAGCCAAGGAAATTATTCCTGTGGCACCTATGGGGGGGAACCCTCCTCTAGGGTTCCTTGCATAATACTCCTACAGGATAGTATATCCCATGGATAGAGAGGTGAACAGTCACAATGCATTGAAGTCACAAGGATACATCTCATCCAGTTGCACTAGCTCATTGAAATTACTTTAACTTTGGTAATACAGAGGAAAACTCTGGAGTTGCATGCTAGGCTAACCATATAACCCCACCCCCAGCCAGCAGATCCCTGCCCCTACCAAAGCAGGCAACAGTCAGACTCAGGAGCCACACAGGAGAAACATTAGCCAGTCCAGCATTTTAAATCAGACTCTGACTGTAGACAATACAGACACAACCAACACAGCAAAGCAGAACAGACCACCAATAAACATAATTAAACAGAAACATCACCTACCCTTGCCTTTTGTAGACTATTAGAGCTATGCTAGCTCAAGTTGAGCAGTTTTATGCTGATTGCTGATTGTGTTGGTCACAGTCTACTGGTAGAGCCATTGGCCCACTCCAGACACAATAGTCAAGAGAATGCCTCACAGACTGCAGCAGGCTTCTTTTCCCAGGCACTCCCTTACCCTGACTGGTGCCAAATCAAATGGGCAATAGTGTGTGGCCCCTGCCAGTATAGAACTGTCCTGTGCAAACTGGAATTCCCTTTCACCACCACTTCCTCTGCTTGTTTGCCAGTGTCTTGTTTTGCAAATTTGTACATACAGCATTGTGAGTAAATTTCCCTGTGGCATGATGATGTTGCTGGCTCTCTGCCCCCCAAATCACTACTCCCCTCCACTAATTGCACTGCAGCACCACCAGTCAGTCCTACCTCCCAGGTAGTTGTTGCTTCATCATTGCTTGCAGCAGCCTCCAGCAGTCCATATTCCTCTGTCCTCTATTCTGCCTTCCAAACTTCTACTGCAGGCTCAGACTGTCTGACACCCCAACTGATCCAACCATCTGACCCCCACAGTCACTCGCTGGTGCCCACAGCCCTGAACCACTCGATCCCAAGCCATAAAACCCAGCCCCCCAACTCCCAGGCTGGAAAACAAAGCAGCAGATTCACCACAGGCATCATCAGAGGGCAGAAGTGGCAGCAGGAGTCATAGGACATGACAGTCACAGTTAGGAAGAGAGGGGAAGTGAAGCAGCACCATCGATGGTAGCACCACAGTTTTTTTCCCTCGATGTGAGCAGTCAGTCTCCCACCCACTCCTCCCGACTCCTTGCTATTGATGGTGGCATGTGCTTATGCTACTTCCGGGTGTGATGTGGTCCATCACTTTCTCCCTCCCTGCTACAATTTACTCTTCTCCTCCTGGTTCTGGCCAGGCCACTTGAGTAACACTGGTCCCCCCCTGCCGTCTAACTGTTTGGCTGCCATAACTCGCTGCACTCTCTTGGGGCTCTCACTCCCAGGACCTGACCCAACCCACCAGTAAAATACAACCCCCTGCCCACAGAACAGCAGGCTCCTGTGTCCCTCCCAGCTCACCAGCAGGCAGCAACAGCATATGGCCAGAATGTTGGGGGTGACAAATGTGCTCACCTAAAATGTTGGAGGGGACTTGTGCCCCCAACCCCCTTTATAATTACTGCCCTGCTCCTGTCCCATGTGACACTGATGCCTCCTGGACCATAGGTTCAGCAAGTACTGGTTTACAGTCATGTAATTTTAAGTCACTTTCATTATTCAGTGGGCACTGATGGCTAATTCACAGCTGAGCAATTACTTGAGGTCTAATTGAGTGTGCATTCTGTAAGAAAACAGCTAGACTCTTTACTAATTATAGCACTGATGACCAGGGGGATTTGTGTGCTTTTTATGGCAGGGTGTAGTTTAATTAAATTAAAAGCTTTAAAAGCAAAACATTTAGTCCTACTGGCTAGACCTAGACAAACATACAGAAAACAAAAATCTTGAATCAGAGTTATTTAGTTGAGGCTAGAATATCAGGCTTCTACCTTCAGATTACTGCTTCAGTACGTTCCCTCACTGAATCAGTGGTCCCAGATGCATCACTGTCACATGAGGCAGGAGGCATTGCAGGACAAAGAAAGGCAATAAACCATGCTAACATTTAGATCCCCAGAGGCCATAAAACTAATAGGCAAATTTAGAAAAAAACTCCTAATAGCAGAGAAAGGGAAGGACACACCAGGACTAAACACACAAATACAAACACTGTACAACTGGAGCATCCAAACCAACATTTACCAAGAAACCATGTTCCAGTCATTGAAAAGCTCACTACTGCTGCCCAATGAAATTGCAACCAGTGCAGTTTCCCATTTGGCCACACTGGCGATTTAAAAGAATGGTTCCATGTCATAACAGCGAATATTTTGAGGCGACTCACAAAACAGTGAGCACACCCTGCCAAAAACCAATTCGGCACTTCACAATAAATGCTGAACACCAAGTCGGCGCATATGTAAATGTAATAAGTATGGTGTTCATTATGAAAACCTGATTGACTCCTCAGTTTTGAAGGCCATCCAGTTGCCCAGTGGAAGCACATTGTTTCAGGCCACAACTTCACAAGGACATCAACAGGGTGGAAGTGGTCTAGAGGAAGGCCACAAAAACTGGGCAGGGATTGCATGAGAAACCACATGGGGAGAGACTGTGGGAGCTCAACATTTACTCCCCGGAGGAGAGGAGAGTGGGGGGAAGGCATGCAATGAAACTTGAGGGGGAAGGAAGTTTAAGAGTGAGGATGTGAGGAAATTCTTCACAAAAAGGGTGGTGGACACCAGGAACAGCTTGCCAGGAGAGGTGGTGGGGGGTGAAAACAGTGGGAAGCTTCAGACATGCCTGGGATAGGCACATGGGTATAATAAGCAGAGGTAAGGGAGGAGGGAGGGAGGGACCCCTGTGACCAAACAAAGCCCAGGGTGTAGGCAGGGAAAATAGGGAACACTAGATAGGCCTACTGGTCCTTTTCTGTTGACACATTATATGTTTGTATGTTTCATTCTTTTGGGTCATGACCTGGGTTCAAGAGTGGACTCAGAGAGGTGAACTACAAGTGGCTTGGGTGGAGAGCACTGCTGAGTACAATGTGAGCCAGCCCAGAGGTGGGTGACAGCTGGCTCAGTCGGTGCAGTAACCCCCCCACAACTGGGAAGACTGCTCCTTTGCAGGGATTCCTCAAGTGCATGAGTGCACTGTATCATGTGAGGCCACCAAGAGGGATAGCCCAATGTTGGTAAGATGTGTGGAGCAAAGAAAACGGGACATAAACACCAGTCTCTGTTGGAATGATGGGGGTTTTAAACCCAACCTCCATTGGAATGATGGTATTGGAAACACCGTCTTCCATCAGAATGATGGGGTCAAAAACACCACCCTCCTTCAGAATGAGGGTGTTGTAAATAGCCATCACTGGAATAATGTGGTTCAAAACACCACCTCTGTTGGAAAGATGGGGTTGAAAACACCCACTTTGATCAGAATGATGGGGTCAGTACACTCAGATCCCTTGCCATGGAGCCTGCAGCTAGTCTGTCCCGGATCTGATAGCTTGACAGCAGGTAGGACAGCCTTCAGCCAGAGCACCGCCATGGAGGGGGGGTGCAAACTGTGGTGGATATGCAGAGGCAGATTAATGAATGATGGGGTTGGGGGGGTTCTGGTCCCCAAAAAGGGTAGGCAAGGGGTTGACTGGGGAATAAAATCTGCATAGAACAAAATCCTTGATTTGGCCACAACTGTGAAAGATGATCCTTCTTGTTCTGGGAAAGTGACATTGTCCCAAAACAACTTCATGGGTAGCCTAATAATAGTCTTAGGTCCAGTCTGCTAAGAGGGCTGACAATGCCGCTGTATTACTGGAAGCATCTGATCATTAATTAGCACTATACCAGAGTGATCTACAGTAGGTAGCATGAGACTTTATTGCATACATGCTCCATGACCACCAGCTGTGCATATGCAAGGAGTAACGCCTAACAGTATAGTGATACTACAGAAAACACATGCAATGTGTGGGCTGTGTGTAAGGGTGTGCTCCATTTTGGATATAGTGGAACTATCTGTGGATCTGGAACAGAAAGATGTGTTAAAATGTATTGACTGGTGTGTTGGAGTCAGGAGTGTGAAGGGTGAGGGATGTCAACCACCAGGAATTCACCACACCCTAAGATTAATAGGTTATTTTGTTATATGATTGGCTTATAATGGGGTGTGGGCATTAATTTAAGATAACAATTCTTTATATAAACACTGTATGTAAATTGAATAAGCAGCTCCAATATAGATGACAAGAATGAACATGTATGTGAAGCTGAATAACCGCAATAGACTCTTAGAAGAGATCTGAAGGCTCGAATGAATTTCTTTTGCAAACACAACGCAAACTTTACAATTGGTGCCATGACTCAGATGTCTGAAGACAGTCTATATGGTTGCTGATGACATTAAACAGACCAAAGGGGCCAAGCTGCGGGGAAAGCCTTACTGCACCTGACCTGATCAATCAAGTACAGAAGGGAGTCGAAAAGGGACTCAGGAGAACTGGTGTGAAGTCAGATGTGATTTGCCAGTCACAAGATAGATGTAAGTATGGATACCATTTTACGTAAATTTCTAGAAACATATTTAAAGGAAGGTCCGTACCACTCTCCTGAACAACAGGAAGATGCGTACTTATGGCACTAGGCAACGTATGGACAGAAATGAGAAAGTTAAAGTAGATAGAACTAAGTTAGCCAACATCTGTCAAATGTATGTACAGTATCAGTGTGAAATAACAGCTAGGATGTGTAACATGAAGAGGCAGATGTTAGAAAATGAAGAGAAATGTAATGAAGGTTTAGCCCTTCAAGCAAAAAAGTTACAAAAATGTATTGCTGATACTAAAGGCATGGAGAAGAAGGTAGAGAAGTAGCTACAAAAGTGTGCCACTGAAGCAAAAGAAATAGGCCCAGATATTCAAAAGGGTTGCGCCATGCGCAACAGAGGATCTTGTCAGCGCAGAAGTCTGAAAATGCGCCATTCTGTGATATTCAGTGGGAGGCAGATGCGCCCCCCAAATCACAATGCGCAAGCGCGCAATGATAATGAATGCATGTGCAAGTGAAGGGGAAGGAACCATGCATAAATGGCGCAGTGCGATATTCAACAACATGTGCCATGCACAATAGGGGAGCAAATGGAAGTTGCGTGATAGTGGAAATGATCCAAAATAAAAAGGAACAAGAGAGAGGTGCAAGAACGCTACAGGGAAGCCACATGTTGGTGAACTGCAGGCAGCCCCACAGGCACACAGAAACTGGGAGCAGGACAGGGCAGGAGCAGGACAGAGCACCTGGAACCACCAGGAACAGGGAAGGCACGGGAAGCCTGTGCCACAGTGCAGGACAAAAGGGGGAAGTGCCACACAGCACTGAGGGCACAGATAGTGGGCAATACGGCCAGTACAGGGAGGTGTTCCCAGTGCAGGGGTTGTAGCAGCAAGGACAGTGGGGGGAACAGAGAAACAGTTGCCGGGGGGGGTAACAAGCCAGGGACATGGCCAGTGCCACCATCCAGATGGAGGCAGTTATGAAGGGGGTGAGAAGGCAGGCAGCAAGGGGGCACGGCCATGGAAGGGCCCATCGGCAGTATGCCCCCAACAGGCAGTACCGAGCCTGCACCAGCTTCAAGCTGTACACTGATACTGAGATCGTGGGCCGGTGCCGCCTGAACCGGGCGATCCTGAGGCGGCTCTGTGAGCTGTCCAGTGATGTGATGCAGGCACCCACACGACAGAGCCATGCTCTGTCAGTGGAGACCAAAGTGACAGCTTGCATGTGCCTGCTCACCATGGGTACCTTCCAGAGACCAACAGGGGACATGACAGGCATAACCCAGTCATCCGCATCACGCCTCCTCACCCAGTTCCTCAGCGCACTGCTGCCACATGCTGCAGAGTACATCCATTTCCCCAGCACACCGGCAGAGCGCACAGCAAACATACAGGAGTTCCACAGGGTAGTACGTATGCCTGGTGTGCTCGGGGCAATAGACTGCACCATGTGGCCATCCGCATGCCACCTGGCCCCGAAGGGGCCGCATACATGAATCGGAAGGGGTATGCAAGCATCAACTGCCAGGTGGTGTGCGATGCTAGGGGGTGCATAATCAATGTCTGTGCCACGCACCCTGGGGGAGCACATGATGCCTTCATCTGGCATCAGCCCACACTGTGCCACAGGTTTGAGAGTGGGGACATCCCCACTGGCCACCTAGTGGGTGAGTATGCAAACCACTCAGAAAGATATGGAGCTTGGGAGGGGCTTAGTCAGAGGTGACATTAGTATTGGCCTAGATGGCCCAAGGCAGGGTGACTCTGGTCACCAAACTAATGTCCACCCTCTACACACAGGTGACAGTGGATACCCACTCCGCCCCTGGCTGCTCACACCATACTGGCGGCCCGTGACCCCATCGCAGCAACGCTACAATGAGGCACATGCCACCACACACAATGTCATCGAGCAGGTGTTTGAGATGCTGAAGGCACGTTTCTGTTGCCTGGACACATCTGACGGTGCCCTACAGTACAGCCCCTCAAAGGCCTGCGGGCTATTCCTGGCCTGTTGCATCCTGCACAACACGGCCAGCGACTGTGGTATAGCCTTACAGGTCGAAGAGGGAGACAGCAATTGGGACGATGAGGACGCTGGTGAAGATGGTGATGGGCAGCCCCACCTTGGTTGAGGGGACCCCCGACTGATCCAGATGGCACTGCTGCACCGGGACACCATCACAGAGGAGCACTTCAACCAACCCAGGTAAGTCATGGGGCCATGTGCAACCACCAGTGGCAAGGGCACAACCCGCAGACACGCATGAACAAACCCCAGGGGTGCATGTCGTTAAGGGAATTGGCGAAGCATGGAACCGCACACACCGTCAGGGATGGGCAAGGTCTAACACGGCACGCGGTCACACACACACACACCCCACAAGACATGCACAAAGGGTAGGAGGCACACCGACCCCAGCTGCCACCCCTAGCCACACACACGTCCACAGACCACCACGCACAGTGCCCGTCATTGTGCTTGTGTCAGACACTGGGCACCATTGCACAGTGGCGGACAGTGCAACGCAGACATCATCATGCACACGCCACAGTGGACAGCAGCCGGGAGGGTGTGCAGATGGAACGTACGTGTGTGTGTGTGTGTGCGTGCAGGGCCGGGTACCCCACCTGTGCATTGCATGTTGAACAACACAATGCACGCAGGGCAGCGTCAGACAGTAGCCGTGGTGGGAGACCAGTCACGCGCCACGGCCACCATGGATGCGTGGGCGGCCCCGCCAAGACCTGCCAGCAGTGATAGACTGACCAATGGCCTCATGGGGTGGCACCGACGGTCCCCCAAGGGTTCCACTGTGTGATTGCGACCGTGCTCATGCAGGGGTCTGCAGCACACCGAACATGCCTGCACCAGGCGTGCTCGGGATGCCCACAGCTGAACCTGGTGTTGACAAGGAGGGTGTCGCACGACACCTGGAATGGGGGGTAGACATTGCACTGCGCGGTGTCTGCAACGCATGGGCAAATAACTGTGTGCCCATTGTGGCCATGACAGCTGTGATTGCCTGTGTCTGCCTGTCAATGGCAGCGGTCACATCCTCCCGCATCTGGTCCATTCCTGCCAGGAGCAGAGCGGTGTCTGTGCTGCGCCGCTCCTCTGCCTGGCGCAGAGCCGCACTGAGTGCATCCACCACCGTCACAAGCCGCAACTGCTGATCGACTGATTCTTGGAGTATGCGGGTGTGCTCTTCTAAGAGGTCATCTGCCTGATCGGCATGCTGTCCCTCACTGTGTTTGCGGCTCTGATGGGCAGCACCCCTTGAGGGTGGGCGCTGCACACCAGGGCCAGGCCTGGGCATGTCCACAGGCAGTGCACTGATGCCACCTCCCTGACACTGTTCCCCCATGGCCATTGGCCGACTGCTGACACTACCCCTCCGGCTGCCACTCTCCAGGGCTCAACGGTGCCGCCGCAGTGGCTGCAACAGCCCCACTGTCCTGGACACACATCAGTGCTGCCCCACTGGTACGGACAGGCACAGGCTGGGACTGTGATGTCACGCAGGCCTCCACGGCGGTACCACCCACAGCCATGCCCGTGATGTCACCTGCTGTGTGGCCATCCTGCGACCCACACGTATCACTGTCCATGAAATGAGCTCCATCATCATCAGTGACGGATCCGGCCCCAGCCCAGGTCTCAGTAAGCTGGCATCCATGGATGCTGGCACGCTGGGACACAGGCAGGGCCTCCTCTGCACCTGCTCCACCAACATCAGTCCGGACGTCCAGGTGGGCCCACTGTCGCACTGACCCTCGGATGCCTGTGGAGGTGGATGGGCCCTTCTCTATGTCCATGGTATCACCCTCAGTGGACAAGTCCACCACCGCTGACCCATGTAGGCGCTCAGGAGCTGTAAAGGAAAACAGTAGAATTAATGTATCTGCCCTACCCTGTCCCCCCCATTGACAGACCAGGACCTACCATGCAGTGACGGGCTACTACCCATCTGGAATCCACCACCTGGAACACCCTCAATGGCACAACGCTGCATGCTGCCAGTAACCCGCTCTTCTAGTGGAGTCAGGCGTTGCACGGCCGGCTGTCCCCCACTGGTCGCAGCCCGTGCTGCCCTGATGGTAGCCACCTTGTCCTTAATCCTCTGTCTGTCCGTGCCCATCTTCTTTTTGCACTTCTGCATGGACCGCTAGTGGCTGCCATGCAGGTTGATGGCAGGCGCCACCTCTTCCCATGCAG
The DNA here is from genome assembly GCA_016271365.2 of Neoceratodus forsteri. Classification (NCBI taxonomy): domain Eukaryota; kingdom Metazoa; phylum Chordata; order Ceratodontiformes; family Ceratodontidae; genus Neoceratodus; species Neoceratodus forsteri. The sequence goes on from JADMNL010000025.1 coordinate 256,552,068, forward strand.
CAGCACGGGCCTGTGGTGTTCCCTGCCGTCCGCTGAGCAGCGGCTCCTGGTCGAGGTAGGCCTCAAATAGGGCATCTGTTTCTGCCTTTGTGAAGTTAGGCCTTCTCTTCCTCCCACGTCTCTGTTCCTCTTCCTCTACCTCACGATTGCTCATTCTTCATCCTGTGAGAAAGACAGGTGTTACCTGTGACTGTGCAGTCCCATGCATGTCCCACACACCACAGTCCACACTCCAAAACAGCATGCAACTCACCACAATAGACTGCAATAAGAGACTATGGCCACTGCAGCCCAATGTCACATTTTTATAGCGCAACGCATGCAAATGAGGCGAGGCGCAATTATAAGTGGATGCAAAAGCAGTATCTGTGCCATTGAATGGCCGATTAGCTGATTTGCATATGCCGGTTGAATATCGCACTGTTGCGCTTTGCGTAATTGTGTTGAACGTGCTCAGGCAAGGGCGCATTTCTGTGACATGCACAGTACGCACCGAACGGCGCATGCCCGGAGTGATGACGCAGATGGCTGCCATACTGCTGACGTGCTGTGCACGGGAGGAAATGCAGGGCGTTGCCACCATTGTGCCAGTGGCACTACTGTGCTGTTCACATATATGGCGCTCTGGCACTGGGGCGCCATAGGCACACTGGGGCCACAGAGTGGTAGGCCGCTACAGGAGGTGGCACACAGGCACCCAATTGTGCTACATGCAGTGAGTACCATTCACACTGTGGCGGTCCGTGCGCGAGAGACTCTTGACCCTGTGCCTGACCTTTGCCCCCTAGGCACCATGCATCCACATGGGTGCACCACTGTTGCGCTGTTCAGTGACAGCATGATAGGGAATGGCAGCGCTGTACCGCACAGCATCTACATGTGGCGGACCGCCCTACCGAGCGCCATTTTGACTCCAACCAGCTTCAGAGATGGCAAGCAGGAGGGCTGCTATTTGGAGCCAGGAGGAGCTGGCCAATATGGTGGCCATAGTAGAGCCCCATGCTGGGGCACTGTTTGGAGATGCACCCCTGGACAGGGCCAGAAGTGCAGTATGGGAGGAGGTGGCAGTGGCGCTGGAGGAGGCCACAGGAATCGGGCACATGGCTGAGCAGTGTCACCACCGATACGAGGACTTCCAGCGCAGGGACCTGCACAGGCTTACCCGCCTGCAGGCATGTGCCATGAAGGGCATGGTGCCACGGCCAGGTAGATGCCCCATCCATACACTGTTAACGTCCATACGGGTATCACGGTGGCATGTGTCCAGCACATGGGGGGGCCATCCAGTGTTGGCCGTGGTGGTGGTATCGGGGTGGGGGGTGGATGGGTATAGCTGTGTGGGATTGCACGCACATGGGGGCGGGGCGACTTTGCTACCGGAGTGTACTGATGTTCCTCTCTCCATGTTTGCACCCTAGGCCCAGAGGCACGCTGGTGGACGAGGGAGAGAAGGCGGCGCCAAGATGACCAGCAGGCTGGGAGGGATGCCGGACCACACAGGCGCAGGGACCGGCCTGATGATGGTGAGTGCCTTACATCCATGATTACTGTTGCATGCTGTGTAACAGGGCGGGCAGTGGGGCATGGCCACCGTCCATTGACACCACTGCCATGCACACAACTTGTTACAGTCAGCACTGTCCAGTGGCACTGCATGTCTGGGAGTGTGTCAATGATGGTCCATGCGTGCACTGGGTACATGGCTGTGCCACTGCCTTCGCACAGCATATCCATGTCACTGTACAGCCACGGTGGTGCTGTGCGGGACATGGGCGGTGGGTATGTGCAGTGGTCCACATGGCTGTGGGTGCCTGGGTAGGCAGGTCTTGTGGGCGCGGTCACTGTGGGTGGTCACACACCATCACAGGGATGTGGCACACGGCTGTATGCCATGCATAATGGGTGGGCTGCAGGGGGCTGGACAGTCACATGTATTGCCTCTGCTCCCTTGTCCTAGGTGGACAACGCTGGATGGCCCTAGAACATGGTATGCAGGAGCTGCTGCAGCTGGCTTGGGCATCCCTGGCACTTCTGGAGAGGATGGAGCGGCACGTGGTCCGAAGAAGACGCACCGGAGGCGCCACAGGAGTGGAAAGTGGGGCAGACAATAGGCCCTCCATGACCCCCTGACTCACCTAACCTCCCTAGACCCACCCTCACACCCCTTCTTCCTCTCCCATTTGTACACCCTGCCCCATGCCCACCCCCACCTGGTTTGTGGCTCTTTCCCCCCACCCTTGTATATATTTGTAAATATGTTTGATTGTTTATATTGTTTAATACATACATTTTGTTATGACAACTGTGGTGGTCTCTGATTTGCAGCGGGCTACAGGTGCTTGACTGCAGTGGTGTGCATGGCATCGGGGTGGTGCAGGCATGGGCGTGTGTGTGTCCGGCAGGAACCTGCCTATGGTCTGGGTGGGAAAATCAGTCACTGTCTGTGGTTTGTATGTTGTTCTCTGTGTACTGGTTGCCTGTGCAGTGGTCCACAGAGCATGCTCTGTGTCCATGGCGCCCCTGTCAGATCATCCATGGGCTGTGCAGCTGACACCCTTGCATGTCTGTGATATGCACCATCTGCTGGCATGTCAGTTATGCTGTCCATGCTGGACAACCACTGTACCCAGCACAATGCCAGGTTGCCTCCTGTCACCAGTGTGGTGCCCGTCTGCCTCGGGTGGCACTGTGGCCTCCGCTGTTGTTGTCCCACCTCCATGCTGTCACTTGTGTCTGTTGCAGGGGATGTGCACCACTGTCTGTCACTTGTGCTCCAGCCGCATGCTGGTGGCATACAGCTTCATGGTGCCTGCGCAGGGTGGCTGGCACACCTGTGCCACATAAGGGTGCTGGCCGTGTGTACATGGCTGCCGTGGCCACATGCCAGTGGCTTGGTTGACCCGCTACTGTGTCCCTGTGTTGGTGTGCCCTTGGGTATGGGTGGGTGTTTGTCCATGCACTGTGTTGCATCCTGTGTGGTACATGCTTCCATGCAACACTGTGTGTGTCTGTGCTGGCTGTTGTGGCCAGTGCTGGGACGGGATGTGTCCTTGGGAGGGTGTGCAGGGTGCTGTACAGCTGGTGGTGGGGTCCAGGGCATGCCCTGTCGCATGTGGGGTACCTCGTGTGCCGACGCATGGTCGGTCTCTCAGCTGTACCTCGGGGGAGGGACTTGCAGGGTGGCACTGTGTATGCAGTTGTTACATCACTGTCTGCTGCCGACCACTGCAGGGTGCACATGGTGGGGCTGCCTTGCATGGCTCCATGGTGCACAGGGTTGCATTGTCACAGTGGGGCTTGTGGCATGCATGGGGTGTCCTGCACTGTTGGGCACTGCTCCTGGGCAGGGTGTATGGGGATCGTGGTGCAGGGTGTGCTCTGCATTGGTGGGATGGTGTAGCATGGGGTGGTTGGCCCTCCTTGTGTGCCGGTCACAGCTTGCCAGGGGTGTGCTGGGGCACCATGTCCCGGCTGTGGGTTGGTTGCTGGTATCCATGGGCCGGTGGTTATTCTGGCTCTCCACCGGTTGTGCAGTGCATGGGGTGTGGGGGGCGATGTCTGTTCTGCTGTGTGCTCCCCTGCCCATCTGTGGCATGGGTGGTGGGCCCCTGCATCCTGTCCCTGCGCATCCCTGGTTGTGCTGTTGCACTGCTGCCCTACTCCAAGGGGCATCCCTGGTTGCGCTATGGTGCATCTGGACTGCTCCACTGAGCATTCCTGGTTGCGCTATGGCACATCTGAACTGCGCAACTGCACATCCCTGGTTGCACTATGGCACAGGTGGCACGATATTCAGTTGTTTGCCTCAGGTGCATCTTGACCTGTGCAGTTTTTGAATATCGCATTTCTTGCGCATGGGCACAGTGGACTTGCACTTGCTCCTGCTGTTGCGCACTTTTTGGGTGCAGTTTGAATATCCGGGCCATAGAACAGAAGTTAAGTGTGGCACAAGGGGAAGTTTGTGGGTTAAAAATTAAGAATAATCAGTTAGAAGAGAATCTCAAATTTGTAAATAAAGTCAGGCTGAAAATTAATGAGTTGGCTAGGCAATTACAGCTGTTCCTTGCTACTCACTTTGGAAGAAGCACTACGTTTGATCGTAGTACACCATATCTTGTTATGTAGTGCCCAAGGTCACGCTGTTCTCTGTATTTCTGTTATTACTTACTTGGAGAATGTTTAGTAAAATAATTGCAAAAACATTACTGTATTCAGTAATGAATGTTATGGTTTCATGATATCAGCTTCATTAACTATAATGATGCCGGAGTGAAGTCTGTCTTTTACTCATTTGGCTTTGTTCATTTGAAGCCCATTATTGGTTTCTTTAGTTGAGAGACTCTTGGTTTCTTTATTTCAGGTTAATTTTTGTCAGTGGCATAGTGTTGTAGAATATGTTTTTGAATGTGCTGTTCTGGATTTTGATGCGTGGAAATATTTGAAGCTGGGAAACACTGTGCCTAATGTAGCATATGTTATGTCTATTTGTCACTGTTACACTTTATCAGAGTCTTTAACTGTGTTTTCAGGGTCACTCTTTGGATCTGGTGTTCACCCTGGGGATGGAGATCTCGGAACTGGTGATGGAACCAGTTGGGTGGTCTGACCATCACTCCATAAGGTTCAATTTTGCGGCCCCCCCATGAGACCAACCCCTTTGAAGATGGTCCAGTACTGCCCTTTGAGGGGAGTTACCCCTGTGGGTCTAATAGCGGTGCTGGACCTATCGAGTTGGCCTATGGAATACATGGAACCAGATGTCTTAGTAGTGAACTATAATAATATGGTGCTGAAGGCTCTGGATTCCATAGCTCCTGTCTGTGTTTGCCCCTCTCCCTCCGCCCTCGGTCCCCTTGGTTTGATGGGATGTTGAGGGAGTTGAGGAAAGTGGGGCGAAGGTTGGAACGCTGCTGGTGGAAATCTGGTCTGGAAGATGACAGACTTAGATTGATGGCCCATTATACAGACTATGAATCAGAAATCTCCCATAAGAAGGCAGAGTTCCTGTCCAGGGAGCTAGCTGCATCAAGAAATTGACCAGCTCAGCTCTTCTGGACCATGGGAAGACTGTACAATCCAGCCTGTCTGCGGGGTCGGCGAGCTTTTTCACAAATAAAGTGTGATGCATTTGCTCGGTTCTTTAATGATAAGGTGTCATTGATCAGGTCAGAGATCCGCAGTACGCATTCAAATGAGCATGGCGGTGATTGATGCGAGGTTACAGGCCCTCTGTCTGTCTGGACAGACTTTGACCAGCCAGCGATCATGGATATCATGAAGATTGTCCAGGGCTTGCGACCGACTTGCTGTAGTTTGGATCCTGGTCCTACATGCCTCCTTGTGGGGTGTATGGATGTGATCAGACCAGTCCTTGCTAAGATAGTCTGGTGCTCTTTGGACCAAGGGATGTTTCCAGAGTCTCTAAAAGAGTCTGTTGTGACACCCCTTTTGAAGAAATCTTCCCTTCACCCAGACTGTCTCGCTAATTACAGACCGATCTCTAACCTGCCCTTTTGGGCAAGGTTATTGAGAAAGTAGTCGCGTTGCAGCTCGAGGACTTTCTTACCACCCATGAAGTCTATGATCCTCTCCAGTCTGGATTCAGGAAGAGGCATAGTACTGAGACGGTGTTGGTTTGGGTACTTAATGATCTCCTAATAGTGAGAGATCGGAGGAGCCGTTCAATCTTGGTTCTTCTTGATCTCTCTGCAGCATTTGACACCATGAACCATGGGATGTTGCTAGAATGCCTGCAGCTGCTCTGTGGACTGTTGGGGACAGTCCTCAGATAGTTCCAATCTTTCCTCATGGGCAGAACCCAGAAGGTAGTATCAGGAATTTTTTCCTTAGCTCCCTTTGCTCTGTCCTGTAGGGTGCTGCAGCTGTGCTTTTCCCCATGTTGTTCACGGTGTATATGCTACCATTTGGAGACATTATAAGGCATTATGGGCTGAGTTTTCACTGCTATGCAGATGATACTCCGCTCTATACGTCGTTTGTACCTGAACAGAATGACGTATTATTGGTCTTTAACAACTGCCTCGCTGAGATTCAGGACTGGATGAGTGCTAACTGGTTAAGACTGAATCCGGACAAGACTGAGGTGTTGTTAGTGGACCCAGGTCACCGTGCAGAGAAGTTGACTCCTGGATTTTACTCTGGCATCGTGTTAGGGGTAACTAGTTGAGACCTTCTGAACAGGCGCGGAATCTGGGTGTAATTCTTGACAGCGAGCTGACACTGAAGACACAGGTGTCAGCCATTGTCAAGTCTTCCTTTTATCATCTGAGGAATATTGCCCGCATAAATCACCTTGTTCCACACAATGACCTTCCCATATTGGTTCACGCCTTTGTTTCTTCTCGTCTTGATTACTGTAATGCTCTATATCTAGGGTTGCCAGGGGTGGATCTCCATCGCCTGCAGCTGGTGCAGAACGCTGTGGCCAGGTTGTTGATGGGGTTGCCAAGAACTTGCCATATCACACCTCTGCTGCGCAAACTGCACTGGCTGCCGGTGCGATGGAGAATCACCTTCAAGGTCGCACTGCTGACCTATAAGACTCTACATGGTCAGGGACCACGCTACTTGCAAGATCTCCTTTGACCCTACCGCCCTCTCTGCCCACTCCGCTCCACTGACGAGGGATTACTAGAGATTCCCAGGGTTTGTCTTCAGTCATCCAGGGCCAGAGCTTTTTCCTTTTGTGGCCCCAACCCTGTGGAAGTCTCTACCTCGTCGAATTTGAGAGTGCCTGTCCACAGAGTCATTCAAGGCATCTTTAAAGAGTTATTTATTTGAACACACCTTAGCATAGGTCACCCTGTTGTCTTTTAATTGTTTTTATACTTATATTTCTCGTGTTGGCTGTTTTTTGTGATGTATCTGCGCTTTGATAATTTTGAAAAGCACATTATAAATAAAATCTGATTTGATTTGATTTTCTGAAGCTACTCTGGTTTATTTTTTTTTATGTTTCATCCAATGACATGTTCCGGTTTGCAGCGTTGGTGCATTGTCTGCAAACTGCAGTTGCAGATGTGGTGGGCATGCAGCATTGGAAGGGGCATGTGGATGGGATGGCTCCCTTGGGCAATTACATGGGAAATGAGGAGATTAGATCATGCCAATCAGGAGCATGCCCAGGACCTCTCATATAAGGAACAGTCCTTGTGTATATTACAAGCAGAGGCACAGCTGTAGTGCCAAATCTCCTTAGAGTTAAGGCAGAATAACTACCTCCTTTTATCTAATTGAGTATTCAACTGAACAAAAAGCTGCCACAACAGTAATACAAATATGGTAATTTTCACCTTGTTAAAATTGGTGACCTTGTGCAACATGACTTGACCTTCCACGTTTAATCTAAGTTGAGCACATTATTTTGTCAGGATTTAATATATTTGTGATTCTAGATTTTTGAATGTTTTTCATTAGTAGTTTTTCTTATAAGGAACAATATTATTTTCAGGTCCTGCTGTATTTTAAGCTGTACATGTAAATCTTTTCATTCTGACATGGATGATGTGATTTACTGTCTAAAAATAGAAAAGAAGTAATCAAGATTTATTTAAATCTCACATGTCAACTAGCTTAAAAAAAAGTTTTCTCTATGATTTTTTTCTTGTAACATCTTTTATGGCTCTTAAGCAAGCACTAATGATGACTCCTGCCCTCATTAGCCCTTCTGAGTCATTGGATTTTGTTATACAGGTACACGCCACTGATCAAGTGATCAATGCAGTCCTGTTACAAAAGCGATCAGGGATTTTATGTCCAGTAGGATATTTTTCCCTGGTATTAACTCCAGTAGAGGAAACCTATGAAGAATGTGTAAAACACTTGTTAGCTGTATATTGGGCAATACAAGCTACCGAACATATTGTGGGATTTAATCACATTGTTTTGCAAATCTCACATACATCTGTAAAATTTATCTTAGAAAGGGATGTAAGGGGAGTATCCTCTCAGAGACTGATGAAATGGGCATTGGCCCTTCAAGGGAAAAATATCACTGTAGAAAAATGTACCTCCCCATGTTAGTAGAGCTAATGACATGGGAGGGGGATGCGCGTGACTGTGGGGAAGTCATGGGTATTAAATATAAACCAATTTTTGCTGCTGAACCTAATTTTATGGGTATTGATGTGTATATGGATGCATGATGGCCATTTCCATACCGGATATGCTATTTGGACTCCTGGAACAAATCAGTAAATATTAGTATGATGTCTGTCATCATTTTCTGCCCCACGAGCGGAATTGGAGGCAGTACGTGAAGCTATTATGGCGTATCCACAGGAAGCCATTAATATCTTTTTGGACTGTGCTTTTGTTGTCAATTCCTTGTTAGAGTTTCTTCCTATTTGGATGAAAAGAGGAATGAGAACTGCCACTGGTGAACCCGTAGCTTTTGCTCCCATATTACAACATATATGGGATATAGGAGCTCAAATGCCATTGAGAATTGCTATTTGTAAACTAAGGGCTCATCAAAAGACTCCAAAAGATATCCATCAACTAAATAATAATTTGGTAGATAATTTGGCTCAAGTAGCTGCGAAACAAGCAAACTTATGGGTAGACCCTCTAGGAGGTGATTCTGTACAATTGTGGGAAGGTGAAGAGTATGATAAAAATCATCCAAAATGGATACTAGCATAATCACAAGTCCCTAGTTTGGGGTGAATGCAAGATACTGATGCTTGGCTTCTTGGTTGTCGGACCCAATGGAAAGATACAGGACAATGTACCACCAAACATGTTACCATATGGGAAGATATGATAATATGGGAACGACAACCAGGGTTTAGAAAGTGGATAACACCCACATCATTTCAAAAATATATTATCATGGATAATCATTGAATTGGAGGTCATTGTGGACTCCACAAAACATGTAAAATGTTGGCACAAAAATATTGGTGGCCAAAAATGGGAAAAGATGTCAAACAATGCCTGGAGGCTTATCTCATCTGTGCACAGATGAATCCTCCAGTGCCTGGTAAGAGGGTTCTGTTAGGCCATATACCTCTGGTGGATGGTCCTTGGTCCAGCTTACAAATTGATTGTGTGGGGCCCTTGCCCACTGCAAAAGGGGTTCCGGTATTTATTAGTCATTGTTGATATATTTTCCAAATGGGTAGAAGCACTACCAGTACATAATAATAGTGCATAAGCTACTGCAAAAGCAGTATGGGAACAAGTGTTCTCACGTTGGGACTTTCCCAGAGTTCTTGAAAGTGATAGAGGGACTCACTTTACAGCGAAAATAATGACAGCTTTGTGTGATACCTTAGGTATCACTCAATGTGTGCATTTACCCTACCATCCACAATCTTTGGGTATGGTAGAAATGTTGAATCGCACTCTGAAAAATGCACTGAAAAAGGCAGTGTTGGATACTGGTAAAGGATGGGTGATGCACTTACCAGGAATCCTAATGGGTATTAGAGGTACGGAAAACAAGAGTACTGGGTATAGCCCATATCAATTGATGACTGGACGGGATATGTGGCTGTATTATCCATCAGATCCAGATTTGTCTACACCTGTGTTAGACCGTATCAAAACTGATGTGTTTTTGCAACAGTTGCAAAAGCAATTAAATTTGTATTTACCCCATGCTGCCAGAAACATGGCACAGACTTATTGGAAAAATAAAAGGAGTCATGATGAAAAGGTGATACTGCCCATTGAAAGGGGTCATCACGTCATGGTGAAAAATTTTGGTCAAAAGGGACCCTGGGACACTAATTGGATGGGGTCCTATACCGTTATCAATGTCTTGGGGCCATGGGTCATTCAGGTCTGGCTAATCCGACAAGGGTCTACAGAGACCAAATGGGTCCATGTGGACCAATGTAAATTGTATCAGATGTTAAATGATGACAACTGATACTGCTCTGTTTCTCCCACTAGGTGAAGTACAATGATGTATCCTGTACTTATACTGTGTAGTACCTCACTGATCCTGGTAATTTCCGACATAAATGGATGCCCAGAGCATATTTGGAACAGTTTATACAACAAGAACTATGCCAATCGTACAGTGTGGGGTCTCCCAGTGATGTTGGGAGAATGACATGAACACACTGGTTATCTTCTTATCAAATGGTACTTTATTTGCTATGGACAATGTCAAAATGAGATATGGGGATGCTTGCCAGAAGCCTGGCCTGGCACGGAGATGTGTGTAGTAAACACAACAGCCCAGAAAGGGATCTACATCCATTCTACCTTGGGTGATAGCACCAATTTAACAAAAGGGCAACAAACATTGTTTCGAATGAAATTAAAGGACATGTTACAATATCCATCTAACATAACATTGTTAAAAGCATCTTATTGGGGTATAAATGCATCACAATGTAACATGTGGCATTTTTTATATAATACATCTATTGTGAAGAACTATACAGTAGGGTTGAAGCAATTTTTTGCAGTATTGCCTTTAACAAATAAATATTCTTTGTTAATGTATACTACCAATGCACGATGGCCTGGAATGGCCTGCAATGTATCTTTAACTAGTAAATCTGCTGTATGGGATTTACAGTACCAAAAACAAGGTATATCAGGGCAAAAATTCTTGCCCCCATCAGATGGTATTATCTTGATGAAAAATGTATATCCTTTATATTATCCGTGTAAGTTGGAGTAAAATAATATTTTGCTACATTTGCCTTTTCCATGATTACCGCTTCAATGTAAGGACCGGGCTTCGGTAGTGTTATGGCAACAGTGTTATAATAATACTTTAAATCAATACCATGATAGACACAGAATGTGGTCATTTAGAATTCCTGCAAAAGCATCACAAGGCTTCTCTCATCATAAAAGAAACGTATGGGGCTGGTTAGGCTCAGGATTAGGAATTGCTAATGGTATTGATTCTATGGTTTTAAAGGGTCATATTCTCTCTTTGGAAATGACTTTAAAAGATATGGCTACTGGACCATTATCAACTACTATAAAATTAGCGGCTGATAATGAAGAAATTGATTGGTTTGCATTTAGAGAAACCTTACAGAATTTTAAAATTATTGCTCAGATAGCATTCCATTTTTATAACTCACTTTCTAATATGTCTCGAGAAAGCTGTATAGAACTGGCTTGCTCTCAGTTAGCTGCTGAAGCACATGCTTATCTAGTTAATGAATTAAATAGAATTGAAACAAACAAGGTTACCTTTAGGAATAGGTGAGACCAATGTGACTAGATTATTGGATCATCCCACTGTATTTTTACCACCCTTAGCTATGGTAAAAGTATGGAACTCACCAAATCAATATGCACAAGTGCTGTGACATGTGATTCCCATGCTAGTGATAATACCTGTATGTTTTGAACCACCGAAAATATTGTGGCAAATCAGTAATTTGGGAGTACTAATACATTACCAGATCATGAGGCTCCAAATACCGGGTGATACTATTATCACAGTACACAATGAATATGTTGTCTTACCCAAGCAACAGTGTGTACAAGAACATGAAACCTTAATATGTGGGGAAGAGACATCAACTGCCCCCTGGTTTCCTGATCAATGTAAATTTACCCTAACGACTGCAAATGAATACTGCCCAGCTATGAGATGGAATCAATCATGGTGTGTAATCGCAGGTCAGCCTTGGAATATATGGGGTGTAGTGACAAGACCTGATGGGTTGCAAACTGGACCCTCCGGGAATGTCCTGCCTATAGCCAAATGAATGTTACCCATATTGATGGTTCCAGTATGGCCTTAGACTTACCCACTGATTTGGCCACTCCACCTCATTTCGTATTACCCAGATTTTACAATTATTGCTTGTTGTATTGTCAACAAACTGAAGGACTTATTTTCTAACAAAAGGCCTCTGCTAAAGAGGTAGAGAAGCAGTCATCATACATCCCTATTATATCCTGGTGGGATTGGGATTCGGCTGTTTAGGGTAGTAGTCCAACCCTAATAGTGGTAGTATGTGGTATTGCAGTAATCTGTGTTCTTATTATTGTACAAGTATTATTGTATTGTAAGATGAAACAAATGATTCAACAAATACAAATGTTACAATGGCAACACTGTATTGTGTGATCTCCAATTATAGAGAGTCACACGGGGAATTGTAGTGTAATATTTTACTAAAGTATAACTTTTACTTAAGTGTAACCTTTTACAATATAATCAGATGTCTTCTAATAATCTTGATACACTTTATATTTCACAACATTTAACATCAAATGTCCTATAGTAAACTTTATCAGGATGGTGTGCCCTTATTAGGATGGTATACACCTGTAAAGGAATGTGTGCACACAAAGAACCTTCTATAAGTGTAGTCAACACTTATGAGGTTGTGTAAGACATATAGTAAACACCTTTTGATGTTGTATAAGAAATGAAGTAATACCTATGTTTTGAGTGAAATTCATCACACCCTAAGATTAATATGTTATTTTGTTATATGATTGGCTTATAATGGGGTGAGGGCATTAATTTAAGATAACAATTCTTTATATAAACACTGTATGTAAATTGAATAAGCAGCTCCAATATAGATGACAAGAATGAACATGCATGTGAAGCTGAATAACCGCAATAAACTCTTAGAAGAGATCTGAAGGCTCGAGTGAATTTCTCCTGATGGAATTCCTTATTCCACTTATGAAATGTTTAATTGTTTTCTTTCATAACTTGTTGCTGTATCTTTAAATGGGCAGTTTTAAGGAATTAGCATACATTAGATATGCAGCAGGGATTAGGTTGCAGATGGACTGCTTCACTAGTTGGGTGAGGTTTCAATGCATAGAGTAGGTTATGGTTGCAAGGTTGTAGTTGATCCTGTTGCTTTCAATGGATGTTACTGAGTTTCTGCTTTCTGTACTTCTCATGTCATCTGCGAGTCTGAGCTGGAAGTCTGGGCTGTTGATTACATGCCATGTGAGCCAGCTCAGGTGCACTTCAGTGTAGTTGGTGAAGTGGGAGCAGAGAGTTTCAGTTAGCAATGTTCTTTGTTGCTGCATTTCAGGTTGGTAAGTGGATATTTTACTAGATTTTAGAACAATATTTGTAGACGTTTTGCTGATGTGTTAGTGCTGTGTGTATAAATGCGTATATTGTTGTGTGGAATGGTTGTTTTTGAATATTTTCTTGTGGTCTCTTGTAATGTTTGTTTCCTTTCTTGTTTGGGCAGTACTGAGACTTACTGAGTTTGTACATGTATTTTTGACTATGAAGTATGTTTATTCAATGTTGATGGATGGATTTCCTTTGCAATTTATGATTCTTAATGTTGCTGTGGGGGAGGGTTGTAATTTTTTTTGTGCAATTTTTTATTGGCAAGATTTCTTTTTGGTGTTGCTGGGTTATATGATTTGCATTCTGACCTTTTTGATCCGGAGGTTATGTAATTAGCATGTTGACCTTTTTGACCCTGACGGGTTGTGCTCTCGATTAAAGTACCCCTATGATGTCATCGGAGCAGTAGTATAAGCTAGGTTAATGCAGTACCATGTGACTGGGTCCTAACCAAATAAGGAGCCCAAACTGGCCAGACCCCATTTTATAAGATATAGGGAGGCATACCAAACTTCCCTAAGGGAAGCAGGGAAGGCAGTAAGGCAGGCAAAGGCCCTAACGGAGGGAAAACTAGCATGAACAGTAAAAGAAGGGGACAAGACTTTCTATAGATGCATTAGTGAAAGGAGAATGTCTGGATGGGGTATTGCTAAGATCAAAGGGGATAAGGGGGAGTGTGAGGAGGAGGACCATGGAAAGGCATCTATCCTAAATAGATACTTCTGCTCAGTATTTACTGAGGAGAAGGTGGGGCAGGTCCCACAGCTCAGCACCATTGAAAAAGGGGGGAAGGAGGTATGCACTAGTCCCTTCACAAAAGAAAGGGTCCTACAAGAGCTCGATAACCTCAGGGTGGACAGGGCAATGGGACCTGATGGCATACATCCCAGGGTACTAAAGGAGCTAAGGGTGGAACTAGCAGAGCCATTATCAGAACTGTTTAGTGAGTCTCTGAGCACAGGAGAGGTCCCAGAAGACTGGAGAAGGGCTCATGTGATCCCACTCCACAAGAGTGGTAGCAGGGAGGAGGCAGGGAACTACAGACCAGTCAGTCTTACCTCAGTAGTGGGCAAGATTATGGAGGCACTCCTTAAGGAAAGGATAGTGCAACACCTGGAATCTATAGGAGCACAGGATCCAAGACAGCATGGGTTTACAACAGGAAGATCCTGTCAAACTAATCTCATAGATTTCTTTGACTGGGTAACCAGAGTGGTGGACCAAGGGGGAGCAGTTGATGTCGCCTACCTTGACTTCAGCAAAGCTTTCGATACTCTTCCACACAGAAGATTGACTAACAAGCTGGGTAGGCTCAGGGTGGGTCAGAAGTTGGTCAACCGGATGGCAAACTGGTTGATGGGCAGAAAACAAAGAATGGTAGTAAACAGTATTCCAGTCAGAAGAGATGCAAGTCACAAGTGGGGTACCTCAGGGATCAGTCCTGGGGCCAGTCCTCTTCAGTATCTTCATCAGTGACATTGCAGATAGACTAGAGGGTAAGGTTTGTCTGTTTGCAGATGACACCAAGATCTGCAACAGAGTAGATGATCCAGATGGGGTGGCAGAATGAGAAGAGATCTGAATAAACTGGCAAAATGGTCGGAAGAGTGGCAACTGGGGTTTAATGTAAAGAAGTGCAAGATCATGCACATAGGGAATAGAAACCCTGAAGCCATCTATGCATTGGGAGGGGAGTTGCTGGCAGTCGCAAGGGAAGAAAGAGACTTGGGCATCATCCACAGATGACCTGAAATCATCCAAGCAGACCACTAAAGCAGTAGGTAAGGCTAGGGGAACGTTGGGGTGTATTAGTAGGGGTATCACAAGTCGTAAGAGGGAGGTAATAATCCCTCTTTACAAGACACTGGTTAGGCCCTATCTTGAGTACTGCATGCAGTACTGGAGGCCACAACTTCATAAGGACATTAACAAAATGGAGGCAGTCCAGAAAAGGGCAACCAAAATGGTGCAGGGACTGCATCAGAAAACATATGAGGACAGATTAACGGAGCTCAATATGTATATCATAGAGCAAAGGAGGGAGAAAGGTGATATGATTGAAACATTCAGACATCTTAAGGGCATTAACAAGGTGAAAGAGTCCAACATGTTTAAATATAAGAAAAATAGCAGGACAAGAGGATACAGCATGAGATTAGAGGGAGGCCAATTAAGGGGTAATGAGAGGAAGTTCTTTTTCACAGAAAGGTTGGTGGATGCATGGAACGGCCTCCCTCAGGAAGTGGTGGATATGAATACAGTGCAGGGCTTCAAGCAGGCATGGGATAGGCATAAGGGAGCAATACAGATGAGTATGAATAGATAGGCTATTGACAGAGTAAAGGCCTATGGCACATTCATAAGGTAGAAAAAGAAATGGGCAGACTAGATGGATCTTGCGGTCTTTATCTGCAGTCAACTTCTATGTTTATATATTACACTATCTAAGAATTTTAAAATCGTGGTGGATTGGCTAGTACAATCCACACAGGACACAGACAAGAAGCTTCGGCAGCCCAGGAAATGTTACGAATTGTTATCATAACAACATGACAAATCACAATCTGAAGTGTGTTGCTCCATTATGCATAAAGGTACCTGACTGTATCAGCATGTAAGGTGTAACTGAGCACGGATGTAATGTCTTTTAACCTTTAAGTCTAACTTTTATGTAATGTGGTGTTTTTGGTTTGGTCAGCCACTGAAAGACCTCTTACCTTCTCTGTTGTCTGCCAGACCCTTTGGTTGCTGCTGGTGAGGAACCCTTGCTGGACCATTTGAATAACTGACGGATGCATAAAAATAAAGGATAATGGTTTATTCTGTACAGCAGATGTTCTCTTCATGAGGACAAGCCACAGACTGACTAATAGATGGAAATCCAAGGGGTTTCTTAGGAGCCCCTGCTAAGACAGCAATTAGAATAATATTTGCTACATAGTTCTTAGAGCACTTAAAGTGACAGCAGCTGGTATTAGCCCCTTACAAAAGTACATAAGTGTACTCCACCTCACCCCCGGGACAGTTAATGTGAGCACCACTCTAATAAAGCAATATCACACTATAAACAGTACTGTAAGAAATTTTAAAGAAAACAATTTTTTAATCATTTCAAAGCATGTATTTCACAGAACAGTACTCCACTGCAGAGAGGGGGAGGAAGGAATCTGGACTACACTGGTGACCAGTCAGAGAAGTACCAGAGGGAAGGGAATGCCATAGTACTTGAAGTTTGGTCATGCCACAAGCGCTAAAGTGTGGGGGCAAGGGAAAGGGAAGAGAGAGAAGGGTAGCAACAGGCAGATACCTAGAATGCAGGATCACACTTCAATAACAGTTGCATAACAATGATAACAGGTGGACTGTCCATTTGAAAAGACAGTCCTAAGAGGAAAAAAGCATTAAATGCAGGAATGCAGTAGTATCAGAAAGTTGCATAAGATAGGTACAAGAACATTTACTGCAAAACAGTTAACCTAGTACAACACACTGACTCTGGTTTACAAAAGTTCAAGACCTCTGTTGACTTTTCCAGTCAGTGGGAATGGAGACATGAGTTGATTGCACCAGTTCCTGACAGAACAGGGCCAGGTTGTTAAAAGTGACCCAGGAGTTCTGCCCACTGTCAAATCCACACCACTTGACTCTGCAAGTCCAGGATCCGTTTGTGTACTTCTTCCTTAAGATCTTCTTGATCTGGTACACCAATGTGTGTGTACAAGAGAGTCAGGAGAAGAAGGCTGAGAAGAAGTCATCCTAGGGAGATCATCTGGCAAATCAGGCAAAATGGAATCCAGCTGGAGAGTGCTAGGAGTGGGAAGATCTGTAGGAATTGGTTACAAGTTGTCTGAAGGGATCTCAGCTTCAGAGAGGATGGCAGGCTCAAGTGCAGCTTCATTGTTTGGTGGACTGGGGTCACCTGGAAGGGTGTTACTCAGGTGCCCATGTTTCAGTTGGTTGATGTAGACTTTGTTGTGTACCGGCTTTCCATCGGACTTGCTGCAAAGATGAACATGCACAGGAGAAAGCTTTCCTACAATGTAGAAGTGACCAGTCCAGAGGTGAAGCAGTTTCTTGGTGGCACCCAGAACTAGGACAGGTCAGTACAAGTACATAGTGTCCCCAATGGAGAATGAAGGCTCATGCGACTTGGCTGCTGACATTTTTTGCACTGCAGGTTTTCTCTGGCCCAGTGTGGTTATTACAACACATCTGGCACGTTCAAGCTGTCTCAGCACAGAAATAATGAAGGAAGAAACTGGCTTAGAATCCTATGGCAGCGAGAGATCACTGTCCAGTGGAGTTCTTAGGTGACGTCCATGGACTAAGAAGAATGGTGTGTACTCTGTACTGTCGACACAAGGGCTGGTATTGTAGACAAATTACACAAAGGGAACAAAACGATCTCATGTGTCGTGAGTCTCATCCAGGTACTTGGAGACTGTGCTGAGAATGGTAGACAGCATTCTTTCACTCTGTCCATTGCATTGTGGATGGTAACTTGTTGTGTGTGTCTTTTTTATGTCGAGAAGTTTTCATGTTTCTCAGACAGTGGTTGAAAAGTAGTTAGTGGCTCTGTCTGAATGCAGGTACGATGGGGTACTGTGACGGCAAATGACTGTGTTGAGGAAGGCACTTGCCACTGTGGCATCTTTGATGTCTTTTAGGGGGATTAGTTCCAAATATTTTGTTAGGTAGTTCACAAAAACAAGAATGTATTTGTTGCCAGAGTCAGAGCATGTTGGTAAAGGCCCAAGAATGTCTGTGCTGACTCTTTGGAATGGTTCAGTGGCTACAGGCATTGGAATGATGTGTGCCTTTGTTGGTTTGGGAGCAGGGCTGGCTGGATTTTACAAACTGGACAATGTCCTTGTTCATGTGAGGCCAGAAGAAGTGAAGCCTTGTCTTTTTGAGAGCTCTGTGTATTCCCATATGACTTCCCGGAAGTGGAGAGACATGAGTGGAGAGAAGAACTTGAGGGATGAGAGAGGCTGGCACAACTAGCTGTACATGAGTTCTTTCCATGTGATGACCCCTGCCTTCCTTGGTCCAAATGTGGAAAGCACACTGTCATTGAAGAAGTATTGCAAAGCAAAGAAAAGTACATCCTGACAATGCTTCTTTTGTTGCAGTAAGGTTCCAGACTCTAAGTATGTGATTATGTCTGTGAATTGAGAGTCAGTTCTTTGTTGCGTTTTGACAATTGCCAGGGACAGATAAGAAGTAGAGAAGGTGAGAAGCTCTTCAGATGCTTGCAGTAAGTGAGGATTTGTGTGTCTTTCTGTAGAAACAGTTGGTAGTAGCAAAGCAACTTCAGGTGCTGTACGAGTGTCCACAGGAAGCACATCCGTGGCGTGGAAGGGAAGAGCTTGTAAGCAGGATTCTTCATCTGTTGAAGGTGATGAGGAGGGACATCGTCACTGGCTTACACCATCGGCATTTGATCGACCTGGTCGGTACTGAATTTCAGAGTTCAGAAGAAACACTCAGAACGGCTACCAAGTAATCGATATAAATTCACATCCAATGCTTGGAGTATGATTAAAACAGCTTTAATAAGATAGCTGAAGCAAGCAGCAGTTAAAAAGCCACAGACGCACGTTTCACATCGCAAAGACGCTTTTTCAATGTAATGTTAGGCTCATACAAAAACACACATTATATAGTCTATGATTCAATTAACACTACAATCATTAAAGTAATTAAAATAAAATAAATAAAGCACACTGAAAATCAATCAGAGCAATCAATACAAAGCACAAAGTATCTAAATCACTAAGAGCTTCACATTACATGAACACATACTGATTAATCCACGCCAAATAATGAAAAGCATAGAAGATACAAACCACAGTACTAGATGCATAAATAGAACCATTATAAGACAATAATCCAATAGTAATTTACTTGAGGTAGGGAATAATGCTAAACATCGCATTTAAACCTGTCTCCCTATGTGCTCCTAACAGGCACTGCCATTTACTTTCAGCACGTAGGATCTTATTGTTCAAATCCCCCCCCCCGACTTCCTAATGAAACCTTTTCGAGACCTTGAAATTTAAATGAATGTCCATTTCACTTGTGTACTACATGTAAAGCTAACGCATTAGTAATGTACTTATTAGCAATACTACGTATATGTTCAGCTATTCTATTTTTAAAAACCCTTTGAGTTTTCCCAACATAAAAATCTCTACAAGAACATTGCACCAGATATATCACATTTGCAGTAGAACAACTTATAAAGTCACGATTAAAATATTCCTTATTTGTAACAGGGTGTTGGAACATCGAGCCTGTATTCAAATACTGACAAAAAATACAGTTACCACAACGGAAAGTCCCATTTGGTAATGTTGCCTGCTTCTGATTCTTAGGTAATTCAAAGTGACTGCTAGTAACCATGTCCGCAATGTTCTTGTCTCTTCTGTAGGTCATCCTGGGACGGACTGCCACATGTTTAGCCAGTCTAGATTCCAATGTTAAAATATTCCAATGCTTCAAAAGAATATCCGAAATAACTGGACTTTATGGTGTGTAATCTGAAACGAAATTAACTCTCGTAAAATCTTTATGATCACATTGACACTGCTGAACGTTATGACTTTTTTTATGAAGTAAGGTATCCCTCTGCATATGGCTAACAAGATTCTGGGACTTTTCAAGTAATGTTTTATTATACAAGAAACGTGCGTCTGTGGCTTTTTAACTGCTGCTTGCTTCAGCTATCTTATTAAAGCTGTTTTAATCATACTCCAAGCATTGGATGTGAATTTATATCGATTACTGGGTAGCTGTTCTGAGTGTTTCTTCTGAATTCCTTGGTGTTTGGCTCCAGTTTTATCCGTTGGTGGCCGCCTTTCTGTACATATGAATTTCAGAGTTATAGTTTTGCAGCATGGTGATCCATCAAGTGAACTTTCCTACTAGCTCCTTCATTTTGAATAATCATCTGAGGACAGAGTGATCAATGATAGCTGTAAAGGAGAAGTGGCAAAGGTAACAGTCGAATTTCTTTACTACAAATACCATGGCTAGACATTCTTTTTCTGTGATGCCATAGTTCCGCTCAGCTGAAGAAAGAGAGCACCCAGCATAGCAGACAACTCGTTCTGTTCCTTCTTGAATTTGACAGAACACAGCGCCCACTGTAAATGAACTAGCATCTGAGTAGAGCTTGAAGGGTTGGTCAAACCTTGGGTAGGCCAATACTGGAAAAGATATTGGGCCAGATATTCAAAACTTTGCCCCAGGGCTAAATTAGCACTGCCCGGCGGGCAAACTGTGCCCAGAGCAAAAACATAGCTATATTCAAAATGAATAGCCCGGTGCAAAACCAGCTGAATATAGCAAGCGAAGGAAGCCGGGCAAACAGGCCCAGGAGTGCAGGGCAAACATTGCCCAGGATTAAGACAGCACTAAATATAGCAGAGAAGACAGCACTGAATATAGCAATCAGACAGAGGGCAGTGCAAACACCCACAAATACAAAAGTGTCACAGAGGTGTAAGCAGCTGTCCAGGAACACAGGAAAGCAGAAGAGCCCAGCCAGACACAACTACAGTACCAGTGAAAGGAATGGAATAACCTACAACCACAAGTGAAATCAGAACGCCACAGAACACTGTCAAATCCCAAGTCCACCCTAAAAGACACAGGACACAGGAATGTCAACCTCAAAAAGTATAATGTAAACTGTGAAAATACAAAGTGCAAAGCAACATGAACATATATACAGAAAAAAAAATCAAAACATAGCAGAACACTTTTTCTGTACAAATGGGGTGCAAAAACCTAATGGAAGGGAAAGGGCAGGCGTAACAAAGGGATTGAAAACAATGGGGAAAACAACAGTAATAGTGCAAACAGTCAAATGGTAAATAAAGCAACAGAACAATGGGGTAAGAATGTGGTTGTGAGAGGGATGTGGAAATGCAAAGCAATGATGGGGAACAGGATGGCAGGAACAGGGCTAGGGACACTGGGCCAGGGACAGGAAGCAGGATAAGGTACACAGAATGCAGGGGTTAGGTGCGGGCAGGTGCCGGCAGACGTTCCTCTAAGACACAGCTGCAACACGCCCTCGCCTCAGATATGAGTACAGCCTGCTGTTCAATCAGGGTGCGCTGCTGGCGCACTACTCCGCAGAAGCTCCTCCATTCCCTCACCCCTCCTGGACGGCTGGCCCACAGTGATGACCTCACGTGGACCTACAGGAGAAAGGGGACCACATCAGGGCATGATAATGACACAAAGGCGCCATGTACCACCACACGGTGGACAGCATGCCCCAACAACCATGCCCATGTGCTAGTATGTAACAAACCACAACACACACTAACATGTGCCTGCAGGACAAGGCAGTACGTAACAGGCAGCATGCAACACCCCAGTGTACATCGATATGCATGGAAGTATGCTGAGAAACCCAACAACGTGGAGGCCAGCCAGCACAGTGGCGTGCAGACTGTAACAGTGCAAACAGACAGCCACCTCCAGAGATGTGAACGACAAGTGGACACTGACTGATATGCACATGGGATGACACATGGTGGGACATGCTGCCCATGGTCACACAGCTATGATACAAACTAAAGATGACACCAACTGGAGAAATTGCCACAGCCCCAACCACGTGTGTAACCACACATGCCTGTCATGTACACCCCCAACAGTGGCCCACCCTCACTGCTGCCCTCCACAAGAACTGTTGACACCCAGCCAAACTGCCACCCATGATGCCATAATACAGCAGCTGTACAAATGATGACAGGAAACCCTGAACAGGTGGGTGGTGACGACATAAGTGTGCAACAGTGGCAAGTGACACAGATAAAGACTCGACAATGACCACAGAGAACAATGACACTGGCATCAGAACAGTAGGGACTGCAGGACAGGTAACCAAGCAGTACACAACCAGGGGAAGTGCCAATGCCCAGCCACACCACTTGCTGCAACAGAAGGGTGAGGGGCCCACAGTGGTGTACAGAATGGCACAGTGCCGTGACACCACCCATGCAAGAAGACACACACATGTGAAACACAGACACTGGGCCTGGTCCACCAGTGGCACTGCAGCGGTGGGCCAAAGGCATGCACAGGACAGTGTCACCCTGGTGGTCAAGGCATGGCGAGGCACACACACACCTGTGGGAGCAGCATCTGCCATAGGGGCTGACAACCAGCACACCATGCTACCACAGAACAACTCCTGCAGCACACCTGATAACATGTGCACAAACAGTGTGCACTACAGGGACAGAGGGACAGCATTCTCTTAGGGACAATGGCCCCACATCAGAGCATGAGCCACAGGCAGGGGTGTAGCCAGACATTCACATGTTCTACATACAATCCCAAACAGCCGCACTTTCATAAATGCTGTACTCAGCAACCCCAAACGGTAAACCCCTTCCAAAAGGGTATGATGTCTGTCAGATAATTCCCCACTCTCTAATGAGGTTGTACATTCCCAGGTGGGCCCCCCTCAGTTGAGTAAGTGGTTACCTTCTGAACTCTGAAAACTTTTGCATTTAGTATCGTGTTCCCTTATTAAATAGGGTATCTGGGACACTGTTGATAAATGTGAGATGCAAACACAGAACTAGTGTATCAGAATGAAGTGGAATATTGATATGAGTGTGTCAACCTGGGCCCTCCTCTATTGATGTTCCAGGTGGGCCCTTGCATCATCTGTCCAGGTGGGCCCTCTGCACCCCAGTCCGACCCCTCTGTCCCACACAACAGCATTTCAAACAGGGCCACACCCCAGTGGCCTACAGTGACCAAAACGTCTGGTGTACCTAAGAACAGTTGACAGACATGCAGTACACCAAAGTGTACACTATCGTGTACAGTGCGTATGCCTACACACACTTGCTCAACTGCCTGCCCTGTAAAGCCAGACTCATAGTGGAAAAGCATAACATTGCACAGTACTCATGCACAACACCACTTTCACCGTCCATGCTCTCTGCTACACGCTGTGCCAGTGGAGGCACCTGCGCCTGTCGGATGATGGCCCCTGTCTGGCTTAGGCACGCCTCCTGCCTGTGGTTTGTTGCCGGCGCCTGCAGTGAGAAGAGGGTACAGCATCGTCAGTACAATATCAGCCACCACGGTACGCTAAAGACCACCCTGTACCCCAGTGGTGCAGCACAACACACGCAGTGGCAGACGGGTGCAGTGCACCACCAAAGCCATGCCAAGCATGACAGGGGTCCGTGCACACTGTCTACCCCTGTCCCACACAGTACACACATGGCTTCATGGACTCCATGAGCAACATGTGTAGCTCAGCAACACATAAGCACATAAGCACACCACGAACACACTGCCCCACCACCCATGCCAGCAGTCGTGCTACAGTCATCCCTTACCTGGCACAGGCACAGTCCCCTCATGAACCATGGCCCTGCAGCATTCAAGCAGTGGTTGCTGCCTGCGCCTGAGGTCAGCATAACGATGCCGGCACTTTTCACCATCACGTGGGATACCTGTGATGGCACTTAGTTTGCGGGCAATGGAAGCCCAGACCTGCGTAAGGGGCAAGTCACCCTCCCGCACAGGTCCAAATAGGCGGCGATGGCGCCTCTCTGTTAACTGCACGAGGTTGGCAGTCTCAGCCTCATCCCACCGCCTGTCACGGCCCACCACTGCCCATTGCCTAGCTCTCCCAGACATATTTGTGCTGTGGAAGGGGGCAAATAAACTGAACAACAGTGCAACAACTGTGCATACACCCTGACACACACTACAACTGAAGTGCAGCGCCGCGCTGACGTATGCCGTAGCGCCGCACTAACAGGAAGTGTTTGCAATGCGCAGGCGTGACCCCTACCATCACCCTGGTCCGATATTGCACGCATGCATGTAGCGCCGCGCTGAAGCTGGTTAGCACAGCGCTAAAGCTGGTTAGCGCAGCGCTGGACCGCGCTATGACAAGGGTAACATGAGCATGCATGCTGCACATAGCGTGGCGCTGTTCCTCAAATAACACTGCTGTGCTAGCGCCGGGCTATTCAGAGCCATATTCAACGGCTGTATGCAAATGAGGGTACTTGTGTATGCATGGGGCAAAACGTGTGATTAGCATATCATTATGCACTCATTTGCATGACTAACAGGCAGGATTGCCTGGCCGGGCTATAAAAGGGCAAGCAGTGCACCACCAGTGTTGTATTGTGGAACTGCGGCGGGAATACAGCAGTGAACAACATGGAGAGAGACATGCAACAGGGGGATGGGCAGCAACAGCCAGGTATGTATCAAGGGTGTGGATAGGCATATTCATTGTACACAGTTGTGTCCAGTTTGGTCGACCGCCTGTCACAAACCAATTATCAATCTAATCTGTGGTATTTGGGTTAGTGTTGGCCACTGTGGACTGTGTCATGCATGTATGATCTCTTTAGAGTGTAGAGGAATCATCTGACAACTTGTTTGGAAGGGGGTGCAATTTTGATGGGATGTGTACATTATGTAATGGGGGGACGGTTGGAGACTGTGTACACTCCTGGTATGTATGACCACCGTGGGACAACATACGTCCACTGCATTGTGCTCATACCCCCTGCAGTTCAATGTGTCATGTGCCAGTGTTTGCACATTTGTGTCTGCACGCCAGGTGCACTGGTGCTGTACCATGACAGTGCACCGTCTTGTCTTCCTGCATGTGTGGAGTGATGGCCTCTGCCCCCACCCGGGCGTACACAATGTACCAGCAATGTGCGCCCATGCCACAAACAGTCATGGGGTTCATGGCACATGTGTGCACACCACTCCAGACACAGGACAGACAGTGGCAATGTGGGCATGTGCAACATACAGGC
Source organism: Neoceratodus forsteri (assembly GCA_016271365.2). Lineage (NCBI taxonomy): Eukaryota > Metazoa > Chordata > Ceratodontiformes > Ceratodontidae > Neoceratodus > Neoceratodus forsteri. The sequence continues at coordinate 256,576,965 of JADMNL010000025.1, forward strand.
ACGGCAGCCATCTGATATGTCCATGTGGCCTGTAGCACTGAGGGGGTGATATCATGCTGTCCACTGTGTGATGCAGTGCAGCACCGACGCAGCCACTGACACCTGTCCACTTTATTATCCCATAGGTGTGCAGGCTCAACCGGAGCGCATCCGTGCACCTAAATTCTCACAAGATGAGCTAAACACCCTGGCACATGAGGTAAAGGTGAGAGAACATGTGTTGCGCACACACAGGGCCACCGATGCTGCTGTGCGGCAGGCTTGGGAGGAGGTGACTGCAGCGGTGAATGCGGTTGGTGGTCGTGGGAGATCGACTGAGGCAGTCCGGAAGCGTTGGAATCACCTCCTGCGGCGTGCAAAGGAGGAGGTGGCACAGCGCCACAGAGACAGGACCAGAACTGGTGGTGGTCCACAGGAACACCAGCAACGTGTGCAGGAGCCACACATGGTGGTGGTGGCATCAACATTGCGGATGGTGGCAGTGGAAGGTGTGCCAGGTGGTGGTTGCGAGACATCCCTTGCACTTCCAAGGCCAGGTCTGTATTCACATGTGCAACCCCTGTATGTGGTGCAGGCAAGGGTGCATGGTCCTGCTTTTGGTGTCCTGCACAGGCTGCACTGTATCCTGCAGAAATGATGGCTGGCATGGTCAAGGTCACTGGGGTGGTGGGTGATGTTGTCACAAGCTTGTGTGAGGTGGGTACCTGTCCTGAGGGCTGCATGGTGGTGGTGGTGGTAGTGGTGGTGGTTTGCCACAGTGTCCATGGATGGATGACTGACCCTGTCCCTATTCTCTCCTCAGCACTCTCAGACAGGCCTGCACCACCACAGCATGGTCCACAGATGTCTAGCCAGGTTCCCGAGGTTGTGGAGGAGTTTGAGGACGATCGGCCAACAACATCTGGACTTTGTGTATCTCAGGGCCGTATGGGCCCAATGCATGTTGGGCATACCCAGGGACAGGGCATGCAACTGTCTTGGGAGGAGGGCACCTCACCAGGGCGTAGAGACAGTGGGCACCTGGATGTTGCCCCAACTGAGAGTGATGGGGTGGGAGAGGTACTGCTGGTCACTGTCACCAGTGCAGATGACAGTGATGTCTCTACATATGCACATCAGCTGGACATTCCTGTGCCAGGGATGTAGGGTGGGCTTGCTGAAGGCCATGGAACAGGTCAGGGTGCTTCTGTAGGTGTCGGCAGTGTGGCTGAACACATGGTGGTGGTGGTGCGGTGGTGTTGCAGGACAGCAAGGCGTGCATTGTCTGACAACTGCTGAGGTTCCAGTCCATATGGTGCCACAGCCCACTGCCACTGTGACGCAGCAGCCGGCTGTAGTAGTTGGTGCAGTGCCACAGGCACCACTGCCAGCTGCTGCTGTGGGTCCTGTGCCTCTGGTCCATGAAGGCCATGGTGCCCGGCCACTCCTGCAGGCTGCTGTCACATCACAGCAGGAGGCCCGTCTGGACCTGCATGCCATGCGGCGTGAGCTGCGACATGAGCTGGGTCAGATATGGGAGGCAATAAGAGTGGGCTTTGCTCGTGCTGAGCAGCAGGCAGAGGACAGGTTTGGCAGCCTGGTGGGTGCCATAGACCGTGGCTTCTCTGGGTTGACTGCTGCAGTGGTGGCAATTGGTGGTGTCATGCAGGGTGTGCCTATTGGTTGGCAACATGGGTTTGTTGGCTCTGGTGCACATGGCAGAGGGGCACACAAGCAGGCACACCGTGGGCGCAGGGCTGCCACTGTTACCAGTTCCGAGCCATCACAAACTCCACCTGCAACCCAGCGGTGCCATGGCCGTCCATACCCCCTATCTGCCTCTACCAACCCCCGGGGGCACAGGAGGCCAACCGTGCCTGCCTCACCTTCCACTTCAGCTGTGTCCTCTGCACAGAGCACCCCAGGGTCCGTAACCCATGGTACGGGAGCACGCCGCATGCGGTTCGGTCACCGGTGATGCCCACAGGCTGTCTGGCATACTCTAGGTGCTTCCCTGTCATGCATGAGCAGATGTGCACACGTGCACACACACACACACACACTCCCACCAACACAGTTGCCCCCTACCTCACAGCACACATTGCACCTCCTCACCATGATTACACCTGCTTGTGTGTATCCCACCACATATGTAGGTACAATCATGGAGTCACACCACATGCACACACTATTTGTATTACACTGGGTTTGTTTGCTGTTGTGATTCTGGTTTTCACTGTAATGTTAGTCTGTGCACATTAAAATTGTTGCTCACTTGTACTCTTCAGGTTGTTGTGCAGTCTGTACTTACCCTCTGGTCTGTTGCAGTATCCTGATGATGTTGTCCCGGTGCTGTATGGCCCTGCATGCCATGCGAGGGTCCCTCCTCTCCAGTTGCTCCACTATCCCCCTGACCACTGGCTCTGGCTCACTGTCAGACTGTCCCTCAGGTTCAGGTGCCTGTATCCCACGGTTCATTGCCATGTTGTGCAGCATACAACAGGCTAGGAAGATACGGCATACCTTCTGAGGTGTATATTGAGGGCACCACCTGATGTGTCAAGGCATCTAAATTGCATCTTCAGGATGCCAAACACCCTCTCTATAATGTTTCTTGTTCTGGCATGTGCCTCTGTAGAGCTCCTCCGCCACTGTGGCCGGGTCGGAGTACTGGTGTGAGCAGCCAGGGCCGCAGGGATAGGCACTGTCTCCTGTCAAAACATATAACTTGTTAGTGCTGTACTGCGGTCTGTCAGCTGCTGTCCTGCACCTGTCTGTGGCCCTCCCACATCCCTTCCCTGGCCTGCAATGCCTGCCCCATCCATGCTGTTGTGTTTGCCTTGTGTGCTACAACTCACCGACTAGTTGTCCACTGGGTATTCTGCCTCCTCAAAGGCCTGACACAGCTGAGACTGGTGCCAGATGAAGGCGTCGTGGGCACTGCCGGGTACTGTGCATACATTGGTGATGCGCCGCACGCATCGCACGCCACCTGGCAGTTGATGGAGTGGTACCCCTTCCTGTTCACATACACATCACTGCCATCTCCAGGTGGTGCACGGATGGGGACATGGGTGCAGTCAGTGGCACCCAGTACAGATGGTAGGTGCGCAACTCGATGGAACTGCTGCATTGTTTCTCTGCACTCTGCTGCTGTGCTGGGGAATACTATGAATTCCAAAGCATGTGGCAGGAGAGCCTCTAGGAACTGGGTCAGGATGCGTGAGGTGGCAGACTGTGTTACCCCAATGGTGTCCCCCGTTGGTCGTTGGAACATCCCTGTGGCAAGGAAGCACATCGCTGCTGTCACCTTCTCCTCCACTGTCATGGCATGACTGGCGTCTGGTGTTTGACTGCAGCTGCTCATCAGGAGTTCACAGAGCTGCCTCAACATTCCCCTGTTCATCCGGCACGCCAACGAAGGGAACATTGGGCAGGGTCTCAAAGGAGACCCTGGGTCGGCATAGCCTGTTTGCAGCATACCGCCTCCTGAGCTCATGCCAGGCCCATGTTGTGCCTGCCCCTTCCTCCACCCTCCTCCTCCACTACAGCTGCCATCAATGGCAGGATCACTGCTACTGGGACTGCACATTCCTACTTCACTGCTGCTCCCTCTCCTCTGTGTTTTGCCCTGTGTTTAGGCCGGCCTTTTATAAGTACATTATAGCGTAACTAAGGGAAGCTGCGCTATGTATCCCAGCGGCGCTGAACCTTTGAATGTCTCATGCCTCTGCGCACCCCGCCCATCCTTTTGCCCCTTGCATACATTACTGGTTAGCCCAGCGCTACTGCAGTTTGGCAGCGCTATTTGGCCTTTTGAATATAGCAAACCCGCGCTAATCCTGCGCTAAACCTGCGCAAATGGTTTTTGCCCGGGGCAAAGTTTTGAATATCTGGCCCATTAGGTTTTGTTTCAAGGTTTCAAAGGCCTGCTTGCATTCAAAAGTCCATGTATAGTCACATCCCTTTTTTATGAGGGCATACAATGGAGCTGCAATCTTGGTATAGTTGCAAATGAACTTTCAGTGGTAGCCAGACAAAACCAGGAAAGCTCGAATGTATTTGAGATTGTTAGGTTCTGGATAGTCTTTGACTGCTGACAGCTTGTCTGGATCTGGAGGGATGCCTTGAGAACTAACCATGTGTCCCAGGTAATGAATTTGATGCTGTGCAGAACAACACTTTTCTGGGTGAAGCTAGAAACTGACTTGTCTGAGACATTCGAACACTTCTTTGAGATGTTGCAAGTGCTCTGTCAAAGTTCTGCTGAAGACAATAATGTCATCCAGGTAGACTAAGCAAGATTTTCAAGACAACCCATGTAGTACAGCTTCCATAACACATTGGAATGTTGCTGGACTGTTCCGAAGTCCTATAGAAAGATGTTTAAATTGAAATAGTCCCAAGTGGCAGCACCATGTTGTGTATGGATGAGAAGCTGGATCAATGGAAACTTGGTAGAACCCACTCTGAAGGTCTAGAGCGGTGAAGTAAGCAGCACTGGCTGCACCAAGGCTCTCTAAAGCATCTCAGTTGTAGGTAAGGGATGAGCATCCTGCACCATGTAGGCATTGAGTTTTCTGTAGTCTACCACGAAGCAATACCTTCTGTCCTTCTTTACCACCAGCAGACAAGGTGCACTCCAGGGATTTGTAGATTCTTTGACAATGTCTTGTTCCAGCATGTCTTTGTTATGTCCTCTAGGACTTGTTTCAGTTGGTGTCCCACTTTGTAAGTTCGCTGACAGATTGGTTTCTGGTTGGGCTGCACCTTGATGCTGTGTTGCAGGATATCACAGCATCTGAGCTTGTTATCTGGACCTACAAAGGCATCCAGGTAATTCTCCAGGAATTTCAAAAGTTGCTGCTTTTCTGTTGGAGATGCTGGAAGTTTTGAAGAGGATACTTGCTGACTGAGGGGTAACTATTGAAACTAGAGTGGTCGTGATAGTACTGACAGGACTAGAGTTGGTGAAACCAGGCTGAGGTTCTTGTATGATGTGGAGCTGATCCCCTGAAGACAAGCTATTATCCCCATACAGAAGTACATAAGTGTACTCCACAGTTACAATTCTTGAAGACATTAGTATATATTTATTTAAAGACTACTGCAACTTGTGGTTGCCATGTACTCATTCTAAACAGGATACTACGATAAATGAGGGTCAGCGTAAGGGTCTTTCCCTTTCAATAACACAAGTAAACTTATTGATTGATTGATTGACTGATTGATTTGAAAAAGCTCAAACTTGTTATAAAGAAACTTAATATAGCCAGCTAAGACTGTTTTGTGGTGTATCCATTTCATTTGGTATTGTATAACGGCATCCTGCATGTATTTTGCAACACATTCCCCACAACTAGTGGAGTAGTAGCAAAACTATTTTTTAGCACAATAACCAATTCATGCTTACTATTTGTTAGTAAGAATGTGTTTCTGTGGTGTGCCTTAGTTTTGTAGAGAAGAAAAAAACAAAACCAGTCTCTGTCTGCACTTAGAATCCAGTTTGTAGTTTATCTGTTAAAATCCAAACACGTTCCCCTTTAACAGTGGGAGCAGAAGCAGGCGGAGCTGACATTTTGATGTAAGTGTGTGTCTTACTTACGGTCTTGTTGGGAGGTGGGCAGGTCTGTATTTGGTGTATGTTATATACAGCACCAACTAGCTTGCCCGGTGGTGCTGAGGGTTGAGGTGCTGGATGCCACACCTCACGCCATGACGGTGACCCGGGTTTGGGAACAAGCCTGGGTCACCGGGGGTTGGCAGGGGAGAGAGAGGATCGAGTGTCTGGAGGACTGCTCTCCTCTCTTGGTGGGGGGGATCCAGGCTTCTGCCCTACACTGCAGCAGCCCCTGGTGGTGATGGGAGGCACTGCAATGCCTAGGGCACAACAAAGAGGAACACAGAGCTGCAGCAGACATGCCTGGCATCGTTGCATGTCCGGGCTGTGCCAGAGGGGAGGAGGGAAGGGACGTAACCAAGAAAATCCCTGCTCCCGGGGATAGGCGATGGCACCACCCTCTCAGCCACACTGCACTGACTAGACTCACTCAACTCCTGGGTCAAGCCCAGCCCGGCTCGAATCATAGATAGAGCGCCCTGGGCAGATAGGGTGGCCCCACCTCAGGGGTCTCAGAGCCGAGGGGATAGCCGGGCTGGTGCCAGGAAAAGAGGAGTTTCAGGCCTGGAGGTAGAGTTGAGGGCAAGTGGATGCATGAGAGAGTTCCCCGGGACCAAAGCGGAGCCAGAAAAAGAATTGGAATATATATATATATATATATGTACACACACATATATAGCACCAACCATTTCACGTGATGAAGTAGAAAAGACACAGAAGTGCAGTGCACAGCAATCCATATTAATAAAATTGGTTTCATCTGGCCCCCCAAATTAACAAATCAGAACTGTTTGATAGAAACAGAATTCCTACTGCATTGTAAGAGGCTTGGCAAAAACTAATTAAGTGCATCTGACTAATTTTCTCATAGTTTCTTGTAGTGTAGGAGGAGATTTTCTCTTTTACTCATGTTTATTTACTCAGCAAAGACAAATGGAAGGAAAGATAAAGAACAAAATAAGGATTACAAGGAACTGAACTGCACGAGTGCTACAAATGATTCAATAATAACTGGTGACCCCCGATATCAACTCGTTTTTATGACCTGTAAAAAGTCATATCAACCTGCAAGCTGATAAGGCAAAGTCATATCAACTTGCGAGTTGATATGATTTTTACTGTCTCATGCAGGGTTGTGTGTACCACACTAAGGTACTTACCGACTCGGAAATTTGAACCGTTCACAGTTTATTTTTAAACCTTAAACAATGGAGAAGCCGTTGAACCTTCACCTTGTCTTCATAACAACCAGCATGCCACAGAGCCCATACAGAGGTTGAATCAGCAACGCAGGAATCATGTAATGCTAAGACTCTGAGCTTTGTTTACTTAGCACCAGTTATTATAAAAAATAACACATATGAAGGTGTGTGATCTGCAGATTTTTTACACACCCTCAGTGTGTGACAATGTATAAACCTCGACTGCGATCACACACCTTAGGTGTGTAAAAAACCTGCATATCACACACCTACATATGCATTATTTGCTATTTACATCTCTTAATTAACTTGGCTTTATGTATTCAGTTCTGATTGGTTTCTCTGGGTGGCCAAAACAAGCCAATTTTACTACTCTACTTGCTGGATGTTGCACTTCTAAACAGTAACGTATTCATTTAAGGTAAAAGGGGACTCTAGGTCGATTATGTCCCCCCCCCCACTCTATAAGACCAAGGATGGTTTTTGTGCTTTTTTCAGTTGCAGCACCCTTGTATTGGAATGGTCTTCCAGATAAGCTTTGTTTTGCTGTTTCTTTACAAAGTTTTAAATCAAATTTTAAACAATATCTGCTGGTGCAGGATGTTTGTCAATGTTTTAATTAATATGTTGGTTGTTTATACTGTATTGTATGTTTACTGTTTGTATCTTTGTCAGGTTGGACCTGAAAAAGGACCTTTTGTCCAGTGTCCCAACCCATTTAACAACATGTAAATAAATAAAATAAAATAAGCGAGGATGAATAAGTATACTGTGCAAACGTACTAATTTATTAGGATACCCTACCCACTCCCACACTTCTTTTATTTTGCAATAAAAGTTTATTAAAAATGAACAGTCAGCACAAAGGACCCTACACTCAAGTGTGGGTCTGGCTTCAATGTGCACTTTGTATAAAAAATATTTTGATTTACTTACTGTTTAAAGTAGTATGATAGATTGTGGCAGACACATTTTGTTTACTTCTAGGCTAACATCTTCTGTTAGTACAAATCCCCCAATCCCCTGCAGCTGACATCAAAGTAGTAGACAGCAGTGGGAGATTCAATAGCCTGTAGTGTATGTTAGAGCTTTTATAATCTCCAATCAGAGGTTTTATGGTTCTGCTTTTCTCCAGGAGCTAAGACTAGTCCTCTGCGACTGTACTTAGCCCCTGGAAGACAGCAGAACCAACAAACAAAAGATCAGAACTTATATAAACCCTTACTGGCACTGTGCACTGTAGGCTATTGAATCTCCCACTATCGCCTACTGTGCCAATGTCAGCTGCAGGGGTTCTGGGATTTGTAGTAACAGAATTCACACTACAGTGCCTGTTAGGGTTTATATAACTTCTGATCTTTTGTTTGTTGGTTCTGCTGTCTTCCATGGGCATTGCCTTTGGTTTGTACTAAATCCCAGATTTTCTTATATGCAGATGACGCAGTGATCCTCACAAGCGGCCCTAGTCTAGATCTCCTACAAGCTGACCTGGCCAGTGATTTTTTAGAATTTCAGTCCTGGTTCGGTGATCACAGACTGATTCTGAATGAAAAAAACCTAAAAGTATGTTTTTTTATATTCCTAGGAAAAAGTTAGTTACTGATGCTGTCCTTGCAATGCATGCTGTATCTGGGGTTATGCTAGAACAAGTTGAATGTTCTAAGTACCTAGGGTTCATTGTTGATTCAGGCATGAGTGATGAATTCCATATTACCAACTTAGTAAAAATTGTGCACCAACAGCTTGGTGCATTATATAGAATGAACTCTATACTTATTCCATCAGCTAGAGTATTGTTAACTCAAAGTTTTCTTCTTTCCACAATTGATTATGGTCTAATTTTTTTATCATATGGCTAATGATGGACTACTTGCTAAGGTTAGAACTCCTCTTAACCAAGTTGCTCACTTTGCTATTCAACTACCATCCCATACACATCATTGAATATTACTTAAACAAGCAGGGATACTCCTCGTAGAGCAAAGATTCAAACTGCAAATCGGTCTGCTAGCAAAAAAGATAACTCTGAACAGGGTTCCTAATATTTTTCAAAATCTATTAAAAAAAATATGTACATCCAATTTCCAGCTCGTCTATCTGACAAATGTTACTTTTCAGTACCTAAAATGAAAATGGGGCTTGGACAAAAGACACCATTGTTTAAACTTCTATTGTTTTTCAATTCAATTATGACAACTAGGCTTGAATGCCTTGGAACTTCAATATGCAGTTATAGAAAGAAGTTGAAACACTACTTGTTTTTAGACAGAGAATGTAGATGCTTTGTGTAACAGGTTCCTCCTGATTGAATTGCACATGTTCCTGAATGACTTGAATGATTTTTGAGTGTTTAATTACCCTGTACCCTTACGATGTTTTATGTTGTTTATGTATGAAATTTGTTATTTGTATTATTGCTATGTAATCATTTGTCTTTCTGTACTGTGGTCACCCATGTAAACGGGTCTTTGACCCATGGTCTTACCAGAATAAATAAACAAATCAAATCAGAAGACGTCAGCCTAGAAGTAAAAAAATGATCTACTGCACTGCAGAGAGAGAGAGAGAAAGACAGCAGCCAAAGCTTCCTTAAATCAAGGAGGTTATTTAATAGACTACACTGAATTGAATTATTACTTTTTGGACCTGTGTAAGTAACTAGTACTGATTCTCAGTTTTTGGGGTTGACTTTTCTTAGTTTAACTTTTATTTGCCAGGGAAGAACTGTAGCTGGGATATATCTGCAGTCATTTGTGACTAGACCTGTTATCTAACCTCTGTGAAATAGGTGTCTGAAAGGAAGAAAGGCACTCCCCAGAGTGGAGGGTCAGGCTTGTAGTTGATTGTTTCTGGAGGGCACAGGTTTACTCCCACCCACCCTGCCCCTCACCTCACCCATCACAAGCACATAACTTCCTTTATAGCAGGGGTTCTGACATCACTTCCCAAAACTACTAACAACATACACCTGTTCATATCCTTAAAGGCACAGCACACTAAATAGGGGGTAGAGACACTCACAAGCTTGCACACAAGAACAAAAAAGAAGAAAAGCATCTGTAACAGGAAGGGACACAGACATGTGGGGAGTGGTGCAATGCTCTGGTTTTGGAGCAGCAGTCTTCCGGGAGGCATTCTGGAGACTGCATTGCTGCCCTATTTGCAGGCACCTCTCTGGTCTGAGGGAGGAGGAGGAGGTGGTTCATCTCCATGCTGACCTGGCAAGGATTTGGGAATCCTTCTCCCCAACAAGGAACCACCCAGGCCACCACCACTACCTCAGAGGTTACCAAGGAAGAGGAGTGGTTGGACCATGGTGGGCTCAGGGAGGGTGAGAGTGGTGGAACAAAGGTGTATCCCTCCAGTTGTGCCTCTCCACAATTCATTCACCACCATGGCAGAGCATGGAACCTCTATGGAGGCACCCACAGTGGAGACCAAGGTGGATGCTGGAAACCTCCACAGTGGAGACCCACAGGAGGGTGGCACAGGACCCCACAGGTGAAGAAAACAACTCCTGGTGGGGGACTCAATTGTTAGGGGGTAGAAATGGGGGGGAGGGGAAAGGGAGGTATGGTGCCTGCTCGGCATCATGGCTTGGAAGGACAGGAAACAAATTCTCGGGATCGTGGGAGCAGTTGCAAGGGCAGTGAGCTGGATGTCATTATCCATCTAGGGACAAATGACATGGCTGAGAATGGGATCAGAGCAGTGCAACAGGAGTTTGTGGAGTTGGGGAGGGACCTTAGACAAATAGCACACACGGTAACTTTCTCAGAAGTGCTACCTGTCTATGGCATGGATGAGGCTAGGGTACTCCGCACCATGGGATTCAATGACTGGTTGAAAAACTGGTGCAGAGCTCAGGGATTTGCCTTATTGGGGACTGGGGCTCCACCTGGAGGGATGCAGGCCTATACTGGCACAATGGTCTGCATCTATCCAGGAGAGCAACCAGGATCCTAGGTGATAGGTTTAAATACTTAATTGGCAAGCATTTAAACTAGTCAAGGGGGGAGGCACTGAAAAGGATAAGGGAAATCCTAGCCCCCCCCCAAAAAAATCAGGGTAGTTAATGAGGTAAACACCAAGATAGAGCAGTCGATAGGGAGAAGGGCAGTGGTAAATGGAGAAAAAGACAAAGGCAGTAAGGACAGGGATGGGGCAAAAAGAAATAAAGCCATAAAAAATGGAGGGTAATGAGTACCAATGCCTGTATTCTAGGTAAAAAGCTCCCTGAAATGGTGGCCTTGATGGAAGAGGGATGCCTGGATACCGAGGCAGTCACAGAAACATGGTACACAGAGAACCATGACTGGAATGTCATCATACCAGAGTACACAATCTACAGGAGGGACAGGGAGGGAAGAAGAAGAGGAGGAGGAGTAGCTCTCTGTGTAAGGGAAGGGATCAAAGCAACAGAACTAAAGGGCAAACGGGGAGGAGAGGAGGCACTGTGGGTCACCCTGGAGACCGGAAAGGGCACCACAATCCGCATAGGGGTTGTATACAGAACCCCATCTCAGGGGGGAGGAAATGGACAAGGAAATGATAGAAGGCATCCTTAGGATGGCAGAGAAAGGGGAAAAATTGCTAATGGGGGACCCGAATATGCCAGATGTTAACTGGAGCACCTTTGCTGCAGCCACATCCAAGAACAAGGCCATTCTCGATGACCTACAGGGGGCATGCCTCAGACAGCTAGTTTTGGAACCCACTCAGGAGGGAGCAACCTTAGACCTGATATTCTCAAATGGGTATGGAGAGAGAATCTCTGATCTTGAAGTGGGTAGCCATCTGGGAACAAGCGACCACCAAACAGTGTGGTTCACGATAAACTTAGCTGTAGAGTCAAGCCATACAAAAGTGAAGGTATTTGACTTCAGGAGGGCTGATTTTGTCACAGTGGGAGAGTACCTCAAAAAAGTACTAGCAAACAGGCAAGAAGGTGGGGTGGAGCAACAATGGGGAAACATCAAAACCACCATCACAGAGGCAACAAGCCTTTGTGTGAAGCAAATAAACAAATTAAAATGAAAGAAAAAAACAATATGGTTCTCAAAAGAAGTGGTTGGCAAGGTTAGGGAGAAAAAGATAGCATTCAGGAAGTATAAGGAAACACAGAAGGAGCAGGACAGAGAACTGCACCAGTTAAAGCAGATGGAAGCGGGGAAGGCAGTCAGAATAGTAAAGGTCCAAACCAAGGAAAAGATAGCCAACTCAGTTAAGAATGGGATAAAACCTTTTATAGGTGCATTAGGGAGCAAAGAAAGACTAAGGCAGGGATACTGAGGCTGAATAAAGAGAAAGGTGGTTGGGCAGAGAGTGACAGTGAAAAAATAGGGATACTGAATGAATACTTCTGCTCAGTATTCACAATGGAAGGGGGAGATACCTAAGCCAGTCAATAGAAACACTCTGGATAGGGGGGTTGTTATTAGCCCTTTCAAAGAAGAAAGGGTTCTGAAAGAACTTATAAAACTGAAGGTGGATAAAGCAATGGGGCATGATGGGATTCACCCCAGAATTCTAAAAGAACTAAGGGAAGAACTAGTAACACCACTGACTACCCTTTTTAATAAATCATTGGAGGATGGTGTGGTACCTGAGGACTGGAGAAGGGTGGATGTGATTCCCCTTCACAAAAGTGGGAGCGAGACAGAAGCAGGAAACTACAGACCCGTCAGTTTGACCTCAGTGGTAGGGAAAATGATGGAATCACTTCTGAAGGAAAGAATTGTTGAGTACCTAGAGGCCAGTGGGGTACATGACCCAAGGCAGCATGGATTCACAGCAGGAAGGTCATGTCAGACAAATCTAATTGATTTCTTTGACTAGGTGACCAAAGTAGTAGACCAGGGAAGGGCTGTGGACATGGCGTACCTAGACTTTAGCAAGGCATTTGACACAGTCCCGCACAAAAGATTAATAAACAAATTAGCAAGCCTGGGAGTGGGTCCCAGGGTGGTAACCTGGGTAAAACACTGGCTGGACAACAGGAGACAGAGGGTAATAGTAAATGGAGTCCACAGTGAAGAAAGGAGGGTTACTAATGGGGTACCACAGGGTTCAGTACTGGGACCGGTCCTTTTTATTGTCTTTATAAGTGACATTGCAGAGGGACTGGAAGGAAAAGTATGTCTCTTTGCAGGTGACACAAAGATCTGCAACAGGGTTGATATGCAAGGTGGGGTGGAAAGGATGAGAAGGGGTGTGGCAAAGTTGGAGGAATGGTCAAATGTTTGGCAGCTTAGATTCAGCACAAAGAAGTGCAAAGTAATGCACCTGGAAAACAAAAACCCAGGGGAAGAGTACACAATGGGGGGTGAGATACTGACAACAACAAAAATGGAAAGGGACCTGGGGGTAGTCATATCAGAGGACCTAAAGGTGGACCAGCAATGTGAGAAGGCAGTAAGGAAGGCTGGGGGGATACTGGGATGCACAGGGAGAGGCATCACCAGTAGAAACCAAGAAGTTGTTGGCCCTCAGTACAGATTGTTGGCAAGAACACATCTAGAGTACTGTGTACAGTTCTGGAGACCCCATTTCCACAAAGTCATAGACAGAGTGGAGGCTGTCCAGAGGAGGGCAACCAAAATGGTGCAGGGTCTGCACCAGAAGACATATAAAGAAAGACTAAAGGAGCTTAAGATGTATAGTCTTGAGGAAAGGAGGGAGAGGGGGTACATGATAGAAACTTTCAAATACCTCAATGGAATCAACAAAGTCCAAGAGGGTAGCATCTTTCAGAAAAAGAGATGTGCAAGAACAAGGGGGCACAATTTGAAGATAGAGGGGGGGACAGCTCAGAGGTAATGTAAGGAAGTATTTTTCACAGAGAGGGTTGTAGATGCATGGAACAGCCTTCCTGAGGAGGTCGTAGAGTCGAAAACAGTGGGGGAATTCAAGAATGCATGGGACAGACATAAGGCAATTCTAGTGGGGGGTAGGAGAAAGTAGGCTGTTGGTTAACTAGATCTGCAGCTTATCCATTAGGTAGGGAGATGGGCAGACTAGGTGGGCCAAGCGGTACTTATCTGCCATCAGATTCTATGTTTCACTACAGTAAACAGTAAGTAAACCAAAATGTTTTTGTGCACAAAGTGTACATTGGGACCAGCCCCATGCCTAAGTTTGGGGCCCTTGGTGCTGACTGCTCGCTTTTAAGATTTCAACACACAACATTACAACAACAGTAACAGCACAACCATATGTACAATCAGACATATACAAAGTAGAAAGGATTGCAAAAGAGTAACAGAGAAAACAAGCATTCGTCAATGCCGAATGTTGATTGCGTTGGTCCATTGAGGTTGCTTAATGGCCCCATGTCAGTCGCTCATTCTGTTTCTCCCCATGCTGCAGGATGCTGTTTTGTATGGGGATCTTGCCTGCATTGGCATGTTTTTCTGCCAAGAAAGAAATCTGCAGCTGTCGCGACAGAGCTGTGTTGAGGTGGGTCACCCCCCCCCACACTTGCTCATTCTGTTTGTGCTGGCACTGCAGGCTATCCTTTTGTACTGGTCTCCGCCTGTGTTGGTGGCTTTTTTCTGCCCACAAAGAAATCTGCAGCAGTCATGACACAGGTCTGTTGAGGTAGCCACTCCCCCTCTCTCATTCGCTGGGTCCGTTTCTGTTGGCACTGCAGGCTGGCCTTTTGTATGGGGCTCCTGCCTGGGTTGCCACCTTTTTCTGCCCACAAACAAATCCGCAGCAGTCACGATACAGGTCTGTTGAGCTCACTCAGTCCCCCTCTCTCACTCTCTCGTTGTGTTTCTGCCAGTGGTACAGGCTGCCCTTTTGTACTGGGCTTCTGCCTGCTTTGGCACATTTTCCTGCCCCCAAAGAAATCTGCAGGTGTCCCGACAGAGCTCCGTTGAGGTTGCTGTCTGCGCCTATCTCACTCGCTCATTCTGTTTCTCCTGGTGCTGCAGGCTACTCTTTTGTACTGGGCTTCTGCCTGCATTGGCACGTTTTGCTGGCCCCAAACAAATCTGCAGGTGTCCTGACAGAGGTCCATTGAGGTGGGTCACTCCCCCTCTCTCACTTGCTCATACTGTTTCTGCTGGCGCTGCAGGCTGCCCTTTAGTAGTGGGCTCCTGCCTCTGTTGGCATTTTTTTCTGCCCACAAAGAAATCTGCAGCAGTCCTGACACAGGTGCGTTGAGGTAGGTCACTTGCCCTGTCTCAGTTGCTCATTCCGTTTGTGTCGGTGGTGCAAGCTGGCCTTTTGTACTGGGCTCCTGCCTGCATTTCTGCCATTTTATGCCCACAAAGAAATCTGCAGCAGTCACAATAGAGTTCTGTTGAGGTCGTTCACTCCGCCTGTCTCACTCACTCATTCTGTTTCTGCTGGCGCTGCAGGCTGCCATTCTGTAGTGGTCTCCTGCCTGTGTTGCTGCCTTTTTCTGCCCACAAAGAGATCTGCAGCAGTCCCGACAGAGCTCTGTTGAAGTCGCTCACTCCCCCTGTCACTCGCTCATTCCATTTCTGTCAGCACTGCAGGCTGCCCTTTTGTACTGGGCTCCTGCTTGCATTACTGCCTTCTTCTGACCAGAAAGACATCTGCAGCAGTCATGATACAGCTCCATTGAGCTCGCTCACTCACTCCCCCTCTCTCAGTGGTTGGTTTCGTTTCTCCCACCGCTGCAGGATGCACCTTTGTTCTGGGCCCCTGCGTGCATTGCTGCCTTTTTGTGGCCACAATGGAATCCACAGCAGTCCCAACAGAGCTCTGTTGAGCTCACTCACTCCCCCTCCCACAGTCGCTCATTCTATGTCTCTCTCTGCTGCAGGCTGCCCTTTTGTACTAGGTTCCTGCCTGCATTGCCAGCTTTTTCTGCCCACAAAGACATGCGCAGCAGTCCTGACAGAGCTCCATTGAGGTCGCTCACTCCCCCTCTCTCACTCACTCACTCATTCCATTTCTGCTGGCGCTGCAGGCTGACCTTTGTAGTGGGCTTCTGCCTGCATTGCCACCTTTTTCCTGCCCAGAACGGAATTCACAGCAGTCATGACTGCTGCCTGTGTTGGCAGCTTTTCCTGCCCACAAAGAAATCTGCAGGTGTCCTGACAGAGCTCCGTTGAGGTTGGTCACTCCCCTGTCTCACTCGCTCATTCTGTTTCTCCTGGCACTGCATGCTGCCCTTTTCCACTGGGCTTCTGCCTCTGTTGGCATTTTTTTGCCCACAAAGAAATGTGCAGCAGTCCTGACAGAGGTCCATTGGCCTCACTCACTCACTCCCCCTGTCTCATGCGCTTGTTCTGTTTCTGCCGGCGCTGCAGGCTGCCCTTCTGTATGGGGCTCCTGCCTGCGTTGCTGCCTTTTGTGCCCACAAAGAAATCTGCAGCAGTCACGATACTGCTCAGTTGCGCTCGCTCACTCTTTCCCCCTCTGTCATTCATTCGTTCCATTTCCTCCACTGCTGCAGGCTGCCCTTTTGTACAGGGCCCGTGTGCATTGTTGCCTTTTTATGCCCACAGAGAAATCTGCAGCACTCCCAACAGAGCTCCGTTGAGCTCACTCACTCCTCCTCCCTCACTCGCTAGTTCTGTGTCTCTGCTGCTGCAGGCTGCCCTTTTGTACTGGGTTCTTGCCTGCATTGGGGACTTTTTCTGCCCACAAAGACATCTGCAGCAGTCCCGACACAGCTCCTTTGAGGCTGCTCACTCCCCCTCTCTCACTCGCTCGTTGCGTTTCTGGCAGCGCTGTAGGCTGGCCTTTTGTACTGGGCTTCTGCCTGCATTGCCACCTTTTCCTGCCCACAAAGAAATCCGCAGCTGTCTCGACAGAGCTCCATTGAGGTCGCTCACTCCCCCTGTCTTACTCGCTCATTCTGTTTCTCCTGGCACTGCAGGCTGACCTTTTGTACTGGGCTCCTGCCTCTATTGGCCTCTTTGTCTGCCCTCAAAGAAATCTGCAGCAGTCGTGACAGAGCTCCATTGGCCTCACTCACTTCGCCTGTCTCACTTGCTCATTCCATTTGTGCTGGCGCTGCAGGCTGCCCTTCTGTACTGGGATCCTGCCTGCATTGCCGCCTTTTTTGTGACCACAAACAAATCTGCAGCAGTCACGATACAGCTCCATTGAGCTCCCTCACTCTCCCTCTCTCACTCGCTCGTTCTGTGTCTCACATCGCTGCAGGGTGCCCTTTTCTACTGGGTTCCTGCCTGCGTTGTCACCTTTTCCTGCCCACAAAGAAATCCACAGCTGTCTCGACAGACCTCAGTTCAGCTCGGTCACTCCCCCCCTCAGTTGCTTGATCCTAATCTGTTCCAAACACTGATTTCTGACAGTGACTGTGGTATTCTGCAGCAGAAGCGTGGAAACACATTTCGGCCAGGATGTGAAAAATGACATCTGTACTGTTCATAAGGAGGTGTGAACAAATGCCAGTGTTGAAAATCTGTCGTAAAAATATTACTAATTTGCAAACTTACAAGGCTGTGTGGAAACTGCAGAACACACACTCATGACACTGTCATTTTATGGAGTTTCATCATGAAATTTTCAACATAGGCATTCTAGGATCTCTGCTCATGAACAGTGTCAGTGTGATTTTCTTAATATGTCCCCAACACCGATTTCCCATAGCGACCATGTTATTGTGCGCCAGAAGAGCGAAAACACATTTCAGTCAGGATGTGAAAAATGACAGCTGCACAAATCATAAGGAGGTGTGCCAAAATGGCAATGTTGAAAATCTGTACTGAAAATCTTGCAACGCTATGGTTACGAGCTGCAGGTGAACCCGCGCAACGCATATCTGAATACATTCATTTTGTGAATCTCTCACCACCAAATTCCAATATAGGCATTTTAGGACCTCTGCTAATGAACAGTGCCACTGTCATTTTTATAATGTGCCCTGAACATGGATTTCCCACAGCGACCACGGTATTGTGCGCCGGAACTGCGAAAACACATTTTGGTCAGGATGTCAAAAATGACAGCTGTACTGTTCATAACGAGGTGCAGAAGAATGTTAATGTTGAAAATCTGAAATGAGAATATTATTAATTTGCGAAGTTACAAGCGTGCGTGCAAACTGCACAACACACGCTCGTTACACAGTCATTTTATGGAGTATCGTCACCAAATTTTCAACATAGGCATTTTAGGACCTCTGCTCATATACAGTGCAACTGTCAGTTTTATCATGTGAAATACCGATTTCCACACCACTGGGCGCTTATTCTGCTGGAAGTGTGAAAACACATTTCAGCCAGGGTGTGAAAAATGACAGCTATGCTATTCACAAGGAGGTCTGGAAAATGCCAGTGTTGAAAATCTGGGGTGAAAATATTGCAAATTAGCAAGTTATGAGTTAATGCGTACCAACTGTAATGTACACTAAATAAAACAGTCATTTTGGATTTTCTCTGACTTCAACATAGGCTTTTTGAGAGCCCACCTATGAACACTGGCACTGTTGTTTCATTAATTGGTCCTGAAAGGTGATTCCACGCAGTGACTGTAAAATCACCTTTCGGAGCCAATTAATGCCATTACAGTGACAGAATTCATGAGGAGGGGTCCCAAAAACCCTATGTTGAAAATTTGGTGGCAAAATTCCTAAAAATGCCTGAGATATGCATCAAAGTTGAAAAAACCCTATTTATTCCATTATACAGCTTACCGGCATTTCCTCAGTTCGCGGTCAGCTTTGAAGAGTGCAGACGTGTTCCCAGTCCACCAAAGATCATCACACCAGACTCTGGAGGTAAGTATGGGGTGAAGGGGGTGTGGGGAGGCAGGGTGCACAGTGGGTAGGTGCGGGTTGTGGGAGGGGGGCCAGGAGATCACCAAGGGACCGCTTTCCTTTGTTACAGGTAAACAAAAAAAAGACATTGTGGGATGGTTTTTATTTATAGGCAATGTGGCACTCTGGGATGGGCTCCCAGTGTGCCAACTGAGTCTTTTCTTGGGGGGCCGCTGTAGCCCGGCGAGTTGGGCACCCTCATTGACACACACAACAACGGGGGATTATGCCAATGTGGATTGGGCACCCCATCGGTAGACAAGAAAAGTGGTGGGGTGGCGTTACATACTTTTGACAGGGAGTGGGCTCCCCCTTCGGCAAAATACATCTGGGGCACTGCAGCCGATGGGGATTGGGGCCTCCATCGGCAAGCAAATGTGTGTGGGGGGGCACATGCTGGCAGGGGGATTAGGTACCCCCTCAGCAGGGGAAGTTAATATTGTTTGGAGGTTAATATTGTTTGTGAACAGGCAGCAAGCCACTGCCATGTTCACAAACAATATCAGGGCTGCAAGGTCCCACCCTGCAATGACGGGTCACTCCCTTATTGCAGCGAATGGCTGACGCTGCAATGATGAGGTGGCCCCTGCTTACAGCAGCTACTTTTTCACAGGTTGGTGACACGCTGGCTGAACTAGTGTCAGCGGCAGCGTACCACAGCATTGGCTGAAGCGGGCAAAGCCTTTACAGGCTGTGGGGGCATTGGCCACAACAGTGCCGCGCCTCCACAACCTGCTTCTCAGAAAGCTGTCGCAATATGTTTCTTGCACATGCGCGCAATCAACATAAAAAATAAAACAATGAGTGCATTTCATCTGTATGCTAACAAATCTTATGCCATTTATAGTTATTTCATCAGACAACTGAGTATCAGTTTCTAACTGTAGTAGTAAACACATACTCTAACACTTCTATGTGTTTGTGTACCTTCAGACTGTGAGTAAGATGCACATTTACATTCAAATGTCAGCCTGATGTGTCTCTGCTCCCACTATTATGATGGGTAGAGTGCTTGGCTCTTAATAAATGTGCTACCAAGCTGATTCTAATTGCGAATGGGTTGGAGACCAGTGTAGTTTTTAAATATCTAAAATCTGGAGTGCGCACCTGATACGCATCCTGACTACAGAGGGTAAGAATGCATTGGCATTTGTGAGAAAGCATTTGTTTTTCATATTTCTCCTACCAGAATTGGAGCTTCCATAGTAAACTTCTTCTTACAGTGCACTTTATGGAAACAAATATGGTAATGAACCTTTCAGCAATAAGGCGGACTTGTCAAAACGCAGCAATCTATGTCAAAAACATTTACTCACTCCATAATGCACTCCTGCAAGCATGACAGCATCCCTGCTTCTTATTGTTCTTTCTGAATCTGGTCATATACAGTGTTACATTTCAGTTCATTTTCTGCTACAATGTTGCCATGTTAGAACATTTAATTGAATGTACTGGAGTTAACCCTGAAGCTCCAGTGTCACAGCCCAGTGTCTAGTGGAGAAGTGTTTTCATCCCTAAACTACTGTATATTCACATTTGACACTAATGGGCAACCTTTAGGCAATCGTGTATAAGAGGCTAAGGACTGAATAAACACGGGACAGAATTTGTCAAAGGGCTGTGCTGGACGCAGTCATGAAATGCCCCCAGAATTCAATGCAGCACATGGCTGCATCCACAGCTGTGCATAGACCGTAGTTTACAAAGTGAGTTGCATTGGGCACAGTAGCATTTGGGTGGGTGGTTCTGGGAAGCAGATGTGCATCCCCAGTAGGGGTGAGAGAAGGGGACCAGTGTCAGATCTGGTTCTGTTTTAATCTTGGGTCCTTTTTTCTGAGGTTCAGCAGCAGGATTCCAGTCCCTTGCTTCAGTTCACAATGTTGTAGTTGTCATGGAGGAACAGCAGTCTACAAATAGGTGTATATGATACCCCCCGGTCCTTTCCACCCTCCACCGCTTCCCAAGACACATTTTTTTTAAAGTCAGTTTTTGCGCCTCCTCTAGCAGATCTCACCACCTTCTGACCCTTTCAGCCATCATGCTGCTGTGGAGAAGGGGAGTTACTTGTTAGTTCCCCTCTTTACCCCAGTGAGGACATCTACATGACGACCAAAATCCAAGCTGCTGCATGCGTGGGCCCACCCAGTCACATGTCTAATGATGTCCTCCACTCCCACTCCACAGAGCACCATCTGTGCATCAGCAGGTGGTGGCAGCAGAGCAAGGTGTTACTTCCCTCCCTTCCTGGAGGAGGAGGAGAGCAACCACCAGGATGTTTGAGCCTCCTCCTCCTCCTGGCCAGCCCTCAGTGTCCCTGCCTCTTTCCTGAACCGGGGTTGCTGCCATCGCACATGGTAGCCATACAGCTGTGCTGATGGGCTAGCTATACCCCCAGCAGACATTATAAAAAGTATGCTGGCTTCTGGCACTGAGCCTGGAGTCAACCACGTCTTTTACAGACAACTTCCCAAGCCTGACCACCCCAGTCCCCAAAATACATTTATTACATAGATGGAGCCACTCAACCCCAGTTCATGACTTGGAGGGTAACAGCAAAAAAATCCAGGCTAGTTCAGTCATCCTCTCTCACACAATAGGCCAGTTCCAAGATGTATTCAGTCAGTTGGCTGTATTTACTTGTGGGTCACACAACCGTGATATGGGGTTGAGGCAGAGCAGTCTCAGTCTTCTTAGCACCATCAGTGATATAGACTGCTCCACTCCTGCACTGCCCAGTCACTCTCAAAATGAAACAGTGGACAAGAAGTTGGGCAAGGTAATGAAAAGGGCTGCAAAACCAGGTGCAGTGCTGCTGATGGGGGTTTCAACATGCCTGACATGGTCTGAAGTGCCCCAGTAGCAGTGAGTGCAAGAAACCAGAAGCTGGTAATAGCCCTATAGGATGAATTCCTGGTTCAGAAGGTGGTGGAGCTGACAAGGGAGGGGTCTATTCTGGATTTAGTCTCCACAAATAGGGACCGCATTGGAGAGGCCACAGTAAGGGAACCCCTTGAAAGCAGTGATCAACTCACCATGTGGTTTGGCATAAAACAGAGCTAGTAAGCAAGCATGGCAAAACTAAGGTTTTGGACTTTAGAAATGCTGATTGTGGCTGAATGAGGGGGGGTGAAGCAACTGCGTGCATGGATAGTAAATGGAAGCTGATTAAAAAAGAGAAGTTTCATGCAACAAGTCAATGTATTATAGAAGCAGCAGAAAACACGAGAAAGGCCTCACAAAAAATACAAGCTCAACCAAACAGATGAAAACAGGGAAGTGCAACAGACCAAGATGAGAGACACCAACAAGAGGGTTAATAGGGCAGAGTCTGAAGCAGAGGTGAGGATAGCAGAGGTGGTGATAAGGTGGATAAAGCATTCTTCCACTGCATTGGGGAGAAGTGCCACTACAAGGGGAGGACAGTAAGACTGAATATGGAGAAAGGGTGGGTGTAGGAGGATAGGGATAAAGCAGAAATACTAAGTCTGTATTTTTGTTTGGTATTTACAGTAGAAAACAAGGGGCCACCACCTGAATGTGGTCTCAAGGCTAAAAGAGTGGGTGGTCAAGTTTAACATGGAACCAGTCACTTAAGGGATGGTTCTGAGGGGTCTAAGCACTCTGAAGACTGACAGATCTATAGACCTGGAAGTGCTGCACCCTAGAGTGTTAAAACAAAATGTGGCAGGAGCTGGTCACCCGACTGGCAGACCCCTTCAATTGTTTGATGGAAACAGGAGTGGTGCCAGTGGATTGGAGATGAACCAGGGGAACTATAGACCAGTCCGTCTGACATCTATAGTGAACAAAAAACTTGAGCCCATTATTAAGAAGAGGATGTCATAGATGGGTATAGGAGTCAGTTAGCTATGGCCATGTATGACTTGCCATGTATCAGTGGAATTTCCTAGTGTAGACACTACCCAAGTAGGTGTCTAAAGATTTTTTTAAAGCTATCCATTGTTTCTCTATACACAATATTCGTTGGAAAGGAGTTCCAAGTGGTAATTACTCTTTGGTTAATCCAACCACTTATTTTCCTGGTTTTTGCTATCTCTCCTCTTAGTTGTATATTGTGAAACCTAGAATTTCTTTCAATCAGCAAGTTTTTCTTGGTTAATCCAACAAATTCCCAAAGTTGACTTGAAGTGCTTTATAAACGAAGCAGAGGTCTCCTCTCATGCGTCGATATTCTAAGAAATAAAGACCAGGAGTTTCCAATCATTCCTCATAGGTTCTATAATTTAGACTAAAAATCTTTCTGGTTGCTTTTCTCTGCGCTCTCTCTATTTGCTTGATGTTGGTTATATTCTGTGGTGACCAAAATGAGCCACAGTGTTCAAGGTGTGACCTAACCATCACTGTGTAAAGTGGCATAATAACATTAGAATCTCTAGTTTTTAGGTGTTTGAAAATGAAGCCTAGTATTTTATTACTTTTTTTAACTATTTCTTTGGTGTGACAGTCAAAAGTTAGGTTATTTATCACCATAATTCCCACATCTTTACCATGGATGTTGGAGATTCTGAATGCTAGTGTACTGCAGGACAAAACCCCCCCAAAAAAACCACAACATGGATAGACCATGGGGCGGTCATGTCAGACATTCTAGGGTTTCAGTGCTGTGGTGGGCAGGTGGATGCTGACATCATTTGCAGCATGCCAGTCATTTTTTTTTGGCCAATTTAACCCCTCCCACCACCAGTCTGATTGGAGCTGCCTGAGTGCTGGCCTTTGTGCAGGGGGGAAGGAACCACTGATATTCTAGGGAAACCTAGCTTGTGCTCCCCTGATACTGCAGATTGGTAGCAGTGAGGTGGGTTAAAATAAGATTGAGGTTCAAACAGTAGTAGTGGAACAGGCAAAGGGGAGAAGGGTCTCAGGGACTGCAAGCAGTAGGAAAAGTAAGAAGAATGAGAAGGCGTACAGGTGTAGGATCACAAAAGAGGATCTGGAGCTAGTTGGAAGGGGGTCTGCCTTAATACCAAGAGTCTGGGTAATACAATCAGTGAGAACCAGGCATTGGTGGCAGACACTGGTCTATTTATTTCCCCTTCCTGGCTGGCCCTCCTTCCTGCTGGTTCTCCCAGCCCCATCCCTCGGCTTCCTCTAGGACTTAACACTCCCATTTTCCCCCATGGCTTGTCCTCCATGGCAGAGTGGCGGGGAGTCCTCTCCACCTGCCAGGACTGGATCCAGATCACGAGAGGAGCCTAAGTCGCTGGGTGCGGGGCTTGTGGCAGATGGTGTTCATCCTGCTGACCAGGGTATTTTCCTGGTATTCCATCCCCTGAAGGTGTGGCATGCTATGACATCAGGGTGCACGCCACTTGCTACCATATGTTGCATAGCGATGTCTGCCCTTCCTCTGACCTGCTGGGCTGCCTTTCCCCCAGCTCCTGACAGGAGCCAGGCAAGCATTGGGCTGTTTCCCACCCTCCCCAAGAGAAGGAGAGCAATCCTGTGGGTGCTCGATCCTTCTCCCCCCCAGCCGGCCCTCCAACACCTGGTCTCACATCTGAACCCAGGTTGTTGGCTTCACAAGTGGTATCACTACCGCTGCACCAGCAGGCTGGCTTGGTTGGTAGCAGACACTGAGGTGGACCTTATAGCCATCACAGAAATTTAGGCCACAGAGAATAATGACTGGGACTTGTCAGTCCATTGTTGCACAATGTTTAGACATGACAGAGGGATAGGCAGAAGGGGAAGGCATATTCCTATATGTCAGGGAGGGTGTAGAAGCTGTGGAGGATAGATACAACAGGGGAAGCAAAGGGAAAACAGAGTTGCTGTGGGTTCACCTCATGATGCCCTCAGGCAAGAAAATATAGGTGAGATGATCTGTAGACCACCAGGACAAGGAGAAAAGAGAGAGAGAGAAATCTTGAGGAAGAGTGGGCAAAGGGAGTGAAGAAGGGGGAGTTGATAGTGATCTGAACCTGCTAGATAATCGACTGAGACATTCCAGTGGTTAGCCAGGCCCTGTTAGGTACATTGTAGGACAGCCTGCTACTACAGCTGGTTATGGAACTCACTAGACAGGCAGCCATTCTTGATGTAGTGCTTACCAACTTGGAGATGGTGGGTGGAGTGAGGGCAAGGGAGCCATTGGGGTCCAGCGACCATAACTCCATTTGGTTTAGGCTGGCCTCAGGAGCAGAATGCCTGTATCAAAAACTGAAGTCCTAGATTTCAGAATAGCAGACTTCAACAGGATGAGGGAGCTGGTCTGAGTCAAACTGACCAGGGTAAACAGCATCAGAGATGTAGAGAAAAGATGGAGGGCAATCAAGAGGACCAGTTTAGAGGCAACAAAGTCATGCATGAGAATTGTTACAAAATGAAACTGTTACAAGAGATCGATATGGTTCTCAGAAATGGTCAGAGAAGCAGTGGGAGCCAAAAAAATGACTTTCACCAGGTACAAAGAAAAGCAGGGGAAGGAGGAATGGAGAGAAAATAAAATAAAAATTGAAGAAGCAAAGAGGATGGCCAGGGAGGCTAAGGCAGACATGGAGCTGCATATTGCAGAGGGGGTCAAGGATGGGGAGATGGTATTGTTAGGCTACAAGTGGGGGAGGGTACTGGAGGAAGATAATCAGAAAGCAGCCATCCTTAACAATTACTTCTGCTCTGTCTTCACAAGGGAAGACAGTGGGCTCCTGTCTGAAAGTGGCATCAAGGCAGCTCTCAGGTACACTCCTGAAAGGAGGCAACCAGTATTTACCAGGGAAATAGGCTAGAAGGGGCTTGAAGTCCTAAAGATAGGAAACAAAAACAGGGCTGGAGTAGATGCATGTAAGGGTGGTCAATGAACTGGCTGAACTCCTAGTAATGCTATTCAATTGCTTAGTTCAAACAGGAGTAGTTCTGAAAGACTGGAGGGTAGTGGACGTAGTCCTGCTACACAAGGTGGGGGGGGTGGGGAGGCGACAAGGAGCAACCGGGGAACCCTAGGCCTGTCAGCCTTACCTCTGTAGTGGGTAAACTGATGGAGTCACTGATCAAAGAGGACCTTGTGGACTACCCAGAGAACAATGGCCTACAGGATAGTAAACAACATGGGTTTGTGGCAAGGTCTTGTCAGACCAACCTGATAGTTTTTGTTGACTGGGTAACAAAGGTAATAGATTACGTCCATGCCATAGATTTACTCTACTTCAGTTTCAGCAAGGCTTTCAATTCAGTGCCACACAGAAGATGGCTGAAGAAGCTGGAGAACCTGAATGTGGCTAGAGACATAGATGGATAGGGAACTGGTTGAAGGAGAGACAGCAGAGGGTGGTGGTAAACAGGATCAAATCAGAAGTGAGGGATGAGTGGGGTACCGCAAGGATCTGTCCTGGGTCCTGTCCTCTTCAGTATGTTCATCAGTGACATTGGAGAGGGCATCCAGGGCAAGTCGTGTCACTTTGCAGATGACACGAAGCTCTGTGGTAGGGTGGATAGTGACAAAGGGATCAGGGAGATTCAGAATACTGCAAAGGCTAGAAGGGTGGTCTAAGGTTTGGCACTTGAAATTCAGTGCCAGAACTGCAAGGTTATGTGGGGGATGCAGGACAGAGTACTGGATAAGAAGGGTTAAACTGAGCATTACAGCAGAGAAAAGAGACTTGGAAGTTATTATTAGTAACTCCCTCAAACAAGAATCAAGCCTGTGTAGTAAGGGGATGCTGGGGTGTATCGGAAAGGGTACTGACAGCAAGAAAAAAGAAGTACTACTACCTCTACATAGGTCAACGGTGATGATGCACCTGGAATACTGTGCTCAGCTCTGGAGTTCACACCTGAGCAAGGAAAGGCTGGAAACAATGCAGCAATGGGTGAACCAAGATGATTCAGGGCCAACAGGACACATCTTATGAAGATCATCTCAAGGCACTGAACGTGTACTCACTGGAGATCTAGTGAGAGGAGGGATATGATAGAAACCTTCAAGTTCCTGAAGGGAATAAACAGGTTGAACTGTGGGGAGCTGTTTAGCATGAGTATAGTCATGAATCCAAGGTCACAAGTGGAAAGTAGGGGGAGAAAGTTGAAGAGGGATGGGAGGACGCTGTGTTTTACAGAAAGGGTGCTGGAGCTGTGTAACAGTTTGCCAGAGGTGGTGGTAGGTGCCAAGACTATAAATGGGTTCAAGCATGGGTGGGACAGAGTAAATGATGTGGTTGTTGCTTAGATAGGTAGCAGTAGGGTGGAGAGTCGGGGGGACTGGGGAATAAAACTGCATGGACAATAAGTCCCAGGGCAGCTAAGGAACTCTGGGCAGACTAGATGGATCTGTGGTCTTTTTCTGTATGTTTCTACATTGCATAGTCATCCGTGACGTGAGGACCACTGCTGCCCCTGATAGGAGGTGCTACAGTATCAGGCAGCACTAGGTCCCCCCGGCCAGAATACAATACCTCTGAATCCCACCCTGAGCCCCAGTGGTTTAGAGTAGGGGAGTGAAGCTTGAGACTCTAACTTGGGTCTTCCCTTTAGGCATGCAGTGCACTATTAGCATTTGACTCCAGTCCAGGCCTTAACTGTACTTTTTACAATTTGGAATTAAAAAGTAAAACATTTTATTTGTTTTTAAAAAGTCTTAGAATCAAATAATTGCTGCCTACATAGTGCACCAGCTGAAATACTTAAGATGGTGGATTAAATGGCACTCTGACCCCTGTAATAAGTTGAATTAGCTCAAGAGACATGACCAGCTATGTAGCTTCCGTTTTGTATTAACAGACATTTGAACACTACACAGGCATCAGCAGCAGCAAAAAAAGGAAGATGATATCAGTAACTGGGTTACACTCTGAAAGGGACAATCTTCTGCAAGGCTCCTCTTTTTTGCAACAACAGGGCAACCTGGTAAACATTTGTAATAGTCCTGCACATTTCCCTAATTATAATGTTACATTTTGAGTGAAGATATGGGATGAATGAATGAGAAGTACTGCTTGAAGATACCATTCTTGTGAGAATTTACAGTAGCTTTACATCCCCGTTTCTGCTTATCTGCTACCCTACACAGCAAAAACATTGTAGGCCCAAGGCTATAGGCTACAGCTTAGTGATAAAGCTGAATTGTATTACATGGCACATGAATGTATTATATTCTCATTCTGACAGTATTTAAAAGGGTGAAAGGTTATTTTCTTCAATAAAATAAGTCTACATATTCACGTAAACCATTTTGTAATTTTTATTTTTATACAAATGCTGGTTAATGTGATTACCACCTGTTTTATTTTCCTGGTACTACTGATTATATGACCACTGCTTGAAGGATACTTTTGGCAAAAACAGGTTATTCCGAAGTCCTTCATGCTGCAGAACCTTGCTTTAATTTTTGTAGGCATTTTAATTAACAACGAGATATTTTCAGCATGTGTGTGGGCAGTAGCACTCCTGCTTCTGTAAGCTTCGGACTGACAATCAGTCTTTGATATTTAAGATATGTTGCAGTGACATCAGTAATAATTATTGCAGGCTAGGAAGTGTAGAGATTAACTGCAGAGCATGAAACTAGCGAGTGGTAATAACATGGCTCCATCAGTGAGATATCAACCTAAAAAAATTTAAACATTTAAAGCATTGCCTTTCATGGTCCTGGGGAGCAATGATTATCCTCTGTGAGTTGCAGTTTATTTTTTTAATTCTTCGGTAACCAGGTAAGGCCCATTAAACACAAGCCCTGTTTTCAGGAGTGACCGGGAGCACTGGGGAGGTTAAGTGACTTGCTCAGGGTCACACAGTATGCAAGTGGAGGTTGTGGGAATCAAACTCAGTTCTACTGGATGCACCAAGCTGATTCACAGCTCATTACTTTAACCTCTAGGATATACTGCCAGCCCCGAAATTACTTTCTTTATGGTCTGTGTATCCCTACCATCCTACCTACTAGTAGATAAAACTGGGACACAAGCACAGATGCAAAATGCCTGTAGACCCTGTGGGCCTGATTTACAAAGCTCCCCTGAATGGCTCAAGGGACTTGCACCACAAGGAATGGCGCAAGGTGTGGCTTACACCAAAAGATGCAGCGGGAACAATTCACAAGCAGCCTGCAACAAACACAGGCTGTGTGCGCCAAAGGGGACTTGCATCACAAAATGGGCTGCAGCATGGTACTAGGGGGCTTGTGACAGATGCAAGCTGCCATATCCTCTAAATTGGGATTCATAAAGCCCTCCCAGAGGGCAAAATTCTAAGTACCGTTAGACCAGTCAGAGTAGAAGTGTGTCCTCTGGGAGGATTAGAGACCTTGCGCCAACCCGGAGCCCACCTCTGGTGGGAGGGAACATGTGCTGTGGACTCCTGTCCCTATCCCTGATCTTCTTGTATTGAAGTACATGTCACTGTCCCTAGTGATCTAGTAGACCCCCCTCCCCATCCTCGATCTGCCTGTAGTTAAAAAAATGTCACTGTCCCAGGTGATCTAGCAGATCCCCCATCCATGATCTGCCTGTAATTAAATACATATCACTGTCTGTGGTGGTCTAGTAGCTCCTGCACCCCAGCAGGCAGTGCCTCACCACCCCGCTTCCCCCATCCCATCCCCGAACATGTGACTGGCACAGCCCTCCACTGTCCACCACGGCTGGCTGCCGACTGAACTGTCAATGAGAGCGTACTGTATACAGTATGTGCTTATCAACAGTTCAGTTGGCAGCCGGCCATGGTGGAGAGTGGAGGGCTGTGCAAGTTGCTGGTTCAGGGGGATGGGACGGGGGGAAGTGCGGTAGTGGGGCACTGCCTGCTGGGTGGGGGGGGTCACTAGACTAGCACAGATGGTGTTATGTATTTAATTATGGGCAGATGGGGGATAGAGAGGGGGGTCTGCTAGACCAACATGGACAATGACATTTATTTAAATATGAGTAGAACGGGGACTGGGAGGAGGGTCCACCAAAGCACCAGGGTGGAGATGTATTTTGTGCTTGGTGTACTTGTCACTGTCCATGGCACAGCAGCTGTCTGACCATCCTGCAGCTTGTGGAAACCTCACAGATGCACTGTCTGTTTGACGCATGGTCAGTTGCTGCAAGCTGCAGGACCCTACCCTATAGTTAATTGAGCACAGGGTCCCTGGCACACTGGCTGTCGGCGCAAGCTGCCTTTGGTGCAGCTTGCTCCGACCTTTGTGAATCAAGCCCTGTGTGTTTCCACCTTGGTCCTCACAAGTAGATGACGTGTGGGCTCCAGCAGGGGGTGCTGCATTTCTTTGATGCATTTCTCTTCACAGCTGGATAAAGCAGAAGACAGATGGAGACTATTTTGGGACCTACAGTATATCCCTTCATCTCAAATGACAAGGCTCTGGCCACACTCGATCCTGCTTGAAAGGAAAGGGCAGCGCTGGATGTGGCAGTGGTAGGTGCTAACTTTGGGAATAAGCTGGGGAGTACCATATGTAGCTCGACTTTATTGAGAGGTTGGGAAGTTGCTAGGTGGTTGCTAGGGACCTTTAAAATCCTGATGCCTCTGATGCCCCCGATGTGTGTTTTGTTTGGGGGTTAGGTGGCATTTTTAATAATTAAGGCACAAAAGTGTGGTGCCTCTTAGCGAGCAAGCAGGAAGGTAGTTGGTGTCCAGTGCTTGCAGTTTGGCAAGAGTTATGTCCATCTCCCGCCTCCTCCTCTAGGTAGTGACCAATCCCTTTTGGCTCCCAGCTTGGCTACTTCATCCTCATCCAGCCACCACTCACCACTGGTCCTGTAGCGGATGCCTTCAGAACATCAAATGCCACTAGCAAGATTGCACTGAGTATAGATTTTTTTCCTCCACAGTACACCGCAGATCTACACCTAGAAAATAATAAAAACTACCTCCAACACTTCTCTCACTTTCGGACCCTGTCTACCGTTCACCTCTAAAACCTATCTACAATGTAACAATTAAAACAAATTAAAAATTTCTGCACCTGCTGGACAAATAGAATGTCCAGTAAGCTAAAATTAATTTAAGGATTCTTCACTGCTTTGTCTTAAAAGAGTTCTTATCATAAAAGGTAAGAGGGAATTTACAAGTATGCTCAGCTAGAGCACAGCCAGACAGCAGCAGAGCCTGACAGCCATCCCCCTTCCCATTAGAATAAACTTTACAGCAGTAGTGGTTAAGGTCAGCCAATGAGCATATACTATGTACTGTACACACTCACTGACAGTTCACTTGGTGGCTGGCTGTGGTGGTGGTGTGAGGAGGGCTGTGCCAGTCACCAGCTTCGGTCAGGCTGGGGGAGGGAGTGGGGTGGTGGGTCACTGCCCAACAGGTTGGGGGGGCCACCTGACTGCCAGGAACTGGGGACATAAGTTGTATTATACGGATCAGGGCTGGGCAGTGGGGACACACTTGACTACCAGGGAAATCGAGGTTTTATTTTTTATTATATGTGTGATTGGGGCTGGGGAGGGAACCACTAGACTACCAGGGAAACAGTGATCAGGGATTACTTTTTTATTATATGTGTGATCAGTACTGGGGAGGGGAACCACTAGACTACCAGGGAAACAGTGATCAGGGATTACTTTTTTATTATATGTGTGATTGGGGCTGAGGAGGGGTGAACCACTAGACTACCAGGGAAACAGTGATCAGGGATTACTTTTTATGTTCGCTTGCGCGCATGCGCAAGGGAACGTCTTGGGAGAATGGGACACTTTGGAGGTGTGCCCCTTCCCTGCAATCCCCTGCTCCATTGAGCAGGCGTGGCAGTCCTGCACCAATCCGGCGGTGGTGCTGTGTGACAGTGGTGGTCTTCTCTTCAAAGAAAACCACCGCTGTCATACACAGCTACCGCATCACGCCGCCCCCATCTTTGCTGCCATGCTGGGAGCCCACCCCAGCGTGGCCAACATCCAGCGTCGTCTGCCACGATGAGGGTGCCCAATCCCCTGTCGGCTCCAGGCCCCCCAGCCATCCTTCTGCCACGCTGGCAGCCCACCCCAAGCGTGGCAGCGTCCTGTCCAGCGTGGTTTGCCCGATGGGGTGCCCAATCCCGTCAGCTCCACGGCCCCCCAGCCATCCTTCTGCCATGCTGGAGCCCATCCTAGCGTGGCAAACGCCCCATGTCATCTGTTTTTTTTTTTTAAACCTGTAATTGAAACGGTCCCACGGCGCTTCTCCCAGGCCCTCCCCACAACCCGCACTCCACCCTCTGTGCACTTCGCCTTCTCACACCCCGGCCACCCCATACTTACCTCCGAGCTTGGCGAACGATCTCGTGGACCGGGAACACGCCTGCACTCTTCAAAGCCAACCGCGAACTGTGGAAATGCCGTAAGCTGTATAATGGGCCAGAGAGAGGGTTTCAACTTTATTGCACATCTCAGGTATTTTTAGGAATTTTTGCACCAAATTTTAATACGGGTTTTTGGGATCTTTTTCATGAATGATGTCACTGTCATGGCGCTATTCGGCCCGAAGGTGATTTCGCAGTCACGCGCAAAATCGCCTTTGGGCCCGAATAATGCCATGACAGTGACATCATTCATGAGAAGGGGTTCCAAAACCCCATGCTGAAATTGGTGCAAAAATTCCAAAATGACTGTTTTACGAGCGGCGCTTAGCAGTTCCTACGCATACCGTAAGTTCGTGAATTTTCATTATTTTCACCCAGATTTTCAACATTGCCATTTTACCACACCTCCTTATGAGCAGTACAGCTGTCATTTTTCACATCCTGCCCAAAACGTGTTTCCGACCATGTAGCACACAATGGCACAGTCGGTGTGCGAAATCAATGTATGGGACAAATTAAGAAAATCACTGTGACACTGTTCATTAGCAGAGGTCTTAAAATGGCTATGTTGAAAATTTGGTGAAAAAATTCCTAAAAATGACTGTTTTACGAGCATGCGTTGCGCAGTTCCTATGCATGCTCGTAGGTTTGCAAATTTTTAATATTTTCACTCCAGATTTTCAACATTGCCATTTTACCACACCTTCTTATGAGTAGTACAGCTGTCATTTTTCACATCTCACCCAAAACGTGTTTCCGCCCATGTAGCGCACAATGGCGCAGTCTGTGTGCAAAATCAATGTATGGGACACATTAAGAAAATCACAGTGACACTGTTCATGAGCAGAGGTCTTAGAATGGCTATGTTGAAAATTTGGTGAAAAAATTCTTAAAAATGACTGTTTTACGAGCGTGCATTGCGCAGTTCCTACGCATGCTCGTATGTTTGCGAATTTTCAATATTTTCACTCCAGATTTTCAACATTACCATTTTACCACACCTCCTCATGAGCAGTACAGCTGTCATTTTTCACATCCTGCCCCAAACGTGTTTCCGCCCATGTAGCGCAAAATGGTGCAGTTGGTGTGCGAACTCAATGTATGGGACACATTAAGAAAATCACAGTGACACTGTTCATGAACAGAGGTTTTAAAATGGCTGTGTTGAAAATGTGGTGAAAAAATTCCTAAAAATGACTGTTTTACGAGTATGCGTTGTGCAGTTCCTCATGCGCTCGTAAGTTTGCAAATTTTCAATATTTTCACTCCAGATTTTCAACATTGCCATTTTACCACACCTCCTTATGAGCAGTATAGCTGTCATTTTTCATATCCTGCCCAAAACATGTTTCCACCCATGTAGCGCACAATGGCGCAGTCGGTGTGCGAAATCAATGTATGGGACACATTAAGAAAATCACAGTGATGCTGTTCAAGAGCAGAGGTCTTAAAATGGCTATGTTGAAAATTTGGTGAAAAAATTCCTAAAAATGACTGTTTTACAAGCGTGCATTGCGCAGTTCCTACGCACGCTCGTAAGTTCGCGAATTTTCAATATTTGCACTCCAATGACTTCCAAATTGCTAAACAGCACGTAGAAGCAAGCAACATTTGGCACTGACAAATGCTTGTACTTCTTTGTCACTGATTTTTTTAAGCCATGTCCAAGGGCCAAATACCACTGCAAATACCTGCAAGCGAACGTTCGGCATTGACAAATGCTTGTTTATTATATGTGTGATTGGGGCTGGGGGCGGGGACCACTAGACTACCAGGAAAACGGTGATCAGGGATTACTTTTTATTATATGTGTGATCGGGCTGGGAGGGAGAACCACTAGACTACCAAGGACAATGGGATCAGGGATTTATTTTTTTTTATATGTTTGATCGAGGCTGGGGAGGGGGGGAACCACTAGATTACCAGGGACAACAGGAGCAAGGATTTATGTTTTATTATATGTGTGATTGGGGCTGTGGGGGGGGACCACTAGACTACCAGGAAAATGGTGATCAGGGATTACTTTTTCATTATATGTGTGATCGGGACTAGGGTGGGGAGAACCACTAGACTACCAGGGACAACGGGATCGGGGATTTATTTTTTATTATATGTGTGATCGGGGCTGGGGAGGGGGGAACCACTAGACTACCAGGGACAACAGGAGCAAAGATTTATGTGTTATTATATGTGTGACTGGGGCTGGGGGGACCACTAGACTACCAGGGAAATGGTGATCAGGGATTACTTTTTTATTATATGTGTGATCGGGGCTGGGGGTGGGGGAACCACTAGATTACCAGGGGAAACGGTGATCAGGGATTACTTTTTTATTATATGTGTGATCGGGGCTGGGGAGGGGGAACCACTAGACTACCAAGGACAATGGGATTGGGAATTTATTTTTTATTATACATATGATTGGGGCTGAGGAGGGGGGAACCACTAGACTACCAGGGAAACAGTGATCAGGGATTACTTTTTTATTATATGTGTGATCGGGGCTGGGGAGGGGCGAACCACTAGACTACCAGGGAAACGATAATCAGGGATTACTTTTTTATTATATGTGTGATTGGGGCTGGGGGGGGGACCACTAGACTACCAGGGAAACAGTGATCAGGGATTACTTTTTTATTATATGTGTGATTGGGGCTAGGGAAGGGGAACCTCTAGATTACCAAGGACAATGGGATTGGGGATTTATTTTTTATTATACGTTTGATCGGGGCTGGGGAGGGGGAACCACTAGATTACCAGGGACAACAGGAGCAAGGATTTATGTTTTATTATATGTGTGATTGGGGCTGGGGGGAGACCACTAGACTACCAGGAACAATGGGGAGTGGGAGGGGGTTTTACTGCTAACACAGTGCTCGGGGCTAGAGAGGGACCGCTGTACTGCCAGGGTTCCCTGCCCTTACTAGTGTGCAGCTGGGTCTGCACAATAGTTAGGGCAGGGTTTCAGAAGTGTAAATCTGCACTGCTGCTGGGGGCCAATTTGTGCTTCTGAAATGTTTAAATATTGTGCTGCACCACATATGCATGGGGACCCCTCATTTGCATAGGTGCAGCATAATACTGTACATGTCGGTGCTGTCGGGGGTGCACCGCGCATCTGTGCCCTTTGAATATGGGCACACTCCTGATAGCTGGTGCATTTCCAGGTTTAGGTGGTGCATCATGGGATGAGCTGCCCACATTTTTTGAAAATGGGGCCCTTAATGTGTGACTTAGTTGTAGTTTTATTATTGTGATGTTAATGTCCCACATTTACACTACAATAGTAGAAAAAACAAAACCATAAACATCAAGGCAGTTCAGTGGACAGTGTTTTTGGTTTTGAACATACACACTCCCTTGAAACACACACACACACACACACACACACACACACAGCTGTTACAACAGTTATGCACACAAAGGGTGTGAGTGTGATTAGTAGGACATGGCAGCTGTGCTGCAATATTTCATTTTCAGTGAGATCCTGCTTTTACACATTTTTACAGTGTATTTAGTAGAATTAGCACAGCCAAAATGCAAAATCTCATTTTTACTGGGGTCCTGCTTTTATATGTTTTTTTAAACATATCTTATTAAGCAAGGCAATCAGAAACAGCAGTACATACGTATCAGCAATTCATGAATTTACATTCAGACATGCACAGGAAAGTTTAGGCCAACCAAAGTCAAAGACAAAAAGAACAGTTGGAATAATCAGCATGTGATGTGTAGATATAGGTCTTTAATGAGGAAACAAATGGTACAACGTAGTTACCTAGGATGGGTCAGTTAACATGCAGTATCTCATTTTCAGTGAGGTCCTGATTGTATCTGTTGTTACAATGTATTTCCTCGATAGCGACCAGCTGAGATGCAGTATTTTGTTTTCAGAGGGTTCTTGCTTATGGCGAATGCAGGTACTTTAGTTATTTATATAATTTGTCATATCAGTAGAAGACGGGGATTTATGATGCCAGCATGGGACTACGGAGCTAGTGAGGTGCTAACATCATAGAGAGCATCCTAATATTGTATACAATGTATTTACCCAGGACAGCTTAAATGACTTGCAACATCTAATTTTCAGTGGAATCCCAC
The DNA here is from genome assembly GCA_016271365.2 of Neoceratodus forsteri. Taxonomy (NCBI): domain Eukaryota; kingdom Metazoa; phylum Chordata; order Ceratodontiformes; family Ceratodontidae; genus Neoceratodus; species Neoceratodus forsteri. The sequence continues at coordinate 256,612,862 of JADMNL010000025.1, forward strand.
AGCTACCTGCAGTGTGAAGTACAATAGCCCCTGAGAAGTAAGTAACAGTGCTGGTTTAGTACAGGCACATTGATCACACATACAGTACAATAACAATGCAAAAATAAACCAATTAATGCAAAACCCAAACTCCGTTTATGATTTTGGTACAGTAACACAGCACTTTAGCATTGCAAGACATAAAGGCTTCAGTTTAAAAATGTCTCATGAAGTTAAAGAGCAGAACTGGATTTTCAGCCTGTCCAAAATCAGCACAGCTTTGGGGAAAAACTACCCCAAGTGGGGCTTCACTTCTGGAGCCTCAGATTTCCCTGCAGGCACCACATTTTCAAAGTGGGAGCTGGTTTATGACCATTTCCCCAGTTTACAGCAGCTTGTGGCTTTTTTTCTCTGCAGCTGTACCAAAATGGTATGACTAGAGGAAGCAGGCATATTATCTACCACAGCAGCGCAGACTGAAAGTGTGAAAGTCTATGTGCGGGGATTTCAGACCACACTGGCCTCTGCAGAGTGGGACTTAGTCCCAGGAGGACTGAAAAATCCAGCTCCAGATGTTTACTTCTAATAGACAACTGATTATTTTATTTATTGTATTTTGACGTGTTAGTAATTACTTTATTCTTTTATAACAACATATTTATTGGTGCAGTGAAACAAGTGGGTTTTTACCTTTGCTTTTTACACTGCTAATGAAAAAGAATTCAGAGGAAATCTGGTATTGTGATGTCAGAAACTAGCAGCTACGTAGGAGCCCATTGTATTTCAATGAGAAACTAAATAGATGCTTCTGTCTTTTTCAAAAGAAATGGAAACTTCTTTCAGCGACAAACTTTGACTTTTATGTGTTTGCACTATTGTGGTCTATCTGTATGATTTTACAATTTTTTTAAACAAATAATTGGCTTCTCTTTCCTTCTTTCCAAGTAAAAATCTGGTTATGAAATCAATTTCACCTGCTAAATTACAACAAAAGATCAGAGGTTATCACAAATCACATATTTCTATTAAATATATAATAGTTGGTAGCAGAAAGTGTTATTTCTCTGTAAAAATCTGAACACAGGTTTTCAGTCTCCCATTAAGATGCACTGCCAGCCTTGCCAGTAAGCCTTTTCTGACTTCATAATACAAGAATTCCATTGGATTCTTTTTTTGCTAGTAGTTGAACATGTAATTAAAGAAACAAATAAAAGCAAACAAAATGATTACAGAGGCATCTAGAGGCCCCAAGCCTTCATTCTTTAAGATATACATCCTTATTAAGCACTTGCTCCTTAAGCTGAAGCCTTTGTCTGATCCTCAACTACCTTCCTCAGATGTTGCAGGGGGTTAAAACTGAAGCCTTTATGTGGTGGCCTAGCGCATTTCTTCTACGCAGTGAAGCATGAAGCTGTATTAACCCTTGTTGTGCCATGGACTGACATAACAGTCCAGGATTCCTATACCATCTCATTCTGTCATGACGACAGCGTAGGGTTAAACTTTCTTTTCCTCATGCAGAAAATAGTGCATTTGGGGGGCCTGCACTGTACTGAATGGATGGGAGGTGTTGAGATGTTATTCAGCTCCAATCTGTGGACATAGGCTGTGCTGCTTTAGGAGAAATATTCAAGACATTCCTGAAGCCCCCTTCTCTACTGGTATAATCACACTACATTAGCATAGCTCTGCTATGCAGCCATGAGCACAGTTGTTGCTCTTTAAGATAGTTATTACCTCTTAGGAAAGGGACCTGAGAGTCATCATAAGGGAAGGTAGGGGGGTGGCTGTGGAGGACAATGGGGGGATGATCAGACTGGTGGGGATTGACAGGAGGGAAGGTTGGAGGGCAAGGTTGAGGGGGACCAGTCATGTCTTGAGTTAGACCTTGAGAGTGAGTAGTGTGGTGGGGTGATGGGGAGGAGGATGGGGAAGGGGGAGGCAGAGGAGTAATCTTGGTGGACATAGAAACATAGAATTTGATGCCAGGTAAGGACCACTTGAGCCACCTACTCTGCCCATTTGTCCTGTCTATACTGTCACCACAGATCCTCCTCGATCTTTAGCACCCTCCCCCCTGCTTCCCAGCTAAGATTCCCTTGTGCCTATCCCATGCATGCATGCATGAAACCCACTACTGTTTTTGCCCCAACTGTTTCTGCTTGAAGACAGTTCCAGGTATCCACCACTCTTTCAGTGAAGAAGTACTTCCTCACATCTCTCCTACATGTGCCAACACCTTCTCACCACAGGTACCTATGGCTGCCCCCACTAAATCCCACCTCAAGTCAGTAATCCCATTGCCGTAGTCTGTACTTACTCTCTAGCACATCTTAACCCTGTCACTGTTCCACTGGGTAGCCTCGACCTTGCACTTCACTGACCCACCTCCCTCTCCCATGGCACTCCCACCCCCACCTCTCTTCCCTACCCCTACCCCTCCACCTCCTACCCCCATCCACCCTTTCCTTTTACCATTACCTCTCCATCTTCTCTCTCTTCTCCTCCCTCTGTCTACTCTACTGATTTTTGTCTTTCCTTGAAGGGCATACATTGTACAATGCCTCAGTATAGTGTAACCATGAACTTTATCTGTATTGTTGTACCGTAACATGTGTTTGTATATTTGCTACCGAACCACTCTGTATTTGAATGTTTATGTATCACTCTGTATTTGTTAACTGGTATAAAACCAATTAACGAGCATCCGCTTACTGGTGCTATCCAAGATTTCAGAATAAATAAATAAATGAAAATGATTAATAATTAATTAATACATTTTCCCCTGTCCAACTTCATTGCATGTCCCCTTGTTCTTGTACATTTTCCGCTGAAAAATACTCCCCTTCTGTACCTTGTTCAACCCTATTAGGTATTTGTAGGTCTCTGTCATGTCCCCCCTCTCCCTCCTGTCATTCAGGGTGTACATATTGAGGTCCCTCAGTCTGGTCTCACAGGGCTTCTGATGCAGCCCCTGCACCATTTTACATGCCCTCCTGTGGACAGCCTCCTCCCTGTTTATGTCCTTTCAGAAATATGGTCTCCAGAATTGGACACAGTACCCAGGTAGAGTCTCACCATTGATCTATACACTGGCATCCATCATCACCTCCTTCCTTCTGCTGGCGATACCCCTCCCTATGTACCCCAGCATTCAACTGGCCCTACCTACTACTTTTTGTACTGCCTCGTCACACTGAGGTCATCAAATATGATCACGCCAAGTTCTCTTTCCTGTTTGGTGACCATCAACACTTCTTCCCCCATTTTATACTCTACTTCTGGGTTTCTGTGCTCTAGGTGCATAATTCTGCACTTTTGGCAGGTCACCCTCCCTTCCACTGAATGAGTTCCGTTTACCAACACCCTCTACCACCTATCCATTATTCAATTTCCTACCCAGTTTGCCACTTAGGACCCACCCCTAAGCTGCCCAGTTTCCTTATAAGTCCCCTGTATGGTATGATGTTGACAGCCTTGCTAAAGTCTAAGTAGGCCACATCCACCAATCCCTGCCCCCCCCCATCCATTTTCCTGGTCACCCAGTCAAAGAAATCTGTCATGTTTATCTCAGATGACCCTCCCCTTTTTTTTCTTCAGCCCTCCTGGCCCACCACTCCTTTGGGCTGCCAAGGGCCCGTGCTACCAGCACCCCCCATTGCCAGCTCACTGCCCCATCAAACCTTGAAGCCTTGTTGACCCGATGTATCCCTTCATCGGGGTGGGAACCACCTCTAATGGTGCCACCAGGAGAGGAGAGGAGAGGAAATTGGCCCAATGGGTACTTTCTTCGACGCTGGACTCGGCGGGGATACAGTGGGCTTTGTGGCAGATGGGGGACTGGCAACCATCATCCAGCTGGCCAGGCAGCCCATTTTTCTGCTTGTTTTACCTGCCCTGTCCACCCACCACCCTCGGTGCAGCTGCATACTGCGGCTTCCATGGTAGCACGCACAGGTGGCACATGGTCACCCATGCCACATCATGTGTTGCCCCAGTGGGCCACCAGGAGCCACTCCAGAGTGGTGCAGATTTACGCCCTCCCCCTCCTGTGAGGAGAGTGTCTGCTGGATGCTCTGACCCCTCCCTGCTGGTCTCTGTGTGCCGGGTGATCCCCCCATCGTCATCCATGATGGAGACCTCCCCACTTGAATCCGTTCTACCTCAGATATTGCAACCTGCTGGATTCAAGATACTCCACAATCCTTTCCTTTAGCAGTGACTCCCTAAACTTCCCCACCACTGATGCCAGACTGACCAGCCTATAGTTGCCAGCCTCCTCCCTTCAACTGCTTTTTGAAGTGGGACTACATCTGCCCTCCTCCAGTCCTCTGGAACCACTCCTGTTTCCAGTTAATTGTTGAACAGGGCTGTCAGAGGTGCAGCCAGTAACTCCCTGAGCTCCCTCAACACCCCTGGGTGCACCCCGTCCAGCCCCATAACTTTGTCCACTTTCAGATTTGAAAGTCCTTTCAGGACTCTCTTCTCTGTAGATGGACTTGTGACCACCTTCCTCCCTCTCCCTAGTGTTCCTGCAGCTTTTATGTGGTCCATCTCCTTCTCTTCTTGTATGAAGACTAAACAAAAGTATCTGTTCAGGATATCTGCTTTTTCCTGATCCTCCTCTGCACAGTCCCTCTGCCTGTTTTTAACCTCACAGTCCCTCTGAGAGTCAGAGCTAAACAAACTTTCCATACTCTACAACTGAGTAGCTCGCTTTGCAACAAACTCCTCCCCTAGGAGGCATCACTGTGAGGCTCTCTCTGACCTAAACTGGCCCTCCCTACGGCATAAGCTGGCCTATTCTATGGCCTGTCTGGCCTTTAAATTCACCTCCTTAGGCCACCTGCCTCACCTGAGTGGGCTACTCACCCCTAAAGTCCATTGCCGAACCCTCCGGTCCGCAGCAAGTCGTCCCCTTGCCATCCCTCGCGTTCGCACTAACCAAGGAAAGCGCTCCTTTCATTACGCGGCTTCCTATTTATGGAACACCCTCCCAGCAAGTTTACTTGACAAACCTACTCTCCTAGGGTTTAAATCTGGCCTCAAAGCGTACCTCCTGGAACTCAGCCTCTGTGGTTGTAATCACTAGACCATGTCCCTGACCTACCCCCTTGCTACCTTCTGCTGATCCATGCCTTCCACCCCTGAATCGCCTATGAAAAAAGCTAAAAATACTGTTTACTTGACTTAAGCACCTATTTAACCTTGTGATTCCTGCTGTCCCTGTACCCCACGTTTGTTACCCACTCCCTGACTTGTACCTGCTATTAATCTACTGTACCCCAATGTTTATGTATGCACTCACTGTAACTAAATATGTATTTCACTCAATCCTACTGTATTTTACATCTATGTATGTAGTCATTGTAACTAACTCTGGGTCGCCCCTGAAAAAGGGATCTCTGATCTCAGTGGGCTTACCCAGTTACCAAAATCTAAATAAATAAATAGTCATCCTCTTTTCACTTATGTAACTAAAAAAGATCTTGTCCCGTTTAGTACCCCCTTGTGGTATCTTTTCCTCAGTTTACACCTTTGCACTTTAGTCTTCACTGCTTTGCCTACTTCCCTGTGCTTCTCCTGGTACATCTCTGTATCCTCTTCTGTCTGTGTCTCTTTGTATTTCCTGAATGCTACCCTTTCAGCCTTTACCTTTACAGCCACTTCCCTTGAAAACCATAGCAGTCCTTTTTTTTTCCTCCTGTTTTTGCTTACTTCCATTGTGCAGAGGTTTGTTGCCTTCACTGTGCCATCTCTTAACTTGGTCCATTGTTCCTCCAGCACTCCCCCCGGTCATCTCTGAGGCATTCACACATTATTTTTTAAATCTGTCCTCCTGAAGTCCTCCAGGACACTCATCCTAGGGTGATTTGCTTTCGCTGCTGCCCTTCTGTTGAACCACACTGTACAGTGATCACTGGACCTCATGTGGCCTCCTTCTTGATGTCTGCATCTCAACAATGAAGGGAATACACTGGGGAAGGAAGGGGGATGCCTATACTGATAGGAAGATGTGTTTGCTGGAGGTGAAATCAAAGAGGTGGAAGTAGTGTAGGAGAAGTTCAGGGCCATGGAGAGAAATCTGTAGGGGGTGGGTACTGTCCACATTGGTAGCCTTTTTAAGTGCTGCCGTTACCTAGAGCCGGCACAGCTAGGAAGAGGAGGATAGAGGATTTTAATAGCTGGCTACAAGAATGGTGCAGGGGGAAGGGTTATGGTTGTGTGGAAGGTTGGGAGGGGACCTGGAGGGATAAAACTCTATATGCACCAGATAGGCTGCACCTCAGCAGATGGTGTTCCAGGGTCCTTAGGTACAGGCTGGGAAGTATATAAGTGGGGGCCTTAATTTAAACTAATGGGGGCAAACTGGGTCTTCATGCTCAGAGTCTCTAGGAAGAGGAAGTCATTAGGCCTCCCTCTCAGCCCAAGCAGGTTGCTTTGGGAGTAAGGTTGTGAATAGAGAGGGGGCATTAACTTGTAAGGGCAGGAGGGGGGAAGGGACTACAGAGAGAGGGAGGCTAGTTACAAGACATGGAAGCACCCAGAGGAAAAGACAGTGAAACTAATGGAGAAAAGGGAGGGTGTGAATGGCAGGGGGAGGGAGCAGGCAGTGTTTAGCAAGAAGGAGGACAGCATTGCTGAGGGGGGGGCACAGAGTCATGGTGGAGGGTGGTGTCCCTAAATGCACAAATCCTTAGTAACAAGAGGGATGACCTGCAGGCAGTGTTGGCAGAGAAGAGGGTAGACATTGTGGTGGTCACAGAAACATGGGTTACACCAAACCACAACTGGGACCTCTCGATCCCTGGGTATAAGTTGCACAGAAGGACAGGGAAGAAGGGAAAAGTGGGTAGCGGTATATGTAAGGGAAGGAATAACCTGTATGAAGGAGGAGGCAGAAGTGGAGAAGGCAAAGGTGCTGTTGGTGCAGTTGCAATCCACTAGGGAAAGAAAGTAATGCTGGGGGGTGGTTAACAGACCACCTAACCAGGAGGAAGGAATGAACAGGGGATTGAGGTCCTTAATCAGGGTGACTGCAGACAAAGGTGAGATGTTAATTGTGGGGGACTGTAACCTGTCCAAAGGGGATTAGAAGATCCCCGTAAAAACCTGTGCCAGGAGTCATGTAATCATGGATGTGGTGCAGATCAGATTCCTGACCCAGGGTATCATGGTACACACCAAGGAGAGAGAAATCCTTGATCTGATGCTGATGAATGGGGACTCTGTGCAGGACATCCAGGCTGAAGAGCCCTTGGGAGGGAGTGACCAGTACTCGGTGTGGTTTAGGTTGGACATGGGGAAGGAGAAGGTAAACTCAAAGACCAAGGTCCTAGACTTCAAAAGGGAAGACTTCAGAAAGATGGGGAAGCTGCTAAGGGGTCACCTGGCTGGCCTCAGCGAAGGGATGGGGTGGATCAGACGTGCTCCATCATCAAGGACAGAATAGCGGGATCCACAAATGAGTGTGGCAGATTAAAGGACAAGTAAACAGGAAAAATGTACAAACCGCCAGTGAAAAATTGGAATACATGGTACCTTAGACTACAACCGCACCTTCTAAATGCTGTGCTTCATTTTACAGAAATTGAAGAGTTAATCCTGTTTCATCAAGTGTAAAAAAGATAAACAAACTGGGTCTCCTGTTTAAAATCTGTGTTTTAGCATGTACCTAAGATGGCTGTGAGTCTTTGCAGAATTATGTCATTGGAGTGACAGTGCTCTGGAGCGAACATGCAGTGTCTATGGGGACCTATTAAATACAGTCGTTTTATTAGCTTTATATTGCAGCTATCAGTGCAGTCATTTACTGTACATATATGATCACCTCTACACACATGTACAGTAAATGAGTGGGCTGATAGACACAAGGTAAAACTAATCAACAACTATATTGGGTCCGGGCCGGGCACTTATGTTCAGCTCTGAGCCACTGTTACTCAATGATGTCATTCCACAAAGATGCCATGGCCATCTTAGGTACACTTCTGTTTCCCTTTTCCCAGGGTCACACCTGGAAATGAGTGTTGGCTCAGTGTTCTCTCAGTTACCAAAATTGTAAATAAATAAATAAATAAATATAATACCCCATTCCCTTCTGTCTTCCAGGGTGTACACCTGGAGGTCCTTCAGTCTCACCTCATAGGGCTTCTGATGCAGACCCTGCACCATTTTGGTTCCACCAAGTTCTTCGACAACAAAGTTGTGGAAGGACTTTACAGTGACACCACTTTGCTGATGGGGATCACGTTGCTGCAGCAAAGTGTTTATGGACCCAACAGTGCTGGAGTCATTTAATCTGCCCCTGCACCCCGCAGAATGATAGATTTCCTACTCCGGGGGTGGGGGGGCAGATGTCAAGGGAGAGCGGTCAACACCGGTAGTCAGTGTATTGGCACATCCCTGCGACAACATGTTCATCACTATGGATGTCGAACGGGTTGTGTTGCAATGCCACATTTGCTGTTGGGTGATATGCACCATTTTAGTTGCCCTCCTCTGGATTGCCTCCACTCTGTCTATGTAATTCCTGAGATGTGGTCTCCAGAACAGGACACAGTTCTCCATTTGGGATCTCACTAGTGATCTATACAGTGGCAACACCACTTCTCTCCTTCTACTGGTGATATCCTCTTTATGCACCCTAACATCCCACTGGCCCTACCCACTGCCTTGTCACCTTGAGGTTATCAGATATGATTCCTCTCAAGTCCCTTTCCTGTTTGGTGACATCTACCCCCCCATTTTATACACTGCTCCTGGGTTTCTGTGCCCTAAGTGCATGATTTTGCACTTTTTGTACATTGAAATCCAGCTGCCATACCCTTGATCACTCCTTGAGTTTTCTCAGGTCTCTACACATTCTCTCCATTCCCTCCGAAATGTACACCCTATTGTAGAATTTGGTGTCATCAGCAAAGAAGCACATCTTCCCTTCTAGCTGATCCACACTGCCACTTATAAAGACATTAAAGAGAATTGCTCCCAGTGCTTAGCTTTGTGGTGCCACACTGGTCACCCTCCATTCCTCAGAGTGAACTCCGTTTACCACATCCTCTTTTGCCTATCCCTTAACCAGTTTGTTACCCTGTTTACCACCTTTGGACCCACCCCTAAGCTGCTCAGTTTTCTTAAGAGCCTCCTATGTGGAATGTTGTCAAAAGTCTTACTGAAATCTAGGTAGGTCATGTCCACCGCCCCACCCTGATCTAGTTACCTGATGACCCAGTCAAAGAAATCTATCAAATTTGTCCAACATGACCTCCCTACTCCATGAATCAATATTGCCTCAGGTCTTGTAACCTGCTAGATTCAAAATATCATCTCCATTAACTACCCCACCACTGATGTCAGGCTGACAGGCCTATAGTTGCCAGCCTCCTCCCTGTTACCACTTTTGTGAAGCAGGACTGCATCTGCCCTCCTTCAGTCCTCTGGAACAACTGCTGTTTCCTGTGAGTTGTTAAAAAGGATGTCAGTGATGCAGCCAGTCCCTCCCTGAGCTCCGTCAGTGCCCTTAGGTGTACCCCATCAAGCCCCTTACCTTTGTCCACTTTCGGATTTATGAGTTCCTTCAGGACTCTCTCTCCTCTGTAAAGGGACTTCTGTCTACCTCCCCCTCTGCAGTGTCGTTGTTGCTTTTGTGTGTCCCGTCCCCTTCCTCTGTGAAGACTAAATAAAAGTATTATTTCAAGATATCTGCTTTTTCCTGATCCTGCTCTGCATGGTCCCTACCCACCCTTCTTAACCTCGTGATCCCTCCCCTAGTCCTCCTCTTTTCACTTATGTACCTAATAAATGCCTTGGCCCCTTTCGTTACCCTTTGGGCTATTCTTTTCTCAGTTTGCACATTTGGGCTCCTCAGCACTTTCCCTGCCTCTCTCAGATTCTCCTGATACACCTCCCTGTCCTCTTCCCTCTATGTCACTTTAAACCCCTGAAAGCTACCCTTTTAACCTTTACATTTTCAGCCACTTTCCCCGAGAACCACAGCAGTCTCTTTTTCCTCTTGTTTTTGCTCAATTCCTTTGTGCAGAGGTTTTGTTGCCTTCACTGTGCCTTCCCTTAACTTAGCTCACTGTTCCTCTTCCTCAAACAGTTTGTCTCCCCTGCTAGTTCGTCTCTGAGGCATTCACCCATTTTTCTTTTTTTGTTATAAAATCTGCAAGTCCAGGACCCTCGTTCTTGTGAGGTTCGCTTCCACTGCCATCCGTTTGTTGAATCACACTGCATGATAATCACTGGTCCCTAGGTGGTCTCCCACCTTGTTGTCTGCAATACTTTTTTTTTTTGTGTTAGAAAATTTTATTAATAGTGCATTGAAACAGTACAATCCTTCCAACATAACTATGAACATATACAACAAACACTGGATGAAATAATTAGAAATAAAACACAAGAAACAAACAGAGCAGGCAGATATGTGAATCAATACATCTACATAACATCCACCAAAGACAATTCAATCCCCAGGATGCTGGCATCCACCCCAACCACCCCTTACCTACCATCAATAACCCCAGTCTTATCCTAAGAACACTAAACTGTAGAGGCAAGCCCTATTATATTGCCATAATAGGTACTGAAAAATTGTACCCACCTATAATTTTATTATTGTCTATCAAGTATTTTTATTTATGTATGTTCGTTATCAGTGTACATGTCACAGGACCTCCTTGTGAATGAGCTTACTCAATGGAGTTTTCCTGCAATAAACTTGAACTTGAACTATCCCAGGCAGCATACAATTTAGAAATAGCCTTACACCTTTTGTACATAATCTGGTAGAAGGCCGCAGTTCTTACAAGAGCCCTCTTCCATCTCTCAAATGGTGGTAACAGTTGAGACCGCCAGTGTATAAGAAGTAGGCGCTTGGCTTCCAAGGCCACAGCAAACAAAAAATTAGAGTATTTGCTAATAGAACAATCCAAGGAGCCTTAGACCCCCAAAATCCAAACATTTGAGGACCTTGGAACACAAACTCCTAATACCCTGTCCAGTTGTGTAAATATAGCAGCCCAGCAGGGCTGGAGAGGGGCACACTCCCACAGGATATAAAAAATGGATCCAGATGCCGCACTGCAATGCCAGCACTGATCCGAAGTGATCAGCCCCAAACATACATGCTGAACCAGGGTGTGATGCCACCTCCCTAAAATTTTCTTCTGTATCAGCTACAGTCTGGGGTCAGGAGACAAGAAGTATGCAGCTGCCCAGCACCTCTTCCACCCTTCCTGATCCAGGTCCCAACTCATATCCAGCATCCATTTCAATCTCTGGGAGTCCCAATTCAGAAGAAAGAACTTCTGAAGCTCCTTATACAAAAAAATAATATGACCTTTAGGCAGTTTATTCAGTTTCTCCAACTGAATTATAAAATCAGTCACTCTAATCCTGTATCCCTGCAAAGCTGCAGCCGAAAGGGCATGCCTAAGTTGGAGATAGCGCCAAAACTCTCTCAATGGGAGCTTATATGTAACTTGTAACTCATAAAAAATCATCAAGGAGCCCCGGCCATCAACCATTAAATCCCCTATCCTGAGCACCTCCCTATCCAAACATGAACTCCACCTGACAGAAGCATCTCCCACCCGTATGTCCAGGTTATCCCATACCGATTCCCATCTACCAAAATAAGTAGCATCACAGCCCAGGACTTTAAAGAACTGACCCCAAACCAGCCATGAAAAAAGCATTGGAGCAGATAAGTCCAACCCACAGGGGAACCCAGGTTTCAAAAGTAGCCCCAATGAAGCGTTTCCCACTCATTCCTGTTCAATCTCCACCCACACCGGGGCAGTGGCCGAAGGGTGCCAAATCCAAAGCAATTTGTTTCACTCCCTGACAGAGATGGTAAGCCCATAACCATGGTAGTTTCTACCCGCCTGTCACTCCAGGTGCCCTTAATGGTTACCTGTTAAAATGACAACTACATAATCGCGACTACATAATCGCAGCTTCATTTCAGTGACTGTAATATAAGTGACTAGCTCATTTCAGCGATCGCTCATAAATGGTGACTAACGCTGAGTTTACGCTTGTAAAAAAATAGCGACCAGCCATACAAAGCCAAAACTGATTCGAAGAAGAGCAGCAAGGATGATTTGAGTGTGGGAGGAGCGTGAAAGTGAGCTGCACAAGCAAATAAGGTATTTGAATCACCAGGAAATGATTATTTTTTGAAGCAGGAGGGCTACATTTGCTTGCATTGTCACAGTCTGTGGAAGTGGAGAAGCATGTCAAAATAGCAACTCCAAAAAGAACAAAAAAAAAATTAAGCCAGTCAGCCTAATTTGAAAACCACTAATTAAAACAGCATGTTTTATTTGATACGAAATAAAAAAAAACAGCCTAATGAAAAATAAAACACAAGCCAAATCAGTAGATCAGTTTTGTGAAGTGGTCTTGGGTGAATTCACACCTGAAATTGAAAATTATAAGCAAGACCTGATAAATACTCATACATGCTTCTTGTCCCATATGAAGCCACAATTGCTGCAATGTGAGCATTACTGTCCTTGTATTTTTTTTTCCAGTTGAGGCATATGCTCCTGACACAATTTGCTCCAATTTAATCTCTGTCAGCCTTTGTTCCTCCTTCAGGGACTGAATTAGTTTCTACAGGCTAGGATGACGTGTACCTAATCATGAACTGAATCCCCGGTGCCATCCCTCTACAGCGGTATTAGTTCTTGCAATTCCAAGCATTGTAGTACTGTGACAACTCCATTGATGAGGGGGGAATGCAGCTCTCCTGCGTCCTGAACATCCTCATGTCCTTCCTACCCAAGTTGTTTCAAAGTAGTCTACTAAGGGCACAAGTAGATCTTCATGCTGTTCGAAAAACTCAAACTCACGCATGTCATCAAATGCATTAGCTACATCATCTGGCGGGACAAATGCAAGGGATAAAAGCATTCAGATGTGGAGGGCAAAATCAGGGTCTGCACTGTACTTTTCGTGGACATCTGGCAGCTTTTGAATCTATCTCCAAATACATTGTGCAGGATGAAAAAAGCACCCATGTACATCTGCTGATGGAAAAGCATTGGTGAAAGCATTCCAGGCAGATATCTCAAAGTCTAGAATTGCACTATGTGGTGCTAGGCTGGGGAACATTGATTTTAATTGTGCATATACCCTCTCATAGGTGGCAGTTTTACATGAGCACATTAACACAAACACCGCAGTTTCTACAGTTCCAGAACTAACACCATGTCTGGTGTATAGTTGGTTGAATAAAGTGGGACAGGACTTGAATGTTCCATCCAGCATCCAGTCAGTGCACTCATTAAGAAATCGCACATTAGCATTTGTCGAAAACATTAGAATCCTGTCCTTCTTCTTCCCACTATCAAACAATGGGAACTGTTCACCAGCGTCAGTGACTGTAAATTCTGGAGGAATCACCAGTTCCTGTACTGTGCTAGGTGTAGCGGGACACCCATGTTCTACCTGGCATATTTGTTGCACAGTTCTTTTTATTAACTGTACATCTGGCAAGCACCCAGCGACAGATTGAGGTGCAGTAGATGTACATTGCACCACAACCTGTGAGATGCTCTCAGTGCCACCTCTTGCATGCTCCCTAACACTTGCCATCACTTTTCTAACTCCTACTTCTCCTGCATCAACAACGTGAGTGTCTTCCTTGATCTGTGCAATTACCTTGCCATCAATTGTGTGTATGCGAGCAAGACAGTTGAATCGGTGCGCATCAATACGGCGCCAGTAAACCTTATCACCTTTTTCTTTGTCTCTACGATATAGAAAGCCAGAATATAATGGGAGTGGCTTTCCCTTCTAGCTTGTGACAAACTCTACATCCATCCTGAACTCCATTCTGATATGACATTGTAACGAGTGTAGCAAGACCAGGTATACCTTTAAGTGTTAAGGAAAATGCATTGTGGGAAAAGCAAACAGAAAGTGACATGCAGTGAAGACCTACAAAGAGCAACCTGCAATAAACATTACAACCTCACAACATAATATAAGTAAGTACGAAATGCTGTTTTTACATGGTAGCTAAATATGTGTAGCGCTATAGTTGATGCGCTCTATTATTGCAGTCGCCTAAAAAAAGATGCTAATATTGCAGTCGTGATTTTATTTTTGCTATTTTAACATGGAACCGTCCTTAATGTTCTCCTACTAAAATGGGGGGTGGCACCCTCCTAAATAAAGTCTCCCCACAACCTATCCAACTCAACCTAATATCACTGAGGCAAAACTAAGGGTAAATTGCACAGCTTATAAAATAAACAAGGGAAAACCATCATTTTTAGAGTAGCAATTTTGCCAGAAAGAGATAAATTAAATTTTTTCCACCATTGAAGGTCCACCTTCACCTCCTCCATCACTGCCCTTAAATTCTTAGAAATCATCTTCTCTCACTGCAGGGACAAGTACATCCTTAAATACTGCACCCCATCTGGGGACCACTTCAAAGTATGTGACCCCAGCTGGGCCCGGAACCTACCAGCTTTGCAAAGGGGTAAGAGCTCAGTTTTATCCCAATTAATACACAGTCCCGATATCACGCTGAAGGAGTCAATGACTTCCCACGCCATCGGCAGAGATGTCTCAACTCTTGACAGCAACCTGAGGAGGTCGTCAGCATAAAGTAAAGTGGAAAAGATTTCCTCCCCACAGTGATCCCATGAATATCAGGATTCTGGGACAAGGCTAAATTTAGCGGCTCCACTGCTAGTAAAAACAACAGTAGGCTAAGGGGACAACCCTGCCACGTGTCACGCAATAAAGAGAAAGGGGATGACAATATCTCATTCATCCAGACCCTCACCTAGGGATCTGAATAAAGGCAAGAGAAACTTCAGGGCCAGGCCATCTTTGATCAACACAAAATGCAGATTACGCCATTTGACGGAGTAGAAAGCCTTTTCAGCATCCAACCCAACTATGACCACTGACTCTGGACCCTGAACCACCACTTGCATTAAATCTATGGCCGTCCACAAATTGTCACTGCTCTGCTGCCCCTGCATGAAACCAGATTGCACATTACTAATCAGGGATCCTATTACTGTCTCCAAACTCATAGCAAGAACCTTTGCCAAGATTTTGCAATCCACATTTAAAAGGGAAACTGGTCGATAGTTGGCACACTTAGTGGGATCCCTACCAGGTTTCAGCAGCACAGTAGCAACTGCGTTTTTCATAGAGTCGGGTAAAGAGCCCATCATGCCTATATCTCTGAACAGGTCGAGCAACCTAGTGGCTAGTTGCAGTTCAAAGGCCTAATAAAAATCGGCACTAAGTCCATCCAGGCCTGATGCCTTACCCACAGCCAAGGATTTAATAGCCCGTTGCACCTCCTGTAAGGAGATATCCGTCTCTAAATTTGCTGCTACATCCTCCCCCAGTACAGTGTCCAAAAAAGGCATCATAATCAACCTGAGAGGGGTTTACTGATGACTTATATAACCCAGAGTAAAAATCCCCAAATTGATCCATTACAGCTGCTGCTGTGGATACCAATCCTCCCTTCCCATGCTGTAAATAAGCAATGTGGGCCTCCATCACCCTTTTCTTTAGCCTATAGGCTAACAACTGACTAGCCTTCTCCCCTGACTCCCAGTAGGCCTCCTTAGTGAAAAACAAAGCCATGTGAGTCATCTGTTGAAATATCATGTTCAACTGATCCTTAAGATTGAGTAAGTCCTGGACTGTCCCTTCCGGGACATGTGAGCAATTGTAAATCTCCTGCTCCAACTGCTGGATTCCTCCTATCAGTTTCTCCACCTTCTCCCTCTACTGCTTATTGATGTGGGAGGATTACAAAATAATTCTTCCCCATAGAAAAGCCTTAAAAGCATCCCACATCACAAAAGATGAAATATCCTGGGAAGAATTAATAAAAAACTAAAAATCTCTCTCTCACCAACCACTCTTCGAAGTCCTTCAAATACAATAAATCAGGATTAAAAGGCCAACATGGGGACTTCATCAGGGGCTGCCGGGGTTCCCAGATAAAGGACATAGGGGCATGGTCTGATAAGAGTATCGGCATGTGATTCACCACCAGGACATCTGACAAAATAGCTGAAGTACAAATAAAATATTCCAGGTGGCTATAGGACTAAAACCTCTGGGAGTGAAAAGTAAAATCCTCAAGGGTGGGATGAAAAAGCCTCCAGCAATCTGCTAGTTGGAATTCCTCAAAAAAATGGAATAAGATTGCCTGGGACCTCCGGTGTGCCAGAGGACCCCCTTCTCCAAGGAGGACCTATCCACTACCGGGTCCAAAACAACGTTAAAATCTCCCCCCGACAGAAGTACCATATGTGGGGTAAATTGATCTAAAACATGCTGTACCAACTGGGAGAGAAGGTCTGGTGTATCAGAATTGGGACCATAGACATTAACCAATAGTAAAGGAGTCGCTTCCACCCTGCCTGAAACCATCACCTTCCTTATCAGACTCCCAGTAATCTACAACCAAAGGGCAACCATGCTTCTCCAAAATGGAGACCCCTCTTTTCTTAGAACTAAAGGAGCTCGAATACACTCTCCCCACCCATCTTCTTGCCAATGTGACCACACCCCTTTTCAATAAGTGGGTCTCCTGTAGAAAAATAATATCACTATTACAAGATTTGAGGTAGGCAAGAACCTTCTTTCGCTTAATAGGGCTATTTAAACCTTGCACATTCCATGTTATAAATGTCAGCTGCACCATACCATAAGCAACTGGAAATGAGAATAGTGAAAAAACAGTCAAACCCATACACCCCACGATGGTAGCCAGCATCCACCATACACCAAATATTACCTAAAGACCAGACTTTAATAGAACAGAACCCAGTACCCCAAAGACAACAATACCACACTCCCATAAAACTTGAAATAACAACCCATCAGAGGTAATCCGAGCAACAACTAAACCCCCCCCACCAAGCCCATCCACCCACATCTCTTCCCTAACAATGTAAAGGACAATATAAAAAAAAATCACCCCTAACCTCTCCCCACAAACACCAAGCATGGGGGGTGGTAAGAAGGACTGGCAGACCCCTACTGCCCATGCCTCCAGTCCCCTGCTGGTAAAGAGGCTTGTGCAGGGTGAACAAACCCAAACGCTTCCTGTTGCCCCTGCATCTGTCCACTCACACCAGCCATAAAAACAGCCAACAATTCTGCTCCTCTCTAACCCAAAAAATGTACTGTACCTGCTCCCCCAAAACTGGGCACCTTCAAAACTCTTAAGAATAAAGCCCCCCGCCCACCCTGGGCTATACTGCACCAACCTCCCCTGTGAAACATCCGTCGACCCCCTCAATTTAAAATGGTGCTAAAATAAGGTGAAAAGAAAATTCTCTCCAGCCCAAAGACCAGAAATATAGAACCAGCCAGGGCAAGAACCCAATCACAGAGAGTCCAAAATTAATTTCAGTCAATCCTGCAACGAGAGTCAAGCCAGAATGTCCTATAGGAAAAAGAGAAAAAGGTTAGCCTCACATCATAGTCCACATTGCTACTGTGTAAGGTCCAAGTTCAACTTCAGACCACCCTACAACGGGGGCTCAGCCAAAGCAACCTGCAGATAAAAGAAAAAGGTTAATCTCACAGCATGGTCTTCATTACAGTGATTACAGATCTCCCACAAATCTTGATACAAGAATATCAGGCAGGAGCCGTTTCTGTAGCTCCCACCACTTTAGGAACACTTGTCTCCACTGGTCTCTGGAGTTCTGCTTCGCATATTGCACCAGAATCTTGAATCGAAGCAGGATCTGAGGAGGTCATCGCAGCATGCAGCAAGAAGTTTGGAAGCACCATTGCCACTTGAGATGCCTGCACCAGTTTCTCCTCCTGAAAATCTGCCCACTCCATCCTTTTGCTGTGTACTGGGGGGGATCGAGGGAGAGTCATGAACGTTTGGAGGTCAGGGTGGTGGGGCCATCAGACTTCCAAGGAAGGGAAACTGAATGAAATCCTTTCTGAGTCCTCTGCAGATTCAAGTCTCCACTGGCTTTGATTAATTGAGAGCCTGACTCAGAAGAGCTCTTGCTTTGCTCTCTCTGCCACTTCAGGTATGACCAACCACCTGCAGCCCCTCAGCGAAGTCCACTAGCAGTGATTACATTAGGGTCTGGGGTCCCATCTGTGTCCATTGATCTATGCTGCACATTCCAGCTAGATGCAGGATATCCATTGTTTGACTCGGGCCTGCTTCCCATAGTGTTCACAAAATTCTCTGCTGCTTCTGGTGTCTCAAAGTGATGCCAGACCCCTTGCCATAAAAAAGTCAGGACCACAGGATACTTCAGAGCAAATTTAATATGATGCTCTGTCAGCAATTTCTTTATGGGGGCAAATGCTTTCCATTGGACCAGGTCCCACTGGACCAGGTCCATACCTATAAATATCTGGGCATCACCTTTGACACCACCCTCTCCTTCCATGCCCACGTTAACATACTCTCCTCTGCCGCTAATGCTTTCATTGGCCTTTTATACTGACACAGGGACTGCTTACTGCAAGAAGCCCTGCATCTGGCAGTCACTTCATTAGTCCTGTCACCCATTGACTACGGGCTCACCATCTACTCGGCCACTGACCACACCGTGCTAAACAAAATCCAGCTGGCTATGAAAAAAGCATGTCGGTTCCTCTCTGGTGCTGACAAATGAACCCATACCTGCACCCTATATGACCTAACCAGTATTCTTACCCTGGAGGAAAGACTCCAATATCAAACTTGCCTCCTTACCAAAAAAATTCACCTGGGTATGACCCCATTGGGGATCACCACATCCCTACTGTCGGCCTCCTTCTCTGTTGCCACTCGTACTGCCACCAAAAATGTGTGGACGGTTCCCAGGGTTAGGACCACCTTAGCTCAAAGATCCTTCCCGCATAGAGCCCCCTCATGGTATGATGCACTCCCCTCTGCCATCACCTCCATTTCCAAAATAGGTCCTTTCAAGGCAGCCCTAAAGAACCATATTTTCTCCTCTAGAAACTGCCAGTGTGCTCGCTAGGCTTAGTCCCAGACCCAGCTTTCACTCTAGAGGTCATACCAGACTAGCCTATGACAATGTCTTCTTGAAGGCAGCACCCCCTAGTACTGCTTCCTTAGCCTGCTGGCCTTTGGCTTATCCAATCTGTATCATAACTTGTGCTGATATAAGGCTACTTTGACAATGCCCCCTTGAGGCTGCATCCGAGTGTTAGAACTGTAACACTGTGTACTACCACTACTCTTAGCTACCACCTGTGCAGGACAACTATCAATCTGGTATCTGTGTTATGCTATATTGACAACACCTCCCTTGAGGTTGCACCTGCTCTAGGACTGTAATAATGTGTCTCTACCGTCATGCTTAGCTACCACCTGTATAGGACAATATCTACATTTTGTCTCCTGTAAATTCACTATTTTGGTATCCTCTTTATTCATTTTTTGTCTTAACTACTGTTATTGTTATTACTGTTGTTTACGCTGTTCTTTGATACCTTATGTACTGTTATTTGATGTGGAGCCTTTGTAAATAAATCTATGACACAAAGGGTTGTAATTCTTATGATATCTTAAATAGATAAATAAATAAATAAATTATTCAGCAAGATCTTTGGAAAAGTCTTGAAATATATGCACTACATGGCCATACCATTTGAGTGGTCCTTGTTCCCTGGCCAGCCAGAGAATTTGTTCCTTTACTGTAAATCTGAGAAAGTACACCAAAATCAGGCAGGGGAGATCCTCTTTGGGGCCGGGGACCCAAGGAATAGTGCACCCGCTCAATCTCTAGTGGGCAGCCCCAGTTAAAGGCTAGCATTTAGGGAAAAAATTGCTGAAGAAAATCCCCCATTGAGTCTTCCTCAGTGCCCTCCAGGAGACCCATGATCCTGATATTCTAACAACCCTGATTTTCAAGGTCATCGACCTTCATACTGAGTGCTTGTACCTGCTGCTCCAATTGTGCAATTTGGTCCTCTTGTCAGGCATTTGAGGAGTCCACCTGCATACAATAAAGTTCTGTCTCAGCACTACGCTGTTCTGCCTCATCTAAACGGCATTCCAGAGAACTCACTGCCACCTTAATGTTGGGGATATCCTGAATCAAGGACTGAAGCATTGCCCTGATATTGGACAGATCTTCTTTACAGACCATAGTCAGATTCTCTGAAGTCACCATGGTGAAGAACAATTCCGGACTTCCACTACTGTGACACACCCAACCAAAACTGCTGCAGAATTACCAAGTCTGTGAGACCAGTCACACGATCTTATTGCCCAGAGCTTCCAGAAGAAAAACGCACCATTCCCACTCAGATAAGGTACTTCTTTAGGAGCAATAATGCAGAAATATTGCAGGAACCAATGGAACTGTTCAAGTTAAGCTGCCATCTTAGGCTGGCCTGGTGGCACTAGGGTTGAAGCACCGGATGCCATGCCTCATGCCACGCCAGTGACCCGGGTTCGGAATGACTCTGGGTCATTGGAGGTTGGCCGGGGGGGTAGAGGACTAGAACAGGCTGCCGGCTGGCAGCCCTCTACCTCGGGTAGGGTCAGCAGGTACCCTTGGAGCTTGGCTGCCCCCTGGTGGAGGCCAGAGAAGTGGCATCACTCTGAGGACCTTTAGTGCTAGGCTGACCGAGGGGGGGAGGAGGAGACCCCATCTGGGGGTGTGGTGTGCATGTGCGCCTCCACATGCATGTGCTACCACTTCTGAGGGTCTCAGGAGTAGCAGTTCATGGGAGAAAAACAGAGGAAAGTGTGGGGGCCGCCAAGGATGATGCCTCCAGACCAGCTCTGGGGATCTGCTGGGGTGCGCATTGCACTACAAGCCCCCAAAGGACCCCGAGTCTGGTAGGTTGGTGGACGGCAATGGTGGACCTGCCACAGGAGGATAAAGAAAGTAAAAAAAAAAAAAAAAAATGCCATCTTGACTGCCTCCACACCGGAAGCCCCGATGTCTGCAATACTGTCCTTGTTAGTGAGCACCATGTCCAGTATTGCCCCATCAAGAGTGGGTCCCTGACTAGTTGACTGAGAAATGCCCCCTGCAGGGAGTCCAGGATGTCCCTGCTTCTCACTGAAGCTGCAGCTGGGAGGCTCCAATCAACATCTGGCAGATTGAAGTCCCCCACCAGCAGCAGTTCCTTTTTTCTGCCATTGAGCCAATAGCTTCCACGAGTGCCCTCTCTAAATTCTCCCCCTGTGTTGGAGATCAGTAGATCATGCCACTGCAAATAGTGGCTCTAGTCCCCATCTCCAGGGTGGCCCACAGTACCTCCAACCCCTCCATTCACTATGGATTCCCTGTGTCTCCACTGCTTTTATTCCCTCTCTCACGTACAGCCCCACTCCTCGTCCTTTCCTTTGAACCCTATCTTTCCTGAACAGGATCCATCCTAAATACCACCCAAATAATCCTGCATGATGAAATCCCGAAACAGATATATGGAAAAACCGAAATACAAAAAAAAAAATAAGACCGAAAATCGGCTGACTGAAAATCTGAATCCCGCATCATTTAGGGCAGATAGACTGCAGGAAGGTTGTCTAGCAGAAGAAGGTGGAAAATAGTGGCAAATTTATTTGTAACATCCACAAAGACATGAGGTGACATGACACTGATCCATCTCTTTAAGGATGAAAGTAGTGAAACGTACTAAGAAGGCAATGGTGAATTGTGTCATCCCGGTGGCATAAGCAAGCTCCTTGGCTCAGTGGTAGGGGTCTACATACTGTCACAGCTTGCTGTCCACCTTCCTAACTGAGGCACACTGTTACACGGTAGTTGCCCCAGCCTGGCCTGCCTTTCAATGCAGCAGCCTGAGTTTGCTCCCGAACAGCTGGGTGGTTAGGTAGGGACAATGTATTTAAGGCAACCATTTACTTGAGGAATTAGTAGTGTCACAGATTTGTTTAAAAATGGGGGAGGGGGAATGGGCATAGCCTTTTTTTGCTTTGCAAAAGAATTTTAAGAGCTGCGTGGTTGGTTTTCCAGGAATAGAACACCATCCACTGGAAAGTGGGGAATAAAAACAAAATCTGATTACCTTCCTCCAAAAGCCGATTTAATCAACATTTCTTCAACATTACTGTATTTTGTAGGTCAGGATTTCAAATGTATTGGGAAATTAGCAGTTCGGGATGTTTTAAGCGGTAATTTACATGGTGGTATTTTTTAAGATGGGATTTAGTACCTAACCCTTCCTGAACTGAGTGTAACCTGGTATGACCGTGTCCCAGTTGTGGTTTCTTGTGCACCATGACTCAGTAATGGCCATGATATCCAGGTCTACCTCATGGCCTCTAGGTCTGGAATCTTATTTCCTAGAATTCCTGTGTTTGCACACATTGCCATCCACTTTTGTTACCACCCTGCCTGCTAACCTCCGTTTCCTTTTTGCTCTGCCTGCTTTTCTCTTCTCTTTTTATAGCTTGTGTTCCTGTCCCCCTTCTTTTCAATCACTCTGATTTTTTCATTATTTTGCACCCTGGGGGATTTACCACTCCTCGAGCCCTCTCTTTCTTTCATTTCAGTCGGGGGGGGGCATAGTTTATGCCTCCTGGATTTCTTCTCCCACCCCATTGGCTAGTTTAAATGTTCATCAAAGTAAAATTTAAACTGTCTGCTGAGGACTGCAATTCCCCTTCCAGACAGATGCAGGTCATCACCCCTGTATAGGCCCTTGTCCCTCCAGGTGGGTCCCCAGTCGCCAATGTAGCCAAACTTCTGTTCTTCACACCCTTCTTTCAACCACGAGTTGAAGCTCCTGCTGTGGAGATCCCTATCCCCCCCATTGTAGACAGGCAGCATCCCACAGAAAACCACTGAGCATGCTACCTGCCTAAGACTCCTCTCCAGCTCCCTAAAATCCCTCTGCACAATCCCAGCCCCCAGGTCATTTGTCCAAGTGGACAATGACATGCAGCTCCCCCTCCTGCCCCATTGCTCTAATCATCCTTTGGATCCCCTTTCCATTCCTTTGAACCAAAACACCAGGTAGGTACCTCACCTCTCTTTCCCTCTATTCCTGTTCCCACATCTACCCACCCTGATGATCATGTTCCCCACCAGAAGTTGTATCCTCCCCTGCTGGGGTTCTCTCTTTTCCAGCTTGTGGCCTCCTCTAGGGATGAACTCCGCATCCTCCCTGACCATTACCACGGGGGCCTCCTTCTGGCAGTCTCGTCCTGCCAGAGCAGTGGATGAGTTTTATAATGGCACTGGATGAGGACTGTGCCCCCCACCCACCACCCCACCCTCTGGGAGACCCCCATAATCCAGCAACCATCTTCCTTGGCACCCTCTGGGGCAAAAGTGGTAGATTTGGTGGCCCCTGGGTGGGAGAAAAGGTCCCCCAACTGGGCCAACTCTTTCTGGAGTCTAGTGACCTCCTGTCTCAGCCCAGAGAGGTGCACACAGATGAGCAGCACATCTGTCTCCAGAAGGTCTCTCTGAAAACAGCACCATTCCCAACATTTCTATTCCTACACTCACTATGATGCTGTAAAGAACTTTGTACCCTTACCCCAGATAGGGTGTTTCTAAATTTAAAAAATGTCAAAAAATGAGAAACGTATGTACCAAGGTGAGGGTGCACAGTTAACATCCACACAGAGCTGCTACAACAAAACTGGCACTCACCGCTCCAGACTGACAGGTCCTTCAAACGTCTGCCACACCACACCTTGCTCGTTGTTTTCATAAAGTAAGTCCAGGCAAGATTGTGAAACAGGCAGCATTTATTATTCTCATGGACACAGTGCAAACAGGAAATGCTGGCAGGTCACATCAGGTCAGGCGTACTTTAACGTTTTGCATAGTGACCCTATGCTTTCTCAAAGGTGCTGCCCCTAAAATCGCCCACTATTTACAGTGGATGGTAACGGGTGCTTCTTATTTAAATCACATCATATTTAATAACTATAACAATAAAATTAGGGGGCACCAGTTTGTCTGATATAAAGTGCTCAAAAATACTGTAACAGTGCATTCATATACGATTTCATACAACAGTGTCAACATTAAAAAGGTTAAAACCTATACACTAAAAAGTTCGGCTCCATTTCATTCAATCACCATGGTTTGACATATTTAAATCACCAATTTTTGTACTTCTCATCCAGAAAGAGTCTGTAAGAGAACATATATAGGGTATTTTTGTCTGTTGGCTATTAATTTACTAACAGATCCTATGCTTACTTTTCTATTATTTGCTTGTATATCTTATTCCCAGGTAAATACATGAGAATAATAAACACTGCCTGTTTCACAAGTTTGCCTGGAATGAATTTATGAAAATAAAGAGCAAGGTGTGGTATGGCAGAAGTATGAAGGACCTGTCAGTTTGGAGGGTGAGTGCCAGTTTTGTTGTAGCAGCTCGGTGTTTCTAATTTTCCCCTTTTTGTTTTGCTTAACCCCTTTGTTACTTGACCCTAGATAGGGTGTTCTACATTTTCCCCTTTTGTTCCTTTTACCTCTTTGTACCCTTATATATAGTATACAAATATTGACTGGAGTAGTGGGTGATAGCGGGAAAATATTGACCCTGAGGGAAGAATTGTTGCCTTCCAACAGTCATATTGTCCTCAGCCTTTGTCTTGGAGTAAATTGCTATATTACTGCAAGACAGAGGCTGAGCACAGTAGGGCTACTGGAAGGCAACAGTTCATTCCTTGGGATCAATATTTTCCTAGTACTGTATATCCCGCAATGACTTTAGTCAATATCTATGCAACCACCCGGTCCCCTGGGGTTACTAGAATCCCATCATTGTCAGTGCTAGGTAGGGAAGGCAGCTGGTGAATAACTAGTTAAATGGGTTTTTCACCTACTCACTCTCTTGTTTACTTGGTCTCAGCTGTGATGAGAGAGATGAGGTCATTTAGAACTCTTCCAGCAGCATAAGCCGCAGCAGCTGGCTGTGAGTGGGGAGTTTTAGAATCTTGAGTCAGTAATCAGTTGGTAGTCAGATTAGTCAGCAGTGAGTCAGTGGAGGAGTGTGAGCTGCAGCTGTGAGAGGAGAGCCTATTTTCTCACCCTAGTCCTGAAATACTCCAGCCTGCCAAGAGAAGTGGTGGAAACCATTGTCTACAGCAGTATCTCTTGATTTTCATTCACAGAGGAATGAAAAGGACTGGTAGAGAATGGCTCCTAGGAGCAATCCCCTATTTGATCCAGAGCAATATGAAGCTGTCTGTACTGTTCTAACTGTGAGTAGATTTGACTTTGTGCTTCCTGAAGAAAGTACCTGTTATTTGGTGTTTCTCTGGTTAAAAGGGGAAGGTACACCAGTTTCTGTTCTGAAATTTGAGACTTTTCTCAGTGTAAAGTTGGCTGGCAATTGTGGGGTCCAGAGGCAGACTGATTCACATTGTTCAGGTCTTTAATTTCTTACACTTCCACAATAGTGTTTCTTAAATGCTGGATGTGAAAGTTCATTCAAAGATGCATTTACCTAAGTGTGTTCAAAACGTTTTAAGGAGTAACTCTGAAAGAATGGCTGGGTATGAATTTGGAAGCAAAGGGTGAGCAGCCCCTCATCTGGAGTAGCAGTTCAGCACTTCAGGTTCCGTAAGGACGCCTGGTTATTTTGGACATGGTGGCCAGTGTCTGAAGAGAAGTTTACCCCCTGGACTGGCTTGTGCTAGTAATGTATCTGGTGTGTTCAGTTGTGGCCAGTTGCCACTTGAAGAAGTTTTAAAGTCCTATGCCATATGGGAAATGTGTGCTCAGTTGTGGCCAGTTCACCTAGAAGAAATGTTCATTTGTGGCCAGTGCCACTGAAGAGAATTCAATGTCCTATAAAAGATAAGAATACATAGAGTTTCTGTCAGATACAGTTGTTCTGTAATTCCTTGTGCCATGATGTGTAAACCTTGGGGGTGCACCCTTGCTTTAGAGAACTTCTTTCAGAATAAAGTCACACTCTAGAACCTCAACCTGGTTTGGACATTCATATTTTTGCTTTCTATGTCTGGATTTACTAGGTACAACTCTAGAAGTATAGGTCTAGCATAGCCCTAGTAAAACGTTCTCTCTTCAGGACCTGGGTTTGGTCATAAGTAATACTTTTGTACACCCCCACCCCTTTGACCTCTAGAAGTAATGAGCCTGGTATACATTCCTAAAGCTAGGGATGGTACCATTTCCAAAGTAGTTTGTGTCCAGTCAAGGGTACCAGGGGTAGCTGACTGTGTAAAGTAGTGGGGGTGGGGTGGGTTGGTTACATCTGTTTTACAAAACCTTGCATAAGTCATGCACCCTTCCCCCCCACTCGATCACATAAGTTAATAGGGCCTCTGAGGGATGTCACTTATGGTATAAGAGACTCTAAGCATGAGATTTGGGTGAGAGAACCGCAAAGCGAAGCTGAGTGGTTCTGTCTGCCCAAACCTCATGAGAGGAGTCTATTATACCATAAGAGGCACCCCTCAGAGGCCCTATTATCTTATTATAAATCACTTGAGTTTAGCTCATGTGATTTATAGTAAGTTTGGAGTCTCTTTTTAAAAACTTTATTCTGCCGTCCTCCCCCGGCACCAAAGGGAGTGCTCCTTTCTAACACTCCTGCATGAATGTACACTGTACGCAGGATAAGAGATACAGTTGCCCTGCCTGCAGACTGGCTGAAATCATGGTATGTCTTCTTCCCTTTATTTCCTAAACTTCTGCCCAGTGGATCAGGGCAGTCCAGAATGAAGTGCAGTAGTCTTTTTTTTTTTAAATTGGTGCCCTCGAGCAGCTCCGCTCCTCAACCGATCCTACTGGTAATTCAATGACTTGGCTCACTTGGCCCCTACAGACTGAAAAAATAGGGCCGGGTCACAAAAAACAAACAATGGCAGTTTTTATTTTCTGCTTTGATTGCTACCTTTTCTTTGCTGTGTACAGAGGTTGTCTGTCTGGTTTGCTCACCCAGCCACACAAACTGCCTAAACAGGGCAGGGAGCATAGAAAAAAATATTTTTAGTGGCCTTGTTTAGTGCCCGCTAGGATCTGTGGTTATAACACCTGGCTAGTTTGTTCACTTAGCCCCTGAAACTGGTCAAATGGGGCTAGGTATCATGGAAATAAAGTTAGCATTTTTATTTTTGGTTTTGGTAGCACCCTCAAGTGCCTGCTATCTATGGCTAGAGCAGCTACACTGGTGGTTTGTTCATGGCCTAGAGGACATGGAAGTGGGGCTGGAGAACACAATCAGAATCACGGTGGAGGAAACCCCATGTCATGACGCTGACCCCTCTTCATGTTTGCAGTCGACAAGCCACTCAGTAGCTGCATTCTTCAACGATCCCAGGGAACTTATAGAGTGGGCAAGGGATTGAACCAGAAGAAACAGAATTTCTGTTCTGGTGAGAGAACTCTCGATGTTACTATGGAAATAGGCGTGGGAGCGGGAGGAACTTCCACAGTCAGGAGGGAATGGATGGGCCACTGGACTGCCAGAGAACCTGTAAATCAGGAGGAATGGGGGTAGCTGCACCAGGGAATTTTGTATATCTTACAAAACTGTAGAAAACAAGCAATGGTGCCTTCTCCCAGGACCCCACCACCATATCCAATGTACTGAACAACTCCTTTTCCGATCTCAGTCACATCCTCCCAACAAACTTCTTTGACCCTAATCCCAAGGACCCCCCTATCACCTCCCCTGTGACCACCCTCCCACCCTTCCGGCTCAGAACCATCTCCTGTAATAAGGCTAAACACTACCTATCCAAAGCCTTGTGCAACTCGAGGTACAGCAGCGATTCCCTAGACCTTAAAATCCTCCGTCTAACTCTTGACGAGACCCTCCCTCACCTCACCAAAATAATAAACTGCTCCCTGTGTCTAGGCCAATTTCCTATGCTCTGGAAAAGGGGAATTATCACACCAATCCTTAAAAAGGGTGATCCAACTGACCCTGGTAATTATAGACCCATCACTATCCCCCCCCCCAAGGCTCGAAAAATCGTGTCAGACCAACTCACAGAGTACCTGGCTAATCACACTCTGCTATGCCCCGAAGAACACGGATTCAGAGCAGGTCACAGCACTACCACTGCCCTTCTCGAATTTACATCTTACATACACGAGGCACTGGAACAGGGGTCAATAGCAGGAGCAATCTTTGTTGACCTGACCAAAGCATTTGACACCATCAGTCATGCTCTACTTATCCACTCACTCCCCTTCCTCAGTCTCGCCCCTGACACACTCTCCTGGTTCAAACACTGTCTCACTGACTGGACACAAGAAGTCAAAATCAACACCACCCTGTCTGCCAAGCAACCAGTTCTTGTAGGTGTACCTCAAGGGTCAATTTTTGGCCCTCTACTTTTCCCTGTCTTTTTGAACTCCCTCCTAAAGGCCTGCAGTGGTAAGCTATTGCTCTGTGCAGATGACCCCGTAGTGTACTGGAACGATAACACTCCTAACTCCCTTCAACAAACCCTACAAGGCTGCTTTAGTGAACTAGAGGCCTGGTTCATGGATTATCGATTAATACTAAATTACACTAAAACCAAATCTATGATCTTTGCTCACCGCCAAAACCCCTACAGTAGTACCCACCTAAGTACCTCTAATTCTCAGGGCATCCACATTGAACAGGTCCCATACTTCAAATATCTAGGCATCACACTAGACACATCCCTCACCTACTACATACACATTAACCACCTCTCCTCCTCGGTAAACACCCGGCTTGGGATTCTGTATAGACACAGACACTCCCCCCCCCCCAGGCCCTATGGCTGGCAGTAACCAGCTCAGTCCTATCACTGGTCAATTACGGGATAATAATTTACAGTATGGCTGACCTCACGACCCTTAACCGCATCAATATTGCCCTCAATAAAGCCTGCCGACTAGTCACAGGCAGTGATAGGCTAACCCACACGTGCGATCTCTATAGGCGAGCGGACTGGCTGACCTTTGAAGGGAGGCTAAAATACCACACTTGCCTCCAAGCCAAAAATATCCTCATGAAGCTTGCACCCACTGGCCTTCTCTCCCTCATCCTACCAAACCCACACAGGAGCACCTCTAGGCACCAGGCAAGCACACCCCTCATAGTCCCCCACTGTAGGACTGCACTAGGGCAAAGGTCTTTCTGCTATCGGGCTCCCATCTGGCTTAATAACCTCCCCCCCTTCCATCTTTCTGGCCCCTAGTCTTTTTAAAAATGGAATTAAGAGACATCTCATTGACTTGGAGACATGCGGCTGCTACTAACTCACTCCGCCTTGACGACCCAGGGTCTATCATCAACCCTAGAGATACTAACCAAGCATTGTAAATGTATGATGTAATCATGTAAAATTCTGTCTTAATGTGTTGTTCTGCTTTATAAGGTTTGTTCAAAATTGTCTTAAGTAATGTGTCCATTTTGTATTGACGTGGAGCCTTTGCAAAAGAGTCTTCGACTCAAAGGATTGTAATTTCAAAACTTTAATAAAATAAAAAAAAAAATAAAAAATTGTCAATACCAAATGTTTGTGTGTATGGTGTATGTGTGGCAGGCATACATACTTAGATGAATAATTTGTGGTGAATCCTGACTTCCTACTAACTGTAGGTCTGTGCCTGCACTGTAATTTAAAACTGTCAGGCTGACCTACTTGTCCAGATGCAGTGCATGAGCCCATCAGGCCTCAACACACACATCAACTCCTTGTGAGGGAAGGCTCCCTGGCCCGCCACAAGGTGTTGTGTGTGGCAGAATACTACAGTGTCCCTCCCCAGACTAGGACCAATGCCACATGCTACAGCGGTTCTCCCCCGGCCTTGGCCCATTCAGCCAGCTCACTGAACTAGCACCCAAACTCAGGTCAGTGGCACGGGAAGGCAGCGTTATCCCCACTGGGTCAACAGCCATCCATGGAAACAATGTTACATTGTAATTTTTGTTTGTAACAGTTTTGACCCCCAAAATTCCAACATTGTCTTTTTATGACCCCGTTCTGAACATGACAAATGTTATTTATAAAATACTGGATGAGATGTCATTTAATGCCACAAGTGTGAACTCACATGTTGGCCAGGATTTGAAAAGTAACAGCTGTCGAGTTCATGAAGTGGTGTGAAAAAATTACTGTGTTGAAAACGTGAGGTCATAATATTGAAAATGACCAAAGTTACGAGTGAGTGTTGAAAAATGCCAACATATCTTCATAACTTTGTTGTTTTTTAATATTTTGACCTCAAATTTTCAACAGTCTTCTTATGACTCCGCCTCCGGAACCTGGTAGGTGAAAATATTTAAATCCCTGCCAAAAAGTAATTTCATGCCAGAGGTACGAATACACATTTTGGCCAGGATTTGAAAAATGACAGGTGCCATGTTCATGAGGTGGCGTGAAAAAATGGCTACGTTGAAAATTTGGGGTAAGAATAATGAAAATTGCCAAACTTATGAGAAAGTAACTAAAGATTTCAATGTATGTTCATAACTTTTTTTGGTTTTTAATATTTTGACCGAAAGCTTTCATCATAGACTTCTTTTGACCCACCTCATAAACCCAGTAGATAACAATTTTCAAATCCCAGCCAAAAGGTGATTTCACAGAGCAACTGTGGAATCACCTTTTGGCTGAGTTGAAGACTTTCACCTACTTGTTCATGAGATGGGGTCTCAAAAAGGTCATGTTGAAAATTTGGGGTAGAAATATTAAAAAATTACCAAGAGTACAAGGCACTCCTGGTGGGTGGAGCACCAAGATGGCTGCTGTGCTGCTCTTCTCCCTACTGCTCCATGTCTGTTCTGGCATTTGTATGCCCTAGTTTGAGGTTTTCTACTCCCATAACCTGAATTGCATGAAAGAAACATATGTTTAATCTGATTATATACTCACTGTATTGAGTTTCTTTGGCACATGGTCACTGTTATTTTTTTTTTTATTTAGTTGTTTAACCAGGAGTAGCACACTAAGCTGAAAGCTTTTTTACAGGAGTGACCTGGGAGCACAGGGAAGTTAAGTGACTTACTCAGGGTCACACAGTATGCAGGTGGAAGCTGTGGGGATTCAAACCCAGGTCTGGTCTGCTGGATATCACCAGATTTGCAACTCAGAGCCTTAAACCACTGCACTATACTGCCTCCCCACTGCTCTATACTGTCTTTATATTGGACAAGTGCTGAAATGCTAGCTAAAGTTCGGCGGTAACATTTTTTTTGGGACGTGTGAACATTGTTTGAATGTTCCATCTCCAAATGCGACTGGCTTATGGAAGCTAATAGGGAGCGCAGAACATATTGGGGAGATATTCAGAGGAGTTGCACAATGCGCAACTGAGATGCGCATGCTCAACCACAGAAATGCACCCTGGAGCTGTAGTCAACAAACGTGAATGTGCAGCGCAATATCCATTATGCAGATGTGCAACAGTAATGTGTGCAGCGCACGTACAAGGAGACGTCCCCATGAATAAGCTGCACAATAGCATATTCAGCTGACAAGCATTGCACAAGTCAGGAGCAACTCACAGAATGTGCCAGACAGACTTGAGCATATAAAAGGAGGTTCAAACACGCACACACAGCAGATGCGCAAGCCAGAGCTAGAGACAGCAATGGATGCTGGGCCTTTCCTGATGGAGGTGGTAATGAGGGGTGTGAGGAGGAGGGATGAACACCAACATGGCAGAAGACAGGCCCATCGGCGGTATGCCTAACACAGATGGTACCGTGCCCACCTCACCTTTGAGGACTATGGTGATACAGAGATTGTGGGCTGGTACCATTTGAATAGGGCAATTCTGAGGCAGCTCTGTGAGCTGTGCCATGATGAGTTGCAGGCACCCACCAGAAGGAGTCATGCCATGACAGTGGAGGCCAAGGTGACAGCAGCAATGTGCCTGCTTGCCATGGGCACCTTCCAGAAACCAGTGGGGGCAACTACTGGTATAACCCAGCCTGCCACATCCCCCCTCCTCACACAGTTCCTCAATGCCCTGCTGCCATATGTTTCAGAGTTCTTACAATTCCTAAGCATACAGGCAGAGCATACAGCAAACATGCAGGACTTCCACAGGGTGGCACGCATGCCAGGCATGATCAGGGCCATAGACTGCACCCACATGGCCATATGCACACCACCTGGCCCAGAGGGGGCCACCTACATGAACAGAAAGGGCTACCCATCCATCAACTGCCAGGTGGTGTGCGATGCCACGGGGTGAATCACCAATGTTTGCACCACCCACCCTGGGAGTGCACATGATGCATTCATCTGGCACAGCTCCATCCTATTCCAGAGGTTCGAGCATGGC
The DNA here is from genome assembly GCA_016271365.2 of Neoceratodus forsteri. NCBI lineage: Eukaryota > Metazoa > Chordata > Ceratodontiformes > Ceratodontidae > Neoceratodus > Neoceratodus forsteri. Next base: position 256,645,087 of record JADMNL010000025.1, read on the forward strand.
GAAATCCCCATGGGTCACCTGATAGGTGAGCACAGCATGGGACTGGGTGAGAGGGCAGCTGTGAAGGTGGCATAGTCCCAGGCCACACATGGCGGGAGATGAGAGGATGGCCGTAGGTGGCAGGAGGGAGGGGAAGGGAGCAAGTAATGCCATGTGCTAACCACCATGTTCTACCAACACAGGTGACAGCGCCTACCCCCTGTACCCCTGGCTGCTCACCTCCATCCAGCACTCATCCAATGCTGCAGAGGACAGGTACAATGAGGCACACATCGCTACATGCAACATCATTGAGCGAGTCTTTGGAATGCTCAAAATGCAATTCCATTGCCTAGACAGGTCCAGTGGTGCCCTACAGTACAGCCCTGTGAAAACCTGTGGCCTATTCCTGGCCTGCTGCATGCTGCACAACATGGCCATTGACCATGGGATAGCTGTCCAGGTGGATGAGGGCAACAGCAGTGATGAGGATGGGGATGACGGGCCAGATGAGGATGACGTGCCAGATGGGGGAGCGCAGCCACTCATGCAGAGGAGAGTCCCCAGGATTGCTGTACGGGCATGGAGGCACCGGGACACAATTGTGCAGGAGCACTTTGGGAACCGCAGGTGAGTACCAGACATGACAGCCGTGCATGCACGGGACATCACACACACACATACATGTATGCAGGCACATGCACATACACACACACACACACACACACACACACACACGTGTACGGCCACACAGGGAGGCATGCAGGGACACCAGCACACACAGCATGCACAGGGACCACATAAACACACAGCCACCCACCCACAGCACAGTGCACAGGCATAGGCGCACGCACACATATGTGGGCCGTATGCGGGACACAGAGCTGTCCACAACACGACTTGCACAAGCACCACCAGCACCATCACGTGGCGCACAGCTGGGAATAGTGGGGCATGTGGTGGCACATTCAGGAGCGGTGGGCAATGTGGCAACACACACATGTGCAACTGGATGTGGCATGTATCAGAGTGAATGCACTGGCACACAGGAAAGGCTGGCACAGTGCTGCCCTCATCACGCCCATGTCACAAAGCCCAGCAGCACAACATGCACACATGGAGGACATGCCACACACCACACATATGTGCCAGCACATGCACATGGGCATGCACAGTCAGGTGCACACCAGCCAAAAGCAGCGAGCAGCGGGATTGGACAGCACGCAGCGGGCCACCATGTGGTGCCATGGTGCGCCCGCGACCCGCGTGGCCATGCCTGGGAAGTTTGGTAGCCACAGGCTTCTCAACAGCCACTGGAGGTGTAACCAACACACTCGCAGGGGTATAGGTCTGAGAACGCAACTGGGTCCTCATGGGTGTGAAAAGCCCAGCAAAGAAAGTACTGCTGGGTGTGTTAGGGATGAGCATGTCAGAGCCTGGCATCAGCTGTGCAGGTGTCACCAGACGCCGGGTCCGTGGTGTTGATGTTGCATGATGGGGAGTCCTACATGCCCTGCCACACCCAGTGGATGCCAGCAATGCAAATTTGGTGGCAATGGTACTGGCAATGTAGTCCAGCAAAGTGGTCATGGCCTCCCGCAGCTGCCAGAGCTCACCAATCAGCTGGGTACATCCAATGTCCCCACGCTAGGACAGTTGATGCAGCTCAGCCCTGAGCATCACCTGGTTGTCCACGGATGTCCGCAGCAGCCTGGTGTGCTCATTCAGCCTGTTGGTGCCTTGCGCATCCTGGGGCTGATGCTGACCTGCTGGGGGTGTGGTGGCATGCTGTGCAACATCCCTTGCCTGGGGATGCTGCACAGGGGACTGCGCAGGTGGTGGGGATTGTGCGGGTGCCCTGCTGGTGGCCCTTGTGGTGTGCTGCACGGTGGCCACTACAGCCCACTGCCACTGCCCATCTGCCTGCAGGGCCATCCTTGTGGCACTGGCAACTGTGGCAGCACCCCCCCAGGCCAGCGACAGTGCCGCACTCCACTGTGCGGCAATGGTCAGGTTGCAGCTGCGCAGGTGCCATACTGCCACCGATGGCAACTGCTGCCTGTGTACAGCCCTGTACCATGGACAGCATGTCCACCCGTGCCATCCAGGCTCAGTGTTATTTCATCATCGGTGTCCAACAATACACCCTTCTGTGTCCCCGGTACAAGTACGGGTAGAGCCTTGGTGAGCAGGAGGTCCATCAGGGGGTCATTGTCACCCAGACCCAGGAATTCCAGCAGCCCCAAACTGCCCTGTTGCTGATAGTCAGTGGCCCTGATGCCTTTGGATGTTGATGGCTCTGCCTCTTTGGGTCCAATTGTTGGCGGCATCCTGCAACTCACCTTTGAGGCATGATGACACTGGAAGACAGGAAAATAGTATCAATGTTGATGATGACAATGTGCATACAGAGTCATGGCCAGTGCGAAAGAGGCATGCATGCAACAACTGTGCCTACATGCAACAGGGGATGCCTGTGCAGTACTGCACAGCAGGGTGGTCATGCCACAGATGGTGCACATGCCAGGCCAGCCATGGTGAGTGGATGCAGCAGATGGTGTTGCACCGACACATGGCTGATATGCATGTTCCCCACCATGGGTCACAACACCAGTGGTGTGCCGCACAGCTGCCTGCACCCCTGTGAACCATGCCTTGCCACTGGTGCACTGCGCAGGCAGCACTGTGGGGCAGCCCTGCAGCACTGCACACCCTGGGCCAGGGGCCATGGCCACAGTACAGTGCCTTTGCTGTCGTCCCACTGCACACAGGTAGCCAATGCCATGCACGATGGCCCTATGTGTAGCATGTGCAGCTGCATGCCACACATGCCATGGGCATACAGCACTTCTGCCATCACACCTGCACACTGCCGGGCAGCACACACCCCCACACCCACATATGACACCCACAGACTCACAGTGCTGTGATGGGCTGCCTCCCCTCTGGAATCCACCTCCTGGTACATGGTGTATGTATGTACGGTGTATATGTGTATGGTGTATGGCGGCATGGGAGATGGTCACCCCCACCATCTCCTCACCCGATGACAGTACTGGGGCCGTATCATGTCCCACGCCTGTCCTGCTACGAGACATCCTGATGGTGGCCACCTTCTCTTTGATATGCCTGTGACACTTGGACAGCTGGTTGTGATTATTGTATGCTTTTTGTAATATAAAAATGTGTTATTAAGTGTCTCTCATGAGACATGCTGAGACAGCCTGTGGGATAACCCCCACCCCCGCACAGGTATCAGTTCAAAAGACATGATATGTTAAACAGCAGATTTCTGTAAGGTGATTAACTTGCAAAAACTCTCATTTTATAGCCTTATTTAGGATCTGGGTTGTTTGAAGCTAAGAACTAAAATATCCATTTTATGACGTCCTCAGGAAGGGCAGTTAATATCAATTGGTGCTGGAAAAACTATGTTATAGCTAGGTGAGAAAACTGCAGAGTTGTGAAAGGTCCTTTGATGTATGTGAAGGACAGGAAGACTATCTAGATCAAAAGGACATGGGGAAATGAGTTTTTGCTGATGTCACCTTCTGAATGATGAGACATCTTGGTTGTATGATTTTTTATAAACAGAGGAGGAGCTGGGTGACATCATGGAGAAGGCAGGTTCAAGACAGTGTTTCAATTAAGCTGTGACTGACCTTTAGGGTGACATTCTTGTTTGGACTCTCTTGAAAACAACATCTATTTCACACACTGTTAGAAGATATACATTAGAGAGACAAGCCTAAGTGTACTGTGGTAGAAATTTGCACTTTTAAACCTTATTCTTTTAAAAGATTGTATGTTTTGTGATATATTGTTCTGTATTTACATTTTACATATTTTTATATATTTTAAGTAAAACCTCTTATTTTAAGAGACTACTTGGTGTGCCTTTGAAATTCTTTCTTTGACAAGTGAAGCATATATGGTTATAGCTGACACTGTGCATAAGCTTACTGGTTTACCAAACTGGGAAAAAGTTAAGAGTTTATTCTGAGATCTTTCATAGAGTTTTTAAGGGTTCATTTTGTACACCTGGTTAGGTACCCATAGGCGAAAGATATCTGACCCCCCAAAGAGCAGAATTATCTAAGCCTGTACATTGAGTATGCTAGTAAGAGGTTCACAGTTTGAATCCCTCCAGAACTTGAGACCAAAGGTTGATTCGAACCCACAAAACAGACAGGAGGGTTACCCTGTTCTGTTCCTGTTCACAGTACTGCGCTCGGAGGTTGGCACTGTGGGAGCAGAGGGTCTGACCTGCTGAGTGGGGTTGTGACAGATTGGTTGGCAGCGGTGTGCATATGTTTGGTATTACAAGCTTTATTGTTCAGTGTGTCGGCTTGATACTGTCAGCTCACTTGCAAAGAAAGAAAAAGGCAGTGATTTATTTTTAAAAGGAAACAGAACTATATCACTTGGCTTACAGTCAAGTTCCTACCTGTTTTATTTTTATTTCTAAAGTGCAAGTCAGAGTAGCCGTAGTTAGGGAAGAAGATGGCTTCCAATTACAGCGGGCACACTGTAGTCTACTTAAAGCAGTTGTGCAGGAACAGAGGAGTCCCGTACGAGGTGAAAGTCACTAAACAGAACCTTGTGGATGCCCTGATGGAAGCGGATACCCAGAGCATCGAGTCACAGACAGTGACTGTAAGGGACCGAACCTTGAGTGTGGAAGGGCTAGTGGCCAGTGCAGTGTCCAGATCTGATGAGGAGGGCAACAGGGCCAGTGCCAGCAAAGGGCCACAGCAGCAGGGGAAGGTCATCAGCATTCTGGAGCCAGAAGTACTCAGGCTGCAGAATGAGTTGTGCAGAATGGAGCTGGAGTTCCAGAGAGAGGTGGAGCGGGAACGCCGAGAGGCAGTGCGAGAACAGTGAGCTGCAGAGGAGAAGAGAGAGCAAGAATGGCGAGAGGCAGACTGTGAACAGCGGGAGGCAGACCGTGAGGAGCATGAGCCCCAGAGGCAACATGAACTGGAGAAGCTATGACTCCAGTGAGTGGCACCAGAGCAGGTAAGTGGCTTGGGTTTAATTGGGACTACAGGACTGGGTTACAAATTGAATTCCAAATTGATAGCCGGATTTAAAGAAGGGGAGGATATGGATGCCTTTTTAAATTATTTTGAAAAAGTTTGTATTCAGGCTAAAATTCCTTGAACAGGGCCAGCTGGTCATACTTACTGAAGTTGAGCCTGCGCTTCCGTGCAGGCCCTTGCTCCTCAGTTCCCTCCATCTCAGACATGTTGCTACCTGTGGACAGTCAGACATTGGCCCAATTAGCAGCTTGGCAGCCCAACCTGTAACAGTGCAGCACTGATGACGTGCACAGCTATATCACACAGTGTGATGGTCCTTACCGCAATGGCTGAAATACCTATCAGTGACCTGTGCTGTATTGTGGCATTTTTATGGCTCAATGCATGCAAATGTGCAGCAGCACAATTGTAATGAGATGCTAATGTGCGTGACTGTGCCTGGCATTGGCTCATGAGGCTATTTGCATATGCAGGCTGAATATTGTGGAATTGCACATTGCGCAATACAACTGCGCAGGAGCAATTGGCTGGCGCATTCCCAACACATGCGCAGTACGCGGCTGTGCAGTATACATGTGCGCCATGGGCAGAAACATGTCCTGTGGCCTGTCGTGCAGCTGTGTGCATTGTGCAGCTTTCCCCTATTGTGCATGCGGCCCTGTGCGTCTGCCGTGCATATGGACACAATGTGCTGCCTGGTCCCATTGCACTTTTGTGCCAGATGCGCCATGCCACTGACTGTGCATTGCATGACAATGCACAGTTGGCGCATGCACGGAATTATGCAGGGTCACACAGGGCCATGGCCGTGACTCCACAATCCCACCTTGGCGTGCTGCATTGCACATGTGCAGTACTGCACAATAGGCCTCTGCTGCGCATGTCTGTTGCACATCCCCATGCTGCGCAGCCCTAGTACTCAGCCCCCTATTGCACATCATACGTGCGCAGTTCCACGTGCATGCTTTGCAGACCACATTGGTCATGGTAGCGCACTATCCACTGCAAATGACTACGCCTCATTCAGGGGCATGTTTGAACCTTGCACTTAATTGGAGGGAGGTGGAGATGTGCAATCTGGTGGCTCTGATGGAGCCTGTGGCAGCCCAACTGTTTGGGGCTGTAGATCTCCAGGTGCCACAGCCACAAGTCTGGGACAGGGTGGCATTGGGGCTGGAGTGGCATACAGTGGTGCCGCACACTGGGAAGCAGTGCAGCCACCATTATGGTGACCTCTGCAAGTGGGATTCAGTGCGCCTTTGATGGCTACAGGACAGGGCGAGACTGGGGGCTGTGCTACAGCCAGGTAGGTGTCCCTTGCACTGAGCATGCTCCCATTGTCCAATAAATGTGCTGACATGTGTGCTGCATGTGTGGATGCATGGGGGGCACAGCATTGGTAGGTGCTGCATGTCCTGCGATGCTGCACCACACACCTGTGTGGTGCACGGTGCTATGGCCCAAGCACCATACACCACACATGGGTCAGTGTCCCTGCCCATGGTGTGTCAGCAGTGTGCACTGTGTTGGTGCTGGGGGGAGGACTGGGCATGGCATGGTACTCATGTCCGTTTCTGTATCTCTGTTCCATCCACAGGACCGGAGGACCACAGGAGGGCCAGGGTGGCTGGAGGATGGGCCAGGCAGCAGGGTGATGATGGTGCTGCAGCTGCACTGGCACCTAAACAGGCAGGTGAGTGTGTGTGGCATGGTGTATGGGGCGCGTGTGGGACTGGGATGGGTGGTGTGATCCAGCCAAGGGCACTGCCCCATGCATGGTCACTGCTTGGGGAGGTTCCTGCCTCCACTGCCTGTGGCATGTTGCGCAGTATGTGGCGGCTCCATGCATGTGGCCTCTGTGTGGTGGCATCCCATCGCTGTCCCTGGTGGGGTAGGTCTGTGTGTGCATCCCCATGGTGTTGTGGGTACACTGTCCTTCCCAGGGGGGCCTTGCATCAGCACTGTGGGGTACACTGCAGAGGAGTGGGTGCATGTCGCCCCTTGGGGGCCTGGCAGTCTGGCTGTGGGGTGCATCAGGGTTGGTTGTTGTTGTCCACTGTGCCCTTGCCAGTGTGAGTTCTGTTCACTGGTGGGTGCATCAGCTGTCCAGTGCACACACGTGGGGGGGGGGCTTGGCCTCCTTGACATATGTCATTTATTGTCTGTTCTGTGTCCCTTCTCCTAGGTCAGACTGGGCCACGGGCCCGAAGACCGTGGCCAGGACTCATTGGCGGTGGCATGCTACACCTCCACCACCTTGTGCAGAGAGGCATTGGGTGGACGAATGTACTAATTCACATCGGCCACACTGGACCTGGTGCGGGAGGTGCGCCGGCTGAGGACCCTGCTGTGGTGTTAGCACCACTAGTTCTAGCTCCTATCCCTGCTGTTCCTTGGCCTTCCCCTGCCCTCCTCCACTTTGGTTGTTCTCCATTACACACCTGTGTGTTTCCTGCTGGACCCATTCCCCTTGTGTCCCACATTGCCACTCCCTGTGTTTACCCCTACCTGATTCTTGTTGCATGCCCTGTTGGCACCCCTCTGTTGTTTTTCATGTATTCAGTAAAGCTGTTATATTTTTCCACATCTGTGTCTTCTTTGCGTGCGGGCTGCTGCACTTTGCTGATGTTGTTGTTGACGTTGTTGTGTCATGCTCTTTGGCGTGTCCCCTTCAGTCCTAGTGCTGTGCCCTTTGGGTTATGCTGCTGTGTGCACTGAGTCCTGTATGCCATGTCCCTGTGTCTCATGTGCCCATGGGCTTTGGGTCTTCACCTGCCCTGTGCACAGTCCACCACCTTCTATCCCTGTCTGCCTGTGCTGCCCTGCTGTCCGCCTGCCATGCTGCCCTGTTGGTGCTGGTGTGCTGTGCGGTACTGTGCCCTGTGTCCCTGCCTGTTGGTGTGCCATTGGCCTGTTGGTGTGCCATTTGCCCCTTGTTCCCCTGTGCGTCAGTGTCTGCTTTACATCAGTCCACTTTGTGTGCCTGGTGTCCTTGCACCATGGCTGTGGCACTGTCCCATACGGTGCTGCCTGTTAGGGTTGCAGTGGTGGTGCACTGCCATGGGCCTGTCAGTGACCGTGCCTTCAGGGTGGGTGGATTGGTGTGCTTTTCGACCTGTGTTGGTGTTGTGTGACTGGCATACTCTGTTGCCCCATGGCCATGTGCCTCTGCTGTGTGTCCTGGCCACTGTTCCCTTGTGGTTTGGGTCTGCTGCTGCTGGCCTGGCACTCTGCTGTTGTGCTGCCATGCCTGTGTTCCCCCTTTGCCTATTGTGTTTGCTCAGCCTGCTGGCTGCTGCATACTTGCATGCTCCTGCACAATCCTGGTTGCTCCAGCACATGTCTGGTTGCGTGGTAGTGCATCTTTGCTATATTCATTGTGCTTTGCGCCTATGCATGTCGGTGGCACATCTGTTGAATATGGTGTCAGTTTTCTGTGGCACAACTGCATTGCGCTGCACATTCCATTGCGCACATTCTGGGCTCAGTTTTGAATATCTGGGCCCTTATCTCTGAGATAAGTATGAAAATGAGCCTTATCCTGTGAATGAGAGAAAGGATTTTTCTCTGTAGCGTGCCTCCACTTTGGAAAAGACTGGTGCGACTGAGATGGAGTGCTCCAAATGTTTGAGAAGTTGAAAGTTGAAAAGCAAGCATGCTGGACTAAACCAAAATGGACAGAGCATAATAATACAAGAAGCCCAGAGGTGAAATGTGGAGTTGGAAGAAAACACCAACTGATAGTATCACAGGCAAGATCCATAGCCGAAGATAACGTTGAAGGATGCTGAGTTTTGGGAGCAGATAAGTGCCAAAATGCTTGGAAATAATTTAAAAGAGGTATGCCACCCTTGCCTGGGTGGTAAGCTCCTCAACTGATATGCTCATTCGTTAAAGTTTTACTATGCTCAGTGGAGCATTTTCTCTTCTCTTTTCTCTCTTAGGTGTATATAACTAATGGGAGAGGTGAACCCAGAGAAGGCTTGTAGTGGCTTCGGGCCATGAATTGCCGACTCAGAGGAGAGATTTAATATCTTTTGAGAAATAGGAGAGAAAGGGTGCCTTTTGTTCGGCTCAAGTCTGGTTCATCCGATTGAGGTTTGATACTTGAATGGCTGTGATGGTTTCCTATATTGTTATTGTTGATAAAAAGGTTTTTGGTGAAGGTGGAAGGCAATACTGGAAACAACTTTTCTAAGGTACTGTTTACTGTTATATGCTAACGGATTGGCCAGACTGTTTGACAAAATATCTGGGTGCTAGTTTTGGTCCCAGACCCAGTGGACTCTAGCACTTTAAAGGGAGCCTTAATTTTATTTTACTTAGATTTCTTTATTTAAAACCTGTTTAATTTTTAGTCTTTCTAAGAGTACTTTATTCAAATAGAGACCCTGTATAAGACGCTTCAGTTTTACTTGAGTCGCTGAAAGGTATGTACTCTGGAAAATGGATCTTCTGATTTTCGGTAGATATTCTTTGTGCAATTATTGGCATATATTAGTATATATTTCTTTTATGAAAATCTGCCACCCACTGTAAAAGTTCATACAACAGGACACTTTATTGGAGAATGCTTTCATCTTTATTGTCTCTGCGGCACATTATGAAAATTATGTATGTGTTACTTCGACCCCAGGTGCAAAGTCCTTTTAATTGCCTGTTTTAGGACTCCTGTTTGAGGTGCTGAAATGATGAATAAAGTTACTCCCTTTTGAGATAATTGTTTGGCCTGGTGCTATTGTATGGATGCCAAGAGTGGCGAGCACCTCTTCTTTGTGCTTAAGGGGTCAAATATTTGAACTGTGAGACTCTGAGAACTTTGTTATATTAGGTCGGATAATAACCCTAAAAGTTCCTGAAAATATTGTATTCTGAATGGTATTAAAAATCTGACTGCTCTTTGAACATTTAATAGCAACTAATTGAGTGTCAGCCTAATTAAGTGATTAAGAAGCTGCCACATGCTCCTTGTTGACAAATATGAGGATTTCTGAACCTTTTTAAGTGATTTATTTCTAAATGTGTGGACTCCTAGGATCATGTGGAGCCTCTGAAACTTGCACTTGTTTGTATCTTATCTTAATATTTTAACTTTTTAAAAGTTCTAAAATATTTGCTTAATTGAATTTTGGGGATGTTTGTTTATTTTTCTTGAATCATTAAGTAGGATTGCTATGCAGGATAATGTGCTTCTAAACTCTAATAGGAAAACTGCTTAATTTTACTAATTTAGAAGCTTTGCCTAATAATTAATGTGTTTTAAGCTAATTAATTACTAAGCTGATAGGTTATTAGCACATTTAGGCAAGGCATGCTTTTATTAACTGAGCTTGGTTTATACAGAAATATTCCAGAGGATGGATTGGAATCCTGCATACATAGCTACAATATATGAATCCTGGATTAATAAATTATTTGTAAAAGGTATAATTGAAGAAATATTTATCCTGTTTTATACAACACTTGATATTGTTCCAGGAGACTGATTGGAAAAGTGAATGTCTATTGCACATTTATTGTTTTTATTTGTTTTTTTGTTTCATAATGACTTGATTGTTGATCGAATAAACTTAAACTGACTAAAAGAAAACCAAGAATACAAGTTCAAAACTCATTGAAATACATTGACTGCATACCTGATTTCCTCCATTCCTGGTCCAGTGTTAAAGAGTGGAGATGTGTCTTTGGTCCAGAGAAGATTACAGCGTTGGACCCCCATAGGTAAGTAAGGGGTAGGGGGTATGTTGGGTGGTGGGTGCTGAGTGGGAGGGTAACAGCAGTGGCAGCAATAGACATCGATGGATCATTTTCTTTTTTACAGGGATTTAAAAAAATAAGAGACTACAAGGGATATTTTTCTTTATTTGCGGTACCAACACTGGGGATTGGGCACCCCAGTGTCAGTGTCATGCTTGGTGGCACTGAGATTGAGCTACCTGGTGTTACATAGGGGAAATGGGTGGGGTGAGAGGTTACTAGTCAGCACTGGGATCAGGCATATTGGTGTTGGAACATTTATTTTAAAACATTCTAAAAAACACTACAAGGCATGAAAATGGCGATGGCAGTGATGCACTCTTAATGGAGTGCAGAAGGAGAGAGAGAGAGAGAGAGAGCCCCTCACGCTGTTGAGCTGGTTGGTGGGCAGCATTATGTAAATGAAACAAGCCAGTCACTGTCTGATGGGAGTGGCTGGCTCCTTTCAACTACGCACAGTTTCTGCCCACCAGGTCATGAGTGGTGTCATGACCAGAGTTCCTGGTCATTGGTGTGTCACTGGTGAGTCCATTGCAGCTTGACCTGCAGTGCCCTCAGCAGTGACACAACTCTGACATGCTGCTCTTCATAACAATAATCAAAGCAAGATGTTTGATGTACATGCAAACACAAAAAAAAGACAGGAGCACTGTGAAGTCCACACCATAGGAAACTGATACCCATTCAGATGCATTTGAGAGAATGGGATGAGTGGGGTCACATTGAAGAGTGATTGACCACTGCAGCAGGCAATAGTTCAAAAGACTATTGCCAGTCCAGTGAACTACTGACCGGTGTCAAACTGAACTATTGAGCATTTTCAGTTTGAAACTGCTCAGTAGTTTAAAAACCTTCAATGTCATGTGACTGGCTCTGGACTAATAAGAGACCAGGATTTATTTCTTAAGATTTTATAATATACAAATATTGACTGGGGCCTTTATTTATTTATTTAAACATTTGTTGAACAGGTAAGCCCAAAGAACATCAGATGCCTATTTTCAGGGGGGCCCAGTGATATAGTGGAAAAATATTGACCCAGAGGGAGGAACTGTTGCCTGACAATTGTTATATTGCTAGAAGCCAAAGGCTGAGAGCAGTATGACTACTGGAAGGCAATAGTTTGTCCCGGGGGTCAATATTTTTCCACTATATCTCAAAGTGACTCTGGTCAGTATCTGTTTTATAAAACCTTTCTCATGTTATGCTGTGCCCCCATCACTTGCATTGGAAAACAGATAGTAAACATACTACATTCAAAACAGATATAAAAAAGGTGACCACATAAAAATAAAAATGCTCCTAAACCATCAAAATGTCATTGAGTGTTTTTATTTATATACGGTTATTTAATCAAATGTACTTATCTGGGTAACTGGAACTTTTCATTGCCGGCTGCAGGTTTGAAAAAAGCTGGAGCTAAAGCTACGTTCCTGCTGTCATGGACCTAGAAACTGTGACAGTGGCAGACTAGTGGGTCCTGATAGCATAACAGAGCAGCCAATCCTGTCCTGAGTTTGAATAAAGCAGGAGTTGAAAGCTACTCCCCTGCTCTTTTGGAACCAGAAACTGTAGCAGTGAGGCATGAGTGCATATTAGGAATGCGTCTGAAATGTTTGCATCTGGATATGGAGATGCACGCTATTTCTTTGTTGTTTTGTCCATTAAGAACTGTAGAAATTGACAGAAAAGTAGGAGAGCATGATTGGCAGTGACTGGTAAAAACTGCAGCATCTACTGCTCACCCGACTCACAAAGTTCCATGAAAGGTTGAAGAGCATAAACAGAAAAGTCTCCTTTTAATGGCTACATAGCCAGAGCTATGCTGGTGTCTTGCTATTACTGTACATAGCAGAAAAAGGGGTGTCTGGAAGCACGTGACAGAATTCAGAATGAAGCACAAAATTGTGGACTTGAAGCACTTCACTCTGCTACTTGAAGCACAATCACTCTGCTGTCTCCATTCAGTACTGCCTGTCTCTACCACCCTGCTGCACTATTTTCTTGCTGCCAACACTGCTGCCTTCCATCCACTATGTCTTCCACTCTCACCACATTCTATGTTTGGAAGTTGTACATTACAAAGAGAAAACAACTTTCTATACTAATAAAACTACCTGTACATGCTTCCCCTTTACAGAAACTCCGCTTGAAACAATGTTGAATAAGTTGTTCCCATGGTTACATGCATAGCCAGCATGGCATCTCCTCATGCATTGCTCAGGGTAGAGGTGCTCAAGATGTTGTTTCCATGGCGGTTGTTATGGCAGCAGCTAAGTCTAAAAAAAAAAACAGATTGCCATGAGAACCCTGTGAATGGAGCATGTCCGTTTTGAGCATTCTAAGGCTATTCTATTAGTTACGCTGCTGTTTCAGTGTCCACAATTGCATCGTTTTCTAAAACATTTAGGGATTCTTGTTTTAAAATTAACAAATTGAAGTGCTTTATTTCACTCCTGACACTACTACTGATAAATATCTCAATTGGGGCCCATCCAATCATTTGCCATCTGCATTGTTGTCATGATGATTCTGCTTTCAGTTCATCGGACTGCCACATCCCCTTCCTGAGCTGTAGGCAAGGCTCACTGTTTCTATTATAGGGCATTAGCTGGACATATATGAAAAGTGTGTGATCAGACTGCAGAGTAAACCGTGGTTTGTCTCTCTCTCTTTTTTTTTTAACATCAGAGTACATTCTGCTTGAAGATAATGTATAGCTGTCAAATTATTAGGTTCCTCCCCTACACATCACACTTGACTGTATCACAAATTGTATTGTTGTGCACAGAAATGTACTCCTCTGGTTACTATGTTGCTTCTATGTTGTTAGCATTGTCTGCACTGTAGTGATCTAAACTGTTTGTACTCTCCCGGGTCGTGTCTGAAAATAGGTAAATGTTTGCCTAGTGTACCTTACCTGGTAAAAAAATCCTAAATAAATAAATAATGTATCTGGGATATATTAAATATATGAGGCTGACTACTGCTGTTATAATATATTTGCTGGTAGTCTGTGTATTTTGCAGTTTGGACTGAAAAGTAAATGTGGTTTTGAAGTCCCCCCCCCCCCACACACACAGTTCACGTTGCAATCCAGCCACAAGATCCTGTTATATCCAACTAATGCCCTGCAATAGAAACAGTGAGCCTTGACTATTTAGTATCAAAAATATATGCTTTTAGTGTGTGTGTGTGTGTGTGTGGAGGGGTAAATCTTGAGCTGACAGCTCATATCTTCAGTCTGACTGTTTTATATGGAAAAAATGGTACAGAGTTTCACTTTCACCTAACGAGCAAACAGATACAGCTCCCACTGCCACTCTACTCAAAAAAAGTGCATCTCTGGAACAGACAGTATCATACTATCAAGTCTTTAGTTTCACTAAAGTTCAGAGTTTTCCTTTTGAAGAGACAGTTGCCTGTGAACCAGCAGTTCTGCCTATCTGCTTGGGCGTTATGAATGTCATCAGAGCTGTCAGGTGGAACACACAGCACAAACCTTGCTGTCACACTGAACTGAAAAGCTAAGCCAAAATATTGAAAACTCTTGAGATGAAAACGGACAGTGTTAGTGGACAGTCTGAGAACAGGTAGATAACAAAACACACCAGACATTTAATTAGGAATTCATCTTTATTCATTTCAGCCACAACCATTCCCTATCTCCTTTCATTCATCTTTTAAATGCATGAACCTCAGCCAGGATTGTCATATTTACAGGGACACTGTCTGCTTTTATCTGACTTCTCCCCGTTAAAAAGGTGACTTGAGCCTTCTACATAACCAGTTACTGTAAATATGTTGAAAGAATGCTACAACATACCATTATTTTAAAGGTTTTAATGAAAATGAGTAATCCTGGCAACCCACCTTTATCTCTGTCTGCCTGATGCACGTTCTTGCTGACATGTTTACATCTCTACTTGGCGCCAAGAGCTCGCCCACAGACAACTTTGACAAAATGTAAGGTGCATCAAGTGAGTACATGTTTACATGCTAGACAAAGAGGTGAACTTACTAAAAGTGACTTCTTTTAAAAAGCTAGCGCTGTAGCATGGTTAAATCTGTGTTTGAAAGTGAAGCCATGATATTGGGCATGTGAAAGTGAAGCCATGATATCGGGCATGTGAAAGTGAAGCCATGATATCGGGCATGTGAAAGTGAAGCCATGCTATTGGGCTTGTGAAAGTGAAGCCATGACATTGGGCATGTGAAAGTGAAGCCATGATATTGGGCATGTGAAAGTGAAGCCATGATATTGGGCATGCACAGCAGAGATGACGTTAATGTGCACGTCCCATACCATGGCTTCACTTTCAAACACAGATTTAACCATGATATAGCACTTGATTCTTAAAGAGAGACTACAATCAAAATTTCTGGCATCAATAAATTTCTGAATTTGGATCAACATACAATAGCCCCAATCAGCCTTGTGCCAAAATTAAGATCTCTAAGCTACTTTGTTTAAAAGTTGCAAGTCATTTTACAACCCTAAATTCACTACCTATTCAAAAAAGCCAGTTTCAGTGAAGAGCTGCTGTTGATGTCATCTCCAGAACTCAAAGTCTAGTCTTCCCTGTTAGCAAGCTTATAGAACCTGTTTCCTCAAAGGCTGGAGTTCATGTGCAATAGTTTTCACAAGTAAAACAGGCAGCAACATTCAAAAAACATTGCTATAAAAACTGTGTTTCAGGTTTTGTGAAAAAGTTGACAAATTGGCCCAGATATTCAAACTGCGCCAGGCTGTGGTGCAAGCCTGGGCGCAGCGCAACTTGGCTGCGCAGAGGCGTTGACTGGGCAATATTCAGCGGAGCTGCGCCATGGCGGCTCAGCATCATTGAATATCGCACTCCTGGCCACCTGCGAGCGCATGGCGCAGTGGCACTGCACCAGCGCCAGTGGCCCTAGTGGAGCATGTGGATGTGCTAGTGCAAGTTCCATTGCGCAAGGCATAGCAACTGCGATATTTGAAAGCTGACATGCAAATGGGGCCATAATGTATGCAAGACGCACATGGGGACATTTGCATGTCATTATGGCTCCATTTGCATGCAGGTGCGCCGAAACATAGAAACATAGACTTTGACGGCAGATAAGGACCACTTGGCCCACCTAGTCTGCCCATTTTCCTACCTACAGGATAGGCCGCATATCCTAGTTAACCAACAGCCTATTTCTTCCTACCCCCCACAAGAACTGCCTTATGTCTGTCCCATGCATTCTTGAATTCTCCCACAGTTTTAGACCCCACAACCTCCTCAGGAAGGCTGTTCCATGCATCCACTACCCTCTCTGTGAAAAAATACTTCCTCACATTGCCCCGGAACCACCCACCCTCTATCTTTAAATTGTGTCCCCTTGTTCTTGCACGTCTCTTTTTCTGAAAGATGCTACCCACTTGGACTTTGTTGAGTCCACTGAGGTACTTAAAAGTTTCTATCATGTGCCCCCTCTCCCTTCTTTCCTCAAGGGTATACATATTAAGCTCCTTTAGTCTCTCCTCGTACGGCTTCTCTTGCAGACCCTGCACCATTTTAGTTGTCCTCCTCTGGACTGCCTCTATCCTGTCTATGTCCTTGCAGAGATGGGGTCTCCAGAACTGGACGCAGTACTCCAGATGGGGTCTCACCAACTGTCTGTGCAGAGGGATAACAACTTCTTGTTTTCTGCTGGTGATGCCTCTTCCTATGCATCCCAGTATCCCCCCAGCCCTCCCTGCAGCCTTCTCACATTGCTTGCTAACCTTAAGGTCATCTGATATGATTACCCCCAGGTCACTTTCCTTTTTTGTTGTTGTTACTACCCCCCCATTGTGTAATCTTCCCTGGGTTCTTGCTTCCCAGGTGCATTATTTTGCACTTATTTGCATTAAATCCTAGCTGCCATACTTCTGACCATTCCTCCAACCTTGCCAAGTCTCTTCTCATCCTTTCCACGCCTCCTTGTGTATCAACCCTGTTGCAGATCTTTGTGTCATCTGCAAAGAGGCATACTTTCCCTTCCAGTCCCTCTGCAATGTCACTTATGAAAACATTAAAAAGGACTGGACCCAGTACTGAACCCTGCGGTGCCCCACTAGTAACCCCTCTTTCTGCAGAGTGGACTCCATATACAATTACCTTCTGTGTCCTGTTGTCCAGCCAATGTTTTACCCAGGCTACCACCCTGGGACCCACTCCCAGGTGGCTGATTAATTTGACTATTAATCTTTTGTGTGGGACTGTGACAAATGCCTTGCTAAAGTCTAGGTAGGCCACATCAACAGCCCCTCCCTGGTCTACTAGTTTGGTCACCCAGTCAAAGAAATCTATTAGATTTGTCTGACATGACCTTCCCACTGTGAACCCATGCTGCCTTGGGTCCTGTGCCTCAACAATTCTTTCCTTCAGAAGTGACTCCATCACTTTCCCTACCACAGAGGTCAAACTGACAGGTCTGTAGTTTCCTGCGTCTGTCTTGGTCCCACTTTTGTGAAGGGGAATCACATCCACCTTCCTCCAGTCCTCAGGTACCACACCATCCTCCCATGGTTTATTAAAAAGAGTGGTCAGTGGTTTCACTAGTTCTCCCCTTAATTCTTTGAGAATTCTGGGGTGAATTCCATCAGGCCCCATTACTATGTCCACCTTCAGTTTTAGGAGTTCTTGCAGAACCCTTTCTTCTGTGAAAGGGTTGGGATCGACACCCTTATCAAGAGTGCTTCTGTTATTTGGATTAGGCACTTCCCCCTCCTCTTTTGTGAATACTGAGCAGAAGTATTCATTCAGTATCCCTGCTTTTTCACTGTCCCCCTCTGCCCACCCACCATTCATTCTATTCGGCCTCACTATCCCTCCCTTTGTCTTTCTACACTCTCTGATATACCTATAAAAGGTTTTATTCCCCTTCTTAACCGAGTTGGCTATCTTTTCCTCAGTTTGGGCCTTTGCTATTCTGACTTCCCTCCCTGCTTCCTTCTGCCTTAACTGGCACAGCTCTCTGTCCTGCTCCTTCTGTGTTTCCTTATACTTCTGGAATGCTATCTTTTTCTCCCTGACTTTCCCAGCCACCTCTTTTGAGAACCATAGTGGCTTTTTCTTTCATTTTGATTTGTTTATTTGCTTCACACAAAGGTTTGTTGCCTCTGTGATGGCAGTTTTGATGATTCCCCATTGTTGCTGCACCCCTCTTTCTAGCCTGTTTGGTAGTACTTTTCTGAGGCACTCTCCCATCTTGCCAAAGTCAGCCCACCTGAAGTCCAGTACCCTCACTTTTGTATGGCTTGACTCTGTAGCTCAGTTTAACGTGAATCACACTGTTTGATGGTCACTTGTTCCCAGATGGCAACCCACTTCTAGATCTGAGATCCTCTCACTGCTCCCATTTGAGATCTGAGGTCTAAGATTGCTCCCTCAGAGTGGGTTCTGAAACTAGCTGTCTAAGGCCTGCCACCTGGGGCATCGAGAATGGCCTTGCTCTTGGATGTGGCTGCAGCAAATGTGCTCAGTTAACATCTGGCATATTCAGGTCTCCCATCAACAGTATCTCCCTTTCTCTGCCATCCTAAGAATGCCTTCTATCATATCCTTGTCCATTCCCTCCCCCTGACATGGGGGTCTGTACACAACCCCTGTGCAGATTGTGGTGCCCTTTCCAGTCTCCAGGGTGACCAAGAGTGCCTCCTCTCCTCCCTGTTTACTCTTTACTATGCCTGAAAGGGTATGTGCATTTGTTATTTTTGGCCAAGGTTTACTCTGCCTTCCATAATTTGGATTTGTTTTTGAGCCCAGCTTTAGCCCTGCTGCACTTGCCTTTGCTGTTCAGCTGCTGGGCTGCTTGCTCCTGATGGCATCACTGTAGGGCAGAGTAGTGACTCACATTGTGCAGTACAGTGCAGTCACAGCACTTTTGCAAGGGAAAGCTACCAGTACTCAATGTACATACTATGTTATCCCTTTCCCAATACACCTGCTAGCAATGCATTATGTAAAAATCCAAAAGCTTTATCAGTACTTTTTTTTGGTAAAAATAGAACTGTCTGCGTCATAGGCCCTCCGAGTTATAGGATGTTACAGACCTCCATCCGCTGGTACACAGTTCCTGTCCTACCTCATGTCCATCATGGACTCCAGCCCATTGGAAACAATTATACTAGGGAACCTCAACTATGACTGGCTGTCCGGAGCCGCACTCCCCCTTAAATCATTCTGCGATTCCCATGGATTCACTGTACTTATTGATGAGCCCACTGCATGAACAAGAAAAACCCTTCTAAAAGCATGCTTCTGGATGTCATACTAGTAAATAAGCCCTACTCCTTCTCCCACGTTGGAATTTTTGATGCTGATATTAGCGACCATCGCTTAGTTGCTGGAGTATGGGCAGCCCCAAAAACAGCCACACCGAAATTCTTCACCAAAAGGGCCAAAAGGTCCTTCGACCCGAAGGTATATTTCCATGACCTAAAAACTTCCATGTTGTGGCAGAGTTTTTACCTGGCAAAAACAGTAGAAACAGGATATGCCACTCTCCATGAAATTATAGCAAGTGCTTTGAACTTACATGCGCCTCTTACAAAAATGCATGTAAAAGTTAAAAAATGTCGTTGGTTCACTGTGGAACTCAAGGCTGCACTTTTGTTTAGGGATAAGCTCTGGAAAATGGCTTGCAAATCCCAGAAAGATGAAGACTGGTGCCTATTCAGAGCAGCCAGGAATCGCTGCACCAAGATGATTAGAGAGTCCAAAGCTAGCTTCTGTATCGAACAGAGTTAGACACTGTATCCAATCACCCTCAAATTCTGGGCCACACTGAAAAACTGTCTGGGCATATGTCCCAAAATACGCTCCATCCAAAATTTATTGCAGGCGATGCAACAATTAATGATAAAAAAAGAGATCCTGCAAGCATTTAATACTCACTTTGCCACAGCAGGTTTAGCATTCGATAATTCACCCGCATGCAACTTGTGCTCTCAGCTTGATGTACAACCTCCACCCTCTAGCCCTATAAGCTGGTCTTTTTCCTTCTCCTCTGTCTCCCTCAAAGAAGTGGACGACCTGCTTCTCCACTTGGACACTAGGAAAAGTGCAGGCACAAACACATTTGACCCCTACTTTCTAAAGATAGCATATCATGTACTGGCTACTCCTATTACTCATCTATTTAACCTGTCCCTATCACAAGGAACCCTCCTCCAAATATGGAAAACTGCACATATTATCCCATTATTTAAATCTGGAGACCCCTGTGACCTAAATAACTATAGGCCGATCTCTCTTCTCCCTACTCTTTCGAAACTTTTGGAAAAAATTGTGAATACCCAATTCAGATCCTTCATTAACAGTACAAAACTTTTAAACCCCTTCAATCTGGTTTCAGAGCCAATCATAGCACAATTTCGGCATTAGCCAAGGTAACAAACGATTGGCAACAAGATTTAGAGTACAAAAAGTTTGTCTGCACTGTGTTTCTTAACCTAAGTAAAACATTTGAGACGGTCGACCATAGTCTACTACTCTCCTCACTAGAATCGATAGGGCTTGATCCTACCTCTCTGAACTGGTTCCGTGATTATCTATCTGAGAGGGGGCAACAAGTCAAGGCCGAAGGCGAGCTCTCTGCCCCCAAATTTTTACAAAGAGGGTCCCCCAGGAATCCATCCTGGGACCACTTTTATTTGCCATCTATATCAACAATATAGATGTGGGCGTCAAAGAGGCAAGCATCCACCTGTTCACGGACGATACAGTGCTCAACCTAAGCCATCCTACACCTGAATCTGAATGTGCTGATCTACAAAAAGACTTTAATCATCTACAGTATCAACTACTCAGCAAAAAGCTGATACTCAATGCTAAGAAAACAAAAGCCATGATATTTTCCGCTGTTAACCACCTGGCCTACCCAGCAATGACCGGTATGCCCCCATCTCCACGATCCTAGGCGAGAACCTAGAGTATGTCACGAAATTCAAATACCTGGAAGTTTGGATAGACCACAAACTTTCTTTTGCAGATCACTTGGATGACCTACTAAAAAAATTAAGACAAAGGCTTGGCCTTTTCTATAGGATAAGATGGCTACTAACTACAGAAGCGAAGAGGTGGCTAGTCCAATCTACATTTCTTCCTTAATTGACCATGCGGACTTCATATATGGCAACTGTGCTGTGTCATACCTTGGAAAACTGGACACACTGTACCATAGAGCACTATGCTTCATCACTGATCTGCCCCTCATCACCCACCACTGCACACTATATGTGGCTGTGGGTTGGACCTCCCTACAATACAGGCGCAACATGAACGTGGTGCTCTGGACATTCAGAGCCATTAGTGGCAAACTCCCACAGTACATTACTGACTGCCTGACCCCTATCATTGCTGGAAGTTATGCTGTAAGAAGTTGCTCCCTGATCTCCTTGCATATACCCAGGGCTCACACATGCTTCGGGAGAGCTGCTATAGGCTTCACGCTCCCCTCGCTCTGGAATAGGCTCCAGAAAACATTAAAACTGAAGTCCCCAGTTAGCATTGACACGTTTAAAACCTTATACCGTAATGGCATAACAGAAACCTGCAACTGCCTTGCTCATCCCTAGTTTGTCTTCCTCCCCCGTAGCACTTCTTTATGCCAGCCCTGTGCCTCTCCTAATTTGATGAGGTTCAAATCTTCTACAGTCCTCTCCCCAGCCTGTACCACTGCTCGCATCCGAGCCCACAGAGTACATGATCTCAACGGTTTTCATCCTCATATCTGCCGTATTTGCCGCAATTACAGTAAATGGCCAATAATCAGCTGGAAGTCTCATCTCTGTGCCAGCACACTACCTGCTGCTCCTATACAACTGTACCCATCAGCCTACCGTACACAAGAACACTATGATTCCCTGCCCTCCCTGCACTATATAGTCCATGCCGCATAAATCTCCCACTCCTGCCCTTCCCCCCTCTGATATTACAACTAAACCTTGCAGAAATGTTCAACTTCATGCACTAAGTCTGTACAAGCACTGTTTCTATGCCCATTTTTCTGACCTATGTCTTCTGTCATTTTCTCTGCATATGTATTATTATTATAGACTGTTACCAAACATGTTGTTCCAATGGCTGTACTTATGTTCCAATGGCTGTACTATATGCTCAACTGTATTATTATTTGTATGTCACAGATATACCCTGTAAATGAGCTTGCTCAATGGTTGTTCCTATGCCTGTACTTATATGTTCAATTGTATTATTGTTGTATGCCGCAGGTCCACCTTGTAAATGAAGCGTGCTCAATGGTGCCCGCCTAGATAAATAGAGATATTAATTGATTGATTGTAAAATTGATTTTCTTCTGCCTTGGTAACAAAGCATGGGGACTGAGAGAAGACAGAGTTGCTGTCAGCATCTTTCCCAGTCCTTTTGACTTTCATGCAAAAATTACCCCATCTTGTAAAAGACAGGACACAAAACTTACAAGAACAGGAGGCTGAGTTTCAACTGCTAGGAAAAGACATCCTATAAAACAGAGCAATATTTTGTTGAGAGATAGATTGAGATTTAGAGCACCTTTCCCAGTCCTTTTGACTTTCATGCACACATTACCCCTTCCTGCACTGATTCTGGATTGCATTTCATTCATTTTGCAGAATGCAAAAACTAACTGCAGAGGACAGTAATGAAATGCAATTCCAGAATCAATGCAAGAAGGGGTAATTTATGCATGGAAGTCAAAAGGACTGGGAAAGGTGCTCTTTAAAAAATGTATTATAAAGCAGACACTGACAAACAGCAGTGAAGTTACCAACATTATGCAATACAAGTAGCAATATAACTTCCTAACACACACAGTAGAGTAGCACACCAAATGGTAGCAGCAGCCTGGAGGCATGCTGATGCAGCATTCTGCAACCCTGGAGAAATGAACCACATCAAAAAGGCATTAAAATATGAATTTGTCAATTTTGTTCTGAAACCTGAAACTTACATAGTTTTTATAGAAATGTTTTTTGAATGTTGTTGCTTCTTTTACTTGTAAAAACTATTGTACATGATTTTTAAACTTTGGAGAAACAGGTTCTGTAAGCTTGCTGACAGGGAAGACTAGATTGTGAGTTCTGGAGATGACATCAGCAGCAGCTCTTCACTGAAGTTGGCTTTTTTTGAACAGGTAGTGAAATCAGGGTTACAAAATAAGTTATAACTTTAAAATGAAGTAACACAGAAACCTAATTTTTGGCATGTGATTTAGTGGGGGTCTTCTTATTCTAATTATACAAAGTAGCACTTTTGGCCAGAGTCCCTCTTTAAAAGGAGTCATTTTATTAAGTTCACCTCATTGCCTAGTTTGTAAACATGTACTCACTTGATTAACCTTAAAGTTTGTCAAACACATCCATGGAAGAGCTCTCAGTGCTTCGACACCTTGTGGAGATGTGAACATGCCGGCGAGTACTCACTAGCATCAGGCAGACAGAGATAAAGGCAGGTTGCCAGGATTACTTATTTTCATTAAAACCTTTAAAATAATGGTATGTTACGGCATCCTTTCAGCATATTTATAGTAGCTGGTCATGTAGAGGGCTGCAGTCACCTTTTCTAATTGGAGGGACGAAAGTCAGACAAAACCAGACAGTGTCCCTTTAAAGCAGTATGGCAGCCATGTTGGCTCTGACCAGAGTTTGTTTAAAAAGCTGCCTGCCATTGAAACAATGGAGCCCGAGCATTGCCATAGCAACCTTTGCTCACACCCCACTGTTTCAAAAGTGCCAACGCTGCTGCCGACTATCTCACACTGCATTTCATTCGTTGGTGGCAGATTTTCAAGATGTTTTATACAGGGAATACAGTCTAAATGCTAGAAACTACACCTGCTGCAGTTTCTTTGTAAATGCTTGGTCATGGCAGAAAGTGAAAGTAAACCAGACTGGTTTACTGGTACTGAATGTGTGTGAAAACAGCAGAATAAGACTGCACTTTCTTTAAAACTAAAACTAAAAATCTGATAAAGTTCATTAGCTAAAAGTGAGAAGCACTAGCACCAGGGAATATAGGGGCAGACAATATATAGGATAGTGAAACATAGAAACATAGACTTTGAAGGCAGATAAGGACCGCTTGGCCCATCTAGTCTGCCAATTTCCCTACCTACAGGATAGGCCGCAGATCCTACTGTAGTTAACCAACAGCCTATTTCTTCCTACCCCCCACAAGAATTGTCTTATGTCTGTCCCATGCATTCTTGAATTCTCCCACAGTTTAGACCCCACAACCTCCTCAGGAAGGCTGTTCCATGCATCCACTACCCTCTCTGTGAAATAATACTTCCTCACATTGCCCCTGAACCGCCCCCTCTATGTTTTAGTTGTGTCCCTTGTTCTTGCCGTCTCTTTTCTGAAATGCTACCTCTTGGACTTTGTTGATTCCACTGAGGTACTTAAAAGTTTCTATCATGCCCCCTCTCCTTCTTTCCTCAAGGGTATACATATTAAGCTCCTTTAGTCTCTCCTCATACGGCTTCTCTTGCAGACCCTGCACCATTTTAGTTGCCCTCCTCTGGACTGCCTCTATCCTGTCTATGTCCTTGCGGAGATGGGGTCTCAGAACTGGACACAGTACTTCAGATGGGGTCTCACCAACTGTCTGTAAAGAGGATAACAACTTCCTGTTTTCTGCTGCTGATGTCTCTCCCTATGCATCCCAGTATACCCCAGCCCTCCCTACTGCCTTCTCACATTGCTTGCTAACCTTAGGTCATCTGATATGATTACCCTCCAGGTCCTTTTTGTTGTTGTTACTATCTCCCCCACTGTGTATTCTTCCCTGGGTTCTTGTTTCCCAGGTGCATTATTTGCACTTCTTTGTATTGAATCCTAGCTGCCATACTTCGACCATTCCTCCAACCTTGCCAAGTCCTTCTCATCCTTTCCACGCCTCTTGTGTATCAACCCTGTTGCAGATCTTTGTGTCATCTGCAAAGAAGCATACTTTTCCTTCCAGTCCCTCTGCAGTGTCACTTATGAAGACATTAAAAAGGACTGGACCCAATACTGAACCCTGTGGCACCCCACTAGTAACCCCTCTTTCTTCAGAGTGGACTCCATTTACAATTACAGTACCTTCTGTGTCCTGTTGTCCAGCCAATGTTTTACCCAGGCTACCACCCTGGGACCCACTCCCAGGCTGGTTAATTTGACTATTAATCTTTTGTGTGGGACTGTGTCAAATGCCTTGCTAAGGTCTAGGTAGGCCATGTCCACAGCCCCTCCCTGGTCTACTAGTTTGGTCACCCAGTCAAAGAAATCTATAAGATTCGTCTGACATGACCTTCCCACTGTGAACCCATGCTGCCTTGCATCCTGTGCCCCACTGGCCTCTAGGTACTCAACTATTCTCCTTCAGAAGTGACTCCATCACTTTCCCTACCACAGAGGTCAGACTGACAGGTCTGTAGTTTCCTGCCTCTGTCTTGGTTCCACTTTTGTGAAGAGGAATCACATCTGCCTTCCTCCAGTCCTCAGGTACCACACCATCCTCCCATGATTTATTAAAAAGAGTAGCCAGTGGTTTCACTAGTTCCCCCCCTAATTCTTTTAGAATTCTGGGGTGAATTCCATCAGGCCCCATTGCTTTGTCCACCTTCAGTTTTAGGAGTTCTTGCAGAACCCTTTCTTCTGTGAAAGGACTGGGATCGACCCCCCTATCAAGAGTGCTTCTGTTAATTGGATTAGGCACTTCCCCCTCCTCTTTTGTGAATACTAAGCAGAAATTTTCATTTAGTATCCCTGCTTTTTCACTGTCCACCTCTGCCCACCCAACGTTCATTCTATTCAGCCTCACTATCCCTCCCTTTGTCTTTCTACGTTTGCTGATGTACCTATAAAAGGTTTTATCCCCCTTCTTAACTGAGTTGGCTATCTTTTCCTCAGTTTGGGCCTTTGCTATTCTGACTTCCCTCCCTCCCTGCTTCCTTCTGCCTTAACTGGTACAGCTCTCTGTCCTGCTCCTTCTGTGTTTCCTTATACTTCTGGAATGCTATCTTTTTCTTCCTGACTTTCACAGCCACCTCTTTTGAGAACAATAGTGGCTTTTTCTTTTGTTTTGATTTGTTTATTTGCTTCACACAAAGGCTTGTTGCCTCTGTGATGGCAGTTTTGATGATTCCCGATCGTTGCTCCACACCTCCTTCTAGCCTGTTTGCTTTTCTGAGGCACTCTCCCATCTTGCCAAAGTCAGCCCTCCTAAAGTCCAGTACCTTTACTTTTGTATGGCTTGACTCTGTAGCTGAGTTTAAAGTGAACCACACTGTTTGATGGTCACTTGTTCCCAGATGGCAACCCACTTCTAGATCTGAGATCCTCTCACTGCCCCCGTTTGAGAGTACAAGGTCTAAGATTGTTCCCTCACGAGTGGGTTCTGAAATTAGCTGTCTGAGGCCTGCTAGTTGACAACAGGACTATTCTTTCACCGAGTTGGCACTATGACGACGGATTACCCTAGAGCACAGCTCGAGGTAGTCATCATCATAGTACCAACGAGGTGAAAGATTAGCTGCTGTCAACTGTTCCCATGCACTTTTCTTTATAGTGTATGGTGGAACGCCATTTTTTTGGGAAAAAAATCACTACAGCATGTTTCTGCTTCAAAACATTTTTACTGGGGTACTAGAAGGAAAAAAGAACTTTACATTTTGAAGGTTTTAACGCTAAACATTTAAACTGTTTAAAAACTCACATACAGCAGCACCCGGAATAGCAATTCACAATCTGTGGGGAAGAGCAGAGAAAAGGGGTCGGTAGTGAGGATCACATTTCATCACTCAGGAAACTATGTAATTGCCGCATGTCATTTCTCATTTTTTTTGCCTTTTTTTTTGTTTTCCTGATCGAGGATGAATCTATCCCGTTCCGATAGTGGCTTTGACAGCTATGTGTACTGTCTATGGAGTGAGCCCTAACTGTCAAATGCTGCTCAAGGACACAGTGTGTGGCGTGCGCAGTACAGCAGAACAAAAAATCGTTCTGCTGCACTTCAAACGTCACTAGTGCAGGGGAACAACATTTCGACAGTGATGGATTTCAGTGGAGAACGACGTTCCACCATACACTATATAAAAGCAGAGAGAGGTGGTGAAATACCCCAAACAAATGCCATCTTGCTCAGCTATCAGCAAGACTAAGCAGGGGATGGGATGAGGGGATGATTGACAAACTGATTGGGCAATTCCGCTTTTGTGCACAACATCGGGACCAGCCGCAGTTGTGCACACGACCGAAAATGCACTAAACTGAATTTGTCATTTTACATATGGCACTGAATCGTGGTCACGGTAAAAGCATACAGACACTTTATTACACAATTTCATACACTGGTAAACAGTCTAGAAACACTATTGAATAAAAATATTAAAAATGAAGCAGCATAATTCATAAACGTGTGATATAAATTTAAAGCGTTGTTATCTGGTACTGAGCTGCACACATATTAACTGCAATTGAGCTGCTAAAAACAACAGGAATTGAGCTGCTAAAAACAACAGGAACCACTGAATCATTTAAAGTTCGGGGTTTACGTTACTGCTAAATCCAGGCATGCTGTAGAAATTGATTATCTGTGCTTGTCTTGCAGTTTGTTTGCTAAGTGATTCCAGCCTTTTTAAAATGTGTAGAACCAATTAAAATCAGTCTGTTCTCTAGTGTCCATGAAATTATGGATTCTGTGCATTATTGCTTCTTTGTTTTTTTATGATTCTGCCGACACAAGACACATCGATGCCAGCATTGGCAGCAAGCTCCTTTTGTGAGATTCCTGGAAACTGGGCTTTAACCAAGAGCCTGGACCTTTTGTTTGAATTTTAAAATGTTTCTCTTCAGCTTCTCCATGCTAGGTGGCATTCACAGGGCTAATGTCAGGGCAGTTACAAATATAAGCTGTGAGCTTTTCAAACCCGCCCCTCCCTTCAGTGATCACAGGTGAGACAGATTAGGTGCTAAGTACTTAATGATAGTGGCAGGACAACTCGGGGACTGCAGCACTTAACAAAGGCAGGTGTCTAACACCTAAATTAACACCTCGCTGCTGCTACTTACAACTAACTGCTGTCAGAATTGTGCAGACAACCAGTTCCTTTAACACTGAACAAATAGGAATGGAATTGGGGCCGGAGAAATGTGTGCACGCAACCAGAATGTGCACATATCCGAATGGCACACAAGTGGAACTGACTGTAGTTCAAAAGACTACTGCCCAGTCTAGTGAACTATTGCCCAGTTTCGACTTGAAAGTGGTCAGTAGTTAAAAAACTTTCAATGTCATATGACTGGCTCTGGACCGGCTTAAAATATCACATTTATTTTTATCTTCAGGATTTGACCTCTGTGACCTCACAAGGGGGTAGAGTCATGAGTGAGGCCTATAGAGGTCAAACACTGCAGATGTTTTGTGAGCCCATAGCATATTTAATTTTTGCAAGAACAGTGGGCCCGATTCCAAGACCGGGTATGCCAGCATAAGCCGAGATACGCCAAACCCCTTGGCATATCTCATGACTTACACCAAGCGTTATGCTAGCCCCGATTACAAGAGATGCCTTGTGCCATGGTGACTGTGGGCTGTGACAACTGCATGTTATGCCACCCACTATGCCGTAGCCTGCAACACTATGGCACAAGTGTGGGTTACGGCAGCAACTGCACCCTTTTTCAAGAGGGCGGCTGCCACAACCCACTGGTGCGATTCTGAAAGCCGCACTGGCAGAGCTAAGTTAGAGCAGCTCGGAGCTGCTCTAAGAGGCATCCGATGGTGTCAGCCATCAGATGCCCACTCTGCAGTGCTGCGGCAATGGCACCGATGTGCCCCCAGTGCCCCCACAAGCATGCTTCTGCCCTCCACCTCTGACTGTCGGGGACCCAGGGGATACGATCTCCGGTGCACCCTCCAGACTCCTGTGCCACCTGTCCTGCCCCCTCATGCCCCCTGGTGTGTGCCGTGGTGTTCCTTGGCACGGGGGGCTCAGGGGGGCTGCCGATAGTGGGCCATGACTTGTGACATGTGGGGCGTCTAGGCCATGCTTGTGGTGTTAGCCTCCACATGGTGTATGCTGCACGTCCCAAGTGCTGGAACCCTCCCACTCTTGGAATGTGGCGTAGGGTCCCTGGCATAGTGGTGAATGTCGCAACTCGCATATGCCGGTGAGTTGAATCGGGCCCAGTGTCTCTCTAACAAAGCATGGTCTGCTGTTCAAATTCTAGTTTTGTATTAAGAAAACAACTTTTAAGAATGCTTGATTCTGGGCATTCTTTCCTGTCACAATGACCCAGTCTACTGCTGTCATGTACAGTCACATGAATAAGGTATTCCAAGAATCCCAGATAAGTCCCAGTAAAGACTTGCATCATTTAGGAACTCTGGTAGTATTCTGGAATCTGATAATGCTCTTGGAGTGGAAACATTTAAGCAATAAGCCATGAGGGTGTGTGGGTTATCAGGGGATTTACCATGACTGGAGTGGCTTGCCCACGAGGCGCAGATAAGTGGGTAAATCCTCGCCAGCCGTGGTAAATCCCCTGATAATCCACACCCTCTGAGTGGTTTATTGCGATTATACCAAGGTTAATTTTTTTTACTATGATAAAATGCAACTTTTAAAGAGGTTGCTTTTGTTTTTTTTTATTTTTATTGTATTTATTCCTATGCTGCAGATGATTAGGATTAGATACTCATTAACAGCCGTTAATTATCAGAGGATTTACACCGGTGATAAACTGCCAGTCTATTTCATTGGCTGTTCACTTATGTCCATGGTATAATTAAACAATAATGCATGACAGGGTGTGGTATATCATGGGATATTGTCACGCCTCGGGTGGTTGGGCATGAGGCTGCCAGCCGAGTGCGTCCAACGACCCGGGAAGTGATGATATCCCAGGATATACCACACCCTGGAGTGCATTATTGCTATTATGAAGTGGTTTAAATATTTTTTAAAGTAAAAAAAAATAGAAACATTTTAAAAATGTGTTTTGGGGGTGTTGGAGGAATACCTTTAAATAAAATAGTTCCTGGAGGGCTCTGGGCAGCAGGTGTCACTGTTGGCCATGGTAGAGGAAGTGGAGCTCTTGTGACTGGGTGACCCACTCCTTACCATTGCAGTTTTCTTTTTTTAAATGTGTTCCCCGTTCACAGTGCACTTTATTTTTATGATTTTTGTTCTGGGAATTGGATGCTGTGGACTGGTAAGCTGAAAGAGAAGTTGGAGAGGCGAGCCAATGATGAACAAACGAGAAAAAGGTAGAGTCTTGGTGCGATTCATTCAGGACTGTTATTGTAAGAGCTACTATTAGAATGGTTAGGAATGTTTGGGACAAGACTGGCAGTTTTTTCTATGTGGCTGGGATGTAGCTTTCTTTTTGTGGGGAAGCCGCGGTTTGTGTGAGAATGACAACAATGCCCTGGTCTGTTGTTTGTCCTTTTCAGAAAAAAATGAATTATTCGTCCGTTGCTGCCACTCGCAAGCTGCTGGATATGTTGCTTTTGAAAGTTTTGCTCCCAGCGTCTTCCGTTGTGCTGAATTCTGTTGTGCGCGCAGCTGGTGGGAGTTTTTTTTTTTTTTAAATAGCATCCGACTGGAAGTCTGACTCACTGCGGACTGCTGAAGATGAAGAAGATGGTGCGGTCAGTGAGGAGACTGGTGGCTGGAGGTTTTCTGAAGCCATGATGATGTAGCCCGATATCCTCACGGCTTCAAAAATCTCTCGGCCAATCAGCTTCCCGTAGTTACGACGTCCGGTTCATAATCTTTGTTTTTCACCCAGCTGGATTGAAAATAATTTATTTATTTCTACTCCAGCTTCATTTTTCATAACCATAAATAGTGCTACACAATGACCACACTCAAAATATGCAGTTTATCTCCACGTATGAGGGGGCACGAGCATAACTCATGAGTGGTACAGTAGCATTGTGCATGAGTGAGTTATGAAAGTCTTTTCCCCTTCAGAAGTGGAGACAAATTGTGTATTCTGAGTCCAGGCATTGTGCATTTGATTTATACAACATGTGTTTCACAGTTATAACTTAAATCATCTTTTTTTGTGAAGATTTTTCTGTTTTTCTGTGATTTGAACTGCTGGCTTCAGTGCTGCAGAGGTCTGTTATGATGTCATCAGCATTGTGATAGCTTCTCTCTGATTGGTTCTGTTCTTTGCAAAGGTCAAGGAAAATAACTGCAACATAGCTAACTCTAGTTAAATGTTTATTTGGAGGTTAGATGACGTGATAAATTTATACAACACGTGTGCTGATAAATAGCAAGATAAAAAGTGTTATCTTGACCAAATATAACAAGATATAGAGAATACTGGATGGGCAACTATGCACAACCAGTGTGTTCTGCTGTAGAGGTGTTTTTTTTTTTTTGCCCCTTTTCACCTTGGAAGCTGCTCTCTTCTGGGGGGTCTTATGCTCACTCTGCCCACCCTCGGTACCTCTCGGAGAGCCACCAGATCCACCTCCATGCTGCCTCGGGCTACCTCCCCCGGGTGGGGAGGAGGGGGACCCCACATATCCCCCTCCAGTCCATTAGAGTGTGTGTCAGGTGATCTAGGTCGGTCTCCCACGAGAGCCGGGTTATGGTGTCTGGGAGCTAGATCCTCCATCTATGCTGGCATCCAAGGGTCGATTTTCCACTTTTTCTGTCCCCTCCCACAGGACGTTGGCACGCTAGGGGAGCCTAGGGGTGGCGCACATTGTGACGTGCGAGCGCTCTGGCCCCTGGCCCACGTCCCCCCTCCCTTCTTTCTGCAGTCCCACTGCACCTCCACTCGTGGTCACTCAGGTGGCGGTAGAGTGGCGGAACATGCATTCCATCCCACCCGGAGGAGGAAAGCAGCCTCTGGGTGCTCAATCCTCCTCCCCTGGCCAGCCCTCCAGCAGCCTGAGTCCGTTCCTGACCTGTGTCACTGGTGCTGCGGTGGTAATCATACCGCTGCACCAGCAGGCCACGGCCCCGCAGAGGGTGTTCTACGATGTCTTCTTGAGGAGGCGAAGCTCGAGGGGTCCAGTGGAATCAGAACCCCGAGGTGGTAGAATACACTGTTTGGGCAGTGCATAAACTTGCTCATCCTGTATTTTTTATAGTGTATAGTAGTATGTGAAATGTGCACACTGTAGTTCTTTTGCTTTCAGAACTAAATGACTTGTGCACTCTCTAGAAGTTTCAGAATGCTGTTGTACCATAGAAGGATACAATCACATTCTATGACCTTTGAACTGTGGTACAACAGCATTTTGAAAGGGATGGAATTATATACAGAACAACGTTCTGCCGTACACTATAATATGTTGCAAAGTAGCACATGTCGCAGTGTGTAGTGAGCCAATCAGTGTGCAGCTTTCACAATGCTAATGACATCAGAATAGCCAAGTGCAGCATGTAGCAAGCAGGTTTTTTTTTTTCAGTTAGTGCTCTTTTTCCCCGAGCATAGGATGGTCTATTCATGCTGGCCACCCCAGTTCTGTCACCCAGACATCCCCAGGACGTATTCTGCCAGTGTGTTCCTCTAGGGCTCACCCCCTCAGATGGGGGGGGGCCTGGGTTCTCCAATCCCTGCCACAAAATGGATCTGGTTCCGTGATAGTGCCTGTTCATTGGATGCAGGGCCTATGGATGGTCAGAATCATTCTGCTGATGGGGGGGTTTTCCTAGGTGTTCTGTCTCCCACCCTGTTGGAGCAGCATTCGGTGGAGTCAATGATGGCACCTTGCATGCTCCTGTGACTCCTGACATTCCACCCCCCACTTAGTGATCCCTGTGCCGTGTTCCCCCAGCCATCATCAGGGGTCAGGCAAAGATCAGGCTTTGTGCCACCCCCTCTCTGGAGACAGAGAGCATCTGCTGGACACTGGATCCTCCTTCCCAGGCCGACCCTCTGGCAGGCTGAGCTCGCTCCCGAACTGGCGTTGTGGGTACCACAAGCTGTACTGCAACCATCGTGCCAGCGGGCCAGCACTCAAGCAAGCAGTTGAAATCCAGCAAAAACAGTTATATCTTCATACAAAGAGTACATATACTTAGTGACTTTCATAACTCACGAGTAGCGGAGCCACAAATGAGTTATGGTCCTGCCCCCTCACACGTGACGATAAATTGCATATTTTGAGTTAGTCAATTGTACATCCCCTATTTATCAGGAGAAATGTATCACAACAGGTGTTGCATAAATGCAATTATCTAGCAACTGCAATTCTCCCAGTCATTGCATAAATATGTTTATGCTATGGAAGTATGAATATATTGTCCCATATAAATGATGTTATTTCTGTTTATGACAGGGTGACTGTGAGACTAAACACATTATTCTCAGAGTAGCCCTGCCATCACCATTTATTCCCATAGCTGACCTGTCATAATAATTTATTCTCGCAGTAGACCTGCCTTTACGTGGAAAAAAGTCCAAAATTTTAACATTTTATCCTAACCTCCTAGCACCATTGTAAGTGGTGTATAGTCACTCTGCTGCTAATTCCATTGTACAAATGTGTTTGTGTCCAATTAATTATTGCATCACTCAGTATCTTTGGTAATGGCGCTAAAATGCCGTGGAAAGTTTCTGCTCCTACTGTATACATGTGTTCCCCAGTGCCTACAGCATTGCCACAGATGTTTCTTATTTTTTAACATATTGTTTTCCTCCCTCAACTGGTGCTGGTTGCAGTTATTTCAGCCTGTTTAGTCCTTCTTCTTGTCTGGGGACCATCATGGTGCTTCAGCATTAAGGAATTTACCCCTTAATTGCCCCTTGTCCCCCCTTCCCCCTGAGGAAACTGGCACAAATTACTCATGCACATGCTGCCAACATGCTAATGCATGTCTCAACCAAGCACTTAATGGTGTCCTCCCCCCTCCCTACACTGCTGTCCTTGCACTGCCACCCATGCATCCATGGGTGGCAGTGTGGGAGCAGAGTGTTCCCTGAGGTGCTCGATTCTCTTATCCTTGGCCAGTCCTTAATGACCCAGGCTTGTTCCTGAACCCAAGTCACCCACGTTGTGAGTGGTAGCACTACCGCTGCACCGATGGGCCAGCCCTCCGCAGATTTTTCTTATCTTATTCTGTCAGCAGTAGAGTCTGTCCTCACCCGCTGCCATGCCAGTGACCCTGGATCAGGAGTGATCTCAAGGGTCAGGGGGAGAGGAGGACTGAGCATGTGGAGAACAGCTGTCCTCCTCTATGAAAGGGGGACACCAGCCCCAGCATTCGCCTGACCACTAACAGTGGCTGGTGGTACAGGCACCTGGGACCGCAACGTGAGGAGCAGAGGAGTGGTGGCCATTGATGCCTTATGCAGGAGAGCATGTGTAGGCATGTCTGGATGGCACTGCATGTGCTGTCCTCCAGTGGGATGAAAAAAGTGAAAAATGGCCAGCAGCAGGACAGGACAGGATGCTACTGATCCTCGCAGGCTTCGCGCCAGGCTACGGGGCTGTCTCTGTAAACCAGATTGGTTCAATTGGCAGGCAGACTCCACCGACCCCCACCACTGGGCAAGCCATGGGAAAGACTGGGATTGAGGTAAGTCCCTGGGATGCCAGGTGACAGGGCTGGGGGTCGATGGAAGGAGCAGCCCGCCTCAGCAGGGGCGAAAAAGAAATAGAAAAAAAAAGAAAAAATAGAGTCTGTCAACAGTACTTGCTTTGATGTGTGGGAGAATACTCTACCTGGAAGCTGAGCTGATATATTTAGTTCTATTCCTCCTCATACACTCTCAGCCCTAGGACCTAATTGTCTGTGACATCACAACTGATCAAGAAGAGCCAGTCACCTGCTTCACGGTTACTTGTGATGTCCAGCAAGTGAGGTCACAATGCTGATGAGATGGGGAAGAGAAGTAGAACCAGATATGTCGGTATGCTATCAAAGTACTGCTCCTTACATTATACCTGATACTATCAGCTACAAAACCTTCTAGTGAGCAAATGAAAAAAGGAAAATACTTCAGAAATAAAAAAAAAATACTTCTAAAACTTAATAACAGTGTCTGCCTGCTATTTTTAGCACTACTAGCTCCTTAATCTCAGCAACATATCTAGATTCGAATTGTCCTTTTCTCTGCAGTCACCATTGCTTTTGTTCATGCTTTCACTACCTCAAGGGTCAATTACTGTAATTCATTTCCAGCAGGTTTTCCTGACTGCTGCTGAAATTGGCTTTAAGTGGTGATGAACACAGCGGCCTGAGTCATCACTCAATTTAGGTTATCTAGTCACAGTGTACATGTACCACAAGCTTGCTCAACTGGTTACTAATTTACAAGTAAACTTATATGAAGACAGTGGGGCAAACTGGGGAGGGGCAGAAGGCCTCATGAAAGTGTGGGGCATAGATCCCTGGAAAGGAGGAGCAGATCACCATGTGTTCACTCAGAGCCCCTGCAGGACAACCAGAGAAATGTATAGAAACTGATTTTCACCAGCAGAAGATGGTTTTGCAGTCTATCAGTTCTGACAGATGTGGAGATAAATGCCCCTTATAGGTTCATGTCCCTCCACCCCCTCGCCTCCCCTAACCCCCATACTTGTCTGATCCCTCTTGAAGCTCTTCACAGTTTTAGCTTTCACCTCCATCTCTGGTAGCATTTTCCACCCTGCCACCGCACTCTGTAAAGTAGTACTCCTCAACAACCCTCCTGAATTTAACCCCTACTAATTTGCAACCATTCTCTCTGATGTTTCTATTCTCCCTGGGCCTGAACAGATCCTAAACATCAAATGTTTGACTGGTCTCTGTCACATTCCCTCTCTCCCTCCTGGTCTGGATACAAGTTTAGGCTCTCTAGCCTCTGTCTGTATGTTGTTATTATTTATTTATTATTTAGAAATGTTTCACCAGGAAAGATAACATGAGCTGTGAAGCGCTTGTTTCCAGAAGCATCCTGGGGGAAGGGGTTACATAGGGGGAAGAGCAAAAACCAACAATAAAGAGCATTGTACAAAACAAATACATCCATTACAAGCCAAGGCAATACAGAACATAGATATGATGGGATAAATCGCTACAGTGAATGGGTAGCTAAATGTAAAAACAGAACATTTAGGACACAGCTTATGAATCAATCATACTTAGGAGGTACCAGCATAAACATACGCATAGGTACATGAGTGGAGTAATTTGAGAAGTGTACAATGCTAAGTACCTGAGGTAGACAGAAAACAGAGGAAAAAAAACTTTGCATGTGGATACCAAGTGCTTAGAGTATGGGGGAAAGGATGGTAAGTGCTCTATTGAAACGTGAGGGGAGATAATTAAGCCGAGTGGGAGGTAGGAGAAGAGAGGGTGATGTGAGGAGGAGCTCAAATCCCCTATTATGTATCCCCTTGCTGCCCCTGAATTATCTTTGTGGCCCTTCTATGCTTTGCCTCTAGATTGTTTACATCCTTCCTCAGATAGGGATTCTAGAACTGGACACAGTGCTCGAGGTGCGGCCTCGCCAAGGTTCTGTACAAGGATGGTGTAACTTTCTTTTTCCTGCTACTGATCCCTTTTGCAGCCCAGCATTCTGTTAGCTTAACCAAAGAGAGGAATTGGCAACGGTCGTGAAGGCAGCTCAGTCCTTCACTGCTGGACTCCACTCCTCGCATCTCGGCCCAAGGTGTTGATCGAGGATGAACAACAAAACACCAATGTGATTGACCTAGATTGGTTCATAGTCAGCCAAATGGATAATTCTGGCCAAGCAATGAACGGGCATCTCCACTGACAAAGCCTCCAGATGAAGTGAAGCACCTGGGCATTGGGGTAGCTTGTACCCAGTGAGCCGTAGAGTTTGGCACGATAAAGTATTCTCACTTACATATTTTTTTAATCAGAGGTTTTTTGGTTCATGCTGCCTCCCTTATATTGCCTGTTAACCTGGGTTGCCAGTGAGCCAAGTGCTCTGCATACTGCCTGACACCACAGAATAAAGAATTAAGGCATAAGCAGGGGTTTGGTTATCATCAGTAAATCTAACCCTAGTGGGATCATGAGACACGAAGCATAACCGAGTGTCATATGCCACTAGGGTTAAATTAAAAAAGGCAACCCAGTCCCTGGAATGCTGTGATACAGAATTAAGCTGAAATGTTTTTGTTTCTTTTTTTTTAATGAATGTTTTAAGAGTTAAAATTCCAATCATTCAATTGTAGGTGAATGCTTCAAGATGTTAATATAACCCTTTTAGCCAATCAGAATGCTCCACTTCCAATCATTGTTTTATAATTAAGCAATAAGGCAGGACCAGTGGTTAGATTCAGTCTGTTAATCAGTCCTGTGGACATACTGTGGCATGAGGCACTGCCGAATACCATCATGCCCCTAGGAAGTGATTGACTGTTAATCTAACTTCTGGGAGCACATTATTGCTATTACAAAAAAATTGCTCCAAAAACAAAGTGTTAAAAGTTAACCTTTTGCATGTTTTCCTCATTGAAAGGGAGCTTTTTAATAAACTGATTCATCTGCCAACTGTTTACAGCACCAGTACTAGTTAGCCAGCAAAATAAATGCCATCCTACATTTTTTTAAGCAGTAATGTATTCTTGATAATCTTAGAGTCTTTATTCGGGTATTTTAAATGCAATCAACTCTTTTTAAGACTCTAATTACAACCTTTGTGATATTTGTGACTCTACAATAAAGATGGCAGCCTCCAACAACTTTCAAGTCTTCTCCCCAGAGCCAACACACTAACTGCACCCTCTGAGTTATAATACAGTTATGTCAGGGTGTTGCCAGCATATGTCAACAGCAAAATTACACCATCCTGATCTGCTTACATCTATGATGGTGAACCTGGCAAAGGACCAATTACTTTTAAACACTTCAAAATCCTCTATCTTGCTTCAGGAATGAAATAAAGCAAAAAGAAAATCAGTTATATTGATGTTTTGTCTTGTCCTAACTGCCAACCAAATGAATCTGTTTATTTTATTTATTTATTACATTTTGGTAACCGGGTAGGCCCCGCTGAGACCAAGGCCCCTTTTTCAGAGGTGACCCGGAATTAGTTACAGGCAGAAATTAACAATGTACAAGAATAACAGATCACAGGAATTAACAGCATTAAAAATCATAGACATTTTACAGAGACTAGAGGACAGTAATACAAGGGATAACATTAGTTACATACAGTAGGATCATACAGCAAATCATGGAGTACAGTTGTCAATGGGTGGAAAAGTGCATTTAACGTAGGAAAACACACGATAAAGGGGACACCGGAATAAAGGCGCTGATCAAGACATGGTTTTGATTCAGCGGTAACAAGTGCATTGACCACTCTCTAGCATGCAGTTTTTTTAGGCCTTTCTTGAAGCCGCTAAGGGAGGTGAAGTTCATCAAGGAAGCAGATAAAGCATTCCAGTAATGGGAAGCAGAATAGACAAAGGACCTTTTACCTAAGTTAGTTCTTATTCTGGGAATGTTAAGGCTACCACACTCTGAAGAATGCGGAATTGCCTCTGGGGCTTCTGGGATATTAGGCCATCGAGACTAGGTGGAGTGTACACCCTGGTGATTTTATAGGTACTGTAAGGCAGCGGAGTGGGTAGGACATCCTGTTTATGATCGTGTGCCATTTCAGTGAGGAGAGGACCTCACAATGGTGACTACGTGGAGGGGAATTTGATGCCAAGTGGCTTATTTCCAGCTTTTTTATTTCTGTGTTTCTAGGAAACTGGAGTATAGGGGCACCATAGTCCAGTGAGGGAAGTAGAGTACCATGATCCACAACTATCCTTGTTTCAGGGGTCAGTGAGTCGCTCAGTCTGTAAAGACAACCAAGTTTCCGATGCACATTTTTCCCTGCATGATCTACATGTTGTTTAAATGTGAGGTCCTGGTCGAGATGAATACCTAGGTACTTTATCTTATCAATGACCTCCAGGGGGAGCTTGAGGAGGTGCTCAGGGTAAGAAGGTGTTGGTGCCGCGGGATGCACCAAGGTGCTTTGGTCCATAGAGGACAGCTTTGGTTTTCTTTTCATTTAGCACTAGAAGATTATCATTAAACCACACTTTCAGGGCATTCAGGCTAACAGAGAGCTTATCATTGATGGTCCTAACATCACTGGCACTACGATAGAGAAATAATAAATTATTTAAATTTCTGTTAACTAGAACTGCTGCTATAAAGAGCTAGTGTACTGCTTGAAACTAATATTAGCTTTTAAAAGCAGTCAACCATTACCTTGTATATCTGAAGTATTTTTTCCCTGTCCCTTTGGTTAATTAGAAGATTGTTTACCTGATGTTAGTAGGTGTGATGTGTGGGACAGCACTCTGCCTGGCAGCTGACATATCGAGCTCTATTCCCCCCTACTACATCATCAGCATTATAACTTCACTGACTGTGACATCACTGCTTCTCAGGAAAAGCCACTCAGTGGCTGCCAGGTCAGTTACATGTGATGTCACTGTCAGTCAGATCTGTCACCGATGATGTAGTGGGAATGAGATAAATAGACTGCCAGGCGCGGGCTGTTCCACACATCCAACACAATATGACTATGTATCCCTGTTAAAGCAGCACAACCTGGTGCAGACAATCACTCTCCCCACCAGACTTAATCCATGTTCGGCCACCCAGACTCTACTGGACTGGATCCTCATAAACAGGGAGGAAAGAGCATTGCACGCTGGCACCATGGCTGACTCTAAAAGCGATCACTCACCGACCTATCTCTTCTGATCTTCCAAACTAAAGTGCCCCCCACCCAGATACCTATCTCTCAGGATTTTCAGCGGCCCAGACACCATGAATCTCCTCAAAGAGGCCGGGTCCTTGGACTGGTCAGTGCTTTTTTCCATTTCTGATGCTGCTGCAGCAGTTTCTACATTTACCCACACTCTACAAACCCTCTGGGATCGCTTTTTTCCTGTTACCACCAGACGTGTCAGAGGCAGGTGCTCGCGCTGGGTCTCCAAAGGCCTCCTAACCCTTATGAAGGCCAGAGACCGCGCCTGGTCCACTTTCAAAGCAATCCTCTCTCCTGCCCTCTGGGATGCTTACAGGCGCATGAGGAACAAATACAAACAACAGGCCAAATCTTTGAAACAGACCCACTTCCGCAATCTGTAACAGGCCAACCTTGGGGACCCATAGAAAATCCTGGGATTCAATTAACTCCCTCCTAAACCCCAGCTCCAGCCATGCTGTGCCATATCTCAACTCCCAGGATGGGCTGCTTACCGACCCTCATGAAGTGACCAGTGTCTTCAATTGTAAGTTCACCAGCTTATCCATGTACCTAAATAAACTGTCAACTGTCCAACCACAATGCCCAGCCCTAATACCGGATCCATTTCCATCCTCCTCCAGCTCTTCCAATCTCCCGCAAACACCCCCATTCTATTTTAAAGCCCTCTCCATACACGACACAGTTAAGCTACTCAAAGGTCTACCTAACCATGGCTCCTCCAGATCTGATGGCCTATCACCAGTCTTCCTCAAGCTGATCTCTCCAGTGATTGCCAAGCCACTCACCTTCATCTTTAACCTTGCCATTTCCACCTCCTTCATGCCTGACCCATGGAAGATAGCTAAGGTTATCCCCATTCTTAAATCTGGTGACCCCAAATCCTCTGATAATTACCGTCCGATATCCATCCTCCCTCACCTTAGTTAAATACTTGAAAGAGTGGTCCACAATCAACTCACTGAGTACATAGGCAAACACACCCTCCTATGCAACCAACAGCATGGCTTTTGCAAGAATCATTCCACCACCCTCGTCTTTCTGACTGACCACATCTTCTCTAATATGGATAATGGTAAAGCCACCAGGGTAGTTTTCATTGACCTCTCTAAGGCTTTTTACATGGTTAACCATGCTCTCCTTACCTCCAATCTTAGCCTCCTTGGTTGTTCTCAGAAAGTCACAAACTGGTTCACTAACTACCTAACTGGCCGCTCACGATTCATGTGTATTGGAAACTTGACATGCAGCAGAAGTTGAGGGTAGTTAATTATATAGCAAATTCTGTTATAACTTTTTCAGAGTATTGTATTTAAATTGATTATTATTGTGATATATTGTATTTATGGATTGATGTACGGTGCCAGAGCCTCCAGGATGGGTGTCTTTTAAATAAAATGTGCCTTGCCTTGCCTATTGGCCAAACCTGCTCCCCCACACTGCCTGTCTCTGTGGGGGTCCCGCAGGGCTCAATCCTGGATCCTCTCCTTTTCTCCTTATTCATCTACTCTCTTCCCTCTAACTGCCTAAACTGACTCTCTCCTGTATGCCAATGACCTTGTCCTCTTTCACAGCGACAAATCCACAGCTGCAGTCTCCTCTGTTCTCTTACACAACTACGCTGTGGCCTACAGCTGGTTCTCAAAAAACTTCCTCTTAGTAAATACCAAAAAAACTAAATCCATGCTGTTTGGATCAAAGCCCTTCCTTGCCAAAACTAAAAACTATGCCACCTTATGCATTCTCATCCCAGAGGGCCCAGCCCTAGAGGACGTCGACACCTACAAATACTTAAGCATACTGCTCGACCCCTCCCTCACTTTCGCTGACCATGCAAATTCCCTTGTCAGAAGGTTCCATCAGAAGTTAGCTGCTGCCTATAGATTCAGGCAATACCTCACCCCTGAAGCCAGACTAGCCATTGCCCAGGATAATCTTCTCCCTATTCTTGACTATTATTCTCCTGTTTATGTTAGGACCTCTGCTACTGCCATGGCTAAACTCTATGCTGCCTACACCACCCACCTCTGCACCCTCTATAATACCCTTGGATGGCTACCGCTGCAAGGTTGCTTCGACCTAGCCCTCTGCTGCATGGTGGACAATGTCATCCGCACAGCTCAAGAATCCCCCCAACTGCCCTCCTGACAACCTGAACTCTCAACTGCAACCTCCGCTCTAATGGTACTCCCCCTCTAGCTGTTTCTAGGGTATCCACCAGCATGGATGGCAGAGCTTGGTCTGCAGCTGCCCCCTTACAGTGGAACAAACTGCCGGCCGAACTCTGTTCCATCAACACTCACTCCATTTTCAAGTCCCACCTCAAAATCTGGATCCTGGCAAATTCCTCCTGCCATTGCTTCCAGGGGTTACCCACCTACCCACTCTAGTCTATTCCCCAGCCTACAGCTGTTACCTCCTTGCATTGTTATATTGTATTTTCATAGTATATGTGACCTTCTTGCCTGTACATATTGTATATGGTTTTCACTGTATACTCTGTGTATTACATTGTATTGTGGTATGTATTGTATATATTTGTTTACTGTATATTCTGTGTATTACATGCCCACTGGACTATGTATCATACTCTGTACACTGCTTACGACTGTTGTTTTGTATCAGATCTCTTCATGTCCCATATTGGAGCCTTGTAGTCACTGTTCTCAATGGACTTGTGCATCATGTCTGTACATTGTGCTTACTATTGATGCTTGTATCTATCTGTTTCATGTGCGTTACTGTTACCTTGTATTCAGTGTCACCCTGCGCCATGTGTTATGGCCCAAGTCATGCCTGAAAACAGTCTCTGGGATCAGTGCACTCGCCCGGTTATCAAAGTGATAAATAAATCAGCAATGCTAGTGAATGGAATGCTGACAGGAAGAATTCATGCACCACGGTGATGAGGATCTACATGACATTGCACTAGAGATTAATGTAAAGGTCCCAGAATGCTGATGGCCAATCAGATTGAAGCATATTTGAGACTATTTTTATATTTTTTTATTATAAAGCTCTTTGAGATGTCAACCGCGTAGTGCAAGGAGATGGAAAATTAGAAAACTGAATCTGATTATTGAATCAGGTGCTTCTCCTATCTTAATGTGAATGCAAAACAAACACACCTAGGAATGGATAGTCTTTGATCTAGACTCTGTATAGAACTTAATATGTTACAGATGTTTTAAAAAAAGCTTCTGGTCAAAGATGTCTAAACATTATTTTCAATGGAGACTCTGAATATACTTCCAGAGGCTGAAAGTAATTTTTGAACCAGCTGACCTTTAAGCCTCTTCTTCTGCATTGCAATAATAGCAGTGTCTTCATGCACAATAAGGTTGTTCAGTCCAGTGACACGACCTACTCAGCTTAACTGTAGAAGGAGCTTTCTCACGCCACCTGCCTCCAATGTCAGCAGTCCCCAAGTCTTTTCTTTGTTTTGCAGGCATACGGCCGAAATGAAGGGAAAAAGGAAAATCAACCATGCAAGCAAACATCTAGAATCAGTGCCATATTCATCTTGATCTGTCAGTTTTACCCTACTCCTAAGCGTTCTGTAATAGGAGGACTGTCAGAGTGTTAGTTATTCATTAGTTTTCATTCAGTTGAAGAATATCTAGGTGTCATAACATGGCACATTGCGCTGGGAACGAACTCAGCACACTAAAAGCAATTAGGGCCATTTTTCAAAGCCTGCTGGCTCTTAATTCGTACTTTGTTTGAAAGAAAAAAGACCATTTTCAACTCCATTTTTCTGCAGTGCTGTGATAAAGTATTGTCGACAAGTTTGATTATTTCCTTCCAATCCTGACTTCCTGGTAGAATAAGTCTTTAGTACTGTGGATTTGCAGAGCTTATTTACTAAAGCCAGGAACCATTTTACAAAATAATACACTTCATGTTGTCTTTCACATCCTCTGGGAATTTTTGATGCATTTTCAAAACTGATGCATGGCTTTAATGCACTCACATTAGCTACAAGTCAGACTTAATTGTATGAAAAACAAAGGGCTGATCTAACTAGTTTTTCTCTTTCGGAGCAACAGAAATCAGTGCCTTTGTTGCTTTATGTATGCAGTTCCAGGTCTCTCATAAAAGACTGGTGTTGTGGACCCAATAATTTTTAGTTAAGTAAGATATATTGATGCACACCTGTATAGTTTAAAGAACCACTGACTTGTACGTTTCACTCAGTCCCTCGGAAGTGGCCATTTTGTATCAAGGTTACACAGTGGAATATTTGGACTTCTGAAAGAGTGATTGGAAAAAAATGTGTTAAAGCAGCAGTGTAGTGAAAACTATGTTGTCCCAAAAAGCTTGTTTCAGCTACATTTAATAAAAAATATTAACATACTTTTTAAGTCTACTTTTCTGGGTACCTTCTATGTAATGCACCCATAAGTTTTTAAAATGTTCTCAGTCCTAACTCTTGCCAGGTTTACAATGCTATTTCAAACAAAAAGTGATGGTCATTTTTTGCTTGTGAAAAACAATTGTGTCGGTAGGAGGGCTGACATCTGAGAGTATTGTGGGGGCACCACAGAGAAGGAGCATTGGGGCAAGGGTGGTGTCAGGGGGAGGGGGCACAGTAGACAGGAAGCCAGCTGATGAAGGGTGGACTTTAGTAGGACCTAGAAAAAGAGGAGCAGCAGTAGGCAGGAGGGAGGACGAAACACACAGTAAGGCAAAACGGGGAGGGAACATGTTTGCTGTGCTAGCAACACATGGGAAAGTGGACGCAGGAGGAGATTGCAGAAGGGATAGTACTCACAAAGAGATGGGAGAGAAGGGCATTACTAGTGGAGAGATTGAGTGTGGCATGGCAGGGGGAAGGATAATACTCGGAGAAGTGAGGAGGGAGAGGAAAGCTGGCAGTCACACAGGAGGAGGAGGGGGAGGAGTCTCAGTTGAGAAGGGCAGGGGGAAGACACTGGAACACATTGTAAAAGCACCATCTTGAGTGGCCCCAGAAATGAGAATTGGGTGGGGGGGTGG
The DNA here is from genome assembly GCA_016271365.2 of Neoceratodus forsteri. NCBI lineage: Eukaryota > Metazoa > Chordata > Ceratodontiformes > Ceratodontidae > Neoceratodus > Neoceratodus forsteri. The sequence continues at coordinate 256,689,568 of JADMNL010000025.1, forward strand.
CAATGGGCACAAGAAAAGAGGAGGGAGGTGTACTGGAGTTGGGGGACTCCATACTCAAGGGGATCAAATGGGGCAGCAAGGGGGAGAGGCACAGTCAGATATGGGTGGAGTCCATACAAGTTAAAGGCAGACAAGGCAGGACAGGCAATCCTAAGGTGCATAAGGAGGGATAGGAGGAAACCACACATTGTGGTACATGTGGGGATAAATAACCTAGCGGGGGAAATGGTGGAGGTAACAAAGGAGAGGCTGAGGAAGTGGGAAGGTTGTGTGAGGAGACTGGGGAGTCTGTGGCATTCTCCGAGGTGCTCCCAGTACCCTGAGCAAGCACAGTGAGAAAGAAGAGGATTAGGGAGTTGAACACATGGTTGGTATAATGGTGTCAAATGAAGGAATATGGGGTTGTGGGCAGCCGGGGCAGTACCTGGGATAATAACAATCTGTTTGCAAGAGATAGGCTGCACCTGAGTGGGGAGGAGAAGGAGGTATTAAAGCAAAGACTGGGGAGGTATATTGTGACAAATGTGATATAAAATAGATGGGGAGTGGCAAGTAGACAGGTAGGCAGGGATCTGATAGAGTGGAGTCACAGCCTACCCCCAGGCTAGCAGAGAAGGACTTGGGTCAGTCGAAAAAGGAGGGAGTAGAAGGAAGGAAGTGGAGGCCAATGAAGGGAAGTGGGCAGGATGGAGGGTGGTCTCACTGAATGCAAGAAGCTTAGGCAACAAATCAGCTGAGCTATAGGCACTCTTAGCAGTGTGGAGGGTGGATATTGCAGCTGTCACAGAAATGTGAGCAACTGAGCACCGGGACTGGGATCTGGCAATCCCAGGATACAAATTATATAAGAAGGAATGTAAGGAGGGGAGGGGCGGTGGGGTGGCAGTCTATGTGAGGTATGGGATCAAATGCACTAGGGACGAGGGGGAAGAAAGGAGAACAGAGGCAATCTGGCTGCAGTTCCTAGACTCAAGGGGTAGGGAACTGAGGTTTGGGGTGATATACAGGCCACCGTCCCAGTCTGAGGAGCTTGACAGGGAATTTGCAGGACAAATCAGAAAGGTATGTAGAAAAGGGAAGGTGGTCATTGTGGGGGATTTCAACTTGCTGGTGGTTGACTGTAGCATTCCGGTCACCTCAAGTGCTAGGGAGAAAGTGCACCTGGACGCGATACAGTACGGGCTCCTGACACAGTTGGTTAGTGTGCCTACTAGGCTAAAGAACACTTTAGATCTGGTGTTGTCAAATGGGGAGGCAGTAAGGAAAATAAAGGTGGAGGATCCACTAGCCGATAGCGATTACCAAACAGTGTGGTTTAATATCATGATGTGCGGGGAGCCAGAGAAATCAGTTACTCAGTTGGTAAACTTCAGGGGGGCAGACTTTGGGAGGATGCAGGAAGTACTGAAAGGGAAACTAGAGGGCATAAGGCAGGAGATGGATGCAGAGCAGAAATGAGATATTAAATGGGGGATTACAGAGGCAACAGAAGCCTGCACCAAGACACAGACTAAGAGGAACAGAGCAAGAGAACCATGCTGGTTGAACAGCGAGGTAGTGGAGGTGGTGAGAGCAAAACGAGAGGCACACCAGAGGTATAGGAGGACAGGGAAGGAACTGGACAGGGAGGAGTATGCAAGATGGTCCAGGGAGGGGACCAGAAAAGTGAGAGAAGCCAAGGCCCAGAGGTAGCTGAGATTAGCGCAGGGAATTAATGGGGGAGGGAGAAAGACTTTTTCAGATACATCAGGGATAAAAGGAAGTGCAAGGAGACAATAGTGAGGATAAAAAGGTGTGGGGAGTGGATGGAAAAGGGGAGGAGGAGGCAGAAGCACTGAATGAATACTTTTGCTCAGTGTTCACGGAAGAAAAGGGGGGACTGCAACCACCATGGGCTGGGAAGGTGGGGGAGAGGGGGTAACAGATGGAAGAATTGAGGCAAGTAGAGTCCTAGAGGAACTGAGGGCACTGAAGGTAGACAAGGCACCAGTATTGGATGGTATCCACCCCAGGGTGCGGAGAGAGATGGCGGAGGTGTTGGCGGAGCCATTGGCGGATCTGTACAGCACCTTACTGGAGTCGGGATGTGTGCCACTGGACTGGAGGATGGCACATGCAGTACCATTACACAAGAGTGGACCAAGGGATGAACCTGGTAATTATCGCCTGGTAAGTCTCACCTTCATAGTGTGCAAACTCATGGAAACAATACTAAAGGAAAGACTGGTGTCATACCTGGAGGACAATGGCCTCCAGGATGTGAGGCAGCATGGGTTTGTTTCAGGGAAATTTTGTCAAACCAACCTGATTCAGTATTATGATTGGGTGACAGGTGAGCTGGATAAGGGTCATGCGGTGGATGTTCTTTACTTGGACTTCTCAGCAAGGCCTTTGATTCTGTGCCTCATGGGTGGCTTGGGGGGAAGCTAACCAGTGTATGGGTAGGGGCAAAAATGATGAACTGGATTACAAGCTGGCTGAGTGGGAGGCTGCAACGGGTGGTGGTGAGAGGGGAGCTCTGAACTCCAAGGCCAGTGATGAATGGAGTGCCATGGGGCTCTATGTTGGGGCCAGTATTGTTTGGGCTCTTCATGTCAGACATCGCACATGGGATGGTGAGCAAGGTAAGTCTGTTCGCTGATGACACCATAATCGGAGCAGTAGTGGATGGAGAGGAGGGATGGAAGCAGCTGCAGGGGGACCTAAGCAAGCTAGAGGAGTGATCAGAGAGGTGGCAACTGGGGTTCAATGCAAAGAAGGGTAAGGTTATGCACTTTAGGGAGAATAACCCAAGGAGAGAATACTGGCTGGGGGGGTTCAGCTGGGGATCACTGAGGAGAAGGACCTAGGGGTAACGATAACAGGAACCATGAACAACACTGCCCAGTGCAGGAGAGCAACTGTAAAAGTGAACAAAATGCTGGGGTGCATAGCAAGGGGGGTTTTGTCCAGGCAAAGAGAAGTGATCTTGCCCTTCTACGGGTCACTGATAAGTCCACACTTAAAGTACTGTGTGCAGTTTTGGAGGCCATATCTAAAGCATGATATCAGACTACTGGAGAGGGTGCATAGGAGGGCAGCAAAGATGATATGTGGAATGGAAGGAGAGACTGTGACAGCAGGCTGGGAGACCTGAATAAGTACACCCTGGAGGATAGAAGGGACGAGGGGACATGATAGAGACATTCAAGTATCTGAGGGAATCAATAAGGATGGAGCAGATGGGGTCTTTAAGTTAAGGAGGGAGGGTCAACAGGGGCATGGGCTAAGAATGGGGGGAAGATTTAGGAAGGAAATGAGACACTATTTCACAGACAGCGTGATAGCAAATGGAACGCCTAGTGTGGAAAATTCTGAACTCAGATTCCGTTTTAGAAAAGGATAATTGATGTTTTTAATTCCTTGAGGAAAACATTCAAGGAATTAAAAACATCAATTATCCTTTCTAAACGGAATCTGGAGTTCAGAATTGCCCACACTAGGGATTCATATAAAAGTCTGCATTCATATTTAAATAATAAAAAGGGTGACATAAGAAAAATAGGTCCATTAATCATAGATAATAAAACTATTTTTTTCCGATAAGGCCACTGCATCTGAGTTTAATGAATATTTTTGTTCTGTCTTTGAACATGATAAGGATCCTATAGCATCTATCAAGACGAAGATGTATTCTGGTTACACTATCACTATCTCTGATACCTTAAACTCCTAAAACCTTGAAGCCAACAACAAGTCCTGGTCCTGATAATATCACTTCTAAATTTCTTATGGAAACATATGCTAATATTGCCCCCCTCACTTTTATCTTTAACAAATCTCTTAAAAGCTAATGTCCCCTAGACTGGAAAAAGAGCTATAGTTACATTATCTTTAAAAAAAGGTGCACATAAGGCGGAAAATTATAGGCCAATCAGCCTTACTTCCATATCATGTAAATTATTAGAAAAACACATTAAACAGTTAATTGAAGAGGAGATGAGGGCACTGAACCTAGTAGATATTTCACAACACGGTTTCAAATCTGGACATTCATGCACAACTAATTTGTTAGCTTTTTACAACCTAGTCAGCAGTAATCTAGATTCAAACATACCGGTGGATGTTATTTTGCTTGACTACAGCAAGGCGTTTGACAAGGTGTCACATTTTATATTAATAAATAAATTAATAACACTAGGTTTCTCTCATGGTATTGTATCCTGGGTTAATAACTGGCTCTATAATAGAACCCAGATAGTCAGAGTTAATGGGGAACTATCGGATGAGAAATCAGTGTTAAGTGGCGTTCCTCAAGGTTCAGTGCTGGGTCCTACGTTATTTAATATTTTCATTAGCAATCTCATTATTTCATCACATAATACCTTATCAAAATTTGCAGATGATACTAAATTGGGTGGTCGAGTTGATAGTGAAATTAACCGGAGTTCCCTTATAAATGATCTTAAAGAAATTGAACTATGGGCAACAACCAATAAAATGCAGTTCAATGTGTCCAAATGTTCAGTATTACACTTTGGCAAAAAAAACATAAAACAGACATACTGCCTTAACAATATAAAACTCAGGGAATCTCTTGTTGAAAAAGATTTGGGCATATTGGTAGATAATAGACTATCTTTCCAAAACCATTATAACAAGGTAGCAAATCAGGCCAATGCCCTCTTATGCAGGATCAACAATACTTTTACTCTTAAGTCCGAGGAATGTATAATGGCTCTATATAAAACTCATGTCAGACCATATTTGGATTACGGTTCACCACTGTGGAGTCCCTATCTGGCTAAAGATATTTTAAGAATTGAGAAAGTTCAAAAAAGGGCTACTAAGATCATACCTCATCTCTCCGGTTATAATTATGAAACTAGACTGTATAAAACAAAGTTATATTCGCTGGAATTCAGAAGATTAAGGGGAGCTCTCCTACAGCTATTTAAAATTCAAAAATCAGCCAAATTGATGAGTTCATGTGGCCTAGCATTTGCATCTAGGAAAATGGTACCCAGAATACATAACAAACAAATAGAAATTCAGACAGTAAGAACAAGTAAAAGGCAACATTTCTTTACAATTAGAGCCCCGAATATATGGAACTCTTTACCTCAGGAAATTGTGGACTGCACGAATATTAACATATTTAAAACTAAAATCGATAATTGGCTTATTGAGAGGCTATAATCTACCAATGATCCACACTGTGTGGAGGACATTCTAGATGGGCCTTGGCCTTCTTATGTCCTAACTACCAAGTACCAAGTACCAGAATGGGTGGTATCATGTAAATCTGTGAACAGCTTCAAAAGGGCATGGGACAGGGAACACGGAAGAGTGAGGGTGGGGGAGGTGGGGGTGGCAGTGGGATGACAAAGGGGAGGGGTGAGGCTGCTGCAAACTAGGGGTGCTAGCTGCACACTCGAGCAGACTTAAATAGACCGGACGGTCTGTTTCTGCTGGCACATTCGTATGTTCATATGAAATTAAAACCCTGAAAATGTTATCAACAAATGAAACTGGATGATGCCTGCAAATTTTTTATAGTGAAAAAAGAAGGCTCAAATATTTTGTCTGGTTTCATTGCACTACTGTTTTAAAGAGACACTATCAACCTCCTTAGTTATCAAAGTGTCTCCAGTTCAGACATTTCAGTTGTAGCTTGTAGTTTGATTCTGATTTCTTGTTTCTTTTTAAAAGTGGAAAGCTGACTGCCCACCACACCGGTGTTACCTCCAAACATAGGTTTATTTACAGTCCTTTATAAACTCCCACTGCATCTTTTGTGTACCTGGGAACACCTCCAACACAGTCTAGCCATTAATAATGTTGCCGAAGGAGAGGAGATAATTGCATCAGGAGTGGTTGCATTGTTTGAGGAGAGCGTTCCTAATGTTAAAGAGTACACAGTAAGAGTAGATTAAGGATTTGAAACAAACCAAGGTAGGGTATAATTACATGATTAGCATGCATTTCAGTTCTTTTAAGAAAGTTAGCAAATAAAACAACCAGCAACATCAATTAATTTTAGAGAAGGTAAGTAATCATAAAATGTGGAGTTTAAGTGTTTATATGGGGTTTGAGGCAGTATAGCACAGTGGTTAAGGGCATTGAGCTACAACCTAGTGACCTGGGTTTGAATCCCACAGCCCCCACTTGCATACTGTGTGTCCCTGATCAAGTCGCTTAATTTCCTTGTGCTCCCAGGTTGCACCTGGAAACAAGTTTTGGCTTAGTGTACCTTTCCTGGTTAAACAGTTTCCCGCTTTCACTTTATGTAGAAATATTATGATGCAAACAGGGTTGCCAGTGTCTCTTCACATGTGGAATAGGCTACCAAGGGAGAGGGTGGAGGTTAGGCATGGTTCAGGCTTTTGGAAGAATACTAGACAGATTCCTGAGGGACAGTGGCATTTAGGGTTACACAGTACAAATACTGTAGGGGTAGCCTCTCTGATAAGCTTTAATGTACCCCAACTGGTATAGTCACTACCCTGTGGCAGGAGGGGGGTTGGCAAGATAGATTACATGGGCTGGATTTTCAAGGTTTATTATGCAAGTCCAATTTCCAATTTTGAGCACAGCTTGTGTCATGACACATGCACAAAAATGTTTGAGGGCAATTTTAAAACATTTTGATGGCTTAGTGAAAATGTCCGCACTTTAAGGCAGAAAAATGACACTTGCAACATTTTTTAATGCATGTGTCATTTTCATTGCACAGGTTATTTATTTAAAGATTTTACCAGGAAGGCATACTGAGAAGGAATACTGCTCAATTCCAGATGCATCCTGGGGGAAGGGGATAGGGGAGCAGTACAAGGAGAGACAAGGAACAGCCTGGATTAAAGAGCAACCAGAGATCCATGAATACAATTAAGTACAGAATGCATACAAAAAACACAATGAAGAGTACAAGCACAGTTCAAATAAGACAGTACAACAGTTTGAAATTTGTGGCGGCAGTTGGACCATCTAAGCTAATTGCGCTCAACAGTGGGCAGACTAAGCTAAGATACACACAAGCAACATAGCAGTTTGGGTCAGTGCTATTCCAACAATCTAGGAAATAGGAGGGAATAACTCGAGGGACAGGCCGAATAGGCGCATGTACAGGAGGTGGAGAATTGTGCTTGGAATAGGAAATTGAAGTGCTGGGTGGAGGAGGCATGCTGAATGCCCATTGGAAGGGAATTCCACAGTTTAGGCATGCAATATTTGAAAGCTAACTGTCCTGCGGTAGTAGACTTGAGTGGCAAGGACAGGAGCTTTAGCATTGTTGCTCCTTAGTGCACAAGCTGGAAAGTCAGGTCAGACAGTGTAGAAGTGAGATAGACTGGCAGGGATTGGGTCCAGAACCTGGCTGTGATCCAAGTGCAGTGGGACAGTCTTCGGTCCTTGAGGGAGGTAAAGCCCAGGGTCTGGTAAAGGGCGCAGTGATGGGTGGTGGGTGGACAGTCCAGTGCAAAATGGCAGAAGGAGTGGAAGAGAGGGTCCAGTCTGGCTAGGGTGGACTTCGGTGCGGCACTGTAGAATACGTCCCCATAGTTGAAGATAGGGAGGATCATCTTCTGTACAATGGCTTGGAAAGCCAGCAGCAGGATGCAGCCATGATTTTGGTATAGAGCCCCCAATGTTGGGTGAAGCTTTTTTGTGGATGGCATCAATATATACAGAGAAGTCGAGGTGCTGGTCAAGGCAGACCTCAAGTTATCTAAAGGAGGTGCAGGGCTCCAGGGATGTCCCATCCAGGGTGTGGAATTTGGGGGGGTGGGGAGCCGTGAGAGTCTCTGTCTAGTGCTGAAGGTCATGAAGACAGTTTGTTTGGTGTTGAGGGAAAGTTGATTTGTATGAAACCAGAGCTGAACATTATTGAAGCCCTGCTGCAGTCTGGTCACCACTTCCAATGTCGTGGGGCCAGACGTATGTAGCACTGTGTCATCCACATACATGTGAATGGATGTGTAAGGGCAGGTGGAGGGCAGATCATTAAGGAAGATAGAAAATAAGAGTGTTCCAAGGACAGAGCCCTGGAGCTCCCCGGTAGAGACAGGGAGGGGGACAGAGGTGGTGTTGCCAACATGGACTGATCAGGATCTATCAACCATGTAGGAGTGGAACCAGTTGGAAGCTACACAGGAGAGCCCTGCAAGTGACAGCTTTGACAGTAGGAGTGAGTGGGAGACAGTGTCGAATGGCTTAGCCAGATCAACAAATATTGCTGAGGTGATGTGACCATTGTCCATGCCAGTAAGGATAGAATCTGTGAGCCTTAGTAGGAAGGTGGCAGTGGAGTAGTTCTTTCTAAATCCAGACTGGTAAGGTATGAAAAAGGAAGGGGAATCAATTAAGGAGGGAGTTGTGAAAGGACCAGATGTTCCTGAAGTTTGGCCAGTATGAGGAGGAGGGATATAGGGTGGTAATTTCCAGGGACAGTTGGGACGCCACCTTTTGGAAGAGGGATGACAGTGGCGTGCTTCCACTCAGATGGGATAGAGGTTAGAGAGAAGGAGAGGTTGAATAGTGCTGCCAGAGGTGAGGTGATGGCAGGAGCAGACAGGTAGAGCATTTTGGAGTCCAGGCCAGTAGGGGATTTACCTTTGGATGGGTTTAGGGTGAGCAGCACCTTTAGTACTTCTTGTGGAGTAACCTGGCAGAATGAGAATGAGGAAGCTTGTGGAAGGGCTTGAGCTGGGGTGGGGTGGGGTGAGTGGGAAGTTGGGGAAGCTGTGAGGGAGGACAACAGAGACACAGTGCAGTTTGTGAAATAGGAGTTGAATTCAGAGTCCATTACAAGAGGGTCAGTTGCAGTGGAATCGCCTGTGTTTAAGGCAGGGGTTGGGGTTGAGATGGTGGGGTGAAGATCGAAGTGACTGCTTTCCAGAATTTTGCTGGGTGGTTTATGTTCATGGAGAAAGTGTTGTTGAAGTACATTGCTTTTGCCCGCTGGATTAATCTCGTGCAGCCATTCCGTTGCGCACAATATCATAGATGGTCCATGGAATGGCCAGAGACTTTGAAGGACTTCCATGCCTGATCTCTAGGTCTGAGGTGTGACATGATGTCGGCTGTGATCCAAAGCAGGAGTGCGCCCCTCACCCGCACCCGTCAGAGAGGGGCATAGTAGTCCCAGGTTGCAATGAACCTGGTCTTGAAGTAATCCAGGGCGGAGCTGATGGAGGTAACCCTAGAGATGCCAGGCTAGTCAGTATTTACCAGGTCATGAAGAAGGGAGGGGAGGTCCAGGGATTTATAGGACCTGGTCAGGAGGGCTTTGGGAGGAGGTGCCTTTGGCCTGAAAATGTTTCTTACTGTGAATATCATATGATGAATGTGACACTTGGACAGCTGGTTCAGATTAACTTATGCTTTTTGTAATATAAAAATATGTTATCGAATGTCTCTCATGAGAGATGCTGACAGTCTGTGGAATGACAACCCCCTCCCAGGTTTTAGCTAATAAGTGTTATCTGGAAGGCCAAGAGACCTAGAAGAGACTTACAATTTAGGATCTCATTTTTATGTGACTAATTGTAGCCTGCCAACTGCCAAGATAGATCATAAACTTTTATAACGTTCAGAGGAAACACAGTAAAATTCACATGGTGATACAAAAGCATGTTGCACTTCTGTGAAATCTTTCAGAGAGACATAACAAGTCCTTCGATGTCCTGGAAAGGGGAAGCTGCTCAAACAAAGTCATTTAAAAAAAAAAAGAGTTTTGCTGAGGTCACAAAAATTTTAATTTACCTTTGATAAGACATCCTGTTTTGCATAGATATATTTTTTTATATTCTGACAGGGAGGAGCTAGGTGACCTCACGCAAAGAGTTTGGCAAAGCCAGTTTTTAAACAGTATTCTGTTTTCCATTTTACACAAATGTTTGGACTCTGAAAAAGCAACATCAGGCACTGTTAGGAGATAAGTATACTGTGGCAAGAGATTTAGTCTGCACTTTTAAACCTGTTTTGTTTAAGTGATTTGTATGTTTTGTGATATATGGTTCTATATTTACATTTTACATGCCAAGGGTGTGAAAACAGAGGGAGGGGTGATAGGTAGGCAGCTTGTCATTTCCCAGGTGTACCGTGAGCAGTTGCTCAAGATTTCACACGATATTCCCTTGTCTGGTCATCTGGAAATCGCGCGCACTACGCAGCAGTTGGCCCAGAATTTCTATTGGCCCAACTTCACCCAGCAGGTGAAGGAGTATTGCAGGTCTTGTCACCAGTGCCAAGAAATAGGGAAGGTGGGAAAGAAAACTCAAGTCACCCAGATTCCCTTGCCCATAGTGGAGGAGCCATTCCAGAGTGTGGGAATGGATATTGTGGGGCCTTTAAATACCCCAGCTCCTCAGGGAAGAGATTCATCCTGACTGGTGGATTATGCCATCCGGTACCCAGAGGCAGTCGCCCTATCCTCACTGAGGACAGACAAAGTGGCAGATGCCTTACTTGGGATATTCCCCCATGTTGGGTTTCCGCAGGAGGTTATCACCAATCGAGGGGGTTCCTTCATGTCAGACCTGATGAAATGTTTATGGAAGAAGTGTGGGATGGTGCAGAGGTGCATGACACCATATCAACCACAAGCCAATGGACCCGTGGAAAGATTCAATGGTACCCTGAAGTCAGTGCTCCAGTTGTTTGCTGAACAGCATGGGAAGGACTGGGAGAAATACCTTCCCCACCTGTTGTTTGCATACAGGGAGGTGCCCCAAGAGTTAACAGGATTTTTCCCCCTTCGAATTCTTATATGGACGCCGGGTAAGTGGGCCCCTAGACTTGATCCAGGAGGACTGGGAAGGCAAGCATGCCACCCAGGGAACTCCCATAATGGATTATGTCCTTAGGTTTAGGGAACAGTTGAAGGAGCTTATGGGGACAGCCTAGAGCAACCTGGCAGCTGCCCAACAGAAACAAAAAGTGTGGTACGACTGCAGAGCCAGAGCTCGCTCATACATGGTGGGTCAGGAAGTCATGGTCCTTATTCCGGTCTGGAAAGACAAGCTGCAGGCTGAGTGGTCAGGAACGTATAAAGTGGTTAGGAAGGTAAATGACGTGAACTACATTATAGAGTTACCTGTCTGAAGACAGAAAGGATGTACCATGCCAACATGATGAAGCCATATGCAAATGGGATGGACATGGTGTTTGCTGTGTGTAGTCCTGGGGAGCGGACGGACGAAGAAGACCCCCTTCTGGATTTGCTGGAAGAAAGTAAGTGGGAGTCCTCTGTGGAGGCAGTTAAATTGTCTCCTCAGCTGACCCCAGACCAGATCCAGAAGGTAAGGGAGGGTTTTAGCAGATTTTGCCCCATTGTTTAGCGCCAAGCCTGGACTAACCCCCTTAGCGACGCACAATGTGGAGACAGGGACACAAATGCCCATACGGCGAACAGCATATTGGGTGTCAGAGGCTGTCCAAAAGGGCATTAGGAGGGAAATGGAGGAGATGCTGGATTTAGGGGCAATCCAGAGATCCCACAGCCCCTGGACCTCACCCGTAGTCCTTGTGCCTAAGCCAGATGGCCCTACTCATTTCTGTGTGGACTATTGTGGAGTGAATGCAGTCATGAAGTCCGATGCCCACCTGATGCCCCAGATGGATGAACTCCTGGACAAGTTGGGAGGGGCGACCTAGCTTATGACCAGTGACCTGACAAAGGGGTATTGGCAGGTAGAGTTGACAGACAGAGCTAGGGTGAGGTTGGTCATCATCACTCCGATAGGCTTATTTGAATTTAAAGTAATGCCTTTCGGAATGAAGAATGCCCCGGCCACTTTCCAAAGTTTGGTGAACCAGGTGTTAAATGGTGCTGAGGAGTACGCTATGGCGTACCTGTATGACATTGCCATCTTTAGTACCAGCTGGGAGGAACACCTGTCCCACCTTAGGGAAGTGCTGGGAAGGATACAGAGGGCTGGGCTCACTGTCAAAGCCAGGAAGTGCCAGGTGGCTATGGGAGAAGTGGCATACCTCGGGCATGTGGTAGGCCGGGGACAGCTCCGTCCTAACCAAATAAAAATAGAGGTGATCCAGGTGTGGCCCAGACCAGAAACACAGAAGCAGGTCAGGAGTTTTCTAGGGACAGCAGGGTACTACAGGAAATTTGTACCCAATTTACAGTGCCCTGGCTGCTCCCCTATCTGACCTAAGAAAGAAAAGGATGCCAAAGAAAATTACCTGGGGTCTAGCCTGTGAGGAAGCCTTTTTAAAACTAAAGGAGGCACTGTGCAGTGCTCCTGTTTTGACAAGTCCTGACTATAGCAGACCCTTTATAGTTCAGACTGACACCTCAGACGTGGGTATTGGGGCAGTACTGAGTCAGACATCCAGCCAAGGGAGGGATCACCCAATAGCATACCTGAGTAAAAAGTTACATCCCAGGGAGCAGGCATACTCCACTGTGGAAAAGGAATGTCTTGCCATAGTGTGGGGCCTGAAGAAGTTGGAGCCATATTTATATGGGCAGCATTTTGTGGTGCAGACTGACAACAACTCCCTGGTTTGGCTGATGCAGATGGGGAAAAACAATGGTAGATTGTTAAGATGGAGTCTTGCTTTGCAAGGGTATGATATGACAATTCTACATGAGGCTGGAGCCAAAAATCAGAACTCCGATGGGCTGTCGTGTGTGTATGAGGAGTGAACTGACTTGGGAAGCTCCTCCCATGCAGTGGATAGAGCCCCCAAATTCAGTCTAGGTGGGGAGGAATTGTGACACTTGGACAGCTGGTTCTGGTTAACCTATGCTTTTTGTAATATAAAAATATGTTATTGAATGTCTCTCATGAGAGATGCTGACAGTCTGTAGAATGCCCCCCAGATTTCTGTATTTACATTTTGCATTTTTTTTATCTATTTTGAAGTAAATCTCTACTTTAGAGACTACTTGGTGTGCCTTTGAATTTCTTTTTCTTGACAAGGGAAGCATACATGGTTAAAGCTGACACTGCACAAAGCTTACTGGTTTTACCAAATTGGGAAAAGGTAAGAATTTATTCTGAGGTCTTCAATAGAGTTTTAAGGGTCCATTTTGTATGCCTGGTAAGGTGCCTGTAGGCAAAACATATCTGCCCCCCCAAGAGCAGAATTATCTGAGCCTGTACATTGGGTATGCTAACAAGAGGTTCACAGTTTGAATCTCTCCGAGGCTTGAGACCAAAAGTTGATTTGAACCCAGAAAACAGACAGGAGGGTTACCTTGTTTCTGTTAATTGTTTACAAGACTGTGCTCGGAGGTTGGCACTTTGGGAGTAGAGGGCTGACCTGCTGAGTCAATTTGTGACAATGAACACTTAACGAGTCCGGTAGTAGGCCAGAGGCTACAATGCATTGAGGGTGGGAGGTAAGGGAACAATCAATGAGTGAGTGGTGTGAGGATTTGGGGTTTAGGCGTGTGGGCTTGGTGATCAATTGGGTCATGTTGAGAGTGGCCACCTGGCTGCGCAGCTTGGAGCTGGCACTGTTGAACCAGTTCCAGTTGAAATCCCCAAGGATATATAGCTCACCCCAATGCCAGAGATTTTAGGTTACAGAGGTGTTCCAGGATGTCTGGCATGGTGGCATTTGGTGAGCAGTAGGATCCAGCTATGATTATGGATATGGTGTGGGGGAGGGATAGCTTCAGTGACAAGGTGTTGATGGTCAGAGTGGAGGCAGTTAATGAGACATTTGTGAATTGAAGTGAAGATGCAACATACATTGCTACTCCCCATCCTGGTTTACTCCCAGGGCAATCGTGGCAAAGGATAGTGTAGCCAGGAATAATGATTTCAGCGTCCTTTATATGAGGTTTTAGCCAGGTCTCGGTGATATCACAATGTCTGGGCGCAGGGAAAGGGTGTGTGGCTGTAGGAGAGGTAGTTTTGAAAGAAGGCTGCAGACAATAAGGTAAACCAGCTTAAGGCTCTTGGGGAGTTAAAGGGGAAGGGAGGGGAAGGGGTAAGCCCTGGGGTAGGGGTTGGGCCAGGGTTTGTATCGACATTTCCAGACAGGAGGAGTAGGAGGTTTATCATTAGTTTAGTGAAAAACCTGGTCCAAGAAATCTTGCATAGAGAATCAGGCATTTGATCTGTAAGTGTCAAAGGCACTTGTGCAGGGAATTTTAGGGCTAACAGGCCTGCATGGAAGGATGGTGGAAGAATGGCTGAGCCTGCTAAAGAGAGGTGGAGGTGACTCACATGCAGCAGGCCTTTACGGGCAGTGGCAGAGGGAGGTTCAGGGGTAGTAATGGTAGTAGATGCCAGCAGGCATACCTGCAATTGTGGGTAAGAACATGGTGGGGGGTGACACCAGAGGAGCAAGAATAGAAAAAAAAGTAAGAAAAGGCATCATGGTGGCACAGCTTTAAATTTGGTGACACAGAATACAGATAATGTTAGCGGCCTGTCATGGTAGGATCCAAAAATCTGTAGATGGTAAAACAGCCTAATTGGTCTTAAACCGTCACATCCTGAAACTATATAATGCGGTGTTCAGCAAGGGTGGTGGGGTAACCGACGCAAAGCGTCAATGGGGCCTCTCTGCAATCTGATTTGAGACTCACTCCGAAAGTGTCATACCTGACTTTTTGAGGGGGGGCGTCAGTTTTAGCAGCAGCTCTGGGGAGGGCTCCTGTTCCTTACCCTTGCAACTAGCTGTGGAGGGGAAGCATTTGTACTGTGGAGAAAACAGATTAAAGAACAGAATTAAATCAGGTACTTGGGAGGAGGGGCTGGGTTGAGGGGAGGTTTGGGGTGGTTGAGTAGAGTTTGCAGCAAATCTGAGTGTAAAATGGCTCAGCCAGGAGTTCAAGTGAGGCTAGAGCTGACCCCTGCAGAGCAACAGGCACAGAATTTAAATTTGCAGCCACGCTGAATTTAAAATGGCTCAGTCGGGAGTTCGCAGGAGGCTAGAGGAGGCCCTGTAGAGCAAGATCTTCCGTACTTCAATTTGTGCCCCTTTTAGCCATCAAAAATCTGGTTTATTATGCCCGGGTTAGGTGGAAATTCATTTAAAACTAGCTAGCTATAGCATGGCAGGGATTAGGTGGAAATTAATTTAGAAACCAGTCAGCTGTGACAGGACGGGAAACTCCAGGTAACACAGGCACAAATTAGATGGAATTTCTTAAGTTATTTAGCTGAAGTGTAATAAATATCTGGATTTCTAGAAAATCATTATGGTACGTGCAATGTAAAGTTAGACCACCATTCTTGTTGTCTAACAGTCATTTTGCATAGAGCGCAGGTGCACCAAAAGCATGTCACAAATGTTTGAAAATCTAGCCCAAAGTCACATATCTTACAGTGATATTTTGTTTTTGTTCCATGTACTCTGCTTGTCTGCATCTAAAGCCACATAACCCTACTCATGTAGTATCATATTCATTTCCACAACAGTGATTCATTATGTCACAGAGGATTGCGATGACTTCAGATATAGTTACACAGCATGAACAGATAAAGTCTAAGGGCAAGCAATCTTATTTTCATTCAAAATGTCCTTTGCAATCAAGTAAAATGTGAGCTAAACTGCATCTAAATGTGCTCTCTGAGGCACCACTGTCTTTTTAAAATAGGAATTTATTTTTCAGAGCAGCTCAACCTGCAGTATATACGAAAGTAATAACCCCAGATGGCTTGCATTTCTAGAGAATTAATAGCATGCCCAGGTGAATTGGTAGGGAGGACAATGACCAAATGCTTTTCAGTGCACCTGGGAAGTGCACTAATTCTAAAAAAAAATACACATCCTGAAGTGAATTATTCTGCTTATAAAACGTAAAAATACGTTTTTTAATAGAAACTATTTTATTTTTGTGTAGTTAGACTGTTGCTAGGTGGATTATGTTAGGTTGGTAACAAACTGTGCATTTATTAGGAATGAATGAATGGTCAGGGGACGTGTTTCAACCAATGAGGTTGTTAGGATTCTCCACAATTCTGAAGTCCATTTTATAAGGAAAAATACAGAACATAGAGAATACTGGATGTGCAGTTATGCACAACCAGTGTGTTCTGCCACAGAAGGGTTCTGGTTCCCTTTGATCTAGACAGCGAAGCTCGAGAGGTCTGTGGGAATCAGAACCCAGAGGTGGCAGAACACATTGGTTATACATAAAGTTGCTCATCCTTCATTTTCTATAGTGTATAGTATTAGGTGAAATGTGAGCATTGTGTTTTTTCTCTTTCACAATGAAACTGACTTGTGCAGTCTCTAGAGATTGTAGAATGCTGTTCTACCACAGGAGGGCACAATCATATTTCTTGATCTTTGAACTATGGTACAACAGCATTTTTAAAAGGATGGATTTCTATACAGAGTAGTCCTCTACTATACACTATATACTGTATATGATATTAGCTGGTAGTCAATCTTTACTAACTACAGTCATCTGCTTGTTATGAATATCAACTACTAGAACTCTTACTAAAAGGACAGAGGAGATTGCGTTGGTGCTGCCTTCCTCAGCCTATCTAAGGCATTTGACATGGTAAATCATGACCTCCTATTAACCAGACTCATGGAGCTGTGATTATCAACAGATGCCATCTCTTGGTTCTCTGACTACCTGAGCAATAGGACCTGGAAGGTCACATGTGGGGACGTGTTCTCTGGTCTACAGCCACTGACCACTGGGGTGACATAAGGTTCCATCTTGGACCCCTTCTGTTCAGCCTGTTTGTAAACAACATCCCAAAAGTTTGTGACTACTCCAAAACCCTGTTGTATGCCGAAGACACAGTTATCCTCACCCACACTGTGACCTGGGTCCCTCAAACACAACCTTTAGTCAGATTTCGTAAAGTTGCTGCTGGTTTTCCAACAACAAGCTGCTCATCAACTCAAAAAAGACAAGATCCTCACTATTCAGGAGTATTTGCACTCTGAGAGACAGACCAGGTTGAGTATCACCACTCCAAACAGAGAACCCATAAAGCAAGTACAGACCTTCAAGTACCTTGGTGTCTGTGTTGACTCCACCCTGTCTTTCTCCTACTATGTTGACTCCGTGGCCAAAAACATCCACCAGTGGTTAGGCTTACTCTACAGAAACACGTCAAATCTTACCCCCTGAGGTCAGAAAACTACTAATCTCTAGCCTTAATATTTCTGTCATCGACTATGGGTCAGTAATCAACTCCGCTGCTCAACACTGTCCTCAACAAAATCTGTGTGGCCTTCAACCATGCCTGTAGATTTGTACTTAACAGGAAATAGGACTCTCACAGATATGATCCGTACACCTCCACCAAATCGCTCCCTTTCCACCTTCATACCACCTGCAACTCTATTCTGCTTGTCAAAAGAGCCCTGCTTGGTCAAATGCTTCCTGGGGTCAGCAACCTACTGACCAAGAGCGACAACTACTATAGCACAAGGTTCATGGGCTGTGGTAAACTGGCTGTGCCCCATGGGAGAACCACTATGGGCCAACAATGTTTTGCCTACAGTGTCCAAAGTCTGGAACTTGCTCCCACCAATGGTCACCATGGCCTCAACCTTCCATTCCTTCAGATCAGAGGTGGCAAACCTTTTTTCCCAGCATCGCAAATGCAGCTGCCCATAATGTTAATCCTAGACTTCCATTACTCTGGAAACCAGTCCCTCCTATAGCACCACCTTTAGTATGTTATTACATAGTTCCCCTCCCCCCCATGGCTCATTCTGTATTGATGGACCCAATTCTTCTACCTGCACCTAATTATGGAAATCTCATGTCTGGTATTCTGTATTTTGGCTCTGGTTTTATGTATTTGCCTTTCCTATGATTAATGCTGTGTATCATGTTTTGCGATGCATTTACTGACTTGGACATCTTTGAAAAAGGGCTCTTGAGCTCAAAAGTCTTCCAAACACAAATAAATAAATGAAAAAAAAAGATTTTTTAGTTATACTTATGAATTTTAGCCCATATATACAGAAGAGTGACTTTCATACCTTCAAATATAAAATAACCAGTTGCCAGAGTTTGGTATTTAGGCTAGCAAAGTAAGGAATATACACTACCATTTCAATATCAGGTTTTCAAATTGAGAGTATGATTATGAAAATTGCTTCAAAGCATATAAGTATTGTAATTTTTGTGAAGTTAAAAGATAGCTCCATTTTTATGGCAGTAAAATCCCAGTGTCCAATTTTCCAGTGCTTTCACATATAATTGAGACTTTATAAGTGCTGGTGTGATGCAGAACAGACTAGAATTTGATTTTCTGTAGTACCTTTCAAACACAAAGTATCTCAAAGTACTTTGCATACCAATAAGTTCGACACTAGCATTATACTGACTGAATTTGCAGGCACATGCAGCTGTCATTAAAATCCCTCATGTCCACACACTGTGACAAACAATTGTACAATATATTTTATTGGGAGAGGAGATGTTGGCCAAGACACTCAGATATCCTCCACAGTTTTTAACAAGCATTTGTCAATGCCGAATGTTTGCCTCTTGCACTGCTGTTGTACTATGTCTTTCTTATAGGATAGAGCAGATGAGATGCGATGTCTCATTTTCAGTGGTGCCCTGCTTTTACACATTGTTAGACTGTAATTACCCAGGCTAGGGCAGCTAAGCGGTAATATCTAATTTTCAGTGAGCTTCTACATTTTGACCCCAAATGTCCAGCAGTGTTTTTATGACCTGGTATTATGACCAAGACAGGTGAAATTTTTAAAATCCCCATCTGAAAGGTGATTTTGCAGTGCGACCGTGAAAACAAGTTTCGGAGGGGATTTGAAAAAGGATACCTGCCGTGTTCAGGATGTGTGGTAGCACAAGGGATATGTTGAACATTTGGTGCCAAAATTTGTAAAAAATAAAGTAGTGAGTAAATGTTGGAATAATTCTACATTTATTCGTTATTAGTTTTTTTTTTCAAATTTTTACTCCAAATTTTCAAATGCCATTCTTCATGAGATGGGGTCCCAAAAAGGCCATGTTGAAAATTTGGGGGAAAAATCTTAAAAAATGACCAAGTTATGAGGACAAATTCAAAACCCATTGAAATAAATTGAATTTCCACCTGATTTCCTCAGGTCTGGCACTGAAAGGTGAAGACATGTCTCTGGTCCAGAAAGGATTACAGTGTTGGACCCCCGGTAAGTAATGGTGGGAGGGTGTGGGGTGGTAGGTGTTACTGACTGTGGGGTGAGGTAACAGCAGTGGTTGGCAGGCAGCAGCAACAGACATCGATGAACAATTTTCTTCATTACAGGGTTTTGTTTGGGGGAAAATCTTAAAAAATGACCAAGTTATGAGCACAAGTTCAAAACCCACTGAAATACATTGAACCACCCACCTGATTTCCTCAGGTCTGGCATTGAAGAGTAAAGACATGTCTGCAGTTCAGAAAGGATTACAGCATTGGACCCCTGGTAAGTAAAAGTGGGGTGGTGGATGCTGCTGAGTGGAGGGGATAACAGCAATAGTGGGCAGGCAGCAGTAACAGACGTCGATGAATGGTTTTCTTTATTCCAGTATATATATATATATATATATATGTATGTAGTGACACGACAGCGCCACAATAGTTTGGATTGAGTAGGCAGTTTAATGTTAAACCTCAAATGTTGCACTTTAATAACTTTACAACTGTTCAACGGATTTGCATGAAATTTGGTATGCGCTGTTTCTGTGGGGTAGCTCTCTGGACATACCAAGTTTTGTTTCAATTGGATGTGCGGATTTCATGCTGCGTATAGTGAAAAAACAGTAAACATTGTTTTTTTTTGCCTGTTTTGGCTGTTTTTTCCTCATCATGCTGCGGCTACACTGTTTGGAATATTGGTCTGAACTTTACAGGGGAGAAAGAGCTTGACCGAAAGAACATGCTAGAATTAGTTTGGTGAAAAAATATGAATCTGTTTCAAAGTTATTCAGTTTTGGAATTTCAGGTTCTGAGCATGCTCAGTTTAGTCTTTTGGATAGCTGCACAGTGCAAAAAGGTTTAGGGCTCATGAAAAGGGATCCTTTATATCCCTTTTCTTAAGAAAAAATTCCCTTTTCATGAGCCACTATCTTGTTTTCATTTTATGACCACAAACAAAACATTATAACTTTTCCCAGGGATGTCTTTTGGAGACATCTAGGTATGTATTTTGCTCCTTTGGGCCTCCTTCACAGTTCTATGCCTTTGTTGTACTTTGCTGCATCCTCACAATGCTTATTTTTTGATTTTTGAAATCCCTTTTTGTGACTCACTTCTGATCCCTTTTCATGATGTAAAAAGGGATTTTGACATCTCGTGAAAAGGGAATTTTGTCTCACAAAAAGGGATTACCCGCAGGACCACCTGGTCTGATAACTCCAATCTCTTTTCGTGAGCTGTCAAAATCCCTCTTCACAAGCTGATTCCCTTTTTGCTAGGTGTCAAAATCCCTTTTTGCATCAAGAAAAATAATTTGGATTTGTGGGATCAGATGACCATGCCGGCAATCCCTTTTCGTGAGTCGAAATCCCTTTTCATCAGGTGTCAAAATCTGGGATTTTGACAGCTCATGAAAAGAAATTAATGATAGGGCCACCTGGTCCCATAAGTCCAAATCCTTTTTTGTGATACTAAAAGGGATTTTGACACTTCATGAAAAGGGATTTGTCTCGTGAAAAGGGATTTTGACTGCTCACAAAAAGGGATTTTAAAAATGAATCCCTTTTCATGAGCTGTCAAAGTCCCTTTTCATGAGCTGATTCCCTTTTCGCAAGGTGTCAACATCCCTTTTTGCATCATGAAATAGGATTAGAACTTGTTGGACCAAATGGCCTTATCCTTAATCCCTTTTCATGAGACAAATTCCTTTTTTGTGAGCTGTCAAAACCCCTTTTCGCATCATGAAAAATTATTTTGACACCTCACGAAAAATGATTTTTAAAGTTTACTGATTCTTTGTGATGTCACTGCAAAGAAACAGTTAAGTATTTCAGGCTGAAATTTTCAGCGTAGAAAGGGCTTGCCCACAGATGTTACTTTTGCTGGTTTAGTGATAAAATTTACATAGCTTCCATACTTATAACATTTTGAATTTTAGAAATTTCCCATAGGATAACATTGTGGTGGACATAGTACCTTTTGATGCCTATATCTCGAAAACGGTTTAAGATATGGATTTTTTACTAAATGCAGCTTAGTACACCTTTAAGTGTACAAAGTAGTGATGCATGGTGCCAGTCCATGATTACAACTGTGGTGGGATTTTTATTCAAGTGTTCCTAAGGTTACTGAGCTATTGTGCCATTTATCTCACAAGGTTTACTTTGAATGTCTCTAGGCCTGCGCTGCATCTCTACAATTATAGGTAGATCTGGGCCCTGTGCTCCCTCATATGGATACCATTATGCAGTAATGGGACTGTAGGGACCTCCATTATGCAGTAGTGGGAGGGCAGGGCCCTCCCACAGAGAGATGGCAGTTTATCACAGTGTCTCTACACTTGTGGATAGCACTCCCACAAATGGATACCATTATGCAGTGTTGGGAGGATCATGGGAGCATAGGGGGAGATGAGGGTTAGTTACAATATCTATACACTTATGGTTACATAGGAGCACAGGGCCCAGAGTGGAAACAGCAGTCACAGAAGAGGAGAATCAGAGGATTGTGGTGGACAGGGGGTCAGAGGAATGAAAGTACTAGAGAGGGTCAGAGGGGTAAGGGGAATAGTTGGGGGTCCTCCCCTTGTTTACTGCAAGGGAGGAGAAGAATCAGAAGGTAGTTGGCTGTGCTCTTAAGTTTCTGTGGTGGGGGGTCCGTGCCAAGAGTATTGTGTGGAGTGCTTTCCTGATTTGCTGGGAAACCTGAGTGACAGAGGAGGACATAGGAGAGGTATCTGGGGGTATAGGGTTGCTCCTTGGTTCACTGAGGAGGGCATGAGAGAGGGAGGACAGTCAGGGGTGGGAGGAATTGGTGCTCCCCTGGTTTGCAGGGGTAAGGAGTGAAAGGGGTTTGACAGGGGATACGGGGGTGTAGGGCTGCCTGCTCTCATGGTTTGATGAAGAGGAAGTGGGTCTGGGGAGGGCTATTAACAGTGGAGTAGGATGTCAGGATGCTCCTCTGGTTTGCTGAGGTAAGGGGGTGAAGGAGGGGTAGTGGGAGGGTTATAGGGCTTCTCCCTAGGTTTGCTGAAGAGGGAGTGGGACAGAGCATGGGGTAGGGTGTCAGAATGCTTTGGTTTGCAGGGGTAGGGGAGTGAAGGAGGAGTGATGGGGGTAATTGGGCTGCTCCCCTGGTTTGCTCAGGTGATGAGAGTATGAGGGAGGCTGGTTGGGGGGAGTAGGGTATCAGGCTGCTCTCTTGGTTGGCTGCAGTAAGGGGGTGATGGAAGTTATAGGGCTGCTCTCTGGTTTGCTCAGGAGATGACACTAACAGGGAGGATGGTCAGGGATTGGGGTACCTCTCTGGTTTACTGGGATGTGAAGAGGGGAATCAGTGGGTGCTTAGGGTTCACCCTTAGTTTTCTAGCCTGTCTGGTCTCACCCAAAGTCCTGGTCCATTGACTTGAAGAAGAACTTGTGGCTGGGCTTGTTGAGGACATGCCTGAAGCCTACCAGGGTGATGTACTCAGCTGACATGGGGATCTTCACCAGATAGGGCGTCTTCTCCTCATCCATGTGGTAAATTATCTCCATTTCACCCATGGTGATCATCACTGTGGGATCCAGGGGCTGACCAAACTGGAACTCACAACTTAATTTCTTCAATCCCTTGCATGCATGGTCTCATTCAATGCTTCCCATCATGCTCAAGAGCCCAGGACCCAACGTTTTCAGAGTGAATAAAATAGTGGCCCCTCAGTGAAAGAAAATAAAAAGGTTTCTCGGTGAGCCAGCGTAGCCTCTGAAATCATCAGCAGGGGGGTGTGGGCACATGTAGATACATCTTCCTCCCTAACACATCTCAGAGGGTGTTGGGCTGAATCAGTTACTTTGTATGTCCCACATCAAAATGACCAAGCTAGAACCCCCCCGCCACAGTGCCATGTGTCTCTGTCAATTCTCAGTAATTTTGGGGATGTCTGTCTTCATTTTGTCTCAGTCACAGTTGTCTCTGTCCCACCTGAAAACTGGCGTTTCTGTCAGTGAAAGTGTTGAAACATAAAATGTCAAACATTGAAGTTACAGTTCTGTGCACAATACCTTTCTTATTAAAGAGCTATTGTACTGCTTGAAACTAATATTAGATTTCAAAAGCAGCCAACCATTATCTTTTATATCTGAGGTACTTTTTCTTTCCCCCTTTGTTCAATTAGAAGACTGTTTACCTGATGTAAGTACGTGTGATGTGTGGAACAGCTCTTAGCCTAGCAGCTGACATATCTAGCTCTACTGCCACACACTACATCGTCAGCATTGTGACCTCACTGACTGTGACATCACTACTACTTAGGAGCAGCAAGTGAGTGACTGCTAGGTCATTCACCTGTGATGTCACAGTCAGTGAGATCATACTGCTGACGATGTAGTGTGGGGCAGTAGTAGAACTAGATATGTCAGCTGCTAGGCTAAGAGCTTTTTCACACATGTAGCACAATATTAACACATGGAATACTTTCTGAGGAGCAAAAGAAAAAAGAAAAATATTTCAGAAATGAAAAGTTACAACTGACTACTACTTAAAATGTGTATTATTTTCCTGTCTCTCTGTTTTGGCCCCACTAACTCTTTAAGCCACATATTGTAAACAGCTTTCTGAGTGGATGTTCCTGGTTTTCAGGATGATGGCCTTGATTATGGTAGCAGGAAGTACTATAGTCTAAAAGGCGTCAAAACATGATCCTCTCTCTCTTAAAACAGAGTACTTCTTGTACACTTGGGCGTGAGAGAGAAAGAAGTCTATAAGTTCACCTCGAGGCCAGACTTGAGTCCTTGCAGCTACTGTGCCAAAAAGTGTGTGAAGCAGGCCAGGCTGAATTCCTGGTGCTGTGATCTGCTCTCCACAGTAATGAAAAAAAAACAAAAAAACACAAGGGACAGTTCCCGGCAGACTGATTATTACCCTATCAGCTCTGCTTGCTGGGCTGCATTATGCAGATCAAAGGAAAGAGCTACCCTATGATTGGGCCAGTTCTCCTTTGAACCACATGAAGATTCTGCCCAACAAGCCAGAAGAGTGTCATGATCAGCCTGGCTGATGATTGGTGTGACACTGACAAGCCCCTTGCAGACTGCCCTGCTTTGGACCGACAGTGACACACCGCTCACAACCCACTCTCACACCAAAATGTTTGTTCTGCGCACAAGTGCATGGCAAACATAAAAAGTGACATGGGTGGGGGGGGGAGGTTAAATCAATTTCCTGAGGGAATTGTGGGTCACACTCACAGGCCTATTGAAAAGGTCAAAGGGTCACTATCAGAATTTCAGTCAACATGCCACTGCCACTGCCACCGCTTTTTATCTGTAGCCATGGCACAGATGAACATGCAGGACAAAAACAGAACAGAAAGACTGACTTTGGTCAATTGTGTTTCCCCCTCCAAGTCAGTGGTGTATTCAGTTACACCTGTCCCTCTGGGTACGTATCAAACCTTAATTTGAGCACATGGACACTTTCAGTCAATACTACTTTAGACAGAAGTCTTTTCCACAGCTTCACCGTTTTGTGAAACATTTCCAAATATTCTTGATAAATCTCACTCTCTTGATCTTATTTCACAGTTTATATACCCAGGACAGCCCAGCACAGCTGCAATATCTCATTTACAGTGCAGTACTTCTTTTACCTTTTTATGATTGGGTGGAACAAAGGACTGAGCTAATGTGCATATATCTGGAGTCACAGCTTTACATTTCAAACATAAAATTACTTCTGTTACAGCACTAATTTTTTATAAATGAGCTACTTTCTGGCACTCAGGTCACTGGCACCTATCAGAAAATGCATTTGACTTACAGTGCTTCAAAAAAGTCAGACTCAGCAAAGCACGAGTTTGTAGGTACTTTGGAAGCAAGTTGAACATGAGTACGCCTAAGAAACGGTCCACTGAGTTTGTTGGGTAGGGGAAAACGTAAAAATATGGGAAAACTAAGGCTAAATTAACCTTTTAAGTCCAGTTGGCACTTAATAAAGGGGAAGCTTTTTGCTATATATTGCTAAAACAATCCTTTTAACAGAGAACTAACTAAAAGCTGACAGAGTTCATTTAAAAAAACACGTTATGATTTTTCAGATTCTTGAGACTGCTGATGCAGCTGGTACGTTGATTCTGATTTCTTTTTTCTTTTATAAAGTGAAAACAGACTGCCCACCATACTGGTGTTACCACACAAACGTGTTTGTTTACAGTCCTTGATCATCTCCAGCTGCATCTTTCTTGGACTTGGGAACACCCCCAACACAGTCTAGCCGCACATGATGAAGTTGGAGGAGAGAAGACTATTGCATCATGAGTGCCTGCACAGCTTAGGGGTGTTCCTAATGTTCAGGAAGTATGCAATAAGAGTAGGTCAAAGATTTGAAACAAGTTTGGATATAACTAACGCCATTAGCATCCATTTCAGTTGTACTAAGAAAGGAAGCAGATAAAACAACAAGCAACATCAAAGAATTTGAAAGAAGGCAGCAACTAAAAGATGTTGGGCTGGAATTCCAATGGCCTTAGATTGATGCAAGGTGCTTGTGTCAAACAGGTCTGATGCAAGGGCACTTTGTGCCAAGGGCTGCACTGAGTGGGAATTTGAAAGGCAGCCTGCATCACCCAGCAGGCTGCCTGCACCAAAGTGTACTAGCGCCATCCTTGTACCATGAAAGTGGCTGCAGCATGGTGCTGGGGGCTTACGGCAGACCCAGACTGCTGCAGCCCTCAGATCCAGATTTTGAATGACCCTCCCTGGAACCAAGTGCCACGTACCCTTTGACCAGTGAGGGGCTTTTCTAAGGGGACTTAGACGGCTCCTGGGGGGTCATCCTGTAAGTGCCACCATGTGACCCACCCCAATCCGTCCCTGGTGGGAGATCCCTATCCCTGGTGGTCCCCTCTCACCCCTGCTACAGTCTCAACACCATGTCTGTGGTCCAAGCCATCCCCCATGTGGTACCCATCTCAGCACACCCACTCCTCCCCGCTGCACCTCAATCCGCAACCGGCACTGCCCTCCACACGGCCACCACGGCCGGGCCCCAATGAGTTGTCAGTGGGTGTACTGTATACAGTATACAGTACGCACATGGACTGCCCATTTGCCAGCCTACCGAGGTGGCATGTGGAGAGCAGCACTGGTCACCAGCTCGGGGTACAGGAGGGGGATGGGAGTGCTGCAATGGGTACCACCGGGGGGGCCTAGACCACCAGGGTCCTGGAGAGTGATGTGGCACCGGTGTCCATGGCACGGTGTTGTTGGGGGGCAGTGCCCAGTTGCCAGCCCCTGTCTGTCAGTGCTATGGACTCCCCACAGCCGTTGCAGCATTCCGGGCAGGTGCACCATTCATCCGGCGCAGTGCTCCCTTTGCTGCAAGCCACAGGACTTAGGTGCCGGGACCCTGTTCAATAGAAATTTGGGCGCAGAGTCCTGGGCGCACTTCACTCGGCGCAAGCTGCCATTGTCGTAGCTTGCACCGTGGCTTTGAAATTCCGGCCTGTTGGATTTTAAAGGACGGCTGTGCTGAATCTTTAAGTCACTTTTGCCCAGTAGAAGCTGCTTTTTAAATACTAGTTCAAGTTCTGTTATTGCTCTAGCTATCCAGGCTTTTTAACTGTTCTAGTGGGTGTTTCTGGCTTACATGCTGCTGATAAGAACCATTTTAGAGAAAAAAAACTTATTTCCAGATGTTGTCTCCCACACCCAGTCCCGGAGAAAGGAACTTTTACAATGTCGACAGCGTTTGGCCAATTATGGTATTTCCTCTAATTTGTTTTTCCCCCACAAGCCTGCATCTTACTTTCAAAGGCAAACCTTATGTTTTTACTGATGTTGATGTGGTGGAAAGGTTCATCAATGGTTTGCCACCTCAGGAAGATCTGGACTCAGATGATCCTGATGGTCAGACAGTGGCTTCCTGAATGGACTTTGTATTATGCTTGTGTGGACTGCACTATATCAGTATAAGGACCTTTAGTATCATTTTCTGGTTTAAGTGGGTCCAATTCTGTATCTTTCTTTTGTATCGTATTATTGGCATTTACATTTTGAGTATGTTACAAAAAGGTGGGGGGGGGGTACAATTTTTCAGTATATCCCTTTCTGAGCTGGACTCTTATATCCTTTGTGTTTCTACTCTCCCCTTGCTAGTGCCATAAGTCTCTCCTGGTAATGTTAGCGAGTGTTGTAATTTGAAGAATAGAGTACTATTGCATACACATGGTTTAATTAGCTTTCTGAAATATATTGTCTGCTATGCCTACCCCACTGGACTTTGGGATATAGGGGTGCATGGGGTAGATGTTGTTGGGGTTTTGTATGTAATGTTCTATGCTACTACGTTATGATATTATGCTTTTATTTGGGGGATATTCCCAACCATTTCCCCAGCTCCTACAAGGGGGCTGATCCCACTAACTATTATACTTTTTATTTCTAAGTGAGAGCTGTATTTTTGTGTGGGGGTAGCTTATATTGGAATTCTCATTATTCTGTTTTATGTTCTCTGTGTCATTCTATGAATGAGAAGGTCATATATCAGTGTTGTACTGTAATGCAAATTTTTAATAAAACAAAGTATAAAAAAAGAACCATTTTAGAACTGTGTGACGTTGCTAATGTCCCTGTTCTACTCTTCTATTGTTGGCACAATGCATTCGTGTTCTGTTACAGAACTCTGCGGTTGAGAGGGACATAAAATACATCATGCAGTTCTAAAATGGCACTTAACATGAGAGTGTAAAGCAGAAATACCCACCGAGGTTACTAAAAGGCATGTATAGATGAAACAACAGAAATTTAATGAGTACTTAAAAAACAGCTTCTGTTGGGAACAATGACTTACAGGTTCAGTGCAGTTCTCCTTTAACTATAAATAATATGATGCAAAGAAAGGTTGACTGTGTCCCTGTAAATGTTTTCCAGCTATAATACAAGATGCAGGTTGCTGGAAAACCACTGGATTTACTCATTGTTTCCCAGACCAAGTGATCTCCCTCACTGTGCAGGGATGATGATGATTGTGGTGCAGTTTGGTCCCTCTCTGACTGGTTTATCTTTCTCTCTCTCTCTCTCTCTCTCTCTCTCTGTTTGTCTATCCCTTCCACTGGTGATGACTTCTCTTGTTGGCTGTTTCACTGACTGTCCCTCTGAAGCTAGTCAGGCATCTTCTTACTGTAGCAGTCGGTAGCCAAATCTCTGTTGCATAGGGAAGCTCCAACTGTGAGTAGTTGTTATCCGCCCCACCCAATCTATTCAAGCATCCAGTCCTGTAGGTGGAAAATAACCAGTACTATGCTGGGGTACAAGCTACACCGTTTTCATTTGTGATCTCCGACTGCAACACAGGAATAGTCTCTTAGTTGTTGCAGCCTTCATCTTCGCTTTTGTGTGGTGCGAAGCACGAGATTACTTCCTGTTTTGTAGCAGGAATACTGCTTCTCACTTCACTTCTCCATTTCTGGCAGGCAAGCTCAATCTGTCTTTCTCAGCAGCACAAAGCACCTGGCTACTTCAGAGTCACACATAGACCTCTTGCATCTGCAGACTGCCTTAGGTCTAGAACATCACCTGATATTCACTGGGGAAGTGCAGCTGTCAATGGGCTGGTCGAGTTCTCATCCAAAAGGTAGCAGGCCTGGAGGTCTCTCACTCAGTAGACAATTTGTTGCTGCAAAGGTGTCTGAATTAATGAGGTCCATCAAAAGCCCAGGATCCCTTACGGCTCTCTTCACAGGAAATCTGACCCTGATTGGTCACTCAGTCACCCTCTGACCCCATTAGCATGCCAGCTCGGGTCAGAGGTGATGAAGATGGCTACCACTGTGTAGTCCAAGGACAGCCCTTGCACAGATGCCCTTATCTGCATACAATACTGCAGTATCGCACTAATTCTAATTCCAAACCAGTCCTGTTCAGGTGTGCCTTAATGTCCAGCTCAAATAAGGTAGCAATCTAGAAAGTCCTGATCTAAATGGGACTGCTGAGATGGTGACTTCTTTGGTGGCAGCAAGCACCTTTGATGTGTGAGTGCAAGAAAGCCTTAAAGGTACACTCCACATGGCAGAGTTACATACTTTACACTCTTTATTAGTTTTTCACCTAGTAGTTATTTTTATTTATTTATTGAACATTTCAGAATTAATACCTTTGAGTCACGGAATCATTTGCAAAGACTCCACGTCACATGACAAACACGGGGGAGAACAGATATAACATTGGGTACATACACTTCAGGCAAATAACATTGGTTCTAGGGACATGGATATGTTGTTCATCCACACTCATTGGCAGTATCCTTGCCGCTTTAAATCTTGCCGGAAGGTCTTCAAGCTTGCTCCTCCCACCCATCCGGGTGGTATAACTCTCGGCTCCGCCCCATGACGCCAGATCTTCCTTACCGCTTGGAAGCTCAGGTTCCCTCCTTAACGCTCTGTGTTTGTGACTGGTTCCTATTTCTCCGTTTGCGGATTTAAAAATAATATTTTGCAAAAAGACTTCAGTCTTCGATCCCTCGCGGCTGCGATGGATAAATCGACTCCCGGATTTCGGAGATGCCCATGCGGGCAGAAGATGTCTCGGACGGATCCACACTCCACGTGTGTCTACTGCTTAGGCCTTGAGCACGACCCGCAGGCTTGCGACCTGTGCTCATCTTTCGACCTTTCGTCCTCGAAGACCCGTGCTGCCCGATTGCAACTGGGCGTCCTGAAGCGTTCCCTCCGGTGAAGTCCAGGAGGCCCGGTTGGCGGTGTCGCGGCGGCGGCTTCGGCGGATCAGCTCGAGCGGATGGTCGCCTCGAAGAGGAGGCGCGCTACCGCATTTTCGCCGCTGCATTTATCCCGCGCTTCTCTGGGTTCTTCCTACACGGCTTCCTTTAAGGAGCTTTGTCTGTCCCTCTCCACTAAAGGAGAAGGGCCTCGTCACCTGGACCTTTTCTCGGTCAAAAAGAAGGACAAGGGTAAGTCCCTCCGTCGGCGCTCTTGGGAGCGGGAAAGGTCCCTCTCCCGGGCCGTCGACCGTCGGCTGTGCGACGCGGCCGCCACTGGCCTCACGGTGTCCCGTCAGGTCAGTTGACCGAGACTCCCACTGATGAAGTCGAGATTTTCTCGACCCATTAGACAGAGCTGTCGCCTTTAGCAGCCGAATTCCCTCTCCCGGTTCCCCGGGAGAGTTGAGGATCCCGTGGGCTCGCTGTGCCTCGGTTCCGGAGCCCTCGGATGGACCTTCCGGGCGAAGGGAGTGTCGGTTCCGGCCGACACCTCCTGCACCGACCCGAATTCGGGACTCTCGGTCTCGGTCTCCCGGACCTCTTGAGCGGTCAGCCCGTTCCCACCGTCATAAGGCGGTCTCGGTCTGGCACCCTTGATGGCGCGTCGCGCTCGTCCTCGTCCTCCTCCTCGGATGAGGAGGCTTCGGCGTAAATTACGCCGGCGTACGAGGACCTTATGTTGCAAACAGCTCCTCCTGGCCGGGAATAAGCCGACTCCGCGCCTTCCCGGCCATTAAGTGGCTGTCACGGGCGGCGACACAACCTCGACTTGCCCGAGGCCTATACCCAGGCCGGTTGTTCGGCCAAAACCAGCTGCTCCACCGATTGCGGTGGAACCTCCGCCTCCACAGCCACCAATTGGGGCTCCGACCAAGGATTCTCGGTCGGCTAAGGGTTTACCCCATCGGCTGTCAGTTACCCTCACTCCCGACCGACCTCGGCAGGTGAAGGGTGGCTCAGGCCAGAGGCAGCTCTTCGAGGACTCTTCCGAGTCCGAAGATGATTCCTCCTTCTTCTCCAAGCGACTGGACTTGGAGTCTTCAGGAGGTCAGCCAATGGACGATAGCCCGTCGTCCTTCCTAGGACTTCTTGGCTCATCTCGAGTCTACCGGGATGGAGCTCGAACCGTTCCAAGCAGGCCAGGTATCCCTCACGGAGATTCTGGACCGAGGGATTCTCGGCGGAGGCCTTTCCGGTGGCGAGGCCATAGTGGGTCCAGCACTGGAACTTTGGCAGCGCCTGCTTCCTGCCCTGCGCCTCGGCCAGGATGGCCAGGAAGTATGCGGTCCCTACGGTTCCTTGTCCGGTTTTGGAACACCCTCTGCTGGGGGTTGGTTACCGACAGCGTTTCCGTAGCGCCCGGCAACGCTTAGGATGTGGACAAACCTCCTGACAAGGAGTCCAAGAAATTGGACTATGTCGGGCGAAAAGTCTACGCTCGTCCTCTCTCGGCCTCGATCAGGCCAGTTCGGCCGTCCTCATGGCACATTTTCTCATGCCCTGTTGGGCTCCCTGGATGAGGTCATCCTCATCTTCCCGCTGATCTGCAGACTACGGTTAAGCAGGTGCGGGACCAGGGCAGAACAGTGGCCAAACAGCAGCTCAGACTGCTTTGGATGTAGGGACTCATGTGCCAGATCGGTGGCGGCCGCAGTGGCTATCCGTCAGCGAGACTTGGCTGAGGATATCCACCTTTACTTCGGATACCCAGCACAAGTTGGCGGATGTTCCCTTTTGGGGACTGACCTCTTGGCCCTGGGGTGGAAGGTCACCTGCAGAGGATCGAGAAGTCCAATGCCACCTTGGACTCGGTCTCTCTTCGCTCAGAGGACAAGGCATCAAACCACAGCCTAAGCCCTTTCGTCCTTCTGTGCCCGGCGCCCGGCCCAGCAACGTCAGGGCCAGCAGGCTCGACCTGGCATCCCAAACCCAAGCTGGCTTCCTCTAACAGGAGGCAGGGAGGAAAGGGCCCAGGAGGTCCCTCGGCGGTCCCTCCTCCAAGCCTGCCCAGTGCCAGGCTGAGGGTGTGCCCCCATCCCCGTCCACCTACCCCTAGGTCCCCGTGAGGCAGCCGCTCGCCACGTTCCGTTCCGCCTGGTCCGCTGTTACCACGGACAGGTGGGTCTTAGAGGTGGTGGGAAGAGGCCTGCCTCTGGAATTCGAGCAGGCACCACCCTTCAGGCATGCCGCCCTCGGGGAGCCGGGATCCCCAGCCTCACTGGCGGCTCGTCGAGCCGACATCACTCTCCTCCTCCAGAAGGAGGTGGTAAGAGAGGTGGTGGACCTCCTTCAGACCCAGGGTTTGTGTCCAGGTACTTCCTGGTTCCGAAGCAGACGGGGGCTGGCACCCATTCTCGACCTACCGACTAAACAAGTTCCTAAGGTCTCGAACCTTCAGGATGGTCACTCTGGCTCAGATAATACCATCCTTGGAACAGCGGCGTGTGGTTCTGCTCTCTGGACTTGCAGGGCCAGCGTTTTTCACGTCCCTATCCGTCCGATCTCACCAGAGATTCCTTCGCTTCCGGCGGAAGGATCTCTCTTGAGTTCAAGCCATGCGCCTTGGCTTCTCCAGCTCCCAGGGTCTTCACCAAATGCATGGCAGTGGTGACAGCATTCCCTCTTGGCGCCGAGGGTCCGGGTGTACCCTTACCTGGACGACTGGCTGATAGCAGCTCCTCCAGGAAGGAGGCGGAGTGGTCAGAGATCTGGCCTCAGGTCTGCTCTCAACTGGGCCTCCTTATCAGAGGCCAAGTCGGAACTCGAGCGAAGCAGGTGATTTTATTCATCAGGCGCAGCTCGACTCTCTTGAGCCAGGCGCGGCTCCCGCCGGACAGGGCCGAGGTTCTTTCCTCCTTTGCCCGATCATTTCTGGTTGGGCAATTGCGCCCTGCCCGGGACTTCCTCGCCTCCTGGGTCTCATGGCGGCCTGTACCAGCGTGGTCCGTTGGGCCGCTGGAACATCGTCCCCTTCAGTGGGGACTGGCCAGCCAGTGGTCCTACTGCGATCCCTTGGACCAGCTTGTGTCGGTGACACAGGGGATGTGGAATGCTCTCAGTGGTGGACCGTTCCAGATCATTTGCAGGAGGGCATCGTTCGTCCGCCCGAGCAGCGGTCTCTCTGTCGACCGATGCCTCTCTGATGGGTTGGGTGCCCATCTGGGGAACACCGGGCTCATGGCCTCTGGTCCCAGCGGGAGTCGATGCCACATCAACCTGCTGGAGCTCCGGCGGTCCGCCTAGCTCTCACCTTTGCTCCGTTCCTCCGGGGTCAGTGGTCCGAGTCAGGCGGACAATACCACGACCATGTACTATCTAAACCGCCAGGGCGGGGCCAGCTCCATGCTTCTATGCAAGGAAGCTCTCCGCATTTGGTCACTTCGTCACGCAGCCTGGGGCGGATCTCCTCAGCCATTCACGTGGCAGGAGCCTCCAACACCCTGGCCGATGCCCTGAGCGGATAGGGGCTGCATCCCACAGTGGTCTCTCCTGCCGGAGGTAGTACAGCATCTGTTCTCCCTTTGGGGCACACCTCAGGTGGACCTGTTTGCCTCCATGGAGGCCTTGAAGCTGAGTCTGTTCCATGCCCGCCCCCCTCAGCAGGGCTCAGCTGCAGGGGATGCCTTCTCGAGGCAATGGACCCGGGCCTCTTTTCGCCCTTTCCCCATTTCCCTTGATCCACAAGGTGCTTCTCAAAGGCGAGGAGGGACAAGGCGCAGGTGATTCTGATAGCCCCAGACTGGCCTCGCGCCAGTTCTGGTACCCAGATCTCCTCAGTCTCAGCTCCAGGACTCGCAGCAGCTCCAGCTCGCCCGGACCTGCTCTCAGTCAATCAGGGAAGGTGTTCCATCCGGACCTTCAATCCCTCCACCTGTGACCTGGTTCCTGGTGACTAGAGTTCCAGGCTTTGGGTCTTTCCGACGAGGTCCTCAATGTAGTTGGGCGTCCCGTAGAGTCGACCAGAAAATGCTATGCCTTCAAATGGAAAAGGTTTTCCATTTGGTGTCAGGCAAGAGCTTGGACCCTTCCTCCTGTTCCTTGGCAAGCATCTTGGACTATTTATGGTCCCTTTCTAGTCAAGGGGCTTGGGTCGGCGACCCTAAGGGTGCACCTAGCAGCCATCTCTGCTTACGGGCGGGGCGAGGAAGCAGTCGATGGCGCAAGGAGAAGGTGGTCTGGCGCTTTTTCAAAGGCCTTGATCACATTTCCCTCCAGTGCGGGAACCCCACCTCCGTGGGATCTACTGCTGGTACTGGCAAAGCTCATGGGCAAGCCATTCGAACCTATGCACAGGTGTGCTCTCTCTCACCTGTCGTGGAAGAACCGCCTTCTTGGTGGCTATCCGTCAGCCAGAAGGATGGGAGCTCCAGGCGCTCCGCCGAGTCTCCTTACCTGGTCTTCCACAGGGACAAGGTTGTCCTGCGCCCCCCACCCGAAATTCCTTCCGAGGTGGTGTGGAGTTTCACCTTAACCAGGTGTTGACTCTGCCGATTATTTCTACCCCAATGCACCTCCCGGAGGGCCAAATAGGCTCCATACTCTGGATCCTAGAAGGCACCGCTTATTATAAGGAGCCTACGGCTGAAATTGGGGAGAGGTTCGCCAGCTGTTTGTCACCTACGCTGAAGCCGCATCTGGCAGACCTGCAGCCAAGCGGACGATAAGCAGGTGGGTAACCTCCTGCATAGATCTCTGCTATAAGTTAGCGGGCATGGAGCCTCCCAGAGGGATAAGAGCTCATTCTACCCGCCATACTGCCACAGCAGTGGCTGCTTCTCAGGGGCGTCCTATCAGGAAATCTGCAGGCTGCTACCTGGAAGTCAGCAAACACCTTCATTACCCACTACCACATCGACCTTGAGTCACGCCCGGGATGCTGGTTTTGGGGCCTCGGTTCTCCAGTCTCTCTTTCCCAAGTAAGTATATGGGGAAATTGTCGTCTTGCCTCCCTCCTCCCGAGGAGAACTGCTAGAGTCTGCCAATGAGTGTGGATGAACAACATATCCATGTCCCTAAATACAGGTTACTCACCTGTAACAGGAGTTCTAGGAATGGTATATGTTGTTCATCCACACGACTCCCACCGACCTCCCGGCTTCGACGCACAACCTGAGCTTTCCAGCGGGCCAGATCTGCGCCATGGGGCGGAGCCGAGGTTATACCACCCGGGTGGGTGGGAGGAGCAAGCTTGAAGACCTTCCGGCAAGATTTAAAGCGGCAAGGATACTGCCAATGAGTGTGGATGAACAACATATACCATTCCTAGAACTCCTGTTACAGGTGAGTAACCTGTATTTACATACACTTTGGGCAAAAAAAGGCAGTATATACAGTGCAGTTACATGATAATATATATAGGCAGTATAACAGTGCCGTTACATGATAATATGAACAAACGGCTTAAGCTAACTGGCTCTTAACCTTGGCAGGGCCAGGCTGTGTCAGGAGGATTGCTGAGAATGAGGGGGGGGGAATAACATGACTAGTCAATGGCGGGGAGGGGAGGGGAGGTTCCAGGGAGAAAGGGGTTAGGAGCAGTTGCAGCCATTGGAGGTCTGGAGGTAACTCCTCAGCAGAGTTTGAAATCATCCGACTTTGCATTCGGAGGTTATAGCGCTAGGTAGGGAGTTCATCCAGGGAGGGGGGCTCTGTAGGAGAAGGTTCACAGCCCCAGTGAGGTTTGGAAGCAGGGAACAAAAAAAGTGGTTTTAGAGGAGCTCCGGGTATTTATGGTGAGTGGGGCTGGCTGCAGTAGGGAGGAGAGCATGGGGGAGGTCAGACCAGAGGAGATCTTTTTAGATAGGAGGCAGGTGTGGTATCAGAGCTGGTTGTCCAGATTTAGCCAGTTGGACTGTTGGTAGAGTGTACATGTGAGAATGGAGCGGTCACACCCTAGAACAAGATGGCAGGCTTTGTTTAAGGTAATCCGCAGTCTCTGGAGGGATGTGGTGTCAGCAGCCCTGTAGACTAGGATACTGTAGTCAACTAGTGCAAGGATGGATGAGGAGACTGCAAGACGTAGGGCAAGAGGGGTGAGGCAGTGTTTGATGCAGTAGAGTAAGCCAATCCAGGTGTTAAGAGCTGAGCAGAGATGATGAATGTGACTGTGGAAGTTGAGGATGGGGTCCAAGAGGATACCAAGATACTTAAAGGAGGTAACCTGGTCTAGGGGCAGCTGCTGGTCATTAAGGATATATAGGGTGGAGTTCTTATGCTTAGTCTGAAGGTTGACAAATAGCATAACTTTAGTCTT
The DNA here is from genome assembly GCA_016271365.2 of Neoceratodus forsteri. NCBI lineage: Eukaryota > Metazoa > Chordata > Ceratodontiformes > Ceratodontidae > Neoceratodus > Neoceratodus forsteri. The sequence goes on from JADMNL010000025.1 coordinate 256,725,643, forward strand.
TTTGTACTTAAGAACTAGTCAGTGGTCTGCAAAGTAGGCCTCAGCATCTGAGAAAGATTTCTGCAGAGAGAGTTGGAGTTGAGAAGGATCTTGGTGAGATGTGAATAGAACCGCATCACCCACATAGAGTAGAAGTTGGCCAGACCAAGAGGATGGAAGGGTATTCAGAAAAAGGATGAAGAGAAGCGGTCCAAGTATGGAACCCTGAGGGACTCCAGATAGGACAGGGAGAGAGGAGGATAGGGCTGCACCAATACAGACATGATGTGTTCTTCCAGACAGGTAGTTGGAGAACTAGGACAAGACGTCAGGAGCGAGACCGATGTTGTATAGGGTGATGAGAAGGAGGGAATGGTTGACAGTATCAAATGCTTTCTTAGGTCCACAAAGGTTGCCCCTGCTATGTGGCCTTTTTCAAGGGCAGAGTGCAAGGAGGAGGTGAGTTCCAACAAGGCAGAGGTGGTGTTGTGTCCATGATGAAAGCCATGTTGTTTCAGACAAAGGAGATTATACTTTGAGAGGTACTCTGTGAGCTGGTCAGAGGCAATTCTTTCTAGCACTTTTGACGGGGGGGAGAATAGAGATGGGATGGTAGTTACTAGCAGAAGCACGGTCACCACCTTTGTGAATGGGAGTAATGATGGCAGGTTTCCACTTAGTTAGGAAGGACCCAAGATAGAGGAAGCGGTTGAGGATAGAGGTGAGGGAGGGGGGGAGGACAACATCAAGGGTAAGACAAACCAGTTTGAGATCCAGAGCATCTGCACTGTGGCGGGCATGCCCCAGTGCCCTTAGGAGGGATGGCCTGGCTTCATTGGGAGAGACTGTCCTGAAGTAAAAGGGTGGGGAGGAGAGGGGTGTAGGGTGTGTGGTCAGTTTAGGGGGGTCAAAAAAGTGGGGAAGGAGTACGCTGGTGAGGTCAGAGAAGGAGGCCTTCAGAAAATCTGTGATGTTTTTGGGGTCAGTAGTAGCATAGCCGTTAGTGACAATGGTGGAGGGGGGGGGTGTGGTATTCCCATTCAGCTCTTTTAGGTTGTTTCAGAATTTTCTACCCTCACCCCAGGTGGAGGTGAGGATGGATTTGTAATGTTCTGCTTTGGCCTTCTGAGTTTCCCAGGTGCATTTGTTTCTGAGAGCATGGTACAGTGGATGATTGGCTGGCTTGCGGTGGCAATGGCAATACGCCAGAGGGAGCCACGTAGACGCATAAGGTTAGGAAGTGAACGATTAATCCAGGGTGTGGAGGGTCCTTTAATGATGGTTTTCTTGAATGGAGCAAACCTGTCACAGGTTGAGGTGAAGGTGGAGATAAAGTAGTCTAAGGCATCATTAAGATTGGTGGCATTGTAGATAGGGGACAAATCAAGGGAATTTAGGTGGTGTTTTAGATGTTGGAGCATCCCGGGCTTAAGATGCCATTGAAAGATGAATTTAGGTGGTTGTTTTTGCCTTTTACTGGACTAGTTGCAGGTTACAGGAGAGTGGTCACTTAATGCATTAGGTAGCACTGAGACATTGGAGATTTTGTCAGGGCAGTTTGTTAATATCAGGTCCAGGAGGGTAGCAGTGTCAGTTTTGGGGTTTAGTCTTGTGAGGGTTGGTACAATTTGAGAGAGGTCTATCGCAGTGATGGCATCTTTGAGGGGAGCTGCATTGTTGGAAAGCCAATTAGCACTGAAGTCTCCAAGGGCTGTGCATTCAGATTCGGGTGGCAGGTGTGAGAAGTAGTGAAGGACTAAGAAAAATGCAGGTTTTTGGTTTCTGGGAGGGATATGCACAGTATATAGAGAGGGCAGTGGCTTTGTGTGGGGAGATTTTAACGGTGAGAGTGGAACTGTCCCCGGCCAACAACATACCTGAGGTATGCCACTTCAGCCATGGCCACTTGGCACTTCTCAGCTTCGACAGTGAGCCTGGCCCTCTGTATCTTGCCCAGCACTTCCCTAAGGTGGGACAGGTGTTCCTCTCTGCTGGCACTAAAGATGGCAGTGTCATCCACGTACGCCATGGCATACTCCTCCGCACCATTTAACATTTGCTTCACCAACCTTTGGAAAGTGGCCGGGGTGTTCTTCATTCCAAAAGGCATTACTTTAAATTCAAATAAGCCTATTGGAGTGATGAAGGCTGACCTTTCCCTAGCTCTGTCAGTTAACTCTACCTGCCAATACCCCTTTGTAAGGTCAGTAGTCGTAAGGTAGGTTGCCCCTCCCAACTTGTCCAGGAGTTCGTCCTTCAGGGGCATTGGGTGGGTGTCTGACTTCATGACTGCATTCAGTCCACGATACTCCACATAGAAACTAATAGAGCCCTCTGGCTTGGGCACAAGGACTAGGGGTGAGGCCCAGGGGCTGTGGGATCTCTGGATTACCCCAAATCCATCATTTCCTCCACCTCCCATCTAATGTCCTTTTGGACAGCCTCTGACACCCACTATGCTGTCTGCCGTATGGGCGTCTGTGTCCCTGTCTCCACATCATGCATTGCTAAGGGGGTTAGGTCAGACTTGGTGCTAAACAGTGGGGCAAAGTCTGCTAAAATCTCCCTTACTTCCTGGATCTTGTCCAGGACCAGCTGGGGAGACTATTTAACTGCCTCCACAGAGGACTCCCACTTGCTTTCTTCCAACAAGTCCAGAAGGAGATCTCCTTCATCCGTCCCCTCCCCAGGGCTACATACTGTAAACATCATGTCAGCCCCATTAGCATATGGCTTCATCATGTTGACATGGTACATTCTTTCTGTCTGTCTTCTGTCAGGTAACTCTATGATATAGTTCACATCATTTACCTTTCTGACTACTTTGTATGGTCCTGCCCACTCAGCCTGCATCTTTTCTTTCTGGACCGGAATAAGGACCATGACTTCCTGACCCACCATGTACGAGTGAACTCTGGCTCTGCAGTCGTACCACACTTTTTGTTTCTGTTGGGCAGCTGCCAGGTTGCTCTGGGCTGTCCCCATAAGCTACTTCAGCCTTTCCCTAAACCTAAGGACGTAATCCACTATGGGAGTTCCCTGGGTGGCGTGCTTGCCTTCCCAGTCCTCCTGGATCAAGTCTAGGGGCCCACGTACCCGGCGTCCATATAAGAGCTCGAAGGGAGAAAATCCTGTCGACTCTTGGGGCACCTTCCTCTATGTAAACAACGGGTGGGGATAGTATTTCTCCCAGTCCCTCACATGCTGTTCAGCAAACGCTTGGAGCATTGACTTCAGGGTACCGTTAAATCTTTCCACAAGCCCATTGGCTTGTGGGTGATAAGGTGTCATGTGCTTCTGCACCACCCCACATTTCTCCCACAAACATTTCATCAGGTCCGACATGAAGGATCCCCCTTGATCAGTGATAACCTCCTGTGGAAACCCAACACGGGAGATAATCCCAAGCAAGGCATCTGCCACTTTGTCTGTCCACAATGAGGATAGGGAGACTGCATCTGGATACAGGGTGGCATAATCCACCACAGTCAGGATGAACCTCTTCCTGGAGGAGCTGGGGGTATTTAAAGGCCCCACAATATCCATTCCCACCCTCTGGAATGGCTCCTCCACTATGGGCAATGGAATTAGGGTGGCTTGTCTTTTCTTACCTGCCTTCCCTATTTCTTGGCACTGGTGACAAGACCTGCAATACTCCTTCACCTGCTGGGTGAAGTTGGGCCAATAGAAATTCTGGGCCAACCGCTGTGTAGTGCGCGCGATTTCCAGATGACCAGACAAGAGAATATCGTGTGAAATCTTGAGCAACTGCTCACAGTACACCTGGGAAATGACAAGCTGCATGCCTATCACCCCTCCCTCTGTCTTCACACCCTGAGTATACATCTGTCCATTTTTCCAATAAACTTTATGTTTACTGTCATCTCCCTGTGCTTCATCAGAGTCTGCCCAAGCCCTCAGCTTCTCTAGACTAGGGTCACTTTTCTGGGCAGCTGCAAACTCCTTACACATTCCCAAGGTATGGTACAGGTCCCCTTCAGTCTCTAAACTAGGGTCCCTAGCACTAGTGTCAGGGCACTCAGGATCACTGTCATCCCTAACCCTCTAACAATGGGTCACTCCTCCTTCTTTGGAGTAACCCTCCATAGCTGTGTGGTTAACAGCTACTGGGAAAAATTCTCCCCCCTTTTCATTAGTCTCCCTATCAGGAGACACAGGCTGGGTAACCAGCCTCCCAGTGGTTTCCACAATGGCTTCTGTGGGGTCCAGGGAACTATAATTTTCCCTTGTCACCTGGCTACGGGTAACTGCACACACCATCCCCTGTTTGAGATTGTTGCCAAGGATGACATCAGCTGCTAAAGTTTTGACTACAGCCACTTGTTGCACAGTTCCCCCATTTCATCCCAGTCTAGGAGAACACTAGCGAGTGGCAATATGGTCTCCTCACTAGTCAACCCTTGCTAAGTTACAAATTCATTGGGTATAAGCTGACCAGGCTCTACCAGATCCACTTTTACCAATGTCAGGGATGCCCCTGTGTCCCTTAACCCTTGTGTCTGTACACCATTCTCCTTGATTGGGTGCATGTGTTCCCTCATGTTCACAGGCATATTTCCAGGGACACACAAACAACCCACTTCTTTCCTAGCCCCATTCTGCGTATTGTTCATCCTTTTGGGACACTGTCTGGCAATATGCCCAGTTTCTTTACAAACACAACATTAGTTTCTTTTCTCAGAGAACTCTTTTCTTTGAAACCTGGGGCTAACTCATTTCAGTGGAGGCAGTGAGGGTTTTAGCTGCCCTGAAGGTGCACTTTTTCCTTTCTGCACTGCCATGCCCGCCCTGTTCACTCTCAGAGCAGGTCTGTTCTTGGCATAGTGGTCCGAGAGTTCAGCAGCCTCTTGCACTGTTTTGGGATCTCAGTCTTCCAGCCAGGTTTTTAGCTCTGCTGGACATGCCGAAAAAAACTGTTCTAACAAAATAGCATTTTAAATTTTATCTACAGAGATTGCTTCAGTTCCTTCCCACCAACGTTTTAAAAACTGATGTTGTTTCGTGGCTAGCTCCTCATAGCTCATATCAGGGCTTTTCCTGAGCTTGGAATTTAGCTCTGTATGCTTCTGCAGTTAAATCAAACTTTTTTAAAAGTGCAGCTTAAAGTTTGCTGTAATCATTACTGTCCTCATTGTCCATTTGACCCAATGCATCCTGAGCTTTCCTGGTAAGTAGCAGGGATAGCTAGAAACTCCAGGACCCTCTAGGAATTTTTGCCTGAATACAAACATTTTCAAAGGAATTTAAAAAGGCATCCATATCCTCCTCCCCCTCTAAATTCATCTATCAATTTGGAATTCAATTTGTAACCCAGTCCTGTAGTTCCAGTTAAACCCAAACCACTTACCTGCTCTGGTGCCGGTGGCTAGAGTCGTAGCTTCTCCAGTTCATGCCATCTCTGGTGTTCACACTCCTCATGGTCTGCTTCTCACTGTTCACGCGCCTTCTTCTCCTCTGCAGCTCGCTGCTCTCGCTTCTCTTCTCTTTGGAACTCCAGCTCCATTCTGCAAAACTCAGTCTGCAGCCTGATTGCTTCTGACTCCAGAATGCTGGTGACCTTCCCCTGCTACGGTGGCCCTTCACTGGCACTGGCCCTGCTGTCATCCTCACTGGATCTGGACACTGCATTGGCCTCTGGCCCCTCCACGAGCAAGGTTTGGTCCTTTTCAGTCATAGTCAGTGACTCGATGCTCTGGGCATCTGCTGCCATCAGGGCATCCATGAGGTTCTGCTTGGTGGCTCTCCCCTCATACAGGACTCCTCTGTCCTGGCACAAGTGCTTCAAGTAGTCCACAGTGTGCCTGCTGTAGTTGGAAGCCATCTTCTTCCCTAACTATGGCTACTTTAACTTGCTGTTTAGAAAAAAAATAAAACAGGTAGGAACTTGACTGTAAAGAAAATTATATAGTTCCGTTTCCTTTTTAAAAATAAATCACTGTCTTATTTTGCAAGTGAGCTGTACAGCATTAAGCTGACACACTGAACAGTTAAAGCTTGTGTTACCAAATTTATCTGCACCACTGCCAACCAAATCTGTCACAAACGCACTCAGCAGATCAGGCCCTCTGCTCCCACAGTGCCAACCTCTGAGCATAGTAATGTGAACAGGTAATAGACAGGTTAACCCTCCTGTCTGTTGTGGGTCCAAATCATCTTTAGTCTCAAGTTCTGGGGGATTTAAACTGTGAACCTTATACTAGTGTACCCAAATGTACAGACACAGATCCGTACCCTCTTCAGGGATTGTGGTACAATCTTATGCCAGGGGCACCAAGCCAGGCTTCCAAAATGAACCCTTAAAACTCTGCAAAAGACCTTAGGTATATTCTTACCTTTTCCCAGTTTAGTAACACCATCAAGCTCTTGAACAGTTTTGTCAGTCTTAACTCTCTATATGTCACATACAAAAAGAGAACTGGCAGACCTAGGTAGTCTTTCAAAATAAAGATTTTACTAAAGAATGGATAAAAATATGTTAAATGTAAACACAGAACAATATATCAAAGAGCAAACAATCACATAAAGAAAAACAAGGAAAACTACAGACAAAGTCCTACCAACATACAGTTAGATCATTTCTATCTAATGTATTACCTCTGTACAGTGATTAAGTTAGAACTTTTTTTAAGAGTCCAGAAAGTTATGTCTCTAAGATCAGACACAATACCTAGTTAAACTGTGTGTCTCTCTCACACACCCCTTCTATGATGTCATCTAGCTCCTCCTTTTAGAATACAAAAATATGCAATGATCTTCCCGTCAGGAGATATTTTAAATACTGTGACTTCAGCAAAAACTAATTCCCCAAATGATGACAGTCTTTACTCAAGCCTTTCCTTTGATCTTGTCTGGTTTCCTGTTCCCAAGGCAGGTCAAAGATTTTACAACTTTTCACACCATGGTGGTATACATGTTTTTCCTCTAAGACGTCATAAAAGTTTACAAGCCCTATATCCTGGCAGCTGGGTCAGTTATAATTACGATAGAAAAACAGGAGACCCATAATTAAGTCTCTCTAGTCTTTTAATTACCTTCTGGTTTCAGATCACTTGACACTTCACCAACCGGGGGAGGGGCACCCATAGCACAGGATGTCTCGGTGAGACACTCACATACCACATTCTATATTAAAATATCATAGAACAATCATAACCAGCTGGCCAAGCATCACAGATGGCAACCCCCCCATGCTTGCCACACTTGTCGAACCGTACGACAGAGTATTCTGGTATGGAGTTGGCCGAGTCTGGAGTGGACTTGGAGAGCAAGGTTTCTGTCAGGCAGAGGATATCTGGGTGGTTCTGGGCAATCCAGACCTGAAGGCAGTCAAATTTTTTCTGAAGGCTGCAGATATTGATGGATGCTAGATGCAGACCCTGAGTAGCTGAGTGGCTAGTTGGTGGAGGAAAGGGTGGGACCAGGGTTAGGGTGAATGTTGCCTGATATTAGCATAAGTAGGAGGAGCAGGGGCCTGAGCAGCATGAGCTGAAGATGCTTGTGGGAATGATGACCCAGGGGTGTGTGTCTATTGGGCTTAGGGTTGGTGACAGTGATGGGGAGAGCTAGAACATGGAGTGCTGCAAGCAGGGAAGAGTGAGGGAAGAAGGAGGGGTGGAGGAGGGGTAGGACTGAGGGAGGGAGCACTGGGAGACTCATGGGTACTAGGTAAGGGTAGAGGATGGCGGGCAGAGGAGCAGAGGATCAGTTATCCTCAAGCTGGGGTGGCACAGAGGGGGTGAGAGTGAGTGGGGGAGAAGAATGAGGTAGAGTACTAGTAGGAGGTGGCCGAGGGTGACCATGGTAGTTGGTGAGGTAGCCACTGAGCAGGGGAGAAAAGGTCAAGTGGTGGAAAAGACAAGCCTCCAGTAGGGCAACTAAGATAGTGTAGCAGTAAGAACACTGTCTTTGATGCAGAGGGTGCATGGTTCAAGTCTGGTTAGGGGAGACAGGAAGAGAGCACAGGGAGAGTGAGAGAAAGAGAGTCAGGAGTGAGAGAGGGAGCAGGTGAGGAGGCAGGGTAGACTAGAGAGTACGGTGGTGGGAAAGCTCAGGCAGGGGGTGAAGCAGTGACTCCTAGTGGCCACAGAATGTAAGGCACTAATGGAAGAATGGGCAGTTAGAAAATTGTCCCAGCGGGTCACGTGACCTGGTCACGTGATCAGGGAGTGGTCAATAAGTGTGAGGATGTTCTGGATGGGAGGGGGGTGGGGCATCGATCGCGCCAGAGTGTGTGATGGGCCAACATCCCACAAGAAAACAGTGCAGGGAGGAGGCAATTACCTTTAGGGGGTCCGTGTGTAGTGCTAGCATGCATGCGTATACTTAAAGAGCAGCTGACACCTTTGAAAAAACTTTGGAAAACATAATAGTTGAACACAATTCAGCTTGTGTTTCATATATCTTCTAAGGACTTCTCTTCATTATTTATTACTAAAGAAATTCCCATAAAAACAGGATCTTTATCCCTTAGAACTCATCTGCCTCTATAACTGGCTCCCTACTTGACATTATAATGCTCTGTTGTGACATCACAGTCTGTTGCTATGGGAAAAACTGTGATGTCACAAGCACAGTTTTATGACATCAGGTTGGAAAGAAGCAATAGGAGCGGATGTATCCTCAGGGAACAACTCTTCTGTTTTCATGCATCTGAACTCAGTATTAAATAATGGAGATAAGAAATACCAAGCTAATGAGAAATATAAGCTACTTTGTGTCCAAATATGTTCTTCAAAGTTCTTCTTGAGGTGTCAGTGGCTCTTTAACTGATACAACAGGTCACATTGGAACATAAAAGTGATATACACTTGGTTATATACAGAAAGAGCAGGAGCGAATACATATAATACATATAAACCCACACTTGGAGGAGGTGGGCCTCTTGGGAGGCAGTATAGACTAAATGTCAGAGCACCAAGCTGCGAATTTGGAGACCTTGCAGACCTAGTTTGAATCCTAAAACTGCCAATTACATACTGTGTGTCCCTGAGCAAGTCACTTAACCTCCTGTGCCCCTTGGTTGCATGGAAATGAGCTTTGGCTCAGTGTGCTTTTTCCAGTCACGAAAATCTAAATAAATAAATTAAAGCTTGTGTTACACCAGAATTTATATGATTAGTTAAATTTTGTCTACATTTTAGAATCAATGTCTCTTTCTCTCTCCTGTCCCCGTAAGATTTGCTATAGCATATACCAAATGATATTCAAATATATACTGCTTATAGTTAAAGGGTAACATTTATGAAATGTGCCTGTCATACTTGAAAGTCAATGAAAAGCTGTTAAAGCATTGGTTGTATCTGTAGCTGGCAGCAGTCTAGAGATACCGATAAGTAAGTCTGACCGTTATTTATATTACATTGCCACCATGTTTGTAACCTTCTGATGTCACGCAGGGGGAGCCTGTGCCTTACCAGATTGTGGCTGGACACAGTTTTACCATGTGTGACATCACAAAGTTCCAATAATGGTGGCAGTGTAGGATTAATACAGGGCGGGCATAGCAACAGCTGTGGACTGCTGCCAGCAACAAGTAAGCACCATGCCTCGTTTAAAAGAACTTGTCATAGGCCTTCAGTTTATGATGGGGCACTGTTTATAAATGTTCTCACATAAGCCCTTATAAACCAGTTCTAAAAGGAGCATGATTTCTATAGTTTTCTATAGAAAAGCAAAATGCATTGCATGAACTTCCAAGGGTAAAGACGAAGACCAACCATCAAGCAAAACGGAATGTTGCAGATTGGCTAAACAAATGCTTCTATCCTGCAAATTATATTGTACCCTATAGTTACAAAAAGTATGCAGGAAGTAAATATACTGGGCCTGATTCCAAGATGAATGTTGCATTTCATCGGCGTTTGCGAGTTGCGACATATGCCGATACGCCAGGGACCCCTGTGCCAGATTCTAGAACAGGCAGGGTCCACCGGCGACTACGTCTTGTGACTTGCAACACCTCCAGCAGTGTGCCAAAGGAAGGGCACACCTGAACTGGGTGCTGAAAGCTGCAGACATACCTCCCAACAGGGCGCAAGGCCCCCCCGTCCCCAAGCCCCGATCCTCGTTGGCCAGCTCACCGGTACTCCGATGCCACATCCTGCAAGTTGTCCAAGAATGTACTAATATACAAGAAAGGGACACCAGCGGTGCCCATAATCCCTGGTGGTCTAGTGTCCCCACCACAGTGCTGGTCCACACCTACCCCCCAAACACACACACACCCATGCCCTGCTGGGACTGGTACAAGCCACCTCTCACCTCCACGGCCAGCCGCCGACCAAGCTTCCCTGAGCACATACTACTGTATACAGTACGCACTCAATGAATGACAGCTCATTCATTGAGTGCATACTGTATACAGTGGCATGCGCTTAGGGAAACTTAGTTGGTGGCTAGCCATGGAGGTTATAGGTGGGTTGTGTCAGTCCTGACAGGGCACGGGTGTGTGTGGGAGGCATAGGGGTGGACCAGCATTGTGGGGGGGGGCAGACTAGACCACCAGGGATTACGGGCACCGCGAGTGTCCCTTTCATGTACATTACTACCATGGTTGACTTGCAGAATGTGGCATCGGAGTACTGTTGAGCTGGCCAATGGGGATCAGGGCTTGGGGACGGGGGGTGGATATAGACTACCAGGGTATTTGGGGTACTGTCAGGAATCCAGGCGGCTGCCATTGGGGCTGGGGGATGGGTGCTTGAAGAACCCTGTGGTGCATTGGTATGGTGTCAGTGTGCAGGGCTTGAGGTGGATATGCGGTGCTCTGCGATGCCTGGGGGTGACAGCAGCCCACAGAGGGCTACCCTGACATTGCGTGATGGGTGGAGGGCATGGCGCAAAGTGCTACTTGCACTAATATGTTTGGCGCAAGTCACTTTGCAACATGTGTAACTGTTCTGGAATCGGGCTCTCTATTAACAGACAAAAAATGCCCTGATATCATACTGGGTCATTTAAACATTTCTAACATATTAAAACAAAAGAAGAGGTGCTAGCATCTTCTGTTAAGGCAGTTACTTACCTCCCTCATCCCAGTTGGAAGAAAGTGGCTGCCATGGGAGCCTTAATGGTTGGGGTGGGGGACTTGGGCACAAAAGGAAAAATGGGTCAAGGAAAACAGATGACAGGGTATGAACTAATAGGAGAAAACACAACAGATGAATGGTCTTCCTTCCAAAATCATGTATTCCTAACACTCACAGCATTCATTTTATAGTTTCCGTCTACCCTTCACAGAGGGTCATCTTTATGGGCAGTGTGTCAAGCTAGATGTGCCTGGAATTTCATTTTAATTATCTCTGCTGTTCAAGGACCACTTCACCTATTTTTATATTTTACTTACACATTTGTCTGATTGCTTCTCTTGATATTTAATAATCACTTGCTCTTCCATGCACAGCAATACTCTCTCTGTATAATGTCTCCAAATATCAGTCGTGGGGGGTTGCAGATGACAAAGGGTGAACATGAGGTCCAAAGTCATGGCACGTTTAGTGCTGTCATAATCTCCTTGATTTGCAGAATTTCTTTAGACCATACTTGAAATATGTATTGCATTGCTTTGCTTCCTTTTGTATTTCACAGATTATGACCATCACAGGTTGCATACCTCTGCAACCCCCCTACCAATTTGGGGGCTTGCCTGTAGCCCATAGCTCGAGTTTGTTCTCCTGCCAGGCACCTCCTGAATGCCTGCTATTTTTTTCCCTGGTCCCCGCTCTGGCCCGAGTCCTTCTGTGCCCCTGGTGCCCCTGCGTAGCCCTGGAGTTAGAACCATCCCTGCAGGGCTCTCAAAGTTTAAAATGCGATCTCCTGCTCAGCCATGCACTCCAGTGTGGTGGGGATTGCGCAGGCACATGCCGCACCTTTAATCTTGTGTTTGCTTCCCTTGCGGTTGAGCAGACAGATGTTCCGTCAGTCAGTCCCAGTGTCCCCACCAGCTAAGTGTGACCTGGTGATCATGGCAAGGGCCCTGAGAGACAACTTTTCTAAAAATTTACAAAGATCCATGAGGTGTCCAGATCAGGGCTCATGAATATTAATGAGCTAGAGCCCTGCTCTCATACATATGCATGAGGGTGTTTCTGCCCTCGGGGCAACAGTGTTTTCGTCAGCCAGAGAGGAAAGAGGGTAAAGAAATGTATGATAAATAAATGTAGTTGCTGTGTATGTTTGGGGACAAATGTTGTAAGGGGAAAAGTGTTTGAAATAAATAGCTTAACTCCTGGCTGCACCAGTATGATGTTGGGACTCAGATAAGACAACCTGCCTGCGCTAATAAGGGACCTAAATATCAGCAGCAGTGACAGGCAAACAGACTGAGAAATTTACTTGTTCTGGGCAGCGACAGCAAGAACACACCCAGGGCTACTGAACTGTGAGGAAATTGGGCAACTACAATAATTATTCTGGTTGCACCAGAACTTTATTTGGGACTGTATCCATTCTGCTTCAGGGACTGTGTGTTTAAACAGCCATTTACAAGCAGCCGCAGCCAATCAGAAAGCTATAACTTTAAAGTTAGGACTTGTGGGACATTAGCTAATGATCATGGGAAACTACCAAGTGCTCATGGGGAACTGTAGGGACTTAGGTTCAGGCACAAAAACAGTAAACCAACTGTGCATCAAATGAGGTTCATGCATAATTCATTTTCTTGATTGACAACTCTTCCAGCCAATCACAGGTAAAGCAACCAATAGCAACAGCCAACCGGGAGCCTCAGGAGAGCCTCAGGAGAGCCCCATAAAAGGCTGTGGCCCGGATATTCAAACTGCGCCCAAAAAGTGTGCAGTAGCAGGAGCAAGCGCAAGTCTATTCCACCCATGCGCAAGAGACGCAATATTCAAAAAAGGAGCAGGCCAAATTGTGCCTACAGCCAACGACTGAATATCGCACCACCTGCGCCATAGCGCAACTAGGGATGTTCAGCTGAGCAGTCCAGAGGCGCCATAGCGCAACCAGGGAGCCCCCCAGCTGCAGAACAATGTAACTGCACAATCAGGGAGGTAGGGGCCCACTACCCATGCCACAGATGGGCACAGGAACACACAGCAGAACAGACATTGTCCCCCCACACCCCAAGCACAGCACAACTGGGGGAAGGCTGGAATAACCACTGGTCCATGGAGACAAGCAACCAACCCACAGCCTGGCCATGGTGCCCCATCACACCTACCGGCAAGCTGTGACTGGCACACAAGGAGGGCAGACCACCCTGTGCCACACCATCCCCCCAGTGCACAGCACACCCTGCACCGTGACCCTCAGACACCCCCCATGAGCAGTGACCACCACTGCAGGAAACCCCATGCATGCCACCACCCCACTGTGTCAATGCAACCCTGTGCACCACAGAACCATGCAAGCCAGCCCCACCATGAGCACCCATCAGCAGGTTGCAGCACATGGCAATGCAACAATGGCAGACACAGTGCCACCATGCACAGTCCCCGAGTACTGCAATGGGGCGAGTCGTGTCCTTGACACCACCACCAGTGGTACAGTGCCCTGCACAGTATTCCAGTGACACACCCGGCCCACCACTGGCCACAACAGCCAGCACAGACACCCACAGTGGTGCGTGGAAGCATGCACCACACCGGATGCCACACAGAGTATGGACAGACACCCACCCATACCCAAGGGCACAACAACACAGGGACGCAGTGGTGGGGCAACCAAGCCCCCATTGTGGGCCCATGTAAGCCGTGTACACACAACCCGCAGTCCACCATGGCACTGGGGTACCAGCCACCCTGCGCAGACACTGTGGACCCATACACCACCAGTAGTCACCCGGAGCACAAGCCACAGACAGTGGGGCACATCCCCTGCAACACACACAAGCCACAGCATGGAGGTGAGACAATGACCGTGTCACCCACAGTGCCACCTGAGCCAGGCATGCACCACACCAGTGACATGGGCAACCCAGCAAAGTGATGGGTACAGTGCCTGCCCTGCAGGGAATGCCACCACTGACATGCCAGTGGACCGTGCAGGTCACAGACAGGCATGTGTGTCAGCTGCATAGGCCATGGACAGGCCGATGGGTGCGCCATGGACACAGAGCACGCGCCATGGACCACTGCACACAGTCATCCAGTGCACAGGGAACAACACACACAACACAGACACTGACTGATATCTACTCCCACACCATAGTCACCTCCACATGGACACACACACATACCCATGACAGCACCACCCCTGATGCCATGCACACCACTGCAGCTGAGCACCTATAACCCGCTGCAAATCAGAAACCACCACAGTATTCATATAAAATTCAAATGTATTGTAAATATAAAACTGAACTATGTACAGTAATAAAAACTATATACAAGCTTGGGGTGGGGACACAAACAAGGTGGGGTGGGTAGGGAAGGGGTGGACAAATGGGATGGGATAGGAGGAGTGAGGGTGGGTCCAGGGGGGTAGGGGAAGTCAGGGACCAAAGGACTGTCTTCACTTCCGCGGTTCCTGGCTCTGGGACCGCCTTCCTCTGTGGCGCCACAGCACCCCCGTCACTTTGAGCCTCCTCAGGATCACCACAGACTCACAGACCAGATTAAGGAGCTCCCTCAAGGTGTCCCTTATTTCCCAGAGATGTCTTGTACCTAGGACAAGGGAGCACAGTCAATAGGCGTGAATGAACAACCCCATACAGCCCGCCCACTGTGCATGGCATACGGCCATGGGACATACCACTGTGATGATGTGTGACCACCCGCAGTGATCAAATCCACAGGACCTACCCACCCAGGTGCATACAGCCATGTGGAATGCTGCACACACCCACTGGCCAAGTCACGCACAGCACCACCGTGGCCGTTTAGTGACATGGCTATGTGGTGCAACGGCAGTGGCACAGCCATGCACCTGGTGCACGCATGAACCACCAGTGACACACACCCAGACATGCATTGCCACTGGACAGTGTTGATTGTAGCAAGTGATGTGCATGGCAGTGATGTCAATGGATGGTGGCCATGCCCCGCTGCCCACCCTGTCACACAGCATGCAATACTAATCATGGAGGTATGGCACTCGCCCTCATCGGGCTGGTCAGGTGGCCGTTGATGGTCCTTGGCCCACCTGGCTGCATTTTCCTCACCCCTCCGCCGCTTTGCCCGCACTCTGCAGATTTCGTCCGGGCCTGTGGGGAAAAAAAGGGGAGAAGAACATCAGTACATTCCCGAAGCAAAGTCTTCCTGCCCCAAGGTGTGTGCCCTCCACCCAGCCAGACCCACCACCCACACCACCCTGTGAACACTGCCACGGCCAACCCCATACGGTCCCTCCCCTATGTGCTGGACACATACAACACTGTGACTCATATGGATGATAAAAGTGTGTTGATGGAACACCTACCTGGACATGGCACCGTGTCCCTCCTGGCATGTGCCCGCAGTCGGGCCAGTAGCTCCGGTTCCCTCCTGCGCAGGTCACCATAGCGGTGCCTGCACTGCTCAGCCAAACGCCTCCATCCTGTGGCCTCCTCCAGGGCAGTGGCCACCTCCTGCCACACCTGGGTCCTGGACCTGTCCAGGGGGGCCTCCCCAAAGAGAGGCCCATGGTGTGCCTCAACTATGGTCACCAGATTGGCCAGCTCAATAGCCATCCATTGAGCAGCTCATCTACGTGCCGTTCCAACAGCTTTAGTAGGCAATATGGTGCTCTGCAGCATGGCTCCCCACACATGCAGATGCCGCGCGGTACAGCGCTGCCATTCCCTATCGTGCTGTTACCGAACAGTGCGATAGAGGTGCACCTATGCCTGACGCATGGCACCAAGGGGGCAAAGGTCAGGCACAGGGTCAAGGGTCTCTGGCACAAGGCCACGCACCGCGCCATCGGATGACAATGCGTGTAGCGTGATTGGCTGCCTGTGTGCCAGCGCCATAGCGGACTACCGGGCATTTGGGCCATTGCACCTATGAAGGCCCAGTGGCACAGCGCCATGTAGTGACCATCGTTATAGCGCCACTGGCACAATGGTGGCCATGTCCTGCATTGCCTATCGTGTACAGCACGTCATCAGCATGGCAGATGCCTGCGTCAGCAACCCGGGCATGCGCAGTGAGGTGTACTACGCATGCCACAGAACTGCGCCATTGGCTCAGCACGTTTAACAAAATTGCGCAAATCGCAACAGCGTGATATTCAGCCGTCATATGCAAATCATCTAATTAGCCATTCAATGGCGCAGCACTGCAATTTGCATCTAATTAAAGTTGCTCCTCACCTCATTTGCATGGATTGCGCTATAAAGGTGCGACAATGTGCTGCAGTGGCCATAGTCGGTTACTGCAGTTTATTGGTTAGTAGCATGCTGTTTGGGAGTGTGGACTGTGGATTCAGGGACATGCATGGGACTGCACAGTCACAGGTAACAACTGCCATTCTTACAGGCTACATAATGACTGAGAAAGTTGTTGGAGAGGAGGAAAACAGTGGTGGGAGGAGGAGGAGGAGGCCGAATTTTACAAAGGAAGAAACCGAGGCCCTTTTTGAGGCCTACCTGGATCAGGAGCCACTGCTCACTGGATGGCGGGGAACCCCTCAGGCCCATGCTGCTGCATGGGAGGAGGTGGCACGTGCCATGAACCTGCATGGCAGCCACCAGCGCTCCGTGCAGGAGTGTAAGAAGAAGATGGGCACAGACAGGAGGAGGGTAAAGGAGAAGGTGGCTGCCATCAGGGTGGCACATGCTGCAACAGGTGGGGGACAGTCGGAGGTGGTACAGCTCACCCCAGCGGAGGACAGGCTTGCTGGAAGCATGCAGCAAAGTGCCTTAGAGGGTGTTCCAGGTGGTGGCTTCCAGACGGGTGGTGGCCCATCACTGCATGGTAAGTCATGGTCTGTCTGGGGGGGTGCAGGGTAGGTCACATGCAGTAATGCGACTTTGCTTTCCCTTACAGATCCTGAGCATCTGCATGGGTCAGCGGTGGTGGGCCTGTCCACTGCGGACAGTTGGATGGAGTCGGAGGTGGGACCATCCACCTCCACAGGTATATGTGGATCATTATGACAGTGGGGCCGCCTGGCTGTCCACACTGATGTCGTTGTGACAGGTGTGGAGGAAGCCCTGCCTGTGTCCCGTGGATGCCAGCACGCTGTGGCTGTGGCCGGGGCAGAGTCCGGCACCAGTGATGATGACACGACCGTCATGGGCAGTGACACGTGTGTGCCACAGGATGGACACACAGCAGGGCAATTCACGCCCATGGCTGTGGGTGGTGCCACCGTGGAGGCCTGCATGTCAGCACAGTCCCAGGCTGTGCCTGTCAGCACCAGTGGGGCAGCACTGGTGTCTGTTCAGGACAGTGGGACTGTTGCGGCCACTGCGGTGGCACCACTGAGCCCTGGGGTGCGGCAGCCGCAGGGGCAGCATCAGCAGTTGCCCACTGGGCTTGGGGTACAGAGTTCAGCAGCGGCGTCTGTGCACCACCTGTGGACATGCCCAGACCTGGTCCTGGTGTGCAGCACCCACCCTCAAGAGGTGCTGGACATCAGGGCCTTGCACACCCTGAGGGACAGGATGCCGAGGAGGCTGATGACCTCTTGGATGAGCACACCTGCCTACTGCAAGCATCGGTCCAGCAGCAGATGTGGCTTGCGATGTCTGAGGATGCACTGCGTGTGGCTCTGGAGCGGGCAGAGGAGTGTCACAGCAGGGACACCGAACAGATCCTGGCACGGATGGACCGTTTACGGGAGGATGTGACCGCTGCCATTGACAGGCATGCACAGGCGTGCATTGCTGTCATGGCCACAATGGGCACACAGTCAGGTGCCCATGCATTGTGGACACCACGCAGTGCACTATCCACCCCCCGTTCCCGGCGTCGTGCGACTCCCACCCTGTCGATGCTGGGTTCAGCTGTGGGCATCCTGAGCACTCCTGGTGCAGGCATGTTCGGTGTGCTGCAGACCCCTGCACAGGCACGGTCGCGTTCACGCAGTGGAACCCCTGGGAGGCCATCGGTGCCACCCCATGAGGCCAGTGATCAGCCTGCCAGTGCTGGTGGGTCTCGGCAGGGCTGCCCACGCATCCATGGTGGCCAGGGCACTGTGTCGCAGGACTGACCTGTCTCCCAGCATGGCTACTGTCTGGTGCTGCCCTGTGTGCATTGTGTGTGTCAGTGGGCAGTGCACGGGTGGGTACCCAGCCCTGCATGCGGACACACAGTCCACCTGCACACCCTTCCGGCTGCTGTCTGCAGTTGCGTGTGCATGATGATGCCTGCATTGCGCTGTACACCAGTGTGCAATGGTGCTCAGCATCTGACACATGCACATGGAGAGGCAGTGGGCGTGGTGGCCTGTGGACAAGTGTGTTGCTAGGGTGTGCATTCTGGGTTGGTGTGCCTTCTTCCCTCTGTGCACGTTTATTGCGTTGTGTGTGTGCGTGTGTGTGTGTCCTTCAGCATGGCATGTTAATCCTCACCCAACCCTGGCTGTGTGTGTGCCCCTGTGCCCTGCCACTTCCCTTGACGGCATGCACCCCTGGTGTGTGTCCCTGCGTGTTTGTGGGTTGTGCCTTGGCCACTGGTGGTTGCGCATGGCCCCATGACTTACCTGGGTTGGCTGAAGTGCTCCTCTGTGATGGTGTCCCAGTGCAGCTGTGCCAGCCGGAGCAGTCGGGGGTTCCGTTGGCCAAGGGGGGGCTGCCCATCACCATCCTCACCGGCATCCCCATCGTCCCCATCGCTGTCCCCCTCTTCGACCTGTACGGCTATCCCACATTCGTTGGCCATGTTGTGCAGGATGCAACTGGCCAGGAATAGCCCACAGGCCTTTGAGGGGCTGTACTGTAGGGCACCACCGGAGGTGTCCAGGCAATGGAAACATGTCTTCAGCATCCTGAACACATGCTCGATGACATTACATGTGGTGGTGTGTGCCTCATTGTAGTGTTGCTGCGCTGGGGTCGCGGGCCACGGGTAGGGTGTGAGCAGCCAGGGACGGAGTGGGTATCCACTGTCACCTTCGTGTAGAGGGTGGAGGTTAGTTTGGTGATCAGCATCGTCCTGCCCCAGGCCATGTAGGCCACTACCCATGCCATCTCTGGCCATGCCCCCAGGCCCTATGATTGTCCATGTGGTTTGCATACTCACCCTGTAGGTGGCCAGTGGGGATGTCCCCACTCTCGAATCTGTGGCACAGTGCTGACTGGTGCCAGATGAAAGAATCATGTGCTCCCCCAGGGTGCGTGGCACAGACATTGATGATGCACCCCCTGGCATCGCACACCACCTGGCAGTTGATGCTGGAATAGCCCTTGCGATTTATGTATGCAGCCCCCTCGGGGCCAGGTGGTGTGCGGATGGCCACATGGGTGCAGTCTGTTGCCCCTAGCACACCAGGCATATGTACTACCCTGTGGAACTCCTGTATGTTTGCTGTGTGCTCCGCCGCTGTGCTGGGGAAATGGATGTACTCCTCAGCATGTGGCAGCAGTGCACTGAGGAATTGGGTGAGGTGGCATGATGTGTGCTGACTGGGTTATGCCTGTGGTGTCCCAGTTGGTCTCTGGAAGGTACCCGTGGCGAGCAAGCACATGCAGGCTGTTACCTTGGTCTCCACTGACAGGGCATGGCTCCGTCGTGTGGGTGCCTGCATCACATCACTGCACAGCTCACAGAGCCACCTCAGAATTGCCCTGTTCAGGTGGTACCGGCCCACAATCTTAGTATCTGTGTACAGCTCAAAGCTGGTGCGGGCTCGGTACTGCCTGTTGGGGGCATACCGCCAACGGACCCTTACATGGCCAAGTCCCCCTGCTGCCCGCCTTCTCACCCCCCTCATTATGGCCTCCATGTGGAAGGTGGCACTGGCCATGTCCCTGGCTTGCATTCACCCCCCCGGCAGCTGTTACTGTATTCCCCCCGCTGTCCTGGCTGCTACCTCTCCTGCACCGGGTACACCTGCCTGTGCTGGCCTCTGCGCTGTGTGGCTCCCCACACCTTTCCTGTGCCTGGCTGTTCACTGTGACCTTTCCCTGGCCTGCCCTGTTTGAGCCACCTGCCCTGTCTGTCTGCCTCTGCCTCATGTGGCTTCCCTGTAGCGTTCTTGCACCTCTTCCTTGCTCCTTTTTATTTTGGCTCATTTCTGATATGGCGCAACTTCCGCTTGCTCCACTGTTGTGCATTGCGCAAGTCTTTGAATATCACACTGTGCCATTTATGCATGGTTCCTCCCCCTTCGGTTGCACATGCCTTCATTATCATTGTGCTGTTGCTCAGCATGATTTTGGGGGTGCAACTGCCTCCTGCTGAATATCGCAGAATGGCGCAATTTCGGACTTGCGCAGGTGCAACCTTATTGTGCATGGCTCAACTCTTTTGAATATCTGGGCCTGTGTTTCTAGTTGTGTGAGCAGTCTGAGAGAGATTCGAGTTGGAGCCCCCCACATGGATGGGTTCTCAGGCTCCCAGCTATGTGTCTGGGCCTGGTAATCCAGTTAAGTCCCTCCTTCCAGGAGGGTTTTTTTGTCTTCTTTGCAGTAAAGATAAAGTAATTTAGTTCAGTGCAGAACCTGCTAGCCTGAGGGTTGCCAAAATGTCCTCCAGGTGCTAACCTTCCTTTCCACGTTGGGGAAAGACATGGACCTGCAACTTGATGACATCAAGACAGCTGTGAGAGAGCTGATCCTGCCTCAGTTGTGAGAGAGCTAAAGACATCAGGAGCCTTCATTACGGAGATCCTAACTTGAGGAGCCTGAGTGAGTACTCTTGTACCCCCTGGTGCAAGAAAGAAAGTAAAGAGCTTAATGAGGCTGCCAATGCCCAGAGACTGTAGCTGATTTATCTTGTTCATTGGTCTGCACCCTGCATCCTGCTGTGCGTAACCTTAGCCCAGCTTGGGTGGACCCGTCAGAGACTGTTGCTGTTTAAGATTGTCCAATTGGTCTGCACCTTGCATCTGCTGCATCTAAGTCTTGCCCAGCGCAGGTGGACCTGACTGCCATAAGGAACCTATGTGAGTCTGGCTACAATGTATAGATGTGCTGATATTTGTTGTCTGCTATGAAGCCTACAAGACTGGAAGGGGACCACTCAGAACTAGAGCTCACTCTGACTTTGCCTGGGAGGGTCCAGTATTTGCCAGTAGTTCAGTCAAGATGTCCAGTGGAGCTGCAAACTACAGCAATGTGCCACAAATGGGACTGAGACCTCAAGTGTATCGGACTTGACTACCGTGTCTTGGAAATGACTGTTTGAATATTCCAGTTTGCTTGTGTGAAAGAAAAGAAATGGGGTCCCCCTAGATTTGGGGACAAGCACCCACAAATTTATGCGCAAACTGACCAGGGTGGCCATCTTGGTCTCTGGTTAAAGGTACTACACCTTCTTTGAATGTACTGGATGTGCCTAGAATATAAATGTGCTGAATGTACCAGAACATAAAAATGTGATGAATGTTCAGAAAAAATAATTGATTTCCAAACCGATGTACCCGGCTGGTTACATTCTGACCTTGTTCAGCCTACAAAATGTAGAGCACTCTCTGGACCTGTTCTTGGATTCCAATGACTGTACATACAGTAATTAGCTGCCTAATGCTTTCAAGTTCAAGTAACAAATATTCCTTAATTTAATGCTGGCCAACAAACAGTTGCACCATCCACCAGGCCTGCAACTTGCAAGAACTTTAAAGTACTGGGTACCCAGGTTTAAATACTGGGATTGAGGGGTTCCAATGTAAATTTGAGGAACTGGTACCAGTGTGGGCAAGTGTAATATTGTGTTCCATCTGATTCTATGCAGTTTTAGTTTAGCTAGCAAGGGCTCTGGTCTCCTAGGTTGGCTAAATGTGTGATTATATTTTGTTTTGCATAACATGTATCCACCTAGCTGGAGGGTTTCACCAGCACAATGCCACACACCCAATCTGATGTAAATATTGTAACTAATAGTACTTCATAGCCTCTACTCCCCCCCCATTCTTGGCCCTACCCCCCTAAATAAATTGTTGTTGTTCTTGCAGATCCTGCCTCATGAGCATATTACTAGAGGGAGTCATTAAATAGTAAAAATGTCTGAATTTGGGGAAATGTTTATTGGAGTATGTCTTGGGGTGGCAAATTGTTATAGTGAGTGGCATGGCATCCCAGGGGGTTGTACCAGGAGAAGTGTAGCCCACTTAAAGCTAAACTCTGAATGGAGGCACCACATAAATGTAATATCTAGGAAAGAACCAGTTTAAGGTAATCTTGGGAACCCAGGACCCTCAACCTTGTTAGCAGCCACCAAGGCAGGGGTAGCAACTCTAGGAGTAGTGCCTGCCTAGGGGTTACACCTAGATGTGATGAAAGGTTTTTGTTAAATAGCAATGTTGTTCCAGTGACCACTGGCACTGTTTCTGTGTTTTTCTTCCAAATATTTGTTGCTTTTAATTATGTCTACTGCCAGTTCATAATTTTTGCCTCTCCATGTAAAACACAGTAGAGTCACTGGGGACAGGCAGTTCTATGAGCACGGCCATTGTCAGTCACTTTCGTAGATTAGCGTCTGGTTTTCTGGCACCAGTTCTTTATCAGTTGATACTGGGGTGTCCCATGTGGTTACCATATACATGTTTGCAATAATTCTGCCAGTTTCATGAATTAAGTCTTCTTTTTCTGTTACAATGGTGCTGGTGTTGGCCTAATGTCCACTGGATTTGTCTAGTCCCAATAAGATGAGTTGTACCATATATAATCTCCAGATGTTGCAAGTTACGCTCTGTCGCCCAGGCACTGGTAGCACAATGGCAGGCAGTGCTTGCCATATGACTGGCAACGTTGCTGTAATGCTGCCTGTCATCTTGCTACCAATATCCATATGAAGGAGTGTAATTGGTGACATCTGCTTATTATATGCAGATCGCATCATTGTTGTGCATTTCAGTATGCAAACCTTCCGACATGGCATCCATCCACAAGACAGTGAACTGTCTTTAACTCTGTAACATAGACTATACACTTTTTGCAGTTTTTCTAAGCAGTTGGTAAACCATTTTGTGTGTATCCTGCTGCCTTGTATTGTTATTAATCTTTTGTCTTGAGGCCTCCAGTCTCCTCTCATTAGCCACTCATGAGTCAATTTATAGTCAACATAGTCTGGTGCAGCAAGTAGTTGTACTTAAGCAATAAAACATGGCTAGGGGTTGTCACAAATGCACTCCACAGATCAGGCCCTTTGCTCCCATAGTGCCAACCTCAGAGTGCAATAGTGTGAACAGGTAACAGACAGGGTAACCCTCCTGTCTGCTTTGTGTCCAAATCACCTTTAGCCTTGAGTTCTGGAGGGATTCAAACTGTGAACCTTATGCTAGCATAGCCAGTTACAGGCTCAGATATGTACCCTCTTTGGGACTGCAGTACAATCTTTCACCAGGGGCACCCAGCCAGGTCTCCAAAATGAACCCTTAAAACTCTATAAGAGACCTTGGGTATATTCTTTCCTTTTAGCTTAGTAACACAATCAAGCTTTTAACAGCTGTCAGACTTAAAACCAGGGTTTCAGTATCACATGCAAAAGGAAGACTGAGAAGACACACAGGCAGTATTTCAAAGAAAAGGTTGTTTACTAAAATGGTAAAAACAGGAAAAATCAAACACAGAACAGTTATATCACACATCTTACAATCATGTAAAACAAGAAGGAAGTTACAGAACAAAACACTCCTACCACAAATACTTAATTTCTTCTAAGTATTACCTTGTAAGTGCTGTTTAAGTTAGAGAACTACTGTCTCAGAGCCCAAAAATCATGTCACATTTCCCAGATACAATGTTTCATTTTTAACTCTATCTGCCCCACCCCCTTTTGATGGAGTCAGCTAGATCCTCCCTTAGATTTTTATTTCTAACAGTTATCCCAGAGGATGTGAGTCATTACTCTGAGAATCTGTAACTAGTCATTTCCCAAATATGACAGTCTTTAATCAAACATTTCTCTTTGATGTCCCTTCTCCTTATTTCCTGCTGCTAATGTGATCTGAGGGTTTTATGACTCTTCACACACTTCTGGCTATGTGCTAAAATGAGAGGAACCAGCCCAATTACCTTTCTTCCTGTAACATCATAAAACTCACATTTTGTTTCGACTTCAAAAGCCTGGGCAGATCATAAAAGGTAATAAAGTGCCCTTCTGTAAGGAAGTCTTAATTAAATGGTTCCCCTGGTCAGTTTAATGACATCCTGTGGTTTCAGCTACTGATCTTGAAAGTTAAAGGCCAAATCTCTCACATACTGACATTTCATACACAGACCATTTATTTATAATTATAAATATTATACAGGTAACCAGAAGCAGGGGCAGAGAGTCACAGGGGTTATGTTAAATTGTCTGCTAATCACCCACCAGAGGTATAATGTGCCACAAGGCATAACCAAGTGCCACATGCCCATAGAGGGTGAGTAACTGACCAGTTACTTAACCCCTGGAAGTGTCGTATTGCTGTTATAATAAAAATGTTTCTAAATAGTGTTCAGCCTTGTTTAGCATATTACTAGGCTCTATATGTATGTGTATCTAAGAGGCTGATAGAATGTATGCAGTCAATCAGAAAGTTCAATTTCTCAGAACCCTTTCTGTAATTCCCACTACACCTGTGGCCATTTCATTTGTCTTTTCCACTGGTCTTTTTCTTTGAAAAGGTTATTCTGTTACCTTCCAAACTCTGTTGTGTATTTGTGCATATCTGCTGCTGGGTTAGTGTCCACATACAGTATGTTACCTTCCACAAGGCTTTCCCTGGTTTGATGATGGGAGGTAGACTTTGGCTTTTTTTTATTTTATGATGTAGAGTAGAAGCTTAAAATGGGACATTCATTCACAGTAACACAGAAACATACCCTAGAAATATAGAAACATAGACTTTGATGGCAGATAAGGACCGCTTGGCCCATCTAGTCTGCCCATTTCTCTACCTACAGGATAGGCCGCAGATCCTAGTTAACCAACAGCCTATTTCTTCCTACTCCCCACAAGAATTGCCTTATGTCTGTTCCATGCATTCTTGAATTCTCCCACAGTTTTAGACCCCACAATCTCCTCAGGAAGGCTGTTCCATGCATCCACTACCCTCTCTGTAAAATAATACTTCCTCACATTGCCCCTGAACTGCCCCCCCATCTTTAAACTGTGTCCCCTTGTTCTTGCAAGTCTCTTTTTCTGAAAGATGCTACCCTCTTGGACTTTGTTGATTCCACTGAGGTACTTAAAAGTTTCTATCATGTCCCCCCTCTCCCTTCTTTCCTCAAGGGTATACATATTAAGCTCCTTTAGTCTCTCCTCATCGGCTTCTCTTGCAGACCCTGCACCATTTTAGTTGCCCTCCTCTGGACTGCCACTATCCTGTCTATGTCGTATGGAGATGGGGTCTCCAGAACTGGACACAGTACTCCAGATGGGGTCTCACCAACTGTCTGTACAGAGGGATAACAACTTCCTGTTTTCTGCTGCTGATGCCTCTCCCTATGCATCCCAGTATACTCCCAGCCCTCCCTACTGCCTTCTCACATTGCTTGCTAACCTTAAGGTCATCTGATATGATTACCCCCAGGTCACTTTCCTTTTTTGTTGTTGTTACTAGCTCCCCCCCATTGTGTATTCTTCCCCTGGGTTCTTGTTTCCCAGGTGCATTATTTTGCACTTCTTTGCATTGAATCCTAGCATAGACTTTGTTGGCAGAAAAGGACCACTTTGTCCACTCAGTCTGCCCAGATTTTCCTTACCATTTTTATACAGTGGTCATCACAGTTTGAAAGCCCAGGACATTTTCTTTTCAACAAGGTAATGGGCTTTCCTGTAGCTGGCAGCAGTCTTGCAATATCCAATACTAAGTCTGTTCAATATTAATGCTACATTTCCACAATGTTATGACTGTGTGACATCACGGAGAAACAAGCAGTGCTTGCCTATGTCTTGCTGGGCATAGCTTGTTCCTGAAGTGCATCACACGATTTCATAAAATGGTGGCAATAAAGTATCAATATTTAACAGACTAGTCATGTACAGTATGTCTCAGGACTGGCAGCTACAGGTGATCTCAATACTTTGTTTAAAAGAACCCTTCACTTGCTTGTAAACTATGACGGCCATGCTGTATGACTGTTCCCCTTTAAAGGAGAACTGCACTGAACTTATAAGCCATTGTTTTCTGCAAAATCTCATGTTTAATTTCTGGCACAAGTACAGTATACAGCATCTTTACTACAAAAGTATCAGAGAATGCTCCACTAAGTACAATAAGAGAAACTGGAAAAAAAGAAGTGTAAATTGAAATCAACCAAGTTGAAAGATAGGTAAAAAAAAATGTAAATATTTTCATGCATGTGTACCTTGTTATATGCTGAAATGGCTATATTAAGGGCTGAATGGTTGTTAATTGGCTTGCTTTCATTAGTGCCTACAATTTATACTGTTCAGCTGGACAGCAACCATAAAACTTGACTCAGGAAGAGGCCCTGTGAAAGTAAACTGCATGTCAATACTAGTGTGATGATTGCTTTAACAAATAATGCAAAACTGGACGATTATTGTGTTATTTCCAAATAAAACAAGTTTTGTAACTTAAGAAGCAGTTGTTCAATGGTTAAATCCTCAAGTGGGCTCTGTAAAGCTGATAGACTAAGAGGTGATGGGTTCTTGCTTCTAATAATTCAAAGGGACATGGACTCTAGCCCTAACACAAGACTTGTTATGTCCATATTCCATGATAACACCTGTAGCTTAATCTACAAGATGGACACACTTAAATGTTGGGTTTAAAATTCAGTCTGTGATGTTATTGGACTCTCCAAATCATGGTTAGAGTAAGGTATTACTGACTTAGAGATACCAATACAGAACAATCAACCCTATTGGAGGGACAGACATCAGAAGTTGGAGGGGCATTACTATTTTTAAATGAAAGACTAGAGTTCACATGATTAAAAAAGGCTGCCCAGAGTTGAAAGAATTGATTGGGCATTAATGAAAAGTTAAATAACAGTTGGGTAATTTACCCCCCCAATGTTAAACTTAAAACTATTTGATGATCTAGTACATTTTTGTAGATGGAGACTTGGGAATAGATAATGCAAATTGGGCAGAAACAAGGGAGATTAAGTTAAAGGGGTCTATAACAACATTAAATCTACAGTTGATTTATTCTCTAGCACATATTTAATATCCTCTTTTGTGAATGAATTTGCACCGTATTATTCATTGGATTATTTTGATGAGCATACAGTAGTTCTAATCATAACACACAAAGTTTTGACTCTGTGAAATTTAAGATACTGTATACTAAAAATAACTTAGGTTGCCATTCATTTTCAGATGCTCCAGCAAGATAACTTTTGTTGCCATTCTATTTAACAAATTATCTTTACACATATACTAAAAAGAAGCAGGAACACCATGAAAATGAAATAAAGATATCTCCATTGGGCTACCCAGTAGAAATAATTTGTAAAACTGATTCTTTAATATCTAAATGTATTTTAACTGAATTATAGCTATATGTATACATGTCTGTGATGCAAATTAACAATACCTTAAAAGCATAATATGAGTTCTGTTAAACTTTTATAATTAGTTTCTTGCTCTGGTGCTCTTCAAAATCAAGTATTAAACGTTGACATTTCTCCATAGGATGTTTCAGTTATAGTGATTCATTTTATATACATAAAGCAGACATTTAGCTAAAACTGTAAGCAGCAGGTGGATCACAAAAAATAATGTTCGCTGATAGTCCCTTTCAAATGTACTTTTCACCTACTGTCAATACCTTCAAAACATGTTTTTCACTTACTTTCATTACCTTCAAAATATGCTTTTCATTTACTGTCATTACCTTTCATACCACCATCACACTAGTAGACTATTGAATTGCCTTTATTTCAACACTGAAGAGCTTGTGATATACATCCTCATCTAACAGCATTTTAAACATTTGTGAAACATTAACTAAGCTACTGTATGTCTAAACTTATTAGTACTTGTAACATAATTAGTTTTAGTATCTACAACTCAAGAACACAGGCATAGCTACATTTTAATGCTAGAGCTCTCAAGACCCTTTTGAAATAACAAGGCTTGACAGGTTTAAGGTAGAAAATCTGTTTGCAGGAAGTCTAGTGTAAAAAAATGTTAATCTTTTTAGGCCTGTATCTATGGGTCTTGTATATGTTCACTGTTTCAAATGTTTCAATTGTTCTTGTTAAGTCTAAGTGAAACAGTATTAATAACTCTGGGAATATTTTACTGGGTCTCTGAAGTCTGTGAAAGGTTTCAATGAAAAGGATTCAAGCCTCCAAGTATTTTGCTTAAGTTTATACAATTATATTATGAAAGAATTCATCAACACCTCTGCTTGACTGCCCCTGTGTTAGCAACAAATTAGCAAAGTATAAAAGGATTTCCAGTGACCTGTAAAATAACTTATCATCTAAACCCAGACAATTTTATTTTGGTCATTTCTAATAGCACAGGACCACAGCTCATCTATATGAATCTAATCATGGCATATAATATCTTTCCTCTGGGCATATTACTGGCATGACAGTTACTCAGCTTGAAGCATTTGTGGAACAGAGCATTTTGTCATTATTTTAAATTCCCTCTATCTGCCAGAATTAAAGGCCCTTAACTTACTGAAGCCATTGCAAAGGATAGGCCAACAGAGAGTATGCCACATAATGTATTAAAGAATGGAAATTGATTCATTCCTTCCTCTGTTGAATAAGCAGCTGTACTTTGGTCCTTGTGATCCATGAAATAAGCTGTCAGGAAAATAGGAAATGTGCCACATTTGAACTTTACTCAATGATTCCATTTTGATATGACTTGAGGTGTTGTATTAAAATATGTTGAGGTGTCTTGGGATAACTGCTCATGCTATTTTGCTACTTTGCCTGTCACTTGTCTTGCATATTTATCAACAAATTAATCAATGTGTTATAGTGTCAAGATTAATTTATTCAGGCTACTCTGTCATAAACCCAACTAAATAATATTGTTGAACAATAGCTTTTCATTGCTTTTTGACAACAATGGATTGGAGAGTTGTAAGTAAAATACAGGTCAAGTTTATTTGAGTAAGATTTTAGGGGCATGTATAAATATACATTCTGTAGTTGTATATTACATGGAAAGTACAAATATGAATTCTGATCTTGTGGCATAAAATTTGAAAATGTGTGTGTATAATCTGAAATTATGTAGTATAAGTGAATGAAACCAAGTCAAACAAAACTTTAAAAATAATGACTTTTTTTCATTTCCCATTTGACTACATGAGAAATCGTACAAACTTAAAACTAAAATAGTATCCAATTTCTTTACACTGACCAGCAGACCTTATATTCTTAGTTAATCTTATACCAATTACATATAAAATTGATTGTAGTGAAACTAATTAGATTGAATAACGAGTTCTAGTTGATTTTAGACTCTGCATTCCAATGCTACATTAAAGAAAGAATGCAATTATTCAAAGGAGAAAGTCACCACTGACTTAAAATCCTTACCTTAATATGGTTTAGGTATATTTTGAATGCTGGATATGTTTTCAAAGTATTCAGAATCTGTATGTGTGTGTGTGTGTGTGTGTGTGTGTGTGGACACACACACACAATGCGTCTAAAAATCAAATAACCTTAATTAAAGACCAATCAGGTGACTGTGCATTATTAGAATATAATGCACAGTCATCTTGGTCTTAAACAACATCACACAATCAGCAAATCAGTCCTCCTACAACCAGAACAATCTTTCATCAGTTCCCCAAAAATGGCTTAAATAGTAAATAAAACAAAATAAATAAAAAGTTTTTTCCTTGATCATCACACTCTCCTTATGCACATAAATGATAAACATTAAGTATTGTTCATAGTTTTCATTATAACTGTTTCTTTGCTGACAATGAAAAATCATCCTTTTGTGTTTACCTGCTCATCAGGGAACTCTCTTCTGCTTGCGATAATGCCCTGACAGTGAGATAATTGAGTATGTGGCTCTAAAAGAGGCCCTAGTTTTGTGTGTGTGTACAGTATGTTAGGAGAGGAACATTCTTCCAGTGGAACTGAGCAGAATTTTGAATCCCCATATTCCGTGGTAAACATTATGTGGTAAACTTTCCATACCTTGAATGTGGGGAAAGACAGAGGAAAACAACAACAAACAACCCCCCCCCAAAAAAAACAGGATGACAACATTAGGCAGTAATACTTCATAAACAAAGAGAAAAGGTGGGAAAACACAGTTACATAGGCAGAGGCAGACCCAAACTGCTCAATTACATTCCTGAAATTTATAAAAGCACATACATTTGAATCATATATGGGTGTTTTCAAGTGAAATCTATCCCTCCCCCACCACTACCAAAAAAAGACAGCCTGGCAGGTTTAAAGTTTTGAACACATTTCCATTAAGAAACAGTACTTGTATTGATTTGAAATGCAAGGTAACATGCTTTTTTCTTGTAAAAATGTGTGCCACATGCAGTTTTCTTTATGTTTCATGTTTTTAGCTAACTCCCCAGTTACCAGAATAGGGACTATTTATAAAATAGGTAAGCTAAATCCAAGAATGTTATTGGCTAATAGCCATGCATGAAATATGTTCCATGCATGGGTAAAAAAGGACAGCAGCCAAAAGGCAAAAATCATTAAGCTTTAGAACGTTGGCATTTAAAAATGCCGCCATTGTTGTTTCCTTGCTAACATAATTTTTCCCCTCGCTAACGCGGTTCATCAGGGAGTTGAAGCAGATCAGAGGAACTCCTGTGCTGCTTGGCACTCACTGACTTTCTATAGAGAGCACAGTATTCTAACACAGAACTGTTATAGAAAAGAAAAAAAATAAAACATTTACTGACTGCTCTCGATATAAAAATGGTGCCGATTCCACACTAGGCATACACCTGCTGTCTCCGCTGAAATCCCTCTCCCAACCCGCTGCAGTTCTTAAGCAGAAGTCCACGTACTGTACACCACATTAATATTTTTTTCTCTCTGTTTCAAAGACAGCATTTACCGGTGGGCATAATCTGTGGCATTCACAACTCGCTCCATGTATGTCTCCTCAAACAATCATAGCTGATAGGCTGTCACTTGCATAAGCTCTGTTGATCCAGATGACATCTTTCTTATTTTTAACACACACACACACACACGGTCCTTTTTAAACACTCACATATTTCAAGCTGACCCTGAATGCACATTGATTGTAAGCATCTGTGTGGGCTCTTCTGCTCTTCTAAATAAACATGAACATTTTTTTAGCTGTGGTGACATTACTGTGGACATGCAAATGAGGTACTGAATATTAATAAGAAATCCGATAATGTCATTTTATGCATGGTGGAAGGACTATTTTATCAGAAATTCTGATAACAGTAGCAGTTTTTACATAAATAAAATTATTTTTTTCTGAGAGGAGACACACACACACACACACATACACACACAAATGCAACCCCTTTTATAAGTGCAATAAGACACTCCAGGGTGTGCATGGAACATATTTTACCACATGGCCAGCTGCTAAAGTCACTTGGCCTGTGGCCTCATGTCATATTACACCCCTGCCCAAGTGGTAAAATATGTTCTATGCACAACCTGTCATGTCTTATTGCTTACTTTTGTATTCAGAGTTAAAATGGAAGCACATTTCAATGAAAGGTCCAATTTTTGTCTTTTTAAAATACTTTCTTCTTATTTTCATTCATTTTAAGTCATGTATTTAAATGACATTTTATAAGAGCAATAAGGCACTCCAGGGTGTGAATTTCTTATGGTAAAATAATCGTACTTCTCAGGTGCATTTAATGGCACAATGCACCTGAGGCATGTGATTATTTCACTATAATGCACACCCTGTCATGTCTTATTGCTTACACACACACACACACACACACACACACACACTCACACTCTATGTTGGAAGGGTAAATGTTGTTACTAGGTTCTACTGTAGGCGTTTTTTGTCTGGCTCAGAAATGTTTTTGTTTCGGTGGACACCACTTTCATCTTTAGGTTAGATCACATGCACTCATTTATTGAATTATCTGTGGTATAATCATTTCCAACGTAGCAGTAGATCTTATAAATTGTGCCTGAGACTCAGCCATAATGAGCCCATGAGAAAGTGTAAGTGCAAAGATAACCTTGTTTCGAAATATTGAATGCTAGCTTATTTATTCTTAGTTTTGCTGTAATTTAAGTGTTTACCTTTGATCTCTTTAAGGGAGATTTGGAGGTCTGCATCATGTTAGAAACAATTCTGTTTGTGTGCTCTGTATATTATGAGGGAGAAAGAACAGTGTTTTTCAGTGAGTCTTGTTTACAGTTGGTGCACATTTTATTAAAGACATTCATCAGATCTAATGCATAGAGGGAATAAAAAAATCACATGCCCTGGATACTGATAATCATACCCAAACAGCAGAGAGAGGATTATCTGCATTTTAGATATAAATGATGGGCTGGTGATATGAAGATAGAAAATAGGTTTGAAGGTTTTTCCTCTTTTGTCTCTTACTCTTCAGCTTTGGCAAAAAGGCTTTTGATCTATTTTTCTTAATAACGCTAGCTTTGTGAAATATTTCAAATCCATAAAAGATTTCCAGTTTATTGTATATTTCAATTGTTAAATTGCTGTCTGCAAATAAAAAGATATGAATTGGTATTTATTTCAGAATCCTTTATTCAATCTGCATGCTAATAAATTATAGTTCCGTGGTGATTGTCTAGTTATTCATAGTTTAATTCCTAGAGGGTTTTGTAAGTTTTTTACCTACATTTATAAATTGGCAAGAAAAAAATCTGAAAATTTCATTTATTAAGAGATGTCACCTGACTGTGTATTAAATCTCTATAAATGCATGGTTAGATGCTGAATCTCATTTTCTTCCTCCCCAAATCCTACTTAGAGCCATTTCATAAGCATAATAATCCCCTCCAGGGTGTGCATCACAGGATTTTAATGTACTTCCCAGGGGCATAAGGACACTTGACCTTCGGCACCTTGCCTTTCTACATTTATTTATACATATTGGAATTACAATCCTTTGAGTCATGGCCTTATTTCCAAAGGCTCCACATCAAGTAAACAGAGACAATCACAGAATAACATGGTTACAGAACATTTACAGCAATACATTAGGTGCAACACTAGAAGTGTACCGACAGGGTTGTAATGGCAACAGTAGGTATACAAAATAATATGTTGGCCTAAACAAAGTGGTAGCTAGCCAATTAGAACAGAATGCAAGCAGTGCAAAGGTGTGGTGAGGTGGTAGCTGTCCCAGGGGGACATTGTCACAGTAGGAGAAAGACTGACTTCAGACCCAACAAGGTGGGTGAGCCCAACAGGCATGGGAACCCAACTGTTATACACACCTACAGCTGCGGGTGGAAAATATGTGGTTCCTGAGTGCAATTTTGAAATCCTTTTTTACATTTACATATTTTACAATTTTACATCCTTTGGGCGTGCATTAAAATCCTGTAATGCACACGCTGTCATGGCTTATTACTTTCTTGTTCTGGTCTATTATTTTCTAAGTACCAGGTTCTGAAAAGTACTTAAGACAATTTGATGCATACGCTGGCTATGATAAATAAAGTTTTATTTTGCAGTATTCTGCAAGACTAATTTTAGACTATGACCACCAGATACATGTGCAGTTGGCGGCAATGATATTGGTGGTTGTTGTGTCTGAATCTTAGAAAGGAAGAGGAGCTGTATGTAGTCACACTGATTTTGCCTGCATTTTAAATTCCCAGTCCTATTCTAAAGAGAAGCGAGGGTCTTACACTGGCCTGAGTTGTCTCATCACACTGTTTTCTGCAATATCAGTTGCAATGCTCCCTTAACCCTGCAGGACATCACTTACACATCTTGCCACCTACATATCTCCATAAGAAAAGCTGAGCTCTTCAGACGCTAAAGGCATTGTGGAAGTTAGGCAGGGTTCACAGCTGAAGCAGATGATTGGATGCAATATATGAGTATGTACTAACATAGAAGACATATTATAGGAAAACAGTGATGCCTTTAAACTACTGTAATAAACATATTTCTTTTTGTGTAACTCAGAATTAAGATTCTTTGAAAATGTCTTTTAATTTTTTTAAGTGTTTTAAAGTAACACAGAAAAGCAATATATATGTGCTTCAGTTTAATTAACATTAATTGGATTTTTACAGACTATTTATAAGGACAAGAAGACACTATCTGGAGCATTCAGTGGGATCTTTAGGATTTATAGGGAATACTGTATTGATGGATGGATTTTAGGTGGGTGGTATTTGAGCTGAATGAGCCTCTCTTTAAGTACTGATGAGAAATGGGACTAGTTGTTCATATTGGCTCCTATTGACTCAATCGATAGGCCATTAGGTCCGGACTTTCCTAGACTGGAGCTATTTACAGTAATGATACCAACTAACTTTGAGACATTGAGTGGAGCCAGTAGTTTGGTTCACTGCTCCAAATTGAACTGTGAGATGGAGAAGCTATTAATAAAATAACTCCAGTTATAGCAGATTTGAGGTGTCTTATTTGTATATAATGCTGTATTAAATTCCATATGTATATTGCTAATGTTTGGTTACATGCTATAACCTTGCCTTTTCAGCCCAGTTATAGCAGATTGGAGGTGCCACCTTTCTAAGAGCTGGGCACAGGCATTCTAGTACGGGTGACATCTTTACATTGCATGCCCACACTACTGCATGTGCGCCAACCTTGGGGCAGGGACCAGGAAAAATGAGAAAAACAGGTTCTGTGCACCGAGGAAGCCCTGCGTGCCTGTCCCAATCTACACCATCACCCCACTCTCTGCCAACCGGATCTGGACTCTGGGGTTGGGGAGGACAGCCCTCCCTCCCTGGCCCTACCACAGGGGCAAGTCATGAGGGAACAAGGAAGGTAAGACCTGGAGGGAGATGGTGGCTAGTCGGGGGGGGGGAGTCATGGTTGAAGAGCCAGCCAGCATCCCTGGAGCATAAAAAGCAGTACAGGGAAAAAGCGAAACTAACAAAAGTATCCTCTGGTAAGCTGTAATCACTGAAACATCATATTTAATAAAGAATATGCTGAAGTACAGAGTTACTGTTAAGAAACAGCTTATATAGGAATAAATGACTTATGGTGTAGTGCAGTTCTCCTTTAAAGAGTTAGTGTGCTGTCTAAAACTAATATTAGTTTTCAAAAGCAGTCTACTATTACTTTTTATATCTAAAGTACTTTTTTTCATTTCTCTTTGTTTAATTAGAATATTTTTTCCCTAATGCTAGTACGTGGGATGTGTGGAACAGCACTCTGCCTGGCAACTGATAATATCTAGCTGCATTCCTCCCATTGCACCATGAGGATTGTGACCTTACTGACAGTGATATCACAGTTGCTCAGGAAGAGCTACTCAGCAGCTACCAGATCAGTCACCTGTGATATCACTGTCAATGAGGTCACAGTGCTGATGATGTAGTTGGGAGATAGAGAAAAATAAGTCAGCTGCCAGGCAGAGTGTGATTCCACACCACCAGCATAAGACTATCAGGTGGAAAGCTTTCTAATGATCAAAAGGAAAAAGAAAAATGTTTAAAAAATAATAAGTTATAAGTGACTATTACTTAAAATGTGTAACATTTTCCTGTTTACTAATTTTGGTTGTGCTAACTCTTTAATGGGGAAAAGTAATGTTTTATAAGGGCTTTGTTAAAAATAAAAAAAAAATACATTGTATACTCCTAATCCATATTTTCTTTTGGTAGGGGAATAAACAATTATTTTACTTCAACTGAAAGTCCTTTTAAAAACATTAACTCTATTGGTTAAAGCTGCAGTACCTCCTCCTTTACTGTAGCACATTCTCTGCTAGAATTATGTGTAAAAATCCTTTTGATAAGAAGTAATATAGATACTTCCGTCTGTCTGTCTGTCTATCTATCTAATCCTTTTTTTGAACAGTGAGGCCTGTGGTGAGCAGCCTGGCAGTCATAGACCTTGTCTAGTGGGCTTATAGCCTACACTTTCTCCCTACCATGCAGAGACTTGATTTTTAAAATTTGCTCGTTCAAGCAAATGATGGAGTATCCTTGGAATGCCTTTCATTTTGACTTCCTGGGGTTATACATACTATTGCATTTACAAAAGACATGCAGCTCAGTTTGAAAATAACACAAAATGCATGCCTATCACAGACTTCATGGGGAGTGCTTCCAAATTGGACCATGTCTACTTCTAACAAGCATTTGTCAATTCCGAATGTTTGCTTGCTGGCATTGGCATTGGTAGTGTAGGAGTTAGAGAGATGCATAATAGGAATGACAGTGAAGTACTGAACTGAAGCCAACCCCATCACCACCCTGCAGAGACCGACAGGCATTGGGGTGTGCCTTTGGGTCATTAGGCATAACGGCCATGCCATTTCACCGCACCCTACCCTGCAGACACCGACAAGTGTCACGGTGTGCCTTGGGGTCTTTGGGCCTTATGCTCACCCCATTCCATAAGGAAATACGATGAGATGGGTGCAGTATAGGAGAATGGGGTGAACCTTGGGGCCAAAGAGTCCAAGGCACACCTCGATGCCTGTTACTGGCTGCAGGGTGTTGGTGGGGGTGGAATGGCATGAGCATTACAGGCGACAATCCCAAGTCACACCCCTGATGCCTGTCAGTCTCTTCAGGTTGGGGAGTTATGGCCAGAAACCCTAATGCCCCAGGCATTTGTTGGTATTTTCACTCCAAATTTTCAGCATGGTTTTTTTGTGACCCCCACCTCATGAACAGTGGCAACATCAGTTTGTTAGCCGAAAGCTGATTTTGCACAATGACTATGCCATTTGGCACCACAGGTGCAAAAACACATTTTGAACAGGATGTGAAAAATGACAGCTGTACTGCTCATGAGGAGGTGTAAAAAATGGCAATTTTGAAAATCTGGAGTGAAAATATAAAAAAACTGGTGAAGTCACAAGTGTGCATAGAAACTGCGCAATGCACACCCGTAACGTAATTAGTTTGGGGATTGTTTACAGCAGATTGTCAACACAGGCATTTTGGACCTCCGCTTATGAACAGTGTCACTGTGATTTTCTTAATCTGTCCTGAACACTGATTTCCTACAGCGAACACGCATTTCTGCACTGGAAGTGCGAAAACACATTTCAGCCAGGGTGTGAAAAATGACAGCTGTACTGTTCATAAGGAGGTGTGGGAAAATGCCAGTGCAGAAAATCTGGACTGAAAATATTACAAATTCGTGAACTTACGAGGGTGTGTGGAAACTGCGCAATGCACACTCGTAACACAGTCATTTTATGGACTTTTGTCACCAAATTTGCAACATAGACATTTTAAGACCTCTGCTCATGAACAGTGTCACTGTGATTTTCTTAATCTGTCCCGAACATTGATTTCACACACCGACCGTGCCATTGTGCGCCACATGCCTGAAAACACATTTTGGGTGAGATGTGAAAAATGGCAGCTGTACTACTCATAAGGAGGTGTAGTAAAATGGCAATGTTGAAAATCTGGAGTGAAAATATTACAAATTCGTGAAGTTACAAGCATGCATAGGAACTGCGCAACACACGCTCATAAAACAGTCATTTTGGGGAATTTTTTCACCAAATTTTCAACATAGGGTTTTGGGGGGCCCACCTCATGAACTGTGACACTGTCATTTTGTTACTTGGTCCCAAGAGGTGGTTCCACGTGGTGACTGTGAAATCACCTTTTGGGACTGAATAACAAATGACAGTGACTGAGTTCATGAGATGGGGCCCCAAGAACCCCATGTTGAAAATTTGGTGAAAAAATTCCCCAAAATGGCCGAGATATGCACCAAAGTTGAAAAAAAACCATTTATGTCATTATACAGCTTAGCAGCATTTTCTTCAGTTCGCGGTTGGCTTTGAAGAGTGCAGGCATGTTCCCGGTCCACTGAAGATCGTCGTGCTGGGCTCCGGAGGTAAGTATGGGGTTGGGGTGTGTGGGGAGGAGGGTGCGCAGAGGGTGGGCGTGGGTTGGAGGAGGGGGTAAGACAGTCAACGAGGGACCATTATTTTTTGATGTTTTTTTCTTCTTAGAAGACGACGCAAGACTTTTGCCATGCTGGGGTGGGCTCCCAGCATGGCAGCTGGAAGTTTATATTTTGGGGGGACAGTGGAGATGACGGGGGATTGGGCACCCCCATCAGCCATATGGATTTTTGCCATACTGGGGTGGGCTCCCAGCGTGGCAACTGGAAGTCAGCTTCTTTTTTGTGCGGGGGGTACAGTGGAGCAAAGGGGATTGGGCACCCTATCACCATATGGACTTTTGCCACGCTGGGGTGGGCTCCGAGCATGGCACCTGGAGTCTGTTTGGGGGCAGCTGAGCCAAGTGGGATTAGGCACCCCATCGCGGCATACGGTGTGTGGGAGCGGACACGCGGGTGGGCTCCCAGTGTGCTATGTAGGTGTTCATGGAGGGGGGGAAGAACTGTCTATGACAGTTCAGATGCAGTGCTGATGTGTAGGCAGTTTGGGGCAGTATGCAAATTGCCTACACGTTACCACCACTGATTGTGGCGGTGTTTTCCTCAGAACTGTATGCCACTGCATCTGAACAGCTGTCATAGACAGCTCAGACATTCATTGGCGCGGTGCAGCTGTGCCTGCAAAAGGGAGCAGGGCATTGGAAGTGGGGGAGGCACACCTATGAAAACTCATATGGTGGCATTGTTTCTTGCACATGCATGCAAGCAAACATAAAAACCATGCTGGGTGCATTTGTCTGCATTTCCACCATATCCTTATTTTCAGCCCTTTTACAATGACTTGTTTTATCCTGCACAGCTCCATTTTTAGAGTGGTTCAGATTTATTCTATTACAAAGCTGGGTGGACCAAGGCACAGGGAGGGCAGAGTGACTTGGTCAGCATGACATAGTGGTTAATTTGCTGTCATGGGATTCGAACCTCTGATCTGTTGCACAGGTCTGTGCTCTAACCAGTAGATCACACTGCCTTCTACTGCATGTGCCACCTGCATAGAAAATATTTTAGGCTTTGCATTGCCATGCAAGATTTTAAGGAAGTA
Organism: Neoceratodus forsteri; assembly: GCA_016271365.2. NCBI lineage: Eukaryota > Metazoa > Chordata > Ceratodontiformes > Ceratodontidae > Neoceratodus > Neoceratodus forsteri. The sequence continues at coordinate 256,764,727 of JADMNL010000025.1, forward strand.
ATGTCATTTTAATTTTTGCAAAGCTGGATGTCTAGCAACAAACTATTGTTGAGTTAAAAAAAGCTCAAGCAATGATGATCTTTGGCTGAAGATTCAAGTTTGATAAATGGAGGGACGTGCTGAGCATCCACTGCCTAGATGAGATTCCACTAAAAATACAGAGGTAAGTAAATACCTAGGCCTCCTATTTGACCCACTTCTGACCTTTGAAGAGCCTATAGTGGAAAATCAACAATGCCATAAATAAGAAACTTGTGCCCTCTACTGAGTAAACAGCTGTCTAACAACTGAGACCAAGAAAGTGGTTGCCACTCACATCCTGTTCCCAATACTCAGATATGGAGCTGTTATTTTGAGAGGGTCACTCCAAAAAGGAGCAAGAAAAATTAAGCACTACATACAGTAATGTCTACAGATTCATGCTTAATGCACCCAGGTTCACTTACCTCTGCCAACTGTACTCGCAAATGGGCATCCCACCCCCTGGAAAAGCAGGACATGCCTGTGGTACAAACAGATATTTCATGTAGTAAAAAATAAAGAACCAGAGACATTGTGGAGCCTCCTCCAAGTGTAAAAGGAAACACTATGACTTCCGCTCCACAGTTAACAGCGTTTTCTTTTTTGTGTAATGTTTTTACCTCCCCTCACGCTCCGGCATCCTCCTCTCCTTCAGGCCACCTACTGCTTCCATGCCTCAGCCGTCCTCTTCTGGAGCTCCTCCCACACACACATAACAGCTGACCCTCTATTGTCCCTGAAGTATCCCATCGCCGGGTGGGTCCCCCTCCTCCAAGGGTGAAGGCACCAGATGGTAGGGATCCCTGGAACACTATTTTTCCACAGTCTGGAGGCGCTGCTGTGGTGGAGGATGCTCCCAGAGGTTCCAGGGAACATGGAGTACGGAGGCCATCATCTGGTGGCGCCGAAGTTGTTTTTACAGCTTTCTGGTTGTCCCTCCTGCACCACTGCATGTAGTACTTCTGGTCTCCACTGGGGGCCACTACTAGGGCGGGGCTTCCCACCCAGCCTCCCCAGGAGAGGAGAGCAGTCCTTTGGATGCTCAATCCTCTCCTTCCCCAGCCAGCCCCCGGCGACCTGAGTCCGTTCCAGAACCCGGGTCGCCGGTGTGGTTCGAAGTGTGGCGTCCAGTGCCTCAGCCCTCTGCACCACTGGGCCGGCTAACAGTGTTTTCAATAGCCCCAGGGCAAAGACAAAAACTGGACAGTGTACTTTCTCATAGCAGGGGTCATGGTTATGGAACGAGCTCCCTCTCGGCACACAAAACAAGTCAAACTATGCTCAGTTTGAAAACTGTATTATAAAGTGCATAATGACCATCTCAACAATGTAGCTGTTTTCAAAATACAAATCAGAATGTTTAAACCATCTGTGTGATTTCCTTGCTGCCTTGTATATACCTCGAAATTGTTTAAATTTATGTTTTGTACTTTTTTCCCTGTATCCTCTGAGGTGTGGCTGAAAGAGGAATCTATGTTTCAGTCCACATTACTGGTAATAAATAAATCAATAAAATAAATAAGTAAATAAAAATAAAAAAGTTTACACACTGCACTTCTTTCAGAGAGTAGCTTTTAAAGTAAATCCTTCTTAACCAACCCAAACAATTATAATCTAGAAGATCATGACAGGGCAGTGCATAATGCAGTGCATACTACACACTGCTATATAACAATGCCTCTTGATGCATGTTGGACTAATAAACGTATATACGATAGCCAAGTAGACTTCAGTGTGGTTACTGACCTATGAATGACATTATGTGTTATCACAAATGTCTTGCTAAGTTGCATGAAATAATAAACAGTATTAGAATAACGTGCAACAGGTTATACAGAACACGATTGCTCTTATTTCTGAGTAACAGTAGCCATATTTTGAGGCTACATCTAATGTAGTAATGTGTGTGTGTACCCTTGTTACTATACATTGACAGCTGCAGGATTTCACTTTGAGGAGAAAACAGGTAAACTACAAAGTGGAGGAGCTTTACTTTTTCTTGTATTCTATTCCTTGGAGTTAGGAGTCATATCTACAACTTGCTAAATGATTTATTCCCTCTGCCTGCAGTATTAAACACTTTTGAGTGTTTTAGACAGGTGGATATAGAAATAGAACATGTGTTGAGTTCTAGTTAATTACTTGAAGTGAGAAGCTGACACGCTCAGTCTGACCTGAATACCTGAAAAGTCACCACAGTAGAACCAAAGGTCATACAAGGTAGTGTGTAGTCTAGTGGTTATAGCACTGAACTCTATGGTGTGAATCATACAGCTGCTACTGTCTCTCCTTGAGCAGTTCACTCAACCTTCTTAGGCATCAGCCCTCCCAACAGTAAGTAGTAGTATGACCACAATGAAAATAATACCTTGCATCTCAGTTTTTATGAAAGTAAATTAATCTAGGGTTCAGTAAACCTCATTTTTTTCCTTTTGTGTAGAAATTAAAGCGGTCATTTGCTTGAGTTTCCAAGAGCTGGAAGTGGTACTAATAAACCAAATTAAGGTCTGTTACATTAGGATCTTATGTTGATAGATTCACAAGCCTGTTGCACAGGAAGTAAAATGTTACTGTGTTGCTTGCATGCATGTGCAAGAAACACATTGCGTCAGCTTCCTTCACAAGCGGGTTGTGGAGGCGTTGCAGTGTTGTGCTGAATGGCAGCAGTCCGTCCTGGGGCTGGTCTCTGCTGTGGTGAATAGAGGAGCATGCTGTAGATGACGGCAGTTAATGAGCATGCCACTATGATCAAAGAAACTGGTTGCTGCAATCAGGCAGCGCCCCATCACTACGCAGTTAACTGTTTTTCCTATGGGCATCCCTGACTGCAGCAGCCAATTACAGCTGCATTGTGTGGTGTTCCCATGGGGATGGCTTCTCCATCGGCCTCTCACAGTCCCCACGAAGCAAACAGAAAGTTGCTGCCCACTGTTCAGTGTGCCTTCCTGGTTAAACATTTCAATAAATAAAAGAAAAGCCAATGGGGGTTGCCCAATTTCTCTGTTGGCATGCACCCTACCCAGTTAATTTGCCAACGAGGTAGCCCAATCCCTGTCGGTATGAAGCGCCCCCCCCATTTGTTGTGTGCCGAGTGGGTGCCAAATACCCTCAGCTAATGTGCACTCCCCTCCAAGCACAAGCACTGTGTATGGCCGACGAGGTGCCCAATCCCCATCGGCTTCAGCACCTCCCCCAAAAAAGAAGCACCCAGGTGTGCCAACATGCTGGGACCCCACCCCAGCATGCAAAAAAGCATCCCACGATGTCTATATATTTTTAAAACCTGTAAAAATAGAAAACGGTCCCTCTTGGCCTTTCATACCCCCTCCCCCAACCCGCATCCACCACTGCTTCCACCTCCCCACACCCCTCCTCCATACTTACCTCCAGAGCCCGGTGATGATCTTGATGGACTAGGAACACGTCTCGCTCTTTAAAGCCGACCGCAAACTGAAGAAATACCCGGTAAGCTGTATAATGGCATAAATTGTTTTTCAACTAGGGTGGATATCTCGGGCATTTTTGGGAATTTTTCACCAAATTTTCAACATGGGGTTCTTGGGACCCCACCTCATGAACTCAGTCACAGTCATGTCATTATTCAGTCCGAAACATGATTTCGTGGTCACTGCGTGGAACCACCTTTTGGGACTGAGTAATGAAACAACAGTGTCATAGTTCATGAGGCAGGCCCCCAAAAACCCTATGTTGAAAATTTGGTGAAAAAATTCCCCAAAATGACTGTTTTACGAGCATGCATTGCACAGTTCCTGCGCATGCTGGTAACTTCGAGAATTTTTAATATTTTCACTCCAGATTTTTAACGTTACCATTTGACCACACGTCCTTATGAACAGTGCAGCTGTCATTTTTCACATTTCATCCAAAATGTGTTTTTGCACATGTAGCACACAATGGCGCGGTCGGTCTGCGAAATCAATGTTTGGGACAGAATAAGAAAATCTCAGTGACATTGTTCATGAGCAGAGGTCTTAAAATGCTAATGTTGAAAATTTGGTGACAAAAGTCCGTAAAAAGACTGTGTTACGAGCGTGCATTGCGCAGTTTCCACGCACCCTTGTAACTTCACGAAGTTGTAATATTTTCACTCAGATTTTCAACATTGGCATTTTTCCCCACCTCCTAATGAACAGCACAACTGTCATTTTTCACATCCTGACCAAAATGTATTTTCTTACATCCGGCGCAGAATAGCACAGTCGCTTTGGGAAATCAACGTTCGGGACAGATTAAGAAAATCACAGTGAAACTGTTCATGAGTGGAATCCCAAAATGCCTATGTTGAAAGTCTGGTGTAAAAAATCCCCACAATAATTACATTATGGGTGTGCGTTGTGCAGTTTCTACATACGCTCGTGACTTCACTAGTTTTTTTTTAATTTTTACTCCAGATTTTCAACATTACCATTTTTTTTACACCTCCTCATGAACAGTACAGCTGTCATTTTTCACATCCTGTTCAAAATGTGCTTTCACACCTGTGGCGCCAAATGGCTCAGTTGCTGTGCAAAATCACCTTTCGCCTAACGAACTGATAGTGTCACTATTCATACGGTGGGGTCACAGAAAACCCATGTTGAAAACTTGGAGTAAAAATACCAAGAACGTGCAGGGTGTCAGGGTTTCTGACCATAACGCCCTACCCTGTAGGGACTGACAGGCGTCAGGGGTGTGACTTGGGATTGTCAACAATAATGCTCACACCATTCCACCTCCACCCCCACCCTGCAGCCAGTGACAGGCATTGAGGTGCACCCTGAACTCTTTGGCCCCAGAGTTCACCCCATTCTCCTATATTATGGTCAGACTGGATGGGCCTTGTGGTCCTTATCTGCTGTCAACTTCTAATGTTTCTGTGTTCTATACTGCACCCATTTTAGCATATTTCCTTATGGAATGAGGTGAATGTAAAGCCCGAACACCCAAGGCACACCTCAACACTTGTCAGTGTCTACAGGGTAGGGTGAGGTGAAATGTCTTGACTGTTATGGGCAATGACCTAAAGGCACACCCCAGTGCCTATCCATCTCTGCAGGGTGAGGGTGAAGTTGGCGTCAGTTCAGTACTTCACTGCCATTCCTATACTGCATCTAACTCCTGCACTTCCACTGCTAGTGCCAACAAGTAACCATTCGGCATTGACAAATGCTTGTGTTTATGTTAAATTCATCCTCTGTCACCTATTCTGTGGCTGTTCTATGAGATAGACAGAGTGTGGTGAAGGAACAATGACCCCTAGTGGATGTTTTATTTCAGTTCTATTATTGAATTATCTTACTGAATTTATCACTTTGGTGACTGTTATTACCCCCCCCAAGGGCGTATGAGTCTGGTCACCCCAAGATGCATGGGCTAATGGACTTACAAGATGTAGGGTAAAGGCCCCCCTATCAGGTGCAGTGATTGCCCCCCGGTACATGGACTGGCCCATCATTCTCCAAGTAGTGTGTTCTGGTTCCCACACCAGCATCAGGGTACTAATCTAGCCCAGTGTCATTGTACTGGATCCCCACCCCCATGTACAATATACTGGTTTCATCTCCCCCTCGTGCGCATGCTTCTAGTCCACCAGGCACATGGTACAGGGCCCCCCATGTTCAGGGTGCTGTCCCTCCCCATGTGGGGTTGCTGTTCCCCCCCCCAAATGCAGGGTTCTGGTCACTTCCTAGGGGCAGGGCACTGTTCCCCCACATGTGCATGGTAGCGGTCCAACCACATGAGCAGCGTAGTACTCTCCCCCCTCAGTACTGGTACCAGTCCCCCAATGTGATGGGTATTCAGCCCCCTCAGGTGTATGGGTCTGGTCACCCCCCCAGGTGCATGGGTAAATGATCCCCTAAGATGCAGAGTACTGGCCGCCCTCCCCAGGTTCAGAGACTGGCCAATCATCCCTCAAGTAGTGTGTATTGGTCCCAACCCCCATTGTCAGGCTACTGCCCCCCCACCATGTACTGTGTACTAGCTCCCTGCTCAGTGTCAGTGAACTGGTCCCCCCACCCTCATGTGCAGCACACTGGTTCCCTCCTCCCTTCTCCCCATGTGCATGGTTCTAGTCTCCCCCAACAGTGCATGATACTAGGCCCTTCCCCCACTGCCTCATGTTCAGTGTACTGTCCCAACCCACCTCCCCACAGGTGCTGGTATCTGCCATCCCCCCAGGTGCAGGGTTCTGGGTCAGCCCAATGAGCAGGGTATTGTTCTCCCCTTCCATATGTACTGGTAATGGTCCCCCCAAGGTGACAGGTACCCCTCCCCAGGTGCATAGGTGTCTGGTGACAACCCCCAGGTGCACTGGAAAATTGCCCCTTGTGATGCAGGGTACTGGCTGTGATGTGGACAGCCAGTTCTGAGTGCTGTATCATTTTTTTTAATATAAAACTATATTACTGATTGTCTCAGCTGAGAAATCTGGTGCTCTTGGAATGATCTCACTCATCCCCCCCCCTCAGGTTTCAGCTGAAAGATGAAAACCATGAGAAATGCTGAAACAGCATGTGAGATCTCACACACACACACACACATATACACACACACACACACACACACACACACACACACACACACACAGGTTTTAGATACCAGCTGTTACATGGAAGGCCAGAAGATAATTACAGACCAGGCCTTAATCAAGGATCTCCTATTTTTAAGTTAATTATAGGTTTAGCTGCTAAAAAGGAAATCGGCATCCCTTTTATGATGTTGCAAGAGGAGGAAGCCAGGTTTAGTAAACTGGTGCGAAATCATAAATGCTGATGTCTGTATGAGAGGGGAAACTGATCAATAGATCAAAGAATTGTCATTTGAAGGACATGAGTCATGCTGAGGATTGCAGAATTTAATACTTGAAAAAAAAGACATCCTGTTTTATATAGATATATTTTTTTTATATATTCTGACATGGAGGAGCTAGGTGACCTCATGTAAAATAGGTGGAGAAAACCAGCTTTTAAAACATTATTCTTTTTTCCTTCAGGGACACTTTTATCTAGACTCTGACAAAGAAACATCTTTGGAGCACTTTAAGCAGGTATAGAGAGAGACGAATCTAAGTACGGTAGTAAGAATTGCCCTGTTTAAAAACCTTGTTCTTTTATAAGATTTGTATGTCTTGTGATATAATAGTTCTGTATTTTGTATTTTACATATTTTTACCTATTTTAGTAAAACTCTTTTTAGAGCATAGTTGGTCTGTCTTTGAATTTCTTTCATTTGTAAGAAAAGTATATATGGTTATAGGCAGACACTAGGCATAAGCTTGAATGGTGATACCAAACTGGAAAGAGAAGCATTTTAAATATGAGGTCTTTATTAAAGGTTTTTAAGGGTTCATTTCTGTACACCTAGTTAGGTGCCCATAGGCAAAGATATCTGGCCCCCCGGAGACAGAATTATCTGAGCTTGTGCATTGGGTACGCTAACAAGAGGTTCACAGTTTGAATCCCTCCAAGACTTGAGACCAAAGGTTGATTCAAACTCACAAAACAGACAAGTGGGTTACCTTGTTCTGTTAAACTGTTCAGAAGACTGTACTTGGAGGTTGGCACTTTGGGAGTAGAGGGCCTGACCTACTTAGTGGGTTTGTGACAGATTGGTTGGCAGCGGTGGCATAATTTTGGTATCACAAGCTTTTATTGTTCTGTGTCAGCTTGAGACCATAAGCTCACTTGCAAAGAAAGAAAAAGGCAGAGTTTTATTTTAAAAAGGAAACAGAACTATACCACTTGGCATACAGTCAAGTTCCTACCCATTTTTTTTTTTTCCAAAGTGCAAGTCAGAGTAGCCGTAGTCAGGGAAGAAGATGGCTTCTGACTACAGCAGGCACACTGTAGATTACTTGAAGCAGTTGTGCGGGGACAGAGGAGTCCCGTTCGAGGTGACAACCAAAAAGCAGAACCTCATAGATGTCCTGATGGTAGCAGATACCCAGAGCAGCGAGTCACGGACCGTGACTGGAAAGGACCAAACCTCAAGTGTTGCAGGGCTAGCAGCCAGTGCTGTGTCCAGGTCCGGTGAGGGGGACAGCAGGGCCACTGTCAGTGAAGGGCCACAGCAGCAGGGAAAGGTCACCAGTATCCTGAATCCACAGGTACTCAGGTTGCAAATTGAGTTGCACAGATTGAAGCTGGAGTTCCAGGAGAAGAGGGAGTGAGAGAAGTGAGAGGCAGAGAGGGAACAGCAGGAGGCAGACCGTGCGGAGTGTGAGCACCAGCGAGCTGCAGAGGAGAAGGTAGCATGAGAATGCCAAGAGGCAGAGCGGGAATGCCAAGAGGCAGAGCAACAACAGAGGAAGGCAGATCATGAGAAGTGTGAGCGCCAGAGAGCTGCAGAGGGGGGGAAGAGAGAGGAGCACCAGTGGCAACGTGAACTGGAGAAGCTACGACTCCAACCAGTGGCACCAGAGCAGGTAAGTGGCTTGGTTTTAACTGGGACTGCACTGCAGGACTGGGTTACAAATTGAATTCCAAATCAAAAGCTGAATTTAAAGAGGGGGAGGATATGGATGCCTTTTTAAATTCTTTTGAAAAAGTTTGTATTCAGGCTAAAATTCCTAGAGAGTCCTGGAGCTTCCAGCTATCCCCGCTACTTACCGGGAAAGCTCGGGATGCATTGGGTCAAATGGACAATGAGGACAGTAATAATTACAGCAAACTAAAAGCTGCACTGTTAAAAAAGTTTGAATTAACTGCTGAATCATACAGAGCTAAATTCTGTAAGCTCAGGAGAAGCTCTGGTATGAGCTATGAGGAGCTAGCCACGAAACAACATCAGTTTTTAAAACGTTGGTGGGAAGGAATTGAGGCAAACTCTGTTGATAAAATTGAAAATGTGATTTATTAGAACAGTTTTATTGGGCATGCCCAGCAGAGCTAAAAACCTGGCTAGAGGACCGAGATCCAAAAACAGTGCAAGAGGCTGCTGAACTCTTGAACCGCTATGCCAAGAGCAGACCTGCTCTGAGAGCAAATGAGTGAGGCGTGGCAGCACAGAAAGGAAAACACACCTTCAGGGCAGCTAAAACCCTCACTGCCTCCACCAAAACCAGTTAGCCCCAGGTTTCAGAGAAAAGATTTCTCTGACAGAAGAAATGAATGTTGGTTGTGTAAAGAAACTGGGCATATTGCCAGACAGTGTCCCAAAAAGATGAGCAATAATGCACAACAGGGTGCTAGAAAAGAAGTGGGTTGTTTGTGTGTCCCTGGAAGCATGCCAGTGAACATGAGGGAACACATGCACTCAGTCATGGTGAATGGTGTACAGACGCAAGGGTTAAGGGACACAGGGGCATCCCTGACCTTGGTAAAGGGGGATCTGGTACAGACTGGTCAGCTTATACCCAATAAATTCGTCACTGTACAGGACTTCATTGGTGAGGTGAAAACATTGCCCCTCACTAGTGTTCTCTTAGACTGGGGTGAAACAGGGGGAACTGTACAACAGGTGGCTGTAGCCAAAACATTAGCAATGGATGTGATCCTGAGCAGCAATCTAAAACAGGAGATGGTATGTGCAGTTACCCTTAACCAAGCGGCAAGGGAAAATTGTAGTTCCCTGAACCCCACAGAAGCCATGTGGAAATCACTGAGAGGCTGGTTCCACAGCCTGTGTCTCCTGATATGGAGATTAATGAAGAGGGGGTAGAAATTTCCCCAGTAGCAAGTAACTCACAGCTACAGAGGGTTACTCTGAAGAGGGAAGGGTGACCCATTGTCAGAGGGTTGGGATTGACAGTGATCCTGAAGGCCCTGAAGCTAGTGCTAGGGACCCTGGTTTAGCGATTGAAGGGGACTGGTCCCATGCCTTGGGAATGTGTGAGGGGTTTGCAGCAGCTCAGAGAAGTGACCCTAGTTTAAAGAAGCTGAGGGCTTGGGCAGACTCGGATGGCACACAGGGAGGTGACGGCAGACATAAGGTTTATTGAGAAAATGGACTTATGTATACTCAGGCAGTACAGACAGAGGAAGGGATGCTAGGCAGGCAGCTTGTCGTACCCCAGGGGTATCGTGAGCAGTTGCTCAAGATTGTACATGATATTCCCTTGTCTGATCATCTGGGAATCACGTGCACAATGCAGCAGTTGGCTTAGAATTTCTACTGGCCTAACTTCACCCAGCAGGTGAAGGAGTATTGCAGGTCTTGTCACCGGTGCCAAGAAATAGGGAAGGTGGGCAAGAAAGCCCAAGCTTCTGATTCCATTGCCCATAGTGGAGGAGCTATTCCAGAGGGTGGGAATGGATATTGTGAGCCTTTAAATACCCCCAGCTCCTCAGGAAGAATTCATCCTGACTGTGGTGGATTATGCCACCGGTGCCCAAGTCAGTTGCCCTATCCTCACCGAGACGGACAAAGTGGCAGATGCCATGCTTCAGATTTTCTCCCTTGCTGGGTTTCCGCAGGAGGTAATCACCGATTGAGGGGGTTCCTTCATGTCGGACCTGATGAAATGTTTATGGGAGAAGTGTGGGGTGGTGCAGAGATGCACAACACCGTATCACCCACAAGCCAATGGACTTGTGGAAAGATTCAATGGTACCCTAAAGACAATGCTCCAGGCATTTGCTGAGCAGCATGGGAGGGACTGGGAGAAATACCTTCCCCACCTGTTGTTTGCATATAGGGAGGTGCCCCAAGAGTCAACAGGATTTTCCCCCTTCGAACTCTTATATTGACGCCGGGCACGTGGGCCTCTAGACTTGATCTGGGAGGACTGGGAAGGCAAGCACGCCACTCTGGAAACTCCCTTTGTGGATTCACGTCCTTAGGTTTAGGGAAGGCTGGGAAAGACTTGCCAGGGGACACCCCAGGCAGCCTGGCAGCTGCCCAACAGAAACAAAAAGTGTGGTATGACCAGAGCCAAAGCTCGCTCATACATGGTGGGGTCAGGAAGTCATGGTCCTTATTCTACTCTGGAAAGACAAGCTGCAAGCTGAGTGAGGCAGGACCGTACAAAGTAGTTAGGAAGGTAAATGGCGTGAACTACATTGTAGAGTTACCTGACCGAAGACAGACAGAAAGGATGTACCATGTCAACATGATGAAACCATATGCAAATAGGCTGACATGGTGTTTACAGTGTGTAGTCATGCGGAGGGGCGGATGAAGGAGACCCCCTTCTGGACTTGCTGGAAGACAGTAAGTGAGTCCTCTGTGGAGGCAATAAAATTGTCTCCCCAGCTAGCCCGGACCAGATCCAGAAAGTAAGGAGGTTTAGCAGACTTTGCCCCTTGTTTAGCACAAGCATGGACTAACCCCTTGAGCATACGATATGGAGACAGGGACCCAGCGTCACGGCGGACAGAATATCAGGAGTCAGAGGCTGTCCAAAAGGACATTAGGAGGGAAGTGGAGGAGATGCTGGATTTAGAGGTAATCCAGAGATCCCACAGTCCCTGGGCCACATCCGTAGTCCTTGTACCCAAGCCAGATGGTTCAACTTGTTTCTGTGTGGACTATCATGGACTGAATGCAGTCATGAAGTCAGATGCCCCCCCCGATACCCTGGACGGATGAACTCCTTGACAAGTTGTAAGGGGCGACCTACCTTACGACCATTGACCTGACAAAGGGGTATTGGCAGGTAGCATTGACAGACAGAGCTAGGGAGAGTTCAGCCTTCATTACTCCGATAGGCTTATTTGAGTTTCAAAGTAATGCCTTTTGGAATGAAGAATGCCCCGGCCACTTTCCAAAGGTTGGTGAACCAGGTGTTAAATGGTGCTGAGGAGTATGCTGTGGCGTACCTGGATGACATTGCCATCTTTAGTACCAGCTGGGAGGAGCACCTATCCCACCTTAGGGAAGTGCTGGGCAGGATACAGAGGGCCGGGCTCACTTTCAAAGCCGGGAAGTGCCAGGTGGCCATGGGAGAAGTGGCATACCTCGGACATGTGGTAGGCCAGGGACAGCTCTGTTCTAACCAAATAAAAATAGAGGTGATCCAGGCATGGCCCAGACCAGAAACACAGAAGCAGGTCAGGAGTTATCTAGGGACAGCGTGGTACTACAGAAAATTTTTACCCAATTATAGTGCCCTAGCTGTTCCCCTATCTGACCTGACAAAGAAAAGGATGCCAAAGAAAATTACCTGGAGCCTGGTCTGTGAGGAAGCCTTTTCCAAACTAAAGGAGGCACTGTGCAGTGCTCCTGTTTTGACAAGTCCTGACTATAGCAAAACCTTTATAGTTTAGACTGACGCTTCAGATGTGGGTATTGGGGCAGTACTGAGTCAGACATCCAGCTAAGGGACAGATCACCCAGTAGTGTACCTGAGTAGGAAGTTACTTCCCAAGGAACAAGCATACTCCACGGTGGAAAAGGAGTGTCTTGCCATAGTGTGGGCCCTAAAGAAGCTAGAGCCATATTTGTATGGGCAGCATTTTGTGGTGCAGACTGACCACAACCCCCTGGTTTGGCTGATGCAGATGGGGAAAAACAATGGCAGATTGCTAAGATGGAGTCTTGCTTTACAAGGGTATGATCTGAAAATCATACATAGGGCTGGAAAACAAAACCAGAACTCAGATGGCCTGGCTTGTCTCTTTGAGAAGTGAACTGATTTGGGAAGCTCATCCCATGCAAGGGTTAGAATCCCCAAATTCAGTCTAGTTGGGGAGGATTGTGATGTGGACAGCCAGTTCTGAGTGCTGTATCATTTTTTTTAAACATAAAACTGCATTACTGATTGTCTCAGCTGAGAAATCTGGTGCTCTTGGAATGATCTCACTCTTCCCCCCCCCCAGGTTTCAGCTGAAAGATGAAAGCCATGAGAAATGCTGAAACAGCATGTGAGATCACACACACACACACACACACACACACAGGTTTTAGATACCAGCTGTTACGTGGAAGGCCAGAAGCTAATTATAGACCAGGCCTTAATCAAGGATCTCTTATTTTTAAGTTAATTATAGATTTAGATGTTAAAAGGGAAATCAGCATCCCTTTTATGATGTTGCAAGAGGAGGAAGCCAGGTTTAGTAAACTGGTGCGAAATCATAAATGCTGATGTCTGTGAGAGAGGGGAAACTGATCAATAGATCAAAGAATTGTCATTTGAAGGACATGAGTCATGCTGAGGATTGCAGAATTTAATACTTGAAAAAGACATCAGTTTTATATAGATTTTTTATATATTCTGACAGGGAGGGCTAGGTGACCTGCATGCAAAATAGAGTGGAAAACCAGCTTTTAAAACATTATTCTGTTTTCCTTCAGGGACACTTTTATCTAGACTCTGACAAAGAAGCATCTTTTTTAGCACTTTAAGCAAGTATTAGAGAGACGAATCTAAGTACGGTAGTAAGAATTGCACTGTTTAAAAACCTTGTTCTTTTATAAGATTTGTATGTCTTGTGATATAATAGTTTTGTATTTTGTGATTTACATATTTTTACCTATTTTAGTAAAACTCTTTTTAGAGCATAGTTGGTCTGTCTTTGAATTTCTTTCATTTGTAAGAAAAGTATATATGGTTATAGCAGACACTAGGCATAAGCTTGAATGGTGATACCAAACTGGAAAGAGAAAATTAAATCTGAGGTCTTTATTAAAGTTTTTAAGGGTTCATTTCTGTACACCTGGTTAGATGCCCATAGGAAAAGATATCTGGCCCCCCGAAGACAGAATTATCTGAGCCTATGCATTAGGTACAGTATGCTAACAAGAGGTTCACAGTTTGAATCCCTCCAAGACTTGAGACCAAAGGTTGATTCAAACTCACAAAACAGACAAGTGGGTTACCTTGTTCTGTTAAACTGTTCACAAGACTATGCTTGGAGGTTGGCACTTTGGGAGCAGAGGGCCTGACCTGCTGAGTGGGTGTGTGACCCTGGCATCCCATTAGGGAAAGTGATTGAACCCCCACCCCCCCAGTTTCCCATCATCCCCCAAGTAGTGTGTACTGGTCCCACCCCGTGTCGAGTTACTGGCACCCCTCCTCCACCCACTTGCAGTGTGCTAGTTACCCCCCCACTCTCCACATGTGCATGGTTCTGGTCCCCAGGTCCATGGTAGTCAGCCCTTCCCTAACCCCCATGTTTGGGGTACTGTCACCCCACCTTCCACAGGTGTTGCTATCATCCCTCCTCAGATTCAGGATTCTGGTTCAATCTAACTAGCAGTGTATTGCCCCCCTCCCCATGTTTTGGTAGCCCAGCCCCCAAGGTGATGGGTACTTGCCCCCACCCATTGGGTGAAAGTATCTGGTCAACCCCCAGTTGCATGGGGAAATGGTCAGCCAAGATGCATGGAACTGGCCCCCATTAGGGGCAATGTTTGGTCCCCCAGTTTCCCATCATCCTCCAATGAGTGTCTACTGGTTCCTACCTCAGTGTTGTCAATCAATCAAAATTTTAGTTGTAAAAAGCGCCTTTCTGCAACCAAGGCGCTTGTACATAAAATGGGCATCATAAAACATTATAAAAATAGTAACATCATTAATCAATAAAACCCAACGGTTTAAACTATATAAATTACAGAGGCAGCCTAAAAGCTACTATAAGTCAGGCTAAATAACTGTGCTTTCAATGTGATTTTAAAACTCTGGGCAGTCAGGCAGTCTTGCACCCGGCGAGGTAGAGAATTCCACGGGGTTGGGGCCACAAAACTAAAAGACATCTTTGACCAGATGTCTTTAAACGGACCCTGGGCATCTCTAGCAATCCCTCATCGGTGGATCGGAGAGGGCAGTAAGGGCGAAGGAGATCTTGCAAGTAACTAGTTCCCTGATCACACAGGGCTTTATACGTCAGCAAACTGACCTTGAAGGTGATCCACCACTGTACTGGCAGCCAGTGCAGTCCGTGGAGCACAGGCATTATATGACTGGTCCTAGAAGAACCTGTCAGTAGACTGGCTGCCGCATTCTGCACTAGCTGCAGGTGGTGGATATCAACCCCTGGTAGCCCTAGGTAAAGGGAGTTGCAGTAGTCAAGGTGGGAGGTAACAAAGGCGTGGACCAAAGTTGGAAGATCGTCGGGAGGAATCAAATGTTTCACCCGGGCAATATTCCTCAGATGGTAAAAAGAGGTTTTGACTACTGCCACCACCTGAGATGTCATGGTTAGGCCACTGTCAAAAATAATGCCCAGGTTCCACACCCAGTCTGAGGCAGTCAACTGTACACCCCCAAGCCACAACCCAGAGGGTAATCCTGCCGACATACCCACCTCTCGATGATCTGAGTCCACAACCAGCACCTCAGTTTTAGTTGGGTTCAACCTAAGCCAACTTGCACTCATCCAGTCTTGGATCTCGGCTAGACAGTTGTTGAACACTGAGAGGAACACATCCTGATCAGGTACAAAGGACATGTACAGCTGAGTATCATCTGCATAGCAGTGAAAACTCAAACCATACCACCTAATGATCTCTCCCAAAGGCAGCATATACACTGCAAACAACATGGGAGACAGAATGGAACCCTGCGGTACCCCACAGTACAGGGGGAGAGGGGCTGAGGAATAAATCCCAGACTCCACTCTCTGAGTCCTACCCTCGAGGAAAGATCAAAACCATCGGAGGACTGTACCAGACAGTCCACAGATGAACCACAGGCGTTCCAACAGTATCCCATGGT
Organism: Neoceratodus forsteri; assembly: GCA_016271365.2. NCBI lineage: Eukaryota > Metazoa > Chordata > Ceratodontiformes > Ceratodontidae > Neoceratodus > Neoceratodus forsteri. The sequence goes on from JADMNL010000025.1 coordinate 256,780,343, forward strand.
CAACAGTGTCAAATGCTGCAGAGAGACCGGAAAGGGCCAAAATGGAATGGGTCCTACAATCTCTTGCTATCAGGAGGTAATTTAGTACCCAAGTAAGGGCCGTCTCAGTGCTATGTCTCTTCCTAAATCCTGACTGGAGAGAATCATAGACTTTGTGGCTGGTCAAATGGTTATCCAACTGTGACGCAACCACATTCTCAATAACCTTACCCACAAAGGGCAGGTTGGAGACAGGTCTGTAGTTCGCCAAACAGTCTGGGTCCAAGGAGAGTTTTTTAAGGAGGGGACGAACAACTTTCTCCTTCAGGGGATCCGGAAAGATTCCCCTCTCCAATGACCTGTAGACTATTTCGGCAAGAACCAGGCTAGATTTCTCTACACATCCTACTAGGAGGCGTGTGGGGCTAGGATCCAAACAACAACAAGTTGGTTGCAATGTCTGGATGACCATCACAATGTCAGCGATTGTAGGTCGGCAAAAGTCAGATCAAGTAAACTGAGGGCCTGACATCTCCTGCCGACCACTGCAGCTCCCATTAGAGGGGGCCAGACAGATGCCAGATATGATTGTGGTAACCTTATTTGTGAAGAATTGGGCAAACTCATCATGCCGTTCTTGTGAAAAAGCTCCCACAGGCTGAAGACAGATTGGATTGCACAATCTGTCCACAGTCTGGAAGAGCTGAGCTGGTCAATTCTGTGCAGCAGCAATCTCCCTGGACAGGAATTCTGCCTTCTTACGGGTGATTGCTGATTGATAGACCACATAATGGTCCATTAATCTAAGCCTGTCACATTCCAGACCCAACTTCCGCCAGCTCCTCTCTAGCCTTTGTCCCACTCTCTTCAACTCCTTCAAGGTCTCATCAAACCAAGGAGACCCTGAATGAAGAGTGAGGGGATGAACACGAACTGGAGCTATGGAATCCAGGGCTGCCACCACCGCTTTATTATAGGCAAGTACTAGATCCCTTGGATCTGTGCATTCACCCTGTATACCTGATAGATCCAACACTGCTATTAGGTCATCTAGGGTAACATACCCTCAAAGGAGGTACTGGACCATTTCAGTGAGGGGCAGGGCTACTGGGAGAGCCGCGAAACTGAACCGATGGTGTGATGGTCAAACCGCAGCGGGCTCCACCACCAAATTAACTATCTTCCATCCCGGGAGGAGCACCAGGTCAATAGTGACCACCAATATGGGTCGAGGGTAACCCCAGCCTGTGTAGGCCAGCGAACTCATTAGCTGGACAAAGTCATGTTACTGGCACCCCCACTAACAGTGTACTGGTTACCCCTCTCCATGTACGGTTCTGGTCCACCAGGTGCGTGTGCCTGGACCTTCTAATCCCCCATGTTCAGAGTACTGTCCCACCCCCACCTCCCCATATGGAGCTGCTATTGGTCCCCTCACACCCTCAATGCATGGTTCTGGTCACCTCCCAGGTGCTGGGCACTGGTTCCTTCACGTGTGCATAGTGGTTGTCCACCCCCACGATCAGCGTATTGGTCTCCCCACCCCCGGTACTGGTACCGGTCCCCCCAATGTGATGGGTATTAGACCCCCCCCCAGGTGTAGGGGTCTGGTCACCCTCCCAGGTGCATGGGGAAATGGTCCAACAAGATGCAGGGCACTGGCCCCCAATCGGGGCAGTGATTGGTCTCCCCCCTCCTCCAGGTTCAGAGACTGGCCAATCATCCCTCAAGTAGCATGTACTGGTCTCAACCCCATTGTCAGGCTACTGCCCCCATCGTGTACTGTGTACTGGTTCCCTGCTCAGTGCCAGTGAACTGGTCCCTCACACCTCATGTACAACACACTGGTTCCCCCTCCCTCTCCCCATGTGCATGGTTCTGCCCCCAGGCCCTCATGTTCGGGTACTGTTCCACCTCACCTCCCCAAAGGTGCTAGCATCTGCCACCCCCCAGATACAGGGTTCTGGATCAGCCCAACAAGCGATCACGAGGTACTGGCCCCCATTAGGGAAAGTGATTGGTCCCCTCCCCAGTTTCCCATCATCCCACAGTAGTGTGTACTGGTCCCCATCCCAGTGTCAGGCCTAGACCCCACCCACTTGCAGTGTTCTGGTTACCCTCCTCACTTCCTCCATGTGCATGGTTCTGATTCCAAGGTGCATGATGCTTGGCCATTCCCAGCCCCCCATGTAAGTAATTGCTGTCCACCACCTCCCCACAGGTTTTGGTGTCAGTCCTTTCCCTTAGATGGGATTCTGGTTCAATCCAACTAACAGTGTTGCTTCCCCTTCCCCAATGTTACGCCCCAAGGTGATGGGTGCTCGCCCCACCCACTGGGTGTAAGTGCCTGGTCAACCCCCAGGTGCACGAGGAAATGGTCAGCCAAGATGCATGGTACTGGCCTCCCATTAGGGGCAGTGTTTGGTCCCCCTCCCCCTGTTTCCCATCATCCTCCAATTAGTGTATTCCCTCCCCAGTATGATGTTACTGGTACCCCCACCCCCACCCCCACTAATGGTGTACTGGGTTAGCACCCCCTTCCCTCTATGTGCCATGCTTCTGGTCCACTAGGTTCATGGTGCTTGCCCTTCCCATTCCCCCATATTCAGGTACTGTCCCATCCATCCCGTCTTCCCATATGGGGTTTCTGTATGGTCCCCTCTCCCCCAATGCATGGTCCTGGTCATCTCCCAGTGCTGGGCACTGGTTCCCCACATGTGAATGATGTTGTCCAACCCCGATCAGCATATTGCTCTCCCCCAGTACTGGTACCGGTCCCCTGAATATGATGGGTTCTTGGCCCCCTCAGGTGTAGGGATCTGGTCACTCCCCCAGGTGCATGGGGAAAGGGTCCCCTAAGATTTAGGGTACTCGCCCCCAACCAGGGGCAGTGATTGGTCCCCCACCCCCCATCTAAGTTCAGAGACCAGAACATCATCCCTCAAGTAGTGTGTACTGGTCTCAACCCCGCTCTCAGGCTACTGGACCCCCCCCACATACTATGTACTGGTTTACACCCCAGTTACAAGGGACTGGTCCCCCCACCCCCATGTGCAGTGGGTGGAGGATAATGGGGGGAAAAGCAGAGATACTAAATGAATACTTCTGTCTTCCCCAAGGAGACGGATGGGCCAGTGCTTTCAGGAGGGAAAAGAGGAGCTGGGAGGAGGGGAACACAGATGTAGTGATAGAGGAGAATAGAGTAGTGAGGGAGGGGCTGCTGGCATTGAAGGTGGACAAATCGCCAGGCCTAGACAGAGTACATCCAAGGGTACTAATGGAACTGGCTGAGGAGCTGGCAGGGCCACTGTGAGACCTATTTAATAGTTCACTAGTCAGGCATGTGTTCTGGGACTGGGCAACTTGTACATGGCTTCCTCCACAAAAAGCAGTCCCAAGGATGACCCAGGAATTACATACCAGTCAGTCTGACCTCCCTTGTGGGCAAGCTCATGGAACCATACTAAAGGAAAGTTTGGTGGAATATCTAGAGAAGCATGGTCTCCAGGATGCAAGGCAACATGGGTTCATGGGGGGGGCAGATGTTGTTAAACGAATAATGATTGACTTTTTGACTGTGTCACTAAGACAGTGGACAGGGGCCAAGTGGTAGACATCTTCTATCTTGATTTCAGCAAGGCCTTTGACTCTGTGCCCCACAAAAGGTAGATCAGGAAGTTGGTGGATCTTGGGGTTGGGGAAAAGATGGGTGGAAAACTGATTGAGGGGCAGAACCCAGAGCGTGATTGTCGGGGGAAAGTTATCTTATCTGGCACCAGAGAGGTAACCAGTGGGGTACTGCAGGGCTTGGTGCTGGGGTTGGTGTTGTTCAATGAATTTTACTTATTTATTTATTGAAATGTTTCACTAGGAAGGCACACTGGGGGGGGCAATGAGGATAAGAAAACAGATTATACAGATGATAGATGGTAAGAATAGTTACAAATTATGTAGGAAGCAGGTAGACGATATAATACAACAATTAGGGCACAGTACAGACAATTACAACTTGTAAAATTAATGCAACAAAAAGGGGTGCACAGATCTAAGATACCATATTACAGATGGCATATAATGCAACAGTACAGTCATAATTACCAGCCAATGTTCTGGAGTACTAGGCTCATAATCAGTAAACAAGTGCTGCAATTAAAGGAGTAGGGAGGGAAGTAGCTAAGAAGTGCTGTAAGGAGGTGTAGTGGAAAAGGAGGAGGGGGGAAGACAGTCAAATCTACTGAAGGATGGCCTTCTGCACCCTCCATTCCAAACAAGATACTCACCAATGGTAGGGTTGTTGAAAGTAATTCTCAAATCCTTGAAGAACTTAGCTCCCATTTTGTCACTGCTGGTCTTGCCTTTGACTCCTTACCTTTTGCAGGCTGTGGGAATAATCAAGCCAATCCCGAGCAATCCCTAGAGTCCTCCTCCCATCCCTTCGAGTTGTGGCACCGGAAGGCACCTTACCTCACTCACCTCATCCCTACCTGTCCCCAACTGAATCCAACTCACTATTGACTGCTACATCAGGATTTGCTTCCTCCTCCTCCTCTGGGCACCTCTACTACACCCCTTTGGGTTTCTCTCATGGGGGACCTCCACTTCCATCTCAGTCACTGCATTGGGTGCCCCTGAGGGATAATTCTGACCAGCCACTGCAGTGTACAAGTTATGTAGTGGTATGGGATGTGGAACACACTTTCGTTCCACAACTCTGTAAATCCCAGGGCCACCTTGTCAAACTGATCCTCCTTACAAGCACCCTCTGAGACAGCAAGAGGTGTACTAGAGTGGTCTGTGTTTGGGAGTAGATCCTTGTAACCCAAACGTCAAAACTCCTCCCCCCAGTCAGCGAGATACGTTGCATATGGGGCAGCACTGAATACTCAGAGGTCTGTTGTAAACTGTACAATGACAAAGAGGATGCTCATTATCTGAATAGGAGTTCCTCTGTGACACCAGTGTAATTTTAAACAGCCCCCAAGGAAGGGAAGGGATCGTACTTAGTCCTCAATGAGCTAGCTGCAGAGCCCAGTGTCATGAAGGGCTGAGGTGTCTAGCGCCTTACCTCCCGACACACTGGTGACCCGAGTTCGGGAATGGAGTCGGGTCATTCAGGGGTTGGCCAGGGGGAAGGAGGATCGAGCCGCTTAATGGATGGCTGTCCTCCCTTGGGGGAGGGTGTAGTGCTTACCTGGAGGTATCCAGGTGATAGTGCAGTTTGGGCACACCAAGACAATCCAAACACAGGTGTTTGAGAAGGCAGATCTTGTCCATTATGCCACTACATGTGGGCAGCTACTGAAGAAAGATGCCAGTCGGCCAATCAGGGACTCTGATTCTCGGACCCCATTGTATAATTGTTGTTATTCTCTGGCGGTCAAAGTTATCTGCAGGCAAGTGTTTTTTTTTTATCCCAACCTCAGCACGACTGATTGCCTGCCAGCCTCTTCGCTTTCTGTCTCCTCTGCCAGTTCACTATCACCCTCCCCCCCACACACACAATTGCTAAGTGCCAGAGGCCGCGGAACCAAAGTGGGTGAGGTATAATGAGATGCTGGGATGTATAAGGAGAGCGAGTGTGACAGTGGCCACCTTGAGTTTCCTTTCCTGTGACTGTGGCAGCCCCATTGCCCGTTCCTCACCCTCAGTGCATAGACGATAGAGAGAGTGAGAGACAGCATCATCACTCTTCCGCACCTGCACCATGGCTGAAATGTCCTGTGAGACAGCAAGAGAGAAAACATTGGGATGTTGTTGTCTGTGGCCTCCCCTTGCTCCCCAGTACAGAACAATGCTACAGTTTATGTGCAGGAGAGACCTGTGTATTTGCTGTGTCTGTCTCTCTCTCTCTCTCTCTGTCTCCCTCAGTGTCTTTTTCTTTGGGAACCTCTGTGCTGCTTTCCCATCTCCCATACAAGAAGTTCTCTATGTCTTATTCTGCCAACCCCCCCCCCTCGCATCCCAGTGACAGAGAGAGTGAGAGAGCGCAACTGAGTTTTTTCCCCCCGACGTTCAAGAGCGGAGCTCGGTGCTCAGAGAGAGCAACATAGAGAAAGCAAGACAGGAGAGTAATAGTGAAGAGAGAGAGAGAGACACACACACACACAGGGGGAGCATTGTTGAAGAGACGATGTGTGCTGTGTCCTCTCTCTCTGTGTCTGTGGACAGTAGTGTGTTAGGGAGGACATAGTGGGGAACAGCACATGCAAGCGGCATATGCTTGTGTGTCTCTCTCTGTCTGTCTGTAATTCATAAGAGAAAGAGACACAAACATAGAAACATAGAAATTGTCAGCAGATAAGAACTGCCTGGCCCATCTAGTCTGCCTGTAAGCCCTTGTACTGGATTACTGCTTCTTATCCACTCGCTGCTGTACCTCTATGGTTCCCCTATGCCTGTCCCAAGAATGCTTGAATCCATCCATAGTACTCCCACCACCTCCTGAAGCAGACCATTCCACACGTCCACCACCCTCTCTGTGAAGAAGAACTTCCTCACATTCCCTCTTAACCTCCCACCTTACAATTTCATGTCATGCCCCCTCGTTCTTGTACTCCTCCTGTATTTGAAAATGTTTCCCCCCTGCATCTTGTTTATACCCTTGAGGTACTTAAATGTTTCTATCATATCCCCTCTTTCCCTTTTCTCTTCCAGTGAGTACATATTGAGGTCCCTTAATTTCTCCTTATAAGTCTTGTATTGCAAGCTCTATATCATCTTATTTCCCCTTCTCTGGACCATCTCCAGCCTGATTAATATCCTTATGAAGGTGCGACTTCCAGAACTGCATACAGTACTCCATGTGAGGCCTGATCATGGTTTTATATAATGGCATCACTATCTCTCTCCTCATGCTGGTGATACCCCTGCTTGTGCACCTCAGCATGTCACTGGCCCTCCCAGCTGCCTTAGCACTTTTACGTTTTCAGGTAATTTGAATAAGAACCACCAGGTCCCTTTCCTTCTTCGTGACTGTCAGCAACTCCCCTTCCCTCCTCTCCCTCCATCCTGTAGCTTTCCCCAGGGTCTCTGTGTCCCAGGTGCATAATTTTGCACTTTTTTGAATTAAACTTCAGTTGCCAGTCCTCAGACCATTTTTCAAGCTTCCCCAGGTCCCTTCTCAGTTTCTCCACCCCCTCTGCGGTATCCACTGTGTTACAGATCTTGGTGTCCTCTGCAAACAGGTAGACCTTTTCCTTCAGCCCTTCTGCAATGTCACTAATCAAGATATTGAACAGGACTGGCCCCAGGACCGATCCCTGCGGCACCCCACTGGTCACCCCCTCTCCCCAGACTGCACCCCATTTACCACCACTCTCTGCTTCCTGTCTGTTAGCCAGTTTCTAACCCAGTTTACTACCCTTTCTCCCATGCCCAGCCTACCTAGCTAGTTTATCAGCCTCCTATGTGGGACGGTGTCAAAGGCTTTGCTGAAATCAAGGTAAGCGTTGTCCACTGCTCCACCCTGCTTTACTCCCTTTGTCACTCAGTCAAAGAAATCAACCAGATTTGTCTGACATGACCTCCTCACTGTGAATGCATGTTGCCTATGGTCCTGGGCTCCCATGGCTTCTAGATGCCCACTATCCTTTCTTTAAGCAATGTTTCCATGATCTTCCCCACTACTGAGGTGAGGTTAACCGGCCTATAGTTCCCCGCCTCCTCCCTGCTGCCGGATTTGTGTAGAGGGACCACATGTGCCCTCTTCCAATTCTCTGGCACCACCTCTGTGTTGAATGACTCAGTGAACATGGCTACCAGAGGTACTGCTATCTCCCTTCACAGTTCTCTTAATATCCTTGGGTGTATGCCATCTGGTCCCATCGCTATGTCCACCTTCAATTTAGTCAGCTCCTGCAGGACTCCTTTGCCTGTGAATGGACTATTGCCCACCTCTTCACCCCCCTTGGCAACTGCTGTACTGCTGTGGCCCTTGTCCCTCCCCCTGTTCTGTGAATACTGAACAGAAAGATACAGTGGATGTCTTTGGAGGGAGGAGCACATGACGGTTCTTAGGCATGGTACTACCACTTCCAAATACCTAAACAGCACATATAAGCAAGCAACACTCGGCATTGACAAATGCTTGTTTTTTACAGTGCTCTGTCCCAAGGACACTGTACGTAAAAGTATAGCAGTATAAACACAGATCATAACCTTAAAAATCCAATATAAACTGCAGTGTTCAGTAATAAAACAATAACATCAAACCATGTTCATAAAATGCCAGGGTAGAAAGATAAGTTTCTAAAGATTTCTTAAAAACCTCAACCATGGAACTACTTGGAGGTCCAAAGGCAGAGCAGTCCATAACCTGGGCACCACGACTGCAGAAAGTCTATCCTTCATCACATTCTTCTTGATGGAGCAGAGGGGGTGACACAGAGCATATGGGTGAATAAAGTCTTTAGGTAACCAGTACACAAATCATGCAGAGCCCTGAAAACCATAAGGCAAATCTTGGAGATGGTCAACCATCTAACCAGAAGCTAAGGCAGACTCCTCAAGCACTGGTGGGATATGTTGAAAAATGCTTGTATCAGATATCAGCTTAGCTGTGGCACTCTGTACCAGCTTGAGATGGTGCACCAAACCGCCAAAAAGCCCTCACTATAGAGCATTACAATAGTCAAGTTATGAGGTCACAATGGTATGAACCAGAGTCATGTTCCCAGGTTTAAGAAAGGGCTTCAGCTGGGTGATTTTTCTGACATAGAAAAACCTACAGCAGACAACAGCTTACACAAGAACCACAAGTATCAATTTGTTGTCCATTATGACTCCTATATTTTTAGCTCAATCCACAGCTCAGAGGAAGTTGCCCAAAGAGGGCATGATAATAAAATTCCTCTTCATCACCATTTTCTGAGAACCTGGTTCTATAAGTAACAACTCAATAATCAACATTTTATTGACATTTTTTAAATGATACAAACAAACATCATAAAACAAATACAATATGGTATAGTCATTTTGATATGATACAGTTGGAGATAATAATGAAATACAAGTGGTGTAAAGGTGACAAGTTCACTATTTACTAGTAAGAAAAGATATACAGTGTATGGTAGTCTAACCCCTGGACCCCTGCCTTTTTGCAAAATGACAGGTGGCATGCTGTTGAAGCTGACAGCAGTACCTGGTGGGGACTGGGTTCGGGGAGGACTAGGTTACTCGGCACAGGGGGCCTAGGTTTGGCTACTCTGCACAGGGGCATCCAAGTAAATCCGAACACAGGAAGAAATAACTGTAATGTCCAAAACCAGGAATGGGATTCTACAGTGTGGCTTTTATTCACATCCAATCTGAACAAACAAAGCATAGACGGACCCCCACGGGGCTACATTCCTGGTAATGCAGATTAGTGACACAGAACACTTCTTCACATTTCAGCCCTCAGGCTCTAAACCCACCAGGCACACAGCCCGGACTTGCACGCACCTTTAGGTACACAGCCCGACTTGTACACTACTTGGGTCTTTCCCACTGGCCCGGCTCCCCCGCTGGCCACTTGATCTGTGGTCCATTATGGGAATGAACCAGTTTTCCTGTTGGTGGCTCCCCAAACCACCTTAGAGCCTTCGACTCCTAGAGGGAATTTTCTTTCCATCCCACATCTCGGTACTTCCCTCATCACTGGCCAAGTGCATGAGGCAAAGTAGAAATCCACAGAGCAAATCCATAGAGGTGGACCTGGTTACTAAAGATGGGGGGTCTCCCACCTCCAGCTCCCATAATCCATACGCGGCCATTTCTCTGGAAACTAAACAACTCTTTTGTAAGCTTGGCAGTGTAGATTACTGGGTAGACATATGTCACATCTCCTCTACATGTCTTGACTTCCCCTTTGTGCTGGACTTGAACATACTTTTACTTTTGGCTAAGCCTATTACTCTAGGCCTCCTACTACTTCAGTAGTCCAATCCCCACTTTAACACAGTTCAGGATGAAACATGGGCCCTTTAGAAAGAGCAGAACTCACTCTCCGGTTGCAGGTGCCCCACAGGCGAATCACGAACTCTTCTTGTACCCCACAGTCTTGGACAAAATAAGGCAGCTTCTTTACTAGCAGTAACCAGGGGGTTGCCCCTGGAATAGCAGACAAACCTTCCTGCCCCATCCCCTGAGGGATGGGGCACAGAGACCCGTATCAGCAGTCTCCACCACTTTAAAAATAGCTCACTGTGTCTCTCTTTAGGTGGAAACACACGCCTTTCCCTAAATGTAGCCCTATTTCAGGGCTGAGGCTCCAAGAGCCTGAGCACAGAGCTGCTGTGCTCCTCTCACAGCAATCTCCAACTGCAGACTGAACACTGACTGTTCAAACCTCCCAACATTCTACTCTAACTCCCTTCTGCAGATTCCATTGTGGCTCATGCAGCTGCAATAGTTCTATGGTGATGTCATCCCTCAGTCTCAGCTGAGACTGAGAACAGAGTGAGACAGTGTGAAATCCATTTAACTGGAGTTTCACAAGCTGCCTTCCCTGCCTACCACTAGGTCTTACTGGGATTCTAGTAACCTCAGGTAACAAGGGCGTTACACTCGCCCTTGACCAGGAAAATGACTGTCCGCAGTCATTGTTTACCCGGCTTAGGCCATCCCACCCTATGTGCTACCTGCGGAGGGGGGTGATCAGGCCCCCTCCTACCATGTGCGAGCACAGGCAGGCAACACTAAGGGCCTAGAGGCCTTTAGCTGACATATTATCCTCTACTCTACCCACTTACTATGGCTGCCTAGTGGTTCTGGTAGAACTGTCCAGAGCATAGCCCTAATAGCTCAGCACTGCAGTCCCTATGGCCATTCAGGACCACAGCCTGTCTATCCCCCCCAGCCCTCTAGGGAAAATCTGTCTGCCTCTAACTTAACACCCAAAATAAAAACAACCTGGGGACCTCCCCGACCTTAGGCAACCTGCAACCACACACCAAGAAACTAATGCCACACCATTACATCACTTTACTGCCTCCCTACCCCCACAACCACACCTGTGGAAGGAAAGGGTTAATACAGTAACAACAACAATAACAACCACAGTACTTTATATTACTACACACTAAAGTACTAGTGAGGAACTCCGATGAGCCCCTCCTCCTCTTCTTGTCTTCTCTTCTATCTTCTCCAGGAACACCCGCAAGAAAAAGAAAGGCAACACACACTCCTAATCTGCATACACAGTCTACCTAAACCCCTGCCATCAAAACACTGAAGAATCCCAAAAAGATTTTTTTAGAAAAGGTAGAAAACAGTATATACATTAGAAAACAGTAGAAAACAACGACATTATTTACAATACACATTTAGGGGGTGGCGTGCCCTAAAAGTCCCAACTAGTGACCGCAGTACCCAAAGGCTAGTCCATTAAAGAGTCTCTTCTGGGCCAGAGCCCAGTGAAGCACAGTTCTAGCAGGCCAAAGTCTCAAAGGGGAGAGTCTTTGAGGACAGTTCACATATTCTGGAGTCTGCTAGTGTAGGGTGTGTACTGCAATGTCATAAAGATAGAAAAGTTCAGACTTACCAGCCCCTTGTAGAACGAAAAATCTGCACTGACCTGCTCCTCAGCCGAAGACTCTCCCTGGCAGCATTTCTTCCGATACATCTGGGCGGACATCTTCCGGGAACCACAGGAGGGCACATCTGGGAACTGCTGGGCAGATGTCATCTCTGGAGATGGAACCTTAGAACAGGAACAAAAAGGAAAACAGCTGGTCTGACGTCATCCGATTACCAGGCGATGAAGCAGGATACAGCTGGGCTGGTGTCCTCTCTGGATCTGAAGTCATCTGGTGGGCCAGTCGATGGATTCTGTAAAGGCCAGTACACTGTAGAACTGATGAATGTGGGGCACCTGAGTCCTGGATGTTCATACTGGCAGATCAATAAAGGCACTTCACAGGCTGGTGTGGCAGTATTGACTACCACTGCTCGGTTTTCCATTTAGTAGGCACGGGCACATTTGCTGGGAGGTCCTTGCATCGAGGCCAATAGTACAGGGGGTCAGGAGCTTGAATCATTACCCCACCTGGGCGCACATAATTCACACAGTGGAAGGTTTCACGTCCCTCTCCATCCACTATTCGCACTCTGTCCATAAATAGTGTCCTGCCTCTCTTCCACTGGGTATATTTCTCATGAAACAGTCTGTTCTTGACGTGCTTGTTTGCACCAGGATGCACACATTTCATTGCTTTGGCCTAGATCCAGGATTTCCTGCTGTTCTCAATCTCCTCCCAGACTGTCCGAGGAAAGGTAGGAAAGGTCATCCCATAGATTTCATTCGCCTTCCTACGAACCAGCCTCTCTTCTTTACTAGCTTTGGTCAACCTGAGACCGCTGGCCTGGCTTGGGGGCGGCCAGTCCTGGTTCTGCCAGCTATGCATCCTTAACGAGATTAAAAACAGATCCCTGACTTCTTCTTCTTGCATAGTCAGGGCAGTGGCATCACCACTCTCTTCCATGCATTCCTCCGAGGCAAGAGCTTGAGGCTGTGTACCCATTCCTTTTTCACAAGGCCACATAGGTTCCCCCTCATCTTCTTCCTCACTGAGGATCTGAGCCCAGGAGTGAGCAGTCGTCCTCTCTCCTGAGACTATCCACTCATCACTAGGCACGGAGGTCGACACCTCCCATTCAAAGGCCTTCCGCATCTCATCTTCTCCTATGAGACTTGGGCTAGGCCCCCCAGGGTCTACTGATGCTTTATCTGAACTTTCCTTCTGAGATCCAGCATTTGAAACTTCAACATTTGGTTCTGTCTCTAAATCTGCACCCTCTAGCTTTGTGCTACACTCCCCCGAGGGGCCTTCTTCAACAGGCTCCACCTGGTGCTGTGTGCTGCCAACTGCAGATTCCTGAACCTGTGTCCATGTGGGAGCCAAATGAATCTGGGGCACTTTATGCAAGCCATATTTTTCCAGGTACCCAGCACAGTGAAGTATCATGAAGACGTCCCTTCTAGCGTTTAAGCAAATTTGACACACATGCACTGGATATCCAGGAATCACCACATAAGGAGGCAGTTGTCCTCCATAATGACACCTTTCAATTTCCCTTAATCTATTTACTATTGCTGTTACTGCAGCCCTGGCGTGAACTGGGTAGCGAGCTGGTCCTGAGGCCATAACTGCAGGGAAAACAAACAAAAGCTCACTGTTACTAAAAGTCCCACTTTACTGAACACTTTCTTTACTTTTAAAATGGCTCCTCTGCTGCTGTGTTTACTTTACTACCCCACCCTGTAATGGCGGCAGCACTCCTGCACATCAACATTCAGAAATTGGGTCAAGTCACTGCGCATCCGTTTACACACACTACTGATAACTTTTGCTCAAACTGCACAAACTTGCACTGTTCTTCTTCTTCTAACACATTTACATGATTTTCCATGGACTTTTCACTTGCTGGAAACATTTTTTTAACTCACAGTCCCTTAAAGCCTCAGGATTTTAAGCACAGGATTGCCTGTAAACTAGTGCTGCACATTTGGCTACAACTCACAGTCTCTCTCTGGCTTTAAAACTTTAAACTGATGCTGAACTCATAACTATGCACATAGTCAATGGCCTAGCAGACTTGCACTTGCTGGTAGAACTTGACACAGTCGTTACTTGCAAAGCGACTACACTGCTGCACACATATTTAGCTGGGCTTTTGGCAGAAAATCACTGTTTGAGCAACTTTTACTGTTGGTATTTACTGTTATCAGTAGCTGTTAGCTGCGATGGAAAATGGCCTGCAGCCAGTCTTGGAGGCCTCGGAAAGAGAACGGGTGGGCAGTCCTGCCGATCGCCTCCCCGATCACCACACTTGCAATTTAGACGATCGAGACGCAGGTTGAGCCCGATTTTGAACAAAACAGTCTATTTTTAGAAGTCTTACAGCACTTTTTAATCACCGCGACGCTCCTCCACTAGCAGGTACACACACTCCACTCACACTCCCTCTCGAATGCTGGGCAGTCACTGTAGAGCTGGCTGAGGGGCGGGACTGATTGCAGCCTCACCAATCACACGACGCCATGCAAATGAGCCTCCTCTTCCTCGCAAGTGCTCTTCTCTTCACGGCGATCGCCGAGCAGGCAAATTTAAACTGCAGAAACCACTTTTTTTTTTTTCAACTGACTCCACTGTGGGAGCCCATTTCAGCCATTTAGCATAGCCATTCACACAGCAAGTTTCTCAGTTCACTCAAAAGCATTTCCAACATTCAGGGCACAATTTTCCTGTTGCTACACCTAGTCTTCCATACTTTTCTTAATCACACAGTTCTTTTAAAAGCATTTCCAATGTCCAGGGCACAATTTTCCTGTTGCTACCCCTAGTCTTCCACACTTTTCTTTATCACACAGTTCTTTTAAAAAGCAGGCAAAAATGTTGTAAACAATTGATGCAGGACAAGGGCACACTCTTTTAGCTTTACTGCTCCTTGGTAAACAGTTGGCATTTTAACAGCAGCATAAGATCCACAGCACACAGCGACACACTAGTTAACTTGCTTCAGCTTTTTGGGCTACCCACTGCCAGATAGCCAAAATGCTAGCCCCTCTGCCTGAGCACCTTCCTCCCAGAATAAAATCCAAACCAGTGCCTCCATTTTTGTAATCCCCGGACCCCTGCCTTTTTGCAAAATGACAGGTGGCATGCTGTTGAAGCTGACAGCAGTACCTGGTGGGGACTGGGTTTGGGAAGGACTAGGTTACTCGGCACAGGGGTCCTAGGTTTGGCTACTCTGCACAGGGGCACCCAAGTAAGTCCGAACACAGGAAGCAATAACTGTAATGTCCAAAACCAAGAATGGGATTCTACAGTGTGGCTTTTATTCACATCCAATCTGAACAAACAAAGCATAGACGGACCCCCACGGGGCTACATTCCTGGTAATGCAGATTAGTGACACAGAACACTTCTTCACATTTCAGCCCTCAGGCTCTAAACCCACCAGACACACAGCCTGGACTTGCACGCACCTTTGGGTACACAGCCCGACTTGTACACTACTTGGGTTTTCCCCACTGGCCCGGCTCCCCCGACGGCCACTTGATCCGTGGTCCATTATGGGAATGAACCAGTTTTCCTGTTGGTGGCTCCCCAAACCACCTTAAAGCCTTCAACTCCTAGAGGGAATTTTCCTTCCATCCCACGTCTGGGTACTTCCCTCATCACTGGCCAAGTGCATGAGGCAAAGTAGAAATCCACAGAGCAAATCTGTAGAGGTGGATCTGGTTACTAAAGATAGGGGGTCTCCCACCTCCAGCTCCCACAATCCATACCCGGCCATTTCTCTGGAAACTAAACAACTTTTTTGAAACCTGGCAATGTAGATTACTGGGTAGACGTATGTCACATCTCCTCTACATGTCTTGACTTCCCCTTTGTGCTGGACTTGAACATACTTTTACTTTTGGCTAAGCCTATTACTCTAGGCCTCCCACTACTTCAGTAGTCCAATCCCCACTTTAACACAGTTCAGGATGAAACATGGGCCCTTTAGAAAGAGCAGAACTCACCCTCCGGTTGCAGGTGCCCCACAGGCGAATCACAAAATCTTCTTGTATCCCACACTCTTGGACAAAATAAGGCAGCTTCTTTACTAGCAGTAACCAGGGGGTTGCCCCTGGAATAGCAGACAAACCTTCCTGCCCCATCCCCTGAGGGATGGAGCACAGAGACCCGTATCAGCGGTCTCCACCACTTTAAAAATAGCTCACTGTGTCTCTCTTTAGGTGGAAACACACGCCTTTCCCTAAATGTAGCCCTATTTCAGGGCTGAGGCTCCAAGAGCCTGAGCACAGAGCTGCTGTGCTCCTCTCACAACAATCTCCAACTGCAGACTGAACACTGACTGTTCAAACCTCCCAACATTCTACTCTTAACTCCCTTCTGCAGATTCCATTGTGGCTCATGCAGCTGCACTAGTTCTATGGTGATGTCATCCCTCAGTCTCAGCTGAGACTGAGAACAGAGTGAGACAGTGTGAAATCCATTTAACTGGAGTTTCACAAGCTGCCTTCCCTGCCTACCACTAGGTCTTACTGGGATTCTAGTAATCCCGGGTAACAAGGGGGTTACAGTAGAATGCTATTCTAACTGGAAACTCCACCATACCGAAACGCTGTTCATCCCCACACACAAGAATGAATGGAATGCTGTATTGACCGTACATGCAGAACAGCATTGCATTTATTTAGACTGAGATGCTCGAGCCGTGTTTTTAAAGCACAAACAGAAAACAGCTACGCATCAGTATTACTTTAAACACACTGAAAATGGCCACAGCAGTTTTCAGAGAAGGGATCAGTTAATTATATATAATGGGAAAAAATGGATCAACCAGATTTGAGCCGTAAAAATGTTTTTTACTTACAAGTTTTGGCTTCTGGACCATTTCTTTCCTCGCTAAGTGAGACATCTGGTCACCATGTTTTTTTTTTCTAAATCCCTCCCACAGTAGAGTGGCAACCAATCGGAGTGTGTGCTGCTAACGTATGGATGCCTAGTCCCTAGCAACCACACAACTCTGTATCCTAGCATTGTGATACAATTTCCTTGTCTATCAGTTAAATAAAGTTTTGAAACCTAAAAAATTGTTATTAAAATAATTTGTGGGGCACCATACACTACAACAAATACAGGATGGGTAACCCCATGCAGAGCGGTGTGTTCTGCCACCTCAGGGTCTGATTCCCACGGACCTCTCGAGCTTCACTCTTGAGGTCACAGGGAACCAGACCCCTCTGTGGCAGAACACACTGGTTCTGCATGGTTACCCATCCAGAATTCTCTGCATAATAACTGGGTAGCATTTTTTTTCCTAAGGGAACCCCAGTTATAATTCACTGTTATAACCAGCTGGTTATAACAGCATACATGTGTTGGGTTTCCCTTGGTCCATGCATGCGCCAGCCACTACTCTTCCCTTACTCTGTGACATTCCTTAGCGCTGGAGAGTTCACTGCCAGTTGCACTCGGCAGTAAGTTACTTTTAAAAAACATTAACTGGACTTTTTCTCCTGTCACTCTTCAGCTTTAAAAAAACTGAAAAAATAAAAGGGAACATTTTGTTTTGCCACCTGCTCCTGATCGTGCTGAACCCTGACTGGTCTGTGGCTCCACGGGGATTTCTGTTTATTTTATAATTGCTGTGATGAAAAAATGCTTCCCAGCAATTATATAAAATAAAGGCTGGGTAGGTGTGTAAACTCGAATGTGACACACACCCTCAGTGTGGGATGCCTTTATAAACTCCTTGAGCGTCACTCTCGGGGTTTCTGTGGCATTCCACACCGCCTGTGTAAAATTCTCGTTATAACCACCTACCTAGCCATTATTTCATATCTTTTTAAATCTCACACATTTGGTAGTATACAAATATCAGATCTGAAACACAGGTTCTATAGCTCATAGAATTTATCCGTTTCGTTAGTACTTATATAGGCCAATCTTTCATAGCTGGCTCTGGTCAGTAAATCATTGAGCCACTCTGAAACTGCAGGAGGGTCAGTTTCCCTCCAATGTTTTAAGTTGCTTTTTGCAGAGGTAAAGGCTGCATGCAGTCATAATATTTGGCATCAAGACAGTGGTTAAGTAAGCAATAACCAACGACATGGGGTTCCATGTCATAAGAGCGATTGCAAAACAGCAATTGGTATTATGGCGAGTGTATATTGCTGAAAAAGCACATTGGCGATATATACATTAAGGCAACCTGACATCTAGATTGTAAAAAAGTGTTTTTGTGGGGTGGGAGCTTTGTCCCCCCGCACCCCCATGAATTAAGATTATCAACTCCAGGGGGGTGCACGTTGGGGAGGGGGCCAAAATCCAAATATCACTAAAACTTAAGTGCCACAGCTCGTAGCTGCAGCAAAATGTAAGTGCTCACCAGTAACGAACCCCCATACCTCCAGTGCCCTAGCTAGTCACCCACACCACCACACCACACAGCTAACTCAGTGACAGCAGGTACGGTAAGCCCCCAAAACCCTTCCCTGTCCCTCTCCTTCCATTCGCCCTTCCCCATGGTCGCATTCCCATCCAGGGGATATTGTGCACAGTAGCCCCTAATAACAGCACCCAAAATTAGTCACTCTTTTTGCAGTTGCTCAATTTGGTTCGCTGTTATTAGAGTTAGACAGAGTGTGCTGTTCTTGTGGATTAATCAACACCCCGGGTGCATTGTGAGGCATGATGCCGCAGGCCGAGTGCCCTCACAGCACCTGGGGTGTTGATTAATCCCCAATAACAGCACACCCTGGAGTGGGTTATTGCGTTTTTAACATGGGGTTACTCCTATGTTAATTAACCAAAGGAAACTCATGTAATATGAAGAAAACCTGTGGATTTTGGGAAGTATCCTTCTCCCACACAAAGTAGTTCCTGCACAGTACCGAATGGCAACACTAGCTAAGCAAGTCAGGCTGCCTGTCTGCACAGTGCCGATTGGCAACTACTAACGGCAGGTTCACTGTTTCAGTACAGTAAGGAAGGGCCCACATGGTGCAGAGGCAACAAAATAGCAGCTTTGGGAATGCCGTTTCACTGTGCTGCTTCTTGCTGTCCTCCTGCATTGCCTCTTTCTCCCTCCCCACATGGTTAAGCAAGCTGTGCCAGGGGGAGTGTTTGTCTGTTGCTCTCTGCCTTTCTTTTGCTCCCTTGTGCCTCTGTGGCTCTGCATCACTGACCACTGTGTCTCTCTCTCTGGGGACACAGGGGAGTGTGGTGTTCAATTACTGTACAGAGAGAGAGAGAGAGACACACACACACATGATAGCAGCTTACCGCATGGTTCAATTGCATGTGCTGGTCCCGATGTCTCTCTCTCTCTCTCTGTTTCTCCATTTACACTGCATCCAGCTCTCAGGATGGCTGCACAGGGAAGTGGAGATTTTCACTACAGGTTACGGTGGGTGGGTTGTGAACAACTGTCTCTGCTGTCAGTTAACAGTGCAGCTGCAATAAGTCACAGAGCATACTGAACATAGGGTGCAGCTCAGAAACATTCAACAACTGTCTTTGCTACGAATGAACTGTGTGGCTGCAACAATTAACAGACTGCAGACAACAGACCAAGGACACTATGTGTTGCTGCCACTGTGTCTCTCTCACTTCCGGTTGCAAACTGCTGGAAACTGCGCTCTGTCTCTCCCAAGTTGTGCACACCAATCTGGTGTGGTCTCACTCTTTCTGTCTCACAGGACATGATAATTACAGGATAGCATGAGAAAGCTGATAGTGTAGAAAGTTTGATTTAATCCTGTCTCTGGCTTGGACTGCAGAACGGTGGGGGCAGGGGCAGAAACACTGGCACGGGATGGATGGGCAAAGAATACTATGGGAATTATGTCCACAGCATACCTCAACAACACACCAGCATGAGATGGGAGGGCAAACAGTACTACGGGAATTATGTGCACAGCATGCCCCCACGACTGACACATGTCATTGAGTACCTGTCACTCTGCTTGTTTTACAAATGGCTGCCTTTCACTTTCATTCCCTGAAGCAGATAATGACTCCCATTCTGCCCACTGATACTCTATCTTGTGTACCCCTCATTCTAACTGTGCTGATAATGTGCATTAATGCACTGTCACCTGATGCCAGTCAAACAATCAGCTAACTCCCTCTCCCAACCCCATGTTATAAAAGGGAAATCTTTGGAAGGCGGAACTCTAATATCTGCATTTGTAGGAAGTGGAACTGTCATCCCTATGAGGTGGAACTCTCCAATAGTACTCAATGAAAAAATTGTCATAGAAGGTGGAACTGAGTTCCTGCCCAATTTAGCCCCAGCATCAAGAGAGTTTTGATAAGTCTGAGGAGATACCTAATAATG
The DNA here is from genome assembly GCA_016271365.2 of Neoceratodus forsteri. NCBI lineage: Eukaryota > Metazoa > Chordata > Ceratodontiformes > Ceratodontidae > Neoceratodus > Neoceratodus forsteri. The sequence goes on from JADMNL010000025.1 coordinate 256,800,158, forward strand.
CAAATTTAACAGTAATATTAAGATCACATTTAAGAATCAAGGCACAAGTATTCCATATTTTATTCCAAAAAACTTTTAATTTGGTGCAAGACCAGATCATATGTGGTAGCGGACCTTTATGCTTAAAGCATCTCCACAGCATTCGTCATTTGATATACCAAGTTCCTTCAACTTACAGGGAGAATAGTGCCATCTATGGGTGTTGGTAAAGAATCTAAGGGAAGGCTAACACAAGACAGACTCATCAAGAGTGGTATTCCAGCTGCTGTTTCACACTTCCAGAGGTATACTGACCCCAAGCTCATGTTCTCATTTGGATTTAATGAGTTCTGTTGGGTTGCTACCAGCCTCAAAAAATGAACTTGTATATTAATGTGTAGCCTTTACTAGTAGTGAAGATCTCTAGGATATTTGAGGTAGATAATGTTAGATTGGGACCAGTTTATAGAACACTGTGATGTTATTTAGGAACATGCTGTAAATAGCTTGTTAGAAACATAGACTATAGAAAGACGATGGCAGAAAGAGACCAAAGGTCCATCAAGTCTGCCCTTGAGTTCTCAAGATCCTAGAAGATCTAAGGATCTAGCCCATATTTTAACCTGCAGATATAATTCCAGCATACTCTTTATCCCAACCCCGTTTGAAGGCACATATGGTCTTAGCTCCCACCACATCCACAGGTAGCCTATTCCGTGGCTCCACTATTCTTTCTGGGAAGCAGTGTTTCCTAAGATCCCGTTTGAATTTCTCACCCCTCAGTTTCCATCCATGCCCCCTCATATTTGAGCTGTAGCCCTGGTGAATAGTTCATTACTGCATTTATTCACATACTGCATTTATTCCCTGCATGTACTTGAAGGTTTCTATCATATCCCCCCTTTTCCTCCTTGTATCTAGTGAGTACATGTTTAATGCCTCAAGCCTCCCTTCATACGGTGTCCCCTGGAGCCCCTGTATCATTTTAGTCACTCTTCATATGGTTTCTAGCCTTCAAGGTGTGGGCTCCAAAACTGGACACAGTATTCCAGGTGGGGTCTCACCAGGGATTTGTACAGTGGCAGTATCACCTCCTGATGCCTACTGTTGAATCCTCTCCCTATATACCCCAACATTTTGTTGGCCCTACTATACGCTGCATTGCTTTGGCTGGCTTATTTTAGGGTATCACATTTGATAACTCCTTGACCCCTTTCCTCTTGTGAGGCACTGAGCTTGACCCCGTTGAACCAATAGGCTGTCCTCGGGTTATTCTTGCCTAGATGCATCACTTAACACTTCCTGGCATTGAATTTCAGCTGGCAAACACTAGACCATTCTTCCAGTTTATTCAGATCTTTTTTGTAGGTTCCCAGCTGCTTCCTCACTGTTTACCCTACCACCTAGCTTAGTGTCATCCACAAACAGTGCAGTTTTGCCCTGGTACCAACACCTATGTCACTGATGAACACATTAAACAGGACTGGTGCTAAGACTGAACCCAGAGGGACCCCACTCGTCACCTCTCCCTCCTCTGACCTCTCCTGTTGACTACTACTCTCTGCTTCCTGCCCCTCAAGCCAGTTACTCACCCACTTAACAATGCAGTTTGCTATGTCCAGATCCTCTAGCTTTTTCAGCAGGCAGTTATGTGACATGGAGTCAAAGGCCTTGCTGAAGTCGAAATAGAGGAGGTCCACTAGATGACCCCTATCCAATTCTCTAGTTACCCAATCAAAGAATGTTATCAGGTTTGCTTGGCATGACCTGCCCACCATGAAAACATGTTTGTCATCCTGAATACCATTCTTACTCAAGTATGGGACACCCATGACATGTTCTGTAATGCCACTGCCAGGCACTGTCCACTGTATTCCTTGGTGAACACCTAAAAGAAGTATTTGTTCAGAACAGTGGTCTTCTGTCTATCTTCTTCCATGATCCTGTCCCCATCCTTAAGTCTAACTACCCCTCCCCCATTGTTCTTCAATGACATCACAATGTTCTGTAAATGGTTGGAACATAGTATCTCTATTGAACAGATTCAGTGGTTAATATCTCTGAAGTGCGTCCAACTACAGGTGAGCCCAATACCTCATTTGAAAGAGCTTTCCCTGGGCTTTTAAACTATGATGGGCACCGGGCATTAATGTGTCCCTTCAAGGCAGATATTATGCATATTATAATATTTATATGGCAGATCTCATGCTAGAAAAAAAAGAACACATTAGCTATGTATAGAATTGCATTGGAGAAGCTTCCTAAAAATTCAGTTTATATAGGAAGAAGAATTAAAAGCTCTAAAATCAGTGTAAATCAGCTGTATTTCACAAAAGCAAAGGGCCAGTTTCTATGTCTAGATTCAGGGTAGATGCTAAAGATTCTTCATTTAGAAGTTTGCTGTGTACAAAGAATAAATCTGGTGTTATAGATCATGACTCTCTCCTAAGGTTGACAAAAATAGAGAAATGTAGATGGCTGGTGTGTTTAAATACATAGATTTCCTAACACTTGTCCTTCACAGGTTGCACAATGCTTAGATAGGATAGAGGGAAAGACAAAGGGGAGGTAGCCTTATATGTCAGGGAGGGTGTAGAAGCTGTGGAGGATAGGGACACATCAGGGGAAGCAAAGGGGAAACAGAATCGCTGTGGATTCACCTCTCAGCACCCTCAGACAAGAAAATATTGGTGGGGTGATCTATAGACCACCAAGACAAGGGGAAGAGAGAGAGAGATAGGGAGCTCAGGAAAGATCTGGCAAGGGGAGTGAAGAAGGGGGAAGTGGTGATGGTGGGTAATCTGAACCTGCTGATATCAACTGGGACATTCCAGTGGCCAGGTGCACTGGAAGTCAGGCCCTGTTGGATACATTGCAGGACTGCCTGGTGGTGCAGCTAGTTAAGAAACCCACTAGACAGGTGGCCATTCTTGATTTGGTGCTTACGAACTGAGAGATGGTTGGTGAAGTGAGGTTAAGGGAGCCACTAGTGTTCAGCAATCATAACTCAATTTGGATTAGTATGGCCCTTGGGGATAGAATGACCCTATCAGACACTGATGTCCTAGATTTCAAAAGACCAGATCAGGGTGCTGGTCCAAGACAAATTGACCAGGGTAGATAGCATTGGAGGTGTAGAGGAAAGATGAAAAGCAATCAGATGGACCATTCTCAAGGCAACAAAGTCAAGATCGCATGAGAATTGTTACAAAATGAAACAGGTACAAGCGATCAATATGGTTCTCAGAAGGGGTCACAAATGCAGTGAGGGCCAAGAAATAGTTTTTCACCAGGTACAAGGACAAGCGGGGAGGGGGGAGGAATGGGGACGGTACCAAATAAAAACTAAGGAAGTAAATAGGATGGTCAGGGAGACAAAGCAGACATGGAGTTGCATATTGTGAAAGGGTCACAGGTGGGGGAAGACTATTGTTTAGATGTATTAAAGGAAAAGGGAACAGTGAGTGGGCATTGTTGGGCTATAAGAGGAGGGTGTACTGATAATAGACTAACAGTAAAATGACACTGGGTGCAGTTGCTGCAATGTGCCACTAGATGGTGTGCTTAAGCAATAAACCATGACAGGGTGTGGGTTATGCTGGGATTTACCCATGCCTAGTGTGGTTTGATCACTAGGCTGCAGGCCGAGTGGCCAAATCCACACCAGAAGTGGGTAAATCCCAGCATAACCCACACCCTGGAGTGGTTTATTGTGATTATACAATGCCCCCCTTCAGTTTTTGTATCAAAAAAGAAAAGAAAAATAGAGTGTTCTGACAGTTTAAATAATGTTTTATTGAATTTATTGTTGTGCAAAAAAAAAAAAAGTCCCCTATTGCTAGGTAGAATATTAAGGATATGCTTTTTCCCCAGCAACTGGTGCTGTCATATGTTTATAATTATTCTATTTTGCTGATTTTTTATTTTTTGGTTTAATTTTGCAGCAGACTGGAAGAGGGAGAGGCATCAAGTCAGTAGCATTCAGTATGCCCCCCCCACCCAGCAACTGATGCAGTCATATGTGTATTGTAATTCTATTTTAGTGTTCTCTTTCCCCCCCTTTCATTTTGCAGCATAGATGACCAGCTGGTGGACTAAGAGGCACCGTGTCAGCACTGTTCAGTAAGTACAAGAGCTGGTGCTGACTGTTACGATACTTAGTGCTGACTATTGCTCCCATTGGTTAGTGAAGTACAGCTGGGGGATAGGGGGTTGCAGCTGTGTCAGAGTGGCCTCTGTCAGTGAGCGGGCTATGGGTCATTAAAAGAGACAAGATTCCTGGATCCTTTGATGGGTGATGTGTTGTGGGACTAAACATAATGAATAGGGGGCCATGTAAGCTGGAGTTTTGGGCAAGGAGCCGTCTGTAGCCGGGAGGAAGACAAAACAAAGCTGCAGTCTGATGCTGGCCGGCATTGTGTTTCGGAGGTAGATTGTATTTTTGGCATATTAAGAACTGCACTAGATGAATTTTAAAACAAGACAGTGCTGTTTTATTTAAACTGGGTTTAAGGACTGGCAGTGTGTGTGACTTGAAAAGAGAGTCCATGTATCGTGGTTTCAGCTGGTAATTAATATAGCAGTTTTCAGGGAGTTGCATTAATTTTTGAGTGATGTTTGGGATGAGCGGCAGTTTTTAAACTGAGATGGAGTGTCAGGCTTCCTACCATCTCTGTGGAGCTAAATAAATAGTTTAAGTCTGTGTGGAATGTTTAACAGGTGAAAGTGTTTATTTGCGAAAACAGAGGGCTAAACGTTGTAGAAATCAGACCGAAACACTGAGTCATGATACTGGGCATGCGCCTATAGTTACATGCCCAGTATCATGGCTCTGTTTTTCATCCGTAATTTAGACAACTTTTAGCCCTCGATTTTCAGTAATAAACACTTTCTCCTGTTAAACATTTAACACAGACGTAAAATATCGCTCCAGCTGAACAGGAACGGTAGGAAGATTACATGAGTTGGTTGCCACGCTTGGGGCGGGGGAAGACAGTCTAACGGCAGCTGCCTGTGCTCTTCAGTTACATTTAAAAAATGTTGAATGGACCAGGGAGTTAGTGGTTACCAGAAGGGAGCTGGGAGGGAGTCCGTGTTTGTGCCAGAGCTGTCAGTGTTTCGGGGGGGGGGGGTATGTGTTGTGGAGCTGAAAATCGCTTTCAGCATTTACTGTGGCTGCTAAAATTTCAGTGCTTCTTTTCTCATGGTTTTGCATCAGGATTTAGTGGAGATTTAATATGGTGGCATTTTTGGTTTTCAGGTGGTCGGATTGATTTGGACAGATGCAGAACACTGGAGAGAGAGGAGTTCTGAGATGCTTGCTGAGAGAGGCTCTTCACCATGGCTGTAGCAAATGAGATGTGTCCAGGTCTAATAGGAAGGGACACCTGCTCCTCCTCTTCTGCCGTGTGATCTGATTTGGCCACCCAATCTAGTGGGGCAATAGTGTCCATATCTTCTAAGTTCATTTCCTTGTGCAATGACTCGTCCTCATCAGGACAGTGTCACCCTTGAGAACCTTAGCAGGAGGGGAAGTAACTGACTGGTGCTCATCCTGTCTCCTGTCATTCCGGGCTCTCTGTCTAGATGTGTTTGGTCAGAGAGTTAGTAGTGGCTCAGAAGATGGCTCAGATGCCTTGGAGAGTGTTTGAGGGGGTTGATCTCTGGTAGGAGGAGAACCGGAGAAACATAGCCATTTTTTCAGACCAGGCCTGGGGGGCACAGTTGCTTGCTGAACAGTCCTGCCAGAAATAGGTTCCCCATGAATATGTCTCCTCTCACTCTGGTTCCTCCTCCCTGGGGAATACCCTCCTGGAGCTCAGAGCCACCTGGGAGAAGTAGTCTTTTGCAGGATATTGAACCAATATTTGGCTAGCCAGTCTTCCACCTTCCAGAGATGCTGCACCAATGTCTCTCTTCCATTTTTAGCTACATAGAGGAAGGTAGCCATTTAAAGTTATATTGAAAGCCATGTTCTTGGAGTACCTTTTTAATAGGGAGAAAGGCTTTGCACCTTTAGGCCACTTCCTGGTAATAATCCTGAAAAAAGGAGATCCTGGAACCCTTCCATGAAATATCCCTCAGGTCCCTGGCCACTTTCAAGATCTGCTTTTTAGTGGAGTACCTCAAGATATATGCTATGATGGGCCGAGGAGGAGAGGTGCAGGGGTTCACTTTAGAGAAGAGCCTGTGGGCCCGTTACACCTCTACTGGGCCTTTTCAGCACTCTCCTAGCCACTTGGGTAGCATATCATTTAGGAATTTCTCCATGCTGGGTTCCTCTGCACCCTCAGGGATGCTGAGGATCCAGATGTTGTTACGGCATCCCCAGTTTTCCTGATCCTCAGCCGTCTCCCACAGCCTAGCCAGCTTCTGTTCGTGTTCTTGAAGGTGCTTCCATAGCTGGCTGTGATTGCTTTCCAGGTCATCAGTGCGCTGTTCCACGACATTCATTCTGACCTCCAACTCTCAAACAGCAGTAGAATTTCCAGTAAGTGAGGCACTGATCCCATTTACCCAGCTCAGCAGCACCTCTAGCATTTTTGTAATTTGTGTAAGGGAATCACCAACTTGCAGCTGTTGAGAAGGCCAGTCCGGAGCAGAGCTGGGAGCGGTGGTGGACTGCAGAGAAAGTAGCTCAGCCATGGATCTGCCAATTGGGTTTGCAGTAATGGTACCCCTGTTAGTGAATAGGGAGGATGAAATACCTTAAGGGAGATGGCGCCCCACCTGGAGGTCAATCCGAAGCCCCGCAAGCCTGTGTGCGAGTGTGAATGCCTAAGGTCGTGGTCTAGGGGGCCTACTGGTGGAAGTGCTTGCATCAGGACACACTGGCAGCTCACGGCTAAGAAAACCTGATCCAGCGGTGAAAGAAACTACATAGGCAGTTGGGGGGAGGCTACTTAATAATGCCCCAGCATAGGAGCGAGAAAAGTATGCAGATCACATTAGATGCTCGTGGATTGTACCTGATGTGGAACGGAGCTAGGAGATTAAGCTGCCATCTTAGCTTCACACAGGCCACATCCCTCCCATTATTTCTCTTAAGTTGGACATGGGCGCACAAGTGAATATTTTGCCAATGTCCTACTATAGGCAGCTTAAAGAAACAAGCATTTGTCAATGCCGAATGTTTGCTTGCTGGCATTGGCATTGGTAGTGTAGGAGTTACAGAGCTGCATTATAGGAATGGCAGTGAAGTATTGAACTGAAGCCAACCCCACCACCACCCTGCAGATACTGACAGGCATTGGGGTGTGCCTTTGGGTTGTCAGGCATAACGACCACTCCATTTCACCACACCCTACCCTGCAGACACCGACAAGTGTCACAGTGTGCCTTGGGGTCTCTGGCCCTTATATTCACCCCATTCCATCAGGAAATACAGTGAGATGGGTACTATACAGGAGAATGGGGTGAACTTTGGGGCCAAGAGTCCAAGGCACACCTCGATGCCTCTCACTGGCTGCAGGGTGTGTGTGGGGGTGGAATGGTATGAGCATTACAGGTGCTAATCCCAAGTCACAGCCCTAATGCCTGTCATTCAAGGTGGGGCATTATGGTCGGAAACCCTAACGCCTCAGGCATTCATTGGTATTTTCACTCCAAATTTTCAACATGGTTTTTTTGTGACCCGACCTCATCAACAGTGGCAATATCAGTTCGTTAGGTGAAAGCTTCTTTTGCACAGCGACTACGCCATTTGGCACCACAGGTGCAAAAGCACATTTCGAACAGGATGTGAAAAATGACAGCTGTACTGTTCATGGGGAGGTGTAAAAAATGGCAATGTTGAAAATCTGCAGTGAAAATATTAAAAAAACTGGTGAAGTCACGAGCGTGAGTAGAAACTGTGCAACGCACACCCATAATGTAATTAGTTTGGGGATTTTTTACAGCAGATTGTCAACACAGGCATTTTGGGACCTCCGCTCACGGAAAGCGTCACTGTGATTTTCTTAATCTGTCCCGAACAGTGATTTCCCACAGCGACCACGCATTTCTGCACTGGAAGTGTGAAAACACATTTCGGCCATGGTGTGAAAAATGACAGCTGTACTGTTCATAAGGAAATGTGGAAAAATGCCAGTGGTGAAAATCTGGACTGAAAATATTACCAATTCATGAACTTACGGGGGTGTGTGGAAACTGTGCAATGCTCACTCGTAACACAGTCATTTTATGGACTTTTGTCACCAAATTTTTAACATAGCCATTTTAAGACCTCTGCTCATGAACAGTGTCACTGTGATTTTCTTAATCTGTCCCGAACATTGATTTCGCACACCAACTGCACCATTGTGCGCTACATGCACGGAAATACATTTCGGGCGAGATGTGAAAAATGACAGCTGTACTGCTCATAAGGAGGTGTGGTAAAATGGCAATGTTGAAAATCTGGAGTGAAAATATTAAAAATTCACGAACTTACGAGTGTGCATAGGAACTGCGCAATGCACACTCGTAAATCAGTAATTTTGGGGTATTATTTCACCAAATTTTCAACATAGGGTTTTTGGGGGCCTACATCATGAACTGTGACACTGCCATTTCGAAAATCAGTCCCGAAAGGTGGTTCCACGAAATCACCTTTTGGGGCTGATTAACACCATGACAGTGCCAGAATTCACGAGGAGAGGTCCCAAAAACTCCATGTTGAAAATTTGGTGCCAAAATTCCAAAAAATGCCTGAGATATGCATCAAAGTTGAAAAAGCCCTATTTATTCCATTATACAGCTTACTGGCAGTTCTTCAGTTCACGGTCGGCTTTGAAGAGTGCAGATGTGTTCCCAGTCCACCGAAGATCGTCTCACCGGCTTCCGGAGGTAAGTATGGGGTGAGGTGGGGTGTGGGGAGGTGGATGGACAAAGGGTGTGCACGGGTTGGGGGGGCAAGACAATCAACGTGGGACCATTTTTTTCTTTTCAGGTGTTTGTTTTCTTTTTAGGAGGATGACGTGGGACTTGTGCCACGCTGGGGTGGGCTCCCAGTGTGGCAGCTGGAATATTTTTTGGGGGGGCAGTGGAGCCAAGGACGACGATGCAGGACTTGTGCCATGCTGAGGTGGGCTCCCAGTGTGGCAGCTGGAAGATTTTTTTTGGGGGGGCAGTGGAGCCGACAGGGGATTGGGCACCCCCGTCGGCTATACAGATGTGTGCCACGCTGTGGTGGGCTCCCAGCGTGGCAACTGGAAGTCTCTTTCTTTTGGGGGGGGTTAATTGTGCCGATGGGGGATTGGGCACCCCCGTTGCCTCCTCCCGGAAAGATAGTCCTAGGAAAAGTTCCCTTCAAACTGAATTTATGTTCCAGGAAGAGAAAGCAGAGACGTATACAAGCAGGATTGCCGGCAATATGCTGATCAACACTATCTTATCGCTGCTCACTGAAGCGGAGCTCTCCCTTTCAGCTGTACGGCACTGCATTTTCAACTGCTGTCATAGACAGCTGCAGCATTCATTGGTGAACTGTAGCCATGCCCGCAAACACACTGACTGAATTGGAAGACAGGATGCCACACCTACAGAAACTCGGATGATGGCACTATGTTTCTTGCACATGCATGCAAGCAAACATAAAAACAGGAATGTTCCAGAAGCCAGTTTCACTACATGTTTATACTAATGAGCCAATCCCTTTTCCTACTAAGGGTATGCATTTATTTATTTGAAATTTTGGTAACTGGGAGAGGCACACTGAGCCATGGCTCATTTCCAGGTGCAACCTGGGGTGGGGGTAAGGAGTACAGACATGAAGAGTGATGACATACATCTGAAGTGATACAAAATACATTGGCAGTTGAAGCAAGGTGGAAATAAGTGGGGAGCAGGGACCTAGCAACAGCATGGTTTCTTGCGCAGAAATAAAGATCAGTACATGGGTTCCTTATATGGCTGCATTAAACAAAGCATGTAAGAGTGCATAAGACTATGTACGTTATAGATCAGAGAACAGACTGGGGGCCAAAAGCACAGGTGGCCCAGTTAGGGGAGAAATAGGTTGGGGAGGGATGGGAGAGGCTGGGAGAGAGAGTCAGGAAGTTAAAGAGGGGAGAATGACAATTACGGGGGGGAAGGCAGGAGTATGTCTTAGCAGGTGTCTTAAGGCATGGAGAGAGGGGGTGAGCTGAAGAGATGAGGGGAGTAGATTCCAGCAGGAGGGGAGATGATAGGAGAAGGCAGCTAGCCCAGCACATGAGTGATGATGGGGAATGGCGAAGGTTTGAAAATCCCTGGAGCACCATGAGTAAGAGGAGAGGACAGTGGAAAGGAGTGAGTAGAGGTAGAAGAGAAGGGAGTCAAACCAGTATTTAACAGTGAAGGAGGTACAGTGGGACTGGCTACGTAAAGGTAGAGGGAGGATGGAAAGGGAGGAATATAGAAAGAGCAGTGATGAGTGTGGAGTGGAGAGTTGGTGGTGAAGTGACAGAAGGCATTGCAGAGGGTGTCCAGTCTGGCAAGGGAAGAGGAGGAAGTGGTGCCATAGACCACATCTACATTGTCAAAAACCAGAGGACCATTTTGGTTATCAGCTCCTGGTGAACCTGGAGGGAGAGGCAGTCCTTGTTAGAGCATAAGGTGCTGAGTTTGGGGAGAAGTTTGGTGTGGATGGTGTCAATATGGACAGAAAAGTCAAGCTTACTATCAAGACAAACCCCCAGGTACTTGAAGGTGGGGACACCCTCGAGGAGGGTGCCAGCCAAGGTGGAAAAGACAGGGGAAGGCGAGAGCCTTGCCAGTTTCTGGCTGGCACTGAAGGTCATGGACATAGTCTTCTTGGTGTTAATCCTGAGCTGGTTGGCTTGGAACCAGCACAGCACATTATGGAAGTCATACTGGAGTGGGACCTCAACAACTGGGGTTGATGTGCCAGAAGTGTAGATGACCCTATCATCTTTGTTCATGTGGATGTGCTAAGAGACACAGGCAGAGGGGGGGCCATTTTGGAAAATTGAGACTAGGACTGGAAAGAGGATGGAGCCCTGTGAGAACCCTGCATGGAAAGGGGGGTGGGAGTGGACAGACATCACCCACCTAAACTGACTGTTGATGGTCCCTAAGGTATGAGCAGAAGCAGCCCACAGCAGATGCTGACAGGCCAGATGTATCAGCTTATTCAGTAGAAGAGCATGGGACAGTGAGTTAAAAGCTTTGGCTAGATCGATGAAAGTGGCTGTGTTGATGTCTACTTTGTCCATCCCAGAGAGTATAGAATCAGTTACTGCAGCAGGGATGAGACGGTGGAGTAGTTTTTCTTATAGTCAGACTGGAACAACAAGAGGAAGTTTAAGGAGGAAAGGAAGTCTGCAAGCCTAGAGTAGATAATGGATTCTTAAATCTTAGCAAGAGGGGGGAGAAGTGAAATTGTCGAGTAGTTACCTGGAGAGAAGGGATAGCCTCCTTTGTGCAGGGGCAGAACGTTGCTGACTTTCCAGGCCTGAGGGACAGTACTGAGGGAAAATGAGAGGTTCAGAAAGTGACAGAGTGGGAGGGCAATGTCTGGTGCAGAGATCTGAAGGAGTTTTGGGCCCAAACCATTAGGGCTAGACTTGGACAGGTTAAGCGACACCAGGACTAGGAAGACTAACTGTGGGGAAGCAAGAGAGAAGTAGAAGTCTTCTGAAGATTGGGGTGAAGGTGGGACCATGGGATCCTGAGGTTAGTGACAGGGTAGAGCACAGGTTCTGAAGCATTTGTTAAAGTGAGTAGCAATGGAAGAGGGGTCAGAGACCAGTGAGCCATCCACCAGGATGACAGGGGGATGGACTGGGCAGGGGTATTGAATAGGGAGTAGATAACCTTCCAAAATTTTGAGGGGGAATTTAGATTGGATTGGAGGTTAGCCTTGAAATAATGGGCCTTTGTGGTGTGGACAGCCTTTGTACAGGTGTTCCTGAGTGACCTGCAGTATTGAAGGTCAGACAGGGATTGGAAGGACTTGAAGCATGAACGCACAAGATCCTTGGACTTGCACAGATCAGGAAGGTTCAGCTGTAATCCAGGGATGGTGGGAGCATTTTACCCTGGCCTTTTTAAGGGGGCATGAGTATTCCAAGTCTTGTTAGAAATGGCAGGGAAGAGGGAGATGGAGAGGGCTGAATCAATGTGCAGAGGCAAAGTAACTTGAAAGGGACAATCCACTGATATACTTTTTGTTATTGTAGAAGGGGAGAGACAGCCTATCTTAGGTCTACTAATGTGAAAAATGGGTTTGATGAAAACGCATCCAAGTAATGAATATTGATGTAATTATGCAAACTGTAAGTCCAGCCACTCCATAGACACTGCTTGACGCTGATAAACCAGGAAAAGTGGAAGACAGTTTGCAGATGTTTTCAGTGGAATTGGGTGTCTACCAGTACCATACAAAATTGTGAAATACAGCTTAAAGATAATGTATAGCCAGTAATTCAAGCTGCAAGGAGCATTCCAGTAGCAGAAAGACTTCACAAGGAGCTAGACAGGCTAATCACCTTGGGTATAGTGAAAAATAAGTGGCTACAGACTGGGCTAAGTCCTTGGTCATTGTGAAAAAGAAAAACAGTGCTCTGAGTCTTTGCATTGATCCAAAAGATTTGAACAAGTGGCTAAAAAGAGGGCATTACCATTTTCCCATCAGATCAAATATTACAAGTGCTATGGTGGATGCTGCATTCTTTTCTAAACTGGCTGCCTCATCTGGTTTCAGGAAATCCCTCTGGACGAGGAAAGCACAGAGCTGTGCATATTTAACATACCATTTGGCAGACATTGTTTTCTCCGCATGCCCTTTGGTATATGCTCAGCTCCAGAAGTGTTCCACCATACAGTGCAACAGTTATTTGAAGGTATGGAAGGAGAAGGTGTATTTCTGGATGGATAATATATTGTGGAGAAGAACAAAACTAGAGCGTGATGAGAGACTGGCCAAAATTCTACAACAGGTACAACAAACAGGGTAGAAACAGAACTATGAAAAATTCCAAAAGGGGGTTGGGCGGGTACAAGAACTAACATACCTAGGAGATAAACTCTCACCAGATGGGATCCAGCCTGATCTGGAAAAGGTAAGAGCGTTAAAAGAAGTGATTAATCCAAACAATAAAATGGAACTGCAGTGATGCATGGTTATAATAAACTAGCTAAACAAGTTGTACCAAATTTGACAGCCAAGACTGCAGGTTTAAAGCAGCAGTACTACCGAATCAGGAAGTGATCTATCAAAATTCTGCTTTTTGGCTGTAAGCATGTGGCCAAAGTTCCAGTTTCCATACCTGTAAATGTTTTTTTCCAGTCATCTTTAGTTTTTTAGATAGTTGGCGATTTATTTGAATTGCTGTAGCGCTACAACAAATATGGCGGCTGACTAATTTTCAGATGCGCTTTTCCTACAGGTCACATCACATCTTTTGACAATAGCAGAGGGACCCTCTGCTGACCATTCCCGATGTCTCTGCAAGTCATACAGATGTGCAGTTGGCAGCATAGGGGTTCCAGTGCACCTTGTTTAGTGGCAGAAATGTAAACAAAAGCAGAGAATAACAACAAATTACTCAGCGATAGTACAGTGCCGGTGAGAAAGAGTGCCAGGTATATCATTAGCAGGGCACAGGGAATAAACAGTCAAAAAAGAGCAATTTTTTTTTTACGTAGTACTGCTGCTTTAAGAAGCATCTCCAAAGGAAAAACTGAATGGCAGTGAAACTATGAACACACATATTCTAAGTAACCTGCACTGTGTTTTTATGATCCACCTAAGAAAATCAAAATCTCTAGAGATGCCTCTGAAGACGGGCAAGGTGCAGTGTTACTGCAAGCATACGCATCATGCTCCACGCCACCAACAGAAAAGCACTAGACTCAGATTGAGAGACCTTGGGAGCAGTATTCGGATGTGAGAAATTTCACAAATACATTTATGGATTGTGACTACTACTAGAGACAGATCACAAGCCACTTACTGTCATTTCACAGAAGAGCCTGGGCGATGCACCACCATGAATCTAGAAGCTTATGCTGAAACTTCAGCTTCAAAAATATGACTTTTGTGTATACCTCTGGAAAGTATTTTGTGGTTGAAGATGTTTTCTAGATTGTTGCTGCAAAGTCCAGCTAGCAGTACTAAGGAATGAGATGTGGAAATTCGATCAGAGAACTTCGCAGACATTTGCTGCAGCTAATTAAACCATCTAATAGTTACATTTCACTTTTACCGACACAGAGACTGTGTACCTGAACACTGCTACTATTGCTGTTAATGTGTTGCTGCTGGGCTGCGAGAGCCCTGACTGCTGTCTCTGAGTTATGAGCAGTGACTGTTATTTTATCACAGAGACTGCGTCTGATTTTGTCTATTGCTGCTATTAAGAACATTACTTGTGCTGTGAGCCAGTGTTCTACACTGTGCTCAGCTGCAACGGCAGGTGAGGGGACTCGGGTGAGTTGGCAGCCATTGGCTACTCCCATGGGGTGGGGTTACTGTTATTAAAACCCTGAACGGCTCACACAAGCTTGAGCGTGAGTGGTGCTAGCACCACTCAGAAGAAAAATTCAGGTTTTAACAGTTGCTATTTTATTGTTAGAATTGTTAGGGAAAGTTTTAATTAAATATGTTGCTGATCTGTTCACTAATTTTGTATTTAACAACACTATGCTGGGGGAGGGCATGTACTAAGCTTCAGTATGAAAAACAACAATCTGTTCCATCAGTATTTCTGCTGAACGTGTACTTAGATAGCACTAATGCATTTAAATCATATGCTAATCCATTTATTATTAAAGTAAGTTTTAAATATATATGTTTGTACACTTTCTCCAAGAAACACCTGTATTGCTGTGGACCATCTGGTAGAGTGACATAACTATGTTTTCACTTTGCCAGAAGATTCATATTTCTATTATTGTTACTTTCAGGCAATGTCCATGTTAATCCTGGCCCAGAGGCTCCTTAGAGTAATTACACCTTGGGAGAATTCAGTGCCAGATCTAACGTGGGATTGCTTCATTTAAATATTAGGTGTTTTATTACCAAAAATTGATTATTTAAGAGCACTAGTAGCTGCAGTATACCGAGACATGTTGGCTTTGTACGAAACATGGTTGAATGATAAATTAACAGATTCAGATATTTTTATTAGTAATTACAATATTTTTAGGCAAGATAGACTGAAAAGGAATGGAGGAGTAATTATTTATCTCAATGAAACTTATGATGGACACATCAAAGTTGCTAAATCAACATCAGGGCAGTTGGACCTGTTGATTTTGCAAATTACAGGGTCTAATGGATTTAATCTTAATATGGCAGTTTGTTATAGACACCCATCTGCACCAACAGGGACCTTGCAGCTATTAAGTACATTGGGCACTATGCGGACAGAGGTATGTGGAAACCATATGTACCCCACCCACATAGCTGCACACCCATGGACCGGTACACACTGGCCAGTATTCACTACCAGATGCCACCTGTCCACGGCCCCACACCCGAGTGTGCAGGACTCTGCAGGGTGGCCGGTGGTGGGGACGCAGACCTGGACGGGCATCCAGTTGGATGCCCGGACCAGGGCACAGAGTGGCTCACCTCCATGGTGGGGTGAGCATTGGCAGTACACCCCACAGAAGACCAGTAGCCAGCAGCCAAGGTGGTGAGAAGAGAGTTCTGCCACTGGCCCTCTTGCAGTGTGGCCCTGGAATGGGTTGCAGGAAAAGGGTGGGGGGGTCTGTTGGTGGTACGGGGGCACTGTACCACACAACATGCCTGGGTGGCCCAGAGCAGGGGTTGACCAGCGGTGCCGTTGGAGGGGGTGCATCCATGGGCCAGTGCCCATATGCATATGGTGGGGGGGTGCCAGGTGACTGCTGTGCACTACTGTGTGTCAGGTGGCACTGGGTGGCCATGGGGTGGTCCAGCAGCAGTGGTCCTATTAGCTGAGGAACCTAACCACCCCATTCGGGCAGTGAACAGTGGTGTGCACAAGGCATGTAGGGGGCCTACAGCAGGGTTCTCCCTGTCATACCCTGTGCCCTACTCCTCATCCCCCTGGCCAGCACTACATGCCTTAGTGCATGGCGCATAGTGAGGGCCCACCTCTTGCCCACCCCCGGGACGTTGCTTTTCGCAAGGCCAGGGGATCAGGTGCATAGGTACTGCATGCCCCCCTTGGTGCATTCCACATGGGGGTGTGTGTAGGGTGCAAAGTGGCTGTGCACCTCAGATACGTGCACATAGCCACTCTGCTCCAATAGTGCATAGGGGACATTGATTGCACCTTATTTGGATTGTGAGTTTGTTATGATGGGGGATCTAAACTGGGATATGCTTGACCCTCATCTGGATATATTAATTCAGTTTACAGCAGTACACCTTACTCAGCTGATTACTTTACCTACAAGACCCCACATAACTAATAATGCTAAAGACACACTTTTAGATCTTATCTTAACTACTAACACCTGATAGATATACACTGACAGTACATGAACGGGATGTCAGTGACCATTGCTACATCTCCTGTATTCGGGACAGTGTAAAAGTATGCCTCCCTTTTCGACCAATAACGTCCCAAAATTCTGAACACTTTTGTGATCAAGCATATTTGAGAGGTGTGGCAGATGTAAACTAGTCACTGCTAGATGCATGTCCTGATGTAGAATCTGCATGGACTCATTTTAAAAATTAATCATTAGAGGTTATAAACAGACATACACTTCTGGTTAGAAAAAGGACCAAGAGCAGAATGTTACCCTGGATTATCAAAAAAGTCAAACAACTAATTAAAGTAAAGGGGGCAACTCTGGAATAAAGCTAGGGAATCAAGAACTTCATCTGATAGATTAGCTTATAAACTTGCAAGAAATAGAAGTAAAAAGGAGATCAGGAGAGAAAAATCAAACCATTATACTCAACAGTTCTCAGATCCCTCTAGAAACTTGAAGAGGTTTTGAAGGGGCATAAATGCCCTGAAAAAGAGGGGGGACTCATCTACCTTGCCAAAAACCTTAAAGGGGAAGTAAACATTGCAGAGGTCACTAACATTGTGAAAGCCCATGAAAAGATGTTGCAAATGAGGT
Organism: Neoceratodus forsteri; assembly: GCA_016271365.2. Lineage (NCBI taxonomy): Eukaryota > Metazoa > Chordata > Ceratodontiformes > Ceratodontidae > Neoceratodus > Neoceratodus forsteri. The sequence goes on from JADMNL010000025.1 coordinate 256,817,186, forward strand.
ATCGGGCTTACCTGTAGGTGTCAGGAGTCCTGCGATATGAATCCCTAACACATCTATAAATCAAATAAAGGCAGCAGCCATTTTAAAACAGAAAGCGATGTCACTGAAGGGCAAGCTGCATGTTGTTAAATACAGCTTGCCCCTCAGTGACATCACTGTTGGTCTCAAGATTCCATGAAATGGCTGCTGCCTTGTTTTGATTTACAGATGATTTAGGTATTTATGTCTCATGGCACCTGACACCTACAGGTAAGCCCAGTACCTCATTTGAAAGATCCTTTTATGGGTTTTCACAATTTGAGTGAGTCCTGCAATGTTTATTTCCCCTTTAAACTACAAAAATAAAGTTGTACATAGTGATTTAGAAATGGTAGAAGTACTCAACAACTTCTTTTTAGGGGTTGGTCAGACATTCGAAAGGGAACATCCAGGTTTAATCTCCCCTGTGTTAGATAACAAATTTTTCAAGCCTCCCTAATAGACCTACATTTTCATTTAGAGAAATTAAAGCAGATCAGCAGTCGAGAGGGCTGCTCAGCTAAGCTCTCCCCCACTCTGAAAACGGAGCCCAGGTTAAAGATTGCCCCAGCATACCGGCAGTCGAGAGGGCTGCTCAGCTAAGCTCTCCCCCACTCTTATAACAGAGCCCAGGTTAAAGATTGCCCCAGCATACCGGCGGTCGAGAGGGCTGCTCGGCTAAGCTCTCCCCCACTCTGAAAACAGAGCCCAGGTTAAAGATTACCCCAGCATACTGGCGGTCGAGAGGGCTGCTCGGCTAAGCTCTCCCCCACTCTGAAAACGGAGCCCAGGTTAAAGATTGCCCCAGGTACTAAAGGAGCTGCACGCCTGATTGCGACTGTTTGTTTGTTGGAGCACTGACTTTGAATTCTTGGCGCCTTTTTTCAAATATTGCTAAATTACATTGGCCCAGCAGTGGAGATAGTCTATTTTCTATAAAAAGTGTAGCCTTATTTTACCTCTGCTTTCCGACTGTTGCTTTTTACATGAAATCCCCTTTAAGAAGTTTACTGTAGCTTTACTGAAAATGAATAGCATAAGTTTGTTTTAGTTGCTAAATAGTCTTACACCTCTGCATTTGCTTTTACATGAAATCTCCTTTAAGAAATTACTGCAGCTTTTACTGAAAACGAATAGCATAGTTTGTTTAGTTGCTAAATAATTCTTAAACCTCTGCATAGCCAGTGTCTTTGTAAATTAACTTGCTAGCTGTATTCAGACAAAGGCACTCCTGATACAGTACCTGCCCACACCCCCACCCTCGCCCCCACAGTGAAAATTCCCTCCTCTGACCTTTATTAATTCACTGTGTCTTTCTCCCTCTTCCACAGCATACTGACGGTCGAGAGGGCTGCTAGGCTAAGCTCTTCCCCACTCTGAAAACGGAGCCCAGGTTAAAGATTGCCCCAGGTACTAAAGGAGCTGCGTGCCTGATTGTGACTGTTTGTTTGTTGGAACACTGACTTTGCCCCGCCGAATGCATGTTCGGCTCCCCACCGCCCCCACCACCACCCTTGGTTGGCATTCGAATATATAGCTGGATTTCTAGTCACATGATGCGAAATAACTTATCAGTCCACTTTCCCATCTGCAGCTTATCTTTTCCTACCACTAGAGGCCTTTTTTTTTCTTCTTCTTTCTCTAGTCCTTTCACTCATTGCCTAACTCTCTATCCTACCATGCTCCCACTTACCCTCATCACTGTCCTCATGCAATTTCCTCAGGCACTTTCGCCAACCACTCACAATGCAAAAATGTGATGCAAAAATGAAACCTCTTGTCAGCACGCAGCCTGGCACTCCCAGCCCCGCACCCCACCCCCACTGCACCTGAACTCCCAGCCTTTACAAACCCAGACTGATAAACCATCGTCTACACCCTCTCCCTTCTACAACACATACATAGACACCTCCACCCCCACCCCTGGATACCATCTCCTGTGCTAAGTAACCCACTGAGCCCCCGTCCCTAGCCAACTTCTTTCCATATCTGCAACACAACAAATCCCCCGCTTTCCCCACTTACTTCTCCTATCTTCCCCTCACCCTGAAACTACCACCCATCATCGCCACGCATACATAAATGCCAAAGACCTACTACTCGAGCTAACAGAAACTGCCTCAGGTCACCCATTCTCCTCCTTCTTCTGACAGGCAATGTCCACCCCAATCCTGGCCCTCTAAATTTCCCACCATCCCACCCATCTCCAGGAAATGGCCTGCGCATTGCCTCACTAAACATTTGCAGTCTTCAAAAAAAATGGGACTCCTTTCAGGGTTGGGTACTCCAGAATCACCCTGATATCATTGCACTGAGTGAAACCTGGCTCTTCCCATCTGTCCCTGACTCAGCATTCAACCTCCCTGGTTATCGCCTATACCTCGCCGACCGAGTGGGCAAGCGAGGGGGTGGCTGTGCTGTCTACCTCATGGACTCGCTCTCTGGCCACCTACTCCCTCTGCCCATACTAACGTCCAGGGCTCAGGCCCTCACCCTAAAATAAATCCTAGGTAAGTCAACATCCCCTCTCCTCCTCACCACGGCCTATATCCCTCCCAAGGACCAGAAGCTAGCCTTCCAAGCCATCATGTCCTACCTCAGCACCCTACTTCCAAAGCATGAAAAAATACTACTGGGGGATTTCAACATAAATTGGCTGGCCAAAACAGTTGCCCCATACATCAACGAGGCATCATCCCTCGATCTCACTCAGGTCATCAAAACCCCCACCCGGCTACACGCCCACACGGGGTCATCCTCCCGACTAGACCTAGTTTTCACAAACCGCCCCCACAAAATAACCAGCACCCAAGTCCTCCCCGACACCCTAAGTGACCACTCCCCAGTTCTCTGCAACTGGTTTGGTACCCCCCAAACCTCACCTAAAATTATTGCAAAACGCAAACTAGGGCCTGGTAAACTAGCTCTACTCAAGGCCCACCTCAGAGAATGGGACTGGACACCCCTAACACCCTTGACCCGGACCACGTCCTTGAACTATTTAGCAACACCTTTAACACAGCCTGTGACAAGTTCGCTCCCCTCACCAAAACAATGACCAAAGGGAATCATGCACCATGGTTCTCGGACCACCTCCAAGGCCTACTTTGTCAGCATGATGCACTATGGCACCTTGCCAACGAGACCCAATGGCCTCTGGACAGGCAACATTATCGGGAGTCCTGAAACAAGTGCACCTGGGCCATACGCACTGCCAAAGCGAACTATTACAAAGCCACCTTAACCTCCACCTGAGGCTCTGGTCGCAGGTTCTGGGAAAACATTAAGGAACTCTGTGGCAAAGCCCCAAACCTGCCACCTGACCAAATTCTAATAGATGGCTGCCTCTCCTCCAACCTCCTCAGAATAGCCTCGGCCATAACACTGCTTTCACTGATCTCTCCCATGTGCTGCCCCCTAAATTCTTTGATCCCTGCCTGCCCATAACGCCCCACATCTTCCCCTTGCACCACCCTTCTACCTGCAAGTCCTTACCCCAGAGACTGCCAAACCCTACCTAACCAAAGTTATTAGCCAAAATCACTATAGTCACGACTCCCTGGACCTCAGACTTCTCCGTCTCACCCTCCAGGAAGTCCTAGCCCCACTCACCCACATTCTAAACTGCTCCCTCTGTCATGGGAAATTCCCTACCGACTGGAAATCGGCCTACATCACACCCATCCATAAAAGTGGTGACCGCACATCCACAAACAACTACCGCCCCATCTCTATCCTAACCCCCCCGTCTAAGGTACTAGAACGTATAATCGCCGACCAACTTACTGACCACCTTAACAAATATAACCTTCTATCTGGACAGCAGCACGGTTTCCGTAAGGGCCACAGTACCACCACCACCATCCTTGAATTTACCTCCCATGTCCACTCAGCCCTGGACCATGGCCACCTCACAGGCACCATCTTCGTGGACCTATCTAAGGCATTCGATACTGTAAACCATGCCCTCTTGCTTAACACCCTGGCTTTCATGGGTTTCTCCAATGACACCCTAAACTGGTTCACCAGCTATCTCTCCGATGGAACGCAGATAGTCAAGGTAAGCCCTGTCCTCTCCCCCCACCTCCCTACCTGCTCCGGTGTCCCACAGGGCTCCATACTTGGCCCCCTACTTTTCAGCCTATACCTCAACTCTCTCCCAGTGTCATGCCCCGGAAATCTACTCCTATATGCAGATGATGAGGTCTTGTTCGCCTCTGACCCATCATCCCCCAAGCTCCACCAAACTCTCCAACACTCATTCCGTGAAGTCGAAGACTGGCTCACCACCCAATGTCTTATTATCAACTACAATAAGACAAAAGTCATGCTCTTCACCCACCCCCAGAACCCACTCAAGAACCTCTGCCGCCAATTCCTCACTGCCAATCAGACCCCATTAGAACAAGTAAGCAGTGTTAAATACTTAGGGATCACTCTAGACCCCACCCTCAGCTTTAATCAACATATCCTACACCTGTCAACAGCCCTTCGCTCCAGACTAGGGGTACTATACCGGTACAAACACTGCCTCACCCCTGAAGCATTACAACTTACCATAAACTCCTCAATCCTCTCCCTGCTAGACTATGGCATCCTAATCTACAGTGCCACTCCATCCACCACCCTAAGCAGACCCCGACTCGTTTTAAACAAAGCCTGCCATCTCATCCTTGGATGTGATCGTTTTACACACTCCTGCTCCCTTTACAGCAGCACAAACTGGCTAAATCTAGATAGCAGAATCAGGTACCACACCTGCCCATGACCAAAAAGGTACTACTAGGCCTCACCCCACCCACCCTAAACCAAATCATCCACACAACTCCCCAGTCAAAACAACCCTGCAGCTCAAACAAGCAGCTGCTAGTTGCAATTCTGTGGTCTGACTTCCCAATTCCAGCGAACCTTCACTTACAGGGCCCCCTCCTGGACTAACACCCTCCCAAGTCATATAACAAACGAATTAAGGCTTGGCCCTTATAAATCCAAGCTATGGAAATACCTTCATGCCTCTAGCCAATGTGACTGCCCTTGACACCAGATTGACATATGCAGCCATCAAACTAACTATTGTCGGACTCCCCATACCAAATTGTAACTATGAAACTCTATGACCATCAGCCTCTACAAAACCTCTGTAACTGTTATGGCTGTACTAAGAAATGAAACTTGCTGTTATTCAACAACTGCACAACTATGTAACCTCACTGACTGTTATTTGTAATTGTACTGTAATCTGTATTCCAAGTTCTGTCCATGTATCCTTTTATGTATGATGTAGAACCTTTGTAAATGAGTCGCTGACTCAAAGGTCTTTCTGAATATTTCAATAAATAAAAAAAAAATAAAATAAAGGAACTTTCTGGATTGGATACAAGTAAGGGAGCAGGCTGTGATGGCATATTACCAGTCTTTCTTAAAATATCGTCTAAATATTGTCGCAACACATAGCTTATTTATTCAATTTTTCATTACAAACTTCATGTCTTCCAAATGACTGGAAAACTGCTTACATTATCCCTATTTTTAAGGGAGAAGACTCCACTGAACCAAACTCACATCATCCCATATACAGTCTGACAGTCTGTATAAAAATCTTTGAGAGGCTGTTACATGAACAACTGTCTAATTATTTTTCTAAATATAATATAATTTATAATCTACAGCCAGAATTAAAAAAATGCCACAATACCACATCTGTCATATCAAAGGTTACTGATGAAATTTTTGCATCTTTGATAAAGGACATAGCATACCATCACTTTTCCTAGACTTGTCGAAAGCATTCAACACTGTTAATCACACTATTTTACTTAATAAATTAAAAGCATCTGGTACAGGCATGTCTACTTTATTTTAGTTTCATTCATATCTCACAGTGTGATTTCAATGTGTGAAAATGGGAGAAACTCATTCAGGCCTAGCAGGAATCAATTTGGGGGTCTCGCAGGGTTCTGTATTGTGCCCCTGCTGTTCTTGCTCTTTGTGAACGATCTCCCCACTCACTGTTCCACTGATATGAATATGTACTTGCATGCAGATGATACAATTTTGTATACACAACAAAATAATATTGATTTGGCACTTGATATTATTCAAAAAGATTTTTATAATGTACAGAGGGCTCTCTTAGATCTATGACTTTTACTGAATGAAAACAAACACAGTGGTTACTTTTTGCTAAAAAGACCTTGATTGAGCCTAATCTAATAATAAAATCTATCTCAGGAACAGACATTACAAGGGTACATTCCTATTAGTACCTGGGTCTGATTTGGGATGAACAATTAAACTTTAAATTAAACATACAAAACCTGTCTACTAAACCAAAATGGTTACTGGGATTCTTTTGCAAAAATAGAGCGTACTTTAATTATTCCCTTAGAAAATTATTGGTCACTTCATTATTTCTTCCCATTTTGGACTACTGCGATTATATTTATATGAAAACTGCAAGTTCAGTTCTGAATTAATTGGATCCATTATATCACAGTGCATTAAGGTTTGTGACTGGATTGCCTTACAGAACTCATCAATGTTTATTATACTCAAGGTCAGGATGCCTTTCTCTGTCAGATAGCAGAGATCATCATTGGTTTATGTTTGTTTATAAATTTATACTTAAATCACTACCCTTATGTTTGTTAAATGCCTTACAGTCTAGAACATTCTCAAAGTACAGTTTAAGATTTACTAATCTCCAACACTTTCATATTCCAAGGTTTAGAACAAAATTTGGGGAACTGACATTTGCTGCTAGTGTTCCGTGAACATGGGAGATAATCCAGAAAAAAGTGTAATTTAATTGTGTTACTCCCAATTGCAGTTTTTAGGGCCTCCCTAGTAAGTTTATCACATAAAAAATGTACTTGTTTTGGTTGAATGAATTGTATGTTATGCTGATTACCAGATTATTTTCTATTTTTTAATTAATTTTATGGAACTATGTGTATTGTAAGTCAATGTATTAATTAATGTTTGGACACAATTGTAAAAAATATTTTTTCTCTCAGTTTGCCTATCCAATAAACAAATGACTGACAGAAATTCAGATAGACTTTATTGTAACAGACCTCTCAGTTTCTGAAGTAAAATGGAAACTTATTGCCATGGAAACAAGAAAAGAAAAGACCTTGCAACAAGCAATTAAAAGCATTCAAGAGGGGAAGCCTAGCACTGTTTGAGCACCTTATTCACATTTTCTTGGAGAATTCACAGTAGTTAGGGAAGTATTGCTTAAAGGACCGAACATTGTAATTTGTAATGCTTGTCTTGCTGTGGTCACAGATGACTCAGTTGGTGCACAAGGGACATTTGGGTATAAAGAAAAGGAAAAGACATGCAAGGGATGTGATGTATTAGTTTAACATGAATGAGCATATAAAGGAGTTGGTAAAAAATTGTGAGATATGCCAAAAGAATAGCTACACCCAGCCAAAGGAACCCCTGCTTCTTCATAACAAACCAAAAGGGTCATGGCAGAAGGTAGGAGCATATTTGTTTCAACTGCAAGGGAAAGGTTACCCCCTGATTATTGACTATTATTCCAATTACCCAGCGGTAACCTATCTGCCAGAGACTTCTACAAAACAAGTGATAATGCATACAAAGTCAATTTTTGCAAAACATGGTATACTGGCTACCCTGTTTCAGATAATGGTCCACAGATTAGTAGCCATGACTTTGAACAGTTTGTGAAACAGTAATGGATTCACGCACAAGACCTCCAGTTCTCACTATCCTCAGTTCAATGGGCAGGCTGAGAAAGGGGTGCAAATCATTAAACATCTTTACAAGAATGTCATAGACAGTAAGGAGAATCCTGATTTGACTTTATTGGCCTACAGATCAGCACTGCTAGAAAGTGGCTGTTCACCAGCAGAACTTTCAATGAACCACAAGCCAAGGGCTAGAATGCCTGATGCATGTTTCCTGTCAGACATGCCACGGGGCATAGGCAAGAAGGATACCAGACAGAAAAGCTACTATGATAGGGGAGCTAAAACTCTATTCTCACCTACTGAGAATGATGTAGTGAGAATTCAGGGAGAAGCAGAATGTGAACCAAAGGCAAGAGAGATTTCAGAGACAACTCCATGGTCATATAAGGTTCTGACAGATGAGAGACAAGTACTGAGACATAACTGTAGGCATTTGCTTAAAGTTCCAGGGACATTCCATCAGGTACCTAATGCACATACTTTCATAGGAGATGAACCCAATGTAGAACAAACGGTGCCAGGAAATTACACATCACAAATGCCTTAGGAAATAAAGGCAGAGTACAGTGAGTGTGTACCTTTACCTGTCAGTGTAAGGGGTGGAGAAGAGTTCCAGTGCTCCAGCAGTGGAAGAGTTATTAAAAGACCTAAAAGACTGGCTGAAGAATTCTGAATATAACAACAACACATCCTTTAAAGTTAAAGTTATATTGTGTGTTAAGACACTTAAATTTACTGAACCACCATAGTATGCATAGGGAAAGGTTGCATGGTTTTACAGCACAAATGGATAACTACATTTAATTAGTTACTTAAGATGTACTGTACAGTTTAAAAAAGGGGGAAATGTACTGATAATAGACTAACAGTAACATGACACTGGGTGCAGTTGCTCCAATGTGCCACTAAATGATGTGTTGTACATATATATATATCTATGTATATATATATATATATATATATATATATATATATATATATAAATATACACACTGTGGAAAGCATTCAGTAAAGGTTGTTGCAAGTAGACCTGCATGGTGTGCAGGACTGCTATAATTACAAAGGGAAGGGTACTAGAAGAAGACGAACAAAAAGTAGTTGTCCTTAATAATTACTTCTGGTTTGTCTTCCCAAGGGAAGACAGTGAGCCACTGCCTGAAAGTAGCATCAAAGCAACTGTCAGGAGCATTCCTGAATGAGGCAGACAGTATTTACCAGAGAAAGAGTCCAGAAGGGGATTGAAGCCCTAAAGGTAGATAAAGCTCCAAGGCTGGCTGGGATGCACCCAAGAGTACTCAAGGAATTGGCCTCAGAACTGGTTGAACCCCTAGTAAGGCTATTCAGTAGCTCAATTTAGACCGGAATAGTTCTGAATGATTGGAGGGTAGTACACATAGTCCCACTACATGGGGGGTGGGGACAAGGAGCAACCAGGGAAATACAGACCTGTCAGCCTTACTTCTGTAGTGGCTAAACTGATGGGAGTCACAGATCAAAGAGGATCTTGTGTACTACCTAGAGTGTAACAGTCTACTGGACAGTAAACAGCATGAGTCGGTGGCAGGGAGGTCTTGTCAGAAAGTTTTGTTTGACTGGGTAACAAAGTAGTGTAAAAGGGTCATGCTGTAGATTTACTCTACTTCAGTTTCAGCAAGGCTTTCAACTTGGAGCCACACAGAAGATTGAAGAAGCTGGAGGACCTGGGCACAGCTAGGGACATAGTTGAAGGAGAGACAGCAGAGGACAGTGGTAAATGGGGTCAGATCAGAAGAGAGGGAGGTCATGAATGGTGTGCTACAGGTATCTGTCCTGGGTTCTGTCCTCTTGATATGCTTATCAGTGACACTGGAGCAGGTATCTAGAGAAAGCTTTGTCTCATTGCAGATGACACAAAGCTCTGCGGTAGGGTAGATAGTGAAGAAAGGATCAGAGAGATACGAAGGGATCTACAAAGGCTATACAAGTGGTCTAAGGTTTGGCAGTTGAAATGCAACACCAAAAATGCAAGGTTATGCCCTTAGGAAAAACTCCAGGATAGAGTACTGGATGGGAGGGGGTTATACTGAGCACTACAGGAGAGGAAAGGGATTCACCATTAGTGATTCCCTCAAACAATCAAACCAGTGTGTAACAAGGCCTATAGTAAGGCTTATAGGATGCTTGGGTTTATCAGAAGGGGTATTGACATCAGGAAATCAGAGATTACTACCTCTATGTAGGTCACTAGTGAGGCTACACCTAGAATACTGTGCTCAATTCTGTAGTCCTCACCTGTGTAAGGACAGGGACAGGCTAGAGACAATGAAACAAAGGGTGACCAAGATGACTCAGGGTCAACAGGGCAAATCTTATGAAGATCTTTTCAAGGCACTGAACATGTGCTCACTAGAGACCAGGTGAGAGAGGGGGGATATGATAGAGACCATCAGGTTCCTGAAGGGAATAAACAAGGTGAACTGTGGGGAACTATTTAGCTGGAGTACAGAGTCAAGTACTGCGCTCCCACAGGCAAATGAGGATACAATTATACTATTTCAAAAAGCTAAGAAATTCATAGTATCATAGTAAAAGCCAGTAGAATAGGCCCACTGGTCTATCATGTCTGCTTGGAAGCTAGCTCCCTACTGTGAGCTCACTCCTCCACCCCCCAGCCCCAGAGGTGACCCTCCCTGGCCTCAGCTTCCCCTGTACCTGTCCCAACCATTCTTGAATCCTTCCACTGTGGTCTCTTCCACCAGACTCCTGGGCAGTACATTCCATGGTTCCACCCCCTCTCTATGAAGAAGTGTCTCCTGCACTCCCCCCTGTACTTCCCCCCTTCCAGCTTCCACCATGCCCCTGGTAGTTCCCCCTCTTAAGCCTGAACACTTCCCTGGCTCTGCCCTTATTTATCCCCTGAAAGTCTCTAGCATGTCCCCTCTGTCCCTCCTCTCCTCCAGTGAGTACAGATTGAGTTCATCCAGTCTCTCCTCATAGGTCCTACCCTCCATGCCCTGAATCATCCTGGTTGCCCTTCTCTAAACCCTCTCCAGCAGCACTATGTCCCTCTTAAAATGGGGTCTCCAGAACTGCACACAGTACTCAAGATGTGGCCTAACCAGGGCATTATACAGAGGGAGGATCACCTCCCTTCTCCTGGAGGTAATCCCCCTGGTCATGCAGCCCAGTATCCTGTTTGCTTTTGCTGCAGTTCTTCGACAATTCTCTGTGTTATTCATTTTGCTGTTCACCACTATCCCTAAGTCCCTCTCACCTGATGTGACTTGCAGTGTGGTTCCCCCCCAGGGTGTATGCATGTCCCCGGTTTCTGACCCCCAGATGCAGCACCCTACATTTTCCTGCATTGAACTTCAACCCCCACTTCCTTACCCACCCCCCCAGGGTATCCAGATCCCCTGCAGGGCCTCTCTCCCCTCCTACCTGTCTGCCAGTGCTCCCAGTTTTGAGTTATCCGCAAAGAGACTCAACCTACTCCTAACACCCCACCCTATGTCTGAGACATAGGAATTGAACAGGAGTGGTCCCAGGACTGAACCCTCGAGGACCCCACTGACGAACCTCCTAGGGGAGGAAACTATCCCTCCAATCACCACTCTCTGTGTTCGCCCTGTAAGCCAGTTTTCCACCCACCTGAGCAACTGCCCCCACCCCCATCCCCCCCCAGCTTTGTTAGTAGGCCGCCAGGGGTACCGAATTGAACACTTTACTGAAATCCAGATAGAGGACGTCCACCGGCCTATGTCAGTCCAGGGCACCCGTCACCCAGTCATAAAACTCCACCAGGTTAGTCTGGCACGACCTCCCCAGGACAAAACCATACTGTCTGTCATCCAGTTGCCCCAACCTTTCCAGCTGCCCCCCCAGCCGCTCCTTGATAATGCCCTCCATAACCTTGCCTACCACAGACATTAGGCTAATGGGCCTATAATTCCCCATCTCCTCTCTGGAACCCCCCATCCCTTGTGGATAGGAACCACATGAGCCACCTTCCAATCTTGAGGCACCCACCCTGTCATCAGGGAGATGTTGAAGAGTGAGGCCAGTGGAGCTGCCAGCACATCCACCAGTTCTTTCAGCACCCCTAGATGCAGCCCATCTGGCCCTGGCACCTTCTCAGTCTTTAGCGACCAGAGGGCCTCTCTCACCCTATCCACTGTGATTTCATCCTCCCATCCCACCTCCTCATGCATCCTCTCCTCCCCTTCTAGATATGACCCATCCCCTGCTCTGGTCTCTTCCAGTCCTTCAGTCTCCAACTGACCTTCTGGTTCAGTGGGCTCCTCTACCCTCCCATCGGGTTGGAAAGATCCCACACCTCCCCTGGTAAAGACAGAGGCAAAGTACTCATTTAGCACCCCTGCTTGTTCCCAAGCTTCCTGCGCCCATCCCCCCAGTTCTAATCCTGCTGATCTGTGCCCTCACTTTTCTTTTCTTTTCTTTTCTCCCCTATGTATCTGTAGAACCCCCCCCCCAGTGGATATCCCTGGCCAGGTTAAGCTCCTTCTTTGTCTTGTCCCCCCTTACCACCCTGGTGACCCTCTTAGCCAGGAAATCATACTCTCCCCTCTCCCTAGCCCTCCTTGAGTGCTTTAAGCGAACATAGGCAGCCTTTTTCTCCCTCACCACCTCCTGCACCTCCTGGGTCCACCAACACGGCTTACTGGCTCCACATTGCTTGTGCCTTACCTTTGCACAGGCCCTCGAAGCCTCCTGCTCCCCCTTCTTAATGGTCTCCCACAAGCTACCAGCATCCATGTCTGGCCTTATCTCATCCAAGCACCCTTTAAGAATCCTTCCCATGCCCTCAAAGTCCGCCCCCTGAAATCTATTACTTCTGTGTTAGTGCAAATTTCCTCTTCCCCAGGAACATAAGAAACCAGACTGTGGCATGGTCACTGCCTACCAACGGGCTGCTCACCTCCAGGCCCCTTATCTGGTCACTGTCTGCTAGGACAATGTCCAGGATCTGATCCTGCCTAGTAGGCTCCCCCACATGCTGGACTAGGAAGGCATCCAGGAAGACATCCATCAACCTCTGCTCACTGGCCACCAAGGATGTTATAGTGCCCCAGTCTGCCCCTGGCATGTTCAGGTCACCCATGATCACCACCCTGCCCTTTCCGAGGTCACAGTGACCCCTGATGTTCTCAGCCAGATCATCCTCCAGTTCCACTTCCATTGCAGGGGGTCTGTATACCACCCCTATTTTTAATCTTTTACCACCCCTCATTCGTAGGGTTACCCAAATTGCCTCCACATCTCCTTCTGCCTCCTCAATTCCCCCAACTACTATGCCATTTTTGACTATCAATGCCACCCCCCCTTCCCACACCCCTATCCTTCCTAAACATTCTGTATCCCTCTAAATTTAGGTCCCAATCATGCCTCTGTGTGGCCCATGTCTCAGTAATTGCCACCAAGTCTGCTGCACCCTCAACTAGCATTGCCTGGAGCTCTGGCATTTTATTGCCCATGCTCCTGGCATTGATCAGGACCGTCCTCTACCTGACCCCCTCCCCCCTCTCTAGTCTTCTCAGCCCAGTGCAATCCCCCATCTCTCTTCCCCCCTCAAGTTCCCCTGGTCTTTTAATGCTACCCGCAGCCTACTTTGCATGATCTAATCCTGAACCCTCAAGCTTCCTCACTGGGGCTTTCAGTCTTTCTATCCCTCCCGCCTTTACAAGTTTAAACCCCACCTATCACCAATGAATCCAAAAAGTTTTAGTTTAAGGATCCCTCTCCCCTCCAGGTTGAGATGCAGCCCATCCCTGGCATATAGCCCCTTGTTTTCCCATGTATCACCCCAGTCCCCCATCAATCCATACCCTTCTGACTTGCACCACTCCCTGAGCCACTGGTTCACCCCCCTAAGTTTTTGCTTATTTTCCATGCTTGCCCTTGGTACTGGCAGTATTTCAGAAAAGGAGATTGAGCATCCTATAGAGTGGCAAACCCTGGCCAATTCCCTGAATCTTGCCTGTATCTCCAATTCACTGTTCCCTTCTAAATCGTTTGTTCCCAGGTGAACTAGAAAGTCTGGGGATCCTCTGCATTCCCTTACCATTGAGTATAGCTGGAATTTAGCCTTATGTACTGATAGCCTGGGATACATTTAACCTTGACTGGGCTGCCTTTTCCCTCCCCAACCCCCTCCCACTGGATACCTCTAATTGTGGAGTCACCCAGCAGGAGCACCTTCACCTCTCTCCCCAAGTTACTAGCCCGTTTGTGCCCTTCCATACTCCTTCTTCTGTCTTTGTCCCCCGGCTTGCTCCTTGCACCCCCCACAGCCTGGGTGTCTCTGTTTTATGTGTGCCCTTCCAGGCTCCCTCTTCTGCCTATGTCCCCCAGTTTTCTCTTCTCACCCCCTGCAACTTGGGGGTCACAGGTCTGTATGTGCCCTTCCAGACTCTTTCTCCTGACTATGGCCCCCTGCTTGCTTATGGCCCCTCCCACAGCCTGGGCATCACTAGTTTGAGTAGCAATTACCTGCTTGAGAGCTGTGTTGATCGCAGCACTGTATACCAGGTGGAAACACTTGACAATGATGACTACTGTTCTGATTTAATACAACTGTAAGGGAAGTGTTTTGGAGTGGAGGCCATCTCGATACACGGTGGGCTAAAGAGGAGAGTTTTGGCTGCAGCAGGAGTTAGTAAAAGCTCTCTTTATCCTGGAACAGGTATGCCACCATTGCCTCACCCCAGGATATAATTTACTAACCTTTCCAGTCCATCTTTGGTATTAGGTAAAAAAAAACAAAAAAAACACAGAGATTGTGTGATGGTGTTTAGGCCTCTGATAGTCCCTCCCAGGGAAAGAGTGGAGTACCTGCGATGAAAGAAGCCTGCTTCTTGGAGATGGAGCATTCAGAAAGCCCGCGGGGGCTTGGGCCCACCCGGCGGACCTTCCGTTGAGTTTCTCCGCTTCACAGATCAGTTCTATAGTTTATACAACCTGGATCCTGTGTGACAGGGTCTTGTATTTTTATGTTACAATTTTAAGATTAATGTTAATGCTTTTTGTTTTAAACACTTTTTAAAAGTCGTGTCCAATAGAGATTCACTGATTGATTACGCTTTCAGATAACTAGCAAAACAGTAAATCTTTAGTCTGCTTTTTTCCAAGCTTGTGTTTTTGTAGTTATTAAAAGGTTTAAGATATTGAAATTGACTATTTAATAGTTATTTGATCATTTACCTGAGTTGGAGAATTGGAGCTGACTTCCCAGCTTGTGGTTGGGTAAGAACCTCACGTGACTTAGAAGTTCAAAAGGACAGCCCAGTTCCCTCTGAGAACAGTTCATTCCTACCTGATGAGTTGGAGAGAGCGGAGGATAAGTGAGAGGGCAGATAAGTCTACAGCCGCGATTTGTACTACATAGAAGTTTTTTTTTTTACTTTTTTTTTACTTATTCACATTGCCCTCGTTTGCTTGCTAAGTTAATATATAAGTTAATACTGCTTCGCTATATCTCTTTGGACATGCCTCTATGACACTTTTTTACTGATTACTAATCACCAAACTATAAACTTGTTACAAAAAGTTTTTTTTTTAAAAAAGCCGACTGGGTAATCCGGTGTAGACTTTTTTCCGCGTTCCTCATTTGTAGTCGCCGGTGATAGCTGCATTTGCCATATCGGTCGAAAAGGGGAAGGAGTAGTGGGAGCAGCACTGGCAAAGTGCACAGGTAGAGTGGGTGGAGTTGAGATGACGTCCCCTGATCACCCTGATTACCCTCGCTGTATTTAAATTCAGTGTAGAAGTAAAGGAAAAGTAAGTGTGCAGATTTTAAGCTAAAAGCTTGTATCATTTGGTATCGGGTATTTACATGATTTGGTAAAAAAAAAAACATACACTTGTATGCTGCTCCTTTACTTTCTACGATATTATTTTTATTCTTTTTGTTTTTTCATAGTGTATACTAGGAGAGCTTTCTGTTCTTGGAGCAGAATCGCCTGCCTCAATTGCCATAGCTCTTTTAAAGGGAGCACTTCTCGGGACTGTCTGGGTACTCTATGTATGAAACATGATGGTACCGATTGTTGGTCCTACTGGAACTACTGCTGTATTTGCTACCTGAACTGATATTGCTATTTATATTGCTATTTGAACTGATCGCAGGAACTGCTGATATTGTGGATACTGCAAGAATTTTTAAGAAAAAAACTTCCTCAAGTTCTTCAAGCTCTTCAAAGACAAGCAGGTGGGTCCTTCATTTTTCCACTTCCACTTTTTTTCTTAAAGAACTGAGAACTGTGATTTGAAACTTGAAATTGAGACTTGACCTTCCTTGAAAGATCTCATATTACATTCTTTGATTCCAAAGGAGATTAAATGACTTATTCAGTGTGAGACAATATTGTTGTATGTAAAAAAGTGTTTTTTTAGTTATCCAGCATTTTTTTCCCTTCTTTTTTTCTCATATCTGTGCCATATTTGTGTTATCAGTGTTACTATAATGCCAGTAATGACTAGAGGAAAGTTAAATAATTGATTCCCCAAGGGGTTAAAAAAAACTGATATTAGTAAAAAGAGTAACAGGAATCAAAAGTTACAGACGTTAGGTCAGACTGGTCAATTAAAAAATGTAGGATATCCAGGACATTCTAATATAGAGACTATGGAAGGGGCATTGGATAGGAAACATAAGAATAAAAGATATTTTGATGGAAGGGAACTGGTTAATGACAGCAGTCTGATTTCTGGTGAAGCTTGTGGGAATTTAATCATAGCCTCTCCAATAGACCAATTAACAGCTGTGGCCAGAGTAGAGAAAAACAAATGGTTTCAACCTTCAGTACTGGATTTATGGAAGGATGAAAAACCAACGAGTATGTCTGGTAAACCAAAGCTAAGTGATCTAGAGACCCCGGAATCATTTGGTCTGGGGACCTCAGTAAAAATGGATTTATTTAATTAAACCCCAGTGGCAAAACTAGGGATTCCAGGACCCCTGGTGGTTTGCCCAAATGATTTAGAGTCAGTTAGACAGGCAAATATAGAAGTGAGTAACACGGTAGTTAGTATAAAAGAAACTATTCTATGCTGAACTATGCTGTTTTTAACAGAGGAGAACTTTGGTTTCAGAGCAAGAAGCAACAGTCTAGATCTACAGATTTTTTACTGATAAATCATTTCTATTTCAGCAGGAGTCAGTACCTGTTTGGATTAAGCAAACAGATGATTTACTAGAAGAAGAGGGGTCTCATTTAAGTAAAAAAAAAGAAGAAAGTCACTGTGTGTTTCTCTGAGGAAGGGGGCTGTATCAGCTTAATTTACTGAGTCAGTGCAGAGGGATAATCTAATTGGGGGTGTGGCTTAGCATATTAGGAGTACAAAAGCAGGTGGCTCCAATTACAGCTTCCTGCTGTTTTTAACAGAGGAGAACTTTGGTTTCAGAGCAAGAAGCAGCAGTCTAGACCTACAGATTTTTTACTGATAAATCACTTCTGTCTCAGCAGGAGTAGTACCTGTTTGGATTAAGCAAACTGATACTTTATTAGAAGAAGGGGGTCTCATTTAAGTAAAAAAAAAAAGAAAGCTACTGTGTGTTTCTCTGAGGAAGGGGGCTGTATCAGCTTAATTTACTGAGTCAGTGCAGAGGGTAAATCTAATTGGGGGTGTGGCTTAGCAGTTTAGGAGTACAAAAGCAGGTGGCTCCAATTACAGCTTCCTGCTGTTTTTAACAGAGGAGAACTTTGGTTTCAGAGCAAGAAGCAGCAGTCAAGATCTACAGATTTTTTACTGATACATCACTTCTATCTCAGCAGGAGTCAGTTCCTGTTTGGATTAAGCAAACAGATACTTTATTAGAAGAAGGGGGTCTCATTTAAGTTAAAAGAAAAAAAATAAGAAAGTCACTGTGTGTTTCTCTGAGGAAGGGGGCAGTATCAGCTTAATTTACTGAGTCAGTGCAGAGGGTGAATCTAATTGGGGGTGTGGCTTAGCATCTTAGGAGTACAAATGCAGGTGGCTCCAATTACAGCTTCCTGCTGATTTTAACAGAGAAGAACTTTGGTTTCAGTGCAAGAAGCAGCAGTCTAGATCTACAGATGTTTTACTAATTGCCTTCCTTCCCACCCAAAGCCAGTTCTAGTTTTATAGCCACTGGATTTGACTGAGAACAGGAACTTCCTGTTTGGCAATAGGAAGGGAAGGGAAGGATCACTGAGACACATTAGTTTCATCAACCTTGAAGGAACCTAAAAAATTACTCTTTCTTCCCCCCTGGCTGCTGGAGGTCTGAATCCAAGCACGGAAGGAGACTACTGAAGACCACAGGAAGTTCCTGTCCCAGAACAGGAAGGGCCAGAGTTGTAAGGGCACATAGGCAGTAGGAAAGTATATGTAAAAATATTTAGAGGGAGGAGACAGTAAGCATACAAAGCAACAGGAGAGGGGACACAAAATAAGTCAAGATGGGAGTGGTGCAGTGCAATGGCTGTGGGGCAGCAGTGTTCTGGGAGACATTCTGGAGGCTGCGATGCTGCCCTGTTTGCAGGCACCTCTCTGGTCTGAGAGAGGAGGTTGCCCGTATCCAGGCTGACCAGGCTAGGATTTGTGAAACCTCTTCCCCCACCCAGGGACCACCAGGGCCACCACCATTACCTCAGAGGTTGCCAAGAAAGAGGAGCGGTTGAACCAAGGTGGGCTCAGGGAGGGAAAGGATGGTGGAACAGAGGTGCATCCCTGCAGTTGTAGCTCTCCACAATTCATATGCTGTTCTGGCAAAGAGTGGTTCCTCTATGGAGGCACCTGCAGTGGAGACCAAGAAGGATGCTGGGAACCTCCACAAAAGAGACCCACAGGAGGGTGGCATGAGACCCCACAGGGGAAGGAAATAACTTCTGGTGGAGGACTTGATCATTAGGGGTAGAAGTGGGGAGGAAGGGGATAGGGAGGCAAGGTCCCTGCCTGCTGCCACAGCTCAGAGGGACAGGAAGTGAATCCTCAAGATCGCAGAAGCAGCTGCATGAGGGAGGGAGCTGGATGTCATTATCCACCTAGGGACAAGTGACCTGGCTATGAATGGGATCAGAGCAGTGCAAGAGGTGTTTGTGGAGTTGCGGAGGGCTTTAGACAAGTAGCATGTACGGTAACCTTCTCAGAGGTGCTGCTTGTCTATGGCAAGGATGATGCTAGGGTATTCTGCACCATGGGATTCAGTGAATGGTTGAAAAACTGGTGTGGAGCTCAGGGTTTTGGCTTCACTGGGGACTGGGGAACCACCTGGAGGGATGCAGGCATATACTGGCACGATGGTCTGCATCTGTCCGGAGAGGGCCAGGATCCTAGGTGACAGGTTTAAATGCTTCATTGGCAAGCATTTAAACTAGCCAAGGGGGGAGGCACTGAAAAGGAGCAGGGAAATCCCAGCCTCCCCCTACAAAACACAGTAGTTAGGTAAACACCAAGGTAGAGAAGTTAGTAGGGAGCAGGACAGGGATAAATGCAGAAAAAGGCAGTAAGGACAGGGATGGGGCTAAAAGGGGTAAGGCCATAACAAAAATTAATGGAAGGTGATGTGTACTAATGCCCACAGTCTGTGCAACAAGCTCCCTGAACTAGTGTCCTTGATGGAAGAGGGATGCCTGGATATTGTGGCAGTCACTGAAACATGGTACACAGAGAACCATGACTGGGTTGTCAACATACCAGGATACACAGTCTACAGGAGGGACAGGGTGGGTAAAAGAGGAGGAGGAGGAGGAGTAGCTCTCATATAAGGGAAGGATTAAAGCAACAGAACTAAAAAGTAAACAGGAAGTTGATGAGTCACTATGGGTCACCCTGAGACAGGAAATGGCACCACAATCCACACGGGGTTGTGTACAGACCTCCATCTCGGGAGGAAATGGACAAGGAAATGATATAAGGCATCCTTAAAATGGCAGAAAAGAGGAGATATTGTTGATGGGGGACCTGAATATGCCGGATGTTAACTGGAGTACCTTTGCTGCAGGAACATCCAAGAGCAGGGTCATTCTTGATGCCCTACCGGGGGCATGCCTCAGACAGCTAGTGTTGGAACCCACTCAGGAGGGAGCAATCTTAGACCTGGTACTCTCAAATGGGGAAGGAGAAAGGATCTCAGATTTAGAAGTGGGTAGCCATCTGGGAACAAGTGACCACCAAATAGTGTGGTTCACAATAAACACATCCATAGAGTCATGCCATACAAAAACAAGAGTATTGGACTTTAGGAAGGCTAACCTTGGGAAAATGAGAGAGTGCCTTAGAAAAGCACTAGCAAATGGGCAAGAAGGAGGGGTGGAGGAATAATGGGGAATAATCAAAACAGCCATCACAGAGGCAACAAGCCTTTGTGTGAAGCAAATCAACAAAACAAAATGAAGGAAAAAACCATGATGGTTCTCAAAAGAGGTGGCAGGGATGGTTAAGGAGAAAAGAATAGCGTTCAGGAAATATAAGGAAACACAGAAGGAGCAGGACAGATAACTTTATCAGTTAAAGCAGAAGGAGGCAGGGAAGGCAGTCAGAGTAGCAACGGCACAAACTGAGGAAAAGATAGCCAACTCTGTTAAGAAGGGGGATAAAACCTTTTATAGGTACATTAGGGAGTGAAGAAAGACCAAGGGAGGTATACAGAGACTTAATAAAGGGGAGGGAATGTGGGCAGAGGGTGACAGTGAAAAAGCAGGGATACTGAACGAATATTTCTGCTCAGTATTCACAACAGAAGAGGAGGGGGAGGTACCTAAACCAAACAAGAGAGAAACTCTGAATAGGGGGGTTGATACCAGTCCATTCACAGAAGAAAGGGTTTTGAAAGAACTCTTGAAACTGAGGGTGGACAAAGCAATGGGGCCTAATGGGATTCACCCAAGAATTCTAAAAGAACTAAGGGTAGAACAAGTAACACCACTGACTACTCTCTTTAACAAATCATGGGAGGATGGGGTGGTACCTGAGGACTGGAGGAGGGCAAATGTGATTCCACTTCACAAAAGTGGGAGCAGGGCAGAGGCAGGAAACTACAGACCAGTTAGTTTGACTTCAGTGGTAGGAAAAATGATGGAATCACTTCTGAATGAAATAATTGTTGAGTACCTAGAGGCCAGTGGGGCACAGGACCCAAGGCAGCATGGTTTCACAGCAGGAAGGTCATGTCAGATGAACCTAATAGATTTCTTTGACTGGGTGACCAAAGTAGTAGACCAGGGAGGGGCTGTGGATATGACCTACCTAGATTTTAGCAAAGCATTTGACACCATCTCACACAAAAGAATATACAAGTTAGCCGGCCTTGGAGTGGGTCCCAAGGTGGTAGCCTGGATAAAAAACTGGCTGGACAACAGGACACAAAGGGTAATAGTAAACAGAGTCCACAGTGAAGAAAGGAGGGTAACTAGCAGGGTACCGCAGGGTTCGGTATTGGGACCGGTCCTCTTTAATGTCTTTATAAGTGACATTGGAGAGTACCTGAAAGGAAAGGTATGTCTCTTTGCAGGTGACACAAACATCTGTAACAGGGTTGATACACAAGGTGGGGTGGAAAGAATGAAAAGGGAATTGGCAAGGTTGGAGGAATGGTCAAATATGTGGCAGCTCAGATTCAATGCAAAGAAGTGCAAGGTAATGCATCTGGGAAACAAAAACCCAGGGGAAGAGCACACAGTGGGGGGGGGGGAGTTAATAACAACAACAAAAATTGAAAGAGACCTAGGAGTAATTATATCAGATGACCTAAAGGTGGGCAACTAATGTGAGAAGGTAGTAAGGAGGGCTGGGGGATACTGGGATGCATAGGGAGAGACATCATCAGTAGAAAACAGGAAGTTGTTATCCCTCTGTACAGACAGTTAGTGAGACCCCATCTGGAGTACTGCATGCAATTCTGGAGACCCCATCTCCACAAAGACATAGACAGAGTGGAGGCTGTTTAGAGGAGGGCAACTAAAATGGTGCAGGGTCTGCACCAGAAGACATATGAGGAGAGATTAAAGTAGCTTAATATGTATACCCTTTAGGAAAGGGGGGGGACATTTATTTATTTATTATTTATTAAATTTTGGTGACCGGGTAGGCCCACTGAGCCCTGAAGGTCCCTTTTTCAGGGGTGACCCGGGATAACAATACAAGTTATAAGAATGAACAAGGACATAAGGAACATTTGAGGCATTGTGAGTTACATCATGAGGTGGTTACAGTAAAGAAAATAGTGGATACAGGCATGGTAAAAAGAAAGCAGTGGATACAGGCATGGCTTACAGGCACGGTAAAAGAAAAGCAGGGATGCAGGCATGGGTACAGGCATGGTTATCATCATGACATGTAAGCAATTGGTAGTACTTTTATATAGTTTATTCAGGGGTTACACGTGGCCTCTGGCGTAGCAGTCTGTATAAGGCAGGTAGTAGGAAGGTTAAGCTAGGAGACGGGAGTTGGAGAGGAGAGGAGTACCTTAGGAGCTTTAAGTGCCATGACAGTGGCATGCGCTTGAGGTCAGCAGATGGGACTTAAGCCTGGTGCAGAAGTTCATGAGTGAGGAGGAGGCCTGGACCTGGGGATGGAGCTTGTTCCATTGGCAGGCTGGTTGGGAGGAAAAGGATTTTCTGCCAGCATTTTTCCTTACCCTAGGGACTTCTAATAGCGCTCTATCTGAGGTCCTTAGGTTCCTTGGGTTGTGTTTGAGGGTTATGGTCCCGGCAATGCTTGGTGGAGCGTGGGGTTTGAGAAGCTTGTAGGCCTGGACAAGCAAGGGGTGTTGGAGGTGGATGACAAATGTGGGCCAATGAAGATTGGCCAAAGTGTCACAGTGGTGACGTCTTGGGTGGTCTAAGGTTGCAAAACAAGCTATTTTATTATATAGGGTTTGCATCTTGGTAATCTCTTGTTTAGCCATGCCCTGTATAATAGGGGCTGCAAAGGTCAGGTTGGGTAGAAGGACGCTGGTAGCTATGGAGAGCCTGGCTTCAGGGATGAGTTGGTCCCTGAGTTGGTACAGGGTGCCGAAGCTTTCATGTAGGGTCCTGGTGACCTGGTCCATGTGTTCCTTGTATGTGATATTCTGATACAACGTGAGGCCTAAGTATTTAAGGAGGGACTACGTTAATGGTTTTACCAGAGAGTGAGGTTAAGGAGAGGGATGAGGACCTGTCAAATCCTAGGATCTTGGCCCTAATAGCATTGCCTTGGTCTTGTCAGCATTTAGTACCATTCTGTTCTTACATAGCCAAGTCTCTAGTGAAATGAGATCCTTTGAGTAGAGGGCCTAGGGCAACCACGCACACAGGGGTCGGAAGATGACAGTATCATTAGCGTACTGCACAACTGAGCTCTCCCCGCAGTGGGTATGCAGGTCGTTGGTAAACAAGGAAAACAGGAGGGGGCCTAGAATTGAGCCCTGAGGTACACCCTGGTTTAGGGGTAGTGGGTCAGACATGGTCCCTTTCCATGAGACCCTCTGTGCCCTGCCTGATAAGTAGCTCTCAAACCACTTCAGGGCATGATTGTCTAGGCCTATATTTTGCAGCTTCTGTAGCAGCAAGTTGTGGTCGATGAGGTTGAACACCTTGGATAAGTCTATAAAGACTGCACCAGTGGGTATCCCTTTGTCCATTGCCCTGAGAACTTCATCCGTGAAGTTAATGAGGGCAGTGTCAGTAGCATGGTTTGTTCTAAATCCATGTTGGGAGGGGGTAAGGAGCTGATGAGCTTCCAGGTAGTCCCTTAGTTGATTGTAGATGACTCTTTCTTGCACCTTAGCAAGTGAGCAGAGGCGGGAGATGGGCCTGTAGTTGTTGAGTTTTTCCCTGAGCCCCACTTTGTGAATAGGGACAACATTGGCATGTTTCCACAGGTCAGGGACTGCTCCTTCCCTCAGTGATCGATTGAGGAGCATGGTTATAGGCCAGGCTAAGGAGGTAGCTCCTGCCTTGAGTAGCCGATTGTTGATACCATCGGGTCCCCCTGACCCTTTCAGTTTCAGGTTCCTTAGAGGTTTAGTACTCAGTGCATTTAGCCGTCTCAGGTGAAATGGGGTCTTTTCAGTGGTGGTTCATCTGGGGTAGGGGGGAGAGTCTGGGGAGACAGGCAGGCAGGTCTTGTAGGCCTCGAGGTCTGAGAAGTGCCTGTTAAGGGCAGCCGATATTTGAAAAGGGTCAGTTATGAGCTGACCGTTAATCTCCATGGGACAGGACTCAGGCTTTTTGATGCCCTTGATCAGGTTATTGATATGATTCCAGAATTGCTTGGGGTTGCCCAGGCTGGTTTTATGGAGGTGTGTTAAGTAATCTCTCTTAGCGAGTTTTATGGCTCTCTTGGCTTTGTTCCTCAGGGCTTTGTATTCAGCGAGATCTGCCGGGAAGGAGGACAGCCTAAACTTTTTCCAGGCTTTTTCCTGAGTAGCCATTAGGGCTTTGAGGGAGGGAGAGATCCACTTGTAGCAGCTGCCTTTAGCCCTTTAGCCCTCATTCTCTTCATTGGAGCAAAGAGGTTGGCCGCTGTGGTTAGTTCATCCTGGAAGTATTGCACAGCCTCAGTCAGAGTAGGGAGAAGATTTATGGGGTTCCAATCCAGACTACCTAGGTAGCAATTGTATTGTAGTTCAGAGAACTTGGAGAAGTCACGGGCAGAGAGAATTCTAGGTTGGACCTTGGGTGGTTTATTTTTCCATATACAGAAGATTGGGGAATAGTCACTCAGGGAGTCTGCCATTGTGCCCGCACTCTGTATATTAGTGGGGTTAGACACCAGAGCCCAGTCAAGGGTGGTGTGGTTTCCAGTTTTATAATTAAGTCTGGTCGGTTCAGAGATGACCTGCATCAGAACTGCTCATGGATAAGTGACTTCGAGGCATGACCAGGGTCCTGGGCCCAGTTAATGTTGAAGTCACCCAGGATTAGTTGCTCTGTTGTTACCTTGATAGCCGTATCATTTGTGATGGCTTCAAGGGATTTGAGGGCTGATTTTGGTGGGTGGTAGACACAGCCAATTGTTAGTTGTTTGGCATGCCCTAGGGTTATCTGGATGTATATGCTCTCTCCCTCAGCAGTAGGATTAGTCTGCAGGGGTAGAGGTGACATGGAGAGGTCATCCTTAGCATAGATTAGGACGCCACCCCCGTTTTTGGTTTCTCTGTCATTGCGGTAGCTATTGTAGCCCACAACCTGAATCTCGTGGTCATGGATGTGGGCTTTTAGCCAGGTTTCAGAGATGGCTAGTAAGTCTGGTTTGTAGAGGTCCAACCAGGTCTGGACTTCGTGTATTTTTGATCTAAGACTACATATGTTCATATGTACTATCTTCAGACCCTTGGCAGCTGCCCATTGATGGTCCTGGGGGGATTCTACCGAGGTATTGGGGCATGATGGGCCAGGGTTAAGTTGGATATCACCTGATAGGAGAAGTAGCAAGACTAGTAACCTGGAGCAGTTTAGTGCTAGGTATTGAGATGAGGTGTTCTCATGTGTCCTGCTCATATAGTAAAAGCAGGTCATAGCATACACACTTTTTACGATCTCATGCCTGTTAAGAGACTAGGATATACTTGAGATAGGTGCTGCTAAGGAAGTCATGGGGATATTATGTAGATTGCTCACTGGTTCTGGTGGGAATGGGTCTATGAGCCTGTCCACCCAGAGTAGGGTCAGTGAGTAGATTATGGCAAGTAGTACACCCCTATTAGGGAGGGACACTTTGGTCTTAGCACCAAGGAGGGTGGAAGGAAGCATACTAAGTAAGGCATTATTATTGTATGATGTCAGAAGCGTAGGTAAGAATAGGGTGCTCAGAGTCTATCTGACTTGAGTCTGAAGGGTGGATGGCAGACACTGAGGGCTTCCTGTTTTCAGCTGCAGAGCTGTCGCACAGGCAGTTTTAAGGAAGTTGTCAGCCTGTTCAGTGAAGCTTAGGGGAACCTCAAACTACAACCTCCCCTTATAGCAGCACCGGGAAAGAAGTAGAATGATAGAAACGTTCAAGTATCTCAAGGAAATTAACAAAGTACAAGATGCTAGTATCTTTCAGAAGAAGAGACCTACAAGAACAAGGGGGAACAATTTGAAGATAGAGGGGGGACGGGTCAGAGGTAATGTTAGAAAGTATTTTTTCACAGAGAGGGTTGTGGATGCATGGAACAGCCTTCCTGAGGAGGTTGTGGAGTCAGGAACAGTGGGAGAATTCAAGAATGCATGGGACAGGCATAAGGCAATTCTAGTGGGGGTTAGGAGGAAGTAAGCTGTTGATTAACTAGAATCTGCAGCGTATCCATCAGGTAGGGAAATGGGCAGACTAGGTGGGCCAAGCGGTCCTTATCTGCTGTCAAATTCTATGTTTCTATTGAAGCTAACATTAGAATGGAAGGGGAAATTAAAGAATTTGATAGACTAACAAGAACTTTAATAGACAGCTGTAGTTCCCCATGCTTGACACCCCAAATTAAAAAGGAAAGAATTAGAGACATTCAGTGGAAACAGGAAGAAATAATTACCTAAGTTCCAAGTGACATAATAGAAATAACACAATTCATGAGTCCCATTGAAGAAAACACCCCCTCTTTGGAATCTTTGACGAAGGGTTGTGTGAGGGCACTTAGAGACCCATTATTAGCCAATGCCATGTTATATGAACAATCAACTATAATTCTCCAGAATCTCTCCTTCATTAAAGGGGTTTGTCTGGAAAATAAAACCTAAATTGACTGGATATATGATAGACTTAGTCATGAACAATGGGATAGGGAAAGTACAAGATTGAGCGAATCAGGCCAGTTCAGTTTGGAAGTTGGAAATAAAAAAGAAGCTTCTAATAAAATAGATATATCTGATGAATTGGAGGATGAAATAAGTGATCCCACAGTTTCTGATATAATGGGGAATACAACAGATATAGATACAGCAAGTGAATTAGTAATGTTGCCAGATGGATTTGAGCATTGCGATAGTATCATGAAAGAATTAAGATCAGGGAATACTGAACTATGGGAAAAGGACATTAAACAAAGAAACAAAATTGGAATGGGAGAAATTACACTCAGAAATGGGGGTGGTGGGGACAAAAAAAAATTGACCCATACCTGAAAGAGGTAATTTGAAGGATACCAGTAAAGTAGCTCAATGGATTATAGGGAAAAAACTTAAAAAATACATGAGCAGGGATAGTAGGAACAGTAAGGAAACATTGTTGAAAGAAACTGAACAAATGAAGAAGAGTGTTATACAGAGCACAATAGCCAATAAAAAAGAAGGCAAATCAAATGCAACCTTTTAAAAAAACTGGGACAGGCATCTGAGGGGAAAAAAAGATGGTGGAATAGAAATTAAATCAAAGAGAACTAAAAAAAGTCTAAATAAGAAAAGAGCTAAGAATAAGGAAAAGCAAGAACTGAAGGTAACATCAAGTAAAAAGCATAAAACTGTGGCAAAAAGTGAGGATAGTTTGGTGGTTAGTAGTGAGGACTGGATAATGGAAGAAAAAACAGAGAAAACGAAACAGGTGGAGAATGAAAAGGAACTAAATATTGAAAAGAATCTGGAAAATATTTTATTTAGAACACCAGAGACCAATTTCATTCCCCCTCTATTCAAAGTTCCTATTATGCCAGAAGAAACGGAGTCGAAGTTGAATGATAACTTAAACCAATTTAAGGTCTCAAATGAGACTTACAGTATGTCCAAATTCAGTGTCATCAGACCATTAATGGACACAGAACTGGTCCTATGCTTTCAGATCAATATTTTGTACTAAAGGCTATAGAGAATCAGAAGGTTAGATTAAGAGAAATGGGAATGAAACTAGATAAGGTTACTGAAATCAGGTCTTTCTTTCCAGAGTTTTATGAGAACAATAGGAGCAAACCCCTTTTAAAGAAGAACTTGGTGATATCAGTATTTGGTTTGAATAAATTTCTCCATGAATCTACACATAACCTGCGTGTTAAAGTTGTAGAGCTGTTACAAAATCTTACAAGGGATGATAGACTGAACAGTATGATTAAATATGTGAAAATACATGAGGAAGGGGGTCAAATTTCATTAGAGGTAAAAAATGTAAAAGATTATAAACATATTCTTTCTAAAATGGAGTTACTGGACAGAGTGGAAATATATCTCCATGGTGAACATGATTTTACAGAAGTCAGGGGTGAACTACTATCGAATGAACATTGGATAAATATGATAAAGACAGTTAATCATTTTCAGACATTACAGGATTTAAAATATTGACATTCATTTGAAACAAATGTTAACCCAGGGAAAGTAGAGGGAACTCAAGGCCATAATATTTTATCATGGAATATACAGTAGCTGGTATAAAGAATAGATTAGCAGACCGATCTTTTCTTGATTATTTGTCACAGTTTAGTTATATAAGTCTTCAAGAAACAAGGTCTGGAAGAAATGTAAAACTTAATGGTTACAAAGGATTTTATAAACAGGCAAGTAGCTCTAAAAAATATAGAAGACTTTCAGGAGGACTATGCACATGGTGCAAGATTTTAGATAATGTTCATTACACAGAAATATTTATAGACACTGTACACATCCTGCCTATAAAGATGGTTATTAATAAATCATGGTATATAATTATTAATGTATATTTTCCTCCCAAATCCTCCAATTACGTGGAATTAAGAGATCTGGATAAATTGGTTGAACTAATAGAGGGTTGTTACGAAACTGATCTGGGCTGTATGTTTATAATAATGGGAGATTTCAATGCCAGGGTTGGACACAGTCAAAACCTATATGGGGACCTGGCCGTGGCATGTGCTGCTCTGGATCACTGCACATTTAGAGTGAATAGGAAGTGTAGGGATATTAGGCAATGAAAAAGAGGATTGAGATTGGTACAAGAGTTGGAAAAAATTCACTGATAATGATCAATGGGAGAATGAAAGGAGACAAGGAAGGGGCTTATACATATATGGGAAGTGGGGTCTTCCATATTAGACCTCTGCTGGATCTCTCTGGAAATTATCTCATCTTTGGAGAATTTCAGAATCGGGTCTAGAACAGAAAGTGAACATTATCCATTAGAAATTAAAATAAAATTGTGGACACATCTAAAAAAACAGGCGGCTAATGTAGAGGGGATAGTAAGAGTTAGGAAAGGAATTAGATGGGACATACTATCAAACTTTAAATCTATCCAAGTTTTAACAGAATATGGAATTAGAGAAATTTCTTAAGTTTGGAACAACTTAAAATAGCAACAGATTTTGTCACCAAATATAGTGAGGGTATGACATTTCTGTCATCCATCATAATAAAAGTAACAGTCTCCAAAGTAAATAAAGGGAGTAAATGGTTTGATGCTGATTGTAGGAATTGTAAAAAGGACTTGAATAGATATGGCAGAATAACATACAGATTTCCAGCTAAAATCAACAAATCTAATCTAAATAAAAAAAGGAAAGAATATAAAAGAATGTTGGAAAACAAAAGAAAAAATTACAGAATTAAATTATGGAGACAGTTTGAAAAAAACAACTAAAGAGAAAGATAATAAAAAATTCTGGCAAATAGTTTTTAAGGGATGGGATAAGATCCCTGAGCAGTTTGAGAGTTATATAGATCCCATAACCTGGGAAGAATATTATAGGGCTGTGTTTTATGTACCAGATCTGGAACAAGGTAAAGGTAAGGTTGGCCGGGCACCAATAACATTAGAAATCTCCACAGAGGAAATATTTCAGGTTATTTCCAAGGCTAAAAGACACAAGGTCCCAGGACCTGATGGGATCCCTATGGACATCATTATGGATGATCCACTCTTGTGGACTCCTGTACTTTGAGGCTTATTCAAGAAGATTACTCAAACAGGTATAATTCCACATACATGGAGGGATAATATAATCATCCCCATTCTTAAGAAAGGAGATTGGAGAGATCCCAGTAACTACAGGCCAATTAGCTTACTGGATAACTCTCAAAAAATATTTACAAAGATTGTATTTAATAGAATTATGGAATGAGTAAAAAGGGAATGGATCTTGGATGAGGCCCAGGCCGGCTTTATGCCTGGCCATTCCACTATCAATCAATGTTTTGTCCTGTCCCATCTGATACATAAATATACAAAAATCAAAAAACACAAACTATTCTGTAGTTTTGTTGATTTGAGGGCAGCTTTTGACAGGGCTGTTCGGGGAAAGTTGTGGGGGATACTACACAGTTATGAATTGGATCAGGATTTATTACAACTAATTAAAAATTTGTACCAGGATAATTATACCACAGTACGGTATAATGCAGAGGGTGCTTGTACAGAGAAATTCTCAACCAACATAGGCCTGTGGCAGGGCTGTGTGTTATCCCCCATTCTGTTTAATTTGTTCCTTAATAAAGCCCTGATGGGGCTGAGAGATCCAGAGCTGCAAATGCCCAGGCTGGGCTCCAAGACATGTCCATACCTAGCATATGCCGACAATGTGGTATCGATTTCCACAACTTACTTGGGGATAAGAAGGAGTTTAAATCAATTTCATAAAGAGTATCTCAAACTCGATCTCGAGATCAATTTTACCAAAACAAAATATATGATATTTAATAACAATCCGATTAGAAAAGACAGGATGTGTAGATTAAAATGTGATAATATCGACATTGAATATGTGACTAAATTCTGTTATTTAGGTATAACTTATACATACAATCTCAAATGGAAAGAACATTTTAATACAATAATTGCAAGGGTTGATAAAATTATACCACTTTTTAAAAGATTTAATTACAAATATGGTGGGCAATCAGTAACTGGTTTAATCAGGATATTAAACGCGAAGGTTCATACCCAGATTTTATATGGGGCAGAGATGTGGGGGGTTGGACAAAATCGAGCGGTTAGAAACAATAGCTAATAAGTTTTATAAATATCTATTGGCAGTACCCAAGGGGGCTGCATCATGTCTAGTCAGACTAGAGCTAGGTCAACTTCAAATTAAGTGTTTTGCAGAAATCAGATCAGCAAACTATTGGTTCAAAGTGTACAATATGCAAGATAGATCTTTGCCAAGAATGTGTATAGAGGAGATGCTGAAATATAAATTAAATGAATTTACCTTCCCAAGCACTAATGTATTGGATAATGTCATTAAACAGTATGGTTTATTGGATTTGATAACATTTAGTCACAAAATTCTGTGTAAAGAAATAAAGGAAATTGTTAAGACCAGAGTTAAAGACTTTTATTTTCAAAAGGATATTTCTGCGGCCAAAAATCTGAAATTTAGTAAATGGTTGGCAAACAATGTAAGAAACCAACCTGGTCTTAATCAATATCTTTACTTAACAAAAAAAAAAAAAAAAATATTAACAGCAGAAAAGCCTATACTAAGTTCAGATTTGGTCTTATTGAAAGTAACAGCCTAAACAAAATATATGGTATTAGCAATTCCATGACATGTGCTTGTGGAAAGGATGAAGATTCTGCTAAACATCTCCTCTTATTCTGCACTTTATATGAAACCCAAAGAAAATTTTATTTAGGTAATGTACTGTCAATACTAGATATGGGACCTACTTATCGGTTTAACTGTCTTTTAAAAACAAATAATGTACTGCACATAGGAAAAATATCAAGGTTCTGTAGAATAATAGAATATAAAAAGTTACATATTTGTAACAAAAAGTATGTTTTAGGTAAAGACCTTGGTGTTTAGACTAGATACTGTATCTATCATAACAAAGCACTTTAGTTGTAAAGTTTACTGGCTAGGTATTGATAAATAGACATTTGTCAAAGTGTGCGACATGTGGAAAATGGAATATGGCATATATTGATAGAGTGTATTTTATGTATATTTATTTCTGATTGTAATAACAATTTTAATTTGTTAACAATAAACTACAACTAACTAACCACTAGTTTGAGTGTGCCCTTCCAGGCTCCCTCTTCTGTCTCCCTCTTCCAGCTTGCTCCTCACAACCCTCACAGCATGAATATCACTAGTCCCCCCCTTAACTCTTTCCTGGTTGGTCTATTGCCATTGACTTCTCCACCCAGGCCTCCTAGTCCTGCTTTCCTTCTCCCCTCCCTTCCTCCTCAGGTTCTGCAGTAACAGACCCTTGTGCCCTAGAGCTCTCTACACCCCCCTCTTCTGGAAATTTCAGTCTTGGGGCTGACCTACCCAGAGTGCTCCCCTTCTCATCCCCCATCCTTGTCCACT
This sequence comes from Neoceratodus forsteri, assembly GCA_016271365.2. Classification (NCBI taxonomy): domain Eukaryota; kingdom Metazoa; phylum Chordata; order Ceratodontiformes; family Ceratodontidae; genus Neoceratodus; species Neoceratodus forsteri. The sequence goes on from JADMNL010000025.1 coordinate 256,849,064, forward strand.
TTTCCCTTCCTCAACTCTGCCCTGTCCTGGGTCCTGGCCTCGTCCACCCTCTCTCTGTTCTGTGTGTCCCTCTCTGCCTTACCTCCCTCAGACACTGGCTCCTGCCCCTCTCCCCACCTGTCTGGTGCCCTGGTCTCATGTTCCCCATGCCCTCCCCTCCTTTGGATTAGGCCCCCCTTCTATCCCTTGCCCCCCAACACCTGACCAAGCCCTCCCCATCATCCTGCACCCCATGCCCGCCAGCCTCTTCCACCTCATCATCCGGGTACAGCAGGGTGAAGCGATTTGTAAGTGTGATGCCTGACCCAAGCTCACCCACTCTGTCCCCCTCCCCTTCCCCTTCCTTGGCTCTCTCTGGGTCACCCCCTCCTTTCGGAATGAAGACCGTACACTGGTATTTTCATGTCTCTCCCACCCGGAGTGATCATGTGGTCCTAGTTCTCTCACTCCCGCCCCTATACCCTGCGGTATGCCATTTTGTCCTCACCTATCATCATATGGTTCCTGCCCCCTTCCCTCTCCAACCCACCCCATCCCTCCTTCCCTCCAATTGCTTCCTGATCCCCTCGACCTCCCACCTGAGGCCTGCCAACTGGTAACACATTGGGCATCCCTAAACCTCCATGCCCAATTTAATATTATGGCCACCCCGAACCCTGTACACCCAATCACCCTCCCAAAGATACCAGCTCTTGCATCATTTGATCCCATCCTCACTGTTAGGTGTGGGCAATATGGGCCCCCCTCAGCAATAAAAGTACCCTCCAATCCGTATACACTCAGTCAATCTACCCTTTTCCCAGCAGTAGCCAGCATGTGCCCGAGCAATCGATACAAACAGTACCCAAGATGCAGTAGCCAGCACTACCCAAGCATCACCCTAATAGGATTAGGATGCTGCAAGGCCTTATGGAACTCACCCAATAAATGTAGGATGAGCCTTGGGGTGGGTGGTTTGCGGGGTGGGTGGGTGGAAGTACACCACAGGCTGTGTCAAAACACAATCAGCCAAGGAGTCCTCTGGCAGTGACACCTCACACAATCACCAACTTGTCTGCTAGAATCCGTTACTCCTACCCAAACTAAATGTAAAAGCACAATAAATGGCAATTAAGACCAGCCCTCAAATACAATTACAAACACCCAGAAATACCAGCTAAGAAAAATCTTTCAGCTCTACTTATACTAACAGCCACCAGCTAAAGGCTCCTTCTCCCTCTCTTTGCAAAAAACGTCATTAATGCACTAGTTAGGGTTAAAGTGACAAAAGCAGGAAAATATGGCATTAGGGTTTTCAACCCTAACACCTCTCCCCCATCCATCAGGCAGCAACAGGAAAAACCATTACGGTTTCACCTCACCTGCATCTTCACTAATTGGGCATGGGGAGTGCCTTGGGATTGTTAGCCCTAATGCTCACCCCATTCTCAAAGACTCTACACATCTCAGCTTCTCTTGTGATAGAATGGCGTGGGCATTAGGGCTGACAACCCCAAGGCACTCCCCATGCCTGATGAGTGAAGATGCAGGTAGGTGAAACTATAATGGTTTTTCCTGTTGCTGCCTGGTGGGTGGGGGGGGTGTTAGAGTTGGAAACCCTGTCACCATATTTCCCTACGTTTGTCACTTTAAACCTAACTAGTGCATTAAAGGAGATTTTTTGCAAGGAATATACATATATAGATCTCTTTCTCTCTTTCTATATATATATATATATGTATATATACTGTATATATATTCATTATAAAAAACTCCATTAATGTATCAGGGTTCATATTACAGTGAAAAAAGTATGGAAATGTAGTGTTAGGGTTCCCAACCCCTAACACTTCATCACCCTGCTTCAACTTTACACATCCTACCTCACCTCCACACACCAATAGGCATTGTGGTGTGTTCCAGTTAATCGACCCTGATGTTTACCATATTCCATGTGTAAGGAAGCTGAGATGGTACAGCATAGGAGAATGGGGTGAGCATTAGGAGTCGACAACCCCAAGACACTGCATACGTGCCTGTTGGTGTGTGTGACAGTCGGGATGGGGTGGGTGGGGTGGTAGGGTTGGTATGCGGGGAGGGATGGGGTGTTAGGGATTGAGAACCCCAAAACCACATTTCCATACTTTTGTCACTGCAATATGAACCCTAACTGATGCATTAATGGAGTTTTTTGCAATTAATTTCCTTACTTTTTGACAAAGTATCACCATAGCCATAGTTGTTTATGGCCCTGCACTCCCATCTGTCCATAATTGTAGAGACATTGTAATTAACCTTCATCTCCCTGTTGGAGCACAGGGCCCTTTGGGCCCTGCGATACCATGTGCCATGATTTCCCTTATTTTAATGTTGGAGCACAGGGTCGACCCTGCGCACCCATCCCTCTGTAGATGTGTAAGAAAATTATCACCGTAGCCATCTGATTACCCCAAGACATGTACATGGTACAGAAAATGTTCAAAGTCCCACCAAAGCATAATTCTCTGCAACTGTCCCCAGTGTCCCACACTTGCGGAGGGGTTCTAGTGCTGACATGGGGAATGGGCACTCCGATGTCGGCAAAAACAGTTTTACTTTTTAAAAAATAAATATTTTGGGACACTGAGAGTGGCCTTCCCTGTGTCCCACACTGGTGGGGGATGAATTTCTACTGCTGACATGGGGATTGGGCACCCTGATGTTGGCAGAAACATTTTTTTTAATTAAAACATACCTCAGCTCCCTTGGAGGCAGTAAAAGGATAAAATATCCTTTTATTAGGTAAACACCAACAGGTGTTTTCCTAAATGGGGGCTGAGGAATCTGATTCTGGCCTTATTTTTTGAAAAAAATGGCCAGGAAAGATTTAGATTTTTTACTGGGGCCAATGTTTTTATTTATTTGCAAAGTAGTGCTGCAAACTTCAACAGTTTTCATGCAACGGTGCCATTAGTTGTGCAAAAACTGCCGCAATTTATGATAATTTTGCAAAAATAGTGCAGTAAATTTGAGTCACTACCAATGGCTGAGTAATAAAAACATTTTTCCAGCCACTATTTTCAAAAATTAAAGCCAGAATCATGTTCCTCAGGCCCTGATTAGGTAAACACAACTGTTGCTGTTTACCAAGGGGCAGTATTTTCTGAATTACAGCATTTTTCTCCTGTTGCTATCTGAAAACAAAATGGTGGCAGCACAACACTGCCGATACTATTTCAGGCAGCAAAAAGTGCTTTCGTGGCAACAAAACCTGCTTTTGCTTGGCACATATAATTTTTCCCATAGGCTATAATGGAAAAATTAAAACTTTCATAATTTTTAAAAGGATTAATATTTTTTCACCAAACCTTCAAAAGGCACATCTGTGACCCAGACCCCATAAACCTTAATGATTTTAGACCAGATCCCTAAGCTGTTTCAGAGATGTGACACGGCAAAAGATTTGCACCTAAATGGTAATTTTCAATTTTTTTGACACTCCGCATATCCACAACCACATATCTGACTGGAAGAAAACTTGCTACATCAAGAGATCTATGGTACCTGACAGCACATGAAAAATTTTGTGTGCATCAGTCATATGGTTGCAAAGTTATTAAAGTGTAAAATCTTTGGTTTAACATTGAAGTGACCATTGAACCCTAACTATACTGGCACTACTATGCCAGTATAATATATATATATATATATATATATATATATATATTATATATATATACTGTATATATATATCGGCCAATGAAATTTCTAGATTTTTTCTTCCCATTTTTGATATATTATAGTGGCACAGCCACGCCAGTATAGTTAGGGTGAAATGGCACTTCTATGTTAAAGTCTAAACTTTGAGCCTTAATAACTTTGGAGCCCTTCAATGGATTTGCATGAGATCTGGCTTGCATAATCTCTAGGGGTAGCTCTCTTGATGGGAATCTGTCATGTGGTTTCTGAGCTATAAAGTGTTGAAAAAACAGAACAATCTGGGTTGTTTAACATTTCTTTGTCATCCTGGATCTCAGAAACGGCTTAAGATTTTGGTCTGAAATTTTCAGTAAAGAAAGCCTTATGGTCACAGATGTGCCTTTTGAAGGTTTGGTTAAAAAATATTAATCCATTCAGAAGTTATGACATTTTAAATGTTACCATTAATTTATATGTCAGGCACAAAAAATATATTTTTTGCACAATACAGTAGTGTGGGCACAATACCAGCTTCTTTTTGCAAAGAAGGCTGGTGTTGTGTGCACAATAGGAGTACTGTGCACACAATACCAGCTTCTTTCACAAAGAAGGCTGATACTGTGTGCACAGTTCACCATTTGATCGATTGAGCTGTGTTGCATCCGCCATCTTGTTTGCCACTTAGCGTGGATTTTGAAGTGCTGAACGTTTAAAAAACCAAAAACAAAACATCAGAACACAGCTAAAGAGAACCCCTTCAGGTGTATTCTGATTTTTTTTTTTTTATTTTAAGCTGGACCCAAACAGGTTTTTTTTGTTGGGTGCCAGTTTATACAGAAAATGGCTTCTAGTCCATTCTCTGTATGAGAACACCAGTATTTTCTTGACTTCTGCAGCAGCAGCTGGAACTTGTGTTGCTGGCTGCAGAGTCAAGGAAGACCTGCTCCAACCGACACGGGGTGCCCAATCCCCATGTTGGTATGTATCCCTGACACACAAACACACAGTTATTTGGCACACTGGGAGCCCACCCTAGTAATCCCAAATGGATTTATTGTTTTAAAATCCTGTTAAAGAAAGAGAACTGGCCCCTGACGTCTTTTTTTTGATGCAGAATCCTGCATCTAAGTTTGTGATAATTTCGATGCAGGATCCTACATTGAACGTTTCGCAGCAACATTGAGGTGCCCAATCGCCTTATAGGTGTGTATCCCCTCCAACATTGTGACACAGTGGGAGCTCAGATTAATGTTTTTTTTTATATAACTCTGACACCAGAATGCCCACTCCTGGTGTCAGAAGCCTCTCAAGCCCACTTCTATTGCCGACAGGAGTGCCCAATCCCCCTGTCAGCATCATGTATACCCCCAATCCCATGTGGAACACTGGGAGCCCACCCTAGTGTGCCCAATTTTTTTTATTTTTATTTTCTCTGTAAATGAAGAAAACCATCCCCCGAAGTCTTTTTTTTAAACCTGTAATGAAGAAAGTGGTTCATCTTCATCTCCACCATCCCTTCCCATCCCCACCCTCCCTCGGTGCACCCACCTTCCTGCACCCCTCACCCATACTTACCCTCCGGAGGTCAGGAGCAGCAATCTTCTCTGGACTGGGTACACGTCTGCACTCTTCAAAGTCCAACTGCAAACTGAAGAAATCAAGGTAATCTGTATAATGGGAGTCAGTGAGGGTTTGAACTTATGTTGATATCTTAGCCATTTTTAGGAATTTTGGCCCCAAAGTTTCAACATGGGGTTCTTGGGACCCCACCTCATGAACACTGGCACTGTCATTTCATTTCTCAGTCTTGAAAGTTGATTTTATGGTCTCTGCGTGGAATCAGCTTTTGGGATGATTCCTGAAATGACGCTGCCACTGTTCATGAGGTGGGGTCCCAAAATAAGCCCATTTTCCAAATTTGGTGAAAAAATTCCCAAAAATGACTGCATTACAAGTGTGCATTGCGCAGTTTGTACCGACGCTCGTAACTTCAACAATTTTTAATATTTTCACTTCAGATTTTCAGCATTGCCATTTTGTCACACCTCCTTATGAGCAGTACAGCTGTCATTTTGCACATCCTGCCCAGAATGTGTTTTCGCACCTGTGGCGCAGAATGGCGTGGTCACTGTGCAAAATCAACTTTTGGGATGGATTAACAAAATCACACTACATTGTTCATGAGGGGAGGTCCCAAAATTCCAATGTTGAAAATCTAGTGAAAAAAATCCGCAAAAATGAATGAGTTATAAGCGTGTGTTGCACAGTTTTTACGCACGCTTGTAACTTCGCCAATTTTTCATATTTTCACTCCAGATTTTTAACACTGCCATTTTTCCACACCAACTCATGAAGAGTACAGCTGTCATTTTTCAAATCCTGTCAAAAATGTTTTTCCACACCTGTGGAGCAAACACGGCATTACAGTTGTGCACAGTTACATTTCGACAGGGATTTGAAAGTGTTCTGTGCTGAGTACATGCGGTGAGGTGATAAGAAGGTTATGTTGAACATTTGGGGTGACAATTATTTAAGATAGCACAGTTATGACTATTTGTTGCAATTTCACTATGCCTTCTCATAAGTTAATGTGTGGAAGCGAAGTGGCCAGAGACCCCTGTGTTTCCATAGCTACATACATATGTGCATCTGTAGAGGGATGGGAGCGCAGGGTTCCACTGCGACATATGGACACTGTTTTTCTATCTGAATGTAGGGATGGGAGTGTAGGGTCCAAAGGACTCTGTGCTCTCACTGTTACATTTGGACACTGTTGTACTATCTGGATGGCAGAATGGGAGCACACATGGACACTGTTGTGCTATCTGGATGGAGGGAATGGGAGCACAGAGTCCAAAGGACCCTGCATTCCCACAGTAAAATGAGGATGCAATTATATTATCTGAAAAAGAAGGGAAATTCTTTGCAAAAAACTTCATTAATGCATCAGTTACAGTGAATACCACAATGACAAAAGCAGGGAAATGAGGCACTAGGGTTTCCAACCCTAATGCCCCACCTCCAGAGTTCCCACCTCTACCACCCCACCCCATCCCCCCACCCTCCACACACCAACAGGCATCGGGGTGTGCATTGGGTCATTGGGCCTAACTCTCACCCCATTCTCTTATACTGCACCACCTCAGCTTGTTTACACATGGAGTGGGGTGAGAGTTAGACCCGACAACCCAACGCACCCGATGACTGTTAGTGTGAGGAGGGTGAGGGATGGGGTGGGTGGGGTGGTAGGGATGGGAACTTGGTGGGGCGTTAGGGGTTGGAAACCCTAATGCCTCATTTTCCTGCCTGTTGTTGTGGTATTCACCCTAACTGATGCATTAACAATGATTTTTTGCAAAGTATATATATATATATTTATATATATATGTGTAATAGATAACCCACTCTAGGGTGTGCGGTCACGCCTGATATATGCACGCCTTGGTATGCGCCAGCCCCTAAGATGTGCATATATTAGAGCATGACCACACCCTAGAGTATATCTATCTTATAACATGAGAAATTATTTGAGGGGGGTGGGGCAGGTAGAGCAGGTCGCTAGCTTCTGATATATGCACGGTCATGATGGTGTTTGTCTAATGCCACTGATTCTTTTTCTAGCCCATTTTATAAATATATATATATACTATATATTTATATAATGTGTACAAAAATAATGTTTGCTGATTGGTTGAAACACATCACATGACCATGTGTATATCAGAGCGTGACCGCACATCTGCACTTTCACCCCCTCCAAAATGATTTTGTCATTTTATAAGATATATAAGCCACTCTAGGGTGTGCAGTCGTGCTCTGATGTATGCATGCCTTGGGTGGCTGATGCACTCGGCCTGTGGCCTCATGTGTAACAGTGCACACTGGGGCATGCGTATATCAGAGCGCGACCGCACATCTTAGAGTGGTTTATCTATTATATATATATATATATATATATATGTGTGTGTGTGTGTGTGTGTGTGTGTGTATATATTTGCCACGGTAGTGGCAGTATAGTTAGGGTTGCCCTGCCACTTCTATGTTAAACCCAAATGTTGCACTTTAATAACTTTGCAACCGTATGACAGATTTGTCTGAAATTTACATGCACAGTCAGGTGCCATACATCTCTGGATCTGGCAAGTTGTGTTCCGGTCAGATGTGCAGTTGCAGAGTTGCGGAGCACCAAAAATCGTGTAAAAACTCACTTTTTGGAGTATTTATTTGCACTGGGCTACAGCCCAAATGGTTTTTCTGTCTGGTCTGCAATTCTCAGGAAATATGCCATCTGGGTCACTGCTGTGCAGTTTGAAGATTTGGTGAAAAAATATTAATCTGTTCAAAAGTTATTCAAATTTCAATTTTCCCATTATAGTCAATGGGGAAAAAATATATGTGCCTCACGAAAGCTGCTGCCAGTACATTTTACTGTCTCAAATGCCCTGGCCAGAATTCAAGAGTTAGTGCCCCTAGGTAAACACTGACAGTTATGTTTACCTACATTGGGGCATGAGGAACACAATGCTGGCATCAGAATTTTAAAATTCCTCCCAGAAATATGTTTTTAAATATGTTTTTAAATATCGGACCCCCGGTACTGTCACAAATTGCAAAAGAAGGGATGTGACACTTTTGCAATTTGCAACACTTTTGCACCCATTCTTTCGTAAATATTTGTGAAATGTCACAATTTGCAACAGAACTGCACCAAAAGACACCATTTCTTTGTCACCTCACTGCGACTAAATGGTTAGGGCTTTTGGGCTGAAATTTGCAGGGTGGCAAGTCCTTGCACCACAGATGTGCCTTTTGCTAGTTTGGTGAAGAAATGTACACCAGTTCTATAGTTATGGCATCCCAAAGTCGAGAAATTTCCCATAGGATAACATTGCGGCACCCACAGTACCTTTCGGCACCCATATCTCAAGAACTGTTTGAGATATGGATTTTTCGCTCTGGGCTGCTTAGTCCACCTTTAGCATGCGTGGAAGTTTCCAAGTCATGATTACAACTGTAGTGGAATTGTTTTCCTAGTTGCTATGGTTACTGAGATATTGCCAAATTAGTGTTACAAGGGTTCCTTTTCGTGACTCTAGGGCTGCGTTATGTCTCTGTACTTATGCGTAAGTGGGAGTGCAGAGCCCAGAGGACCCACACTCCCACATATGCAAATCATTATGCAAAAACAGGCATTGTGAAGGGAGCGCATGGCCTGGAGAGCCCTGTGCTCCCATAACCACATACCAATTACCAGTTACACTGCATTTTCTCAAAAAGAAGGGAAGTTCATTGCAAAAAACTCTGTTAATGCATCAGTTAGGGTTGATAGTATAGCAGCAAATGTTTGGAAATTCAATGTTAGGGTTCCCACCCCTACCACCCCCCAACCTCCACACACCAACAGGTGTCAGGGTGTGCCATGGGGTCATCAGGCCTAACTTTCACCCCATTCTCCTATACTATACCATGTCAGCTTATTTACACATGGCATTGGGTGAGAGTTAGGTCTGATGACCCCATAGCACACCCCAACACCTGTTGGTGTGTGAGGTTGGAGAGGGGGTGGGGTGGTAGGGTGGGAGACCCAACATCGAATGTCCAAACTTTTGTCACTGTACTATCAACCCCAACAGATGCATTAATGGAGTTTTTTTACAATGACTATATATATATATATATATATATATATATATTAGCAGTGTCAGTGGCTCAGTAGGTAGCACACTCACCTCTGAGGCCGGGAGATCAGAGGGCTGTGAGTTCAGTTCCCACATTTGGCACTTGGGTTAATATCCCAGTACTGACACTGTAGTGCAGCTTGAGAGGGGTGCTGCACTTCTGAGGTGCCGTCTTTTGGATGAGACGTTAAACCAAGGTCCCATCTGCCTGGATTGATGGTAGTTCAGGTGGATATTAAAGATCCCATGGCACTTATTGAAAAGAGTAGGGGAATTTTTTATTGAAAAAGAGGACTCCAAAACAAAGAAAAAAACAAGTGTACACAGCAAGAAAACAAGGGAAAAACAATAAGAAACAGGTTGAACAATAGAAACAACAAAGAATTTCAAAAATGTGCCACCCAATGTTCACAGTTAACCCACAAAAATCTGCCCTTGACCTTACCCAACAAATGAATATCAGTATTATAAATTTTCTGTAAAGTCTGTTGTACATTAACAAAAATTTCATCAAACAATATCAATCTTTGCTGTGAAACCCAGAAACATCTAGATTGCCAAACATAAAAATGAAGAATAGAGAAAACCAATAATAAAGTTTCAGCATAATACTTGGACCATTCACCCTTATGCACTCCATACAACAAAGTACAGTAAGTAAGAGAGGCAAATAAAGGCTCATTCCACTTGGAGGCTAAAGAGACCCAAAAGGCCCGAACATAAGGGCATTCCAAAAAAAGGTGCTCCTGAGTTTCCAAGAGAGCTATACAAGAGGCCCTTGCACAATACCGATCTCTAATTTGTTTGTGTTTGTTAGAATTACCTACAGGCAATCGACCATAGGAACCCAACCAAACACTATCCCAAACAAAATCAGGCAACCGTTTATTAAAAAAACCTGAGAACCCTGTCAACCGAGCTAGAAGGACAATCCGGAAATACCACAATGTCCGTAAATTCAGTAGAAATGACATGATGATACAGTTTTTTTCTATCCAATGTTTCCAGATGAGATATAGTGAAACCCCATTTCAATAAATGCTTAAAGGTTTCCAAACCATAGGGGGGAAAAGGAAGCTTAGAAAAAGGGGCAAATTTACCCAACTTCCACAATGGCAACCTTTTAGAAAACCAATCCCATACATATGAATGCCAATGTTGTACACCTGGTCGAAGGAGAGGGCTTATATTATAGGAAACAAAGAGACAGACAAAATGCTACTGGTACCATGGCCACCCCAAATTCCTTTATGCTTCTATACATATAGCCACTGCTTAATGGGATTCAACCTACTACCCCAAAAGACTTGGAAACACACTAAATAAAGAAGTAAACAAAGAGATAGGGGGAAGGAACACATAACTGATATACAAAAAAATAGGAACCAACAAGGTTTTAATTAACAAGACCCTTTTACATTTAACAATTTGCCTTCCTTTCCATCTGGACACAAATGACTGGTTTTCTCAATTTTCTTTAACCAATTAGCATGGGCCATGTCATTAGAACCAAATTCCACCCCCAATACAGTTATAGGAGCTGTACTAATAAGAATATCTGAAATACTACCGGACACAGGAACCGGAGTATCCCCTAAAGGAATCCCTTTACTCTTAGCATAGTTGATCTTAGAGTCGGAACATCTAAAAAACTGATAAAATATCTTGCACAACAGGACCATCCTTAACATCAGAAAGGCAAAGAACCAGGTCATCCGCATAAGCCAAAATCTTAACGGGGGGACACCAATGCCAATACTTAGCCCAGCTAGATCCGTATTGTTAACAATCAGGCGAAGTAAAATATCGATAGAAAAGACATACAAAATGGGGCTCAAAGGACAACCTTGATGCACACCACGCTTCACAGGAATCGGATTACCAATCCAGCCATTCACATTAGGAAGAAGTAACGCCGATCTATACAGTGTTCGAATCCAATCCACAAAACCTACAGGCACACCATAAGCCCGTAAAACTAAAAATAAAAATTCATGTGAGACCTGGTCAAATGCTTTTTCCTGATCCAAACTCAAAATATACCCGTGTAACCGTCCAGTCTGTGCAACTGAAAACAGCTTCAGTAATATTAATAAATTCTCATATTGGGTCCTACCAGGGATGGAACATGTTTGGTACGGACAAATCAAACCAGCAGCAACCCCAGACAATCAGAGCAATAAGATCTTACTCAAAATCTTCAAATCAGTGTTTAACAAACTGAGCGTCCTCCAATTCTTTAAATCTTCCTTCGGCCCTTTTCTATACAATAAAAGTACCAAGGCCTGATTCATAGAGGAGGCCAAGGAGGAATTGGACAGCATAGCATTGAAAACATGAACCAAAACTGGGACAAGGTCATCCTGAAATACCTGATAAAATGCAGCCCCATAACCATCAGTACCAGGTGCAGAGTCTGGGTTCAAAGAAGAGATAGCCTGATGGACTTCATCAGCAGTGATAGCAGCAGACAACTGTTGTTTGTGCAAAGCAGACAACTGAGGCAAAGACAAAGAGTCAAAATCAAAAGACGTACAGTCAAGACCAGGATCCCTCTGAAAAAGAGAACTCAAATACTGTTCAACTACAGCCACCAAGTCCTCCGGGGATGTAACCAAACCTTTAGTAGGGGATGTAAATTGTGAAACCAGCCAACTACCCATGCGATCCTTACAATCCTGAAAAGGATCCAAAGCACCCTTATGCAATTTCAAACCATAACGATGTTCATGTTCTAATGATTTCGACCTGTCATATTGGTGGGTAAACATTTGCTTCTTAACATTTTGCAACTGATCCCTATAATCACGCTTCTCAGTCTCAGTTAAAGAAATCAACCTCTACAACTGATTTCATAGGTGCAAATACTCAAAATAATGGGCAGTAACAAGGGTACGAGAGCGGGCCTGAAAAAAGGACTTCCAATCACGCTTAGTATCCTCCCACGAAGAGGCCAAATCATCATAGAGCTCAATAACAGAAAGCCTAGCTAGCCAGTCCATTTTCCATGCTTTGAGAACATTTGCATCAGTCAAAGAATTATTAAGGTGCCATAAGTTCTTCTTACATCTAGGTACCCCATCCCAGGAAAGGCAAACAGTAAACGACCTATGGTCAGAAAACTCCCAGGCATATAAGGCAACAGAAGAAACATGCAAAACAGCCAAAAGAAAAACAAAATCAATTCTGGTGGACAGTGTAGATTTAAAAAAAGTGTTACCCCCAGAGGCATGAACACAGCGGTAAGCATCCTTAAGCAGAGCAGTATTGAGAACATGGAGAAGCTTATTAGAATCGCAAAACAACTTAGAGGTCTTCAACCCCCTATCAGACGTACTCAGAGAACAATTAAAATCACCAGCCCAAAGAACCAACCGAGACATATGGAGATAAGGCTGAATGTCCAAGAGCAATGCAACTCACTGAGCCTTGGTCTGGGGAGCATAAATATTAATCAACCTAAATCTTTCACCCTGAAAATTAACATCTAACAATAAAGCCCTACCAGGACAAATATCCACCAATTTGGAAACTTTTAAAGCCAAATTAGTAAACAAAATCCCAACCCATCACAAGTGGATTCCCCATTAGACCAGAAAGTAGCGTCCTTAGACCACAGGTTACTAGCAAGCTTTACTTCAAATGACGTTTTCAGTCTAGTATCTTGAAGACAAATTATATCTCTGTGATGCTGTCGTAAAAGGGTCAAGGTGGTAACCATTTTCTTATGACTCTTAATACTATTGACATTAATAGTAGAAATAGTCAAAGACACCATAAAGTGAAAAAAAAAGGAAAAATAGCCCAAAACAAACAGAAACATTAAGGGGCCTTAACTACCCTCTGACGCCTAGACCTCCGAAGGGTAGTATCTACTTTTTTAACTTCACCGTCCTCACCCTCTGAAGCAAAATCAGTAACAGTGGATGTTTTAGAGGAGCGGTCTGAGTTTTCCTCTTCAGATTCTTCCCCGGGAGCCAATGCTGCAAACTGATTACCTGTTTTCCAATCATCAGGGGGATCAGTACCAGAAGAGGTCTTGGGGTGGATTTGGACAGAATAGTCTTACCAGATCTATTACTTTTTTTGCAGTAACTTTCTTAAAGGGCAGAATCGAGGAGGGGGGGCATACCAGAAGCCACAGAATCTTCCAAAACTGGAAGTGCAGAGGTAGAAGGTACAGGAGGATCAGGAGGGACAGAAGAAGGCATAGGGTGAGGAACCAGTCGCTGGTCACTAGTACCAGGAGAGGACACAGGAAGTACGATGTCCCTGACCCCCAATGTAGGCTCCACAGGGGGCCCCAAAGCAGGTCGGGTGTCCATACCATCAGACGACACTGGTTTAGCAGCTTGCATATGTTGAGCCACAGTAATTAAACCTTCATGGGAAGGACAGTTGTCTCTATTATGGAAAGCCCAAGGGCATTTCACATATCCATGCCCAGTCTGCTCGCATAAGTTACATTTAAACAAATTAAGACAGGTAGCTGCTGAATGACCAAATTCAAAACAATGAGAGCATCGAGGGGGTGTCACAAGCTGTATTCAAGTGCATCCAGGAACCACATTTAAAACAAGACTTAGGTTGGCCAAAATAAAACAAACTGCCCCTGTCTTTCCCAAGAAAAAAACTATTGGGAAGGTGGAGAAGCCTGTTGTTGGAGGAAAAAAGCTTCACCCGCAATTTCCAACCACCATTCCAAATTTGTTCACTGTCAAGAATAGGCACAGGTTTATCCAATACATCACATCACTTACGTAACCAAAAAAGAATATCCTCAATATGCACACCTTCATTGCGGAACATAACAGTAATTAATTTAACAGCAGGCTTAGTCAGGGGTATTGCCATAAACGGAACCCAAAGAGGAGAATTCTTAACATTGTGATAGAGAGCCCAAAACTTCTCTAGACTAGAAACAGTTTTAAAGTTAACATCAAAATTAGAATTGCCAATGTGAATATGGGCATAGATATCAGAAGAAACAAAGCGCAGGGAACCCTTAAGCAATTGCTTAGCAATGTACAGTCTGTCAGGCAAGTCCTCTCTAAGCCTCCCTTGTAAATCAGATGGACTGTGTTCTTCCGTGGAGCAGGCTCACCCTTATTGGAAAACAGGTCAGACAGTTTAAACTGAGAAGTAGAGGCAGAGTCAGTTGAAACAGTATGAAGACCCTCAGCAGCAGGAGGGTGAGAAGGGACAGAGGTAGTATCATGCAAACCCTGTACAGGAGAACCAGTCATGCACAAAGTAGCCTTAGTTCTTCCAGTAAGGTCAGAATGGGACATGCGCTGATAACGTTATACAGCAGAATCAGTGGGGTCAGGGATCCAGTTACCATTGGGATGTCTGAGCCACCCAGCCACCTCTATTGCACGTTCAGGGGACCATACCCCCCCCCCAGTAGAGGGAGAGGGGGAAGAAACAGACCCACCCTGTACAACAGACTCTTCTGGTAAATCAACCCCAGTCTCCCGTGGCAGTACTGTAACAGAACCGGCATCCCGACATCCCAAAGTTGGAGATGAAGTGCACAGCAGCGGGGCAACAGTGCCCTGCAGTAAGACAGCATTAGACATACCGAGACGTTCAGTAGTCATCGAGGGAACAGCTGTACAGGAGGCAGGAGGAACAGCAACTGGGAGTGGCTGTCGGCACATATCTACAGAGCGGTCAGCACTGCCAGCCGAGGTCAAAACATCCACAGCTCGAGACACACATGGCCCTGGAACCTCACAGGTGTCACCAGAAAGCGATGAGACAGTACGGGAGGTAGGGGAGGTAACAGGGGAAGAAGACTTACGTAGTGCAGCAAGTTCGGACAATAAATCAGACTTCCGACGTGTGCAACGTTCCTCCTCCAACAAAAGCTCTGCCAGTAACTTTTCCTTGCAGGCAATCTCAGCAGCAGTAGATGCAGTAGTACATCCAGCAGGAACAGGGTCAGCACAATTAGCTGAGAAATCAGCAAAAATGAACATCTTCCACAGTAGAATCAAAAAAGTCCTCAGGTAAACCAGAGACAGAAAACTCATTATCCAATGCAGTAGCCTCTAAGAAAGCAGGATCAGAGGAGGAGGCCCACTCCTCTGTCCCATCCACATCCATCTCCCCCGAAGGTCGCTCAGAAGTGGCCATCTCCCTCAGACAGCCAAAGATTCCCCTTCCTGGAGAGTAGGGGGATTTTATTGGTAATAAAGTGGGCTTCATTACAAAAAAACAAAACAACTCAATAAACAGAAACAATCCAAACAAGGCAAAAATCAGTTAACAGAAGAAAGTATCACAATGTTTCCAAAACAATACAGCTTGCGAAGTAGAAAAAAGTAAGAAGTCAGACTTTTTTACAGAACACAAAGCAGCCCTAATATTACAAAATACTTCATGAATGGAAATAGTTTTTTTGGTGTAACACTAGCAAACATCTGGCTTGCCATAAATAATAACGAATAATAGCAAAAATTATATATAAACTGTCAACATGATACTTTCTATTAAGCAGGTCATTCGTGCAAAACATAACATGTTCATAAGAAAGAGAGGCCAACAAGGTTCTGCCCAGTTAGCAGATAGGGTAGACCAGACTTCCAAAGAAAAGGCATTCACAAAATAAATTTGCTGAGTTTCACAAACATTGAGGCAAGAGGATCTAGGACAATATCTCAAAGACAAGGCTTTATGCTTATGATTGTTGTTAACTCTAGTCTATCATAGTTGCATAACCATACCATATCCCATAAATACGATGGCAGCCGTTGATTTAGCAGTTGGTGGAGTACCCAGGGAGGCGTCCAGAGGGGCAGAACGGAAAAACAATCTCCTCGAGCCTCCAACCTCCAAAGTTGCTCATATAGTTGGGGTCTAGATAAGATACAAAAGTCCTGAGGATGAAGACACCAGGTCAAGGCCATCTTAAAACTCTCTTTCCCATAAGAGGGATCAGTTAGGATTTGAAATAACCCTTTATAACGGGCTTGCCAGTTATCAAGGCAGAGGAGAACCATGCTAAAAATAGGGCTTCCAAAAACAATCCCTGGTTTCAGCACTTTCCCATAATTATAATGAAGAAAAGGCTGTAAAAAAACAACGGGTGGATCATACAAGTCCACCTTCCTTGAGCGGTCTGTAAGTAATATGTCTTTTAATGGGGTTTAGCCTGGATCCCCACAATCCTTTGAAAAAAACTCGTTAATCTGGAAAATAGGGAAATGGGCGGGGAACACATAACAAAGATGCAGGAAAATCGGTATAACCAGAGTTTTAAGGAGCACAACCGCTTCTTCTTCCCAATTAAATGCTTTTTCCACCCATTAATCACATTATCTGCCTTTTTGTAGGCAAGATTCCAATTATAGATATGCGGATCATCACAACCAAAAAAAATACCTAAATAATAAAAACAGTAGTGGATACAGAAACACCAGCATAAAGGCCCGTACTAGGAGGGAAGTATGCCCTAGTGGTACACAAATACTTTTGTAAAATTTATCTTAGAACCTGAAACAGAAGAGAATGCCTGTAAAACCTGAACAATATCCTCTTGTTTCGTGGAAGAATCCACAGCCAAAATTAAATCATCCCATAAGCTAATATTTTAAGTGGTAAAGAGGAGGGAGTACAGAGCAACCCAATAATCTGTGGGCAAAGAAAAAGGCTCTCAAAAGAGTATCAATAAAAGGTATATATTAAGGGACTTAACGGCACCCCTGACGACTCCACGGGCCAGAATAGTAGATCCAGCTCACATTAGGACGACACAACATTCCTATATAATAAACGAAGCCAGGAAAGGAAGCATACTGGAACCCAAAAGCCTTCAGGGCTAGAAATAAGAACTCATGAGAGACTGTATCAAATGCTTTTTCCTGGTCTAAACTTATAATCCATCCTGTTACAGCATTTTGTTGTCCCAGAGTAAACAATTCTCTCAATAAATCAAATTGTCAGAAAGATGCCTGCCTGGGATACCACAGGTTTGAGTTGGGCTAATCATGTGTGATGCCAAAGTAATCATTCTAGATAAAAGAATTTTGGCAAGGATCTTATAATCCACATTAAGCAGACTGATTGGTCTCCAATTTGTAATGTCAAAGGATCCCTTTTTCTTAAACAGTAAAATCAGTAAAGCGTCTTTCATAGAAGTAGCCAAGGCATCAGAATGTAACATCTCATTATAGAGAATAGTTAGAACCGGAACAAGATCAGCAGAGAAAGTCTTGAAAAATGTGGGTTAGGCCATCAGACCCCGAACAGAATGTGATTTAAACTAGTAATGGCCGCAAGACCTCTGGTTCAGTAATGACCAAGAAAGCTTGTTTCATCAGAGTCCTAAAGCTGAGGTAAGGACAGTGAGCGAAGAAAATGATCCGCATTGTCAAGGTCAGCTTTATGTCAAACATGTTGAAAACATAATTTTCAACACAGTGAAGCAAATCCTCAGGTTTCTAAGTAACTCCGATGGAGACAATAGAGAGGTAATTAATTTAGCTTCAACTCTATCTTTACAGGCCTTAAACGGGTCTAAACAACCTTTAGTAAGATGAGTGCCAAATGCACCTCCTGACCCAAAGAGTCAGCACGATTATACTGGGATAACCTCATTTTAGCGCTGACCTCACTAATCTGAGAGCTAAAATCATGAGTAGTAGAGCTAGCTAAAGAGAATAGGTGCTGTAGCTGATGCCGTGAGTGACAGATAAGACAAATATTTAGTATTCTGTTTTTGCCGCTACCTTCTGAAAAAACTGTTTCCAGCTTAGCTTAGATTCCTCCCACCAATCCATCCCAGTATCATAAAAATCAACTACTGACAACCGAGCTGTAAACTCTTTGTGCCAAAGTTTAAGAAAAAGAGGGTCATTAAGTAGAGAATCATTAAGACGCCAACTGGCTTTCTTACATCTAGGAGCAGAGTCCCAGGAAAAGTGGCACATAGGGCAACGTGATCCAAAATTCAGTAGCCACGGTTGTACAGGAAAGTAAAATCAAAATCTTAGATAAAAAAGAAAATCTATCCTAGTATGTAAGGACCCTTTAAAAAGTGGACCCACCTGTTTTATGGAAATGTCTATAAACATCCACAAGCTTGCCATAGAGACCACACTATTTAAAGCCACAGAGTCACAAAATAACTTGAAGTCTTTAGGCCTCGATCTGTTTGATGTAGGCCGCAATTGAAATCTCCGACCCATAGGAGTAATCTGGATGAAAAAAGGTATGGCTTAATTTGGTGAAAAGGAAGCCCTCTGAGCCTTAGTTTGAGCGCGAGGTCCCAATCATACTAAATCTCTCAGACTTATATGAGAAATCTAATAACAAAGCTCTACCAGGGAAATATCTACAAGTCTAGAGACTGTAAAATTAGAGCTGGAGAACAATATCCCACCCCATCACAAGTATCAGGTCCAACAGACCAAAAAGAAGGGTTTGCAGTCCATGCCTTAGAGGCCTGGAATAATTCCCCATGGGTCTTTAATCTAGTGTCAACAAGGCAGATAATGTCACACTGTAAATCAGAAAGGGTTAAAAAATCCTCTAATTTTCTCTTCCCTTTAATGCTGTTCACATTTAAAGAGCAGATCTTTAAGGAAGACAGGATTTAAGTAATAGGTGGTGACTTACCCTTCGCTGCTGCCTAGTACGCTTTGGTAATGGGATCCGATTAGCCCTATCACCCCATCCGGGAAAGAAAGAAGAGAGGAGGAATCAGTATCCTCACCCCCGAGTCTTTGTCTGAAAAATCTGTGGCTAACACCGCAAATTTGTTAGAGGTTTGCCAGTTCCGCAGGGGGTTCCTTTACTAGTAGCAACAGCTAAACCCTTCCTAGTCCGCTTATGGGTAACAGTGGTAAACTAAAATTATCTCCCCTTGACCCGAGGGGGAGGCATATCCATATCTGGAATAACGGGTGTAGTATCAGGGAAACCACAATGGCAGTAGGAGTAGGTATAACAGGAAAGAGGGTTGGAAAACTGGAACAGAAGAGACATCTCCAACTACCGGAGGAGGGGTAACCTCTGAATTAGAGGAAGCTAGACTATGGGCAAGTGACTGTTGAGCAATAGTAATAATGCCATCATGAGAGGGACAATCTTCTCTGTTATGAGAGGCCCAGGGCACCTGCCATGTGGCCAGTCCCATCACATAAGTTACACTTAAATGAATTAGTACATTTAGCTGCAATATGACCGTATTCAAAGCAGTGGCTACATTTAAGGGTATCACAAGCCAAACTTAAATGGGTACGTGACCCACATTTAAAACAGGACTTGGGTTGTCTGGCGTAAAAAATGAAGCCCTTGTCTTTACCTAGAAAGAAAAAATTAGGCAAATGTCGTGGGCCAGTGTTAGTGGAAAAAAGCTTAACACGGACCTTCCAACTGCCATCCCAAATCTGTTCAGAGTCTAGATTAGGGGTAGGCCTATTCAAGACTTCACAGCGTTTGTTTAACCAAAATAAAATGTCTTCAATGTGAACTCCCTCATTTTAAAAACAACAGTAATGTTACGAATGGCAGGTTTGGTGAGAGGGATGGCCTGGAAGGGGACCAAATGGGTGTAGTCTGAAGTTTGTCATATTGGGCCCAGAATCTATCAAGCCCAGACATTTGTTTAAAACTAACATCAAAATTGGAATTACCTATATTAATCAGGGCAAAAATCTCAGAAGAAAAACTTCATGGAACCCTTAAGGAGGGTTTTAGCTATATACAAACGATCTGGTGGGAGTTCTAATCCACCTTATAAAGCAACGTACTGCATTCCTCCTAGGTGCAGGTTCGCTTTTGGAGGAAAATAAATCAGTAAGTTTAAATGTTGAACTTTTAGGTGCAGCAACAGTAGGTAACAAAGTAGGTCCTGAGAAAACAGTAGTGGGTTCAGGTACAGTAGAAATAGACTTAGAAACAACAATAGTGTCACTAGTAACAGTAGAAGAAGAAAGAGTCACACCCGGGTTCGTTGGAGCTCAGGTCATTATTCTTAGCAGAGTTTTGAAGCATATTAATGTAGACAGGGTCCTGAGAATCAGGAGTCCAAGTCCCTTCAATATCTCTTTCCCAGCCAGCATGTAATAAAGCTGACTCTGGTGACCAGTCTAAATCAGTATTTTGGCCAGATTTAATTTTTTGGGGAATAAGGAACCCCCTCGTTTGGACCAGCCAGGTTCCTGTGTAGCTGAGAAAAAAAATACTGTGGGTTTCTCCGAAAACGAAACGGAAGCAGTTGTAGCGCTAAAGTCACTTACAGAGCAGGAATAGCTGCAGGGATTTCAGAACTGGCTTTTCCGACGCCGGTAGTCAAGTGGGTCATTTGAAGTAGTCTGAGAAACAGTAGCAGGGGCTGAAGAGAATTCTCCACAGCAGGAACAGAAGCCGAATCCATCGGTGGGCCATCGGCTGGGGGCTTTCCAATGCCGGCGTCGCGAGAAGGAGAACAAGAAAGTGGCGTCCGAGGCGATGCGCTGCTTGAAACTCGCAATGCCGAATCTAAAAGCTGCAATTGCAGGACTAACGCCTCCGCGCTGCTCCTGAAGACTGGAACTGAACGCTGAGCCACTTTGCACATCAGGTAGACTGAAACAACTTCTTTAGGGTCGCTTCAAGAACGGAGTCAAATTCAAAAATAGTCGACATTAACATCAGCAAACAGCAAGACATGCATCTGGGGCCTCTTGAGAAGGTAGCACAGAGGAGGAGGCCGACTCTGAGCTAACAGCCCATCTCTCCAGGGATCATGCGAACTGGCCATCTTGCAGCCAGCAGCAAAGGCTCCATCTACTCAGAGTAGGGAATTTCCCAGTGTCCTGGCCAAATTTCCTTCATTCACTGAAAATACCACCAACAGCTTAATCTGGTTCAAAGTCAGTTGGCATTCATCTGTATCCCCCTCCCCCGGGTCGTGCCTGAAAATAGGCAGGATTTGTCTAGTGCACTTACCCGGTCAACAAAAAAACTAAACTATATATATATATATATATAGTGTATTTAACCTCTATAAATGGATGGTCAGGTGCTGAATCTCATTTTCCTCCCCCCCAAAAAACTACTTACAGCTATTTTATGTGTAATAGGCTCCTTCATGGTGTGCATCATGTGATATTAATGCACTATCCAAGGGCATAAAGACACTTGACCTTCAACCTCATGCCTTCCTACACCCCTGGGGTGTGCATTAAAATCTTATACTTCACACCCTGTTGTGGCTTATTATTTTTATATTTTTGCAAAACAAACTTTGTTAATACACCAGTTAGGGTAACTTATGGCCACAAAAGTAGGGAAATGTGGCCTTAGGGTTTCCAGCCCTAACTCCCCACCACCAACCCCCAAGCAGCAAAAGAAAAAAAAACATTAAGGGTTTGGGTCTCTGGAGTCTTGAGGAATTAGTGGTGAGGTCTTCCTGGGGCTGTTAACTCTAATGACCTCCCCAGCCCATAGTCTGTAGTCCAAAGCACAAGGAACAGCTCCAAGCCACTGCCTGATAGTGATACTCTCTTCAAAGGTAGAGAATTATGCCTCACCACGTGTTGCCAACACAATTTGTTGTAGCTTTCTTCATGCAGGGCCCTGCAGGTCCTGTATGAAGAAAGGAGATCTTGTGTGATGTTGTTTGCTTAGGGAATGGAGTGGGCATTAGGGCTGACAACCCCAAGGAAGACCCCACCACTGATTCACCAAGACTCCTGAGCACGCAGTTAATTTAAGCTCACCCCTATTTATTTATAGTTAGGTTCTTTCTCCGATCAATAGAGATGAGTTTTAACTTTATAAAAAATATCTTAAAAAATTGATTGATTTTGGATTTAGGAGAACTGAGCACAAGCAGAAAAAAAAAATTAAAGGACTTACCATTGTGTTTCATAAGACATGGCTGAAAGAATCTTAAAGATTCGGATTCCTTTCACCAGAAGTAACCAAGACATTATGTCAGGGTAAGAAATTTAGAAAATAAACATGTCAGTATATAACAATAGATAAGTCAATCTAAGAAAACAAGTACATTTCACTTAAAAAAAAAAACATTCGTCCCTGTCTTTTAGAGCTCTGCTATAGAAAAAACAAAGGAGGAAGAATAAAGCATTTTGAAGTTAAATGAAATGGGTGCTTAGTAAAAAGTCGCTCCATAACTTAGCAGGTATGTTTCTCCTGCCATTAGAACTTGACATTAATGTTTGAAGTTTTGATTTATATGATATATGTACTATGGCATTTCAAAATAACAGAAAGTAATTTATTCATTTTGTATTTTATTTAATCAGCCCACAATGCTCTGAAGAAGGGATAGGCTGGTCCCAAAATGTAAACACTAGACAAAAGAAATATTGGTGCTTGAACACAATTAAATGGAACATCTTTGAAATTCAAAAGAAGATTCTAATTTTTTATTTGGGTAGAGGGCTTCCTTTTCACACACAGTTTTTGAACCAGCATTTTGGAAGAACTCCTCACAAAAAGAAAAATATTAGGTCACCTCAGTTTTGGAAAATAAAAGGGACTCCTGGGAGATGGCACTTACAAATTACCTGCATTAATTTTGCCATGTTTTACCAATGCAACATAGAATACCTGTACTATCCACCACTCTCTATTATCTGACAAAAAGTTGGTGCACCAAAGCTGACTGATAAAAGAAGATGCACTATATACATAGTTAGGGTTGAGTGGAGTGTTCAATGTTAATCCCAAATATTTGCAACTTACTAACTTTGGTGGTATTTGATGAAACTGCACAAAATTTGGCATGCTCAGTATAGATGACGAGTTCTCGAGATGTAGGAAGTCTCATGATGGGCACTTATCTAGAGATCTGGAAACATCAAAAATACACAGCACCGTGTTTGGTCATTTTTTTTTGCTCTCACATATAGCCAAGGTGATATGGAATTTTGTTCTGAAATTTTCAGGGCTGAAGGGGATTTTGCCAAGGGTTTGCAGGTTTTGAGAAAAAATATTAATTGGTTACAGCATTATAAAGTTTTTAAATTTTACTTTTGAGCATGCTTAGCAGGATTTTCAGGATAACCTTCTGATACAACCCCAGAATTCTTCTTTCACAAGTCATTTTTAGGTCATGACTAATTGTGTTTCTAGGTCGTGAGAATATCTGTTAGGGCATGACAGTTGCCATCTTGTTTTGTTATACTAAAAAAAAGTTGAAAAATACATAAAATTATGATTTTTTTTAAAAACAAACACACACCTAAAGCTAGTTAAACGAAATGCATTTAGCTAGAGTCTGATGGTTGTTTTTTGAAAATCAGCCCAGAAATACCTTTTCTGGGCACCCCAAAAATCCTGCGTGCCCAGCTTAGTGAGGGAGCCAATTTCTGGGTCATGAGCCATGCTGTAACCAAAGTAGTTTCATTTCACACTAAAAGGTGGCAGGAAATGATCAGTAAAGCAATAAACGTGAAATTTGTAAACAATCAATGTTTGATGTCTTTTTTTGTCACTTCCTTATGATGTTTACATGATTTCAGTTAGTTCAATAAGTTACTCTCACCTGCACACTAATCATTTCAAACATTTGAGCCAGTGCTGCAGCGTGAGCTGTGTTGTTCTGTCTGTTCTTTCAATTACACTAACATCCCCTTGGTGTTGACATTGAATGCTACTTCGTTACAGCTGTTGATGTTGTTACCTCACCATCTTTCACCTTTTTAAAATTCACACCTGAGGGCTTTACTTAAGTGTTCCACTGTACGACCATTCTCCAAGTCCAAGAAGAGCTTTTCTAAACTGCTGCAAGGTGTGGTCATGCTGTTTGAGCCCAGGAGGACTTTCCTATATTTGTATCCCCTGCCTAGTGTAGTGACCCTGGAGTGCCCACCCTTCATGTCACTGAACAGTCCACCTGGTACCTGCAAGAAAGAAAACTGTCTCTCATCATGTTTCTTTTTTAAATCCTGAAACAAAGAATATCATCCACTCATGTCTTTTGAAGTCTTCCTCGACTCCACCCACCCACCCCTCCCCAACCCCCACTCAGCAACCACCTCCCCACACCCATCTCTCACACCCTCACTCACCTATAAAATGTCCAGCACTATCATCCACTCTCTGTGATAAAAGACATCCTCCTACTGGAACCACAACTGTGAAGGGAGGCAGGGAGGCAGTATAGTGCAGTGGTTTAAGGCTCTGAGCTGTAAATCTGGAGACCTGGATTTGAATCCCACAGCCCCCACTTGCATACTGTATGACCCTGAGCAAGTCACTTAACTTCCCTGTGTTCCCAGGTTGCACCTGTAAACAAGTTAGGTGCGTTCAATGTATTTTCATCGCATTTTGAACTTTTGCTCATAACTACATTATTTTTAAATATTTTTTTCACCAACTTTTCAACATGGCATTTTTGGGACCCCACCTCATGAGCAAGGTAGGTGAATTTTTTAAAAACTGGTTGAAAGGTGATTCCATAGTCACTCTGTAAAATCACCTGTTGGGCAGGAATTAAACATTTTCACCTACTAGGTTCATGAGGTGGGGTCATAAAAAGAGTATGTTCAAAATTTGGGGTTACATTTAAAAAAAACAACAAAGTTATGAATGTATGTTGACATTTTTCAATGCCTGCTCATAACTTTAGTAATGTTTTGTATTTTGACTCCAAATTTTCAGCATAACCATGTTTTCACACTACCTCATGAACCGGACAGATGTCATTTATTGATCCTGACCAGAACTTGTTTTCATACTTGTGGCACAAGATTATGTTTCAGACAGTATTTCATAAATGCCACTTGTCATGTTTATAAAGGGGAGTCATAAAATGACCATGTTGACAAGTTGGGATCCAAATGTTTAAAAAATGTTATGAAGAAATTTTGTGTGTAGGGTACAGCGAGTAGTGTGTTCTGATCCTGTGCTGGTGAGCTGAGATCTGGGGCAAGCTCAGTAAGCCAGCTGGATGGGCTGAGGCTTGGGGGCAGCACTGCCATGCGGCACCATCATCAACCTGGGGAGGGATGCTACAGTGTTGGCTGCACAGGCAACAAGTAACCATAAAGTGAAGAAAAGTCTTCTCTTGGCATAGGGAGCAGAGGGTCCTGCACTTCTGCATCCGTAGCTTCACGGAAGTGCTGGGCTC
Source organism: Neoceratodus forsteri (assembly GCA_016271365.2). Classification (NCBI taxonomy): domain Eukaryota; kingdom Metazoa; phylum Chordata; order Ceratodontiformes; family Ceratodontidae; genus Neoceratodus; species Neoceratodus forsteri. The sequence goes on from JADMNL010000025.1 coordinate 256,874,492, forward strand.
AGAGGGCCCTGCACTTCCACAGCCAGATGGAGTCTTGCCCTGTGCATCTGCATGTGTAGCCACACAGAAATACAGCCCCCCTGGACAGTCCCACACATTCTTTGTATCCGTAGCCACACATAAGTGAAGGACACAGAAGGCCCTGCGCTTCTGCAGGCAGATGGAGGGCCCTGCACAGGACCTGCATGAATTAGGATATATGCTTCCACTATCTCATAAAGAAAGGAAAGTCATTGAAAAAACTGCAGTTATGCATCAGTTAGTGTTCAACTTTACCCCACAAAGTATGGAAATGTGCCATTAGGGTTTCCAACCCTAACTCCCCACTTCCCCTAGCAGCAAAAAAACAATACCACATATGCAACTACAGACAGACATTGTCAGGTAAGACAAACAACATACAGCTGCTTCCAGATGCTACAAATACAGTAACACTAATGTGCTACTTTCATGCGCAAGTGTCTGTGTATCTCTTACAGTGAGCATGAGTCTATGTGACTGCAGGAGCACTGGCCCCACAGGGGCCTGCTCTTCTGCAGACAGAAATAGTGTTACAGTTTGGGTATAATGAATTTCTGTCTGCAGCCACAGAAATCAGTGTGTATGTCTTACACTTGTGGCTGCAGAAGCACAGACCCCTCAGCAGCTTGCACTTTTGTAGCCAGAAGTGTGTGCATGTCTTACAGTGTGCATTAATACCTGTGGCTTCAGAAGCTCTGGTCCCACGGGGCTTGCACATCTGCATACAGAAGTGATGTTGCAATTTGGATAGCATGGACTTCTGTCTGCAGCTATAGAACTGCAGGTCCCACAACACATGCACATCTGCAGCCAGCAGTCAGTGTGTATATCTTACACCTGTGGCTGCAGAAGCACAGGCACCTCAGGGGTATGTGCTTGCTTCTACAGCCAGAACTGTGTGCATGTCTTACAGTGTGCATGAGCAGATGTGGCTTCAGAAGTGCAGGCTCCACAGAAGCCTGCACTTCTGTAGACAGAAGTAGTATTAAAGCACTGACCCCATAAAAACCTGCACTTCTGCAACAGAAGTAGTGTTGTAATTTGGTTATCATGGATTTCTATTTGTGGCTGCAGAAATGCAGTAACAAGTCAGTGTGTATGTTTTACACTGTGTATGGGTAACTTTGGCTGCAGAAGCACTGGTCCCACAGAGGTCTGTGGTTCTGCAGACAGAAGTACTGTTGTAATTTGATTATTGTAGATTTGTATGTGTGACTGCAGATGTTTGTGCTTTTGCAGGCAGAAGTAGTGTTGAGATTTGAGTACTGTGGATTTTATAGCTGTAGTCAGAGGTGAGTGTGTATGGCTTGCAGTGTGCATGCCACAAATACAAATCCACAAAGTTAGCATATCAGTGCTACTGCATTTGAGTCATCTGGAAACAGTTATATATTATTTGTCTTACCTGATGATGGCTGTCTGTGGTTGCCTTTGTGATCTTGTCCTTTTACTGCTTGGTGGGGAGTTAGGATTGGAAACCCTAACACCACATTTCCCTACTTTTGTGGGGTTAAGTTGAACCCTAACTGGTACAGTAACACAGTTTTTTTTAAATGCTTCAATTTTATCTGTAGCATTTGATCTGTAGTATCTACCAGCATATTGATAGTATTTGTTTGGTCCCAGCAATCTAAAGTTTCACAAGAGCAAGATGATTGAATGCAGACTGACACTGCCTTCTAGCCTCACCCACTGAAGGTTATAGCTCATGAGAAATGAATTTTGGAGGAGTTATGAAAACATTTTGTAATATATCACTGCATTTCAGCCAGAAATACAAGTCTGGAGGTCTCAAGGCATAGCTGGAGAGAAAGTAAAGCAGTAACACAGAGATATGACCTAATACATTTGCAAAATGATCTCTGTATACTATCTAACGGTAAATCTGTCAGCCTGATAGGGCTTTTACAGAAGTTGAGAATATTATATTTTCAATGCCTATGGGGATTGTGTGTGTGTGGGGGGGTCACTAGACAACCATAGAATATTTAATAAATGCCTACTGGGATTGGGTGAGAGAGGGTGTCTACTTAACAACCAGGGAATATTTAATAAATGCCTACAGGGTTTGGGTAAAGGGGGGGCAATAGACAACCAGGGAATACAGGGATCAGGTGAGGGTTCATCAGATAACCAGGGAACATTTAATAAATACCTATGGAGTTCAGGTGAGGCCAAGGAAAATACCTTTTGAATATCTGGGGCACTGTTTTCATGCCAACTGTGTGACAGTCTTTCAGTGTCATGCAGCTTCCACGAAAACTCCACAGACGTGGCTTTGCAAGTCATAAAAACAGGTTCTGAAGTGATGAAAAGCAGGGCCTGTTTTCGTGACTCACAACTGCTTAATTTCATTTATAGAAGCCTCTCCCAAATTGTTGGTCAGCCTCTGCTCATGCAAACTGTTGTTAGAAAACCATTGTACTTACAAATGCACTTGTCAATTTTGTGTCTTTATTGTACTCTGATTGATGTTTTATTTAGCTTGTTCTTATTCATTGCTTACTTTATTGCTGTACTTAATTATTTCTTCCTGCTTCCATGTCTTCCTTGTTCATTCTTGTGTAAGAGTTGCTTATGAATGCTATAATCTATTATGTAATGACCTGTTATGTAACAAATGCACTGTTACCTGTCTTAACCAGGACTACCTTGCAAATGAGGATTGTTCAATGGAGATTTACCTGGTAAAACAAATAAATATAGATTTAAAATATTGTTTTTCCAAAATGGCACTTGAAGAATAGATCATACACCCTACGCTATCAACCAAATAAGTTTCAGAATTAAACTGCAACACATTTTATTGTTTTTAATGCCAATGGTTTCCCTGCTTTTCCCAATTTTCATAACCACTAATGCTTACAAAAACAGGGGTCTTATGTCACAAAAAAGGGTTCTGGCTCATGAAAGTGATGTATATTAGTTTCACAAAAATCCATTTATGAAAAGAACATTAAAAGACTAACTGCACATGCACAGGAATGGCACTTTAAACTCTAATGAACCTAAAAGTTTCAGGTTTCAACCCTCAGTCATTTTTCTGTGCTATTGGTGTGCAAAACAAATATCTTGAAAATCATACTTTTACTGTAGGGGTTTTCAGCCTTCTAGAACTTTTAAACCACTAAACTGACCATTACAAAATTTAGAGGATCAACAGATCCTTGCACTGAATACTCACATGCCAGATTGCAGGCTAGTCTGTTTAGGGATGGCCACGTTACTAAGGTACAAAAATCAGGGTTTAATAATAGACTGCTTACTCAGCTCTAATGCAGGGTGCTACCAATCCCCTATAATGTGATAACAGTGAAACTCAACCAAACTATAAAAATAAAGATGTTTTCTGTATTCTACTGGTGTAATCCATATCAAGTTGATGTAGGAGGAAAGTACTGCCAGGATATTAGGTCATTGTGTTTCAGGAGCTCAGGAGAAAATCCAAAAAAGGCATGCTTCTTTAGTAACTCTACCAAAGCATGGTCATTTTTCAGCTTTATTTAAATTTAATGGTGTTTAGATGGGTTTACAAAATGGCAAGAAAAAATCTAGAAATTTCATTGACCGGTAGATGTCAGCTGACTGAGCAGTAAATCTCGATAAATGCATGGTCAGATACCGAATCTCATTTTCTTCCACCACCCCCAAAAAATTCTACTTAAAGCCATTTTGTAAGTGTAATAAGCCCCTCCAAGAGCCAGCCCAGTGGCACTGAGGGTTGAAATGCTTGACACAACACCTCACCCCACACTGGCCACCCAGACTCGGGAGCCAGCTTGGGTTGCCGGAGGAAAGCAGGGGATGGACGGAGAAAATTGAGTTGTATGACAGACTGCTCTCCTGTCCCGGGGAGGGAGGGTTGGCTGTCCCGCTCCTTAGCTGCCTTAGGTGGCAGTGTCAGAGTTAAGGGCAACAAAGGGGTGCATCTACATGGCATGTGCACACCTCCACACATGCACACTCATGGCCAGAGAAGGTGAGGGAGAAAAATGGAAAAAGGAACTGGTGACTATGGACTCCACTAAATCATGCCTGCCACATCTCATTCCCACTGCCATTGATGGTTCGCTGAGCCCCAGGTATGGATTATGAGTACTAGGTGGGGGGGGTGATGGCCCTCCCCTTCCTGACCCCACCATGGGGGGAGGAATCCGTGTTGGAAGTAGAGCTCAGCAGTGTCGGAGGATGGCAGATGAACAAGGGGACAAGACAGGGTGGAGAGAGCCTGCCCACAGTGCACTCCAGGAGGAAAAACAAATTATAAAAAACAAATAAATAAGCCTCACCAGGGTGTGCATTGCAGGATTGTAATGCACTTCACAGTGGTGTAATGACACTTGGACTGTGGTCTCGTGCCTTACTACACCCTTATGGTGTGCACTAAGATCCTATAATGCATGCCCTGTCATGGCTTATTACTTACGTGATGTCTGTTGCAGTTGTCACAAACAATGCTAAACACAGCAAACAAAAAAAAATATTTATAATGTAGCATTTGTTTAAATGTTTAGTTTATTGATTTTTTCAAAATCAATATGACATAAAACTTGCATGTACTATACACATAGTCTGGCAAAACTGATATCACAGCAGGTGTACAAACATGTTCTATGTAGATAATACATGATGATGGATATAACTAAAAGGAGTAGATTGCTATTAATTCTTGATTCCTGAATTTTTGTTTTATGTAATATACTTTATTTGTTTTAGAAAACAGCTTACAAGTAATATACATCTCTACAACAAACAAGAAAACAGAAACAACTTAAAAAAGAGAAAAACAGTGAAACTATCCACACTGTGATACATCCCCACAGCCCCCACCCTTCCCCACTATCCTGGAGCACAGCATCCCCAATGTGCAGCATAACAAAATGAATAATTAAAAAATAACAATTAGGAAATTAACGTAGGGGTTTCAATTAATGCTACAATTTTTGTTCCTCACCTGAACTCAGGGGCGTAGGCAGGGAGGTGTTTAGGGTGTCCAGATACCTCCCGAAATGACCTCTGAAATTTTTTATTCCTATTCCGGACCCGGTCACACACAGTCAGAGAGCAGGGCGCTGGCCCTTTAAATGCACATGTTAGCACAAAGTACTGCCTAGGCTGCCTGTCTACTTGTGTTTTGGCTCAGCTGGCTGCTACTACCGTGGGGATGGCCACAGGGAAGCTCAAGCAGTGTGCGTTGCCATGCAAGAACCCGAAGGGTTGTGTGTGTCTGCTTCAGCTCCTCCTCTCTCAACAGCAGCCAATCAATGGGGGCTATGTAGAATTGGTGGCTCGGTGCACTGGCAGATGCACTGCCACTCAGAGAGACAGAGCGAGGAGTGAATAGGTCAGGATGATTTCTGTTGGTCGGGTCAGAGACTCGGAAAGTTTGGAGGAAACAGAATTAAATTTAAATAGTTAGTTTTTGCCCTGGGTCCTCTGCTTTGTGGAGCAGCAAAGGAGAAGAGGAGACAGAGTGAGTCATCGGTCAGGGTGTGGCAGACTCTGAGGGTCCAGGTCGCAGTCAGATCAGAAGTGACATTGTCTCACACTCTCTGGAGAAGTCGAGACTCGAGAAGAAGACTTGGATCAGTACAGTACTCGTCGACGAAGAGAAGAGACAGACTTGTTTTTTGACCAATGGGGCCACCAGGCCAGCCTGCCATTCCTTTTTCTTCCTCACTCATCAGTTACCCCCCCCCCCAAGTTGTTAGGCACTCCAGGCAGGGTCCAGGACAGGCATTTGGCTTCAGTGGTTCGGTGATTCAGCCAGGCCCAGAGCTGAGCCAGCCAAGTTCTGCAGACTGCAATAAAGGAAGGAGCCTCACTCCTCCAGTCACTCGGGGGACTCTCAGGTAAGCAAGTACCAACAGTAACAGAACAATTTGTACCAACCAGATATATTTGGGACTTGGAAATAGTTATTCTGGAGGAAAGGGGAACCACTGAGATAGACAAAACTGTGCCCTGAACAGACCACTACACTAGTCATGTAATTTAAATCAGACACTATAAATACAAACTTAGGTGGGAATTTGGGGAAACTAAAAAGGCCTGGCTTCTTCCCCCAGGACAGGCAGGGAAATGTACTTCTGTTTTGACAAGTATGTCACTATGTCACATTGTTTGTGAAGACAGTGATGGAATCCATTCTCTTGAACAGAGGGCAAGTGGTGTGCACTGGCCAGCCTGATGTGATATGATCGAAACATTCAAACACCTTAAGGGCATCAACAAGGTGAAAGAGTCTAACATGTTTAAATATAAGAAAAATAGCAGGACTAGAGGACACAGCATGAGATTAGAGGGAGGCTGATTAAGGGGGAATGTGAGGAAATCCTTTTTCACAGAAAGAGTAGTGGATGCATGGAATGGCCTACCTCAGGAAGTGGTGGCTATGAATACAGTGCAGGTGTTCAAACAGGCATGGGATAGGCATAAGGGAGCAATACAGATGAGTATGAATAAATCGGCCACTGACAGAGCAAAGGCTGATGGCACATTTATAAGGTAGAAAAAGAAATGGGCAGACTGGATGGGCCTTGCGGTCCTTATCTGCCGTCAACTTCTATGTTTCTATGACTGGGCAGAGCCTCTGCCTATTCAAGCTGGCCAGTGCTCACCACTTGCCCTCTGTTCGAGAGAATGGATTCCATCACTGTCTTCATAAACAATGTGACATACTCCTGGTTGTTTGAGCAATGGGCTGTCCAGCACTGAGCTGGTAGTTCCATCCCACTAGTTAGCTAATTGCCTCAAGCCCACTGAAACAGGCAGGGTCACAGGCTGTGTCCCAAACCCTTTATTCTTGGCTCCACACATAACCCCATGTCCTTATCTACTTTGATGCTTTGAAATGAGAAGTAGGAGTGGGGACCCCATTCCTTCTTCTCTTATTTCAAAGCAGCAAACTAGATACTTGGCCATCTTGACTAGTGCAGATTTTCCATTGCTGTTAATGAAGTTAACCCTGCCTTAGCAGGCTGTACCCCTCATGCTAATCCATGGTCCAGATGGCCTGGTGTGATTAACAGCTCATCAAGAGCAGCAATTATCTGGCAATTGAAGAGGGGCTTTGCACAAAAAACATTATTGCTCCACTGTTAGGACATTCAGCTAGTGTCCATGGTGTGATCAAAGGGTAGAAGGGTAGAGTGCTGTTAAAACACCAGCTCCCAGTTTTCTGCAAGTGTCTTTGTCTGACAATATTTTCCTACATTTTGAGTGCTTGTATCTAACATTTCAGCAACAAAATGCTAAGATGTATACAGGGTATGACCTGTAGGTAGTGGATTTTATCCCAGCATCACAATAGCGGCTCCCTCTCTCCTGCATATCTCTCAGTTTGCCTCAGTACTGTCCCTGGGCACCACTGCAGACCAGACTCTGAAATTACCATCCATAGATTCATAGCTGACATTACTGGCAAGTGTGGGGGTCCCCAGCTCTTCTAAATGGACCATGCCAGCCAACACCATCCATATGTAATCTGAAGGGTTAAAATAGGCATTCTTGCCTTTCCTGGTGGGCATCATTCATTCTATATAGAAAAGAAGGTGTACAGCATCATACCTGTGTACTGTTTCCCTTGGGAAGATGACAGAACAATGTTTTACAAATAGTGTTATTGTTGGGGCAGAACGTTTCAATCAGTACTTTTACAAATGAAAATGTCATGAAGTTTTCTGTTTCCCAAGCCCCTTAGGTTGTGTAGCCCCCCTCCTGAAGCAATTCCTAGATGTGTTCCTGGCTCACTTGACACTGTATGAAAACTTCCAGAAGTGCAGGTCTCCAGTTGATTATATGGTGGAGGCTCAGGGTGTCTTTCTCTGCCTGACTCTGTTCATTGCCATGTGGGTGGTGCGTGGTGGTGATAGTGTGGTGAGGTGCATAATGATGTCAGCTATTGTATGTGCAGAGCTAGGACTGCTTGATTGAACATTTGCAGTTGCGGCATTCTCTACTTTGGTGGGGGAGGCACAGAAAGAGGAAGTGAGAAGGCAATTTATGGTACAAAACAATGGTGGGCACACATGTGTGATGGCTTTGCACAGTCAGTTGTCCACAACCATTGGAGGTTCTGCAGACTGTAATGCCAGCCAGAGTCTCCACTCTCCCACAACCCTGATTCCATGTGAAAAAAAAAATTCCCATGAAATTAGGGGTGGAGAACAAGTAACAAAAGTGTGTTTTTTCTTCAAGAAAAGCCCCAAACTCACCACAGAGCATGTAACCCCCCCCACCACAGGCCACAGCCTTTATGTAGAAAACTTACAAAGATCACAGTATATTACAAAAACAGCATATGGGTGGGTGGTTGATGGCACTGTTGGACAGCCAGTTGTTCACAAGCACTGAAGGTTCTGCAGACTGTAATGACAGCCAGAGTATTTCACAACTCTGATTCCATGTGAAAAAAAAATTCCCATGAAATTAAGGGTGGGGAACATGTAACAAAAGTGTGTTTTTTCTTCAGGAAAATCCCCCAGAACTCACCACAGAGCATGTACATCCACCAGAGCTTCTGGGCCTTAGCGGCCCCCACACCCCCTGCTTTTATTTGTTCAATTTCAAAAATGGCATATCTAAACATTCTCCCAAAACAAATTCCTGGCTATGTCCCTGCCTGGACTGAAGATAATGCGTAAAGCACTTTTCTGCTTAAAGCAGAACCAGTCACATTTGTATGGTGATTTGCATATACAGCTCATGATGCTTTGCATTAGTTGGGTATGTGTGATTATGTACTTCTGTAAAACCTGACTTTGTTGGCAATGCCCTTTTTGGTAACCTTCTCTGGTGTAGTTACTTGTCTTGTTAGAATGGCTTAATGATCAATGAGTCTTAATACAGCAAGAAACAACAGATAAGTACAACAGTATGTGAACTGAATAAAGCACCCATCACATGGACTAAAAAGAACACCATATCAGGTGTTAAAGTTTATTAGTACAAAAGTGGCACACCAACCGGAACAAAAGGCTGGGGCTAAAGCAGAATAATCTTAATGTTTCACCCAACACACGGCTGGGCTTCCTCAGAGTAATTCAATTACCCTCCTTTGTCCATATTTATACACCAAACACATGTGCAAATTTATTAATTAAATAATTAGGTTACTAATCAATGTTCTCATTCATGTAATGACAAAACATCACATTCAATAAAGAGGTGATTATATACCTAAATAGAAATGCAGTATGGTGAATGAGACAATTATTTTACTGAAGAATGTTCTGTGGAGGTGGTCAGTGAGTCAAATGTTAAAGTCACGTTTTGAAAACTTGAAAAATTAGTTTTGAAAGGCCGTAGGATGTTTTGGCACAAAACCATGCTAGAAGCGTATTTAGCAGTGAATCAGGTTCCACGTGGTTTACGTATTGTGCAGAAACCATCAAACCGTACTGATAATGTAACTTTCATGACTAGGTGGCGGCAGAATATGCATGATGCTTCCATCAACAATATCAGTCTTATTCTTGAATTTGCCAAACCCATCCGTGAACAATTAACAGCTGATATTGGTGCTGCTGAGACTTTACTTAAAATCCTGACTTATACAGCTGAATTTAATCGTTTGAATAAAATGTTATTTGATAAGGTACCAGATATGACATCAGACTTAAGCAACAGAAACAAAAAATGTTACTTAGAGATGAGCGTGACTATTTAAATAACAGAGTCTTTGATTGGACAGATAAAAAGCAAGATGAACATAACAATATAGTAGGTTTGAAATCCATTGTGAAAAAAGGGGTGGATTTCAATATGGGGGCCTTCAGTGGACAAACAGTGTTAGATTACACCATGGGCCCCTCTGACACTGATGATTCAGAACACACTGTGGAAGGAGATTCGGGGAAATACGAATTGGGACAGTTCCCTTTACAAGTCCAGGGAATGAGATGCAGTCAGCAGGCAAAAAAGACATGTTTTCAGACCCCTCATCAACAACAAGGAGGATGGGGGGGGGGTGACGTGGAGGAAGAAGCAAGAAAAAATATTAATTAATAGGTGTTTACAGCCTTTTGAAGCTTGTATCTCTCCCGGTACCCCCACCCCCACAACTCCTCCAATAGTATCTACTAATAATGAGAGTCATGATTGTATGGTTCAAATGAGCTCTGAGCCCACACCTGTGGTGAACGATTCTGATCATAATCTCACTACACATGAATTATCAGTGTTAAGTAAGGGCTTAGTCTTTTGTCCTACAACCGATATCAATTGGTTCACCACATGTGTTGATTTACATAAATTCGCACATTTTTTGACTTTCAAATGCTTTTATCAAGATGATAATGTTGAACACAATGTTGAAGCATGCTCTAGGGGGTTGAATCCTAGATCTATATATTGCCCCTCTTTAAATCCTGTTGTGTCTGTGTTCATTAAAAAATGTGAATTGGATTTACAAAAACTCAGGGAGGATTCACTCTTCCAAATGGGGGTTTCCAAATTGTAGCGCTGGTGAAAGGCAAGCTTTAAAAGATCTAAAAGCTAATGACAAGATTGTTATTAGAGCTGCTGACAAAGGGGGAGCCATAAGCTGACCCGCCAGTGCAGTGGTTGGATTTCCGCTTGCGACACCGGCAACCCAGGTTCGGAACGGACCCAGGTCGCTGGAGGGCTGGCTGGGGGAAGGGAGTAGGATTGAGCATCCCACGGGCTGCTCTCCTTCTCCAGGGGGAGGGGGAGGGTCACGCACGGTGCTCGATGGACCCCTGGCAGAAGCTGGGGGATCACGCATCTACCGGCGCCAATGTCTGAGGGGTGGGGCAGACGGTGGACGTTTCTATTTAGGTATATAATCACCTCTTTATTGAACATGATGTTTTGCCATTACATGAATGAGAACATTGGTTAGTAACCTAATTATTTAATTAATACATTTGCACGTGTGTTTGGTGTATAAATATGGACAAAGGAGGGTAACTGAATTACTCTGAGGAAGCCCAGCAGTGTGTTGGGTGAAACATAAGGATTATTCTGCTTTAGCCCCAGCTTTTCATTCTGGTTGGTGTGCCACTTTTGTACTAATAAACTTTAACACCTGATATGTTCTTTTTAGTCTGTGTGATGGGTGCTTTTTTCAGTTAGTATTGTGTCATTTCATATATTTAGCACCATCGCTTACACCCGGTGATCCTCTAGTTTTTCTTTTCCTAAGTACAACAGTAAATCAAATTAGTTTATGGTTGTATCATCTAATGTAACTTACTGACAGCATTTCTGTATAATGGTGTTTTCATGTGATTTTAATGGTCATTAATTTTTATTTTAACAGTAAAGATTATATATATATTATGGCAAAGAATGTAATTATTTTATTGTACAATACATAGGAGAAATGGTAAAATGTTGGCAGCATGACTGCCAGTATTTATACCTTGCATTTTTTGACATTTTTTTTACAGTGTACCCATGAACTATTGCATCACAATTCATTTGGTTATTTCAATATGAAAAATCAGATAAAGTCCTGAATATGGTGAGATCCAAGATATAAACAGGTATTTAATTTTCATGGGAATATAAACAGTACATATTATATTCCTAAAACTCTACCAAAAAATGAGTCACAGACAAATGAGTAGTGGTTCAATGCTCAACTATTTTTCTATAAATCAGTACATTCCTTTAAGGTAAGCCTGGAAATTGTTTTGCTTACTGAGGGAATTACCCTTAGTAGTACAGTGGGAAGGGGATCCTTATAAATTAGTATGGTTTGCACTGCTTGCTTATTTCAACTCTGCTTCTGAAGTGGGAGGGGGGGCATGATGGATCTAGAGTCCCTCCTGACCTTACATTACTGTGCTACTAGTACATTATCACAATTCCTGAAATTGGGATAAAAGTGTGTGCATTGAAGGCTGCCCCTGCTCCATGCCATTTAATGCTATTGATTTAGTGGCCACTAGTTATATTAGTACTGTTTTTGTACACCTGTTGTTCCATAAGGTCAGGGAGCAGTGTCTGCTGCATGCTAGTTAATTACAGTCACAAGAAAAGTGATCATAAACTGTTGGTGTTCAAAAACGGCAATAAATAATAATGAAAATGGGGTTGAGCCATATTAAAAAGAGTGCTGCTTTTATTATTTCCACTGTAAACAAAAGTGTTGCAGCAGACTCAAAATAGGGAAAAGAGAATCATGCAAGTCTGGAGATAAGGGGCAATCTAAAATAGAATAAGAAGTATAGGTGAAAATTTTCACTGCCATCATACACTGCTGCTTTAATAAATTGTTGTTACATTGTGATGACCCAGACAGCCATGTTTTGTATTTGGGGAGGTATTTGACTACCACATGTATTCAGTAAATTAACCTGTCCAGTGTTAAAAATAAGTTTAACCCCCCTGTGGGGTTTAGATGCCCACTTACAGACATAATCTCAATGCATAGTTTTTCAACATTTTTTAGTTTCTTTCCTTCCTTCCTACACCATATAACAGCCACAAAATTAGGTCCAGTAAGTAGGTAATCAGCCAGTCAAGTCTTTATTTATCCAGACGAGCACTATTGAGAAGAACTCATTTTCAAGGTGGACCTGGGCAACATACAAGATCCATTCATGGAGTAAAGAATACACACAACAGAAATACACAACTGAACAAGATACAATGGTAGTTGAAGCAATATACAATAATAAGCAATATACAGTAAAGAGGCCTGTGCAAAAGGCAACTACCTATGTTTAATATGTACAAAAAATGCATGGATTAAACTGATTATAATAACATAAAGAACCTAAGAAGGCACATAGGGAGTAGGTTAATAGACCAGCTAAGCTTGGAACTACAGTAAGAAGTGGAGCATGAGAGGGTTACAAATGTTTGTTTATTTCTGCAGAGGTTTACTAGATAGCACACCCTCTGCAGAGCATCTCTGTGTGGTGCTTATTACTAATATATTTTATTTGTGAAGCGCTTACTGCACACTTGGAGCCCTACTCCCTGCATAGCAGGAAGCAGGAAGAGGGGCTGGTAGTTCATTTCAGTCCTTGACTACCAGTCCAGCAGGAATGATCAGATTCATTCAAACTGCATTTCTGGGAGCTGTTGAGGGGGCCACAAGTAACCAGGACCATGCATGAGTAATTTTTGCCCACTTTTTAATTTATTTGTATATTGTTGTGGGAAATTTGGCAGTAGTCCTGTGAACCCTTAAGGTACTTCCAGATCACAGGGGAGATAAATACAAGCCCTGCAGTGAGCAGGGTGAGCATGTGGCATGAGCACAGAGTCGCACACAGAGACACGCACATCTCAGCATGTGTCTGGCATGTCAGGCTTGGAAGGCATGGGAGTGGACATCTCTTTACATTATATTGCAAGATAGGTTAGGCCTTTTCTCCAATTTAACTATTGAAATTGTGCACACAGTTCTAGCTCTTCCTTGAGATTACATGCTCACGGTCTAGTACCTTTACTCTGATGTCTATATTATAAACTGTGTACCCATAGATGTGTAACAGACATATTATCTGTCCAGGACAAAGTTTGTTTTGTGCTTTTATTTTTCTCAAGTGTCACAAAAGTCTGCATAAGCACTAGTATCCCGGCCCCCTCATACTTTGTTAAACTGTGAGGAAATTACTACCAAGGAGTGAAGGAGGGCCCTCAACCCTTGATAATAAGGTACAGCTACCACCAAACAATGAGTTGAGTCAACGGTAGTTAAACTATCTAATAAGTATCATGGATGCAAATGTGGTCAGGCTAGAAGGAGGTGGTTTGGGACTGAGATGTATACTGTGCAATAAAATAAGCATAGGAGTAGCAAATGAAGTTCTGATACGCACCTGCAAAGAGTGTATACTTATAAAGGAGCTGAATAAAAAATTTTGGAACTAGAAATGAAACTGATCTTTGTGCAGCAACAAAGTCTTACACAGGACCTACAAGAAGCTCATGTAGCAGGAGCAAATAAGGATTTTAAAAAGACAGTAAGAGACAGGGAGGAAGAAAATGTGGATTGGTCAGTAGAAAACAGAAAATACAAAAAAGGAAGAAGGGCAATGGGATTTAACCTGGAAATATGTAATAGAGATGAACCTTTGATGCTACTTGATGCAGATATAAATGTAAATCATGAACAGGAGATTACGCAGGACGATAATATAAACAATGCAAATAAGATGCACCAAGAAGGGGCATCAGAGGGAATTAACTTAGACCCAATAGAAAACACATAGCCAAACAGAAATAGTGAGCAGGATCTAGGGGAAGGTACATCCACATCTCACAATGCTAGGCTACAGTTCTATAAAAGGCAAAATAATACACAAAATGAATGTCCCTTTACACAGGATGTAAGAGTGGCAAAAAAGTGGAGAACCATCTATAAGGCAGAATGAAGTAATTGACTAATACCAACTACCACAAGAAACTAGAACTTTTAATAATAATGAGGTTCCAGATTCAGGAGAAGTGGAAATGGATATTACAACTCAATATGGGAGAATAAACACTGCAAATGAGCATAACACAGCCCCAGTTATAAAAAATGTCTATGTATTGGGTGACTCAATTCTAAAGTACACAGACAGGGGCAACAAAGAAATAATCACAAGTTATTCCTCGGGTGCCAAAATTAGAGGCATGCAAAAAATGCTTCCCAATATAATTAAAGGGAAGGACGGAAACGGTACTTTAATATTATACTTGAGTGTTAATAATATCAAAGGTCAAAGCCAAACAGAAATAAAGAATGAATTTAAAAATATATGGAAAGAGGCAAATAAACTTAAATGCAAACTGTACTTTTCAGAAGTACTACCTGTTCCAAAAGAAAGTGAATTTAACCAAACAAAAATTAAGGAGTTTAATAATTGGTTAAGGCACTGGATGTTGCAGGAGGGAATTGCATGCGTAACCCACTGGGAATACTTTGTAAATGACCTAGGGTATTATAGCCAAGATGGTCTCCATCTGAGTAAAAAAGGAAGTAGAAAACAGGTTAGCAATAAAAAAGGTAGTAGATTGTAATTTAAACTGATAAATTGGGGGAGTGGGGTTTAGTCACCAATTGAATGTACTGTAAATCCAGACAGTAGGGAGAAATACGAAAACAAGATGGCCAAAAATACTTATAAGGGACTGAAAGTTTGGTCATTAAATGAAAGAAGCCTCAACACCACCAAAAAATCAGAATTAGAGGCAAGGCTCCTATTAGAAAATGTAGATGTTTGTTTCATTACCGAAACATAGTGGGACACTGGTGTACTTTGGAATAAGAACATTGAGGGCTATGAGTTGTATGCAAAAGATAGGAACCACAAAAAAGGCGGGGGTATTGCAGTTTACTTAAACAAGCATTTGTCAATGCCGAATGTTTGCTTGCTGGTATTAGCATTGGAAATGCAGAAGTTAAACAGATGCAGAATAAGAATGGCAGTGAAGGTTTGAAGTTCACGCCAACCCCACCTCCATCCTGTAGAGATGGACAGGCATTGGGGTAAGTGTTTGGGTCGTCGCCCATGAGGGTCATGCAATGTCACTTCACCCTATTCTGCAGACAGTGACACGTGTTGAGCTGTGCCTTAGGGTTTTTGGCTTTACAGTCACGCCATTCCATAAGGACATACACTGAAATGGGTGCAGCATAGGAGAATGGGGCGAAGTCTGGAGCTGAAGAGTCCAAGGTACACCTTGATGCCTGTCAGTAGCTGGGGGGTTGGGGTGGGATGGCATGAGCAGTACAGTCAGCAATCCAAAGGCACACCCCGATGCCTGTCCATCTGTACAGGGTAGGACGTTATGGTTAGAAAGCCTAATGCCTTGGGCGTTTGTTGGTATTTACAGTACAAATTGTCAACATGGCCTTTTGTGACCCCACCTCATGAAAGCATTTGTGACCTCTTCTCATGAAGAGTGGCAGTGTGATTTTGTGAATGTCTCCTGAACATTGAGTTCCAAGAATGACAGTGCCATTGTGCACCACATGTATGAAAACACAGATCGGGCAGGATATGAAAAATGACAGCTGTACCATCCATAGGGAGGTGTGAAGAGATGGCAATGCTGAAAATCTGTAGTGGGAATATTACAAATGCTCGCATTTCTGAGCATACATGGAAACTGCGAAACGCATGTGCGTAACAGTCATTTTATGGACTTTCATCACCAGATTTTCAACATAGGCATTTTATGACCTGTGCTCATGAACAGTGTCACTGTGATTTTCCTAATGTGTCCCAAACACTGATTTCCCACAGCAACCATGGTATTGTGCACTGGAAGTGCAAAAACACATGTTGGTGAGCATGTGAAAAATGACAGCTGTACTGTTCATAAAGAGGTGTGGAAAAATGGCAATGTTGAAAATCTGTAGTGCACATATTGTGAATGTGCAAAGTTACAAGCCTGCATGGAAACTGCATAACGCACGCTCGTAACAGTCATTGTATGGACTTTTCTCACCAAATTTTCAACATAGGCATTTTAGGACCTCTGCTAATGAACAGTGTCACTGTGATTTTCATAATGTGTCCCAAACACGGATTTCCCAGAGCGGCCATGCTATTCTGCAATAGGCATTTTAGGACCTCTGCTAATGAACAGTGTCACTGTGATTTTCATAATGTGTCCCAAACATGGATTTCCTACAGCGACCACGCTATTCTGCGCCGGAAGTGCAAAAACACATTTCAACCAGCATGTGAAAAATGACAGCTGTACTGTTCATAAGGAGGTGCATAAAAATGCCAATGTTGAAAATCTGGAGTAAAAATATTGTAAATGTGTGAAGTTATGAGTGTTCATGGACACTGTGCAATACATGCTCGTAACACAGTCATTTTATAGACTTTTGTCACCAAATTTTCAACATAGGCATCTTAGGACCTCTGCTAAAAAACAGTGTCACTGTGATTTTTGTAATGTGTCCAGAACATGGATTTCCCACAGCGACTGCGCTATTCTGCGCCGCAAGTGTGAGAACACATTTTGGCCAGGATGTGAAAAATGACTGCTGTACTGTTCATAAGGAGGTGTGGAAAATGGCAATGTGAAAATCTGGACTGAAAATGTACAAATTCGGCGAGATTCACGAAATTATGCGTAGCAACTCATGCATGCGCTCGTAAAACAGTAATGTTTTGATTTTTCCACCAAATTTGCAACGTACACTTTTTGAGAGCCCACCTCATGAACACTGGCACTGTCGTTTCATTAATTGGTCCCGGAAAGTAATTCCATGCAGTGACCACGAAATCACCTTTCGGGACTGATTAACACCATGACAGTGACTGAATTCATGAGGAGGGGTCCCAAAAACCCCATGTTGAAAATTTGGTGCCAAAATTCCAAAAAATGACTGAGATATGCACCAAAGTTGAAAAAAACCTCTTTATACCATTATACAGCTTACCAGCATTTCCTCAGTTCATGGTAGGCTTTGAAGAGTGCAGACGTGTTCCCGGTCCACCGGAGATCACTGTGCTGGGCTGTGGAGGTAAGTATGGGGTGAAGGTGTATGTGGGGAGGCAAGGTGCACAGTGGGTGGGTGGGTGCAGGTTGTGTGTGTATAGCAGGGAGACCATGAGGACCATTTTTTTCTACAGGTAGAAAAAAAAGACATCAAGGGGATGGTTTTTATTTACAGGCCATTTGGCATGCTGGGGTGGGCTTCAGCATGCCAACCCACTGTTTCTTTAGGGGCCAGCTGTAGCCGACGGGAACTGTGCACCCTTGTCGGCACAACAGGGGGAGGCACGCAAGAGCTGAGGGGGATTGGGCACACTCTCAGCACAACTCTAGTGCATTTCTTGGGGGGGGACTTATGCTGATGGGGAGTGGGCTCCCCTGTCGGTAAATGACACTGGGAGGGAGCACATAATGCCAATGGGGAGTGGGCTCCCCCATTGGCAGCTGAAGTAGGACCGGAGACTGAAGCTGACAGGGAGTGGGGCCCCCGTCGGCAAAAACACACTGTTGTGGGGGCACATGCTGTCTAGGGGGATTGGGCACCCCCTTGGCAGTGGGGGCTGAGTACTATTGTTTATGAACACGGTGGCTTGCCACCGCCATGTTCACAAACAATAGAACTGTAGCAATGTTCCACCCAGCAATGACGGGTTGCTCCCTCATTGCAGCGGAATGACTGACGCTGCAATGACAAGGCGGACCCTCATTGCTGCGGCGAAAACGTTTCAACTTGGTGCACCTTTTGGAAGCCAGTGTCATCAGGACACTGTGTCTCCATTGGCATACCACTGCCAATCCCCCAAATGCTGTGCCTCCCTTGGCTGCTACAGTACCGAGCCTCCACAACCCGCTTCTCTCCTAAGCTGTCACATAATGTTTCTTGTGCATGCGCGCAAGCAAACATGAAAACACTTTACAGAGTTCAATACATAACCGGTATACTTCAAATACAGATGTAGAATCTATGTGGGTGTCTATACAGGAAAATAATAATCAAAAACTGCTGCTAGGGGTCTACTATTGACCCTCAAACTGTAACAAAATCATTGATAGCTGCATTGATGCAGAAATTGAACAAATGGCACTAGAACAGGATGTGCTCATATCTGGTGATTTCAATTATCCAGGCATTGACTGGATAAATAGAACAGCAACAAATGCAGCATCTAGAAGGTTCATGGAGGTGTTATATACAGCTGGTTTAATTCAACTAATATATAAGCCCACCACAGGGGAAAATACTTTAGACTTGGTAATAACTAATAGAGAAGATATGATGATAAAAAATATTATTAGGAAAAGTCTGAGCAGCAGTGATCACAACACCATAGAATTTATCATAAAAAGATGATTAATCGTTGTTAAGGATACCACCATAGCTAGGAACTACAATAAAGCCAGTTATCACAAAATAAGGAAAAACATTATTTATTTTATTTATTTAAACATTTGGTAACCAGGAAAGTCTCACTGAGCCAAGGCTCGATTCCAGGTGTGACCCGGGGTACGGGAACAGTGGATTACAAACAATAAATACAGAGACATCAAAGTTTACAGAGCATTGAGGAACAGCTTACATATAACATGGTTCGGTATGGGACACAATACATGCGTCTGGAGTGAGATCGAATAACAAGAGGTAACTAACAAGATGGGAAGTGAACATCTATAAGTGCTAAGCTTGGTGAGGCTTTCAATTGGTGCTAAGGGGGGCTGTTGATATGCCGGGTTAGTAAAGGGTTGTGAGATTAGCTCAGTTATGGCAGAAGCATGTGGGGGGAGGGATGAGATGAAGGTCTGACTTGCAACTAGAGTGGGAGGGGGAGTTTCTGATAGTCGGGGATAGCGTATTCCACAGGTAGGGGAACCAGTAGGAAAAAGTAGTCTTGCCCGCTGTGAAGGAAGGACGCGCTAGAGTGAATGATCTTTCATCTCTGTGCCTCAGCTAATTGGAGGTTTTGGAGTCAGAGGATAGGCAGTCCACTAGACAGGAGAGGAGCGAGTTAAACCAGTACATGGAAATGAGGTTGAGGGGGTGTATATAACGCTGTGGGATAGCGGGGTTAGACCTAGTAGGGATTAAAGATTGCAGTGGTGTGTGCGAAAGGGGGAATTTGTTGCAAAGCAGCAGAATGCATTCAGGCGAGTGTCAAGCCTATTAAGGGAGGTTGCAGGGGCTGAGCTGTAAACCACATCAGCACAGTCAAATATGGGGAGGATCATTTTAGAAATGATTTCACACCTGGAAGGTAACGGAAGACAGTCCCTGTTCCTGTAAAGCATTCTGAGTTTAGGGCGAAGTTTGGATGAGATCGCGTCTATATGAGCTGTAAAGGTCAAGTGAGGGTCCAGCCAAATGTCTAGGTATTTGTATTTGGTAACTGAGTCTATTGGAGAGCCGTCGAGCGGGGTGATGGGGGGGGCTGGAAGTATGGCTGAGTTTCTGGGCAGTGCCAAAAACCTTGAAGACTGTTTTGGTGGTTGTTTAGTTTCAGTTGGTTGTGATTGAACCAGTGCTGAATGTTGTCAAAGTTGTTTTGAAGAGTGGCTTGGGCTTCGTGCAGGACAGGGCCAGAGGTGAAAAGGATGGTGTCATCTGTGTACATGTGTATAGATGATTTTGTGCAGGAGGAGAGAAGATCATTGATAAAAGGGGGACTAGGATGGGGCCAAGAACAGAGCCCTGAGGGACACCCACCAAGATGGGGGGGCGGAGATATTGGCGATACAGACAGATTGTTGTCTGTTGGATAGATATGAATGAAACCACTTAATGGTGATAGGGGCAAGTCCAGCTGCCTCAAATTTCTGCAGGAGAAGAGGGTGGGACATGGAGTCAAATGCTTTGGTCAAGTCGACAAATACCACAGCTGTAAGGAAGCCTTTGTCAGACGCTGCATGAATGTGATTGGTGACGCGCAGGAGGGAGGATACAGTGGAATGGAATTTCCTAAAATAAGACTGATGGGGAGAAAGAAGGTTATTTGCTGTGAGGTATTCAGCTAATTGGGTATGGGCCAGGGTTTCTTGTAGTTTGGCTAGGACAGGGAGGAGCAAGATGGGCCTGTAATTTCCTGGCACGAAGGGGTCTCCTCCATTATGGAGGCTGCTAAAACAAATGCCAGGTACTATTCATTTCTTAACAGGACTGCTCAGATTTGGAATGACCTTCCAAATCACGTGGTCCAAAGTACTTCACTGAACTGTTTCAAAACTGAAATAGATCAGCTGTTGTGGCATAAGTGATCACAATGAACCCGCTGTGCGAGGAGCGGTAATAATGGGCAGGTATGCCTTCTTCTGTTCAACACCCAGTATAAATAGCAGGGGTTACCAGAGTGAGGAGCCTCTGCTGGTTGAGGACTCATGGCAACAAGCAGGGAAACAAACTATAAGAGCCAGGAGACATCAAAGTGGAGGGCCTCTGCTGGTTGGGAACAAAAGGCAACAGTTAGGGGAGAGCAGTTATTGGACATCCTGGCAGAACCTCCAAAGGGCATAATAAATGTACAAGAGGAGGAAGGGGAATGGTAAAGGTGCTTGGAGGTGCCAGTATACACCATATAAGAATTACAGTATACTGAATACATAGGACAGCAATTAGGAGAAGCAGTTACAGGACTTCTTGACAGAACGTGCATAGAGCATTTTGAATGCAGACAGGTTGATGGGATGGGCCAGTTTTAAAATTTTTTGCAATTTGTTCCAGAATTGGGGTAGTGCATAGCTTATGGCTGACCTTACAAAGTGTGACTTGACCTTGGGTATCTTCAATAAGATAAGGGAGGAGCTTCTCATTGCATACTTGCTTACCACTGTTGTAGGAAGGCAGTCCGATATATATATACAATATATATATATATATATATATATATATATATATATATATAAAGGCAGCTTTTTTGTGATTGCTCTGTAAGTCCAGAGGGTAGAATTTCTTTGTCTTCTGTAGTTAAGGGATGGCCATCCTACTACAGCATAAAGGGAGCAGTGATGAGTGGAATATGGAATACCCGAGATAAATCTTATGGCTCTATGATATAGTTTATCAAGTTTGGCAAGCACAGAGGCAGGGCCTTGGCAGTAAAGGAAATCAGCGTAGTCCAATATAGAAAGGAAAGTTGTTTGCACCAGTCTTTTCTTGGCATCCTGAGTAAGTAGATGCTTGATCTTGTAAAAGAGGCCAAGCGTCTGCTTACATTTTTTAGTCAGTGCCTCGATATGATCCAGGAATGAAAGTTTGTGATCAATCCATACCCCCAGGTATTTGAACTTGGTTACAAAATCCAGGGATTCACCTAGAAGTGTGATGGTCTGAAATAGAGATCTTTGGGTAACTGGGATAGTGGCATTCGAAAGAGGTGAGATGAGCATTGCCTTTGTTTTTTTTTGCATTCAACAGAAGGGTATACCCCACCGACAGTGACACCAATACAGCAACCTACATCGCTGCCGACAAAATCGACAGTTTGTTGACAGGTCACTGTATTAGTGTGCTAGACCCAGGGGCACACTGTCTCCTGGTCCTGCAACCCCTCCCTGAATCAACGCTGACTTGGAGTTGATTATAACTAGAATGGGGGGTGCAGGGGTCAGAGCCCCCCATATGGGGGATTTGGGGGGGTGAAGCCCCCCCGATAGAAAATGGACTGTGAGTCCATCAGGATTTATGTCGACCGCAACTTGCGGTCGACATAAATTCTGTTGCTCTGATGTCAGTCAACGAAATTGATGTTGAACCGGCATCGTAGAGCCCAAAAGAAGTTTCTGCTTCAGTAGGTGAAGTTGCAGCTGATTGAAGTCCTGTTGTAAGTCCATACATGCTGCTTCTGGAATTGGTCTGTCCACATAGAATACTGTATCATCAGCAAATAGATGGATATTGGCAGATTTAATCCCTGCGTCGATACCATTAATATAAATTGCAAAGAGCAATGGGCCCAATATGGAACCCTGTGGTACGCCCCCTCAGTAAGGGTTTTAGTGGTGAAAGTTCTCCTTCCACATTTACCTGATGCTGACAACCAGAAAGGTAGTTTGGGAACCATCTCAGGGAAAGGAGGTCTATGCCAAGCACACGGAGGGATACTAAAAGCAAATCATGGTCGACAGTGTCGAATGCCTTGCTTAGGTTCAAAAACACTGCGCATATGAAATTCTTAATATCTAGGGCACTCTGCCAGACATTGGTCACCTTAGCAAGGGCTGAGATCATACTGTGACATGGCCTAAAGCCTGATTGTAATGGGTTTTGAAGGTTTGTGGCTTCCAGGTAGTTCCGTAGATGTGCGCTCACTATTATTTCCAATATTTTAGATGCGATAGGGAGTAAGGAAATTGGTCTATAATTATTCAGATCAGCAGGATCTCCAGATTTAGATAGCGGTATTACATGGGCAGTTTTCCATATAGTTGGAAGATCATCCTGTAAGAGAGATAGGTTTAAGAGATGCATAATTGGCACAGTCAGGACGTGGTAACTAAGTTTTAGGAAGTAAGGGTCTATGAAGTCTGCTCCAGCACTCTTCCTCGTATACAAGTGTAACAGTAGATCTTCGACTTCTTTCAAAGAAACAGGCTAGAATGAGAATGCAGCCTCATTCTTAGAACCAATAATAGCCGGAGTGTCTGGGACCTGAACATATAGTTGAGTACGTAGGTTGTTGGCAGGGGACGTGTCGAAGGCTAGCCCTGCAGTAGCAAAATGATTGAGTAGTTCCAGAATTGTCAGTTTATCTGTGACTGAGGTGTCACTAAAGCTATTTTTTTTAGGTAGGAAGTTTGAAGACGTATGACCTTCAATTTCCTTTTAAGTGGGTAAGCCAGTTATCGCTAGCCAACTCTTGTATATTGTGATGTATTTGACATGGTAATTTTGCATGTAATGTATTTTGTGATACTGCATATGAAAGGCACTGTGAAAAATGCAAGTGTATTGAATTGATTCGGTGACTGATGTCATAGCCTTGTAGTATTCTTCTGTTTAAAAAAAACATTCTTGCCAGTAGTGCCATATGGCATCAGAAGCATCCATTGCTTAACCAGACCCAAAGTGGCCACACAAGATAGAATGAGTGAATTTGTCTCACTGAAGATCTTCTGTAAATATATTTAAATGGCATTGTTGAGATTCTCTTTTCTTGCCAAATTGAAACTTAGATTTATGTAACACTTTTGGGGCTGAGACATTATTAAACAGACTGCTGTATTGCATGCATGTCATCATTATTTTTCTTGTTCTGGTCTCCCTCCATTATTGGGATGCATGTCTTTGTATTTGATGTTGGTTAGCAGTGGAGATGTCAAAAGTTCATTAACTCCTATGCTGAAATTGGCCAACATTTATGCTGAGGCAACCAGCAGAAAATTGAAGCTATCAATGGGGTCAGCCTTCCTCTTATGGATTTTTACACAGTTCACATATGATACATACTAAAACAGAGAGAGAGAGAGAGAGGGAGAGAGAGAGAGAGAGAGAGAGAGATGAGTTGTCAATCTGTAGGCATTATATAGAGAATAATGCCTGTGCAGGTGTGTGTTATGAGAGTGTGTAGAGTACAAAGGGTGACAATTGGGTTATCCTCCTCTAATCTGATGCCTCAACACTGTGGAGTTCTGCAGGGGTTGGTCTTGTCACCCTTGTTGTTCACGGTATACATGCTGCCATTGGGAGACATTATCAGGCAGTATGGGCAGAATTTTCATTGCTATGCAGATGATACCTAGCTGTACCTGTCCTGTGTATCTGGAAACCAGATGGCAGCCTCGGTGTTTAACACCTGTCTGGAGGAGATCCAGAATTGGATGACTCAAAACTGGCTATGACTCAACCAAGACAAGACGTAGGTACTGGTGGTGGATCCAGGCCATCGATGCAATGGAGGAGGATCTGGGGATGCCCCTGGTTTTGAACTGGGATGTGTTCCCTTGACCCCCTCTGTTCAGGTCAAGGATCTGGGTATTGTCCTCAATGATGGCATGACACTTGAGGCACAGGTGTCAGCCATTGTCAAAAGTGTTTTTTACCATCTGAGGAACATTGCTCAGATCTGGGCCCTGATACCAACTGAGGACCTGACCTCTCTGGCTCATGCCTTTGTCATGTCCAGGCTGGACTACTTCAATGCCCTGTACCTGGGGCTATCTGGAGGCAACCTTCGCCATCTGCAGCTGGTGCAGAATGCGATGACTAGGCTGTTGATGGGTGCTTTAAGATCTGACCATGTTACACCTGTCCTCTGTGAACTGCACCATCTGCCAGAAAGGTGGAAGATTGCCTTCAAGGTCATATTACTGACCTATAAAGCCCTGCAGAGGGGGGAGGGGACCAGACTACCTGCAAGACCTTCTGGTTCCTTAATGCCTGTCTTGAGCTCTCCATTCCTCCGAGGGTTGCCTCCTTGTGGTTCCCAGAGCTAGGTTGTGGCATTCTGGGGACCGTGCCTTCTCAACTGCCACACCAACTCTGTGGAACTCATTGACAAGATATCTAAGGGAGGCATCCTTGGTGGAAACCTTTAGAAAACAGTTAAAAAT
Organism: Neoceratodus forsteri; assembly: GCA_016271365.2. Taxonomy (NCBI): domain Eukaryota; kingdom Metazoa; phylum Chordata; order Ceratodontiformes; family Ceratodontidae; genus Neoceratodus; species Neoceratodus forsteri. The sequence goes on from JADMNL010000025.1 coordinate 256,899,476, forward strand.
GTTTTTATTTAATCAAGTGTATGAGCTATATAATTTGCCATGAGTTGATGTTTGTAAAATGAACTGACTGTTATTTTTGTTATTGTTTTATTTTAGTTAATGATAGATAGAATGATTTTATATTGAACTCTGCATTATGTATTGAGAATGTGTATGGCTTGCTTTTAAATATTGTTCAGTGCTCCGAGCCTCCGGGAAGGGGCGCTATATAAATAAAGTTTCTTTCTATCTATCTATCTATCTATCTATCTATCTATCTATCTATCTATCTATCTATCTATCTGTCTCTTCTATCTACACTTTTCACACACCCAAGGTGTGTGAAAAATCCTCCTAACACACCCCTTGCACAAGCAAAATTACTGGTGCAAGAGAGGAAATCAATGTCAAAGGTGGTGGAGTAGTTCTGTCACACTAACAAACACACACAGACTTTTTTTTGTTTTTTTATTTACATTTATGTTTTCTTTTATTTTTTTATTACACTTTGAACCATAATAACAGAAATTATCTGAGGTTCGTTCTCTATGCAGCCATTATCTACCATAACCCTGCTTGAAGTGTAGGAATGGCAGGATGAATCAGATAAATTTTGCAACTTGTAAAGGCAGGATCGACCAGAAAAATATTGTAAAACATTACCAATTTACTTCACATGATAGTGAAAGGGGAAGGATCACTGCAGCTCCTTGTTAAACGGAAGAATGGAGCTGTCATGTTTCTTCTGCTGTTCAGCCCACCCACCCACAGATTAACAGCCAATCAGGTGGTGCGCAACAAGTGAGTGACATGGTCAAGGACACTGCTATGGAAAGAAACTTTTAAAAATGCCGTAATAACCGGTTGTTGGGTTTTTACAGCGTCTTAAAGAGGCCTGCTAACTTTGTGATAAATGGGGTCACCAGTAATTATATAGTAAATATACACTTATGTTATATACTGTATGAAGATATACAACATAGTATAATGGATGGGAACATATGCATAGAACTAGTTTGTTTCTCCATTGAGGGGGTTTGGTGACATCATAGACCTCAAGAGCAAAGCCCCAAGGTGGAAACACAAGCCTTGTCTGTGCATGGGCTTCCATCTGCTATTTTATTTTTATGGTATATGGTTCCTAAGAATAAAAAATAATTTTTTTCCATAGTAATGTTACTACTGTGATACAATAACTTTTTTGATCTTTGAACTGTGGTTCAACATCATTTTTGACCTTTGAACTGTGATACTGTACAGCAACATTTTGGAGTTCACTGATTTCTATACACAACCCCTAGTCATATACTATGAAAGGTACTTTTTGTGTCTTAACTGCTGCAGTTGTTATCTGTAGCTCACATTTGGAGGGGATAACTTTAGCCATAAGATGGTACTGATGAAAAGCCAGCAAGTTGAGCCAGGGACTGTGTGACATGCAACAGTAGAGTCAGATGGCTCAGAGTGTGTCTTGACTGAGTGGTAATAGTCACAAGTGGAGTGAAAACTTGAAAGTCTAAAATCTGAACTCTTTGGATTAGAGTACATACTTTTATCTGAAGCACTTTTTTTCATCATTTGTTTAGTATTCTGGTTGGTTGTTGGTTGTTTCCATGTGTTTGGGACTTGCTGCCATTATTCAGCCCCTCCACTGGGCATCTCTTCCATGACCCCAATAGATTACTCCCCCCCCCCGATGGAGCTGGAGAGGAGGGCAGGTATGCCCACCCTCACTCATGGGAGCACAAAATTTCATGAAGGAGTGATTGACATGGGGCGTGAGCAGGCTGTGCCCATCATGTTGATGGCCACCCACAGGATGCATTGCAAGGTACCTACAGGCCATGCTAACTCACAGGGTTCCCCTGCAGAAGAGGTTTCATTGTATTCCACAAGGTTCCATTGTATTAGCAACCTCTGCTACATGCCCCTGGCCCGAGGCAGAGATTGCTAATACAATGGAACCTTACATTATCCCTCCCCAACAGAGAGCACTGCCCTGCAGCAGCACATCAACCTGAGACTGCCTCCGATCTTGGGTCACCAGTGTGGCAGGTGATACCACTATCACCACACTACTGGGCTGGCTCTAGACATTTTTCTCTTAAAGCAGCAGACCATGCTACGGTGAAAATTAATTTAAACCCATACATTTTTATTTCATTTTAAATTTGGCCCTTACCTTTTGGCTTGTATAATATCCTTTTCCCCCATCTTGAGTCTGCGTTAGTGCTTTTTTCACAACTGAAATAAGAAAAGGCATGCTCTCTTAATTTGACTTGGACCAGGTTTTTATCAATATTCGCAGCTGTTTGTGATCGCCTGTTATTCCACAGTCAGTGAGCACTGTCTGCTGCATGCTAGTTCATTTTAGTCACGAAAAATAATGTTAAAGGAGAACTGCACTGAACGTGTAAATAATTTTTTCCAATAGATGTTCTTTAAGTACTGGTTAAATTTCTGTTATTGTTCTAGCTATACAGGCCTTTCAGTAACCTCAGTGGGTGTTTCTGCTTTACACTCTCATGTTAAGTGCCATTTTAGAACTGTATGATGTACTTTATGCCCCCCTCAACAAAAGAGTTCTGTAATAGAACATAAATGCATTGTGCCAACAACAGAAGAGCAGAACAGGGACATAAACTACATCACACAGTTCTAAAATGGTTCTCAGCAGCAGCATGTAAATCAGAAGCACCTACTAGGGTAGCTAAAAAACATGGATAGCTAGACGAATAACAGAATTTGAACCAGTAATTAAAAAATTGCTTCTACAGGGGAACAATGTCTTACAGATTCAGTGCAGTTCTCCTTTAAACAAAAAGGGCATTAAAAACAGCAGAGAATGCCGATGAAAACCTTGACCTAGCTGTACACAAAGGAGCACTCCTTTAATTATTCTAAATGAAAAAAAAACAGTGCTACAGCATACTCAATATTGGGAAAGAATGATATCATACAGGATAGAAGGTTATCAGTACAAATCACAATTCTCACCACTAACATGCACTGGTGCATTTATTTCGAGAACTCTTACTTTTTAAGCTTTTGATATTTTATCCATACTTTGCTGATAGTCCTAAATAGATTTATAGAAAAATCTTCAACAGACTACCGTTCTTTTTCTATATTGACTAGAATACTGAAATAAAAAAAGAGGGCGTTGGGCTGCAAAGAGTCTAAAAATGATCACGCTGTTCAATATTTTTGTCACCTTTAATTTCATTGCTGCGTTTGCAACAACATAAATAGAACTCCTGCACTACATTTTCCTTATTGATTAAGGAAGAGGGGTACCTGGCTCCTGAGGACCACTGTGGCCTCACTGAGAATTAGCCCTTTGAATCAAACGCATTCTAGAATCAATATCTCTCCTGATGAGCTGTCTTTTCCCATGCATAGTCTCATATGAAATGAAACGACTTCTTTGCCTCATAGCTCCATAGCCTCACTCTGATGTCTGTCTCAGTTACTGGCAGCTGTTGATATGTGGGGCAGAGAGAAGAATACATTAATGAGACAGAGCCCCAGAAGTCTTAGAAATCTTTTAATAGGCCTCAGGGGGATAGTTTCAATTTTCCTGTAATGAATAGATACCTATAGTTAAGAAAGTTGTAAGAATATGAGACAAGAAAAACAGGTTTTGTGTGATTGTTCAAAAAGATATGCACTTGTTAAGCCTTTCAGTATCTATATTATAGTTACACTTAAATATAGCCAAAGCATACTTTAAGGTTGCACTGTAGTTGTATAGTAATGGCAGTTAATGATTCTGTTCATTACAGTAGTAATACTATTTAAATGTGGCATGCAAACTACATTAAATCCTACAAATGCATAAACATTTACACACACTAAAGTCATGGACAAAATCTCATCACTTTTAAAGGGAGCTGGAACCATGGAGGCACACTGTTATGGTAAGGTAGGGGACACATCATTTTAAGTGTCAGTTACAATGTAACTGTGAGATAAGTAATCATTATTTACATGCATCAGAGGTATTTAAGCAGTAGTTACACATCTGGTGTATGTCAGTACAGCACTGTTACTCTGCAGTTACATTGTACTTCCAGTTACAGCAGTACAATAACTAGGTGTTGTTTTTTTTCCCATAGGGAAACCTAGATCTTACTTCAAGTATGAGCTATTGCTGCAGGCTATACCATAAGGACTATGCCGCCTGGCACTAGGACCCCACCGAAAAACTTATAGCTAGCAGTATACAATGGGGACCGCCCCCTGATGTCGGTCCACCCCCGACGTCGGCCAGTGGTATAAAGGGGGTGGTCCCCAGCCCCACTTCAGTTCTTTTCCCGCGGTGAACCCATGCACATCGGCTCCATGGATGCCTCCTGCTACCAGTTGACTGCCATTTTTGCTTTTTTCATGCTTTCTTACTTTTTTGCCCAAAACCAGTGATTCTCCACTGTATGTCTTCTCCATCGTCTTCCTCAGAGCAGCGGAAATCTACGTGTGCCTGGGGTAAACAGATACCATTGAAAGATGGCCATTCAGCCTGCTTAATCTGCTTAGGCCCCAACCATGACTCAGAGGCCTGTGTGCACTGCTGCAGTTTTAACCGCAGGATAAGGATTTGCCGCCTGAAGGCCTTGAAGAGCCACCTGTTGGAACAGCAACTAGACGCCATGCAGAAGACCCCATCCAGCCATGGCTCCTCTTCTTCGGTTCCTGGGACTTCCCCATCTGCTTCTCATCAAGACAAGAAGACTTGAGGGAAACATCATCAAAAGGACAAGGAGAGACCCAGATCAGACCCAAGCTCCAGGTCACCACATAAGAAGGTGGCTTCTTCGAGTTTCCACTCCTGCAGGAGATCAGACACTGCCCCTCCGGCAGCCCTAACTCACTCTGGGCTCCTGTTAATGAAGCCCCCTTGCCCTAGTCCTGACATCTGGTTGGGGGTCGCCCTAGTCCTGACATCTGGTTGGGGGTCTTTGGGGCAAGGGCCTTTGTCGGCCATTCCTCCCCTGAGCCTTAGGCCCTTCCAGCATCCTTCTAGGCCTAAGCCAGGTGGATTAGCCGGCTATGCTTCAGATGGCTGGCAGGAGCCCACTGTCCACCCGGCTGGGGCGTCCTCTTTGTTGGACTGGACATCAGGGTCTTGCAACAAGAAGAGGCACCAGGAGAAGGAACTCCAGGCTGGAGTTTGCTCCCCCAAGCACAAGATGCCAACCAGTACCTCTGACAACCGTTGTTAGACCCCGACATCTTCAACATCTGCTTTCCCGGGTCGAACTGGGCAACATCCCCTCCAGCATTACCCAAACCTCAGGTGGCACCAGCCCCATAGACCTCTCCTAAGTCAATGTCTACCAAACCATCACCAGCTAACCCGGTGCCTCCTACTCAGACTATCGGTCATCAGGTCATCCTACGTCAGATGCCAGACAACTTAGCTCCCGATAACCTGGCCATGGCTAATCTGATGTCTGGCACTCTACCACCTATGCCCACATCCCCAGACCTTATGACTGGGCCGTCCGCACCAACAGGGCCAACACTTGGTACACCTAATGTCCTGTCCCCTGGTGCCAGACCACACAGGAGCTCCCCTTGTTGCATTGTCAGACATGGGGGCCCTGTTTAATTCATGGTGGGACTCCATAAAAGGAGACCTTTTGCCTAAGGGGAATCCTTTGCCAGATCTGACCCCTCGGGAGTCCCTCAGGTCCCTCCTAAACACTCTATTCCACCCAGGAAGCCTTCACCTCAATGAAAAAGGTTTACCCCTACTCCAGACCATTCAAACGACGTGTCCCCTAGGCGTTCAGAATGGAGACAGCGTTGTTCTTCTTGGTCTTCTTTCAGGCACCACCGTCACTTTCACTGCCATTGGTCCCAATGCTCTTACACCCACTTTCCTTCCTTGGGGTCTTCTGGGAGGAGCTTGTCTATGTCTTCCAGGTCCTTGGAGGGGTTTACTTCTCCTCGTCCTGAGCCTGATATTCACAAAGATTCCCCACGGTCACCTCCGGATGGCCCCACTTTCATGAATGTGATACGTCACATTCAGTTTTTTATGTTGGCTCATGCATGCGCAGCCAACATATAGCAGATTTGGAGGCATGGTCACTGTTGGGCGAATGCAGGGTACGCATCAGTAGGTGCGTCCCTCATTCCCCAATAAGCCTGCATGCTGGTGCCTCACTATGCATACATAATGTGGTGAGCAGATCTAAGGAAAGGTCCGCTGCAATACGAGCAAAGCTCGTCATATGCAGCGAACCTCCTGACGTGCTTTCCCTGGTCAGAAAAAAAATTTAACATGGCAGCACACTGCCTGCCATAATGCCGACTTCAGGGGTGCCCAATCCCCCTGTCAGCATACCCTGCCTCAATGTATGTGCCAACAGGGGAACCCACTCCCCGTCGGCATAATGCACCCCCCCCCATTTGTTATGTGCCGATGGGGGTGACCAATCCCCCTCAGCTCTTGCCCCTCCGCTTTCGTAGTGTGCCGACGGGGGTGCCCAATCCCTTGTCAGCTACAGCCCCCCCAAAACAGTTAGGTGGCATGCTGGAAGCCCACCTCAGTGTGCCAAATCCCCTGAAAAGTAAAAACCATCCCACAATTTTTTTTTGTAGCCTGTAAAAAAGAAAATGGTCCCTCATGATCTCCTGCCACCTCCCACAACCCGTGCCCACACTCTGGCACCCTGCCTCCCACCCCCTCACTTCATACTCTACTCCGAGTCTGTGACAATCTTTGTGGACCGGAACATGTCTGCACTCTTCAAAGCCAACTCATGAATTGAAGAAATGCCGTAAGCTGTATGATGGCATAAATAGGGTTTCTCAACTATGATGCATATCTCGGATTTTGGGAATTTTTGCACCACATTTCAACATGGAGTTATTTGGACCCCATCTGAATTCAGTCACTTTCGCCGTTATTCGGTCCTGAAGGTGATTTTCTGTCACTGCATGGGATCACCTTTTGGGACCGAAAGAATTAAATATGCCACTATTCATGAGAGAGGCTCTCAAAAGCCTATGTTATAAATTTGGTGAAAAAACACAATGGCTGTTTTATTTAGCGTGTGTTGCGCTGTTTCCATGCACGCCAGAATTTCTGCATTTGTGATATTTTCACTCCAGATTTTCAAATTGGCATTTTCCACACCTCCTGATGAACAGTACAGCTGTTATTTTACATATCCTGGCCGAAATGTGTTTTTGCATGTCTGGCAGAGAATAGTGTGTCAATGTCTAAATCAGTTTTGGGACAGTTTGAGGAATGATGGTGACTCTGTTCATGAGCAGAGGTCCCAAAATGCCTATGTTGAAAATTTGTGCCAAAATCCGTAAATGACTGTGTTACAAGCGCATGCTATGCAGTTTCCACGCACCTTTGTAATCTTCAAGAATTTGCTATATTTCCATGCCAGATTTTCAACACTGTCATTTTTTCACACCTCCTTATGAACAGTATAGCTGCCATTTTTCACATCCTGCCCAAATGTGTTTCCGCATCCGTACATTAAATGGCGTGGTCGCTTGTAGTGAAATCAACTTCTTTGGGACAGATTAACAAAATCACAGTGCCACTGTTCATGAGGGAGGTCCAAAATGCCTATGTTAAAAATGTGGCTAATAAACTCCAAAAATAATTGGGTTATGGACGTGTGTTGCGCAGTTTCTATGCTCATGACTTCACCAATTTTTCATCTTTTCACGCCAGATTTTCAACATTGCCATTTTTTTACGCCTCCTCATGAACAATACAGTTGCCATTTTCCACATCCTGCCCAAAATGTGTTTTTGTCCCTGTGTTGCCAAATAGCATAGCCACTGTGCAAAACCACCTTTCAGCTAACAAACTGATTGTGCCGCTTTTCATGAGGTGGGCTCACAAAAAGCCCATGTTGAAAATTTGGAGTGAAAATACCAACACACGCCTACGGCTTTAGGGTTTCCAACTGTAGCACCCCACCCTGTAGAGACTGACAGGTGTCAGGGGGGTGTGACTTGGGATCATCGGCTGTAATGCTCATGCCATTCCACCTCACCCCCACCCTGCAGCCAGTGACAGGCATTGTGGTGTGCCTTGCACTATTCAGCCACAAAGTTCACCCCATTCTCCTATACTGCACCCACCTCAGTGTATTTCCTTATGGAACGGGGTAAGTATAATGCCCAAATACCCCAAAGCACACCACGACACTTGTTAGTGTCTACAGGGTAGGGTGAGGTACAATGGCATGAGCGTTATAGCTGACGACCCAAAGGCACACCCCAATGCCTATCGGTCTCTACAGGGTGGGGGTGGGGTTGGCATCACTTCAATACTTCACTGCCATTCCTATTATGTGTCTACCAATGCCAATACCAGTGAGACAACATTTGGCATTGACAAAATGCTTGTTAATCAGTGGGACACTGAGTATACCGATCCGGAAAGGTGTCAGCTAGCTCAGTTTCTAGATCTGAGTGACCTTAAACCACTGGTCATGCCCCTGTTGGTGGCCTTATTCCAGGACGTCACCAGGCTTCCCCAGAGGCACCCTTCTTTGACTTCAGCTGTCCCCAGAAAAGCAGACAGGCTTTACAGGACCCCAAAGAATGAGACCTTCTTGAGAAAACAACCACTGGCCTATTCTATGGTCTTAACAGCAGCCCATGGCAGGTCCAAACAACCTCACCATATGAGCTCCCAGCCCTGGACAAGGAATCCAAGAGGCTGGATCAGTCCGACCGTATGGTTTTCTCCTTGGCCACTTGTACCATTAGATTGCTAAACTTCCTAGCACATATGCTACAGTACCAGATGTCTCTATGGAAGAAGGTTCTGGAGTTGGCTGTGGCCCAGCCTGACTCCTCTCAAAAGACAAAGTTGTTAGACATTCTCCAATCTGGTCTGGATGTAGGAAAACACATTTTACGTGCATCCTACAACTCAGCAGACATCGTTGCCAGGACTGCCGCTACTGGCGTCTGTCTGAGGAGGTACTCTTGGCTCAGGGTTTCTGGTTTCTGTCAGGATCTCCAGGAAGTTATCCTGGACACCCCTTTCTAGGGGTCTGTTCTTTTCGGAGAGGATACCGAGAAGATCATTACAGGTCTCCAGGACTCTGGCAAAGCAGTCCAGTGCGTTCACAACATGTATAGGTCAGAGTTAGCCCCTGCCAGGAAGAAGCCTTTTTGTCACCCCACAGGCCAACAACCCAAAGGGCAGCAAGCAAGAGGAGCTTTCAAATGCAAGGCCTTATCTTAGCATTCAGGAACCTCAGAATGCCAAAACTTCCCAGGTCTCCTTGCCCACCCTGGAGCCTCAGCCTGACTCCTTGCCCAACCCCCCTTCCTCCAGCAGAGTTCTTGGGGGAAGTGGTAGAGGGTCAGTTCTCCCTCTACCTAGAGGGATGGGCCAAAATCACATCAGATGCTTGGGTACTCCAGCTCATCCAGAAAGAACATGTCCTAGAGTTTCTTCAGATACCTCCAGACAATCCTCCAGTATCTTCCAGTTACTCCCCATCCCATGCCGCCCTTATCCATGCAGAAATCCAGGCACTCCTTTCTAAACAGGCTATAGAACCTGTTCCTCAGTGTCAACAGGGGAAAGGATTCTACTCACACTTCTTCTTGGTTTCCAAGAAGATGGGGGATCTTTGTCCTGTCCTGGACCTCAGCCTCCTGAACACCTGCATCGAGTACAAGAGGTTCTAGATGGTGATTTTGCAAGGCCTTCTCCCCATGCTCCACCCAGGGGATTGGCTCTGCTCTCTCGACGTACAGGATGCCTAACTCCACATCTTGGTGTTGCCTGCCCACAGGAGGTTTCTGAGTTTCACCTTTCAGGGGTAACACCACCAGTTTAGGGCCTTGCCCTTTGGCCTTTCTTCGGCACCGTGTGTCTTCACAAAGTGCCTAGCAGTACTGGCTGTGGCTCTCAGGATGCAAGGCCATTACATATATCCCTATCTAGATGACTGCCTTCTGACATCCCCACAAGAGAGCGGCTGCTGTCCGCCCTGTCGGACACCTTCATGCTGTTCAGGGTGGGGATCACATCCCCAAATTGTCCCCTTGGCCCTGCCAAAGGCTGCAATATATCAGAGTGGTTTTGGACACCACCCTAGGAGAGGCATTTCTCCCATTGGACAGGGCAGACCACCTTCGGGCAATGACTTGGAGGATCTGCTCTTTCTGCCAGGTTCTGGCCCGAACATTCCTTCAGCTCCTTAGCCACATAGTGGCAGCCATGGTGAAGGTTCCTTTGGGATGACTCTACATTAGAGTTCCCAGTGAACTCTCATGGTACAGTCGGGTCAACACTCAGGTGATCTTGACCATCCAGTCCTGATTTCCAAAGCGGTGTCTCAAACCCTGACATGGTGGCTCACCCCTCCCATCTTGGAGCTAGGAGTTTCCTTTTGGAGAGATTCCCCTCAGCAGATCATAACAACAGATGCATCGGATCTAGGATGGGGAGCTCACTTCCGGAATCACCAAACTCAGGACACATGGTTTCCTTTGGAACAGGCTCTGCATATCAATATCTTAGAGATGAGGGAAATTCTCTGTGCTCTACAGGTGCTCCAACCGGACCTTCTCTTGGGCCCCCTGTTGGTTCAGATGTACAATATGTCCGTGATCTTTTACATCAACAAGCAAGGGGGCACTCACTCATATCCCCTCTGCAGGGAGGCCATGAAGGTGTGGTTGTGGGCCATAGAGCACAGTTTAACTCTCACTGCTGTTCATGTTCCAGGAGTCCAAAACACCTTGGCCGACTGCCTAAGCAGATCTCAGTCCAAGGTCCATGAGTGGGAGCTCCTCTAGTCCATAGAGGAGAACCTCTTCAAAAGGTGGGGATGTCCAGAACTGGAGCTGTTCGTGTCCCCGTCCAATGCCAAACTGCCCAGTTTCTGCCCGCTAGATCCAGGGCCTGGTGTTTTCTGGCAAGACGCATTGTCCCTCTGCTGGACAGGGAGATTTCTTTATACCTTCCCTCCCTTTCCTCTCCTCTCCTTCAAAGAGTCCTACTCAAACTCCAGTCCAAAGGAGTGGACATGATCCTGATCACTACTCTATGGCCATGGCAGATCTGGTTCCCCCTGCTTCAGCAGTTGGCAGTGGAACCTCCAATCCCCTGCTCCTGACCTCACACTTGCTCTTTCAGGAGCAAGGCACCCTAGTCCACCCGGACCTCAGGTCTCTGCATCTACATGCTTGGCTCCTGCAGATCTAACCACGGCCCACTTTGGAGTTTCCCCAGGGTCACTGAGGTTCTGGTTGCGACAAGGAAACCTTCCACCAAAGCTACTTATGCCATGAAGTGAAAGCGCTTCTGCTTATGGACTTCTGCCAGATATCTTGACCCTTTTATCTGTCCAGTGAACTCTGTCCTGGAGTACCTCCTCTCTCTTTAAGATTTCAGACTCCACTACTCCTCCATTAAGGTACATCTTTTGGCTGTTTCTGTGGCAGGCAAAACAATTGCTCAATTGAACCTGTCCCACACCTTTTTGAAGGGCATGTTGCATCTGAAACCACCCATCAGGGCCCTTTCCCTCCATGGGACCTCTTGTTTTTGTTAGATAAACTTACTATACCTCCCTTCGAGCCAGCCGAGGATTATCAACTTTTGCTTTCTGTCATGGAAAGCGTTATTTTTAGTTGCCATTACTTCTGCTTGGAGAATTTCTGAGCTTCAGGCTCTGATGTGCAAAGAGCCCTATGTCATTTTTCACAGAGACAGGGTATCTTTGAGAATGAATCGTAAGTTTCTTCCGAAAGTGGTGTCAGAGTTCACAATCAATCAGGATATCCACTTACCTGTGTATTATCCAGAATATTTTAATCATGGGAAGGCCCTTTTGCACACTCTGGATGTCCATAGGGTGCTTCGTTATTATGTTGATTTCACCCAGTTGATAAGGAAAGCTGGCCAGTTGTTTGTTTCCTTTGCCCCAAAATCTGAAGGGGCACCAGTAGACAAACAGACATTATCCAGAAGGTTGGTTAATTGTATCACTTTCTGCTACAATAAGTATGGCAAGCCTTTACCAGGCCTGGTTAAAGGCCACTTCACCGGGGAGGGTCACCACTTCTTTTGCTTCTCTGCAAAATGTTTCTGCAACAGACATCTGTGCCACTGCTACCTGGAGTTTAGTGCATTCCTTTGTCAAGCACTATAGTTTGGACATTGTCTCTAGGTGGAGAGCGGGCTTTGGCCTTGCTGTCCTTCAAGGACTCCTTTCCTGAGGGCCTCTGTTGGCTACGAATTTTCCTCCTGCCATCTGACCTGGGTTGATCCTTGTACTGCTTGGTACTTAGTCCTTATGGTGTAGCCTGCTGCAAGAGCTCACACTTGAAGTAGGACAGTACAGTTATGCAAGAACTTACCATAACAGTAGATCTTCAAGAAGAGTTCTTGTAGGAGGTGCTGCTTTCCCTCCCTCCCTCCCTCCTTCCCCAGGTCTTTTTGCTTCCTGTACATGGGAGTATTAGAACCTCCTCGGTTCTCCATTTACTACAGGCTGGGTCTCTGGCTGGAGAACTGAGGTGGGGCTGGGGACCATCTCGTTTATACCACTGGCTGATGTCAGGGCGACCCAACATCAGGGAGGTGGTCCCCGCCGCATACTGCTAGCTAGAAGTTTTTCCATGGGGTCCTAGTGCCTGGTTGCATAGTCCTTATGGTGTAGCCTGCTGCAAGAGTTCTTCTCAAAGATCTACTGCTACAGTAAGTTCTTATGTAACTGTACTTTATAATTGTTTCCCTGACTGTAGGCATGCGCACAATGCTTAATCTCATCATGCTGCTAACTCCATATTTGAAATTTGCAGTTTCACCCTACTGTCAGATGAAGCACAACTCTACTGACAAGTCTTTCAATGAAGCACATCTCCAATGCAAACAGCCACAAAAGATGCTGTGTGCATTTTCTTTAGCTCTCACATGATTCTGGATATTCTGTTCCATGAACTGTATGTATCAATTTGTATTTAAATATGCTCTTTATGTCTCGCAAAATGTGCTTTATCATTAATGTTCTGTTACTGTCTCGTCTCGGTTAAATGAGGTGGAGCCTTTGTAAAGGAGTCTCTGACTCAAAGGTTGTAATTTTGAATTTCCTAATAAAAAAAGAAATAAAAAATAAAATAAAAAATAAAACCAATCTCCAAAAACGAAAGTGCCTTCGTGGTGCCACAAAGCCACACCTCAGCCCAACCACATGGTTCTACCCTCGGCTGCCTGAACCACTCCAGCTGCTGGGGCCCCATTATATTAATTAACAAAAAAGTAGTAAAAGCAAACTACATAAAAAAACAGAAAGAGCAAACAAAAATAATGGTACTTTTACAAGTACTATGTGTGCTGTGCACAGCAGCACTATCTTGTGGCTATAGATTTGCTACACACAAAATCAAATTTTCAGGGCAAAAAACCCAGCAAAGTCCAAAAGAGCTCATTCTAAGAGCACTGTGGTGCTGGGTGGGAGCAGGGCAAAGGGCAGCCAGCCCTGGCCAACAAACAAAATCAGGAAGAACCCTGCACTCATAGCTGATGGAAGAACAACACTTCAAAGTAGGTCAGTAGAAATCGATTTTAATGAACATGGGGGAAAGGGGAAATTGTTTAACCAGGAAAGGCACACTAAGCTGAAAGTTTGTTTCCAGGTGCAACCTGGGAGCACAAGAAAGTTAAGTGACTTGCTCAGGGTCACATTGTATGCAAGTAGGAGCTGTGGGATTCAAACCAAGTCTCCAGCTCTGTAGCTCAGAGCCCTAAACCACTGTACTATACTGCCTCCTAAAGGGTCAGTATGACAGGCAGCTTCACCCACAACTAGCCTCGGCATTTTGAGTCAATAGACTCTTTGTCAGAGCAACAGCACACAGCAATTATATAGAATAAAACATGCAGCGGTGTGTAAAACTCACATTTTATACACAACCTTGGTGTGGGTTGCTTTTATAAACCCCTTGAGCTTTGCTCTTGGGGTTTATGTAGCATCCCACACCTTTCAGTGTTTATAAAATAGAGAATAATATATGGCATGTTGTGTGTAATGAGGTTTTACACACACTCGAGTTGTGGGATGTTACATAAACCCAGAGGGCAAAGCCCGAGGGGTTTATGAACTGCATCCACAATGAGGGTGTATGTGAAATTGAGTTTTACACAGCCAACCCATATTTTATTTTATATAATTGCTGGTGTGTGCTTTTTTGCCTCAGCAATTACATAAAATAAAATAAACAACTAGATCAGTGTTCGGGCAGCCGCGGACCAGTTGGAATTCTGAGCAGTCCGCGGTTTGCCAAGTTTCAGTGCTCCACTTGTTTGTGGCAGAAACAAGTGGAGTTGTAAAAAAAGTTCTGTATTTTTCTTGTTTTTTTTTTTATATATTTTAAAATTACTGCCGAACAGCGGTGGTAGAGCTGCGATGTCCTTGCAGCATGATGAGGTGAGGAGACCCACTGGCTCATGTGCGGCTGGCCCACCTGTTAGAAAAATTTCTGTTTGTTTTTCCTTTTTTTTTCAGGGTTAGTGAGTGGAGAAAGAGACTCATTTCTTTTTTTTAATAAAAAATCAACTTACCACCAGCTGCGAGTGGTGGGGAAGTCTGCAGCCCAGTGAATTACTCCAGGGGATGTTGAGGAGTGAAGGAAGACTGTGACTGGCACATGCGTGGTTCAAGGGGAAACCCAAGGCATGTTTGCTGTTATAACCAGCTGGTCATAATGGAAAATTACAACTGGGTTTCCCTATGGGAAAAGCGCATGCCAGTAATTATATTCTCATTATACACACCACCCCATGTATTATTCTATGTATAGTTACAGGAACCTAGTGTTATGGGTTACCAGTTACAATCCTCACAATTCGTTTAGAATCTCCCAAGGAATTATAAGTAAATTAAATTTCTTGCAACCCTTGAGAATGACATCTAACCCCGCCCCCACCACCATGTTTCATTCCTTTCATCTGTCCTATTTAGAAAAGACAAAACCTAACTGAAAATGATATGCTAAATCTTTAATGGACTATTTTAGAGAAATAAAAAGTTTAAAAAAAAAGCACAATAACTGGCCCAAACCTACTGTCGCTGCACGCTGTTGGTATATGTCATGCATTGTTATTATTCATAATCATCATAATTAAGAATAAATGCAATTTGCTGCACTATAAGGATTTAAAGGAAAACAGTCAAAAACAGTGGGGGCAATCACCAGGGCTGCAAAAATGCCCAATTAAAACAACCTTTATGGTTTTAAAAAAATGCAGCTAACCTTTCTCGAGTTATTTAGCATTTTAATGTTGCTCCTGGATGTGCCATGTCAAAACTGCCGCCACACTGGAAGACGAAGTGTGCCTCTGGCATCCTGTCCTATGCTGGAAGGCTCGTAAAAATGATGAGCGAGGCGTATCTATATGGGAGTAAAAGAAACACTGAGGCATTTAGAGGTATGTTACCTGAACCTCTACAACCAATTCCTGGTGAAAATGGAGCAGTCTAATGTATTTAAATCGCTTAAAGTTGCAGCTCCAAGTTCGGTCATGCGCAGTAGCGTTAACTCGGAGCGCTAGGTGCTACTGCGCATGACCGAACTCGGAGCTGCAACTTTTATAATGATTTTAAATACATTAGACTGCTCCATTTTCACTGGGAATTGGTTGTAGAGGTTCAGGTAATATACCTCTACATGCCTCAATGTTTCTTTTCCTCCTGTATAGATACATCTCGCTTGTCATTTTTACGAGCCTTCCGGCACAGGACAGGATGCCAGGGGCACACTCAGTCTTACGGTGCGGCGGCAGTTTTGACATGGCGCATCCAGGAGCAACATTAAAATGCTAAGTAACTCGAGAAAGGTTAGCTGCATGTTTTATAAACCATAAAGGTTGTTTTAATCGGGCATTTTTGCAGCCCTGGTGATTGCCCCCACTGTTTTTGACTGTTTTCCTTTAAAACAAACGTGATTTAATCCTCTTTTTTTAAAGTCTGTGTTTTATTAATTATTATAATAATTAGTAAATCACAGTATACATTACCCTGTTGATGTTTAACCCAGAAGCAAAAGGGACATGGAAATGAAATAATGTCTGTAAGATTTCTTAAGTGTGTATTAATGATAAAAGCTATTACAAAATGGCTGCCATAATGAACTACCAAAGTCTTAATAGTACCAAATCCCATTAAGAATGCATGAGATTAAAAAATAAAGTGGGTACTGTGATGTGGGGGAGGGATTAAGATGAATTAAAGAGCATTTGTCAAATTAAGTGAAACCTGTGGTATTGATTCTTCTAGGCAGAAGTGGCTGTTTTCTGTTCAGAAATATGGAAAGTGAATTAATGAATAAATGAGGGCAAGCCAAGAGGGTATCCAGTGGGAGTTGATAGTATTCAAAGCACATATGCCTCACGCACTGAAAGGAAGCAAGTAACAGTGCCATCAGAAGCTACAAATGAAGGAACTGCATTCAGTCTGTTACAAGACTGAAAACACGCGCAGATCCAACAGCAATCTCTGACATGTGCACCCTTTCAAAAAGGGGCTGCCTTCCACAGAAAGATGGAAAGAGAAATGTTGGCACTGGTAAATGGTCCAGTGCACCATTGAGCCTGCTCTGTACTTGCCTACATTTGCACCCAGCCGAATACTGGACCGCAGCTATTGTAAGCTACCCTTAGCCCTAATTCTATTTTGACACCTTCCCAGTCCACTCATTCCCCTTGGTTGCACTGCCCACCTCATTCTTCTGGTTTGGACCGTGTACCTTGTGCCCATCCTGCCTGTGTTTTAAGCTGGCAGTGGACTCTGCACTAACTACTTTTTCTGGCAATGCATTCCACAGCTTCAGCAACCTTTCTGTAAAGAACTTCCTTATATCCCATTGAATAACAGTGGGTTCAGATTCCAGCACATCCATCAAGAAATTTATACAGCAACTCAGTGGGACCCAGAAACAGCTGTTCTATTAAGCACAACACTTGTTACAGTGGGCAGGTCATTCAAACTGGATCCATATGCCTGTACTTTAAAAGCAAACTTCCATCTATCTATTGGGTTGTCTAGCAGTTTGGAAGCAAAATGCAGACTTGCACCCAAAAATAAGTGACACATACACCATTTTATGTGATACAGGCAGCCATGTTTTTTACATATGCATCTTTTTTTAATGAAAGCTGACACAGATTATGGAAACTATCACACAAACTCAGACCCTTTGAAGATAGTGCCCCCAAATGTTACCACAATCAGACTGCTGCAGATGTAGGCAGAAAACTAATTTGTGCCTGCATCTATGCCTTTTGGAAATCTCCCTCCAGTATCACTGGAATGACACTGGAATTTTTGTTCTTTTTCTGTGGCTGTCAGTGTGACTCAGTTGGTAGCACACCCACCTCTGGGCCCAAAGGTCATGGGTTCTAGTCCCACTCTGGGATTGGGCCCATACCATAAATGCTAACACCCAGGTGCAGTACTAGGGGGTGCATTACTGTTGGGGAGTGCTGTCCTTTGGATGAGATGTTAAAGCGAGATCCCTTCTATCCATCTTTGATGAGTGTTCAGGTCCAATCCACTTTTCACAAAAGTCATGGATTTTCCTGGTGTCTTGACAGACATTCCCTTTCTCATAAAAACTGGTTCATGCAATTATCCAAGGCTGTTTAAGGGTGTTGATGTGTGAAATGGCTGCCACCACATGTTTTCAGTCACTTCGCTACCAGTCTCATAACTTGTAAAGTGCTTTCTTCTTCTTGCTCTGTAGTTTTTTATACAGTTTCTGGCCAGGAAAGACACACTAAGCCAAAGCTTGTTTCCAGGTGCATCCTTGGAGTACAGGGAAGTCAAGTGACTTGCTCAAAGTCAGACAGTATGCTAGTGGTGGCTGTGGGATTCAAACCCAGTTCTCCAAGTTTGCAGCTCAGTGCTTTTAACCAAAATGCTATACTGCCTCCATCATTTTGCTGCTGTCTGCCATACTACAAATGCACAGAGGATGTCACAAGAATAACTAAGAAAACATGATTTTTCTGTCTGATTACTTTGCATAACCTTTCACTATTTCAGTTGCAGATACCATGTCTGATTTAATTTGAGACCACTATTTGATGGAATGGATGCTAATCTGAAATATACCATGTTTGACAAAAGAGGGCATTTTTTGCCTTTACTTAGTGTTCATATTGTTTGCTGTGTCTTATACAGCTTCTGATAAAAACATTTCACAATGACCAACAAAACCCACAACACGTTTATGATAAACTTCAGCTGTGTAAAATCTGCAGCAAAAGTTAAAGCTATAAAAAGGTTACCATTGTATGAGCAAGGTGAACAAGGCACACCTAAGATAAAAAAAATGTTAGAAATTACAAAGGTTTAAGCAACTGCCAGAGAAAGCTTATATATTGTCATGTAGTAGAAAACATTGAAGTTGGCCTTGGCAAATTCATTTAAAATTGTATGTAAGGTTTGCAGAGTTCAAGCAGTGTGCATCCCTTAGTTTACACCAACCTTAATGTGTTAGATGGATACAAGCAACCATGAAGTACGGACTTGACACATTAATATTGTTTGGCATATTTAGCTTGTTCACAGTGAAAACTAGAATGAGAAGAAAAATGCTTCCCCATTCCGTAGCTGAATATTTTGTCTACAAATGTCATACCAATTGAAATCACACTGTGATGCTGGCATGAGTAGGTCTGTATAGAAACCCAAAAAGCCCTCTAAAGTTCTAGCTAGCCCAGTGGCGTGGAGGGCTGAGGCACTATGAGCCTCATCTTCTGCCATACTAGTGACCCAAGTTCGGAAACGGATGCAGGTTGCTCAGGGGCTGGCCGGGAGAGGGAAGACTGAGTGTTCATAGGACTGTTCTCCTCCTTTGGGGAGGGTGGTTTGATTGGCTCACTATTGGGCTGCCACTCTGTGGTGGCTGGGAGGCAGTGCATGCGATGCCGCTCATAGGGAAGGGAACCCACATTCAGGACACTGGAGGCATCTCTGTGGAGACAGAGCTTGTCCGTCACACCCATTGCACATCTCTGGGGGACCAAGGGTGGAAAAAAAGGCAGGTGAAAACAACCCCAGTTGCAGGATGATGATTGTCCCCCCCCCACAAGCCCTGTACCAGTGACTGGACACCCCCACAGTCCTGTGGCACAGGACAATGGTGGAAGGTAAGTCCTGGGAAAGCCAGTGATGGGGCTGGTGTGGGGGGGGTGGACAGAAGGGGGTAGCCAGGGAGAAGGAGCATACATAAAATTTCCAACAATTGGAATAATTGTAGCAATGCCCTGAGGTCTTCATAAAGCTTGGTTTTCTACAAATTGTTGCAGTACTTGTGCTCTTTTTCGTCGAACTTGGCTGGAGCTAGTGACATGACTCCTGATTCCTTAACAGTTATTTATTGAATATCAGAAATACTCAGTCAAAGAAGTGTGTGTATCCAGCCGGCCCAGTGGCATGGATGACTGAGGTTCCAAGCACTTTACCTGCTGCCATGCCAGTGACCCAGATTCGGGAATGGTCTCGGGTTGTTGGGGATTGGCCAGAGGGGAGAGGATTGACCGTCTGATGGACTGCTCTCCTTTCCTGGGGGGAAGCTTCTTAGCTTTGCCATTGACTGCCAGCAGATGGAGGCCTAGTGATAGTGCAGGCTGAGGTGGCACACATGGGAGGGGCCACTGGTTTGGCATACTGTGTGTGCGCCTCTACCCAGCAGAACCTATTGCCTGTCCATGGCAGGGGACGAGAGGGACAGAAAGAGGAAAAGAAAACTAGGCTTTCTGAAGCCCTGCCCACTTGTTCCTGCTCCCTGCCACCACCCAGGAACACAATGACCAGCTCTGGATATGTGTTCTGGGGGGAGGAGACGAGTCCTTTGCCTCCTTTTCGCACCATGGTGGCAATCCGTGGGGGAATTCTGGTCTGTAAGTACTGGGGGGACGTGTCTGCCAGCCAGGGAGCACATTGACAGGGCTGATAGCTTGCCAGCACATTGCTTGGAGGAAACAGTTTTATGAAAAAAAGAAGTGTGTGTGTGTGTGTGCATGTGTGTGCGTGCACATGTGTGCATGCGTGTGCTGCGTGTGTGTGTGTGTGTGTGTGTGTGTGGTGGGGGGAAGGAAGGATTTTCAAAGCCTATGTCCAGATGCAAGTTCCTATACACTTGGGACACAACAGCAAGCTGAATATTTGTCCAGTTTTCAAAGCTAGGACAAAACAGAGTCCTGTTTTCAAAACTCTAACTTAATTATGCTCATCTTTCAAAGTTCAGCTATAGTTCTATATGGACACAGTTGCCAGACCAAGTTCAACATGATCCGCCACGTATGTTTAGGTTTAGCAGTTGGTATCAAAATTGGATAGAAAGTGCCATAAATCAGGTTAAAATACTACAGATGTGAACAACCTTCAAAAATAGCTTCAATAGGATAGAACCTGATCTAGAAATATCAGTGCGGCTCCCGGCATTGACATAACTAGGAGTTAAGTCCATGTTATAGGCTTTCATGAATCCTGCATACTGTACCACAGCAGCGTCTGACATGGACATAACTAGGAGTTAAGTCCACATTACGGGCTTTCGTAAATTCTGCATACTGTACCACAGGAGCGTCTGACATTGACATAATAGCACATCGATTAAAGAATACCTCAACTCCACAATCTGTGGCCTGTGACAACACTACCCATCTGGCCACTGTCTCATCCTTTAATTACCTGGGTGTTATGATCGATCACTTCCTTAATTTTTCACTCCGTGTGGCATCCACCTGCAAGGCAGTCAATGTTTGATTCAGACATTCAGACTAAACTATAGTGCCAGCCATAATCTCTCCCACACTGCCTGATTTGCTGTTGCCCGAGGTATTTTGCTCCCTAAACTGTCCTATAGACTGCACATTTTTTCAAAAGCCTCTAACTCTATCTTACACAAATGAGATGTAGCTTACAGTAATATCTGCTATTTGCCCCTGCTCGTAACTGACTTGCCCATCACAGTACCCCGTATTATAAGCTTGAATGGCTTCCTCCAGCAGCTCTGCTCAGCATGATTTCTCCCTGGGTTGCATCACTCAAAGTGTAATACAGAACCAGGTGCTGGCATCTCTTGCCTCCCTCCCGGTGCCTTACAAAAACACCTACTCTCTCAGATCCTCAGACTTTGATCTGCTGGTCTCACCTAGGACTAGAACCAAATAGGGAGAGATAGCTTTCTCTGTCTCTGTCCTAAAACTATAGAACACAGTACTCGCTAACATCAGATGTTGTTCTGTTGCTTTCTGCAATCCGTTCTGCTCCCATTTACAACAGCTGGCTATTTGCTCCTGTTCCTAGCCCCTAAGTTTTATAAACCTTTGCCTATGTACAAGAATGTTCCTCGCATTTGTCCCTCTGAAATCCTGATATGTTGATTGTACTCTAGCTTTATAACTCTAAAATTTCCCTGCTAATGAATGTACTATTACGTCTCCTCCATTGATTGTCTTGCTCTGTATTATCTCAGTTATTGTCATGCACTATATTGGTCTATATTGATCGTTATGATCTGTATTGCTGAAGTGATTGTCATGCACTGTACTGTCTATTGGATTGCACTCTCCCAGGTCATGCTGGAAAATAGGCAAATGTTTTGTCTAGCGCATCCTACCTGGTAAACCAAAACTAACTAACTAACTAACTAACTTACTAACTAACTAACCAACCAACCAACCAACCAACTAACTAACTAACTAACTAACTAACTAACTAACTATTGCTGGAGTAAAGTCCATGCTATGGGCTTTTGTAAATACTGAATACTGTACCAGGGCAGCTCTGACATTGACACCAGGGAAAATCCTCAGCTGTTACAAGAAGTGCCATTGAATCTTTAACTTCTACCAGGCAGAGCTGACCCACCCGTGCAGTGGTAGGGCTTCCATTTGCAATGCCAATGCCCCAGGTTCAACAATGGACCCAAGGAGTCAGAGGGTTGGCAGAGGGGAAGGGGACTGAGCATCCAACAGACTGCTCTCATCCTCTGGGGGGGATTGTGGGTGCACGTCTGGTGCACAACTGCCCTCTGGTGGAGGCCGGAGGAACAGCTACCTGAACCCATACAGTGGAGAAGCGTCCAGACGTTGGAGCTTCAGAGCCGTTATGTCATTGCATGCCACACCTCCTATACAGATATTATAGCATCTTAAAAAATGCTGGCCCCAAGAATGGTGCCCCCCCACCTCTGGACCTGCCCTGCCCTGCCTTGCCCACGTCTCTCAGCTGGTAACCAAGTCTAGTGTTCCATCAGGTGGCTCAACTCCATGGCCCCGCCCTGGGCAGCAAGTCAAGGAGGGATCCCGGTAAGGGGGGGGTAATACTTGGTTCATACTTCCATTTGGGGGGCTGCACTTGCTCGACTGCCCCACACTGGGGGGCAAGCCTGGGAGGACCATCACCCAAGCTAAGTCCAGGAGAGGTCAAGTGGAGGGTGTGGGGGATGAGCCTACAGGGGTGTCGGCACCAAAAAAAAAACTTCCACTGGGGCAGCCGCTAGAGATTGGCAGAAAGGGCCTCAGTTTAACATCGTGTGCCACTGAAAGAAAGAAAAGCAATCAGACAGAACTTTATGTTCTGAACATGTTTCCTCAGAAAAAAAATAACAGACTAAGTAGACATACAGTACTACTACTAAACAGCTTGTGATAAAGAATAATTATTTAATTGAAAGGCTTGCCTGTAATTCAGTGGCCAAGCAGCCAGCCACTCCCACTTCCTGAGCTATATAAGCAGTTCCTCTCAGCCTCACTGTGAAGCATTTTGTCTTTGCAGCCGGAGGCTATGTTGGTTTGTCTTCTGAGCTGGCTGGGGCCTAAACCTACCCCCTTCTGTTTCTGTGTGTCTCTGCTGGACTTCAGTGTTTGTTTTCCTGCTTCTAGTTTGTATCTTTCCTCTGGCTGTATGCTTCCCTGTGTTTTGTTTTTTTTGTTTTTTTGTTTTTTTGGGGCCTTCCCTGTTTTCTGTTTTGCTGTGTTTAGGTTTCCTCTTTTGGGGGGGCTTTTATTTATTTTAAAACTCCTAGCATACTGCTACTACAGAGCTCATTCTGCTTGCTTTCAGTTACAACTCTCAAATTACTGCACTGCAACTGCAAACCTACTCAGAGCTCATGCTACTGCTTTCAGTTACCTACAACTTCAGCCACTGCTGCTGACTGTTTACTTTAATTACTATTGTACCCAGTGCCTGTGTTTTAACACTGTACTCATTTAACTACTGTTGTACAGGCTCACTTGATTCCTGCTGCTGCACTGCTTACACCCATTCCTATTCTACCTTGTTTACTCTGAGGTTAGCTGAAGCTCCTGCTAAGGCTATTTAACTAGCTTTTATATCTGCATGTGGTTCTCCGCCTTTCTTCGCTTCCTTGTTTGTCCTACGGTGGGGACTGGGAGGTGTTTTGGGGGGTCGTGGCCTATGTGGTTAATTAATTTTGTTCTAAATCCTGTCTTTGCCGCTGAAAATCCTCAGAGTTTGTCACCTTGATTTGGCTATTCATGTCTGGCTGGCTTGCCCCTAATTCAGTGCTGTTTACTTGCTATACAGTTGTTATGCAATCCACCTATTACTACTACTACTGCTTACTATCAGGTCCCCACTTGCTTACGCAACCGTTGCTCCTTGCTTACGCAAACCATTGCTTTATGCCTAGTGCCATCCCCTAGGCTTCGCCTGGGATTCTACTGCTCTCAATCTGCATCTGACCTTGCAAGGTCTCGGCACTCAATGCTCCTTACGATCTCAGCACGCCGTGCTCATTCAGCTCACCAGCTTTACAGCTCTCGATCAATTCTGGGGCATGCCAGCCATTCTAATCTGGCGCAGGTTCCTGCATCCGACGGTCTCGCTCTACATTAGTCCGCATCATCGAGCGTGTCCAACTTGGGGTGGGATCCTTCTCACCTGGCCCATAGCTGGGAATGTCCTCACCCCGGGCTTGACTTTAGTTGCCTGCTACGTGACAGCAGCTCCTGGTGCAGAATTTAAGACTAGTGGTGAAGGGTGGTTACGACTATCTCCTTTGGCTCTAGTGTTCCACTATAACGTTTGGCCATTGACTTTAGTGGTTTCCCTAGCAAGGCACCTTCACTGCATTTTCCCCAAGACTGCCTCTGGTTCACCTGGTTTGATTTAGGGCAGGTAGGCCAGGTAAGTGCTTCAGCAGTTGTTGCTCTCCTCCTGTGCCTTGGATGCTCATATTGTTGCAGAGTTTTCTCACAACCTTCCAAGACGGTCCCGCTAGAGGGTTTGAGTGAGAGCCTTCCTCCAAATTGGAATATTTTCCACCTCCCTTTAATTGGGTTTTCCAAATTGCAGCTGCAGAGCCGACACTAAATAAATTTTCCCAAGCCTGGAGGGAAAGCGACCTAGGCCTTGGATCCCCAGAGATTTCCTCCTCATAGGTTTTTTTTCCTCTCCTCCGTTGCCTTAGGTCATAACACTTAGTTAACATAGTTGTTTCCCCTAGTTTCCTTAGGTAGGTTCTGTTGTTGGATGGAGGTGGAAGATATCCTGCTGTTCCCTCTCTCCTTAGGGGATCCCCTTCTCTCAATGCAAGCCATCACTGTTCTTCTCTACTACTGTGTTCCAGTTACTGCTTCTACGTCACTGTTACTGCTTGCTCATACACATCATGTTGCTTCCTTTGGGGATGATACTACATTTCTTTTGGGGATTCCTAAGGTACCTTTAGCCATGGGAACCATCCCGTGGCACCTCTAGGGGCAGAACCCTCTCTGAGAGTACCTTGCTTTGTGCCCCTACAGGTTGGTAATTCCTCTGGAATAGAGAGTGCGAACGGCCACAATCAAAACTAACACAGTTACACAAGCATAACACTACACTGGCTGTGTAGGTCAGTGAATTGATAATTAATAGGTGTAGTACTTTGTAGTAAACTAATAAGAATTGATAGACAATAGACTGCATCATGCATGCTATAGTGGTACCTTCAGATACAATGAGATAGATCATGATTTGTGTTCAAATATGCATTAGGCTTATCTTCTGAAGTTATTAACGTAAAAATGATTTCTGCATTGTTATTGTACAATTGATCAGTTGTTTGGAATATAATGCTTGATTCTATTAATTCAATAAAAATGAATAAAGTAAACAAAAATTCATCCAGGGATGGTACCTACAGACTACCCC
Organism: Neoceratodus forsteri; assembly: GCA_016271365.2. Lineage (NCBI taxonomy): Eukaryota > Metazoa > Chordata > Ceratodontiformes > Ceratodontidae > Neoceratodus > Neoceratodus forsteri. Next base: position 256,924,639 of record JADMNL010000025.1, read on the forward strand.
AACACTCATGCAAATTTAATAAAAATAACAATAATTAAAAAAAAAAAAAAAGTTCAGTACCCCCTAGTGCTGCAGAACAGTTAGTACTGGGTGTTAGAAAAGGTTCCTGGTGTAGTACAAGAACTCAGGACCTTCAGACCCTCCAGCCCCAGAGGTGAGGGTGCAATCTACTAACCCACTAGCACCGTAACTCTATAGTAATATCCCATCGGCTTGGGGAGCTTTGCTGCAAGGGGCCCATCCATTGAACAAAATGTTCAGCCTTACTTTCCAGAGTACCGAAGATGTGATAATCTGAGCTCCACATCACAGACGTCTCCAAGTACCTTCACACCTCCAGTCTTGGGACAAAGCCTCTTTACATAGGGGATATGCAATTGGCTGACTCAAAATATGCAATTTTTATTTTGTGTTGACCGGGTAAGTGCACTAGACAAATCCTACCTATTTTCAGGCACAACCCGGGGGAGGGGGATACAGATAAATGCCAACTGACCTTGAGCCAGATTAAGCTGTTGGTGGTATTTTTAGTGAATGAGGGAAATTTGGCCAGGACACTGGGGAAATCCCCTAGTCTTTTCGATAAGTGCCATGGGATCTTTAACATCCACCTGAACTACCACCAATCCAGCCAGCTCAGAAGTGTAGCACCCTTCTCATGCTGCACTACAGTGTCAGTACTGGGATATTAACCCAAGTGCCAGATGTGGGAACTGAACCCACAGCCCTCTGATCTCCCAGTCTTAGAGGCGAGTGTGCTACCTACTGAGCCACTGACGCTGCTAATTTATCTTCAAGTGTGAGGGGGCAGGGCCATAATTCATGAGTGGCAGAGCCACGAGTGAGCAATAAAAGTCTTGCCCACTCACAAGTGATAATATATGTTCTGTTTGAGTCAGGCTATTGTTTATTTGATATATACAACAGTACTTTGCATGTTACAGCTTTTAAATCTGCAGTTTGGAGATTTTGCTGTTTCTCTTTGATTTATCAGCTGGCTTCAGTGCTGCATGAGGTATTGTGATATCATCAGAATTGTGAAAGCTGTTCTCTGATTGGTTCAGTACTCCATGGTGATGACAGTAACTTTAAAAACATCCATTGCAACCACAGTTACAGCAACATATTTTTTAGATGTTGCTGTTATTGATGTCACTAGCCAGGGTATCTTTCTTATTTCATTTTTACCCTCACTTCTGTTATATATAAAGGGATACTAAACACTGAAAATATCAGTCGTACATAACTTTAGAAATAAAATATAAAACTATATTTAGTAACTTGCAAACACTTATTATAGTCCAGCACTGGCTGCTTGAACTCTGAAGCTATGTTAAACTGCGTTATAGTTCTTCAACCTGAGATTCATACTGCTGCTATTTCAAACATACTTTGTTAATTTGTAAATGATTCATAGCAAAGACAGATGCATTTTAACAAGATAACAGGTACATGTTACACGTATTCCATCAGCAGAAAAATTCACAGTTACTGTGTCCTATTATGCAGGGAGGATTGAATTAAATAATGGAGGAAGTGTGAGTGCTGTCATTATTGGTTCTTCAGTTATATAAACTTCCATACATCTTTCTTGCAACTTTCCCCATTAATTTCCACACATGACCTTTTATCACAGTTCTCTTACCCCTTTTGAACTGTTCACTGGAGTCCACCCTGTTGATTCCCTACAAGTTCTTGGATGTCTCTATCATGTTTCCCTGTTTGTTTCTTTCCCCCTTCTGTTTCTTCTCTCCCCGAAGCAGCTGGCAGGCAGGTTTTGGCCCTCCCTTCATGAGGGCTGACATCCACCCCAGGATCACGTTGCTCTCCCCAACCCCCTGGCAAGTCCCCCACAGATTCCCCCCATGGTAGGGCCAAGGAGGGACGGGCTGCCCCCCCCCCCGGTGCACACAATTCAGTTGCCAGGAGTTGAGCTGAGGGTCAGGAGTGTGGTCTGGGCTTCATGTAGCCTGCCAGCATTCCCATTTTCCATTTTTTATTTTCCCTTCCCCTGTTGCTGGGGTGCACACAATCAGTGCATGCATTTGGAAGTGTGCACATGCTGTGGAATCCCGCAGCACCCTCCCATTGTTGGCGTCTTTCTGGCCATTCTGCTTTCAGGCCTCCACCTGGGGCAGTGATTTAGTGGGACCACCAAGCCACCCTCCCCAGAAGAGGACAGCTGTCCTCCAGACACTTGATCCTCTTCCTCCCCTGCCAACCCTCTGCGACTCATGTTTGCTACTGAACATGGGTCACCGGTGTTGCTAGAGGTAAGGCGCCAGCACCTCACCCCTCCTGTGCACCGGGCCAGCCTTTTCCCCCATTCCCTTCTAACCAAATGGTGTAACTGATGTCACAGAGTATTCAGGTATACTGAAGCAAGAATGATAACTTCCAAGGAGAGAAGATTTCAGTGTAGTAACAAAGTCAATAAAAAAATTGTCCAGAAACATAACGAGAAAGGTCAAAACATATCCTCATACATAACAGACACTTAAAGGGGAACACAAGAGTATCAAAAAGCATAAAAAGCAGTTTCCTATCACTTGTAAAGTGTAATGGCATTTCTCTTTAAATAAGGGCAAAAAAATATATTTTTAAATATGCCTATTCTCAGAAATCTATCCATAGCAGAAGTTACTATAAATTAACAGACTGTCTAAGGGATGTCTCTTATAGGATAAGAGACTCTGAGCATGAGGTTTGGGTGGGAGGATTGCGAAGTGAAGCTGAGTGGTTCTTGCTGCCCAAACCTTGGGAGAGTAGTGTCTTATACCAGAAGAGGCATCCCTCGGAGGCCCTATTATCCTGTTTTAAATTTATAACAAAAAATAAGTGATGTATAATAAGATTGGAGTATTTTTTTATTTTATTTGCCATCCTACTCCCTGACACCAAAGTGGAATGCTCCCTCCTATCGCTCCTGCATGAGAACCTGTATTCAGAATCAGGGGTCAAGTGCCGCTGCATGCTGATTGGCTGAAATCACATTAGTGATTTATAATCAGCTTACGAAACGGGAGAGCACTGCAATTACTGATGAAAGCAAGATAATAAAAATCTGGAAACTCACACAACTCCTCCCTCTTTTCTGTATCTTTTGACCCCATGCCACTAGCAAATAGATATAGTATCAACCAGCAGGTATTGTTCTGCAGGCCTTTCATTCATTTTTTGAATGCTGGTCTCACATATTGTATATATCAACAACATGGCACACGCACATATGCTCTTGAAAATTCACATGAACATTGGCATGTGTGATTTTGTATTTTCTTGAAACTTGGCTTCCCAGCCAAATGCCCTTTGGGGTAACCCTTGCCTCAGTGTTTGCGCACTGAAGTTCTTTGTCTTTATTGTTTATTGGTGCACATTACCTTGCTAGAGGGACCTTTTTGTGCGTACAACCTGGAAATTAGACTAAAGTGTGTTAGCTTTGTTAAGTACTGTTTTAATTTCTTGAGAAAACAAACTGTATTAAGAAAATCACAGAGGCTGGCTGTATGACGCAGAGCTGAGGGGGACTGTTCTGGCATGCTTGTGACCTGGCTGGGTTTATACCCGGAGCATAGGATTTCAGGAGTGAAGGCTGGCAATGGAGGGCTTGGGGCATCTGTAGGGCCATTCACACGGCATTTTCTGCACCATTGTGAGTGGTGCAGAGCTGTTACAATGTTGCTACTGTAGCTGTGTGAATGGAATCCACTTGACAGTTTTTGCATGTGTTGCATTTCACAGCAATCCCTCTTTTCTTGGTATCGCACATTGTTGTGAGAATTTTGAGCGGCCTTCTGAACAACTGGCACCACTCACGACAGTGCCAGATGTTTGCGACAGTAACTGGTTATCAATGCAGTCACTTAAACTGGCCAATCTGATTGAAGTCTAAATATCTTACTCTCTGAGACTGTTGCTTGTTCACTGGAAAAGAAAGGGCTAGGCAATTCAGGCTATTTTCAGCCTCCGGGAGGATACAGATGCAAACTGCTATATTGAATCAGCTTAAGCTGCGTGGGGTATTTTTAGTGGTGAAATATGGCCAAGACACTAGAGAAATTGCCTTACCCTTTTTGAGAAGTGACCTGGAATTGTCAAGGTCCAGCAGGTAACGTCACCAGACCCCACAGAAGTTCGACCAAAATGCCAGAAGGTCAGTTGCACTAATGTAGGGGGCAGCTGTGTGAACAGGAGCTGCATCACTGCAGCTTGAACAGAGCAGCCTGCACTACAATGCAACTGCGAATGCGTTTGTTCATGTGAACACACCTTGTGTTGACACTTCTTGAGATAGTGGCTGCTGAGGAGAGGAGTAAAGGGATTGAGCCAGTAGCCATCGGGGGGGGGAGTGGACACCAGAGACATTTCGGAAAGCTTTATCTAGTGCTGCAAACAAGATCTAAGCACTCTCAGGATGCTTCCAGTATGCTAGTATATCCTGCATGCATGACTTTGCTCTAATTAGCATGTGCTTCAGCACTGCATTAGCACCCACATGCTAAAAACCTTGTGGAGCACTAACTGTTCCTTTCATTGTGGCACTTATCACGCTAACTACATCATCAGCACTCAAACCCCAGTTAGTGTGACATTAACAGTTTAAATATCCAGTGGGGAAAAAAGTGCTGTATTTGATTAAATATGTAGATGCCTAACAACAGAAAATGTGAAAAACTTAAAATAAAAAAGAACATAATTTTTGTGACTATATCACTTTCAAGCAGTTTAGGCTTTAAAAGTGAAAAAATAATCAGCTATTTGGCTAAAGCATGTTTTGATTTTTAGCCACTTCTTTAGCATTGGCCATTTGTTTTGAGATGGCTGCCTATTAACACGGCTTCATGCATGGGTTCTCAGATTCCGATTAGTAATTGACTACAGATGTGCTCAGAGGCTACCATGTCTGCACACCCCTCCTACTACCGCAGTTACTGCCAGTGGAAAGAAATAGAAATGGGTTTTATAGACCACCTTTCATACAGACTATATCTCAAAACACATTACAATCAAGGAGAGGGAAGGGGAGAATGCTGGTGCTATTAAGCACATGGAAAATGTAAACAGCATAAAGACAGATGAAAGATGGAGTACAGAGAGGTTGAATACAGAGAGATTAAGGACCTTGATTCACAAAACTAACCAAGATATACATAGAAATATAGAACTGGATGGCAGAAAAATGCTGCTTAGCTCATTTAGTCTGCTCAGGGGTTCCCTGCTTATTCTGTCTCCGCAGACCCTATCCAGTCTCCATCAACCCTCTCAGCTAGTTTGAGATTTGTGCATATCCCAGCCATACAGCTCTGACCCCAGATGACTGTCTGCACTTGATGGCATCTGCAGCTCCTGCTCGCCATTCTCTGTGACAGTGGAAATTCATTCTGGGGCAGGATGGCATGGGGAGCAGGGCTGTGCAGGACTCTGGGCATCCAGTCGGATGCCTTGATGAATGCTTCAGTGGTTCCCCCTGTTCCAGACAGAGTGGGGGACAAAGAGATATGGCAAGTCTTCAAGGACTTCTGTATCCCTGTCAGATCAGGATCCAAGGAAAGTCCTGTGGCCGGGAAGAGCAGGGGATGCAAAAGCGCTATGGCAGCCCCTTGGGCCGCATAGCTTCTATTCCCTGTGCCAGCCCTCCGAACCATGAAGACTCTACAGAGAATTGGGTGCTTGCACCCCTCCATGTACATACACTTCCCCTAGCCTACCCCTGACCTGGACATTTGCATAGCAGTGTATGAAGCTCAGAATTGGGCGTGCTGGGAGATACGTGGAGGTTCACACATGTGCGGAAAAGGACCTCTGTGCTCCTTTGACCCACATAGGCACCCCTCTGTGGGCTCAGATCTGTGGATCAGGCCATAAGTGACTTGCTCAGGGTCTTACAGTAAGTAAAGGGTGGTGGTGAGATTGAATTCCGGGTCTCCAGGTTCATATCTCTACTCTTAGCCCATAATAGTCTTCAATACAGATGTACGTACATATGTACGCATGCACGCACGCACACACACACACACCCTAATCCCCTTATGTCCCCCTCTCACTCACTTTGGCAAGGTAATAAAAATTATCACCCTCTGGGAGTTGGCAAGTGCCCTTTCTCACAGCAGTGGCTGCAAGTGGCCATCCATGGCACACTTTTTAATGGAAAACAATACAGAGCCCAGTGTTTAGGGAGCACAGTCTTGTGTGCCGTCATCCTTGATGTATGCTTTCCCCATCCTCCACTGGCCCCTCCACCCCATGCAGCTACTTTGCGGGACAAAACATGCACCAGGTTCCATGACTTCACAACCAATACCACCCAGTGCCATACAAATGCTGAATCCTCCTCCTCTGCCAAATTACAACATGGCCCCTACAGCAAGGTCTCCCCTATGCCTCCCTCTTAGGCACCTGAAATAAAACACTAATATGACATTGGCTGCCTTGCTCACAACTCCCAGTCCACAGCTTTGATTGTTGGCACCTGATGTTTATATGAAAATGGATCATGCAATCAAATGTTGATACTGACTGTAAATTGCACTGTTGCTTTTGCTGTAATCACATTGTCCTTTGCCTATTACTATTGTTATTGTATACTCCAATTATCTACTGTACATTCTTTCTTTTTTTCCCCCTCACCACCCCATGTTTGGGGGGGGGGGGTGTTTTTTTTTCCTTTTCTATGCCCTGTATGTACTGTTGCTTTATACTAGGTACTTACATACTTTATTGTTGCCATGTTGTGGCCCGGGTTGTGACTAAAAATGGTACTTGGATCAGTGCACCTACCCGGTTACTAAATAAATAAATAAATAAATAAGTGCCTATCATCTCAATAGCATAAACATGCAAACACAGTGGCTATCTAGCTATCCATTTTTTCAGTCTTTTTAATTTAAATCTAAACTAGATGGAGAGACAGTGAAAAGTACTGCAGTAACACTAGTTTTAAGCCTTGTGTTTTTTGAGGCTACCAGCATTTTTAGACACATAGAAACATAGAATGTGTTAGCAGAAAAGGACCGTAGGCCCATCCAGCCTGCCCTATTTTCCTTGCCTGTTACTACACCCTAGACCCTATTTTGGTCACCGGTGTCCCTCATTCACCTCTGCTTATTATGCCCACGTGCCTATCCGATGCATGCTTGAAGCTCTCCACTGTTTTCACCCCACCACCTCTTCTGGAAGGCTGTTCCATGCATCCACCACCCTTTCTGGGAAAAAGTATTTTCTCACATCCCTGTGAAACTTTCCCTCCTCAATCTTCATATCATACCCCCGTGTTCTGGTGCTTCTCCTCCTCTGAAAGAGACTCCCCTCTTGTACCTTGTTTACCCCTGTGAGGTACTTATAAGTCTCAGTCATGTCCCCTCTCACTCTCCTCTCCTCCAGAGAGTACATGTTGAGATCCTGCAGTCTCTCCTTATATTATTTCTCATGCAACCTCCACACCATTTTGGTAGCTCCCTCTGGACTGCTTCCGCTGTGTCAATATCTTCAATGTCCTTGCAGAGGTGCCTCCTCCAGAACTGAACACAGTACTCCAGGTGGGGTCTCATTAGCGACCAATACTACAGCAACCCCACCACTCTTCTCCTGCTAGAAATCCCCCTCCCTACGCACCCTAGTATCCATCTAGCATTGCCTGCTACCATTTTTGCAGTGCCCTGCCACCTTGAGATCATCAGATATGATTACCCCAAGGTCCCTGTCTTGCTGGGTAACTGTAAATACCTCCACCTGTATTATACACAGCCCCCAGGGTTTCCTGCCCCAGGTGCATAACTTTGCACTTTTTGGCAGTGAAACCTAGCAGCCACACCTTAGATTTTAAATTGGCACTTTTAACCCACCATGCTAATGGCAAGCATGTGTGGTAGGCCAGGGGTTACAAATTGGTCTTGTGTTTTTTCCTCTCTTGGTACTATGTATAGGTTATATAATATTGCTGTCATTGTAAAACTAATCATGTTTACTTAAGCAACAGTGTACAAGGGGGATAATGTCATGCCTTGGGTGGTTTGGCACAAGGCTGTAGGTCAAGTGCGTCCAACACCAGAGAAGTGACATTATCCCCATGACACATGCCCTGGAGTGCATTATTGCAATTATAAAATGTCTTACTTGTAAACAAAAAAAGAAAAAAGGGTGAAAATATATATTTTTAAAATACATTTTTAGTCGCTTTTCGAAGAGGTGTGATTTTGTACTGGGATAACATCACTGTTGAAGGTCAGCACTGACCAATCAGAGCCCAGGAATTTTTCTTGCTGTTGTATAATACTTCTGTATGCATCTGCACCTTTTTGCTCATTTGCCCATTTTCTGATCTCTCATCCTCTTTTCTCATCTACTTATCAACTTATTCTAGGTGGCATCCCCCCCCTTCCTTGCTGAGTGCCTGTCCCTTGCCGAGTGCCTCCTGCTGCCCACCACCCCCCGTGGACATCAAGGTGCAGTAGCACTGCAGAGAACATTGCACCCCCCCCTCGTTGGGCCTGCCAACACAGTGGTAGCACTACTGCTTGCAATGCTGATGACCCAGATTCAGGAACAAGCCCAGGAGTTGGAGGGTTAGCTGGGGGAGGATTGAGCATCCTAGGGACTGCTCCCCTCCTCCATGGTGGGAGGGTGGGTCAGCTGCCAGTGCTTGATGGACCCCTGGTGGAAGCCAGAGACCTGACAGCTGGAGCTCTTTGGTTTGGGGGAGGTGGGGCAGATGTCAGTGTGATTGCCATTCACATCATTGCACACCATGCCTCCCTTGAACAGAACATGGGAAAAATGCCAACCGCACTGTGTGCCACCTGCATCACTCTACAAGTCTCGCACCATTGCCCTGTGGCACTCCCCAGATACAAAGCTATAGGTCTGATGGGGGACAGGCCCCCCTGAAGGCACCAGTCTGGGGGTAAGCCCGGGAGGAACACCAAGGAGGCAAGTCCCGGGGAATGGGTGACGAGGCTGGGGCAGAGGTTAGGCCGATGTGGGACGGTTGGGTGGGGAGGGAAAAAAAAGCAAAGTAAATAAACTCTCTCTGAAGCTGCCATTCTGCATCATGGTTACACAATGGAATGCTTGTACTTCAAAAGTGATATTGAGGAAATGAGTTTTAACACAGCACTGCAAGTCTGCCAGAATGTCATCTATTTGGCATTTTAGTAATGTGTGTACTTGACATTCAGTATCAGTTGTTTTTTTCCATTTTTGATTTTTCTTTTGCACTCTATGTTGTGACACTGTTGTGTGTGGGAACATATTTTAAGATCTGCAAACATGAGGAGAAGTGATGATGTTCATCTCATTTATCTATATAGCATATCTCGCACAAATAAAGGGTAGCATTCTAGGACTCTGAAAAAAGGTGAAGAAAGAAACGCACATATAGTGCTAATCATGATCAAGTCTTATACTGCCATGTTATGCAAAAGCTCTCTGTGACAAATTAGCTGCAAAAATTTTACACAATTTTTTGATGAAACTCTAAAGGTGCCAGCTGGTCTTACTGTGAATCCTGCCATGCCGTGATATGTGGTAGAATATAATTTCCTTATTATTTGCACTGTAGGATCACAGTAGGTACATTTTATTTATATACATTTAATAAAGATAATTATAAAGGATAGTAAGGTAGAGCTGCATAGTACTGGATCCAAGAACTGTAACTGCTAGTTTTTAGGAAGAGTCTTGCACTGGCAGCTGCTGACAACGCACAACATTCCAGTTGTGCAGTTATGTAATATACTACTAACACAGTTAACACAAGGAATGCAAAAGACAGTAAACAGATGCACACCTTACAATATGAGAACAAAGGAGGTAGATCAGAAGACTTCTTTCACTGTATCCATAATGGCACAACACATGGTTACTGCTTTTGAATGGGATGCCCTGTATTTAGTAATATTGTATGTCTGATGGCAGGATGATGAGAGTTCTGTAATGAAGGTTCACTGTGAGCAAACAGTCTGTGGTCAGTATTTGCTTGCAGGGCTGAACAAACAAATTACTGAAATGCTAGAGTACAGTATCTGTGGATGTTAGGTAGGAGCTCATGTAGTTGAGCAGATAGGTGTAATGGTTGATGTTGACACTACAGAGAAATCTACAGCAATACTTGTTCTTTTCTAGTGCAGTGTATTTTGTCTCCCAGGATTGGTGGCCTCTGCTGTGGGGTGTATATGTGTGTGTATGTATGTATATGTCTGTGTATGTGTATATATGTGTGTGTGTGTGTGTGTGTATATGTCTGTGTATGTGTGTGGGCATGTGTGTGTATGTCTGTGTATATATTTGTGTGTGTGTGTGTATATACATTACAAGTGGGTGAAGTCAGGGAACTTTGCTTTCCTTCCCACGTCATGAAGTTCACCTGACTTTGCATAGCTCAAAATACTCATTTTGCTTACTTTGATCATGCAAAGTCCCAGACTTTACCTGGTGAAGACTACATGTAGTGGCACTTAGGCTGCCAAAGTGTCAGTGATGTGCCATTGCTCATAGTTTTTTGCAAAGTGAAATGACACTTTACAAAGTAGAGTTACAAAAATTAAAAAAAATGAAATAAAATACCAACCCTTCAGCCACTGTGACATAAGAAACACTCTTCTCCCACCCCCAGACTCTTATAATTCAACTTTCCCTGCCCCACCTCCCTTTGCCATGAAAAATCCTCACTCCTTCCTACTCCTGGTGAAGTTGTCTGCCACACAGTAAAAGTCATACATATAACCTTCCCCCCACCCACATGCCAAAAACAGATCTTCAGCGTCCCCACCCAACCTGACGCCAATCATCAGTGCTATTCACCCTCTCCCCCACATCTCTTCCCCCCAGCCTTAGCACCCTCAAAAAATCACTTCATTTCCCTACCTGTAACAAAGAATACTGTCCCCCACTGCAGACACATCTGTTCTGGTTCACGGTAGGTATCACAATGAATGAATACTCCTTCGCCTGTAGTAAAACCTGAACATGCGCCTCCTCCAGTGCCAACTGAGTGAGCATGCCAAAATGCTGGCCATCAGTAGCTACTCCAGTGACCACCAAACCAGCTTGCCACCATGCTTCTTGAGTGCCCACCAAGCATGCTTGCAGACATGCTGCCAGCTGGCATCACATCCAGTATCTGCCAAGCTGCCTTGCCAACATTCTGCCAATAGCAGCTTCTCCAGTGCCTGCTGAGTGGATTTCTTACCATTGCATTCCATCTGTTTTGTTCATTCCATCCATTTTGTAATTTAACCACCAAAACAAAGTAATCTCTTTGGTTATGAAGTTTATGCTGGTCCATAATCATTTCATTTGGGACACATTCAGCCTTGTAAATCTTTGAGGAACAAAAGTGAAAGTGTGTTCCAAAGACTTGGTAATCAAAAAACTGTATTTATTTAATTGTTTTAGGAACAACTGGAGTTTTCAACTAGAAAATGCAAAAACAACAAATACAAAGTCTGAACCCCAGGCTATTGCTGTTAGCCGGTAACAAAAAGTATTGCAAACAATTGAATAAATACGAAGATTGTTTGATGCACCAAGTCTTTGGGGCACATTTTCACTTTTTTTCACCATGGTTTCCTGTTCTCATGAGTGTATCTGGTTTTATGGAGACCCCATCTCTGCAAGGACAAAGACAGGATGGAGGCAGTCCAGAGGAGGGCAACTAAAATGGTGCAGGGTCTGCACCAGAAGCCATATGAAGAAAGACTAAAAGAGCTTAATATGTATACCCTTGAGGAAAGAAGGGAGAGTGGGGACACGACAGAAACTTTCAAGTACCTCAAGGGAATCAACAAAGTCCAAGAGGGTAGCATCTTTAAGAAAAAGAGATGTGCAAGAACAAGGGGGCACAATTTGAAGATAGAGAGGGGATGACTCAGGAGCAACGTGAGGAAGCATTTCTTCATGGAGAGGATGGTGGACACATGAAATGACCTTTCTGATTAGGTTGTGGGGTCAAAAACAGTGGGGGAATTTAAGAATGCATGGGACAGATATAAGGTAATTCTAGTGGGAGGTTGGAGGAAGTAGGCTGTTGGTAAAACTAGGATCTGCATCTTATCCGATTGGTAGAGGAAATGGGCAGACTGGGTGGACTAAGCGGTCCTTATCTGTCATCAAAGTCTATGTTTCTATATTAGCAACAATGCCTGTTTCTCTGTTGTTTTTCATATTTTTTGCCATTCTGTCACCAACCCATCTTCCTGCATTGATATTTTTCTCATCCCTTTCATCCTCCATTTGGGCCTGCATAAGGCCAGTATCAATCTGGGGAAGTTTGATTTTCTCTACTCATAGGTACAGGGCTTAGCACATCACAGAAATTCTCCAGCATACTATACCTGTGTCTCCAACAGCACTGATACAATCCAGGGACTGGACCCTCTGTACCCTAATTCAAAGTGATCATGTTCTATCTGCCATACATTTGACTCCCTCTTACAAATAACCAGAATGGTGCAAATGTTTCCTGGTAGCCCTGGATGTGATAGGAAGTTTATATATTTGAAAACTGGTAACCAGGAGAGGCTAACTAAGCCAAGGCTTATTTCTGGAGGAGAAAATGACCGTGACACATTAGCAGCATGGTCTTCAAAATGGGAGATGAAATTTAATGCTGAAAAATGTAAAGTGATACATCTAGATCATAGAAATAGAATATTCCAATATACATTGTACGGTAATTTGTTGGCACATATCCACAATGAGAAAGATCTGGGCATAATTATAGATGGTAACATCAACCTAGGAATTCAGAGAACTTCTGCTGAGCAAATAGAGCACTTGGTGCCATCAAAAGGCACATACGTTCTAGGGATGCATCGGTAATACGTCCCCTATATAGAGCATATGTGCGGCCTCTTTTAGACTATGCATCCCCAGTATGGTGTCCCTATAGGTGGAAAAATATTGAACTGGTTGAATGTGTTCAATGAAAAATTTCCAAAGCAATTTTCAATATTCGTGAGCTACCATATGAATCAAGACTTAAACAATTCAATTTAATGTTGCTGGAGCAGCGATGACTATGTCAGGACTTATTAACCCTGTTTCATACTATGCAAAACCCATACCTGCTAATGCATTTGAATTTTAAACAAACTACTATTAATACTAGAGGACAACCACTCCAATTAAAAGGGGAAGTCTTCAAAACTGCTAGAAGGAAGTATTATTTTACACAGTGTGTGGTTAATGTTTGGAATTTGCTACCCATTAAGGTTATCTCAAGCAAATCTAAGGATGAATTTAAGAAGAGGTTAGATAGATTTTTGTTGAATGAACCAGTATTAAGATATTACTTGTCAGTTGGAGCAACATGGGCATACCAGTCTTATTACTCCCTTACCTCCTTAGTAGGCAACAGGAAATACAAAAATAAGCAAACACAGCATTAATGAGTTGTACAAAATAAAGTGAAAACAGAGTACAATTTAACATAGTAAAACAATAAGAAAGTGGAACCAGTCTTGAGATGCACTGTTTACAAATGTGGCCAAGAAATCCTACAAATGAGGATGCATTTCTGCTAGCCTTACGTTAAAAGGCTACGGACATATTCAGATAAACAATTTGAAGTTATACTGCATTAAACAATTGAGAGAGGGGAGCTGACTTTTGGACATTTCATTCTAGATCACGAGTTCCCAGTTACCATCTACTATAAAAACTCTTCCAATCCACTCCTCAGAAAATCTCCTTCAGCTGTTCTTCTAGTCAGCAACTTTGAGAGCAACAGGCTGTAAGGTCCCCACTATTTACTGAACTTGTCTGTAGATATTTCAGGGCCTCTGGGTCTACTATAGGGGTAAGACTTTATAATACATTTATGCAACTACAATGTAAATACAGTATAATTACCTTATAATAACTGGTCAGCAATTGTTTACATTGCCTGCAGGATCCCACTGAAAATAAGATATTGCACATTCCACATGCCCAGATGGCAGAAGCTGCATGATCCAAAACAAAGTTTTGTTCAGGCGGTACTTCATGCCATCAAAACTCAAGCACTTGTGTATCTTGACCGAGGACTGCTGTTAGAGTTGCCAGTCATTGGGTGCATCCATCACCCATGTGCTATAGGACTGCTTCTTCTTTCTTTCTTTCTTTCTTTCTTTCTTTCTTTCTTTCTTTCTTTCTTTCTTTCTTTCTTTCTTTCACCAGGAAAGGCATACTGAACAGTGAATGCTCATTTCCTGGGGGAGAGGTGATGGGGATAAATAGTAAATACAAAGCAAAAGAGATATACAAATGCTAATTAAGCAATACGGCATGACAAGGTGTGTGTTATCATGTAATAACATCACTCCTGGGGTGGGTTGAAGCACGAGGCCAAGCTGAGTGTTTCCACCACCGCAGGAGTGACGTTATTACACGATAACACACACCTTAGAGTGCCTTATTGCAATTATACAATGGCTCGATGTTATACAAAACAAAAATAAAAATGCTTTTAGTAGATTTTTAGTGAGGCAGTATATCTTTGTTTCTGAAAAAAAATCCATATAATCCTCCAAAAAATCAACACAGTGATGTTATTGTGTAATATCATCACTGTCTCAGGCACACACTGACCAATCAGAGTCCAGGAAATTTTCTTGCCAATGTATAATATATGGATAAGAGATACAATCAAGCATCAGGATGACAAAGCTGAATAACAGTCATTTTTTTTTTGTACATTGTATTTGTACTCTGGGGACCAGGGCATCTCTCGGGAGTACCCTCACAGCCACTGCCTCTACTCTCATCCTGAAACCTCCATTCCACCGGGAGACATGTTGCTTAAACCCCCCCCCTTCCCAGACTCACTGACTTATCCTGCCCCCCGGATCACCTCCCAGGGGAAGGCCCACTTCACCTACCTGGCGGCCTTTCCGTAATTAGAGGAATGGTCCAGGTCCAAGTTGAGGGGCTCAGGAGAGCCAGTGGATGGCAGGTCTGGCATTGGGATGTGGATCTGGGCTTCTAGGGCCTCCATCGCCTCCCTGAGTCAGCCAGGCAGTTTCTTTGTTGTGTTTCCCCCTCGGGACATGGTGTGCAAGGAATCCTATGTGGCTTTCCACCATGTCTCTCGCCGCTGGAGTCTGCCATCGTCCCACCCCCTACAACGTTCTGTGTGCTTGTGCTGCCTCCATTTTCCACTGGAGGCCACTACAGTGCCAGGAACACCCCCCAACCCACCCTGGGAGAGGAGAGCAGTCCTCCGGATGCTCAATCCTCTCCCTCCCCTGCCGACCCCCGATGGGTCAGGTCCATTCCCGAACCCGGATCACCGGCTTGGTGTGAGATGTGGTGTCCAGTACCTAAACCCTCAGCACCACCGGGCTGGCAATAGCAGTCATTTCAACCTAACAGCAGTGTCCTTGAACTATATTAAACCATCAAATGAGTAACATAGAGTAAGTGCTGACATGAGTAACAATCAGAGAGGCAAACTAAGGAAAGTTTGGAAATTAAGTACATGTGCAGGAAGGGAAGAAATAGTCCTTTAGGAGGGAGGAGAGGAGAGGACCTTAGGGGAGGCAGCATGGTGGACGGATGTGGGGATGGAGTTCCACAATTTTGGGAAGTGGTGTGAGAATGCTACCTGATCTGCTGAGGTGGACCTGGGAGAGATTGTAAAGGAATGGTGGTCAAGGTTTCTAAGGGAGTGAGAGGAAGGAGGTTTGAGGGAAATAGAGGAGAAGAGATAAAGGGTAGAGAGTGAAACCAGAATTTAGCAAGAAAGTTTGCAGAGTGGATAAGACATCTGTCTGATAGGGAGGGAAGGGAGAGAGATTGGTATGGGGTGCAGTGATGAGTACAGGGAGGGCGTCAAGAGTGAAACAGCAGAAGGAGTGGAAGAGAGAGTTCAACCTGGTTTGGGAAAATTTGTGAGTGGCACTGTAGACTACATCCCCATAGTCAAAAATAGGTAGGATAATCTTCTGGACAAGAGCACAGTAGGCCGGCAGTGGAATACATCTACAATGTCTGTATAGGGTACCCAGTTTGGGGGTGCAGTTTTTTGTGGATGACATCTATGTGTCTAGAGAAGGTGGGGTTCCTGTCAGGCCAGACCCTGAAGTACCTACAAGAGGAGTTGTCAGTTGTCCTCAAGTAAAGTCCCATTTAGGGTATGGAAAGAGGGGAGGGAATACAGCTGACAGAGTCTCTGCTTCGTGCCAAAGGCCATGGAGACTGTCTTCTTGGCATTCAAGAATAACTGGTTTGAGTGAAACCAGAGCTGGCCCTTATCAAAGTCTTGCTCAAGTCTGGAAGTTACATCAGTAGGGGAGGGGCCAGAAGTATACAAGACAGTATTGTCTGCATACATGTTAATTGAGGTGAGAGAACAGGCAGAGGGAAGGTCGTTTATGAAGTGGGCCCAACATGGAACCCTGCAGAACTCCAGTGTTGATGGGAAGGGGAGGGAAAGTTGTTTCACTAATCTGAATGGATTGTGTTCTGCCCATGAGGTAAGAGTGGAACCAGCTGTTAGCTGCATTTGAGAGCCCCGCAGCTAAGAGTTTGACAACCAAGACCATGTCGAAAGCCTTTGCAAGGTTGACAAAGATGGCAGAGGTGATGAGACTCTGGTCCATACCCGTGAGTATGGAATCATTAGGCCTAAGGAGTGAGGAGGAGGTAATGGACTGGCATTTCCAGGAAACCAGACTAGTAAGGTGTGAAGAACGAGAAGGAGTCAAGGTAGAAGAAGTGTTGGGATAGCACCCAGCACTCCTTCAGCTTGGCAAGAATGGGAAACAAAGAGATAGGTCGGCAGTTACCCAGGGAGGAGGGGACATCACCTTTTGCAATGGGGATAACAGTGGCATGTTTCCAGCCAGATGGCATGGATGCAAGAGTGAAAGAGAGATTTAATTGAGAAGCAAGGGGGAAGTAATAGCAGGAGCAAACGGGTATAGAATCTTGGAGTCCAGACCAGAGGAGCACTTACCCTTAGAGAGGTTGAGGGTAAGAAGAGTTTTCAGGGCATCTGCTGGTAATATAGGACAGAAGGAGAAAGAGGGAGAGGAGGGGCAGGCTGAGTTAGAGGGCTCAGTGGTAGAGGGAGGTAATGAGAAAGAAGGGAGGGTAGAGAGAAGTTAAAAGGCACATGAGGTGAAATACATGTTTAATTCTGAGGCAGCAGGGAGGGGATCAGCTAGGGAGACATTGCCCACTTTGAGGACTGTCTCTTTCTTGACCATTTCTGGGAAGGTGTCTGCCAATCATGCTGGACAGTCATAAGGGACAACTCCCCATTAGATAGTTGTCTTCTTCTGCTGGGTATTCTGACCCCCCCCATTTCCAAAACACTCTCCCCTCCTTAAGTGGATAGCAACCATCAGTATGGTCACTAAGAGGCTGATCCTTTGCAAGTGGAGAACTTTGAACATCCCAGCTGTAGCAGAATTCCCCCTGAAGAAGCCTTATGGTGAAGCACTGAGCTGAATGGTGGCTGATAAGTTGAACTGGGGCAGGTTTGATGATAAATATGTTGGTAGCTGTATATATGCACTTTGTATATGCACTGCTGATTTGCACAATAAACCCTTTGTTGGTTTCTTTGAAACTTAGTGTGCTGCTGCTTGCTTTTTTGGCTACATGATCTACACCCGTTGCTCAACTTTCTTTTGTGTTTGACACCAGAGTAGCTTTTTATATTGTGTGTGGGTCTTGACCTAGACTCACATAGGTAGAGCACCCCTTTCTGTATACAGAGCGCAGGTTTGCTTTACCTTTTAGAAATATTACTTCTAGCAGTGGGACAGCTAGTGGCGCTAGAGAGACTGTCCCACAGGAATGTTGGCACACTCCATATGTATATAATGGGGGCCTACTTGACATAAGAGCTCTGCCTGACCCATGAGACCCCAGTGGATGATCAGGGTGGTGGAGCATAACCTGGGGAACTCCCCCTCTCTGCTCCTTACCTCATACATAGGGCAACCTAGTCAGAGGTGCGAGTCATGAACTTGGGTACTACCTACTAGGGCACATGGAGGCTGAGTGTAAAATATTACAAGTACTTGTGTTTCTAGCTACCCCATTCTATTGTTTAGCTCATCTGACCTTCTGTAATCCCCTATGCCAAGCTGCTCACTTGCTATGGTTTTAACACTGTATGTATTTGTATTGTTGGTAATACCATCTACGTATATCTTTGTTGACTGTGTTTTAAAACTTTAATTAAAAGAGCAACTGAAAAAAAAGATACTACATTTCAGATGGGCCATTCAGGGTAAATAAATTATAAACAATAATTGAGCAGAACATTGCCGGCAGTCACTTACCTTTTCTGGTTCCCCCAAAGACAATGGAGGCAGTGTTGTCTAGTGGTTGGAACTCTGTTGGAAACTAAGGGATCATGGGGGGGGGTGGGATTTTCAAAAAGGGTTGGATGTGGATGTAGATGCTTGCTGCGTCTGCATCTGCATCCATTTTGTTGCATCCTGACATCCTTGATATTGTTTTCAGAATTTGTGTCCATTTATGACAATAAATCACAATGGGCCTGATTCACTAACACAGATGTTGCCTACATGCCACATATCCGAGGCACGTAGGCAACTGTGTGGGTGAATGCCACACAGCGGGGGTCCCACGGACCCTCAGTGGCATTCACCAAAGGTGCATAAGTACAGAGCAAGCCGCTTATGCACCTGCCTCCTAAGCCCCTTGGGGATGTCCGTGCTGGGGGCGTGTTGGGGGTGTACCTGCACTATGCGTCATTCACTAAGCCACGTAGTGCCAGAGAGAGGGGGTGCCAGGTATGCCTGCCCAAACTTGACGTAACCCGGTGCATGTCCCCGTGAATGATGGCTGGGTGTGGCGGTATTGGGAACCTGACCAATGCATTGCCCCAGCCCACTATGCTGCAGGGGAGGGCTGGGGCAGTGACTTGGGTGACTGCCTGAAGGTGTGTCCAGAATGCTGCTGTATGCAACTTCTACCATACTCCCTGCACCCTCCTCAAGGGAGTCACTCAGGGACCTGGTATGGGCATCTTATTGGATGCTTGCTTGGGTCCGCGGCTCCGCCCCAACCACCCACATGACCATGTGCACCATGGGGGTGTGGCCGCAGACAGGCACCTCATGGGTGCTATCGGTAGTGCATACCACTTACCTTGCGCCATGTAGGTATAAAGGTGGGGTACTCGTCTCAGGCACATATTACCCACCCTTTAGTACATCAGGCCCAATCTGCGGTGAAAAATGGAGGTAATTACGTTCAATTTGGATGCAAATGCAATTGTGCCTATTTTTGGACACAGTTGTGTCAGTTTTTGGATGCAAACTTTGGATGTTATTAAACCATCTAATAGATGGTCTAACAGCTTTGGACGCATTTCTGCTTTGAAAATAGCAGCAGATGCAGCCTGGGCTTGGCGGATCTCTTTCAAAATCCCCGATCCATAATTTTAAGTACTGGTACAGCCAAATAGTGTGTGATCCTGAGCAAGTCACTTAACCTCTCAGTACTCAGTCTGCCAAGCCAGAAATGGCCAGAAGCAGGACCCAACTAGAAATAAAATACTGTATATCTCAGCTGGGCTGTCCTGCATAAATACATTTTGTAAACAATAAACAAACAAAACATTGACAGCAGATGCCAGCCTTTTCAGGTCCCCCCAAGACAGTAGAGGTAGTGTTGTTTAGTGGTTGGAACTCTGTTAGGAAACAGGAGATCGCTGGTGTAAACACTGTTACAGCCAAAGACTGTGTGATCTTGAGCGAGTGACTTAACCTCCTAGTGCTTCAGTCCATCAAGTCAGAAATGGCTAGAAGCAGGACTCAACTGGAAATGCAGTGGGGCACCTGAACAGAACCATGCTGAGTAAACACATTGTAAACATGGGCAGAAACAAGATCTCCCTGAGAACGAGATGTTGAATATAAGCTACCGTATCCTGGGTAAATGAATAGTAAACAAAGAAACAATCACTGGCAGTTGCTCCCCCTACAGACATTGTGGGGGATAATCTCTGAGGCACTCCACAGTCATGACATCAAGGGTTGTCCACACCTGATGGGTTGCTTGATGCACATGTGATTTGAAGAAAGTCCACCCCCCACCTGAGGGGGGGTCTGCTCTCCTAAAGTCAGTTCTTATGTGCATCAAAACAGGTTGCAAGCACACCCTAGAGTTCCAGTGTGTTTCTTGTAAAGAATAAATGTTTATTATAAAGAACAACTTCATTACCTAGTCTCCTACCTCAATGCATCCTCCACTCTCCTAAGGAAGCGGGATACAACTTAAAATAGCATATGTAGGTACGCCTCGGCCTCTCCTAGGTCAAAACACCATTGTCTGCTCTATAAGGATCTGGACTAGCTGCCCCCATCAGATGCTCGTGCTCTTGCTCTTGGCTCACTGACTGATAATGTCATTAGTACTGGCAACCCAGTCTCGCTGGCCTGCCTGCTAACTCTGCTGCCCTCCTCTCATGGTCTCCACTCATCTGATCAAGCACTGCTGAAAATACCAAGATGCAAAACTAACACAGGTACCCAGGCTTTCTCTCACTCGGCAGCCAAACTATGGAACTCTTTGCCTCTTGAGGTTCGCCAAGCCCCGCATCATGCCCAGTTTAAAAGGAAATATCGATCCTTCCTCCTTAGCCAGGTCTCGTACCTGTTTCAACCCCCCCGAACCTGTCTATTGGACACCCTCTCCCTCTCCTCCCAAAAAACTACTCTCTAGTCAGCCCATTTGGACAACTTAATATGCACTTATAACTTGTCTTTTGTTACCTGTTTCATAATGCTGCTCATCCTAAACTGTCAGCTGATAGAGTGAGTACTAGGCACACGATGTCTGATGTCATGCTTGCCTATCTCTGTCATATATTTGCCTACAATCTGTGAAATCTCTGTGTCAGACTCATTGTTGATTCAAATGTATGTATTTCTTCATATTTGCTCATTTGTATTTCATGTTTGATGTTTCCCTGAACTGTTAAATGTGTGTATTTGCAAAACGTATGTTTTCTTATCTTTCCCTGAATTGAAAAATGTCTGCAATTTGAGAAATGTATGTATTTCCCCATCTATTCCTGTCCACTGTAACCTTCCTGGTTGTGCCTGAAAATAGTCATGTCATGGCTATGGTGCTTACCCGGTTAACAAAAACTAAATAAATAAATTACTAAGGTAAGAAGCCATTTATTAATATCCTACAACAAAGATCAAACAAGACCACAAGAGTATGTTTCTGCAGATATGCAACTGTTTAAAATTGCAAAACTGGCAGTCTTAGAGATGTTAGCACTGTGGCTTCTACTAGCATCGGTTGTCAAGGAAAATGTTAGCTGAGAAATTGCCAGCACAGTATTCAATTTATGAACATTATCACATTGTGCAACTACAGAGATTATTAGCTACCTGAACACCCCTGCTAGCGGTGCCAGGAACTAAAATAATGTCTGACCAACATAATTGAACACAGAATCTATGCAGAGATTTACATGAGGTAATATAATAAATAATCAACCTGGTTCTTGAGTTGTATTAATCACCAGCAAGAATCTGGTGACCCTGCTAGCCTCACTAACATGTAAAAAGGTACTCTCAAACTCACCCAGAAAAGCTTCCTTGCACTGGAAAATGATTAAAATGTGTGAGCTGGATTCAGACATTACTGGAGTTCAGTGGCACTAAATCAAAGCACCCGCAACCACTTTGTACTATTTTCTGCACAATAACAGTCCCACAGAGAAAAGGAAGTTCTGTGGACCAAAATGGAGCCACCCAAATGTTTCTTTATGGCCCCAGTTCCTCAAACAACTGCTAGTATCATGACCATCCCCCTACTTCTTTCTACTGTACAAATCTCCTGATACATGAGAGCTGCAAGCTGACTGGCTCTCAGCTCTCATGAGATTTCAGCCACCATCTCAGATGAGGATAAACAAACAAGATTTGACTAAATCCAACATATCTTGCAGTGGAGAATGGAGCTAGCAATTGCTACAGCTTCTCAAGGCAAAGTCCCCTAACTTACTGACCATGAGAGAGAACTGAAGAAACATGTTTTATAGAACAAAAAATGCTTCTGCCCCAAACTGTGTCCTATTACAATAGCAGCCAGCAATGCAGATGATCCCTCACTCAGTTTGCCACAGCCAAGGCAAGGGTTAGCTAAAGCAGCCTACCCCCCTTAAAGGCACATGCCTACTTTATCCCAGAGATAACCAAGGCATACAAAAAGGGCCAAAAATGATACACAGCACTGTATTATATTGGGCGAACATATAAGGAGGTTTGATTAAAATAACTATTTGGGAAATAGTGAACTTTAATAGTAATTTCTTTCACTAATATTCAGTTGCTTTTTCTCTCTTAAAGGCACAATCACATATTAATTAAGGAGTTGCTACTATGTACTGTGTGTGACAAAAGTAATGCATACCAATGTGAATGCATGACTTTGTCCTATTAATTTAATAAAAAAGGTCTGGAACAAGATAATTTATCACATTTTTGAAATTTAAAGGAGGCTAAATTTAAAGGATGCTAACAGAGCCATGTATTGTTTGATATCTGTCACAGATGACAAAACAGATTCCACAGCCACAGTTACTTGGAAACCCCTACCAGTGGTCCCAGAAGCTCAGTACATCAGGGCCTACTACATAATTAAAGGCTCTCATTCCTTACTTGGGCATATTATCTGAGTTCCCCTACATGCTGTTCAGAACAAGCTTACCACCTTACTAAGATGCCTGATGACCTGGAGCCCTGCCAGTGGCTCCAGAGTCTATACAATGTTAAATGAGCAAGTGGCCACTTTAGAATGTCTGGAGTACCCTGCTAGCATCCCAGACTTCTAAAATACTAACTAATGTGCCACAGTTCCTTATTACAAGCATAGTAGCACCTGAAGTGCTCACTCAAGACATCACTACAGAACAGTCTCTGAAACAATTTCTCAGTCCCTCTGTGCCTCACCTCAAAATGACATGTTCTCTAGACCTTTTTCATGGCACATTATGTCTTTTAAACTCACCACCTTCTTCTATCAAAAGGTAGAAAAAACTCCTCTATCATCTACCTGACCAAAACACCATAAACAAGTAGGTTTCATGAGGAGAAGGAGCACTGAGAAACTAACCTAACTTGCCTATCCAGATTGGCAGCCGCAAGAAAGGATATCGCAAGACTTGCTGTTGTGATCTTGGAAAAGCTCTCCACTCACCCTTTACCCATGTGGGATTAAGGGTGTAGGTGGTTGCCAGACAGGAGATTGACGGAGAGTCGCTGCTGCCATCTTGTGGACAGTGTAATTATGCTCATAAACATTCAACAAGCACAGAGCATATTTGTTAAAAGCACCAATCGATCTGCAACAGCAGACCACAATGTGAATAATTAAATGTAAGGGCAGTGATTTGAAAATCAATTAACAATGGTGAAAATACATTGGGGGCAGTGCCATTACCACAGCTGTGGGCAAGGCAGCATAACACTGAGCCCCTCACTCACTCTAATCATATTTAAAGGGACAGTGCAGACTTTAATGCACAGGCTCAGCAATAGCCTGCACAGGGCAGGACATTATTGATTACTGTGCAGGGGAAGAATCAAAAAAAGGAAAAAAAAACACACCCTCTCATTGTACTTTCTCAGCTTACTGCAGGGCCAAAACAAAGAGCCACAGCTGAACCAAAGTTGCAGCATACCCTACATCTCCAGCATATTTAACCAAATCTAGAGGCAAAGGTAAGACTCATAATATTTCAGTACAAGCCATACATACAAAAATTATAGGACAATTGCCACTAAATACAGGATGCTATCAAAATCTAGCATTCTGCTTATCAGTTTGTGCTTATACCACTAGAATATACCGGGCAAAAAGTACAGAAAACGAATGCATGATGTATAGCTTTTGAATATCACAACATCAGTTTACAAGGCTTTTAAGTAGAACAGTGCAAGTTACAAGTAAGGAGACTGACCACCTGGAAGCCCCTCCTAGCAGTTCCAGGAGCAAACTACCATAAAGTATACATTGGCCCTTATAATGTAAGGAAAATGACTACCTGGATACCCCTGCTAGCGGTTCCAGGAGCAAATGTCCATAAAGTATCCACTGGACCTTATAATGTAAGGAGATTTGACCACCTGGATACCCCTGTTAGCTGTTCCAGGAGCAAACGTCCATAAAGTATTCACTGGGCCTTATAATATAAGGAGATTTGACACCCTGGATACCTCTGCTAGTGGTTCCAGGTGCAAACATCCATAAAGTATCCACTGGGCCTTATAATGTAAGGAGATTTGAGTACCTGGATACCCCTGCTAGTGGTCCCAGGAGCAAACGTCCATAAAGTATCCACTGGGCCTTATAATGTAAGGAGACTGACTACCTGGATACTCCTGCTAGTGGTTACAGGAGCAAATGCTTCCAAAAAAAAAGGCTCATCAAATTACCCATACAATGAGAGCAAGGCAAATATCAACCTGGCACCCCTTAGAGCAGTGTCTCAGTGCAGGACAGTGGCCCTACTTCCATTCCAGGTATCCCAGTCTCTGTAGCATGTCACCATTCAGACAGTCTCTAGCTCCATGGTGGAACCTGACTGAAACGTGGCTTTCCATGACCTTAACCCTACTGGTGTACCCCATACAGGGTATTTAAGGCTGCAGACCAACATGGAGCTGATCAAAATGTTTTTTTATGGCCCCCAGGTCCATAGAAATGCCCAAACGACTCGCTCCTCTTCCCCTCATCTCTTCCATTCTGAGATCTCGCTCAGCATGGGAGCAGCCCTTTGATTGACTCCCAATGCTCACGACACCTCAGCTGTCATCTTTCTGAGGGACAAAACAGTGGGATCTCACCATCATGGAGATCCCATGATAACTACCACCTATGCCCTCAGCACACTGAAATACAGCAACATTTCAACTCCACCAAGTGCAAACAGGAGATAGACTGTTCGGTTAAGGTCTAGAAAGATATCTCAAGGGAAAACAGGATAAAATACCAAAGACCAGTCAAACAGATCCACTTATCTGCCAGCTAGACAAACATACCTTTCTCATTGCTTTCGAGACAAGACGGGCAATTACAACTACAGGCTACACTACTACAGGCAGCCAGACCCACAAAAAACATTGCATCAGATATCGAGCTTGAAGGGTTCCCCAGCAAGGTAGAAGAAACTACTGCCCCTGCAGTACCCAGTTGAAACAACAACTACTATTGCTACAAGCAATACCAAAACATTCCAGTCGGTGACCAACTACTACTCTTCATGCAAGCATGGGAGCAAACCACACAAGACAGGTGGGTCCTACAAGTAATAAGACTGGGATATATGATACAACTTTCTCGCATACCAACAAAGAATGTTCTAGTCCTATTCCCTGTGCTGAAAAACACGTTACCCCACCACAAGTACAAACAGTACTGGCAGACTTACTGCACAACAACACCATAGACAGGGTGACACATTACAAAACAGGGAAAAGGAGGATACTTCATATTTGACAAGGTACCCAAAAAGGGACCAGAGGGCTATGCCCAGTTCTGGACCTTAACAATTCTGTACAATTCAAAATCTAAAAATGGAAACAATTGGGTCCACCCTCACGGTTATAAGCTCAGGAGATTACCTAACTTCACTACATTTGTAGGACATGTTCATCACACTACAAATTCAGTCGATTTCACATATTGGGAAAACGATACCAATACAAGTGTTACCATTCAACCTACCATCAACCCCAAGCGTGTTCATGATGGTAAAATAGTTAAGGGCATACAAGTAATACCCTATTGAACAACTGGCTGATCAAGACCAGAACAGTACAACAGTCCATTCGAGAACAAATGCAGTAGTACACTGCCTACAAAATCACAGCCATATAATAACCTATCAGAAAGCTACCCATCATCCCCAGCCAGTCTATAGATAGTCTAGGTTCACTGATCGACACAAATCCGGGTCTCGGCAACCCAGTAAATGCCCAAGTCCACTCAATTATAGCACAGACTACACAATTACAGAAACACAGAAATCCAGAACTTCAAGCAGTTTCACAAGTACTGGGAGTAATGTCATTATTGATAGACATAGTGCCATGGGCCAAGTGCAACATGAGACCTCTCATGCCATTCTTGAGCAAACAGGGCCCAGCACAGTACATAGGCTTGGCATAGACATTAACACTTTCACCCTCCCTGATGGCACTAGCATCTGCCAGACATGAAGGAGAACTACAGGCACACTCATGCAGACCCATGCAGACTGTGTAGCCTAGTGGTTAAAGCACTAAGCTGTAAACTGAAATTCTCTTTACCTTTCCTAACATTCTACGCTGACAGAATATCCCTTAGACCTATAATGTCATTCTGGCCAATAGTATTATTGACAGTCCACATCAACCAAACTATTGAAATATCTGCAGAACACCCTCAGGGGGAAATACAAAACAAACCTCAGCTTAAAATGCTGGGTATGAAAAGGATACTTAGCACATACCTATCAAGGACAGAGGAAATATACAAAACAGACTGTTCATAATGCTGCATGGAAAAGGAAAACCAGCTACAAAATCATTGATTGCCATGTACCTGAAAACAGCAATCACGGAACCATACAGAGTGAATAACTCAACTGCACCAAGAGATCTGAAGGCTCACTCTACCAGAGCAATCGCAACTTCCTGGGCAGAGAAAAATGGGAATACTGCAGAGGAAATCTTTAGCAGCATGTAAGGACTAGGTACAAGACAACACGTCTGACCCACCCTAGCAGAGGATTACTGCTTTTAATGACCCATGATGTCATGACTGTGGAGTGCCTCAGAGATTATCCCCCACAATGGTAGTTTACTCACTTGGTAAAGGTGATTGTGGGGGAATACATCTCTGAGGCACTCCACATCCTGCCCAACAGACGTGTGAAAGACTCAACAAGTGTTCATACATTGTATGAATGTATGATACTCGCTATTACAAATTAGCAGGTTTGGACATCACCGACGTCTATATGTATAGTGTAATAACAAACTAAAGTTACAGAACAATTTTCTACCACTAAGTGGTCACTACATATCTACACTCATTAACAGCAAAAGGTATTAACAGATTATTGTTACAGATATAGCTTTGGAATACATTGAACTGACCTTAGGAGAGCAGACCCCCCCTCTCAGGTGGGGAATGGACTTTCTTCAAGTCACATGTGCATCAAGCAATCTATCAGGTGTACACAACCCATGATGTCATGACTGTGGAATGCCTCAGAGATGTATTCCTCCACAATCACCTTTACCAGGTGAGTAAACTACCAGTGTGTTCTAGTGGTATGAGAACCGTTACAGCATACCGAACAATAACCTATTTTTACATGTGATATGGGGACCTGGAAATCATAGATTCAAGCCCTACTGCAGCAACGTATTTACTGTGTGACCATGAACAAGTCATGTAACCTCTCAGTGTGTTCCAGTCTATGCAGCTGCTGAAATTGATAGAAGCAGGACCCCTCCTAAAAATGAGATGTTGCATCTCAACTGGGCTATCCTAGGGAAATAAATTTAAGAATAAAAAAAAAAAACTAAAAAAACATTGTCACCAATTGCGTGCCTCTCCTCCTCCCCTTGCAAAGAGTGCTGTCTGATGATTAGAGCACTGTTGAGAAGTGGGAGTTGCATGTTTGACCCCTATTAGCACCAAAAAGTCAATGGGTGATCTACTAATGTATCACGTTTCAGTACTGCAGTAAAACCCCACCTCCTGATGAAGGACCACCCAGATCTGAAACACTGAGGTACAGTACCTGCCACTGTAGCTATTGGCTAGCTTGCTTTGTTTTAATTGCAGAAATAAACTGCATTTTTTGTATTATTTGTGCTTGTACTACTGTACTTCATTTATTACCACATCCCAATAGAATGCAGACATGTTTTGTAATGTCCCTACTTATGCAGGCCCTGCTTGGAATCAGGTTGGTTTGTTGCTACTGCACCGATACCTGCCAACCCTTGCTACAAGCTGCACTGGTCTGCATGCCCCTCCCCCTAGCTTGTAATCTACCAAGCCAGCTTTACTGTAGCTGCCATACCCTGCTGGCCTGCCATGTTGCTTATCTGCCTGCCTGCCTGTTTGCCTGTCTACACTGCTTGCCCTAGAGCAAGTTTCAGTCTGACGCTGCATGTTGCGCTCACACTGCTCAACAGGACCCAGTCACCTGCCAACCACCAAGGCACCCCTTCCTGCTCCATGCACTGCATTACTGTTTGTTAACATGTATGTCTTTACCTCACTAACAAACCCTACTTATTGCACTAGTAAACATGCAGGCAAACAGTAATTCATTGACTAGTATGTCTTATAATATGTCTAAACTTCCCCCACTGTTTATTGCTAAGAATTTTACACCCTGTGCAATCTGTGTGTGGATTCTGCTGCTTCTTGATCTACTGTTTTGCACATCTGCATACGTGCATTGTGTACTATTGTTTTATTAGTGCTTATTTTGGCTAATTACTTGGAGATCTGCTCAAGCATGTACATTGTTTATTACATGTCTATTTTGCACATTTCTATTTTACTACATTGGTTTGTATGGCTTGTTCCTCCCCTGTACCCTTTCTCCCCTTACAGAAATACAAGTGCACAGCATGCATGCTGTATGCTTATTAAGCATGCGGCATGCATGTTGCACGAATGCTGTGCACTTGTATTTCTGTAAGAATTGCAGGTCTGAAAATGAGCCATTTCTTAGCTTGGCATGTCTTCCTGGTTAAAATACAGAAATACAAGTGTGCAGCATGCATGTGTGGCATGCATGCTGCACACATGCTGTGCACTTGTATTTCTGTAACAGATATCAGTAAATAGCTTACTAAATGAATGATTGAATAAAATAAGCAGGGGTAGCACTTCCAGCTGATATGCTTGGATGTGTCTAAATTTCATTTTCAGGTTTTCCATAGTCACTGCAGTGCAGCAGCAGGGGCAGAGAAGATGCCCCCTAAGTCCCCTCCAGCATCACAACAGTATGCTATAATGCTGCACACCCAGGAAGCAGCGTAGGTTGATGGTACAGCACTAGTATGCAGAAACAGGCTAAATAATGTAGTGGCCTACGTGAAATACAGCATATACTATATTTCAGTATACAGCAGGATACTTCTCATCTACCGTCCACCAGGAGATGGGAAAGTTTTCCCTGCAGGAAGTCACGGACTTCATTGTCGACAAGGTTTTGGGATCACCCAGATGGTTAATTCTGTGTGGTTTTAATACCTGGGTTGACGATGAACGCTTGCATTTTGGACAGGACTTCCTCCAGCTAATGATCCCATTGGGTCTTACACAGGTTATTACCTCTGTGACCCATAACTGTGGTCACTCTTTGGACTTGGTGTTCCTCATGGGGATGCAGATCTCTGATGTGGTGGTGGAGCCAGTCAGTTGGTCTGACCATCATACCATAGGGTTCAGTTTTGTGGCTCCCCCTGATGGGCCTGCCTCCATGGAGATGGTCCAGTACCGCCCCTTTGAGAGGTGTGATGCCAGATGGTCTAATGGTGGTGCTGGACCTACTGGGCATATTGAGTGATTGCATGGATCCAGGGAATCTAGTTCTAGCCTATAATAAGGCAGTGATGGAGGCCCTGGATTCCATAGCTCCTGTTCGGGTTCATCCCCTCACTCTTCGCCCAAGGATCCCTTGGTTTGATGGGATTTTGAAGGAAATTAGGAGAGTGGGACAAAGGCTAGAGAGGTGCTGGTGGAAATTGGGCCTGGATGGTGACAGACTTAGGTTGATGGACCATTATATTGCCTATCAATTGGCAATCACCCATAAGAAGGCAGAGTTCCTGTCCAGGGTGCTTGCCGCTGTGCAGAACCAACCAACTCAGCTCTTCTGGACTGTTGACAGACTGTGCAATCAAATCTGTCTTCAGCCTGGTAGAGCTTTTTCACGGGAGAGGTGTGATGAGTTTGCTCGATTCTTCGCAGATAAGGTTGCCACCATCATGTCCGGGATCTGTTTGCCCCCTTCTATTGGGTATAGCAGAGGTCAGCAGGGGGTTGCGGACACCCAGCTTGCTTGGTCTGACTTCAGCCAGCTGGAACTCATGGACATCATAAGGATTGTCCAGACTTTGCAGCCAACCTGCCACCTGGGCCCAACACGCCTTCTTGTAGGGTACATTGTTGAGATCGGCCCTGTCCTAGCTGAGATATTCTGGAGTTCATTGGAGATGGGGGTCTTTCCTGACCCCCTAAAGAAGGAATTGTATGACCACTCCTTAAGAAATCCTCCCTTGACCCGGACTGTCTGGGCTAACTACAGACCTTTCTCTAACCTGCCCTATTTGGGTAAGATTATTGAGAAAGTGGTTGCACTGCACCTGGATGATAATTTATCCACCCACGATGTCTATGATTCCCTCCAGTCGGGGTTTAGGAAGAGACATAGTATCGAGACTGCCCTTGTCTGGGTGCTAAATGATCTCCTGATAGCGAGAGATTGGAGGACTCATTCCACCTTGGTCCTCCTTAATCTCTTTGCAGCATTTGACACTGTGGACCATGGTGTGCTATTGGAGCACCTGTGGTTCATCTGTGGACTGTCTGGTATGGGCCTCATATGGTTTCAATCATTCCTCGAGGGTAGGACTCAGAGAGTGGTGTCGGATTTATTCACATTCCCTCTCCCCTTATCCTGCGTGGTACCGCAGGGCTCCATGTTGTCACCCATGTTGTTCACAGTGTACATGCTGCCATTGGGAAATATCATTAGGCGGTACGGGCTCAGTTTTCACTGCTATGCAGATGATACTCCGCTGTACATTTCCTTTGTGCCTGGACAAGATGGCTTTCTCTCAGCTTTTAACAACTGTCTTTCTGAGATCCAGGACTGGATGCGTACTAGCTGGCTGCGGTTGAACCCGGCTAAGACTGAGGTGTTGGTTGTGGACCCAGGTCATTGGGAGGTGGGTTTGTTGGCAGAGCAGACTTCTGGACATTGGCTCAGGGGTGTTCAGCCGACTACCTCAGACAGGTGCGGAACCTGGGCGTTATTTTTGACAGTGGCCTGACCCTTCGATCTCAGGTGTCGGCCGTTGTTAAGACCTCAGTTTTTCATCCAAGGAATATCATCCGGGTGAAGTATCTGGTTCCTCCTGTTGTTCTTCCAATGTTGGTCCATGCCTTCGTGACCTCCCGCCTTGACTACCGCAATGCCCTTTACCTAGGGCAACTGGGGGTTGATATTCCCTGCCTGCAGCTAGTGCAGAATGTGGCGGCCAGGCTGTTGACTGGTACTTCTAGGACCAGTCATATTATGCCTGTGCTGCACAGACTGCACTGGCTGCCAGTACAGTGGCAGATCACCTTCAAGGTTGGGTTACTGATCTATAAGGCCCTACATGAACAGGGACTCTGTTACCTGCATGATCTCTTCCGTCCTTACTGCCCCCTCCACTGACTCAGCTCCACCAATGAGGGATTGCTGGAGATTCTCAGGGTGTGTTTAAAGACATCTGGGGCTCGGTCTTTTGCTTTTGTAGCTCCTACCCTGTGGAATTCTCTACCTCGTTGGGTTCGAGAGTGCCTGATCATCCAAAGCTTCAAAACAGCACTAAAGACTTATTTATTTAGCCAGGTGTTCCCAGATTCTGTTGCATGATTTTTTATTGCATGTCTTCAGTTTATTATTTATTTATATTGAACTGGATATTGCTTTTAAAAAAGGAATTTTTTTCATTTTTGTGGTTTTATGTGCAAGCGCTTTGGTTTCAGAAAAGTGCTTTTTATAAATAAAGAATGATTTGATTTGATATGATCTGAAAAATGAGGCTAGAAAGACAAGTAAAGTAGCTTTACATAAGAATGTTCAATATATGTAGAGGGTTTCCCAGAATACTGTAAGTACATAATAACCTGTACTGTAGCTAGTCTCACATGCCATAAAAGGCAATCTTTTGACAGGCAGCCTTGGAGTTACATAAAAACGTAGAAAATACTGCTGGCAAAAGTAGGCAATAAGTCAATGCTTCTCTTACATTCATATACTGATATAATCTTTGCTTAAATGTATTTCTGTTTTTACTTTGTGCTACTTCCACTACAAGGCTATTCCACTGAGAGATGACCCTTTGAGTAAACCAATATTTTCTCTGCTCAGTCTTGAAATGTTCTCCATGTAGTTGATAATTATGACCCTACATATGTTCTTTAATACTCCATCTTTTTGATTTGAGATGTTCAAATAATTGAGAGTTCCTATTTGCTCGGAATGTTAAAATCATATCACCCCGTAACCTCCATCTCTCCAGTGAGTATAACTCAATTCACACATTCTCTCTTCTAAAGGTTTGTTCTCCATTCCCCTGTTAGATTTGGTAAATCTTCACTACACACACTCAGGTCTCACCAGATCCCTCCTATGATTGAACCACGTACATAATACTCAAGAAGGGGTCTCACCAAAATATACAACAAGGGTTGGTTCATTGGTGCAGTGACATTGCATTGGCAGTACATTGGCCGCTGTCTGGGAGACTGGGATTTGTGTACAGTCCCCAGAATCCCACATTGTTGGCACAGCATGTCAAGCAGGTGAGAGGCTGTTGGTCATCACCACCTCCCATTTGTTAACCAAGGAGTGTTTACAGACACACAAGTATGTGCACTAACGTGGTGTGATGGGTGCTGCCGCTAAAAAGGCTGCAGGATCCAAGTCACCACAAAGAAAAGTAGCGCATACTCAAAGAACAAGAAACAGTATCAAAGTTTATTGAGACAAATTAGAGACAAAACTGCAGTACTTCGAGGTGCTCTGCCTCTTCATCATGTGAAGGTCCCGCTGAAGAAGAGACAGAGTCCTTCAAAGTGCTGGGGTCTTGACTGTAACTTGTCTCAAATTGTGTTCCTGTTTTTTTGTTTTTTTTTGCACTTCAAGTGTCCAGTGCTTTTCTCTGTGGAGACCAAGGAGTGTTGCTGGCATTGGCAATGAAGGCAACTGCTTACCTTGCTGACCTGATGAAAGATGCAACAATGGTGGCCCCATGCATTGTGGATAGAAGAGGACGGCTAATGGAGTACACACCTCTCTCTAATGATAATGCCCATAACACTTAAAGATAGCAGTTCCCATGCAACAATGGCTTCAGGCATCTGACATAATATTGAATGCTGTCGCTGCCTGCATGGTAGGAGAAAAATGCGATGGACTCACTGTATGGTCCTTTTTCATCTTTACTGCTGTGTGGAATTTCCAAATTATGACAGACTGGAATTCTATGGATTTTCTGAAAATTCCGACTAATTCCATGGAATTCCATTGGAAATGGAATTCTGAAATTCTGTGAGCGGAACTGAAATCGTGGATTAGTAATTCACAGTTTCCATAAACTGCAGATTAGGTTTCCGTAAACTGCAGAAAATGAGTCAGAGTGTGAAATCAATGGAAAATGAATCCATGGTTTAAATTAAAAATATTTTGGAATTCCAGGGAATTTTTTTTTTTAATTCCAAAATGCATTTTGGAAGTAGAATTGCAATTCAGCCTGAATTCTGTCGGTAAAATTCCACATTCCGCACATCTGTATATGTCTTGTATTTCCTATGTAAATAGGAAAACTATTTTCTTAAAGGAACCATAGTCAAGAATCTGAATAGTACATGCACAACAAAAGTAACTGGTGTACTTGCTGGAGTTAATGTAGTTGGTTGATAATCATCTACTAATCAAAAGGGGATAGAGGCAACTATCTATCTATCTATCTATCTATCTATCTATCTATCTATCTATCTATCTATCTATCTATCTGTAACCCCCTTGTCACCCGGGGTTACTAGATTCCCACTTAGAACTAGTGGCAGGCAGGGAAAGGCAGCTTATGAGACACCAGTTAAATGGGTTTCACACTGTCTCACTCTGTCCTCAGTCTCAGCTGAGCTGGAGGGATGACATCACAATAGAATTCTCGCAGCAGCATAAGCCACACTGGAATGCTACAGCAGGGAGTTAGGTTAGAATGTTGAAGATTTTAAAGTTAGTCTTCATCCAGACTCCAGAGAAGGAGGAGGTGTACTGCAGTTGGCAGCCCCTCAGAACCAAGCTCTGTCATAGAGCTACACCAGAAAGTGGGTAGAGTGTTCTCATCCTAGAGAAGAACACAGAAGAGACTGAAAGAAGTGGTAGAGACTGCTCCCCGTGTTGTTCCAGTGCCCCATCCCCGGAGGGATGGGGGGGAACCAGCATTTCAGGGGCAATCCCCTGGTCCTGCTTGGAAAAGGGAAAAAGCTGCCTGACAGAATAAATTGTACTGAGGTACCAGAGAATCTGTGTTTTGTGGGAAGAAGCCCTGGGGCACCTGCATACCATGGTGAGTCTGCTTTGAAATAGAGCCCATGTTTCACCAAGACAGAGTTGTGTAAAAATAATTGCCTACTGTGGGGTCAGGAGAAGACTAGCCAAGTACAGTGCTTTTAACTTTGTGTATGGCTTGCAAGTATCTGAGACAGTGGGGGTCTAAGGAATGGCCATAGCCACTAACAGAACTGTTTGAGTCAGGACACCACCTACATACAGAGTAGAATGTTAAATGTGTCATACATTTCGAGACAGCATCTACAACCAGTAGTTTCAAAGAAAGGTGTTGTTCCAAATAAATGGCCGGGTATGGATTTGGGAACAAGATGTGGGAGATCTCCATCTGGAGTAACCAGGTTTACCTCCACGGATTCACTTTGGGCACCTATAGCTTTCTCCCAGGCACTTGGCCAGTGTCTGCAGAAAGTACCCAGAAGTGGAATTAAGGATGTTTTCCCTTTAGAGCTAGAAAGTGCTTATGGGTGGTTGAGGGAGCCACCATCAAACTCCATGCTTTATGGAAAAGTGTCCAAGGACTGGCCATGTCAAGGAATCCAAGCAGAAGAAATACCAGTTTGGGCCGTGTGAGCCCTGTTGTGTTCAGAACCTGAGGGTATTGTGTAGTAATGAAGATGTGCTCTGACCTCTGTGAATCTGCATTTCCAGTGAGTGAAGCCCTGTGGAGGTCCATCTTGCTTTGTTATTCTGGTGTTAAAGTGAATAAAAGCCACACTCTAGAATCCCATTCCTGGTTTGGACATTCTCAGTTATTGCTTCTTGTAATTGGTGTTATTTGGGTGCCCCTGACCAGAAGTACAAACCTAGCCATGATGCTGAGCAAATGTTTTCTCCCCGAACCTAGGCTAGCCCGAGTAGTGCTTACAAAATAGAGGCACTGTGCTAGATGGCTTACAAAATGGAGGCACCGCTGAGGATTTGTTTTGAATTTTAGGGAGAAAAACAAGAAAGATTTGCTGAGATTATGGCTAGCATTTTGGCCATCTGACAGTAGGTAACCCAAAAAGTCGGAGGCATTGCCACCTAAATGTGCCGCTGTGTGCTGCTGTTCATGTGCTGCTGTAATTGTGCCACCTGTTTACCAAGGAGCAGTAAAGCCAGATTGAGTATGCCCCTTGTCCTGCATCAAAAATATGTTTGCCAGCTTTTAAAGTTTATGAGTGACAAGAAAAAGTGTGGAAAACTGTGGGAAACAAAGAGAGATTTGTGCCCTAGATGTTGGAAGTGCGTGTTGTATAGACAGACAGAGTTGTTGAGTGAAATGGCATGAAAAATGGTCAAAATGGTGCTCTCACTGAGGAGTCACAGTTGGGGAAAAAAAGTGTGGTTTGCAGTTTAAATTTTGCCTGCTCGACGATCGCCATGGAGGAGAAGAGCACGAGGAGAGAGGCTCATTTGCATAGCGTCGAATGATTGGTGAGACAGCAGTCAGTCCCGCCCCCAAGCCAGCTCTAGAGTGACTGCACAGTGTTCAAGAGGAAGACAGAGTAGTGTGTGAACTAGCTTGCCAGGAGGAGCATCGCAGTGACTGAAAACATTGTAAAAGTAATAAAATCAGACTTTTCCATTTAAAATTGCGCTCAACCCGCATTTCGATTGTCTGGGAAGAAAGCGAGGTGTTCGGAGGGACAACTGGCAGGACTGCCAGCCCACTTTAATCCAGAGGCCTCCAAGACCGTCTGTAGGCTGAATTTTCCATTGCAATAGCAAGTTACTGACTAATCATGGCTTCGGGATCAGCCCGTTACCCAGATCATGCCCGGGCTATGATGGTAGAAGAACTTAACAGATTGAAAGACATTGAGAGATGTTACTATGGGGGGGAAGTTTGCCTCCTCATGTGGTGATTCCTGGATATCCAGTTAGAGTGTGCATAATGTGCTCAAAGGCTGGAAGGGACATCTCCATGGTTCCTCATTGTTCTGGGTACCTAGAGAGACATGGCCTAACGAAAGCACCCAAGATTCATTTGGCTCCCACGTGGACAAACCTTCAAGAATCTGCAGTTGGCAGCACACAGCACCAGGTGGAGCCTGTTGGGGGAAGTGTGGCACAAAGGAAGAGGGTGTAGATCTACAGGCAGAGCAAAGTGCTGATGTATCCAAGTCCAGGTCATAGAAAGACAGTGCAGAGGGAGCATCAGCAGATCCATGGAGAGAGGGGCTGTGCCCTAGTCTCATTGGAGCAGATGAGATGAGAGAGTCTCTTGAATGGGAGGTGTCAACCTCTGTGCCCAGCGAAGAGTGGATAGTCTCAGGAGTGAGGATGACTGCTCACTCCTGGGCTCAGATCCTCAGTGAGGAAGAGGATGAGGGGGAACCTATGTGACCTTATGAAGAAGGTGCAGGTTCACAGCCTCGGGCTCTTGCCTCGGAGGAGCAAACAGAAGGAGAGATTGGTGACTCCACAGCCCTGTCCCCACAGGGGGGAGTCAAAAATCCATTTTACATTGCATTGAGTATGTGTAGCTGCCAGAACCAGGACTGGCCGCCCCTAAGTCAGGCCAGAGGTCTAAAGTTGATCAAGTGTAGTAAACAGGAAAGACTGGTTCATAGGAAGGTGAATGAGATCTGTGGGGTATCCTTTCCTACCTTTCCTTGGAGAGTCTGGGAGGGGATAGAGAGAAACAGGAAATCCTGGATAGTGGAAGAGGCAACAAAACATGTGCATCCAGGTGTAAGTCAGTATGTCCGAGACAGAGTGTTCAAAGAAAAATTCAAACAGTGGAAAGTGGGCAGAACACTATTCATATACACTGTTTGGATCATGGATGGAGAGGGCCATGAAACCTTGTACAATGTGAATTATGAGCACCCAGATGGGGTAATAATTCTTGCACCTGAACCACTGTGGTACTTTCACCAATGCAACCAGCTTCCTACGAATGTGCCCATGCTTACTAAGTGGAAAGCAGAGCAGTGGTAGCCAGTGCTGTCATCCAGCCATTGCCACACCTATGTTGTTCCACCAGACTGGCATTCCAGGAACCAGGTGCCCCAGATTCGTCAGCCTTACAGTGTACTGGCTTTCCAGATTCCATCGCCTGGCCTTCCAGATGACTTCATATCCAGAGAGGACACCAGCCCAGCTGTATCCTGATTCATTGCCTGGGACTTTGGATGACTTCAGACTAGCTGTTTCCTTTCCTGTTCCAAGGTTCCATCTCCTAGCTGACATCATCCCAGCAGTTTCCAGATGTGCCATCCTGTCATTTTCCGGAAGATGTCCACCCAGCTGTATCCGAAGAATGCTGACAGGGAGAGTCTTTGGCTGGAAATCCAGGTACCATATTGATTTCGTTCTTCAAGGGACTGATAAGTTCAGACTTTCTTATTTTAATGACATTGCAGTACACACCCTACATCTAACAGACTTCAGACTGTTTGAACTGTCCTCAAAGACTCTCCCCTTCGGGATTACAGTCCTACCAGAACTGTGCTTCACCAGGCTCCGGCCCAGGAGAGACTCTTTTTTTGGACTTGCCTTCAGGCACTGTTGTCACTAGATGGGACTTTCAGGATACTCCATGCCCAAAAATGTGTATTGTAAATAACGTAGTTGTTTTTCTACTGTTTATACTGTTTTTCTACTTTTCTAAAAAAAATATGTAACCCCTAGGTGGTGCTATCCCAAGGGCTACTACCCCTGCCTGATTTGCCACTAACAGGTTGAGGGGCGTGGATCCGATGGTGGGTGCCTCCACCCAGAGGTCAGGGTTAAGACAGTCTAATATGACTTGGTCACAGCCCTCTGGGTCACTGCAACCCCCCTTTCTTCCCACTAGTGGCCCACACAAATCAATCACAGTACCCTTGCAATATACACTTACCCCCAGGACTGGTTCAGTCAGCTGGACTCTGGGGACCCCCTGTAAAACAAGATGATACAGTGCAAAAAACAGTACAATACTGTAACATAAACGAATACCTCAGGCAGTGTAACTTTGCTGAAACAAACAGATCTAATTTATTTTGGGGGAATAACAAGGACTGGGGGAAATCAGGTTAATTAGCTTACCACTCTAATATATATATATATATCTATATATATATATCTATATCTATACATATATATATATATATATATATATATATATATATATATATATATATATATGTATATGTATATATATATCTATCTATACTAGGGCACTGTGCACAGGCCTAACCTATAAGTCACTGTCTCTGGGTACCCAGGCGATAGAAGGCTAGCCTATTTGGTGCAGCTGCCCTGTGATGAAAAAACACTTGCACAATACTCAATTATAATCCAGAGCTGGATGGCTCAGTTCATGAAGAAACACTTGCAATTCGATAAACAGATGGCAGGGAGCTACCCTGCTTTGTACTTACAAACTCAATGCTGGGAACTGGATGGCAGGCAGATTGTCCTGGATTGCCAGGAGGAGCAGACCATGTGGGCAAGGTCCTTGTGACTGGACCCCACTGCAGTTTGGAGCAAATGGATATAGTCTGGATTAAGCTGGAGTTTACTTCCAGCTTCATGCATTCAATTCACTGTACAGGGGATTTGAAACGCGATTCCCCACAAGCACTACACACATTTATATGTAAAAGGAAAGTACTATACCAGGCAGGCTGCTTCTCTATCCTGATCACAATTACTGCACAATACCCGGGAGAACACAGAGCAGGTTCAGTTCCTGACAGACTGAGTGCGATTCAGCAATTTCTCCAGTCTTCTACAGGGTGAGCCTGGTTTCTACTCTTCAGATCTCCTTTATTCTCTTCACAGGTCGGATTCAGTCTGAACAAGCGCTTGCACAAGCTACAGACCGAAACTTGGGGCCTTACATGCGTTTCCCATGCTGAACTGCACACCGAGGAAGCACAGGGCTCTTTGACTCTTCACTGCCAAAGCTAAACTGAAACTCCAGCAGACAAAACCAGGCACTTCCTTTGAGTTCCTCCCAGTTCTTGGCTGGTTTAGCTGTCACTCACAATAAACTCCACCTGTTGGTGGAAAAAGGCGCCGAGGTCAAAACTACATTTCCCAGAGTCACTGCCCATACAATCCTCTTGTGGCTGGCTCAGATTAAGAGTCCAAGTTCTGATTCGTCCACAGGCACCATTTTAGAGCTCCCTCAACCCACACTGATTGGTCCAACTGAGCAGTTCAGGACCAACATGAGGGAGACAGTCCTGGCTAAAAGAAAGCAGGTTAAAGCAAACTGCACTTTCAATATTATTTTAACAGGCTACAAGCAAACAATTACATCTTCTGAAAGAGCTCCCTCTGCCCATATAGTGACTGCAGAACGGAGTGATTTGCTCAGTAGCTCGAGTGGGACTCAAGCAGGAAAACACACAGTCCCCCATACAAACCAACCATGTCTGCAAGCAGACAGCTCTTAAAGAGACAGTACCAGAGGCTCTAAAAGCACTCACAGATAAATGGCTTAAACGCCAAACACCATTCAGGCTTGGAGCATTTAAGCAAGCTCCTGGAAGATTTTTGGGAACCCCCATTTGCAAGGATGTTACAAATATATTTTTGGGATTCTCCAGTGTTTGATGGTAGGGGTTAGATAGTTACTGTGTTTGCAGATTAAAGGTTGTTTTGTCTTTTCTCTTGCAGGTGATCCTGAAGAAGACAAGAAGAGAAGACAAGAAAAGGAGGAGGGACTCATCGGAGTCCTTCATGTGCTTTAAAGTAGTAGTGTTTAAAGTACAGTGTTGTTGTTAGCTGTGTTAACTTTTCCTTCCACAGGTATGGTTGTGGGGGAGTAATATCTAGAGGATAGTGTTAGCTTCTTTGTGTTTTGGTTGCAGATGTCC
This sequence comes from Neoceratodus forsteri, assembly GCA_016271365.2. NCBI lineage: Eukaryota > Metazoa > Chordata > Ceratodontiformes > Ceratodontidae > Neoceratodus > Neoceratodus forsteri. Next base: position 256,964,788 of record JADMNL010000025.1, read on the forward strand.
AGGGATGGGGGGAGGTTCCCCTGTGTTTTTGGGTAATTTTGGGTTCTAATCAGATAGTTTTCCCTAGACGATTAGGGGGATAGACAGGCTGTGGTCCTGACCAGCTGTAGGGGCCGCAGTACTGATCTATTAGGGCTATGCTCTGGGCAATTCTCCCAGGGCCACTAGGTAACCATAGCAAGATCATAGAGTAGAGGCTGATGCATCAGCCGATGGCCTCTGGGCCCTTAGAGTGGCCTTCCTGTGCCTAGCACATGGTAGGAGAGGGCCTGATCACCCCTCTCCATAGGTAGCATATAGGGTAGGATGGCCTGAGCTGGGTAAATAATGACTGCAGACAGTTATTTTCCTGGCCGAGGGTGGGTGTAACCCTCTTGTCACCTGGGGTTACTAGAATCCCACTTAGAACTAGTGGCAGGCAGGGAAAAGCAGCTTGTGAGACACCAGTTAACTGGGTTTCACACTGTCTCACTCTGTCCTCAGTCTCAGCTGAGCTGCGGGGTGACATCACAATAGAATTCTCACACCAGCATAAGCCACACTGGAAAGCTACAGCAGGGAGTTAGGTTAGAACGTTGGGGATTTCAAAATTAGTCTTCAGCCAGACTCCAGAGAAAGAGGAGGTGTGCTGCAGTTGGCAGCCCCTCAGAGCCAAGCTCTGTCATAGAGCTACACCAGAAAGTGGGTAATGTGTTCTCACCCTAGAGAAGAACACAGAAGAGACTGAAAGAAGTGATAGAGACCGCTCCCCGTGTTGTTCCAGTGCCCCATCCCCGGAGGGATGGGGAGGGAACCAGCATTTCAGGGGAAATCCCCTAGCCCTGCTTGGAAAAGGGAAGAAGCTGCCTGACAAAGAAATTGTACTGAGGTACCTGAGAATCTGTGTTTTGTGGGAAGAAGCCCTGGGGCACCTGCATACCATGGTGAGTCTGCTTTGAAATAGAGCCCATGTTTCACCAAGACAGAGTTGTGTAAAAGTAATTGCCTACTGTGGGGTCAGGAGAAGACTAGCCAAGTACAGTGCTTTTAACTTTGTGTATGGCTTGGAAGTACCTGAGACAGTGGGGGTCTAAGGAATGTCCATAGCCACTAACAGAACTGTTTGAGTCAGGACATCACCTAAATACTGAGTAGAATGTTAAATGTGTCATACTTTTCAAGATGGCATCTACAACCAGTAGTTTCGAAGAAAGGTGTTGTTCCAAATGAATGGCCGGGTATGTATTTGGGAACAAGAGGTGGGAGATCCCCATCTGGAGTAACCAGGTTTACCTCCACGGATTCACTTTGGGCACCTATAGCTTTCTCCCAGGCACTTGGCCAGTGTCTGCAGAAAGTACCCAGAAGTGGGATTAAGGACGTTTTCCCTTTAGAGCTAGAAAGTGCTCATGGGTGGTTAAGGGAGCCACCATCAAAGTCCATGCTTTATGGAAAAGTGTCCAAGGACTGGCCAGGGTGTCATGTCAAGGAATCCAAGTAGAAGAAGTACCAGTTCGGGCCGTGTGAGCCCTGTTGTGTTCAGAACCTGAGGGTATTGTGTAGTAATGAAGATGTGCTCTGACCTCTGTGAATCTGCATTTCCAGTGAGTGAAGCCCTGTGGGGGTCCATCTTGCTTTGTTATTCTGGTGTTGAAGTGAATAAAAACCTTACTCTAGAATCCCATTTCTGGTTTGGACATTCTCAGTTATTGCTTCTTGTAATTGGAGTTACTTGAGTGCCCCAGACCAGACGTACAGACCTAGCCATGATGCTGAGCAAATGTTTTCTCCCTGAACCTAGGCTAGCCCGAGTAGTGCTTACAAAATAGAGGCACCGCTCTAGAGGGCTTACATATCTATCTATCTATCTATCTATCTCTGTCTATCTAGCTATCTATCTATCGCTGTCTGTCTATCTATCTAGCTATCTGTCTATGTCTGTCTGTCTGTCTATCTATCTACAGTATCTGTCTGTCTGTCTATCTAGGGTATCTATCTATCTATCTATCTATCTATCTATCTATCTATCTATCTATCTATCTCTGTCTATCTAGCTATCTATCACTGTCTGTCTGTCTATCTATCTAGCTATCTATCTATGTCTGTCTGTCTATCTCTCTATAGTATATGTCTGTCTATCTGTCTATCTAGGGTATCTATCTATCTATCTATCTATCTATCTATCTATCTATCTATCTATCTGTCTTTTCTTTATCTCAGGGGTTCTTAAATTAAGATGTTTATTGGCCTGCACTTGCCAAAAACACATGTTCTTGCATTGTCAGAGATGACCAGGAAGCAGTATAGCATTTTGGTTACAGGCACTGAGCTGCAAACCTGGAGACCTGGGTTTGAATCCCATCAGCCTTCATTTGCATACTGTGTGACCCTGAGCAAGTCACTTAACTTTCTTGTACTCCCAGGTTGCACCTGGAAACAAGCTCTGGCTTAGTGCGCCTTTTCTGGTTAAACAATTTCCATTTTCCCTTCATCCATCCATCTTCTATCTATCTATCCATCTATCTATCTATCTATCTGTCTGTCTGTCTGTCTGTCTGTCTGTCTGTCTGTCTATCTATCTATCTATCTATCTATCTATCTATCTATCTATCTATCTATCTATCTTAACCTTGTGGTTTTCTGGTCACTAGTCTTATATACCTCCTGACTGCTGTCATTTGGAAAAGCTGCTTCATACTATGAAAGATCAATGCAAGTAAAGGTGTTTTATGCAAGCGTAGGCCAGTACACATCTTGACTTAAGAACCCCAGAGTGATAGGAATAGTTGCTTTTGAAAAGAAACAACATTTTGTTATTTCCCTGAGGCTAGTAGTTGTCGAATAAATGTTTTACTTATATTAATGTGCTTTCACTATGTGGCCACTTTTAAAATGTGCCTACTAATGTTGCACTACTGTGCTAGTACTGTTTAACATCTTAGAACTAATCATTTTTATGGGAACACATGTAGCACAGAGAGATCTCACTATCTGAACACACATAAAACATCAGCATCCAGTACCCAATAAAGCTGTCAGTTAAAGAAACATCTCAGTAAGTCCTTGAAGAACAATATCTTCCCAAGTTTAAACAGGGAAAGAACTACTCACAAATCATTTTTCACAGAAGAGAAAAATCAATACAAGTTGAACAAATGGATTGAGTTTGCTGCCCACAGGCAACTGAAAGAAATGGAAAGCTTGACCTGGACAAAGCCGAAAACCCAAGGTTGTCACATCAGCAGAGTAAATCAAATTTCCTGAAATTGTCAAGTGAATGTTTTGTCATAAAGGAGCTGAGGCCTTGAATGTTTGCCAAAAGAATTATAATCTGTGCAAATTAGTCCTTTCACTGCAGACAATAGCAAAAGTGAATGACTGTGTGGTACTTGAAAAATCAGCCAGTAGAAGCAAGCAAGGGTCAAGGTTTTTCTGTTTGATCCTGTCTAACTGGAGTGAGCTGGGAAGATAGGAGAAAAGGTATCTATTAGATGATATGAGGATGAATGTTTTGATTGCCTGAATACTAGAAATCAGACTTTCAAAGTACATCCACTAGGTGGTAAGGCAGTTCTTTTCCTATTTGGCTACCTGTTGTTATTTTCACCCAAATGGAGAGGCAGGAGGCACGATTAGAGAAAGGAACCAGTTTATTCAGCAGCAGACCACAGGGTAAGGAACAGGAGAAAAAGGGGGATAACAACAACATGAAATACTACTCCTGATATCTTTACTAATGCCCTGAGGCCTTATACTATGACTCTAATCTCCTTTATGAGGAGAACTGTAAAAAGAATCAGTTGTAACAGCTACGCTGTAAGAATGTCTTATTTCTAACCCCTGTTGACTTCTACTTCACCCCTGAGGTGCACCTCTAACTGTTATCTGGAGTACTCCACACTATCAGTCACTCTATGCTATAGGGGGAGTCTTTACATATGGAAGATGGCAGTTCCTACACATTTAGATTTTCTCTGTCATTGAGAAGAAAATGTACAGTAACTCAACTGGCTTTCCAGTGCAATTCTGAGAACATTTTTGGGAAACTAAGGAATGCGTAGAGGATTTTAACAGACCATGAGTTCTCAGCCACACCCCACCTCTCCAGGGTTGCCAGAATACAAGCATAGGATCAAGATTTCTTCGGCTAAGAACCCACTGAGGACTGCTGGAATGGAAACACACAAGATCTGGCCACAGTCCGCTTCTGGACTGCCTGGAAAGGGGAAACAATGCAAACCACCTGGCCACAATCCACTTCTGGATAGCCAGGTGAAGGATTCGATGCAAACTACCTAGCCACAGCCCATGTCTGAACTGTCTAGCCACAGCCCGCATCTGGACTGCCGGAGGAGAAGATGAGGAAGATACAGTCCGCTTCTGGACTAAAGGATGAGAAGACAAAGAAGAAGATCACCCTGCCACAGCCCACTTCTGGACTGTCAGATGAGATGGATGACGCAAACTCCACTGGATACCGAAGTCTGGATAAGGAAGTCTCTGGACATCTGAGCACGGCAGTCTTCTGGGCCCCAAGGCCAGATGGGCCAAGGGCACACACAAAACAACAAATCGTACGTTGAACTGTGATCAATTTTGGGGTACAAGGCCGGACGAGCCAAGGGCACAGTGAAAACAACAAACAGATCGTCACTCAGAAAACTGACACTGATGATTCGGAGGGTACTCTGCTACGGATGTGAAAATAAGAAATAGATGGCTGATTCTGTACTGGGCCAAGCCATACTTGGGGAACCGTAAGAGGAAAATAATAAACAGGACGATGCAACTTTAGACAACTGTGGCATGGTTCTTCGTGGAGTTGCTGTTGGCTGCTTCTGAGGTGCGCTGGAAGATGATTCCTGAAGAAATGATGAAGACTGACATGACTGCACCAGAGTGAAGCGACTCTGGAGATTGTTGAAGACTGATTCAGGTACTTTTCCAGCACAGAAATGCTGGCACAAAACAATGCAAGATAGTTCTGGCATTTAATTCAAGATGGCCCTCAGGAGCCACCTCCTCACCTCCCACGCCTGCACCTGTCTGTAATAGATCTACCACCCAGCCTATCACCTGGGCTCCCATTGTTGCACCACAGTTGGTAGCATTATCTCTAATGAGCTTAAACAGTGACAAAGTCTAAATCACCAGACTGCTTGCTAACTAGAAATATAGCATGTACATGTAATATTATAACTTGTTTAGCTAACAACCTGTATAGGCCACCTCTTTGCACTCACTAGTATTCACTACATGATGGGAAATGGCAGCATCAATGGACCACTTCCCAACGGTAGCCCGAGTACTAAGTCAGTAATACACTGTGTAATCCCTCACCCCTGCCTTTTTACTAAAATGACAGGTGGCACGCTGTTGGCGTTGGCAGCAATACCTGGTGGGGACCTGGGTTCGGGGAGGATGAGGTTACCTGACACAAGGGACTTAGGTTTGGCTACTCTGCACAGGGGTACCCAAGTAAATCCAACTACAGGAAGCAATAACTGTAATGTCCAGAACCAGGACTGGGATTTTTCAGTGTGGCTTTATTCAAATCTAGTTGACACATGACAAAGCATTGTATGGTCCCCCCAAGAGGCTACATTCACTGTATATGCAGATAGAGACTAAAGGCGGTCCATTTGAGAATGAACACATTTTTACATTGTCTGTCTCTGGACTCACCAGGCACTCAGCCCAGACTTTGCATGCGCTTTGGATACACAGCCCGACTGGCCTGGCTCCCCTGCCGGCCACTTGACTGACGGTCCATTTGAGAATGAACCCAAACTTTACTTGGAGAGACTCCCATCACACAAGGAGTATATTTTCCCAAGCTGTGGCTCCCCACACCACATAGAGTCTGCGACTCCTAGAGAGATTTGTTTTCTTACTTCCATGAACTCCCATCAAACAAGGAGAATATTTCCCATCCTGTGGCTCCCCACACCACATAGAGTCTGCGACTCCTAGAGAGATTTTCAATTTGTGACCCATGTCTGGGTACCTACCTCATCACTGGCCAGGCGCATGAGGCAAGTAGCAAATCACAGAAGAAATCCATAGAGGTGGACCTGGTCACTAAAGATGGGGGGTGTTCCCACCTCCAGCTCCCACAGCCCATACCCGGCCATTTCTCTGGACAAACATAAACTTCAAACTTTGACATGTAGATTAAACGGTGGATGACCTGAAGCACCCCCTCTACAAACTTAAACTGTGAAAATGTAGATTAAACGGTGGATGACCTGAAGCACCCCCTCTACAAACTTAAACTGTGAAAATGTAGATTAAATGGTGGATGACCTGAAGCACCCCCTCTACAGCATTACTTGAAATCCATTAAAACTTTAGACTTTTTGACTGCTCTATTTGTTTGTCCTAGTTGACATAGTTCTCCCAAATAGCAGTCCACTTTCCAACTTCCTTTATATTTCCAAACTGATGAAACAATTGGTTTGCCGCTTCAAATGGGGCAAAACACTCACCCATTCGTTGCAGGTGCCCCACAGGCGAAGTACCACTTCTTTTACTGTTATAAAAGAACAGAACTGAAAACAGGCAGCTTTCTTCCATAGTGGAAATATGGGATTGCCCCTGGCATCCACAGAGGGACTCTTCTTCCACCCCCCCGGAGGGAGGGGGCACTGAGACCTGGACAGCGGTCTCCACCACTTTTAAAAGGTAAACAGGATCACACTTCCTTCTGGGAGGTAAACAGGAGACTGCCTGCTTCCTGCTTAGAGATAAACAGACAACTCACTTTTTAAAACTCCCAAAGTTCTAAACTCACTCCCTGAGCTGCAGATTCCAATGTGGCTTATGCAGCTGCAACAGTTTTATGGTGATGCCATCTCTCAAGTCTCAGCTGTGACTGAGAACAGAGTGAGACAGTGTGAAACCCATTTAACTGGAGTTTCACAAGCTGCCTTCCCTGCCTACCACTAGGTCTTACTGGGATTCTAGTAACCCCGGGTAACAAGGGGGTTACAACTGTAACTGCTAAACTCATCACTGCAACTGCCTGTATATAACATGTTTCCCCCTCTCTGTACCACCACTACTGTATTGTTTATAATGTGCTCTGTTGTCCACTGTTTAAAAGATTGTAAATAATGTGCCACTTCCACTCTGTAACACAACTGTACTTTTTATTGTATGTTATGTTGTCTATCGTTAAATGACGTGGAGCCTTTGAAAATGAGTCTATGACTCAAAGGTTTGTAATTCCGATACTTTTAAATAAATAAATTAATATTGTTCATAACATGAATAGCAATGCAATAAATGTCACAGTTCCTACTGCAGTGGTCAACTACACAGTCTCAATGTCCAGACCACAGTAAATAAACAGGCACTTTTATTCTTCTGGGTGAATCCTAGCATTCAGTGGACCTAATTACGAGGGGTCCCTCTAGTTAAATCAGATTCTTCTGTTACTGTGGATATACTACAGTTGGGATTAGGCTGTCTGGAAGGCTATAGTCTCAGATGTATGACCAGGCCTGGTTTAACACTTGTGGACCTACTTGGCTAGCTAGGCTCCTATCACACCTGGGGTTGATTATGCTGCTGGGTCCCTATAACATCTATGGGTCTAAATGGCTAGCTATGGGTCCTGGACCCTGTGCTGCCCTTTTAAGTGGTTGTGGCCTATCCTTTGACCAGACCCCTTTAACACTTGTGGGCCTAATTTGGCTTTTCAAGATCTGGGCCTAGTTGACACTTTAACAGCGGTGGGTCTAAATTGCCCCTTTAAGATCTTGGCCTAGTCATCCTGTTTAACACCTGTGAGCCTAACTTTCCCTTTTAATACCTGGGCCTAGTCACCTTGTTTAACAACTGTGGGCATATCTTGCCCTTTTAAGACCTGGGCCTAGTCGCTCTGTTTAACAACAGTGGGCCTGTCTTGCCCCTTTAAGATCTCAGGTGTGACTGGGGCCTTGCTGTCACTCTTCCCTTCTGTTCCTTCTTGTTCCGACCCTTATGAATATTAATAGGCCTCTTCTATGGGCCTTTATGCTGAGCCCCTCCCTTCTGGGCATTGGCCGATACGCTTAGCGCCTAACGCTACTGTTTTAAAAATAAATAGATTACCTTTCTGTTTATTCCCGGCAGTCAGCACTTTTCTGGTGTGCTGCTGACAACTCATCACCCAGACTGATGTACAGGGAAGTCGGATCAGGAGGTGGGAGGATTTGCTGGCAGTGGTCTTCCTGAAGCTGACTCTCTCTCTCTGTCTGTCGCTTGGGATGATGCTGCTCTGTTACCACCACCTCTGGGGGAACGAAACTGTACTTTTTAAAATAAAAACAATAAAACTGGGCACCAAGCTCTTCTCACCAGGAACCGTGCAGCTTTGGTTCTTTTGTGGTGCTCCGATGGCACCACCGACCGCGCAACAGCTTCAGGGCCAGTCTTCAGCAGCTGGAGGGAGAAGAGGCATGCAGGCAAGCCCTCAGGGACAGCTTCAACCCTCCAGGTAAGCTTTTCCTTGTCCGTCCACACTTGCTTGCATCCTCTTTCCTCCACAGCTACCAGGAATCTCTCAACTGATAAAAAATGTCAAAACAGAACACTCTGAGTTCTGGATTTTTGGATTAGAATGCTGTGCATGTGCAGCTCAGCACAGCATTCTATCCTGGGCACATTGTTTACTTTTGCTGGCATAGCAATCTAGCTTGCATTATTTATTGCTGGGGTATACGGGGGAAACTGGGGACTACAGGGGAACTGCAGGGGAACCCCGACTTTGGGGTATTACATATTCGGCCCCGCTAAAAGATACATGTCCCCATGTATCCTCCTAAACTTCTTGAGAAGACACAATACTTTAAAACTTTAAACATTCTTAACTTCTACCATTTACCATTTCTTCTGTTTAACACTTCTACTGTTTAACATGTCTAACTGTAAGATAATCTATATTCTAACTTTGTATTGTATTTTTGCTTTATTTACTGGTGACCCTTATGGAATTATTGGATTTCTTCTATCCAATGTTTTGGAGGAATACCCTTTGTTGTACGTGCGGAGCTATGTACAGAACCTTCAGTAGGTCTGGTAGAAATGGGACTGAACATGGTGATATCTGGTAACCAAGGCCATTCTATTGGGTCTCCAGGGGCAGCCGTATCTATCCTTGTGTTCTTCTGCCTCTCCCACCTGTTTTCTTTGTCATCTTGACCATTGTCTAGACCAGAGGGTTGAAATGTACAAGGCTTCAGAATATTTCGGTGCACTCTCTTACTCGAGTGTCCTTCCATTTCTGTTTTGATTCTATACACTGGAAGTCCTGGGTATGAAATTTCAGTAATCACAAACGGTGCAGGTTCCCACCTAGATGCAAGCTTTTGTCCTCTGGTATGAGTGTTTTTCAGTAAAACTCTAGCCCCTACAGAGAAAGGTACAACATGTGCTTTATGGTCATACTGTTCTTTTTGCCTCTGGTGTGCATATCCCATCTGAGCTGACACGATATCAGCTTCTTCTCCGAGTCGTCGTTGGTGTTCTTCCACCCATAATGTGGTTGGCTCCTCTGTTTTTCTGTATGTTGGTTGTACATCCAGAACCATGTCCATTTGGGAATCTTCCATATCTTCCAAACATTAAGTAATAGGGCGTGTATCCTGTGGAACACTGAATGGTATTGTTGTACAGGTAACAAAATTCAGGAATTCAGGAAGCAGTTCAGGCCACTTTGCTTTCTGATGCTCTGGCATCGCTCTCAACATCTCCAGTAGGGTGTGATTTGCTTGTCCACATAACCATTTTTTGTGAGTGATGGTGGGCTGTTCTCAGTTTCTTACTGCTGTACATGGAACACAGTTCTTGGAATAATATTTATTCGATTGCACCACCTTTGGTCAGTTAATATTTGAGATGGATACCCATATGGATGGACGAAATGCTTCCAAAATGCTTCAGCCATAATCTGAGCTGACGAGTCTTTTACTGGTACCGTTACCATGAACTTTGTGTAGTGGTCAATGATCATTAGCACATACTAGAATCCTCTTCTACTGGGTTCAAATTTTAAATGATCTAGAGCAGCAACCTCCAATGGCTTTCAACATAAAGAACAGAGCCGCTACTCGGTATGTGGTGCACACAGTAATGGTCAATTCAAAAAAACATAAACTCTGGCACACACTGACACCAAGACAGATGCATTTTTTAAAAAAAGCAGATAGTCTTTTATTTTAAATCCAGCATACCCTCACAGCAAACCACAGAGCCAAAAACCTCAAAATTTCACGCAGACGCACCTGTGCCTTATCTCTTGATAAAGCGCAGGTGCATCTGCTGAAATGTTCAATTTTACTCCATATTTGCTGTGAGGGTATGCTGGATTTAAAATAAAAGACTATCTGCTTTTTTTAAAAAAAATGCATCTGTCTTGGTGTCAATGTGTGCCAGATTTTATGTTTTTTTGAATCTCCAATGGCTCTTTGGTTACAATTGGGTGCAAAGGTGCTCTTTGTTTACTATCTGCCTCTTTCTTTAGGTTGCAGGCCATGCAATTCTCACACCATTGTCTAATATCCTCTCATGCCAATCCAGTGAAATCTCTCTCTCTCATTGTTTTCTCAGTCTTTTGGTGTCCAAAATGATCTGACCCATTGTGGTAGACCTCCAACACTGTATCTGCTTCCTCCTCAGGAATGAGGATCTGAACAATCTCTCCTCATGTTCTGGGGTCTCAAGTCTTCTGTACAATCTTTCCTTGCTCTAAGCTGAGGTACTCTCATTGTCGTAACAGTTTGGTCAGTTCTGGGGGCAGAGTCTTTCTTTCCTGTGCTCTTATTTTTCTTTTGGTTCTGAGTATTTCTTTGAGTTCCTGGGTCAGAGAATTTTGGTTCTGTAACTGTGTCCATAAATCTGTTTTCTCATCTGCTGGCAATGTAGACATTGTTTCTTGGCTGTGATTGACACTGTGAGTACTGACAACACAATTGGACTATCTTTGCTGGAATTCTGATGAATGGTGGCATCTCCAAATCTTCCCACTCGGTTTCAACTACTTCCTCTTTGTCACGATCAAGCAATCTGGAGAGAGCATCCAAGTTACCATTAGGCTTTCCTGCCTGGTACTTTATTGTGAAATTGAAGTTGGCCAGCCTGGAGGCCCATCGCTGTTCCAATGTCTTGAGCTTCGCTGCGTCAAGATGTGCCAAGGGATTGTTATCTGTATATACAGTGAATGAAGTAGCCATGAGGTAGTGCCTAAAGTTATCCGTTACTGCCCAAACAAGTGCCAAAAACTTTAGCTTGAAGGAACTGTATCATTTGTTGTTCCTTTTGGAACCCCTCAATCCTCTACTCATAGAGGTGAGCACTCATTCTCTTCCCTCCTGTACTTGGGCAAGTACAGCTCCTAGACCCTTGTTGCTAGCATCTGTGTAGAGGTGAAAAGGTTTCTAATAATCTAGGTAGGCTAGTACTGGTACTGTGGTGAGCACTGCCTTAAGGTGATCAAATGCAATCTGACACTCTGGCGTCCAGTTTACTTGACCGTGTTTACTGACTTTACTCCCTTTTGAGTGGTATAACAGTTCATGTAAAGGGACTGCTTGTTTCAAGAAATCTTTCACAAATCTATGATAATATTCAACAAATCCCAAGAATAATCTCACATCTCTGATGGTGACTGAACAGGGCCATTCCTTTACCACTTTGATTTTCTTTGGGTCTGGATCTATCCCTTGTGTGAATACAACATGTCTTAAATAATTGACTTCCTCTTTGATTTTCAGACTGTATTTCTTTAGGCACTTGAAAATCAGCTCCATGTGTTTTAGATGCTCCTTGTACATTTTTGAATAGACTATAATATCATCCAGGTACAGAAGTACTGTGTCAAAATTCTCACTTCCCAAACACTGTTCCACTAAGCACTGAAATGTTCCCAGCATGTTACAAAGTCCAAACGGCATGCGTGAAAACTTATACAGTCCCATTGGAGTCACAAAAGCTATCTTTTCTTGGTCTTCTGGTGCCATTGGTACTTATCAGTATCTGCTCACTAAGTCAATGGTAGAGAAGAATGCTACTGACCTTAATGCTGTGAGGGCATCCTCAATGTGGGGTAATGGATAGGCATCCTGGTGTGAGATTTTATTGAGTTTACAATAATCAATGCAAAATCACATCTGTCCATCTTTTTTCCTAACCAAGACAATTAGTGCTGCCAATGGGCTGTGGCTCTCCTTTCTGACATTCACCTCCAATGTTTCTTTCAGTAACTGCTTGGTTGGCTGATACAGAGCAGGGGGTATGGGTCTTAACTGACCTCGACTGGGTGGGTGATTCTCTGTAGGACTGCAGTGTCTCACATCTGTTGCGCAGCCGAAGTCCAAGGCATCATGAGAGAAGGCATCAGCATGTCTCTTTATCACTTCCAACAGCTCTGTCTTCTCTTCTTCTGTAGTCTTGGGGTTTCCCATATCTATTTTCTGGATCCACGCTTTGGAGGTTTCACTGTCGACTACATCTTCCTGTAGTGCCATGGTGGCACTGGTCAAGCAAGACATGTCCTCTTCTTTCTTGCTTGGGGTTATGGCATCTTCCCATTCAACCTTCATGAGTCGACCAATGGCCTGATGTCTATACACTGTCACTGGCTGAGTGTTATAATTGAGCAGGCAGACAGGGACTTTACCACCCTTTACTGTGACCAGGCTCTGAGCCACCACAGCTGGATCCTCTCCTTTGACCCACTCTGGTTCCACTAAGACCATGTAATCTTTACCTTGCAATCCTACTTTGGTTCTGCACATCAGTATCATCTTGGCCCCAGGTTTCATCTGTACTGGCCTTTCATCCATCACTTAGACTTTTCTGATTTCTCCTTTTTCACTAGCAAACTGCTGATGACACTGGAGAAGCTTAATTGTCCCTTGCAAGGCCTCTTTCTGTCTCCATGGAAGTGAACTGGTCTGTTCCCTCAGAACTTGTATCAGGTCCTCTTGGCAATGCTGGAGCAGATTAAGGCCCAAGATCACAGGTGGTAAGTTATCGTTATAGAGGCTGCTGATTAGGATCCCTTGGTTTGGGTGTTCAGTCCTTCCCAACTTAATATTCACCTCCATATAGCTGATGATAGGAATACCCAGGCCATTGCCGGCAATCAGATTCATCCACTTCTTAGGGGGTTGGGTTAGTTGCTCTCTCATCCAGTACTCAAAGAAAGTCTTTCCCTGCAGTGGCGTCACTTGTGAACCAGTGTCCAGTATGGCTTCCACCTCAATTTCATTAACCTTTAAAGTGGTGGTTGGACAATGTCCAATGAACCTGGCCTGAGTTGAGTTTCTTAACAGACCTACTGTGAATTGTCCTGATGCTTGATTCACCACCCTGGGGATTCCTTGTTTAAAGCCATGGAAGGTGTACACACCTCTTGAGTGCATCTCCTCTCAATGTGGTCACTGATTCCACACCTTCTGCATATGGGCCTCCCATATGCATCAAACTGGTCAGATGGCCTTCTCCCCATATTTTTGGCTGCTGGGGGCCTAGACGGGTGCCACTCTGGTTCTCTTGCCATCTGGTCTCTCATTTCATGTCTCAAATCTTCTTTGATATTCTGGAGTTCCTTCTTCATCTCCTGCCACATCCGCATGGACAGTTCCCTCTCCGAAGTCTTCTGCCCTTCTCTGTTCATCTCCTGGTTGGAGATTCTTGATGCAGAATCACCCATATTCTGATCTCTGTCATATCGGTAACTGTGAAATCCCTGGGGCCCTCCTGAGTACTCTTGGATCTGAGGTCTGAGTTCTTGGGTCATTTGACATCCATTCAGGTCGGCTACTGGTGACTCCAGCCTGACAGCTTACCGGATGTCTTACCCAACAATTCTCCGACATTATCCCACAATACTGCTGAATATTCAAGCTGTCACCAGGATGTTCAGGCCCTAACAGCTCAATAGCTTCCTCTTTAAAGTTTAGAAATTGCATGTCCTGGTTCTGCTTTGACAACAACCGTAATTCTCAGCAGACAATCTCACTTCTCATGCCTTCTATAAATCTTTCCTTTAAAAGTTCATCAGGGTCATGGAAATCATGGGGATCCAACCTTTCGATCACCTTGAGGGCCTCCTGCAAGCTGAGATCATACTTCCCATAAAGTTTCACCAACTCCTTGCACCCTTGAGAAAAATTTAATTTTTAGATCAGGCAGTGTACGGGTATCAAACATTCTACATAGTCTGTTGTAGATTTGCTCCACCTGTGCCTTTTCACGCTCTGACCAGGCACTAACTTCTCGGTGGGCCACACCGGTGAGTTGTCCAATTAATATGGGGTCTCATGGGGACCCATGACAAATGACCTAGCTAGGCATGGAATCAGTGCAGTGCAGGATGAATTTGTGGAGTTGAGGAGGGCTTCAGACAGGTAGCAAGCATGGTTACCTTCTCAGAGGTGCTGCCAGTCCATGGCAGGGGTGAGGCTAGGGTACTGCACACCATGCAGTTTAATGAATGGTTGCAAAAGTGGTGCAGAGTACAGGGATTTGGCTTCACTGGGGACTGGGGATACACCTGGAGAGCTGAAGGTCTGTACTGGCACGATGGTCTGCATCTGTCCATGAAGGGAACCAGGCTCCTACGTGACAGGTTTAAATGCTTCCTTGGCAAGCTTTTAAACTAGCCAAAGGGGAAGGTGCTGATAAGAGGCAGGAAATTTCAAGCCACCCCCCACAAAACATGGCAGGTAGTAAGGTAAATACTGAGGTACAGAGCTCACATGGAGACAAGCCATACAAAAACAAAGATACTGGACTTTAGACGGGCCGACTTTGGCAAAATGGGTGAATACCTGAGGAATGCACTACCAAATGGCCAAAAAGGAGGGATGGAAGAACAATGGAGAAAAATCAAAACTGCTATCATAGAGGCAACAAGCCTTTGTGTGGGACAAATAAAGAAAACAAAGCGGAGTAAAAAACCACTGTGGTTCTCAAAAGAGGTGGCAGGGAAGGTTAAGGAGAAAAAGGCTGCATTCAGAAAGTATAAGGAATCACAGAAGGAGCACGACAGGGAACTGTATCAATTAAAGCAGAAAGAAGTGGGGAAGGCGGTCAGAATAGCAAAGGCCCAGCCGAGGAAAAAATAGCCAACTCAGTTAAGAAGGGGGATAAAACCTTTTATAGGTACATTAGGGAGCATAGAAAGGTTAAGGGAGGAATAGTGAAGATTAATAAAGGAGAGGGGAGGTGGGCAGAGGGAGACAGTGAAAAGGCAGAGATGCTGAATGAATACTTTTGCTCAGTATTCACAAAAGAAGATGAGGAGGAGTTACCTAAACCAGACAATAGAAGCACTCTGGGTAGGGGGTTGACACCAGTCCATTTACAGAAGAAAGAGTCCCGAAAGAACTCCTAAAACTCAAGGTGGACAAAGCAATGGGGCCTGACAGATTCACCCAGAATCCTAAAAGAACTAAGGGAGGACCTAGTGACACCACTGACCACACTTTTTAACAAATCATGGTAGGATGGGGTGGTACCTGAGGACTGGAGGAGGGCAGATGTGATTCCCTTCACAAAAGTGGGAGCAAGGCAGAAGCAGGAAACTACAGACCTGTAGTTTGACCTCAGTGGTAGGAAAATGATGGAATCACTTCTGAAAGAAAGAATTGTTGAGTACCTAGAGACCAGCGGGGCTGGGACCCAAAGCAGCATGGATTTACAGCAGGAAGGTCATGTAAGATGGATCTAATTGATTTCTTTGACTGGGTGACCAAGTAATAGACCAGGGAGGGCTGTGGATATGGCCTACCTAGACTTTAGCAAGGCATTTGAACAGTCCCACAAAAGACTAATAATCAAGTTAGACAGCCTGGGAGTGGGTTCCAGGGTGGTAGCCTGGGTAGCAAACTGGCTGCACAACAGGACACAGAAGGCAATAGTGAATGAACACATTCCGAAGAAAGGGGTTACTAGTGGAATACCTCAGGGCTCAGTACGGGTCCAGTCCTCTTTAACATCTTTATAGGTGACATTGCAGAGGGTCTGGAGGGAAAGGTATGCCTCTTTGCAGATGACACAAAGATCTGTAACAGAGTTGATACACAAGGGGGTAGAAAGGATGAGAAGGGACTTGTCAAGGTTGGAGGAATGGTCAGACATATGGCAACTTGGATTCAATGCAAAGAAGTGCAAAGTAATGCACCTGGGAAACAAAAACCCAGGAGAAGAGTACACAATAGCAGAGGAGGTACTAACAACAACAAAAATGGAAAGAGACTTGGGGGTAGTCATATCAAATGACTTAAAGATGGGTAAGCAATGTGAGAAGTCAGTAAGGAGAGCCAGGGGGATACTGGGATACATAGGAAGGGGCATCACAAGTAGAAAAAGGGAAGTAGTTATCCCTCTGTACAGACAGTTGGTGAGACCCCATCTACAATACTGTGTGCAGTTTTGGAGACCCCATCTATGCAAGGACATAGACAGGATGGAAGCAGTCCAGAGGAGGGCAACTAAAATGGTGCAGGGTCTGCATCAGAAACCATATGAAGAGAGATGAGAGAGCTTAATATGTATACCCTTGATGAAAGGAGGGACAGGGGGGACATGATAGAAACTTTCAAGTACCTCAATGGAATCAACAAAGTCCAGGAGGGTAGCATCTTGCAGAAAAAGAGATGAGTAAGAACAAGGGGTCACAATTTAAAGATAGAGGGGGGACAGCTCAGGGATAATGTGAGGAATTTTTTTTCACGGAGAGAGTGGTGGTTGCATGGAACCGCCTTCCTGGGGAGGATGTTGCATCTAAAACAGTGGGGGGGAATTCAAACATGCATGGGACAGACGTAAGGCAATTGTAGTGGGTGGTTGCAGGAAGTAGGTTGTTGGTTAACTAGAATCTGCAACTTATCCAATAGGAAGGGAAATGGGCAGACTGGGTGGGCCAAGTGGTCCTTATCTGCTGTCAAAGTCTATGTTTCTATGTAATATTTCCACTTGCTGTCATTTAGGAATCTCATACAGTTAGAGCATGGACAGCATTTTACTTTGGAATGCTCCCAAATTGGTGGTAGATGAATCTGTAGGTTCCCCGGAAAACTGTGGCAACCAGGGTGCACCAAAATAACATGGCATCATAATCGGGTTCAGCCATGCACCTTCTCCAGCTCCACCAGAGGTTTCTGGCCTTCTGGATTTCATTTCCAATAACCATTTCCTGCTTTGGACTCCAACTGAAGTATCCTGTCCATGACGCCAAGTGAAGTGAGCTGGGAAGATAGGAGAAAAGGTATGCATTAGATGATATGAGGATGAATGTTTCGATTGCCTGAATTCTAGAAATCAGACTTTCAAAGTACATCCATTAGGTGGTAAGGCAGTTATTTTCCTATTTGGCTACCTGTTGTTATTTTCATCAAAATGGAGAGGGGAGGAGGCACGATTAGATTAAGGAATCAGTTTATTCAGCAACAGACCACAGGGTAGGGAACAGGAGAAAAAGGGGGGTAACAATAACATGAAATACTACTTCTGATATCTTTACTAATGCCTTGAGGCCCTATACTACAACTCTAATCTCCTGTATAAGGAGAACTATAAAAATAATCAGCTGTAACAGCTACGCTGTATGAGCGTCTTATTTCTAACCCCTGTTCAGACTTCTGCTGCACCCCTGAGGTGCACCTCTAACTGTTATCTGGAGTACTCCACACTATCAGTCACTCTATATGCTATAGGAAGAGTCTATACATAGTGCAGATGGCAGTTTCTGCACATTTAGATTTCCTCTGTCATCAAGAAGAAAATGTACAGTAACTCAACTGGCTTTCCAGTGCAATTCTTAGACCCTTTTTGGGAAACTAAGGAATACCGAGAGGATTTTAACACACCATGAGTTCTCGGGCACATCCCACCTCTCCAGGGTCACTGGAATACAAGCACAAGATCAAGATTTCTTTGGCTAAGAACCCACTGAGGGCCGCTGAAATGGGAACACACAAGACCCAGCCGCAGTCCACTTCTGGACTGCCCGGAAAGGGGAAACAATGCAAACCACCCAGCCACAATCCACTTCTGGTTTGCTAGGTGAAGGATTTGATGCAAACCACCTGGCCACAGTTTGCTTCTGGATTGCCAGGTGAAGGATTCGTGCAAACTACCCAGCCACAGCCCGCTTCTGGACTGCTGGAGGAGAAGATGAGGAAGATACAGTCTGCTTCTGGGCTGTTGAATGAGGATACGAAGAAGATCACCCTGCCACAGCCCACTTCTGGACTGCTGGATGGGAAGATGAATAAGAAGATCACCCTGCCACAGCTCACTTATGGACTGTTGGATGAGAAGGATGACACAGACTCCACTGGATACTGAAGTCTAGATAAGGAAGTCTCTGGACATTGGAGCACGATGGTCTTCTGGGCCCTAAGGCTGAATGAGCCAAGGGCACACACAAATCAACAAATCACACATCGAACTGCAACCAAATTTGGGGTCCAAGACCTTATGAGCCAAGGGCACACTGAGAACAACAAACAGATCGTCACTTAGAAAACTGACACTGTTGATTCAGATGGTACTCTGCTGCGGATGTGAAAATAAGAAATGGATGGCAGATTCTGTACTGGGCCAAGCCGTATTTGGGGAACTGTAAGAGAAAAGTAATAAACAGGACGATGCAACTTTGAGATGATTGCAGCATGGTTCTTCATGGAGTTGCTGATGGCTGCTTCTGGGATATGATGGAAGATGATTTCTGAAGAGTTGATGAAGACTGACAGGACTACACCAGGGTGAAGTGACTCTGAAGACTGTTGAAGACTGATTCAGGTACTTTTCCAGCACCGAAATGCTGGCACAACACAATGCAAGACAGTTCTGGCACTTAATAATGTTCATAGGATGAATAGCAATGCAATAAATGTCACAGTTCCTACTGTAGTGGGCAACTACACAGTCTCAATCTCCACAGCACAGTAAATAAACAGGCACTTTTATTCTTCTGGGTGAACCCTAGTGTTCAGTGGACCTAGCTACAAGGGGTCCCTCTAGCTAAATCGGGTTCTCCTGTTACTGTGGATATACTACAGTGGGGAATAGGCTCTCTGGAAGGCTATAGACTCGGATGTATGATCAGGCCCCCTTTAACACTTGTGGGACTACGTGGCTAGCTAGGCTCCTACCACACCTGGGGTTGATTGTGCTGCTGGGACCCTATAACATCTGTGGGCCTAAATGGCTAGCTATGGGTCCTGGGCCTTGTGTTGCCCCTTTAAGTGGCTGTGGCCTTCCCTTTGACCAGGCCCCTTTAACACCTGTGGGCCTAATTTGGCTTTTCAAGATCTGGGCCTAGTCACCCACTTTAAAAGCGAAGGTGGGCCTAACTTGGCTCTTTAAGATCTGGGCCTAGTTGCCCTGTTAAACACTGGTGGGCCTAACTTGCCCTTTTAAGACCTGGGCCTAGTCGCTCTGTTTAACAACTGTGGGTCTATCTTGCCCCTTTAAGATCTTAGGCCTGACTGGGGCCTTGCTGTCACCCTTCCCTTCTGTTCCTTCTTGTTCTGCCCCCTTATGAATATTAATAGGATTCTTCTATGGGCCTTTATGCTGGGCCCCTCCCCTCTGGGCATTGACCGATACACTTAGCACCTAGAGCTACTGTTTTAAAAATAAATAGTTTAACTTTCTGTTTATTCCTGGTGGTCAGCACTTTGCTGGTGTGCTGCCGCCCACTCACCGCCCAGACTGATGTGCAGGGAAGTTGGATCGGGAGGATTTGCTGGCAGTGGGAGGGCGTCTTGGAAGAAGGCAGCATGGCAGATGGCAGGGGGCCTTTTGGGTCTTCCTGACACTGACTCTCTCTTGCTTTCTCTCTGTCCATTACTTAGGACGATACAACTCTGTTACCGCCGCCTCTGAGGGTCTGAAACTTTACTTTTTTAAATAAAAACAATAAAATGGGGCACCAAGCCCTTCTCACCAGGAACTGAATGGCTTTATTTCTTTTGTGGTGCTCCGATGGCACCACCGACCACGTAACAGCATCAGGGCCAGTCTTTAGCAGTTGGAGGCAGAAGAGGCATGCAGGCAAGCCCTCAAGTACAGCTTCAACCCTCCAGGTAAGCTTTTCCTTGTCCCTCCGCACTTGCTGCGTCTTCTC
This sequence comes from Neoceratodus forsteri, assembly GCA_016271365.2. Lineage (NCBI taxonomy): Eukaryota > Metazoa > Chordata > Ceratodontiformes > Ceratodontidae > Neoceratodus > Neoceratodus forsteri. The sequence goes on from JADMNL010000025.1 coordinate 256,984,895, forward strand.
TCCTCCACAGCTATCAGGAATCTCTCTCAATTGATAAAAAAATTCAAAACAGTAACACTCTGAGTTCTTGATTTTTGGATTAGAATGCTGTGCACGTGCAGCTCAGCACAGCACAGCACAGCATTCTGTCCTGGGCACATTGTTTACTTTTGCTGGCATAATGACCTGTCTTGCATTATTTATTCTGTGCTCTGGGCACCTTTGCTGGGGTATACTGGGGAAACTGGAGACTACAGGGGAACTGCAGGGAAACACCGACTTCGGAGTATTACATAACTGTTAGTTGCTCTCAAGGAAATTCAGTATCAAGAAGTGGAAGAAGAAGATGAAGGAGTTTAATGGGTGGTTGAAAGGATGGTGTCAGAAGGAGGGTATCACTCTGTGGGGGACTGGGGGGGGGGCTCCTGGGACAGGAGGCTCTTCAAAGGTGATAGCCTTCACTTGACGAGGGAAGGGACCAGTGCTCTGCAGCAGACATTTGACATTTACACTGGAGAGTTAGACTGACTGTGGGGGTGGGGATAGAGGCTAGGGGAACCACTGAGAAGGGAGAGAAGGTGGGGAACCTAGATAGGGCTCCTCCTTAACAGGGGACTAGTAGCAACAAGTTGGGTAACAGTAAGGTTGAAGTTCAGATTAGGTGAGGGGAAGAGGCCAATGAGGGAGGACTGAGAAAGCCTACATTCAGCATGGAAAATAAAAAAAATTATAGAAACTAGGGAAGAAAAATGGAGAAGGAGTAGGGAAAAGTAAGAGAGGTTCAGGAAAAAGATGGAAAGGAGTCTGCCTTAATGCCAGGAGTCTGGGAAATTCAATGAGTGAGCTCCAGGCAATGGTGTCAGACATGAAATGGATCTAGTAGCCATCACAGGAACTTGGGCCTCAGAGAATAATGATTGGGCCTGACAGTCCCAGGCTACACAATGTTGAGACAGGATAGATGAAAAGGTAGTAGAGGTGGTATAGCCCTATATGTCAGAGAGGGCACAGAGGCAGTCGAGGATGGAAACATCACGGGAGGTAACTGGGAAACAGAATCGCTGTGGGTTCAGCTCATGGCATCCTCAGGCAAGAAACTACAGGTAGGGGTGAGCCGTAGAGCATCAGGAGTACAAAGTACAAAGTAGTTTATTGTTGATCGGTTATCAAACCACAACAACACAGAACAATCTAGAACACATTTAAAAGAGACTGCAAAACAGTCTACAGAAGGACATCTAAACATATTCAAGCCAAGTCAGGTCTGTTCAACATATTTCATCTTAATATAACAATAGAATTACCTAATTTGAACTGTTTCATACTCAGGGTAATGCCCCAAGGTCAGTTTCTTGCTAGTATTGGTACTTCTTTACGATTTATTAATTCTTTGTCTTATCTAGAGTCAGAATTAAATACTCGCAACATGATTAACCATTACCAAAAAAGAAGGGCCCGGATGCAATGCCTCGCCAGCGCATGTATGATGCCACCTGAGCTTCCCCTGAAATGCGAGAAATGAGGTCTAGCCACTCTGCACCCATGCTGCAAACCTTTCAAGCCATCACTCGGAGGGTGGGGCAGTTAGATGGACGTCAGACCATATATGGCCAATGGCCCCTTCCCAGATTACTCTGGCCTACGTAGTTTGACCCATCCAGGTGCATCTTGCCCCTTCTGTGCCTACCTAATAGCCCATAAGACCTGCTGATTTGGGGGCAGCCCCATCAGGGGCACCATGCAGCTCATGCTACTCCAAGCCCCACTGGCCACCCCATGCACAATCACTCCTGCCGGCCATTCCCGAGGCACATACTAGGATCCATTGCTCCGAAAGTTCTATTCCACGTGGGCATTTTATCCCATGGAATTATGCCTGACGGCCACAAACTATCCCAGACTGCTGTTCTTCACACCACTTCCCCTTCATGGCCATCACCGGATGCCGCGAAGGTGCCCTGCGGCAACACCACTCCCCACACCTATTGGGCAACCTCCATTCCATCCACATCTGCCATAAACAGTATCACAGCAAAGAGGACCCTTTTTCTTTTTGAAGTATATGTCAGTGCCAATTTAACTAAAATCCACTGCAAATATAAATTCTATATTAAATATGCCATTCTAATATGTAAGAATGAGATACTAATGCACCTGGCTATTTAATGCCTCCCTTATAGTATAATCATGTCTCAAAATTTCTATATTGCTGTAATTGAATAATTAAGCAACAGAATAGCTGTTGCTCATTAAGTACAGCTTGTTTACAATAAAGACACAACTTAAGCAGCACACAATTAGGTTGCACGATTATATATATATATATATATATATATATAAAATGTAACAATAAACTTCATATTTGTCTTAAGAACACACTCAAAGCTTTCATATTCATACAGAGACACCTAAGTTAAATACACCCAGAAGAATCCAAACTTATAAGTAATCCGAAAATGTAATCAGAGGGCTCAGTGTACTCGTGTCTCCATATTCTAAGCAAACAAAAATTCTGCCCCAAGAGAAGAAGTGTATGCCTCAAAATACAGGTCCTTATTTATGCAGAGATTGATGGCTCCTTTTACACACCAGAGTCCATATCCACAAATAAAGGCCAAAGATTCTGTTTTTACTCAGGAGTCACTATTTTAACTAGAGTTCCAAAACTTCTTTATGCTCAGAATGTTAAAGTTCACTAATTTTCCCATATGCCATACAGCCGATAGTTAAATTTAATATAAAAGTTTATCAAATTAACCAACAAATAGCGGCTCAGATCAACTTGTTAGAGTCCCGCTATTTGGTAATAAAGTGGAGGTAAACCAGCCTTAAACGCAGCAGCATTTTGTTTTAAGGAGGGAGAAAAGAAAATACTCCGTATCCCATCGCATTGAGTCACTAGAAATAACATCTCTATGAAATGATAAAATTAAGGCTAAGTAACCTTTTAAAATATATGACTTGACTACAGACCTGGTAAGGCAGGGTTCAGGACCCAATGTTAAGCTTTTAAAACAAACGACAGTGAGATGTTCAAATTCCAGTCTCAGTAGGACACCGTTCAGCCTCAGGTGAAAAATAGAAAACAGTACCTCATAGGGAAAATACCCTTTGTCAAATCACTGACAGTCACCAAAGCAGTGTCCCACAGGGCCCTCTGGACAGGCCATCACACTCAAAGCTTGTAAAACAAAACTGTATTCCATTCCCTTTTGCCGAAAAAGCAGAGCCCTAGGTCCAGTCACCATCCTGTGTAAGGCTCTCCCTGCTGGCTCTCGCATTCTCTAAATCTTACTCCCATCACTGGGGTGTTATGAACTCAAGACATCTAGAAAGTAAAACTCAAAAACATCATTCATCTGAGCATAATAAATTTCATGCTGTTTAATAGAGAACCCGCAGCCCTTAGGCAAAGATGGCATAGTTTTTAATAGTACAATACAAGCATATCAGCACTTATAGTGTGACATCTTTGTCGTCCAAATTAGAGCTTTCCCTTGTCTCCCCAGCTTCGGGCACCTCTCTGGCTCCTGATTCTACCTCTGTTTCTGATTGTGGGCCAGCGTTCAGCTCACCATCTCTCGGTCGCAATCTGCAGCACAACGGAGCAACTAACCCTTTCTTGTCTCTCTCGAGTAAAGTGAATGCCGCTCATAATGCCAAAACCAAAGGTTGGCCGGATAAAAATTCATAGGTAAAAAAACACCCTATAACCTTCGGTGCAAATCAATAAAGGCTTATCCAAAGGAGGCGGATCAGCATAGCCGGGGTTTCATTCATAAAGTTTAGTCAAAACCCCAGTAATACACAATTTGCAACTACAAACAATGACGGGGTATAGAGCAGCCAGGAGCAGAGCAGCATTGTGGCCATCTTGCTGCTTTGCCCCTCCACCACTTCTGCAGCAGCAAGAGCATCAGGACAGGGGGAGGAGAGACAGGTAAGGATCAAGGGGCAGAATTAGAAAGGGTGTGGCAAAGGGGGAGGTGGAGGTGGTGGTGGTGCCAGATATCGATTGGGTCATTCCAGCCGCCAGGAGCTCCAGACATCAGGCCCTGTTGGATACATTGCAGGACTGCCTGCTGGTGCAGCTAGTTAAGAAGCTCACTAAGCAGGCTGCCATTCTTAAAGTGGTGCTCAACAATTCAGAAGTGATAGGAGTAGTGAGAGTAGGGGAGCCACTAGGGTCCAGCAACCATAACACTATTTGGTTTGACCTGGCCCTTGGGACAAGTAATCCCTTATCAAAGGCTGATGTCCTGGATTTCAGAAGGGCAGACGTCAGCTGGATGAGGAAGCTGGTCTGGGATGAGTTAGTTGGAGTGGACAGCATCAGGGATGTGGAAAAAAAGATGGGGACAATGAAGGGGGCCATTCTCGAGGTAACAAAGTCTTGCATGACAACAGTAATCATAAGAAAAAGGTACAAAAGATCACTATGGTTCTCTGGACAGGTCAGGGAATCAGTGAGAGCCACAAAGAAGGTCTTCCCCAGGTACAAGGAAAAACAAGGGAAGGAAGAATGGGGAGAGTTCCTAATGAGAACAAGGGAAACCCAAAAGGGTGGTCAAAGAAGCAAAGGCAGACACAAAGCTACGTATTGTAGAGGGGATCAATGGTGGGGAAAAGCAGTTCTTTACAAATATTAGGAGAAAAAAAGAAAGAAGGGGAGGAGGAATTGTTAGGCTAACAGAGGGAGGTAAGGTAATTGAGGGGGGATGGGCAGAAAGCAGGCATTCTTAATGACTGCTTTTGCTCTGGATTCATAAGGTAAGACAGAGGACTTCTGACAGATAGTGGAATTAAAGCAACTGTAAGGGGGATCCTTGTGATGAGGCAGCGAGTATTTACCAGTGAAAGAATTTGGAAAGGGCCAGCCGCCCTAAAGATAGATAAGGTCCTAGGGTCAGATGGGATGCATCCACGGGTGCTCAAGGAATTGGCAATTGAACTAACTGACCCAGTGGTGGGGCTGTTCGATAGTTCATTTCAGACAGGGGTAGTTCCAAAGGACTGCAGGGTAGCAGACATAGTCCCACTCCTTGGGGGGGGGGGCAAGGAGCAACCAGATAACTACAGACCTGTCAGTCTTAACCCTGTTGTGGGTAAACTGATGGAGATGCTAGTCAAAGAGGATGTCATAAACTATCTGGAGAGTAATGAACTCCAAGACAGTAAACAGCACGAGTTCATGGTAAGAAAGTCTTGTTAGACCAACCCAATAGTATTCTTTGACTGGGTAATGAGGGTAATGGATAAGGGCCGTGCTAGGGATTTACTCTACTTTGATTTCAACAAGGTTTTCAACTCAGTGCCTCACAGAAAGTTGCTGAAGAAGCTAGAGGATCTGGGTACAGTGAAAGACACAGATGGTTGAGAAACTGGTGGGAAAGGAGACAGCAGAAGGTTGTGATTAAAGGAGTCAAATCAGGAGAGAGGGAGGTCACTAGTGGGGTGCCACAAGGATCGGTCCTGGCTCCAGTCCTTTTCAATATGTTCATCAGTGACATGGGAGAAGGAATCCAGGGCAAGATGTGTGTCTTCCCCAGATGATTCTAAACTATGTGGTTGGATAGACAGCGGGGTTGGGGGAGGAGACACAGAAAGACTTGCAAAAGATTGAGAGATGGTCAAAGGTTTGGCAGCTGAAATTCAATTCCAAAGTGTGTGTGTGTGTGTGGGGGGTCTAGTTTCAGTCACATCCATTGTAATGGCTGTGGTGCTCCTAACAGCTACACACAAGTTGTGTGAGTTGCTGGGTACAGATAAAAACTGAAATGACATACTGAGCTGGCAAGCACCTTTCTTTAATGCTTTGAAATATGACAAAATGCAATATTGTGTAAGTACTTTTGGTAACCTGTTTTTAAAGTGCAACATGTATTTGCCACCTTCAATTGTTAGCTGAACATACATTACATATCTTTTCAATTCATAGGACCACTCCCTTTAAAAAAGCTGGCTGGAAGACAGCAAAACTGTTGAGGCAAGCAAATTCGGTGGCCGTTATGAAAATAAAGATGAATTTGTGAAACTAAATCTAAGTCTAAAGCGTCATTAACTGGCTGACAGAGCTACTCTGCTACTTTACTTGAAATTCAGTGCCACAAATACAAGGTGATGCACATAGGGAATAAGAACCTGAGGACAGAGTACTGGATGGGGAGGAGAGGTGTAAAGCTGTGCATGACCTCTGAGGAAAGAGACCTGGGGTCATCATCAGTGACTCCCTAAAACAATCAAACCAGTGTAGCAAGGCCTACAGTAAGGCAGTCAGGATGCTGGGGTGTATAGAAAGAAGTACTGACAGCAGAAAGAAAGAGGTATTACTGCCCCTCTATAGATCACTTGTGAGGCTCCACCTTAAGTACTGGGCCCAGTTCTGCAGTCTTCAGCTAAGGAAAGATAAGGACAGGCTGGTGACAGTGCAACGCTAGGTGATCAAAATGATTTGGGGCTGGCAGGGCAGATCTTATGAGGATCAGCTCAAGGCACTGAACATGCACGCACTGGAAATCGGATGAGAGAGGGAAGGTATGATAGAGACCTTCAAGTTCCTGAAAGGAATGAACAAGGTAAAATGCGAGGAATTATTTAGCATAAGTAGTGGATCAAGAACATAGGGGCATGAGTAGAAGCTGACGGCGGGGGATTCAAGAGAGAATTGAGAAGGTTTTATTTTACAGAATGGATGGTGGAGCCATGGAGCATGGGCACCAAAACTATCAATGGCTTCAAACATGGCTGGGATAGAGTGAAGGGCTTAGTGATTGCTCAGGGTGACAGTGGTAGGGTGAGGAGCACGGGGGTGGACAATGTGAGTTACAACCCTGTGTGGACAATCGGTCCCAGGTTTGTTACAGTTTATGGGCAGACTGAATGGACCAGTGGCCTTTTTCTTCCGTCATTGTCTGTGTTTCTGTGTAACAGACAGGGTCTTGTTTTCCATTAATACTGAACATGTGTTAAAAACCCTTTAACCTAGTAGTGCAGAGCCCTACAGTAAAACAGCTGAAGACATCCTAATACATTTCATAAGGCATTTCATTATTTTTGTGTTCTCTAATGCCCCCGTTATTACGTTCGCTTGCGTGCATGTGCAAGGAACGTTGTGGCAGAGTACCACACTTTGGAGGTGTGCCTCTCCTGTTCAATCCACTGCTCCATTGAGCAGGTGTGGCGGTCCTGCACCAATGGGTGTGGGAGCTGTGTATGACAGCGGTGGTCTTCGCTTCAAAGAAAAACACCACTGTCATACACAGTGCTGGTAGGCCTCATGCCCCCCCAAAGCTTTGGTGCCATGCTGGAGCCCACCCGCCGTGGCAATGTCCCACGTCATCTGCCGGCCGGGGGCCCAATCCCCATCGGCTCCACATCCCCCAAAGGCCCCCAAAGCTTTGGTGCCACGCTGGGGCCCACCCCAGTGTAGCGAGCGTCTCACGTAGTCTGCCCGATGGGGTGCCCAATCCATCAGCTCCACGTCTCCCCGCTCCCCCAAAGCTTTGGTGCCATGCTAGAGCCCACCCAGCGTGGCAAATGTCCGCGTCATCTTTTTTTTTCAACCTGAAAAGCAAAGCGGTCCCATGTAGTCTGCCAGCTCCTCCTCCCCAACCTGCACCCACCACTGCACACCCGCCTCTCCACACCCCTCACCCCATACTTACCTCCAGAACTCGCGCGATGATCATCGCTGGACCGGGAACATGTCTGCACTCTTCAAAGCCGACCGCAAACTGAGGAAATGCCGGTAAGCTGTATAATGGGCTAGATAGGGGTTTTCAACTTTATTGCATATCTCAGGCATTTTTGGAATTTTGCCAAATTTTCAACATGGGGTTTTGGGACCCCTCTCGCGAATGATGTCCTGTCATGGCGTTATTCCGGGCCCGAAGGTGTGATTTCACAGTCACTGCGCGCAATCACCCGCCAGGCGGGCATGCGCTCATGTTTTCTGTTTATCATTCGAAAGATAAAATATGATGAGTAAATATTCTAAAATGACATTTTATGTGCGTTGCGCAGTTCCTACGCAGACTCGTAAGTTCACGAATTTTCAATATTTTCACTCCAGATTTTCAACATTGCCATTTTACCACACCTCCTTATGAGCATTATAGCTGTCATTTTTCACATCCTGCCCAAAACGTGTTTCCGCCCATGTAGTGCACAATGGCAAAGTCGGTGTGCGAAATCAATGTATGGGACACATTAAGAAAATCACCATGACACTGTTCATTGGCAGAGGTCTTAAAATGGCTATGTTGAAAATTTGGTGAAAAAATTCCTAAAAATGACTGTTTTACAAGCGTGCGTTGCGCAGTTCCACGCACGCTCGTAGGTTTGCGAATTTTCAATATTTCCACTCCAGATTTTCAACATTGCCATTTTACCACACCTCCTCATGAGCAGTACAGCTGTCATTTTCACATCCTGCCCAAAACATGTTTCCGCCATGTAGCGCACAATGGCGCAGTTGGTGCGAACTCAATGTTTGGGACACATTAAGAAAATCACAGTGACACTGTTCATGAGCAGAGGTCTTAAAATGGCTGTGTTGAAAATTTGGTGAAAAAATTCCTAAAAATGACTGTTTTACGAGTGTTCATTGCGTAGCTCCTATGCACGCGTAAGTTTGCGAATTTTCAATATTTTCACTCCACATTTTCAACATTGCCATTTTACCACACCTCCTTATGAGCAGTGCAGCTGTCATTTTTCACATCTTGCCCAAAACGTGTTTCCGCCCATGTAGTGCACAATGGCACAGTCGGTGTGCAAACTCAGTGTATGGGACACATTAAGAAAATCACAGTGTCACTGTTCATGAGCAGAGATCTTAAAATGGCTATGTTGAAAATCTGATGAAAAAATTCCTAAAAATAACTGTTTTATGAGCGTGCGTTGTGCAGTTCCTACGCACGCCGTAAGTTCGTAATTTTCAATATTTTCTACCCAGATTTTCAACATTGCCATTTACCACACCTCCTTATGAGCAGTACAGCTGTCATTTTTCACATCCTGCCCAAAACGTGTTTCCACCCGTGTAGTGCACAGTGGCGCAGTCGGTGTGCGAAATCAATGAATGGGACACAGTAAGAAAATCACAGTGACAGTGTTTATTAACAGAGGTTTTAAAATGCCAATGTTGAAAATCTGGTGAAAAAATTCCTAAAAATGACTGTTTTACAAGCGTGCATTGCACAGTTCCCACGCACACTCGTAGGTTTGCGAATTTTCAATATTTCCACTCCAGATTTTCAACATTGCCATTTTACCACACCTCCTTATGAGCAGTACAGCTGTCATTTTTCACATCCTGCCCAAAATGTGTTTCCACCCGTGTAGTGCACAATGGCGCAGTCGGTGTGCGAAATCAATGAATGGGACACAGTAAGAAAATCACAGTGACAGTGTTCATTAACAGAGGTTTTAAAATGCCAATGTTGAAAATTTGGTGAAAAAATTCCTAAAAATGACTGTTTTACAAGCGTGCATTGCACAGTTCCCACGCACACTCGTAGGTTTGCGAATTTTCAATATTTCCACTCCAGATTTTCAACATTGCCATTTTACCACACCTCCTTATGAGCAGTACAGCTGTCATTTTTCACATCCTGCCCAAAACGTGTTTCCGCCTATGTAGCACACAATGGGGGTAACAAAAAGGTCATGCTGAAAATTTATTGTGCAAATACCAGCAATCGCACAGGGCATTAGGGTAAAGCATCATACGTGCCAAACACCACTGCAAATACCTGCAAGCGAACGTTCGGCATTGACAAATGCTTGTCTTTTCCTGAGACTGCTCACACCTATGCTGCAGTCCCAGTGGAGATTTGGTGAGTGGAACTATTGATCGTTCTGGTCCTTCATAGCCATGACAACCTATTAATCAGTAATGTGAACATATGTTTGAGCTCAGGTAGTTGGTTTATCAGCGTCTATTGCTCAAAGCTGAATTAAAGAGCCAGTAGCAACAAAAATAGCACACAGAAAATGCTATTACTGTTTAAAAGTTGCCAGTTGTTACTGTTTATTTCTGAAGTATTTTTCCTTTTCCGTTTGCTCTTTACAAGGCTTTTACTGAACTGTGTTTAATGGGAAGTGAAGAGCAGTGCTTTAACTAGTAACGGACATATCTAGTTCTGTTCCTCTTCATTCCTCACCAGCCTTGTGAGCTGTCTCACTGCGACATCACAAGTGACTGATCTGGCTATAAGTGATTAGCTCTTCTAGGTGATTTGTGATGTTGGAGTCAGTGAAGTCACAATGCTGGTGACAGGTGAAGGGGAACAGAATCAGATCTGTCAGCATCCAGGCAGAGTGCAATTCCACACAACACACCTTGTACTGTCAGGTAGAAAGTAAAAGTAAAAACAAAAATTACTTCAAATATAAAAAGTAACATCTGGCTGCTTTTTAAATTAATATTAATTTTAGGTGGTGTACTCACAACCACATTTTTCCCTATGCTAACTAACTATAAACTAAGGTAACACCTTCATGAAACTTCAGTGTTTATACAGCATAAAACACCATAGCTTATATGTAAAAAAATAATACTCAGATTATTGCCCTTTGTTTAAACAATTATGTGTCCCTGTAATAGAATATTAAAAAAATGTTGATTTATATCTGTGATGTAGCCAGTATTTTTTGTATTTGTGTTTAGGGTGGTGCAAAGGATAACTGGAAAAAAATCCACCAAATCGAGGCCTTGAATTTTCCAATACCAAAAGAAGTTGGGCATGGTACATCTAGTGTTGACCGTCAGAGTCAGGGTTGGGCACAAATTTCAGACAGCTCCTGTCTCAGTGAGAGAGGTTTGCTTCTCTCCCCCTACTGCACTCCATTAAGTTTCTAGGTGGGAGTGGAGCCATGGGGACAGGATTTCCTGTTCCTTCGATGGTGGTGTTATGTGTGTACATACACAGTCACTAGCATCATAGGTGGTGGCATCTTTGATTAAATGCAAGTTTGGTAGGGGATCATCGGAAAGGGGTGGGTGCGAATGGCCAGCCCCTCGGTGCAGTGATAGCATTACCATTTGTAATACCAGTCACCCAGATTTGGCAACAAGCCTGCGTCATTGGAGGGCCGGGTCCAGGAGGGATAGTGAGGCTTAATAAAGGGGAAGGGGTGGGAAGAGGGTGACAGTGAAAAGGCAGAGATACTGAATGAATACTTTTGTTCAGTATTCACAAAAGAAGAGGTGGGGGATGTACCTAAACCAAACAATAGAAGTACTCTGGATAGGGAAATCGATACCAGTCCATTCACAAAAGACAGTGTCCTGAAAGAACTCCTAAAACTCAAGGTGGACAAGGCAATGGGGCCCGATGGGATTCACCCCAGAATTCTAAAAGAACTGAGGGGAGAACTAGTCACACCACTGACTACCCTTTTTAACAAATCATGGGAGGAGGGCATGGTACCTGAGGACTGGAGGAGGGTGGATGTGATTCCCTTTCACAAAAGTGGGGGCACGGCAGAGGCAGGAAACTACAGACCTGTTAGTTTGACCTCAGTGGTAGGGAAATTGATGGAATCACTTCTGAAAGAAAGAATAGTTGAGTACCTAGAGGCCAGTGGGACACAGGACCCAAGGCAGCATGGATTCACAGCGGGAAGGTCATGTCAGATGAATCTAATAGATTTCTTTGACTGGGTGACCAAAGTAATAGACCAGGGAGGGGCAGTGGACATGGCCTACCCAGACTTTAGCAAGGCATTTGACACAGTCCCACACAAAAGATTAACAAACAAGTTAGCCAGCATGGGAGTGGGTTCCAGGGTGGTAGCCTGGGTAAAAAACTGGCTGGACCACAGGACGCAGTGGGTAATATTAAATGGAGTCCATTCCGAAGAAAGGGGAGTTACTAGCAAGGTACCTCAGTGCTCAGTACTGGGGCCGGTCCTCTTTAATGTCTTTGTAAGTGACATTGCAGAGGGACTGGAAGGAAAAGTATGCCTGTTTGCAGATGACACAAAGATCTGCTACAGGGTTGATATATAAAGGGGGGTGGAAAGGATGAGAAGAGACTTGGCAAGGTTGGAGGAATGGTCAAAAGTATGGCAGCTTAGATTCAATGCAAAGAAGTACAAAGTAATGCACCTGGGAAACAAAATCTCAGGGGCAGAGTACACAATTGGGGGGGAGATACAAACAACAACAAAAATGGAAAGGGACTTGAGGGTAGTCATATCAGATAACCTAAAGGTAGGCAGGCAATGTGAGAAGGCAGTAAGAAGGGCTGGGGGATACTGGGATGCATAGGGAGAGACATCACCAGTAGAAAACAGGAAGTTGTCATCCCTCTGTACAGACAGTTGGTGAGACCCCATCTGGAGTACTGTGTGCAGTTCTGGAGACCCCATCTCCACAAGGACATAGACAGGATGGAGGCAGTCCAGAGGAGGGCAACTAAAATGGTGCAGGGTATGCAGCACAAACCATACGAAGACAGACTAAAAAGCTTAATATGTGCACACTCGAGGAAAGGAGGGAGAGGGGGGAAATGATAGAAACTTTCAAGGACCTCAAGGGAATCAACAAAGTCCAAGAGGGTAGCATCTTTCAGAAAAAGAGATGTGCAAGAACAAGGGGGCACAATTTGAAGATAGCAGGAGGACGGCTCAGGGGCAACGTGAGGAAGTATTTTTTCACAGAGAGGGTGGTGGACACATGGTACGGCCTCCCTGAGGAGGTCATGGGGTCAAAAACAGTGGGGGAATTCAAGAATGCATAGGACAGACATAAGACAATTATGGGGGGGTAGGAGGAAGTAGGCTGTTGGTTAACTAGGATCTGCAGCTTATTCAATAGGTAGGGAAACCTACTGGGTCAATATGTCATACGCTTAAGAGCATATGGCAAGCGCTAAATGGAAACAGTGCTGTACATGACAGCAAGAGGGTGTAATACTGCAAATGGTTCTGTGCGCAGTACTGCACCCTCCTGCTGTCCCAGGCAGAGGATAAGATCTTTGTTGGGATGGGCTCCCACCGAGCAGCTGCCGTGGCTTGACGAGCCACTGTCAGCAAGGGACGAATGCAGAGCATTTGGGACCAGTTTTGATTCCCTGTCCAGATGCATGATAATTTTTTTTTTGGCTCTTTGTGTGATATTTACTGAACCCCCCTCCCCCAAGTTAGTAATCCTAATTGGGGGGTCGGGAACGGAGCCCCCTGCAGAAAACAAGACTTATGCTGCATGCAAGAAATTGTGCTGTATTGGCAGCGTGTTTTATGCATGCGGCATAATGTTTTGCGACATTATGACCCTGTGCCATAGGGAAATGGGTAGACTGGGTGGGCCAAGCAGTCCTTATCTGCCATCAAAGTCTATTCTATGTTTCTATATTTCTGTTTCTATGTCTCTATGTGTATGTTTCTGTGAGGATGGTGGAGGGTCCCAGGGGATGCTCGCCTTGTCAGGGGTGGCAGAGCTTTTGTTCGCCACTACCACCACCTGGGTGACCCCAGACAAAGGGTCAGGGAGGGAGACGCTGATGCACTCTGGTGCACACTGCGCATTGTGTGCATTTGCCAGGCAAAGGGCTTCCTTCGCCATCTGTGGGTGGGGAGAAAAAGGAGGAAAAACACTGACTGCCCGCAGCATGTCATCCTGCTTCTCCTTGTAGGTCCTGTACTGCCAACTGGGTGCCAGCATCGACACTGAACTTGAAGTCTGCCAGAGGAACTTGGGTCCCTCCCAGAGGCCCCATCCTGGGGAATAAGTTAGAGAGGTACTGTACATGGCATCTGAGTAAGCCCTGGGGAAGGTGTGTGATGGGGCTGGGGGAGAGGCAAAGACCAATGATAAGCCTGCCAGAGGAGGAGGGAAAAAAAAGAAAGGGATGGGTGTTGATGGGCCTCCCAATAACCCTAGTAGGCATTGGTCACCTGAGGTCCACAGACCACACCCCTGCAGTGGGTGCGATGTGGAAAGACTAAGAGGCACAGAAAGGACAAAGATAGTTGGGTCCCAATTGGAGATGTTACTAAGTTTTACTTCACTGGCGAAGAGGGGAAATTTGCCTTCGCAAATCACTTTGTGAGTTTCCCACTGACATTGACATTCAGCGTTGAAACCATGCCCTGTGTTGCTTGGAGCTCCTGCCATCTTCTCCACTCACAAAAAGAAGCATTGGAACCACACCCTGTGCCGCTTGGAGCTTCTGCCATCTTGTCCTTTCGCAAAAGAAGGTATGCTGAACTCGAACCTCACAGACTGCGCTAGACCCTACAGCCTTCTTTTTCTTTAAGCCCATCCTGAACTTGGTGACTTTTTACTTGTGTTCCTCCTCTGATCCTGTGAACCTCCTCAGCCTGTTTTATATCTGATTTACCTTGTTTAATTATTTTGTAGCATATCTACAGGACAGCCTGCTTCATCATCTGTTTAGAGAGATAATTTATTTATTTTTTGTCTACTTCTACATTTGCAAATCATACTGCAAAGCCAATAGAGGGCAACAACTCAATTAACTTGCTGCTGCTGGCAACTGTTACTGTCCACCGCTACTCAGTCACTTTACTTCTGCCAGTGCCACTTATCTACTCCCTACTGCTGATTAGTATACCTCACAGCCGTTGCGGGTTTGTCTGGTTCGAAAGAACCCCCCTTTTGAAACTCCATCTTTATTTTTCATTATTTTAAAAAACATTTTCATCATTTCTGTTTATTTTTTTACTGTTACAGAGTGCTAATGCACACATGATGAACCCCAGCACTTTCTCTCTGCATGCGTCCCTTCCCCATCTGCTGCCAATCAGCTCTCTCAGTACCAGTAAGATGACTGGAGCTTCTTTGTGAGTCTTTCTCTGCACCCTCCTCCTATGACTGGCTGGCCAATTAGAGCTCACATAAGCATCGTGAATGTGACCTCAGTACAGCACAGCCACTGCCTAGAAATCACACTGTCAGCTAGCACTGGAGGAAGATGGAGCATGGTGGCAGGCTCAGAGATGATGTCACCAGGAGAGCAAAAAAGAAGTAGAGGACCTTGACTTATAATAATATGAGTCACCGGCATGTAAATTTTGCTGGTTACTATTGCTGAAGATGTGTCCCTTAATAACTGTATATCAAGGCAAAAGCAGTTGGACAAGGGAGCTTTTCGGGTCGGCGGACTGAAAATTTAGAAATAAATTATTTAAATCCTCCTCTATACAAAAAGCAAAGTTGTTTTGTTTCATATGCCTGTTTTAACTTTTCATAAGTAAAGCAAAAGAGGTACCACAATGGAAAGGCATTGTAAGTGTTTGTCAGGGTCTGGCTGGCATCTACACTGCCACCTCACTAATTGTACTGTTCAGAGAGGTCTTCACTGTGGTCTCATTTTCATTGACATTCAGTTCCACTTTCGTCTGTGTCATCTGTGCCAGATGCCGTTAAATCAAATAAGTTGTGATGTGTTTTCTCCAGATGACCACATGTGCCTATAGAATGACATTTGTTGCTACAGTTCAGTGTTTTGAACATACCCACTGCATGATTGGAAGCATGGTGGGGTGGGGTTGGGGGTTGGGGGATAGGCATTTAGGAGATGGTAACTTTGCACTCGAAGTCCCCACCACTGTCAAATTACCTTTCCCCTTACTCCCTTTGTCATACCTACCACATTGGAGAATGGAGTGGGGGCAACAATTGTAGTACTCAATATTGAACTAAGAATTATGTTACACATTTTTTTCCAAGCAGGGTGCCTGGAATAGAAACATAGAAATATAGACAATGATGGCAGAAAAAGACCAGAGGTCCATCCAGTCTGCCCAAGTTCTCTATAATCCCTGGAGCCTACAATTTCTCCAGGGTACTAACCCTCCCCATCCTCCCTCTATTCTCCTCCTTGGTCCTGTCGCCCCCGGTAACCACTATTCCCTTCATTATGTCCCAGCCCTGCCTGAATCCTCAGACTGTTTTTACACCCACCATTTCAGCTGACAGACTGTTCCAAAGTTTCACCACGTTTTCCATAAAGTAGTACTTCCTCACATCTCTCCTGAACCTACCTCCTGTTAATTTCCATTCATGTCCATGTGACCGCAAATTGGTACTCAGGCTAAATAGTACCCCGCAGTTCACTTTAATTCGATTCAGGAACTTGAAGATCTCTGTCATATCTCCTCTCTTCCTTCTGGACTCCAATGAGTACATATTTAGTGCCTTGAGGCGCTCTTCATAGAATCTGCCCTGCTGTCCCTGAATCATTTTAGTTACTCTCTGCTGCACTGTCTCCAGCCTATCCTTATCCTTTCTGAGGTGAGGACTCCAGAACCAGGCATAGTATTCTAGGTGAGGCCTCACCAGGGATCTATGGAGGGGAATTATTACCTCCTTTCTTCTGCTATCAATACCCCCTACCAATACATCTTAGCATCCTGCTAGCCTTGCTATAGGCCATGTTGCACTGACTCAATTACTTAAATGGTATACGGAGTTGTGGATGGTGGGGGTTACAGCAAGGGGTAGAGGGATTTCAGATATGAGTTATTTAGACTTAAAATAAGCCACAAAAGTGCACCACTGAGCACACCATAGCCCATGGTTTCTGGGGCCTATCAGACCCAGACCCCTGCCCTAGTAGCAAGCCAGCACTGCAGTAAGTTAGTAGTGTACAATACCCAGCCAAAACCAGCTGCAGACTCTGCATTGAGGTTTAGTGCATTAGTATTTGCTCTCTCTATATCTATCTATCTATCTATTTATCTATCTATGTAATAAATAACCTACTCTAAGGTGTGCGGTCACGCTCTGATATATGCACACCTTGGTGTGTGTTGTCATGCATGAGACCGCAGGCCGAGTGTGTCAACCACCCAAGGCGTATGTATATCAGAGGGTGACCGAACATCCTAGAGTGGGTTATCTATCTTATAAAATGGCAAAATTGTTTTGGAGAGGGGTAAAAGTGCAGGTGTGCGGTCACGCTCTGATATACGCATGGTCATGTGATGTGTTTTATACAATCAGAATGCTGAATTTATTTACTTTGCTTCCCATTTTATAAATATACACACACACACACACACACACATACAATCTGAGCCACCCAGATAGTAATAATTGTTCTTAGAGCAGGAGGTGGAGGGGAGCTCATAGATGAGTCATTCTGGTTTAAAATAATCCACAAAATTAGCCACAGGACATCTAGTACCCCAAAGTTTCTGGGGTCAGCTGGCCCCCAGACCCCTTCCCTACACACCAGTAGCTACAGCTGCATATATTAAAACTCATAACATGATATATCTGAGACAATGTCTTAGGTATATTACATTAACATGCCCTCCGGTAGTGAATACATATGTATTCACCCTGCAGCCAGCGAGATAATAATTTTGTTTAGAGCAAGGGGTGTAGGAGATCTCAGATATGACTTCTTTAGCTTCAAAATGAGCCACAAAATGCACCACAGAGCAATTGTAGGATCCCATGGCTTCTGGGGTACTGGCAGCCCTAAGACCCACAGCTTTTTTTAAAAAGTCTCAGACTGCATAAAAAGAACCCCCCCTTGGGAAAATCCTGGCAACGGCCCTGTACCTTGATCTATTCTTGCTCCCCCGATCCATACAATATGCTCACCCTTGCTTCACCAATTCCCCTCCTTCTAATTCTTCTGTCAATTTAATGTTCCTCAGTTCCACACTCTCCTCAGTTCAATAAACCTTTCTCACCTTTCCCCTTCGCTCTCCTATCCCCTACCTTTATCCTTGTCATAACTCCTACACCCCCTCAAATACTCTGGTCTCACTTCCATCACCTCCCCCCCCTGCTACTCTAGTCTCAGCCCCATGTCATCATCTAGCTTTCCTTTGCCACCTTATCTTCACCTAACCTAGCCCCCACCCCACCCCCAAATACTTCCAAAATCCTCAGCCCATCACAAATGCCCCAAACTCCACTCACTCATAATAGCACTCCTCTTACTCACATCAAGAAATTTCCATCCCAGTCCTGGTCCCACTACACCCACCTCTGCCAGTTGCAATACTTCCACTAATGTACCAACTTCCCCCACCCCTTCTGCCCTCCCCAAGGGCCTGAAAATCCTCCACTTAAACATCTGCAGTCTCAAGTCAAAAACTGACCTTTTATATCCTATGGTAATCTCCCCTCACACCTGATATACTAATTTTAATGGAAACTTGGCTAAATGCTAAAATACCTTATCTCGCCATTAATATCCCAGGTGATTCCATAATTAGGCAGGTTAGGACTGGCAGGGGTGGTGGAGTAGCCATGTATATCCTGTCCTCACTTCAGTTCACAACCATTCTATCATGCTCATTACCCTCTGCCTGTGAAGCACTTGTAGTAAACATTACCTTTTCTTTTTCCGCCCCTGCCTTCATAGCTGGCATCTACTGTCGACCTGGCTCCAAGGATTCCGATACTTTGGATCTCATTACCTCCGTAAACTCCCTCTCACATAAAGGCGAGCTATACATCCTGGGTGATGTAAACCAAAACTGGCTATCACCAACAACTGCCAAGACACGAAATGGCATCACGGCCTTCAATTTCTCCCAACTCATCCTAGAACCCACCTGCCTAAATCATAAAACCCTTAACCATTCCCTGATAGACTGGGCTCTCTCCTCTCACCCCCACTGAGTCATTAAATCAGACATCCTCCCAGATGCCCTCAGTGATCATCACCCAATCTTCATAGTCAGGAAAGTCCATAGACCAAAACCACCTCATAAAATTCTGCAACTCCGCTCCTTCGGCTCCTTAAACCTTAATCCCCTTCTTAATGAACTGGTCCCCTATTGCCTTTGCCCCTTCCATTGACCAAGCCCTCATCTATTTTCAAGATAAATTTCTAACTACATGGAACTCCTACGCTCCATTCAAATGCACCAGAGTTTGTGGCAACCATCATCCTTGGGTCTCCCCTGAGTTACTGACTTGTCTCAGGGAGCGAGACAAAGCTTGGAGGAAACATAAGGCTTCCCAGATTCCCTCAGACTCTGCCAGGTATCACATGTTAAGAAATGCCTGCACAAAAGCTACCAGACTTGCCAAGTCTAAATATTTCAAATCCTCTTTTCTCAAAAACATCAATTCTCCCTCCAAATTCTGGAAAGTGGTCCATGCCCTATTCTCCCCCCTTCACATCTGCCTCCTCCTGTGTTTAAAATAAACAACTCATTGGTCTCTGAACCATGCGCAGTGGCTCAAGAGTTTAACTCCTATTATGTCTCCTGTGCCACCGCACTTCTAAAGTCCCTCCCCTCTAACCTCTCCCTCCTCATCCTCCCACACCCAGCACTCAACCACTCCATGCTCACCCTTCCTTCTCCTTGTCTACTGTCTCCCAGAAGAAACACTAACGGCCATTCCAATTTGGTTTTTGGAAGAACCACTCCACTACCACCTCCCTACTCAGGCTTATTGACACCATTCTCACTGGGATGGATAATGGCCTTGTTACCTCTGCCATCTTTGTTGACCTCACCAAGGCTTTTGATACAGTCTCCCATGCCCTACTTCTTGACTCCCTTATGGTTGCTGGGTTGTCTACTTCTGCCCAAAACTGGTTTAGAGCTTACCTCTCAGGCAGAACACAATCAGTCAAGATCCAGGATACAATCTCTCCCCCCCCCTTCCTATTTCCACAGGAGTCCCACAGGGCTCGGTGTTTGGACCCATTCTCTTCTCCATCTTCCTAAATTACTTGAACTCAGTATGCTGCCCCTCCTCCTCTATCCATATGTATGCCAATGACACCATCTTGTTCTCCTCTGGCAAATACCACGCTGAAGTGGCAACTGCCCTTCAGCATGACTTCCACCAGGTTCAGCTATAGTTTGCCTCCCATCAGCTATTCCTAATTGCCAAAAAGACTGTCTCCATGACCTTCGGCACCAGGCAGAGAGTCTCTAGGCTCCACCCTTTACCGTCTTTCCATATCCTTGATGGGACAATCCTAGAGGACACCTCCTCATTAAGATGCCTTGGGGCTTGGTTGGACCAACACCTCAACTTCTCTGGCCACATTGACGCCATCCTGAAAAAATTACACCTCAGGCTTGGTGCCTTATTCAGGAACTGTAAGTTGCATCCCTCCTACAGTGCAGCGTGAATTAGTCCAGAAGATGATCCTCCCCATTTTCGACTACTGTGATATAGTCTATGGTGCCGATCCCAAATCCTCCCTAACCAGATTGGACACTGTCTTTAACTCCATCTGTCAATTTGCCCTTGATGCTCCATCACGCACTTATCACTGTGACCTCTATCATGCCCTGTCCCTTCCCCCGCTTGCCAACAGGTGCCTCACTCATTGTGCCAAACTCACTTCCATATTTTGGTTAGGAGAACTTCCCTCCTACCTCTCATGCCCACTCTCTTCCACCCCCCCCACTCCCTCAGATCCTCTGATACTCACACTTTGTTGGTTCCCCGTTGGACCACTCTTGTCAGTCAGTCAGGCTTTACCCATTGTTTCCCACAAATCTGGAACTCCCTCCCCCCCAAATATGGCACTCCTCCTCCTCCTCTTCCTCCCTTGCCTCTTCTTTACATAACTTTCTCTTATCTAACTGCTCCTGCTTTAACCCTCCCTAACTGTCCTCCTATGCCTCTGCTCCTCTCCATGACTCACATGCCCTATTAAACCTTTCTCCCCCCAAGCCTGCTTCTCAGCACGCTCTCCTCTCCTTTCACCGCTTCACCCCTCACAACCCCTAACTTTTTTTCCATTACCAACTTGCCCCTGCTTAGTTTTGACCTCTTGCAGGGTTCTCAGCATGCTGGAGGGGTCTAGCACTGGGCAAGCCTCCTCCTCCTTCCCCTCTCCTTCCCCCTCTCCTTTCTACCCAAGTTGTCCTCACCTAAATCTGCCCTCTGTCAGGATTCTTAGCACCCTGGCAATGTCTTCTCTCAAGTAAGTTTTCTTCCCTCCCTCCTTCTTTTTTCCTTTCCTCTTCTGTCCCCCCATTCCCTCTGCCCAGCTTGTCCTCACCTAATTCTGTCCCCTTGCAGGGTTCTCTGCATCCTGGAGGGGCCAGCACAGGGAAATTGCTCTTCCTTCACTCCCCCTGCCCTATATCCTTTCTACCCAACTAGTCCTCACCTGATTCTGCACTCTGGCAGGGTTCTCAGCATCCTGGAGTGGCCTAGTCTTAGGAAAGCTTCTTTTTTCCCTCCTCTTCCCTCCCTTCCCTTCATCCTTTCTTTTCTCTCTTCCCAACTTGTCCTTACCTAGTTCTGCCCCCTGGCAGGGTTTTCAGTATCCTGGTGGGGTCCAACACTGGGAAATGACTCTTCCTTCCCTCCTCTCCTCCTTCCATGCCATCCTCTCTACCTAACTCATCCTTGCTTGACTCTGCTCTGGCAGGGTTCTCAGCATCTTGAAGAGGCCTAGTCTTAGGCAAGTTTCTCCCACCCCTCCTCCTCCTCCTTCCCTTTACCATCCCCTCTACTATCTCTACACAACTTATCATTGCCTACTCCTGCCCTTTACTCTAAGTTCTTGCCTCATTCCGCCACTGATCGCTATCTCCGCACTCTGAAGGGGCCAGTTCTAGGTATGACTCGTCCTTTCCTTCTCTATCCCTTAACCACACCTCTCTCCTGCCCCCCTCTCTACCTCCCTGCACTTAATCAAAGCAATTAGTTCGCTTGAGCTAATAATTAGCACTTTTTGTTCTGTCTGAGGTGCTCCCAGATTATACTAGCACTGTGTTAACTTATCCTTCACAATTGATTTTTTTTTCTCACTTTTCTCTGGTAATGTTCCCCCCATCTTTATCCTCTCCTTCCCCCAGCTTGTTTCTCCTGTCTACCCCTCTACCCTCCTTGATATCCCCCCACTGGATCTCTTTATTCAATAATTATTAAATAATCTGCCTCTTAACCGTGATCCATTCCTGCAAGGATTTGGCTTCAAGGCTACATTAAATTTCTGTACTATGTTCCTCAGATATGCCGCTTGTAATTAAATGCATATTCCACAGGTATGATATATTTAATTGTATGTTATGTTACAAATGCGACTGTATGATTATTTATGATATTTAACTGTATGTCTTGTTACAAATGTATTTGAATGTTTAATTTCTTGGATATGACAAATGTTAAACTACATGTCTAATTTTTCATCCAATTGTACCCCAGTTGCACTGGGAGACGAGCAACTTGTTGTTCAATTTGCCTTCCTGGTGAAACATTTCAATAAATAAAATAAATAAATAAATTCCCAACTTCGAACTTTGTCACTTTTGCAATACTTTCCATGTGAAGTGGCACCTTTTCCATGAGGTCAGTTCACATACAAAAAGGACCATTCCAAGACCTTGTGAAGTCAGCACTTCCCACTTCATGGATTTAGTCAACTTTCTGAATAAATTCAAAAAGCGAATTTCACCCACTTCACCCATCTCCATCTCTAGTCTCAGCTGTTGTAGTTACTTTGACAAGTCACTGAACTTAACCGACAGATTCAGTGTACATCCATGGGACCAAGGAGTCCTGAAATTATGTTGAGATTAGCTTTTGTGGGCAATAAAAGTGTGACGCAGAGTTTTTCTCATGTTTCTGTAAGGAGGATCATTTCTTCCTCCTGGCTTACAAAGCCATCAACCAAGAATATGCATTCCTTGGGGTTCAGTAATATCAGACTGCAAATGAGGCAATGCAGGTGGATAGCATTAAGGCAATCAAACTTGAGTTAGATAGGTACCTTGGGGACCACAACACTGATGGATACAACTGCCAGGATTGTGTGGGAGATGGGCTGAACCCAATGGTTCTGTGCTCTCCTCCAGTACCATACTGTATATTCTATTATCATGATTTTCGGTGTTGGTAGTAAAATCACTTACATTCCGCAAAACACATTACACAATTTGACTTCTTATTTATAACTTGTGAGATTTGCAGGATAATGTAAATCTGTACGTTTATCTTTGGAAGTGCTGCAGCTTTTTCAGCCTCATTTGACAAGGACAAAGAGTTGGAACATAGAATGTAGCCCTAAGCCTTTATCATTCCTCCAAAGATTCTGTCTCTTTCTAATCAGAGTTTATTCAAGTTTCTGTTACATACCATGACACAACAGTACATTAATGTAGTACAACAACACAAGACAACAATAGTCCATGGCAGACAAGGGTTACAATAAATTAGATCTGTTGAAGTTCCGCTGATTTTCCAACCATAAAGACGTAAAGTGCTACCTTCCGCTGTGTAAACCATCTCAACATATGTAAAGGTGCCAACACACCCTCCAGTAAGTTCTGCTACTCTAGAGTTCCCTCTCAGGGTACAAAAGATGGGTCCTTATTCACTGCAAACAGGAATCATCGATTCCATTTGTTACGCCCCTTTTCCTCCTGTTGTCTCACTGTGTGTTAAGGATTCTATAGTATATGTGATATTCACCAGTGTGATTCAGTCCTCAGTGGTTGGGACCCCAGCCATGAGCCATTGTTTTGTGATGCCCTTTTTGGCCATTGTAATAAGGATTACTAGATGGTGTCTTGTAGTTGAGTCCCTCATACCTTGTGGGTACAGTGTAAAGAGGAAGAGGCTGTAAGTGAGATTAAGTTGTAGAGAGAAAATTCCCTTCAGTGCGTCCTCTGTAGAGGTAAACAAAAAGAGGACAGATGTGAGCAGGCCCAGAATATGTGATAGTGTTCTGCCTGTTCCTCTTCACACAGCCTCCAGCAATTGCTGGTTCGTATTGTCTTTTGGTGCACTTGTGGAACTGGGGTTAGGATGTAATGTAATAGACCCTTCCAGCTAAACTCTCTGCAGGATATTGATGAGGAAATTTTGTAGGAAATGGAGCATGCCATCTGCCATTGTTCCTGGGTAAGGGATTGGCTGATCACCTGCTTCCACCTGTCCAAAACCTGTAGCGGGGGAAGGGACTTGAGCTGAAGGAGTGTGGTGTACAGTCAGGAAGTAAAGTGAGGCATGGGGTTCCCCAACAATGTGGATATTGTCAAAACAACCAGATGGTTTCTGGAGTCTGGTATGGGCTTACAGCAAGCCCTTGGTGAGGTAAGCCTGAGCTTGAAAATAGTGAAACATATCAGTCTGTGGTATAGCTAGACTGTTTTTGATCATGTGACATGTCTTCACATCTTTACCCTGCAGAAACTGAGAGGGGTATTTGAGTCCTCACCTCCAAAGATTTTATTTTCAAAACTCTTGCAGGGCTTTTACAAGCAGGCAACACATTTGAAAGCTTTATTAACATTTTTTAGATACAATTCAGCTAATGTTTCACATTTTAATGTATATTTCTTCACCCATTCTGTATTATTGAGGCTATCAGCATGTGAAATGGATCTTTGTCCTACAGAGCTGGATCTTTTCTGCTTGCTTGGTCCCCACCTGAAGTCATATTCTTTTATTTGTGACATCACACTGATATCCATAGTAAGAAACTGCAATGTCACAAACAGAGTATTATGACTTCAAGAAGGAAATATGCAGAGGGGCTGCCAAATTCTAGGGAAATAGGTAGGGCAAACAGAAAGTTGAAGTGCATAGGGAGATGGATCAGCAGGAGGGAGGAGGTGCAGCTACAACTATATATCCTTTCCTGGCCTTTTGCCCCTTGTTTTCCTCTGCTTCCACACTCCCCCAGACCTCCCATTTTATATCTTTGCCCTGTTTTTGGTGTGGTTGTCCGAGAATGTTTGCTTTTAATATTGCATTGATAATACATTGCTTTTAACTTAATTTGCACTTCATGCACTTTTCACTAATTCACAGCTTAGGAGCTGTTCTGTCCGACACTACTGAAACACCTACTTCATGAACAAGTAATGAACATGCCTATTTATAAGGCTAATAGTGTTTCAGCCAATCAGCTCTGAGGAAGAATATGACGAAACAGCAGCTCATTGTGCATGCATGTCACATGCACACATTCTGTGTACTGGCTGCCTTATCAGTTAACCATTTCAGGTAAAATTCATGGGAGTGATGGCATGATTTTTGTTTTTGTGAATGGATGCTCAATTCTGCTGCTGCTGTGTTTGGGCTCTGCACTATTATTACTATTTTCTAGTCTTGAAGCACCTAATTGCACATCTCATTATTTATTTATTTATTTATTGATAAGTATCGGATAACACCTTTGAGTCAAAGACTCTTTTACAAAGGTTCCATGTCATACATAAGAAGAGACAGCAGTGTACAGAGTAACAAGAACATAATACTTAACACAGTGCTTACAGAATAATAAATTTGCTGCTTATACCAGTAAAGTAAGCTGTATTTTCTTACTGCCAGAGCTATATGCTCTGTGTCAATTGCTGTAGGGGTTGGGAAACTTTCTTTACAAGTAGAGTTGTTGTGAATTTTAAATTCACTGATGAAGTTCCGGCGAAGTCGGTAGATTCATCTCTGCAGAACAATCCTCAAATTTTTCCTATTAGGCTTAAAATTTACCTATGTGACGTGGTTGAAGCTATAGAGCTCACTCACAAAGTGTAGAATTTCCGTGGAATGGTGGAATTTCACTGGTGAATGGTGAAATTCCACTGTTCAAGGGTGAAATTCTGCACTTTGTGTGTGAAATTCCGCACTTTGCAGGTGGAACTTTGCACTTCACGTCCGCACATTAATCCGTGAATTGCACTAAATTTGTATATTAATTCACAGAGCAAAGTTTCCCAACCTTGCTCATCTCTATTTCCAAGTGTTGGTTACCACTCTGTAGGTCACTGGTTCGTCCTCACCTGGAGCACTGTGTGTAGTTTAGGATTCCCCATCTGAAGAAGGACAGGGTCAGGGTGAGGGTGTAGGCAGTGTAGAGTTGGGTAGCCAAAAGGCTCCAGGGACAGCAGAAAAGGACATACAAGGAGAGGCTGGCAGATTGAGGAAAGAAGGGAAAGAGGGAGCATGACTGAAACATACAAATACCCCCACAGGGTAAATAAACTGGATAGAAGGTAGTTGTTCAGACTGAGTGGAAACACAAGCACCAGGAGCAACTCCATGAAGCTGGTGGGGGGCAAGTTTAAGAGAGATACCTAGAAGTATTTTTTCATGGAGAGGGTGATGGAGGGATGGACTAGGCTGCCGGAGGAGGTTGTCTGTGTGAAATCAGTAGGGGGAATCAAACAATGGTGGGGGGGAGAGACACAGGGGCTTCCCCTTACAGAAATACAAGTGTGCAACATGCATGCAGCACATACGCTACATGCTTATTGGAGGCAGTATGGTGTAATGGTTAAGAGCACTGAGCTGCAAACCTGGAGACCTGGGTTTGAATCCCATCAGCCTCCACTTGTATACTGTGTGACCCTGAACAAGTCACTTAACTTCTTTGTGATCCCAGGTTATACCTGGAAACAAGCTCTGGCTTAGTGTGCCTTTCCTGGTTAAATTATTTCCCCTTTCCCTTCCCCTTATTAAGCATGCTGCATGCATGCTGCGCACTTGTATTTCTGTAATGGCCTATTATAAAGTGTTTCTTTTTCTTTTATCCATAGGAGGGCATTGGAGTCCATGATTCACATGAAGACATCTTACAGAGCACAGATGTCTCCATTTGCATTAGACATGTCTTTTCATACTTTGCATTCTGATTCTAAATTCTTACTTTTTTATGTTAGTTCTGGTCCTTGGTCTCAGGCAGCATTTCCTGCTGCTGCACTGTCTGTTCATTAGAGCCATAATAAGTATAGGTACGTATCATGGATTTCTGCTGGAAAACTAAATAAAAGTTTCGATCTGGCAGCTTACTTTACATATCTCACAAAGAGCCGCTCCAATCAGACAGACTGCAAACACTCCATGGCCAAGTAGCTGACTGTACTGCTGCCGACGGCAGTAACGTAAATGTGACCAATAAAAGTGAAAGTAGCTCACTATAAACAGTGTCTCTCAATGCCGATATATCATGAAATACTGATATGTAAACAAACTGGGACACTGCTAATACTTCTGCTGCAACAGTGAATAACATGCAACACACCAACTGGCAAGGTAGGAAGGTTGTATGTGAAAGATTTTTTTTTTAAAGAAGAAATGCTTAAAAGTCCAGATGGTGTCTTTGAGGTGTCTCTTGGTTAATTAGGAGTGTCATCTTGAAGACATCTTTGCATTCCAGAACGGCTCAGCTTCGCTTCTCAGTTCTCGAATGCAAAGACGTTTCGAGATGATACTTTTTTTATACTTTATTTTTATTGTTATACATGTATACACACACATAATGAATCCGTATCTGGGACAGACCATATCTTAAGAAAAAATCATCATCTGGAGAACAACATTTCCCCTTAATATTTAGGATTTAATGCATCCCCGATATATTGATACCACATGGAGGGGTAACTAAACATTTTACTCAGATTAGTGTCGAAAGCAATGTTAAGCTGTGGTGTTGAGCCCATGAGCAGTATGACAATATCAATGTAACTTAAGTCCATAAAGTCACAAAAATCCATGCCCTACCAGAGGGCTAATGGTCTCATACTATTTGACCTAAAAGTTCAAAATTAGCATTGAGTTTGTACCTAGAGCAGCAATATCTTACTACCATTACATAAACAGCTTCTGTTACAAATAACACTCAAAATTCACTAACCAGTGCACTTTATAGAATATATTCTTTTTGGAAAACAAAACCTAACAGCAATAAAACTTTTCACGTAGTCAGGTCCCAATATTATGACACGAGAGTTGGTGATAATACAAAGCTGTAATGCCTTCAATTTAAAAACTATTTTAAAGCTGAGAGAAATATCAAATTGTGGCTAATTTACATTACAATTCATTGAAATTCAGCCCTCTGCATCAGAATCAGTGTTTCCATTTTCCTGACTCCGGTCTCGAGCTGGAACAAAATGCAAGGCCCATTTCCCTGCTTCAGTAGGATCGGAGAAGGCCCAGACCTTGCCCTCATGTACGATTCACAATCTTGCAGGAAATATAGAAACATAGACTTTGATGGCAGATAAGGACTGCTTGGCCCACCTAGTCTGCCCATTTCCCTACCTACAGGATAGGCCGCAGAGCCTAGTTAACCAACAGCCTATTTCTTCCTACCCCCCACAAGAATTGCCTTATGTCTGTCCCATGCATTCTTGAATTCTCCCACAGTTTTAGACCACACAACCTCCTCAGGAAGGCTGTTCCATGCATCTACTACCCTCTCTGTGAAAAAATACTTCCTCACATTGCCTTGGAACCGCCCCCCCCATCTTTAAATTGTGTCCCCTTATTCTTGCATGTCTCTTTTTCTGAAAGATGCTACCTTCTTGGACTTTGTTGATTCCACTGAGGTACTTAAAAGTTTCTATCATGTCCCCTCTCCTTCTTTCCTCAAGGGTATACATTTCCCTTTAGTCTCTCCTCACGGCGTCTCTTGCAGGCCCTGCACCATTTTAGTTGCCCTCTCTGGACTGCCTCTATCCTGTCAATGTCCTTGTGGAGATGGGGTCTCCAGAACTGGATGCAGTACTCCTGATGGGGTCTCACCAACTGTCTGTACAGAGGGATAACAACTTCCTGTTTTCTGCTGGTGATGCCTCTCCCTATGCATCCCAGTATACCCCCAGCCCTCCCTTACTGCCTTCTCACATTGCTTGCTAGCCTTAAGGTCATCTGATATGATTACCCCAGGTCCCTTTCATTTTTATGTTGCTTGCACGCAGTGCAAGAAACATAGATGCCGATTGTCGGAGATTTGGAGGTGTATCACCTCCTCCTCCAATTCAGTCAGTGAGCTGGCAGGCGCGGCCCATAAGCCAATGCATTTTGGAGCTGTCTATGACACCTCCAAAATGCAGTGGCATACAGTTGAAAGGGGAGCTACGCTCAGTGAGTACCGGCAAGTGTAGCTCCCCCACACGCAGGCGCAGCGCCACCGCGACGTTCTGTGTAGCCGACGGGTGCAATCCCCCGCCGCTGAGCTGCTGTCGCTCCCCGTAGCTGGTGCCACGCTGGGAGCTCACCCCAGTGTGGCAATCACTTATTTGCCGACGGGTGCCCAATCTCCGCCGGCTGAACGGCCCTCAGAGCTGGTGCCACGCTGGGAGCCCACCCCAGCGTGGCAATCACTTATTTGTCTAACGGGTGCCCAACTTCGCCGGCTGAATGGCCCTCATCCTTGTGCCATGCTGGGAGCCCACCCCAGCGTGGCAAACGGTCCCATGTAAGTCTTTTATTTTGTTTTAACCCGTAAAACAAAACGGTCCCGCAGCTATCTCCGAACCCCTCCTCAACCCGCACCCACCCACTGTGCACCCAGCCTCCCCACACCCCTCACCCCATACTTACCTCCGGACTCTGGTGCGACGATCTTCGGTGGACCGGGAACACGTCTGCACTCTTCAAAGCCGACCGCGAACTGAGGAAATGCCGTAAGCTGTATAATGGGCTAGATAGAGGGGTTCAACTTTATTGCATATCTCGGTATTTTTTGGACCTTTAGCACCACCAACATGTTTTAGACTATGATCGATGTCGTCGGAGCACTCAGGTCTGGCAGTGATTTCACCGAGTGACTGCACAGTGACTGGCGAAATCACCCTTCGGGCCTGAATACTGCCATGACAGTGACATCATTCATGAGAAAGGGTCCCAAAACCCATGTTGAAAATTTGGTCCAAAATTCCAGAAATGACTGTATTACGAAGGCATGTTATGCAGTTCCACCAGGCTCGTAAGTTCGCGAAATTTCAATATTTTCATCTAGATTTTCAACATTGCCATTTTACCACACCTTCTTATGAGCAGTACAGCTGTCATTTTTCACATCTCACCTAAAATGTGTTTCCTACTTGTAGCGCAGAATGGCGAGTTGGAAAAGCAAATCAATGTACAGGACAAATTGAGAAAATCACAGTGACACTGTTCATGAGCAGAGGTCTTAAAATGGCTATGTTGAAAATTTGGTGAAAAAATTCCTAAAAATGACTGTTTTACGAGCGTGCATTGTACAGTTCCCACGCACGCTCGTAGGTTTGCGAATTTTCAATATTTCCACTCCAGATTTTCAACATTGCCATTTTACCACACCTCCTTATGAGCACTACAGCTGTCATTTTTCACATCCTGCCCAAAACGTGTTTCCGCCCATTTAGCGCACAATGGCGCAGTCGGTGTGCAAACTCAATGTATGGGACACATTAACAAAATCACACTGACACTGTTCATGACCAGAGGTCTTAAAGTGGCTATGTTGAACATTTCGTGACAAATTTCCTAACAATGACTGTTTTACTAGCGTGCATTGCGCAGTTCCTACGCACGCTCGTAAGTTCGCAAATTTTCAATATTTGCACTCCAATGACTTCCAAATACCTAAACAGCACATAGAAGCAAGCAACATTCGGCATTGTCAAATGCTTGTTGTTGTTACTACCTCCCCCCCATTGTGTAATCTTCTCCTGGGTTCTTGTTTCCCAGGTGCATTATTTTGCACTTCTTTGCATTGAATCCTAACTGCCATACTTCTGACCATTCCTCCAACCTTGCCAAGACCCTTCTCATCCTTTCCACGCCTCCTTGTGTATTAACCCTGTTGCAGATCTTTGTGTCATCTGCAAAGAGGCATACTTTTCCTTCCAGTCCCTCTGCAATGTCACTTATAAAGACATTAAAAAGGACTGGACCCAGTACTGAACCCTGTGGTACCCCGCTAGTAACCCCTCTTTCTTCAGAGTGGACTCCATTTACAATTACCTTCTGTGTCCTGTTGTCCATCCAATGTTTTACCCAGGCTACCACCCTGGGACCCACTCTCAGGCTGGTTAATTTGACTATTAATCTTTTGTGTGGGACTGTGTCAAATGCCTTGCTAAAGTCTAGGTAGGCCATGTCCACAGCCCCACTGAGTGGATAATAGAAGTCTCTTGTAGCAATTTTCTGACCCCATCAAATTTTTTTCTTCGTAAACATGTAGCATAGCTTAAGTCAGGAAACAAGAAGATGTTACGGTCATCTTGTGTTACTGGGCTTGCTTGCCTGGCGAGTCAAAGTATTCTGTCGCTAGAGCCAACACCATCCGTGACTAAGAGCAACGTCCTGGGATCCCCTGATTCTTCTCAATATCCTCTTGGCATGATCTGGTAGGCCTTTTGGAGAGGAATATTTAAACTCTGACCGTTGGGCATTAATTTTGAATCTAGCCACTCACGCAGAAACATAAGAGGATGGTCTACCTCTATCCCCTCAGGTAGACCCAGAATTTGAACATGCGAGGAATGAGCCTGATTTTATAAAGTTTCGAGCCTGGCTTGCATGTGGTAATTTTCTTTCACCAGAAGCGTGGTTGCTGCTGCAGTGGAGTCTGCCTGATGCTTCGCATCTCCCATCTCTACCTGTATCCCTGCCACTGAATTCTCCACCAGAGTGACCTGGGCAGCAAACGTGTCCATTTTGGTGTTTGAATCGGAGACCGATGTCAATATTCTTTGTAGCTTAAGACCAATAGATGACATGGTCTCCTCGGGCTCCCGGTGAGATGTGGCCTGCTCCTCCATCCCAAGGCGCACTGTCTGCAAAGTTCCAGTTGATTTAGCACTTGTGCTGCCATCTCTATCTTTTCTAGGATTACCCATTTTAGATTTATTGAGTTCCTTGTTGGATCTGTTAGGTTTATTTTCTTAATAGACAACTTTAGAAAGCAAATTTTGATTAGTTTTAGAGCTTTTTATATAGAGCTACTCAAAGTTGCTGTCTGTCAGCTTGGGCTCCACAGTGCCCCTCCGAGATGATACTTTTGATTAGCCAAGAGACATTACTTACCTATAAAAGACCACCAGAAAATGAAGGCGGGGAGGGAGATTGAAGAGCCTCTAGGACTGTCACATTCAACATTAGTCAGGAAGGCATGGGCAGACACAGTGGTCCAATATGATTTTTTCTGTTGAGAGATTCTATGTATCGCCAAGACATAAAGATCCTGTTTTTATGCAGATACCCGTATCCTCAATAACAAAGAACAGTGCAATAAGATCTATAGAAAATATATGAAACAAAAAGAGCTGCTTCTATATAATGGGTTTTTCAAAATTTTCCCAAAGACATCAGCTGCTTGTTAAAGAATTTTCCTAATTTTGTATGTGCTTCCTTTTGGAGTAAGTCAATTCTGAAGTTGCATAGGAAATTTCCAATATAGAAGGCACTTCACCGATTTTATAGAATGCAGCAACACGTAACATACTATAGCTCAAGGGTACATGGTTTAAACGTTTTGAAGAAGTGACTTAAGGCATGTTATGTATTCAGAATAATTGAGCTTTCATGTTATTTGCAGTCTTTTGCAGCTGTTAAAATAGTTATCTGGCAGACACATAAAATGACACTCTATTACAAGAAAGTATACGTATATATAAATCACAGATTTTGAACAGGGGCAGAAAGCATATAAAAATGGCTGTAGCTTCACCATCTCAAGAAGGTGATAAAGAAAAGCCACTAGAGATTGGACAAGAACATCATTTTCATGCTGATGGATGATCAGGTCAACAGCTGATTTTGTCGCAGTACTAAAACCATTTGAGGCCTCTGTTACAGCCTGCTGAATGACCTAAAGCCCATTTTGTTTAGAAGTCACAGTCTTTCTGTGCATGTGACAATAATGGTAGCATTACATTTTCATGCCCCAGGCACCCTTCAACTTCCTGCTGTTGATACTGCTGGTGGTGTTTCTCAAGTGATCACTGCAATAGTAGGGAGATTAACCACTGTGTTTTGCCCGTGAAGAACAGTAGTAATGTAAGATTAAAGATGGGGTTACTCTCATGGCAAAATCCCAGTTTTGTATGCATGAGACAGAGGAGTATTAAAATTCATGAGGTAGATCACATGTGATTGACACCACACTGTTGTACACTGCACTGCAGAGTTTATATGTAATTGATGTGTGCCACCTGGTATTTGGAATTTATTTTATTTTATTTTAGTCTTTGGTAACCGGATAAGGCCCACTAGGCACAAGTGCCTGTTTTCAGGGGCGTTCTGGGAGCACTGGGAGGTTAAGTGACTTGCTCAGAGTCACACAGTATGCAAGTGGAGGTTGTGAGAATCAAACTTAGGTCTGGTCTGCTGGATGTATCAAGCTCATTCACACCTCATTCCTCTAACCTCTAGGCTATACTGCCAGCTCAAAAAAAAAAATTAAAATTAACTTTGCTTTTCACTTTTTCTTTTGATAGTGATTAGGAGGCGGTGTGATCTAGTGGTTAGAGCACAGGTGTCGGAACCAGGATACCCAGGTTCAGATCTCACCAGAGTCACTTACTGACTGTGTGACCTTGAACAAGTCATTTAACCTGCTTTTGCTTTAGTCTCCCCAGCTGTAAAACTTGAGTAAAAGCAGGACTCCACTGAAAACAAGATGCTGCATCTTAGCTAGGCTATTCTGGATAAATAAATTGCCAAATGAAATAAAATCCTGGTTCACAGGTAGAATTACATTAAATATAGAATAATACATGGGTAGATGCGTGCAACCAGAATTTTATAAACATCTGAGTTTTGTGATACTACATAAACCATGAGAACAAAGTTTAAGGGGTTTATAAAAGCATAACACCCAAAGTGTGTGTATAATTCTGCATTACACTCACCCACCCATATTTATTTTTTTTATAATTTCTGGTCCCTCTAACCGAATAAAGCTGTCACCTGTTGTTTGGGGGCTGTCCAGTCAGGGGGGCTCACATCAGTTGTGAGGAGGACAACTATGCATAGAGGGTGGTGGGTGAGATCTGCCACAGCCTGCCTGATCAGCGAGAGCATGTGATTATGTGAGTGAGTGAGGAAGTGTGGGCCTTGCCCACCTCCCACTGAGTTTGTTCCCATGCTTTAGGAACTGCACGTTTGAGTGACAGCTCTTGGTTACATATGGATGGTGGTAACAAATAATTATGACATGGTTATGTGCATATTACAAGTGATGACCAAATAATTATATTTTTTGAAAGCATTCTTTATTGTTCATGTGAAAAGATTAATCTCATTTCTCACTGAGTATTAACATAGAAACAATGTCGATGCAGCTACCACCCTCAGAAACATGGTACTAAGTGGTAATCTTAATCTCACAGATGTAAACTGGGAAACATCAGCTGCTACAGTAGGAGTGCAAGGAGCCAGGCCATTGTAAGCTCATTACATGGGCTTCCTTGCATAGAAGGTGAAAGAACCTACCAGGGAAGGAGTCATCCTTGATCTGGTCCTGTCAAACCAGGACATGGTAGAAGAGCTTAGGGTAAAGGAACCCCTTGAGATGAGTGATCACAACTCAATTTACTTCACCTTGGCCCTAAATGACCAGAAGACAAAGTCTAAAACACTGATCACAGATTTCAGGGAAAGATTTTAAAAGAATGAGGAAGACCATCCAAAACAAAGTGAGGGTGGTGGAAAGGGCTGAGGAAGTAAAGGAAATATGGGAAACTCATGAAGGGTAGTTCTTTTGGACATGACTACAACCTCTCTGAAGCAGGTAAATAAAAGCAAAAAATACAAGGAACCACTCTAGTTCTTCAGGAAAGTGAGAGATGTAGTCTGGGAAAGGAGGGCTGCATTCAAAAAGAAAAAAGGGTATCAATCTGAGGGTAAAACAGAGAGGCATACCTAAGGAACATGGAGAGGCAAATAGAGTCGTAAGGACGGCAAAGGCAGAGATGGGATTGAGGATAGTTGAGGGGCTACAGGAAAACAAAAAGCCTGCTTTAACCATTTCAGAACAAAAAGATACCAAGGAGAGTTTTGTGAGTCTAAAATCAGGAATTGCATGTGTAGAGGAGGATGGGAAGAAGGATAAAAACATCCTTAATAAGTAGTTTGCTCAGTACTTGTGGTAGACGTGGGAGGCCCACATGCTGACTGGTAAGCTGGCTATGGGGGAAGGGGTGGAGGAAACTAAAGTCAGGACAGGTGTTACGGGATAGTGTAGTTAAAGGACTAAGAACACTTTGGTTGGACAAGTCTTCAGGACCAGATGTTTTATAACCAAGAGTACTGAAGGAATTGGGACAGAAACTTGTGTGGCCTTTGACAATCTTGTCAACTGTTTCCTGGAGGCTGGGATAATCCCAATGAATTGGAAGAGGGTGGACATGGCCCCATGAGTTGGAGCAGGGATGACCAGCAAAACAGTAGTCTGGTTAATCTGACAACTATACAGGGAAAATTCCTGGGGACTGTCATGAAGGAGTATCTGGTGGAATTTCTTGAAGCAAATGGGCTCCAAGACCAGAGACAGCATGGCTTCATGAAGGAAAGGTCATGCCAGACTAACCTGAGTGCATTTTTTAACTCTCTAACAAAAACAATGGACAAGGGCCATACAGTTGATGTGCTATAGCTAGATTTTTTTTCAGTTATTCAGAAAGTACCTCGGAGCACAAGTGCTCATTTACAAAGGCTCCATGTCAAGAGTAAGATTTCAGTAAGGCCTTCAGCTCGGCACCGCCTAGACAACTTATCAAGAAGTGGTAGATCTAGTGGTTGGCACAGAGCCAATAAGGTGGGCATCAGATTGGTTAGGATGAAGGACACAGAGGGGGATTTAAACCAGGAACCATTCAGAGGCTATGGAGGTTATAAATGCTGTTTCACTAGGGTCAGTGCTGGGACCAGTACTGTTTCATCTGCTACATAAGAGAAGAGATGCAGAGGTAGAGAAGTCAGTAGGGAGCAGGACAGGGATAAATGCAGAAAAAGGCAGTAAGGACAGAGATGGGGCTAAAAGGGGTAAGGCCATAAAAAAATAAATGGAAGGTGATGAGTACCAATGCCCACAGTCTGTGCAACAAGCTCCCTGAACTAGTGGCCTTGATGGAAGAGGGATGGCTGGATATTGTGGCAGTCACTGAAACATGGTACACAGAGAACCATGACTGGGATGTCAACATACCAGGATACACAGTCTACAGGAGGGACAGGGTGGGTAAAGAGGAGGAGGAGGGGTAGCTCTATATGTAAGGGAAGGGATTAAAGCAACTGAACTAAAGAGTAAACAGGAAGCTGATGAGTCACTATGGGTCACCCTGGAGACAGGGAATGGCACCACAATCCGCATGGGGGTTGTGTACAGACCCCCATCTCAGGGGGAGGAAATGGACAAGGAAATGATAGAAGGCATCCTTAAAATGGCAGAAAAAGGGGAAATATTGTTGCTGGGGTACCTGAATATGCCAGGTATTAACTGGAGTACCTTTGCTGCAGGCACATCCAAGAGCAGGGGCATTCTTAATACCCAACAGGGGGCATGCCTCAGAGAACTAGTGTTGGAACCCACTTGGGAGGGAGCAATCTTAGACCTGGTACTCTCAAATGGGTAAGGAGAAAGGATCTCAGATTTAGAAGTGGGTAGCCATTTGAGAACAAGTGACCACCAAACAGTGTGGTTCACAATAAACACAGCCATAGAGTCAAGCCAGACAAAAGCAAGAGTATTGGACTTTAGGAAGGCTGACTTTGGGAAAATGAGAGAGTGCCTCAGAAAAGCACTAGCAAATGGGCAAGAAGGAGGGGTGGAGGAACAATGGGGAATAATCAAAACAGCCATTGCACAGGCAACAAGCCTTTGTGTGAAGCAAATCAACAAAACAAAATGAAGGAAAAAAACACTATAGTTCTCAAAAGAGGTGGCAGGGACGGTTAAGGAGAAAAGGATAGCATTCAGGAAATATAAGGAAACACAGAAGGAGTAGAACAGAGAAGTTTGTCAGTTAAAGCAGAAGAAGGCAGGGAAGGCAGTCAGAATAGCAAAGGCACAAACTGAGGCAAAGATAGCCAACTCTGTTAAGAAGGGGATAAAACCTTTTATAGGTACATTAGGGAGTGAAGAAAGACCAAGGGAGGGATACAGAGACTTAATAAAGGTGAGGGAATGAGGGCGGAGGGTGACAGTGAAAAAGCAGGGATACTGAATGAATATTTCTGCTCAGTATTCACAACGGAAGAGGAGGGGGAGGTACCTAAACCAAACAAGAGAGAAA
This sequence comes from Neoceratodus forsteri, assembly GCA_016271365.2. Taxonomy (NCBI): domain Eukaryota; kingdom Metazoa; phylum Chordata; order Ceratodontiformes; family Ceratodontidae; genus Neoceratodus; species Neoceratodus forsteri. Next base: position 257,021,813 of record JADMNL010000025.1, read on the forward strand.
CTCTGAATAGGGGGGTTGATACCAGTCCATTCACAGAAGAAAGGGTTTTGAAAGAACTCTTGAACCTGAGGGTGGACAAAACAATTGAGCCTGATGGGATTCACCCAAGAATTCTGAAAGAACTAAGGGTAGAACTAGTAACACCACTGACTACTCTCTTTAACAAATCATGGGAGGATGGGGTGATACCTGAGGACTGGAGGAGGGCAAATGTGATTCCCGTTCACAAAAGTGGGAGCAGGGCAGAGGCAAGAAACTACAGACCAGTTAGTTTGACTTCAGTGGTAGGGAAAATAATGGAATCACTTCTGAAGGAAAGAATTGTTGAGTACCTAGAGGCCAGTGGGGCACAGGACCCAAGGCAGCATGGTTTCATAACAGGAAGGTCATATCAGATGAACCTAATAGATTTCTTTGACTTGGTGACCAAAGTAGTAGACTAGGGAGGAGCTGTGGATATGGCCTACCTAGATTTTAGCAAGCCATTTGACACAGTCTCACACAAAAGATTAATATACAAGTTAGCCAGCCTTGGAGTGGGTCCCAAGGTGGTAGCCTGGATAAAAAACTGGCTGGACAACAGAATGCAAAAGGTAATAGTAAACGGAGTCCACAGTGAAGAAAGGAGGGTAACTAGTGGGGTATCACAGGGTTTGGTACTGGGACCGGTCCTCTTTAATGTCTTTGTAAGTGACATTGGAGAGTACCTAGAAGGAAAGGTATGTCTCTTTGCAGATGACACTAAGATCTGCAACAGGGTTGATACACAAGGTGGGGTGGAAAGAATGAAAAGAGACTTGGCAAAAATAGAGGAATGGTCAAATATGTGGCAGCTCAGATTCAATGCAAAGAGGTGCAAGGTAATGCATCTGGGAAACAAAAACCCAGGGGAAGAGTACACAATGGGGGGGGGGTGAGTTAATAACAACAGCAAAAATCAAAAGAGACTTAGGATTAATTATATCAGATGACCTAAAGGTGGGCAAGCAATGTGAGAAGGCAGTAAGGAGGGCTGGGGGGATTCTGGGATGCATAGGAAGAGGCATCACCAGTAGAAAACAAGAAGTTGTTATCCCTCTGTATAGGCAGTTAGTGAGACCCCATCTGGAGTACTGTGTGCAATTCTGGAGACCCCATCTCCGCAAAGACATAGATGGAGTGGAGGCTGTTCAGAGGAGGGGAAACCAAAATGGTGTAGGGTCTGCACCAGAAGACATATGAGGAGAGTCTAAAGCAGCTTAATATCTTTACCCTTGAGGAAAGGAGGGAGAGGGGGGACATGATAGAAACTTTCAAGTATCTCAAGGGAATTAACAAAGTACAAGAGGGTAGTAACTTTCAGAAGAAGAGATGTGCAAGAACAAGGGGGAGCAATTTGAAGATAGAGGGGGAACTGCTCAGAGGTAATGTTAGAAAGTATTTTTTCACAGAGAAGGTTGTGGATGCATGGAACAGCCTTCCTGAGGAGGTTGTGGAGTCAGGAACAGTGGGAGAATTCAAGAATGCATGGGAAAGGCATAAGGCAATTCTAGTGGGGGGTAGGAGGAAGTAAGCTGTTGATTAACTAGAATCTGCAGCTTATACATCAGGTAGGGAAATGGGCAGACCAGGTGGGCCAAGTGGTCCTTATCTGCAGTCAAATTCTATGTTTCTATAGGGGAAGGGATCAAGGGGAAAAAATTGCCTTACTGTAGGTGAAACTAAACTTTGTGGCAGGAGAGACTCCAAGGAGGGGGGGTCAGGAACATGAAGAGAGACATAGAAATCTGGATGAGTGGTCCAAAATATGGCAACTGAAGTTTAAAGGCAAGGGTACCCCAAAGATGAGTTACTGGCTGGGGAGGGGGGTAGAAGAAATTGGCCCGATCAATGAGGAAAGGAATTTGGGGATTGTTATGGTTGTTTTTACTCTAAAGTCTTTTGCACAAACATTTTAGGCTGCCTCCCTATGGGAGAAAATAGCAAGGGCTTGGTGAAATAGACTTTCCTCTCTGGCCTTTTGCCCATATGGCACCTTATGTGTGCACCTTTATGGGGTGCGGCTCACTTACTTTAAGGCTACCCAGTGCTGTCCAAAAACTTCTCTTGTCTGGCTGTACCAGGCTGTCTTTCGTATCTGTGGTTCACAAAAGGTAAATGCGCTACAGTGGAGTCCAAGGGGGTGCAGCTATGGGGCAGCTAACCCCAGAATACTTCAAGAAAGGCCAAGTAGCTGCACTCTGGAGAAAATATACTATTCAGTCATAGTTCACACAATGCAAAAAAAACAGTTATTGTAGAAATTTACACTTCAAACTGAGTAGAAGCCCCCTGATGAATCCTCTTTTTGTGCGAAGCGCTGGGGTGTTACTCACGTACCTGTAGGTGACTGGCTTCTACTCTGTTTGATGTGTAAATTTCTAAAATAAATGTTTTTGCATTGTGAAAACTGTGACTGAGTAATGTGTTTTCTCCGGAGTGCAGCTAATTGACCTTTTTTGCCTTCGGTACTTGGGTGTTCGGTGAGCAAAATTCGCTGCCTGGAGTATAGAATACAATCCCCATACACAAGACATTATAGGAAAATAATATCTCTTCATTGAATATTTACAGAGGTTGTTTCCAGTAATAATATATGCAAATTTGAGCTGTGTAGTGATATTATCAGCACAGGATGCAGTGTCTTAAGTAACAGTTTTTCACTCAGCTGTGAACTGAGTGTGCCTCTAAGTGTATCTGTCTGACCCCAAGAGTCTCTGTGTGTCTTTTTATGGTCCCCTTTGTGTCAGCAGAGGTGAAACCAAAGCCTTAGATAAATATTAATCTAACAGTTTTCCCTCTTGAGTATCATGTTGCATGCCCACCTGCTGATGGTTACCCATCCGCCGGGTGTTTATAATCTTATTTTATAAAGGATTTTATTTTCCAGTCCTGAGCAGGTGGGCTATCTTCCCTGTCCTCTTCAGTTCCCAGTTGGCAGTCACCTTCCCTGAGGACTAGCCTATAGATTCCTCCACATACCCCCCCCATGGTGAGGCAGGGAATGGGAGGGCCTACTCACCCCCAGAGACATACATCCAGATTGCTGGCCTAGATCCCCAAGTAGTGGTGTGGGCTGAAGCCAAATGGCAGAGCTTCACAAATCCCGTTCACCTTATTTTCCACATTTCTTTTTGCCAACCCCTGCTGGACCAGCGGACAACAGTGCATGTCGTGTGGAAGCACACATGCACTGCGTTAGACCGTAGTCCCTCCCTTTGTGCCTTGCTGCTTGCACTGCCACCTGGCCTCCACCTGATGGCAGTTGACAGCAGACCGACAAAACCCCCCTTCCCCAGGAGAGGAGAGCAGTCACTGAGATGCTCAATCCTCTCCTCCTTGTCTGACCTTCGGCGATCCAAGTTTATTTCCAGACCCAGGTTGCAGGTATGGCGGTGGTGAGGCACATGGTGCCTCAGCCCTCTGCGCCATTGGCCAGCCTGAATGTCTGTAATCTTACGGTATTTTTTCTCATATATCACAGTCTGAAGCCCACATCTGTTTGTTCTCTAAAATGCCAGTGCTGTTTACCTAAATTATATGAAAGGTTCTGTGTCTTCCTCCATGCATGTGGGATCGCTGGTCACAGGAATCATCATTAATGATAGCCATATCAACAAGTGAGTATACCAAAGCACTAGTGATGGCAAACAAGATACTGAGATGTATAGGGAAAGGGATCTCCAGCAGAAGAAAACAGGTACTGTTACCCCTGTGTGGATCATGCATGAGGCCACCCCTGGAGTACTGTGTCTAGTTTTACAACTCACACCTAACAAACTATAAAGACTTCATAGAATTTGTCCAGAGACAGGCTACAGAGATTATACAGGGTCAGCAAGGAAAATCATATGAGGAGTGTTTAGCCAGCCTGAAAATGGACTCACTGGAGGCCAGAATGGAGAGGGAAACATGATAGAAACCTTTAAGTAACTGAATTGATAAAGAGAGTAGAGCATCATGGCCTGTGTAGGCATAGTATAGTTGAGGCAGCAGTACAGTGTAGTGGTTAAAGCACTGAGCTGCAAACCTGGAGATTTGGGTTTGATTCCCACAGCCACCACTTGCATACTGTGTGACCATTGGCAAGTCACTTAACTTCCCTGTGCTCCCAGGGATGCACCTGTAAACAAGCCTTGGCGTTGTGTGTCTTTTCTGGTCAAAAATTGTATGGGATCAGAAACTAGGGGGCATGAGTAAAAACTGGTGGGGGTAGATTCAGGAAGGATATAAGAAACGTGTGGTGGATAGATGCAGTAGTTTGCCAAGGGAGTTGATTAATGCCAAGATGGTGAAAGGGTTCAAAAGAGAATAGCTATGAGGGGTTGGTGAAAACTAAGCCAATGAAGAGGTGGAAGGGAAAGAGTAGCCTTCCAATGGACAGTCAGCTGAGGCACAACCAAGAGTCATTTGGTATGGCTCAAGTAGGAAAACTTTCACAAAAGCTGGATTCTGAGTCATTTTCTGCTGACACTTTTCTATGTTTCTGTGGCAACAGCATGCAAACAGTGCCTAACACCATGACAAACGCAAATTGATCCTTAGGCCTCACCTCTTCTTATTTTCAAAAATTATTTGTTGATTTATGTTTGACTCACTCTTTCCTGCATATTTACCAGATATCAGAGGAGCTCTTGACCTTAATAGTCATGTGGCACAAAAGACATATATATTTGTTTTATTATAACTAACTTATTTAAACATGTGGAGGAAATATTGATTGCCTTCTCCAGAAAAATTCCCAGAAAAATATAAGAATCAATTTATTAATCTGTTCTGGCCTTAGTGGCATTCAACAGTAACTAATGTTTTTCTCGAAAAAATTAAGATCATCACCAAACACTTAGCCCTCCGAAATATATTAAATGAGATTGAGCATATACAGTACATTTTTATCAATATGAACCAAAAAATAACACATGAAGTTAGTTTTCAAAGCTTCCCAACAAACTCTGTTTATAGCTTTTTTTTTTTGTAAGAACTTTCAACTACACGAGAGCTCTTCAGCATTGCATTGCATAGCAGATAGTGGTGTAAGTCATCTGTAAGACAAAGTGAGGAAAATAAAGTGGGCTCTTAGCCATTGCAAGTTATTGCAAATTATTTCCCTTGAAATAGTTTTTTAACTATTGATAGCAATCTGATTTATTTATTTGGATTGTTTCTGTTTAACGCTAGTGTCACAAAGAATTAAAGTAGCAAACTAAAAATCTAATCACCGTGCTTGTCAACCTAGTCTCAGCTACCAGTGTCGCACAGATATATTGCACACAGCACTGTTTTATTTGAGAGAAATCCCAACAATCTTTCTCATTGTGACATGGTATTATAGATGCCTTGATTGTTCTGGAGAATGTAGGCTTTGACATATATGTCAATGCACTGTTGCAAAAATGTACAAAAGGCATTCTCTGCAGTGATCATCTACTATTTAACTGATTGCAGTCATCTTAGTACTTTCAGTAAACCCCCTACTCACGGCATTCAGATTTTACTCAATGCTACACTTTCATCATTGGCCTCATTGGCCTTACCACCAGCCATTAGTGGGTAGGTACAGCACAGTGGGATATGATTTTCACAGCATGAATCAAGCCACTGCCATCAGATACCTGTGGCTATTAATTAGGCTACCAGTCAATGTAGAATGTATGGGAATTTAGGACATGTATAGAAGACTGTAGCACAGCAAGAGGGCTATTAATTGTCAAGGATTAAAAGTCTTGTAGATAAATAATTTATTTGATGTTTTTCAAACTATGAACTTTTCTCTCAGACAATATAGGAAATACCAGCACAACCAAGTCTCTATTATCTGTTACACTAAAAGCTGAAGATGCAAACATCTTCTTTTGTTTTTTGTTTTAACGTATAGTAATAAAGATCTTTACTTAATAATAGAGACATGAGTGTGTTGGCTGTCCTTATACTCTCTCTTAGATTACAGTTGCAGTAAGACACAAATGGACTACCTCTTTTTGTTCTGCAACCCAGAGTAAGTAGTACTGCCTAACAATGGTTGGAAAAAGACAATAGGTGAGCTAAATATTCTATGCCTTTGTTCTTGAACTATCAATAACCTTTTTACACATATAACAGATGTGAAACTGAGTTGTTTATTTTTCTTGTGTTAGCAGTTTCACAAAATTGCCGAGACAGTAAACAGTGGTGGCAGTTGGGAAGGGAACCTGGGATGGGGGTGGAGCGCTGTTCTGGGAGTAAAATGAAAAGTCCGATTCCGCTCCAGGAGCAGAACGGGGATGACTACTCCTGCATAAAATGTACCTCCAAAGACATAATACTGGCTAAATAAAGTATACAAATGCAACATGTAATGGGGAACCAGGTCCCCAAAATCCAGTCAGGTATGTTTGATCCTACAGCAAAGATGGTGGGTCCCTTAGTGATTTTTTTTCCATTTCCAACACTTCTGGTAGCTTTTTATACATCTGTACTGGAAATCAGTTTTCTCTGTGAAATGTGCCCTTGTAGTTGACACCCAAGGGTTGATTTTCAGCACTGTGGTGTACTGATCATGGATTTTCATGCCATATTTTCTGCATAAGATGTATCTGATGCAGATAAAAGACATGATAAAACCCTTGCACAGATACTGTAGCTATCATAATGAAATGTAAGAGGAGCAGGGAGACTGATATTGTGGCTAAACACAAGCAGTTTTTACTAGTGCTCAGCTTCCTGGCAGAACCTCTTCAATCAATCCAAAACAGATTAGGGTCAGAATTCTGACAGGTAGGAGGGTACACCGTTTAAACATCCGGGTATTTATAGGCATATTTTCTTTGTGCAGCTTTGGCTTGGGTCTGCAGTTATAAACATTTCAAGACTCATCACACAGTTTGGGCTTCTCTTTCAACCCCATTCCTCATTGCACTTCTTTCCATTTTTCCTGTCAGGCTCACTGCTTAAAGCAGCAGTACATGATCGTGGTGCAAAGTTTGACCAATAATTTTATTCGTATTGCCCCTTATTGCCTGACTCATATGATACCCTTTTTTCCACATTCAGAGTCTGCCTTAGTGCTTTTTTCACATTTGAAATAATAAAAGGAGCTCTCCTTTCAGAAGCATCATTTCACTGGAATCATAGGGATTGTGAATGCCCATTTCAGTAGAATCATAGGGGTTGCGAAGTTCCTCCACTCACTAAATGTTATACAAGAAAATGCCAAGAAAACCTTATTTCAGGGGTTGCAGTGGACATCAGAGGGGTTGTAAAGAACTCATAGGGGTCTTGACGACAAAACCCCTGGCTACCCGTAAATGACACCCCAGGCTCCTTTTAATGTGGCTCAGACCAAGTTTGTATCAGTATTCTCAGCTGTTTTTATGCAGTTGTTGTGCAGTAAGGACAGGCGCATTGTTTGCTGCATGTTAATTCGGTATAGTGACAAAAAAAGTGTTCCCTAAACAATGGGTGTTCAAAAACAATGGGCAGCACTGATGCAAACCTGCTCCATGCCATACCAAAAGGAATGCTCCTTTTATTACTTCAACTGCACAAAAAAAGTGGTGAAGCAGACTCAAAATGCTATAAAAAAAGGGTATAAAAACAAGTCAGGAGATACGTGGCATATTTTCACCACTATCATGCAATGCTGCTTTTAAAAACCTGGCACCATTAGAAAAACTTGAACAAATGTGACATTTAGATACAGTTCAGTTTGTAGTTCATATTTTTTTGTATGATTCTTTCCCATTTTTCTTTGGTACTAAATACAGTTGTATGAATGATGATTACTGTCCCTTAGACTTTATCTGCTCTTTCTGCTTGCCTACCTACTCCTGACATCATACCCCCCTGTTTATGGCATCATAATTTTCTGCACAGCAACAGACTGTGATGTCATAAACAGAACTGTGATATCAGGTGTAGGCAAGCAGCCAGAATAAATAGGGCTTCAATCCTGTTTACATGCAAGTGTCCTTAGTAAGAAAGAAGTAAGGGTGAGAATGACAGAAAAAATAATTAGTAAATTTAAGTTAAATTGTGTCTAAATATTCCATTTTCTCAAAGTTGTCACAATGACGTCAGGAGCTCTTTAACAGCAGATTTTTAAAAGTGGAAAAATTGCGCATGTGTGGTCAAAAAAGTTGTACAAGGGAGGATACACTTGTACACCCTCAGTTATTTTTCTGTATGTGTGCAGTTTTCAAAAAGGTTGCCTTTTTGCTACATTTTATACATTTTTATGGCAGCTTGTGCAGAATTTTTTACACAGTTGTGCAAAAATGCTATGCTTGGTATTACTAGGTATAGCATTTCTTGTACACTTGTGAAAAAAGGAAAATGCTGCCTTCGTGCAAATAAAATGCAGAGAAAAGCATTTTGTCGGTGCAAGGATTTTTTATTCCTGCACCAGTGACACAAGGACATTTTTCCTGGGTCATGCCAGGCCTCTGAAAATCAGGTCCAGGGGTTTATGGTGCTTAGGGGCTCCCCATTCTCTCATGACTAATAATGCTGTACTGGTTGTCACTATCCTGCTTCCCACACTCTGAACAGGGGTATATGTTGGATTAGGGACTCAAGAGAGGGCATCCCCTGTACAGGGCTCGAGGTCACTCTCACATGGGGTACTGTGTAAGGTTCTGGAGCCCACATCTGTGGAAGGACTGTGATAGGGTGGAGTCTATACTAAGAAGGACATCCAAGATGATCCAGGTGGTGGAGGAGAAAGGCTATGAAGACAGGCTGAGGGATCTTAACATGTACACCCTGGAGACATGGAGAGAGAGGGAGTTTTAAAAATATTTAATTTATAACATGGAGTTAAAAGTTGGTAGAAGCACTCACCTAACACATGTATGCCGACATTTCACACCAAAACATGCACTTTATCAAGGCTAAGGTAAATTGCACTTTTTTTGAAACCTATCCAATTCTTGGCTGGAATTTTACCAGTGATTCCATGTAGCCCAACATGTTTGCTCTTTAAAGACTTACAGTTATGGCGTGGCTCTGGTTCTTGTTCTTGTAGCCACCTCCTTCCTGCATACTTTAAGAGACAAGGGGGCACGACTGAAACATACAGATATCTCCACTGGAATAATGAACTATTCACACTTAGTACAAATACAAACACAAAGGGGAAGGCCCTTAAAACTGGCTCAGGGATGGTTCATGAGGGGTGTCTGCAAGCACATTTTTACAGAAAGGGTGCTGGACAAGCAGAATGGGCTGCCAGAGGAGGATGGCTGCACCAAAACTGTGAGTGGATTCAAACATGTGGACAGGCACAGGGGCCTGATAATGACAGCAGGAGGAGGAAGAGGAGTGAGAAAGGGTGGGAGATGGTAATTAGGGTCATCACAAGAATATTACGTAGGATTCGGCACAATCAATGCACCAGCTGGCCATTTCTGCTGTCACATTCCATGTTTCTATGTTTTTACACTTTGGGGTAGGGTTTACAGTGTGGTTTGGGAACTGGGTGTTGTGCTTGGGGGACGGAAGTGTATGATTGGGGTGGAGGTTGTGTTAAAACTCTGTGGCCCATCCACGGATTGACTGCTCTCTGGTCCATTGGATTGCCAGTTGATTGGGTACATGGCCATCAGCCTTGACAGAGTATTGTTTTGTGAGCTGATGCCAGTCCATTATGCAAGTGCTTGCTGGATCTGCTCTTTTGCAAAAAGCCTTGTAACACCAGACTCACAATGGGGTCTAGGGGGAGGTCTGTCCCACACATCACAACTCATCACTTCCACTATGGCCCCCTGCAGCCCAGGAGCAAAGTAGCAAGTGCAGTCTTTCCCACTTTGTGCCTAGGCCCGAGTATCCCAAATCCAATATGGAGCCCAGAGAGATTTCATGACTTGCTAAAGGAAGCACAGTACTTATACTGTAGCAAGTGTTGCTAATGGGATTTGAACCACTATATATTGGCCCACAGTTCTGCTCTCTAACCACTAGGCTATGCTCTGTCTTGATGGTGATTTCCCTGTGAAACAGGAATGAGTGCAGATAGTAGTATAGCAGGGACTGCAGGACTAGATTGTTTTGCAGCACATTTAATGGTAGCCAAATGATGATCTCGGCACAAAATGTGTGAGGCGTTTCATTGCATCGCGTTGCAGTCATTAAAATCTGACACCATCCTCTATACTTTCAAAAACATTTGTACTTTGCCTGCCACTTTCACAGCTTGCAGCTACATTGTTTAAGTACCATTTCTTGGTAATAAATGCATCCATGCCATTTATGATGACATCAGTCAGCTATGAAGGGGATATAAATGTGGTTACTGTCCTTGTAAACTGTGAAGAGACATTCATCTTTCTAAGAAAGTACTCTAAAATGTGGCCGCAATGTTTGATATAGTGTTTAAAGTGCATGCACTTTTGAAAGTCCAGCTCCAGTGAATACGATTTCCTGCAAAAATCTGCTGAATTTGCACACATTAAAATGACTGAATGACAGGTTGCAATATTTCAATTGATGTTTGAATTCTGTTGATGGAAAGGGATGCACCTCTTTAGCAACCTCAAACAGTATTTTGCTTGTTCAATAAATTAAGCAATTTAATAACCACAAGAACTACAGTTGTATGGTAAGCAGAATTGTTAATATTAGAAACACTGTTTCATCTGTCCAGATGTGGTACTCTGCTTTTTTACTTGTATGTCTTCCTGTGGAAAAAACAGCATGGTGCGACACCACTCAATGTTCCTGATTTATTAACTATACAGTAGTTTACCTGGGACAGTAGAATAAGGCAGACTCATGTTTTCAGCTGCCACTTTTCCCAGGGCTGTGAAACGCTGTAACAAGGGACAGTGCTCTGTGGGTAGGTTTGCATTTGTGATAATGTAGTTTTGGATACTGTTTTGTAGGTAGGCAGGTCTGAGTCCCCTGTTCCCCTATGTATCTGTGATGGTGCATTAGCACTGTTCTGGTGCACTGTATATGGTGTTTGGAATGAGCCAACACATACTGAAACCTTTAACCTACTTGAAACAGACTATTATCTCCTTCATCTTACATGTAAATTCAGAATATTTCCAGACACCTTAAAAACAGTGAGCCTGTCCAGTTTTCACAGATGTAGACTTGGATAACCACAGCAGCTACAGGCCAACATCAGTTCTGCCCATTAGCCTAAACATTTATTTGAGAAAGCTGTAAATCACCAACTGTGTCAATACTTATGCTGAAACAAAATTTCAGAAAGCTTGCAATCTGACTTCTGTCTAGGGCATTCCACAAATATGGCTTTGTTGGAATTCACAACTTGTAGCTACAGTGTTATTGATAAAGGCAATGTATTCAGTTCCGTATTTCTGGGCTTAAAGAAAGCATTTGATATTGTGAATTACAAAATGGGTAGAAAGAATGCTGGCTCCTGATTGGCCAAGAGGTACTTTCAACTGAGCCATTATCCTAGTACAACACCCTGGCTGAAAGTAGCTCAACAAAAATATGTTTAAAAAATATATCCAATTTTTCTAAAAAGAACCCATTTCATAATTGCAATATGGCAGTCCAGGTCATGCATTATTGTGGACTAACAGCTCTTCTTGGGTGGTGGAAGCACTCAGTTTTGCTTCATGCTTCAACCCACCCAAGGTGTGCTTTCATCTCGCCATAATGCATCCTCTATCATGCATTATTGCTTGATCATGGCCTGCTTTGCAAGCAACAATTGAACATTGGACTATCAGATATAACAGGAAAATGGCTAAATTCATATCTGCAAGAAGGATTGAAAAGAATTTACATCAGTGGATCTCTGTGTGAGGCAGTGGTAGTTAACATGGGTGCACCACAAAGATCTGTCCTGGGACTCATTCTTTTCCTTTATTTATTAATAACCGCATGTCTGTACCTTCTCCACAGTCTATCTGTATGTAGATAACACTGCCCTATTACACATGGATAAAGATGTGAGCATCATTGAAAAGAGCCTAAGTCCTGACAAAACAAATATTTCCCATTTTTTGTTTAAAAATCAATTAACTCTACTGAAACAACTAAAACTCTGCTTTCTCAATCTCATCAGCATCTGTCCAAATTGAGAACTTTAAAGTATATGCTGATGGATCCTTTCTTGAATCCATGAACACAAATACTTGAGGAGTATACTTTAATAATTATTTTGCATTCTAACTGCATTTGTGTAAACTTCATTGTAAAATATCTGCATTGTTGCCTTCTTTAAGAGAATCAGACCCTAATATTCAGAAGTTTGGCATGGCGTTAACATAACTAGTGCCATGCTAAGTAGGTATAATGTGTCTGAATGGAGCAGAGCCCATATTCAAAGTGTCCTGCTGCATAGCTCTCAGTGAATAGTGTGATCAGGCTGAAAACACACCACTGTGACCATGTAAAGGAGGGAACTCTCTTGCATACCGGTTGAAGTGGCTTATTCAGTAATTTTGGAAGCAGTAAAAGACTGCTGTGTCAGGGCTATTTACCACTTCCAGATCCTTACCCTTGCCAACTCGCACAGTAGTGTGTGATCCCTCATTCCACCAGTAGTAAAAGTGCCAAACACTGATTCAGTGCTCCCCTCTTGCCCCATGATGGAGATGCTGTCAAATTTTCCTGGTAGTCTAGAGGTCCCCCATCCTGAGATATTCACTAAAAATACCACCAACAGCTTAATCTGATTCAATTTCAGTTGCTTACCATCTGTATCCCCCCTTCTCCGGTCGCCCATGAAAAAGGGACTTCTAGGCCCAGTGGGCTTACCGGGTCAACAAAATTAAATAAATAAAATAAAAATATTGTCATATTTCACTGGTAGTCTAATGGTACCCCCCAATCCTTGGGACACTGTCATATTTCCAGGTAGTCTACTAGTCCACCCCCTGATCCGCAAGATCTTGTCATATTTCCCGGCAGACTAGTCCTGAAAATCATTATTGGTAGAGCCTGATCATTTGCGACAGATTTTTTCAAAATATCTTTTTTGTATTTCGTATTGAGAAATAATAAAAAAAAGATATTTTTTGAAAAATCTTAATACATGGGTGAGTGGGCTCCTCTTGTACCAATTTGATTTTCCTGTTTATATGCAGTGATTGGTATTGGGCTACTCCCCGAATAAAATTTCTCCTTTATACCGAAGTTGGCTAGGCTGGATACACTACATGACTAATTGTCCTCCCAAGCCCTGAGATACTGTCAGAATTCTCCTGGTAGTCTAGTAGTCCACCCCAATCCACAAGATACTGTCATTACATTCCTGGTAGTCTTGGTCCCCCTAAATCCCTGAGATACTGTGATAATTAACCTTGTGGTCTAGTGGACCATGCCCAATCCCCAACAGAACTAAAAACATCTCTAATAAGCCAGTGATGCCCCCTCCTGCTCAATCCCCATCGTACCCTCTACCCCTTACCCAGCCCATGCACCACCACCTAGTCACCCCGATTCACCCCTACTGATCTCATTCCAGTAAGCCTTCAGATCTGCAGATGACATCCAGTGCAGATGCTCCACACACCGCCCCGGTCAGTTGCTATTACAAGGAAGAGGGGATTTAGGGTGAGAGTAGCTCAGTAGGGTGGGGAGGGAGCGAAGCAAGCTAATATTTTGATAGGAAAGTGGCATCGAGATGCAAGAAAGAGGAAGGAGAGATTCTGGTAGAGGAAGCAGTGATGAATATGTAGGGGAGTGTCAGTAGCAAAGTGATAGAAGGAACAGAAGAGAGGATCCAGCCTGGGCAGGGTGGACATGGGGTCAACACTATAGACAACATCTGCATTATCAAGCAATGGTAAGATCATTTTTAGGAGGATCTCTCTTGAGGAGGATCTCCCTAGAGTTATCAAGGGTACAAAAACAATGTAAATTAGGAATCAGCTATGTAAATAAATAGATCAGCTTATCTTTCCACAGCAAGCTTTAAAGCAGGTATATTAACCCACTAGGTCTCTTAAAATAGTTTGAAGATTTTTCACACTACTAAAATAAGACTGCAATTCCCAGGCATAACGCTAGCTCCTTTGCTTTTTTAAACATACCTAGTAATAAAACCATACACAACAATGCTGGGCTTCAATCGAGGGGTCAGATGACATGATAAATCTTCAGAGGGAAGCTCGAAAGGTCTCTGTGATGTCATCTCAGCCTGAGATGGAAACATCAGCCTTGTTATTTATGGTTGCTGATACATTATTTTACAGAGTATATGTTTGTTTTAATTCATTTACCTTCTTTTTAACTCTATCTTGAACAGTGGTCATATAAGCATGAAGAAGTAAACAGGATAACATTAAAAATATTTAATGTGATTTAAGTAACAGCTGCAAGAGTCATCAACATTTCTAATAGTTCCTCTTTAACAAACAGGTCACTTGGGGCATTTTCAGTCTTGCTGATACTGTATCTTTATGATGAGGAATCTGCAGTATAGGTAAGCATGAAGAATCATAACTGACACAAGAAGCAATGTAGTTGTACAACTGTAGTGACATAGCTACTGTTGTACAACTGTAGTGACATAGCTATTGCAGTACAACTGTAGTGACATAGCGACTGCTGTACAACTCTAGAGGCATAGCTACTGTGCTACAACTGTAATGACTTAGCTACTGTGGTACAACTGAAGTGACATAGCTACAGCTGTAGAACTGTAGTGACAGTAGCTACAGTTGTACAACTGTAGTGACATAGCAACTGTGGTACAACTGAAGTGACGTAGCTACTGTGGTACAACTGTAGTGACATAGCTACTGTGGTACAATGTATTGATATAGCTGCTGTGGTACAACTGTAGTGACATAGCTACTATTGTACAACTGTAGTGACATAGCTACTGTGGCACAACTGTTATGATATATCTCCAGTTGTACAACTGTAGTGACATAGCTACTGCGTTACAACTGTAGTGACACTGCTAAAGTTGTACAACTGTAGTGACATAGCTACTGCGGTACAACTGTAGTGAGATAGCTAGAGTTGTGCAACTGTAGTGACATAGCTACTGCGGTACAACGATAGTGACATAGCTACTGCAGTACAACTGTAGGGACATAGCTACTGTGGTACAACTGAAGCGACATAGCTACTGCTTTACAACTGTAGTGACATAGCTACTGCAGTACAACTGTAGTGACATAGCTACTGCAGCACAACTGTAGTGACATAGCCACTGTGGTACAACTGAAGTGACATAGCTACAGTGGTACAAGTGTAGTGACATAGCTACTGTGTTACAACTGTAGTGACATAGCTATAGTTGTGCAACTGTAGTGACACAGCTACTGTGGTATAACTGTAGTGACATAGCTACTGCGGTACAACTGTAGTGACATAGTTACTGTGGTACAACTGTAGTGACATAGCTACAGTTGTATAACTGTAGTGACATTGCTACTGTGGTACAACTGTAGTGACATAGCTACAGCAGTACAACTGTAGTGAGATAGCTACAGTTGTGCAACTGTAGCGACATAGCCACTGCGGTACAACTGTAGTGACATAGCTACTGCAGTAGAACTGTAATGACATAGCTACTGCAGTACAACTGTAGTGACATAGCTGCTGCAGTACAACTGTAGTGACATAGCTACTGCGGTACAATTGTAGTGAGATAGCTACAGTTGAGCAACTGTAGTGACATAGCTACTGCAGTACAACTGCAGTGACATAGCTACTGCAGTACAACTGTAGTGACATAGCTACAGTTGTACAACTGTAGTGACATTGCTACTGTGGTACAACTCTAGTGACATAGCTACTGTGGTACAACTGTAGTGAGATAACTACAGCCATACAACTGTAGTGACATAGCTGCTATGGTAAAACTGAAGTGACATAGCTACAGTTGTACAACTGTAGTGACATACTACTAGGTCATAATGTTGCATGTTTAATAGTGTACGACATTATGGCTTACCTGGTACAGCACGCACTAGTGAGCAAAAGATGCAATACCGCCTGTACTGCTGTACTCAGTATTGCACCATTCCCACTTTCCCAGGCAGAGGATAAGACCTCTGCTGGGAGTGGGTTCTGCCGACCAGCTGCTGTGGCTCAACGGACTGAGCCACAGCAGCAGGGAACCCAGGCAGTGCTTCTGGGACCAGGTATGATTCCCGGTCCCAGAAATTGTATCTTTTCTCAATCTTTGTGCACTCCCTGACCTGAACTCCCCCCCCTCAGAGTTGAGAATCTATATTGGAGGGTTCAGGGGTGCAGCCCCCTGTAACGGGGGGTGTGGGGGCAGGGCTCCCCACAGGAAAGAAAGATATGCCACATGGCAAGAATCATGCTGTATTGGTAGCATGATTGTGCCATGCGGCATAGTGTTGTATGCGGTAATGACCCTCTGCTGACACAGCTACAGTTGTACAATGGTACTGACAAAGATATTGTGGTACAACTTTAGGGACATGGCTACAGTACTTTGTATAACTGTAGTGACATAGCTTTTGTGATACAACTGTAGTGACATAGCTACTGCCATACAACTGAAGGGGCATAGCTACTGTGGTACAACTGAAGTGACTTAGCTACTGCGGTACAACTGAAGTGACATAGCTTCTGCGGTACAACTGTAGTGACATAGTTGCTGTGGTACAACTAAAGTGTTATAGCTGCTGTGGTACAACTCAAGTGACATAGCTACTGTGGTACAACTGTAGTGACATAGCTACTGTTGTACAACTGCAGTGACATAGCTACTGTGGCACAACTCTTATGATATATATACAATTGTACAACTGTAGTGACATAGCTACAGTTGTGCAACCATAGTGACATAGCTACTGTGTTACAACTGTAGTGAAATAGCTAATGTTGTACATCTGTAGTGACATAGCTACTGCAGTACAACTGTAGTGAGATAGCTACAGTTGTGCAGCCATAGTGACATAGCTACGGCGGTACAAATATAGTGACATAGCTACTGCAGTACAACTGTAGTAACATAGCTACTGTGGTACAACTGAAGTGACATAGCTACTGCTTTACAACTATGGTGACATAGCTACTGCAGTACAACTGTAGTGACATAGCTACTGCAGAACAACTGTAGTGACATAACCACTGTAGTACAACTGTAGTGACATAGCTACTGCAGAACAACTGTAGTGACATAACCACTGTAGTACAACTGAAGTGACATAGCTACTGTGGTACAACTGTAGTGACGTAGCTGCTGTGTTACAACTGTAGTGACATAGCGACAGTTGTACAACTATAGTGACACAGCTATTGAGGTACAACTGTAGTGAGATAGCTACAGTTGTGCAACTGTAGTGACAAAGCTACTGCGGTACAACTGTAGTGACATAGCTACTGCAGTACAACTGTAGTGACATAGCTACTGTGTTACAACTGTAGTGGCATAGCTGCAGTTGTACAACTATACTGACACAGCTATTGTGGTATAACTATAGTGACATAGCTACTACGGTACAACTGTAGTGACATTGCTACTGCGGTACAACTGTAGTGACATAGCTACTATGATACAACTGTAGTGACATAGCTACTGTGGTACAACTGTAGTGAGATAGCTACAGTTGTGCAACTGCAGTGACATAGCTACTGCACTACAACTGTAGTGACATAGCTGTTGTGGTACAACTGTAGTGACATAGCTACTGTGTTACAACTGTAGTGACATAGCTAATGCTGTGCAACTGTAGTGACATAGACGCTGTGGTACAACTGAAGTGGCATAGCTACAGCTGTACAACTGTAGCGATATCCTACTGGGTCGTAATGTTGCACACTTAATAGCATACCCCATTATGGCTAACCTGATACAGCGCTGCACTAGTGAGAGAATGGTGCAATACCGCACATACTGCACTATGAGGTATTGTACAATTCCCACTTTTCCAGGAAGAGGATAAGACCTCTGCTGGGAGCGGGTTCTGCCGACCAGCTACTGTTGCTCAATGGACTGAGCCACAGCAGCAGGGAACCCAGGCAGTGCTTTATTTCTTCTCAATCTTTTTGCGCTTCCCGACCTGAACCCCCCCAGAGTTGAGACTCTATATTGCGGGGGTTCAGGGGTTCAAAACTCTGTAACAGGGGGCAGAGCCCCCACAGAAAAGAAAGATATGCCGCATGGCAAGAATCACGCTGTATTGGTAATGCGATTGTGCCATGCAGCATAGTGTTGTGCATGGTAATGACCCCGTGCCGACACAGCTACTGTTGTACAATTGTAGTGACATAGCTATTATGGTACAACTCTGGTGACAGAGCTACAGTACTATGTACAACTGCAGAGACATAGCTTCTGTGATACAACTGTAGTGACATAGCTACTGTTGTACAACTGTAGTGACATAGCTACTGTGGTACAACTGAAGTGACATTGCTACAGTTGTACAACTGTACTGACATAGCTACTGCGATACAACTGTAGTGACATAGCTGCTGCAGTACAACAGTAGTGACATAGCTACTGTGGTACAACTGAAGTGACAAAGCTACTGTTCTGCAACTGAAGTAAAATAGCTACTGCAGTACAACTGAAGTGACATAGTTGCTGTGGTACAACTGAAGTGACATAGCTACTGTGATACAACTGTAGTGACATAGCCACAGCTGTACAACTGTAGTGACACAGCTACTGTGGTATAACTGTAGGACATAGCTACTGCTATACAACTGTAGTGACATAGCTGCTGCAGTACAACAGTAGTGAGATAGCTACAGTCGTGCAACTGTAGAGACATAGCTACTGCGGTACAATTGTAGTGACATAGCTACTGCAATAAACTGTAGTGACATAGCTACTGCAGTACAGCTGTGATGACATGGCTACTGTGGTACAACTGTAGTGAGACAGCTACAGTAGTGCAACTGTAGTGACATAGCTACTGCAGTACAACTGCGGTGATATAGCTACTGCAGTACATCTGTAGTGACATAACAATTGTGGTACAACGGAAGTGACATAGCTACTGTAGTACAAGTGTAGTGACTTAGCTACTGTGTTACAACTGTAGCGACATACCTACAGTTGTACAACTGTAGTGACATAGCTACAGTTGTACAACTGTAGTGACATAGCTCTTGTGGTACAACTGAAGTGACATAGCTACTGTGGTACAACTGTAGTGACATAGCTACAGTTGTACAACTGTAGTGACATAGATACTGTGTTACAACTGTAGTGACATAGCTAACATTGTACAACTGTATTGACATAGCTACTGCGGTACAACTGTGGTGAAATAGCTACAGTTATGCAACTGTAATGACATAGCTACTGCAGCACAGCTGTAGTGACATAGCCACTGTGGTACAACTGGAGTGACATAGCTACACTTGTACAACTGTAGTGACTAAGCTACTGTGATATAACTGTAGTGACATAGCTACTGCAGTACAACTGTAGTGACATAGCTACAGGTGTACAACTGTAGTGACATTGCTACTGTGGTACAATTGTAGTGACATCGCTACTGCGGTACAACTGTAGTGATATAGCTACTGTGGTACAATTGTAGTGAATTACCTACTGCAGTAAACTGTAGTGAAATAGCTACTGTGGTACAGCTGTAGTGACATAGCTACTGCGATACAACTGTAGTGCGATAACTACAGTCGTGCAACTGTAGTGACAAAGCTACTGTAGTACAACTGTGGTGATATAGCTACTGCAGTACAACTGAAGTGGCATAACAACTGTGGTACAATGAAAGTGACATAGCTACTGTGGTACAATTGTAGTGACATAGCTACTGTGTTACAACTGTAGCGACATAGCTACAGTTGTACAACTGTAGTGACATAGCTACAGTTGTACAACTGTAGTGACATAGCTATTGTGCTACAACTGAAGTGACATAGCTACTGTGGTACAATGGTAGTGACATAGCTTCTGTGGTACACCTGTAATGACATAGCTTCTGCGATACAACTGTAGTGACATTTCTACAGTCGTACAACTGTACTGACATAGTTACTGCGACACAACTGTAGTGACATATCCACTGCAGTACAACTACAGTGACATAGTTGCTGTGGTACAACTAAAGTGACATAGCTACTGCGGTACAACTGTAGTGACATTGCTACAGTTGTACATCTGTACTGACATAGCTACTGCAATACAACTGTAGTGTCATAGATACTGCTGTACAACTGAAGAGACGTAGCTACTGTTGTACAACTGAAGTGACAAAGCTACTGTCATATGACGGTTGTGACATAGCTACTGTGCTACACCTGTATTGACATAGCTTCTGCTGTACAACTGTAGTGACATAGCTACTGATGTACAACTGTACTGACATAGCTACAGCAGTACAACTGAGGTGATATTGCTACTGTGGTACAACTGAAGTGACATAGCTACAGCTGTAGAACTGTAGTGACATAGCTACAGTTGAGCAACTGTAGAGAGATAGCTGTTGGGGTACAACTGAAGTGACATAGCTACTGTGGTACAACTGTAGTGACATAGCTACTGCGATACAACTGTAGTGACATAGCTACTGCGGTACAGCTGAGGTGACATAGCTACTGTGGTACAATTGAAGTGACATAGCTACAGTTGTACAACTGTAGTGACATATCTACAGTTGTGCAACTATAGTGACATTGCTATTGTGGTACAACTGAAGTGACATAGCTACTGCGGTATAGCTGTAGTGACATAGCTACTGTGATACAACTGTAGTGAGATAACTACAGTTGTGCAACTGTAGTGACAAAGCTACTGTAGTACAACTGTAGTGATATAGATACTGCAGTACAACTGTAGTGACATAACAACTGTGGTACAACGGCAGTGACATAGCTACTGTGGTACAACTGTAATGACATAGCTACTGTGTTACAACTGTAGCTATGTCGCTACAGTTGTACAACTGTAGTGACATAGCTACAGTTTAAACAATTGTAGTGACATAGCTATTGTGGTACAGCTGAAGTGACATAGCTACTGTGGTACAATGGTAGTAACATAGCTTCTGTGGTACACCTGTAATGACATAGCTTCTGTGGTACAACTGTAGTGACATTTCTACAGTTGTATAACTGGTAATGATATAGCTACTGTGCTACAACCATAGTGACATAGCCACTGCAGTACAACTACAGTGAAACAGTTGCTGTGGTACAACTAAAGTGAGATAGCTACTGCGGTACAACTATAGTGACATTGCTACAGTTGTACATCTTTACTGACATAGCTACTGCAATACAACTGTAGTGACATAGCTAGTGCTGTACAACTGAAGTGACTTTGCTACTGTAGTACAACTGAAGTGTCATAGCTGCAGTTGTAGAACTATAGTGACATAGCTACAGTTGTACAACTGTAGTGATATAGCTATTGTGGTACAACTGAAGTGAAAAGCTCCTGTGGTACAAATGTACTGACATAGCCACTGTAGTACACCTGTAGTGACATAGCTTCTGCAGTACAACTGTAGTGACATAGCTACTGCTGTACAACTGTACTGACATAGCTACTGCAGTACAAATGAGGTGACATAGCTACTGTGGAACAACTGAAGTGACATAGCTACAGTTGTGCAAGTGTAGTGACATAGCCATTGTGGTATAGCTGAAGTGATAGAGCCACTGTGGTACAACTGTAGTGACATAGCTACAGTTGTACAATGGTAGTGACATAGTTGTTGCAGTACAACTGTAGTGACATAGCTACAGTACTTTCTACAACTGCAGTGACAAAGCTTCTGTTATACAGCTATAGTGACATAGCTACTGCTGTACAACTGTAGTGAGATAGCTTCTGTGGTACAACTGTAGTGAGATAGCTGGGGTGGTACAACTAAAGTGACATAGCTACTGTGCTACAACTGTAGTGACATAGCTAATGTTATCCAAGTGTATTGACAAAACTACTGCAGTACAACTGAGGTGAGATAGCTACAGTTATGCAACTGTAGTGACATAGGTACTGCGGTACAACTATAGTGACATAGCTAGTGCAGTACAACTGTAGTGACATAGCTACTGCGGTACAGCTGAAGTGACATAGCTACTACTTTAGAACTCTGGTAACATAGCTACTGCAGTACAACTCTAGTGACATAGCTACTGCAGCACAATTGTAGTGACATAGCCACTGTGGTAGAACTGAAGTGACATAGCTTCTGTGGTACAACTGTAGTGACATAGCTACTGCTGTACAACTGTAGTGAAGTAACTACAGTTGTAAAACTGTAGTGACATAACTACCGTTTTACTACTGAAGTGACATAGCTACAGTTCTACAATTGTAGTGACATAGCTACTGTGTTACAACTGTAGTGACATTGCTAATGTTGTACAACTATATTGACATAGCTACTGTGCTACAACTGATGTGAGATTGCTACAGCTGTGCAACCGTAGTGACATAGCTACTGTGGTACAACTATAGTGACATAGCTACTGCAGTACAACAATTTTGAGATAGCTACTGCAGCACAACTGTAGTGACATAACCACTGTGGTACAACCGAAGTGACATAGCTACTGTCGTACAATTGTAGTAACATAGCTACTGTGTTTCAACTGTAGTGACATAGCTACAGCTGTACAACTGTAGTGACTCAGCTACTGTGGAATAACTGTGGTGACATAGCTACCAGTACAACCGTAGTGACATAGCTACTGTAGGCCAACTGTAGAAATGCTCACAGTTGTGCAACCGTAGTGACACAGGGCTACTGTGGTACAAGCATAGTGAGATAGCTACTGCAGTGCAACTGTGGTGACATAGTTACTGCTTCACAACTGTAGTGACATAGCTACTGCAGGACAACTCTAGTGACATAGTCCACTGTGGTAGAACTGAAGTGACATAGCTGCTGAGGTACAACTGTAGTGACATAGCTACTGCTGTAGAACTGTACTGACATAGTTACCGCTGTACAACTGAGGTGACATAGCTACTATGGTAAAACTGAAGTGACATAGCTACAGTTGTAGAACTGTAGTGACATATCTACAGTTGTGCAAACTATAGTGATATTGCTATTGTGGTACAACTGAAGTGACATAGCTACTCGGTACAGCTGTAGTGACATAGCTAGTGCGACATAACTGTAGTGAGATAACTAAGTAACGCAACTAGTGACCAAGCTACTGCAGTACAACTGTAGTGACATAGATACTGCAGTACAACTGTAGTAACATAACAACTATGGTACAACGGCAGTGATATAACCACTGTGGTACAACCGAAGTGACATAGCTTCTGTCATACAACTGTAGTGACATAGCTACTGTGTTACAACTCTAGTAACATAGCTACAGTTGTACAACTGTAGTGACTCAGCTACTGGGGAATAACTGTGGTGACACAGCTACTGCGGTACAACTGTAGTGACATAGCTACTGTGGTACAACTGTGGAGAGATAGTTACAGTTGTGCAACTGTAGTGACATAGCTACAGTTGTACAACTTTAGTGACATAACTGCAGTTTTAACAATTGTAGTGACATAGCTATTGTGGTACAGCTGAAGTGACCTAGCTACTGTGGTTCAATGGTAGTAACATAGCTTCTGTGGTACACCTGTAATGACATAGCTTTTGCTGTACAACTGTAGTGACATTTCTACAGTTGTATTACTGTACTGACATAGGTACTGTGATACAACTGTAGTGACATAGCCACTGCAATACAACTACAGTGAAATAGTTGCTGCAGTACAACTAAAGTGACATAGCCACTGCGGTACAACTAAAGTGACATTGCTACTGTTGTACATCTGTACTGATATAGCTACTGCAATATAACTGTAGTGACATAGCTACAGTTGTACAACTGTAGTGATATAGCTATTGTGGTACAACTGAAGTGAAAAAGATCCTGTGGTACAAAGGTACTGACAATAGCTACTGTAGTACACCTGTAGTGACATAGCTTCTGCAGTACAACTGTAGTGACATAGCTACTGCTGTACAACTGTACTGACATAGCTACGCGTGTACAACTGAGTTGACATAGCTACTGTGGCACAACTGTAGTGACATAGCTACAGTTGTACAATGGTGTGACATAGTTATTATGGGAACAACTGTAGTGACATAGCTACAGTACTTTCTACAACTGCAGTGACAAAGCTTCTGTAGTGACGTTGCTACAGTTGTACAACTGTAGTGACATAGATACTGCAGTACAACTGTAGTAACATAACAACTATGATACAATGGCAGTGACTTAACCACTGTGGTACAACCGAAGTGACATAGCTTCTGTCATACAACGGTAGTGACATAGCTACTGTGTTACAACTCTAGTGACATAGCTACTGCAGTACAACTATTTTGAGATAGCTACTGCAGCACAACTGTAGTGACATAACCACTGTGGTACAACCGAAGTGACATAGCTACTGTTGTACAACTGTAGTGACATAGCTACTGTGTTACAACTGTAGTGACATAGCTACAGTTGTACAACTGTAGTGACTCAGCTATTGTGGAATAACTGTGGTGACATTGCTACTGTGGTACAACTGTAGTGACATAGCTACTGTGGTACAACTGTGGTGAGATAGCTACAGTTATGCAGCTGTAGTGACATAGGCTACTGTGGTACAAGTATAGTGAGATAGCTACTGCAGTACAACTGTAGTGACATAGCTACTGTGGTACAACTGAAGTGACATAGCTACAGTTGTAGAACTGTAGTGACATATCTACAGTTGTGCCACTATAGTGACATTGCTATTGTGGTACAACTGAAGTGACATAGCTACTGCTTCACACCTGTAGTGACATAGCTACTGCAGGACAACTCTAGTGACATAGCTACTGTACTACGGTACATCTGAAGTGACATAGCTTCTGTGGTACAACAGACGAGATAACTACAGTTGTGCAACTGTAGTGACAAAGCTTCTGCAGTACAACTGTAGTGACATAGATACTGCAGTACAATTGTAGTAACATAACAACTATGGTACAACAGCAGTGACATAACCACTGTGGTACAACCGAAAAGTGACATAGCTTCTGTCATACAACTGTAGTGACATAGCTACTGTGTTACAACTCTAGTGACATAGCTACTGCAGTACAACTATTTTGAGATAGCTACTGCAGCACAACTGCAGTGACATAACCACTGTGGTACAAACCAGTGACATAGCTACTGTCGTACAACTGTGAGTGACATAGCTACTGTGTTACAACTGTAGTGACATAGCTACAGTTGTACAACTGTAGTGACTCAGCTACTGTGGAATAACTGTGGTGACATAGCTACTGCAGTACAACTGTAGTGACATAGCTACTGTGGCACAACTGTATGAGATAGCTACAGTTGTGCAACTGTAGTGAGATAGCTACTGCAGTACAAACTGTAGTGACATAGCTACTGTGGTACAACTGAAGGACATAGCTACTGCTTCACAACTGTAGTGGCATAGCTACTGCAGGACAACTCTAGTGACATTGCCCACTGTGGTAGAACTGAAGTGACATAGCTGCTGAGGTACAACTGTAGTGATATAGCTACTGCTGTAGAACCGTACTGACATAGTTACTGCTGTACAAATGAGGTGACATAGCTACTATGGTACAACTAAAGTGAGATAGCTACAGTTGTAGAACTGTAGTGACATATCTACAGTTGTGCCACTATAGTGACATTGCTATTGTGGTACAACTGAAGTGACATAGCTACCTCAGTACAGCTGGAGTGACATAGCTAGTGTGATACAACTGTATTGAGATAACTACAGTTGTGCAACTGTAGTGACAAAGCTACTGCAGTACAACTGTAGAGACATAGATACTGCAGTACAACTGTAGTAACATAACAACTATGGTACAACGGCAGTGACATAACCACTGTGGTACAACTGAAGTGACATAGCTACTGTCGTACAACTGTAGTAACATAGCTACTGTGTTACAACTGTAGTGACATAGCTACAGTTGTACAACTGTAGTGACTCAGCTACTGTGGATTAACTGTGGTGACATAGCTACTGTGGTACAACTGTAGTGACATAGCTACTGTGGTACAACTGTGGTGAAATAGCTACAGTTGTGCAACTGTAGTGACATAGGCTACTGTGGTACAAGTATAGTGAGATAGCTACTGCAGTGCCACTGTAGTGACATAGTTACTGCTTCACAACTGTAGTGACATAGCTACTGCAGGACAACTCTAGTGACATAGTCCACTGTGGTAGAACTGAAGTGACATAGCTGCTGAGGTACAACTGTAGTGACATAGCTACTGCTGTAGAACTGTACTGACATAGTTACTGCTGTACAACTGAGGTGACATAGCTACTATGGTAAAACTGAAGTGACATAGCTACAGTTGTAGAACTGTAGTGACATATCTACAGTTGTGCAACTATAGTGATATTGCTATTGTGGTACAACTGAAGTGACATAGCTACTTCGGTACAGCTGTAGTGACATAGCTAGTGCGATACAACTGTAGTGAGATAACTACAGTTGTGCAACTGTAGTGACCAAGCTACTGCAGTACAACTGTAGTGACATAGATACTGCAGTACAACTGTAGTAACATAACTATGGTACTAGCGGCGAGTGATATAACCACTGTGGTACAACAAGTGACATAGCTTCTGTCATACAACTGTAGTGACATAGCTACTGTGTTACAACTCTAGTAATATAGCTACAGTTGTACAACTGTAGTGACTCAGCTACTGGGGAATAACTGTGGTGACACAGCTACTGTGGTACAACTGTGGTGACATAGCTACTGTGGTACAACTGTGGAGAGATAGCTACAGTTGTGCAACTGTGGTGACATAGCTACAGGTTGTGGCCAACTTTAGTGACATAACTGCAGTTTTAACAATTGTAGTGACATAGCTATTGTGGTACAGCTGAAGTGACTAGCTAATGTGGTTCAATGGTAGTAATATAGCTTCTGTGGTACACCTGTAATGACATAGCTTTTATGGTACAACTGTGTGACATTTCTACAGTTGTATTACTGTACTGACATAGGTACTTGTGGATACAACTGTAGTGACATAGCCACCGCAATACAACTACAGTGAAATAGTTGCTGCAGTACAACTAAAGCGACATAGCCATCAGCGGTACAACTAAAGTGACATTGCTACTGTTGTACATCTGTACTGATATAGCTACTGCAATATAACTGTAGTGACATAGCTACAGTTGTACAACTGTAGTGATATAGCTATTGTGGTACAACTGAAGTGAAAAAGATCCTGTGGTACAAAGGTACTGACAATAGCTACTGTAGTACACCTGTAGTGACATAGCTTCTGCAGTACAACTGTAGTGACATAGCTACTGCTGTACAACTGTACTGACATAGCTACTGCGGTACAACTGAGTTGACATAGCTACTGTGGCACAACTGTAGTGACATAGCTACAGTTGTACAATGGTAGTGACATAGTTATTGTGGAACAACTGTAGTGACAGCTACTGTACTTTCTACAACTGCGGTGACAAAGCTTCTGGAGTGGCGTTGCTACAGTTGTACAACTGTAGTGACATAGATACTTCTGCAGTACAACTGTAGTAACATAACAACTATGATACAATGGCAGTGACTTAACCACTGTGGTACAACCAGTGACATAGCTTCTGTCATACAACGGTAGTGACATAGCTACTGTGTTACAACCTAGTGACATAGCTACTGCAGTACAACTATTTTGAGATAGCTACTGCAGCAGAACTGTAATGACATAAACTACTGTGGTACAACCAAGTGACATAGCTACTGTTGTACAACTGTAGTGACATAGCTACTGTGTTACAACTGTAGTGATAGCTACAGTTGTACAACTGTGGTGACTCAGCTATTGTGGAATAACTGTGGTGACATTGCTACTGTGGTACAACTGTAGTGACATAGCTACTGTGGTACAACTGTGGTGAGATAGCTACAGTTATGCAGCTGTAGTGACATAGGCTACTGTGGTACAAGTATAGTGAGATAGCTACTGCAGTACAACTGTAGTGACATAGCTACTGTGGTACAACTGAAGTGACATAGCTACTGCTTCACAACTGTAGTGACATAGCTACTGCAGGACAACTCCAGTGACATAGTCCACTGTGGTAGAACTGAAGTGACATAGCTGCTGAGGTACAACTGTAGTGACATAGCTACTGCTGTAGAACTGTACTGACATAGTTACTGCTGTACAACTGAGGTGACATAGCTACTATGGTACAACTGAAGTGACATAGCTACAGTTGTAGAACTGTAGTGACATATCTACAGTTGTGCCACTATAGTGACATTGCTATTGTGGTACAACTGAAGTGACATAGCTACTGCTTCACACCTGTAGTGACATAGCTACTGCAGGACAACTCTAGTGACATAGCTACTGTACTCACGGTACATCTGAAGTGACATAGCTTCTGTGGTACAACAGATTTGATAAATCTACAGCAGCAGCAACTTTGTGTGATAAAGCTTCTGCAGTACAACTGTAGTGACATAGATACTGCAGTACAACTGTAGTAACATAACAACTATGGTACAACAGCAGTGACATAACCACTGTGGTACAACCGAAGTGACATAGCTTCTGTCATACAACTGTAGTGACATAGCTACTGTGTTACAACTCTAGTGACATAGCTACTGCAGTACAACTATTTTGAGATAGCTACTGCAGCACAACTGCAGTGACATAACCACTGTGGTACAACCGAAGTGACATAGCTACTGTCGTACAACTGTAGTGACATAGCTACTGTGTTACAACTGTAGTGACATAGCTACAGTTGTACAACTGTAGTGACTCAGCTACTGTGGAATAACTGTGGTGACATAGCTACTGCAGTACAACTGTAGTGACATAGCTACTGTGGTACAACTGTATGAGATAGCTACAGTTGTGCAACTGTAGTGAGATAGCTACTGCAGTACAACTGTAGTGACATAGCTACTGTGGTACAACTGAAGTGACATAGCTACTGCTTCACAACTGTAGTGGCATAGCTACTGCAGGACAACTCTAGTGACATTGCCCACTGTGGTAGAACTGAAGTGACATAGCTGCTGAGGTACAACTGTAGTGACATAGCTACTGCTGTAGAACCGTACTGACATAGTTACTGCTGTACAAATGAGGTGACATAGCTACTATGGTACAACTAAAGTGAGATAGCTACAGTTGTAGAACTGTAGTGACATAGCTACAGTTGTGCCACTATAATGACATTGCTATTGTGGTACAACTGAAGTGACATAGCTACCTTGGTACAGCTGTAGTGACATAGCTAGTGTGACAACTGTAGTGAGATAACTACAGTTGTGCAACTGTAGTGACAAAGCTACTGCAGTACAACTGTAGAGACATAGATACTGCAGTACAACTGTAGTAACATAACAACTATGGTACAACGGCAGTGACATAACCACTGTGGTACAACTGAAGTGACATAGCTACTGTCGACAACTCGTAGTAACATAGCTACTGTGTTACAACTGTAGATATAGCTACAGTTGTACAACTGTAGTGACTCAGCTACTGTGAATAACTGTGGTGACATAGCTACTCGGTACAACTGTAGTGACATAGCTACTGTGGCACAACTGTGGAGAAATAGCCACAGTTGTGCAACTGTAGTGACACAGGCTACTGTGGTACAAGCATAGTGAGATAGCTACTGCAGTGCAACTGTGGTGACATAGTTACTGCTTCACAACTGTAGTGACATAGCTACTGCAGGACAACTCTAGTGACATAGTCCACTGTGGTAGAACTGAGTGACATAGCTGCTGAGGTACAACTGTAGTGACATAGCTACTGCTGTAGAACTGTACTGACATAGTTACTGCTGTACAACTGAGGTGACATAGCTACTATGGTAAAACTGAAGTGACATAGCTACAGTTGTAGAACTGTAGTGACATATCTACAGTTGTGCAACTATAGTGATATTGCTATTGTGGTACAACTGAAGTTACATAGCTACTTCGGTACAGCTGTAGTGACATAGCTAGTGCGATACAACTGTAGTGAGATAACTATAGTTGTGCAACTGTAGTGACCAAGCTACTGCAGTACAACTGTAGTGACATAGATACTGCAGTACAACTGTAGTAACATAACAACATGGTACAACGGCAGTGATATAACCACTGTGGTACAACCGAAGTGACATAGCTTCTGTCATACAACTGTAGTGACATAGCTACTGTGTTACAACTCTAGTAACATAGCTACAGTTGTACAACTGTAGTGACTCAGCTACTGGGGAATAACTGTGGTGACACAGCTACTGCGGTACAACTGTAGTGACATAGCTACTGTGGTACAACTGTGGAGAGATAGCTACAGTTGTGCAACTGTAGTGACATAGCTACAGTTGTACAACTGTAGTGACATAGCTGCAGTTTTAACAATTGTAGTGACATAGCTATTGTGGTACAGCTGAAGTGACATAGTTACTGCGGTTCAATGGTAGTAATATAGCTTCTGTGGTACACCTGTCATGACATAGCTTTTGCGGTACAACTGTGTGACATTTCTACAGTTGTATTACTGTACTGACATAGGTACTGTGATACAACTGTAGTGACATAGCCACCGCAATACAACTACAGTGAAACAGTTGCTGCAGTACAACTAAAGTGACATAGCCACTGCGGTACAACTAAAGTGACATTGCTACAGTTGTACATCTGTACTGATATAGCTACTGCAATATAACTGTAGTGACATAGCTACAGTTGTACAACTGTAGTGATATAGCTATTGTGGTACAACTGAAGTGAAAAAGATCCTGTGGTACAAAGGTACTGACAATAGCTACTGTAGTACACCTGTAGTGACATAGCTTCTGCAGTACAACTGTAGTGACATAGCTACTGCTGTACAACTGTACTGACATAGCTACTGCGGTACAACTGAGTTGACATAGCTACTGTGGCACAACTGTAGTGACATAGCTACAGTTGTACAATGGTAGTGACATAGTTATTGTGGAACAACTGTAGTGACATAGCTACTGTACTTTCTACAACTGCAGTGACAAAGCTTCTGTAGTGACGTTGCTACAGTTGTACAACTGTAGTGACATAGATACTGCAGTACAACTGTAGTAACATAACAACTATGATACAATGGCAGTGACTTAACCACTGTGGTACAACCGAAGTGACATAGCTTCTGTCATACAACAGTAGTGACATAGCTACTGTGTTACAACTCTAGTGACATAGCTACTGCAGTACAACTATTTTGAGATAGCTACTGCAGCAGAACTGTAATGACATAACCACTGTGGTACAACCGAAGTGACATAGCTACTGTTGTACAACTGTAGTGACACAACTACTGTGTTACAACTGTAGTGACATAGCTACAGTTGTACAACTGTAGTGACTCAGCTACTGTGGAATAACTGTGGTGACATTGCTACTGTGGTACAACTGTAGTGACATAGCTACTGTGGTACAACTGTGGTGAGATAGCTACAGTTATGCAGCTGTAGTGACATAGGCTACTGTGGTACAAGTATAGTGAGATAGCTACT
Source organism: Neoceratodus forsteri (assembly GCA_016271365.2). Classification (NCBI taxonomy): domain Eukaryota; kingdom Metazoa; phylum Chordata; order Ceratodontiformes; family Ceratodontidae; genus Neoceratodus; species Neoceratodus forsteri. The sequence goes on from JADMNL010000025.1 coordinate 257,053,270, forward strand.
GCAGTACAACTGTAGTGACATAGCTACTGTGGTACAACTGAAGTGACATAGCTACTGCTTCACAACTGTAGTGACATAGCTACTGCAGGACAACTCCAGTGACATAGTCCACTGTGGTAGAACAGAAGTGACATAGCTCCTGAGGTACAACTGTAGTGACATAGCTACTGCTGTAGAACTGTACTGACATAGTTACTGCTGTACAACTGAGGTGACATAGCTACTATGGTACAACTGAAGTGACATAGCTACAGTTGTAGAACTGTAGTGACATATCTACAGTTGTGCCACTATAGTGACATTGCTATTGTGGTACAACTGAAGTGACATAGCTACTGCTTCACACCTGTAGTGACATAGCTGCTGCAGGACAACTCTAGTGACATAGCTACTGTACTACGGTACATCTGAAGTGACATAGCTTCTGTGGTACAACAGATTTGATAAATCTTAAAGCAGCAGCAACTTTGTGTGATAAAGCTTCTGCAGTACAACTGTAGTGACATAGATACTGCAGTACAACCTGTAGTAACATAACAACTATGGTACAACAGCAGTGACATAACCACTGTGGTACAACCGAAGTGACATAGCTTCTGTCATACAACTGTAGTGACATAGCTACTGTGTTACAACTCTAGTGACATAGCTACTGCAGTACAACTATTTTGAGATAGCTACTGCAGCACAACTGTAGTGACATAACCACTGTGGTACAACCGAAGTGACATAGCTACTGTCGTACAACTGTAGTGACATAGCTACTGTGTTACAACTGTAGTGACATAGCTACAGTTGTACAACTGTAGTGACTCAGCTACTGTGGAATAACTGTGGTGACATAGCTACTGCAGTACAACTGTAGTGACATAGCTACTGTGGTACAACTGTGGTGAGATAGCTACAGTTGTGCAACTGTAGTGAGATAGCTACTGCAGTACAACTGTAGTGACATAGCTACTGTGGTACAACTGAAGTGGCATAGCTACTGCTTCACAACTGTAGTGGCATAGCTACTGCAGGACAACTCTAGTGACATTGCCCACTGTGGTAGAACTGAAGTGACATAGCTGCAGAGGTACAACTGTAGTGACATAGCTACTGCTGTAGAACCGTAGTGACATAGTTACTGCTGTACAAATGAGGTGACATAGCTACTATGGTACAACTAAAGTGAGATAGCTACAGTTGTAGAACTGTAGTGACATAGCTACAGTTGTGCCACTATAATGACATTGCTATTGTGGTACAACTGAAGTGACATAGCTACCTCGGTACAGCTGTAGTGACATAGCTAGTGTGATACAACTGTAGTGAGATAACTACAGTTGTGCAACTGTAGTGACAAAGCTACTGCAGTACAACTGTAGTGACATAGATACTGCAGTACAACTGTAGTAACATAACAACTATGGTACAATGGCAGTGACATAACCACTGTGGTACAACTGAAGTGATATAGCTTCTGTCGTACAACTGTAGTGACATAGCTACTGTGTTACAACTCTAGTGACATAGCTACAGTTGTACAACTGTAGTGACTCAGCTACTGTGGAATAACTGTGGTAACATAGCTACTGCGGTACAACTGTAGTGACATAGCTACAGTTGTACAATGGTAGTGACATAGTTATTGTGGAACAACTGTAGTGACATAGCTACAGTACTTTCTACAACTGCAGTGACAAAGCTTCTGTAGTGACGTTGCTACAGTTGTACAACTGTAGTGACATAGATACTGCAGTACAACTGTAGTAACATAACAACTATGGTACAACGGCAGTGACTAAGCCACTGTGGTACAACTGAAGTGACATAGCTTCTGTCATACAACTGTAGTAACGCTAGCTACTGTGTTACAACTCTGAGTAGCATAGCTACTGCAGTACAACTATTTTGAGATAGCTACTGCAGCACAATCCGTAGTGACATAAACTCACTGCGGTACTACCGGTGACATAGCTACTGTCGCATAACCAGTGACATAGCTACTGTGTTACAACTGTAGTGACATAGCCTTAGTTGTACATCTGTAGTGACTCAGCTACTGTGGAATAACTGTGGTGACATAGCTACTGCAGTACAACTGTAGTGACATAGCTACTGTGGTACAACTGTGGTGAGATAGCTTCAGTTGTGCAACTGTAGTGACATTGCTACTGTGGTACAAGTATAGTGACATAGCTACTGCAGTGCAACTGTAGTGACATAGCTACTGCTTCACACCTGTAGTGAGATAGCTACTGCAGGACAATAGTGACATAGCTACTCTACTACGGTGCATCTGAAGTGACATAGCTTTTGTGGTACAACAGATGAGATAACTACAGTTGTGCAACTGTAGTGACAAAGCTACTGCAGTACAACTGTAGTGACATAGATACTGCAGTACAACTGTAGTAGCATAACAACTATGGTACAACGGCAGTGACATAGCTACTGTGGTACAACTGTAGTGACATAGCAACTGTGTTACAACTGTAGTGACATAGCTACAGTTGTACAACTGTAGTGACATAGCTGCAGTTTTAACAATTGTAGTGACATAGCTATTGTGGTACAGCTGAAGTGACATAGCTACTGTGGTACAATGGTAGTAACATAGCTTCTGTGGTACACCTGTAATGACATAGCTTTTGCAGTACAACTACAGTGAAATAGTTGCTGCAGTACAACTAAAGTGATATAGCCACTACAGTACAACTATAGCGACATTGCTACAGCTGTACATCTGTACTGACATAGCTACTGCAATACAACTGTAGTCACATAGCTACTTCTGTACAACTGAAGTGACTTTGCTACTGTAGTACAACTGAAGTGTCATAGCTGCAGTTGTAGAACTATAGTGACATAGCTACAGTTGTACAACTGTAGTGATATAGCTATTGTGGTACAACTGAAGTGAAAAAGATCCTGTGGTACAAAGGTACTGACATAGCTACTGTAGTACACCTGCAGTGACATAGCTTCTGCAGTACAACTGAGGTGACATAGCTACTGTGGAACAACTGAAGTGACATAGCTACAGTTGTGCAAGTGTAGTGATATAGCCATTGTGGTGTAGCTGAAGTGACAGAGCCACTGTGGCACAACTGTAGTGACATAGCTACAGTTGTACAATGGTAGTGACAGAGTTATTGTGGAACAACTGTAGTGACATAGCTACAGTACTTTCTACAACTGCAGTGACAAAGCTTCTGTAGTGACGTTGCTACAGTTGTACAACTGTAGTGACATAGATACTGCAGTACAACTGTAGTAAGATAACAACTATGGTACAATGGCAGTGACATAGCCACTGTGGTACAACTGAAGTGACATAGCTTCTGTCATACAACTGTAGTGACATAGCTACTGTGTTACAACTCTAGTGACATAGCTACTGCAGTACAACTATTTTGAGATAGCTACTGCAGCACAACTGTAGTGACATAACCACTGTGGTACAACCGAAGTGACATAGCTACTGTCGTACAACTGTAGTGACATAGCTACTGCTTCACAACTGTAGTGACATAGCTACTGCAGGACAACTCTAGTGACATTGCCCACTGTGGTAGAACTGAAGTGACATAGCTGCTGAGGTACAACTGTAGTGACATAGCTACTGCTGTAGAACCGTACTGACATAGTTACTGCTGTACAAATGGGGTGACATAGCTACTATGATACAACTGAAGTGACATAGCTACAGTTGTAGAACTGTAGTGACATATCTACAGTTGTGCAACTATAGTGACATTGCTATTGTGGTACAACTGAAGTGACATAGCTACGTCGGTACAGCTGTAGTGACATAGCTAGTGCGACAAATGCAGGTGAGATAACTACAGTTGTGCAACTGTAGTGACAAAGCTACTGCAGTACACCTGTGACATAGATACTGCAGTACAAACTGTAGTAACATAACAACTATAGTACAACGGCAGTGACATAACCACTGTGGATACAAACTGGCGACATAGCTTCTGTCATACAACTGTTGTGACATAGCTACTGTGTTACAACTCTAGTGACATAGCTACAGTTGTACAACTGTAGTGACTCAGCTACTGTGGAATAACTGTAGTGACATAGCTACTGTGGTACAACTGTGGTGAGATAGCTACAGTTGTGCAACTGTTGTGACATAGCTACTGTGGTACAAGTATAGTGACATAGCTACTGCAGTGCAACTGTAGTGACATAGCTACTGCGGTACAACTGAAGTGACATAGCTTCTGCTTCACACCTGTAGTGACATGGCTACTGTACTATGATACATCTGAAGTGACATAGCTTTTGTGGTACAACAGATGAGATAACTACAGTTGTGCAACTGTAGTGACAAAGCTACTGCAGTACAACTGTAGTGACATAGATACTGCAGTACAACTGTAGTAACATAACAGCTATGGTACAATGGCAGTGGCATAGCTACTGTGGTACAACTGTAGTGACATAGCAACTGTGTTACAACTGTAGCGACATAGCTACTGTTGTACAACTGTAGTGACATAGCTGCAGTTTTAACAGTTGTAGTGACATAGCTATTGTGGTACAGCTGAAGTCACATAGCTACTGTGATACAATGGTAGTAACATAGCTTCTGTGGTACACCTGTAATGACATAGCTTTTGCAGTACAACTGTAGTGGCATTTCTACAGTTGTATTATTGTAGTGACATAGCTACTGTGATACAACTGTAGTAACATAGCCACTGCAGTACAACTACAGTGAAATAGTTGCTGCAGTACAACTAAAGTGACATAGCCACTGCGGTACAACTATAGTGACATTGCTACAGTTGTACATCTGTACTGACATAGCTACTGCAATACAACTGTAGTCACATAGCTAGTGCTGTACAACTGAAGTGACTTTGCTACTGTAGTACAACTGAAGTGTCATAGCTGCAGTTGTAGAACTATAGTGACATAGCTACAGTTGTACAACTGTAGTGATATAGCTATTGTGGTACAACTGAAGTGAAAAAGATCCTGTGGTACAAAGGTACAGACATAGCTACTGTAGTACACCTGTAGTGACATAGCTTCTGCAGTACAACTGTAGTGACATAGCTACTGCTGTACAACTGTACTGACATAGCTACTGTGAAACAACTGAAGTGACATAGCTACAGTTGTGCAAGTGTAGTGACATAGCCATTGTTGTGTAGCTGAAGTGACAGAGCCACTGTGGCACAACTGTAGTGACATAGCTACAGTTGTACAATGGTAGTGACATAGTTTTGTGGGACAATTGTAGTGACATAGCTACAGTACTTTCTACAACTGCAGTGACAAAGCTTCTGTTATACAGCTGTAGTGACATAGCTACTGCTGTACAACTGTAGTGACATAGCTTCCGTGGTACAACCGAAGTGACATAACAACTGTGGTACAACTGAAGTGAGATATCTACTGTGATACAACTAACGTGACATAGCTACTGTGTTACAACTGTAGTGACATAGCTAATGTTATCCAAGTGTATTGACAAAGCTACTGCAGTACAACTGAGGTGAGATAGCTACAGTTATGCAACTGTAGTGACATAGTTACTGCGGTAAAACTATAGTGACATAGCTAGTGCAGCACAACTGTAGTGACACAGCTACTGCAGTACAGCTGAAGTGACATAGCTACTGCTTTAGAACTGTGGTAACATAGCTACTGCAGTACAACTGTAGTGACATAGCTACTGCAGCACAACTGTAGTGGCATAGCCACTGTGGTAGAACTGAAGTGACATAGCGGCTGTGGTACAACTGTAGTGACATAGCCGCTGTTGTACAACTGTAGTGACTCAGCTACTGTGGTATACCTGCAGTGACAAAGCTACTGTGTTACAACTGTAATGACAAAGCTAATGTTGTACAACTGTGGTGACATTGCTACTGCAGTACAACTGGAGTGACATAGCTACTGCGGCATGACTGTAGTGACATAGCTACTGCTGTACAACTGTAGTGAAGTAACTACAGTTGTACAACTGTAGTGACATAGCTACTGTTTTACTACTGAAGTGACATAGCTACAGTTGTACAACTGTAGTGACATTGCTAATGTTGTACAACTGTATTGGCATAGCTACTGCGGTACAACTGGTGTGAGATTGCTACAGTTGTGCAACCGTAGTGACATAGCTACTGTGGTAGAACTATAATGACATAGCTACTGTGTTACAGCTGTATTGAGATAGCTACTGCAGCACAACTGTAGTGACATAACCACTGTGGTACAACCGATGTAACATAGCTACTGTCGTACTACTGCAGTGACATAGCTACTGTGGTAAAACTGAAGTGACATAGCTACAGTTGTAGAACTGCAGTGACATAGCTACAGTTGTGCAAATGTAGTGACATAGCTATTGTGATACAACTGAAGTAACATAGCTACTGTGGTACAACGGTAGTGACATAGCTACTGTGGTACACCTGTAGTGACATGGCTTCTGTGGTAGAACTGTAGTGACATAGCTACTGCTTTACAACTGTACTGACATAGCTACTGCAGCACAACTGAGGTGACATAGCTACAGTGGTACAAGTGCAGTGACATAGCTACAGTTGCAGAATGGTAGTGACATAGCTACAGTTGTGCAACTGTAGTGACATGTCTATTGTGGTACAACTGAAGTGACATAGCTACAATTGTGCAAGTGTAGTGACATAGCCATTGTGGTGTAGCTGAAGTGACAGAGCCACTGTGGCACAACTGTAGTGACATAGCTACAGTTGTACAATGGTAGTGTCATAGTTATTGTGGAACAACTGTAGTGACATAGCTACAGTACTTTCTACAACTGCAGTGACAAAGCTTCTGTTATACAGCTGTAGTGACATAGCTACTGCTGTACAACTGTAGTGACATAGCTTCTGTGGTACAACTGAAGTGACATAACAACTGTGGTACAACCGAAGTGACATAGCTTCTGTGGTACAACTGAAGTGAGATATCTACTGTGATACAACTAAAGTGACATAGCTACTGTGTTACAACTGTAGTGACATAGCTAATGTTATCCAAGTGTATTGACAAAGCTACTGCAGTACAACTGAGGTGAGATAGCTACAGTTATGCAACTGTAGTGACATAGTTACTGCGGTAAAACTATAGTGACATAGCTAGTGCAGCACAACTGTAGTGACACAGCTACTGCAGTACAGCTGAAGTGACATAGCTACTGCTTTAGAACTGTGGTAACATAGCTACTGCAGTACAACTCTAGTGACATAGCCACTGTGGTAGAACTGAAGTGACATAGTGGCTGTGGTACAACTGTAGTGACATAGCTGCTGTTGTACAACTGTAGTGACTCAGCTACTGTGGTATTCCTGCAGTGACAAAGCTACTGTGTTACAACTGTAATGACAAAGCTAATGTTGTACTACTGTGGTGACATTGCTACTGCAGTACAACTGGAGTGACATAGCTACTGCGGCATGACTGGAGTGACATAGCTACTGCTGTACAACTGTAGTGAAGTAACTACAGTTGTACAACTGTAGTGACATAGCTACTGTTTTACTACTGAGGTGACATAGCTACAGTTGTACAACTGTAGTGACATAGCTACCGTGTTACAACTGTAGTGACATTGCTAATGTTGTACAACTGTATTGGCATAGCTACTGCGGTACAACTGGTGTGAGATTGCTACAGTTGTGCAACCGTAGTGACATAGCTACCGTGGTACAACTATAGTGACATAGCTACTGTGTTACAACTGTATTGAGATAGCTACTGCAGCACAACTGTAGTGACATAACCACTGTGGTACAACTGACATGACATAGCTACTGTCATACAACTGTAGTGACATAGCTACTGTGGTAAAACTGAAGTGACATAGCTACAGTAGTAGAACTGCAGTGACATAGCTACAGTTGTGCAAATGTAGTGACATAGCTATTGTGGTACAACTGAAGTAACATAGCTACTGTGGTACAACGGTAGTGACATAGCTACTGTGGTACACCTGTAGTGAAATGGCTTCTGTGGTAGAACTGTAGTGACATAGCTACTGCTTTACAACTGTACTGACATAGCTACTGCAGCACAACTGAGGTGACATAGCTACTGTGGTACAACTGCAGTGACATAGCTACAGTTGCAGAACGGTAGTGACATAGCTACAGTTGTGCAACTGTAGTGACATGGCTATTGTGGTACAACTGAAGTGACATAGCTACTGTGGCACAACTGTAGTGACATAGCCACTGTGGTACAAGTGAAGTGACATAGCTACTGTGGTATAACTCTAGTGACATAGCTACTGTGGTAGAACTGTAGTGACATAGCTACTGGGGCACAACTATAGTGACATAGCCAGTGTGGTTAAACTGTAGTGACATGACTACAGTTGCACAAAGGTTGTGACATAGTTATTGCGGTACAACTGTGGTGACATAGCTACAGTACTTTGTACAACTGCAGTGACATAGCTTCTGTGATACAGCTGTAGTGACATAGCTACTGCTGTACAACTGTAGTGACATAGCTATTGTGGTACAACTGTTCTGAAATTTCTACAGTTGTACAACTGCACTGACATAGCTACTGTGAAACAACTGTAGTGCCTCAGCTACTGCTGTGCATCTGAAGTGACATAGCTACCATGTTACAACTGAAATGACATAGCTACTGTGGTGCATCTGAAGTGACATAGCTTCTGTGGTACAACTGTACAGAGATAGCTGCTCTGGTACAACTAAAGTGACATAGCTATTGTGTTACAATCGTAGTGACATAGCAACTGTTGTACAAGTGTATCGACACAGCTACTGCGGTACAACTGTGTTGGGATAGCTACAGTTATGCAACTGTAGGGACATAACTACTGCGCAACAACTATAGTGACATAGCTACTGCAGTACAACTGTAGTGACATAGCCACTGTGGTAGAACTGAAGTGACATAGCTGCTGTTGCACAGCTGTAGTGACTCTGCTACTGTGGTATAACTGTAGTGACAAAGCTACTATGTTACAACTGTAATGACACAGCTAATGTACAACTGTGGTGACATAGCTGCTGCAGTACAACTGTAGTGACATAACTACTGCGGCACGACTGTAGTGACATAGCTACTGTTTTACAACTGAAGTGACATAGCTACTGTGATACAACTGTAGTGAGATAGCTGCTGTGGTACAACTAAAGTGACATAGCTACTGTGTTGCAACTGTAGTGATATAGCTAATGTTGTACAAGGGTATTGACATAGCTACTTTGGTACAACTGTGGTGAGATAGCTACAGTTGTGCAACTGTAGTGACATAGCTACTGCTGTACAACTATAGTGACATAACTACTGCAGTACAACTGTAGTGACATAGCTACAACTGAAGTGACATAGCTACTGCTTCAAAACTGTAGTGACATAGCTTCTGCTATACAACTCTAGTAACATAGCTACTGCAGCACAACTGCAGTGACATAGCCCACTGTGGTAGAACTGAAGTGACATAGCTGCTGAGGTACAACTGTACCGACATAGCTCCAGTTGTACAACTGTAGTGACTCAGCTACTGTGGAATAACTGTAGTGACAAAGCTACTGTGTTACAACTGTAATGACACAGCTAATATTGTACAACTGTGGTGACATAGCTATTGTGGTACTACTGTAGTGACATAGCTACTGCGGCATGACTGTAGTGATATAGCTACTGCTTTAAAACTGTAGTGATGTAACTACAGTTGTACAGCTGTAGGGACATAGCTACTGTTTTACAACTGAAGTGACATAGCTACAGTTGTACAACTGTAGTGACATAGCTATTGCAGCACAACTGTAGTGAGATACCCACTGTGGTACAACTGTAGTGAAATAGCTACAGTTGTATATCTGTACTGACGTAGCTACTGCTATACAAGTGCAGTGACGTAACTACTGCAGTACAACTGTAGTGACATACCAGCTGCAGCACAACTGTTGTGACATAGCCACTGTGGTACAACTGAAGTGACATAGTTGCTGTGGTACAACTGTAGTGACAAAGCTTCTGTGTTACAACTGTAGTGACACAGCTAATGTTGCACAACTGTAGTAACATAGCCACTTCAGTACAACTGTAGTGACAGATCTACTGCGGTTCAAGTGTAGTGACATAGCTACTGCTGTACAACTGTAGTGACATAACTACAGTCTTACAAGTGTAGTGACTTAGCCACTGTGGTGCAACTAAAGTGACATAGCAACAGTTGTACAACTGCAGTGACATAGCTACAGTTGTACAACTGCAGTGACATAGCTACTCCGTTACAACTATAGTGACATAGCTAATGTTGTACAAGTGTATTGAAATAGCTGCTGTGGTACAACTATGGTGAGATAGCTACAGTTGAGCAACTGTAGTGACATAGCTACTGCAGTAGAACTGTAGTGATATAGCTACTGCGGTAAAAAATGAATTGACATAGCTACTGCTTTACAACTGTAGGGACATATCTACTGCACTACAACTGTAGAGACATAGCTACTGCAGCACAACTGTAGTGACATAGCCACTGTGGTAGAACTGAAGTGACATAGCTACTGCTGTACAACTGTAGTGACGAAACTGCAGTTTTACAACTGTATTGACATAGCTGTTTTACAACTGAAGTGACATAGCCACAGTTGCACAACTGTAGTGTCATAGCTACCGTGTTACAACTGTAGTGACATAGCTAATGTTGTACAACTGTATTGACATAGTTACTGTGGTATAACTGTAGTGACATCGCTACTGCAGTACAACTGTAGTGATATAGCTACTACGGTACAACTATAGTTACACAGCTACTGCAGTATACTGTAGTGACATAGTTACTGCGGTACAGCTGTAGTGACATAGCTACTGTGATACAACTGTAGTGAGATAACTACAGTTGTGCAACTGTAGTGATAAAGCTACTGCAGTACAACTGCTGTGATATAGCTACTGCAGTACAACTGTAGTGACATAACAACTGTGGTACAACAGAAGTGACATAGCTACTGTCGTACAACTGTAGTGACATAGCTACTGCGATACAACTGTAGTGACATAATTACTGTAGTGCAACTGTAGTGACATAGCTACAGTTGTACAACTGTAGTGACTTAGCTATTGTGGTACAACTGAAATGACATAGCTACTGTGGTACAATGGTAGTGACAAAGCTTCTGTGGTACACCTGTAATGACATAGCTTCTGTGGTACAACTGTAGTAACATTTCTACAGTTGTACAACTGTACTGACATAGCAACTGTGATACAACTGTAGTGCCATAGCCACTGCAGTACAACTACAGTGACATAGTTGCTGCAGTACAAGTAAAGTGAAATAGCTACTGCTGTACAACTGTGGTGACATCACTACTGTGGTACAACTGTAGTGACATAGCTACTGTGGCACAATTGTAGTGACATAGCTACTGAAGTAAACTGTAGTGACATAGCTACTGCAGTACAGCTGTAGTGACATAGCTACTGCGATACAACTGTAGTAAGATAATAACAGTTGTGCAACTGTAGTGACAAAGCTACTGCAGTACAACTGTGGTGACATAGGTACTGCAGTACCACTGTAGTGACATAACAACTGTGGTACAATGAAAGTGACATAGCAACTGTGGTACAACTGTAGTGGCATGGCTACTGTGTTACAACTGTAGTGATATAGCTACAGTTGTACAACTGTAGTGACATAGCTACAGTTGTACAACTGTAGTGACCTAGCTATTGTGGTACAACTGAAGTGACATAGCTACTGTGCTACAATGGTAGTGACATAGCTTCTGTGCTACACTTGTAATAACATAGCTTCTACGGTGCAACTCTAATGACATTTCAACAGTTGTACAACTGTACTGACATAGCTACTGCGATACAACTGTAGTGACATAGCCTCTGCAGACAACATAGTTGCTGCGGTACAACTAAAGTGACATAGCTACTGTGGTACAACTGTAGTGACATTGCTACAGTTGTACATCTGTACTGACATAGCTACTGCAATACAGCTATAGTGACATAGCTACTGCTGCACAACTGAAGTGACGTAGCTACTGTAGTACAACTGAAGTGACATAGCTGCAGTTGCAGAACTATAGTGACATAACTACAGTTGTGCAACTGTAGTGATATAGCTATTGTGGTACAACTGAAGTGACAAAGCTACTGTGGTACAACGGTAGTGACATAGCTATTGTGGTACACCTGTAGTGACATAGCTTCTGTGGTACAACTGTAGGGTCATAGCTACTGCTGTACAACTGTACTGACATAGCTTCTGCAGTATAATTGAAGAGGCATAGCTACTGTGGTACAACTAAAGATACATAGCTACAGTTATAAAACTGTAGTGACACAGTACAGTTGTGCAACTGTAGTGTCATAGTTATTGTGGTACAGCTGAAGTGACATAGCTTGTGTACTACAACTGAAGTGACAGCTACTGTGGTAGAACATTAGTGACATAGCTACAGCTGTACAACTGTAGTGACATAGCTACTGTACTACAACTGTGGTGCCATGGCTTCCGCAGTACAACTGCAGTAACATAGCCAGTGTGGTACTACTGCAGTGTCATAGCTACTGTGTTACAACTGTAGTGACATAGCTAATGTTGTACAAGTGTAGTGAAATAGCTGCTGTGGTACAACTGTGGTGAGATAGCTACAGTTGAGCAACTGTAGTGACATAGCTACTGCGGTACAGCTATAGTGACATAACTACTGCAGTATAACAGAAGTGACATAGTTACTGCTTTACAACTGTAGTGACATAGCTACTGCAGTACAACTCTAGTGACATAGCCACTGTGGTAGAACTGAAGTGACATAGCTGCTGTGCTACAACTGTAGTGACATACCTACAGTTGTACAACTGTAGTGACTCAGCTACTGTGGTACAACTGTAGTGACATAGCTACTGAAGTACAGCTGTAGGGACATAGCTACTGCCGTACAACTGTAGTGAGATAGCTACAGTTGTGCAACTGTAGTGACATAGCTACTGCGGTACAACTGTAGTGTCACAGCTAGTGCAGTACAAGTGTAGTGACATAGATACTGTGGTAGAACTGTAGTGACATATCTACTGTGGTACAACTGTAGTGAGATAGCTACAGTTGTGCAACTGTAGTGACATAGCTACTGTGGTACAACTGTAGTGACATAGCTAATGTTGTACAACTGTAGTGACATAGCTGCTGTGGTACAACTGAACTGACATAGCTACTGTGGTACAATGGTAGTGACATACTGTGGTACAACTGTAGTGACATAGCTAGAGGTGTACAACTTTAGTGACATTGCTACCTTGGAACAAATGTAGTGAAATTGCTACTGCTGTGTAACTGTAGTGACATAGCCACTGCAGTAAAATTGTAGTGACAGAGCTAATGCAGTAAACTGTAGTGACATAGCTTCTGTGGTACAGCTGTAGTGATATATCTACTGCGATACAACTGCAGTGAGATAACTACAGCTGTGAAACTGTAGTGACAATTCTACTGCAGTACAACTGTGGTGACATAGCTTCTGCAATAAAACTATAGTGACATAACAACTGTGGTACAATGGAAGTGACATAGCTACTGTGGTACAACTGCAGTGACATAGCTACTGTGTTACCTATGTCGTGACATAGCTATAGCTGTACTACTGTAGTGACATAGCTACAGTTGTACAACTGTAGTGACATGGCTATTGTGGTACAACTGAAGTGACGTAGCTACTGTGGTACAATAGTAGTGACAGAGCTTCTGTGGTACATCTGTAATGACAGAGCTTCAGTGGTTCAACTGTAGTGACATTGCTACAGTTGTACATCTGTACTGACATAGCTAGTGCAATACAACTGTAGTGTCAAAGGTACTGCTGTACAACTGAAGTGATGTAGCTACTGTAATACTACTGAAGTGACATAGCTGCAGTTGTAGAACTACAGTGACATAGCTACTGCTGTACAACTGTACTGACATATCTACTGCGGTACAACTAAAGTGACATAGCTACTGTGCTACAACTGAAGTGACATAGCTAAAGTTATAGAACTGTAGTGACATAGCTACAGTTGTGCAACTGTAGTGACATAGCTTTTGTTTTACAGCTGAAGTGATATAGCTACTGTGGTACAAGTGTAGTGACATAGCTGCAGTTGTACAACTGTAGTGACATAGTTACTGTACTACAACTGTGGTGGCATTGCTTCTGTGGTACAACTGTAGTGACATAGCCACTGTGGTACAACTGAAGTGACATAGCTACTGTGGTATAACTTTAGTGACATAGCTATTTTGGTAGAACTGTTTTGACATAGCTACTGTGGCACAACTGTAGTGACATAGCCACAGTGGTACATCTGTAGTAACATAGCTTCAGTTGTACAACGGTAGTGACATAGTTATTGTGGATACAACTGTAGTGACAGAGCTACAGTACTTTGTACAACTGCAGTGACATAGCTTCTGTGATACAGCTGTAGTGACATAGCTACTGCTGTATGACTGTAGTGACATAGCTACTGTGGTACAACTGTAGTGACATTTCTACAGTTGTACAACTGCACTGATGCAGTTACTGTGATACAACTGTAGTGAGTTAGCTGCTGTGGTACAACTAAAGCGACATAGCTACTGTGTTACAACTATTGTGACATAGCTAACATTGTACAAGTGTATTGACATAGCTACTGCGGTACAACTGTGATGAGATAGCTACAGTTGTGCAACTGTAGTTATATAGCTGCTGCGGTACAACTATAGTGACATATCTACTGTGGTACAATTGTAGTGACATAGCTACTGCAGTAAACTGTAATGACACAACTACTGTGTTACAGCTGTAGTGACATAGCTACTGCGATACAACTGTAGTGAGATAACTACAGTTATTCAACTGTAGTGACAAAGCTACTGCAGTACAACTGTGGTGACATAGCTACAGTGGTACAACTGTAGTGACAGAACTGTGGTACAACTGTAGTGACATAGCTACTGTATTACAATTGTAGTGACATATCTACAGTTGTACAACTCTAGTGACAATGCTACAGTTGTACAACTGCAGTGGCATGGCTATTGTGGTACAACTGAAGTGACAGCTACTGTGGTACAATGGTAGTGACATAGTTACTGTGGTACAGCTGTAGTGACATAGCTACATGTGTACAACTTTAGTGACATAGTTACTGTGGTACAACTGTAGTGACATAGCTACAGGTGTACTTTATTGACATTGCTACTGTAGAACAACTGTAGTGACATCGCTACTGTGGTACAACTGTAATGACATAGCTACTGTAGTACAAGTGAAGTGACATAGCTGCAGTTGTAGAACTATAGTGACATAGCTACTGTTGTACAACTGTATTGACAAAACTATTGTGGTACAACTGAAGTGACATAGCTACTGTGGTACAGCGGTAGTGACATAGCTACAGTTGTACAACTGTAGTGACATAGTTTCTGTGGTACAACTGTAGTCACATAGCTACTGTGGTACAACTGTAGTGATATCGCTATTGTGGTACAACTGAAGTGACATAGATACTGTGGTACAACTGAAGTGACACAGCTACTGTGGTACAACTGTAGTGATATTGCTTCTACGGTACAACTGTAGTGACATAGCCACTGTGGTAGAACTGAAGTGACATGGCTATTGTGGTACAACCGTAGTGACATAGCTACTCTGATAGAACTGAAGTGACATAGCTTCTGTCATACAACTGTAGTGACATAGCTACTGTGTTACAACTCTAGTGACATAGCTACTGCAGTACAACTATTTTGAGATAGCTACTGCAGCACAACTGTAGTGACATAGCCACTGTGGTACAACTGAAGTGACATAGCTACTGTGGTACAACTGTAGTGACATAGCTACTGTGGCACAACTGTAGTGACATAGCCTCCGTAGTACAACTGTAGGGACATCGCTAATGTTGTAGAACTGTAGTGGCATAACTACTGCTATACAACTGAAGTGACACTGCTTCTGCTGTACAACTGAAGTGACATAGCTTCTGCGGTACAACTGTTGTGATATAGGGAGGCAGTATAGTGCAGTGCTTTAAGGCTCTGAGCTGCAAATCTGGAGACCTGGGTTTGAATCCCACAGCCCCCACTTGCATATACTGTGTGACCCTGAGCAAGTCACTTAACTTCCCTGTGCTCCCAGGTTGCACCTGTCAAAAAGCTTTCAGCTTAGTGTGTCTCACCTGATTAAACAATTAAAAAAAAAATAAAGAATATAGCTACTGCAGTACAATTGTAGCGACATAGCTGCTGTGGTACAACTGTAGTGACATAGCTACAGTTGTACAAATGAAGTGACATAGCTACTGCGGTACAACTGTAGTGACATAGCTGCTTTAGTACAACTGCAGAAACATAGCTACTATAATGTATGGTAGAACATAGTTAATACCTAAATTTGATCCATTCACTGGGTTTTTGTACTATCGATGTGATGTCATGATATTGTTATACCATTGTTAGAATGTCACGTCGATGGTATAACAACATGGAACGCATTTGCGCGTGCATGATACACGAACCTTCTGTCTTCCTGAACCGGCCGTAGCAGTGAGAGCTGGATCCGGAAGAGAGCGGTGATGATTAAAAAAAAACATAAAAGTAAGGATCCTGCCTCTGTATGTTTGTTGTTTAAGTGTACCATACACTATAAAAAACGTTGTATGGTCCAGTGTCGGCAACAAAGCATGTGTTGCCATCTTGAGGTTGCCACAATGACCAAAACCTCTCGAGCTTCACTCTTGAAGTTTAAATGGTCACCATGGCAACCTCTTGATGGCTACACTTGCTTGTTACTGATAGCTGACCATATATTATCCACTGTGTGGTACAACTGTAGTGACATAGCTTTTGTGGTGCAACAGCATTCTGACAATGCTACTGTGGTACAACATCATACATTGTAAGTTGCAAAAAACTTAATTAATGTTCCAGTTAGGGTCAAAGTGACAAAAGTTGGGAAATGTGGAGTTAGGTTTTCTCTAATACCCTCCCAAAACCAGGACAGGAGAGCAGGGTGTGCCTTGGGCTTAAGCTTTAAACTCACCCCATTCCATCTATAAATAAGATCAGATGTGTAGACTTTATGAGAATGGGGTAAGTGTTTGGTTTGAGAAGCCCAAGGCACACCCGGCAGCTGCTCTCCTGCCTTGTTTGGGAGGGTGGGGCGTTAGGAAAATTCTAAAGCCTAATTTTCCAACTTTTGTCACTTTGACCTTAACTGGAGCATTAATGAAATACTTTGCAAGTTATTTCATTACTTTTTGAGATAGTA
This sequence comes from Neoceratodus forsteri, assembly GCA_016271365.2. Lineage (NCBI taxonomy): Eukaryota > Metazoa > Chordata > Ceratodontiformes > Ceratodontidae > Neoceratodus > Neoceratodus forsteri. Next base: position 257,070,546 of record JADMNL010000025.1, read on the forward strand.
TAATGGTATCCTTATTTTACTGTGGAAGTGCAGGGTTCTTCAGACCATGCACTCCCATCCCTCCGTAGATGCTTATATTAAGTGACTGTGGAAGCACAGGGCCAAGAGGGCCCTGTGCTTCCATTTATAGGACAGCAGTGACCAAATTGTTAGTATAGTCATTTAATTCCCCACCTCATGTACCCGGTATAGAACATTTTTGAATCCTGGCCAAAATGTAGTTCTGTGCAACTGTAATGCCGTTCTGTGCCACAGGTGTGAAAACAAATTATGGGCAGGATTTGAAAAATGACAGCTGTGACATACATGAGATGTGCATAATAAGAAGGCTATGTTAAAAATCTGGGATAAAAATATTTACAATTTCTGAAGTTATGAGCAGGCATAGTGAAATTGTGACATATGTTCATAACTTTGGCATTTTTTCATATTTTGACCCCAAATTTTCAAGACAGTCTTCTTATGATCCTACCTCATAAACCCCATAGGTAAAAATTGTCAAATCAGTGCCATTATGCCATTCCACACCACAGGTGTGAAAACATATTTCAGACAGGACATGAAAAATGACAGCTGTACTGTTCATGAGGTGGTGTGAAAAAATGGCTATGTCGAAAACTTGGACCCAAAATATTGAAAATTACCAAAGTTATGCGTGTGCATAGAAAAATCTCAATGGATGCTCATAACATGGCCAGTTTTAGGAATTTTTCACCAGATTTTCAACACTGCATTTTTGGGACTCCACCTCATGAACACTGGTGGTGAAATTTCATTATTTGGTCCCGAAAGGTGATTTTGCACAGTGACTGTGAAATCACCTTCCAGGCCCAATTAATGAAATGACAGTGCTGGTGTTCATGAGATGGGGTCCCAAGAAGGCCATGCTGAAAATTTGGTGAAAAAATTCCTAAATATGGTAAAGTTATGAACATAAGTTCAAAAAGCCATTGAAATATATTGTAAGTTACTTACCTTGATTCCTCAGTTCATGGTTTAGCTTTGAGGAGTAAAGACTTGTCTTGGTCCACAAAAGATGACAGCCCATGATCTCAGGTGGTAATTATTGAATAAGGGGTGGTGGTGGGTGCTCAGTGTGAGGGTCGAGATGGGGGAAGGGGATGGCGAGGATGATGAGGAACCATTTCTTCTGTTCAGGTTTAAAGAAAAAAAGGGTATCGGGGGACTGTTTTCTTTTTACAGGTTTACATCAGATACACATTTCAGGACACTGGGGATGGGCACCCTGGTGCCCCACACTGCTAGGGGGACTTATAATGCTGATACAGGGATTGAGCCCCCTGATGTCATTACTTTCAATAAAACAAAGGGGGGGGCATCCCAGTGTTGGATAATATAAGTAAACAAGGGATGGTGATTGGAGTGTGAGGAGTGCCGCTAGACACTAGGGAATATATAGGACAATGATCAGGGAGTGAGGGGTGCCACTAGGCACCAAGGAAAACAAGGGGGCTTACAATTAACACTGCATCTGGCAGCAGGAGTTCAGCTGTGGCTGCAGAACTAAATAAAATCCACTCTTCTCATACAGAGAATGTGGCAGAAGGCTCCTCTCGCTAAGCTGGGCACCAGGGATTTTGGGTGCCCATAAAAAGTATTTGTAGCCCTAGTTATAAAAAACAAACACCAGAATCTAGCTAAACAGGGTCCATTTAGCTAGGTTCTGGTGTTTGATTTGTAAAATTGCAACATTTTTACATATTTCCATGCATTTTAGTTCGTGACAAAAACAAGATTGCGGCTTGCGAAAAGGGATTTTTCTTTTATGGAAAAGGATTTTGTTCTCAAGAAAAAGGAACGGTTCTCATGAGACAGAATCCTTTTTCATGAGATCAAATCCTCTGTCGAACATTCTCCCTCTATCCTGAAAGTGATCTTCTCCTTAAAAAAAGTGGGAAATGTAAAATTGAATAAGTTTGCAACAGATTAATATTTTTTCACAAAACAAATGCATGCCTGTTCTGTTACCCAAGCTGTTTCCACCATAAAAAATCACACCAAAATTCCACTCCATCTGGACACAAGGTGATGAGGAAAAAACAGCAAAAAATTGTGACTTTATGACTTTTTGCACTGTCCATATCTCAAAATTCACACATCCAACAGGAATGCAACTTGCCACATCAAGAGATCTACCCCAAGGGACAGCACATCCCAAATTTTGAGCAAATCCATTGATCAGTTGCACATGCTACTCAATCCTAACTATAGGGGCATAACTGTACCCCTATAATAATGGTTTTGTATTTGCAATTTTCTAATCCTTAGATACCTCCCTTGTACATAGTGGACACTTAAAAACATCCTCTCGAGTCTCACTAATCAGATCATCTCCTTCTGCCAAAACATGAGAATGCAAATTATCTGGCCTGGGTAAATTATTCACCTTCAGAGCTTCAATTGCATATTACCATTCCTTTTTATACACGTGTGCTGCCTTGTTGCTCTTCCATTTGCACTTCACAGCTGCCCCAGGTTTTCAGGGAACTGCCTGATTTTTGCCTCAGAATGTTTGGCCTAGTAACTTTAGCATGGGCTTTGTGACCAGGAGAACCATGTTCAAATCATACCAGCTGTGTGAACCTGAACATGCCACTTAACCTCTCAGCGATGTAATCCTTCTCAGCTGTAATAAAATGGGTAAGGCAGGACCCTAGCTGGGCTATCCTAGGTTAATACAATGGTCGTCAGAGATTTATCCCAGTAACTATCTGGATTAGAGCTGTGAGAAATGCAGAATTCTGTTGGTGGAATTTTTGCAGAATAGCAATTCTGCTTCTGAAGTGCATTTTGGAATTTCTTTTGTTAATTCCATACATTCATAAATAGAGTCAATTGTTGCAACTGCATCCATGATTATAAAATCGGGTGTAGTTGTGGCAGCCATCAATGCCGGAGCTGCTTCGGCACTAGGGTTTGATGCAGGGCTTGATGCAAGCCTTGTATCCACCTTCTAAAATCTGTCCCTCTGTGCTATATCTAGATATGTCTATATATACTGGGCCTTACTCTTTCTGGCTACCACTGAAAATGATAAAAACACATATCGATGCATCTTTCTGTGAAGAGCGTGGGATTTATATATGTCTATATTATTTACTTACTACTTACCAGCAGAAACAGGCCACATGGTATATCACGTCTGCTTGAGTGTGCAGCTAGCACCCCACTTTGCAGCTGCCCCTCCCCGTTCACCCCCACAAAGATGAATGCCAGCTGACATTGAACCAGATTAAGCAGCTATATGCACAGATATATGTACAGATATAATATTTCTCAGAGTTACAACAGCACCTGGCATTCCGAAAAGCATGTCTATGTAAACAGCAGGATAATATTCAGTGCATTATGTATTCCATGTGTTGAGAAAAATTAATCCATGGTTTACATACAGTATTATAGACTGAGGGAGTGGTTGCGCTCCTTTCCTCTGTGTGTGAGGCACTCTTATTCTGTGCAGATTATCTCATGTGCAGATGCCCTTGAAACAGGCACATTCCAGGACAGTTTTAAAAAAATAATATATTAGTGATCGAGCTGGATCAATAATATATTAATACTGCTGTAGAGACCACTCTTGTGGTTGCAAGAGTGGTCTCGCATTCTTAGGGTATCGGAACAGCTCACCTTTGGTTTGCTGTTCTCATACCCTACGAATGCATTTGAGACCACTCTTAAAAGTGTAAGAGTGGTCTCTGCACCAGTATTAACATACATACTATGGAGTACAATCCCGCAGTTAACACTTGGCTTCCTGAATTTTGAATTTCCACTTCCAATGGAATTTCACAGAATCATGTAGAATGTCCAAAATTCTATGGAATTCTGGTAGAAGCAAAATTTGAAAATTGCACACTCTAGATTTATACACTGTAGGTGAGAGTCAAAACTTTACAAATAAATGATTTCTTTTTTGCCAGCAAAGCATTTTCTTTTATTGTACTTTTTATTTATAAGCTTTTTAATATGCAGGATATTGACAGGTCACTTCCATAATGTTCAGTCTGATAAAGTTCAAAATAAGTAACAGCCAACTAAAAACAGTAAGAAATTAATGTAGCAAAATTACCATTTTTACTTATACTAGGATTCATACTAGGATATGTAGTTGTACGGCAGGCTGAAAGCCCATTTAGGTACAACTCCCACAATGCGGGATTATTCCCTACTCTGGTTTAGCAGGAGCCTATCTAGTTTTACTTTAAAGGTATCAATGTATCCTACTTCCACCACTTCTCTGGGAAGGGAATTCCATATGGGTATGATTTTCTGTGTAATGTAACTTCTTCTGGAATTTCTTTTTGGGTTAGTTAGCATAAATTGATAGTCATGGCTTCTGATGGTGAACTTCCTACAATTATATATGAGACCCAAGTCAGACAGTAATGAGAAATCCCTAAATGTTTTAAACATCTGCATAAGGTCACCTCTGGTTCTTCTTAGTTCCAGTGAGTATAGATTCAGTTCCTTCAATCTGCTATCATAGTCTACATTTTAGAAACCTTGAATTATTCTTGTTATTCTTCTCTGGACCCCCTTCAGTTTGTTGACATCTTTGTGAAGGGATGGGTTCCATAATGGTGAGCAGTAGTCCAGATGCGGCCGGACATATGCTCTATATAGAGGAATAATACAAGCCCTATTTCTAGATGTAATTGATCTTTTAATACAACTAATGATCTTATTAGGGTTTTCTTTTAGCCACTGCAGTGCAATGTTTACTGAACTTTAGGTCTTTTGTAATGAGAATGCGCAGATCATTTTCACTTTCGACAGACTTCAGTTGTTTGCCTGCTAATGAATAAGAATTGTGAGTGTTTGTTTCCCCCCAAGTGCATAACACCACATTTATCAGCATTGAAGGCTATGCCATTTGTTTCAGCCCAATGTTCTAACTTGACAAGATCATTCTTTAGCATAATGGCCCTGAGGTCAGTACTCACATCTGCTGCAAGTTTTGTGTCATCTGCAAATTTTATAGTGAAGCTATCTATGTTTTTATTAAGATCGGAAATAAAAACTGAAAATAATTCAGGACCCAACATGGACCCCGTGGTACACCACTTGACACATAGCCCTCATTAGATTTAAATCCTCTTATTCTTACTACCTGAGCTCTCTCCCTTAACCAAGCATCCACCACAGACCAACTAAAGTCCTTAAAGTAGGTATTGAGGCAGGAAAAGTTAAGTCATCATCAATGCAGAATGAAAAAAAGAAAAATCTATGTAATACAGTAGAAGATTGCAAAATTAGACTAAATAAACTAGTAGGGGAGAGGTACATATAAATCCTACCAGAAATATGCAAATACTTTGATATGTTAGTTGCATAATATTACACATCTACGTATATTGCTCAGACTGTCCTGAGAAACTATTACCAAAAAACAAATCAAAACATAAACTGCAGTTGTACTTGGAAATATTTAAGGGGTAATAAATGGCTTTGTTAGCTAACACATTAACTTAATATGAAGCCAAAGCCAAATTTATGTAAGAATATAGCCAACAGCATTGAAGTTGGAGCCTTTATCGAAGTTGAGGGAAGAATATTTATATTAAGTCACACAGTCATTTTTAAAAGGATACAAAGTTAGAAAGCAGATTGAGTAAGAAAAAAGAACAGTTAATACTTACTGTAACAGTAGATCTTCAAGAGAATCTCTTTCATCAGGCCACTCCTATGGAACTATAGCCATTAGGCACTAGGATCATACGTAAACTTTTTGTGAGCAATCCACTAGGGGCTGCCCATAACAGCATCCTATATTGGTTCTTCCTATATAAACATGGGTGACCCCGTCTCTCCTCAGTTCCCCACTGGAGATCATGCTTGGAGGATCTCCCTATAGGGAACCAGGAAAGGAACGGTGGCTCTGCTGACCAGGTGAAGCAGAAAACAGCTGGAAAAGCTATATGGAAAAGGAGCCAATGGTGGTGCCCCCCCTTTTGTTGTTATGTTTTTAATCGTGCCATGCAGTCCGGAACCTGAAGACTTTGTCTTTTATCTTTTAACAGCCTTGTTATATTTATTTCTCTCCCCCCCCAAGTCTGTTGCACAACAGCATCTTTCATTTGCCTCTTCTTTCCTTTTATCTCTGTGCCTTTAACTTTGCTATGATCCTGTTATAGCGTGTTGGCCGCTCGCTAAATAGGGGCACTTTCTTTCTGACTTCAGGACTTTTGACACTGTTGGGTATGATTAAAATGTATTCTATTGCAGTCGGATGATGTAGTGTGGTGCCTTAAAGAAGACTGCATTAGTGCTGCTGTTATCTCCTGTGACGGACCAGCGGTCTGTTTGAAAACCTGCACAAAACCCTCATTGTTTTAGAATACTTTCCTTGCAGAGGTATTTTCCTGATGGCTACGCGGTAATAATGTGTATTAGCCGCTAGTCACTATTTCTGTGTATTTTTCCCACTCACTACAAGCACAGGACCCTGTTTGGAGCAAAGTGCTGTTTTTTGTTCCCTGTCCTGTTTGTTTTTGTCCCCCCCGCCCCAGTTACAAGCAAAAGCTGAATATGCTTTGTAACCTAGTATGAGTGGTGGCACTTCCATGTAGCAGATCCGTCTGTGGACCTGCTTGTTTTTCCTCGGCTTGCTCTATTGCTGCAGGGAGATATCATCAGAGATGTGCATATGTTAACTAACTAAGCATACATCCAGGAATTAGTGGGGCAAAACAAAAGAGGTTCGTTTATGAACCCTTCGTTTTTTTTAGCCTGCCTCCTTACCTTAGGTAGAAAAGCGGTGCTCCTGTAAATAAATGCAGTAGAACAGGTATATTTATTGTAAACAAGATTCCTTACCTGCTGTTCACCACATTCAAGGGTGTGGTCTGGTAGCCAGGTAGAAAACACACCCTGCAACTAAAGGTGTGACTGTATAGGGAGAGTGCGGCTCAATAGTTGCTGCCTTTATTCAGTTGGTGAAGCTCCTCCCCAGTCTATCTGGCCGGAATTTCAGATAACATAGCCCACATCTTAGATAATGAACAAAATTAAGCCATTTAAACTGTTAGACTTAAAATGCAAGAAACCTCTACTGATTATTCACGTAGAGATGTAAGGGGCTACAATCATATTTTGGAATGTGTATGTTCTGTGTGAAATAATGCTGTTATTACTTAATTAATGGGAGGGCTTTCAGTCTAGAGAAGGGGTTATAGATCTATATTAAGGCTTGGCTGAGACTCCCTGGTTAGATAGTCATTGGGAGAGGACCTGTTTGGTTCTCCCAGAGAGATCTCTGAAGAGAGGTCAGGCACAGATTGATATTAACAAGATAGATCTATATGTTCTAGCCAAGCTGTACCTTTTGATTTTGCTTATTTTGCTACTGGAAGTTATTAATTTGTCATTTAATAATTCTTTAATTTTGTTTTCAATAAAAATCATACCTGTTAGGTATGTTGCATGTTATATGCTGTCTCCTGTGAAAGTCAGTTTTAACACCCCGACAGAGCCCTCAGAATGTGGGGGAGGAGGAGGTGAGATAGCATGCCCTGATGAAAGAAATTCTCTCAAAGATCTACTGTTACGGTACTTACATAACTGTTCTATCTTTTTCGAGGATGTTTCTTTCATCAGGCCACACTTATGGAACGAGTACCAAGCAGTACTAACAGAGAAACAGTCTGGGTCGCTGGAGCTTACAGACCCAAGAAAGTAGGCCTTGAAGCACAGCTAGGCCAAATCCTGCCCTTTTCCTTGAGACAATGTCCAGACTGTAATGTTTAGTGAAGGTGTGGATAGTACTCCAGGTGGCAGCTGCACAAATCTCAGCAGCAGACACATTCCTGAAACAAGCAACAGAAGTGGCCATGCCTCTAGTTGAGCATCTGTGAACAACCCCAGTAAGTTCCTTACCATACTTCCTGTGACAGAAAATAATACAGTTGGCCAACCATTTGGACAAACACTGTTTAGAATCAGAAATGCCCTCTTTCTCAAGGATGAAGGAAACAAAAAGCTGTGAGGACTTCCTGCAGTCCTTTGTATAGTGTATACAGTACTTGAGTATTCTGTGTACATCTAAGCTATGGAACAATGCTTCCCCTGGATTGGCATGCTCAGGAAAATAAATTGGAAGGTGGATGGATTGATCCAGAGTAAACTTAGACACCACCTTGGGTAGAAAAGTAGGATTGGTATGCAAGACACCCTGTCTTTGTGAAAAATCAAATAAAGAGGCTCACACATTAGAGCCTGAAGCTCTGAAAATCTTCGAGCAGAAATAATAGCAACCAAAAATAACACTTTTCATGACAGAAAGCATAGGCCGCAAGTTGCAGCTGGCTCAAAAGGAGCCAAAGTGAACTTCTCTAACAAACACAAAATTCAGGTCCCAAGGCAGGACAGGATTGCAGCTAGGAGGCTTCAGGTGCAGAATGCCTCTCAAAAACGTAAGGGCTACTTCCAACTGAGCAACCATATGACCATCAATAGGCATGTGGAAGGTTGAAATGGCAGCCAAGTGCATCTTAATATAAAAGTATTGCAGGTCTGCATCTGATAAGGACAGCAAATACTCTAGAAACTGGTTTACTGGACGGGTAAAAGGATCCAGTTGGTAAGAAGCAGCCCACAAAGCAAACCACTTCCACTTCATAGAGTAAGTGGCTCTGGTGGAAGGCTTTCTAGCTACTACCAATACATCAGCCACCTTTTGTGACACTCCAGACATAGCAATGGCTATGTCGTCAGGAGGTATGCATGAAGGTAGAGTGACTTGAGGTCTGGGTGGACCAGAGTTCCCTGCTCCTCTGATAAAAGACCTTGCCATAATGGCAGAGGTACTGGAGATTCCACCGCCAGCTGCTGCAGTAAGTGGAACCAAATCTGATGGGACCACAGTGGGGCAATGAGTATCAGAGTTGCCCCCTCCATTTGAAATTTAATTAGTACTCTGGATTAGAGGGAAGGGAGGAAAGGCATACAGGAACCTCCCTTTCCAAGAGAGGATCAATGCCTCTCTCCAGAAAACTCCAGGCCCTGGAGTGAGTGAGCAGGAAAGTGACAGTTTTGCATTGTCTGGGGATGCAAAAAGGTCCAACTCTGGACATTCCCACCTGATGAACAGGTCTTCCATGACAGAGGTCAGCAGTTCCCACTTATACATCTTGGACTTTGATCAGCTTAGTCTGTCTGCCAAGAGGTTTTGGACCCCTGGATCATGTACTGCTAATAGTTCTTGACTGTGTTCCAGAGCCCCATACCAAACTCTCATTACCACCCAACACAGGGGATTGGAATGAGTCCGTCCTTGCTTGTTGATGTAGTGTATCACCCTTATGTTGTCCATCTGAATTAACAGAGAATCTGAGGAGAGATGAGACTGGAAGGCCTGTAGGCCATACAGAACAGCTCTCATTTTTAGGATGTTTATGTGAAGTGTGCTCTCCTTTTTTTTCCATGTTCCCTGTGTCTGATGAGGCCCCAGATGTGCCTCCCAGCCATCTCTGAAGCATCAATAGTAAGAATCTGATGAGGAGAGGAAATCAGGAAAAGAACCTCTTTCAGCAAATGGTAGGGTTCCATCCACCACTGAAGTTCCTTTCTGACAGGGGAGGTTACTAGAACTTTCTGTTCTAGGTCATCTGTACATTGGTCCCTCTGGACTCTTAGTGTCCATTGAGGGATCCTCATGTGCAGTCAGGCCAGTGGTACTGCAGTGATGGCCACTGGCAGCAGGCCTATAGAGTCTCAGGAATGTCCTGGCTGTGACATACCTGCTGTTGCAGCCCATCTTAGCCTGGTCCATCAGATGCTCTGCCCTGTCCTGTGGCAGGAAGGCTAAACCTTAGGCTGTGTCCAGGATTGCCCCTATGTTGGGCCGGCCTGCGGGCACAGCAGTTGGATTTCCACTTGCGACACCAATGACCAGGGTATGGGAATGGACCTGGGAGTCAGAGGGCCAGCCGGGGGGGGAGAAGGACCGAGTATCCTAGGGACTGCTCTCCTTCTCCACGGGGAGGGGGGAGAGTCTCTGGCTCTTTATGGACCCCTGATGGAGGCTGGGGGTCCACTGCGGCTGGCATCATCACCTTAGGGGGAAGGGTGGATACCGGATGTCATTGCACTTCCCTGCCCCAGGGATCTAGCAAGCATCAAAAAAAGCCAGCCACCCAGCATGATGGTCTGCTCTGCTGTTGTCTCCACTACCTTCGACATCCGCCCGGGAGGAGTCCTGCTCCCATGGCCCCGATCCATGGCGGGGTAAGCTGGGGCTTGCCTACAGTGTCCATTGGGGGGTGGAACCCTCCCAGTGGCCTCGTCCAGAGGGGGTAAGCCTGGGCATGGGGGGATGACAGGCAGGGCAGGTCTGACCTCAGCATGGAGAATTGGGAGACCCCGGACCAAAAAAAGGGACTGCCCCTATGTACAGCAGACACTGGCAAGGGGTCACAACTGACTTTGGTACATTTATAGTAATCCCTAGAGCATCAAATAGGTTTCTGGTGCAGTCTATGGTGTGGGAAAGCTGCTCCTTAGAGTGAGCTTTGAGAACCAGTTAAAGCAGAAGGAAGCGGATAAGGCAGTCAGAATGGCAAAGGCCCAAAATGAGGAAAAGATAGCCAACTCAGTTAAGAAGGGGGATAAAACCTGTTATAGGTACATTAGGGAGCAAAGAAAGACTAAGGCAAGGATACTGAGGCTGAACAAAGAGGAAGGTGGTTGGGCAGAGAGCGACAGTGAAAAAGCAGGGATACTGAATGAATACTTCTGCTCAGTATTCACAATGGAAAAGCAGGGGAAAATACCTAATCCGGTCAATAGAAGCACTCTGGATAGGAGGGTTGATATTAGTCCTTTCACAGGAGAAAGGGTTCTGAAAGAACTCTTAAAACTGAAGGTGGATAAAGCAATGGGGCCTGATGGGATTCACTCCAGAATTGTAAAACAACTAAGGGAAGAACTAGTAACACCACAGACTACCCTTTTTAATAAATCATGGGAGGATGGTGTGGTACCTGAGGACTGGAGGAAGGTGGATGTGATTCCCCTTCACAAAAGTGGGAGCAAGACAGAGGCAGGAAACTACAGACCTGTCAGTTTGACTTCAATGGTAGGGAAAATGATGGAATCACTTCTGAAGGAAAGAATTGTTGAGTACCTAGAGGCCAGTGGGGCACGGGACCCAAGACAGCATGGATTCACAGCGGGAAGGTCATGTCAGACAAATCTAATAGATTTCTTTGACTGGGTGACCAAAGCAGTAGACCAGGGAGGGGCTGTGGACATGGCCTACCTAGACAGTAGCAAGGCACTTGACACAGTCCCGTACAAAAGATTAATAAATTAGCCATCCTGGGAGTGGTCCCAGGGTGGTAGCCTGGGTTAAACACTGGTTGGACAACAGGACACAGCAGGTAATAGTAAATGGAGCCCACAGTGAAGAAAGGAGGGTTACTAGTGGGGTACCGCAGGGTTCAGTACTGGGGCTGGTCCTTTTTAATGTCTTTATAAGTGACATTGCAGAGGGACTGGAAGGGAAAGTATGTCTCTTTGCAGATGACACAAAGATCTGCAACAGGGTTGATACGCAAGGTGGGGTGGAAAGGATGAAAAGGGACTTGGCAAGGTTGGAGGAATGGTCAAATGTATGGCAGCTTAGATTCAATGCAAAGAAGTGCAAAGTAATGCACCTGGGAAACAAAAACCCACGGAAGAGTACACAATGGGGGGTGAGATACTGACAGCAACAAAAATGGAAAGGGACCTGAGGGTAGTCATATCAGACAACCTAAAGGTGGGCCAGCAATGTGAGAAGGCAGTAAGGAGGGCTGGGGGGATACTGGGATGCATAGAGAGAGGCATCACCAGTAGAAAACAAGAAGTTATTGGCCCTCTGTACAGACAGTTGGTAAGACCACATCTGGAGTACTGTGTACAGTTCTGGAGACCGCATCTCCGCAAAGACATAGACAGAGTGGAGGCTGTCCAGAGGAGGGCAAACAAAATGATGCAGGGTCTGCATCAGAAGACATATGAAGAGAGACTAAAGGAGCTAAAGATGTATCGCCTCGAGGAAAGGAGGGAGAGGGTGGACATGATAGAAACTTTCAAATACCTCAAGGGAATCAAAAAAGTCCAAGAGGGTAGCATCTTTCAGAAAAGAGATGTGCAAAAACAAGGGGGCCCAATTTGAAGATAGAGGGGCAATGGCTCAGAGGTAATGTGAGGAAGTATTTCTTCACAGAGAGGGTTGTGGATACATGGAACGGCCTTCCTAAGGAGGTTGTAGAGTCAAAAACAGTGCAGGAATTCAAGAATGCATGGGACAGACATAAGGCAAGTCTAGTGGTGGGTAGGAGGAAGTAGGCTGTTGGTTAACAAGAATCTGCAGATTATCTGTTAGGTAGGGAAATGGGCAGACTAGGTGGGCCAAGCGGTCCTTATCTGCTGTCAAATTCTATGTTTCTATGTAAGCCAGTCATCCAGGTAGGGGAAGATGTATAGACCTTTCCTGCGGAGGGCTGCTGCTACAACTGCTAAACATTTTGTAAATACCTGTGGCACAGATGACAAGCCAAAGGGCAATACCCCGAACTGGTAGTGTTCCCCCTGAAACAGGAAGCCTAGGTATTTCCTGTGAACAGTGCAGATTTTGATGTGCAGGTTCATGCAACTGTCCAGGTTGTGTGTGGGTGTTGATGTGCAATAACAGTCACCATTACACATTCAGTCACTTCATTACCAGTCTAGCATTGCTTGTAAAGTGCTTTGGGATGCATCGTGTATGAAAAGCACTATATAAATGATTCTTCTTCTTCTTCTTCTAGCATTTTGCATATCCAGGGAGCAAATCCAATCCCTTGTTTGCAACACTGGAAGCAGGCCGATCCAAAATGGGTCTTAGGTCTCCTGTCCATTTTGGAGCCCTTAAGTACCGAGAATAGAACCCTGTGTTCCTTTGGTCCAAGGGACAGATTCTATTGCTCTCTTCTGCAGGAGAGTGTGCATTTTCTCCAGGAGCAATGGAATGTGATCTAGATGGTAATGGATATGCACTGGTGGATGGCCTGGAGGTAGTTCCAGAAACTGTTATTATCTGCAGGACCCAAGCATCTGAAGTTACTTCTCTACACTGGTCCATGTGGAGAGAAAGGCAACCCCCTACTACCACCCCTGGAGGAATAGGTGGTGGGGGGGTTGCAGAAGGAGTCAGGCAGAGCCAGTTGCTGCAGCTGCTGCCACAGTGCCACCTCTAGGGGCTTTTGAGAGGGCATCTGGGGGTGGAGCCTGGCAGGGCAAGGCTGTTGCTGTTCTCCCCTTGCCTGGCTGTCTTGCTGCAAACCGATGTCTGGTTGTGGCTGAATGAAAGGGTATCCTCTGTCTGGTCATTGTCTGGGTATGATAGAGGGAATGTATGGATTTCAAGGTTCTGCCTGAGGCCTGTAAGTTGGACAGAATGTTTTGCACATCTGCTTCAAACAGCTTATATCCCCTGAAGGGTACATTGAGGATAGATTGTTGCATATCATTAGCAAAGCCAGCCATTCTGAGCCAGGAGTGCCTTCTGAGGCAAATAGTACAGGCAGCTGCCCTGGCTAAGGCATCAGAGATATCATAGGTGGCATGTAGGAGATGTTTACCTTCGTAGACACCTGCAAATGGAGCATTCAGTATCTCCTGTTTGGCAGTACTCTCTGAGATGGCCTGGGCGGCTGTCTTGGCCTTCATCCAAAGAGTATTCTGGTATTTTACCATGTGAGCTTAGTAATTTACTATCCTAAACCCTAGAAAAGCAGCAGCAAAAGTTCTTTTACCCAAGACATCAAGCTTGCTGGATTCCTTGTCAGGAGGAAGTGAACTAAGTTGCTTTAGAACCCTAAACCTGTCATGAGCTGCGTCGATGACCGCAGAGTCCACCTTGGGCTGATTGGCAAAAAAGGGCTTGTCTGAGGGGGCCTGGTACATCATATCTGTCTTCCTTGGTAAGGCAGATATGTATCATATTAGGCCTGTGCCAGGCAGCCAAGGTGGCATCCTCTAGGGCTGTCAGAAGGGGAGGAATAATCATGGGTGGAGTATCAGGCAGTTCTAAGAAGTTTAAGTTCTTCTTAGTAATATCCTGCTCCTCTGCATCCAACCCCATTGCAGACTGAAGTTCCTACATCACTGTAATAAAGGAGGGGTCTTCAAGGGGAGACCTGGGGTATAGACCACTGAGTCTTCACTCCCAGTAGAGACTGTGGAACTTGTTCTATCATAGGGTTCCACAAATTCCTCTCCTTCTTCCTCCTCCTCTTCCAGAATAAGTTATGGGTTATATTCTTGGTCCTCATCGATGTGATCTATAGGATGCAATGGTGGAACTGTGGAAACTGTTGACAGCCTGGAAGATACCTGGCATGTCATCTTGGCAGGCATCATCGCTGGGGTTTGTTGTGTGGACCCTGTCAATGGAAAGCTTGTTGATGGAGGAGGAGGTAACAGGTGTTCAAAAATGGCTAGAAAACTGCCTGAACGTCGGTGCCCATGTGATTGATGGAAATGCCAGGAGAGGTTCACAGGGGATGCAAGTGCCCCCAACATTGACTGTGACACACTAGCCATAATAGGTCTGGAGGCGCAAGAGCTGACCCAGCTGTGTTGACGGTCTTTGCAATGGGCTGCATCACCACTGCAGTGGTTGACAGTCCAGAGGAGGTCATACCTTTCTTGAATGCTTTATGAGCAACCTAAAATGCACTAGGGAGGTCCTTGACTTTTTTCTGTCTCCCTGTGTTTGTGGTGGTGAGACCCGGATGTTTTCTCCTGGGACTTGGAGCCTTTCAATCCTGATGAGTGGGATGGTGACACAGCGGGGGTTTCCTGGCGGAGGTCCTTCTCCATTCTAGCTAAGTGCTGTTTTAACTGGGGTTGTCCTAAAGCACCTTTTCTACGTTACCAGGTGGCTGTATTAAACCCTTACAAATTGGGTATGCTTGATGTCATGGTCCGAGCCAAGACAATGCACACAGATGTCATGCGAGTCTTTAGAATAAATATTCTCACTGCAATCACAGTATCTAAAGAATTTCAATGATGACAGCTCTGGAGACAACATACACACTTCCAAAAATCACTTTTAAAAAGTGATTACTTTCAGAGTAAAGAAAAAACGATGATTTCAGCAATGGCATTTCTGTGGCAGAGTCCGACGAGTATGGTTGATGGCAGGAAAAGAACTGAGGAGGGAAGGGGCTGATCACGTTTATATAGGAAGAGCTGACATAGGATGTCATCATGGGCAGCCCCTGGTGGACTACTTACATGAAGTTTCCATGTGATCCTAGTGCCTCACTGCTGTAGTTCCATAGGTGTGGTCTGATGAAGGAGATATTCTCAAAGAAGATCATTTTCCAACAAAGTAGATGAAAATATTTCCCTTTTGTATATCAAAGCCATATCAGTCCCTCAGTTCCTTTCAAAGAAAGCAGTTTATTCCCTTTCCCGGTGTTAATAGACTCATGGGTCGGCTGTTGAAGGCAGAGTTAAGGATGATTGCTCACCAGAGGTGACAATGAGAGCACTGGTATTGGAATCCTGAGAAACCTTCGAGGATGACTCCTCATGCTAGCATCCTCCCGAGGTTCAGTTCTTCAATAATTCTCCCAGATGGTTGAGATCAAATAAAATGGCATCTGTGAGCCTCAAGGATTACTTGGGCTTTACACGGGTACAAGCAAAAATTGGGCTCCGATCCCCTGCACTTCAGCTGAATACTGCAGATAACATCTTCTCCTGTCTTGCATCTGAGGACTGACATCAGGATATAAGTACACCTTGGCATTATAAAAAAGCAGGGCTCCCATTAACCGCACTTGTTTAATAGTGTATTCGTGGATGCTCTCCAGGGCAATCTGAATTAAAAGAGTGGAGATTCTGATAGCCTTTTGCAGTATCACTAACAGCCTCAGGTGTGACTGCAGTGTTAGAAGTAGGTGTAGGCTGAGACAGCCTGACGCAGGTAGGGAGACAGAAAACTTTTATCATAGGTGGTATAGTTTCTGTTGTAAAACCAAGCATGGACATGATGAGCACTGAACTATATCCCCTGTAATTTTATTGCTGCTTTCCAATAAAGGTAAACCAACTATACTCAAGATTTTTTTTGCCTTGCAGTATTCTCCAGATTATCAGTTTTTCTGGCCTGAGAGACATCACGCAATATAGAAGAAAGTAGTGCCGTGTTTGATTTGTTTTTTTTTATAGATATTGCAGCTTGTTCTTTAAATATATTAGAAACAATTTGTAGTGTATAGGAGAACATCGTTACTGATGGAAATTGGTTAGTGGAATCCACTTGTTGTGTTACACTGGCTGCATCACAATGTTGTTGTGCTGCACTAGCTACTTCACTAGTGCAGCACAACAGCAAAATAGAACCTCTTTGCACATGCATGATGAAGTGGGCCACAGCTGTGAGGGATGGCCAGGAAGTGAAACATAGAAACATAAAACGTGTTGGCAGAAAAGGACCGCCACGCCCATCCTGTCTGCCCCAGTTTGCCTAGCATGCCACTAGGACTTCAGTATCACCTCCTGCCCTGCCCTTTTCTAACTCTAACAGGCCCTTATGTTTATCCCATGCTCTCTTGAATCCCTCCCACTGTCCTTCATGAATAGCACTGGAAGGAACCACACCACTAAGTCATTTTTTAAGTGATGAGAGGATGTTTTTCGGATAAAGGAACAAAATAATGGTTGCGCATACACTATAAAAGATTGTGTATGGGAAATCATACACATACAAGGCTTTTTTCCATTCTCAAGGTTTCCGTGGTAATGAGACCTCTTGAGCTGTGCTCTCGTGGTCTCTCGTTACCATAGAAACCTCTTGATTGGAAAACAGCCTTGTGTGTAATTGCTCATACACAATCCTCTATTTTTCTGTCTCTTCAAGCCAGTTTTCAACAACTTAACAAAGTTTAGCAAGTCTCCCTAACCTAACGTCTGTATTGCCTTTAGAAGTATGGTGTAAGATTTGTTAATTGCCTCAAACAAGTATAGCTTTCCAGTAGGAATGTCTGAGCTATGAGAGTTCTCAGGAAGTGGGATTTGAGCAGCTTCTTTAGTAACAGGGCTGGGGCTCTCAGTCTCAGCTGTGGCTGACAGACTGGCTCTCTGGAGCTACCCAAGGTAGGCTACTGAGCCTAGGTAATGGTCCATAGATCCTGAACGCTCTCTGTTCTCTGGGTTTGCTAGGTCAGAGGGTGATAAAATGAGTCTTTCTTTCTTTCTTTCTTTCTTTCTTTCTTTCTTTCTTTCTTTCTTTCTCTTTTTTTGACAACTTCACTAAGTCCACATTTAGAGGATCCATGAAGAGAAATTCCAAAGAGTTTTGGCGACAGAAATGCTGGGAAATTCGAGTTTTCTTAGAGCATTCAACAGAGTGAGCAAGTCAGCTACCTCCCTGCAGTCAGCTATCTGAATCTTTCTAAATAAAACTAAATAATTTATTTCAGTGATAGGAGGGTCACCAGCATTTATTTATGCTTTTGAAGGGTCTCAAAGGAGCTCTTACGCAATGTGACAGCAGGTTGCACACTACTTGATGCCATCACAATGGTTGCTGTTGCACTCAAAACAGAGCAGTGAAAACAAACAGAAACCGTTTAATCTTCAAATGCATTGTATAAACTGGACACACAATGGCCTCACTCAGAATATGACATTTATGATCACGTAAAATGAATGGGGATTTCCTGTGCTGTATCTAGATGTGTCTAAACATACTGGGACTTACTTTTTCTGGCTGCTACTGAAAATTATAGAAACATATGATTCTGCCGATGAAGAGCAGGGCATTTATATATGTTTATATGTACAGATGTCATGTTTCTCGTGGTTACAAGGGCATCTAGGATGGCTTAATTTAAACAGTCCTGTCTGGCTAAAAATGGCTTCATGATTTATAAAATAGATGATAATGTCTAACATTTTTTACACCTTATTTACCTATTATAGCCCAGCTGAGATGCTGCATCTTGTTGCTAGTGGGGTTCTGCTTTTGCCCCTTTCTCTATCTGGGTGGACTGGAGCAGTGGGAGGCATAGTGACTTACCTTAGGTCATGCAGAGTATGTGGTGCTGGGGGACGGGGGTAAAGCTGTGATCTCCTGGTTCCTAAGCTGTTGCTCTAACCACTAGTCCACACTGCCTCAACTTGAAAGTTTCAGACTAGATCTTGATCAGAAAAATAAATATTTTTCCATTGAGGTGCTTAGTCTAACTAGATATTATGATTTTTTTTAAAGACAGTGGCTCTGTTGTTCATTTGACACTGATTTATTTAATTTTGTCCCTAATTTATTTTTAGGTCAGAGAAATTTGTCCACCTCCGTAAAAAAAAAAAAATAATTCCTTGGCTCAGATATCTCTCCCTCAGCTTCCCTGAAAAAACTGTGCTGTTTCCTTATCTCCTACAGCACTTCATTATTGCCATTTTCATCTTGTGGTGGAACAATGTTCTCTATAACCTCTTTGCTTGCTGTGAATGTAGTTGGACTGGATTCCATTCACCAGCGAGGGGGTCACTGAATTTTTTAATTTTTTAATTTTTTGCTTGATACATTTTTTTGTCGAAAATTTTTAAAATATAATTGCACATATTCTACACATTATAAACATGAGGAGTACCCAAGGTAAGTACATACAAGGATGGACACATGAGTTGCAAATCACACAGATATATAATTCTAAGTACAGTACTAACAATGCTCTGTATAGTTTTGAGAAAAACTGACTGGAGATAGACTATTTAGAAATGGGTCCCAGATTTGATTATATTGAGGCAGTTTATCAAGAGTCAAATCGGGTTTACTGAATCAAACAGCTTAATTTTTCATTGGCTGTCTGCCTTCCCATGTACAAAATCCATTCATTGAAAATAGGGACCTCAATGGTGCCCCATTTAGACAATAGTAGTCTCTTAAGTCCTAGTGTTGCTGCAAGGATCTAAAACTGATGGGATTTAGAAAGATGGAATAACTCTGAACAGTCTCCTAGGATGAAAAGATGTTGAGAAACAAGGGTTTCACTTTTAAAGAGGCTGCTAGATCAGCGCAATGTGTGCCAAACCCCCTGGCTGTGGTAAACTTGGGGAGCACCAGGGACTCTGCACGCGATTTTAGAAAAAGAGGGGTTCCGGTTTCAATGTCCCTGAGATGGCTGCAAGTCAAGAGCTGTGCTGAGCAAAGGGCGCAATGGAGGGGAATGCAGCAACCCATGGGTCAGGCTTGCGGTAGCAGTGGCCAGCCAGATGCCCTGGTGGCTGGCAGGTCATCCTGGGCATTCACTGTCTTGCAGAAGAGGTGGAACAGATCGAGATGGGGGGAGGGGTGGCAACCTTCACTGATGGGGCGCATTCACAGTCAGTGTGGGTCCATGTTGGGGGGGGTGATGCAGCTGCGTCACCATGATGGGGCAGGCTCATACCTGCCATGGACCACTGACTGTGTTAGTGGTGGTCTGGCAGGTGTCGGGGCCTGTACAGGCACCTTTCCGGGGGTAGGGATCAGATTACCCCCCTACCTAGCGAGGGCTCTAGCAGGTGCATGGCCTATTAGACCATCTCTGGGCTGATCTAACAGCAGGGTCCATGCACCATTGTGGAGGCTTGCAAAATCCCAACTTAGGGGATATGGCAGACCCACCATGGAACAAGCCCCCCTTCCACCTTAGCTCACCAGTGCATCTGTTGCATGGATGGCGCAAGCCCAGTTGGTGGAGGTGGTTCCCCCAGTGGCACAGGCTGCCTTAGAAAATCAGGACTGGTGCAAGGTGTGGTGCAAGAGGCCCTTTGCACCATTTCTCCTTGATGCAAGCCCCTGGCACCAGTCCCAATCATTTTAAAATTGGGCACAGGGAATTTTGTTCCTATTATTTTACTACAGCACTCTGTACCTTCCACTTTTCACATGGATTCAAAACAAAATTGAAAACCACACTGAGTTAGGTCTGGTGTTCTAACAAAAATAGGATCCGAGAAGCAGGAAGGTCAGCACCCAGACCAAGGGCTAATATAAAACTTGTTTATTGAAAACAAAGTGCAAGTGCAAAATGCAAAAAACGTTTTCTGGCTCTCACACCACTCTGGTGGCAGGCAGCAAGTAACAAACTCTTATTTTTTGCTAAGTGGATGCCAAGCTTCATCAGAGATGGCTAACAATAGAGCATCACAGTTTATATACAAACAAATACCCTCATGCTTATGTGACACTACTCATGCTAAAAACAATTATACTACTTAACAATTTACAGTTTAAAATAGCAGATAGTCATTTGGCATCCAGTGTTTGAAAGGACTAATATGGAATAATTAATTTAACGTATAATCAGATCTTAGCCTTTATTAACATAGAAACATAGAATTTGATGGTAGATAAGGACCGCTTGGCCCACCTAGTCTGCCCATTTCCCTACCTAGCCAATAATCTGCAGATCCTAGTTAACCAACAATCTACTTCCTCCTACCCCCCACTAGAATAGCCTTATGTCTGTCTCATGCATGCTTAAATTCCCCCGCTGTTTTTGACTCTACTACCTTCTCAGGAAGGTTGTTCCATGCATCTACAACCCTCTCTGTGAAGAAATACCTCCTCACATTACCTCTGAGCCATCCCCCCTCTATCTTCAAATTGTGCCCCCTTGTTCTTGCACATCTCTTTTTCTGAAAGATGCTACCCTCTTGGACTTTTTTGATTCCCTTGAGGTATTTGAAAGTTTCTATCATGCCCCCCCCTTTCCTCGAGGCTATACATCTTAAACTCCTTTAGTCTTTCTTCATATGTCTTCTGGTGCAGACCCTGCACCATTTTGGTTGCCCTCCTCTGGACAGCCTCCACCCTGTCTATGTCTTTGCAGAGATCGGGTCTCCAGAACTGTACACAGTACTCCAGATGTGGTCTTACCAACTGTCTGTACAGAGGGCCAATAACTTCCTGTTTTCTACTGGTGATGCCTCTCTCTATGCATCCCAGCATCCCCCCAGCCCTCCTTACTGCCTTCTCACATTGCTGGCCCACCTTTAAGTCATCTGATATGACTACCTCCAGGTCCCTTTCCATTTTTGTTATCAGTATCTCACCCCCCATTGTGCACTCTTCCCCTTGGTTTTTGTTTCCCAGGTGCATTACTTTGCACTTCTTTGCATTGAATCTAAACTGCCACACATTTGTATTCCTCCAACCTTGCCAAGTCCCTTTTCATCCTTTCCATCCCACCTTGTGTATCAACCCTGTTGTAGATCTTTGTGTCATCTGCAAAAAGACATACTTTCCCTTCCAGTCCCTCTGCAATGTCACTTATAAAGACATTAAAAAGGACCGGCCCCAGTACTGAACCCTGCGGTATCCCACTAGTAACCCCCCTTTCTTCACTGTGGACTCCATTTACTATTACCCACTGTGTCCTATTGTCCAGCCAGTGATTTACCCAGGCTACCACCCTGGGACCCACTCCCAGGCTGGCTAACTTGTTTATTAATCTTTTGTGCAGGACTGTGTCAAATGCCTTGCTAAAGTCTAGGTAGGCCATGTCCACAGCCCCTCCCTGGTCTACTACTTTGGTCACCCAGTCAAATAAATCAATTAGGTTTGTCTGACATGACCTTCCTGCTATGAATCCATGTTACCTTGGGTTCTGTGCCCTACTGGTCTCTAGGTAGTCAACAATTCTTTCCTTCAGAAGTGATTCCATCATTTTCTCTACCACTGAGGTCAAACTGACAGGTCTGTAGTTTCCTGCCTCTGTCTTGCTCCCACTTTTGTGAAGGGGAATCACATCCACCTTCTTCCAGTCCTCAGGTACCACACCATCCTCCCATGATTTATTAAAAAGGGTAGTCAGTGGTGTTACTAGTTCTTCCCTTAGTTCTTTTAGAATTCTGGGGTGAATCCCATCAGGCCCCATTGCTTTACCCACTTTCAGTTTTTAAGAGTTCTTTCAGAACCCTTTCTTCTGTGAAAGGACTACTATCAACCCCCCTATCCAGAGTGCTTCTATTGACTGGATTAGGTATCTCTCCCTGCTTTTTCATTGTGAATACTGAGCAGAAGAATCCGTTCAGTATCCCTGCTTTTTCACTGTCACTGTGTGCCCAACCACATTCCTCTTTATTCAGCCTCAGTATCCCTGCCTTAGTCTTTTTTTGGTCCCTAATGTATATATAAAAGGTTTTTATCCCCCTTCTTAACTGAGTTGGCTATCTTTTCCTTGGTTTGGGCCTTTGCTATTCTAACTGCCTTCCCTGCTTCCTTCTGCTTTAACTGGTACAGTTCTCTGTCCTGCTCCTTCTGTGTTTCCTTATACTTCCTGAATGCTATCTTTTCTCCTTACTTTCCCGCAACTTCTTTTGAGAACCATAGGCTTTTTCTTTCATTTTGATTTGTTTATTTGCTTCACACAAGGGCTTGTTGCCTCTGTGATGGCGGTTTTGATGTTTCCCCACTGTTGCTCCACCCCACCTTCTTGCCTGTTTGCTAGTGCTTTTCTGAGGCACTCTCCCATTTTGACAAAATCAGCCCTCCTGAAGTCCAGTACCTTCACTTTTGAATGAATTGATTCTACAGCTAAGTTTATTGTAAACCACACTGTTTGGTGGTCGATTGTTTCCAGATGGCTACCCACTTCAAGATCAGAGATCCTCTCTCCATCCCCATTTGAGAGTACCAGCTCTAAGATTGCTCCCTCCTGAGTGGGTTCCAAAACTAGCTGTCTGAGGCATGCCCCCTGTAGGGCATCAAGAATGGCCCTGCTCTTGGATGTGGCTGCAGCAATGGTGCTCCAGTTAACATCTGGCCTATTCAGGTCCCCTTAGCAATATCTCCCTTTCTCTGCCATCCCAAGGATGCCTTCTATCATTTCTTGTCCATTTCCTCCTCCTGAGATGGGGTCTGTATACAACCCTGTGCGGATTGTGGTGCCATTTCCAGTCTCCAGGGTGACCCACAGTGCCTCCTCTCCTCCCTGTTTACCCTTTAGTTCTGTTGCTTTGATCCCTTCTCTTACATAGAGAGCTACTCCTCCTCCTCCTCTTCTTCCCTCCCTGTCCCTCCTGTAGATTGTGTACCCTGGTATGTTGACATCCCAATCATGGTTCTCTGTGTACCATGTTTCTGTGACTGCCACGATACCCAGGCATCCCTCTTCCATCAAGACCACCATTTTGGGGAGCTTTTTACCTAGACTACGGGCATTACCCTCCATTTTTTTATGGCTTTATTTCTTTTTGTCCCATCCCTGTCCTTACTGCCTTTGTCTTTTTCTCCATTTACCCCTGCCCTTCTCCCTATCAACTGCTCTATCTTGGTGTCAGTACCTGATTTGTGTCCACCCAGGAATATATTAAGTAAACTGGTGATGGCTATATATTAATTATTGACCCTCACCACATGAAAGGCTGTATTTGTAGCCATTCATATGTGTTATTTTTACTAAGATCTCAACCTTCAAATTTACAAAAAAGCTGCCAGATCTATACTGTCATTTAATCCTGAACCTTCCCTTGCAGTTAAAACAAAGATCCTGAAACTTTCACGCTGTCCAGTCAGTTGCTTAATACTACCTCTACCTCCTCTAGGTCCCACTGTTTCCCTTTCCAATCCCACAAATTTAATGTCATATTTTATTATCTCTACAACTGTGGACATTTTGCTCTATAGCATATGTCATATCTTTTCTTTCAAGTGCTCTCAGATGTTCCCCCATTCTCACATGGAATTCCCTGGTGGTCCTTACAATATAATAAAAACCACATGAACATTGTAGCATGCATACTTCTCCAGTAGTGTGGCACAAAATTAAATCTTTTATTTTTAACACCCTGCCTGATACATGACTTAGAATTGTATTTGTCACCTGTACAAACAGACAGAATTTGCATTTTCAAATGGATTCCATATGTGCACAATGCCAAAGGATGTGAGATGAGTTGGCACCCTGTTCTCCACCTCTTCAACATGCATTACTAGTATTCACATCTACAATATTTTAATCATAACCACAGGATTGTAATAAGTATGAGGAAGTATCTGAAATTGTATCATCCTGCCATGAAGCCAAACTTCTGATGGAATTTGGGTTCCCAGTTATTTTTCCCACCTAATTCTTGATGGCTCAGTTAGATCATTGTTGGGGCTTATTAGTGGGTTTTTTTTTTGGTGAACTCTCTTTATCCTCCTGATACTGGCCCCTTAGACCTCTCTCCAGAGAGGTCACATGGAGCATCCGTATCCTCCTGATCTGGTCTTCGCACCTGGGATCTCTCCTCCAATTCCACCAACCACCCCGACCCCCGGCTCTGAGCCCCTCCAAGGTGGGACCACCTTTAACTCCTCTGGTGCTCTTTTTATACTTTAGAAGAGCAGCTGAGGAGTGGAGGAGACAAGGAGACCAGCCAGGATGGACCTGGCAGAGGGCGTGGGGACCATCCACTAGACTCACCTGCACCTGTCCGGGTGCCAGGGATTTTCCTTGTTTCCTGGTTGCCCCAGGGGTGTGGACGTGCAAGGATGCCCAGCATATGATGGGCAAACTTCTGCACTCATGTCTAAGGCATCTGCCAATGCCCCCAACCCCTGTCAGAGTGCTCCGCTTGCTGTGCTGTCCCCAGTCTCTACTGGGAGTCGCTGGTACTGCGGCAAGTGCTACCCACCCTCCCTGAAGGAGGAGAGCAGCCCATAGCACTTGATTCTCCTCCCCTGGATGACCCTCCCGTGACCCGAGATTGCTCTCGACCCTAGGTCGCTGGCGTCACAAGCGGTAGCGTTACAGCTGTGCTGGTTGGCTGGCTGGCTTATTAGTATATGATAGATGTTTCCTGCACATCCTTTAATATTTGCCAATTTAGATAACGAGGACCATTGTGACATGACAGAACTAGACAAATCATTGTCATGGAGGGTATTTAGGCCTGTAAGAGCTGGTGACAGGGGCAGAAATAGAATCTCTTTACCCCACATTTAAGGTGTAACTCATGAAAAGATAATATATTTCTGTCAGTGTGATTAAATACATCTTCTAAATTATTTATACCAAGACTATCCAATCCATCACTGACTAGGCATTTCCATTCACATTTTAGAGTAGGATTTTTCTGCTGCGGAATTAAGTTAAAAGAAAATGTCCCCATTTGAGGCCCTTTTTAATTTTTTTTACAAGTCAGAATAACACAGTTAATTATAGGATGTGAAATTAGTTTGTTTGTCAATATAATACAGAAGAAATCAGTAAATGAGTTTGGGTATAGTAAAGCTTTTTCATGTTCCACCCAAAGAGGGGTATTCAGCCCATTCACCCTTCTGATTAAGAACCTGGTTTGTTTAGCTGCATACACCCAATGGCATTTGACAAAGTCTGGCACAGCAAATCCTACAGCTTCTTTTTTTGAGAAACATTTTGGATGAACTTAATCATGTCCTTTTATCATTCCATAGAAAACTACACATTAACGAGTTAACTTTTTTGAACCAAATAGAAACGATCTTGATTGGTAAGATGTTTAATATATAGAATATCTTAGGGGCCACTATTAACTTAATGGTGTTTACTTTACCATGGGGGTCACCATAAACACCAGCAGATCTCTGTTTGATGGCAGTAAGAGGCAATTTTGAAATATGAGCCATTGGTTTCTTTATTGTTAGAGTAATCAGTGGGACAAGAGCATCTTTGTCTCTGCAGTTCACTTTCCAGCTGAATCCTGTTTGGGGCTGAAGTCAATGTCTCCTACTTGTGACATCACAGTCTGTTGCTATGGAAATGACTGTGGTGTGTCAGGAAGGGCACTGTGACATCAGTTCCTACGTGAACCTTAGCTGTGGATGATAAGGTTCGGGGATGGGCCGGTCACCTGTAGACACCCTTGGTAGTGGAACACAGGAACATAGGAAGTTATGGACAAAAAACACAGAACAAAAAGGTTTATCAAGATTATCCATCACAGCTCAGCAATTATATTCATTTCGTCCCATTCTATCCATGCATATATCTAGATTTCTCTTAAAAGAGTCTACAGACTGACATGTTTCTGCCTTTCAGGGTAAACTATTCCACTCTGTTACAATACATTGCCTGATAATTGTTTTTCTCTTCATACCTTTGATTATCTCCTCTTAACTGGTAAGTGTAACTCTACCGGAAGATTCATCTCCTTGGTGTCTAGCCACGGACAATCTCTCTGCTCCTTGTGTCCCTGATAATTCTGTATACTGTTATTTTATACAGTATTGTCTTCTTTCCAGAAAGTACATAAGAAGGATTTTGAGTCTCTCTGCAGATTCAACATTATCCAGTCTCCTTACCATCCTAGTAATCCTTCCCTGCAGTGAAGAATGTAATGGCATGATGTTCTGGTATTTCTTGAAATCAGATGGTGCTGGGATATTCTGATGCCAGCTGTGCTTCTATCTTTGCTGGTGGCCAGACCTCCTCTTAAAAACAAATAAACAAAAAGATAACCTTATTGTTTTCTGAGATGCATTCTGCAATTTGACATTAGTTTGTCATTTGGAGTGACTACCTGGCTTTTGGCTTCCTCACTGCCTCTGTTGCATGCTTAACAGGTTTAGATGTGGAGTGGCACACTGTGCCAATACTGACCATGCCTGGAGCATCAGGGAGAGTCTTTTGCACAAATGTGGTGCTGTGGAGGATGCTACACACTTGCTGGAGTGCTACTCTTTCCATGCTGGATTCCCTGCAAGTCTCTTCAAACTGAACACAGCAGATCTGACGGCTATTGACTGGCTCAGGACTGTTTATTTTATTTTGTCTTCAACAAGAGAGAAAATACCACCACCAGAGGACACAGCCTGAAGCTGGTGGGGGGAAGATATAGGAAGGATGTGGGGACACACTTCTTCACAAAAAGGGTGGTGTCAGCCTGGAATGAGCTGCTGGAGGAGGTTGTGGCAACCAGATCAGTAGGAGCATTCAAAAGAGCCCGGGATAAACACAGAGGAAAGTCGTGGGACACAGGCAAAGGAAGGAGGGAAGAAGAGGGGGGCACTGACACTGGTATGGGGTAAAATACAAAACTCCAATACATGTCGAACAGACATAATAGACCAGGTGGTCTCCTTCTGCTGGCTACTTCTTATGTTATTGTGTTCTTATCTTGTATCTGTAAAGTTTACCTTTTTTGTCCCACCCACAGAGATGCAATCACTATAGTAACCTTTTAGTTACTACTAGTGGTTGTTCTGTATAAGAATTAAAAAAAACATTGATTGCAGATACTCAGTTTTCTGTTGTCTTCAATGGTAGAGGCATATTCTGATAGATGTGGTTTTGTAATTATATACAGTACTTCCTGTTAGTTTACAGACTGCTATAAGGAACACAGACACAGACTTACATAGAGCTAATGGTATATGTAGCCCTTTAGTCACTTTTAGTCATCCTGTCTTTCTGGTAGCTGCCACAAGAAGGAGAGAACATGTCAGACAGACTGCTGGTGTGTGTGTGTTTCTATCAGCAACAGTCTTCAGAAAAAAAACAAGTACAGTATGCTAATGTGCCCATAAAGTTTAGGTAGAAACAGCAGGTTGACAATGATATTAATAGGCTTAACTGGATGAAGAAAATCTGTAGTAATTTATTACTCTGCATATCTTTGATGGTCAAAAACTTTCTTGTTTTTCAACTTATTCTTCCTTTTATATATCAACTCAGCTATACCCAAGTAGTTAACAGATACTGCCACATCATATCCATTTTAGTCTAGTAAGGAGTTCTAAAACTATTTTTCTTTTTTTTTTAATGTTGGCATGCTTGCACAGCCAACATCTTGCGGTGGTGCTGATTTGGAGGCGCGGTCACTGTTGGGCGAATGCGGGCACACATCGATGAGTGTCCTCGTTCCCCAATCAGCCTGCTTGCCAGTGCCACACCATGCATACATAATGTGGTGAGCACATCTAAGGAAGGTCCACTGCAATCTGAGCAAGCTCATCAGATGCAGCAGACATCGATGTGCTCGGCCACATTCTATACATAGTGGCCCATAACTACCGACTTTAGGGGTGCCCAATCCCTTGCCCGGCTTCCATGGCCCCAATGTATGTACCGGCCAGAGCACACTCCCGTCAGCATAAAGCTTACCCCATTGCTATATGCTGAAGTGCCCAATCCCCATGGCTCTTGCTCC
Organism: Neoceratodus forsteri; assembly: GCA_016271365.2. Lineage (NCBI taxonomy): Eukaryota > Metazoa > Chordata > Ceratodontiformes > Ceratodontidae > Neoceratodus > Neoceratodus forsteri. Next base: position 257,098,713 of record JADMNL010000025.1, read on the forward strand.
CTGCTTTCCTTGTGTGTGCGATGGGGTGCCCAGTCCCGTTGGCATAAATTAATCCCCTTTGTGGTGTGCCAATGAGGTGCCCAATCCCCTTCAGCTGCAGCACCCCCCCCAAACAGTTAGGTGGCATGCTGGGCTCCCACCCCAGCGTGCCAAATCCCCTGAGAAAAAAAGCTGTCCTGCGATGTTTTGTTTTTTTACCCATGTAACACAAAAATGGTCCCTCGTAGTCTCCCTCCCACAACCAGCACCAACCCTCTATGCACCCTGCCTCCACACACCCCCCTCACCCCATACTTACCTGCGGAGTCTGGTGCAACGATCTTCAGTGGACTGGGAACACATCTGCACTCTTCAAAGCCGACCGCGAACTGAGAAAATGCCAGTAAGCTGGATAATGGAATAAATAGGGTTTTTTCAACTTTGCTGCACAGCTCAGGCATTTTTTTGAATTTTGGCACCAAATTTTCAACATGGGGTTTTTGGGACCCCTCCTCATGAATTCTTGCACTGTCATGGCGTTATTTGGTCCTGAAGGGTGATTTCGCAGTCACTGTGTGGAATCACCTTTCAGGAGTGAGGAACGAAACACCAGTGCCAGTGTTCATGGGGGTCTCAAAAAGCCTATATTGCAAATTTGGTGGGAAAAATCCCCAAAATTACTGTTTTACGAGCATGGGTTGCGCAGTTGCTATGCACGCTCATAACATAGTGAATTTGCAATATTTTCACACCACATGTTCAGCATTGGCATTTTTCCACACCTTCTTGTGAACCATACAGCTGTCATATTTCACATCCTGCCTGAAATGTGTTTTCGCGCTTCTGGTGCAGAATAGCGCCGTCGATGTGGGAAATCAGTGTTCAGGACAAATTATGAAAATGACAGTTACACTGTTCATGAGCAGAAGTCCTAAAATGCCTATGCTGAAAATTTGGTGACGATACTCCATAACATGACTGTGTTACGGCGTGCGTTAGCAGTTTGTACACACGCTCGTGACTTTGTGCGTTTGTAATGTTTTCACTCCAGATGTTCAAAATTGGCATTTTTCCACACCTCCTTATGAACAGTACAGCTGTCATTTTACATATCCTGGCTGAAATGTGTTTTCGCACGTCCGGCGCAGAATTGCACGGTCACTGTGCAAAACCAGTTTTCGGGACAGTTTGAGGAAATGATGATGACACTGCTCATGAGCAGAGGTCCTAAAATGCCTATCTTGAAAATTTGGTGCCAAAAGTCCATAAAATGACTGTGCTGCAAGTGTATGATGCGCAGTTCCATGGCTTATGTAACCATTAAATTTGCAATATTCCATGCCAGATTTTCCCCACTGGCATTTGTGCACCTCCTATCAACAGTACAGCTACCATTTTCACAGCCTGCCCAAAATGTGTTTCCGCAACTGTGGTGCGCAATGGCGTGCTCACTGTGGGAAATCACCTTTTGGGACACATTAACAAAATCACAGTGCCACTGGTCATGGGGGGGGTCCAAACATACCTATGTTGAAAATGTGCCTAAAAAACTCTCACAAATAGTTGGGTTGCGGACGTCTGTTGCGCACTTTTTATGCATGTTCATTGCTTCAGCAATATTTCATATTGCCACTCAAGATTTTCAATGTTGCCATTTTTTATGCCTCCTCATGAACAATACAGTTGTCATTCTATACATCCTGCCCAAAACTGTGTTTTCATCCCTCTGTCGCTAAATGGCACAGCCATTGTGCAAAACCACATTTCAGCTAACAAAGTGATTGTGCCACTTTTCATGAGGTGGCCTGACAAGAAGCCCATGTTGAAAATGTGGAGTGAAACTACCACTACACGCCTACAGTGTTAGGGTTTCCAACTGTAGCACCCCACCCAGTACGGACTGACAGGTATCAGGGCTGTGACTTGGGATCATCGGAGGTAATGATCACGCCTTTCCACCCCCCACACCCACCCTGCAGCCACTGACAGGCATTGTCGTGTGTCTTGCACTGTTCCGCCACAAACTTCACCCCACACTCCTATACTGCACCCACATCAGTGTATTTTCTTATGGAATGGGGTAAGTATAATGCCCAAAGACCCCAAAGCACACCACGACACTTGTCAGTGTCTACAGGGTAGGGTGAGGTACAATGGCATGAGCGTTATAGCTGATGACCCAAAGGCACACCCCAATGCCTGTTGATCTCTACAGGGTACGGGTGGGGTTGGCGTCACTTCAGTAGTTCACTGTCATTCCTCTTATGCGTCTCTAGCTCTGCCACTGCCAATGCCAGCGCGACAACATTCGGCATTGACAAATGCTTGTTTATTCTGATTCCCCCCAACCACTCTCTCCAGCTGCACTGTCACACCTTGGCCACTAGGGGCACAGGGAAGTGGTCATCTGTGGTTTTGCTTTATGACACTGGCAAGCTCTTCTGCCTCACCCCAACCCCATCTCACGCTGGAGGGCAAACATGTCACTACCAAGTCTCATGTGCTGTCCACTGGAGCTGGGGATGGTGTTGCATGGAAGAGACCCAACATTGCTCCTCAATACAGGTACCCTGTTTTGCAGTGTGATGTACTGCTGCACAACCGGCATGCTGACTAAGCATAGGCTCTTTCTTTTACACGTATGTAGTCCTAACTATGTCTTTAAGTCACGCACATTAGTTCAAGATTCGTGTGCTGTCATGAATAGAGGAGCTGGTGGGGGAGAATGTCAGATGGTGGGCTGTTAACAGCTTGAGTTACCTGTGCTGCACATAGAGTTTGGTAGTTTCTTCCTTCTTTACAAGAATTTCAACCAGACTGCTTCCATTCTAATGACTTTAGAGCAAAGAACAGCAGGGAGTCTGGCAGAGCGGTTTTTGTCCTTGAAATCTTTGCCATTGTATCAATGGCACGGTCCCATTTCTTCAAACCCAGTGAGTGGTGGCACCACTCCACAAACTACCGGGCTTCAGATCACTGACGCTAGACTGAAAATGTTTGAACAAATAGATACTACAGCATCTCGCCTAACTTACGTGCTACCTGCCCAATCCTCTCCTAAGCAGTCAGGAAGTAAAGCAAGCTAAAAGTGCCCTTTAGCATCGCTTGGTCCTCACTGGATAAAGTACTTGACTGGATAAAGAAATCTGACTGAAAATATGAAGCACTTACACAGAAATCAGAGTACTGTGCTTACAGCAGGAGCGCAAAACAGTTGCAGGAAGGGAACAAGGCACTGTAAAAGCTGCAGATTATTAAAGTATAGTAATAGGTGCTACCTGTTCCCTGACTACTCGTACCAAACCCAAAAAAGGAGGAGAACGTTTCCCACATACCGTCAAGAAGTAGTCGAACATGGTGCTGAATTTCTTTATTACCAGTTGTCAATGTCATGCCTGAAAATAGGCATTCTTATGCCTAGTGCACCGACCTGGTTACCAAAAGCAAATAAATAAATAAATGTGTAAGGGTCAAAAATTAGAAAACTATTTTTTTTTTGAGGAGGATCAATTAGTGGCATATGTAAATGGGAGGCAGTACAATGTAGTGGTTAAGAGCACTGAGCCACAATCCTGGAGAACTGAGTTTGAATCCAAGGGCACCACTTCCATACTGTGTGACCATGAGCCAGTCATGTAAATTCCTTGTGCTCCCATGATGCAGCTGGAAATGAGCCTTGGCTTAGTGTGTCTTTCCTGGGCAACAATTATAATATAAAAATTTAAGAGCATTTTATTCAACCGCCTCAGATCAAGATATTTCCTGTACTCCAACAGATTCGGACAAGGTCATCCTGGCTTCACTAAAGGAGATGGACATCTAAAAGAATAAAAGATTGATAAATAAATTATTTGAGGATGGGACAGTAAACTTTAAACTTTACACACCCGGGGGTTATGGCATTTGCAGCCCTTTGTGAATCCAACCCCATCAGTTTAGACCTTCCATTTTTCAGTCCAAATCCCGAATGGCTTGCAGTAAAGCTCCATTTTGGCCTCACCTTCCCTTCTGGTTGCCATGGTTAGGCCATGCATGCCTGTTGTCTGCTCTGGTCTCTTGGGTTTATTTTTCTTGCTGCCTTATGAAGGTGCCTGTCATCGTCATCCTATAATTATTTGCTTCAAATTACTGCATATATTGCTGAAAGCTGAAGGCAAAATCTTTACAATGCTATACCATTTGACTGAGGTACTATCTTTCAAATACCAATTTTTGGAAAGTAACAGCCCCTAGTCTCACCTTGGCTGTTTCTGGGGCCCTCAGGTCTCACCTGGACGTACCTGCAAGCAGGCCGGCCTGGGTTCAGGCGTGAAGAGAAGAAATTGGCATGGTGCCTCCACCTGGGTTAATGGCAGGGAATACCTGTGAACGGATTGCAGATTACTACATCCCCAAGAAAGATACAATAGCTGCCCCCAAAGGCCCTCCCCCACACAATAACAAGTCCCCCTTCTTGCAATGATTCACAATACCAGAATATAACATTAACAATTAATAGTATTTATTTGGGGGAAAGGGGAGAAAAGGAAGGGAAATAGCATATCTTCTTTGCTGGTTCGTCTTCTTCTTCTTTGGCCTAGGGACAGGTCAGGCATGGTCGCCCAGGCCACTTTGTTGCACTCCTCGACAAACACAATTAGCAGCTGGGCTTTGGCTCAGTCTCTAACCCCAGCACTGCCACTTCACTTCTCTATGCACAGCGGTGGCTGGGCTCTGGCATAGTCTCTAACCTCAGCACACTCAGTATTTCAGCTTGCAGCAGACACAATTACCAAACTTGCCCCACCATGGGGGGGCGGGGAGGGGACACAGTGACTCAGACTGTCTTTAAGCTGCAGAACTTTCAGTCTCAAGATTTGGTTCACAGTCTCTGCTCTCACACTGTAGCCCTGGGCACTTAGGATCTCTTGGCTTGCACAACACCAAATACTTCTTTCTAGTGAGAAATCCCCAAATCCTCTCTTTCTCTATGCAGCAGCAGTTGGCTCTCACAGGCACTCTGCCTCTGTGGACCGAACTGTGCCCGAACAGGCTGTTGGGGTCAAAAGGCAGTAGATTGGCTTGGTAGCCCACAGCAGTCTTTTCTGCACTCCAACTCTACCTCCTCTCCCCTTTTTGGTGGGCCAGCAGTGCTATTTATGCTTTTTTCAGTCTCTCCCCTGATAGGCTGCCACTCGCCTGTTTTTTTCTCTGCGACCCACAACCTTTCCCAGCAGCATCTGTTCTTCTCAAGTCGATGGGAGTACCCATATTTATTTACTTTTCAGTCCTACCACATTCCCATGCCCATAAGAGGGCAGAAAACACTTCCCCCAAACTTCGGAGGCATTCTGACCTCCATTCCACTTGGTCCCCGGCTCCACTGCCTACCCTGGAGCTGGGGATATAGTTGAATATCGGCTATAGCCAAAACACTCCTTTGGAGCCGCTACTCCTTTAAATTTTGCTGCTAGGTGGCTGAGCTTGTGCAGAGGGATGTGGGTTGCCATCTTCTTTATTTACATTTGCGATCTGGCGTCTCCATACCACTGGGACCACTAGCAGCTTCCAAACACGCCCGGAGGAGCAAAAAATAATGCCCAGATCTTGGATTCCCTTGCTACATGAGCCGCGGTCACATGAATTACCGGCTTCAGTCATGGAAGCCACGGGAGGATGCCAGGGTCCAAGTCCCACCAGGGACCACTTAATTGGATGCCAGAGGGACAGTGCTGGGGCTGTAGCCCTACAGGGAAGCCCATTTGGAGGGCTTACATGTGCTATTTGATAGGAGTGCTTATGGAGAGCGTCTAGACTCGTTGGCTGCTGGCCATGATCCCTAAATAATTTCTAATTGATAAATTCTAGTTATGACCCAGAGGAGTTGCTGCAATTCCTATAACGTAGTGCTTTTAGGTCTCTATTTTAAGGTTATCAACTTGTTACCTTGCTTTGCAAAATAACCGACAGCTCCTATTATCAAAAAGACTACTTAAACTTAAGAAATATAAGGTTCCCAGTGCTGTGTTTGTGATGGAAAGAAGTTATTTAGTTTTCATTTTGGCTTTCTTCTGACTCACTACCTTGTAACAAGGAATAGGCAATTAATGCTTCCTAACGAGAACGGTTAAATAAAGCCCCCCGTCCTCCTAAACATAGGATCTTGTTTAATTTAGGAACTAGTTCAGCCAGCTGGACAGTTAGACTGAGAGATGGATAGACAGGCAGATGGATGGATGGACACACATGATTTATTTTACATTATGGTTTACAGCTTTGTACATGCAGCCTGAATATGCCTTTGTAATTTCAATGAAAAAAAAAATCTAGACATGTTTTTCTATAACTGAGCTTCTTAATGTATTTACTTTTCAGCAAACAATGTGCTATAGATAGCTGAAGATGACAGGTTAAGAGGTGGCCAAGGATTGCTTTTATGTGGTTTTGAATGTTTGTATCAGATGGAAAGAAATCATTTGAGTCTGAATTTCACAGAAGGCATCTGGTAAGGTTTCACCTGAGCCAGGGTAAGGTTTTCTGTAAGTCTGACAGTTTGGTTGGATTTTAATATAATTTTATAGTGCAGTCCTGTGGAAAAAACACCTAGGTGTTGATTGGGTTGGTCTCACTAGTGACAGTCATGGATGAATAAACGTAGAAACATAGAAACATAGAGGTTGACGGCAGATAAGGACCACAAGGCCCATCTAGTCTGCCCATTTCTTTTTCTACCTTATAAATGTGCCATCACCCTTTGCTCTGTCAATGGCCTATCTATTCATACTCATCTGTATTGCTCCCTGTGGCCTCGTGCCTCACTACGTCCCCATAGCCGTGCATTAGAACTGTCTAATGCACACCCCATCATGTCTTATTGCTTACTCATTACCCTTCTCTGTATGGCCTGCCCTTGTCCTTTCTAAGGTGAGGGCTCCAGAAGTGGACACAGTGCTCCAGGTGTGGTCTTACCAGGGATCAATAAAGGATGAGGATCACCTCCCTGCTTCCACTGTCTCTTCCGGATCCTATACACCCCCCAATATCCTGCTTGCTTTGCTGTATGCTTTGTTACACTGACTTGATTGTTTTAGGGTGTCACAAATGATGACTCCCATGTCCCTCTCTTCTGTAGGGATAATAAGTTTTATCCCATTTAGCCAGTACTCTGTCTGGGGGTTACCCTTTCCTAGGTGCATTACTTTGCACTTCCTTGCATTAAACTTCTGCTGCCACACATTTGACCATCTTTCTAGCCTTTGGAGGTCTTCTTTTAGTTCCCCAACTCCCTCTGAGCTGTCCACCCTTCCACTAAGCTTAGTGCTATCAACAAAAAGGACAAGTTTACCTTGTATTCCCTTGCCAGTGTCACTAATGAACATGTTGAAAAGGACTGGACTCAGGACCAACCCCCGAGGTGCTCTACTTGTGACATCCCCCTCTGTTGACCTCGCCTAGTTTATAATAACCCTGTTTTGTGCCCTTAAGCCAATTTCCCACCTACCTGACTGTGTCCTTGGCTGCTCCAAGGTCCTCCAACTTCTTTAGCAGGTGCCTATGTGGCACTGTGTCAAATGCCTTATTGAAATCAAAGTGGAGGAGATCCACAGCATGGCCCATGTCCAGCTCCCTAGTCACCCAATCAAAGAAGAAAATAAGGTTGGTTTGGCATGACCACCCTGCCACAAACCTATGCTGCTTATTGTCCTATAATTATTTGAGTAAGAGAGTTGCAACTACATTTCATTCTGGTAGTTATCTTGATTGAGCACTACAATAGTGCCGCCTTTGTCTGTGAGCTTTATGGTGACGGTTTGGTTTTGTCATTCTGTAGCTTCTGTATTGCCTCTCTCTTCTCACAGGTACAATTATAGTACTTAGGCTTTGGAAGATTTTTTTGAGGTTTGCCACATCCTTCTCACTGGCTTTACGAAACACATTAATGATGTAGTTCATTGGTGGAATAAAGCCTGATTTCACTTTCTATTTTAATTCTGATATAGTACCATTTTGAGTTCCATCAGTGGTAGTTGGAACATCTGCTGACTCCTGACTTGTTGTATCCCTTGTTAGTCAATCATTTGCTTTATTGTGCAAAATATGCAAATTCAATTTTCTTGCAAAACAGTTCAAGCCCACTATAGTATCAAACCCATTTAAAAGGATTGTAGGGACAAATGAAAATCATTTGTTTAAAACACTTGCTTCCACCTCTGACAATGCATATGTAGAAATATTAACAGCCAGATTATTCATATTAGTATCTTCATTATTCAAGATGTTGTTCTCATTCACGCTGTTGTCCTGGCTAGGATTATTTATTTCCCTCTCCATTTTTGACCTCTCCCCCTGTATCTAGTCCCCTGAAAGCATTGCTCCCTGTATCTGTTGTACTCCCAACAATCTTCCTGGTTGTTTATCCTTAACCCTGCCCTTCCCTCTAGTGCCCCTCTTGGTACTTTGTCTACAGACCTTGATAATCTTGAACTGTGATGTAGCATTTTCTGGGGAAGGATGGGTAGGTTTTGAAAAATAGCCCCTTGTTCCTGTGGGACCTGTTGTTCCCATTTCCCACTATTGGCACAGTCTCTCCTTCCCAATGCTTCATGGTGCGGTGATGGTGTAGTTGTTGGTGGGGGGGAGTTTCTATGGATACTGGGGAATGGTTGTTCAGTTGTTCTCTTGGGTCTCTCGTTGTTGACCCCAGACTGAACAACAAAAAAGACTGCTGGTTGCCTGTTCCGGTTCTTCATTATTATCCTCTGACTCAGAACCTGAAGCACTGGTGTAAGTATCTGCGTTGCTAAGCCTTTTTAAAATGGAGTGCACCTGTTTCTTATTTTTGCCCCATTCAAAAATGTGTCCACTCTCATAGACTTTATGGTCCTGTTCAAATTTCCTCATTTTGACTATTCTGTTTCTCTCATCATGAACAGGTATAGTCTCTTTTAGCTTATTTCTGTAGTCTGTACATGTCATATTCAGAATGTGATGCAAAATCATTAAATTGCACCCCATTCTTATTCAGTTCTGCTTTAACTTCTGTTTCAATTAGAGCTGCATCCTTAAGAATAATATTAATTAGTACTGGTGCAAATTCTAATAGATGCACTTGCCAATCTTTTAGAAAGTGAATTATTTCCATTACAAATCTTGGTTGTTTTGTAAACCTCAATCCACAAGGGACCCTGATGACTTGCAAGTATGCTTCTAATATTACCCTTTGCCAGTACAGCTGTCTGGCTTTTAAGGCAAGATTTTCAAGTGCAATGTATGCTTGTTTTATATTGATAGCTGTCACAGTTTTGCTGTTACCTTCTATCAGTATTGTTTTACTGGTGTCAGGGTTTTGTAATAAAGGGTTCAAATCCCCCATCTTAAAAAACAGCATTTCCAGTAGTGAACTAGATTTTTCCTGGCTGTTATAATCATTATTGCTCACAGGTATACATGCCAAAGGGGGTCACAAGCAAGGATTTGATTAACTCCATTTTGGGGGTTTTTGACTTCCAAAAATAAGGCAAAAATGTCCTAATATAAAGCAAAATATTTGATAACCTCCAAAATTGCAGGCATGAAAGTCAAGAAATGAAGGATTTTTTTGAAAGAAATTATATTTTACCACTAATATTTGTATTAAAATTCATAAATGGTGCCTTCCTAGAATATTGACTTCAAAATGTGGGATCTGGGAATATTTTGACTTCCCAAAAATTGGAATTACTTCCAGCTTTTGACTCATGGAAGTTTTACACTTCCATTAAAAATAAATCAACTGAACCCCTGGTCACAGGTATACATGCTAAAGTATCCTGTATCATAAATGCAGCGTGTCCTAAAAGCAAAAGAAAAACAGTGGCACAATAGACAGAACAACTTTGTTGTGATCTAAAAAACTAAGGTCTAATAGCTTTCTACAGAATGGTCCTAATTTTGTGACTACTTTCAGCACACAGGTGTCCAGTCTAGAAGAAATCACAAGGCAAAATTGGCATATACTACAAAAGAAGTTGACCCTACCTTAAGTGAAATTGTGAATAAAGGCCCTAAGATGACTTATCGAAGGGGCAAGAATTGCTCAGATTTATTGGTACACAGCCTGCACAAGACAGACTGTCCCATTTATAGATCTAACTGGCCAGTGGGCAGGCAGCCACAAATGTGGAAACTGCACTGCATGTGACCATCTACAGGTGGGGCAAGATTTTATTTTACCCTGAACTGGAGAACCCTTCATGGTACATTCTTGTATCTCATGTGGAACAGAAGCTGTGCTGTACATTGTCCAATGCACCTGCGGGTGCTATTATATTTTTAGATCTCCACTATGCATCACTCATACTATATAGTCATATAACTAGGTCTTTTGGACACGGACATTTTCTAAAATAATATGTAGCACATAGATGGTGAGTTTTTAGCATGTGCATGCATTACTTGAATGTGTGTTTTTTAAAAAATTAGAATATATTAGCATGTTTAATTACTTGGATTATTTAATAGTGTCTCTTTATGGTGATGCCACATCTTGACAAAGCATCAGTGTGACGTGAAATGTAGACAATTAACTGGGGGGGTTGCTACCAGTTTGATTGTCCTGAAGAAATGTTTTTTATCATCTCCTAGCAGTGGCGTGGACTGTGTCATTGACATGAAGCCATCTTCTTGTATGTACTTTATAGTGTTTTGTCCTCGGCTCCATCTTCGTGAGTCCTGAGCTGCAGATCTCTTTTTTTTTGTCTGTTTGTATGGTTAATCACTTTTATATGTTTGTGTATTTTGGATAATGTTATATCATGTACACAGTAACTCTGTATTTTGAATTTGAAACCATCATAATTCTGTTAGAAACATATCACTGTATGTTAATGGTGCACTCAACCTAGCTCTCATGCTTGGTACCATCATAGTTTAGTTTAGTTTATTGTTCTAGGAATTACTACCTTTGAGCCAGAGGCTCTTTTACAAAGGTTCCACGTCAATTAGGTACAGTACAAAAGGTTACATAGATAACACAACAATTTGTGTCAAGAGCAAGAAAACATATACAAATACATATTAAATCGCTTGTGCAAAAGGACATGAGATATCAATAATCACATTATTATTACAAGAAAGAGGTCATGCCAGATTAGGAGAAACAAATAGGGAAAAAGTCCAGAACAGAAAGGTTAAGTGAAAGGTGTGGGGAGCAGACAATAGCAGGAGAAAAGGTTTCCCAAACACGTCTTTGTCAGATAACGGAACAGGGTGGGTAGTGAGAAAAATAAAGGTTTAATCAGGGCAGTCACAGGAGCTGGAGGTGGCAAGGTGAGAGAAAAGCCTTGATTTGAAAATACCTAGAGAGGTGGAGGCAGTAATATGAGTGCTGAGGGCATTTAGCCAGCTGGGGGCACGATAGGCAAATGATCTTTGTCCCTGAGAAGTCCGGCATCAGGGGACTTGGAGAGGCTGGTGTTCTGATCTTCTGGTAAAACGGATGCTAGTGCTTGGGCATAACAGGTCTTGGATACAGGGTGGAGTGAGGCCCAGAGTGGATTTTTTCGCCATCAGGCAGGTAAGGTACTTTATCCGGTTTGAGAGTTGCAACCAACCTGAGTCAGCATAGAGTTCACATGTGTGGGTACGTCGATGTGCACCAGTGAGCAGCCGACAGGCCTTATTTAGGGATGTTGTAATGCGACTAAGTGCTGTAGTAGTGGCAGATCCATAAATAACTAAGCCATAGTCAACGACTGAGATGATAGAAGATTGGATGGCAATCCTCAGTGCAGAATGGGTAAGAAGCTGTCGGTTCGATATAGAATCCCAATTAAGCTGATTAATAGTTTTGCTGTACTATCAATGTGAGTTGCAAAGTTAGGCCTTGATCAAAGTTGATTCAAGATATTTGAAAATTGGCACTTGTTCAAGGGTATTTCCCAGGTATGTATTAATGGTGAGTGGGACTTGCGTTTCTTGTTTTCTGGGTTAGAAGAGCATGGATTTAGTTTTTTGTGGTTTAGAACCAGCTTATGTTCAAGGAACCACATCTCAACTTTGGAAAAAGCATGCTGAAGGTTGAGGCGTAAGAGGTTCGGATCTTTATGAGTGGCAAGAATCACAGCATCATCGGCATAGAGGATTAATTGTTCAGGGCAGGATTTGGGGAGGGAGTTTAGGAAAAGGCTGAAAAGGAGGGGGCCCAGGATGGATCCCTGGGTAACTCCTGAGCGAACCGGTTTTGAGTCTGAGAGAACTCCAGCTACTTTTACAGATTGAGAGCGCTGAGCAAGGTAATTTTTTACCCAGTCACCAGGACCCTGCGAGAGCCCTAGGGATAGAAGTTGTTTGATAAGTAGGCCATGGTGAACTGTATCAAATGCCTTGGTTAAGTCAATGTAGACTGCTCCAGTTAGGTTTCCTTTGTCCATGGCATTGTGGATTGCTCCTGAGAATTCAAGTAGGGCAGTCGATGTGCTGTGCCTTTCCTAAATCCATGCTGCTGAGTGCATAGGATGTTGTGCTTTTCCATGTAGTCTGAAAGTTGGTCCACACCAAGCGTTCAAGGGCCTTAGAGAGGTGGTAGTATTGATATCGGGTGATAGTTACCAGGCAGTGACTTATCACCACTTTTGTGCACTGGAGTGACAACTGCAGCTGTCTATTTCCTAGGGAATTGGCTGTAGCAGAGGGAGAGATTGAAAATTTTTGTGAGGGGGAGCAGTACTTCCTCCAGAGTGAGGGACAGAAGTTTAAGGTCAATAGTGTCGCTGCTTGCTCGGGACTTAGAAATGGCCTTCTTTACATATTTATAGACTTCATGTGCCTTTACTAGTTTGAAATGGAAGGGTGGTTTGGTTGAAGAGGCAGTAGTAGAAGTAGAAATTGGAGGGTCAGCATCAGTAAAGAAATCAGATGAGAGGACACCACTAAGGTCCGTGAAGGTATCATTTAGGGTGTTTGCAATGATCTCTGGGTCTAATGTAGTGGTTCCATCCACATTCATTATTGTAGGAGAGGATTTGGACTGCTGACCCATGATATTCTTTATGTTGTCCCAGAAGGATTTCCCTTCGCCCCAGGAGTTGGAGAGGGCATTCTTGAAGTAGGAGCTCTTCATGAAGTGAATCTGTTTAGTACAGTGGTTGCGAGCCTGTTTATACTTTTGAATGTCCGACAGAGTGCCAGTAGCTCTTGCAGTGGCCCAGAGGTGATCCCTACTTTTGAGTTGTGCCAATAGCTTTGCCGTGAGCCAGAGATTTGTGAGTGCTTTGATTTTGCGTTTTTTTACTGGTGCATAGGTGTCACAGGCAGTGTTGAAAGTAGTAATAAAGTAATCAAGGACTAGGTCAACATCTTGAGTTTTGTAAATCAAGGACCAGTCTATCTGCCTAAGACAGGTCTTGAGATGAGTAAGCTTGCCATAAGGTAGGACTCTGCTATAGATGGTTTTTGGAGGCAGCTTACGAAACTTATTTGTCCAGGTACATATTATTGGATGATCACTGAGCGAGTCAGGGAGAACACCACATTGATTATATGGGTAGGGTGGCTGGTAAGGATCCAGTCAATGAGGGTGCTGGTCCCTGATTTGTAGTTTTTCCTGGTAGGGAGTTTACCACTTGTGTTAAATTTGCTGCAAGAATGGCATCTTTGTTTGACCCTGCATCAGGGAGCAAGCCAATTTATATTAAAGTCCCCAAGGAGAAGGAGTTCGATGTCAGAAGGTTGTGTACTTAGAACTCGAGGACAGCCTGTAGGCCGGAATCAGGATCTTTTGGTGGGATATAGACAGCAGCAATCATGAGGACTTTGTTTTGGGCACCAAGTAGTATCTTGATAGGGAGGAGTTGCACTGAGGTTTCTGTGGTGGGATAAAAACCAGGGAGACAGATGAGGTAGTCCTTTATGTAGATTGCACATCCACCACCCCTTTTTGAGGTCCTATCCAGCCTGAATATCTTGTAGCCTTGTATAGAGATGGCATGATCCGGAGTATTAGGTGTCAGCCAAGTTTCGATGATGGCAAGGATATCCGGGTTTTGTTGGCTGGCAAAGATTTGAAGGGAGGCCAGTTTTGGGAGGAGACTGCAGATGTTTAAGGTAGCAATTTTGAGCCCCCCCTCCATTTTGGCAGGCTTTGTTGTACTGTAGGAGACAGGGCCAAGGATTTGAGTGGACACTTCCTGATATCAAGAGGAGGAAGAGTAGGAGTTTAAGAGACAGTTGCTGTACTTTGTAGTCAATTGAATTACACTTCTGAGGCTTATGCGGCTTGGACCAGTGCAGGCGTCTAGGGACCCAGAGCAAGGAGATTGTTAGTAATAGAGGATGATATGCCCATTTATCCTTGTTGTAGCTAATCAATGTTCTTTGTACACTTTCTACATTTTTTTTTCATGTCCTGGAATTTATTATGTGTACTTTGCTTTTCTTGTTCATGTAAATACACGCAATGTTGTCACATTATTTATTATTGTTGTTTCACTCCCTGCTGTACCCCCTCCCCAAGGTCGCACCTGGAAACAAGCTCTGGCTCAGTGTACCTATCCTGGTCATCAGAGTTTAAATAAATAAATGCATACATACATACATATGTAACTCCTCTCTCAAGTTCAGAGCTTACCTGGGGCTCCTGCAGTGTTCCGATAGCTCCTGCCTCCTGCAGCTGCTTTGAACTTCGCTCCCCCTTAGTTGTGGCACCTTCTGCATCGATCTTGTGTGGCTGGCGAGCTGCTTGCCTCCTTGCTCCCTCAGCCCATTCCTGGACTGCTGCCAGAACCGGGGGGAGTGCACAGGACTGTTCTTGGCACCTCAATGTGCTCAAAGATGAGTGGCCAGTAAGCCACCAGTGAATTTTGCTCCCCTACCCCTTTGAACTGCTGCACAGCAGGACAGGGAGAGAGAGAAGGACTACAAATGTTCTTGACGCCTCAAGCACCTGACAGGGAACCATGGCCGAAGTGTCACTTTTCTGATCCTCTCCTCAGCCCCATTGGACACCAGTGGGGGCTGAGGGGAACAAAATGAAACAAAAATAAAACTTTAAAGAGTCCCCGACTCAATCCTTGCCTCCAGTGGGTCAGGGAGTAAGGGAACAGCGTAGCACCCACAGGGACTACGAGTCCCACTGTGCATTGCAGCGAAACTGCCATTTCCAGAGACTGCTTCTGCTGGGAAGCTCATAAAATGGAGCTTCCAATAGGATTTCTGTCCCCAAACATGCCCTCTGGCCCTAGCGACCACCAGATGGGACCAGGAGGGTCATAGCCAAGCAAGCAGATGCTGCCATGGCTGTGTATTTTTGTTTGTAATGGACTTAGACGAACAACACTGTCTGGGAGCAGCCATCTTTGCTGAGGTCTGCTTGAAGACAGTGTGGAATCCTATTGGTAGTGCAGTACATCCATTCAAGATGTGGAGCTAGAGACTAAGGTGGACCAATAAGACATCAAGATTCAAACTAAACATTCTGGGGTTGACAGTTTGACCCTGGATCTTTTCTGTGAGAGGTTTGAAGAAGAAACAACTGATTTTGACAGCTTCTGCTGCTGTCATAGCCAAGAGACATTTCGTTTGTGCCAAATCAAACTGAGGACTTCAGAATTTATTGCCAATGGTCTGGTAAATCCCAGAGACAAGGAGATTTACCTCAACCTGCCTGAACTGGTGATATTTGGCAATCCATATATCACTGACTGTTGAAAGAAGTCATTTATTTAAGCTTGGGTGAGGTAACAAAATCCACTGCCTCACTGTCCTGACAAAAGAGACTGTGATTCCTGCCAGGGGACCTCAGCTCTGAGGTCCTGCCTACCTGTTCAACTGCTGGCCTACCTGCAAGGTGGGTGAAGACAAGTCCCTCTGTGGGACGAAGATGACAGCCTGCCTACTGCCAGGGCGGGTGAAGGCAAGTCCCTCTGTGGGATGAAGTCGACGGCCTGCCTACCTGTTGAGGTGAGTGAAGACAAGACCTTATGTGTGGTGAAGAGGATCATTGCCTGCATCCATGCCAGTTCTACCTGTTCTTCCAAATTGCCTGCAAGGGGAGACGTCCCACAACTCCTGCATCTTTTATTCACCAAAAGGTCATGAGTATTGGGTTTTACCCAAACAAATACTTTTCTAACTGTTCAGCTAGCTAGTTAACTTTTTCCATCTGGGCTTCCTGCGCAACTTTAGCTATGCCCACAGTAACATTACAGCCAGGATAAACTGTATTCTTACACCCCCTGGTGTAGTTTTTACTTTGCATCTGCAGCATCCAACCATCCCAATGGTGCTGCACCCAGTGTCTACTAATCACTGGCCTGCAGCTCCTCAGAGTGCACACAAGGTATCTGGGAGCTCCCACAGGGACTGTGAGGTTAACTGGTGTACCAGTGGTGGGAGAGGGACTGGGACAGGGAATACTGGGTTGTAATGTACTGTGGTATCTGATTATTCTGCCTGATTACAGTATTTATTATAAGCTTGTTGTTGATGTTTTACTACCCTTTGCATTCCTTGTTCCTTATTTTATTATCCAGACCCAAAATAAACCCCTTTGGTTATTTTCCTGCAAATTGCTGAAGTAATTGCATTATTGTGCAGAGTAATATTTGCATGTTTACAGTGATAAGTGGGGAAGGGAGTGTATGCTATTCTACTTGTCACCAAGGGAGGGGGCTGTGTTTCATTTCCTGTGGGGAAGCACCCTGGCAGTACACTGCTATAAGGAACCCCATAGATGGAGGCGCCATGCCACTTGCCAAGCCAATTCTAACCACGAACCCAGGCACCAACCTATATCCCGTAGGCAGCCCCATTTATGAATGGGTGTGCAGATAGAAGGGTAGGGGTGGTCACAAAATTGGAGGCTACTGCTGGGATTTTTGGTTTTTTCTGCAGCACCTCACTTTCTATTGGGAGCAGTCTGTTATCCCCCCCAAAAATTTCGAAGTTATGATGGATCGCATCTCATTGCAAGACTGGTGCAAGGGTGGGGATATTGATCCAAAAAAAGCAATTTTGGTACAAGGGATCCCTGACGCAACCCCAAGGGACCATGTTAAAAGTGTCATAGGCAGCATAAAACATTTGGGAAAAGTTATTGAATGTGGGAGGATTTACAGTTCTGCTCAGCGAGCCTTTCCAGTTTTGATGAAGTGCTGAGAGGATGTTGATCCTTCCAGAGTGCCTGATCAGCTCCCAGCTGATGGAGACCCCCCCTTGTGGGTCTTAATTACCCATGCCAGCCTGAATCCTCCTGCCGAGGACCCTAAAGAACCAGGTGACTTTGAAAAGAAGTTTCACTTGTTGTTAGCTGCTGAGGGAAAGACAGTTAAAGATATTAGAGCTATGTTCCAAGAAAGTGACCCAACAAAGACGAAACCCTCTGGCGAACTCTGGTTTGGAGCACCTGAGTGGTCCCCTTACTTGATTCTGCCTTGTGAACAGTATAGAAGACTGCCTACTTTCTCTGGCGCTACCTCCACTCCTTCTGGAGAGGATGACTACGAGAGCTGGATTAGTCAAGACACCTAGGTGGAGAAAGTATGGAAATTTTCAGATGATGAGAAATGCAAACCCATAGTAGAGAGTTTGAGAGGTATGGCACTGGAAGTCATCCGATCACTGCGAGACAGCCAACCAGCTTGCACTGCTAGTGACCATCTCGCCATACTGAGAAGTTCTTTCGGAGCATCTGAGTGTAAGGTAAACCTCATTTTGCAGCTGGGAGCCACCACCCAGAAAATGGGAGACAAACTGTCCCATTACATGACCCAAGTAGAAACAATGATTTGTAAAATAGTTGAGGCTGGAGGAGTAACCCCTGTACAAGTTGCCCAAATGAGACTCAACCAAATTTTATGAGGTGCTGTGTATTCCCACTGGACTTTGATAACTTTGAGACTAAAAGAACACCAAGCCAAGCCTCCTAATTTCATACAGCCCCTTGATGAGGTGAGGGAGGAAGAGTCGCAGGAAGCCATAGCCAATTCATTGTGAGCGCTTACTGGGAAAGCCTTCCCCTTGCAGCCTCAAGTTGACAGTAACCAAGAACAAAATTATATCTCAGACCTGAAAATGCAGTTAAAAGAACTCACTGAGTGTGTCAAAGCCATGCAGAACACACAGACACTTCACCCCCGAGACAGCTCCTTGCCACATGGGCGTGGACACCTGCTGAATCCTTCCTCTGATCTGAGGGTCAGCCCTCGATCCTCAGCTGTACCCAGAGGTGAATTGTTCAGTTTTCATTGTGGAGAAGGTTGACATCTTGCATGAGGTTGTGTTAGGCCTGAGAATCAGCAGCTAGTGGACCAGAAATGGGAAAGACAGCAACAGCCACAGGGAAATGACAATGGAACCCAGTGAGGGAGCTGCCTGGGACTCCAAGGGTTAACAGCTCCATAAGATGGACCAGCCCTACTGCATCTTTCAGAAACAAGTTACTGTTTGGACTGATGGGTCTGGATACCCATGTGACACCCTCATGGACAGTGGGTCACAGGTCACCATCATTTATCGATCTTTTTACCAGAACTACCTAAAACATTTGCCTTTGAATCCTCTAGAGGGACTTTTTTGTGTGGAGGTTGAACAATGCCAGCTACTCCTACAATGGCTACATCACTGTGCAAATTGAATTTTCAGAGACTTTTACTGGAGTTCCTCAAAGGATCGACACCTTAGCCCTCATTTGTCCTGACGCCCAGATATTGGACAAGACACCAGTGTTGATTGGAACAAATGTCAATATGCTTGGATACCTGGCTCACCTGTGCCCGCAGAAGGCAGGGGAAAGAATCTACCAGACTTTACCAATTCATGCCACTGTGAGTATTGCCCACCTGTAGAGAGAGACCAAGGTCTGCAGCCACCTAGAGGAGATAGTCAGAGGCATCAAAAAAGAATGGAAAGATCCTCTGATAGTGCCCCTTGGTGATGAGTAAATGGTGGAAGGAACTATGGATTGGAATGAATCTCTGTCAGACCAAATTGTTATTGTGGAGTCACCAGGAAGAGGCCTGGCAAATGGTCTGATGGTCCAGCAAGGAGTGCTGCCTGGAACTGACATGATGGTCAAGAGGATCAGCGTAAAACTAAAGAATGAGACTCACCAGGATCTGATGGTGCACTCTGGTACAGTGATAGCCAATCTGTACACAGCTGATGTGGTCGAGGCCACATCCTCTCCAGAGAAGACTACTCAACTGGATGAAGGGGTGTTCAATTTCCTTTCATCTCCCATTTCCACCAGCTGGAAGAACCGATTAAAGAAGGAATTGGTAGACCAATCAGATGTATTTTCCTGCCATGAATGGGATATAGGGTGTGCAAATTTATTTATTTAGCTTTTGTTTACCAGGTAAGTACACTAGACAAGTAGTATGCCTATTTTCAGGAACGACCCGGGAGAGCACAAAACATACACTATACATACATGGCAACATTGGAGAAACAGCATGATACCGTAAAAAACAGCTATAACAACGCTTGTATAAGGGCAGAGATACTGCCACACATAGTAAAAATTGTTACAGGACATAGATAGACATTAGAATCACTGAATACATATTTCATAGACCATCATGGACTCAGAGTGGTGGAGAGGAGCGTTACATACAGTATGCCTACATGATGATCACCCATTCTGTGAAAGGTCGAGAAGATTGGTGCCCGCAGATATTGAAGATGTTAGGTGACATTTGCAAGAGCTCCTGAAGGCAGGGATAATAACTGAATCTCGTAGTCCCTATGCCTTACCTATAGTCGTGGCCCAGAAAAAGAATGGTGCCATAAGAATGTACATTGACTATCACACCATAATCAGTGGACAGTGGCCGATCAGTACACCACGCCTCGAGTGCAAGACACCTTAGACAGCCTTACAGGCAGTAGGTGGTTCTCTGCTCTGGATTTGCACAGTGGATACTACCAAATACCGATGGCTGAGGAAGATAAGGAGAAGACTGTCTTTATTTGTGCACTTGGATTTTATCAGTTCGAATGAATGCCACAAGGAATATCTGGCACCCCAGCAATGTTCCAATGCCTGATGGAGAAGGTGGTGGGTGACATGAATCTCTTAGAAGTCTTAAGTTTACCTGGATGACCTGATAGTGTTTGGGAGAACACTGGAAGAACATGAAATCTCACTACTCAAGATACTGGACCAACTGAAGGAACATGGTCTAAAACTCTCCCTGGACAAGTGTCAGTTCTGCCAGACTTCTGTGAAGTATGTGGGACATATTGTTTCTGATCAAGGTATCAGCATTGATCCAGAAAAAGTGAAAGCTCTTACTACATGGCTTAGACCCACCAACTTGAAAATGCTTAAATCTTTCTTAGGATTTTACGGGTACTACCGGAGATTTGTAAAAAACTACTCCTCAGTGATGAGGCCTTTGCACAAACTAACTCAGGGATATCCTCCGACTCAGAAGAGCAAACATTTAGAAGCCACAAAGACATCCTCCAGTGAATATTTCAAGACCAATGAACCTTTTGGGGACCGATGGACTGATGAATCTGAAAGTGCATTTCAAGAAATTATTCGACTCCTAGCAGAAGCTCCTGTTCTAGCCTTTGCTGACTACACCAAGCCCTACATTCTTCGTATTGATGCCAACCTGGAAGGGTTGGGTGCCATACTCTACCAGAAACACAATAAAGGTATGAGACCCGTCACCTATGCTAGATGCAGTTTGACTTCCTCCAAAAAGAACTATCCAGTCCATAAGTTAGAGTTCCTTGCACTGAAATGGGCAGAGACTGATCAATTCCATGAGTACCTGTATGGAGCCAGATTCATTGTGCTAACTGACAATAACCCGCTAACATACAGTATGTGCTGACCACCGCCAAGATAGTTGCCACTGAGCATAGATGGATCTCTGCATTGTCTGTCTACAATTTCCGCTTGCAATATCATCCTGGGCGAAACAACATAGATGCAGATGCACTGTCCAGATGCCCCCTTAATACCCCTCCCATGGAGGGGCCCTGGATCCATGTATCAGAGGACGGAGTGAAAGCTTTTTGCCAAATGATGATGCTTGATAACTGACCCGCCATTTCCAACCCAGACTGAGCTGTGGACCCGCTGGGAGTGCATCCTGATGCCATACCGGAACTGTACTCATGATTCATTACATTGCACAACACCTCCTTGCCTCATTTATCTCCTACAGATTCAAGAAAAGCACAGCGAGCAGATCCTTGTTTAAGAGACATTATTTTGGCCAAAGAAAAGGGTCTGTCATCCTCTCAAGTCAAAGCAAACCTGCCAAATGTATCACTTCTCCTGAGAGAGTAGGACAAGTTTTCATTAAAGCATGGACTGTTGTATCGTATCTCCAAAACATAAACTCAAGTTTCCCAAAGAGCAAAAATTGGTGCTGCCCAAAAAGTATCGCCGAATGGTTTTGCAAGCATTTCATGAAGACATCAGACATTTGGGAATTGATAAGACTTTGAGCCTGGTACAAGACTACTTCTACTGGCCTTATATGGCTATGAAGGTGGAAAGACATTGCAAAAGCTGTACTAGGTGCATCATCTGTAAGACTTTACCCAAACCAGCAGCTCCTCTTATAAACATCACCAGTAGTGGGCCGATGGACTTGGTCTGTATGGACTTCTTTTCACTTGAATCTGATTGGAAGGGGATCAGAACATTCTAGTAGTAACTGGCCACAACACCCACTATGCCCAGGCTATCCCCACAAAAGACCAAAAAGCAACCACTGTGGCTAAAGTATTGTGCAAAAAATATTTTGTGCGCTATGGACTCCCCAAACGCCTGCACTCTGATCAAGGGAGAGACTTTAAGAGTCGCCTTATCAAAGAACTCACAAGCATTATGGGCATCAAGAAGTCTCATACTACTCCATACCACCCCTCAAGGTGACCCTCAGCCACAGAGATTCAATAGAACACTGCTTAATATGCTGGGAACATTGGATCCTAACAAAAGCCATACTGGAGCCAGTAAGTGCCTTTCCTAGTCTGTGCCTACAACTTAGCTAAAAGTGACTCAACGGGGTTCTCACCCTATTCCCTAATGTTCGGGAGAGAAGCCAGGCTTCCAGAAGACTTATGTTTTCGGGTGTCTGCAGATGCCACCCTACCAGAGACACACTTGGAGTATACCAGGAGGCTGCAAGCACAACTAACAGAAGCCTACTGGGTGGCCCAAGAAGCAGCTACAAAGTCCGGCCTAGCAAACAAAAACAGATATGACAAGAGTCTGAGAACAAGATCTTCAGCCAGGAAACAGAGTATTGCTTCCGAAACTTGGGGATCCCAGGCAAACACAGGATAGAGGACCAATGGAAACCTGATCCTTATGTAATTGTAAATCAGCTTCCAAATTTGCCAGCATACAGATTAAGAATGGAAAGAGGAAACATGGTGGTTAAAATGCCGCATCGAAACCACCGCTTGCCAACTGGTCAACTGTTGCCAGAAGTTGTTAATTCAGTACCTCTTGCACCTCTGCAGAGACCAGTCACTGTAAATGAGACAAGGCATAAAAGACATAGTCAAGTTCAACCGCCAGTACCTGTTGCCCCCCCAGCGACGCAGTCTGATGTGTTAAACAGTAGTTCCGAGGAAGAAGCTTACATTTGTCTGATATCACGTCACTATCGGCCTGCACCATATCCCATGGACTGTCCACTTTCCACACCTGAAGGGAGTAATGTGAGTCATTCTAGGCCATTGAATCTGGCTGCAGTACCCTTTGTTCTGACTGACACTGGGCCACAGTCATGAACTATGTTCCAAATGCAGGGAATATTGAGACCCCAGTAATAGAGCCAATCCAGGACATTGAAAGATTCAAACCCCCTGTGGCTGAGTGTGCAGAACCCCTTAATGATCCTGATCAGATAATTTCCGAGGAACCTGTAGTACCCCACTGCTCTGGTAGAGAAGTTAAGCACCAAGTAAAACTCACTTATGATGTCCCTGGTGTCCCTTCTGATCTCCCTGTCAATGTGATAGATAAAAGGGTAAATTTGCAGCCTTGTCGCCTGCCTGTGCCATGGGTTTTCTGGAGGTCACCTGATTCAAGGGAGGTCAAGTAAGTGCATTCTGTTGTTGTATTTACCCCTCTCAACTGTTGGCTTCCCCTTACAATGCCTGGGGACAAGGTGTTAAACATACATATGTACATATGTTTAGTGTGGGTTTTGTAAACAGGTGTGGCTAAAAACAGGCCCCTGTGACCCCCCCCTCTTAGAAACATAGAATTTGTTAGCAGATAAGGACCACTTGGCCCATCCAGTCTGCACATTTTGTCCCTGCCTATACTGTCACCGTATATCTTACCCTCCCTCACGCTTTCCTGTATCAGCTAAAATTTGTATTTCTTTTCTTTCCAATGGGCCCTATTCTAGACTGGTTCAGCCAGCCCCACCATCAAGCTTCTCTGGGACTTACCAGTTGGCCATCTGTCCTCTACAAGAAGACCAGGGAGCTCAGTTGCTGCCGTGGGGCCTGTTGGGGGATTGGGCCATCATCTTGCCAGTTGTTTTGTTTTCCTCTGTTTTCTCCCCGTGGCCTGTAGCATGTATAATGAGGTGTCATGCAAGCTCCACCTCTGTGGAAATGCCCCCCCCCCAGTGTCAAGTGGGTGGGACACCTTCTCTAGTGTCCTGCTGTGCTGTCATCTAGAACCTTCAGGTGGCAGCCCCCTAGTGGGATGCAAGGACCCACTCCCTGAGGGAGGAGAGATGTCATTGGAATTTTCCATCTTCTTTCCCCTGGCCAGCCCCCAAGTAACCCACATCTGTTTCCAAATCTGGGTCACCAGGGTGGCAGGAGGGGAGATGTCCACTGCCTCAGCCCTCCATGCCACTGGACTGGCTCCAACTCCTGCTGATACAATAAAATCTCATTTATAATTTAAAACATGATGCCAGGAGAGGCAGAGGTAGGGTTGCTTGCCATTATAGCTGAGAAGGTGGAAAAGGGCCTCTTTTTTTATGTTGATATATTTGCCCAATGTTTTTGCTGGAATAAAACAGTTTGATTTGCTCAATTGTAAAAAGAACAATAGGAAGGCAAATTATATTTTAACCACAGTATGTCCTATTTATAGATTCAAGTATTCTGTGGTATAGCTCACAGAAACATTTACAACATGAACCCTGCATGATTAGTGACAATTAAAGTGGATGTATCAATATTGCCTGTTTTATTACTAAATATCAGTTCAAACTATCGATCATAGGCTTTTTATAAGTGTTTCAGCATGGGGGCTGTGAGCACATGGTATGGCATTCTAGTGCAGTAGATGTGGATCACTTGTAAGTGCTGTTGTCAGTTTAGATCTTCTGACCACCAATAACCAGTAAAATGGTCAGAAGAGTGGTAACTGTGATTTAATGCAAAGAAGTGCAAGATCATGCACATAGGGAAGAGAAACCCTGAAGCCACCTATAGGCTGGGAGGGGGGGGTTGCTGGCAGTCACAAAGGAAGAAAGAGACTTGGGCATCATCATCACCGATGACCTGAAATCATACCTCTCAACCTTTCTTCACTGAAATGTGTGACAAGATGTGTGACAAATGACCAAAATGTGTGACGTATCTTCAAACTTGGCACTGCAAGCTCAGAACACTATGGCTATCAGTGCACTAATGTTTTTAAAGTTTGCTGATAACTGATCATAATAGAGCATAATTAATTTCTAATTTAAAGTCTCAGTGGGAAATGTGGAATATCACCTTCCCCATGTGGGATAAAGAATTTTTGAGGGGAAAATGAGTGACGTAACTCATAATGTGTGACAGTTGAGAGGTATGCCTGAAATCATCCAAGCAGACCTCTAAAGCAGTAGGTAAAGCTAGGGGGATGTTAGGGTATATTAGTAGGGGTATCACAAGTCGGAAGAGGGAGGTAATAATCCCACTTTACAAGACACTGCTTAGGCCCCATCTGTAGTACTGTGTGCAGTACTGGAGGCCACACCTTCACAAGGACATTAACCAAATTGAGGCAGTCCAGAGAAGGGCAACCAAAATGGTTCAGGGACTGCATCAGAAGACATATGAGGACAGATTAACGGAGCTCAATATGTGTACCCTTGAGCAAAGGAAGGAGAGAGGTGATATGATCGAGACATTCAAACACCTCAAGGGCATTAACAAGGTGAAAGAGTCTAACATGTTTAAATATAAGAAAAATAGCAGGACAAGAGGACACAGCATGAGATTAGAGGGAGGCTGATTAAGGGGGAATGTGAGGAATTTCTTTTTCA
This sequence comes from Neoceratodus forsteri, assembly GCA_016271365.2. Lineage (NCBI taxonomy): Eukaryota > Metazoa > Chordata > Ceratodontiformes > Ceratodontidae > Neoceratodus > Neoceratodus forsteri. The sequence goes on from JADMNL010000025.1 coordinate 257,123,909, forward strand.
CAGAAAGGGTGGTGGATGCATGGAACGGCCTACCTCAGGAAGTGGTGGCTATGAATACAGTGCAGGGCTTCAAAGAGGCATGGGATAGGCATAAGGGAGCAATACAGATGAGTATGAATAGATAGGCCACTGACGGAGCAAAGGCCGATGGCACATTTATAAGGTAGAAAAAAGAAATGGGCAGACTTGATGGGCCTTGTGGTCCTTATCTGCTGTCAACTTTTATGTTTCTATGTTTCTATGTAACTGTCCCTCAGAAGAACATAAGGATTGTGGTGTGATGACACAGGGGCATCCATTTAAGGCATCAGTGTCAAAATCAATATCTTAAAATTGGTACTCCACCATGTAGGTCACTGTTGCAGTTCACAGTGTGCAGGTTTCTATGTAATATTATGTTACTACATTCTGTACCATGTATACAATTCAGCTAAGTATACAGTTCAGTTGTAGTGCATGAATAATATACATGTCATTACGAAGGACTATATACCACAATGATATTTATCTATGGCATAATTTTCATAGACAACGGGCTCCATTTTATCCACCATACATGTTACATTTGTTTTTCCTTTTAATTTTTACATTTTATTTTAGAATTTTTGGCCAGAAAAGGCACTCTGTGGTGAAGTTCATTTCCAGGTGCAATGCAGGAGCACAGGGAGGTAAAAGGACTTGCTCAGGCTCCAACAGTTTGTACTGTAAGTGGCAGTTGTGGGATTCAAACCGATATCTCCTAGGTCTCCAGATTCACTGCTCAGTTCTCTAACCTCATAGAAAAGTAGACTCTGTTGGCAGAAAATGACTGGTAGGCCCATCTAGTCTGCCCCTTTTTTTTCCTCCTGTCTGTTCTGACACCTTTGACCCTATTTGGTCACTGGCATCCCTCCCTCCCCTGTTCCTCTTTCCAATTTGCCCCATGCCTATCCCATGCATGCTTCAAGCTCCCTACACTTTTTTTGGCCCCACTACTTCCTCTAGCAGGCTTGTCCAGTCATCCACCACCCTTTCCATGAAAAAGTATTTCCTCGCATCTCTCATAAGCTCCCTCCTTAGCTTCATTGCATGCCCCTCACCTTGTTCACCCCTATGAGGTACTTGTAGATTTCAGTTATGTCTAGTCCTGCTCTTTTCCAGGGAGTACATGTTGAGTTCCTACAGCCTTTCCTCATACTGCTTTTAGTACATCCGTAGCATCATTTTGGTTACCCTCCTCTGTACCACCTCCACCTTGTCAATGTCCTTGCAGAGGTGCAGCCTCCAGAACTGGACCTAGTACTCCAGGTGGGGCCTCACCAGTGAGCAATACAACAGCAGCACCACCTCCCTCTTCCTACTAGAAATTCCCCTCCCGATGCACCCAGCATCCTACTAGCCTTTTTCACTGCCTCGTCACACCGATCAGCTACCTTGAGGTCATCAGATATGATGATCCTGTGGTCTTTTTCTTGCTTTTTGCCTCTACACTAAAAAAACTCTAGACTATACTGCCTCCCACTTGTGCACATAACTGCACTTTTAATTGGTATATGAGAAAGCAGAATGGGGTCAGGGAATAAAAATATGTACTAAATAATTACAAGTGTTCCAGAATCTGGCACATATCTTAGTTCTTATACATTACACCCTGTATCATAAATGAAATATATACTAACATACTAATTGCCAGCAGATTAGGCCCTATGGTCTATTGAGTCTGCTCGGCCTCAGATATCTTGTTGGGAGCTGGGGCCCTCCCCCCACCTTGTGTTGCAGAAACCCCTATCATCCCTCTCCACCTCTCTGGGCCAGGCCTTCATCTGATAAATCCCCTTTCTGTATCTGTCCCACCCTCTTTGAAGCCCTCCACTGTGGAAATCTGAACCAGCTCTCCAGGCAGTGCATCCCAAGGATCCACCACCCTCTCAGTGAAAAACCTCCTCCTCTTATCCCCCCTCATCCTTCCATCTTCCAGCTTCAAACCATGTCCTCTGGTGATACCTTCCTCCTTTAGTCTAAAGATTCCCTCCATGTTTACCCGATTTATTCCTGTGAGGTACTTGAAGACCTCAGTCATGTCCCCTGTCTCTCCTCTCATCCAATGAAAACAGGCCGAGCTCCTCAAGTCTGTCCTCATACGTCAAATCCCCAAGTCCTCATATCATCTTGGTAGCCCTCCTCTGTACCCTCTCCAGAAGCTGTATGTCCCTCTTCAAGTGTGGTCTCCAGTACTGTACACAGTACTCAAGGTGTGGTCTAACCTGTCCATTGTATAGCTGCAGTGTCACTTCCCTGCTCCTAGAGGTGATCTCCCTTATGATGCATCCAAACATCCTGTTTGCTTTGCTAGCTGCTCTCCTGCACTGCTCAGAGTTATTCACACATGCATTCACCATGACCCCTAGATCTTTTTCACCTGTTGAGGCCTCCAGCGCCTCTCCTCCCAAGGTGTACCCATGTTTAGGGTTCCCCCACCCAAGATGTAACACCTTGTTTATTAATTATTTATTTGCTTTTGTTAACCAGGTAAGCACACTAGACAGCCAACTGCCTATTTTTAGGTGCAACCTGGGAGGATTACACTTGTACATACAAGAACATCAGGCAGAACAGGGTGCATACAGAGCATCAGAATATAGATTACATCAAGAAATATCATGAAACATCAGGCAAACCAGGTTCATACAAAATCATCAGAAACAGTGATTAGAACAATAGTAAGAAAAGCAACTTCGTACAGGCATAAGGGGTTTAGCCAAGGTGCATTACAACAAACATTAAGCTGACAAGGTACATACTAGTGCATCAGGCTAGGAAATTTCACAAAGAGGTACTGTTATGGACAAACAAATGCCTGCAGGTAAAGTCAACAATACCCACAGGAGTACACAGGCATAGAGAGGCCAGTTACTTAGGACAGGCAGCAGAATTTGTGGGAGTGGAGGGGGTCTACAGGGTGTAGGCACTCTTTCCAGGTACTGGTAGGGCAGGGAAGAGCACCGCATTCAGAAAGGTGGGACAGATGGCAAAGTGCTTGCCAGGTAGATGAAGTGCTAGCAGAGGCCGGGGTCAACACGCCCAGGCATTTGGGACCTGTTTGGTGGCTCAGGCACAGAGGCAGGCATAGGACAATTTTAGGAACCCCCATAGGAAGGCTTTGAAACAGGGGTGGGAGATAGTGGAGTGAGTGGTAGCAGGAAGGGAGTTCCACAGCTTGGGTGCGTGGGCGGCTAAGGCTCGGTCCCCCATTTGGGTATGGGTTTTTGGAACCAGGAGGACCTGAGAGTCGCCGGATCTTAACTGGTAGGTGGGGTTTGCAGGTTTGAGGAAAGAGGTGAATGTAGGAGGAATGGCATTTCTGACAATGTTGTCGATGAAGTTCCCAAGGACAAAGGTGCGGCGGTGCTCCAGGGTAAGCCATTCCAGCCGGGAGTATAGTTCACATCAGTGTGTGAGGTGAGGAGCAGCAAGGGCAAAATGGCATACATTGTTGTACACTGTATCCCATTTGGAGAGACTGGATTTAGGAACCTGAGCAAAAGATACCAAACAATAGCAGAGCGTTTGTAGGAGGATCCCCCTAGCAGTGGCGAGATGTGTGGCTGGGGTGAGACAACCTTTGGCTCTGTAGACCAGGCCCAACTTGCAGTTTGTGGCCTCACAAGCATTACGAATGTGGAGTGTGAGGTCCAGTTGCAGGTCAAGGGTGACCCCCAGGTACTTGACTGCATCTGCAACATTCAGGAGGGAACCATCAGCTCCCAAGATATTTAGAGGAGGTTGGCAGGTTTTTATCTTGGCTGAGGAGCCAAAGGACATGGCCTGGGTCTTTTTAAGGTTAATGGTTAGCTTGTGGTCCTCAAGCCAGGTTTGGATGTGGTTAAAGTCAGAGTTTAACCGGGAGTTAATGTCCATGATGTCATCTGCGTGCAGGGTGGAGTGCCCATGGGCGGAGACTGAGTGCAGCTCATTTATGAATAGGGAAAACAGAATGGATCCAAGGACAGAGTCCTGTGGGACCCCACAGGCCACCAGGAAAGGTTCAGAGAGGGCTTTGCTAAAGTTAGTATATTGCTGTCTCCCAGAGAGGTAGTTGGTGAACCAGGCATGGCTTGGGGGGGGATCCCATGGACCAGAGAGTGGAGCACAGGAGTGAGTGATCAACCTAGTCAAAGGTTTTAGAGAGGTCCACGAAGATCGCTCCAGTCAGTTTACCTTGGTCGGTAGCTGACCTGATCTCAGAGGTGACCAACGCAAGGGCTGTAGAGGTGCTGTGCCCTTTTCTGAAGCCGTGTTGTGCTTGGGAGAGTAGCTCATGGCTCTGGAGGTAGTGAGTGAGCTGGGAGGCAACTATTTTCTCAAGTAGCTTGCTGATCGCCGACAGGATCCCAATAGGGCGGTAGTTATTAGGATCATTTGGGAAAACTTGTTTGAGTACAGGGACAACCCTAGCCACCTTCCATACATCCGGAATGGTTCCTGTGGTTAGGGAAGTTTTGAAAATGTAAGAGATAGGCCAGGCTAGGGAGGAAGTCCCAAGGCAGAGCAGTTTAGGCTCAAGGCTGTTGTGCCCAGCTCCAGTGTGAGGGGAGAGACTAGCAAGGAGCCTCTGGGTCTCCAAGGTGGAGACAGCCTTTAGGTAGAAGGAAGGATGGCTAGGGATCCCACCAGGGGGGAGGGACCAGAGTCACAGGGCCGGGGGGGTTGAGGAGAGGGGGCTGCCAGGACCGACAACAGGCAGTTAAAGACATTGGCAAAAGTGAGGGGGTTATTGCAACTAACCCCACCGATCAGCAAGTTGGAGGCCTAGGCTCTGGCTGACCCTCCGACCGAGTTTTTAATATTTTGCCAGAAGGTCCTAGGGTTACTGGCTGAGGAGAGTAGGGAAGATTGGCAGAATTCACTCTTGGCCGAGCGGATGGCTCTCTTGCAGGAGCTCCTCAGCTGTCTGTATTCGAGGAGGTCGGTACTGGAGTGGGAGGATTTGAATCTTGCCCAACACTTGTCCCTTTGTTTCATGAGGGAGAATAGGACACCATGAAGCCACTTAGTTACCATACCCCTTACCCTCCTTTTCATTAGGGGTGCATGTTTGTTTTGTAAGGGAGTGAAGACAGCGAGGAAGTTGTGGAGGGCCTCCGTGGGATCACTAGTGGTGGTGACCCGGGACCAGTCGGTTTGCCGAAGGTCAGCTAGGTAGTCTTCAATATTAGAATTGGAGTAGTCCCGCATATGGACCACCTTGCTTGGGATTTTGGGAGGTGAGAAGCCCCGTGTGCAATAGGTGGGGGGGGGGGTGATCTGAGATGGCATCAGCGAGAACTCCAGAGGAGATAATTCTATCAGGCCTGTTACTCAGTACCCAGTTGATGACAGATCCTTTTCTGCCATGTTGGGAGGGCCTTGTGGGTTCAGTGATGAGTTGGCTGAGGGCGAGGCCCGACAGCAGAGGCTCATACTGCTTGGTGTTACCCCCCAACCAGTTTCGGTTGAGGTCACCCAGGACCAGTAGCTCATTGGAGCCCACTTTACCACTAAGGCAGGAGAGCCCAAGCGTTTCTCCCTTAGGAGGGTTATAGGCACATACCACATGGACATTTTTAGTATTCCCGAGTAGGAGGAGGGCATGCAAGAACTCACAGGCAGGGGGTGTGCCTTATGGCAGACACATTTAAGTGCCCCTTGTAGTAGAGGAGCTCTCCATCCCTACGCTTATTCCCTTCTCTGTTCAGCCTAATCAGGTGGTACCCAAGGAGGGCACACATGGAGTCTGGGGTGTGCGGCTTCAGCCAGGTTTCCATGATCCCCAGGATGTCAGGGTTGTAGTGAGTCACCCAGGCAGTTAGCTCAGCTAGGTTCAGTAGTAAACTGTGCATATTCAGGTGAGACAGTTTTATGTCTTCGGCAGATAGCCAGGTAGGTGGGGACTGAAAAAAGGGCATGGAAGCCAGAGGCCCAGGGGTTACAGCTGTGTCCCCAACTAGGCCAGGGAGGACCGAGCACCCCCAGGGCGGTATCCTAAAGGCCACCGGGGGAGGAGCAGGCTGGTCAAGTACAGTCGAGTTCAAGCCTAGGCCCCCTGGCAGCCCGAGGGAGGCAGAGACTGAGGCTAAAACAAATGGCACGGGGTTATACTGGCAGAGGCCTGAGGTGGCAGTAGCACCACCCCACGTAAGAGATGGTGTGCAGCCCCGAGAGATGCTAAGCCAGGATTACCACAGCATTCAGTGGGAAGAAAGCTGCAGTATACTGGTAGCTGTAGCAGGTCAACAAGCGGAGCGGTCTTAACAGAACAATTCAGGCACCGGCTATATCAGATCTAGTACAGGGAGTCACAGAGACATGATAACTAGCCTATAACAAGCAATTAGAAAAAACTGGCCCTAATAAGACCAGTGATTACTGTGACACTTGGACAGCTGATTCTGATTAACCTATGCTTTTTGTAATATAAAAAAGTGTTATTGAATGTCTCTTATGAGAGATGCTGACAGTCTGTGGAATGACAACCCCTCTCCCAGGTTTTAGCTAATAGGTGTTACCTGGAAGGCCAACAGATAATTACAGGCTAGAAAAGACTTAAAATTTACGATCTCCTTTTTATGTGACTAATTGCAGCTTGCCAACTGCCAAGATAGATCATAAACATTTATAACGTTCAGAGGAAACACAGTTAAAGTCACATGGTGATACAAAAGCATGTTGCACCTCCGTGAGATCTGGCAGAGAGACATAACAAGTCCTTTGATGTCCTGGAAAGGGAAAGCTGCTCATAGATCAAAGAAAGTCATTAAAAAAAAAAGTTTTGCTGAGGTCACAGAAATTTTAATTTACCTTTGATAAGACATCCTGTTTTACATAGATATATTTTTTTATATTCTGACAGGGAGGAGCTAGGTGACCTCATGCAAAGAGGTTTGCAAAGCCAGTTTTTAAACAGTATTCTGTTTTCCATTTACACACAAATGTTTGGACTCTGAAAAAGAAACATCTACAGCACTGTGAGATAGGAATACCTTAGAAAAGACATTTCTAAGAATACTGTGGTAGGAGATTTAGTCTGCACTTTTAAACCTGTTTTGTTTAAGTGATTTGTATGTTTTGTGATATATGGTTCTGTATTTACATTTTACATTTTTTTTATCTACTTTGAAGTAAACCTCTACTTTACAGACTTCTTGGTGTGCCTTTGAATTTCTTTTTCTTGACAAGGGAAGCATACATGGTTAAAGCTGACACTGCACAAAGCTTACTGGTTTTACCAAACTGGGAAAAGGTAAGAATTTATTCTGAGGTCTTTAATAGAGTTTTAAGGGTTCATTTTGTACGCCTGGTTAGGTGCCTGTAGGCAGAAGATATCTGTCCCCCCCTCCGAAGAGCAGAATTATCTGAGCCTGTACATTGGGTACGCTAACAAGAGGTTCATAGTTTGAATGCCTCCAGGACTTGAGACCAAAGGTTGATTCAAACCCACGAAACAGACAGGAGGGTTACCCTGTTTCTGTTAACTGTTCACAAGACTGCGCTCGGAGGTTGGCACTTTGGGAGTAGAGGGCTGACCTGCTGAGTGGGTTTGTGACAATTAAAATCAAGCACAAGTATCAGCCCAGTGAGACAATGGGATACTTTTTATTTTGCATACATTACCGTTTAGAAGTACTAGGCCTAGAGTATCAGCTGTAAGTGCAAACTAGCAAAAAATAACAAAAGTTCAAGTCCTAGGAAGCACCTAGTAAATACAGTCCAGTGGTGGGAGTGGCAGAACAGAGCTAGAGGAAGGTACTGTCAGCAAGTCAAAATAAGAGCCCAGTTCAATCCTAGCCAAGCCAGGAGAGGAGACAAACCCACTGTTTAGACCTCCCCCACAGTGCCTGTCAGGGGAGCGAACCTAGGTGCAGGAAGATGCAGCACAGGGCCATCTATGGCAACAGGGGCATAAAAGAGGTGGGCTTAGTCTAGTGGGAGGGGCTAGGGAGCATTTAATGGGAGGAGGGAACAGGGCAGGTGGGCAGGACAAATATCCCCTTACTGGAGTGCAGCCTTCATAAGCCAGCACCCGACAAGCAAGCTTTAGGTAGCTGTTACCCTTCGGATTTTCTTTTTTTTTTTTGTCCATAAATGAGTCCCAGGAAGTCCGTATGCAGTGTCCCCATGGAAAACGGTACCCGGCCCAGGTAGCTGTAACCCTTTGGATTTTCTTTTTTCTTTTTGCCCATAAATGAGTCCCGGGAAGTCCGTATGCAGTCTCCCCCAAGGAAAGTGGCACCCAGCCAAGGCAGTGAGAAGCGGGTCCAGGAAAAATCCCCTGAGTCGCCGGGGCAGTGATGTGGCTTCTGGTTGTTGTGTGGGGGAGGCCATTGCAAAAGGGCTCCCAACCACCTCCCCAGGGTCTGAGGTCAAGAAGAAAAATGATGTCCGGCCCAGGCAGTGAGGAGCGGGTCCAAGAAAAATCCCCCGAATCACTGGGGCAGCAATGCGGCATCTGGTCGTTGCATTGGGGGGGCAGTCATTGCCAAAGGGCTCCCAACCACCTCCGCAGGGTCCGAGGTCAAGAAGAAATGAGCCGTTGGTTCCTCAGGGCAGCTTTAAGTCAGGCAGGTCTGCAGCTGCAAGCTAATCAGGCACCAATGCGGGGTTTAAAATTGGTGCCTGAAACTACCCCTCAGGAGGAGCGAGAGATCCCAGAACAAAATATCCCCTTACTGGAGTGCAGCCTCCATAAGCAAGCATCTGATGAGCAAGATTTAGGTAGCTGTAACCCTTTGGATTTTTTTTTGTCCATAAATGAGTCCCGGGAAGTCCATATGCAGTCTCCCCCACAGAAAGTGACACCCGGCCCAGGCAGCGAGGAGCGGGTCCAGGAGAAGTCCCCCCAGTCACCAGGGCAGCGATGCGGCATCTAGTCGTTGAATGGGAGGGGGGCAGCTGTTGCCAAAAGGCTCCCAACCACCTCCCCAGGGTCCGAGGTCGAGAAGAAATGAGCCGTTGGTTCCTCAGGGCAGCTTTAAGTCAGGCAGGTCTGCAGCTGCAAGCCAATCAGGCACCAATGTGGGGTTTAAAATTGATGCCTGAAACTACCCCTCAGGAGGAGCGAGAGATCCCAGAACAAAATATCCCCTTACTGGAGTGCAGCCTCCGTAAGCAAGCACCCGACGAGCAAGATTTAGGTAGCTGTAACCCTTTGGATTTTCTTTTTTTTTTTGTCCATAAATGAGTCCTGGGAAGTCCATATGCAGTCTCCCCCATGGAAAGCGGCACTCGGACCAGGCAGCAAGGAGCGGGTTCAGGAAAAATCCCCTGAGTCACCAGGGCAGTGATGCAGCATCTGGTCATTATGGGGGGCCATTGCGAAAGGGCTCCAATCACCTCCCCAGGGTCCGAGGTCAAGAAGAAATTACACTTGCACTTGGTGGTATTGAAATTTAATTTCCAGGTGTGATCCCACCTTTCCAGGGTGTCCAGGTCCCCTTTCAGGGCCAACCTCCCCTCTTCCCCCTCTACTACTGCTCTCAACTTGAAGTCATCAGCAAAGAGACTCATTTCACACCCTATACCCACCCTGATGTCAGATATGTATGCATTAAACAGGATCGGACCCAGGACCGAGCACTGCGGTACCCCACTACCAACCCCTCTAGGGTTTGAGAGCTCCCCATGACCACTAGTCTCTGTGTGCATCCAGCTAGCCAGTTTCTTATCCATCTGACCATCAATCGGCCCACACCCATCACCGTCAGAGTCTCCACAGACCATGGTGGGGGACCGAGTCAAACGCCTTGCTGAAGTCTAAGAATAGTATACCCACAGGCTTTTCCCTGTCCAGTTCCGAGGTTAACCATTCATAGAACTCCGCAAGGTTGGTTTGACATGATCTACCTGTCACAAACCCATGTTGCTGACAATCCAGACCTCCCACCTCCTCCAAGAACACCCCCAATCATTCCTTCAGTATACTCTACATTAATTTTCCCACCACCAAGGTCAAACTGATGGGTCTATAGTTGCCTGGTACTTCCCTTGACCCCCCCTTTATGGATTAGCACCACATGTGCCTCTTGCCAATCCCTAGGCACTCTCCCTGTCTCAAGCGACCTGTTAAAGAGCTCAACCAGGGGTGCGGCCAGTACATCCACCAATTCCCATAGTACTCTTGGATGAATGCCATCTGGCCCAGGAGATTTATCTTTCTTTAGGGCCTTTAGGCTTTGCCACACCTGTTCGGTGAAGATAGCATCATCTGTCCCCCACCTTACTGGCTTTTTTATCTTTATCCTGATATGACACCCCTGGGGTACCTCTCCCTCCCTTATGTTCCATTTCTGTTGCTCCCCCGATCCCACACACTACCGCTTCTATCCCCATCATGCCTTGCTTTGTAAATATCCCATCCCCCTCCCTAGTGAACACCAAGGCAAAGTACTCATTTAATACCTCCGCCTGGTCCCTCGCCTCTTCCACCCACCCACCTTCTGATCTCAATCTGCTGAGCTGGCCCTTAGTTTTTCTCCATTCCCTAATGTACCAGAAGAATCCCTTTTCCCTTCCCCGTATCCCCTGTGCCAGCCACTGCTCTTCACTGGACTTTGCCCCAGCACCAGCCGGGTGACTTTTCTAGATGCAAGATGGTACGTTCCATTTCCCCATCCCCTCTCATTTTTTTGTATCTTTTGTAGGCAGCCTTCTTTTCTCTGACTGCTACCTGAACTTCACTGGACCACCAGCACGGTTTATGTGACCTTGCTCTCTTATGCTTCACCTTAGCGCAGGTCCTGACTGCCTCATGATGTCCCTGTTTTATGACCTCCCATCTCTTTTCCACATCTATCATTGCTGTAATCCCCTTCAAGTGATCCTTGAGAACATTTTCCATGCCCATAAAGTCTGCCCCCTGAAGTCCATGGCCAGTGTCCTAGTTCTCTCCCACCCTCCCACCATGCTTATTTGAAACCAGACAGTAATGTGGTCACTCCCAGTCAGGGGATCCTCTAAAACCAGGTCCCTTTCCAGATCTCCATATGCCAGAACCACATCCAGGACATGCCCCTCCCTCGTGGGCTCCATCACGTGCTGTGTTAAGAACACATCCTGAAAGCCATCCAACAGCCTCTGCTCCTTGGCCACCTTAGAGGACATGGTTCACCAGTTTGTACCTGGCATATTAAGGTCTCCCATCAACACCACTCCCTCCCCTTTAGGTCCACACTGGGCAATAATGTTGTCCAGCAAACCACCCTCCAGAACATCACCCATCCTGGGGAGCCTATAAACTACACTCAGCTTAACCTTTCCTCCTGCTGGGGTTCGTAAGGTGACCCATAAGGTCTCCATGTTTCCCTCTGCCTCTTCTACCCTAGAAATTTCTATGCCATCTCTAATGAACATAGCCACACCACCCCCTCTGCCCTCCTTTCTATCCTTCCTAAGCATAGTGTACCCACTCAAGTTTAGGTCCCAATCATGGTTCTTGCTGGCCCACATTTCCATGACCGCTGCCACATCCACTCCCCCCGAACAGCATGGCCTGGAACTCTGGCAACATGTGTCCCAAGCTCCTGGCATTTACTAACACCACCCCCAACCCTTATCCCTGATCCCCTTTGTTGAACCCCACCCGGTTCCTTATTCTTCCAACCTCCCTCTGCTCCTCCTGAAACCTCCTCCTCCTCCAGTCGACCCCCCCTTGGGTTTGAAGGCTACTCCTCTCATCTAGAGGAGAGGGCTTCAGGCCAGCCCTCCCTTATCCTTCCCCCCTTCGCAAGTTTAAACCCCACCTTTCATGAATGTAGTCCGCCACCCTCTGTTTAAGGACCTCCTTCCCTAATGGGATAAGATGAAGCCTGTTCTTGGCATACAGTCCCTTATCCTCCCAAATTCCCTCCCAGTTCCCTAACACCCTCTACCCACTTTCTTCACCCCACTTCCTGAGCCAGTCATTAACCTCAGTGATCTTCTTTTTTGTTCTCCACTGAGGCCCTAGGTACTGGCAATTTTTCCAAAAAGGAAATGTTGCATCCATTATCCCGACAGACTCTGGCAAGTTCTTGGAACCTTGCTTGGATTTCCAAAACGCTATGTCCCTCTGTATCATTAGTCCCCAAATGCACCAGGAAATCCGGTTTCCCTCCACAATCCCTAACCAGTTTGTACACCATGAACTTTGCTCTGTGCAGCATCAGCCCAGAGATACTCACTACCTTCACCTGGTTATGGCACCCCACTCCGTCCCTCCCAATGGATACCCCTAATCATAGAGTCTCCCAATAACAGAACCTTAACTCCACCATTATCCTTAAGGTTACCTCCACTATGTGCTCTCAACCCCCCTCATTATCCGTGACCTCAATTCCATGGGAGTCTTCCTGCCTTATTATGAGGGACCCCCTTGTCACTCTCCCCTTTCTGACACCCTTATTATTTTGCCCACTTAACTCAGACCCCCCTGAATGGGTGTCCCCTTTAACCCTATCTTATCTGAGCCATTTATCCTGGCCCTGATCATTTCCCCTTCCCCCACACCGTCTTCCTCACCCCTTGTAATAGTATTTCTTCCTCCGTAGGCCCTCTGTGGGTCCCTTTTACCTAGGGCCCCATCCTTGGTACGGACCTCTCTCCTGAAGTGGGGTCCCTCCCCTGCCTCTCTGCCTTCCAGTTTCTCTCCAGCCATGCTCTCCCCCTCCTGTCTGCAATATGTTGCATCTCCCCCATCTGCTTGACATTTAAGTTTCTCCTTCTCCCCCAGCACTATTTCTATCCTTTCCATTGCCGACCTGTGAAGCCCTATGGGTATCCAACTCCTTCCCCCCATCCTCTGTATCAGTTTCCTCATTACCACCTACCCCTTCCTCCCCCTCTAGGTGGCTTAGTAGCTCAAATTTATTGTAACACTCTATGCCAGCCTCCATCAAGTGACCTGAGTTCCCCCGACTGCCCCTCTATCTCCCCTCTTGCCCTGTCCTCCTTAGGAGCTCCCTTCCCACTGACTGCTCTTCTAGGCTATACCACAACAGCCCCTCCTGACAGTTCCCCCTCCACTCTACTTATATTCGGAACGTTTACCCCATAAATTTTCCCCTTCACGTCAACACCTCTGCCTCAGGGTCCTCTGTCCCTACTATCCCCTCTCCTACTTGCTGTAACGTGACCTCCTCTAATTTTTGAGCATTGCCCCAGCCTCCCCTCCACCCCACCCGTCTGCCACCCATACCTACTTCCCTTATCCTTGGTCACTCACCCCAGCTTACTTCTTAACCAATATAGTTCACTCCTGATCTGAGATAGCTGTCTACAGAGTGGGCAGCCTCCATCTCTCCAGGCCCAATTAAGAATTATTGCCACCCCAGCCTGTGCAGCCTACAACTCTTCCAAAGATGCCTGCCATGGTGGAAAGAGGCCACCCTGTTTGTCCATCTCTATTCATAATGGGCACATCCCCCTTTTTCCAATCCCTCCCCCCAGAATACTAACCCTCCCTCCCCTCCAGGTGGCCATACTGGGGTGTACTAGATCAGTCATAGTCCCTTCCAACAAACAGCCCTGCTCTAAATAGACACTTGAACTCTAACTGATGAGACAGGGTAAACAGGCTCTATATAGATACTTAAACTCTAACTGAAGATACAGAATAAACAGTATAATCATATAGTGTATCTTAGCTCTGTTTCTCCCCCCCCAGCTGCCTGTAATATCACAACCCCACTTGCATCTCCATGATTTTCCTTACTCGCCCCAGAATGATACAGCTTTATTAAAGTAGAAATCTTGATTTGTCCACCTCCAGAGAAACCCCCCCTTACCAGCCCATAAAGGCTATTTAAAAGGGTGGTGGTGTGGGGTGGGTGAGAGGGAGAAAATATATCCAATGAGCTCCCTCTCACTGCTCGATCCCTCTCTCACTCTCCGGCGCTGCTGCAGGCCACCCGTTAAATAGGGCAGCAAGTCTGCAGCATTTTGATGCTGAAAATAACAATTTAAAAGTTCAGTCCCAGTCCCAGAGCTCCAATGAGTGCCCTCTTGCTGCTCCATCCCTCTCTTGCTCTCCGGCGCTGTTTCAGGCTGCCCATTAAATAGGGCAGCAAGCCTGCAGTGTTTTGGCACCGAAAATAACAATTTGAAAGTTCAGTCCCAGTCCCAGGACTCTGATGAGCTCCCTCTCACTGCTCGATCCCTCTCTCACTCTCCGGCACTGCTGCAGGCCGCCCATTAAATAGGGCAGCAAGCCTGCAGCATTTTGGTGCCAAAAATAACAATTTAAAAGTTCAGTCCCAGTCCCAGAGCTCCGATGAGCTCCCTCTCACTGCTTGATCCCTCTCTCACTGTCCGGTGCTGCTGCAGGCCACCCGTTAAATAGGGCAGCAAGCCTGCAGTGTTTTGGCACTGAAAATAACAATTTAAAAGTTCAGTCCCAGTCCCAGAGCTCTGATGAGCTCCCTCTCGCTGCTCGATCCCTCTCTCAATCTCCGGCGCTGCTGCAGGCCGCCCGTTAAATAGGGCTGCAAGCCTGCAGCATTTTGGTGCCGAAAATAACCATTTAAAAGTTCAGTCCCAGTCCCAGGGCTCTGATGAGCTCCCTCTCACTGCTCGATCCCTCTCTCACTCTCCAGCATTACTGCAGGCCACCCATTAAATAGGGCAGCAAGCCTGCAGCATTTTGGTGCCGAAAATAACCATTTAAAAGTTCAGTCCCAGTCCCAGAGCTCCGATGAGCTCCCTCTCACTGCTTGATCCCTCTCTCTCTCTCTCCCTCCGGCGCTGCTGCAGGCCACCCGTTAAATAGGGCAGCAAGTCTGCAGTGTTTTGGCACCAAAAATAACAATTTAAAAGTTCAGTCCCAGTCCCAGAGCTCTGATGAGCTCCCTCTTGCTGCTCGATCCCTCTCTCAATCTCCGGTGCTGCTGTAGGCCACCCGTTAAATAGGGCAGCAAGCCTGCAGCGTTTTGGCACTGAAAATAACCATTTAAAAGTTCAGTCTCAGTCCCAGAGCTCCGATGAGCTCCCTCTCGCTGCTTGATCCCTCTCTCGCTGTCATTCTATAAAATCATTTTAAAACATAAACCTACCTTTTGTTTTACATTTTTAATATAATTGGAAACTTGTGCATGTGTGAAGTCTGTTTAATACCTACATTCGCTGTTTCATGTGTTTGTTTTGAAATAGTCTTATTTTTTCCTTGCTTAAAGACCCTGTCTGCCCTTTTCCTCCACAATATTCATGTTCTTTAATGACTTAACATTACCATAACCCATGGTTGGGTCTTCCTTGTGGTTGTCAATCATAATGTCCACCCCTCCCTAAGCAAACAAGGTCAGACATGATCCCTTTTCTTCATGCGGGGCCCTGCATGAAGAAAGCAACAACAAATCTGTTAGCAATGTGTGGTGAGCCATACTTCTCTACCTTTGAAAAGTGTATCACTATGGGGCACTGGCTTGGAGCCGTACCTTCAACTGTGGACATGAGGCTATGGGCAGGGGGGTTAGGAGGTGGACATTACAATTGGCAACCCCAAGGAAGATCCCACCACTGATTCGCCAATATTCCAGAGACCCAAAACCCTAATGTTTTTCATTTTGCTCTTGCTCTTTTCCATTCCAAATCTGCTGTTCGGGACAGGCATGCCCCCCTCTGGAAACTCAGACTAAAAACATCCCACCTTCCCTGGATTGCCTCTGATATCATAGACTTAAGTCCCAGGACTGTGCTTGGGCCTGTTACAAATGAGCCCGTTCCTCCTCTGACTACATCTTCTATAGGGCTCTGAGGAACAATTGCACTAAGGCTGTCCGGTCAGTTAAATCACAATATTTCAAAGCCAACCTCCAGTGAAACCTAAATTCCTCATCTAGATTTTGGAAGGCTATACACTTCCTTTTTGAACCCTCCCTCCACAGTCAACTTCCCTCCCTGCCCCCCATTCTCATGGAAAATGGTTCACCTGTGTCTGACCATGCTTCTGTTGCAGCTCTCTTAAACAAGTTGTTCACAACCTGTGCCCTTCCATCCTCCTCCACTACTAACTCTCCCACTCCGTCTACTTCTTCCATCCCCCTTACCCCTCCAGGGTACCACTTCCCCTGTGACCATGCAGGAAACCCTATTTGCCCTTTACTCCCTCAACCCATCAAAGTCCAGTCCTGATGGTCTTGACCCCAAGTTATTTCACCTTTCAGCTCCTGCTATTGCAGCTCCCCTTACTCACCTGCTTAACCTTTCCTTCACTCTGCATTTTTCTCCAGTCTTGGAAGATGGTCAAAGTTATTCCTTTTCACAAAGGGGGTGACCCATCTTCTCCTAGGAAGTATCATCCCATCTCCCTCTTCCCCTCCTAATCTAAACTGCAAGAGAATCTGGCCCACACAAGGCTCCTCAATTTCATCTCATCTACTAAGTTCTTATCACTTTTCCAGTCTAGCTTGCAGAAGCACCATTCCACAATCTCCTCCCTGCTGCATGTTAGTGATGCCATCTTCTCCAGGATGAACCAGGGTCTCATTACCACAGCAATTTTTGTCAATCTGGCCAAAACCTTCAACTCTGTGTCTCATCCGCTTCTCCTGGCCAAGCTGAGAAATCCTGGCCTGTCCACCCTCTCCGCCCCCCCAGTTGCTTGGCTCGACTCTTACCTAATCGGCCCTCTACTATATACAGGTTGGTGGTTTCCAGTCACCTCTCCCTCCTATCCAATCTGTGGTTCCACAGGGATCCATCCTTGGACTCCTCCTTTTTTCAATCTTCCTCAATGACCTCCCCTTCACCAGTGTCAGCTCACATATATACATGTATGCAGATGACACAGACATCTTCACCTTTGGTCCTTCCTCTGCAGCTATAGAAAACCTGCTCCAGTGGGACTTCAACAATGTCCTTCACTGGTTCCATTCTAAACAACTTAGTGTTAACACTAAAAAGACAGTCTCCATGACCTTTGGTACTGATCAGAAATTAGCCAGACTCACTGTCCCCCTGTCTTCACCACTCTGGATGGCACTCCACTTAAAGTGGTTCTGTCCTTTCAGTACCTGGAGGTGTGGCTTGACAGTAAGCTCGACTTCTCAGCCAACATTAATGCCACCCATGCCAAGCTCCGTCCCAAGTTTGGTGCTTTCTATCGTTACAAAGACTGCCTATCTCTACATGTCTGCAGGAGCTGATTACCAAAATGGTGCTTCCTGTCTTTCACTATGCAGATATAGTCTATGGCTCTGCCCCCTTCCCTTCCCTCCCCAGACTGGATACCTTCCTCAACTATTTCTGCCATTTTGCATTTAACTATCCTTCATGCACACACATCATTGTTCACTTTACTCCTCCCTTTCCATCTGCCATCTCGCTGACAGACCCACTGTGATACATTCATCTCCAAATATTAGTTCAACACCCTTCCCTCTTACACCTCCTCGCTCCTATCCCAAATCTCCCCTTCCTCCCACTCACTCTGCTCTAGGGACACTGCACTTTTGCCATTCCTCACCCATGCTCCTCTGTGGGACAATCTGCATTCTCCTATAGGCTTCCTCTTTCTGAAATAAACTACTCCCCTCCCTCCATCTCTCCCCATCCTTTAACTCCTTCAAATGCCTGCTGAAACTTCAGATGCCTCAACTTGCTGTTGCTACCCTTCTTCCAGTTTCCTTTGAAGTCTTGATTTTAACCCATACAAGTTCTTGGTCGTGATTCTAAGCACTGCTAAAGTTCACTGTGCTTTGTTTAATTGTGGTACATGCAAATCCTCTTTACTTATTCTATCATTGTAACACATTGCTCGTCTGTGTGTTCAGATGTTGTTTTGACGTTGCCTACTGCTGTTTTGCTCCATCTCCCCCTTTCCGGGGTCACACCTGGAAACAAGCCTCGACTCAGTGTGCCTTTCCAGGTTACCAAATTTTAAATAAATACATACATACTTAAATATATACATACATACATACATACAGTTCCCTATGTTGTGCACCTTGGGTTCTTCAACCCTGCGGCATTAACATCATTTTTTGTAATTAATTTCCCTTCTTTTTCTGATAGTGGAATCTTATCCTCATTTGTGCATGTCCCTTAGTCCTGATCTAGTGTATGGGCCCATCAGGCCTCAACACGTTTGTCAACACCTTGTGAGGGACGGGTCCCTAGCCCACCACAAGGTGTCATGTTTGCACCAGAACACTGCTCCGTCCCTCCCCAGACTGGGGTCAGTACTGCATGCTACAGCATCTCCCCCTCTGCCTTGGCCCATTAAGCCAGCTCACTGAGCTTATGCCTGAGCTCAGTTCATTAGCACAGGAAGGCAGTGTGGTCCCCACTGGGCCAATGGACATCCCTGCAAACAACGTTACTTCATAATTTTTTGTTTGTGACATTTTGACCCCAAAATTTCAACAGAGTCTTTTTATTACCCTCCTTCTGAACTTGAAAGGTGTCCTTTAATAGCGTACTCGACAAAAATTAAATTTTGTGCCAGAAGGGTGAAATCGCATATGAATCAGGATTTGAAAAACAACAGTTGTCACGTTCATAAGGTTTGAATCCCTGCCAAAATGTCATTGTGTGCCACAGGTGCGAAAACACATTTAGGCCAGAATTTGAAAAACAACAGTTGTAACATTCATGAGGTGGTGTGAAAAGATGGCTACAGTATGTTGAATATTTGGGGTCAAAATAATGAAAATTACCAAAGTAATGAGCGAGCTTAGAGAAATTTCAACATATGCTCATAACTTGGTCATTTTTTCACATTTTTGCCCACATTTTCAACATGCACAAGTGCTAGCCATGCCTTCCTTGCATTCAAAAAGTGATTTATTCTTTTGTTATGATAACTCAAAGATCCCCTGATATTGCCCAATGATACTGATCAAAGCGTTATTAGATCCTAAAAGAAAGTACTGTGAAATATAGCAGAAGGAAATTAATCAGTCATAAGAGCAAGAGCTAAAGTGAGTAATTTAATTTGCCTAGGATCCTAATCCATATTGTGTACTGCTGTAATAATTTAGTAATGGACATAACCATAGTGGTTTTAGTAAATACTTAACTGTGATGAAAGAAATTGCTACTGAGACGAGTTCAGTAAGGTTCTTAAGTATTAAAATAAAATTGATACAAAGTAAATACTAATTTGATGGCCTGCACAGTCAGTATAGTGTTATGCTTGTGCAACTGTGACAGTTTGGTTTTGGTGATTCGCAATCTCTATTCCAGCTGAATTACCACCATGTAGGGTACGAAAGGCAAGGAACCCTCGGAGAGAGTTCCACCACTAGAGGTGCCACGGGACGATTCCCATGGCTAAAGGTACCTTAGGAGTCCCCCCAAGGAGAGGGTGCTGCTGCTGGAGGAGGAAGGAGGGGAGAATGGTGGGGCAAAGCAAAAATGCTTCACAATGAGGCTGAGAGGAACTGCTTATATAGCTCAGGAAGGGGGAGTGGCCAGCTGCTTGGTCATCAGACTCCAGGCATAGCCTTTCCAATTCGATGTCCTGTGCAGTCAGTATAGTGTTATGCTTGTGCAACTGTGATAATTTGGTTTTGGCCGTTCGTACTCTTTAATCCAGAGGAATTACCACCCTGTAGGGGTACGAAAGGCAAGGAACCCTTGGAGAGGGTTCCACTCCTAGAGGTGCCATGGGATGATTTCCATGGCTAAAGGTACCTTTGGAATCCCCAAAAGAAATGTAGTACAATCATACCCCAAAGAAGGAGGTGAAATGAAGCTTATGAGCAAGCAGTAACTGTGACGCAGGAGCAGTAACTGTAATGTAGTAGTAGTAGTAGAGAAGCATAGGCAGTTTGTTAATGTAATGAGATGCTCAGTTTGATAACATAATGAAATGCCCAGGCTTGCATAGCATGATACTGATGGCTTGCATTGGGAATGAGGGGATCCTCTAAGGATAGAGGGAATGGCAGAACATTCTCCATCTCTATCTAACAGTAGAACCTACCTAAAGAAACTAGGGGACAGTACTATGCTAACTAACGGTTATGACCTGAGGCAACGGAGGAGAGAAAAAAACCTATGAGGAGGAGATCTCTCAGGATCCAAGGCCTAGGTCATCTTCCCTCCAGGCTTGGGATAGCTTAGTTAGTGATGGCTCTGCAGCAGCAATTTCGAAAACCCAATTAAAGGAAGGTGGAAAATATTCCAATTTGGAGGAAGGCTCCCACTCAAACCCTCTAGGAGGAATGCTGTGGAAGGTTGCGAGAAAACTCTGCAACAATACGTGCAACCAAGGCAGAGGAGGAGAGCAATGACTGCTGAGGCACTCACCTGGCCTACCCTCCCTAAATTCAAACCAGGTGAACCAGAAGCAGTCGTGGGGAGAATGTGGTGAAGGTGCCTTGCTAAGGAAACCACTAAAGTCAATGGCTAACCATTATAGTGGAACACTAGAGCCAAAGGGGATCGTCATAACCACTCTTCACCGCTAGTCACAAATTCTACACCAGGAGCTGCTATTATATAGCAGGCAGCTAAAGCCAAGCCCGGGGTGAGGACATTCCCAGCTATGGGTCAAGTGAGAAGGATCCCGCCCCAAGTTGGACACGCTCAAGATGTGGACTAAATGCAGAGTGAGACCATTGGCTGCAGGAACCCTGCACCAGAATAGAATGGCTGGCATGCCCCAGAAATTGATTGAGAGCTGAAAAGCTGGCAAGCTGAATGAGCACAACATGCTGAGATCGTAATGAGCATTGAGTGCTGAGACCTTGCAAGGTCGAATGCAGAATTGAGTGCAGCAGAATCCCAGAGGCTGAAGCTGAGGGGATGGCAGTAGGCATGAAGCAATGGTTTGTGTAAGCAATGAGCAATGATTGCGTGAGCAAGCGTGGACCTGCACATAGGTCAGTAACAGAGTAGTAATAAATGGACCTGCATGTAGGTCTGCATAACATAGTAGCAATGAAACAGCACTGAATAGTGGGGCAAGCAATCAAGGTGACACACTCTAAGGATTTTCGGTGGTGAAGAGAGGATTTAAAACTAAATAATTAGCCACATGGGCCACAACCCCCCAAACACCTTACAGTCTCTGCCGTAGGACAAACAAGGAAGCAATGGAAGGACCGAGGACCACATGCAGATATTAAAGCTAGTTAATAGCCTCAGCAGGAGCTTTAGCTAACCTCAGAGCAGAACAGCAGTGTATAAAAGGAATAACAGGATTGAACTGCATAGCAAGGTTCAGCGCTTGAAGTAGGTATACAAGCATAGAAGCTGCATCTGTATTGAGTACACTGAGTTTCAAACTGCAATAAACATAAAATAAAGGAGGCACAATACTCTGAAAGCAGCTGTCACAGGCAGTGCAACGAACTGCAGCAATGAGGCAAGTAGAATGAGTTGAGCATGACTGAGCTGAATAGCCAGGGTTCAGTGTGAGCCAGACTCAGGCGAAAGCAATTAAGTATACAACATGGAAAGCAGCTATGGCTAAGCTGAACACACAGATAATGTTTGTAGTTGCATTGCATGTAATTTAAGTGATTTCACTGAAAGCAATTTGAGTTGTGAGTACCTGAAAGCAAGTAGTATGTGCTCTGGAATTGCAGTATGCCAGGCGCTTAGAAACAAAGCCCCCCAAAAAACAAAACCAAAGACACCCAAACACAGAAAACAGGGGACAAAGACAGAAGAAGCACATGCAGCCGAAGGCAAAATACAAACCAGAAGCAGGAAAAAAACAAAAAAAAAACAGAAATCCAGCAGACAAGCAGGAGCAGCAGGTGGGTGGGGGAGGGTAGGCCCCAACCAGCTCAGAGAACAAACCGACAGAGCCTTCGGCTGCAAAGAAAAAGTGCTTCACAATGAGGCTGAGAGGAACTGCTTATATAGCTCAGGAAGGGGGAGTGGCTAGCTGCTTGGCCATCGAACTCCAGGCATAGCCTTTCCAATTAAAACTGTACACTGAGGAGTGTACCAGACAAAGGATAGAATGTGACTTATAACATATGGGGTCCTATATTCAAAGCTTTGTGCAGCATGCAAACCGATTGCACTGGGTTTGCGCCAGAATAGCGCCGGACCCTCATATTCAAAGGGTGAAATAGCGCCGGTGCAAGCGGTTAGTGCCAGTGCAAAAAAATTATGTATGCAGGTGGTAAAGTGAGGGGCGGGGACATGCATATGGGCACTAGGCAATATTCAAAAGTTTATCACCGCACAAGACCCAGTAGTGCAACCCATAGCGCGGCGCTAGTTAGCACCTATAAAAAGCATGTCTTAATCCAGGGCAAAGCACAGAGAGGCGGTGGTGACACTACAGGAGACAAGATGGCCATTGTAAACAACACCATGCTACTCTACCTGATAGAGGCTGTTATTGATGAGGAGGAGAGGGACCAAGCTCACCATACCCAACACTGTAGGCCAAGGAGGAGATATGCTGCACACAGGATGTACTGACAAAGGGTCTCCTTCGAGACCTTCTCAGATGAACATCTTGTGTGCTGGTACAGGATGAACAGGGTCATGTTGAGGCAGCTTTGTGACCTCCTGCATGTGTAGCCGCAGTCAAACACCAGATGCAGCCATGCCATGTCAGTAGTGGAGAAGGTGACTGCTGCAATGTACTTTCTAGCCACCAGTACATTCCAGAGACTTGTGGGAGATACCATTGGAGTGTAGCAGTCAGCCACCTCATGCCTCTTGACCCAGTTCCTCGATGCTTTCCTGCTACATGCTGCTGAATTCATAGTATTCCCAAACACAGCATGGGAGCACAGAGAAACCATGCAGTATTTCTGTCAGATTGTGTACCTATCAGTTGTACTTGGTGCCATTGACTGCACCCACATTGTCATCCATGCACCACCTGGTGAGGGAGGGGATGTGTACATAAACTGGAAGGGATGCCGTTCTATTAATTGCCAGGTGGTGTGCAATGCAGTGGGGCACAACACCAATGTCAATGCACAGTACTCCGGCAGTGCCCACGATGCCTTCATCTGGCATCAGTCCAGGCTGTGCCAGGCCTTTGAGGATGGCAGTATTTTCAGTGGGCACCTTGTTGGTGAGTATCATCAGCATGCACACGGCAACCCCAACAATGGTGTAATAGTGACAGGAAGAGTAGACGGGGGGACTGAGAGGCAGGATGAGCAAACCTGAAGTGCAGCCAACAGACTATGAGAGTGACCCAGTAAACAATGGCTAACACATGTACATGTGTTCACAGGGGACAGTACCTATCCCCTGAGACCCTGGCTATTAACACCACTCTAGCAGCCGACAACAGCCTCTGAGGAGAGGTACAAAAAGACACATGCTGCCACAAGGAACATGTTAGAGAGGGTCTTTGGCATACTCATGATGTAATTCCACTGCCTGGACTGGTCTGGCAGTGCCCTACAATATAGCCCTCGCAAGGTATGTCATATATTTTTAGCGTGTTGTATGTTACACAACATGGTGCTAAACCATGGTATGCGTGCACCTGAAGCCAAGGTACAGCCTGATAGTGACTCAGAGCCAGAGGTCCAGGGGATAGTTGAGCAACTCGAAAGGAGAGATCCTCGAATGGCCCAGAAGTCCCAAGAGCACTGCAACAGTATCATCGCCACACTGGCATGGATGGATAGGTGAGTGACACAAACACAGACAACAAACATGTAAGCAATAGTGCTTTTAATACAGTTTTAAACATAGTGGAACAAACAGCAGTGCAAAGGTGAGAAGAATGAAATATGGTTGTGTGTGAATGTGTACAAGGGGTAGTGTGTGTGTGTGTGTGTGTGTGTATGTAAGGTGTGAGAGTGTGTGTGTGTGTGTGAATGAACTGTGAGCACAGTGCTGTGTGGGGCTGTGTGTTGTGTGTGGGTGCAGGGTGTACAGGTGCTTGTGAGCATCAGTATGTCTCCATGTGGTCAGGCACTGCTGACGACGCTGACCACCAAGGAGCCTACGGGACCCCTGTCTGTGCCCGCCTGATGGGGGCATATCCAGCATGGAGGAACCATTGGGGATGACTGGGGCATAGCGACAGACCTTGGGTGGCCACGGCCATGGCGTGGGCTGTCAGACAATGATACAGAGGACCGGCCACCCCTGTGCTATGACACACCGGTGAAAGACTGTGATGCAACAATACCAGTGGACACAGACATGGCTGATCATGCGCTGGAACTCCTAAGAGGCTCACTGGCAGCACACTGAACACCATGCTGCGGCACTGCGCCTCTTTTCCGAGCTGGATCCAGCCCTCACTACAACCACGTGCTCCCTCATGGCTGCAGTGAGATCACTGAAGAAATCCCTCACAATATTCAGGACCCTACTGAGGTGGTCCTCTGCCCACTGCTCCGCTCGCACCCACCCAACTGATGCAGCCTTCCAGAGGAGGGACAGCTCCTACCTCACTTCCCACAGGAAGGTGTGCAGCTCCTGTTGTGCTGCTGTCTGGGACTGATGTGCAGCCTGGAGGATTGGACGTGGGCCCTGTTCATCCTGCACCTGTTGCGGAACATCATCTGCACATCAGCATGTATCTGTGTTGGTGGTTGCTGTTGTGTCTCTGCAGTGCTGGGTGGATGTCTAGACACCTGGCCTACTGCATCCTGTGGCATGCCCCCCACAGGCCTCTGCCACATGTCCAGGGGTGCGTGCTGGTCACCTGGGTGGACCTGCATGCTGTGCTGTTGCAGGTATTAATGGATAACAGTGGCAGGCAGCTGCACAGCGTGTGTGCCACAGGGAGTAGGGGTGG
Organism: Neoceratodus forsteri; assembly: GCA_016271365.2. Taxonomy (NCBI): domain Eukaryota; kingdom Metazoa; phylum Chordata; order Ceratodontiformes; family Ceratodontidae; genus Neoceratodus; species Neoceratodus forsteri. The sequence continues at coordinate 257,148,582 of JADMNL010000025.1, forward strand.
CTGTTGTAGTCTGTGGGACAGGTGCAAATGTTGATGACGGGTGTTTCACTGGCAACATTAGTCCTGCTAGGGGCAGCCGGGGACCCAGCAGTGGTTTCACCCTGAACAATGAGTGTGGGTACAGCACCACCATGCTGTTAATCATACACAAGGTGGGGTGGCACAGGCCTCATCTCCAGTTCAACAGGATAGTCCAATAAGGGAACAAAAGTGACGGCCGAGTCCACTCCCTCGTCATAATCCTCATCATCACCATAGGCCAAAACTGCAGCAAGTCCACTGGTCACTGGCGGCATTGTGGAGGAGAACTGTGCCCTCACATGCTGAAGCCCTGATGTTGAAGGCCTGACATCCTCTGGCTCCTCCTCGGCAGGACCCTGCTGTTGTACTGGTGTGATGCTGTCACCCTGTGCTGCTCGGGGTAGGAGATGTATGAGTGGCATGTCCAATACACAGTCAACAAACCTCACTGTCCGATCGTGCAACACCATAATGTGCTGCACATGCACAACTGTATGCCCTAACCCTGTGCCTCATGCATGCATGCCGAACACTACAACCAGTGTACACACACCCACAACCAGGACATGCTGCACACAGTGTTGGTGTCCACCCTCCTGCCCCCCAATGTGGCACTTACAGTACAAACAATGTAGTGTTTGCAAGGCACAGCTGACAGAGAGACAGTGTGTGACTGCCACATGTCATATGCATGTGTGTTTGTCTCCACACAGTTGCGGTATGCAGGACACGTGCAGTTACAAATCTTGGCTGCCCAACTGTGGCACAGTGGCATGGCACAGCAGCCACACATGGCAAGCTCCAGTACACGTACCACAGCTCTACACACACCCATACAACAAGCAGCTCAGCCACATGCACCCATGTGTGAAGCAAACAGTCCACACAGAAGCCACCGCAGTGGATGTGTGCTCACATGTCCCTGTGTGTGACATGCATGGGATGATTCAGCCCTGTAAGGTACTCACATGCCTGGTGGAGTTGTAGTGGTGTCTTGCAACCACCATCCCCTATCCCCTCCATGGACACAGACCTGAGGGTGGAGGCCATGAGTGCCATTATCGGGTCATTGACATGCAGGTCTGCAGGCATTGGTCCCCCTCCTGTCCAATTCATGTCCATCGGCCTCCGTGCCTCGTCCTCCTTGGCATGTCGCTGCATGTCACATGATCTCTTCTGGACAGCATCCACTGAATGGCCATGACCACCGACTGCATTCACCTCAGCAGTTATTTCTGTCCACATCTGGTGGATTGTGGCATCTATGTTTCTGTACCTTCACATCTGTTGTTCATGTTTTTTGTACCCCTCTGCCAGGGCCCTCTTCTCATCCATGGAAAATTTGTGAGCACACAGCCATACTTGTGCATCACTCCCTCCTGCATGGGACATAAGGGAGTGTTGTGGTGAGTTACTGTCAGCAGCAGTGTGCTTGTGTACATTTGTGTGCATATGTGTGTGTGTGACACAATGTAGAACGTGACAATGCAGATGGGACAGGCTATGGCAGTGGCAGTGTACCCATGTCAGGTGTCTGTGGTGTCACACAGTGTTACTCATGTACTGTCCATGGCCACAAACACATTCCCCTGCAGCCCATGGCTGTGAATGTGTGTGTGGCACAGGTACACATGCATTGCATACCTGTGTTTTCAGTGCCATCCTCATACGATGGTGGTGCACAGAATGCATTTTGACTGTGCAGATCCAGAAACAAATGATTTGATACCTTTTATTGGACCAACATGGATGTTACACAAAAGAACAAAGTGCTGTAGCTTTTGAACCAACCTGGTCCTTCTTCAGAAGCTTTATAACTTTTTTTTTTGACTGTGCAGTGATGCATGGAGCTGTGGTACATGCACAGGTAACACAGTAACCACGTGGGTTGTGTGCATAGAATGTCATGCAAGCACACACTGCTGCATACATGAGGATTGTGTCACTAGTATGCTGCGGGCCACAAACGAGCCACACATGCTGCGTGTGTCGTAAGTCATTCCCAGTACACAGTCTGCCGCATACACACCTGCACACCTGTGCTGTGACAATGCACAGCATTCCAGCCATGCCACACACTGGTGACCATTAGGCTAACATACCACTGACAGGCACAGTAGCCATCTGCCACATGTAAGCGGGCCACAGTGTATTGTGTTCTGCACCTGATCAGCCACTGTCTGCATGCCACAAGTGCACCATGGTGTTCTGCGTACTGCAGTGCATAGGTCTATGTTGCTGTGTTGTCCCCCTCCCCCATGTATGTGTGCAAAGCCATGGTGACATGTAGTGGAACACACTGGCTACCCCACCCCCTGCCTGTACCTCTGAGGATGACTGTGCAGCCCGTATTGGTCACACCAGTATGACTGCATCTCAGTGTCCATTGCTTCTGTCCCAATGTCCCTGATGTGATGTTGACCTGCTACCAGCGCTGTGGCAGACCACACATCAGCTAGGTCCAGAACAAATAATACATTGACAGCAACTGGCCTACACTGCCATATTATGCATTCGCCCACCAATGCCCACATGATGGTGCGGTCACCAGTCAATGTGCATGTCACATGTGTGTAGAGTGCAACAACAGCATGCCATACCTCAATGGTACACCTACGTAGGCCAATGCGCAATGCCCAGAAATGCACATTCACGGACTATTAGTGGGACTCCACAGAGGGTTGATGCTACATGTAACACACAGCACCGTGATGCACATGTCAGTGCACATTCCTCCCCCACCCATAGTGCTGAGTGTGATGGTCCTGTACGTCATATATCCAGTCCCATCAGTAATACTGCCCCCCCAGCTGAGGTGTGTCATTGCATGTGTGTGGTGAGTGCACATAGCATACAGTATCAGAGCTACCACTGCTATGCAGGCCTCTGTGTGACACAAACCATTGTCCCTCAGACTCTCACACACACACACACACACACACACACACACACACACACACAAGATCTCTTGGCCACTGGTTGTGTACACTGTAATACAGTGACAGTGTGAGCACTCCTGCAGTACTGCAGCATGTGGTGATCCAGTGCAGTAAGTATACAATCCATGGATGAGCATTTCAGCATCACAGTACTCTGTAATTACGCATGTGCAGCAGGTATTGTGTACAGTATGTGGCTAAACAGTACTGAAGCATGCAACCTGAGTGTTACTCACCAGCAGCAGCATTATCATGTTCTTGGCTTATCCTTCAGGCTTGACAGAATCTCCTCCACCTGCGGTACCTGTCAGCTGCTAGGGTGGAGCACTGACAGGCCTGATATAGGCCAGCCAGGCAATTCGCAGGTTATTGTATGCAGGTCAATCTGTAATGAGATGCTAATGTGTGTGTTTACACCTTGACTGTGTAATGGGGCTAATTTGCATGCCGGTTTTGAATATTGCAGGTTTTAGCACCGGGCAAACAACTTAATGCCAGGCAAATGCATAGTGCTGCGCTGGAGTGGTCTAGCGCTGTGCTATCTCATAGTTGCACAAATACACTGGGCCAGCGCGTCAGTACCGTAGCACCGGAGGTCATGGAGGGGCCGTGCATGCGTGCACACAACACCAGATCTAGCGTGGCACTAGTTGGTCATTGTGCAGACATGTGTACGCCCAGTGTGGTGCTATGGCACCACTGGGAAAGCCAGGGTCGTGCATGCGCACTGAAGTGAGGGTGTACTAGAGTGGTGCTAGTGGTGTTTGCACAGCCACATTCATATCTTGTGCAGTGCAAACGTGGCACTTTGTGAGACTTGTGGCTTAGCTGTGTAGCAAGCACTAATAACTGTGAGGGAGTTGACTTCTGAAGCTACTCTGCCTGGTATTCACAGTATGCCAGCTGGTGCACGCCAAAGGGATGTTGTCCAGAGGGATCACAGGTGGGGGAGGCAGAGCTGGCCAATATGGTTCAGCTGGCACTGGAGAGGGGGTGCCAGCTCTTTGGTTCTATCCAGAAGGGGGACAGGCCTAGGAGTCAGGTGTGGGTCTCCATAGCAAGTCAACTCACATGCTGTAGGGCATATCTTATAATGGTGAGCAATGCCCGCACTGGTATGTTGACCTGCAGAGGTGGGAGTGGGAACAGCTGCAGAGATACTGGGACATGGTCAGGGATGACATGGTGCTAGCACCAGGTGAGTGTCTGCCAAAGACGGGTCAGCTACAGTCATGTTGCAGTGTGTATGTGCATGGCCATACGTACATGTCTGATGTGTGTATGGTGCTGGACATGCTACAGTGGTGATACGGGGGGAAGGGGGCAGGGCTATGCACGCAGCATGGCTGCCAATCTGGTGTGCATGTTAGGCTGCACTGTGTCCCTGTTAGTACACATACACACAGTTCACTGTGCAAGATGCACATGGAACAGTGGCGTGTGATTGACATAGTCATGTGCAACATACTATTGCAGTGCTCACACAACTCTCACATGTGCCTTGTGACTGTTGTATTGCGGGGGGGACAGTGACATAATTGTGTTGGGTGTGATTTGTACATTCCAGTATCCATGTTGTGCCTCACAGTGTTGTTCTACATTATACCCACAGACCACCCAGAGCACAGGAGGGACAGCCACATCAGTGGCAGGAGGAGCCAGGACAGTGGCTGGAGCAATGCCGGGGTGGACCAGGGAGGAGATGCCAGTGACAGGCAGCGTGGGGTTGCACATGATTATGCTGATTCTGGTTATGCTTGCTGTATAGCTGATGCAATGTGGTGTTTGCTGTTGTGACACTATTGTGGGGGGGAGGACTGCTATACATTGGCATGTGCCATGCATGCACAGGTCCGTGGCGGTGTACTGGGGTGCATGGGTGCTGTTGATGTCTGGCACACATCACATGTCCAGACTCTCATGTTACATTGGTGTCTGGTGTCTGCCATTCCCACAGGGGCAGTGGTATGCCTGTGTTGCTGCACATGTGCAGACAGGACCCAGGAGTGATGTTGCAGCTGGTAGTGTCTGACATCCTTTTGTCATGTGTGCCTGCATTGCACTGCGGACTGGCATGCACATGCAGCTACATGGACATTGTGCAGTGTCATTGGTGTGTGTCACAGATTGCACTTTATAGCCCTGTGGTACGGTGTCCCGCTGCTGTCTGCCTGCATGCACATTATGTTGCTGCATGCACATGCTGTGCTGCCCCCATGGCATTGCCATTGGACACCTACCTTGTGCTGTGTTGGCAGCGTTGTGCTCATACCCTGTTGGACATCTCCAGAAATGGCCAAACTGTTTACTGTGCATGCTTTGGTACCTGTCATTGCATGCTTGTCTTGTATAGTCTCACTTGGTGGACACATGCATTACCAGTGCTGTGGTTGGTGGCCTTACTGCCTTTCATCAGCATATCTGTGTGTTACCTGCTTAGGGTGCATGTGGTCATGTGGTGCTTGGATGTGCACATGTGCCTGTAGTTGACATATGTACAGCTTGTTGCAGCAGTTATTCATTGGTGTTGTGACTCTTCGGGTCATGCATGAAGGGTTGTTGGGGCACACGCCGTGTCACCGTGTGTACAGTGCATACTGTATCCATTTTCTAGATGGCCATGCATGATGGCTGTACCGGGATTCATACATGCCATTGCCATGCCATTGCCATGCATGCATGTGTTGCATCCTTGTTCTGTGTGCATGTGTGCACTGTGTACAGTACAGGGCTGGGGGTGTGAATATGGGCATGCATAGATACTCATGGCATGAGGTGGCTATGTGCTCCGCTCATGCCCTGGACATGGTTGGTGTGGTCTGTTGATTCACACAGAGTCCTCACCAGTGGTTTGCCAGCTGTACTGCACATGCTTGCATTCTTCAGGTCAGCATGCAGACCTGTTGTGGTGCTGTGCTGTGTCATTGCTGTGCACTGTCTGTGACTGGTGTCACACTGTGTGTGGGGGGGTTTGCTGTTGTGCTATGCCACAGTTTCATGGTTCCTGTACTGGTGCATGGTGACATGCTGGACACATATCATGGTATTGTGGTGGGGGGCATGGGTTTGTGCTGCATGGTGCATGGGGGTGGTACTGCTGGCATGGGTGTTCTTCTCTGTGCATTGGTCGTGTTGTGTATCATGGGGTTTGCAGTGGCCTACAGCCTTGAACATTGTGACATTGGGCAACATGTCCCAACATATCCAATACTACGGTGGTCTGCCGTGTCTCTTGTGGGGTGCGTTGTACACATGGAGGGAGGCTGTGTTGTTGTCCTGTGGCAGTCTGTCCTTTGGACATGCATTTGATTAGGTCACATACTTGCTGCTGCTGCTTTCTGGTGGCTGACAGGCATTCTGTCTGCCTTGTATTTGCATCCTTGCATTGGGTTCTCCATTGCTGCTGACAGGCATAGGTCACTGCCACATGTGCTATGTGCATTGTTGTTTACAGGACTATGGTTATTGGGACATGCCATCGTCTCCCTGGGCACACATCCTGGGGGGTATTACTGCTCAATGTTGTCATGATGTTATCCTTACATGCTCATATTTCTGCCCCTAGGTCTCTGGAGGAGGTCCCTGTGGGCCACCAAGCCTGAGGAAGGAGAGGGCTGGGATGACCTGCTGCACCGCCTGGTGAGGCAGCAGCATCCGATAATAGAACAGTTGGTCATTCTGATCTCAGAGACGAGGCATGTGGCTCAGATCATGGATGAGAGTCTGCCTGCACGACCATCTGACCCGCTGGCTGATCCTGAGCCTTCAGACACCTGACTGCATCCACTGCCTTGGGGCCTTCCATCCCCCTTCCCTTGTATATAGGAAATATATTTGATTGCGTGTTCCCTGTTCCCCCCTCCCTTGTACATAATTTCTATCTTTGATACTGTCTTCCCTGTTCCCCCACCCTCCATTGTAAATAGTGTGTTTGTGATTACAGGATTCCCTGCACCCCCATTGTACATAGTTTTGTTATGCTGTTGTAGTCCCTGTTCCCCCAACCTGTTTTGTTTGCTTTTGTATTGTTTCTTGTTTAGATCTGCATTCAAATGTTCTTGTTCATTTTTATTTGTTGTTTGCTCTTCCATATTATATGGTTTGCTTTTTTGAATTCCTGTGTCCTGTGTGTTTCTTGCCTAGGTGTTTCAACGTTGGGCAGGTTGTTGGGGTCTTTGGGTTCCTGTTGCTGCTACATGTGTGGTGACATGGCAGTGACTTTGGGTGTTACATTGCCATTGTCAGTGTTGTCCCCTATTTTCTGATGTTTTGTTCAGGTATTGGGCTCCTTAATTCAGCTTGTGCCCCTTGAGGCCATTTTGCTACACTCTGTACTGTGTTTCTATGGGTGTTTGCACTGCCTGACAGCTTGCTATTTTCAGGACTGTCTTATTTGCTATATTCAGTGCTGCCTTGTTCCCAGGCTGTTTTGCACTGCCACTCCAGCTCAGTTTGCCCTGCTTCATTAGCAAGCTATGTTCAGCAGGTTTAGCACCGGGGCTATCCCTTTGAATATGATGGGCTATTTGGTCCAGGCTAATTTAGTGTTACACGAGGTCTCTGCACCCTAATTGGTACCCTCAGAGGTACGCCGTAGACAGCTAGCACTTAAGTATATGTTATACTAACATATAGGGCTAAGGGCATCTACCGTACAAGAGCAGATATCAGGATATGAATGCATATTGTTGTAATACGCTTTGCTTGCTAATACACATATTCTGCTATGTATTTTCTGTGCATTCCTTACTTGTAAGATGCCAAGACACCTGTGTCCTTGGAGTAATTATAATATGTAAGATGGCATTGCTACCTTTTGGTGATTTGTACCACTACACTGAGTTATGTAAGACTCTGTATAAGAACTCTTTTGTTCTCAAACTGATGACTTTACAGAATTGTATAATGTTATCTTGGACCGTGGAGCCACCTCTAATTTAGCCAACAGGGCTCATCTCTGTAACTAGAAATGTTTCTATCTTACGGTAACCATAGTAATTATTATAGGTATATAATGTAATGCACAAGCCTTATACCTCGGAGACCTCAGGAGAGACCCCAAGAGACACAAAGAAACCTCGAGCTGTAGGGAACGCTTAGCACTGGCTCCCGGTTTGTATTGGTAAGAACTGCTTAGGGCAACTGTGATTTATTCTTTTGGTAGTAATAAACTTGTGTATTACTCTAATGCAACGTATTTGTGATTACTTGCATTCCCAATATCATCAAGAATCTGAAAGTGAGGTTTAGACCTCCTAACATTAGCATGCTGGGCAGTGCTAATTTTGCCCGGAGGCTCAGCTTTGAATATAGGGCCCATGAAGTGATGTTAGTTCACTATCGTAATTCATTATATTAATATTTATTATGTATGTATTCATCATAGATTCTAAAGCCCCTGAGGAAGCCCATCTGGGTGAAATGTTGGGCAAGATCAGGGGATTTTAGAGTTACCATAACAAAAGAATAAATCCCTTTTTGAATACAAGGAAGGCGTGGCTGGTATTTGTGCATCATTAGAACATTGAACTTCCCATATTAACCAGCCCCACGTTATCAAGGAGATATTAAACAAATTGAAAGATACCCACCAATGCTCTTTCTGCTCCACATTTTCTACATGGCCTATTTGGGACCCCACCTCATGAACAGTTGCAGTGGAATTATGTAAATCTAGCCCAAAAGGTGATTCCGCACAGCATCTGTGATTTTGCACAGCAACTGTGATATCACCTTTTTGGCTGGATTTACATAATTTCACTGCAGTTGTTCATGAGGTGGAGTCCCAAAAAGTCCATGTTGAAAATTTGGGCAAAAAATAACCAAGTTATTAAGAAAAGTTAAAAAAATGCATTAATGTATTATATGGCACTTACCTGTTTTCCTCAGTTCCCCATCTGACACTGAAGAGTGATGATGTGTTTCCAGTCCCTCAGTTCCTGGTCTGGCATTGAAGAGTGAAGACATGTCTCCAGTCCAGAGAAGATTATGGCACTGGACCTTGCCTGGGTAAATATAGGGTAAGGGGGAGATGTAGGTTAGTGGGTGCTGAGTGAAGGTGGGGGTAGGGGATGGAGGCAGTCAACAAGGCACCATTTACTTTACTTCAGGTAACAAAAAGACAAACCATGGGATGGTTTTCTTTTTTAAAGGTACCTTCTGTGATACTGGGGATTGGGTATCCCAGTGTCAGCATGACACTTAGGGGCACCAGGAGTGGGCACTCTGGTGTCACAGACTGTTGGGTCGGAGGAGGGATGTTGTCTATGCTGACACCGGGGATTGGGCACTCCAGTGTTGGCAAGTTGAAATTAGGGGCATTGCAGACACATTATGGAGGGGAGAGGGGTAGGGCGTTTATTCCTTATTTCAAGTAAGGTACCTCTGACACTAAGGATTGAGCACCCCAGTGCTGGCAAGATACTTGGGAGCACCAAGGGTTGGCCACCCACAGTGTTCTGGATTGCAGACAGGATCGGGGGGTTGGAGTACCCCAACACTGGGGATTGGGCACCCTGGAGTTGACAGGTTAATGTGGTGGGGGTTGGAAAATAAAACAAATGGAAGAAGACAAACCAGCACCAGGGGTGGGCACTCTGGTGTTGGTATACATAAAAAAGGCACTTAGCTGGCACTGGGACTTGGGCACCCCATTGTCCAGTTCAAATGCAGGAAGTCATTCAAACAGCTAAAGGCGACGCTTCACTAATTAACAAACAAGTCAGATGCACAGCATGTTCAGGGCTATACACTGATGCATAGCCCCATCCCTGCTGAATAAAAACAGCAGAAATGCATATGCAGACAGGGAACCGGACCTGCCACCTGATAAACAAGAGCATTTTCATAATACAACTACATGACTTTGTGTGGTTATAAAAATTCAGTTATTTTTAGAATGCTGATTTTTTTAAGTGTGCATGCTCAGAAATGGAACTGTTTTTCTTAAATATTTAAAAAACTACTAAAGTCTGGGAGATAACACCTTGGGCCAAACTCTGTCAAACCTGCAAGTATCAGGTTTCAAATCCTCCTAGTTATCATTGAGCAAAAAGTCCTAATTATGGTGATTTGGGGGGGGGGGGGTTCCTTTCTGTAAATGTGCCTTATGAAACTGTTGCTTGAAATTTTCAGGATCCAGAGATCCTGACACCCTCTCTAAGCATTCCAAATTTCAAGTAAATCAGTTGAACGAAGACAAAGTTATTTAGGTGCAAAAAATGGGGTTTGACATTAAAAGTGTTTACTTGACCCTAATATACAGGCACTAGTGCACCTGTATAATATTTACATGAATATATCTGTATATATCAGGGCTATTCATAACTTCCATTTTCATGTAAAAGCACACAATTACTGTTTTGCATTTAATATAAAGCAAATTTAAGGTACAGAAATAATGGTCAGCTGCTCAGTGCCTTTTTAAAATTTCAGTTCTTATTGCTGTCAGAGTTAGGCTATGATGGGAGGACCACTAAAGTACCAGGGACAGTCGGGCACAATGGTGAAGGAATGGGGCCCACTAGATTGCAAGACCTTTGGGTGATTGGGTAGGTCTACTGGGCCAACAGGGCAATACATTAGGAGGGTTAGGGAGATGGAGACCACAAGCTAACAGAGAACATGTGCTGTGGGAGCTGGGGTGGTAACGCATTTCACAATGCTGTGCTACGTAAAACTGAGGGGTACATGCCAAGTTATTGACTGGTGCAAAGCCCATCCTTGTCAGCCAGCATCTGGACTGGCAGTTTGCATACATCGTAGTTGTAAGAAAATGACTCCTTCTGCAAATGACACCACCATTTAGATCTCAATGATTTCCTACTTTGGATTATGGTACAGACTGCCCAATTTGCATCGTCCCAACAGTTTCTCAGAATTGATTCCCACTGTCTAACTTCAGTCTTGTTATTTAGATGAAGCAGCACGCACACGATCTTGCTCCTAACATCAGATCTCTCTCAAGGTCCCAAAACTAAAATTCTGTTCTAAAGAGCAACAGTAGTGGTCATTTTTAGAAAAAGTCCCTGAGCCCCCCACTGGTGCCTTACCCCACCTGGACTTACATAGTCTATATCCTGCTATTTTCTGATGCATAGAAGACGAAGGGGGAGGGATTGTAATTCTTGGCTCAGAGGAGCCAGCCACCATATCCCTTCCACTTCCTGATACCATTAGCTGAAATTCTGCCCCCACATTCTGATGTTTTGTGACGTAGTTGTTTGTAGAGCATGGGGGAGCACTACACTGAAATGAATGGGGGCTATTTTCAAAATTCTTTTTGCCATATTTTAGATGTCCACTTGGGTCAGTTCAAAGCCACTGTTTGTTAGTTGAGTGTTGGCTTTGAATTGACCCCAGTGGACTTATAAAATATAGCAAAAAGCATTTTTTAAAATCACTCCCATTCATTTCAATGTGACATGCCCCTACACTCTACAAACAGCTATGTTACAAAATGTCAGAGAGCAGGGGTGGAACGGGGATGGAGCTTTCAGCTAGTGGTACCAGGAAAGAGAAGGTATATGGCAACTGGCACAGGCCAAGAATTACTTTCCCTTCCCCGTCATCACAAAATTGCAGAATATGAACTATGGAAGTCCAGATGGGGTATGACACCATTGGGGGGGGCTTGATGGAATTGCCAAAAATGGTGCTCTTAAAAGAGACTTGTGGGACTACTTATGTTTACTACTGCCCAAATATAAACAGTACCTTCCCCAATACATTTTCCAAGTTGACACACTGATCAACTTACTGACAACATCAGATTTATACAAGTAGTATGAAAGCATTTATCACAGCACTTGTCATCTTCTGATGAACCCTTGCTTATAGAGTTTGATCTGACTTTATATTTTGCTTCTATGATGTCCACACTCCAGATAGGCACTTGAGAGTTGGATGTTTGAAATGATACATTCCTTGGCTGCAGAAGACGTCACCCCACCTGATATTTCTTTAATGTGCAATGTAGACTGCAAAATCATTTTCCCTTGCATGTGAGTGACTTGAAAAGGTTTTTATTCACAGCTTTAAGGAATTTTCAAAACCATAGAATTTATGTAACACAGTGACTTTTCCTCATAGTTTACAAAAATTCCATGGCTAATGTGATTTTCACACAGCAAGAAATGATATGCCACAGAATAGTGTGGATTACAGAGAAGCTGGTATAGCACAACTCTACAAAAATTACAGTATTTCACAAAACTTATCTAGAAGCAGAGGGCTGGATTCTCAAAATGTCGTGGGACTAAGTCCCACTCTGAAACTCCAGTTGTGGACCAAAATGTCTACAGCCGCAGAAACTGGTATTCTCAGTCTGCCGCAGCTTCAGGAGATGTTATGCCTGGTTCCACTGACCCTAACATTTTTCTGTGGCTGCAGGGAAAACACAGCCTCAAGCTGCCATATATTGTGGAGCCAGTTGTAAATCAGATTCACTTTTGAGAATACTGTAGATGTGGGGAAAAACTGTGGTTCCACAAGTGGCAACCCACTTGATTGAGTTTTTTCCACAGCTGCGGGATTTTCACGGGCTTTGAGAATCCAGCTCAGAATCTGCAAATTTCATAGCTCTCATTCTACCTAGAGCTGTGTAGAACATTTCCTGAACATGTGAAGTTTGTGGATTTCCCATTTTCCTGCATTCCAAAAACTGTGCAAAAACTCCTGGAAAATTTCCCTGAAAATCTGCGTATTTCGCGATTCTTGTTGTTGAAAAAAATGCCTTGTTACAGTATTGTTTACACTACTGATGGGAACATTTTTATTTCAGGTAAAACTATCATGCCATGTTGTGGAATATAACTTATGCTGTGTGATTTTTTTCTTACTCAATTAGAAGAGGTGTTTTTTGCAGATGTTATAGACCAAAGGCTACATTTTTGTAAGAGCACTGGGGGCTTGCATCAGGATTGTAACATGTTGCTGTTGTTCATGCAGATACCGTAGACCACCTTAAAGATGGTATAAGTATTGTACTCGTGTGCCATGATGCACAGTAAAACAGGAGCCCTATAATATGCATGCATCATTATTTTAATATACACCATTCAAAACTTCTGTTAAAGGGACACTGTTTACCCCCTTAGGTCTCAAAGTGTCCCTAGTTTAAAAATACATTTTATGATTGCCAACATTCTGTAAAGATTACTGATGTAGCTGGTAGTTTGATTCTGAGTCTGCTTTACTTTGAAAAAGTGAAAAACAGACTGCCCACCATACTGGTGTTATCACACAAACACAAGTTTGTTTACATTCCTTGATCAGCTCCAACTGCATCTTTCCTGGACTTGTGAACACCCACAACACAGTCTAGCCCCTCATGATGCAGTGGGAGGAGAGGAAGCTACTGTCTCATGAGTGACTACACTATTTGTGTGTGTTTGTAATGCTCAGGAAGTATGCAGTAAGAACAGATCCAGGATGTAAACAAAAACAAATGTGATTATAAATATACATTGCCATGCATTTTAGTTCTACTAAACAAGGAGACAGACAAAACAAACAGCAACATCAATGAATTTTAGAGAAGATAAGCAATCATAAGATGTGAGTTTTTAACTAGAAATAATATGATGAAAAAACAGGTTGACAGTGTCCCTTTAATGTAGCACAGTATTTAAAATTGTATTAATTTTTTTATTGATTTGTAACATATTATACCAGGTAAGCAAACAGAGTCCAGAAGGGCTTGTTTCCAGTTGGAACCTGATGGGGGGAGGCGTACAGGAAAGGAAAATTGGGAAATACAGTGCAAACAATCCCAGTCGAATGGTGCAACTCTATTTGTGGGGGATGATCTCTGAGGCACTCCACAGTCCTGACATCTGGGTTGTATACACCTGATAGGTTGTCTGATGCACATGTGACTGAAAGTAAATCCTTCCCCTTCTGATGGTCACTGGTCTTCTATGGTCAGTTCTAATTGTGCATCTGAAAAAGGTTGTCGCACTCCTCCAGAGCTCCAGACTTTAATTTCAAATAACAATTCATCAACAAGGTAGGAAAACAATGTAATCATATAACTAATCTGTGCCAGGGAAAAAGCCAGCCATAGATTGTGCTACTTAGACAATATTAAGATTAAAAATGTTTCTCTTATTCAGCCTAGAAATGTTTGTGTTTATAACCATGTCGGGCTTCTCAGACATAGCTTCAGTAGTCACAGAAACTAGATTACAATGCCAGTTACAATCACACAAAAACAACCCATCTCCATACTGCACTTGGGAACCCTTTCTAGCAGTTCCACAATGCACCTTATACTCTCTTAATTCCACTGTCTCTCTAACCAGAGCAGAATTTTACCAAGCCAAACGAGCAAAACACCTATGCTGCAGTCTGCAACAAAACTCCACAAGTGCTCTGGACACCTCTTACAGCGGTCCCAGACTCCGATGCCAGAAACAAAATTAATCCCCTCCTGCAGCATGCATCCATGAGTGCTCTGGACACCCCTACTAGCGGTCCCGGACTCTCAAATGCCATTACCTCTTCACGCTTCTCAGAACAAAATAATCTGCAAATCGCAGGTCTATACTCGCCTTGGCAGCAATCCCTTCTTGCCCTTCAGGGTCCCGTAACTGCGGGCACTCCCACTGCTGCAATCCACCTGAACCGGCAGTGAAGAACACCTGAGAGAAACGGTGCTGTCCGCCCTGCTCCTTCTAAGCAAGAGTCCCGTAACTGAGGGCACTCCCACTGCTGCAATCTGCCTGAACTGGCAGGGAAGAATGCTTGAGGGGCACGGTGCTGTCCGCCCTGCTTCTTCTAAGCAAGGGTCCCATAACTGGGGGCACTCCCATTGCTGCAATCCGCCTGAACCGGTGGAGAAGAATGCCTGAGAGCGCAGTGCTGTCCGCCCTGCTCCTTCTAAGCAAAGTACACTGAAACTAAAATTCTAATTGCCCGCCACTCCTCAAAAATCTTTCAGCCGGACTGGGACAACTCTATTGGCGGAGCATCATCGCTGTGAACTGCTGATTGGCCCTTTTCTGAACTATGTCTTTTGGGTGCTGCTTTCTAAAGTAGTAATTGCCTCAGCTTAATTTTAGCTAAATTTTGGTGCATTAGTGCCTGCAGAATTGTAGGACACTGCATAGCTCCTTCAACATTAATTCTGGATGCTCGAGTTTTTGGCTGTGTCGGATTTGTTTCGTCTGCACGAAATTCAAATTAATTGCACTCAACTTTTTACTTCTCAAGCCTCCCACTGTGTTAACTCTGAGCTAGTTTAATTGTATTCAATTTAATAGAAGCCAAGTGAGTAACTTTTGCTGGTCAATTAGATTGTTGTGTTAAACTTATATTTAACGTTACCTGTTATCATGACTGCTAAGCTGACTGCGCAGATTTTAGCCTGCAATATCCAGCCCGACTGCTACAGTTGCATTCCTTAGCTTGCCTAGAAATCTAGTGTTATGCTTGCTGATTTTGTTAGCCTGTCTTACAAACGAACTTCAAAATACTGTTGCTTAATTTTCCCTGCTCCTGCACGAACATTTTGTAAACTGTCTTTGGGGTTAATTTCTGTTATCTTGCTATCTCCCTCTCCTACAGCCCCCCTTCCCCTTGATCACTTTTTCTCTGAAGTATCCTGTTCAAACCTATTGCTTGTTCCACTCTCCCCTGCCTCGCTCTCCCTCACCCCCTTCATTTAACATAATTCATTTCTCTGTCTGCAGGGATTTAGTCTTGGTGCCAGCCCAAGTCCCCCACTGATTTCTCACTCACCTCTGCTCTCCCCCTCTCCTTGATAGCTCACGCCCCAGGCTTTGTCTAAGAAGCCAGCCCCCTGCTGTCACTTTTCTGTGTGCCCCTTTTAATCCTTTGCTTGTTCTTGCCCTCCATGCTCCCATAGCTGCGGGCACTCCCTCTGCTGCAATCTGCCTGAACCAGCGGGGAAGAACGTCTGAGGGGCATGGTGCTATCCACCCTGCTCCTTCTAAGCAAGGTAAGCTGAAACTAAAATTCGAATTGCCTGCCACTCCTCAAAAGTTTTTCAGCCTGACTGGGACAACTCTATTGGTGGAGCATCATTGCTATGATCTGCTGATTGGCCCTTTTCTGAACTATGTCTTTTGTTCGCCGCTTTCTAAAGTAGTAATTGCCTCAGCTCAATTTTGGTGCATTAGTGCCTGCAGAGTTGTAGGGCACCGCACAGCTCCTTCAACATTAATTTTGGCTGCTCGAGTTTTTGGCTGTGTCGGATTTGATTCGTCTGCACGAAATCCAAATTAATTGCACTCAACTTTTTACTTCTCAAGCCTCCCGCTGAGTTAACTCTGAGCTAGTTTGTCATCCCACCCCTCCCACCCTCCCAGGCCTCTTTTAAATACACCATAGCCATGCCCTCCTTGCTTTTCTGCCATCCTACAGGTCCATGCCAGGGACCAAGACCACACCACTTTCTCCCTCATATTTATTCAGCCTTATTCTCCTCTCACCCCCAGATTCTACCTTTCCTAGAGTCATGGCATACTTCACTATTGCCTTTTTGTTGCTAATAATTAGCACTCCCAATGTATGCTACCCTAAAAATACTCACTACTCGACTCCTGTCCTGGTGCCCTTCACCTACATTGCCTCCTATCACTGCACTACTCTCTACATGCCCTCCTCCCTTTACTCATATATCACCTTCTTCCTCCTCACTCTCCTTACTCCCTTCTCCCATGTCACTGAAAACTCTCCTCCTTTTAGCCCCAAATTGTCATGCAAACCTGTCCCTAACTAGCACTCAGCTGTCATTCTTGTTACCACCTAGCAATCAGCCACAAAGGAACAAAGCACTCAGATTACATTTGAACTCCTTAAAAAACTGTTACTCCTGCTTCTTTGCTGCTCAGGCAATGTTGAGGTAAACCCCAGCCCTCCATCGCTGCTCACCTCTCCTACCAAATTTGCAGCTGCACCCGGATTAAAAATAATGTTGATCAATATACTGAGCCTGCCCAAAAAATTAGATCAATTACAAGCATGGACCAATCATACTGAACTGATCTCATCATTGTCACTGAATCTTGGTTAAAAAACCCCACTACTGAACAACAAATTAATTTAGCCGGTTATGATCTGTTTAGAGCAGACAGGGACTCTGGGGGGGGTGGAGTAGTCATCTATGCTAAATCCAAGTTCACAATCAGCGATATCTATTGCAAATCAAAACAAAAGGAATATGAGATTGTTTCTCTGAAGCTCCACCTTCCTTCCTCAGAATACATCACTTTTATTGGTGGCTATAGGCCCCCTGCTGATGGGACCGATGTCCTTAACATCCTAAAATTCCTTGCCATCAATGCCAATACAGAAACAATAATCCTTGGGGACTTCAACCTGGATTGGCTGTCCCCTAAATCGCTTGGCTTGAAATCCCTTTGCAATGAACTTGGCCTTGCCCAGTTAATTAGCGAACCCACTAGGATCAATACTTCAAAAATCGCAAATAGCTCACTCTTAGATGTGAAATTAACCACTCATTCGCACAAAATTTTGCATGCAGCAGTTTTCCACAATGACATGAGTGACCATAGTATCGTAGTCTGTATGAGATCGCAAGTTATAGGTCACCATCAGCTCAAATTCATCACTAAACGGTCCTTTCATAAGTTCAATGCCTCAAGTTACTTGACCGACCTAAGCAAGGTCAGATGGCAAGATCTCTTTCTTGCAAAATCAGTCAATGAGGCTGTTACTGTCCTCAATGACAACCTTACTACCCTGGATAATAGACATGTACCTTTTATCAAGGTTTGGAGATGCAAAATCTCTCACCCTTGGTTTACTCCAGAACTTAAGGTCGCATTGACAAACTGTGATAAACTCTGTGCTCAGGCTAGGCGAACCAAGAGCCCTGTAGATTGGCAGGCCTTTAGAGCAGCCAGGAACACCTGTGTTAAATGTATTCGCTGCACCAAAGCAAACTTCTACGTTTCCACCTTAGAACAGGCTAAAGGGAACTCCCACAAAATTTGGAGGGCCCTAAAGTCCATTGAAAGTTGGTTGACTGCCCCCTCCATTCCATCTAAGATCCACATCAAAGGTACGGTCATGGAAAGTAATCACCAAATACCTGAAGAATTTAATTCTCACTTCGTCGATGCCGGCCTAGACTTCAACTCTTCACCGTATGCTGCTCGTGTCAAGAATCAAGACAGTTCAGACACAACGCTGCCTATCTCAGCCTGTTCATTTCAGTTGTTCCCCTTTAATTTCAAAGAAGTTGAAGACTCACTTATTAACTTAGACACCGAAAAAAGCACCGGAGCAGGTGGACTTGAACCACTTTTCTTAAAACTTGGTTACACCTACCTTACTGCCCCTATCCTCCACGTACTTAACCTCTCTGTTTATACTGCCACAGTTCCTTCTTGCTGGAAATCCACTCACATCTTTCTCCTATTTAAATCGGGTAATCCATATGACCTAAATAACTACAGGCCCATTTCAATTCTGCCCATCCTCTCAAAAGTTTTTGAAAAATTTATCTATACACAACTAAAAAACCATATCAAAACCCATTCTCTCCTAAACCCAGCACAATCCGGCTTTCGCCCTAACCACAGCACCATCACAGCTTTGGCCAAAGTTACTAATGATTGAGTCTCTGCAATGGATTCGAAGAAAATAACTGGAGCAGTATTCTTAGATCTAAGTAAAACTTTCGACACCATAGATCACAACTTATTAGTGAGTAGCCTTATTAAAATAGGTTCCACCCCTTCCACTACTCAGTGGTTCAATAGTTACCTATCCAGAAGGACTCAGAAAGTTAAAGCAGGAGGCTTGTTCTCATCCTCTCTGCCTATTACCAGGGGGGTTCTGCAAGGCACCATCCTAGGTACCACTCTTTTCTCCTTATATATCAACAATCTCGACCATGAGATAACCAAGTCAAACCTGCATTTCTTTGCAGATGATACAGTTTTATACACCTCTGGCCTTACATTGCCTGGTGTCAGGGACTTTCTCCAAGCTGACTTCGCTCAGTTAGAAACCAATCTAATCAATGCCAAGCTACTCCTAAATGCCAAGAAAACCAAAGCCATGATTTCTCCCCATACACCTCCTCCGCTACTATTCTCGACTCTCCTAAATACTTTATCATCACCTCCCTAGGAGAACCGCTGGAAATTGTCTCAAAATTCAAATATCTTGGCATCTGGCTCGATAACAAGCTCTCCTTTAATGATCACCTCGATGACCTGTCCAAGAGATTAAAAGTCATGCTAGGTTTTTTTCTTCCGCAATAGGTCTTTTTTTCCATTGGAGATCAGAATCAGGCTTGTCCAGACCACATTCCTCTATCTACTTGATTACAGTGACATAATTTACAACTCTTCAGCAATTACCAACCTCCATAAACTAGACACCCTCTACCACCATGCCCTGCGATTTATCACTAACTCCCCGTACCAAACTCACCACTGTGATCTATACGCAAGTGTTGACTGGACCTCACTTACCATTAGGTGTACGCTCCATGCTGGAATATGGACCCTAAACCTTTTATTGAATAAACTCCCAAGCTACCTAACTTCTCTTGTCCACATCTCCTGCAGTGTTTACTCACTCAGAAAGTCGGACTTTATCCTCCTTGATGTACCCAGGACTCGTGTACCTCCTTTGGTAAATGCGCCATCTCATGTTCCCTTCCAACCATTTGTAATCAGTTACAATCCTCACTGAAATTATCCAGTATTGTCCCTGTTAACCTCTTCAAAAGGATAGCTATTGATAAACTAAATCAATCAATCAATCAATCAAGTCTTTATTCATCCAGGCGAACACCATTGAGCAAGCTCATTTACAAGGTGGACCTGCATCACTCAAGGTCAAGGGACAATACAATACAATTATGTACATGCAATAAATAGGCATTATCATACATAACACTGAGCAGGAAAATATATACAGTGCCAAGGTAAATACGATCAGGGGATATCTTGGTTGTAAGAAAAATAGAAAAGGTGAGAGGAAGGGAAGCAGGTAGTAGAAGCAATAGAAGTAGGCCAGATGTATTATCAGAACTTTTATGGATGCAAGTTAGGCTTTAGAAGGTGTGTGTATGGAGCAAAACACCACCAAGGGTGGGAGGTATAGGGCAGTCGCTGTATGGCGACCACTAGGGAAGTGAGCCGAGGGCACCTTTGGGGGAAGTCGGGGGTAAGAAAGGATAAGAAAAGCAGCATGAGATGATAAATTTAGTAAGGAGGAGGAGGTCAGGGAAAAGTGGTATAGTATAGGGCAGGGGAAGGAGTAGGCAAAAGAGCATTTTAGGCACTAGGAAGCAGTTGCATAACTCCTTAATAGTTTTTGCAAACAAGGTTTTAAAAGCTGCGAGACTAACAGGGGTACTCAGTTTCACTGATTTCTGCATTTTATTCCAGAGAGAAGGCAGCACGAAGCTTATGGCCGCTCTTCCGAACCGTGTGTTGACACTAGGCACTTTCAATGAAATAAGAGATGAACTCCTCAGTGCATAATTGCCTATAAAACTTAGAGGCAGACAGTCAGCAATATATTGGGGGAGTTTGTTGGTGATAGCTCTGAAAGTCCAAAGAACCGTGTATCTATTCCACCTGTATTTGAGGGAAGACCATCCCATGGCTGCATAAAGGGAGCACAGGTGAGTGGAGAAGGGAAGGCCAGTTATGAATCTTAGTGCTCCGTGATACAATGTGTCCAGTTTACCAAGATAGGCACCAGCACACTGGCTATGTATGATGTCAGCATAGTCGATTAGGGAGAGGAACGTGGATTGGACTAGCTGCATCTTAGCTTCTTTGGTCAGGAGGCGATTTATCCTAAAAAATAGACCAATCCTCTGTCTTAGTTTTTTCAATAATTCCTCGATGTGATCCACAAAGGAGAGTTTATGGTCCAGCCAGACCCCCAGGTACTTGAATTTTGCTACAAATTCCAGTTTTTCTCCTAGTAAAGTGGTGATGGGGGGTACCGACCTGACCATAGATGGGTATGCCGTGTGTTTAGCAGGTGAAAACAATATTGCTTTTATTTTCTTGGCGTTGAGTAATAGCTTTTTGTTTAGGAGCTGATACTGCAGCAGATTGAACTCAGTTTGCAGATCTCTACAGGCAGCTTCAGGCGATGGACGGCTTAGGTATAGCACCATGTCATCTGCAAACAGGTGAATGTTGGCCTCCTTGATACTGATGTCTATATTGTTTATATAGATAGCAAACAGCAGGGGCCCCAGGATGGATCCCTGCGGTACACCTCTTTTTAGCGGTTTGAGTGAGGAGAACTCCCCTGCAGCCTTGACCTGCTGATGCCTGTCTGTGAGATAGTCATTAAACCAGCGCAGGGAGGATGCGTCCATGCCTATCGTTTTTAGCGTAGCGAGGAGTAGGCAGTGATCGACAGTGTCGAAGGCCTTGCTAACATCCAGGAACACAGCGCAGACAAAGTTTCTATTCTCCAGATCATGTTGCCAGTCTTTAGTTACTTTAGCCAGAGCCGTGATAGTACTATGCTTAGCCCTGTACCCAGACTGCACTGGGTTTAGCAGGTTTGTATTGTCTAAGAAGGTTCTCAACTGAGCGTTTACAATTTTTTCCAGGATTTTTGAGAGAATGGGTAGGAGAGATATAGGCCTGTAATAATTTAGATCACAGGTATCCCCTGATTTAAACAGAGGGATGATGTGGGCAGTTTTCCACAGCTGCAGGAGAGCGCTCTGCGATAGGGACAGGTTAAATAGGTTGGTGATTGGTACTGCTAGGACATGGTGTGCAATCTTAAGGAAGTAGGGGTCAAGGGAATCAGTGCCAGCGCTTTTCCTAGTGTCCATCTGAAGAAGAAGATTTTCAACCTCTTTCAGTGAGGCAGGCACAAAGGAAAAGACTGCGTTATTGGTGCTGGGTTCCGGAGGCTGAGCATCAATCTGGGTACGTAGCATACATGCAGGTGAGGTATCAAAAGCTAGGCCTGCAGTGGCAAAGTGGTTGTTGAAAGCTTGAAGGATTTCCATTTTATCATTAATGGTAACATTGTCTGAAGTAATTTTTGCAGGAAGCACAGTCCCAGACTCGTGGCCGGACAATTCTTTTATTGTGGACCAAAATTTGGTAGGGCATGTTGAGGCAGAATCTAATTCCAAGCGGTAAAAATTGGCTTTGGTCTCTCTGACCAACTTGGTGCAAGAATTCCTAGCTGATCTGAAGAGGCACCAGTTTTCATCTGTCTTTGATTTTCAAGCTTTTTTCCAAAGTTTGTCTCTTTCTAGTAAAGCGGCCTTGAGGTCAGCAGAAAACCATCAGCATGTTCTAGCCTTTATGCGGACTTTTACAAGGGGGGCATAGTTGTTCAGGGCAGATGACACAATTTCATGGAAGATGTTGTAGGCCGTGTTCACTGATTTAGCTAAGTAAAAACTCTGCCAACGCAGGGAAGCTCTCAGCTCGATGATGTATGCAAGCAGATCGAAGTTGCGTCTGGACCTTTTCATGGAGAACTTGGATGTAGAAGGGGATTTGGGGTTAGCTCTTACACCAGCAATGAAGGAGTGATCACTAATGTCTGAGGAAAATATTCCAGCATGAGAAAAGAGATGAGGCTTGCTCACAAGAAGGACATTCAGCAGGGTGCTATTTACGTTTTTTTTTTGTTTAGGTGGGTTGGTTCCTCAATGAGTTGTGTGAGCCCATGCGAGTCACAGAATGATTTAAATGGTAGTGAGGCCTTGGACAGCTAGTCATAGTTAAGATCCCCTACTATAATTGTTTCAATGTTCCCGTGGCCCATAATGGTCGACAGGTGGGACAAAAGCTGAGACCCCGCAGATGGGGGCCTGTAACACCCTATGACACAAATAGCCATCAAGGGGGATATTTCGACTTTAAGGGACAGGCATTCAAATCCATTTGCACTAGGAGAGGAGTCGAGGGTAGTGACTGAGAATTTGTCTTTTACAAAGATGGCTACTCCACCTCCTCTGGTTTGTCTGTTGGTCCTAAACAGCAAGTAGTCAGGGATGTTAACCTCCTTGTCGGGGGTAGCTGGCCTAAGCCAGGATTCAGAAACCACAAGTACATCTGGCTCAGTGTGGAGAACCCAAGTCTGGATTGAGGTGAACTTTTTTAGAAGGCTGCATGCATTAACATGCATAAAACTCATTCCTTGAAGCCTTGTAAGGTCAGCTGATGAAAAAAGGGCTTCTCTGGGACCAGGGTTGAGTTCCACATCACCAGCGCACAATAAGAGGAGGAGCACAACTTTTCTTATGACAGCTAGGGATAAATAGAAGGCTCTAACCCGTCCACGTGTATTTGGGATAGCAATACAGTGGTGCAACAACTTGCTTTTTACGCTAGGCTGACCTAGAGCTGCAAAGACAAGAACCCTCGCTGTGTGGCACCAGCAGGTATTGTGACTGGGAGGATGGGGAGTAATACCCTGTGTGGGTAATAAAGTGCAGCTCCCACCCCCAGATGAAAGCTCCATCCGATCCAAAGGCAGAGGCATACTGTAGGGATGCAGCAAGTACTATGCGATGATTCGTTATGTAAGTGGCATTTAGAGGATGGGCACGAGTCCCCTTGGGAGAAATTTCGGCCTACAGGATTTGCTACATAAGGCGCCATACATAATGTGGCAAGGAGAAGGAGCCAGGTAGCAACCCTCATAGTTGCTGTTATGGTGTTTCGGGAGAAGGATTACGTGTAGGTAGACTGGCCAGGCTCCGAGCTCAAGACACACCTTACTAGTATAAGAACTGGGGAAGGAAACAGGGTAGTTTGTAAGTGGGGCAAATGTTGGCAAATGGAAGGATGTGGACATAGGAAGTAGAAAGGGAGGGAGTAAAAGCAGGCTAGGTGCTGCAAGAGCTGAGCCGATAGGTAATGGTTAGATGAATTTGGCACTGCTAGGTGACAGCTAATAGAAGTCAAACAGAAGATATAGAAGATATGACTAGAAGATATAGACTTATAGACTAAAAGATACCTGTAGCTGTTTTTAAACTCCTTCTCCTTCTTAGTTTTCCCCACTTCGCCACCACCCAATCCTCCCCCCTCTTACCTGTACTGTACTCCATACTCCTCCTGTTCCTTATGCCTCTTCATAGGCTTACGCTCTTTATACCAGCACTGTTACTTTTTATCCTGAGCATTATGTACCACATGGAATTATTATTGTATATTAAGCACTGTTATGTTATTCTCTCTATGTATTGTGTACTTGTCTGTATATCTGTTTCAAGACCTCCTTGTGAATGAGCTTGCTCAATGGAGGTTTCCTGCAATAAACTTGAACTTCTTGCAGTACTTCTATGGACCAAAAATGGAGATGCCACTATGTTATTTTATGGCCCCTGCCATTAACTCGTCTCCATGCCGCTCCTCTCTCCCTGTGCCTGCTCTCCCACTTTCGCGCTACAGACTCTAAGCGCCCCTATTGGCACCATACAATCATGCGATGATGTCTGCCCCACCATGTGAACACTGTGCTGCATCGCGATCTTCATTCTCCAAAACAGAACAAAAACTACCTTCAGCTGTTTGCTCAGTCTTCCTCTGCACTCCGGTTCAGCTCCTGATTCTACCCATTTAGACTCTGCTGATCCATTCATGCTAATAACCCCAAATCTGACATTGTCATTATCTTACCATGTACAATTAACAACCTCAAGCCCCCAAAGATACAGGCACCTTATGTAGGGCACAATAATAAGCCCATACAACAAGTTCACTTAAGGGGCCCCACACCTACAAAGGCCCAACTTATTAATTACAGCATCCCGCTGCCTTTTACAGCAACATCAAAGGAAAATAAACACAACTAACACATTTCTGATTATTTTGCACTACATTATTATATTCATGCAGCAAATTTATGCAGATTTTGAGACTGTCCCTTCTCATTGCTCAACAGGTAATAATGCCCAGAACAAAGAGTTGCAGGCAGTGCAATGTCCCCATTCCACACCAGCAACTAGGAAGGCTATGTGCCTCCTGCGTAGAAGACTCCACCATGCACATTGATGTACAGGAGACTGAGGATGAGTTCACTCCCTCTACCCGTACACAAGACACAGATCACCAATCAGACACCATAAAAGCATTGCTACAAAACAACCAACTCATGCAAGCCCAACAGGAGGTGCTAGCAACAATGCTGCAGCAACTAACCAAATTATCAAAACAACAGGTGGTTAATCCACCTTCAGCAAAGAAAAGAGCCATTGTTTCTCTCTCTAATCCTCTGGGACCACCCCGCAGCTGATCCCTCCACATTGCCTGCAGACACAGGCGATGCCTCAGATGAGGAAGAGGAGGAGATCGAACAAGATCCACCAACCCTCACGGCCAAATGGTGCTTCCCAGACCAGATCCCTTCTCTAGTCTGTCACATCATGGATACTGTGAGATTTGAAACTGCAACTCCCACACCCATGTCTAAACTACTGCCCTCACTACAACCCCTTGCAAAGTACACAGACATCTTTCCAGTTTGCGAGGCTATAGAAGAGCTAGTACAAAAAGAATGGTCCTCTTCCAAACCAGTTACAATCCCAGAGAGAAAATTCTGGGACAAAATGTACCCACTACAAGCAGAAAAACTCGCCCTCTGGTGCACACCTCCCATGGTGGATCCCCAAGTAGCAGCACTAAATAAAAAGACTGTAATCCCTACTGAGTCCGCCTCCAGACTAAAGGATCCTGTAGACAGAAAACTGGAAGAAAACCTAAAAAAAAACATAGACTTGGCCAGCTTGGGGAGCAGAGTCGCTTCCACCGCCATCTATGCCACTAGAGCCCAGCTAACCTGGCTCCAGGAGCTTCAAAAAATTATCCCTGCAAAGTCCCCTGAATCCATACTCCTGGACAGTGCCATACTATCCACTAAATACCTGGCAGACATGGCAGTAGATTAATTAGAAATTAGTGCCAGATCAGCAGCCATCACCAACAAAGCCCGCAGATCATTATGGCTGAAACTATGGGATGCGGATAAAGAATCAAAAGCTACCATGCAAAAATTGCCTTTTAAGGGAACATGATATTTGGAGAAGGTCTAGAAAAATATCTCAAGGGCAAGGAAGAAGGAAAGGCACTTCTTATTTACCCGCTCGTCCAAGGAGTAGCTATCACTCCTTTTGAGACAAGAAAAGGGAGAGTTCTATATTCAAGGGCAACACATATAGACAGAACTATACCACTCCCTATCAATACAACAGGTACAGGGGCAGGGGCTCAGCACAAAGAGGCAGAGGAACCTACACTTGCCGGAACCACTCCAGGTCATGACTATACTCACTTACTCCTACATCACACGACAACAGTGGGTGCAAGACTAACACAATTCTTACATCAGTGGGAAAAATCCACAACAGACAAGTGGCTACTAGAAATAATAAGAAAAGGTTATGCAATCAAATTAACACAAACCCCAAGAGAAAGCAGAATGATTCACCCTCCTACCTCCAGGCACAAAACCACACCAAGTCAAGTCCTAACAGCTATATAAGAACTTCGTGCAAACAATGCAATAGCACCTGTTCCAAAGCAAGACGAAGGAAAACAAATATACTCCATCTTCTTCTTGGTTCCAAAAAAAGACAGGGGCCACCAGACCAGTACTAGACTTAAAATATATCAACAGATCAGTGAGATACACTTCATTCAAAATGGAGATGATCAGATCCACCCTCCGGGTACTCAGACAGGAGACTTCCTTACGTCAATAGACCTAAAGGATGCTTACCTTCATATACCCATGAGACCCAACCACTCACACTACCTACGCTTCTGCATACTGGGACATCGCTATCAATACCAAGTACTACCATTAGGACTCTCCTCAGCCCCGAGAATGTTAACAAAGGTCTCAATAGTACTAGCAGCCAAACTTCGAGAAAAGGTGGTACACATCATGCCATGCTTAAACAACTGGCTCATCAGGGCACGATCACAACAGCAATCCATCAGGGAGACTCAAATGGTGGTAGATTGCTTACAACAACACAGCTGGGTAATCAATTACAAGAAAAGCCGACTAATACCTAGTTACTCCATAGAACACCTAGGCACCCTCATAGACACAGACAAAGGCCTAGTTTACCCGTCTCACACAAGAATTCAATCAATCTTATTGACAGCACAATGCCTACAGGATTATCACCATCCTATGCTACTACTAATATTTCAAATGTTAGGACTTATGTCCTCCACAATAGACATGGTCCCTTGGGCAAGATGGCACACCAGACCCCTCATGTCCTTCCTCCTAACTCAGGGACCCACCCATGATATAAATCTATTGAAGACAGTCACACTACCACCATGGGTAAGATCAAGTCTGACATGGTTGACAAACAGACACAAACTTACACAAGACATGCCCCTAGATATACTCCCAGATATAATAATAGAGACAGATGCCAGCCTCACAGGCTGGGGAGCCGTATCGGGAAAACACACAGCACAAGGGAAATGGTCATTAACAGAAGCAAAACAAACAATAAACGTACTAGAGATGAAGGCAGTATTCAGAGCACTACTGCATTTCTCCCCTCTGATACAGCACAAACAGGTACAGATAAAATCAGACAATCAAGTCACAGTCTCATACATAAACAAGCAAGGCAGCACAAAAAGCAAAGCAATAATGACAGAAACATCAAAACTTATGACATGGGCACAAAGACACTTACAATCAATAACAGCCATACACCTGGCTAGAAAACTAAACATAACAACAGACTGGCTGAGCCGCCAAATGATCCACCCCAAGGAGTGGAAACTCCATACACAAGTGTTCCTGGAACTGCACCACAGATGGGGGCCAGTAGAGATAGACCTCATGGCATCACACAAGAACCACCAATGTACAAAATATTGGTCAAGGTTCAAGGACCACACAGCCATGGGGGTAGACACACTATCAGCCCTGTGGACATTCCAAGTTGCTTATGTCTCCCCCCCCCACTGCTTGCCCAGGTACTCAAGAAAATGCACATCTCGAGAGCACGGGTGATTCTGGTGGCACCACACTGGCCAAGATGATCATGGTTCACCACAATAGTTTCCATGGTACTAGACGACCCATGGAAACTACCACACAGACCAGACCTACTATCACAAGGGCCTATACTACATCCACACCTGCAACACCTACAACTGACAGCATGGCTCCTGAAAGGGAGAAACTGCTAAAAGCAGGATATCACCCATCAGTCATAACCACTATGCCCTCAACACGACAACAATCCACGATCACTACCTACCAATGCTAGTGAGACATATTCAACAAATGGTGCACTCACCACAAAATAGATTCCACAACATGCACCATTCCCCAGATCTACTGTTCCTTCAGGAGGGGCTACAACTGGTACTCTCACCGGCCTCATTGAAAGTTCAAGTCGTGGCTATAGGGGCAGCCAGGGGGCAAATACAAGGCACTACACTGAGTTTACACCAAGACGTAGTATGATTCTTGAAGGCAGCTGCCAACATACGTCCCTTCAATAAACCAATATTAGCACCATGGGACTTACCCACAGTACTAAAGGCCATGACTATGCCACCATTCGTACCTATAGATTCCATTCCCTTGAAATGGTTGCAACTCAAGTCCATGTTTCTAAAAGCTATTGCATCAGCCAGAAGAGTAGATGAACTACAGGTCCTCTCATATGAAGAACCATTCCTATAGTTCTACAATGACCGGATATCCATGCATCCAATCACATCATTCCGAACAAAAATAGTCTCAAAATTTCACCTCAGTCAGACTATAGAGATACCAGCAGAACTACCTCTGGAGGAAATCCAGGCAGATCCTCAGCTAAAAATGCTAGGCATGAAAAGAGTTCTTACAACTTACATCACCAGAACTGGTGACATTCGAAAATCAGACAGACTCTTCATCATAGTACAAGGTCACAGAAAAGGACTCCCAGCCTCCAAATCTTCGATTGCAGGATACCTGAAGGCAGCCATATCAGAGGCTTACAAAGCAACTAACACACAGGAACCATTGGACCTAAAAGCACATTCCACCAGAGCAATCACTACTTCATGGGCAGAAAGGAATATGGCCACCATAGAAGAAATATGCACCATCGCCACATGGTCAACTATCCACACTTTCACCAGACACCACAGAATGGATGTGTCCCAAGACACTAAAACAAACTTCACTAGGGCAGTGCTTCTAGCAGCCCGCAGAGAACAGAATAACATTGATACCTCTAATCCACCCTAAGGAGTGATCACTGCTTTTTAATAACCCATGATGTCAGGACTGTGGAGTGCCTCAGGGATCATCCCCCACAATGGTAGTTTACTCACCTGGTAAAGGTGATTGTGGAGGAATGAATCTCTGAGGCACACCACACCACACCCTGCAAAGACATGAATTACCAGTACATAACTACAATAACATTATTGACAGACATTTGACAAGATAATCAGTATCTTATGCAAAGCATAATAACCAGTTTGTACATACTGTTCAAATTAAAAATTACAATACAAAATTCAACACGTTAGTCACCATACTCTTATTCAGGGTACAGATGGGGGATTCTAACAGATTTCATTTCAGATACAGCTTTGAAATACATTGAACTGACCATAGGAGACCAGTGACCATCAGAAGGGGAAGGATGTACTTTTAGTCACATGTGCATCAGACAACCTATCAGGTGTATACAACCCATGATGTCAGGACTGTGGAGTGCTTCAGAGATTCATTCCCCTACAATCACCTTTACCAGGTGAGTAAACTACCAATTCTGTATATTAACAGTCACCAAATCAGCAGAAACATAGGAACAGAATGTATATGTCACCAATTAACAGAACGTTAATACAGAGTTTATGCCTTCAGATACCAGCATGTATATACAGAGTTTATGCCTTCAGATAGCAGTGTGTATATATACTGAGTTTACACATTCAGATACCAGTGCATATGTATAAAGTTTGCACATTCAGATACCAGCACGTATGTACAGAGTTTACACATTCAGATACCAGAGTGTACATACAGAGTTTACACATTCAAGTACCAGAGCATATACACAGAGTTTACGCCATCAGGTACCAGCCCATATATACAGAGTTTATGCATTCAGATACCAGAGAGTATATAGAGTTTATGCCTTTAGATACCAGAGTGTATTTACAGAGTTTATACCTTCAGATACCAGAGCGTATATACAGAGTTTAAACATTCAGATACTAGTGCATATATACAGAGTCTACACATTCAGATATCAGAGCGTATATAAAGAGTTTACACATTCAGATACCAGCGCATAAACAGGGAATACATGATGGCCAGTAATGGAATACACTATGTATCTGAACGAGTGTAGACTGACCTCGGGTAACCTCAAGAGTGGCAGAGCATAGCGGAGCCACAAGTGATGGTTTCCTAGGTCATGCTCCCTGAGTTCAGATACATAGTGTATTCCACCACTGGCTATCACATATTCAATTTATACATTAGGGGCACATTGTTTTGTGGTGATTTTGTGATGTATTTCGGTTTGTGTATGTGGATATTCAGAGTAGTTGTGGGGTTTATTTTGTATATGTTGCTCTTCTGCAGGTGTGTTGTGGTTTTTATGAATGGGTTTTGGTTGTATGTTGTGGTGGATTGGTTGTAATGGTGCTTTGTTCTGATTGGTTGTTGCAGTTGTTTGTGTGTTTTGCCGTCATGTGGAGGGTAGTTATTGATTGGCTGGTCTGGCTTAGTGGGCAGTTTTTTTCTTATGGTGGAATTTCAGTCATTTCAGTGGGTGCTTTTGAAGAGTGAAGAGTGTGTGTTGTGTCTGGTGGGTCTGTGTGGCTGCAGCAGCTATTTTTTCTTTGGAGTAGGTGGAGGAGCTTATTCCTGGACTTCATGTCTGGATTTATGTGCCGTGGTTGTCTTGGAGTTTCTTCTACTGTTTTGGGTGAAAGTGGTGACTGCAGAGAGCATGTTTTTTGCAGTTCTGATGTTGCTTTATTCGGCGTGTTTGAACAGTGGATGTTTTGCCGGTGGACTTTTAAGTCTGAGTTCAGTTTCACTGATTCTTCTTTGTCTTATCCCAGCTTTGTATGTGTGTGCAGGTGTAGTACAGTTTATTGATTGCTGTTTAGTAAGTAGTTCAGCTTCAAAGTTGGCAGTGACATGTGGAGTGGTTACATACATGTCTGTGACATCACGACTATGTGGATAAATAGGGGATATGTCACAACTATGTGGATAAGTGCATTTATTCAAGGGCTGTGCAGACTTATTTCATGGCTGTGAGAATATATGCATTTATACAGTGGTGTATCTGCTCACCCTATTGTATAAATACAGAGTTTATGCATTCAGATACCAGAGTGTATATACAGAGTTTACGTATTCAGATACCAGAGTGTATATACTGAGTGTAAGCATTTGGATATCAAGGCTTATATGCAGAGTTTAAGCATTCAGATACCACAGCTACAAAGAGAAAATAGCATTCAAATGTTGTGCCACGTGTATGCCACATTTATGATGCAGCATGCACATCCCAAAACTGTGGCAGTACTAAATCTCTACCTTAAAATGCTGCAAAATGAGTGATTATGCTGGGACACTGAGCTACATGTTCATAGCCCCTGTTAGTCCCGCAGCTGTGGGATAAAAATGGCACAAGTAGGTCACCACTTGTGAAGCCCCAGTTTTTCCGGCATCCACGGTATTTTCAAAGGTGGAACTGGTTTACAACTGGCTCCATGGTTTACAGCAGCTTGTGGCCATTTTTTCGGTCTGGCTGCATGAAAATGTTATGCCTGGTTGGACCGTATGTAGCATCCCCTACAGTTAGGCTGGCGGAAAATGCAAAACTCTGCAGGTGTGGAGATGTCGTCCCACAGAGGTGGCTGCAGCAAGGGACTGAGTTCCCAGATGGGCTGAAAATCCAGCCTACTGTCTGCATTAAGTGGACTTTGGCAAAGAGTCAGAAATGATGATTAACGTGTATGCAACAGTGCAATGAGTTGCTTACTCACTGGGGGCTGGGTTTTCAAAGCCAGCTGTTTTTGGTGCTCATTTGGAAAAACTGTGTGGGTCTGCAAGGTTTTTCTGCATCTGCCATATTTTCAGTTGTGGAGCAGTTTGCAACCAGCCCCGTGATTTACAGCACCTTGCAGCCATTATTTGGCACAGCTGCGCCAAAAAGTTGATTGGACAAGGCATAACATCCCCTGCGGCTGCACCTGCCACCTGTGTGGCAATTAAGACTTGGCACCAGTGTTGAGTTTTTTTCCACACCAGTGGCTGTGGAGTTGGACTTAGTCCTAAAATGGGCTGAAAATCTGACACCAGAGGTGTGTGATAGGACATAAACCATGAAACTGAATGTCAAGTGGTTTGTAAAGGTATCCCACTGAGGGTGTGTAAATAAAACAAACAATCAAAAAAAGGTTTCATTGCTGCCCATATTATATGTTTTATAATTTCTTGGTAAGAGAATCATGGCTGGTTTCTGGCTAAAAGCAAGAGCAAATTTTACTTCAGCTCCCAGCTGTAGCTGTTGTGCCTTACACTTGATGCAGTGTGATAGAGGGAGGCAGTTCCTCATTACACATACTCATGTGTAATGCAGTATGTGTACCAGAGAATTTTAGGTGCCAGTTTCAGGTTGTAATTGACCCTTACCAGTAATTATATGGAAATTTCTTTCAGCTCTAATTGTAACTGTCAGCACATCCACTAGTCCCCTGACTTTCTCCACACAATTCAGGATGCCCATAGTCTTGTTTACTAGAAGTGCGCATGTGTGTGTGTGTGTGTGGGGGGGGGGATACTGTGATGGTAAGCTAAGTTGTAGATGTGGTTTTACATTGCTAAAAGCAGTCCATCTTCACTTTGTTAAAGGCTTGCACATCTTGGCACTGTGCCTTGATTTTTTCTATACTGTTAATAACAATTTCTAATATTGAATCTTCACCTCCCCAGTCCATCAGATGGCAGAGATACTTTCATGTAATCAATCCATGAACCTATTTCTTGCAGAAGATAAATGAAATGTGTTCAGATTTTTTTTGTTGTGACATCCTGCTACCCAATAAATCTACCCTACACAGTTTACCCCATACACTATCTCCATTATTGTATGGAGAATAGTTTGATGAAAAAATTTGAACTCCATCAAACAAAAAAATTGAATTTATCCCAGTGTATCTAAACTTCCTTTTTAAAGTTTATATGACATTTGGATAGATTACTTCTGAGTGTTTCATCAGTAAATGCCACTGTGTATGACTTTATTGTTATGATGTATGTTGCTGTGTCATAAGAGAAATTGTAAAATGTCATCTGGGATACAGCTTACTGACACAGGGCTCAGACAAAATTGTCTTGCTCAATAAATTCAACACGCTGAAATAAAATCTAAACAGTCTAGTGTCAGAAATGCGAATGTGATTTTAAGCCCTTCAAATAGTTTGTGACTCTCTAGTCACCAGCACAGTTCACCACAGAGTCAATAGCCCCACCCTATTAAAATAATATTTCGGGACTCAAGCCCCATTGTAGGACAACAGGGTGACATGTTGAAGAACACTTTGATAGGCAATTAAATGTAACCCACTGCACCCTGAAGGAAGGGTCTAATGATACACCTTCTGCAAAGAATGAATGGCAATTTTGACATACAAGGTGTAAATAATTAAAATGTTGTTAAGAACAGGAATCTTTTAACCCTTAGGCTACTGACACAATTAAAATGTATAGGAATTCTGGACTAATATATCTGTCCCCAGCACAACAAGGGTTAAATACATGTGTTCCGAGTTTTTAGCGTTTACCATATGTTATTTTATTTATTTACAATTTTTGACCAGGAAAGGCACACTAAGCTATGACAGCTTGTTTCCAGGTGCATCCTAGGGGATAGGTTACAGGTTCATGTTTTAATGATGGAGCGAATGTTGGCCATGACACTGAGAGAAATTCTCCTACTCTCCAGTAGGGGGATGTGCTGCCCATCTGCATGATGGTCAGTCTGAGTGTGGCTTCAGAGAGGATGGACATCCAAGAGGCTGGGGAGTGGGTTTCCTCCCCGGGCTCAGCATTGCTAGAGACCGAAGAATATTTTGATGCTGATGCTGATAGTACAGATGTTTTGTGTGAAGAAGCTGCAGAAAATAATGAATTATTTCAGCAAGACACCAATGTTAGTGTCTCACCCAGTTCTCTCAACGTTCAACTACAGGACACAAATTTGCTGCAAACTGAGTTGGAAAATGAAGAAAAGTGTCTGCGAGCTATACAGCAGGAGTCTACAGCTGCACTTCTTAAAATCTGTTCCTCCAATCAAAATGGAAATGTGAAAGGGTCAGGTAATGCATGCCTTCCAGCGGACCTAGCCCTGGATTCCAAAACTGCTACAGTAACCAAGGACAGCCCGAGTTCCAGGATGTCAGGAGGATCATCCTCCACTCCCAAAACACAGACTGTGTATCAAACAGAGGTCTCAGACCAAACGGGTGTTACATTTTTTTCTTTTTCTGCAAGATCTTCAGCAGTGCGACCAGCAGGAAGAGGAGGTACAAAAATTAAAAGAACTGTACTCACCCTAGCTAAACAGAACATTCCGTCTAACCTCCCATCTTCAAGTGAAGAGTTGACAGATGAGAAACCCATTAGTCCTGCAAAGGTTCAACAGCAGCAGCTGCCAGCTGCGGCAGCTATAAAATCAGCATTTTCCATTCCAAATTCAATGCAAGGTACTTCTCAGCAGTGGACTCCAGAACATGCTTTGTCTAACATGGATTGGATTCAATCCCCTGATGGCAAGTGGACTCCTGACCCAGAATGGGACAAAAACCCCTTCTCTCAAGCTTCTTCTCAATAGTGCTCAACTGACATGAAACAGGTACCTGCATCAAATCCTTCATACTCGAATATGCCTAAATCATTTGATTCTTCTACAAATCAACCTCGTGATCAAACAATTCCAGAGCCTTACAACGAAGGGTCTTCTAATAATTTCCAAAAATGTCAACTTCTTGTGCAGAGAGTAAAAAAGTTATGCGCCCTGTTCTAACTACTATTTTACCTGATAATCCTCTTCCAATTAACAGCACAGGGAAAACTTCAAGTTTAAGCAAGATGGCTAATAATGGGTAGGAGCAGTCTCCTGGCTCTCTGCCTAAGGAGACACCCCCCGAGACCCCTTTTTTCAGAGCTTTTCAAAATCTAAAAGAAGAAGCCCCGAGAAGAAATGCTGTCTAGATAAGATATAAAGGGGGACTGGAGTTAAGACCGGACAGATATTATGTTGGGAAAAAACTATTAAAAGACTCCCTCCACTTTTGTCCAGCTGAAGTTTTTGCATTTATCAATGTGTCCAGAGAAGATAACTTTGATGTTAGCTTCCAGACACCATATGCATTAGAGCAGTTTTGGCGAAGATATAACCAGGTTAAGTTTTCTCCACTGTGGTCCCCATTTTTGGTTATCCCCCTAACCAAACCCTTGATTAAGTTTGTTACCATTATGTTTCACAACAAAGGTGTTCGTGTGGAGGATATTGCCTATTGGCTTGGTCAAAAATGTGAAATACTCAGTGCCCTGAGGCTACACTCAGTGCTGAACTGTTCTGGATTGGGGGTGGGGGAGTGGAAATTAAAAGTTATATTGCATAAAAATGAGGAAGTTATCTGCCACATACCTAATTACTTTCTGTTGGGTACAGCCTGGGGCATTTGCTTTTATGCAGGGCAACCTTGTACCTGCTATAAATGTGGGGCTCGAACACACTTATCCAATATGTGTGATAAACCTTGTTGTGACAATTGTGGGGAAATAGGCCATATAATGTTACAATGAGCCAATCATATAAAATGTGACCTATGTGAAGAATATGGTCATGTTTTCTCTGAATGTCCATGGTCTGCAAAAAACAAGGCCACCTCAGTAAGTCCAAACTCTCTAATTCAAAAAGCTCAGGAGGCTGCAGGAACCCCTGAGCAAACTAAGGCCAGGCCTCTGGCACCTGACAACTCCCTAACCCAGGGACCTCAGAAGGAAACAATCCTTGACAAAACTGCTCAAGCTACAGGCTGCTGCCCCAGAGCAGCGCCTGACACCCTCACTGAGCAAACCATCTTAAACCTTCAACTGGTCTGTTATGAAACTCCCCTCAGAAGGGAAACAACAGGACACTACAACAAATATGCCTCCTCCAATTCCTTGGACTGCTCCCTTGGGTAGAAGACAGTCCACTAGAAATCTTAAAATGGTGCCGGATCCATCTAAAGTGGAAACTGATAATAGCTTTTTAGTCCTGGCAAAAGCAACCTGGGGGGACTCTGACATGGATGTAGGAGACTCTGTCACTAATTCACAACACTCCAGGAATTTAGCCTCCCATACAGTGACAATGGGTTATAAAGGAAAGAAAAAGAAAAGGAAGAAAAAGAGTTCTTAAAACAACACTAATTTTTGTAAATGCATTGTCTAGTCTCATTTAATAGCTGTAGTTTATTGAATTACAAAAAGAGGCAGGCAATGTTTCAATATCTACATGATCAGAAATTCTGTATCAGTTTTATCCAAGAAACACGGATGGCATCCCTAGCCCATGCTAGGCTTTTTCAGGCAGAATGGTGTTGGGGGCCCTCCTACTGGTCCTTTGGCTTGGACAGGGCTGATGGAGCGGGCATTGTTTTCAAAGCACATCATTTTCACTTTTCAAATTAATTGACTTAATTCCAGGAAAGTTACTAATCCTAGATGGAATATGGGAACAACCCCCCATAGATTTATCACTGTCTATGGCCCTCGATCTAAAGCAGAGAGAGTGGCTCTATTTTCCACCCTGCAGCCCTTCTTGGTAACAACTAAAACTATTTTTTAGGAGGTGATTTTATTTGTGGCATCCTTAGTATAGGGCCGCAGGCAGGAGGTAAAAAACATGTTGTGATACTAATGCTTGAGAAAAAAACATTAGGGCAGCAGAACTTATTAATTGTGTTGAGCACCAAGTGACAGGTCCCATCTATACATACAAAAGAGGAAAGTTTACAGCCACTGTTGACCATTTTTTTGTATCTAAAAATATTCAGTCACCTTCTTTTGAAATCCACCCATCTGGATTTACTGATCATATAATTCTGAAAATAAAATTCCAGGATCTCGCTGATAGTAGTGTTAGTCAAAATAGATATAGACTGAATACATCAGTCCTTTCTGCTCCTATAATCCAGTCAAGCATCTCTAGATTATTATGGACCAGAACATCAGTATCTGACCTTTATGAAAATGTGGGTTCTTGGTGGGAAGATACCTAAATGGGTATAAAACACTGGTTTCAAAGATTTGGGAGGGATAAAGAGCGCACTAGATTTTGTTTCATATTTATAGCTGCATGTACAATTACAATATATATTTTAATTAGCTTCAACTTCTAAATATGATTATTCTGCTCAGATAGATAATCTGAAACACCAGATGAAAGCATATCGATATAACCGGGCTAAAACTATCAGAGCAGAACTCCAACATGGTACTCAGAAAACACCTATAGGTGATCTCTTTGAGGCATGTAAAGCTAGAAAGGAATTAACTTCTTTCTCTGGCTTAAAAGATGACAGAGGAAAATTAGTGTACTCTAAAGACCAACTTTATAATATAATTACCAACCATTTAAAATCATGTAACTTAGATCCACCTCCCTCAGAATCAGAAATTGAGGCCTATTAACAGAAGGTTCATCAATCAGCTTCACCCTGGGAACATACCTCTCAACTGTACCACATTACGAGGAACGTTCCTCATTTTACTTCAGAAAAGCTCCCTGTTCCACATTGTGAGGACCTATCCCATATTCAGTATTAACATTTTAAAGCAAAAATCTATAGTAAATGATGCAAAAATTATATTATTCAAGTAATAACAGACTTTCTGGACATAAATGCAAACATTTTAATAGTGCTCTGAGCTTCCTAGGTAAAGATTTAATTAAGTGTCCCACATTTTGCTCATTTGTTCCACATTTTGAGAGGCAATGTCCCACATTTGGTGGACAAAAGGTTGAGAGGTATGCATGGGAAGCTCAAGATTTGGTTCTCCCAATTCTAGCTGAAGAAACTGAGGAATTATAGGTGCTCAAAAATTAGGGACCTTGCCAGAAACAAGCAGCCTACCCTACACATTTTATAAATGCTTTTCTAAGGAGCTAGTGGCTTGGCTAGAGACAGTTTTTTAATTTTCTCTCAAGAATAAAAAAGTTCCAGTGTATTTCACTACAGGACTCATAATTTTATTATTTAAATCAAGGGATAGACATAATATCCAGAACTGGAGACCAATTAGTATCCTAAATGCAGACTTTAAAATTTTGTCTCAAATTTTACATACATGCCTGTGGAAAATTGCTGGTTCTCTGATTCATCCTTTCCAGTTCTGTGGTGTTCCAGACCAGAAAATACAACACTCACTTATGATAATTAGAATTAATTGAATTCCACACATCCGGGGGAGGGAACAACCAGATGCATTCTTTCATTGGACCAAAGTGAGGCTTTTGACTGTGTTCATCATTCTTTTTTATTTCTCACTTTAAAGGCATATGGAATCCCTGTTATTTTTATAGAATGATTACAAATACTATACTCTTCAGCTATAGTTCAACCCATTATACAATGCCATATTACCTCAGGGTTCAAAGTGTCAGTAGGTGTCAGACAAGGGTGCTCTCTAAGACCACTTCTATTTATCTTTTCTCTAGATCCCTTTCTTAGGAGGTTGATTAACAACAAAAAATGGCAAGGCCTTTCTGGATGTAGTGTACAAGATGAAGTAAAAGATTTAGCATATGCAGATGATAGCTGTTTATTTTTTTCTGACCCCACTAAAATACCTCTCTTTTTAAAAGAAATGAACCTATATTCAGCTGTTTCAAACATGCAACTGAATATTGATAAATGTGAGGGCTTATTCATTGGGTCACCCCTCACCCGGACCACCACTTTCTTGTATTGCTGGTATCCCTGTTTCAACAGAACCTATTAAGATTTTAGGCATCTTGTTTGGGCCACCGACTTTACCCCTTCAGAACTGGGAATTGGCATTGCATATCTGTGAAAATAAAGCCCAGAGACGGAAAGGATGGAAATTGTCAAAACTTAAAAGAATACAAATCATAAAACAGTTTTTAATCCCCTGCCTATTATATATTGCAGTGATCTTGCCTCTTCCACCTACTGTGAAAACAATTGTATAGCTGTTTTTTCAAATGCTGTGGGGCAGCAGCTTAAACAAATCCCAAAGAAAGAGCTTAGATGTACCCAAAACTAAAGGAGGTCTTAGGATGATTGCCCCCATTATTTTTTTTCATACTCTGTTCATTTCTCAAACACTTAAAATAGGTTTAAAATATTCTGATAAGTTTACTACACAAATGGATTTGTTAATAACATAGCTCAGTATTTCCATATTTGGGAGGGGTCCCCACCTAAAGTAATCCCATGCCTGCAGCTTCAAGAGTACTTAAAATGTGTGGCACAAAAAACTTTTTTTTTTCCAATTGTTTAACCAGGTGAGACACACTAAGCTGAAAGCTTGTTTACAGGTGCAACCTGGGAGCACAGGAAAGTTAAGTGACTTGCTCAGGGTTACACAATATGCAAGTGGGGGCTGTGGGATTCAAACCCAAGTCTCCAGATTTGCAGCTCAGAGCCTTAAACCACTGCAATATACTGTTTCCCAAATATAAATGTAAGTATAGTATAAATGGGAT
Source organism: Neoceratodus forsteri (assembly GCA_016271365.2). Taxonomy (NCBI): domain Eukaryota; kingdom Metazoa; phylum Chordata; order Ceratodontiformes; family Ceratodontidae; genus Neoceratodus; species Neoceratodus forsteri. The sequence continues at coordinate 257,188,293 of JADMNL010000025.1, forward strand.
ATATCCAAATCTCAGATTGTACAACAGTCAGGGCCACAGTTGTATAATTTGGTGATGCTTAAAACTAATCCCACTGAGCAAGAGTTTAAGAATAGCACCCCCCGCCCGGAAGAAAGTTTTAACACAATTAAATAATACTAGAATCCCCCCTCACATGTGGGAAATTCTCTGGTTATCCTCCTATGGGAGATTAATTGTTCATGGAAACAGTAAACACAAGGCCCAGGAAGAAAGATATTGTCCCTATAGTTCTTGCTGGGCTCAGGAAGAGTCAATGAAACACTTTCTTTTACACTGTTCCCAAGTTAAATCTCTGTGGCAATATCTAGCTAACAAATGGACATTTTTTTATGGTTAACTAAGCTCACCTATGACATCCTAGCCCTTGGAGGTTATTCTACTTTGCAAAGTAAATATGATAAGGGAACTCTAGCAGTTCTGTTCTGTTGTTTGAAGTTTTACCTTTGGCAGGCTAGATGCCAGTGGGTCCTTCAATAGCATAAAATGTCTCATGAAACTTTTAGCTTCTCATGTGAATCGGCAATTAGCTCTGTTTACCAAAAGGATGTTTCTCTTTATTCTTCAGTAAAAGTGACTAGGTGGTGGAAAGGATTTTCAATTTTTATAAAATTTAAACAAACAAGCATTACATTTATATTCTAACGTTGGAAGTAACATGAAGTTTAAAGTTACAGCATTGTAAATAGGTTAAATGATGTAAATATTCCTTGGGTTCCCCTACCCCCTCCTTTTCTCCAGTTATGTACTATGAAAATGTGTTTGTATTGTTATATGAGAATTTTGCTTTGTATATTCTTATGTTGTATGTATATTGCTTTGATGTTTTCTTTTAAATAAAATCCCCCCACTGTTCATCAATAAGTGCTGTGGGATCTTTTATATTTACTTGGACAGTCACTAGAGATGGGCAGGAGGGACCTTGGTTTAATGTCTCATCCAAAGGATGGTACCTCAATTGTGCAGCACCCCCCTTTGAACTGCAATACAGTGTCAGTTATGGATATTCCCCAACTAGGTGATATGAGGCTAGAACCCACAACCATCTGATCTTCCAGACCCAGAGTTGAGCATGCTACCAACTACATGTGAGTAGAAAATCCCTATAAATTAGTACATGCTTACACAGCATACATTTTCATCCCTGCTTATGATGGTGAGGTTGTACCTGATGGACCTAGAATCCCTTTGGACCTTAAATTACTCTGTTACTATGTGGGGAGAAAATGCAGCTTGCTTTTGAACTCTATCACTAACAGTGGTATTACGTTCTATAAGAAACAATTTAAGTCACAAACTGTAGTGAGAAAACCAAATAATGTTACCTAGTGGGAACTGAACCCAGGCCTCTCTGGAATCCTATCCCACTACTCTAGCCACTGAGCTACAGGCTCACATGGTTGGATCTGAGGTTCCTGGATGTACTCCCTTTCTCTGATATAGAGATATCCGAAATCCATGAATTTCGTTATGTGAAATATTTTGCGAAATTCGTGCGTTTTGCGAAATATTTAGTGGGTGCGAAATTCCCCTGGCAAAATCATGAATTTCATCTGTGAAATGCAGAATTTCTCCCCAGGGCGGTGAAATGTTGACATACTTGGGTGAAATTCTGTCGCTCGTGGGTGAAATTCCACATTTCATGGGTGAAATTAGTGATTGCACTGGCGGAATTTCGCACCCGCAAAATTCTTCAGCGAAATCCGTGAATTTCACAAAATGTTTTGTGAGGCAAAATTCATGATTTCATTGGAATTTCACTGGTGAAATTTTAATTTTGCTGCATCTCTACTCTGGTATTGCATATCCTACAACAAGGAATAATCAAAATGACAATTGAATGCTTTTGGTGACATATTAGCACAGTTAAATTGCATAGCAGTGGCTAATGCTGCGCCAAAAACATCTAATTGTCATAAAAACAATCGTAATGTAAAAATGAACTGATCTTGAAAATGAGAAGTAATATATTTTGGAAGCTGTATCCCCCCATTCTTTGTTTAACACCAGAATAGAGCCTGTCTCTGTTGTCCCTCAGCAGGAAGAACTTCCGTTTTTAACCACTACAATCTTTGGGCTGTACCTAAAAAAAACCTATCCATACTCAAAAGTAGGAAATATATGTATTTGCTAAAACACAGCTAGATTATCGTTTCTTCCTATTTAACATATAGGGTGATGGGGACAACATCACATCATCAGTTGTACCATCCCGGGATGGGCATTGCTTCTGTATTCCATTATAAAACAAATACACACATGCCAGATACTGGCCAAACAGCAACATTACAATGGCTTAATAGGATTACTTTTTAATTTTTCCTCCCTTTTTTACTTTTTTTCTCATTCTTACTCTTTTTAATTACCTTTTTTTAAAAATGATTTCTTTATTAATCCTAACATCATAATCACGGTAAGACACTCCATGGTATGCTTTGTACTGGGATAATGTCACTTATCTGGCAGTGGAAGCATTTGGCCTTTGGCATCATGCTTCAACCCACCTGAGGTATTGTACATCTTTTTCCCAGCACAAAGCACACCCTGTCATTCCTTATTATCAGGAACATTCCATCCCTCTGCTCCTGTTTCCCCCTACTTGACTGCCCCCTTATATTTGCCTCCTACCCTGATGTAGGTGTGGCTACACCTACTGGGACTTAAGAATTAGAACTCTGCTACTGGGACCTTCAATGTAGGGTAAAAACAAACAAAAAAACCAAGAGTTGGTGTGTTTGTCTGAGTTGGGTGAAGAAAACTGTTATCTGTGCAGTTAGCTAGGTGAAGAAGGGAACTGTGAATTAGGGGGAGTGGATTAGGCAGCAGGAAGCCATGTGTTTGGATTTAAACTGCCCTAGATAGCTTGTGGCAGAAAACAGCAAGAGGAAGGAGGTGCTCTTAGAACTTTACTACTCTACTGGGACTATATAGCCCTCCCTTCCCACCACCCTCCACCCTTAGCTAGTTCCACTTTTATAGGCACAGGATTTGACTGATAATGAGAACTTCCTGTTTGGGAACAGGATGAGAGTGATCACAGAGGCACATAGGATTCACCATCCTAGAAGGAAAAGAGTAGCTCTCCATCCCTCCCTAGTTGCTTGAGGTCTGACTCTGAGCAAGTAAGAAGGAGACTACTGAGGAATACATTAACTTCCTGTCCCAGAACATGAAGAGCAGGCCTGTAAGGGCACGGAGGCAGTAGGAAAGTAGGGAGAAAAATAAAAATAAACAGAGATAGGAAAGAGTAAGCATACAAAACAACAGTTGAGGGGCCACAAATAAGACATGATGGGAGTGATGCAGCACAGTAGCTGTGGAGTGGCAGTCTTCCGGAAGACGTTCTGGAGGATGCGGTGTTGTCCCATCTGCAGGCACCTCTCTGGACTGAGAAAGGAGGTTGCTGTTCTCCAGACTGAGTTGGCTAGGATTCGTGGGACCTCCTCTCCCACCCAGGGACCACTAGGGCCACCACCGCTGCCTCAGAAGTTGCCAAGAAAGAGAAGCAGTTGGACCACAGTGGGCACAGGGAGGGTGAGGGTGGTGGAAAGGAGGCACATCCCTCCAGTTGTACCTCTCCACAATTTGTATGCCATTCTGGCAGAGTATGGTTCCTCTATGGAGGCACCCGCAGTGGAGACCAAGGAGGATGCTGGGAACCTCCACAAATGAGACCCACAGGAGGGTGACATGGGACCCCACAGGGGAAGGAAATAAGTCCTGGTGGGGGACTTCATTGTTAGAAGGGTAGAATGGGGGGGTAAGATGCCTGCCTGGTGCCATGGATTGGAGGGACAGGGAGAGAATCCTCAGGATTGCAGGAGCAGCTGCATGGGGGTGCTGAATGTCATTGTCCACCTAGGGACAAATGACCTGGCTGGGAAAGGGATCAGAGCAGTGCAGGAGGAGTTTGTGGAGTTGGGGAGGGGCCTTAGACAGGTAGCACACACAGTAACCTTCTTGGAAGTGCTGCCTGTCTATGGCATGGGTGAGGCTAGGGTGCTCTGCACCATGGGATCAATCAATGATTAAAATACTGTTGCAGAGCTCAGGGTTTTGGCTTCATTGGGGACTGGGGTCCACCTGGAGGGATATAGGCCTATACTGGCGTGATGGTCTGCATCTGTCCAGGAGGGGAACCAGGATCCTAGATGATAGGTTTAAATGCTTCATTGGCAAGCATTTAAACTAGCTAAGGGGGGAGGCACTGAAAAGGAGCAGGATCATCCTAGTCCCCACCCAAAAAAATCAGGGTAGTTAGTGAGGTAAACTCCAAGACAGAGAAGTTGATAGGGAGAAGGGCAGGGGTAAATGGAGAAAGGCAAAGGCAGTAAGGACAGGGTTGGGGCAAAAAGGGGTAAGGCTATCAAAAAATGCAGGGTAATGAGTACCAATGCCTGTAGTCTAGGTAACAAGCTCCCTGAACTGTTGGCCTTGATGGAAGAGGGATGCCTGGATATTGTGGCAGTCACAGAAACATGGTACACAGAGAACCATGACTGGGATATCAGCATACCACGGTACACAATCTACAAGAGAGTCAAGGAGGGTAGAAGAGGAGGAGAAGTAGCTCTCTATGTAAGGTAAGGGATCAAAGCAATGGAACTAAAGGGTAAACAGGGAGGAGAGGAGGCACTGTGGATCATCCTGGAGACTAGAAATAGCACCACAATCCGCACTGGGTTTGCATATAGACCCCCATCTCAGGGGGAAGAAATGGATGAGGAAATGATAGAAGGCATCCTTAGGATGGCAGAAAAAGGGGCAATATTGTTGATGGGAGACCTGAATATGCCAGATTTCAACTGGAGCACCTTTGCTGCAGCCACATCCAAGAGCAGGGTCATTCTCAATGCTCTATAGGGGGCATGCCTCAGACAGCTAGTGTCGGAACCCACTCAAGAGGGAGCAATCTTAGACCTGGTACTCTCAAATGGGGATGGAGAGAGGATCTCAGATCTAGAAGTGATTAGCCATCTGGGAATGAGTGACCACCAAATAGTGTAGTTCATGATAAAAACAGCCACAGAGTCAAGCAATACAAAAGTGAGGGTATTGGACTTTAGGAGGGCTGACTTTGTCAAAATGGGAGAATGCCTCAGAAAAGCACTAGCAAACAGGCAAGAAGGAGGGGTGGAGAAACAATGGGGAAACATCAAAACTGCCATCACAGAGGCAACAAGCCTTTGTGTGAAGCAAATAAACAGAAATGAAAGAAAACAACACTATTGTTCTCAAAAGAGGTGGCGGGGAAGGTTAGGGAGAAAAAGATAGCATTCAGGAAGTATGACATCCAGCAGACCAGACCTGGGTTTGAATCCCACAGCTTCCACTTGCATATTGTGTGACCCTGAGCAAGTCACTTAACTTCCTTGTGCTCCCAGGTCGCACCTGGAAACAAGCTCCAGCTTAGTGTGCCTTTCATGGTTAAACAATTTCCCTTTCCCTTCCCTTCATAAGGAAACACAGATGAGCAGGACAGAGAACTGTACCAGTTAAAGCAGAAGGAAGTGGGGAAGGCAGTCAGAACAGCAAAGGCCCAAACCATGGAAAAGATAACTAACTTGCTTAAGAAGGGGAATAAAACCTTTTTACAGTTATGTTAGGGAGTGAAGAAAGACCAAGGGAGGGATAGTAAGGCTTAATAAAGGGGAGGGTGGGTAGGCAGAGAGGGACAGTGAAAAAGCAGGGATACTGAATGGATACTTCTGCTCAGTATTCACAAAAGAAGAGGAGATGGAGGTAACAAGTTCAGTCAATAGAAGCACTCTGGATAGGGGTGTCAATACCAGTCCTTTCACAGAAGAAAGGGTTCTGAAAGAACTCCTAAAACTGAAGGTGGACAAAGCAATGGGGCCTGATGGGATTCACCCCAGAATTCTAAAATAACTAAGGGGAGAACAGTGACACCACTGCCTACCCTTTTTAACAAATCATGGGAGGATGGTGTGGTACCTAAGGACTGGAGGAGGGCAGATGTGATTCTCCTTCACAAAAGTGGGAGCAAAGCAGAGGCAGGAAACTACAGACCTGTTAGCTTGACCTCAGTGGTAGGGAAAATGATGGAATCACTTCTGAAAGAAAGAATTGTTGAGTACCTAGAGGCCAGCTGGGCACAGGACCCAAAGCAGCATGGATTCACAGTGGGAAGAGGTCATGTCCAATGAATCTAATAGATTTATTTGACTGGGTGACCAAAGTAGTAGACCAGGGAGGGGCTGTGGACATGGCCTACCTAGACTTTAGCAAGGCATTTAACACAGTCCCACACAAAAGATGAATAAATAAATTAGCCAGCCTGGGAGTGGATCCCAGGATGGTTGCCTAGGTAAAAATTGGCTGGACAACAGGACAAAGAAGGTAATACTAAACAGAGTCCACGCTGAAGAAAGAGGGGTTACTAATGGGGTACCGCAGGGTTCAGTACTGGGTCCGGACCTTTTTAATGTCTTTATAAGTGACATTGCAGAGGGCCTGAAGGAAAAGTATGCCTCTTTGCAGATGACACAAAGATTTGCAACAGGACTGATACACAAGGGTGTGTGTGTGTGTTTGTGTGTAAAGGATGAGAAGGGACTTGGCAAGGTTGAAGGAATGGTCAGAATTATGGTAGCTTAGATTCAATGCAAAGAAGTACAAAGTAATGCACCTGGGAAACAAAAATCCAGGGGAAGAGTACACAATGGGGGGGATTAACAACAACAAAAATGGAAAGGGACATGGGGTAGTCATATCAGATGACCTAAAGGTAAGCAAGCCATGTGAGAAGGCAGTAAGGATGGCTGGGGGGGATACTGGGATGTACAGGGAGAGGAATCACCAGTAGAAAACAGGAAGTTGTTATCCCTCTGTACAGACAGTTGGTGAGACCCCATCTGGAGTACTGCATGCAGTTCTGGAGACCCCATCTCCGCAAGGACATAGACAGGATGGAGGCAGTCCAGAGGAGGGCAACTAAAATGGTGCAGGGTCTGCATCAGAAGCCACATGAAGAGAGACTAAAGGAGCTTAATATGTATACCCTTGAGGAAAGGAGGGAGAGGGCAGACATGATAGAAACGTTCAAGTACCTCAAGGGAATCAACAAAGCCCAAGAGGGTAGCATCTTTCAGAAAAAGAGATGTGCGAGAACAAGAGGACACAATTTGAAGAGAGAGGCAGGATGACTCAGGGGCAATGTGAGGAATCATTTTTTCATCACAGAGAGGTTGGTGGACACATGGAATGGCCTGCCTGAGGAGGTTGTGGAGTCAAAAACAGTGGGGGAATTCAAGAATGCATGGTACAGGCATAAGGCAATTCTGGTGTGGGGGGGTAGGAAGAAGTAGGCTGTTGGTTAACTAGGATCTGCAGCTTATCCAGTAGGTAGGGAAATGAGCAGACTAGGTGGGCCAAGCGGTCATTATCTGCCGTCAAAGTGTATGTTTCTATGAATAGCCTGATATTTTGCTGCTTGCTCTTACTGCACTTACTCCTGTTTTAATCAAGCACTCGATTCCACTTTACTGTAACTGTGAACTGTGGCCTGTGACAGTGTTATATAATAGCATTTAACTGTGTACTGTGTGAGTGCTATGTATTTACACTGTAACTGTATACTGTGTGAGTGCTATGTATTTACATTGTAACTGTGTACTGTGTCTGTGCTATGTATTTACACTGTAACTGTGTACTGTGTCCATGCTATGTATTTGCCTCTCCTATTCCCTTCCCCTTGGTTGCACCTGAAAATGAACTTTGGCTTAGTGTGCCTTTCCTGGTCACCAATTTTCAAACACATAAATAAATAAATTCACATCACTGAAAAGGTGTATTTGCTTTCCCTGTTTAAGAAACCTTGATTCAAGTTGTTAGAACAAGATACTCTACCTTGTCAATTTTGCTTAGAGGAATCTTATTTTGATAGGATCTGCTCTGAAACTTGAGGCTTACTCCTCGTTGTTGTCTGCCCCTTTATGGCACTTACTGCTCTCTGTATTCTGGTACCTGCCTCTTCCTACTTTCCTCATGAATCCTATTGTTATAACTGTTATTGATTTCAAAATTTTGGTTGCCAAATTTCAGCTAGTACTTTTGCTACCTCTAGTGCAAGTAATTTATGTAATCTGTTTTCTTGGCTCTGTAAAATTGCTTGCCCTTAGTCTATAGTCATTGCTATGTTTTGTTCTCATTTCCTGTTGTTATCACAAACAATGTCTCTCTTGTTTGTACTTTGTGTGGAATTACTGGAATTTGGATGTTTTATTACCTTATCTGTTTTTAGTAGTTTTATCCTGTACAGCACTTTGGTTACAAAATTGCACTCTATAAATAAAGTTTATTATTATTATCATTATCATTACTTTGGTCTCCTGTTTTGTACCCTCCCGGGACATGCCAAAATATAGGCAATACTCTTGTCCTGTGTACTTACCTGGTAAACAGAAAACTAAGTAAATAAATAAATAAAATTCTGGAACTCCCTTCCCTTGACTCATACACATGCCCCGAGTCACGCTCTCTCTCAAGAATAAACTTAGGGCTCTCCTAACGTAACCTGCCCTTGCCATTGCTTTAATCCACCTTAGCCGACTCTCCACACCCCATACTGCCTTATCCTATGTTGTTTCTACCCAGTTGTTACACTTCTGTTCCCTCCCCTACACCCTACTCTTCCCTGTTCTTACTTGCCTCTTACCTGGCCTCACATCGTCCTTCTCTCTGTTTCCTCCTACTGTTTCTCCATCCCTACCCCCTTCTCCACCTCTTATGCCTTTACAACTTTGCTTGCTAAATAGCTTGCCCACTGGCACCATCTGTCCAGGTTCCTGTATTTATACTGTATGTATCTCCTGCAATTTGTTTCTCCCTGCTGCTGCCTACCTACCTACCTACTGCCATACTTGTGGAGTTGAAAATGTACTAATTTCACTTGTGCACTTCCCTCATTGCCGGATCATGTCTGTTATAGCATATATTTGAAGACTCCCTGGAGCAATTGCACTTAGCCTTATTCTGTACTACCTGCTTGACTGATGTATTTTATCTCTCTTATTGGCACAACTATGTTTTGCCACTATTGTTTTTTCCTGTTTTGGACTACTACTGTATTTTGTATACACTTGTTGCTTGTCCTGTAATCTTGCTTTGTAATCCTCCTGGGTCGTACCTGAAAATAGGCATCCCTATGTCTAGTGCACCTACCGGTCAACAAAAACTAAATAAATAAAAGGTTGTAGCCAGACAAGGCTAATCTCTTTACAGTGGATTGTTTGCTTTCTTTTTAACTCAGTTTTGCCTGGATATCCATTTTGTACCCAAGAAAAGCAATGGATAGCCTGGACTTCAAAAAGTGCTTCAGGTAGTAAGGAGTTAAGACAAGATGTAAATGCTGTTTAAAATAAAAATAACTATGAATGACTTGCTAAACCTGAAAATGATTTTGTATATCACCAGTACTTTAAATTGAGACAGTCTTCTACAAAGGTCTCGCTTAACTCATTAAACAAGGAAAAAATGTTTCAGGCTTGAATAAGTCTATGAATTGTGATATACCAATGCATTCTTTCAGTTTATGGATAAAGACTGTTTGTAACAACACCGTGTTGGTGTAAAGTCATCAATATGACCAGTTAACTATATTTCCTTTATTTCGTTTGGTAATCAAGGCAACACATTTCAGATCTAAAGCCGCAGCAAATTTTAATGCAGTTAAAATAATATAGACCACATGAAAAAGTGGCAGGCAGCAAAAAACAGAGTTAATACGATGTCTGACAGTTTCATAAAATAAGACTTTAGGAGCTGCCTATTTGCAAGCAAAATAAAGTTGAAATGCTTCCATATCTGATCACTGCATTTTAAATCCTTTTATATTTCTAGTTAGACATGCTGTGCAATTTTATTTCACCGGCAAAATTGCCATGAAATTGGCAATTTCACCTGACAAAATATTTCATGGAATTGCGACAAATTTGCAAACTTTCACCTGCAGTTTTGCCCGCATATGCCCCACCATTTATATTTTATTGTCTGCCTCCCAGGTGCTAGTGGTCCCCCCCACAGCCGTTCACCTGCCGAATTCAAGAACCCTCCCCCCATCACTCCGAGTTATCCCCGGCCCCCAATCTTTAAAAAAAGAAAAACCTCCCCATCCCTGGTGTCTAGTGGCCCTCCCCTGCTGATCACTGGCCAAATTCAAGAGCCCACCAAGTCACCCCGGCCCCAGATCTTTGAAAAAAATCAATCCCCTTCCCTATCCCTGGTGTCTAGTGGACCCCCCATACCGAACTCAGGCCGAATTAAAGTAAAGAACCTTCTCACCCCCCAGTCAATCTCAATTATTTTCCTGTCCTCCCCAGCCATGACCCCTGTTACAACCTTCAAAATAAAAAAAAAAAAAAATCCCTTCCCCTGTCCCTGGCATGCACTCATTCATTGAGTGCTCAGACAGGCTGCCAGCCATGGAGGTGATTGGAGGGCTGTGCCGGTGGCCCGATTGGGATACTGGGGAGGGGTGAGCAGGATGGGATCTGATTTAAGACAGGGTGGGGGGTTCACTGAATACCAGGGAGAGGAGGGAGGGATTTTTTTCAAGGATTGGGGTCGGGGTGACTGGGAGGGTTCTTGAATTAGCTGGTGATTGGCTGGGGGGGACCACTAGACACCAGGGACGGGAGGATTTTTTTAAAGACTGGTGGCCAGTGGTGAAATTGAGAAATTTCACCCACGGGTGACAAATTTTACCAGTTTGAGGGTGGAATTTCACCCCCCCCCCCCCGAGTGAAGTTTTATATTGCACCCGGCAAAATATTTTGCAAAATGCACAAATTCTGTGAAATATTTTGCTGGGAGAAATTTTCCCATTTTGCACAACATTCTTTCTAGTTAAAAGTCATGTAACTATGTTAAGCCTTAAAATAACCTTGTGAATGTTAAATACGCAGCAAGTGTTAACTTCATGCTGTTCCATTTCTAAAACAAAATGAACTGCTCTTCTAGCTGAGCTAGCAAAAGACTAATATACTCAAATGGAGCCACTAAACAGTTTAATTGGTGTATTTAGCGATACCCCTAAATAAACTAAGCACTATAGCAGACTAAGACAAGCTCTGGTCAGAGCCAATACAGCTGTGGAGAGCTTTTAGGAGCGGCAAGGGCAGTGAAAAGAATATGCGGTGCTCTCGCTGCACTGGAGTCAGCCGTAATACTGCAGTGATTACAGTATTGAGCATGCATGATACTCGCACATGTGCAGTTTGCCCAGGAGTCAGCCTTGCACAACATGGCGGTTCTGCCATAACTACAGGTAGCAACCCAGTCCCCTTGGGTTACTAGAATCCCATTAGTACTAGTCTTAGGCAGGAAGGAAATGGCTACTTGTGGGGAGCTCATTAGGGGCTTTCTATATAATTACATCATTGTTTACTCAGCTAGCCTGAGAAAGGATGATTATGTCATTTAGAACTCTCACAGCAGCATAGCCCTTTTAGAGTAAGCTACTCTTATAGAGCTTAGAATGTTCATCAGTAAATTCAAGTGTGGCAGTCAGATTGGCAGGAGGTCTGCCATTGGGGATCTGTCAAAGGGAGTCCTGGTATTTCTCACCATAGTTAGGAAAAATCTTCAGTTTGCCTGCAGGACTCTTTAGTTTCACTCCGGGGGAGTGAGAGGGAAGGCAATTCTTGTGGCTCCAAGGGGCAATCCCCTGAAGTTCCTAAAGTTCATAGCTGCCTTAAGGAATAACAATGAGTAGAATCTGACAGCTACTAGAGAAAGAAAGGTGCATTTTGTTCTTTCCATCACTGGGAGGAAGGAACAACCAATCTATGAGTACAGAATCTGAGACTGTTCTCTGAGGGAGTTGTCCGAGGTGTGTGTGCCCTAGATAAGGCTAGATCACACCAGTCAGGGCCCCTTTCACCACAACTGTGCTGAATTTAAAGTTAATGTTGGGAGTCTTTAGCAACTCATTGGGGATTGGAGACTCATTTGGTGTAGCCCTGAAGGAATGGCAGAGGCTGTTTGGGGCAAAGGGTGGGAGGAACGCCATCTGGAGTTTCAGGCAGGGCTAAGTGGTTCATGGATGGGCACCACTGTTCCTTGGGCAAAGACCATGCACCCAGGAGGATTTTAAAGTGTGTGGCACATCCCACAGATATACACTTTGGAAGAGAGAGATAGAGATGTTTTTGTGGAAAACAGTACTGCCTAGCAAAGTGTCCTGCAAAAGAGAGTGTGCCTGTATTGCAATGATAAACCTTTAAAGGATCACCCTTGCTTTAAGTAACATCTGTAAATAAAGCCATACTGCAAAATCCCAGTTACTGCTTTGGACATTCTGCTTGTTGCTTACAGTGTGAATGTAATTGGGGCTAGCATATGCATAGCATCCTCTCCCTTGGACTTGGTTGTAAATAAAAAGGTTCATTTTAGTATGTACCCCCCCCTCATCCTGTAGATAATGAGCCTGGTATACACTCCAACGCTAGGGGTGGTACCATTGGTGTAGTTCTGCCAAAAGAAAATTTTATGCCATGTAGTTGGCAGTAGTTCTTTTAAGGGGGTGCCAGCTAGCCAAAGGTGGGGTGGGGGTTACATATGTATGCATGATACTCAGCATGCACACTTTAAGTCAGTGCCACTATGTTGCACACGGTGGCTGTCACTTCTGCAGTTGCAGAAAGGAAAAGCACTGCACCAGGAAGTGGGTGTGTTTATGCAGCCCGCAGAGAGGAAGGGCTGCATAAACAGAAATACTGGAAACTATGCTGGAGCACTGTGGCAGAACATCAGACAGTGGTCCAGTTACCTGCTTCCACAATGCTCTTATACAAATCTGATGATGGCATAACATCTGTGGAGCTTGGCCCACACAGCCGTAAAAATCAAACTCAGAAGGAGACTATTAACAAACTAGAGATCTGGTCTGGGATTTGCTTGTCATCACAGTCACTTTCTCATTCTTTTCTAAGCCATAATTTCTGGTAAATGTGCCTTAACCATATTGATTGCAGTGCTGGTAGACTACTTCAGGTTTTCCCCTGATTGTATGAGGTGGTGGTAGTAGCAGTCTTGAAGGGGTAGCTGCTGGTGGTGGCATGCTCTGAAAAAAGTGTTCCCCATGCTTAGCTGCACATTTTAGAAATGACCCCTTTCCTTGTTTTTGCTGTAAGTAAACTGACCCCTTTAACACAAAGACAAGGAGTAAGTTATGGCCTTCACCTCACCCCTTTTCACTTCAAGTGAGGAATGTGATTATGGATTTGCATCAGATGTAGAGTGGCAGCCATAGATGCACAATATTGTTAAACAATAATCAACTGTATGTAAAAGTTTTTTTTGAATGTGTGCTTTCCTAATGTTGTCAATACCACTCCACTGATTTTGTACTATGCCCCTGGATTTTTGTGCCCCAAGTACATTATTTTACATTTTTGTGTTCAGGACAAAAAGACTTTTCAAATTAGGATAATCACTAATCTAAATTCTTTATAGTTTTTTCTTAAATTGCCATCAAAAATGTGAATTTTGTAAAAACAAAAATGGAAATACAGGTAATAAGATGATCATATTTTACAAAATATAAGAAAGTCAGATTAGTGACTACCCTCATTTGAAAGGTCTTTTTGTCCTGAACAACTTTCAGACTGGTTATTTTTGTGCACCTGGAATAGTTTTAAAGATATTTAGATTTGTTTGGAATGTGTGCACATTTGCTAAAAATTCTGCACAATGCTTTAGGAAAATTCTCATGGAAAAGCAGTTTGGAGTTCTGTCTCCAATGTTTTAAACACACAGTGGGTCTGAATGAGTTAAAGGGGACAGGAATTGATTACTTATGTGCAGGTGTTTGAAATGTTTCTATTTTCATAAATTGTATTAATACCTCTAAATGATCTTTATTTAACTGTGCCTGAATAAAAGCTGAAGCTGTCAGTTATGTTTTGCTTTGGGTTTTGATTTCTAGAACTGTTATTTAATACAATAGCAGATTAGGTACATATGGACACATGTTGATACATGGACATATTAGGATAACAGTATCACAATTACAAGGGGGTCTGTGTTAGGTTTGGGTTTTGAATATGCACATATACTAGTCACTTGTTAAAGAATTGCAGATATATCATGTTTAAGACAGTATAAGTTTGACTATTCATGAGTAATATGGACTTATTATACACAGAGTTTAAGAAAATGTATCTGAACAGTACACTGTGCAAAATTTGATTGGCACCACTGTGTGAAACAGCTGGTGAATGCTTAATTTATACTATGGCAGGTTGTCTTCTAACCTGTTTTTTACTTAACACATACTGTATATCAATCAGTCAATCATTCAATCAATCAATCAATCAATCAATCAAAATCTTTAACCAGGTGAACCACTGTTGAGCAAAGCTCATTTTTGAGATGGACTGGGACAACATACAAAATCAATACATGGTATGGGGTTACACACATAAGGGTTCCTAACAGAACCAGTTTACATAATAATTTGTGACAATGAACAACAAGAAATGTACAATATACAGATGAAATAAGGATGGCAAATCATGGAAACCAAAATACAAAATATACATGGAGCATGCCAGAAGGCATAAGTGAGAGGAAGTTAATAAGGTGTGAGAGTATAAGGTTCTACCCAACAGGGGTTGGAAAAGAGTGGAAGCATTTAAGAGACAAGGATGCCCATAAGAAGGCCTCTGTTTACTGTAGACTGATGGAAATATTCAGAGGGAGCAATTATAGGGCTCCAAAATTGCAGTTGGAGGAGGAGGAAGTACAAGAGCATGGCATGATAACAGAAGCCTAGGGGACACAATGTGGGAGGCTCTATTAACTGGCCAGATGGCAACAGATAGAGAGTACATACAAAGCTCTAAAATTGCAGTAGGAGGAAAAGGAAAATACAATAGAACAGAATGATGACAGGGGCTGGGGGGACATGGTGTAGGCGACTCTAATAACTGGCAGTATGGCAGTGACAGGATTCCTTAACTGAATGAGCATAAAGGGTTTTGAAAACTGGTGATTTGATAGGGTGGACCAATTTCAATGTTTTTTTGCAGTTTATTCCAGAGAAGGGGTAGCACATAGCTTAATGATGAATGACCAAAGTGCAATTTTACCTTAGGTACAGTAAGGGAGATATAGGATGTACTTCTCAGGGCATACTTGCCTACTGTACTTGGCAGAAGACAACCTGAGATATATTGACGCAACTTCTTAGTGATAGCTCTGAAGGTCCAAAAGACAGCACTTCTCTGTCTTCTATAATTGAGGGATGGCCAACCCACTGCAGAATAGAGGGAGCTGTACTGCATCACATACGGAAGGCCAGTAATGAACCTTATGGCTCTATGGTAGAGCGTAACGAGTTTGACTAGTGCAGAGGCAGGGCCTTGGCTGTAAAGGAAATTCACATAGTCCAGTAAGGAGAGGAATGTGGTTTGGGCCAGTCTCTTCTTGGCATCTCAGGTAAGTAGGCATCTGAGTCTGTAAAAGAGACCAAGCATCTGCCTAAGCTTTTTTATCAGTTCTTTGATATGGTTATTAAAGGGAAGTTTATTGTCAATCCAGACCCCCAGATATTTGAACTTGGTTACGTAGTCCAGTTATTCACCTAGAAGCGTAGTGATCTGAGGTATGGTTCCTTGCGTAGCAGGGTTAATTGCATGTACAAAGGGTGAAAAAAGCATTGCCTTTGTTTTTTTGTGTTCAATAGATGTTTCTGGTTCAATATTTGTAATTGCAGCTGGTTAAATGCCTGTTGTAGATCCATACATGCTGCTTCAAGAGTAGGTCTGCCAACATATAGTACCGTGTCATCGGCAAAAAGATGTATGTTGGCAGATTTGATACTAAGTTCAATTCCATTACATATATTGCTAAGAGTAGTGGACCCAGTATGGAGCCCTGTGGTACACCCCTCAACAATTGTTTCAGTGGTGAGAATTCTCCTTCATCTTTTACCTGCTGCTAATGACCTGTGAGGTAATTAGAGAACCATCTCAAGCATAGGGGGTCCAGGCCAATTTTACGGAGGGATCCAAGGAGCAGGTCATGGTCAACAGTGTTGAATGCCTTGCTTAGGTCCAGAAATACTGTACAACAAAGTTCTTGGTATTCAGGTCACACTGCCAGCCATTAGTTACCTTTGCAAGTGCTGAGATTGTCCTATGATGTGGCCTAAAGCTTGATTGTAGTGGGTTAAGCAGATTTGCAGCTTCTAGTATTTCCTGAGCTTAACACTCACTATTTCCTCCAGCAGTTTAGATATGATAGGGAGTAAGGAGATTGGTCTATAGTTATTGAGGTCACTAGGGTCTCTGGATTTGAAAAGAGGATCACATGGGCAGTTTTTCATAAGGGAGGTAGATCACCCTGCCAAAGGGATAGATTAAAGAGATGCATAATTGGCACAGCCAGGACATGATGACTAAGCTTTAGGAATAATGGGACTGAGAGGTTCACACCAACACTCTTCCTAGTATCCAGCTGTAACAGTAGTTCCTCAACTTCTTTCAAAGATGCAGGCTGAAAGAAAAATTAAGTACTAGTAACTGGAGCTGCTGAGTCCTGTATGCCAAGTTGTGAGTGGAGGTTTTTGGCAAGGGAGGTACTGAAGGCTAACCCTGCAGTGGCAAAATGGTTGTTGAGAGAGTCAAGGATTGTCAGTTTGTCTGAAACTGTGGTGTCGCCAATGGTGATTTGTGTGGGTAAGGAATTTGGAGATGCATGGCCTTCTATGTCATTAAGGGTTTTCCAGAATTTGGCGGAACACTTAGAGGAAGAGTCAAGTTCTGCACAGAAATAATTTGCCTTGGCCTCACTAATCATCTTAGTACAGAGATGCCTAGCCCTCCTAAATGAGGTCCAATTGGCAGGAAGTTTTGTTTTCTGATCTTTTTTCCGAAACAAGTCTCTATTGAGCAGGGCAGCTTTCAGATCAGCTGAACACCATGATCATGATTTTTTTCTTAGAGCAGGTTTTAACCAGGGGTGCATGTTAATCAAGTAAGTGCCCCTAGCACAGCTTCCTGGAAAGTGTCATAAGCCAGGTTCACAGATTTTACTAGGTAGAAGTTCTTCCAGCTCGAAGAATCCCACAGGTCAGAGATGAATGCCCATGGGTCAAAATTATGACGATTCCTCTTGACGATAAATTTGGATGTAGCCAGTGATTTTTGGATGGATCTTACACAGGCGATGAAACAGTGGTCACTAATATCAGAGAAGAACACACTAGCATGAGAAAACAGGTGCAGTTTGCTTACTAAAATAAGATCCAACAGAGTGCTATTATTTGGGTTCTTCTTATTAGGATGTGTTGCTTCGGTAATAATTTGTGATAATCCAAGGGAGTCACACATGGATTTAAGGGGTATGGAGATACTGGAGAACCAGTCCAGATTAAGGTCTCCTAATATAATAATCTTTGAGGGCAGGGATCCTAGAGTGTTATTTAGGTGGTCTTAAAGCTGTAATCCTGCAGACAGGGGCCTATAGCATCCTACGACATAGAATGGGACAGAAGAGGAGAGTTCGACCTTGAGAGTCAGGCTTTCAAATTCTTTGGGAATTAAGGTCGAGTCGATGACTGAGACTGAGAATTTTTCTTTAACACAGATGGCAACTCCTCCTCCTCTTGCCTGCCTATTGGTTCTGAACAAGGTATAAAATGGGATACTCACCTCACAGTCTGCAGTACCTGATCTGAGCCAAGACTCAGTGACCACCAGGACAGCAAGCATAGTATGACAAACCTAGGCCTGTATGGAGGCAACTTTCTTTAATAGGCTGCATATATTGACGTGCACAAAGTTCACACCTTTAATACAGGCTAGGTCAGCAGGAGATGAGATAACTACTGGGGGACCAGGGTTAAGTTTGACATTGCCAGAGCAGAACAAAAAAAGCATCAAGAGTTTTTTTAATAGCTCCTAAAATAGTCTATGTATATATTTTCATATGTATAAGACTTATAACATTATTTACTATGTATTGCTGAAAGAGCTACTGACACCTGAAAGAAAACTCTGGAAAATATAATAAGTAGGTAAAATTCTGCTTGTATTCCATATATATTTTAGATGTTTCCTCACCATTATTTATTACTGAGGAAATGTTCATGAATACATGATTTTTATCCCTTACGGTTATTTTAAAGTTAATCTGCCTCTATAGCTTACTCCCTACTTCAAGTCATAATGCTGTTTTGTGATATCACAATCTGTTGCCATGAGAGTAACTGTGATGTCACAAGCAGTGCATTATGACCTCAAGTAGGGAGACAGCAACACAAATAGATGAACTTTTCATGAGCAAAAATCCTGTTTTCATGCAATTGTCCTCAGCAATAAATAATAAGGAGGAATAAAGAACTAATGTAATGCTTTGTCAAAGTTCTCCTGAAGTTATCAGCTGCTCTGTAAGCTTATTTTTCCTTGTGTTTTTTAATCATTGTCATTTACTAATGCTAGCACAGACATGCACAGGGTTTTAAAATGAAGCTTCAGTTTATAGCTTTTCTCAGGGAGTGAACTTTCAAGTCAGTGTCATTTGACCTTGGAATAGCTTTCTTTTGATGGAACATTTGCTGGCTTTATATGAGTATGTTGTTTTTTTGAATGCAGTTTTAACTAATAGGGTCCTTAACAACTTTTCATCTGAATAATTTTTGTATGATCTGGGTTTTGAGAAAGTATGTTCTTCTAAAACAACTGCCAGTGTTTTCTGATGAAGGATTCTGAGTAATCCAAAAGGTAAAATCACCTGTGTTCTTTTGTAACAACTCTGTTGGTCCAATAAAAGGTATCAAATCATCTGTTTCTGTGGATCTTGTGTTACAAGGACAATATGGCAACAGGTTTTTCTGTGTTTTCATGATTTCAGAAATGTTAGCAGGAACTTATCAGTATAGTGCCCACGGTTCTGAAACCATGAAGTGACATAGTCAAAAACTCCAAATTCTTGGTTCCATGACAGGAACTGCACAGCATGTTCTCCATACAAAGAAAACAATACAAAACACAACTGACAGCTTCATCTTTTATTCAGGCACAGTTAAATAGGGATCTTTTAGATGTATAAATGTAATTTATGAAAATAGAGACATTTCAAACAGCTGCACATGAGTAATCAATTCCTCTCCACTTTAAATTAGGCATGACAAGAGATGAATAAGGTGGTCTGGTTTAGAATTTCACTTGAGTGGTATAGTTATTTGCAAAACTGAGGCTGTTTAGAAGTGCATTAGGAGTTATGCTAAACAAATGTAAATATCTCTAAAAGTTCACAAGTTATAGAGAAAAAAATATGAAAATTGTTCGGGACAAAAATACCTTTCAAATGAGCCTATTCATTAAGTTGCACTAATTGTGTAATCCAAAAGCTAAAATCAGCTGTGTTCTTTTGTACACAGGGTAAAGGCTTTGAGGACAAGCTAAAGTACCGGGCCTGCCTTCTCACCGGGAAGATATCTGATGGCCTTACTGCTACCAGCCTCTCCCCCCTCATACAACCAGCCCCCTCTACTGTGGCCACTCGTAGCTCACACAGGCCTACGCTATGAGTCTCTCACCTTGAAACATCGCTAGGTCAGCACTCTTTCTCCTATAGAGCCCCCTCCTGGCTAAACTCCCTTCCCTACTTTATCGCCAAGGAACCTAAACTCGGTCACTTCAATCCCTATTCCATGACCACCTCCTCACAACCCACTCCTGCAACTGCCCCTAGCCCCCCTCCCCCCGACAATGGGCTCAGGTCCCTCTTGAATGTCTACCTAGATTTAAGCACCTCCTGAGCTAAGTGCATCTTCCATTGCTTGTATTTCAGACTTATACTATTTGTACTTGCCTGTAGCATTACCACCTATTTTGTATGATGTTGTCACCAAGCTGTTGTATTCTCTGTATACTGTTTGCAAAGTTTTGTCCTTCTCTGACATGGAGCCTTTGTAAATGAGTCTCTGACTCAAAGGATTGTAATTCCAATACTGTTCAATAAATAAATTAATTATATTTTTTAAACTATGGCCATCCGATTACCTCAATTTTAATTTTTCATAGGAGTTATGCCAAACAAATGTAAATATCTCTAAAAGTATAGGTGTTACACATAAACCATCGGTATGAAAGTTATTCAGGACAAAAATACTTTTCCAATGAGCCTATTCATTAAGCTGCACTAATTACATTTGTAAACTATGGCCATCTGATTACCTGAATTTTCATTTTTCTTCACAATTTTTCCCTTTCAGATGGCTATATTTACAAAAATCTAATGAATTCAGATTAGTGACTACCCTCATTTGAAAGGTAATTTTGTCCTAAACAACTTTCACATTGGTTGTATATTGGTAACTTGTGTACTTTCCGAGATATTTACATTTGTTTGGCATGACTCCTACTGTGCTCACTCAGAGAGAATAAAAATGAGGTTGTTTGGAAGATCATATTTTACAAAATATAAAGAATTCAGATTAGTGACTACCCTCACGTGTAAGGACGTTTTGCCCTGAACAACTTTCACACTGTTTTTTTTTTGTTGCACCTTGAATAGTTTTAAAGATATTTAGATTTGTTTGGAAGGTGTGCACATTTGCTCTCAGAGAAAAGCAGATTGGAGTTCTGTGTCCATCATTCTAAAAAGAAATAAGAGAGTATTTTATAACTGCTATAGGGATTTGCAGTATTATGGAAAGATACACTGAAAACTACTAAAAAATGTGTTCCACAGAAACCCTTTTTCAAGTTTAAGTGATATGGCTATAGGCTCCACCCACACCCAATAAAATCAGCCTGTTATGGTATGGGCCAGATGTGGAGTTGCAAAGGCTGGCAGAGCAAAACAGGAGAAATAGACTCTCCATTGCACTGTCACCTTTTAGAACTATGCTCAAAAGATGGTCCGAGTCACAGTGGAGAAAAGTACCCTTGCTTCTATGTCTTAATGCAAATGTGTTGGCAGATAATAGTAAGCACAAACAGGGTTGCACCCTCTATTTTTCTCAGTTAATTTATATTAAAAGTTTTTAAAGAGCTGCTGACGCCTCAAAGAAAATTTTGAAAAACATAATATTGAGGTACAGTTTACCTTACATTCTATATGCATTCAATAGATTTCTCCTACCCATTACTCATTACTAAGAAATCTGTATGGAAACATGCTCTATATCCCTTAGAGTTCATCTGCATCTATAGCTTACTCCCTAATTCATGTCATAGTCCTCTGTTGTGACATTACAGTCTGTTGCCATGGGAGTAATTACGGTGTCACAAGTAGAGCATTATGACATCAGATAAGGAGAAAGCAACAGGAATGGATGAACTATTCAGGAGCAAAGATTCCATTTTTCATGCAAATGGCCTCAGTGATAAATA
Source organism: Neoceratodus forsteri (assembly GCA_016271365.2). Classification (NCBI taxonomy): domain Eukaryota; kingdom Metazoa; phylum Chordata; order Ceratodontiformes; family Ceratodontidae; genus Neoceratodus; species Neoceratodus forsteri. The sequence goes on from JADMNL010000025.1 coordinate 257,209,679, forward strand.
CTGGGGAGGAGAAATACAGAACTAATGTGAAATACAAGCTAAACTGGGTCTAAATATTATGTTGTATTAAAGTTGGCCAGTCAGATGCTCTTTAACATCATATACATTTGTTAAAAGGACCACAGCATAGGTACTGAGTTTAAACAACATAGCAATGCATAACTTCAGGCTCAGCCAAACAAATACACTCTTGGCAATTTCTTTTAAAATATTCCAAATAAATATAATGGTAAAATCTTCATTTAATAAACCTTATAAACATATATTTAAAGGTAAAAAATTAAACTCAATTGAGAATTAATCTCTTTTTTTTTACTTTATTTTTGTTGCATTTAAAGCAAATGCACATCGTTGATGCAATTCATGAAACAGTATCACACCAGTAAATACATAACACTTTGGAGCAATACAGTAAAAAAATGACTACTGTTTCTACTGTAACTAAAAAATAATTTCAAGTCGCATCCTAAAAGCAAGACAGCACATTTGTTGCTATATTGTTGCTATATTGCAGCCAGTGCTCAGCTAGGAATTTGCTCAATGTTTACACAAACCACAACTGATGACCACTAGCTCTATTTTTAAACAAGCATTTGTCAATGCCGAATGTTTGCTTGCTGGTATTAGCATTGGAAATGCAAGAGTTAGACAGATGCAGAATAGGAATGGACGTGAAGTATTGAACTTCACGCAAACCCCACCTCCATCCTATAGAGATGGACAGGCATTGGGGTAAGTGTTTGAGTCATCGCCCACGACGGTCATGCCATGTCACCTCACCTTATTCTGTAGACACTGACACGTATTGAGGTGTGCCTTGGGGTGTTTGGCTTTACAGTCACCCCATTCCATAAGGATATATGCTGAAATGGGTGCAGAATAGGAGAATGGGGTGAAGTCTGGGGCTGAAGAGTCCAAGGTACACCTTGATGCCTGTCAGTGGCTGGGGGGTGGGGTGGGATGGCATGAGCAGTACAGTCGGCAATCCAAAAGGCACACCCTGATGCTTGTCAGTCTGTACAGGGTAGGATGTTATGGTTAGAAACCTTAATGCCTTGGGTGTTTGTTGGTATTAGTACCACAAATTTTCAACATGGCATTTTTGTGACCCCACCTCATGAAAGCATTTGGGGCCTCTTCTCATGAAGAGTGGCAGTGTGATTTTGTCAATGTGACCTGAATGTTGAGTTCCAACAGCGACCGTGCCATTCTGTGCCACAATCACGAAAACACACATCGGGGCAGGATGTGAAGAATGACAGCTGTACCATCCATAGAGAGGTGTGAAGAGATGGCAATGTTGAAAATCTGTAGTGGGAATATTTAAAATACACACACTTCCGAGCATACATGGAAACTGCACAATGCATGCGCGTAACACAGTCATTTTATGGACTTTCGTCTCCAAATTTTCAACATAGGCATTTTAGGACCTCTGCTTATGAACAGTGTCACTGTGATTTTTATGTTGCTTGCACGCATGTGCAAGAAACATAGTGCCATCATCCGAGTTTTCGGAGGTGTGTCAGCCTGTCTTCCAATGCAGTCAGTGTGTTTGCAGGCGTGGCCCCAGTTCCCCAATGAGTGCTGCAGCTGTCTATGACAGCAGTCCAAAATGCAGTGGCATACAGTTGAAAGGGAGAGCTCCGCTTCAGTGAGCAGAGCTCTCCCTCCCACGCACACACATGCGCAAGCACGCATATTGCGTGGTGATGCAGTCCCCCCATGCATACACTGTATGGCCGACGGGGGTGCCCAATCCCCCGTCGGCTCCACGCCCCCCCAACAGCTGTCCAGGTGCTACACTGGGAGCCCACCCCAGCGTGACAAAAACTGTTATAGCCGATGGGGTGCCCAACTCATCAGCTCCAAGGCTGCACGCCCAAAGTTTCGGTGCCACACTGGGAGCCCACCCCAGCGTGGCAAATTCAGCTTTGCCAACGGGGTGCCTAATCCCCCATCGGCCCACGCCCCCAACAGCTGTCCAGGTTCTACGCTGGGAACACCCCAGCGTGGGAAAAACTGTTATAGCCGATGGGGTGCCCAATCCCCATCAGCTCCAAGGCTGCATGCCCCCAAAAGCTTTCCCGGTGCCATGCTGGAGCCCACCCCAGCGTGGCAAATCTTGTTTTACGACAGGGTGCCCAACTCTGTCGGCTCCATGTCCCCCCAAACAGCTTTTTCCACTGCCATGCTGGGAGCCCACCCAGCGTGGCAAACGTCCCCGTCATTTCTTAAAACAAACAAAACCTGTGAATAAACGGTCCTCAGATCTCCTGCCCTCCCATTAACCCGCATTCCACCCACCGCGACCCTGCCTCCCCACACCCCATACTTACCTCCAGAGCTCGGCGCAATGATCATCTGATAATGAACAGTGCCACCGTGATTTTTCTTAATGTGTCCTGAACACTGATTTGCCACAGCAACCGCGCTATTCTGCGCCGGAAGAGTGAAAACACATTTCAGCCAGGATGTGAAAAATGGCAGCTGTATTGTTCATAAGGAGGTGTGGAAAAATGACAGTGTTAAAAATCTGGAGTGAAAATATTGTAAATTCACGAAGTTACGAGCATGCATAGCAACTGCGCAATGCACGCTCGTAAAACAGTCATTTCTTGGATTTTTTTCCACCAAATTTACAACATAGGCTTTTTGAGAGCCCACCTCATGAACACTGGCACTGTCATTTCGTTACTCAGTCCCAAAAGGTGATTCCACGCAGTGACCGTGAAATCACCTTTTGGGGCTGAATAATGCCATGACAGTGACAGAACTCATGAGGAGGGGTCCCAGAAACTCCATGTTGAAAATTTGGTGCCAAAATTCCAAAAAATGCCTGAGATATGCATCAAAGTTGGAAAACCCTGATAATTCCATTGTAAAGCTTACCAGCATTTCCTCAGTTCGCAGTCGGCTTTGAAGAGTGCAGACATGTTCCCGGTCCACCGAAGATCTTCGTGCCAGACTCTGGAGGTAAATATGGGGAGAGGGTGTGTGTGGGGAGGCAGGGTGCGCTGTGGGTGGGTGCGGGTTGTGGGGGAAGGGCAGGGAGACCGCTGAGGAACAGTTTTAATCAGTCCTATTCATGGGTTTGGTGTTATTGACGGAGGTTGCAATCCAATAATGGACTTTGTCAGAGAATTTGGATCAGAGTGGGTGAGAGACTGAGATATTAGTAGCAGTTACAGGAGCGGATATTGAAGAGGTGGTTGCGAAGAGTGGTTTTGAAGTGGGCAATCTTGGCTGCACTAGTGATGGTGCTTGGGAGTGACCCCAAGGGGCAAGAGTCCGAGCAGTATTTTCTTGGACAGTAAGCAGGTCTGGTAGCGGAGCCTTTCATCAAGGTTGAGAAGACTGGCTGAGGTATAGAGGGAGCAGGTGTGAGTGAGCCTAGGTGTGCCAGTTAGGAGCCTGCAGGCCTTGTTTAGGGAGGCCTGTATTTTCTGGAGTGCGGAGTTATCTGCTGACCAGTATACAGGGAGTCCATAGTCCACTAGGGACAGTATAGATGAGGTGATGGCGAGCCTAAGGGCATGGGGGGGGTGGCAGTCCCTGTGTCGGTAAAGGAGTCCAATCTGGGTGTTTGTTGCAGCAGCAAGGGTGTTTATGTGGTCCTGGAAAGTAAGGGCCGAATCGAGGGTAAGTCCAAGATATTTGTAGTTGGATACCTGTTCAAGGGGGTGCTGGGTGTAGGGGAGGGTGTGGAGAGGTGCATTTTTTGCTTTGTTTTGGCGGTGAGAGAAAATCATTCACTTTGTCTTTTTTAAGTTTATGACCAGTCTACGGTTTTTAAACCATGTTTCGGCCTGGGAGAAGGCATGTTGTAGGGAGTCCTGAAGGGGTGTGGGTTTATGATGCGAAGTAAAGAGCACTGCATCATCTGCATTTAACAGGTTCACCTTTGTAATGCAGATTCAGATTTCATAAATGAATTTGTGAATTCTGAGATAATATTATAAATTTTAACAAGGTAGTATATTTAAATTTAAGCTATATACCTGCACTTTTTAATTGGTGAACCTATTTGGTTCAATATAGTAATGCACTGTCACTTTATTGTTGTGCCTCTATAGGGTTAATATGGTAAAACACTAATTGATTTGCAACATAGTTATACACCATTGGTTAGTTTGTATCACATAATTGATTAATGTGTTTTATAAGGGTATAAATGATCACTGACTGTACCCAACCGATGAAGAGGGTGTCTACCCTCAAAGTGCCAGGAGCCGTTTAGTTGTGTGCTTCAATAAATGAGATTTAGTATTTTGCAGTGCTCTGTGTGCATTGCTTTCTTCATATTTTTTATGAAAGGGGCCATCAACTGCACCCATGTTGCAATCAGGCACTACCTGGCCCTGATGGTGAAACCTACGTCAATAGGAAGGGATACCACTCTGTAAACTGCTAGGGGGTGTGCAATATCACAGGGTACATCACCAATGTCTGCGCCATGTACCCTGGAAGTGCACATGATGCCTACATCTGGCATTGGTCTGCCCTGGGCTGCCAGTTCAGGAGTGGGGTGATACCTAGCGGCTATCTAGTGGGTGAGTGGGGCACAACAACATGCCCGCACAATACACTCTGTGGCACACAACATAGCTGGCGGCAATGAAAATGAATAAATGTTTTGGGAAAACCATATTTAGACATTTGTTTAACTAGAAGAGTTATTTGAATAAATTAAATATGCATTAATGAAATATAAATATTGTCAGACATATTGCAAAATTGTTTACTGGATACCATTTGATTGTAATAACTGTTTTTAAATGCAAAATAAAAATATTTTTCAACACAGCTGACGGCACTGCCAGTGGGGGACAGTGACAGGGAAAATGCACTGGCTAGCAGGCATGGTGAACTGTGGAACAGGGGAGCCCACTGGAGTGGGACCCACAATCAGACGGGGGGTGTCAGTGCATGGGGTGAGGGGACATATACAGCACGCACAGGTGGCAGGGCATGTGGCAACACTTGGTCAGACACAGCCAACGGCTGGGGCAGTGCAGATTACCATAGCGAGACAGGACAGGACAGGACAGTGGTAGGATGGCCACATAGGCAGGGCTGGGGTAGTGCAGGACAGGATAAGGGAAGCCATGCCATGCCCTAACAAGCAGTGAGTATGCAACAGACATGGGGGGCCCCCACCAGCATGACAGGGTGTGCACTGGAGGGGAGAATGGCAACTAGGTGGACAGACAGAGCAAGCAATATAGGCAAGGGTGGGGGCTTGCGATAGGCCCTGTGGGTGCCTGATGGAGACTAAGATACTGCATCCCCCCTCCAGTGACAGTGCATACCCCTTTTGGCCAAGACTGCTCACCCCCATACATCGGCCCTCAACCAAGGCCAAGGAACACTACAATGAGGCACACACCGCAACAGGCAGTATCATCGAGAATATGTTCGGCATACTAAAAATGAGATTCAGATGCGTGGACAGGTCAAGTGGTGCCTTACAATACAGCCCAGAGAAGGCCTGTGGCATATTTCTGGCCTGTTGCATGCTACACAACATGGCCGTGTGCCATGGAATAGTTGTCCAGGCACAGGAGTGCAACAGTTCAGAGGATGAGGAGCCACTGGCTGGGGGTGGGCAGGCAACCCTTGACAGGTTGGGCATGGTGGCACAGGGACACAGTTGTGGAGTAGCACTTTGGAGACCGCAGGTGTGTAACAGTGCAGGACCAAACTGGACTTTCACACACACACGGGGTTGGGAGAGGATACACACATGTGCAGGTAAGCAGACACAGCATGGATGCTAAGGACTGCAAAGGAGAGTGCACACAACCATGCACAGGTGGCAACTGCAGTGCCAGCATGGACAGGGGGCACACTGCTGCATAGTGGGGAATGGCATGGATCAGAGGGACTGTGCTGGTACACATGCACAGCAGACTCGCAAGGCTGCACTCATCACTCCCATGCCACACAGGATAGCACCAGTGCCACTACTCATGCCCAGTACACCACACAGACAGCACAGACATGCTTGCCACTGGAGCTTGCATGTGCTACAGCATGCAGCCTCCGGCAGTGACAGCTGAGTGTGTGGGCAGAAACGTCCGCAGGGTGAAATTGCCATGTCGATCACACCCAGGAGGCATCACTGTGTGCCACTATGGCTGCCATGGACATGTGGGTGGCCATGCCTCAGCCAGGCAAACCCCCTCTGGGATGTCACCTGTCACAGAGGGTGATTCATCTACCCTAGCTGGGTTTGACCCATGTGACCATGACTGGGTGCTTGTGGGTATTGCAGTACTGAACTCCAGATGGGAACCAGGGGTGTTGGGGTTATAGTTGGCAGGGGGTGGCATCAGCAACAATGGGGTCACACAAAGTCCTGGTATGGGAGTGTTGGTGGCACTGCGTGGGGTGCAGCAGGACCTCTGCAGCCATGGGGCACCAGGGCTGCACAGCCCACTTCAGTGGCCTGTGCAGTCCTGTCAAGACCCGCAGTCATGTCCACCCACAGTTGGCATAGCTCACCAATCATGTGGGTGTGCCTTGCAGCTGCATGCTCGTCTATGAAGCCCATCTGCACCCGCAGTCCATAAAACACCTCCCTGAGTGCTGCCTGGTGCTCCACGGATGCCCACAGGAGATGGGTGTGCTTATCTAGTCTGTCAGCAGGGGACATGTCTAGTGCAGGGGGATGAGGGGCCGGGGGGGTACCAGCCTGCTATACCACATCCACCAGCTGTGGACACCACATGACAGGCTGCTGTTCAGCCAGGGACTGTGTGTGTGGGCAGGCACAGTGGGCCCTGGGACAGTCATGTCATGTGCCCCTTGCAGGACGATGTTGCTGCACAGCACCATGCTGTATGGTGGTGACAGCCCCATGACCCACAGCAGTGTCCTGCCCCTGGCCACTCACAGCTGGCACAGCAGCAGACAGCATGTGTGCGGTTTGTGGAAGGTTGTGTGAAGGGCCAGGATGCCTCATGCCACCTGATGCTGTCCGTGTGGCAATGGGGACAGTGGCTGTGACACTGATGTGTGTGTGTGTGCTCCCCCAGCTGGGTGTCATAAATCAAATCAAATCATCTTTATTTTTATAACACCTTTCAAAACCAAGGCGCTGTACATAAAAACCATATACATAAAAATAAAATTCTAAAACAGACATTAAAACAAATTATGCATAGCTAGAAAGCGAAACTAAATAAAATACGTCTTCAAAGATAAAGATGTCATCCTCTACATTATCATCCTCCTCCTCCTCCTCCTCCGTGACCGATGCAAGCACAGTGAAATCCTCAGACAAGTCAAGGACAGGCAGGGTATCTAACTCAGGAAGCCCAAGGAAGTCCCTCAACAGATGTACTCTAGGAGCAGTGGCCATGGCTCCAGCAGATGTGGATGGTCCGGGGTCATCCTCCTCCTCCAGTCCCACTGGATGTGCTCCTGACTCTGCAGCACCCCTGAGGTGTGATGGTGCTGAGAGGCAGAATGGATAGCATGATCAGGAATGCATGGCCATGGTGCTGGATGCCAGGTGGATACAGGGAGATGTGCATGTGCATCACAGGTGTGCAGGTCCTGCCACACAGGCCAGGGGCCACCATTGTGGCCTGTACTGCACACACTCAATGGCGGTGTGTGCATTGCACATCTGCTGTGACATGCACGAAGGACAGAATGTGATGCATGGCCTCAGGGACCAGACTGTGTTCTGGCAAAGCCTCCCCCATGGCATTGCCACAGGCACAGTGGCTGCCTTGTGAACCAACTGTCCACTGTGGTTGCACACTGCAGTTGCCCGATGTTGCCAGCGAGGTGTATACAGACACAGCACACATGCCCCTGTGGTCTTGGTCGACCACTGGTGTCCTGTGTAGCTGACAGGCCTCCATCCCTTGTTGCACAGCATGACACTGGGCCAGTAAGAAACTACCCCAGGGACCGTGTTTGCCTATGACAGGGCTGTGCACTGTCAGCAGCTCTGCTCAATGCCATCTGGACACAGTGAACGGCCATGCAGGCATACCGTGCACACCTGTGACTGACACATGCAGCCCTCCACATAACATAAAAAGATGCATACTTACAGTGCTGTGAAGGGCTTCCTCCTGTCTGGAACCCACCACCAGGGACACCATCCACAGAGGCACAGGCTCATGTGGCAGCGAGAAGCTCCACCCATGCCGTCAGTGGTGGCACTGTGCGTGGCCTGCATGGATGTCTTCATGGTAGCCAGCTGCTCCCTGGTTCTGGTCTGCTCACTGTTCATACATTTAATGCACTCCCGTGGAGTGTATTTATACACACTGTGGACATTACTGGCCTCTGTAACTTCATCCCAGCCCATGGCATGCTCCTGCTGGGTTCCTGTTTTGTTCGTCAGCAGGTCCTCACAAAGGAAGTATGTAGTTATAAGGGCCTGCAGTTCATCTTTGGTGAGGTTTGGCCGCCTCCTCTTCCTTCCCTAGTTGGCTGCCATTCTGGTGCCTGTAGAGAAAAGAAATGACAAGCTTCAGCCCTGGTCTTTGACATCTGGCAAGTGTTGCATGTCCAACTGGATGCACTGCACTAAATGCTGTAACAGGCAGAATGTAAACAAACCCACCTCCAAGGCTGCAGTACCTGTCAGTCAAGTGTAGGGTGTGGTGGCACGGGGCAACCCATTTATAGCTCAGCACATGCAAATGAGGTGGGCTGTGGCCTGTGGCCTGTAATGAGATGCTAATGTATGGACTTAGGCCAGGATTAGGCAATGCGGCAATTTGCATACCCTGGTTGAATATTGCAGATTTGTGTCTGGCCCATCTTAATGTGTACAGTACATCTATTTGGGCCGCACATCTCTGCGTGGCACATTTCCGTGCATGTGCAATAGGCCATACTGTCACTGACATGTGCGGCAGTGCATGTGTGATGGCATTGGCTATGCATCACGCATATCCACCACTTAGCTATTATGCACCATTGATGTGCATTTTGCATGTCTGCAACTTTGCGCTATGCGGATGGCTTCAGGTGTGACATTGGCTGACCTCAACAATATGGCCACCCCATGTGGCTGTGCATGCATGTTGAATGGGGCAATGACCCCAATCTCCCACGTGCCGTGTGCTACAGTGCATGTGCGGTAATGTGCCATTGTATGGCAATAGCACATCTCTATGGTACATTTGCAGAATGCGTAGTGCAACGTACATGAGCCTATCATCCATCTGGCATGGCCCAGCCACATATCGCCCACAATCCCTACCTGGCATACCTGCTCCCGTGTCATTGTAGTCAACCATGCCACATGCCCAGGCTGGTGGGGCCTGAGCCCTGAATTGGACTGATGTGGAGTTGGCAAACCTAGTAGCCCTTGTTGCTCCATTGGAGGGGCAGTTATTTGGGTCAGAAAACCTACAAGAGGCCCAGGACCAGGTGTATGCCAGGATGACTGAACACCTGGATGGGAGGATGGGCATCCTGTGGTCCGGGGAACAGTGTAGGCACTGGTACAGTGACCTTCGGAGGAGGGACCCAGAGAGGCTGTGCCACCTGCAGGCCCAGACCCAGAGAAGCTGCGCTGCCTGTAGGACAAGGCCCGTGGGGGGGGAGCTTTTACATGCCCAGGTATGTATGTGCTGTGTGCATGCATTCCTTACCTGCTAGTGGGAGTTTGCGGGGTGCGGCAGGGGCATATGGCACCGCCTATATGGTTCACATGGCCCAGGTCGCAGGGCCAGGCTGATGGCATCATGCTTGCCACTGTATAGCTCTGGGTGCAATGGTGGCCCACAGTGCTGATGCTGTGTCAGTGTTGGTCCCCTTCGTGTGATTCCTGTTGCCAGGGCACGCACTGTGCTGTGCCGTGCTGTGTCATGTCACTGTCGTGCCCCGAGGGGGGAGGGGTTGTGTTCCTGCATGCTGCTCATGGTGGTTTTCCATTGTGTCCCCCTTGCAGGTCAGGAGGAGTGGTGACAGGCACAGGAATGCACCAGTAGGCAACAGTGTGATGGAGGTGCTGCAGTGGCAGTCGCTGGTACACTGCCACATGTGTCACGCTGTGCGTCAGGTAAGTGTGCTATTGTGCTTCATATGTGGTTTCAGGAGTTTGTGGGGTGGAGGTTTGCACTGCCCACCGTGGGCCATTGCCTGCTTGCTGTGCATGCCGGCCATGCACATATGGATTGTTGTCTTGGCACCATGTGATGGACCCGCTGTGCACCTAGCACCTGTGTGCTTGTTCCCATTTTGTGTATCCCTTCAGGACTGTGGGTGCCCATCGGTGCTCACATGGGGTCACCACAGGGCCTTCACACATGGTGCATGCAGCTGTCAGGTTCATACACTGTGGGGAACATGGCCACATGTCCCTCAGCAACATCCAGTGCATGTGCATACCGACATTGCCTGTTCCCTGTGCCACATCCTATTCACGGTGTGACTGTGGCATGGCACATTGCCTGTCCGTTGTGTGCGTGGTGTGTTTTTGGGCCTATGCAAGGGGCCTGACAACATCAGGTATGCACGTCTAATCCATCTGGGGGGGGCACTGTGTCTGGGTGGGCTGTGGCACTGAGTACGTGTTCTCTGTTTCCCCCACATAGGTCATCAGCATGCCAGTGCTAGATGACAGAGGCCGCAGGGAGGATGGTACTGCAGGAAAGAGTCGTCTCCAGCCAGAATCTACTGGTGGCCATATTCTGGTAGCAGGGAGCCATGTTCAGGAGGCAGGGGGCATCCTGCAGGTTGTGTGGGATATCCTGCAGAAGCTGCACAGTGCCAGATGGCCACACAGGGGTCGGGTGCAGGACCGCCAGGGGCATTAGGCCAGTATGGCCCATTGGACTACTTCTTGTTTAGTTAGCCCCATTTATAACAAACCCAAGCCCTGTCCTTCCCACTTTACATAGTTACCCCCCCGTATTCCCTGTTCCCCATTAAACCCTGCCCCACACCCATTTTATGTTTCTGGTTCTTTTTTGCTTTGCTGTTCAACCTGTTGTTGTTTGTGTTTGTGTTGTTTACTATTAAATATTGTTGACTCTGACGTTGCCTGTGTCTGTGGTCCTTCCTTAACTGTTATTGCCATCACCTGTTGTGTTGCATGGTTGATCCACTGCCCCTTGGTTGTCACAGCTCATTTGTGCCTGTGTCATTGCACACCCATATGCCCTGTTCACCCTGTTTGCCCCCCACAGTGTTTGTCATGGTTTCCCCCTGGGTTGCCCCTGGTGCGTCCATGACTGATGCTCATGTTGTCACTTGTACTATGCCCCTGTTCCAGTGCTGTGCATGCCTTCGTTGTCCTTCTGGTCCCCATGCTACTGTGTAGCACTATTTGCAGTCCTGTCTAACCATGAGCATGTGCACACAGTGTGGCCTACAGCCTCCGGCCTGTGTGCCATTATGCCTGTGGTCTGGCTAACACATCCACCCTGCTCAACTCCTCAGCACTGTTGTCGTGGTGCCTGGCCAGGCCATGCTGTCCATTGGTACCTCGGGTGTTGTGGCACTTCATCCGTCCCCTCCTGTGTGCCATGCCCACTGTGCCTGTTACAACCCTTTGCTGGTGGTTTGTGTGTGTTGCTTTGTACTCTACCCATGGGGTATGTGCTTTTACCAGTTTACACCATTGCAGTGCCACTCTCCTCCCCATTGTCTTGTGCAGCTGCTCTCCCTGTTTGTGCTGTTGTACACTGCTCATTTCCCATATTCAGTCCTGCCCTATTGCTCTGCTGTCCCAGGCTGGATTGCTCCATTTCCAGTATTCAGTCCTGCCCTGATGTGCGGTGCACGTACAGTTGCACAGTGGCGTATTTCTGGTATATTCAGCCTGGGATGCACTGGTGCATCTTATGGTGCATTTGCTGAATATTGCATATATTTGGGTGGTGTATCTCAGATGCACCGCGCAGGCACTTGCATGATTTTCAAGGGGACTTTTAAATATGGGGGCTGAAATTCTTTTTTTGTTCGAAGCAGCTATCCAAAAGATCCTACTGAGCATTCTGAAAACCAAAATTTAAAAATATAATAACTTTGGAACAGATTAACATTTGTTCGCCAAACCAGTGAAAGGCACCACTGTGGCACAAGACCTTTCTACCCTGAAGATGTCAGACCAAAATTCAAAATGTCTGGGTGCTAGGCGATGACAAAAAAACCCAGCAGAAAACCTCTGATTTTTTCACTTTTTTCACTATCTGGATCTTAGAATGTGCACAACTGACCCGAATGAAACTTGACACTTCAAGAGATCTATGCACCGAGACCACACTTGCAAACATTCATGTAAATTTATTGAATGGTCGCAAAGCTATTGAAGTGCAAAGTTTGATGTTTAACATAGAAACCCCTGCTCAACTCTTAACTATAGTGGCGCTACCATGCCTGGACAGTTGGCAAAGGGGCTCACCTGGTAAAACAATAGTGAATGGTCCAGGATAACACACACAGAACACTATGTTATAACAATGTGATACCCTGGCAGTATGTCTGCAGCACACATATCTGGCAGGGCCCTAAATACACAATATGATGATCAATAAAGAGATGAGAACAACTCACATTCACAGAGTCCATGTGGTGGCCATGTACCCAACAAAGGTGGCCCACATGGCTATATCCAGGCAACTGGGTGGGCCATTCAACACTGCCTACAACCTGTACAATGGATGGTAGCATGTACACAGATGGTCACATGTGCGATGTTGCCGATGAGGGACAGGGGGTGGTCACACCCTCTGCTATGCGGCACACACAGGTCACACAGTGACATAGTGGCATAGGTCAATAGGAGGGGCTGACAAGCAACAGCCAATGGGGAACACTGGACAACACCAACACACAGCCATGGCCAGAGGTGCGTGCAGCACAGGGCCATTGGTGTGAGGTTTGGCAATACCACACGCAATGTCCGATGCAAGACTGCCATGGCTGCCCACCACCACCATGTGCATGGCACAGTCCACACCAGGTAAGGATATGCCCTGCACTGCACACAGGAGACAGCTATGGCCATACCAATATCCTGTAGTGGAACAACTGGGCACAACACAGTAATATAGCCGAACCCCAACACCCTAAAGTGATATAGTATGAGGGCACATCACCGGAACAAGGTGTGACATTTGGTATGCTGGGCTGATGGGGGGAGATAATGACCACTGGATGACAGCAAGCATACTGCGATCGTATGGTGCACAGCAGAAGGAGCATGGTGAGTGGTGCAGGGGCACACGCATACCAGTGACCACACAACAGGGGGACACGCTGCACTGGGTGCGACATGTGCATGGTTGCATGGTGTACACCGTATAGGTTGCAGTGGTCTGTGTCTGTGTCCAGACACACTGGACATTGCAGGGTCCCCTGAGGATGGCAGCAGTGCAGAACCAGGCAACAGCACACCACTGCCACCAGATGTGTGTGATGCGGCTGTTGCCTGGACATGCCCAAACTGCATACCAAAGAACACAATGGGTTGAATAGTTCCCCCATGATGCAAACACCTATACAATCACGGGCAGATGTGCACATGGCCACAGCACAGTCCACATGTAGCAGGAGCGGGATACAGTGCGTGGCACATGGCCTACACGATGTGCCTGCATGTACTGTGTGCAGTGGAGCCATGCAGGGGATGGCAGCTCAACATGGCTATGGGTCACACAGCCACAGTGGACATGTCATATGGCACAGGTCTGGACAAACATATGCACAGCACTGTTGGCATGATAGTACAAATGGGCTGACACAGTGGACAACATTTGCATCTCATTACTGGAATGAATTCAGCTCATTTGCATGCACATTGCTCTAATAACAGTCCTGCAAAACTGCTCTGCACAGGTGACCGAGAGGTACTGTAGCCTTGAAGCTAGGATTTCTGTAATTTTTCTGTGTGTCTGTACTTGTTCTGTGCATGGTTATTTTTTCACATGTCAGTGTTGTTGTAACTGGGCCTATCCCTAACTGTTTGCTCTACAAGCATCAGTATGGCATCTCAAAGACGGTGACATCCTAACTTTATGAAGGATGAGCTTAAGGCCCTCACTAAGGCCTACGTGCTGTGGGAGGAGCTCCTCAGTCGTAGGTGTGGGACACCACAGGACTGGGAATAGGGCTGAAGGGAGGTTGTGGACGCTGTGAATGGACAGGGGAAATACAACTGCACTCCCCAGAAGTGCATTAAGCGTATCAGTGGTATCTGGCAGCATTACAAGGAGCTGCTGGCTGAGGCCTGTGCTTTCTGTCAGACAACTGGTGGCGGACCCTCCACAGCTCCTGTCATGACACCACAGGAGGCATTTGTTGCTGCAACACTCAGCCATGTGGCTGTGGAAGGTGTTCCCAGTGGGGGATTTGAATCAGATGGTTGGCGATTGCTGCACAGTGAGCATGCATGTTACAGGTCATGTCTGGTTGTGCATATGGTGTTGAATATCTGAGTGTGGCCACTGTATGGGTTCTGGACTTCAGGAGGGCTGAGTGAGGGTTCTGGACTTCAGGAGGGCTGACTTTGGCAAGATGGGAGAGTGCCTTAGAAAAGCACTAGCAAACAGGCTAGAAGGAGGGGTAGAGTAACAATGGGGAAATATCAAAACTGCCATCACAGAGGCAACAAGCCTTTGTGTGAAGCAAAGAAATCAAAACAAAAGAAAAAGCCACTATGGTTCTCAAAAGAAGTGGCGGTGAAGGTTAGGGAGAAAAAGATAGCATTTAGGAAGTATAAGGAAACACAGAAGGAGCAAGACAGAGAACTGTACCAGTTAAGGCAGCAGGAAGCAGGGAGGATAGTCAGAATAGCAAAGGCACAAACTGAGGAAAAGATAGCCAACTAGATTAAGAAGGAGGATAAAACCTTTTATAGGTATATCAGGGAGTGTAGAAAGACAAAGGGAGGTATAGTGAGGCTGAAAAGAATGGATGGTGGGCGGGCAGAGAGTGACAGTGAAAAAGCAGGGATACTGAATGAATACTTCTGTTCAGTATTCACAAAAGAGGAAGTGGGGGGGTGCCTAATCCAATGAACAGAAGCACTCTGGAGAGGGGGTCGATCCCAGTCCTTTCACAGAAGAAAGGGTTCTGAAAGAACTCCTAAAACTGAAGGTGGACAAGCAATGGGGCCAGATGGAATTCACCCCAGAATTCTAAAAGAATTAAGCAGAGAGCTAGTGACACCACTGACTACCCTTTATAACAAATCATGGGAGGATGGTGTGGTACCTGAGAACTGGAAGAAGGCTGCTGTGATTCCCCTTCACAAAAGTGGGAGCAAGGCAGAGGCAGGAAACTACAGACCTATCAGTTTGACCTCTGTGGTAGGGAAAGTGATGAAATCACTTCTGAAGGAAAGAATTGTTGAGTACCTAGAGGCCAGTGGGGCACAGGACCCAAGGCAGCATGAGATCACAGTTGGAAGGTCATATCAGACGAATCTAACTGATTTCTTTGACTGGGTGACCAAAGTAGTAGACCAGGGAGGGGCTGTGGACATGGCCTACCTAGACTTTAGCAAGGCATTTGACACAGTCCCACACAAAAGATTAGTAGCCAAATTAGCCAGCCTTGGAGTGGGTCCCTGGGTGGTAGCCTGGGTAAAACACTGGCTGAACAACAGGACACAGAAGGTAATTGTAAATGGAGTCCACTCTGAAGAAAGAGGGGTTACTAGTGGGGTACCACAGGGTTCAGTACTGGGTCCGGTCCTTTTAAACGTCTTTATAAGTGACATTGCAGAGGGACTGGAAGGAAAAGTATGGCTCTTTGCAGATGACACAAAGATCTGCAACAGGGTTGATACACAAGGAGGCATGGAAAGGATGAGAAGGGGCTTGGCATGGTTGGAGGAATGGTCAGAAGTATGGCAGCTTGGATTCAATGCAAAGTAGTGCAAAGTAATGCGCCTGGGAAACAAATACCCAGGGAAAGATTACACAATGGAGGGGGGAGGTAGTAACAACAACAAAAATGGAAAGGGACCTGGGGGTAATCATATCAGATGACCTTAAGGTTGGCAAGCAATGTGAGAAGGCGGTAGGGAGGGCTGGGGGGATACTGGGATGTATAGGGAGAGGCATCACTAGCATAAAACAGGAAGTTGTTATCCCCCTGTACAGACAGTTGGTGAGACCCCATCTGGAGTACTGCATCCAGTTGTGGAGACCCCATCTCCGCAAAGACATAGACAGGATGGAGGCAGTTCAGAGGAGGGCAACTAAAATGGTGCAGGGTCTGCAAGAGAAGCCGTATGAGGAGAGGCTAAAGGAGCTTAATATGTATACCCTTGAGGAAAGGAGGGAGAAGGGGACAGGATAGAAACGTTAAGTACCTCAGTGGAATCAACAAAGTCCAAGAGGGTAGCATCTTTCAGAAAAAGAGATGTGCAAGAACAAGGGGACACAATTTGAAGATAGAGGGGGGACGGCTCAGGGGCAATGTGAGGAAGTATTTTTTCACAGAGAGGGTGGTGGACACATGGAACAGCCTTCCAGAGGAAATGGTGGGGTCTAAAACTGTGGGAGAATTCAAGAATGCATGGGACAGACATAAGGCAATTTTTGTCGGGGGTAGGAAGAAATAGGCTGTTGGTTAAATAGGATCTGCAGCTTATCCTCTAGGTAGGGAAATGGGCAGACTAGGTGGGCCAAGCGGTTCTTATCTGCCATCAAGGTCTATGTTTCTATGTTCTATGTATGGGTGTGAATGCCACTCCATCTGTGTGCATCCTAGTATGTCTGCCATGTGTCCTGGTCACATTGTCATGCCCGTGTGTGTTTCCACCTGCATGCCTGTTACCTGCATGTGCATCTCACTGTGTATGCTACAGTACTGTGACCATGGCCATGCATCCCTAACCATGCTCTCCCCTTTTCTTTCCACAGCACCATCACATCTTGGTACAGGTGGCACTCTATGGGTACAGCTGCATGCACAGCGTAGCAATGTACCTGTGGCCACAACGATGGCCAGTGTGGTGCCCACCGATGTGAACCTGCACACACAGGATGAGGTGGATGGTGATGATGAGACCATCTCATTGTCAGTGGAAACACTTCTCACAGCTCTGGATGTGCTCACCTTAGACACTGAAGATGATGACATCACCCAGATCGACAGTGTCATCCCTGACACCGCCCCCTATGTGGCCCACATGGATTCCCCTCATGCTGCACATGCCACCAGCAGCCATCCAGGGCCAGCACTTGTGAATCAGGTGTGCCACCACTTGCAATCAGCCATAGCAAAGGTAGAGGGCATTATGATGCAGCCTGCTGAGGTGCTGCCAAGGGGCACTGCTACCAGTGGCGGGGAACAGGTGACCAGCCACAGCCTGACCAGCTGAGTGTTCAGGCAGCCCCTGCACACATTATAAATGTATGTGCCACATCTCCACAGGCCAGCCGTGGGGAAGCCAGATGCTGTGGTGGTCACATGGCAGGCCACCCCCTGGATTCAGCATCCTCCGTGCATAGTACCATATGGCCCCAGACAACGAGCTGCTTGAACACACGATGCTACTGAGGGCCTCCATGGAGAGCCAGTAGGCACTCCATGATGTTGAGCAGTGGTTGTGGGTGCAGTTACTCCTTCATGAGGAGTGGGCTTCTGTCCACCATGCGGAGATCATAGGGGCTATTTACCTGTTACGCATTGACATTACTGCAGGCTTCTCCAGTGTTGCAGAGGCAATACAGGAGGGTGCTGCAACATTGGCTGCATGTGGTCATTGTACCACAGACCACACAGTGCGCAGCAACCCTAGCACTCCCAAACACCACATGGTGGCTGCATTGCGTGACAACTGATGCCCTTGGATCCCCCCACCCCTGGCAACAGTGCTCAGTTCTCCACACCCACCTCTACGCATATCCATTCATGGTCGAGTGGGTCGACCCCTTCAGAGGTGGAGGCCTCACCACAACTATTCCATGGTCTATGGCCATGTTGTGTAGCATGCAACAGGCTAGGAACATGCCACAGGCCTTGTCCGGGCTATACTGTAGGGCACCACCGGACTTGTCCAGACATCTGAAGTGCATCTTCAGCACGCCGGAAACACGCTTTATGATGTTATATGTAGCCATGTATGCCTCATTGTACCTCTCATCTGCATCAGATGTGGGCAGCAGTATTGGGGTGAGCATCCACGGCCGGAGGGGGTTTGTGTTGTCTTCTGTGTGGAGGAAGGTGATATGTTAGTATACAGCACACATCCATGGCATTCTGCTCTCCACACAGACCTGTTACAGCTGGTCAGCACCATTAGCACATTTCCCCAGACACCATGTCACAGTTGCATAATCCCACGCCCTCCTCTGTGGCACTTTCCCGGCTGTTGTATGTCCACTATCACTGCCACGGCAAACTGCATGGCATTTGGTCTGTGGGGCATGGAACAACCCCAACCTGGATGTGCCACACAGCACTGTCCCCTTCCAATGCATCACAGTGCACTACCCCTCACACACTGTCACAGGCCCCTACTGGTTGGCAACACACCTGTAACTTGTGCCTGTTGCACACCATCTCATGTACTCCCTCCCATGGTGGCATTCCACATCTGTTCGGTGTGAGTCCTATTCTGGTCCCATCTCAGCCTCCCTCCCCCCATCCCGTGTGTCACATGGCTGTGACACGTCCTATGTGTCACAGGGGTGCCCCCTGACAAAGTCTTGTGGCTAAGTGCTGGGGTGAGTGGGTGGCCAATTGACTTGGGTAAGGTGTAACATTTTTGTACTTGATCACAGATTGAAGTTACTGCAAAAATTGTTTGTACTGTTTGACTTCGAGCACCTCTATATATGAGGCACCATTTTAATGAACTGCTTTGGAAAACCAGAGATTGGACTTATCAAATTAATTCAAAACTGCAGATACAATCTCCTGAGTGTGTGCTTTAGACCTATAAATCAGTGGACAAGGGTGCTATGGAGCATAACTTTTGCTAGTCTGCACAGAAGACTTTAGAAACTGTGTGCCACCTGTACCCTGTTGCTCGCTTCTCTTGTTCCAATACTATGGGAATTTATCCAGTGCTGCTAATGCCTGCTGACTCGGAGGAGACATTGCCAATCAGCTGACCTACTCATCTGGATTGCCCACCACCACCACCACCACAAGAACTGGTTATTTTTGCTGACCATTTGCTATAGCTTATACCCCTTCCAGACCACATTTGTCCAGAGGATAACCAACCACTATGGCCAGCAGCACAAAAGGTTCTGGGATTAGGCCATGGCAAGATGCTGTGGTACTGGACTAGACCAAGACTTGGTCCAGGGAAAACTGGGAGCCAAGCAAAAAAATTTGTCTTGCAGGTATGTCCTGAAGCCAGGACTCATCCCTAGTACGCTTGGAGCCTTGCACTGATGAATATGGCTGATAAGAATATAAGAACATAAGAAAAACTTCAGCAGAGAGGGACCATGTGATCCATCTAGTCTGCCTTGGAAACTACCCCCCTTCCTATGTTTCAAATTTCCATGTGTTAAGACAGTACTATAATAAGTTGTTAATGGAAAAAAATTGGTGCAAAAGTACCAGAGTGAAGGTTACTCAAAAAATACCTTTGCAGTAAAGCCAAGTTTTAAAGGACCTGGAAATAACACCTAATTCATTGCAACATAGGCAGTGGAGGCAGCCAGGATGCAGCCTAGTGACTTGAGTTAGTGCATGAGAAAAGGGATTAGCTGCCATTGAAATTGCCTTGTTTACTGCAGTAACTCTGCTGCAGAATGCTGCAGTATTGCATTGCATCCTGGCCAGCACCACTATGTATGCAAATTATTAAGGAATATATGCTGACTTGGCTTTATGTAGGAATGTAAGATACCAGAAAGCTTTAGAAATAATGTGCAAGGTCTGAAGTAGCAAACCACAGGTGTGTATTTAACTCTGCTTCTGACTCATTGGTTTGGTATAGACATAGTGTCAGCACAGCACAGCACAGGAAGTTAACCAGCCAGTGATAACATTTATGCTCATCATAGGTCATTATTGTAAAAGAAAAAAAACTCAGTTCAAAAGTACTAATGGAAAGTGTGTCCTCAATAGCTATCACAAAAAGTACTTAAAAATGAAAAAAGAAAAAAAAAATTACCAAAACGTTTAAAAAACTAACATAGATAAACATTATGATTTGGATTTTGAAAGACATGCGGCATGATTTTGCCACATTTGCGCTACTTGCAGCATGATTATTAGACCCCAAACAACATGGTCTGACTTCATGTCACAAGTGCTGAAATGCACATCAGAAATAATGAAAGCATAAAAAAAACCCAGCACGCTTCATTTTTCTGCTGTAAAGTGAGCAAGGTGTTACAGATGCATAGAATGTTTGAAAATCACATGCAAACATTTTGGCGCAGTGGCAGTGCTGCAGCTGTGGCAGAACAACTGTTGCATCTCCTGCGTCCAAAGCTTTGAAAATCCAGGCCATAATTTTAAAAACCCGGTGACAGCCCAGTCACACAGTGACATGGCATTGCGCTGACACCTCAGAAACCAAGGTTTGCCATGACTGAAAACCCTGGGATCTCAAACTGGTGCTGGCTAGCAGAGAAGCATTCCATGGAGGTGTTCTGCTTTGGGATAGGGCAGGTGGGAGGGATTGGGTCACCCGGTATATGTGCACCATCTGATGGCTGACCAAGGAGTATATTGGCATTGGCTATAAAGAAGAAGCTGCTTGCTTGCTCTACTGGCTAAAGGAAGAGTGGCTGTGGCTGTCTTGATTGTCAGGGTGAGGGACCAAAAAGGAAAACAAAATGGAATAAACTAAATTAGTTAAGACCCTCCCTGACCCAAGTATACTACCCATGTGTTTTCCTCAGGCACCTACAAAGCACTTTATGAAAAATGAAGAAGGAACATGCACGCTGAGGAATCACTAGCACAGGCAAGAACATTAAAGCAAAGCAAGAAAGTGGGATACTGTGCAGTGCTGGGTTTGAGGATTAATAGTATAGTCAGTTAAGTATGCTGATGGTGCTGATGGCCCATTCTAGGAACACCACTTGACCATGTGTTGGATTCTATGTTTGGAACTGCTGTTGATGGTACTGGTGGCTCAATCTAGGTACAGCATTTAACCATGTGTTGCAGTGTGGGAACTGCTGCAACTGATGGTACTGATGGCCCATTCTAGGTACCCCATTTATTTATTTATTGAATTTTGTTGACCTGGTAGGCCCACTGAGACTAGAAGTCCCTTTTTCAGGGGTGACCGGGGCCGATACAGATGCTAACCAACTGAAACTGAACCAGATTAAGCTGTTGGTGGTATTTTTAGTGACCATGTGTTGGAAGTAATGTTTGAAACTGTTGCTGCTGATGGCCTGTTGATAGGCCAGTTTTAGGTATATCTTTTGACAATGCCTTAGATGTAATATTTGGAACTGCTGGTGCTGCTGATGGTACTGGTGGCATGCCAGATCATCTAGGTACATCATTTTACAATATGTTAAATGTAATATTTGCATCTTATGCTGCATATGGTACTGGTGATATGGTACACCATCTGACCATGAGTTGGATATAATGTTCAGAACAGCTGATGGATGAAGAGGCTGATGATGGTACTGGTGGTATGGCAGTTCTAGGTACATCATTTGACCATGTGTAGGATGTAATGTTCAGAACTGCTGCTGCTGCTGATGATGGTACTGGTTACAGTAGTTTTACTGTATGTACACCATTTGACCATGTGTAGGATGTAATGTTTGGAACAACTGATGATGATGATGGTACTGGTGGTATGGTAGTCCCAGGCATACTATTTGAGCATGTGTTGGATGTAATGTTCGGAACATCTGATGATGATGATGATGATGATGATGATGGTGGTGGTGGTGGTGGTGGTGGTGGTATGGTAGTTCTAGGTACACTATTTGACCATGAGTTGGAAGTAATGTTCAGAACAGCTGATGATGATGATTGTGATGATGCTACTGGTGGTATAGCAATTCTGGGTACACCATTTGACCATGAGTTGGATATAATGTTCAGAACAGCTGCTGCTGATGATGATGATCATGGTACTGGTAGTATGATACTTTAATGGGACACCATTTGACCATGAATGAGAAATAGTCGGAAACATATTAGTAACCTAAGGGAGGGAGATAACATAATAGATGAAGAAGTGGATATGGCAAATAAATGTAATACTTACTTCCTAAGTGTGTTTCAAGATCATGACTTTACAAATAAAATGAAGATCTAATTGAGTGAAAATGGAGAGACCAAGTGCCCAGGTATAACAGATAAGCAGGTCCAAGACAAATTAACAGCTCTAGATAAACATAAATCATGAGTCCCAGACTAACTTCACCCATGCATTTTTAACAATATGGCTGATGAACTAGCTGGACCCCTGGCCTTATTGTTTAATAAATCACTGGAACAAGTTAGAGTAATAAATGAGTGAAAAGTTTCTCACATTACACCAGTACATAAAGCTGGAGATATAACCAAAGTGGAAAATTATCGACCGATTAGCATTACTTCTATAGTAGATAAAATAATGGAACGTTTTGTGAAAATCCAGCTAGAAGAAAATGTGAGATAACTAGGGGCAATAGAAGTCTCACAACACAGATTTATACAGGGTAGTTCTTGTGTTAGTAACTTACAAGACTTTTTTGAACCAGTAAGTCAGGCCAGTAGGTCAGGGTATGCCAGTGGATGTGGTGTACCTGGATTACACCAGCTTTTGATTTGGTTTGCCATGAAAGTTTAACAGACACTGCTTGAAGTAGAGGTGGATAACAGTTTGATGTTATGGATAAAATCTTGGCTGGAGGACAGGGTACAAAGGGTGCAAATCAGGGCCACTTATCAGATTGGGGGAAAATAACAAGTGGAGTGCCCCAAGGTTCGATTTTGGGACCCCTTTTGTTTGCTACCTTTGTATCTAGTATGCAATTATCCAGCGAGGCCTGGTTATGGAAGTACACACATGATACAAAGGTAGGGGCTATTGTAAATAATATAGAATCAATTGAGAACTTTCAAAAACAACTTAAAGAGTTGGAGACATGGGCAAATAAACACAAACTGAAGTTCAACAAAAGAAAGTGCAAGGTTATGCATTTTGGATCAAACAATACAAGAGCGCAGTGCAAAATTAATGACAAAATGATGTCTACTACTGAGAACGAAAAGGACTTGGGAGTGATTATTACCAATAATTTGAGTTTTGATACACATAATAGAGAGGCAGTAAAAAATGCAAATAGTATTATGGGTAACATCTTAAGAAATATAAAAAGTAGAAGGGAGGAGGTGTTGGTCCACTCATACAGAACCATGGTTAGACCTATTTTGGAACATGAGGCCCCCTTGTCTACCTCATAAAGCATAGGTAGTAGTAAGATGATGGAAAGAGTACAGAGAAGGTTAACAAAAAAAAGTATATTGGTTAAAAATGAACCATAACATGATAGATTAAAGGAACTGGGCTTGTATTCCATGGCTAATAGGAAAACCAGAGGGGATTTAGGGGCTCTATAAGCCCAAAGATAGCCAGGACTTGAATCCCCCTAACTGGGGCGAGCTCCCCTCATGGTGCAGCTTCTACTGTAGCTGCTGCCCACCTCACCCTCTACAAGCCCAAGGATAGCCAGGACTTCAGTCCCCCTGACTGGGGCGAGCTACCCTTGCGGTGTGGTTTCCACTGCAGCCACAGCCCGCCTCACCCTCTACAAGCCCAAGGATAGCCAGGACTTCAGTTCCCCTGACCAGGGTGAGCTCCCCTTGTGTTGTGGCTTCCACTGCAGCTGCCACCTGCCTCGCCCTCTACAAGCCCAAAGATAGCCAGAACTTGAGTCCCCCTGACCAGGATATGCTCCCTTCATGGTGTGACTTCCACTGCCGCAGCTGCCTGCCTCGCCCTCTACAAGCCCAAGGATAGCCAGGACTTGAGTCCCCCAGACCTGGGTGAGCTCCCCTCATTGTGCAGCGTCCACTGCAGCCACCACTCACCTCACACTCTAGAAGCCCAAGGATAGCCAGGACATGAGTCCCCCTGACCGGGGCGAGCTTCCCTCACAGTGCGGCTTCCATTGCAGCTGCCGCCCGCCTCGCCCTCTACAAGCCCAAGGATAGCCAGACACAGCTGCTCCACAGAGCTCCAGGAATAAATTCATTTTTAGGTGCCCACTACCCGCCAACCAGTGACTGGCCGATGCTGTGGAGAACTCCTCCTGATTGGCTCCTACAGAGCAGAGAGCTGAAAGGACACTTATTTTTACTACTGTAGCTCTCCAGCTTTTCCTTGGCTCAATTTACTCTTTGCTCTACCTTTTAGCTAAAATTTTCATTTATTGCGTTATTTACTGGAAATTATTAAAACTTGTTGTAATTGCTTACTGCCTAACAACATTTAATTCCTACGTTTAATATACCATCCTGCAGACTTTTAAATTGCCTAGTGTGCACTGAGAGCTTTTTTAGGGCAGTTGCTGAGCCTCCAGTTAATTGTTTTAAAATTTAGGGATTTCGTTGCTCGCTCAGCAGCCACGCCTTCTCTTTTGCTGCACCTTTTCTACTCTCTGCCATATTATCCAAACTACCCTACAACTTCATCTCCCACACTTTGCTCTCACCCAGCAAAATCTGTCATGCTGCTCAGAGTCAGCACTGACCTGCCCCTCCCCTTAACTCTTTTGTACTGTCATTTTGTTTCTGTCCCCCCTCCTTCTAGCTTTCCTTGCCCTGGTTTTAAATGAATCCTTCCCAGCTGCCTCGGCCCCATGGCTTAATTCTGTCTGCGAGTGGCTAGCCCACCCATCACACTCCTACCATATATTAAGCCTAACAGCTGCTCTCTCTCTCTTCCACAGGACTTGAATCCCCCTGACCGGGGTGAGTCCCCCTCACAGTGCGGCTTCCACTGCCTCTCACCTTGCCCTCTACAAGTCCAAGGATAGCCAGGTATGGTCGCTCCATGGAGCTCCAGGAATAAATTCATGTTTAGGTGCCCACTGTGACACTCAGACAGCTGGTTCTGATTAATCTATGATTTTTGTAATACAAAAATGTGTTATTGAATGTCTCTCATGACAGATGCTGACAGCCTGTGGAATAACACCCCCTCCCAGGTTTTAGCTACAATGTGTGACCTGGAAGGCCAAGAGACAATTATAGGCTAGAAGAGACTTAAAATTTAGGATCTCCTTTTTATGTAACTAATTGCAGCTTGCCAACTGCCAAAATAGATCATAAACTTTTTTAACGTTCAGAGGAAACACAGTTAATTTCACATGGTGATACAAAGCATGTTGCACCTCCATGAGATCTGGCAGAGTCATAACAAGTCCTTTGATGTCCTGGAAAGGGGAAGCTGCTCATAAGATCAAAGAAAGTCATTTGAAGAAAATGAGTTGTGGTGAGGTCACAGAATTTAATACTTTGATAAGACATCCTGTTTTGCATAGATATATTTTTTTATATTCTGACAGGAAGGAGCTAGGTGACCTCACACAAAGAGGTTGGCAAAGCCAGTTTTTAAACAGCATTCTGTTTTCCATTTACACACAAATGTTTGGACTCTGAAAGTTACAACATGCTAGCAGCACTTTAAGAGATACATTAGATAGATCAAGTCTAATTGTCTGGTGGTAGGAAACCGCACTTTTAAAATCTGGTTTTGTTTTTAAAGAGATTGTATGTTTTTGTGATATATGGTACTGTGTTTTACATTTTACATTCTTATCTAATTTTAAGTAAACATCTCATTTTCAAATAGACTATTTGTGTCTTCCAAGTCCTTCTGTTTTTGCCTGTGATGCGTCGATGGTTAAGAGTGTGACAACACTGTGCATGAGCTTATATGGTAATACCAAACTGGAAACAGGTAAGAGTTATCTGAGGTCTTTATTAGATTTTTTAAGGGTTCATTTTGTACGCCTGGTTAGGTATCCATAGGCGAAAGATATCTGGCCCCCCCGAAGAGCAGAATTATCTGAGCCTGTCCATTGGGTACACTAACAAGAGGTTCACAGTTTGAATCCCTCCAAGACTTGAGACCAAAGGTTGATTCAAACCCACAAAACAGAAGGAGGGCTACCCTTTTTCTGTTAACCGTTAACAAGACTGCACTCGGAGGTTGGCACTGTGGGAGCAGAGGGCCTGACCTGCTGAGTGGGTTTGTTGACACCCACTACCTACCAACTGGCGATTGGCCGATGCTGTGAAGAACTCCTCCTGATTGGCTCCTACAGAGAGCTGAAAGGACAATGGTGTTTACTAGCTCTCTGGCTTTTTCTTAGCTCAATTTGCTCTTTGCTATACCTTTTAACTCAAATTTTCTTATGCCCCCCCCAGCCTTAATTAAATAAGCCTATGCCCCTCCTTGATCCCTCCCTAGTAAGTTCATTGGCTGTTAACATCTAAAAAAAACAGCAAACTGAGACCTATAAAAGGCTTCCAATTATTTTATTCCTCCACTGTGGATGCATATCACTTCGGTCCACATTGATCAGGACTCACCTGACTGGAAATTATTTTGTCAACCAATAAGACCATGGGTTTCATCACCAGCACAAATCACAGTGTAGTTCTTTCTACAACCTATATCAACAGGATGTAGATCCCAATAAAAATGCTGCTTTCACTGTATTTCCTTGGCAAGTATTTTGGAGTAGCCTGGTATACGGAGAATAAAACCTCACCCCTCCACCTTCGTACACACACTGGAGCCCTACTCTATCAAAACTTCACCTCCAGTGGAACAACTACAATACCCCACCGACCTATTGCATCCAAACAACAACCATACACCTTTAAAATCCGGACACCACACTACCTCCCAATAGCTGCCCTTCTCTACAGCTGCACCCACCAACCCCCTACAGTTGACCCTAAGCGACCAAAAACAAAGACAATAGGCTCGAACTGGGTAACTTGGTTCTGTTTCCTATGAAAAATGATCCTGATAATGCTACTGATATCAGGAAATATGAACCCTAACCCAGGGCCACAGTTTATAAACACACAAATGAATATTTGCCAACTTAAGATTGCCTCACTAAACATAGGCAGCCATCTGCCGAAGCTGCCTCAATTTCAGGCCTGGGTTGAGATTACCAAACCTGACATATTTGGTCTGACTGAGACCTGGCTGTCACCCAAGATCAGTGATATGACAGTTGCTCTGGATGGTTATAACACTTTCCACCAAGACAGGCTATCCAAATGGATAGACCTTCAAGTACCTGCTCTCTTGGTTTGCCCCCTCCGTTCCTCCTGTGGGGCCCCCCCGGTGATTCCCAGGATGAGGTTGAAATCAGCCAGTGATAGGGCATTTAGTGTCGCCGCCCCCGTCCTGTGGAATTTGCTGCCCCTCAGGGTTAAGGGGCCCCTACGTTGGAGGTATTCAAAGCCTGCCTGAAAGCCTTCTTATTCTCCCAGGCCTTTTTGGATTAAACTGTCCATTTAGAGTTTCAATTACAGCTATTGGTAATTTGATGGTTAGTTTTTATTTATGGGGAATGTTCTTATATGGGTTAATTATTCTTATGTTTATATATTTTTCCTTTTGGTTTTTATTGATCTTGTTTTTAGTGTGTATTCATTTATTTGTACGGTGCCCAGAGCCTCCGGGATTGGGCGTCTTTTTAAATAAATTTTGCCTTGCCTTGCCTTCCTGACTCAGATGGTAACACAGGCAACCAGATATAACTATAAAACAGACACAAGCACACTCATAGATTGGCTCCTTGCCTCCTGCCCAGAGCACATCACTGAGGTTTCAGTCCTACCTGACTCCCTCAGTGATCACTCCTCAGTCTTGTGTACCTGAACTAACAAGTTCACAAAGTGTCCTCCCATGGTCAAGAGAAATTGCAAGCTCAGAGCAGGGCAACTAGATGCCTTCAAACTACATCTGAGGCTTATTAAGTGGTCACCATTAGACACTGCTGTGGATAGCAACTAGGCCCTTGAATTCTTCCTATAGGCTTTCACTAAGGCCTGTGATAGATTTGCACCATTTAGGACTAACAAGGCTAGAGGCTCAGCTAGCCCACAGCTCACAGGCTCCCTTACTGAACTCATGCACCTGAGGGATAACCAATGGCACAGGGAGACCTAACTGCCTACAGGACTGCACGAAATAAGTGCACAAAGCTTATCTGGCATCCAAGGCATCCTATTACAAAGACCTCCTCGCTGGTAACTGGGGCCATAGGAAGGAATTTTGGGACTCCATAAAATCCCTCACTGGAAAGGCATCCAGAGAACCACCTGACCTCATTATAACAGACTCTGAGACCCTCCAGTAACCGAGGGATATTGCAGATGCTTTCAACTGAGTGTTCACTGATCTAAGCTCTGTGCTCCCTGGTGACTACCTCACCCAGGCATCCGAAGGTGAACTCCCCGAAGCAAATGAGCATGCTCCCTGTAGCAGTGGAGCCTCCCCCCCACTTCAGACTGGTCACCTAGTCAGAGACCATCAGGTACGTTAAGTGGGTTCTAGGAAAGACCAGGATGGTAAGCAACCAGATAGACATAAAGATGGTAGACCTCACCCTCAACAAACTTGCTGACCCCCTCTCGAAAATCGTTAATGTCTCACTTAGAACTGGTGTGTTCCCTGACAAATGGAAGGAAACACTTGTCACCCAAATTTTTAAATCAGGGGCTAGAACAAACCTCTCCAGTTACAAACCAATTTCCATTCTATCCCCCCCCTTCCAAAGCCCTGGAGCGAGTGGTCTCTGACCAACTCACTGAATACCTGGACAAAAATAACCTTCTCTGTAACCAACAGCACGGGTTCTGTAAATAACACTCAACCCACACAGCACTAATTGATTACACCTGTCAGATTTGTAATGCCCTTGACAATAGTCTTACAGTGGGATCTTTATAGACCTCACAAAAGTATTTGATACCGTTAATCATCACCTGTTACTAAACTGCCTCTTACCTACTGGCCTATTCATAGACACTGTGGCCTGGTTCCACAATTATCTCTCACACAGAACACAATGTGTGAGAATTAGTAGCCAAATCTCAGAAAGTAGGGACATGAACCTAGGTGTTCCCCAAGGGCCCATCCTTGGGCCACTCCTCTTCAGTTTATTCATCAACAACTTACCCTCTAACTGCCCAGCTCACTCAGTACTATATGCTGTTGATGCAGTCATCTCTGTGTCCAGCAAACAGCTGACCGCAAACACCACTGAGCTGCAAGATAATTTCCATAGACTTGAGCAATGGTTCGCTAAGAATAATTTACTGCTTAATTATAAAAAGACAAAGAGCATGCTCTTCACTGTCCCTCAGAGCAAAAAAATGTTCGGCCCACTCTTGATTCGTGTCTCCAAGGGGGATACTCTGGAACAAGCATCCACCTTCAAATATCTAGGTGTTCACCTAGACAACTCCCTGACCTTCTCTAAGCACATCGACCATGTTGTCAAAATGGCTAACACTAAACTGGGCATCCTATATCGCCACAGACAGTCCATGACCCCGGATGCCTTAAAGCTAGCTACACATTGCTCAGTATTATCCACCATAGACTACGGCCTCATTAACTATGATGCTGGCTCTTACACAGCGTTAAAGAGGGTCATGACACTACTCAACAAGGCGTGCCATCTGGTCCTTGGGGCAGATCATCTCACACATACCTGCACCCTATACAAAGAAACCAAATGGCTCCCCCTTGAATCAAGGGCCCAGTACTAGACCTGCCTGCTGGTAAAAAAATCCTTGCTTCGCCAAACCTCTGACTCAACCTCCTCCCTGTTCAAATATGGGCATTCTAGTGAAAACACCAGAAGGACAGCCAAAGGTGGGCTCCTCGGACCTTTGATGCACACCTCTCTGGCTCAGAGATCCACCTCATATCGAGAACCCAAATGGTTCAATGACCTGCCCTCAGTGCTCTGCAACTGTGAAAAACTCAGTCAATTCAAATCTGAGCTCCGGTCGCACCTTGCACTTGAAAATGCTTGTTCCTGCAATACGTACTGTAACTCTAACTAGCCTAAAAGACTCATAACAAATATGCCACCAGCAGCCTTCTAACCAACCCCCACTCCACTTTCGCCACCCCCTCAAACACCTGACCTACCCCTGCCCTCACCTCCCCTCTTCACAAACCCCCTCACCTGTCCCCCCCAACCACACTTCTCTGCCCTGCCTATTTGATTATACCATGACAATGGCTGCACACTCGAGCAGACTTAGATAGACCAGGTGGTCTGTTTCTGCTGGCACATTTGTAATACCTTCTCTGGCTGCTCCTGCTCCTCCTCCCAGTTCACCCGGAGGCATCCTCCAATCTTAATACCTGGCACTTACACAAGAGCTGTACCTCACTGATTAAGTGGTGTTTATTGCTGCATCCATTAAGTTGTAATCTCTGTATCCATTTGAAATCATGTGATATTCTCACCTTTGACTACTACTGTGTACCAGCAATCTTATCTTATTTGATGATTATACTCATACTTGATGAGTAATTATGTATTGTATCGTATCGTATTGTATCGTACTGTCTGTCTCTGACTTGGAACCTTTGTAAACGAGCCTTGGCTCAAAGGTGTTAATCCGAATCTGAAATAAATAAATTTATGTTACCTTTATAAGGCATGGAATAATAAGGTAATCTGGGAATCTGCCAGTCTGTGTAGAAAAACAAATATGGGAAGGGCAACCAGAGCTCATCATTATCAGTTAAAAGGAGAATTATATAAAACCACTAGAAGGTTCAGTGGTTCAGTCAAAGAGTGGTTGATGTATGGAATGTACTTCCAGTAGAGGTAGTAGAAGTGGTTAGTATGG
Organism: Neoceratodus forsteri; assembly: GCA_016271365.2. Taxonomy (NCBI): domain Eukaryota; kingdom Metazoa; phylum Chordata; order Ceratodontiformes; family Ceratodontidae; genus Neoceratodus; species Neoceratodus forsteri. The sequence continues at coordinate 257,240,459 of JADMNL010000025.1, forward strand.
CCTCCTTTAAAAATTTATTAGATAAGCATATGGGAGATAAAACAAGGGAATATTTCCACTAATAAGTGGCAAGTCTCTTGTGGCTCTAGTAGCCGCTTGACTTGAACCTTCTGCCAATGAACCTGTGAACCTATGTGTTGTATGTAATGTTCAGAACAGATGCTGCTGATGCTGATAATGCTGCTGGTATGCTAGTTCTAGGTACACTATTTGACCATGAGTTGGATATAATGTTCGGAAAAGCTGCTGCTGCTGCTGATGATGATGATGGTATTGATGGTATGGCAATTCTAAGTGCACCACTTGACCATGAGCTGGATATAATGTTCAGAACAGCTGATGGATGCTGATGCTGATGATGGTACTGGCGGTATGGTAGTTCTAGTACACCATTTGACCATGTGTTGTATGTAATGTTCAGAACAGCTGCTGCTGCTGCTGATGGTACTGGCGGCATGGTAGTTCTAGTACACCATTTGACCATGTGTTGTATGTAATGTTCAGAACAGCTGCTGCTGCTGCTGATGGTACTGGCGGTATGGTAGTTCTAGTACACCATTTGACCATGTGTTGTATGTAATGTTCAGAACAGCTGCTGCTGCTGCTGATGGTACTGCGGTATGGTAGTTCTAGTACACCATTTGACCATGTGTTATATGTAATGTTCAGAACAGCTGCTGCTGCTGCTGATGGTACTGGTGGTATGGTAGTTCTAGGCACACCATTTGGCCATGTGTTGTATGTAATGTTCAGAACAGCTGCTGCTATTGCTAATGGTACTGGTGGTATGGTAGTTCTAGGCACACCATTTGGCCATGTGTTGTATGTAATGTTCAGAACAGCTGCTGCTGCTGCTGATGGTAATGGTGGTATGGTAGTTCTAGGCACACCATTTGGCCATGTGTTGTATGTAATGTTCAGAACAGCTGCTGCTGCTGATGATGCTGATGGTACTAGTGGTATGGCAGTCCTAGGCACACCATTTGACCATGTGTTGGATGTAATGTTCAGAACAGCTGATGATGATGATGATGATACTGCTGGTATGCCAGTTCTAGGTGCACCATTTGATCGTGAGGTGGATACTGTATTTGGAATTACTGCTGCTGTGGATTTGCAACCTGTTGGTGACCTGTCTGATCAAACACTGAGGCTAGCTAAGTGAACTAAAAGTAAAGCAGCAGTCACTGTCTGGTTTAGGATGAACTTGAGAGACCCTGTTGCTATGACAACAGCACTCTTCTGACTGTATAAATCTGCCCCAAGTCCTCTCTGCTCATGTTTTTAAACTTTGATTCTGTGTATTTATATATTTATATTTTTGACATCAAATTTATGTTTGCTGTCTTTTTTAGTACTGAAACATTTCCAGTTCCACTCAGGTTTAAATAAAGAATAATTGAATAGTCCCTGCTCTGTACCAAACAACATGAAACCTGGACTGATGAGCCTCTATGCTTATCCCTAGTCTCAGTGATATACCACTGACATAATATATTGACAAAAGATTAGTTACAGCTTCTATTAAAATCACAAAATGTAATATCTTAATATTGTTTCATTCAACATTATTGATTTCTAAGGCATTCTATGTCTGATGAACATAAATAAGATCAACCATGCCTATGCTGCACGATAAATCATCAACTTCAACACATCATGGAAGGTTTTTCATCTATGGGAAATATATATTATTTGCCTAGTAAACTGACACGGGACATAAAATAACAGTGAATCCCACAGACAGAATTGATTTTATTTGTCATCTTTCCTCTTTAAAAGAAAAACATGTTTCTGTGAAACTATAACAAGAAATTAATTCCAGTATTCATATTTTCATACAGCATATGACTTCTGTCAAGTACACTGAAACTATGCTGGGCACCATTATGAACTTTAATAGAGATGATAAATTACATGAAAATGTTTTATATAATCTCAGAAGTAGTTAGGCTTAAGATTCCTGAGCAATAATTTACAAGGTGCTTAAATGTCTTTATGACTACAGTTTTAGGTCACTCATAATGACAATATAGGATTCTGGGGAAAAAATGCTGCTGTTTCAGAATCACAAATCATGTCTGGGCTTATACTGTGCTTTCAACCTTCTCTCTCAGTTTGGTTTGAATGCATAACGACAGCAAAGCAGAGGAGGGTCAAGGTCATTTTATTTAATCCTCTCTTGCTGAATGCAATGTAAAGAAAAAGCTCTGAAAGAAAAAAGACTAAGAATCTTTTTCATTAAAACCAACACAACATCCATAGAAACAGAATTTGCCAGCAGTTGAGGATCGCTTGGCCCACCTAGTCTGCCCATTTGTTCCCTGCCTATAGCATCACCGTAGATGCTACTTGATCTCTGGCTCATTCACCCACCCGCTTCCCTTTCCATAAGATTTCTTTATGCCTCTCCCATACATTCTTGAACCCCACCACTGTTTTTGCCTCCACCGCCTCCACTGGAAAGCTGTTTCAAGAATCCACCACTCTTTCTGTGAAGAAGTACTTCACCACTCTTTCTGTGAAGAAGTACTTCCTCACATCCCTCCTGAATCTACTCCCCTCCAGCTTCATAGCATGTCCCCTTGTTTTTGAGCACCTTTTTTCTGAAAAATGCTTTCTTCCTGTACCTTATTTACCCCTGTGATGTATTAAAAGGTCTCTATCATATCCCCCTCTCCCTCCTCTCTTCCAAGGTATACATATTGAGGTCCTTTAGTCACTCCTCGTAGAGCTTTTGATGCAGACCTTGCACCATTTTGGTTGCCCTCCTCTGTCTTCACTCTGTCTATGTCATTCCAGTGGTCTCCAGAACTGGACACAGTACCCTAGGTGGGGTCTCACCAGCCATTTCTACAGAGGCAACACCACCTCCTTCTTTCTGTTAGTGATACTCCTTTCACTGCTCCTCAGTATCCCATTAGCCCTCCCACCTGCCTTATCACACTACCTCATCACCTTTAAAAAACATTTTTGTTTCCTAGTGGGAGGTGCAGTTTAAGTAGCACCTGATTTAGGGCCCAATCTGCAGTGGTTCTGAGTGTGCATAAGTGCCGTGTAGTGCATGTGCCTAAAAAAACTCCCATGGAAAAGCTACATAATCAAGCCAGAGCAACATCCACAGTGCACATATATGGCATGCAGAAGTGGCTTGCATACATGTCTGCACTGCCAATGTGTGGAGCAGCATCCTGGTGCATGTCCAGACCACACCATGATATAGAAAAATAGAATTAGATGGCAGATAAGGCAGAAGGTCCATCGAGTCTGCTTTTCCCATACTACCTCACCTTTACCGACCTACTGTGCTGGTGTGCTGATAGCTCCACTCCCCCAGAACCCCACACTTCAAACCCATGTGGCCCCCTGAGGATGATGATTCACCTTGCCCCATCCCATACTGTGTTTAAACCTGTTTAGGGTCGGTGCCTCATTACTTCTGCTGGCACTCTGTTCCATGGTTCCACCACCTCTCTGTGAAGTAGAACTTTCAATTTCTGCTGAGCTTACTCCCCACCAACCTCCAGTCATGCCACCTAGTCATTGCCATCTCGATTCCTTATAAATAAGGCCTCACAATTCCCCTTGTTTATACTCCTGAGACACTTGTTTCAGTCATGCCCTCTGCTTCCACTTGGCCTCCGGTGAGTGCATCTTTAAGGCTTCCAGATGATCCTCATAGGATCTGCCCTGTTGGCCCTGGATCATCTTGGCGACACTTCCCTGTACCAACTGTAGTCTGTCAATGTCTTTCCTCAGGTCAGAACTCCAGAACTGAGCACAGTACTCCAGGTGAGGCATCAACAGAGATCTGTGCAGTGGCAGGATCACCTTGTTTCTCCTTCTGTCAAAACTTCTCCCTGTACACCCCATTATCCTCGATGCCTTGCCGTGTGCCTTGTTGCATTGACTCATTTGCTTGAGACAGTCACTGAGGATGACACCCACATCTGTCTCCTCTGTCAAAGAGGCCAGTCTAATCTCTTCTATCCAGTATTTTGTGCATGTATTCTGTCTCCCTAGGTGCACTACTTTGCATTTCTTGGCACTGAATCTCAGCTACCAGATCTTAGACCATCTTTCTAGCTTCTTCAGGCCCTCTGGAGCCCCTACACCTCTTCCTCGATCTATTTTACCACATAGCTTTGTGTCTTCAGCAAAGAGACATAACGTTCTCCAGATACCAACCTCTATGTCACTTATGAACATATTAAACAGAACAGGTCTCAGGAGCAATCCCTGTGGCACTCCTCTCATGACCTCCTTGTCCCCTGATTTAGCCCTGTTCACTAGGGGTGGGCAAAAGTGCAGATTTCTGCCATCGCGGAAGGTCCACAAAATTTCAAAAATTTCACGGAATCGTCTGCTCTTTTGCCTGTGGCAGAATTCCAAACTTTTGCCAAATAACTGTGGATTTCCACCTAGTACTGCAGCATTTAATTACAAACTGCTGACGTTTTACATGACATGAGGAAATAAAGTCTCTTGCTTAGTATTTTGCCATATATCATGTAATTATCCAGTTTGCTTACTTCTGCTGGCTTTTTCCCTGCAGTTTAATGCATAAGCCACAGAACTGAACACTGACAGTTATCAGTTCTGCAGAGTTTTTTTCCCGCAGTTTAATATATTAACCTGCATTTCCTACATTTATTCCAAAATTTTCAGTGGAATTTCTACGAAAGTTGGCTATATGATTTCCGAACATTCGTGGAAGCGAAAATCTGACTTTCACCGAAATTCCGCTGGCATAATTTTTTTTTCACACACCCCTACTGTTCAGCAATACTCCCTATTGCCTCATCCCAAGTCAACATCCTACCCAGCTAACTAAACCCCACTCTGTTCCCAAGTTCTCCAACTGCTTTAGTAGTCTTCTGTGTGTTACTGAACTGACAGCTTTGCTGAAGTCAAAACCGAGCAAGTCTACCACCTGTCTTTTGTCAATTGCCTTGGTGACCCAATCAAAAACAGTTTCAGGTTGGTCTGGCATGACCTCCCTGACACAAGTCCATTTTTTTGCTGTTCTACAGTCCATTGTCCTCTAGGTAGGCCACCAAGATTCCTTTGGCTATGGTCTTCATCAGCTTACCTACAATGAAGGTAAGGCTGACAGGATTGAAGGTGCCTGGATCCTCACTGTTGTCCCCCTTGTGGTATGGTATTACATCAATGGATATCAAATCCACTGGCACCACTCTGGACTTTAATGAGTCATTAAATAGATGGGTTTAGGATGATTCCAATTCTGTGGTCAGTTCCCTGAGTACCTGAGGGTGCAGGTTATCTGGGCCTTGTGTCTTGTCTACTGGGAGATCTCCTCGACCCTTTTTCACCCTGCCAACTAGGATCTGTACTTCTCCCATTTCCTGAACCCCTTGTTTTCATGTGCATAGTTCTTTTTGGTTTTTATGTATAGATTTTTTCCTCCTGGACATGATGGGCACACCTATCAGTCTCTATCCCTGTCTGCCACAGCCGTCTCAATCTGCCTCTGAGGTCAGAGGCTGTATCCTCTGGGGTTACCCCTGTGGCAGGGCCTGGAGAAGAGGACTGTCTGCTCCCCCTCCATTTTCATATCTTGACTTGGCCCAGACCTGGAGCAATTGAGCGGGCTTGTGGCCGGATGGACAGGGCTTTCCTCAAGCCTGTCCTCCACTTTTCCTACATTCTCCTCCCCTGCCTGTCATGAATGTGCAGTGAGCATGATATGCCAGTTCCACCTCCATGGAGACACCCTCCAGTGCTCTGAATGTGGGGCCCTCCCTCTTTATGTGACCACATGTGTTTTCACCTGGATTCCTCCAGGTGGCGGTAGAGCGGACGACCTCCCCCCTTCCCTGAGAGAGAAGAGCTGTCTTTCAGATGCTCAGGCCTCCCTTCCTTGGCCAACTACCAATATCTGTTCCCGAACATGAGTCATCTGCGTGGTAGGAGGTAAGGAACTTGCAGCGCCTCAACCCTCTACACCACTGGGCCGCTGCATGCATGGTTCTTAAGCACAAAAACTATGGGTCTGCAGTAGGTACATTTTCACTACATGTCAGATGCATAACAGAGCCACAGTTAAAGTTTACAGACCTCAACTAGCTCACTACATAGCTATATGCCCAACACAGCCATAATGTGGCAGACATAGGTACAAATTAGACTGCATGCAATACCCCAAACACCTAAGAACTATAGATCACCCACATACAATAATGGGCCCCCCCAAGCAGCACAGTACATGCAGGCCATGTGTAACAGAGCATGACTCAAAGCACAAGGAAGCACATGATGACATACCATAGCAAGAGTATCACTGACAAAGGAATGAAATGTACTGTATAACATGTAAGTTTAATTAAGGCTGCATAACTGATGTAGCTGTACCATTACTGTCATGGCACTACTGAACTGCAGCTGGGTGTTTGTTCTGGCACCAGGATGCCACACACCTGGCTAAACAGGCCACCCCTAGGGCTCCCTAAACAATTAATTCCTGGCCTTCAGAATCCAGCCACTAGGGAATGTGTGACTGTAGTTGGAAATCATTATTATAATGCATGGCTGTGGAAAAGTGTTTAAATGTGGGACGTACTCAAACATATGTCCTATGTTCCTGATACATGCCCTAATGGCAGAAATGGAGTTGGAGAGGCACCAGCACTGCTGTTCATGTGATTTGGGTTTGTTTTGTTATTTTTGACTAGGAAAGGCACACTAAGCTGTAAAATAACTTATTTCCATGTGTGTCCGGGAAGTGGGGAAGGAGGGAGGGAGTGGGTTACATGGACCTGTTTTATTAACAGCAACACAGCAACCAGCTGAGAGCCGGGGCTTCGCTCCACCAGCGGGCGGTCGGCAGCACCTAGCCGAACTTGGGAACCACAAGGCCGGGAGGAACAGCGAGGGAGCAGTCAGGAAAGGTGCAGCCAATCGCCTGCTTCCTTCAGCCCACAGCAACCAGCTGAGCGCCGGGGCTTCGCTCCACCAGCGGGCGGTCGGCGGCACCTAGCCAAACTTGGGAACCACAAGGCCGGGAGGAACAGCGAGGGAGCAGTCGAGGCGCAGCCAATCGCAAGCTAGCGCCCACCCAGGCACAGCAGCCGATTGGCTCTCCTGCCCCATTGACTTCACTGCCCAGTTTGCATTGCTGAAATCTGTGTGGGACTTGAAAATTTGTTTTTCTTTTTGTCTTTTACTCTTCCCCTGGTGTTTTACTACAAGTTTCCCAGAAAAGCTGCTTCCACTCTGGTGAGACATCTATAGAGGGCAACTGCTGTTGATTCTGTTGAATTCTGCTGGACTCTGTTAGTAGCAGTGGGCCAGACGCTGAGGCGCCACTCTCCTTCTAGTTTTATATGTATAAATCATCAAAAAAGTGCTGTTATCCACTATTGTATTGTAAGGGAAAACTACCATTTTACTGCTCTTTAAAGTAATTGCAGCTCCTTGTCTGAATATGTAAGGTGGGCCAGATGCTGAGGCACCACAGGACCACCCCCCACAGTCCTTTGTAGTGCAGATTTGGTCAGTGACGCTCAGAAAAAGGCTTGCTACTGCCTTTATTAATTGCTACACCCTCCTCTGTCTCTCTCCAGCCTGCTTCCTTCAGCCCACAGCAACCAGCTGAGCGCCGGGGCTTCGCTCCGCCAGCGGGCAGTCGGCGGCACCTAGCCGAACTTGGGAACCACAAGGCCAGGAGGAACAGCAAGGGAGCAGTTGGGAAAAGCGCAAAATATTTGTCCACCCACCCTTCCCCCTTCTTGTGTGTTAATTTATAGGCATCTTCCCGCCGAAATCTCTTCCCCGCCCACAGCACTTTTCTCTAAACCAACAGAGAGTCACACCAGCTTGCTGATCCAACCAATCAGCAACTTCGCTACTCCCTATTGCCAACTATCAATATCCCCCTCAGAATGAGGAGCTTGCTACTGATACTCCTGTCACTATCAGCCATAGGGTTCCACAATGAAGATGACCCTATTATGCAATCTAAAGTGGTCAACCCGACTAGTTTCTCTGGAACATCCCCTGTGGCTGACACCCAAACCCTCACATATGCCTTGCCATTGCTGCATCGACTACAGTGGTACAATCACCATAAAGTTACACATATCACCACATATATGTCTCAGCTAAGGCCCCACTGCTGGGTATATAGATCCCACAGCCAGTCAGTCTAATCTGCTAATTGGTATCCCGACACACTACCTTAAATCCACAGGAGCACCCAAAACAAAGAGTGGCAATGGAATAAAAAGGAGGACCAAAGACAGCCCCTCTCCCTATCACTGGCAGCCCTTAGAAATTACTGATCTTCCTATTGCTCTGTATTGGTAATGTGAAATCAACCCTGGACCTCTTGAAAGTATCACCTCTCCATCAGACCTAACCTCAACTAAAGGCCTCAGGTTCCTGCATATTAATGTATGCAGTCTGTTGAAAAAATTTACATTGCTACAAGCCTGGGTTGCCCATACCTTGCCAGACTTTCTTGTGATAACTGAGACATGGCTCAAGACCACCACAATGGACAGGGAAGTTAACCTACCTAACTACCAGCTATTCAGAGCTGATCGCCAAACAAGGGGAGGCGGAGTAGCCATATATGTACCATATATGTAAAAGCTGGTTTAGTTGTATCCTGTACTGCTGCAACATCTATGCCCAAGGAATTTGAGTGTCTATCTCTAAAAGTCTCTCTCCCCAATACAGCAGCTTTCCATTTAATTGGATGCTACAGACCCCCCTCTGCTGAACACAAGCTCTTATCCCACCTGGGAAACCTGGTCAAGTCCTGTACTGAAGAAGTCATTATCATAGGGGACCTGAATTTCAACTGGCTCACCCAGGCAGCTACACCTCTGGTATCATTCTGTGACACCTATGGGCTCACACAATTAATGAACCAACAAGATTAAATGCAAGGAATAGTAGTAACAGTACTCTACTTGACATCATGCCAGTGAGTAAACCACATCTATTCACACATGCTGGAGTGCTCCCATGTGACATAAGTGATCACTGCCCCATCGCAGGGGTAAGATCCAACAGCATTAAAACAGATCCTGCAAAATTCCTCATGAGGAGATCCAAGAAAAACACCAATATTGAAGGATATCTGCATGATTTAGCCTGCTCTCCACACTGGCAAAAGTTCTATCTTGCACATTCTGTAGAAAAAGCTCAGCAGGTGCTAAATAGCATTATAATAAATGCCCTTAACACCCATGCCCCAATCTCTAGTATCCGAATAAAAACAAATCCTGTCGCTGGTTTTCAGCTGACCTCAAAGCTGCACTGCTGAGAGAGATAAACTTTGGAAAGTAGCAACAAAACTAAAAATATCATGGACTGGATGATCTTTAGGAAAGCCAGGAATAAATGCACCAGGAAAGTTAGGGATGCAAAGGCTGCCTACTACCTGGCCGAGCTCGACTCCTCCTACCATAATACTGCTAGATTTTGGGGCACCATCAAGGGTATGATGGGCCAGGATGTTAACAACCCCCTTCCAACCCAATTACACAGTAACTATGGCCCCATTACTGGCACAATGGAAATCCTGGATGCATTCAACAATCACTTCACAACAGCTGGCCTTGCCTTTGACTCCTCCCCAGCTAACCTATTAAGGGATCAATTAAGCTCCCACTATACTGGTGATCAAAGAGTTGACTCCTCCTTTAGCTTCAAACCTATACTGTTGAAACAAGTTGAGGATCTATTATGGCATCTGGATACCAAAAAAAGTGCAGGAGCAGATCTTCTGGACCCATTCTTTCTAAAGATTGCGTGTCATGTGCTTGCAGTCCCCCTAACTCACCTCTTTAATCTTTCCCTAAACTCTGGCTCTATTCCCACACTGTGGAAGACAGCCCAAGTGGTCCCCCTTCTAAAATCAGGGGACCCTATGGATCTTAATAACTACAGGCCCATTTCCATCCTACCTGTGTTATCCAAGATGCTGGAGAAATTAGTGAGTATTCAGTTAAGGGAATATCTGGACAATGTTAATCTATTAAATCCAGCTCAATCTGGATTCAGGGCCAAACATAGCACTATCACTGCATTAGCCAAGGTCACCAATGATTGGCAAACCGAATTGGATAAAAAGAACAATGTCTGTGCAGTATTCCTGGACCTGAGCAAAGCATTCGACACTGTGGTCCATGAACTGCTACTCTCATCCCTACACTCCATTGGCCTAGATCCATCCTCCCTTAAGTGGCTCAGATGCTACCTCTCTGGTAGATCACAGCAGGTAAAAGCTGAAGGTGACCTATCCCCATTAAGACCACTGTCAAGAGGAGTCCCCCAAGGCTCTATTCTGGGTCCTATCCTTTTTGCCATTTATATAAATAAAATTGATTCAACCCTTACCAACTCTTCAGTACATCTCTTTGCTGATGATACTGTACTGTATGTTAGCAACCCTTCGCCTAAAGTTGCTCATGAAATCTACAAGCAGAATTCTCCTTTTACAACATCAGCTTCTCGAGAAAAAGCTTCTGCTAAATGCAAAGAAAACCAAAGCAATGATGTTCACAACCCAAAACTCCACCAACACATCCTCTTCAATCAGTCTCCCCAGCTATGCACTATACTTGGAGAAAATCTGGAGTATGTTGAAAATTTCAAATACCTAGGTGTGTGGATTGACAACAGACTTGACTTTACTCAGCATCTAGAACAACTGCTGAAAAAGCTTCGCCTAAGGCTTGGCCTCCTCTACAGATTAAAACCCTTCCTTAATAGAGATTCAAAGATGAGATTAGTCCAGGCCATCTTTCTATCAGTCATTGACTATGCAGACTTCCTCTATAGTCACTGCCCCACTCCCTACCTTCAAAAGTTGGATACCTTATATCATAGAGCAATAAGGTTCATTACAGACCTGCATATAATACTCACCATTGTTCTCTCTATGACGCAGCTGGATGGGTTTCCTTCATGTCAGGAGGAGCAGAAATGCAGCTCTATGGATCTACAGAGCTTTATCAAAACTCCCAAGCTATATCCTGGACTGCTTCAACCTGACCTCCTAGTCTTATGCCATAAGAAGCAACAATATCATCCTGCTCAATTGCCCAAAGTCAACACCAAAATAGGAGGGCAGCAATCAGCTATTCTCTAGCCATAGCACGGAACACCCTACAAAATCCCTTAAACTGTCCATTATCATTCCATTTACATCCTTCAAGCAGCACTGTACAGCCTTCTTCACAGAGAAATGCAGCTGCTATCGCTAGAGATAGAATAGTCATCCCACAAAACCATATTCCAATCACATACGGCATATTCCTTCCAGTCAGACACCGCCAGTATATGGCACCTAATATTCCTTCAGCATCCTTGTACCATTATGTGAGTGACTGTCATGATCCTCATTGAGATATATATGTACTGTACATATTGTAGATGTTAGTTTAACTTTCTCTTAGCCTAGCTTTAACATGTAAATTCTCTGTATATTATTGTGTTATAAATAACATTTTCCTTTCTTCTGTATGTATAACTGTCTCATAAGTATGTGATGTAATTGCTGTGCATCAACTCGAACCTTGACCTTATCAGGTCCATCTTGTAAATGAGCCTTGCTCAATGATGATCGCCTGAATAAATAAAGATTTGATTGATTGATTGATTGATGGGGATGGACATGACAATAGGGGAAATTCCCCTACTCTTCCTATAGGAGGAAGCTCTGGCCATCTTGCCAACTGGCAAGATGGCTTCTATGGTAGGTGAGGAGGAAGGAGGAGAACAAACTGTTCTCTCCTTAGAACTCCAGGATTCAAACTCTTCAATGGATATGGGAAAATCACTGGATAGTGACCCTGTACATCAAGGGGATGTAAGGTCTACTAAAGAAAACATGGTTTAACAGCTTTCTCCTATAATGACACCTTCAGAAGTTATCACGCTACCACAGTGAAAACTTTTCACCGATGACCATTACAGCGACAACAACAGGTTGCTGTAATGGTCACTTGGGACCGCGGCACTGCTTCTCCGGGTCTCATGCCCCCTCCCTGAAACAACTCTGACCTGGAGTTGATTATATAAAAGTCCGGGTGGGTGCGGGTGGCAGATCCCCCTGCATGGTGGGTTGGGGGGATGCAGCCCTCGCTAAAGACAACTTTTTTCCTGACAGCACAATGCCGACTCTGATCGCTGTTGACATAGTGTCATTGCTGCAACACCGGTCTACAGGATTTCTGTCAAACTGGCATCGTGGACCCTCTTCAGACACCTGTATGACTATTTTGGAACAGGTACAGAGTACTGTCACAGCAACTGATATGGACAATCTGACAGAAACTGCCTTTTCATTTTCTGAGCTGCAGACAGGTATGTCTGCAAGGAAAGCTTTTTTATCAAAATGATTGGAAGAAGAAAATGCAAAAACAGGTGCATTACACTCAGACCCTTATCGTACTACCTCTAAAACTGAGAACTCTATTTGCATACCAGCGTCTGACAGTGTATTGACAGGTGTCAAAGATCAAATGACGTAACTACCAAAACACTTGGGTATGCTTAAAAACAAACAAAAAAAAAACAGACCCGGCAAACAAATTAGTGACTGGTCCTTGAAGCAGCTCTTTTAGCTACTGGTTGGGAAAAATCTAATGCGAACACTGATTGGGGCCAGGGACAGGTCCCAAGTGCTGTGGAAATCATGGCAGGAGCAGCTAGTAACCTGAAGTTTAAAACACAACAAGAGGGACTTAGCAACTTATTACACTCAGAAAACAAAATCTCAGAATCAATCAATTCGCCCTCAGAGAGTCTCTTCATTTACAACTTCACAAGCTTTAAAAGAGAAAAAGATTGTACCTGTTTCAGATATACAAGAAAGGAATCAGCATACAAGCTGTACTGTCCTGGATTGTGTTTCCATAGTAATACACAAACAGAAACAGCAGCGTGGAAACACAGATCCTGAGACTCGCTCTACACAATATGGAGAACAGGAAACAAGAAATGAACAGGTAGCAGGTACTGAGGATACTGCGGGTGGAGAAGAGGACCAGGGAAAATATTGGGCTTAGTGACATGATGCTGTCTGTAGAAAAGACTAGTTTTCTAGTAAGGACTCTAAATACTAATGCCAGTTCTGTAGGGATCTATGACGCCAGTGCAACAACAAACACATTGACGTCTTCAACCATGCCAGGAATTATCAACACCCCCGACTGCGACGTGACCCCAAACTGACTGGCACCACTGCAACGCACAATGCGGGGGGGCTGTGCCCCCTGCACCCCCATTATAGATATCTAACTCCACCCCGTACAGACATTGGAGTTAAATACTTACCTAATACTTGCCCTAAAGTGTTTCGACATGAAACCCCTGTTGCTGCCGATATAGGTACACTGGGGGGTTTTCGCTGCAGGGGGTTCAGTGTACCGGTGTCGCTGTAGTGATGGTATACCATTCTGCAGATACCTCAAAGCAGTTGGGTGGGAAGGTACATTTTATTGGGGAAGGTACATCAGGGATTGAAAATATGAATCAAATCAATACTGTGTCAGGGGAGGAAGATGAAGTTTCAGAACATGAAGAATCGGAAAGGCTGACCCCAGATTCCATATGGCTGACCTATATGTCGCACGTGGAGTACCTGCATAAGGCAGAAATGCCATAGGTTTAAAGTTCAAAGGCAATGCAGAATCTTTACCAACTCAATCCCATATAACAAGAACTTTACTTAAAGATTCTATGGGATTTGTTGCTGGGGACCTGTATGCTCCAATTTATGTACCAGGAGAAATGTATTATAAGTTTTAAAATGATTAATTCCTTGGAGAAATTTTGGGTACATTATGAGCAGGTTAAAAAATCTCATATGAGAGCCCTTTATTGCTATCCCGCTCATTAAACCCACAATAAAAACCATTACTCTTCTTTTTTGGAGCGAGGGTGTAAATATTACTGATGTTTTGTACTGGCTCTGGCAAAGGTGTAAGGTACTAAAGCACCCCACTCCTATTCTAGATGCAGAATTTGTGTGGCCTGGAGGGTGGAAAATTACAGTTAAATTACAGCAGGAAAATAATGGCATTTTACATTTGCCTAGCAGTTTTTATATAGGAAGAGACACAGGTTTATGCATTTACCCAGGACAGCCAAAACCATGCCACAAATATGGGTCCAGAACACACCTAAGCTACGTATGTGATAAGCCTGAATGTCATTTATGTATGGACTATGGACATGTTAGTGAACATTGTCCAAATCCTCTAAAGTGCAGTCTCTGTGATGAGGATGGCCATGCATATGGACAATGCCTGTGGTCAGCACATAAAAGGATGGATAGAGTAAACCGTGACCCGGAGGAGATTATTACTGACAACCAGGCAAAGGCTCAAGAACTGAGTATGTCTCCTCTTCCTCCTCTTGAAACGCAAACTCGGTTTCAGTCATCTGAGGAACAAGAGGCCCCTCCCACTCCAGAGAAGTCAGTAATGGAGACTCAATATTCTCAAGTTGATATGAATGCTGATGTGTCTATGGAAATACAGTCTTCAAAAAAGTCAGCAATGCAATTATGCACGTATCTTCCAAGCATTCTTTTAATCAGGACTTTATGGGTGAAGCAAGAGAAATGCCCCCATCACCCACTCTGCAAATGGATGAGGCAGGGTTCAGTCCCCCAAAGCAAAGATGAGAGAGATCAGACAGTCATAAAACACTAAAGGATACTTCTCCCCACCTATACTCGCTAGCAATAATAATAATAATAATCTTTATTTATAACAAGCGCAATTCACACATATCAAAGTGCTTTTACAAAATTTAAAAAAACCTTGAAACTATAGATATTTAAAAAAAGATATTTAAAATACAATGATGAACAGCAGACTTCAATAAATCAGTTATCAGAAAAGGCAAGCGTGAATAAATATGTTTGCAATGCTGATTTAAAGCTCTCCACAGGCAGGCACCCCTGTACTCGATGAGGTAGAGAATTCCACAGGGTAGGGGCTGCAAAAGCAAATGCTCGAGCCCCAAAGGTCTTCAACTGAACCCTGGGAATCTCCAACAATCCCTCATCAGCGGAGTGGAGCAGTCGGAGGGGGCAATAGGGACAGAGAAGCTTTTGCAGGTAACTCAGTCCCAGTCCGTATAAGGCTTTATAGGTCAGCAAGCCGACCTTGAAGATCCGACACCGAATTGGCAGCCAGTGCAGCCCATGCAGCACAGGCATGAAATGGCTAGATCGAGAAAGCCCAGTCAACAAATTGGCTGCCACGTTCTGCACTAGCTGCAGGCAGTGGATATCAACCCCTGGTAGCCCTAGGTAAAGGGTGTTGCAGTAATCAAGGTGGGAGGTCACAAAGGCATGGACCAATGTTGGAAGATCACTGGGCAGAACTAAGTGCTTAATCCAGGTGATTTTCCTCAGATGGTAAAATGTGGTAGATATAATACTCTTAGTAAGAAAAAGCAATGGGGGATACTGAGGAGGAGGAGGACAATGATTCTGAGGCATCCTCAACAACATCTATAGTAGAGTATCCCTCAGACTCACAATCAGAACAATCAAAAGTGAAAAAACCTAAGGGACAAGCAAAGGTCAAAAAGAAAGCTATGAAATAACCTATAAGTTACAATGGACATTGTACCATTTGTGAATCCACTGACCATCAATGTTAGTAGCATAAAAAATTACAAAAAAAGAATAACTACAATGAATATACTATCAAACTTGTCAACTAACATAATTTGTATTCAAAATACCAGAATTAAGACCGCTTATGAAATGTAAGATACTAAAAAAAGATGGTTAAGTGGGATCTCATATTGCTCCCAAGGGACTGAGGTATGTGATGGTGTCGCTATTTTATTGAAAAGTGCGGAGTTCAAAGTTACAAGGGTACTGGCAATTGATCCTGGAAGGGCTTTCATGCTTGATGTTGTTTATGCCACTACCAAGTTACATTTGGTTAATATCTACGTCCCTCAAACAACAGTAGCACGAGTGTCTCTTTTGAAAACAATACAAGAGTACTTACATACAAGTAAACTTATATATTTAGGAGGGGATTTTAACTGTGGTACATCACTGCAGGTAGAAGCAGATCTACCACAAAAGTGTTTAGTAATACCAATTTTTTGACACTATGGGCTCGATTCTCAAAACTCCATTGTGATGCATGGTGCCTGCATCAAACAGAAGTGAACAAAGGGCATCTTGCATCACAACTTGCAGAGTCTGCAATTTTAAAAGGGCGGCTCTGGCACATAGGGGAACCCCTGCACCAGACGGCCATGTACCAGGTTTGTGCCAAGGTTGGGGGTGCACCAGGGTGCTAGGGGGCTTGTAGCAGATGCTGGCTGCAGCATCTCCTTAAATGGGATTCCAACAGCCAGTGGGAACTGCCAGGACTTAGACCACCCAACAGGTGGTCTAACGGCCCTTGTGCCACCCCTAGAGCCTTCAGGGGGTGGAAGGGAACTTTGTGCCATTGCCTACCTGTGGTATCCCACACCCCACAGCACCAGGAGCACTCACACGTAATGGTGCACTGCCCACAGGCCCCCCCATGGTGCCAGGCATATGAAAGCAGCCCCACCCCATGGACAGCACAGGCACAGGTGCATATTGCAATGTCCCCTTCTGGGACCTGTTGCCAAACCCCTGGCACCCATCAATGCCCTACCTGCCCTCCCCAACCCCCTTCCTGTATGGCCTGACAGAGCCAGCCTCCAGGCAGGTCCCCATTGCTAGGTGCTGATGCCTCCTGACTGCCCCTCAATTTGCAGCTAAGCTCTCCCATGTGCCATACCTTTGGTGCATGGCAAAATTTGCCACAAGTTGTGGGGCTTTGGTTGCAGGACCCATCCCATTCGTGAATCAGGTACGGGGTCCCTGGTGTATCAGTGATCAGTGCAAGCTGCAGTTGGTGCATCTTGCATCGATCTTTGAGAATCGAGCCCTATGATTCAAAATGCAGTTACAAGACAGTTTTAGAACTGTTCATCAGACAGGTGGTAAAGACAAATGTGAGGAGCACGCTAGCTGCTCATATTGATTATTTGTTCATATCCCAATGTCTTAGGATTTATAAGGCTGATACAATAGCTTTTGAAACTTGTGATCATTTTGCAGTCTCATGTAAGTGCCAAATACAAAATGCAGCCATTAAATCAGCTTATTCTGTAAGGAGACTGAATTACCACATTTTGAATGATATTCAGGTTCAATAAAAATAGAAAGATTTATGCCATGCTAGATTGTCAATTGTTTGTGCACGTGATTGTCTAAAAGACTGATGGGAAACATATAAACAAAATTTAATTTTTTTTCCCAGAAACAAGCTGTACAGACAAAACAAAAATTTACAGGACCAAATTAAAAAAGTAAAGAGAGAAATGTTTAATATTCAATACAATAGAGCAGCTCCTTTACAGAAAGAATTACAATTTGGCACTCAAGGAAAAGACAAGAACTGGATATGTTTAAAAGTTGTAAAACTAGAGTTATCGCATAGAAAAATTATGGGTCTTTCATCAACAAGAGATACTGTAGTACACTACTCCAGAAAAATGTTTATAGATTGTACATGACCATGTCAATGCTCTGTTAGCGGCCTGTTAATAACAGCAGACTTTTGGGAGTTCTTTCATGATATTGATATTCCTAAAATCATTGACGGTAACAAACAGACCCTGGTACAACCCATCTCTAAAACTGAAGTATCTGAGGCAATGAAAATGTTGAAAAACAATTCAGCACCAGGAGAAGATGGACTGCTGGATGAATTCTATATGATGTTTAGTGACCAACTGAGTCTAGTACTTTCCAAAATATTTAATGAAATACTTAATGCAAGTACACTACCTCCATCTATAAATATCGTTTTAATGATCTTTGTATATAAGAAGGGAAAAAAGTAATTTGTCAAATTGGAGACCTACTAGCCTATTAAATACCCATATTAAAATATTGGCTAGAATTCTAACTAATAGGCTTCTGCAAGTGGCAAATACTATCCTATTAACATCTCAAACTTGTGCAATGCCCAATAGGTCTATATTTGATAACTAAATATTATTACACAAAAGTTTTGAAAATAGAGAAACACAGCAGACTGAGGGCATTTTACTTTCTTTTGAGTAAGAGATAGTTTTTGATTGTGTATCATATAGTTATTTATTTAGTGTATTGGAACACTGTGGAATACCCTCTGTATTTATAAACTGGATTAAGGTTATGTATAGGCAAGCTACGATACTCCCATATGTAAATGGTTGGTTGAGTAAACCTGTGCACATGTAAAGAGAAGTAAGACAGGAATGACCATTAAGTCCCTTGTTCTAGTTATTTTCTTTGGATCTGCTTTTAAGGAAAATTCAATGAAATACTAAAATTGAGGATTTAACTGTTTCAGGTATGAACATATCTAAAATGTTGGCATATGCGGATGATACATACAGTATGTAATACTTAGAAATTTAGGGTCCTTACCTCACGTTTTAAAAACATTACACATACATGAGAATGTGTCAGGGGCTAAACAAAACTACATTAAAAATGCAATTAATTATTCATGAGCTTAGTGAGGCTCCTGATTGGCTACTGATTTGGTTATTAATGTCTTAGAAATGACTGATCAAGCTGCCACTCTGCTTAAAATGTTATTTAAGTTAAAAATAAATGGGAAAAAGAGAAGTGTTATTGTGATTAGACTTATAATTGCAATAACAACCTTAAAGCTGGTCATTTCCTTGGATTAACGATCGTCTGGAAGGAGGTGGCCCCATCCTCCCAACCAGTCATTAATCCTTCAGAAATTACCAACTTCTCAGTCATTATTGCATAATCAAAAGTTGAGGTCTAATACTAGGTAGTGATAGTGCAGATAATATAGGAACAAATCCACTAATTTCAATATCAGGTGATTCATTAAAGATATTAGATATTATCTTTGGTGTACAGAATTTTGCATTGTTTAATTGGGAGCAATCTATAAAATTAGCAAGTCAAAAAGTTGCAATCTGAAAAACTAGGCCCATTTCTAAGAAGAAGCATATATACATATACAAAACATTTATAGTACTTATTTTTTTATATTTGGCAAATTCCCCCATCCCCGGTTGCGATTGAAACACAAATATATAGTGTGTTTATTTTATGGTCTATGGGGAAGTAGGCTAAACCCCATGAAAAGGAACATTACATACCAAGATTATAGTAAAGGTGGCTTTAATATGATCCATCTGATTGTGTTTTTTTTCACAGTATACAGTATGTTTTTACACCAATATATGTCCATTACTCATGAATACTGAGAAAATCTGGTTTAAATTTAGTTCTGTATGGTTTACTCCTATTTTAAATAATTGGGCTACATGGAAATTTAAATGTAGATAAAAACTTTCAAATTCCCCAATTCCATTGTATATTGTATCTGCTTTAAAGAACCCCCAACAATGGAACATCACCCCCAGAAAAAATAAAATTTAACAACAGAAAACAATAATATAATGAAATTATCCAAGTACACTTCTCATCAACTACTCATATTCCCTTCTGCAAACTGGACAAGGAGGAGGAGGAGGAAGTATTTTTACAACTTACAGATAGCTGCGTACTCCCAAAAATGTGGGATCTGACTTGGTTAGCATGCCACAGAAAAATGAAGGTTAGAAATGCCCTTAAACATAAAGGGCCAGATATTAAAAGCATACCACAGCGCACAAACAAATAGCACAGGAATAGTGCAGGAATAGCGCGGAGCAGCCATATTCAAAGGACCAGTTAGCACGCGCTAACAGCATTAGCACGGGGCAACCAATAATGTATGCAAGGGGAAAATAGAAGGGGGGGTGGCCAAGAGAGATGCGCAAAGGGATATTCAAAGGCCGAGCACTGCGCTAGGACACATAGCGTGACATGCAGCGCGATGCTAGTTACTGCCTATAAAAGGCTGGTCTTAACCCAGGGCAAAACACAGAGGAGGAGGGACCACAACAGGAAGTGGGAATGTGTGCAGTGCCAGTAGCAGTGATGCTGCCATTGATGGCAGCTGTAGTGGAGGAGGAGGAGGAGGAGGAGGAGGAGCAGGCACAACATGGGCCACATCGCAGGCCAAGGAGATGGTATGCTGCAAACAGGTGGTACCGGCCCAGGGTCTCCTTTGAGACCCTGCCTGATGACCACATCATTGGCCGGTACAGGATGAACAGGGGAATGTTGAGGCAGCTTTGTGAACTCTTGCATGAGCAGCTGCACTCAAACACCAGATGCAGCCATGCCATGACAGTGGCAGAGAGGGTGACAGCAGCGATGTGCTTCCTTGCCACAAGGACGTTCCAACGACCAACGGGGGACACCATCGGGGTAATGCAGTCTACCACCTCATGCCTCCTGACCCAGTTCCTAGAGGCTTTCCTGCCACATGCTGGGGAGTTCATAGTATTCCCCAGCACGACAGCAGAGCACAGAGAAACAATGCAGCAGTTCCATGAAGTTGCGCACCTACCATCTGTACTGGGTGCCATTGACTGCACCCATGTCCCCATCCATGCACCACCTGGCGATGGCAATGACGTGTATGTAAACAGGAAGGGGTACCACTCCATCAACTGCCAGGTGGTGTGCGATGCGGCTGGGTGCATCAGCAATGTCTACGCACAGTACCCCGACAGTGCCCACGACGCCTTCATCTGGCACCAGTCCCAGCTGTGCCAGGTGTTTGAGGAGGGCAGAATACCCAGTGGGCAACTAGTCAGTGAGTAGTAGCACACAAGGCATATACACACCAGCATGGATGGGGGCAGGCATTGTAGGCCAGGGAAGGGGTGTGGGAGGTCTACACAGAGGTGTAGGACAGCATCCAACAGACTGCAGTATGGCACTAACAGGTACACATCTCTTGACAGGGGACAGCGCCTATCCCCTGAGACCGTGGCTGCTGACACCGGTACTCCAACCGGCCACAGTGGCTGAGGAGATGTACAACAAGGCACATGCCAGCACAAGGAACATCATAGAGAGGGTGTTTGGCATCCTGAAGATGTGATTCAGATACCTAGACACATCAGGTGGTGCCCTACAGTATACACCTCAGAAGGCATGCCGTATCTTCCTAGCCTGTTGTATGCTGCACAACATGGCAATGAACCTTGGGATACAGACACCCAAACCTGAGGGACAGTCCGACAGTGAGCCAGAGCCAGCGGTCAGGGGGATAGTGGAGCAACTCGAGAGGAGGGACTCTCGCATGGCACGCAGGGCCATACAGCACAGGGACAATATCATCAGGACACTGTTACAGACAAGAGGGTAAGTACAGCCTGCACAACAACTTGAAAGAATACAATGAAGAATGTATTTAATGTACACAAAGAAACAGAACAGTGACACCAACAATCACAACAGTAACACAACACAGTGGAACAGACAACATGTGTGCATGTGGTATGATGTTGGGGGTGTGCAGAACACACGTGGGGGGGACAGACAGAAACGGTGTACTGTCAGTGGGGAAGCGTGATGTGTGCTGTGAGGGTAAGGAGTGCAACTGTGGCAGTGGAAGTGTGCGTGTGCATGTGATGGAGTGCGTGGGTGTTTGCTAGTGTGTGCATGTCTGCACACGCATGTGGGTGTGCCAATGTTGCAAAGGGGGGCGTTGACTGCGCAGTGATGCAGTGTGATTGTGACCATCACCGCTGCCTACCACCACACATGCGATGTGCACCAGCACCGTGGGTCACAGACCCTGGTGTGCTCTGGGCCAAGAACAAGGCTGATGAGAATGGTGAGGCAGGCAGGGCCGGCCTCCTGTGCCCCAGGGGGACGGTGGAGCTTGACAGGGTGGGTGGACAGCCATGGCGGCACTGTATTCCTGACGGTGTGCATGACGCAGTGGAGCTGGACCCACTGGCAGCCCTGCGGCCACGGGTTGCCCGCCTGTGTACCCCTGTGTCTTCTGCACCCCGACCAACCATCACATGCTGGTGACCCCCATGCACCCCACGCAGTACATTACCAATGTCGACCACTGCAGCCATCAGACCAGCAAAGCCGTGGTTGATTGCACCCACCAGGCAGCCCAACCTGTCCTCTGCCCGCTGTTCAGCATGGGCAAAGCCCACTGAGATGGCCTCCCTCATCTCTGCCAGCTCATGTCGCAGCTCCCTCCGTATGCCATGCAGGTCCATACGGGCCTCCTGCTGGGAAGTGACAGAAGCCTGCAGGAGTGGGCGGGCACCATGGGCATCCTGCCCCAGGGGCACAGACCCCTCAGCTGCAGCTGGCACAGGTGCCTGATGCACAGGAGGAACTGGACGCTGTCACATGCCAGGCATGGCCTGCTGCTGGTGATTACTGGTGGTGGTCTGTTGCACTGTATGGCCTGGGACCCCAATATGGGTTGGACACTGCACGTCCAGCGGTGCAGAGATGTTCCCCACACTGCCCAACAACGGATGCACAGGGACAGCCACACCGGCAATGCTGAAGACACCACTGGCACCTGTTCCACGGCCTGCCAGCAGCCCCAGCCCTGCATCCCCCTCCACAGGCACGTCCAGGTGTTGGGAAAACTCTGACACGTCAGTGTCATCACCACTGGTCACAGTGATTAGTAGTACCTCCCCTACACCCACATCCTCCGTTTGTGCATCATCCAGGTACTCAGTGTATCCCAAGCCCCCTACTGAGGTGTGACCCCCCCTTCCCAGGCAGTTGCAGCCCCTGTCCATGGGATTGCCACACATGCATTGTCTCTGTGCGGCTATGAGTGGCACACAGCCCGGATATTGATAGGCGTTCTCCATCATCCTCCTCCACAACCTATGGAACATGGCCGTACATCCTTGTCTGCTCCTGTTGTTCCATAGGCCTGGCAGACACCGCTGTGGAGAAAATAGGGACAGGGTCAGTCACCTGTACATGGACACTGTGCCCTGACACCACCACCACCACCACCACCACACCATGCAGACCCCAGGACACGTACCTCCTTCACACAAGCCCGTGACCACATGCACCCACCCAACCCACAGTGACCATGCCGTTGCCATGCAGGTTTTCGGCAGCCCACAGTGCACCCTGTGCAGGACACCAACAGCAGGACTATGCACCCATGCCATCACAACATGCAGGGTATACACAAGTGAATACAGACCTGTCCTGGGCAGTGCGAGAGGCGTCTCATATCCACCACCCGGCACACCTTCGACTGCCACTGTCCTCAGTGTCAATGTCACCACAGCCATGAGTGGTTCCTCCACCCACTGCTGTTGTTCCTGTGGTCCTCCACCAGTCCTCATTCGGTCCCGCAGTCACTGTGCCTCCTTCTCCGTGGCACGTCGCAGCAGGTCGTTCCAGCGCTTTCACACCGCCTCTGTCATCCTGCCACATCCTCTGACAGCATTGACAGCAGCTGTCACCTCCTCCCAGGCTTGGCGCACCAGTGCATCCATGGCCCTGTGCATGCGTAGCACCTGCTCCCTCTCCTTCACAGCATGCACGAGTGTGTTCAGCTCATCTTGGGAGAACTTATGTGCACGTATGCACTCTTGCTGTGCTGCCAAACCTATGGGACAGTCAAAAAGGGACATGTGTCAGCACTCGTGTCAGTACTGCGTTGTATTACGCATAGACATCACAATGCCACCCCCTACAATGACACAGGCCACATGGACATGTCACTGTGCATCAAGTGCATGTACGGTGCACACAGCCACATAGTCATCACCATCCATCTTGTGTCTGGGCAGTGAGCCCTGTACCGACATGTGCACTGCTGTCACCCGTGGCTGGCATGTGCACCCATGACTGGGGCCACCTCTACGCCAACCACCTGGCACTGTACTGTGCCCTTCATGATCACTACACTGTGTGCATGGACAAGTGCACTGGCATGTAGACAATGTCAGGACACCAGGCACAGTCCACACGGTGCATGGGATGGCACAGCGCCGGGACCCTGTGTATTTCTTGCAGGGAGCCACAGCCTACCATGCCACACATCCAGGGAGTCATTTCAGTGAGCCACTGTTGCAGGTCACACCACGGTAGTGCACTAGTGCCCCTGCCTGGCGCCCACAGTGTGCAGGCAGTGCCACATGGCACAGTTCCCTGCAGGGGAACGTGCACAGTGCACTGGATGGTATGATGCCCAGGCGGACATCTATAGCTGTGCACCATCACACAGCACAGTGCTTGCCTGTGGTCCAACATGTGTCTGACCATTCACCAGCAGGTACATCTGTGTGCTTCAGTCCGTGCTGACCCTGTTCTGAGCTCTTGCCATTCCGAGGGTCCAACGGCAGTCATACATACCTGCCTCTCACTGCCCATCCTCCTGTTGCATCTCTCCACCAGTCCCTTGTAGGTAATCAGTTTCTGTATTATGCTGCATTACCACAACACAACACTGGTGGTGCACTGCTTGCCATTTTATAGCCCATCCAGGCAATCAAGCCTGTTAGGCATGCAAATCAGCGCATAATGATATGCTAATCACACAGTTTGCCCCATGTATACACAAGTACCGCCATTTGTATACTCCAGTTGAATATGGCCCTGAGTAGCACCGGGCTACCACATTAGCACTGTGCAAAAGTCAGCACAGGGCTATTGGAGGGGCAGCACCACGCTATCCCATTAGCGCAGCACTATGTGCTTTAGCGCGACTTACACACATGCTCATGAGGCCCCCATGTCCGCGCTATCACCCTGGCATAGCGCGATGTAGCGCCGTGCTAGCCAACATAGTGCGGCGCTATAATCATGCATGGTACACAACCTCAGGGTTATGCTGGGGGTCGCGCATGCGCAGTGTGAATACTTCTGGGCAGCACCACGCTACGTCATGTGATAGTGTGGCGCTACAGTGGTTGCTGAGGGAGAGTCCTGGGAGTGACAACCTTGCAAACAGACAGGTTTTGGGGTCTACTAGCTGGGTGTGAGATGGCAGGACATTCCAGAGAGCGTGCAGTGGTGCACAGGGACAGGTGCTGGGGGGAGATTGAATCAGCCAACCTTGTGCAGCTGGTGATGAAGAAGCATAGGAGGCTCTTTGGGGAGGTGAGGGAGGGGGACCTCCCACGAATGCAGGTGTGGGACACAGTAGCAAGAAAACTCACTGCCCACACTGGGATACCCAGGAATGCTGAAAAATGCCACCACAGGTACACGGACCTGAGACAGGCCGCGGCAGCAGCTGGAGCACTACAAGCGCATGGTGCGTGATGGCACTGTGTCTGTGCCAGGTAAGTGGTGTTGCATGTTGATTGTACCAACATGTCAGGCTACATGTGTGTGTGTGTGTGTGTGTGTGTGTGTGTGTGTTTGTGTGTATGTGGAGGAGGGGTGTGTGTGTGTGGGGTGGTTGTGGGGTGGGTGTGGTGTGGTGTGTGTGTGGATGCAGTGCAGGTGTGTGCAACGATGCATGGTACTGTTGCACACTGTGAACAGGCGGTGGCACATTTAGGCCCCTAGGGGCACGGTACATGCTGTGCCTATTGCTGTGGGAGGCAGGTTGAGTCATGCTGTTTGACATGTCCCAGTGCATCACCAGCCTGTGGCCGGCAACACCATGTTGCAGGGAACCCACTCCTGGTGGACTGTCGACGTACACACACAGGTATGCGGATGTTCACATGGGAGCTGCAACGGCCACTATTGCAGTACTGCAGTGCCATTGATCACTGTCGTGTGTGCCTGGTGAATGCACCATGGGCACTGCCACCCTCTGTGTGGGGGTCCTCCCTTTTCACTCCATGTGTGTGCATTGTTGTTAGGGTTGCATGTGCATCTTGCTGTGCTGCACGTGGTGTATGCTGTGTCATGCCCCTAACACCACTTTCTCATCTGTCCACTGTACAGCAGATTGAGCAGCCCATGGCCAGAGGAGAGAGTCAGCCCAGGACCCAGGAGCAGAGGCAAGGCAGCCCGAGGGTGCCATCCCTGCCGCAGTGGGTGCAGGAGAGCAGCTCTGAGAGCGGTGGCGTGTTGCGTGAGTACCTGTTTCATTGCTCTGTGATCTGTGCCCTTTCACTAGGCTGTGTGTCACATCTGGGTGTCCAACCACTGACTGGTCTGGTGGCATTTCTGCGATGGGCAGTGGGCCAGTGGAGGTGTGGCAGTGTGCTGTGCGGTACACCTGTGTTGCACACCACAGTTGGGTGCTGTCAGTCTGGCCCGGGGGGGGGTACTGTCAGCTTGCATTGCTGTGCGGGTGACTGATGGCAGTGGCTGCTGTGGTGGCGAGTGTTCCGTGGGGACAACATGCTGTCAGCTGACCTGCCCACCTCTGGGATCCATCCATACCTCCACCCACAGGGTGTCCACATTTGCACAGGTGGTGATGCCTTGCTGTGCATGCAGGACAACACGCACCATGCCTTACGGGCATACCTCTCCTCCTTCTGTCCACCAGCTGTGGAGCATTGCCTGTCACACTGTGCTACATCCTGGCACTGTGCCATATGCATTGCGGAGTCCTTCCATGTGTATCTCATGGCGAGGTTACTGTGTTGCAGTTTAGTTACAGGGTACTGTTATCACTGTGCTATTACATTATGTGCATCATTGCCTGCCAATGTTGACTGTGGCTGTGGAAGTAGTACTCACAGGGTGGGACAGGGGGCTCCTGTTATGTGGGTTGAGGACACTGCCATGTACCATGTCACAGATGGGAGGTATGCTTTCAGTGGCCTTGCCTGGTGGCATGTGACGGCCCTTCACTGACAGCATCTGTGCCCTGGCTGACTGTTATCCCCTGGCCTGGGTCGGTCATTGGCAGGCCACTGTCAAGGTTCATTGATGCTCCTGCATACCTGTCATTGTTGTTTGTTCTGCGCGCTGCATTACTGTACATTTCCATGTTTGAGTGGGCAGCATGTCCCAATGTGTGGATGCCCTTGTGCATGTTGTGGTGTGGCCCTTGCACTCAGCTCTCTGGGTATCCAGCTGTGTGTCTGCCGTGTGCTGTATCAGGGTGGGCGGTGTCACATGTTCCCTGGTGCTGTTGGGATCGTTGTCATCATGTGTGTTGGGTTTTGTGTTGGTGCCTGTGTTGCCCTGTGCTGCTTTGTGGGAGCCTTCCATGTTGTCCTACCTCTGCGGAACTCAACTCCACCCGGGATTGCCCATTGGGACATGCTGTCCATCTCTGTATGGCCACCTTTGGCTGCTGTTTGCCTCCTGTCTGGTGTACCATCCTCATGGTCTCACCCTTCCTCTTGTAGGTCCACTCTGGGCATCGCTGTGGGTGACAAGGCCGGAAGAGTCAGAGGGCACCAAGGACCTGCTGCGCCACATCGTTAGGCAGCAGAGAACACTCATTGAGCAGCAGGCCATCATCATTAAGGAAACACGGACGGTGGCTAATGTTCTTGAGGTTTGTCTCCCAGATCCAGAGGGCAACTAGATATGCCCTGTTTTCTTACTGTCTTTCCTTACCACACCCCCTCACTGGACTTGTTTATCCCTTTCTTGACTATTGTCATCTGTCCCTGTGTGCATCCTCCTCCCCTTTGCACCCTTGTCCTGTGTCTTCCTGGCCCTCCATTTGTTATCATCCTTATATTTTCCTTTGTAATCCTTTTTTAGCCGATAGTGCATACCTTTTTTTCTTCCTGTAGTGGGCATTTGGGGTTGTGTGTTGGGGGGGGTATGATCTTGTTATGTTTCTGTGTTGTGGGGAGGGTCGTCCAGTGGTGGGTGGGGCATTTTTGATTCTGGGTTTTGTTCTTTGGTTTGTTCTGTGTTTGATTCACTGTAATGTTTCTGTTGCCTTTACTTTTGATTATTGTTCATTACAGTGTTTTACGACATTTTACTGTGTCCTGTGTTATTCTTGGGTGCTGGGGTTCCGCATGCGTTGTACTGCTGGTGTTCTCACATGGGTCTGGGTTGTTGCTGGACATTCCCGTGCATGTGTAGCATCCTCCTGGATGTGCACTGTGGTGTGCTCCTGATACCTCATTCCAGCATGTGTTTCCTTGCATGTGTCCCAGGGTCAGGCTGTCTCTGCACTGTGTTCCATTGTGTGTTTGCACTGCCTGCCTGGGGCTATATTCAGTGCTGTCTTGTGTGCTATATTCAGTGCTGTCTTATTCCTGGGCTGTTTTTGCCCTGCACTCCTGGCCTTGTTTGCCCGGCTTCCTTTGCTTGCTATATTCTGCTGGTTTTGCCCCGGGCTATTCCTTTTGAATATGGCTGGCATTTTGCTCCGGGCTAAGTTTGCACACCGGGCAGTGCTAATCTCAGCCAGGGGCTAACTTTTGAATATCTGGCCCAAAGTTCTTAAAGAAAGAATGTGCCCTCAAACAACATTTTATTTATTTATTTAAGGTTGTTGACCGGGTAGGCCCATTGAGACCAATACAGGTCCCTTTTTCAGGGTTAACCCAGGATTAGTACAGATAAATAGAATTCACAGAAAACCTTACATTGTGTGGTTACACAGGATGGAATTTGTAGAGTACAAGGGACAGTTTTTACAATCAAATGTTAGATACAAGAATTTACAATCAGACAACTAGACATAATTTCTTATATGACATTATATACATCATACAACATGGCAAGGGGGATTGCTCTATAGAGCATCATCAAAAGTTAGATAACAAGATTGACAAATAAGACATATAAACATTTTTCTTCATATTACATTATGTAGATCATTATACATGATGGGGGTACATCTAAAGTACATTCAAAGCTGGCGATGGTTAGTGGGCGCATACTGTACATTGCAGGGAAGTCAGCGGTAGCAGTTGCACTGGTTGAGCTCTAGCAGATAGGTCTTTAGGCCTTTCTTGAAGCCACCTAGTGAGGTGCATTCCTGTAGGGTGGTTGGGAATGCATTCCAGAGGGGGGGAGGTAATTGGAGAATGCCCTGGAACCCTGAGCAGATAGTGTCCTGGGTATTGTTAAGAGCTGCCTACTAGAGGACTCTTAGAGGTCTGCCACTCAGTTTGGGCACCAAGGGGTTTGAGAGACTCGGGGGGGGGGTGCTAGGCTGCCTGAGCTTGTAAACTAGGCAGAGAGACAAGTATTTTAGCCTGTCATCCAGGGCGGGCCAGGCTAGGGATTGGAGGACTCGACAGTGGTGTTCTCTTGTGGGGCCCCCAGCAGCAAACCTGCTTACCTGTTGTATATGGTTTTTAGTTTTTGCAGCTCAGTGTTTTTAGCCAAGGTCAGTACAGATGAGCCATATAGTAGGGTGGGTTGGAGGTTACCCTGTGCAATCCTGCGTATGGAGGTTAGCGTGAGATAAGGACTGAGGCAATATAGGAGGCCAAGTTTATGGTTCAGGGTCTTATTGAGCTGGGTGACTAAGCCATGAAAGTGCAGTCTTGGTCAAGGGTGACCCCCAGGTAGTTCAGGGACTCAACAACACCGATCTTGGATCCACTGGCTAGTGAGAGATCTAGCATATTAGACCTGTCTGGACCTAGTTTTTTTTTGGACCAAATAGCATGGCCTAGGTTTTTCTCTCATTGAGAACCATTTTGTTATTGTTTAGCCAACTCCCCAGTGCTAGGAGGTTGTTATTTAGGAGATTGTTTAGGATAGTTGTATCACTGGAGGACCTGTACAGCACAGCATCGTCTACGTATAGGGTGATCTTTGCCCCACTGCAATGGCTAGGAAGCTCATTTATGAACAAAGAGAAGAGCAGAGGCCCCAGGATAGAGCCTTGGAGTACCCCATCCAGGATAAGACACTTTTACGACGCGGCACTCTGCCATCGCACTAGTTGGGATCTGCCCTGAAGGTAGGAAATGAACCATTGAACCATATGGCTGTCAATGCCAGTCCGTTTCAGTTTATCTAGGAGGAGTAGGTGGTCCACCAGGTCAAATGCTTTGGTAAGGTCGAGAAAGACCACACCAGTGAGCATTCTCTTATCCATATCTGAGAATATCTCTGTGGTGAGGGCTATCAGCGCTATATCTGCACCAATGGCTCTTCTGAAATCCATGCTGTTAAGCAGTGAAAATGCCGTGTCTATCTATATATATTCTACTATTTGGTTGTATACAATCATCTCAAGCACTTTGCTAAGGATTGACAGGAGAGATATTGGGCGGTAGTTCTCAACCTGTTCCCGAGGGCCCCCTTGTGAATGGGGGAGACCAGGGCCACTCCACAGTGAGGGCACTTGCCCTTCAAGGAGAGATCAATTAAACAGCCAAGCTACTGGTTTAGCAATAGTTGGAGCCATGAGTTGGAGAAGCTTTGGCTCAAGTTTGTCATAAGCAGCAGATCCACAGTGTTTGATCCCCTTTAGTAGCTTCAGGACCTCTTTTTTGGTGATAAGTTGGAAGTGGAATTCTGGGATGTTGGGGTTCAATTAATCAGAGTTGTGGGGGGTCGTGGTGGTCCAGGAGTGTATGTTTTGAACTTGTCCAACTCGGTAAAGAATGTGTTAAATGCCTTGGCGGCAGCTTGTGTGGTCTTATGGCAGTTACCTTTTGCCACTGTATCACCACCTTCCTGAGTGTTTTGGCCTTTGATCAGATTGTTGATTTGCCTCCAGAATTTTTTTGGGTCCGATAGGTTGTTATCCTGAAGTTCTCGGAGGTGGCGAGTTTTGGCTCTTTTTAGCTCATGTTTGCACGTGTTCTGAATTTCTCTGAAGTTTTGCCAATCAGAGGCCTGGCCAGTAGATTTAAAGGTCCCCCAAGCTGCATCTCTACTCCTCATGAGTTTTCTGAGGTCAGGTGAGCCATCTGGCTTCCTGACCTTTTACTCTGATCTGTTTTAGTGGGGCATGTTTGTTGGCAGTGGACAAGAGGTTAGTAATGAAGAAATCAAGAGCATCATTAATGCTTGGAGCCCATTTTATTTGCTGCCAATCTGCTTCAGCCAGGGTACTGAGGAATGAATTTAGGTCAAACTTTGAGAAGTCCCGAGCCCTGAGTATTCTGGGGGGGGGCGTCGGAAAGCGTTACTCCATATTCCATACATGGGAGAATGGTCACTGAGTGAGTCCGAAAATGTCCCTACCAAATTGAACCTGTCAGGGTTAGTGGTAAGTAACCAGTCCAGTGTGGTGTGCTTACCCATTTTTGTGTTTTTCCTGGTAGGGTCTTATTTTAGTCGTGTCAGATCTGCCTCAAGGAGGGCCATTTTCACATCCCCAATTTTAGGGAACCCCCAGTGGATGTTGAAATCTCCCTGATTATTTGTTCCCCCTTAGAGAGGTTAGGGAGGGCTTTTAATAGTGATTTTAGTGATTCTTGTGAAGATTTGGGGAGGTTTTACACCACCCCAACCACCAGTGGTTTTGTTCTACCCAGTAAAAGCTTAATAAATAGTGCCTCGCAGGCTGAGGGGGTTAGGTCCAGCTTGGCGATCATGGTTGCATTATGAATGGATTTAACATAGATCAGGACCCCTCCCCCCATTTTCTTCAGGTGATCCTGCCTAAAAAACATATACCCTGTCACAGCCAAGTGGTGCTGAGAGTTGAGGTGCTGGACACCAAACCTTGCGCCACGCTGGTGACCTGTGTTCGGGAACCGACATGGGCCACTGGAGGTCAGCAGGGGAATAGAAGGCTTGAGCATCTGGAGGACTGCTCTTCTTCTGCGGAGGGGGGTTAACTGGTCCCGGCGTCAGTTGCCCCCTGGCAGAGGCTGGGGGACATAGTGTTGTACCGTAACGTGGGTATAGCTGGGATGGCACTCTCCTGCTAGCGTCATTGCAAGTTCCCAGCTCCAGGGGAAGACAGTAACAGAAAATCGCTGGGCCCCGTGTATGAGCTGGAGCTCAGTGCCTGACCCTCCAGCCATGACAGTTCCGCTTTGGCGGCCCCACTCGGGGGGGGGCATCCCCGGGTGAGGGTCGCTGAGCCCAGGGTGAGCCCATTCATGGGGCTAGGGGTGCCCAGCTGCAAAAACATAATGGGAAAAAAAAGGTATACCCTGATAATCCTATCTCGTGGTCTAGGATTGTAGGCTTGGGCCACATTTCACTTACTGCTATAATATCTGGTGAGTAAAGGCAGATCCAGGCCTCCAGCTCATGGATTTTATGCCTAAGGCTATTTATATTTATATGGACTCTGTTTAGCCTCTTGGCAGTGTCCCATTGAGCCCTGTTTTGCATGGCTATTAGTGTGTTGATAGGAGGGGGGCCAGGATGTTTCTCTATGTCCCCCCCAAGCATTAGTTTCAGGTGCATAAGTAGCTTGGTTAGGTACTTTGGTATAGGGAGGTGGGGAACACTCTTATGCTCCTTGATATACATGATAATGTTATAGAGCATCCCTTGTTGCTTGAGCCCATACAGATATGTTCTACATGGCATCAGTATGTTAGGTGTTTGTTCCTTTATATCACCATAATGTGCTGATGTAGTTCCCTGTTCAGTCCCCAGGCCCATGCAATGTTGGATGTGATCAGAGCTGAGGACTACTAGAATGTATAGAGCTGCACACACAACTCCGCTAGCCATTTTGCAGTGGGTGATGTTGCCTCTTTGAGTTTGGGGGCACCTACGGTGTTTATATTATTTATTTATTTTTTTAGTTATTTGGTGTGTATTTAGGTTGGACTCTGCTGTGGTTGCAGTAGATAGTTCCTGTCCCTTGGGTTTGTTTGACCCTTCTGTCAAAGGATAAGTGTGGACTTTACAATTTGTATTAAGCAGCAACACTTTGTGTTATTGCTGGCTGGATTATTCATTGCGCGTTCTCTAACTGCTTACAATGCTCCCTGTGGTCGCTCGATATAAGGAGCTTATGGCCAATCAGGCACTTAGTAAGTTACAGCCATGTGATGAGCCATAACTAATACAGACATGTGATGAGCCATAGCTATTTAGCTAAGTGTCCAGATAGGGCAGGCAGTTGGGGGGATGTTGGGGAGCTGGTGCGTAGCACTGGCAAGGTTAAGTCTGACGATGGGCTTTGCAAACCACCAGTTGTTGTTTGCTAGTAGAGGGGGCTGAAGCGGCTATGTTCTGTCCGAGAAGCTAGATGGCTTTTGGTCTTTGGCTTGATTCTCAGTCCTGGAGCTGTAGCCTGGGTGTAGAGCACTGGTCATGGCTGGCTCTGAGGTTTGAGACCGCAGGGAGCGGGTGTCCTGGGCAGGCGGTCCAGCCCACTGAAAAGTGCACTGAGGAGAGAGGGAAAGAGAGGAGAATTAAATACAGGTGGGATATCGGGAGGTGTCTAGGCAGCACAAAAGAAACAGGATGGGTTAGGAAGAAGACAAAAGCACTGGGGGGGGGTCGGGATTTAATCAGGGCGTTGCAGACTGGGGGGCCAGAGAATGAGAGGTCTGGCTATCTGACATCCCCTGGAGGATGGTTGGGGGGATCAGCTAACTATCTAAGATCACAAAATGACCCTGCAACCAATACTTTTCGGGTTCCCTTATCGGCCCTAGAGCTAACCTGTCTAGCAGTAAGTTGAATTATCACTTTTAAACAATAAATTTAATGAAGAAGTCCTTATACAGACTGTAAATCAACCATAGATAATCAGACTTAATAAAAGTTTTTAGGGTGACACGGCAGCCAATCACATTTGATTCCCAGTCCTGGAGTGGTGGCCGAGGTGTAGAGCACTGGTTATGGCTGGGGAGGGCTGTGAGGTTTTAGACCGTGGGGAGCGGGTCTCCTGGGTGGGTGGTCCAGCCCACTGAAGGGCGCACTGTATTTGGCTGGCGATGGGCTTTCCAAACCATCGGTTGTACTTTGTTAGTAGAGGGGCTGAAGTGGCTGTGTTCAGTCCGAGGAGCTAGGTGGCTTTTGGTCTTTAGCTTGGTTCCTGGTCCTGGAATGGCAGCCAGGGTGTAGAGCGCTGGTCACGGCTGGGGAGGGCTCAGAGATTTGAGGCAGTGGGGAGCGGGTCTCTTGGGCGGGTGGTCCAGCCCACTGAAGGGCGCACATGCTTTCAAATTTTTGAACACTTCCTTATCGATTGTCATGTGACTGTAGAGTTCTGGTCCCTTTTGACCATGAAATAGCCTTTATTAAAACAGTATTCAATAACATATGACATTGCAGTCTTAGGATTATATCCTCCTACTTTTGCTTCTATACATAAGAGCACTCTGAGAGTTATTTTTGCAGTAATTCAATATTATTTGTGGCATGTTAGATGTGCCTGGACTTTGCAACAGAAGACAGTACATAACCATGAAATTGTACACAATAAAATAAAACATGGAAGGTGGTGGATTAGGGCACATAAAGATGGAGCCAGAACAACAGAATCACTGCAGGTTCAAACAACAGAATGGCTCCACATCAAAGACACAGTCATATTCCACTGCTAGAAAATAATAAAAATAACATTTATTGAACACATACAAACAGAGGTGAGAAAGAAGTAAGTGCCTCAGCTGAGACTTGCACTCAGGCTGCTTGGAATACCGTTCCGATTGCGCTAACCAGCTGCACCACTGAGGCAACTGGAACCTGGGCTGTCCCTGAGCACATTACTCTTTCTCAAATACACAACCCAATGGCAACACAAATATTTACTTGTAACAATTACACAGGAGTGTGGTGTGCATATTTATGGAACACATACAAACACAGGTGAGAAAGAAGTAAGTGCCTCAGCTGGGACTTGCACCCAGGCCACCCGGAATACCATTCCAGTTGCGCTAACCAGCTGCGCCACTGAGATAACTGGAACCTGGGCTGTTCCTAAGCACATTACTGTTTCTCAAATGCACAGCCCAATGGCAACACAAATATTTACTTGTTTGCTTTGTACTTCAATAAAAAAAAAATCCCATACTCTTTTTTTGTCATCTACAGAAATGAACAGGACTGAATCTTTTTTTTTTGTAGAGTTTATTTATCTTTTACCAGATGGACTCTCTCAGGAGCTGACTCTTGGTGGTGTCTCTGCTACCCACCTGAAGCCCTCACCTCTAGTGTTGTCCAGACCCAGACCTCCTCTCAACCTCCCATGGTCACTCAATCCCCTGGCACTGAGCACCCCGGGGTGGGACCGCCAACTCCTCCGGCGCTCTATCTACAATCTAATGGAGTGACTGAAGAGGGGGAAGGAGACCAGGAACACCAGGATGGATGGCTCAACATTGGGCATGGGGCACCACCACTGATCAGCACTGTTGCCTACCACCGGTTAGGGCTTTCTTCTGTTGGTGCTGTTTCCCCCAGGAGCGCAAGCATGCAATGACATCAGCATGGTTAGGCTATAGACATCTGCCACGCTCCTCCCCTTAATGGCTTCTTGCTAGTGATACCCCTGTCTCCACCGGGGGTTCCTACTGCACCAGAAACACCCTGGACCCCTCCCCAGGCAGTGGAGGGCAGTCCATTGGACGCTCGATCCTCTCCCTCCCTGCTGACCCCCAGCACCCAAGCTCGTTCCCAAACTCTGGTCACTGGCATGGCGTGAGGTGTGCCATCCAGCACCTCAACCTTCAGCACCACCGGGCCCGCAACAGGACTGAATCTTAAATGTGTAGTTGTTTTTCATTTTTCTTGAGATATATGTATGGAATATGTTAATCTGTGCCTTCTTTTTATTTCGTTTGTATTTAATTGTAGTCCTTCTTATAATTTTGCTATTCAGCATAGTTTCCCATTTGTTTAATGTTTCTTTTTCTCTGATTACCCTGTTTGGTTCAAATATATGATAACATGTCCTTATTTGAATGTTAGAAAATGGGTACAAAGATTTATTAATTTTGATTGGCTAATGCCACCAACCAGCTGGTCCAGTATCAGGCAACAGAAACCAGGAAATAATGAGTCTCTAGATGCATGACTGCATTCCAGTACCACTGTGCCCCATGAAATTTTCAAAAGGTACCAGCTGCTATTTTTTCCCCTTGCTTAGCGAGTAATCCCCATACCAATTCTGATCAAGGACAAGGGAACGTCGCTTACTTGCCCTGCCCTCAGTGTATCACATTCTGCCAATTTGTGCTGTTTTATAAGTGCATTTACAAAACTCATTTTTTTTAACCAAGCACTATAGGCTACATATGTCATCAATCCGCTCTGCCCACCTGCCCTGCTCTGCTCCACAGCTCAGTCCGCAATTGTATAATTTCATGGTTTTTTTTGCCTGCTTGCTCCTTTCTTCCCAACCGTGGTCGGTGTGCTGCACTGCTCTCGCAGTAGCGCTGTCTACCTAAAGTCCCACACTACTAAACAGATAGCACGTGAAGACAGAAACTGGCTACAAATTCAGCACGATAATGCTCATCAGCTCCATTTCTGTGGCCACGCACTGCTTATATTAGTGCTGTGCACTCATGCTACATTTCTAACCGGCAGCACACTTCACCTCTGTAACTGTTCCTACAAAATTACAGCAAACCCAAAATACAACAAAAAAATGAATGCTTCTAAGCATTCATTATGTTTGCTTGCACTCATGTGCAAGAAACATAGTGCCATCATCTAAGTTTTTGTAGGTGTGGCACCCTGTCTTCCAATTCAGTCAGTGTGTTTGCAGGCATGGCCACAGTTCACCAATGAAAGCTGCAGCTGTCTATGACAGCAGTTGAAAATGCAGTGCTCTACAGTTGAAAGGGAGAGCTCTGCTTCAGTGAGCAGCAATAAGATAGTGCGTGCTCATGTGTGCTCATGCGCTCCCCCCCACACACACGCATATTGCATGCTCATGTGCTCCCCCCCACGCACACACTGTATGGCTGATAGGGGTGCCAAATCCCCTGTCTGCTGTGCTGCACTCCCCCCCAACAGAGTTCCAGGTGCCACACTGGGAGCCCACCCCAGCATGGCAACAGTCCGCATAGTTGACGGGGTGCCCAATCCCTGTCGGCTCCACTGCCCCCCAAACAGCCTTCCAGCTGACATGCTGGGAGCCCACCCCAGCGTGGCACAAATCCAGCATCGTCAAGGAAAAAAAAAAACCTGCAAGAAAAAACGTTCCCTCGCTGACTGTCCTGACCCCCATCCCCCCACCCATACCTCTCGACCTCTTACCTTATAAATCAGGGAGAAGGCATAAAAAAATCAGGGGCAAAGACTCAAAGTCAGGGACACATCTTAAAAGTTGGTAGTATTTACTCAGAAAGCTGACAGAATAAAGGGAATAGTGTAAGAAGCATTTTCTGAAGAAGAACAAGTCTGTAACTTTCATGTTTAACATTATTTTGTGCTTACAATTCACACTGTTCCATCACAAAAACAGACATTTTATGAGGGACAGAGGAAATTTTTGAGGCAAAATCAGGGACGTCCCTGAAAAGCAGGGACAGTTGAGAGGTATACCGCCACCCGCGCACACCCTCTGCGCACCCTGCCTCCCCACACCCCCACCTCACCCCATACTTACCTCCGGAGTCCGGCGCGATGATCTTCAGTAGATCAGGAACACGTCTGCACTCTTCAAAGCCAACCACGAACTGAAGAAATGCCGGTAAGCTGTATAATGGAATAGATCGGGTTTTTTCAACTTTGATGCATATCTCATAGACTTTGACAGCAGGTAAGGACCGCTTGGCCCATCTAGTCTGCCCATTTAAGGCATTTGCCCATCTCAGGCATTTTTGGAAATTTTTTTCACCAAATTTTCAACATGGGTTTTTTTGGGACCGCACTTCATGAATTCTGTCGCTGTCATTTTGTTAATTGGCCCCGAAAGATGATTTCACGGTCACTGCACAGAACCACCTTTTGGGACTGATTTATGAAATGACAGTGTCACAGTTCATGAGGTAGGCCTCAAAACCCTATGTTGAAAATTTGGTGAAAAAAATTCCCAAATGACTGTTTTTACGAGCATGCTGCTGTTCTTACCCACGCGTAGCGCAAATTTTCAATATTTTCACTCCAAATTTTCAACATTGCCATTTTACCACACCTCCTTATGAGCAGTATAGCTGTCATTTTTCACATCTTGCCCAAAATGTGTTTCCATGCATGTAGCACACAATGGTGCAGTCGGTGTGTGAAATCAATGTTTGGGACATATTAAGAAAATCTCAGTGACACTGTTCATGAGCAGAGGTGTTAAAATGGCTATGTTAAAAATGTGGTGAAAAAAGCCCATAAAATGACTGTGTTACGAGCGACCATTGCGCAGTTTCCACACACCCTCGTAAGTTCATGGATTTCTAATATTTTCAGTCCAGATTTTCACCACTGGCATTTTTCCGCACTTCCTTATGAACAGTACAGCTGTCATTTTTCACACCATGGCCGAAATGTGTTTTCATGCTTCCAGCGCAGAAATGCGTGGTCGCTGTGGGAAATCACTGTTTGGGACAGAGTAAGAAAATCACAGTGACACTGTTCATGAGCGGAGGTTCCAAAATGCCTGTGTTGACAATCTGCTGTAAAAAATCCCCAAACTAATTGCATTACGGGTGTGCGTTGAGCAGTTTCTATACATGCTCTTGACTTCATCAGTTTTTTTAATATTTATACTGCAGATTTTCAACATTGCCATGTTTGCACCTCCCCATGAACAGTTCAGCTGTCATTTTTCACATCCTGTTCATAATGTGTTTTCACACCTGTGGTGCCAAATGGCATAGTTGGTGTGTAAAGTCAGCTTTTGACTAACGAACTGATATTGCCACTGTTCATAAGGTGGGTGGTCACAAAAAACCCATGTTGAAAATTTGGAGTGAAAATGCCAATGAACGTCTGAGGCATTAGGGTTTCCGACCATAACGCATCACCCTGTAGAGAGTGACAGGCATCAGGGGTGTGACTTGGGATTCTCGCCTGTAATGCTCATACCATTCCACAGCCTGCAGCCAGTGAGAGGCATTGAGGTGTGCCTTGGACTCTTTGGCCCCAAAGTTCACCCCATTCTCCTATACAGCAACAATCTCACTGTATTTCCTGATGGAATGGGGTGAGCATAAGGGCCAAAGACCCCAAGGCATACCATGACACTTGTCGGAGTCTGCAGGGTAGGGTGTGGTGAAATGGCATGGCCTTTATGCCTGATGACCCAAAGGCACACCCCAATGCCTGTCAGTCTCTGCAGGGTGGTGGTGGGGTTGGCTTCAGTTCAATACTTCACTGCCATTCCTATTATGCAGCTCTCTAACTCTTATACTACCAATGCCAATGTCAGCAAGCAAACATTCGGCATTGACAAATGCTAGTTTTAAATACAGCAGTACCTCATATTATGCTGAGACTGACTTTGCAAATCCTGTCAGTACCTCTGCCATTATTCAGGCTATCAGGCTTGAATTGTGAAACCAATACTGACTGCATTGAGCTGCTGCAATTTTACAAAAACAAAAAAAAGTTTATCATTTAAAATAGTCTTCTATAAGGGTGGGGGTGAGGGTTGTGAATGATCTAAACTAAAAGGGACTGTACAGAGGGGTAAATAAAGAAAATAAATAAATACAGTGAATCAGGAAACTAATACAGCATTCTCTAGTGGCAATTCTAATAATGGATGTATTGCTTTATTAAGAAGTGTTGTTTTATTATTTTTTTACATTTTTTGTAGCTTTTGAAACATTTTTAACAATTTCTTCAATATGCTCAATATGTAACCCATTTTCTAAGTGCAATAATACCTTTGAGGATGGGCAGTATGGGCTATACCAGACCTTCCTAGGGCTATAAGGCCCTCTGTGTTTGGTGCCGGGCCTCATTATGCCCCTGGGCAGCCCAGTATAGCCCAATACCCCCACCCAGTCTGTTATTATTGCGTACACAATGTTTTATTTGATAGGTGCTTCATTGTTTGTGATTTTATTTACATACTGACTGTTTAATTTTATTTTGCCCAATAAAAATTCCCCTACTGTTCATCAGTAAGTGCCACTGGATGCTTTACTTCTGCTTAGACAGTGACCAGAGATGGGAAGAAGGGGTCATGTTTAACCTCTCATCTGAAGAACAGTGCAGCACCCCCTCATAATGCACTAGAGAAGGATGAGGGGATGACATGATTTTGGTTTACAAGGGTCAGTTATTGCTTAATACTATACATCTTTGTCCATTTTCAAAAAACAGGTCCGGTTAGAGGTACAGTGGGGGGGGGGGGGTCTGCATTTCAACAAGAGGACCAGACATTTAGATTTCAACAAAGAAGACATTTTCTTCACCCAGGTTGTGGTGGATAGAAGAATACGTGTTGGATATATGTAGACAGCTATATGAGAAATAGCATGGGCTACGTTTTGATGGATGGTCACAACAGGGTTAAAGACCTGCTATTGTCATCTCCTTTTTTCTGTTAGTAGGTTTGTGTTGGCTTCAGGTGATTTTGTACTACTGGAGAAATGGCAGTTGTGTGCCTTTACTTTTACAACTTCCATTTCAGTTTTGCTATGTTTTATTTTTTTTTTATTAAACAGGAACTGTTACCCTTTTTGAAAAATGGACCAAGCACCTGGGCACTGAATACTATGTGTTTCCAAATGTAGCATATAGAACATCATTATTCTCACTGCCCTGCTGGAAAAATAAAGAAAACAAATCGAATACAGAACCCAGGGCTTTTGAGACATTGACATAAACTTACCTAAGTGAAGATTTATTACTCCTCATTGCCATGGATCACCAGCAGTAAGAACTGTGTGGCTTTGTAAGTAGGTTGTTTTTTTTCCTCTGTTTTCCCTGTAATACACAGGAAACAATGAGGTTCCACTTGCTGTGCACGGCTGCATACCGTATATAGCTTCTGGATGCTTGGTTCTGTATTCAGTATGCTATCCAACTGGACAGGAGCATCGCTTTATCAAGCTAGCAAGCATGAGTAGCCATCTTTATTTCAGTTTTTAAAAATAGTCAGTGTTAATTTTCAAAACTAACACTTAACGAAGCAAGAAAGTGTACTGGAAACACAAACAGATGTTAAAGGAAAACACCACACAGAATAACACCCTTCCCAGTACACTGGGAATTTGCTTCATAATCCAAATTTTTACTATGTTGCCATGTGCTTTTAAAAGCATTGTCCAAGTGCGCTGCAACTTCTGTGTTAAAGACACGCCTACAACCATCTTGCATGCACCAACTAGTTCCCTGTGTTCTCTTTATGCTAATTAGCACTGCCAACTAATGGCAGAGGTTGGTAGTGCTAATTAGCATAACAAGAGCACAGGAAGCTGGCTGGTGTTTGCAAGATGGCCATGGACACATCTTTAAATCAAAAGTTCTGGCCCACTTGTATTATGCTGTTAAAAACACATGGTAAGATAGTTAATTATGCGTAAAAACCCTAGTCGAGGGCATATCTGTTGACTGGGGAGAGTGCAGGGCTCAGTAGGGTGAGTGGGAAAAATTCCTCTAAGTTAGTACCTGTTTTGTACTACATAGATTTTGGTTCCTGTTTATGAAGCAGGGGAGCAAACTTGATTGACCTAAAGTCCCCTTTGTCCTTGAATTACTATGGTGCTATGTATATGTATATTATTTTAAGAGATTTAATTGGTATTTCTCAAGTTGTATACTTGTGATATCTATCTATCTATCTATCTATCTATCTATCTATCTATCTATCTATCTGTCTGTCTGTCTGTCTGTCTGTCTGTCTGTCTGTCTATCTAACTAACTTTCTATCTTACATCCGTTTGTCTATCTTTCTGTCATATGACCAAAACCCCCATTTCATCCTTAAATAAAAAGTTGAATTTAACTTCATTTTCTAACTGTTAATATGTAAAAGAACAGGAAGAAAATGTGCCTATCATAATAACTTTTTTATGCTGCAGTGTCTTCTGAAATTATCCTTTAAAAGAATATTGAAAATTATTAATAGTCTACTGATTGGAAGTTTTATACACTTTACAGAACATCGAACATTGGTTATTCTGCTTTTGGCATTCTTAAACCTTATATGCTTTTTAGGGATTCCAATTACCACAGACATAGTATGATAAGTTATTCTAATCAAAATCATTTTTTTCTAATACCTCAGCCTACATTGTTATCAGGTAAGAACAAAAATACTTACATGTATGATTATATTTTCTGTGAGTCACAACGCCTTTATAGTTATTACTGGATGAATTAAACAGTAATTTAAAGAGCAAAATGATGTTATCAGAAAGGACTCTTTCCAACAACTTGGTCCACTGCCTAATGAGACAAAGACACAAGTTTCAAGGCTTCAGAAGGGTCAGATTTTCAGTCACAGCTGTATGCTGTGCTTATGGCTGCATCTGAATGTGCATTCCAAATTGTATCTGAATTTCAAAGGCTGCATTTCTTAGCGACAGATGGTAGAAATTTTCATTAAAAAATAGATACAAATTTGATTTAAGTCTGATTTTTGATTCAAATTCAGCCAGGCAGCCAGAGATGTTAGACCATCTAAAAGGTGGTCTAGCATTTCCAGGCAGATGTGGTGACAAACGCAAATGAAGATACAGATACAGACACAGATGCAGATACAGACATGGTCTCAAATGCAGACACAGACTCAGACGCAGGCACAGATGCAGTGTCAAAACACAGTTAATAATAATAATAATACTTTATTTATTGTGTGTCTTTTGAATATCAAGGCGCAGTACAATAAGATAAAAATACAAAAATCAACATTATAAAACCAAACAGAATCAAATCAGTGAACAGTACAACCATAAGCTTTTTCCCAAAGGAAAGATTTCAAAGCCTGTTTAAAACTCCCCACAGTCGTGCACTCCCTAATACGACGGGGTAGAGAATTCCAAAGGGAAGGGGCCGTAAACATAAAAGCACGGGCCCAGCAGATTTT
This sequence comes from Neoceratodus forsteri, assembly GCA_016271365.2. NCBI lineage: Eukaryota > Metazoa > Chordata > Ceratodontiformes > Ceratodontidae > Neoceratodus > Neoceratodus forsteri. Next base: position 257,283,103 of record JADMNL010000025.1, read on the forward strand.
AAAATCACCCTTGGAATCTCTAGCAACCCCTCATCAGCTGAGTGGAGCGATCTCACAGGGTGGTAAGGGATCAGGAGTTCTTTCAGGTAATCAGGGCCCAGATCATGCGGGGCTTTAAAAGTCAGTAATCCAACTTTGAAGGTGATCTGCCACTGAACTGGCAGCCAGTGCAGTTCCCGTAGCACCGGTGTAATATGAGAAGATCTAGGAGTACCCACCAACACCCATGCTGCGGAATTCTGCACCAGCTGCAAGCAGCGGATATCAACCCCGGAAGCCCAACGTAAAGCAAGTTGCAGTAGTCTAGGCGCGAGGTCACAAAAGTATGGATTAAGGTTGGCAGATCACCGGACGGAACAAGGTGCTTGATCCTAGCGATGTTTCTTAGATGGTAGAAAGCTGACTTAGCTGCCGCTGACACCTGGGACCGAAGAGTCAGCCACGCATCTAATATCACCCCCAGGTCTCGCAGATGCAGACACAGACTCAGGCTCAGACACAGACACAGATGCAGACACAGACTCACGCAGGCACAGACATAGATATAGATACAGATGCAGATGCAGATGCATACAGAGATGCGGACACAGGCACAGACTCGAATGCAGGTACAGATGCAACTACAGATGCAGATGCAGACACAAATGCAGATGGAGATGCAGATACAGAAGCAGATGCAGACACACACACAGACTCAAATGCAACTACAGATGCAGATGCAGACACAAATGTAGATGGAGATGCAGACACAGAAGCAGGTGCAGACAGATGCAGATGCAAGTACAAACTCAGACACAGGCACAGCCACAGCTACAGATGCAGATGGAGATGCAGATGCGGACACAGATGGAGACACAGATGCAGACACATGCACAGACTCAGACACAGGCACTGACACAGCTACAGATGCTGATGGAGATGCAGACACAGGCATAGACTCAGACACATGCACAGATGCAGATGCAGGCACAGACAGTGCAGATGGAGACAGGCGTAGACACAGACATAGATGCAGCTACAGATGCAGATGGAGATGCAAATGCGGACATAGATGCAGATGCAGACACAGGCACAGACACAGATATAGATACAGATGCAAATGCAGACACAGATGCAGATACAGACAATGCAGATGCAGACATAGGCACAGATGCAGATACAGATGCAGATGGAAATGCAGACACAGACAGCACAGATGCAGACACAGGCATAGACTCAGACACAGGCACAGATGCAGTTACAGATGAAGATGCAGGTACAGACAGCGCAGATGCAGACACAGGCATAGACTCAGACACAGGCACAGGCACAGATGCAGATACAGATACAGGTATAGATGCAGATGCAGACAGGCACAGATGCAGATACAGATGCAGATATAAACACAGACAGCACAGATGCAGATGCAGACACAGGCACAGATGCAGATACAGATGCAGGTACAGATGCAGATGCAGACACAGACACAGATGCAGATACAGATGCAGATGTAAACACAGGCAGCACAGATGCAGATACAGATGGAGATGCAGACATAGATGCAGACACAGACACAGATGCAGATGTAAACACAGGCAGCACAGATGCAGATGCAGACACAGGCACAGATGCAGATACAGATGGAGATGCAGATGTAGTTGCAGACACAGGCACAGATGCAGATGCAGATGGAGATGCAAATGCAGACATAGAGATAGATGCAGACACAGGCACAGACACAGATTCAGATGCAAATGCAGACACAGATGCAGAGACAGGCACAGACTCAGACACAGGCACAGACACAGATTCAGATGCAAATGAAGACACAGATGCAGATGCAGACAGAGACAATGCAGATGCAGACACAGGCACAGATGCAGATGGAGATGCAGACACAGACAATGCAGATGCAGATGCAGACACAGGCACAGATGCAGATACAGATACAGATGCAGACACAGGCACAGATACAGATGGAGATGCAGACACAGCACAGATGCAGATGCAGACACAGGCACAGATGCAGATGGAGATGCAAATGCAGACATAGATGCAGATGCAGACACAGACACAGATGCAGATACAGATGCAGATGGAGATGCAAATGCAGACATAGATGCAGATGAAGTCACAGGCACAGACTCAGATACAGACACAGATTCAGATGCAAATAGAGACACAGGTGCAGGTGCAGACACAGGGACAGACTCAGACACAGGTACAGACAGATTCAGATGCAAATGAAGACACAGATGCAGACAGAGACAATGCAGATGCAGACACAGGCACAGATGCAGACACAGATGCAGATGGAGATGCAGACACAGACACAGATGCAGAAGCAGACACAGACAGTGCAGATGCAGACACAGACACAGATGCAGAAGCAGACACAGACAGTGCAGATGCAGATACAGGCACAGATATCGATGCAGACACAGGCACAGATGCAGATGGAGATGCAAACACAGCACAGATGCAGATGCAGACACAGGCACAGATGCAGATACAGATGCAGATGGAGATGCAAATGCAGACATAGATGCAGATGCAGACACAGGCACAGATGCAGATGGAGATGCAGACACAGGCACAGATGCAGATACAGATGCAGATGGAGATGCAAATGCAGACATAGATGCAGATGAAGACACAGGCACAGACTCAGATACAGACACAGATTCAGATGCAAATACAGACACAGATGCAGATGCAGACACAGGGACAGACTCAGACACAGGTACAGACAGATTCAGATGCAAATGCAGACACAGATGCAGATGCAGACACAGACAGCACAGATACAGATGCAGACACAGGCACATATGCAGATACAGATGCAGATGGAGATACAGACACAGACAGCACAGATGCAGACACAGGCACAGATGCAGATGGAGACACAGATGCAGACCCAAGTCTGCAGTTGAAAACATGGGCAGATACATCGTAAGTAGTTTTTCATTTATTTATTGGAGATATCATTAAGCAGATCTCATTTACAATGGTATCCAATATTACTCGGAAATAAAATGTTACAGAAACAAGATAAAAATACAGCTCCAAAATGGTGGCCAGAGTGGAGGTTGGGGAACCACTGGGGTCCAGTGACCATTATATCATTTGGTTCAAACTGGCCTGGAGTAGTAATAAACCCTTATCCATACGAAGAGTAGAGAAAACAGTAGAATGAATAAGTAAGAGGTCTGCTGCTCTGAAACTAGGTAAAGATCAAGGACCAGATGGGAAGTGCCCGAGAGTGTTTGGGGAACTGGCTGAGCCCTTCATAGAGCTCTTCAATAGCTCACTGTGGTTGGGGGTAGTGTCAAGGGATTACAAGGCAGTGGATGTAGTCCTTCTCCACTAGGGAGGGGGACAGGGAGAGTCCAAGTAAGTACAGGATCATCAGTCTTACCTCAATTTTAGAAAATCTGATGGAGACAATAGTCAAGGAGGAAAAAGTGATCTACCTGGAAGGAAATGGATTCCAGAATAGTAAACAGGAGGGGTTTGTAGCAGGGTGGTCATGTCAGATCAACCTGATAGCTTTCATTGACAGGACTATGAGGGCTGTGGTTAAAGAGTAGGAAGTAGATTTAACCTACTTTGACCTCAGTAAGGCATTCAACTGGGTGCCATAGAGGTGACTGATGAAGATGAAAGAGGACCTAGGAGTAGGGGAAGAACTAGTGAGGTGGGTGGGAAATTAATTGGGGAAAGACAGCATAGGGTGGAGGTCAGTGAGATCAAATCAGAGAAGAGAGAAGACGCAAGTGGGGTGCAGCAATTGTTGGTTTTGGGACTCATCCTTTTCAATATGTTTTCATAGAAGAAGGTAGTTCTGTGGCAGGTTAGACAGTGATTAGGGGTGATGGAGTTGCAGAGACCCAGTAAAATTACAGTGTTGGTCAAAAGTATGATCATCAACATTCAATGCTAGAAAGTGCAAAGTAAAGCACATAGGGAAGAAAACCCCCAGGACAGAACATTGAATGGGGAGGGGGTCAGGTGCCCACTACTACCAAGGAAAGGGACTTAGGGGTCATCACAAGCAACTCCCTCAAATACAGAAGCCAGTGCAATAAAGCTTAAGGAACCAGTGTTGGGCTGCATTTGGAGGGGTTTTGACAGCAGAAGGAAAGAGGTAACACTGCCCATATACAGGTCTCTAGTGAGGTAACATCTACAGTAGTTTGCCCCATTCTGAAGTCTGCACCTGAGGAAAGACAAGGATAGGCTAGAGTTTGGTATAGTTAAGGTTTACCAAAATGATTTAGGGCCAACAGGGAATAATATCCTATGACTAATGATCTGAGGCCCTGAATATGTGCTTGCTGAAGGGTATGAGGGAGGGGGCAACTTTATTGAGACCTGCAAGTTTACTGAGACCTGCAAAAAGGAATAAACAGGGTGAGCAGGAGGGACATAGTCAATGGAAATAATGAGTCAGTAATGAGGAGCTTTGAATGGAAGCTGGCTGGAGGAAGATTCAGAGGGAATGTGAAGAAGTTTTATTTCACAGAAAGGGCAGTAAAGCTGTGGAACAGGCTCTCAGAAGAGAGAGTATGGACAAAGACTATTAATGGATGCAGGCATGACTGGGACAGGATAAGGAAGTGAACATTTATACCAAGAGGATTTAGTCAGGGGGAGGAAGTAGGGAGGTGAGAGAGGCAGGAATCTTGACTGGACAGTAGGTCACAGAGTGATGTAGGGTAAAATAAGGGCAGGAAGGATGGACTGTTGGTCTTTTTCTGCCATCAATTTCTATGTTCCTACATAAAACATTAACAGTATTTTAAATATAGAATAAAGTATGGGGTGGTGTGTGTAACGGGAAGTTTATACACACCAAAGGTGTCAGATGCTACATAAACCCCGAGAGCAAAGCTTCTCTAACACCTTGGGTGTGTGTAAACTTCAAGTTTAAACACACCACCCCATATTTTATTTTACATAATTGCTGGATTTTCCTTTTTCGCCACAGCAATTATATAAAATAGCAGCCGATGCGGTGCGGTTGCACTCCGGTTTCGTTTTCAGACTGATCCCCACATTTGTAATGCTCAAGAATTTCAATGTTTTAAAATGTTTATTTAGGTTGTTAGATGTTTGCGACCATACTAAAGGAAAGGTTGGTGGAATATCTACAGGAGCATGGTCTCCATGATGAGTGGCAGCATGGGTTCATGGGGGGAGATCATGTCAAACACATCTGATTGACTTCTTTGACTGTGTCACTAAGGCAGTAGACAGGGGCCAAGTGGTAGACATCCTCTATCTTGATTTCAGCAAGGCTTTTGACTCTGTGCTCCACAAAAGGTTGATCAGGAAGTTGGTGGATCTTGGGGTTGGGGAAAAGATGGCCAGATGGGTGGAAAACTGGCTGAGGGACAGAACCCAGAGGGTGGTTGTGGGGGGAGCAGTTATCTGGCACCAGAGAGGTAACCAGTGGGGTCCCACAGGACTCAGTACTGGGGCCGGTGTTGTTCAATGTCTTTATCAATGACCTTGGAGATGGCATTAAGGGCAAAATGTGCCTATTCATGGATGACACCAAGCTCTGTGGGAGAGTGGACACAGCTGAAGGGATAGAGAACCTACAGGAAGATCTGGAAAAGCTAGGGAGGTGGTCCAGGATCTGGCAGCTTGGCTTCAATGACAAGAAATGCAAAGTTATGCATATTGGAGCCAGGAAACACAGGGCAGAGTACTACCTGGGTGGAGTCCGAGTATCTGCATCAGAGGAGGAGAAAAACCTGGGAGTGATGATCACTAGTGACCTGAAGTACTCCATACAGTGCAAGAAAGCAGCAGCAAAGGCAAACAAGATGCTGGGATGCATATCAAGGGGGATCAGTAATAGGAGAGAGGAGGTTATACTATCTTTGTACAGGTCACTGGTAAGGCCGCATCTAGAGTATGGAGTTCAGTACTGGTGCCCACAACTCAAAAGGGACATTAACCTGCTGGAGAAGGTCCAGAGAAGGGCTACAAAGATGATAGCCGGTCAGCAGAGTAAGGCAAATGAGGAGAGGTTGAGGGCACTGAACGTGTACTCCCTGGAAGACAGGAGGGGGGGGACATGAGTGGGACATTCAAGTACTTGAAAGGGATAAATAAGGTTGATAAGTAGAGTCTCTTTAAGCTGAGTGACAACCATAACACAAGGGGGCACAGTCTTAAGCTGGAGGGTGGGAGGTTTAAGAAGGAGGTCAGGAAGCACTTCTTTACAGAGAGGGTGGTGGATACTTGGAATGTGCTGCTGGAACAGGTCATCTCATTGAAGACAGTGGGCAGCTTTAAGAGAGGATGGGATAGGCATGGGGGGGGTAAGGCTCATGGGTAGAGAGGATGGGAGGAGTGGGGAGGGAAGGCAGGGACATTAGCTCAAGCTGTAGGCCCTGCAGTACGAGGAGACTTGATGGACCAAATGGCCTTCTTCTGCTGGCTTCTTCATATGTATTTTTGTATGTATAAAATGTCCATCATTTTGTCAAAAATGACTTACCGCCGAGTCCCACTGGTGGCAGAGTTTTGGGCAAGAAGGCAAGCAGCGAGCAGGAGGAAAGGATGAACTGCAGTGTGGCAGCTACAATGTAAGGGCTAGCTGCACATTTGAGCAGACTTGATAGGCCATGAGGCCTGTTTCTGCTGGCAGATTTGCATGTTTGTAGGTTTGTATAAACACTCCTTCATAACAGCAAATTGTACCACGGTTTCCCTATGGGAAAAAGGGCGACCCAGTTATAAAATCATTATAAGACACATTGAATGTTCACCTTATACCAGCACAGCATGGCTTCACAGAAGTGACAGAGATTGTATAAACTGTGTACTGTGTGAATTTGTAGTGCACAAAGTCCTACCCAAGAACTGACAGGCAGGCAGCATCAGTACACTGAATCCAGTTGTACGTCACTTTTCCCAGTTGGTAATGGCACAGAAGTCTCTGAAAGTCATTCAACAGGCAAAACAACTGCCACCACATAAACTGAAACTAGATGTAGTAACTAAGTGGAATTCCACCTATTGAAGATTACCATGGTCCCTGGAACAGCAGTTGGCTGTTCTTGAGTATCTGATGATAAATAAAGTACTGGTGCAGATATTATGCTGACAATTGATATTTCTTTTCTGATCTCTTCTGTTGAGTCCTCTTTCTCTGACCACTCCTCCCCCTCTGTTGAGTCTACAAAGATGTCCTGTCTTCAGCCATTGACCAGCTGGTTCATTTAGGGACAGCTCTCTTTCTCACACCTCAAGGTCCCTTGGTACTCTAACTAGTGCTGGGCCTTCAAGTGCGCTTCACAATGATTAGAGAAATATTGGCACAACTCCTGGCTCATATTTCATCTAGAAATTTGGGGAGCTCACCTGATTCACCACAGGTAAATTCTTAGGTGTACAAAATCCAAATGAAGTTCTACTATGATTTCTAAAGGCACTCGTAACCCCTTCACTCTCTTCTGCACCATTGGTTCTGCCCTCCCCCCAACACTTAACCCTCACCTTAACTTTCTGGTGGGAAGACTCTGTCTTTTTTTTCCAATCAAATATCAAACTTGAGCACTTCAGTGTCACCACTTCCTCTTCTCTTTCTGTTCTCTCACACCCGACCTTCCCCTCACAATCTCTTTCTCTTTCTGCCATCTTCTTCCACTTTCCCCAAGACACTCAAATATCATTAATTCTATGCAAAAAATCCACTAGCACTCTTCCCCCTACACCTTCTTCTCTTGTCAGCTCATGCCTGCCTCCTGTTGCCATCACATTTCTTTAATTATTAACCATTCAGTTGCCTATGATATTTTCCCCAGTTCTCTCAAATAAGCCTCTGCAGCCCAGCTCCTCAAAAAAAACCCTCTTTTGACCCTGATTGGCCATCCAACTGCAGTTCCATCTCCAATCTTCCCTTCTTCTGCAAAGTCCTTAGGAGAGTAACTTTTTCTCTGGCCACCTCTCTCACAACATGTTCTGGCTCACTTAAAGGCTGCTTTCTGTCCTAGTACAGCAAAGGAACTGCTGTTGTTCAAGTCTGGTATGGTCTCCTCATCTCTGACATAGGTGCTTTTTTCCCTTTTCAACCTTATGAATTTCAGTTTTGCTTTTGACACTGCTGATTGTGCTATCCTTCTTGAGTTCCTTAAACAGGATGCTAGAGTTTCTGTTCCATTACTGTGCTGGTTCCACTCCAATCTTTCTGACCAGTCCTACTTTGTTTTTGGATTTAGCTTCATCTGCTTACTGTGCATTCTTCTATGTGTTATTCCTCAGAGCTCTAATCTCACCCCTTTCTTCTTCTCTGTTTTCTCCCTTCAGGGCAACTCATTTATTTTATTTAGCTGTAGGTATCATTTCTATATGGCAAGCATTCAGCTCTAGATAGCCTCTGACTTTTTCCTTCCCCACTCTCACATTATGCCTGCTTCCAAATACTTTGTGTACAGTTCAATGTGTCTAAGCCTAAGGTCCTTCTCTTGGGCAAGAAGAGCTTTCTTTTTAAATCTCTGTCTCCTCCATCTCCAAACTCAACTCTGCTCTTAGCTTTGCATTCTCTGCCAAGAACTTTTGTGCTTGTCTTAACCATAAACTCTCATTTTCTTCTCATATCTGCAGTGTTTGCAAATTTGTATACTATAGCAACCATAACATTTCCCATTACCGTCATGGTTCCTTCTCTGTGGAGATCATTATCCATCTCACCCAGATTACTGCAACTCCATTCTTTTTGGATTATCTAAATGTCAACTCTCAGTCTTACAGCCTGTCCAGAATGCTGCTGTCTATCTCCTTCCATACACCAAGAAGAATGCTCTTATCACTTTAATTATCTGTGGCCTCCACTGGCTCGCCATCCCTTAATGATCATGTTTAATAATAGCATAACTTGTTTTTAAACTCCTTGCTGGTTCTGCTCCTGCCTATCTCCCTGACCTTGTTTCCTGCTACTCTCCTGCTGGCTCCCTTCACTTATTCTCTGCATCTCTCCTCTCCTCTCACTTCTGTTCTTTTGCACAATTAGTCCACTGTCAGCGATGGTGCTTTTGTCTAGAACAACTTCCTGCTTTCTCCACCTCATTGACTCTCTTCCCTTTTTCAAACCTTGTCTTAGAACTGCTCCAGCATTTTATTGTTTTGTGTATTTTGAAACAGTCATAGTTTGTACAAATGTAGGGTCCTATTTTAATGTAGTCTTTTCCCCACCTACTTTTTCATGTTTTAATTACTTATCAGTTGCAGAACCAGATGTTTTCAGTTGAGCATTTTTCCTTCTTCTCAACTGATGTCACTAAGTACACAGAACGCATAACTAATTAAACAAGCATATGTCAATGCCGAATGTTGTCACGCTGGCATTGGCATTGGCAGTGCTGGAGCTAGAGACACATAATAGGAATGGCAGTGAAGTACTGAAGTGACATCAACCCCACCCCCACCCTGCAGAGAGCGACAGACATTAGGGTGTGCCTTTGGTTCGTCAGCTATAATGCTCATGCCATTGTACCTCACGCTACCCTAAAGACACTGACAAGTGTTGGGGTGTGCTTTGGGGTCTTTGGGCATTATACTTACCCCATTCCATAAGAAAATATGCTGACGTGGGTGTAGTATTGGAGCATGGGGTGAACTTTGTGGCTGAACAGTGCAAGGCACACCACAATGCCTGTCAGTGACTGCAGGGTTGGGATGGGGGGTGGAATGGCATGAGCATTACATCTGATGACCCCAAGTCACAACCCTGATGTCTGTCAGTCTGTACTGGGTGGGGTGCTACAGTTGGAAACCCTAACATCGTAGGCATGTGGTGGCAGTTTCACTCCACATTTTCAACATGGGCTGCTTGTCAGACCACCTCATGAAAAGCAGCACAATCACTTTGTTAGCTGAAAGGTGGTTTTGCACAGCGGCTGTGCCATTTGGTGACAGAGGGACGTAAACACATTTTTGGGCAGGATGTGGAGAATGACAACTGTATTGTTCATGAGGAGGTGTAAAAAATGGCAAAGTTGAAAATCTGGAGTGACAATATGAAATATTGGTGAATCAATGAGCATGCATACAAACTGCGAAACACATGTCTGTAACCCAATTATTTGGGGAGTTTGCTAGCCACATTTGTAACATAGGCATTTTGGGACCTCCCCTTATGAACAGTGGTGGTGCGATTTTGTTAATCTGTCCCAAAAGTTGATTTCCCACAGTGACCATGTCATTGTGCGCCACAGGTGCAGAATCACATTTTGGGCAGGAAGTAAAAAATGACAGCTGTACTGTTCATAAGAAGGTGTGAAAAAATGCCAGTGTTGAAATATTGCAAATTTGCAAAGTTACAAGGGTGCGTGGAAACTGAGCAACGAATGCGTGCAACACAGTCATTTTACAGACTTTCAGCACCAAATTTTCAACATAGGCATTTTAGGACCTCTGCTCATGAACAGTATCACCATCATTTCCTTAAACTGTCCCAAAAAGTGATTTAGCACAGCAACTGCGCTATTCTGCGCTGGACGTACGAAAACATATTTCGGGCAGGATATGTAAAATGACAGCTGTAATGTTCATCAGAAGGTGTGGAAAAATGGCAAGTTTGAAAATCTGGAGTGAAAATAGTACAAATTCATGACGTTACGAACGTGTGTAGAAATAGCACAACTCATGCTCGTAAAACAGCCATTTTTGGGAGTTTTGTCACCAAATTTGCAACATAGGCTTTTTGAGAGCTCCCCTCATGAACAGTGGCACTGTTGTTTCATTACTCGGTCCTGAAAGGTGATTCCATGCAGTGACTGCAAAATCACCTTTCAGGACTGAATAACGCCATGACAGTGCCAGAATTCATGAGGAGGGGTCCCAAAAACCCCATGTTGAAAATGTGGTGCCAAAATTCCAAACAATGCCTAACATATGCATCAAAGTTGAAAAAAACCCTAGTTATTCCATTATACAGCTTACTGGCATTTCCTCAGTTCGTGGTCGGCTTTGAAGAGTGCAGATGTGTTCCCGGTCCACCGAAGATTGTCGCGCCAGACTCCGCAGGTAAATATAGGGTGAGGGGGGGTGTGGGGAGGCAGGGTGCGCAGTGGGTGGGTGTGGGTTGTGGGAGGGGGCCAGGGAGACCGCCAAGGGACCGTTTCCTTTTTCCACAGGTACAAAAAAAAAAGATTGTGGGACTGTTTTGCTGTTTACAAGGGCCATATGGCATGCTGGGATGGGCTCCCAGCATGCCAACAGAGCCTTGTTTTTTTGGGGGGAAGCTGTAGCCAATGGGGGATTGGGCACCCCCCATCAGCACACAACAAAAGGGGGAGTTACTTTATGCCAATGGGGATTGGGCACCCCTGTCGGCACACAAGGAAAGCGGGGGGGCAAGAGCTGAGAGGGATTGGGCACCCCACCCGGCATATAACAAATGGGGGGGGTTCTTTATGCCGACGGAGAGTGGGTTCCCCCATTGGCACATACGTTGGGGGCAGGGTAATTCAACAGGGGGATTGGGAACCCCCGAAGTTGGCAGTTTGGCTGGCAGTCTGCCGCCATGTTTGTTTTTCCAGGTAAGCACATCGGGAGGTCCACTGCATGTGATGAGCTTTGCTCACATTGCAGCAGACCTTTCCTTAGATGTGCTCACCCGGGTGGTGTGGCACCAGAATGCAGGCTGCTTGGGGAATGAGGGACGCACCTACTGATACGTGCCCTACATTTGCCCAACAGTGACCGCGCCTCCAAATCTGCACTACCACAAGATGTTTTCTGCGCAAGCGCGCCAACATAAAAATCTGCACTACCTCAAGATGTTGGCTGCGCAAGCACACCAACATAAAAAGAAGAAGGGTCAGGAAAAAGACAACATGAACAAGGGGCCCTAAATAAAGAAAAACATTGGACTATTTCAAAACAGAAAACAAAAATGCAGCACAGCCAGCCTCAGGATAAACAGAAAAAAAAATATTTTGAGGAAGAAGCCACATCCAGTCAGAACCAGTTACAATCGGATATAGACTGGACAAAATTACTCACTCACCAGTATTGTTAAAAAACGTTTTCAGTTTTATTATGGTGCAAACAAATTACACTCTACCAAATGCATTACATGCCACCAGCAGGGATTTCTGTTTAGTGTATTGCACCAATATAACGGAAAGTATATTTCTCACACTAGTATAATGTCCTTTTAAATATTATAATCAATCATATGCTGTATTCCTAGAATTCATCAGCTTTTAGAAAATAGATTTTCATGGCAAACGCTGCCTTATTTAAGTTTTTAGTCTGCTTCACCACTACATGGCAGTGGTGAAGCAGACTAAAAACCTAAGAAAAGGCAGCATTTGTCATGAAAATATATATTCTAAAAGCTGATGAATTCTGGGAATATAGCATATAACAGTGACTATAACATTTAACAGGAGATTATACGACAGGCATGTGTTTTCAGCCAATCACAATGGAGAACAGCCATCAGTTATTCTGTCACAAACTACAGTTAAAAAAAAAAAAAAAGTCGGTTATTTAAGTAAACCGCTCCCACAGACAGTTACTGGCCCTCTAACCACACCTGCAGTCAGTTAATTGCCATCTAACCATGCCCACAGTCGGTTGTTCAGACCCTGAACCTCAAAACAGAAACAACCCCCCCCAAAAAAATGGAGTCACAGAGACCATCCACCTACTGCTTCACTCCTGTGTATTTTCAGAAAAGACTGCCATCTGTGAGTGTGAGAACTGGGCTAAGCAGAAGAGCCTGATGAGTCTGGGTGGGGAGAGATCAAACAAATATGCAGATTTTCAATACCTCAGCTTGCTGGTGTGAGTGTGAGTGGCACTTTCAGGAAGGGCGTTCAGTCCGATAGTACCCTGTGCTCTGAGCGACCTGACAATTCAGGGGGGAGGGCTAGACTTCAAAATGACTCCCGTTCAATCTGATGCTACTCTGTGCTCTCGGTAACCTAACTGTTTGGGGGATAGGGTGTGAGACAATGAACTCCAAGCGCTATCATGGTGCTGGTTTGAATGCGGGTGTGAGTGGTGGTCAAAAACTTCAACTCATATAATAGTAATAACATGCAGTGAGTTGCAATATACTGTACTTGCAATAACCAGCTTCTGTGGAGTTCGACACAGCATTTAATGACACTCAACAGCCAGTTATTACTTCATATACTCCAACTCACTGCATGTTATCAATTATACTAGTGTGAAACATATACTTTCCATTATATTGGTCCAATACACCAGCTAGAAAACCACGGAAAAGGGGTTTGTTTATGCCCAGAAATATTGCTGGCATGTCATGCATCTAATGGAGTATATTTTGTTTTCACCATAGTAAAACTGAAAAAGGTTTTTAAGAATATTGGTGAGTGATCTGTTTTGTCCAATCTGTATCTATTTCAAAACAAACACACACAACAATTCATAGGGAGCATTAAACATTGTTCACTCGGCCATGCCCAAAGTTCCACTTACATTGAACAAATGTTCAGTTTTATACTCTAGTTTTAAAAACAGAGGGGAAAAAAAGAGAACTGTCCATAAAACTAATTTGTGTAAGGTCATTTTTGTCTTCAGTTTTAAAAGAATCTTTTTATAATTCCACTTACATTTGGAACACCAATTTAGAGAATGTGTCAGTCTAATTAATGTGCGCCGATGTGAATCTTACAAGACGCTTAGTTGTTATTAGGTAAAAAGCTTTCTTTTGGTTTAGAAATCTAAGGACTTGATGTGATAATGACTTACAGTGTCACAAATCATAAAACTGGTGCTAATTGCTAGAATGGTATAATTTTTTTTTGCCTCAGGATATATGAGGTTATTTACAAAAATATTAAAGTTTAGGTCTTGTTTTAAATATAATACCATGAGGAACTTTAACTTGACATCATGTGATGTGATAAACCCAGCCTCTACAGGGTTAGTTATGTTGTTAGGTTTGTAAGTAGTGAGTAAATATTTATGCTCAGTCAGGGTATTAATTAATTTTATAAACTATTAGGAAGGCTGAATGAGAAATCCTGTTTTCTGATTGGTTTACTGGCAGTCATTATTCCAGTGATAATGCACCACTTGTGTAAACAAAATGCTGGAACCAAGCTGCCATTACAGACTGTGGCCACATTTATTGCCTTTAATTGATAACATAGAACTGGATTTTTAGTGTTGGCAAACAAAGCTGTTATCTTTATGGAGGAAGTTACAAACAATTAATATGATGATTGCCCCCAAATATATTAAATCATGCAACACCTGCCAATCCATAATCCTACTTTCCTGTTTAAGAAAATCAACCAAATAAATCTGAGCCTTTGTTTGGAACAAAAAAAAAATGCAGCATTGCATTAGTGAAACTACAACAGCTTGGAGATCAGGGATGTTTTGCTTTACCAAACCTCCAGCTCTGGTAAGCTACCTTTATTATAGGGCAAAATAGTACACCATTGTGGAGACAAGATTCAGAAAAGATTCTGGGATGGTTTCATATCGAGAAATCTCTGTTACAAGGTATGAACCCAAGAATTATATTGTTTTCTAGCATATCTAATCAAGTTAGGTCATGCCCTATTGGGTGTATGACCAAAAAACTATGGACAAAAGTTTCTAAAATGTTAGATTGGAATCTAGCTGCTTTCCCTCACTGTTCACTATGGAACAATAATCTAATACAATTTGAAGGAGAATCCTTAAAGAGCTAGTGTACTGCCTGGAAACTGCCTGCAATTAAGTGTAATTTTCAGATGTAGTCAGCTCTCACATCTTATATCTCAAATATTTTTTTCTTTTCTGTTTGCTAATTAGAAGATTTTCCACCTGGCAGTACTGGGGTGATGTGTGGAGCTGCACTCTGTCTGGAGGAGAAAAAAAGTCAGTTCTGTTCCTCTCACTACATCAACACTGAGACCGCACTGACTATGATATCACTAGTAACCAATGAGAACCATTTCTCACTGTCAGGTTTCACTTTCACATGAAGCAGCAGGGACTGACTCTCCCTGGTTACTAGTGATGTCACAATTTCCTGCATTTTGATTGGTAGCTTGTGAAAGTCACTGCTCAGGCTGCAAGGGCTGTGGTGCCTTCAAGGTGTTTTGTCTCATTTCTGAGGATGTAGTGGGAGGAACAAAACTGACTTTTTTTCCTCCAGACAGAGTGCTGCTCCGCACATTACCCCAGTACTGCCAGGTGGAAAATATTTTAATTAGCAAACAGAAAATAAAAAATACTTCAGATATTGGAAGTGATAGCTGACTGCATCTGAACATTACTATTAATTCCAAGCAGTATACTAGCTCTTTAAATTGGGATAGGTGGAAAGACAAAGGGATTCACACGTTGAGAGATGTAATAGACCAGCGCCAGTGGCTCAGCAGGTTGCACACTCACCTCTGAGACTGGAAGATCGAAAGGTTGTGGGTTCTAGCCCCACACTGGGAACTTGGGAAAAATCCCAATACTGACATGGTAGTGCATCATAAAGGGGGTGCTGCACTCCTGAGGTGCTGTCTTTCAGATGAGATGTTAAACCAAGGCCCTGTCTGTCTATTCAGGTGGACGTTAAAGATTTCATGGCACTTCTTGAAAAGAGTAGGGGCATTTCCCAGATATCCTGGCCAAATTTCCCCCATTCACAAAAACACCACCAACAGCTTAAATCTGGTTCAATTTCAATTTGTTACCATCTGTATCTCCCCACCCTCCCTCCCCAGATCACCCCTGAAAAGGGACTTCTAGTCTCAGTGGGCCTACCCAGTCAAAAAATTCAATAAATAAATAGAGCCCATGCTAAATGCAATTATAAGCCCCCTCCCTGTGTCTAGGGTATGCCTGATATTAAAATTGTGGGGGAGGTGGTCACAAAGCAGAAACACAGTCTGCACTCTTACAAAGCTGGCTTCATTGCTGTGAATTCTCCTGTGCCAGAGGGTGCCAATTCATTGGGTGTTGGACTGTGGGGGACTTAATGAGGGTTTCACAGTATCACAGTTCATAGCAGCATAATAATTCAGAAATGGAATGTCCACACAGAGAAATCCAGAAACAGGGGATCCCCTTTAATTGACACGGTGGCCAGACCAAACATGTAACTCCCCCCACCGCCCTCCACTTCACATCTAGGGGTCCTGGTGTTATAGCGAGGGGGGGGGGAACACAGACCTGAAACCTTATTGGCATTTTCACTACACTTAGAAAAAGTAAAAGCCTTACCTGGCAGATGAGGTTCTGGAAAGCTAGGCCTTGACTCACTGGCTGGATTTTAAACACCACAGCATCTGCTGTTCCATGAAAACTGGATGGAGGGGCTAGCTGGAACATTTGTTCCGGGTGGGTAAGATAAAATGTGTGCAGAAATTTAACTCATTAAACCACACAACTCAAGCAGAATCACAGAAAACATAAAATCCTTTATTTTGGATGTGAAAGAATTGTGTCCAAAGGAATTAAATTTATGGAGCAGCTCCATGGAGATGAGAGAATAGGTTAAAGAACAACAGTTTTCTGAGAGCATAGAAAACGGCCACAGCTGCAAAGATTTTACCGGCCTACAGCACAGACCACACTGACTCCACATATACTTCCTTCGGGCAGAGATTTTAGCTAACTTCTGAACCTGTTTTTCCACTCAATGTATCTTTATTCCTCCACATGGGGGAGTGCCTTACTCCTCCTTGCCAGCTGGGCTTTACTGGACCCTGGGGTGATGCAGCCTAAATTGCCTCCATGGCTGCTCCCAAATAGTTATCCAAAATAGCCAAACAGGGCCAAACCAGTGAAGAAAAACTCCTCCTGCCCTCTGAGCCAACCCAGGACTGAAATCAGAGCCTTAAAGGATGGCTCCCTCCTTTCCCAATTACTGATTTCTGGAGTCACATCCCTTACGGGTCTGATGGGCCTGCCCCAGACATGGGCAATACAGGCCCCAAGGTGAATCCCAGGATGTGACTCCCCTTCCTTGCCTTACCTCCCAGACAGTGCACCACACGGGAGAAGCCCACTGGACCTGCCACCTCTGGAAGACCCTGCTGCGGTCCTGCCACCACCACAACAGCCCCACTGCCTAGATGCTTTGTCCATACTCTGGATTACCAGAACCACTTTACATCATTGAATGGTTCCAACTTTCCCCGTCCTTCATTCCTCCCCTAGCCATAGATGGAAACACTCGCTGACCCCCAGGGCCATCAAGCTCCTACAGCCCTCCCTTGGAGACCTCCCAGCATCGCACCATTGCTGCCAGCCGATCTCTGATGGGCTGGAGGGTATTGCCCCCCTGACCACATTGCCTTCATCAATACCGCCATCTCCCCATCTCTCCCTCTCGGGAAAAAATTCAAGGCTTAAATACCAGCAAAACTCTGCCACCTGGTAGCAGTAAGAAGGAATTGCCTGCTAGCTGACTAAAACAAGGGCCCTGAAAAAGTGGGGGGCCCTAACCAATCCAGGATAGTAATCCCAACCCTCAAAGTGGGGCTTACACTCTCCCCTTCCTCAAAAAACATTTCCTCCTGGAAATGAGGTAGAAAGGCACCTGCAAGAAACCTCTCAAGTGACCAAACTGGGTATATGCACTCCCCACCCAGTGCAGAGCTCTCTCGGGCACGCTCAGCCCCCACCCTCCTAATTTCCTACCTATACTGCCAGTGGAGCAAATCTGGTCCAAAAAACGACAAATCACAAGGAATTTTTTCATTTCTCAAAGAAGATAAAATGTAGAACTTTTTCCTTTAAAAAGTAAGCTATATCGTGCTCTAACTAGGCTGTCTCTTTTAACTTGTTGAACAACAACTAGTGACAATTAAGCATACAGATGAAATCTGTAATCTTTTCTTTAAGTTTACTACACACACACACACACACACACACACACACACACACACAACACACACACACATCATTCTTACTATCTGTCACTCACCACTCACACAAAGGTAGTGCTTCCATAATTTGGATGATTCATCTTGGTTACTCCAATGGAAGCAACTTTTTTAACAGGAACCTTGAAATGTATATTAAAGTTTTTTTTTTTCAAAGAAGAAAATCTTAAAGTCTCAGAGGGATAGCCACAGTCCTAGATCTTAAAAGCACTGCAGTGATGCTGGTACGCACCCCTGGGCACAATGCTTTAAACCTGAGGATCTTTGTTTCTCCATTGTATTTCTTTTTCTTCGCCTCCCAAAAGAACTGGACAATCCTGGAAAATTACACTGAAAGCACACAGTCATCTTTCTCTTTAAAGAGCGGGCCCACCGCCATGGGGGTAGTAGTAGTCAGGATCAGGTTTTGTTATTTCTTCTCCAAAAGAATCCGAGGAAATAACATAATATTTCATATGGCAACCTGCTAGATCCTGCACCATGGTTAAGTGCTTGAAGAGGGTCAAACCAGCCCAAGGTGTGGAGAAGCATAATAAATAGGCCTTCTAAATAAGCACCCGATTAGCTTTCCCAGGGGCTTCTGGCCGCTGCTGTAGCTTTTGGAGCATAGCCCTGAAGACCCAACCCACCCTTTTTTCTTCTATGATGTCCCAGAGTTGTTCTGATATAAAGGGATACTCCATGGTGGGGTACTCCAAATGAATCCGTCTCCTTACCCACCTTTTGGCCTGTGACCACTCTGGCAGGTCCCTCACACTTGTGCGCCAAGCAGCCCCTGGCTCCAACCACACCTGTGTCCTATAAACAATGGTTGACAGTTCACTCATCAACAGGCCATTCAGTCTCCCTCTTAAAGCCTAGCTTTGCACTGCCAGGCACAGGTCTGTATCAGGCAGCATAATGGCAGGCCATCCATAAAGCCATGGGATGGTTCTCTGGATGTCATGATCAACAAACTGATATCACTGAAGCTGTCCTCCCAAGGGCAATGGAGCAGTCTCCTTCCAAGTTAGTTCATCCTCGGCTGCTTCTTCTTCTTGGGCATGCAGCGGAGTACTGCTTGGGGAAACCTCAGCCTTAACAGTACCATTGGAACTGCCGTCACCAGGTGATGAAACTACAACAACCCTCTGTGCCCTGGGGGTTCCCAGGTTACATCTGCAGGCCCCTGCCTCTCCATCTGCCATGGGGATAGTCAATGGCCAGCGGGGTTGGGGCTGGGCAGATGACTGTGTCCCACATTGCCCTCTCCAGAAAACTCCTCCACCACTTCTGACTTCACATCTGGTGTCTCCTGCTTCAGCTCTACAGCAGGTATTTCAGATTTTACCTCTGCTCTCATATCCAGACTCTCTTGGGAGATTATTGAGGCCATGCCCACCAATGCACTTACTGGGTACGGCCAGGGGTAACCAAATGGCATGCCTTCAAACAGTCCCCCTGATGTGGCACTTGAACAGATAGAGTAAAGTGGCAGCTTCACTACCCCTTCTCCATGATAGCTGCATCGGACACATCTCTCCACAGCCTCTTCCGTCCCTGCGGAATTCCATAGCCACACAAGTAGGGAGGCTGGTGCAGTAGCACAAAGATCTTCAGATGAAAATCCTTCTGCCATCTCTTGAGGTTTCTGTTAACACTTCTTCCAAGCGTGTTCTCTCTCACCACCACACAGAAAATGGCACCTCCACTCCTCTCCCTTCCAGCTTGCCTCCCAGAGCGGACCAATCACAGAAGCTGGTTTTCCTCACCTGACCCATCCTTATGTGCAGGAGACATCAGAGAGTGACAGAGAGATTGCTGCCATACAACACAGTGATCCACCAAACTGTGCCATCAAAAGCAGGCCTCACCGCTGCAGTTGGACCCTTTCCCAGCTCCATCTCCTCCACAGTCAAAGGTGCCAGATGTTATTGAATCACAAAGAAATGAAAATCCCAGATGAGCCCCCATATCTGTAACCCCCTCTTGTCCTCCACTTCATGTCTAGGGGTCCCGGTGTTATAGCGAGTGGGGGGGGGGCCACAGACCTGAAACCTTACTGGCACTTTCACTGCACTTGGAGAAAATAAAGGCCTTACCTGGCAGATGAGGTTCAGGAAACCTAGGCCTTTACTCACTGGCTAGATTTTAAACACCACAGCATCAGCTGTTCCATGAAAACAGGATGGAGGGGCTAGTTGGAACGTTTGCTCAGAAGGGGGGATAAGATAAAACTTGTGCAGAAAATTAATTCATTAAGTCACACAACTTGAACAGAATCACAGAAAACATAAAATCCTTTATTTTGGACGTGAAATGATTGTGTCCAAAGGAATAAAATTTATGGAGCAGCTTCATGAGGCTGAGAGAATAGGTTCAAGAACAATGGTTTTCTGAGAGCATAAAAAATGGCCACAGCTACAAAGATTTTACCGGCGTACAGCACAGATCACACTGGCTCCACATTGACTTCCCTTGGGCAGAGATTTTAGCTAACTTCTGGACCTGCTTTTCCACTCAATGCACCTTTATTCCTCCTCTCGGGGGAGTGCCTTCCTCCTCCCTGCCAGCCAGGCTTAACCAGACCCTGGGACGATGCAGCCTAAACTGCCTCCACGGCTTCTCCCAAACAGTTACCCAAAACACCCAAAAAGAGCTAGACTGGTGCAGAAAAACTCCTTATGTCCTCCGAGCCAACCCAGGACTAAAACTGCCAGCCAACCTCTGATGGAACGGAGGGTATTGTCCCTTCCTGACCATGCTGCCCTCATCAATTCCACCATCTCCCCCTCCCAGGAAAAAAAACAGGGCTTAAATACCAGTGAAACTCTGTCCCCTGGTGGCAGTAAGAAGGAATCACATCCTAGCTGACTAAAACAAGGGCCCTGAAAGGGGGGGGGGGCTAACCAAGCCAGAATAGTAAGCTAATCCCGCAAGCAGTGGGGGGGCTTGCAAACACATTTACAAAATTAATTCCTCTGGAACCATGAGTCCACAATGGAATTTCCAGTTACTACATTGGTGGTTCTTCATGGCCATGGAGCTCTCCACCCTATTACAATTAATCCCGTGGGTCAGGTGGTCATTAAATGGGTGCAGGCAGCAGCAGCTTATACTTTGAGGCTGAGACCTCACATTGTTGGCAGCAGTAACTCCTCTCTATCCTCACTGATGAAATCCTCTGTTCGCTTTCCCTCTCACACATTCAAGAGGACAGCAGAGGGAACCCTTGGACACCAGGGCTCCAACCGAATGTCTCCTCCTGGGCATGGTTTTGGCGAGCAACTCCCCACTATGACCGTTGGGGCAGATGTCCTCACCGACCCACTCCTCCACACACATCATATGGGTGGACAAGCTCCCGCCTTGGACACAGCTGACTTTGGGGCTAAGAGTTTGAGTCCCATGCCCCCTCGGAGCTGTTGACCAAACATTGGCTACCGCCACTGTCCCACTGCAAAGACGAGATCTTAACTTGAGTGAACAGGCAGGAGCAGGCAATTGGCCCTGCTCCTGTGGACCACACGCTGAGACCATGGCATGATACTGTTGAATAATTTGATACTGATGTATAGGATGCTAAGGATTTTAGAATTTTATCTTAGTAATTTAGATATTATTCAACAGAGTAAAGCTTTTATTGCTAGGTATTGTTTTTTTCAGTTTTTGAATGCTATGTGCAATACTCGAATTACAGGGGGGCCTGAGGGGTCTGGGCCCCCTTACATTTTGGAGGGCCCTCTGAGTTCTGTGTAGTTGAAAGCTGCTGGGGGGGGCATGTTTTGGCCCTCTTACTCCTCACTGCTAAGGCTGATGATCTCCTTTCAGTCAGGAGAAAAAATTGCAGCAGCCCTGCCTGAGTGAAAAATAGTAATTAACACCGTGTTTTCCCTTTTAACAGCCATCCAGGGAAACAATATCCTCCCCCTCAACCCATAGCCACACAGCTGGCATCAAAGTAAATTAGGTGATACTTGAGACAGATATTTATTAGTGTTGCTCGGATAGTATCTAGACCAATCTGGATCCACCAGATACCTGCCCTTGCGGCAGGATAGTGGCTCTGGCTGGATGCCATGTTGTCTGCCCGTGGACCTGGCCATCAGATCCCCGGTCGGATCCTGTGCTATCTGGCACCAGATCCCTGGATCTGGCATTGGGATCCGATGCTAGATCCCTGGATCCACACCAGATAACGTGGGATCTGACCCGGGATCTGACCTCTGTATTCTGCCAGATCCTGGGATGGATCCCACTCGAATAGTACCGCCATTTTCTGGATCACTGGCAGATCCACCGTGGCGTTATCCGAGCATTACTAATATTTATCTAAAGCTGTGTTTACACGGCTGCAGCACTTTTGCATTTGTGCTGGTCTTTTCCCGCTGTGCTGGCTGCTCCTCCATCAATTTAGTGTTTACACAGCCTGCCCTCGCAGCGCTACAGGCCGCTCTGAGGAGGGGCTGTAAATTCAGCAGAGGGTACTGGGAGACACTAGGAAAGGAGGCTTCCCATCGGAGTGAGCGCATCAAACAGTTTACAATGTCGGTTAACACACTCACACTGATATGGGTACCAACAATTGAGCCACAGCAGAAAAGGGCTCTGAAGTGCACTTACAGTGCTCTGGAAAGTGTTTATGAAGCCAACATTGCAGCACATCAACCAGTACACATGGGTTGATGCGCTGCAAATTTGGCAGTGTAAACAAGCCTTAAAGGGAAACATCCATGTCCCATCAGGCCCCACCTCCATGTGAAGCGGGGCTTGATTAGCAAATATATAAACAGTAGTAAATGTACCACTTACTGTTTAGTATTTTATTTAAATTCATATCTGGTTGATCCTGCACCCTCCCCACCAGCACTGTAAGTTCAAATGCCCTCTCCATTGTGCCCACAAGCACCTGCGGCTATCCCAGTGATGATGTAGCAGGCGGGGAGCTGTCAGGGTGTCTCCATAGACTTGTCATAGTATAGGATTGCTAAACAGCTCTGGTTTGGGGCCCGTGTACTGCTGTGACATACGGAGACCAGGTACAGACAGCTAGTGTGCCTGTTAGTCTGTACCTAGTCTCGGTATTGCAAGGACACGGATAGACTCCAAACTGGAGCTATTTGAAGCTACTGCAGTACAGATTATATGTATTGTGGTAACTTCAAATAGCTCCGGTTTGGAGTCTATTGGTGTCCTTGCAATACCAAGGCCAGGTACAGACTTACAGGCACACTGGCTGTCTCTACCTGGTCTCCGTATGTCTTGACAGTACACGGGCTCCAAACTGGAGCTGTTTAGCAATCCTGTACTATGACAAGCCTATGGAGACACCTCGGCTGCTCCCCGCCTGCCATGTCATCACAGGGACAACTGTGGGTGCTTGTGGGCATGATGGAGAGGGCATTTGACTCTTGTTGTAATGTCTATTGACTGATGTTCCTGTTTGTACCTGTAATCTCCTGGGTTGTACCTGAAAATAGGCACTTGGCTGTCTAGTGTGCTTACCTGGTTAAGAAAAGCAAATAAATAAATAAATAAATAAAATGCCAGTGGAGAGGGCGCAGGATCAACAGATATGAATTTAAATAAAATACTAAACAGTAAGTGGCACATTTACTACTATTTATACATTTGCTAATCGGGCCCCGCTTCACACGCAGTGGGCCCGATGGGACATGGACGTTTCCCTTTAGGTGACAGCATGCCATTGCTTGACTGCTTTGATTGTCACCTTCCTGGAAAACAAGTAAACAAAAGCTTCCCACAACTGAAAGTAGTATCCACAGCTGGCAACAAAGTTACTCCTTCACAGATACTTTAAAAAGGTAATAGTCAGAGATCTATTTATTTATTTATTTAAAATATCAGATTTACAACCTTTGAGCCAATGGCTCATTTACAAAGGTATCTCGTCACATGGAGGACAGAACAATGAAATACAGGTTACAGAGAATGCAGTCATGCAGAAATTACAATAATTTTATACAGTCTTTTTGCAATTGTTTTTACAGTCTATTTACAGTGTTAAACAAGAGAAACATTGTTACAATAAGAGAACATCAGTTACCGTCTTCTACATATCACACATGAATCAAGGTGGTACCCCAGAATACAGGGCTATGCAGAGGAGAGGGGCCAGTGGGGGCGGGGAGTGTAAGTGGAGGCAGTCCAATTGGACATTGTCAAAGGTTGTGGGCACTAGAAGGCATGTGAGCACTGGCTAGTTACAATTATAGGAGCGGGTGTTGAAGAGGTGGCTGAAAGAGCGATTTTGAATGGGGCAATCTTGGGTGTGTTGGTGACAGTGGCTGGGAGAGCATTAAACCAGGAGGGGGCCCTGTGTCAGAAGAATCTCTGCGCAAGGGAGGTTTTTGCTCTGGGTATCACAAGGATAGCTTTGTCCGAATTATTGGTGGAGATATAGGGGGCGGCAAGCTGGAGGGAGGCAGAGACCCCGGGAAGGGAGAGAGACCGAGCAGTATTTTCTTGGTAAGTAGGCAGGTCTGGTAGTGGAGTCTTTCTTTGAAGTTGGGGAGATTGGCAGTAGAGTAGAGGGAGCAGGTATGGGTGAGCCTAGGGGCACCGGTCAGAAGCCTGTAAGCCTTGTTGAGGGAGAGTTGAATTTTATGGATAGCAGTATTATCAGCAGCACCATAAACTGGGAGCCCATAGTCCACTAGGGGCAGGATAGAGGAAGTGATGGCAAGCCGAAGAGCATCAGGAGAGAGGCAGTCCTTGTGCCAGTAAAGGAGATCTATCTGGATGTTTAATGGTGACCGAGAGGGCGTCTATGTGAGCATGGAAAGTAAGGGCAGAGTGGAGGGTAATCCCTAGGTATTTGTAGGTGGATACCTGATCAAGGGGGTGCTGAGTGCTGGGAAGGATGAGGAGGAGTGGTGCATTCTTTGCTTTGTTTTGGTGATGGGAGAAAATCATTGATTTAGTCTTTTTTAGGTTTATGACAAGTCTACGGTCCTTGAATCATGTTACTGCCTGATTGAAGATATGTTGGAGGGAGTCCTGGAAGGGAGTAGGTTTACGGTGAGAGGCGTAGAGAACTACATCATCCGCATACAGTAGGATTTTTCCAGAGCAGGCATTGGGCAGGGTGTTTAGGTGGAGACTGAAGAGTAGGGGACCCAGGATGGAGCCCTGGGGAACCCCGGAGCAGACAGGTGGGGTGTCGGACATGGTCCCATTTATTTTGATGCATTGGGATTGAGTTGAGAGGCAGCTGGCACACCATGCAAGGGGCCAGTGGAGAAACCGATTTGGTAGAGGGAATCAAGTAGGAGTGTATGGCAGACAGTGTCAAAGGCCTTGGAAAGGTCTATGAACACTGCTCCAGCAATGTTTCCCAAGTCAAGAGAGGAGTGTAGGAAGTTGGAGAATTCTAGGAGGACTTTGGCTGTGCTTTGGCCAGTGCAGAAGCCATGTTGCTCAGGGCATGGTATGGCATATCTGGTTAGATATTCAGTGAGCTGTGTGGCAACCACTTTTTCAATAGCTTTGGAGAGCGGAGAAAGAATGGAGATGGGTCGATAATTACTGGGGGAGGACCTGTTGCCACTTTTGTGAATGGGAGTGATGACAGCTGTCTTCCAGGCACTGGGGAATTGACCCAGGCAAAGGGATCTGTTTAATAGGTCCGTTAGAGGGACTAGGACATCATCTAGGACTAGCCGAAGGATCCTAGCATTTAGGGGGTCATTGCTTGGGCTATTGTTGTTTAGTGCATTTAGCAAGTATGGATGGGCTTCATTGGTGGATATTTTGTGCAGGAGGAACCAAGGGTACTGCAGGGTAGGGGGTTGAGATTCGGGCACGGGGTCAAAGAAGCAACTGGAGAGTACAGAACTGAGATCTGTGAAGGTGGTGTTGAGACAGTTTGCTATGGTAAGCGGGCCAGAGGTAATGGTGCTGTCAATGGAGAGCTGGGATGGAGGAGGCGAGCATGATTTCCCATTTAGTTCTTTGATATTCCCCCAGCAGGTCTGGGCAGATCCCCATGTGATTCCCCCAGAAGGTCCGGGCGGACCCCCATGTGGAGTTGAGGATAGCTTGATAGTAATCCACTTTGGCCTTGTGGATGGCCCACATGCATCTATTGCATGTGGCATTATAGGTTTGTCTGTCAGCTGACCTGCCAGACTCCACAACTTTGTACCAGAGATTGTCCCTCTCCCTTAGTTTTTGGAGTAGGGAGAGGGTGATCCAGGGCGCATTATTTTTTTTGTGCAGTGTTTGGTGAATGGTGTATAGTGATCACAGACCTTGATGAAGGCATGTGTGAACAGATCGAGTGCAGTGTCAATACTGGGGGCTAGTTTAATGGAGGACCGGTCCATTTGGGTGAGAAGTTACTTGAGTATGCATAACCCCCCACCCCCCCAGCTGGAGATACCTTCAGAAAGTGGTTTCATCCTTATCTTTATCCTTATTTATTGTAAAAAAAAAATATTGCTGTGCTTGCCTTGCTTGATGTCTGATGTGACACCTAATGGAGTGAGCACAATTGGGGGTGTTCACTTCAGTTCAGATTATAGATGACTTAAACCAAAGATAAAAGTAGTAGCCAGTAGCCCTTACACTGAGCCCCTAGGAACAACTTATTTGTAACATTGAGAAGAGAAAGGTTTGCATAGGATTGGTCCAACAGCATTCGGTGACTGTTGATTAATTCTCAGGTAATCTATGGTTGTCTGAAAATTAATCAATGGTAAAGTGCACCCACATTCTGTTCCCCATGTTAGTTTCCTGTCCCAAAACAGTCTTAGCCTGCAATTCACAGTCGACCAACAGATGGCTGTCAAACAAGACTAGATATGCTTAAGTGAAATTTCTTGTAGTTCCGTCATAAGTAGTTTGAAAACATCTATATGGCTATGTAATTTGTTTTTCTTTTTTTGTTTTACTTGGTCTATTGGCTCAGAAACACGTACCCTTTCAGTAACTACATAGTAATGTATGCCACATATGATTTTCCAGATTGCCTCCATGTCTTTTATTAAATATTTAAAAAAAAACTGCTCTTACCGTGGAACCTAAAAGCCAGAAAAGCACACACCTTGGACCAACGTCTATCAAACCAGAAAGTTTCAGATTTCAAAGTCTCATATTTTTTTAGTTATCGGGTGGCAAAAAAAGGCTTAACATTTTAAAAACTGAGAGTTTTGCATATTTTTTACACCTCTGTAACTTTGCCTCCCCTGAACCTATCTATATGAAATTTACAGGATCAAGAGTTCCTGACACAGAGGCTGTGCTTCCTAAATTTCATGTAAATCAGTTGAAAGGGGGCAAAGTTATTAATGTGCAATGCTGGGTGTACAATTCACAGATAAAGATGTAGGCTTCGGTGTACTACCATCTGTAGGTTTGCAATGGAATTGCAGGAACAACTTCAACCACTGATGGATGTGTGCACTGTCCACTAATAATGCATAAGTTCTGTGCCCTCTGAGGAGAGAATGAACCACTGATGGATGTGTCCACTGTCCACTAATAATGCCTGGGTTCTGTGCCCTCTGAGGTGAGAAAAACCACTGATGCTCGTGTGCACTTACCACTAATAATGCCTGAGTTCTGTGCCCTTTAAGGTAAGGATGAATCTCTGATGGATGTGTACACTGTCCACTAAGAATGCCTGAGTTCTGTGCCCTCTGAGGTGAAGATGAACCACTGATGCATGTGTGCACTGACCACTAATAATGCATGTATTCTTTGTCCCCTGAAACTTTGCCTCCCCTGAACTGATCTACATGGAATTTACAGGATCAAGAGTTCCTGACACAGAGGCTGTGCTTGTTAAATTTCATGTAAATCAGTTGAAAGGCGGCAAAGTTATTAATGTGCAATGTTGGGTGTAAAATTCACAGAAGAAAAATGATGTAAGCCTCGGTGTACTACCATCTGTAGGTTGGCAGGGGAATTACAGCAACAACTACCAGATCTCAAATCTCCTCTGCATTTAAATATATGCAGTTCCCATAATGCACAGCAGCCAAACATCAAACATAGCAGAAAAATAAAGATGATTCCACAGTTAACAAAACAAAGTTAGTCAAAATGAGCACATATTCTGAAATGTTGATCACACCTGCATGTAATCAGTAAGTGTTCACTGTTGCAGCCACAATATAAAAAAGTTAAAATTGTAGTTGCTCCAGTCAGGTGCAACCCCCTTTTTCATCCCATGATAGAAACCTCAATAGCCTCCTGGAACATTTGTAATTTTGCATTTTAAAATTATTTTTACGCAAATGTAACATGAGGAAGAGAAACATATGAAAAGAGTGCTGAACCCTTTCTCTTCCCCATGTTACAAGAGGATTAACCCACCCCGGAGTGCGGCTGTCTCAGGGATTAATGTATGGCTGGGTGGTTGGAACTACGAGGCCGAACCCCCTAGCCATACGTTAATCCCTGAGAGACCCACACTCTGGCATGGGCTAATCCTTACTTGTTCACTGTTGCTGAGTTGGGAGAGAAAATAAGTGCAGTTTCAGGAGCCTAGAGGACTAGTGTGGCACCTCTGCTGTATTGCCTGTTCATCTGTTTGTCTCTGGACCCCATATGAAGTAAGGCAAGGCTGGGGGGGTTGTCTCCAGATCCCATGTAAAGTGTGGTAAGGTAAGGCAAGGCCGGGGGGGAGTGTTTGCTTTGTGACTTCAGAGCCTGTGTGAAGTAAGGCAAGATTAGAGGTAGGTGTTGAGCATCTCCAGAGCCCATGTGAAGTAGGGCAAGGCTAGGGGGTGCTTTGTGTCTCCAGAGTCCATGTAAAATAAGGCAAGGCAGGGGGTCACTGCCTCTCTCTGGAATCCATGTCAAGTAAGGCAAGGCTGGGGGTGCTTTCTGTCTCCAGTGCCCAGGTGAAATATGTATATTATAGAAAATAGTACATTGCTTTCTCCTACTCAAGTAATGCTTCCCAAGTGATTTGCATAATGCAGCCAAGGCATATCCGCAACATTCTCAGAGTTTTGACCAGTAAATGAAGGAGAACAATCCTGTATTTGTATAACATGACTGAAATTCAGTGCTAGATCCAGTAAAAGAGAAGATACTATGAATTATGGATATTTTGAATAGTGGTGTGACTGTGTGAGATGCGTATGTGGGGTGTGGGGCTGGTCAAAATAAGGGGACTCCTGAAAATAGGGAGACTTGGAAGGAAATATTGCATGTGTTAGGAAAAACACGTTAATCTCACCGTCTCCTAAACCTGCCAGCAGTGACCCCCGAGAAGGTGGGACAACATGCCATCAGCCAGGGGCTTCATTTAATTATTTAAGGGGGATGTATTTGACTCCTAATAGTGAAAAATGTAGGTGACTGAATTTTGCAGGCATGGAGGTCAAACAATGATGTGGCATTTTTCTGAATGAATGGGGGGTGGCATGGCAGTATATGTAATGTGTGTATTACGAAATTGACTCTGACAACATTATATTTGCTACCTAGAAAGTATTTTGATTTCCCCCAAACTGGAATGAGTTTCAGATTTTGACCACTGAAGTTTTTTTTTTTATCCAGCTGTTTGGTCCCTGTCGCCTCCTCCCACCGACTGGCGACTGGGACACATAGGTAGTTTTTACTGGTTTTCTCCTCTGACCCCCCAAGGCCCCAGCACATGGCCGTGCAAGAGTGTGGAGGCATGCTACACACCTCGTGGCACCAGCTCAGCCCCTTCTACCTCCCATAGCTATTTGCCCCCCCCCTCCGCCTACACTACCCACTGGACCTCCGCCTGGTAGGAGTGGAACTATGGGGGGTGGCAGCCTACCCTCACCACCCCCGGGAGAGGAGAGCTGCCCATCAGCATGCTCAATCCTGCTCCCCCTTCCCCCATGCCAGCACCCCGACGACCCGAGGTCATTCCTGAACCTGGGTAACCGGCGTAGCACGAGGCGTGGCCTCCAGCGCCTCAACCCTCAGTGCCACTGGTCCAGCCCAGCACCACAGGGTCAACCAACCACTGATGTTTTTGACATCAATCATCCAAAATTAACTGAACCTCAGAGACCATAATGTATAGCAATCTTACTTAAGAAATAAAGTGGGTGGCGCGTGTGTGTGTGAGTGTGTGGGGGGGGTCCCATTGTTAACTGGTGCAGGATTCATCCACAAGTTTAATTTAATCTTTTCTAATACTCTGCCTATCATCATAATGCACAAATCACCCTTTGGTTGTACCTTAACAGTAGTGGACTGGGTCCCCTCTCCCTGTTTTCATTGCCTGCTGCTCTAGTGCTCTGTTGCTGTATTCTTTTTATGTTCATCATGCGTGCAAGTGCAGATGAACATGTTGATATCAGAGTTGCTAGAGAGAGGTGTGAGGGGTGTCAGCCCAGTGGCCAGTGGTGCTGCAGGTGCCAGTCTGTGGCTGGAAAATCAGCAGGCAGTGTCCTGATGACACTGGATTGCTGAGGGGGCTCGTCTTGGCAAACATTTCAAAGGACGGAGCTGACTGCGTGCAGCTCTGTCCTTTGAAATGTGAGCCCTTCAGCTGCGACTTAGTGTGTATTTTCTTGTTAAACAATGTCCCCTTTCCCTGCTACCACTTAGTGTGTTTTTCCTGGTTAAACAATTTCCCCTTCCCCTTTCTGACACCGGGATGCCCACTCCCAGTGTTGGATGCACCCCCCCAACCCATCTATATCCCTAGCCGACATCGGGGTGCTCACTCCCTGTGTTGGCATCCCCCACCACCACTTTTTTTTCACCTGTAAAAATGAAAACCATCCCTCATTGTCTCCCCCATCCCAACCCTTCCAATGTGCATCCATCTCCCCCGCACACCCCCTTATCCCATACTTACCCTCCGAGGTCAGTGGATGTGATCTTTTGTGGAGCAGGACATGTCTGCACTCTTCAAAGCCACTGGCAAACTGAAAGAATGAAAGGTAAGCTCTATAATGGGAGTCAATGGGAGTTTCAACTTATGTTGATATCTCAGCCATTTTTAGGAATTGTGGCCCCAAATTTTCAAGATGGGGTTCTTGGGACCCCACCTCATGAACATGTCACTGTCATTTTGTTCCTCAGTCCTGAAAAGTAATTTTGCAGTCGCTGCACAGAATCATCTTTTGGGACCAAATAATGAAACGACAGTGCCACTGTTCATGAGGTGGGCTCCCTAAAAGCTCATGTTGCAAATTTGGCAAAAAAATTCCAAACAATGACTGTGTTATGAGCGTGCATGGCACAGTTTTTACACGTGCTTGTAACTTCGCCAATTTTTAATATTTTCACTCCAGATTTTCAACATTGCCATTTTTTCACATCTTCTTATGAACAGTATTGCTGTCATTTTTCATATCCTGCCTGAAATGTGTTTTCACACCAGTTGCACAGAATGGCGCGGTCGCTGTGTGAAGTAAACTTTTGGGATAGAGTAATAAAATCACAGTGTGACTGTTCATGAGGGAAGGTCCCAAAAAGCCCATGTTGAAAATCTGGTGAAAAAATTCCCAAAAATGACAGTGTTACGGGCGTGCATTGCACAGTTTCTATGTGCGCTTGTAACTTTGACAATTTCTCATATTTTTGCTCCAGATTTTCAACATTGCCATTTTTTCACACCTTCTCATGAACAGTGCAACTGTCATTTATCACATCCTGCCCAAAATGAGTTTTAGCACCTGTGGCATCGAATGGCGCAGTCGCTGCATAAAATCACCTTTTGGGATTGAGTAACGAAATGATAGTGCCACTGTTCATGAGGTGGTGTTCCAAAAAGCCCATATTGAATATTTGAAGTGCAAATACCAGCAAACATCTGGGGCGTTAGGGTTTCCAACTGTAACACCCCACCCCCCCACCATGTAAAGACTGACAGGCATCGGGCATGTGCCTTGGGGTCATCGGCCATAATGCTCACACCATTCCACCCCACCCCGGTTCTGCAGCCAGTGACAGGCATTGGAGTGTGCTTTGGACTCTTGGGCCCAAACATTCACCCCGTTCTCCTATACTGCACCCATCTGAGCTTATTTCATTATGGAATGGGGTGAGCGTTAAGGCCGAAGACCTCAAGGCACTCCGCAACGCCTGTCAGTGTCTGCATTGTGGGGGTGGAATGGTGTGAACCTCAGGGCTGATGACCCAAAGGGACACCCCCAGTACCTGTCAGTCTCTGCAGGGTGGGGGTAGGGTGTTAGGGTTGGAAACCCTAATGCTTCATTAAGGAAGTAAATCAGGGAGGGATGCTTGATGTCACCTACCTTGATTTCAGCAAAGCCTTCAACAACATCCAATATAGAAGGCTGATTAACAAGATGAGTAGTCTGGCAATGGGGCACAAGCTGATAAACTGGGTTAGAAACTGGCTGACAGACAGGAGGCAGAGGTGGTGGTAATGGGATCCAATCTGGGGCGAGGAGGGTGACCAGCGGGGTACCTTAGGGAATGGGACCAGTCCTGTTCAATGTCTTCATTACAGATATTGCAGAAGGGCTAGAAGGAAAGGTCTGTCTGCCTGTTTGCAGATGATACCAACATCTGTAACAGAGTGAATACTCCAGAAGGGGTGGAGAAAATGAGCAGGGACATGGAGAGACTTGAAAAATGGTCTGAGGAGTGTCAACTGAGGTTCAATGCAAAGAAGCCCAAATAATGCACCTGAGAAGATGGAAACCTGGGGAGAGTTACAGGATGGGGTGGAGGTGCTGATGATCACCAAGGAAGAAAGAGACCTGGGAGTTATCAGTTCTGATGACCTAAAGGTGTCAAGGCAGAGCACAAATGTTGCAAGGATGGCCAATGGTATGCTGGGGTGCATAGGCAGAGGTATCACTAGCAGAAGGCACAAGGTGGTGTTGCCATTGTATCATGCACTAGTGAGGCCTCACTTACAGTACTGTGTGCAATTCTGGAGGCTGCAAATGCACAAGGATATTGACAGGGTGGAGGCAGTCCACAGAAAGGCAACCAAGATGGTACATGGCTTGCAACACAGAGCATATCAGGAGAGATTAAAAGGAGTTCAATATGTACTCACTGGAGGAAAGGAGGGAGTGGGGGAACATGATAGATACGTTGAAGTACCTCAGGAGCATAAAAAAGGTGCAGAGGTGGACATCTTTCAATACATCAAACATTCAGCATTGACAAATGCTTGTTTTTTATTCTATAAAAAGAAAACCGTCCATCATTGTCTGCTGTGTAACCCCTTCCCTAAACAGTATACAGACATTGGGGGTGCCCAATTCCCCAGTGTTCTCATCTGTCCATCCATTGTTGTCCGCTATGTAACCCCCCAAACAGTATGCAGACACTGGGGGTGGCCAGTCCCCCAGTGTCATCTGCCCATCCATTGTTGTCTGCTGTGTAAGCCCCCCAGCAGTATACAGACACTGGGGGTGCCCAATCCCCCAGTGTCCTCATCTGTTCAGCAAACTCTCTGAAAAAAGAAAACTGTCCCTTTTCATTTTTTTCCCTGTAAAAAAGGAAAACATCCATTGTTGTCCATTCCACCATTACCCAACCTCCTGCCCTCCCACTCAAGACCCACCATCACACATCCCCATACCCCATACCTACCCATCGGAGGTTCGTTGCCGTAATCTGCCTTGGACTGCAGGCATGTCTTCACTTTTCAAAGCCCAACTGCGAACTGAGGTAAGCTCTTCAATGTATTTCAGTGGGGGTTTTGGTGTCAATGTATTTCAATAGGGTTTTCAACTTAGTGCCATAACTTGGCTAATTTTAAATATTTTTGCCCCAGATTTTTGAGGTATGTTTTTTGGGACACCACATCACAAACAACTTCACTTAAGCAATTTTCAACATCCTTTCCCCCCATGACACCAGTACACATGACAAACATTCAGCATTGACAAATGCTTGTTTTTCTTGTGCTCAAATCAGAATGGCAGCTTGTATGATAATAATCCTTTGCATAAGCTGCCTTGGTTGTCCACTTTGTGTGATTGGGGTATGGTGCATAACTTGAAGGCAGTGAGATGGCAAAAAGTCCTGGGGGGGTTGATGTTGGTGGATGAAAGGGGTAATTAACAAAGGGGGTAAGTGTAATCTGGGGGATCGTTTTTACAGAGTGTGAGAGAAATAGGGAGTGAGAAGCAATCCACTTTACAAATGAAGCAAAGAATGTGATTTCACAAACAGCTGAATTTTTAAAACACTCTTGCAGGAAACAGTAACATCCTTATCACAGAATGTTTCATCCTTGTGGGCTTTAACGTATCTTACTAGTTCTAAAATGAAGGAAAATGCACCATTTACAGTGCCCTTCTAGTATGTGACAATTTTTGCACCCCCTTTTCACTGACTCTGCGCACACCTCTGAATATGATCCCCCCTACTTTCTTCATCATAATTCGAGCACTGACTATGTATATGTAAATTCTTATGATATCTAATAATTGACAGTTGTGCAGAGCTTGGATTATTTTCTAAGTTATGTAATATGCTTATAATCAAAAAAAATTTATGATGGTAAAAAGAAAAACATGGCATGGGAGTCCTCTCCCTTGGTGCCAGGAGGCCCTCTTTATAAGCCACTACCCAGGCAGTGACTTCTGACCTGTAGAGACCCCACCTGGAGGTTGTGGTCTTAAATATCTTTTGTTTATTTGTGTAAACTGTACTTTATTTTACTTTATAAAATGGCAAGAAAAAATCTAGAAATTTCATTGGCCAAGACAAATCAGCTGACTGTACATTAATTCTCTGTATATGCACAGTCATCCTGGTCCTAAACCACATTACACAATGAGCAGATCAGTCCTCCTACAACCAGAACTATCTTCCATCAGTCTCCCTACAACCAGAACTGATCTTCAACCACAAACATGGCCACTACCTTTACACTGTAGAAACCTTCCACGTCTTAAAAATAAAATAAAACAAATTAATCAAATGTTGTTTACCAGATTGTCACACTCTCCTTACACACATAAACAAATCAGAAACATTAAGTATTGTTTATAGTTTTCATTACAACTGTTTGTTTGCTAACAGTGAAAAATCCCCCTTCTATCTTTACCTGCTCATCAGGGAACTCTCTTCTGCTTTCCCTGACAAGTGAGATAATTGAGTCTCTAACTCTAAAACAGGCCTTTGTTGTCTGTGTGTACAGTATGTTAGTAGAGGAACATTCTGCTAGTAGAACTGAGCAGCATTTTGAATCCCTGTATTCCATGGTAAACATTCCATGATAAACATTCCATTTCTTAAATGTTGGGGAAACACAGAGGGGAAAAAAACAGAATGAAGAAAGTAAGCAATAATACTATATAATGTATGGTGGAACATTGTTATGTGATGATTTTTATCTTTTCCTCATGTTGTTATGCCATCAATGTGATGTGATGAAGTTGTTAACCCATCGATAATACGTCACATCGATGGCATAACAAAAAAGGAATTAACACATGTGTAAAATTCCAACAGCAGCACTGCTACCATGCGATTCAAAATCACTGCAAAACTGTCATATTTGCAATCGGCATAAACCCAAAAGCACACACAAAGAAAATGGCAGCAGCAACAAGTTTAATGTAACCCCCCCCCCGTGTGTCCATACAATCACCATTCGTTCATTTAAACGAAATGCTAACCAATTGTCCTTTTTTCTTGTTTTGTCTCCGGTTTCCCCATAGGTATGAAGGAAAAAATTGTTGAGTACATTTCCTAATGTTTGCTATTTGCAGCACAACCCCTTCTCACCCACTTTACGGCAAGGCTGATTGGATGCCACATGACATTCGACCCCGAGACCCGTCTTTTTGTTCTTCTCATTAATTTTAGTGAGATAAGTTTTTTTTTAACTCTGTTGTTGTAAAGCTACCACGATGATACGAAATGTACACTGCTGTTAATAGAATAAAATTAAACGTGAAA
Organism: Neoceratodus forsteri; assembly: GCA_016271365.2. Taxonomy (NCBI): domain Eukaryota; kingdom Metazoa; phylum Chordata; order Ceratodontiformes; family Ceratodontidae; genus Neoceratodus; species Neoceratodus forsteri. The sequence goes on from JADMNL010000025.1 coordinate 257,318,802, forward strand.
TGAGTGGCACAATCCTGTTCTCATCTGTATAAGGTAAGCTAACCACTGCTGTGCTAAATGTGTAACTCATCTTTTTCAGATGCACATGACTCCCATACACTATAAAAGACAATGTATGGGCATCGATGAACACCAACGTTAAGTAAGCCTCTCATGGTTTCGCTGGCAACCAAGGTAAACCTCTCGAGCTTCGCTCTCGAGGTTTACTTGGGTTGCCAGGGAAACCAGCTAGAGGCTCACATAGCGTTGTTGTTCGTCGATGCCCATACATTATGTTCTCTATATAAACAAAGAGAAAAGGAGGTGAATGTCTCACCCTGCTGTTTATCTTTCAGGACAGAGTGAGCAGTTCATGATGCTGTCAGTGAGTGTGGCAGTTTTGAACCACACTCATGCTAGCAGCACTTGGGAACTGAGAAGCCTCTGTTATGGCTTCCTTTTAGTTTTGTCTACAAAGTGAGGAGAATGAAATAAAATAAGGGGGCTATGTGTCATACTTAGAATGAGAAAATCAGCATTTGTGAATTGTTGTGGCTGGCAGGGGAATATGAAGCTTAAGTGGGCAGGGAGGCACATGCTGTATAACACTACTTTAATCTAGCACCAATAGGCGGAAGGACTATTTTATGTTAAAAGAACAGGTTCACTTACATTTTTACTTATATAAAAATGTGTTTAAAAATAAAAAAACTGCTTCTAAAAATAAAGGGACATTTTATAAGCTCAATAAGACACTCCGGGGTTGTGCATTATGGTGTGATAACCGCACTCCTATGGACGACTGGCACTTGACCTTCAGCCTCGTGCCTAACTACGCCCCTAGGAGTGTGGTTATCACACCATAATGCACACCCTGTTGTGTCTTATTGCTTACGTAAAATTGTATTGGACCTGTATCCACTGTTTTCACCTATTGTTGTACTTTATAAACTGTTTGTTGTCATTGTACTCCTTGTACTGTCCCTGGTCATGGCTGAATATAGGCATTGCTATGCCTAGTGCACCTACCCGGTTACCAAAAGAAGAATAAAAATACATATTTAAAATAATCCTCCCAAAAATGGACAAGGGGCGGGAAAACTGGTAACCCAATCCAACAGGTGGGTTACACAATTGCATCCTTTGGCTACATATACTGTGTATTGCAAGAAAGTATTCCTTGCCTAAAACTGAAGTTCATTGTTATCTCTACAGTATTACATTTTCTAGTTAAGTGCACATTCCTGTTAAGTGCACATTTTCACAGTTCACCGGTGCATCTGTTAAAATGAAATTAACACCTGTTAAGTGCACATCCTGTTTTCAGCAGGTATGAAAACAATATTTTCTAACCCCAGGAGTCACACAGTATGATTAAACTAATGCAGTCACCCTTCAGTGCTGAACTGCCTGGAGAGATGGAATTTATGCAAATGATAGAACTCTAATTGGCTCATGCCAGTTTCAAACTGTTGCCCTTAGTAACTGCTGCACTCTGAGTGCTCAGATTCTTTACTCCACCTGCCAGTTAAGACACCTCGGACAGCGCTCCTCAGCTTTCTACTATTATCTTCATTTGGCAATAAGTAACGTTTTATTACTTTATTTTAACAATTGCTGCCCATATAGTTTAGTTTTGGGTTGTTTTACTAGTTTGATTTGGTTCCTCATCAGTTCTGTGGAACTGCGGGGAACCACTGTTTCTGAAGTGTTTTTACCTCAGAATTTAATTTATTTTGTTATTTTTTGACGGTTCCTCACAGGATCCATATAGAGTTTTAGTTTTATCTTTATTTGACTTAGTTGAGGTTCTCTTTTCAGTCACGGAACCGACAAGCGCTTGGTTCATCTTTACTTTTGGAAACCGACACCTTTAATTTAAAATTGTATTTATCGGTTCCAGGAATCGATCTTTTGTATAATGGTTTAGCAGTTTAGTTTAAATCAATGTCAGAGCTTCCTAAGGATAAACCTAAGAAAAGGACATGACCCACTGGTTTTAAGTACTGTGATAGTTGCAGCCAGATAATAGTCAAGGCTGACAGGCATGACTTGTGCATTTTTTGCCTAGGGATTAGTCATATATTTTCCAACTGTGCCATATGTAAAACATTTTGCCCTAAAATGCTTAAAAAGAGGGCTAAAAAAATAGAAGAAATGGCAACAGGTGCAGGTTCTTCAGAGGATGTCCCATCCACCTCTTCCTCTTCAAAAAAGGATAAAGACAAGCCTAAGGAGGTAGTGGAACCTAAATCTACAGAAAAATCTGATACTGTTAAATCAAAGTGGCCTGTGCAACTGGCTGGTGAACCAGTTGCATCTAAGAAAAACATAAAGAGAAACATGTTGCTGCACCTGCGGTCGAGAAGGCTAAGGAGCTCTCAGCAGATAAAGCTGTTATACCCTCTCCAGAGGACATTGCTAAAGCCCTGCAGGTATTACAGGCTCTACAGGCAGTGGTCCCTGCTCCTGCACCGGTTCCACCAGTTCCTGCCCCAGTTCCAGGGAATCAGGAACCATTATATTTATTTGATGATCCCAAAGAGGAGGAGGAGGAGGAGGAAGCTGAGGGGGAACCCATAGAACTTGAGGTATCCCCTGAACAGGACTTTGGGTCCCCACCTAGGGGCCCAGAAGATTACACATCACATTACTCACTTATGAAACAAATGGTAGAGACTCTGAATCTTCCTATTCAGGAGACAGAGGAAGATGGAGAGGCAGCTGATTTTTTTGGAGATGATGGCTTTAGTACCTACAAAATGTTTGATGCTCCCCATGCACAAATCACTGAAAAAAGAAGTGCTGCACATCCTAAAAACCCCTACTTCTGTGCCAGGGGTTGATAAAAAGGTTGACAAAAAATACCAGGTGGAGAGATCTACTGCTGCATTTCTTTTTAACCACCCGGATCATGAAGGAATGATTCATGCAGCAGCTTGTAACAAAGCACAGATTCCCTTGGCTTCTCATCCCTTGGATAAGGACTCAAGAAAACTGGATGGAATGGGTAAAAAGGGGTATCTGGCTGCCTCACTCTTAGTGAGACAGGCCAACTATATGGCCTATGCAGTACAGTACCAAAAAGCCCTATGGAACACTGTGATTGCAATTTCTGATAAATTTCCAGGTGAAGCAGCAGTGGACCTGGCAGATAATGCAAGGGTGGCACTGGATGCCACCAAATATCAGTTCCACATGGCTGTGGATGCAAATGACACTGTGGTCAGACTCATGGCTCTCTCCATCTCCCTGGTGCCGTTTGCGTGGCTCAGGGCCACTAATCTGACCCAGGACATGCAGGCAAAGGCAATGTATTTCCCTTGTGAGGGGGGCTTCCTCTTTGGGGGAAAAACAGGCCTACTTGAAAAAGGTGGAAGAATACAAGGCCACCTATAGCAGCAACTCTAAGGAAAAACCTTCTTCCTCTTACAGGTCCAGTACAGGGGAGGCAGGGGTAGGGGTTCCTACTCCAGGCCCTTTTTTCAAGCACACGCAATGCCAGACTACCAACTGTCCAGGGGTATTTCAGAGGTAGGGGTAGGAGATCCATGAGGAGAACTGCTTAGGTACCTCAGATGCTGCCCCAGGCAAAACAGAATCCCTGATGGGCTGGCACAGTCACCTCCCCCTTGCCAGTAGGTGGCAGATTGGCTCCCTACCTCCAAGCTTGGTACACCATCACCACAGACAAGTGAGTCATGGAGGTAATGAATCAATGACTGTCTCTAAGCTTCAGATCTCTCCCCAAACTGAGAGCCAGAAACTTTGCTCCAGCAACCTCTGCAGACAAAATCCTCCTAGAGGCAGAGGTGGCAAACCTGTTGGCAATCAAAACAGTGGAGCATGTATTATTATGAACTGAGGATTGTAAATAGAGGAATCTGATTGGTCAAGATCTCTTTGAAGCCATGAAGATATCAGGCTACATCATCATGGCTTCAAAAACGTTCCAGCACCACCAGCCTCTTTGCTCTCTACTGCCTGAGAATTATTTTTTCAAAATGTACTCCTATACCACCCAACAATTCATTCATAAAATGTTTTAAAACCTGTTTGTTTTATTTTTTTTATTTATAAAACTTCAAACTCGGTTCATAATAGTAATAAGTCACTCCAGGGTGTGGTATATCATGGGGTATCTTCACTTCTCGGGTGGTTGGACGGACTCGGCCTGCGGACTCGTGCCCAACCCCTCGAGGCGTGACGATATCCCATGATATGCCACACCCTGTCATGCCTTATTGCTTAATTATACAATGTCAAGAAAATTTTCTGGACTCTGATTGGTCAGTGTGTGCCTGAGACAGTGATGTTATTACACAATAACATCACTGTATGGATTTGGCAGATCTTGACCTCTTATACCCTTCAGAAACAAAGATATATTACCACACTAAAAATCTACTAAAACTTTTTTAAAATATTTTTTTCATTTTGTATAACATCAAGCCATTGTATAATTGCAAATAGGCACTCCAAGGTGTGTAGTTATTGTATTAACATCACTCCTGTGGTGGTGGAAGCACCTTGGCTTCGCCTCGGGCTTCAACCCACCCCAGGAGTGACATTATTACACGATAACACACACCTTTTCGTGCCTTATTGCTTAATTGTTACAGAAGGGAAAGGGCTTCTACTCAAATATTTCCTCACTCAAAAGTAAAATGGTGACTGGTGACCCATTCCTAAACAAACACATTCTGAAACCAAAGTTCAAGATGGTGACTAGTCATGATCATCCACACACTGCAGTAACAATTCATGGAAAGCCTGTCTAGTGAGCTTAAACTCTTTGTGGAGGCCAGCTATGTAGTAAGTGTAAATGCTGCTGGTCTAAGCCAGATACTGCTGGTGATTACCCTCATCAACCTCAGACTGGTCCAGATGGGGCTCAACCTTGTCAAACAAACTGAACTTGTATTACTGTTTGGGGTTCGATGTTTGAAATTCAGAATTAGAACGCCGAGAGGTTCCCACAGCTCTACTCTGCTCATGAAAATGGAGAGTTGTACATGGGCACAGCTGGATCAGCCACATTTAAATTCATGTGCTGTGGACAGGAAACTCCTCTTCCAATCATTGCCATGTCAGGTTATAATGGGCACCTTTGACTCTCAGTGCTAATAGAGAGCACACAGTGTTTTTGTATACTTGGTAGGGCAGTGGGTTAAAAACCAGTCCTCTAGATGTTAGTAATAATTAATACATTTTTATTATAAACATAATCAGTTATTTTTCTGATTGTTTTGCTGTAGATTTATTCATTTTACAGTACTATAAAGCCAACTTTATTATAGTTTGTAGAAAGAAGACTTGCACACTAGATGAATGGTAATATTGCTCTATAACCCTATACTTCACAATAATTCACAGTTACATCAGTCCAGCAATCCATCACTGCATTCAACACAGAGAAATGCTTATGAGGTAAGTTACATGTGGGTACATTATCTGCATGGCACCTTATAAAATATGAGCAGCTGGGGGCTCCAGTAGACTGCAGTTTCAAGCATTTTTTTTATTACCTTTATTTCTTTATGTAAAATATTTTTCCGTGAAAGGCTCACTGAGTGAGAGCTCAATTCAGCTGTGACCTGGGGAAAGGGGTAATGTAAGGGAGTCGCAAAATAAATAACAAACACTAAGACATTATAAAAATAGTGTTAGCTAGCAGAAAGGCATGGAACATGCAGTGGCAACTCAGAATGACAAAGTGCAATTGTGGGTGAAGCCCCTCGAAAGTAACATACACAGCTTCTGTGTACATTTAAACCATGCTGTAAAACCCAGACTTTGCACACTGGGATATTTGTTTGCTGGTTATCCTTTACTCAAAGCTGTTAATTTTCTTCATTTTTATTGCTGAGCCCACGGTGCAAATGTGGCAGTGATCACAAAAACAAACTTGAGCTGTTCCTTCCCTACATACTGCATACTAGTTAGGATGATAGAAGGCTAGAGGTTGCCCATTAATTCCACCCCCCATATCAGTGGCTTCATTCTTCCCTTCTTTAGCTATGATATGATTATCCAGTTTTTGTTGTTGTTTTTTTAAGGTATTGAAGTTCTCTACTTCTATCATGTCCCTTGGTAACTCAGGCCAGTTCTTTCTTACTCACTGTATAGAAAAATCCCCTAAAAGCTTTCTGAGCCAATGTAGGGGACTGGCAGTAATACTTTATAATAAAGCTGCATGGAAAGACCAACAAAGTAGCCACACAGTGACGCATATTTCTGAAAGTAATCCTGACTTTGTAACTGCATGCACCAGACTGTGGAATCCAATAGATTCAAAGAAGTGACACACAAGGTATGGCCCCTCCCAGCTATCACTAGGAGGTCACTTGTCCTTAGGCCCAGAAGCCAATCCCCTGGCCCAACCTTTGCAAGTGTAGTGACCAGGGGAGGTCAGGACAATGGCCTGAGCCCTGGACACTCGGGGCTAGGAGCAGCCCCTGGGGGGAAGGGCAAAGGCCAGCATTTAACGTCCAGGCAGGAGAGACCATTCCTCTTTCTGCTTGGACATCTGAAGCTGCAGGACAAAGCAAGTCCTGAGTCGAAAACTAGCAGGGGTCAGCAGTTGTAGGCTGCGGTCTACTGACGCCACCAGACTTGGCAAGGACATAGCTACATCTCGCACAGGTAAGCGGCTGCACTAGGGTGAGGGGCAGTGGCAGAGAATTGTAATGCAGGCACATGGTTTTAAAATAAATAAATAAATAAATAAATAAAATGAATGAAACAAAATGGATGGAAATTAGTGAACCCCCCTCCCCTTTTTTGCCATGTCGCTGATTCAGAGGAGCGCAGCGCATCCGCTGCCAGATAGTGAGGCACTTGGGTGCGTACGGGAGTTGGGAGAGTGTCACTGGGGAATAGGTGGCACAGGGCAGGACAGACTGTGCAACTGGGTGTCTTGGTTCCATCCTCTTCCTTCTTAGCGTGTAGCCGTTTACTCAGACTTACCCAGTCATGATGTTCCTCTTCCTGTGGCTCTCTCAGGGCACTCTGGTAGGCTCATGAGCGGTATGGTCTCAATGGGTGGCTCTCCAAGGTTGGCTATACTGGTGGGGGTGGGGGCTGTCCTAGGGCAGTGCCACTGCTTGAAGAGGAGTCCAGGCAGGTGGCAGTGCTCCACAGCAACCGGGGGCTATGATAGACCCATAGAGCCCGTAGTGTTCACCACCGGTTCAGCTGTCCTGAGGATACCAAAAACTAGGAGCATTTTTAAATCTCCCTCCATTTTGCCCACAGCGAGTGGGAGAAGTGCCATCTTCACGCGGCTGGGCAGAGGGCCAACACCCAGTGGTGGAGTAGTCTCGCGGTCTCATGAGAGGGGAAGGGGAAGGGAAAGCTATTATTGGGATGGTGGGCTCCTATTCTCGCTCTCTTCCCATGAGAGTTAGGCAGCCATTTCACTTGGGGGCACAGAACTAGCTGCATAATATGGGAGATAGGGGCCTCTCAATCTCGTTCAAGATCCCACAAGATTTCTGTGGCCATCTTTGCTGGGCCTACCGAAGCTTGGTAAGCAGGCTCAATCTGGATAGAGACCTCCCACTGTTGTGGGAGATCCCGTAACATTTCGATGGCCATATTGGCTGGGCCTACTGAAGCCTGGTAGGCAAACTCAATATAAAATACAGAGTTCTAGGAGGTGGGCAGGGTGGCAACAAGTTTTCCCTATGGGAAAGCCAGCTTTTTGAGCACTCTATTGTGGGCCACATCATAAAACTGCACATGGGGAACCGGGGAAAGATAAAAAAATATATATATTTTTTGTGACAATGATAACTATTTTAAATGGCTGACAGATGGCTTCCTGAGGTATGTACCGGGAAACAATTAAAGGAATAATTTGCCCTTTACAGGGAGGGCTTTCAACGTTCAAACAGGCAGCCATTTTTCACTTACACAGGCCCTCAGCAGTAACGGGGTATGTAGGGTGAGCCGGGGTTTTACATGTAACTCGGTAGAAAGAGGGGCAGTTATACTGGAGTTGCCATTTCTCTGCAGCATCAGGTGATAAGGAGGGGAGTACAGAAAGACAGCCAGCAGCACGGCATTCAGTGGCACACTGCCCCAGCCAGGGAGGAGGGCGCACCCGGGGGGGGGTTCCTCTTCCTGGGCCATCCAGTGAAATCATGGTGTAATCTTTTCCCATTCTTTCTCATTTCTACCCAGCTTTACCTTTAGGAATAGAAGATTACATAAGCGAAGGTATGAGATCAAAGGGGAAATCCAATGAGCAGAGGTGTGGTGGGGCAGATGCTGCACAATACCCTGGCTCAAACGGAAAGCCCACAGCGGAATTCACAGAGGTGCTTAAGTGCCTGATGGACCTTGGGGGGCCCTGACTGGTTACAGGCAGCGATGCAAATGGCCCCATCCCAACGGTTGGGGGAACCAGATCCTTCACGGCCACCAAAGCATACCAGATGACCGTCGAAGAAGACGGCACAAGTATTGGAGTCACAAGCATCTGCAAGCAGGGGCCCAACCATGATAGCAATGCTGGAGTGGGATGCTGAGTGGCCCACTCATGAGGGATCCAGGGGTGAGAGCGATGACTTGAGTGGCCCACCAGATGACAGCATGGCCGAGGAGGAGGAGGAGGCTATGGGACTCATCAGACAGCCCAGGGAGCTGCAGGAACTTAGTGAGTTGGTTGAGGTGCAGGTAGAAGGAACCACAGTTATTGAGGGGGGGAAAAGGTGCACATCAAGGTCCAGGGTAATGTCCAGGGGTGGAAAAGGGGGACATTGTCCCAACAGCGAGAGGGCCAAGGCAAGCAAGAGACTGTATGCTAAGGTGCTGAGGTGTGCAAAGGTGCATTGATGGCCCCCATCTCCAGCTCAGCAGGTGGATAATGTTCAAGGCACAGGGGCTAGGCGAAGGGATCCGGCAGCAGGGCTGGCAGTAACATCACCCGGAGTGCCGGGCTGGTGGCTCATGCCAGTCCAGTGGTTTCCCCCTTTTATGGCAGGCAAATCACAGGGTAGAATTGCTGCAGCACAGCCTGGTTTGCTTGCTGGGATGAGCATGCCACCACCACTGCCGGGCTTCCCAATGTGGCCATGGCCACAGTGGAGCGGGGAAGCAAATTTCAGGGGGTTGCCAGTGGGCAAACAATGGGTCAGTTGTACAGTCTGCAACCCTGACACTGGTCTCACAAGCAGGGCAGGGTGCATTTAGCGGAACACAGAGGCCCCAGAGGTACCCGGGGTGGTGCAGATGGCCACACCACAGCCAAGCGGTATCTGTTCAGCCACAGAGGCAGAAGTACCATCACTGAATAAGCAAACCACAATGGACTCAGTGGTGAGACAGGTCTGGGGCATGACCTTGGCAGCGGCCGGCAGGGGCGTGCAGCCCCATAGGGTGAGCCGCCAGCAGCACCTGTCCAGCAGACAGCACCTTTGGAAACTGCTGGGCCCAGCTTCACACCATCGCCAGCCCCGGCAGGATCTGAACACTGGGCATACGTGGGGATGGATGACCCAATGAACACCCACCTGTCCATGGCGATAAGGGAAAAAGAATGGAAAGGGGAGTATATAGAGATCTTTGAGCTGCTACATAGGGATTTGCCGGACTCTTTGGACAAGGACAAAGTGAAGCAGGAGAAGCTACACAGGTCCAGGGTAGCCTGACCTTTGAGAATTGGGCAGCAGCTGTTGATATCTTTATAAGTATTTATTGTGTAAAGTTCCTCCAAAAGAATGGGCAACTACAAGTATAGGGACAATATTAAGATGGCTCAAATAGCATATGAGGGTAACGCCTGGTTGAGATATAAGGAGCTGTTCAGGATGAGATTAACAAGGACTCCTGACATGAGATGGGATAAGATCAATCACGGTCTAGGGTGCAGACACATGACACGGGCTAGGCATGTGAATGTGGCATACACAGCTAGTGACCACATGGTAGCGAAGACACAGTGGTCAGGGCAGAAGGGTACTTGCCGGCAGTATAACACAGGCAAGTGTTTTGGGGAATTCTGCAGGTATAGGCACTAGTGTAGTAACTGCGGGGGAAAGCACAAGGCCAGCACATGCCACAGTGGTACAGGGCTTAAGAAAGAAGAGGGCCAACAAGGGGGAAATAGGCAAGGGGACAGACCAGGCAGAATGTCTGGCGAAGTCCCTGGTAAAAATTAAACACTTCCAACCATGCCTTGATTGTGACCGCTGTAAGTCAGATGCAACTTTCCTGCTCACTGACTTCTCCAAGGGCTTTAACATTCCAGATTGAGGTCCACGTATATCCATGACAGCAAGGAATCTCAAATCTGCCAATTCCATGCGGTTGGTGGTGGAGGATAAAATCCTCAAGGAGGTGGAGGCCAGGAGGGTGACGGGTCCATTTCTGGGCCCGGCGTTGGAACCACTCAGGATTTATCCTCTGGGAGTGGTTCCAAAGAAAGCCACTGGGGAATACAGGCTAATCCATCACTAGTCTTACCCTAAGGGTACTTCGGTGAATCATTACATTAGCACAGAGGATAGTGCAGTTAGCTATGCATCTTTTGATGGAGAAGTCAAGCTGGCAGAGGAGCTTGTCTGGTGAAAAGTGATATTAAATCAGCTTTTCAACTGTTGCCCGTCAGTCTGGGGAATTTCAATCTATTGGGTTTCCAGTTTGAAAGGGGAACATACTTCGACAAGGCAATGCATATGGACTGCTCGGTCTCCTGTGTAGCATTTGAGACCTTCATCCGATTTTTAGAATGGGCTGCTATACGTTTCACAGGTAACAGAAAAATCACCCACTATCTTGACAATTTTTTATTCACTGGGACGCCGGCAAGCCGGATTGTGGTGCCACACTTAATGATTTTCACCAGCTGATGGGTTGGTTTGGGGTGCCATTGACACATGAAAAGACTGGGGCCTATTATGAGGCTCACTTACTTGGGAATTGAGATTGATTCACAGGTAATGGTATCTCGACTGCCAGGGGACAAACTGGCGAGTTTGAAACAGTTGGTGTCTGAAAAGAGTAAAGAGCCTCAAGAAGGTCTCTTTGAAACAACTGTAATCATTAACAGGGCATCTAAACTTTACTTGTAAGGCAGTGGCACCTGGGAGGCCTTTTTTTGAGGTGCTTTTCATGGGTGACAAAAGGGGTACTACAGCGACATAATCACATCAGAGTGATTGCGAGCATGAGGTCTGATGTGGAGGTTTGGGAAGTTTTTCTGAGCCAATTTAATGGGGTGTATATGTGGCAGGTTAGGGCAGAATTCAAACCGGACTGCCAATTGGTAATCAATGCAGCTGGAGGTGTGGGCTATGGAGCATATTTTCAAGGTTCTTGGTTTGCTGGCCCATGGGACAACAGCTGGTGGGAGGCAGGCCTTACTAAGAAAGTGATGATTCTGGAGCCATTCCCAATTGTTGCAGTGGTATTCGTATGGGGAGACAGACTAATGAACTGCAGGATGATGTTTTACTCTGACAATATGGCTGTGGTGGGGATACTCAATACTCAGTCATCAAATTCAGTGGAGGTCATGAGGTTACTGAGGGTATTCATGCTACGATGCTTGCAGCTCAACCTGCCTTTCAGCGCAAAGCATATACCAGGGGTGAAGAATGTAATTGTAGATGCATTATCTTGTCTGCAGTTCAGCCGCTTCCGGCTGATGGCACCGATGGCAGATGCAACTCCATCCCAAGTCCCTGGATTCTTGTGGCAGGAGGCTATAACCGAAAGGCCAAACTGGTTCAACATGCGTTATCTCCAGGAACCTAGCGTAAGTATCAGGTGCATCTGAAGGCATTCCTGGAATTTACTTCCAGGAGAGACAAACGGCCTAATGCTTTACAGAACACCAGCTTGATCCAGTCATTTGTACATGCACTGGTCGAGGAGGGCAGGGCACCAGCATACACATGCAGCCACCTAGCGGGGATGGCATTTATGGCTAAGGCACAGGGTTTTCAGGATGTTACAAGTACATTCATAATAAGAAAAATGATAGATGGGTGGGCCAGAATACAAGGACCCAAGAAGGATGCCAGGAAGCTAGTGGACAGCATGCTACTGAGTGACATTGTACACGTGCTACCACAGGTCTGCCCATTGGCCATAGAGGCTACACTGTGTACAACACTTTTTATTACCACATTCTTTGGGGCTTTCAGGGTGTCACAGCTTGTGGAGGGTGGCATGCTGACGGAGGGCCACAACTTACACTGGGGGGGATGTGCTGGTAGCTGAGGGCAGCATCTCCTTGCTTTTACACAAGTCCAAAACTGTGCAGTTGGGTCCTCCGCAGATTGTAACACTCCAAAAGACTACTGGCCACTCTCTATGCCCGTGGGCAATTATGAATGAATATATGTTAAGCAGAGGGGATAGCAGGGGAGATTTTTTCATACATTCTGATGGCAAGCCAGTTAGCAGATACCAGTTTGCTGCAGTTCTGAGAAAAGAGATACAGACCACAGGGAGGGGCCCTAAAGACTTCAACCCAAACTTGTTCAGAACTGGGACTGCCATGTAAGCAACAAGGTTGGGGTGTACTGAGAGTCGCATTAAAGCTCTCGGGATATGGCCGTCCAGGGCATATCAGGGATACATCAGGCCCCCTGGCTAGAAGCAAGGAGGTAACTAAACAATGGGGGTGAACAACAAATGTTAACATTCTTAGAATTTTTCCCACAGATACACCCCATGCAGTCAAAAGGTTTTTGGTGATCGGACACTCTTTTGTTGGAAGAGTCAGCTATCAAGTGGCATGGCAGGCTCGAGGAATGCAATTGGTCTCTCCACAAAGAAGGCTACAATTATTTTATGTAGTATTGAGGGAATGCATGGTGGGATCTAATCCCTAGGCTAAGTAGAATGGGTTTTATAGCCAACCCGCCCAAAGGGCTGATTATACACCTTGGGAGGAATGTCATCCATTGATTTGCATAGGAGCATTTTGACCAGTTTGCTCTGGTTAAAGCAGCAAATGCCTAACACACAATTGGCTTGGTCGAGAATAGTGCCAAGGTTAAAATGGATAAGGAAGATGGTGGCTAGGCCCATGAAGAAAGCATGAAGGGAGGTGAATCAAGAGGTGTCTCGATGTTGCCCTGCCTGGGGTATCCAATTGGTGTACCATTGCTACATCACTGTGGACTGTAGGGGGCTGTATGAATGGGATGGGGTTTATCTTTTGGATGTGGGGTCTGCATTGTTTAACTGTAATATTCAGGAGGTTTTAGAGCAGTGGTTGTAGGACAGTATCCCTGAGGCATTTGGGAGATGCATGACATGTCATGTATCTTGTGGTGGACAAATTCAGTAATGTAAATAAAATTTGAAGTAATTGGAAAAGGGGAGCACCTGAGTAGGTGGCTTGCCCGGAAGAATGTAAGGGGTGGGATCCAGTGAGGGCACACCTCTGAGTGTGGTCAGCGCAGGATGGAGCAGGGGACCAGCGGGGGGTGATGGTCGAATGGTGGAGGCCCTGTGTGGGCAGCACCAGATAGCTATGGCCTAGCGTGGTCACCAATTTGTGGCACAGTCAGCCTGTCAAGGGGGAGACTGGCCGGCCCTGTGGAGGTTGCCGGGAGAACCCTTGGCCAAAAGGGCTTGACGAGTTTTGTGATAATGGATTTTTTGATATTTACTACCAAATTCGTCTGCTGCCTCGGAGTGAATGCCAGAATGTATCAGATCATATCGTAGTTCGGATCATTCATAGAAAACTATGTAAGAATGTCATTTTTCTGTGATCTTATATTTGTATAATTGAAAATTTGTCAAGTAAACATCGGCATTTACTGCCAAAAAGCATTACAGAGGTGTCTGTCTTACTTGGGGATTGAGTTGGGATCTATAAGGGCAAGCACAGGTCAAACATACTATTCAGTAAATGCCATTTTCACAGGAAGTTTGTTGTAATGTCAGTCTCCATTCTTCTTCATATAGATGAGGTCATGCAAACAACATAGTTGCAAAAAAAATAGAAATCAAAATATTGTATTTTAAAAAAGCTAATTTAGTCTGATGGGTAGGCATGTAGAAGAGAGAGAGAGAGAGAGAATAGGAATTTGGACTGACTAGGGCACAGCCAGGCCATATATATCATGATATGGGGCACTCAGTAACCAATCCTCACATACCATTTTACTGTTACAATGATATATTACTGCAAACAAAATAACCAAAGTAACACAGTTTTGTTGATGCATAATGGTAGCTGCCTAGTAATAAAACCTTTATATTTGGCAATCCTTGGCAGTATATAGGCCATTCCTGGGCCGGCGTCAAAGTCCTGTCTCTATACCAACTTGACTTCAGTTATTGTACAGTAACTTTACAAGTAAGTCTAGAACCATATCTCTTAATGAACACCTTTTCTAGTGCTCATCACACAATCATGTAATGTTTCTTATTTGCCCCGGAGTTGATTTATGCCAAAATTGTAATTTTACTCTGTCTCAGATTCAGAAGGGAAGGGATCATATTTTGACTCTGTGGAGCAGAGCCGCCGATCCGTTCCACTTCCCGGTCCTGAGCACCGTCCCCATGCTAGCACAATCTGTGATGCAATAATGTGGAGAGCATGGCTGCACTCAATACAAAGTAATAAGGATGTTTTTTAAAGTTCATATTTCGATAGTCTGAATGGCCAATACACACTAATCAAGGCCACTGTTCAAATAGTAAGGGTCTTGTTACTTGAATGGTGGCCTTGATTAGTGTGCATTGACCATGTAAACTACTGAAATATGAACTTTAAAAAATGTCCCTATTAGTTTGTAGTGACTGCACCCCATGTCTCCATATTATTGCATCACAAAACGTGCTGGTGTTGTACTGGCGCTCTGGATCAGAAAGTGGAAGGGACTGGTGGCTGAGTTCCACTGAGCCAAAATATGATCTCTTCTCTTCCAAACTGGAGGTAGAGTAAAATTACAATTTTGGCATAAATCTACTGAGGGGCAGGTAAGGGAGATCATATGTTTCTGGTGGGAAATTAGTAAAGGAGTATAAAGGGTGCTGTTTAACACTCTGACATACAAACCTTGGACAAATCAGGCAAAAATAAGCAAAATCAAGGACACCTCCTTAAAACAATGGTACTGTCCATGGGTGTATGATTGCATACTCCAAGTAAGCCACGGCTTGCAAGCTGATTGGAGAGGGTCTGCATTCTGGGCCCTGACACTGAATTTTTTTTAACATATTTTTGTCTTATTTTTCATTATTTTATTTGTCTTATTAATTTTGTCTTATTTCCATCCCTACTGGTGCTATAATATGAATGCTGGGGCATAAAACAAAGTATTGCTGTATTTTGCTCCTATTCTGCAGTTTCTCTAGCACAATATAGGGTGTACAAGTGGCCTAGATAACAAATACAGCCATACCTACAATGGGGGCAAGAGGGACTAAATGGTGCTGGTTTCATGACACATTATTTTCTAATTACATCACTGGTACTTTCAATCCAGTAAGCCTATTAGAATAAAGGAATTCTTGTTGGTATCCTTTTCTTAAGCTGAACTAGTTTAACATTTTTTGACAGCAACACCAATTTAAAGAGAAACTACAGAACTTTAGAGGCAAAATCAGAGATTGTTGAGAGGTATGTCCTAGACCAGGAGCAGTATTACACGTTGACTATCCTTCTTATTTCTTCTTCATTTATTATTCTGAGACTGTCTTACTCACTCACTGTCTGTGTGAAGTTGTCCATCTATCTTCTCAGAGTAGTGCAAGCTGGCAGCTTAGCTGTTTGTTTCTGATCTTTTCCCAAACACAGGTGGGGTACCTTGGCAGGGCCTGAAACATTAAAGTGTAATATTCCCCTGAACAAATGGTAGTGGAAAGCTAGTGGGTGCGGGGTCTCCGCACACCGAAAAGTCTTAGTCTGCCTGTGGCAGTCTCACAAGTTATCCTGATAGGTCATACTGGTCCGTGCGTCAGGGTACAGAGCTGCATGGCATGGCTACCTGCAAATCACACATATGCCAGCCTATGCCATGAATAGAGTCCAAAAAATTTACAGGAAAGGCAGATGTCTAAAAGAACGAAACCCATACAATAGTATTACAGTAGCAGCAAGTGCCGTAAGTAATATGTTAATAGGGCCTCTGTGGGGTATCTCTTATAGTATAATAGACTCTGAATGGGAGGGTAAGCAAGAGGACTCTGAGGTGAAGTTAAACAGTTCTGGTCGCCCAAATGTCATGAGAGGAGTCTCAAACAGACAAGGGACACCCAATGGAGGCCCAGTTACCTTATTATGACTCACTCAAGTTAGCTACAGTGAGTTATAACAAGTCCAAGTGTTTTGATAGTTTAAATTTGAATCTAGCTGTCCTTCCCCTGGCTTTGAAGTGAGACGCTCAACTCCTAACGTTCTGGCATGAGAGACCGCTGTGCACAAGATAAAAGGACCTAGAATATAGTTATATAGACAATGATGGCAGAAAAAGATCATCTAGTGCATTGGCCCAGTGGCTCTGTGCACCAATTGACTGAAACCACGTTATTTATACTGCTCAATATAAGCAATTTCTCTGTATACTTTAAGTACATTTGTCCATTGGAGGACAATTGCTTTCTGAAAGCTGAGTTTGTGAAACAAACTCTGAAGAGTGACAAAGTATCCTTAAAGGAGAACTGCATGTAACCTGCAAGCCTATATTCTCTGTAGAAGCTGACTTTCCAGCAATTATTCACATTGAATTCTTGTTCCAGCTTGACTGGCCTGCTAGAGAATTCTCTGGGTGTTTCTGATTCATTCTTGGCAGGATTAGCTACAATAACCCTCTGACTATTGCCAACGCATTCAACTGTCTGTTCTCTGACCTGCCCAATCTTCCGTCCCAGCCCCCAGTCCCAAAGGCTCAAAGACCTCCCCCTTGTGGAATTACCCTCCGAGCTCCCTTCTACCGGGTCGACCATTCACTCCTGTGCTCCACTCTCCGGTCCCTTGGCCTCTCTCCTCCCGCACTCACCTGGTTCACAAACTATCTCACTGGCAGGCAGCAATACACTAATTACTACAAGGCCCTCTCTGATCCCTCTCCGGTGGACTGTGGAGTACCCCAGGGATCTGTCCTTGGGCCCCTTCTGTTTTCCATCTTCATAAATGAGCTACCCTTGGCCCCAGTCCATGGGCTCCCCACCCTTTACGCGGATGACCTTGTCATCCTGACCAGATCCCAGGACATCTCTGTCATTAATACCAGGCTAAACACTGATTTCAACCTTATCCAAACCTGGCTAAGGGGTCACAAGCTAACTATTAACCTTCAAAAGACCCAGGCCTTGCTCTTTGGCTCCCAGACCAAGCTAAAAGCTTGCCCCTCTCCTCTAATAATCACTGGACCTGATGGTTCCCTCTTGCATGTTGTGGAAGCAGTCAAGTACCTGGGGGTAACCCTTGGCCAGCAACTGGATCTGACTCTACATATTCGAAATGCATGCAAAGCCACAAATGGCAAGCTGGGCCTGGCCTACAGGACCATAAGCTGTCTCACCACTGCCGCTCGACTCGCCATAGCTAGGGGGGTCCTACTTCCCACGCTGTGCTATGGGCTTGTCTCCTTTGCCCATTCACCTAAAACCAGCCTCTTAAAATGGGAAACAACATTTAACAATGTATGTCGCTTTGTGCTCTCGGCTCCTCGCCTCACTCATCATTGTGAGCTTTACTCTTGACTGGAGTGGCTTCCCCTGGAAAAGCACCGCACCTTTGTCCTAGGCAATTTTATTGACAACATTGTCAGATCTGCCACCCCTCCCAGCTCTCACCTCATCCCTTAAGCCAGCAACCCCCCCTCTATAACCTTAGATCCAGTGACTCTCAGGCTCTCCTGGTCCCGAAAACTCACACCCAGTTAAGTGACCGGGCCTTCACCGCTTATGCGCCCAGACTGTGGAATTCCCTTTCTGCTAACACTCGCTCCTCCCCCTCCCATCCGTGATTGCAAATTAAGGGAACTATTGCATCCCTTTTATTGAAAACTGTCCTGTTTGATGTTCATTTCAAAGCCTCCCTCTGGGGTTTACTAAAATCATCCTCCTCCTGTCTCTGCCCCCTACCATAACCCTCCTAGACAAACTGGGGCAGCTGTGACTCTTAATATAAAAACCCTGCTCGACTACAGTGGAGACAAGTATCCTGACACAGAACGCACATTGCCCACTGGAGAGCTCTTCACTGTCTGATGTATAATAAGCAATGAGAACAATCTCTACCCTACTGGTCATGTATAGCGCACCCACCTGTAATTATGGATGACCCTAGATGATAATACTGTTGTCTATGCCTGAACTTACGTTACTTCCCTTTTGCCTGTATGATTATGCTTGATGTATTCTCCTGGTGTCACTGTATTGTACCTTGATTTTGCTTGTATGCTGTCCTATGCACATTGCCTATATGTTCTCCTATGTACCTTGTAATCTCCCGGGTCGCACCTGAAAATAGGCACTTGGGTGTCTAGTGTGCTTATTTGGTAAACAAAAGTAAATAAATAAACAAAAATTAAAATAAATAAATTCACTGGTACTAAGGGCCATTTTAGAACTGTATGATGTAGTTTATGTTCTTGTTCAGCTCTTCCACTGTTGTCAGAGTGCATCCATATTCTCCTATAGAACTCTGCTGCTGAAGGGGACACATACTGCATCACACAGTTTTAAAATGGCACTCAGTGCAGGCCCATCGGCACAGCAGTAGTGCTGCTGCTTGCGACACCAACTACCCCAGTTTGGAAATGAACCCAAGTCTTTGGAGGGTCAGTGGGGTGGGGGAGGTGTGCAATAGGCATCCCAGAGGATGCTCTACACCTCAGGGATGGGAGGGTTGACAGACTTCGCTCTGCTACTGCCACCTGGGTGACCACAGGTGATAGTACAAGCAGAGCCGCAGAACTTGGGAGGAGGGATGCCAGTGTCAAGTGATGCACATGCATGCGTGCCCACACATCATGGGGTTTTCAGCATTCTATGAGGGGTGGGGAAAGCAAAACAGGAAAACACCACCAGGCACTGCAGGAGGATGCTCGTCCCTCACCATAGGACCCCCACCACTGACCAAGGCATTCTTCTCCTAAGAGCACTGACCAAGTCTCCATCAGGGGTACAGCCACCCTCCAGATGGTCCCACTTTGAGGGGGCAAGCCATGGTGTCTGTTAGAGATAGAGGTAAGTCCTAGGGAAGGTGGGTGAGGGGGCTGGGTGTGTGGGCATGACCAATGGGGCCCAACTGGCATGAGTGGAGGAAAAAGCACATTAAATAAAAAAAAATGGCACTCAACAGCAGTGTGTGAGTCAGAAGCAGCAACTGATTTTACTAAAAAGCCAGTGAATGTTGGACAACAGAAAGGGGTCAGTATTAAAAACTTCTACAGGAAAAACGACTTACAGGTTCAACGCAGTTCTCCTTTAAAGTGTGCAATGTGTAGAATATTTGATATTTGGTATTCACTACTGGAGTCAAGATTCCTGGAAGATTAACCCTATTAGAAAAAATACAAACCAGCTTAATTATACTATATCAATGCCTGCTCCTTAACTGGCAAATTATCATTCATGGAGACTTGTAGTATGTTAGCATGCAGTTTGCATTGTAATTGCAAATTAGGGGAACTATTGAATCCCTTTTATTTAAAACTGTCCTGTTTGATGTTCATTTCAACCTTTGGCTCAAGCCTGAGTTTTCACAGATTGGTTTTATACTGTGGGCATCAAAAGCATTGCAGTAGCAGTGACTTCTTGATGGCCCAGCGAGCAGTGTTACATGCGACCATACTGATGACCCGGGTTCTGAAGCAAGTGCGGGAAGTCAGCTGGGTGGCCCTGAGGGCTGGAAAAGTGCAGCCACTTGTCAGTGGTCCCAGCTGGAGGAGAAGGATAACATCATTTTTTTTAATGGGGACATTTTTCCCCAACTGCCAGCAAAGCTCTGTGGCAGCATACTGACTATCCACTCTGTCCCCCCTTGTTGGTATCACAGGGCATGGCAGGGGGTGTGGGTTTTCTCCATGGTTATGGAAGTTGCTATGGGAAGCCCTAATCCCACCCAGAGGGTGCTGGCCTGAAGCACCAAGGTCCAGGCTGGAAGCCATACGAAGACATGACTTCCGCCAAGCACCTAACAGCACCATCCCCTCCCAACACCATCCGCTGATCGGACCGGTGCCCAAACCTTCCCTGGAGAGAAGAGCTGCCTAATGGTGGCTCAGTCCAGCTCCTTCCTCCCCCTCCACCGACCCCTGCTGACCTGGGCTCATACCCAAACTGGGGTTGCCAGCGCAGCCCGAGGAGTGGTGTCCAGCACCTCAACCGTCAGCACCACTGGGCTGGCAGGATGACATGAGGTTTGGCTGTACTGGTAACCCTTGCAGCTGTCCAGGTGATTTGTCTCCTCCACAGAGGGATGGCAGTGTGTGTGAGGTTGGACATGGACTGTGCTAACATCAAGGGAGGTGGGTGAGGTTCAGGGTGCAAAATGAGACAAATGGAACCCTGTTGGCAAGATGAAGCCCTCACCTGTTTCAGGCCCCGCATCACCAGCTGGTCCCTGGCTCCAGTCCAGGAGGCAGTATAATGCAATGGTTTAGGGCTCTGAGCTGCAAACCTGGAGACCTGGGTTTGAATCCCACAACCTCTACCCGCATACTGTGTGACCCTGAGCAAGTCATTTAACTTCCTTGTGCACCCAGGTCGCACCTGGAAACAAGCTTCGGCTTAGTGTGCCTTTCCTGGTTAAACAATTTCCCATCCCTCCTCCCTCCCTCCTCCACAGTCTGAATATGGACACTGAGGTGTGGGGTGAATGGCCCTCCATCTTCTGATTCTGCCATGGGTGGGGGGGGGCAATCTGTGGGGGACTTTGAGAGTTAGGTATGCCCTAGAGATGGTGGGTAATGGGGCTGGGTGTGGTAGGGAACAGAAGGGGGCTGGCAGAAAATAACAGCATAAAAACCCTTATTAAAAAAAAAAACATTGCTATAGCATTTGATTGCTTTCTGTGTCTGAGTACTTACTAACTACTGTATGGTGATGTGTTTTGCTTCCTACACATGGACTGGCAGTCACCTTTATTCACATTGTTCCTTTTACTTCATAGGCTTTACGTTTCAGTTGGGATTTGGGAGTTACAAGGTCCTTGTCTTTGATGCACAATATAATCAATTAACATGTTGAGATTGATGGGTGGCTAACAGACTTTAAAGCAGCCAAAAACCATGACTCTTCTATTAATCCCAGCTGCTTAAAGGAAAGCTCACAGGACAGATTTCTTGCCGTGTGCATTCTCCAAACCATTCCCAAATACACTGCTACTGAGACAGAAACATATCCCATCTGTTTGGCTTTCATAATTTGGTACCAGCAGGGGGCTGCCTTATCCCCCACCATTTGCTCTTCTCCCAAGGTGCTGGTGTGTGAATTCCATCTGGGGAATATTCAACGAGTAGTGAAATTCAGGACCTAAAATTATTTATTGTTCATATTTCTGGATTTTGTGTTCATTGCTCAGGCCAAAAATAGGTAAAAAAAAAAAAGGCTGAAAATTGTACCCCCCCCCCCCCAGCAAGGGGCAACACTAGTCCCTTGATCAGCTCTTCCTAGTCATCTCCTGCCCCGCACTCCCTCCCTGGGCAACAAAAATAGTGCATCCTGACAGCCATGCCCCTTGCCTGACACTCTTTTTATGAACCCCCCAACCTATGCCCCTCAGTCTCTCTTGGGGAAGAAAAAAAAAACAGTAGTGCCTACTAAGCACCCAAACCCTAAGCCATAATGGGAGGCAATATATTTATCTCCCATATGTTCTGTTGGGGCCCCCCACCTTCCTCATCTTGACAGCATCTTTAAATAGTGTCCCCCCAAACGTGTACTTACCCTTAATATAGAAATATACAGAAATATAGAAATTGTTGGCAGATAAGGACCGCCAGGCCCATCTAGTCTGCCCTAGAACCCTACGCTAGTTTGTGGCCTTTGACTAACTGGTCAATGGCTTTAAACCATGTTTAAACTGTTATTACTTAGTTAACAGCACATATTCCTCTGGGCCTGAACATTGGTTTCCAATCCCACCATTAAGACTGAGCTCATAACAAGAATGCTAGCAGAGTTTAGTATGGTGTGGGGTGTATATGTGTGTATGTGAGCTGTACTATCTGGGTGTGCCATCCTTTCAATGAGACAAACAGAGACCCTTCTGCCCTTCTCTGATGCTGTGTTGGTAACTGTCTGTCCAGGTGAAGCAGAATACAGGCATCTTTCACAGGAGTAGAGCATTTGGGCAAGGCAAATAGGGGAACGAGGCAGGTTGTCCGTGGGCTGGAACAGAATAGTAGGGCGGCTGGCTCCCCCCCCAGAAAAAAAAAGAGTAGGACATTTTCCTGACAGACAATACAGGTTTAGTCCCAGACATCACTTTCTTGGGGTGGGTGGTTGGGGTGCTACTGTTAGCCTACCACTTGGCAAAATCTGTGAGGAGGCACAGACACTGCGTCTTTACAGGTCTGCATTTGCCAACAGACCCATGCAGCACTGCACACACACACACACACACACACACACACACACACACACACACACACACACACACACACACCCTTAGGTGAGGAAGCCAGTTGGAAAAAAGGCCCGACTATCCAGGGACAGCATGCGGTTTACCTCAAACTTAACTCCAACCAGGCATTTCCTCCAGGCATCTACAACTGCTCGAGAGGCCTGGCCAACCTAAGAGCCCTGCCACAGAGGTGCAATCTGCAGGAGAGGTAACAAGGAAAAAACTGAGAGAGAGCTGGGCAGACCCAAGCAGAAGTGGGTAAGAGAATGAGTACACAACCCTTACACTCATGCATTCTTCATATGTTGACATGCTAAAGGAAACTCAAAATGGGGAAGACACTTTTGTAAAAGGGGCAGTCGGACAAAGGTATAGATCAGAATGTTCACAACGTGTACTGTTGGTACAAATAATCTTTTGTCTAGCCTTAGGGGTACAACAGGACCAGTAACTGGTAAATGACAACTTTAAAAAATGAGCTGACATCATCAAAGTAATTGAGCTTCCTACAGTATGTCTGAAGGGTGTATCAGACATTGGCCATGCAGGATACTGGGAATTGCCTGAGTGGTACGCTATAGAAAATGTTGGGGTGGTGGGACAGCTGGATTAACCAGATGTATCAAAACCTAAAAACCTCCAGCAATAAGTCCAAACTCCTGTCCCTTCCTAAATCTACTAACCAGGGCAACCCCACATTTCATTTTCATTTTATTTGTATATTTCATCAGGATAAGGCACTAGGCAAGCCTGTTTTCAGGCCCGCCATGGCCCTTAAAACAGGTAAAAGTGAGTGTTCATTCACTCATGACACTTCTGATTAATCATTCCAAAGTTTAAACTTTTTGTATGGATCTTGGTGATCTAGCAACAGGCTGAGTTGCTGGGAGCAGGAGCAGGCAGCTCAGTTGAGAAGGAATGGGTCAGTGGAATGTTTCCAAGCAGCTGCAGCATGAAATGCAAACCATACACCAGTGTTATGTTATCAGTGTTAGTGGCTCAGTATGTAGCACACTCACCCCTTGGGCCAGAGGATAGGAAGGTCCTGGGTTCTAGCCCCACAGCAGGTACTTGAGATAATGCCCAGTATTAGCACTGTACTGCAGCACAAGAGGAGTGCTGCACTGGTGAGGTGCCGTACTTTGGATGACGTGTTACACCAAGGTCCCCTGTGCCCATCTCTGGTCACTGTCCAAGTGGAAGTAAAAGATTCCATGACACTTATTGACGAAGAGCAGGAGAGTTTCCTCAATGTCATGACCAACATTCCCCCTGTCAGGAAAACAGGTCCATGCAACCCACCCTCCAGGATGCACCTGGAAACAAGCTTTATTGTTACATGGCATAAACACAACCACAGAATAACTATCTTATATTGGACAAACGGCATCAGGTGACTGCAAAGCAACCATGGATTAATGCCACAGTAGATCCATGGTTGCTTGTGTAGTACCATAGTTATCCACAATAAGTTCCATGGCAGAGTTTTAATTGTTTTCCACCCACCCACCCATCCAGGTGGACACTATTGACTGGCTAAATATCGATCTTTGAGCATAACCGGCCATAAATGTGAGACCGGCTTAAGAAGTTATTGGTCTCCATCTGCCACAATTACTAATATAGTACTTCTTCTCCCAACTTACAAGTCAGAATTGGTGCTAGGTCCTTCATATGAGCTACTGTTCAGAAGTTGATTTCTCAGAGTATAACAGAGCTACTACATTACCCATATTATATACAGACCCATAATACAGTGCTTGCAAGTCATGGAAGTAATGTATTTTCATGCATGGTAAAAAGCAAGTAAAACAGATGCTGTAACATATTTTATTGATTATTTTAGGAAAGGGATGTTACTTTGCTTTTCTATGTTTTGAACACAAAAAAAGTATTAGGTATTTAGGTCATTACACTATAAATAAACAACACTCTACTCATATACTCTAGGAAGCAAATTATATAAGGTGTTACACATAGTTATTCTGCTATTGATTAAGATCCCCTACCCATGGATATAGTATAGTGGGGACACAGAAAAATGTGGCTGATAACTAATATGAGTAGAAATGGAACAATTTTCAGCAAGCAATTCTATACATATTATCTTTACGTCTACTAATATAATACAATCGCCTAACTTACTGTCAGGATTGGTGCTATGTTCTTAAATATGAGCTACTGTTCAGAAGTTTATTTTTCAGAAAATGACAGAGGTACTGCATTACCCATATTATTTACATACCCATAATGCAGTGCTTGCAACTCATGGAAGTAATGTGTTCTCTCTCATACATGGTAAAAAACAAGTAAAACAGATGTTGTAACATTTTATTAATTATTTTAGGAAAGGAGCTGTGTTACTTTGCTCTCTTGTGTTTTGAATACAAAAAAAGTATTAAAGTATTTAGGTCATTACAATATAAATAAACAACACTCTACTCATATACTCTAGGAAGCAAATTAATATGTTAGAGAAATTATTATATTCCCTTTTGATTTATATGCTAATGTTGTCTGTGCTTGTTATATTGTAAGTGCATTAAACCACTCCAGAGCATGGTTCTATTTGTGACATTAATCTATGGTTGGCTGATTGGATACCTTTAGCCTTGTGCCCCCATGCTGTGTTGTGGTTTAATGCTTACATAGTTTACTGTACTTTCCAGGCCAGTGCAGGAAGAGAGTCTAAACAGCTTCTTATTAACTGCCAAAAAGCAATGACATTTTTTTAATGGCAAACGTAAACTGCTGCCTTAAAATGTCCACTTCACTTCTGAACCTGGAACCATTTCTCTCTGTGTATATTCTTGATTTCTATAAAAAAAAAGTGTGCACTTCATCATATTTCTGGTATTATATATTATCAATGTGGATTATTTACAGTGTTCCATATCTTATTGCTTATGTAGAGGATCTTTATCTTTCTCAAACTTCTATACTCTCTAATACCCCAGAGTTTTAGATTTATCGAACCGTAACTGCTGACCTTGTTAACAGCTTTTAAAGCCACATGTTTGTCCTGTGGGCACAAAAAAATAACTGTACCAACCAAGAGTCAAAAGATATCAGGTAGGCTTTTGTTGGGTCAGATAACACCTCCTTATCGAATGATGAATCAGCTTATTGCTGTGTTGCTGTTTCCCTGATGGTATTGGATAAGCTTTTTCAAAGGAACGTTTCCCTTCTATCTGTGTCCAGGCCTACAGTTTGAATTAAACAAGATATTTTCAGTCCTCACATTTAGGAGACAGTTGCTATTAAGGTTAACATTTAACTGTGTAATGCGGGCTTGATACGTTACTGACTCTGTAATTATAGCTTTAGCAACTAGTTTTGAAATGCTTCTGTTGCTTGTGTCATTTCCTTCCAGTTCCTTAAAACATATCTAAGCTATTAAAAATAGCAGTCATTTTGTCAAAGGCTTTAATAGAAAACTATAGCATCTTTGGTAATTTTCTATTTTTGTTCCTCACAATAGGGTCAGATGTCCTTCTGCTGATCTCAGTCCCCGGACATCTCTGTAGGGAGCACTGCTGACCACCTGTCATGAACCGGTGCTGAAACATGAGCTCCAAGGAATGACCCCATCTGGATTGGGCGAGTGGACTCCTCTAAACCACCCCAGTGTGGTCCAGTCAGTGGGGGAGAGGCCAAATTATCTGCCCATGCTGTTCTCCCATTTTTACTTGTTTTAACATTCCACCTCCTGGAGGGTTCCACCAAGCCACATCGACAACCAAGTTGTCAAAATGTGGCACAGTGACACAAACAATGTTGACAGACGAAATTTCACCTGTCTGACATAAAGTGTTGTCTTTGCAGGCTGTGCCACCCACGCCACGTGGGGGTACTTCGCCCCACACCCCTGACTTAAGAGAATAAACCCAAGTCGGAGTTTATTTGAAGGGGAGAGATACACTCAAAATTGGCAAAATTTTTGCCATCAGGTTCATTACAGCGACAACCTTGAAGTTGTCGCTGTAAGGGATTTCGATGTCGTAATTTTGACATTGTAACTGTATACACCTGTGGAGATGCCAAGCTGTAGGAGTTCATTACATCAGAAATGATATGCGGACTTCCGATGATGTCATCCCCATGATGGCAGCCTGATCCTAGAGCTGCATCTGCACCAGGAAACCGTCTTCTGGTTTCATTATTTGCACTCAAAACTGACACATCTTAATACGGAGAGCTGCAATGAACGACAAAGAAGACAGAAAAACCAAAACAGCAGCTGAGGAGATTGGATGGCAGCTGATGGCAGGTAGATCCAAAGGATTCTGATGGCTCCCTGGCCTCAGAGTCTGTTGCCTCACTGGAACCTGAAAGACCCACCCAACAGGCAATCAAAAAAGGGAAAAAGTTGGATCTGATCCTGAGAAAGCTGCAAGACTTTCAAATGACAGTTACAGTTAAGCTGGATGATATGGGCTCTGAACTGAATACTTTGCAGTGCTGAGCAGACAAGTCAGAGGCCCATATTACTGTGACAGACCACCATGCGTACTGTCTCAAGGTAGTGGTTCTTCAACTTGAGGACAACAAAAAATGGATACAGGATCGGCTAGAAGATACAGAAAGTAGGGTGAGGCATAAAAATATCCACCTCTGTGGACTGTTGGAAAATGTAGAGGAGCAGGACATGGATAGATTCCTTGACTGCTTCTTCAGGGAGGCCCTTCAGCTTGATCTGGCAATGCCCCTGGAATCTGAGAGATCTCATCAAGCACTGGATCCTAAACATACCACACCAGGAGCTCAGCCACATTCAATAATCATTAGATTCTGCCAACATAAAATTAAACAGGATATTCTGATGACACCCTGACAAATGAAGATGGTAACGTTTGAAAATAAGAGGGTCTTCTTTGATAATGATTCCCCTGCCACCATGAAGGAGTGGCTTGCTAATATATCCCTGCTTCAGGCTCTAAATCAAAATTAATTAAAGTTTCAGACCCTCTATCTCTCTTAACTAATTGTGTTCCTGCCTGAGGGTCGCCAAACATTTGAAATTGCAGAAGAATCTGAGAAGGCCTTGAGCAGCCAGGAATCATGATAACTGGACACCGTAACTCTAATCCTATAGAGCAGATCTTTTCTGAGGCATAGCAAATGGCAGGACCATCAAGACAGCGACATGCAGCAGAGGCAAAGCAAGACATCGTCTCTCAACTGAAAACACTCCAGCAGACACCACTTTCCACAGCAGAGGGACAAGACACAGAGTTGAACTGCTGCAAAGAGACATACCAGGCTGTGTTTTTCTGGCAATGAGGCAGGTTCTGTGCATTCCAGGGAACTCCTGGTTATTTTTTTGGAAAGTCGTGGTCCACTACATAGCTCGTCCCATTCCTCATTTAGCAAATGCTCAGAAACAAAATCCTGAGATGGGGCGGTGGGGGGTAGATTGCTTAGTGGGAGAGATAATGTGGGAGAGAGTGACTCCACAGCAGGTAATTGAACAAATGTCAGTAACCTGCAGCAATTGCTTGGAATGAAGTGGGCTGCAGATAAGCAGCCTTCTATGTGGCCCCATCAATATGCTGTGTCAGACACTTGAAACAGACTGGTACTGCAACTTACAGGGGCACAGAATGGGAAATGGAACTGAGCCAGTAGCTTGGCCCCTACTGATCCAGAGCAGGAGTTCCACTGGGGACTGGACTGGCCAGGATCCTGTGACACCACAGAATGTCCACTCCAACTTATCTGTTTATATTAACTATACTCTCTGCTATGTAGTTCATGGGCTTTAGTTAATGCTTACTCTCATTAAGCCAATTTGGGGAAAGAGCCATTGCTGCTGCTACTGTCGGTCCCTTGGGACTGTATACCATTGAGGTCTGAACTGCTGCTTCTCCTTTAATGGCATCTCTCTCTGCCCTCCACCATGGGCCTGCCACATTGACTTGGTATACACACTGGTTATATTGTACCAGTTCTTATTGGGATTGGATGCAGGACAGCTGCGGTCTCTGCCACCCCACTCTGGCAGGACCTGCAGGGGCATAGCATACTACTCTCTCTACCATGCCCTCTAGCTGAACTTTTCCACCTTTAGACTGACTTGGTGCCCTGCACAGCACCATGCAGATCCTGAATAGGACATATAGGACTTCTGCTGCACTGGAATATTGACACTGAACTACTCTTACAACTGCCCCTCTACCATCAGATAGAGTGTTTTTTTTTTCTTTTTTCTCTTATGAGCTATAGTTCAAGGACAATATCACAGGAACCAGCAAGGAAAGCTTGAACTGTTTGGTGTGCCTTATGATAACGTTTAATGCTGGTGAATCCCCCCCTTACTTTCCCCAAATCAGTGGTGATAGGTTTGCAGACTTGGAGTCTCTACAGTATGGGGAGATTCCCTGGCACCTATGGTAGGGTACAACAACAGACCCAAGTGCCTATAACATTTACCCCTCTCACTAGTTTACCCCTCTTACTAGAAATCCCTCTGGTTTTATGGATGTTGGGTGCATCCTCCATTAGAACCCTCGCTGGAAGTAATGACTATCACCCAGCTACATGGCTAGCCTTTGTCCTTCACGGTGGTACCCATTACCCTGGCAAGGTCATACCTCCCATCATTTATTCAAGGTGTCTTATGTCTAATATGACACCTTTATGATCTGGTTGCAGATTGGTGTCCTGGGAGAAGTGCTCCAGTTTCTAGACCACTCCTTAACCAGTTCTAGGCATCTACTTTACCCTCACGCCTCAACTACAGGCAGGAGATGTCATCATGGACATCTCCCGCTTGTACTTTCCTAACCACTGCTTCCACTATGGCAGCCCTTAGGCCCCCATATGGTTGATCTATTTTTCCCACCCCACTTTTCACATTTGAGCCTGTAGCCCCAGTGTCCCTCCTACACCCCTAGACCCTTGGAGTGGCTACTCCTTGGAGACCAAAGCTTTGTGCTTTATTACCTCCAAGCCCTGAGGGGTGAAGTATTGTACTTGCCAGCTTGGGCATCAGGCTTCCCTTATTATGAGAACTCCTACCTTGGCAGACCAGGACTTCTTTAGTCCGTTGCTTGTAGTTTTGGTTAAATGTTGCATATTGTTGTTTGTTGCTGTTTGTCTTGGACGACAATGGTGTATATTTTCTCACATGAACAGAGTGCAGGCTCCAAGTATTGCAGTCTA
Source organism: Neoceratodus forsteri (assembly GCA_016271365.2). Lineage (NCBI taxonomy): Eukaryota > Metazoa > Chordata > Ceratodontiformes > Ceratodontidae > Neoceratodus > Neoceratodus forsteri. The sequence goes on from JADMNL010000025.1 coordinate 257,348,500, forward strand.
GATTTCACTGCGGATAGCAGGGGGGACTGAAACTGCTAGGATACCTCTCCTATATAGACCTATCTCCCCAGGGTATACTTACTTGAAAATGTTACTGGTAACCCCAAGTTGAAAGTATACTCCATGAATGTAAATGGGTTAAATAACCCAGATAAAAGGGTGAAAGTGTTCTTGATTATAAAGAAAGGAAAGCCAGCTATTGTTTTTATGCAGGAGACACACCTTAACTGTGAAACTCAATAATTTTGAGTTCTTTGTAGCATACTCATTTACATATGAGAGTGCTACATCTACATGAACAGAGTGCCAGCCCCAGGTATTGCAGTATGGCAGTATAGCCTAGAGATTAGAGTAATGAGCTGTTAATGAGCTCGGTACATCCAGCAGGCAGACCTGGGTTTGATTCCCACTGCCTCTGCAAGCAAGTCACATAACCACCCCAGTGCTCTCGGGTTGCCCCTGAAAACAGGCACTTGTGCCTAGTGGACCCTACCTGGTTACCAAAGAATAAAATAAAAAAAAATAAGAGGAGAGGGGTAGTCATTTTGATTGCAAAAAATAAAGCATTCCAAGAGGTTAAGGTGATCTGGGATGAAGGTGGATGTTGTGAGATAGTGCAGGGGGAGCTAGAGGGGACACCCGTTATACTAGCCACATGTTACTTACCCTCCCCCCAGCCTGGACGCACACTTTCTGACACAGATGGTTAACCTGGTCCTGGATAATCAGAGAGGGTTCCTACTGATATTAGGGGGCAGTAACCCCCCCTTTGACCTTTATAGTTGACACTACTGCTCCCTGCCCCATTAGATCCCAGGCAGCACGTAAACACCTTCGCAGGCTGATGTCTTCATGGGGCTGGGTGGTTGGCTGGAGAGAGCGTTCCCCTCATCAAACTGCCTTCACCCGCTGCTCACACCCACACCAAATGTATAGTTGAATAGACTATGCATTTACACATAAAGATGGCATGCATAGAATGTCTATATGCTGAATAGGCCCAATCTTGTTCTCAGATCATGCCCCCATTGTCACTGAGGTTGACTTGGGACGCATCCACAGAACTACAAACTGGCTCCTTGATACCTTTTATCTCAAAGATAAACAATTCATAGAACTCTCTGGAAAACAGATCAAGGAAATTATTTTGCACAGCGATCATCCCCCGACCAGCCTAACAATTGTCTGGGACACAGTAAAAGCAGTGTTGAGGGGTCATCTTATTAGTTACTCTGCATGAAAAGATAAGGAATGTAAAGTCCATAGAGAGGATCTCCTGGGTACACTGAAAGTCTTGCAGCTGCAGCACCAGCAGGGTACGCTGGCAGATCCCATGATGCTTACAAAGGTCAAAAATCAATTAGATGATTTGGTTCTGCAGCAAACTAAAAAAGTTCTGAGGTACCTCAGGTAGAAATACTATGATGGGGGTCCTAGAGCAGCATCACTGCTTGCTCATATAGTCTGTGGGTTTCAGCAGGGAGCCACATTTACTAAGATTAAGCATCCTGACACCAATCTGGTCCACAAAGATATAAACCACATAGCAGAGACTTTCTCGGCATACTACAGGAAGCTGTATTCTGCAGACCCAAATCTGGACCAAACTAATTTCAGAACCTTCCTAGAGGTTGTGCATCTCCCTCGTGTCCAGGAGGATGCTATTGCAGCATTGCAGACCCCTATCTCCGAACAGGAACTCTAGGTCACTGTTGGATGACTGTAGCCAGAAAAATGCCCTGGCCCAGATGGCTACATGGCTGAACTTCTTTGGTAATTCAGCACATACCTTTCTCCCCACTTCCTCCAGGTAGCTAATGATTTGTTAACTGGAGCTGACCCCCCAAGTTGAGGAGCTTTGCAGTCATCTCGGTTTTACCAAAACTGGGACAACCATTAGACTGCTGTGAATCATAGATACTGATTTTTGTGTTAAACACTGATTAGAAACTCTATGTCAATAGTGGTGCAACACCTGAACCCTCTTCTTGCCCTGTCTGATTCATCTGGATCAGATGGGCTTTGTAGGGTCCAGACAAGCCATGGACAGTGTGAAGAAATCTCTCTCCATCATTCACCATGCTGTCTTTACTGAAATGCCTCTTCTGGCTCTCAGTCTTCACATGGAGAAAGCGTTTGAGCAGGTGTCTTGGACCTCCCTCTGCACCACACTATAGCAGTTTGGCTTCCACCTCTCTTTTATGGATTTGGTCTTTAATATATACAATTCTCCACAAGCGCAAGTCCATGCTAACAGCCACCTCTCCTCTCACTTTGATCTTTAGTGGGGTACCTGACAGGAATGCCCCATCTCCCCTCTCCTTTTCACCCTTTATATTGAGCCATTGACACTAGCCATTCAGCAGCATATTAATATCAGAGGGTATACAGCCCTTCATGGGGGAAACATTGAATAGCACTTTACATGGATGATGTTATGCCCTACCTCCCTGTACCAGATACTGATCTTCCAGCAGTCTGGTCTTTCCTACAAATTTTGCTACACTGTCTGGCTATAAATTGAACCAGAAAAAAACAGAGGCCCTGACAGTTAATTTTACCCCCTCAGCAACATTGATGTCTTAATTCCCTTTCCAATGGGGACTATCCTATAAATAGTTAACACAATGATCATTCTTATCATGGACTATGGAGATGTGTTATACAACGGGACCTCTGGCATGGGCCTTGCCAGATTGGATGTGCTACACAACAGTCTGGCGAAGTTCACCCTAAATGCACTGAAATGCACCCATCACTGTACCCTATACCAAAACCTCAAATGACTTCCACTATACCTCAGGCGACAACTCCACACCTCAAGCCTAATATCAAGGTGCCTCAAGGGTAGGCTTTGGACTATATAAGGTAGACCATCAAAGCAAAGTCACCAAACAATGGTCTCAGATCAGCCTCCAGCCTAGAACTTGAGATCCCCACATAAATAAACAAATATGTTGCTCCTCTTTCTACTACAATGGACCCCAAATTTGGAACACTCTGCCAAAACACCTGAGACCACACAGCAAATCTGTCTCATGGAATAACATCAAAGCCTGGTTCCAATCAATAGCATCTTTGTCTAGATCACGCTGCCCAGGATCTGCCCCTGGGTAATCCAAACCCCATCCCTACATCTCTCCACTCTACAGAGACACCACTCCTACCACAGGATATCTGACCAGTTCCCACTGTCTGATTGCAGCCTCTGTCATTTTGGACTTGGCTAACTTCTACATCTTCCTACCTAGATTCTTATTATATGATCTGCCACTGTACATAAATGAACTACGCAACCATGAAAACTATTTGTAACATGGCATAAAGAAAGACAGAGAAAACAACAGAAATGATTGGATAAAACACAGCACATGACTAGTTTTCAACCGTGCATTAATTCCTTAGATATGCAAGGCTGAGCAGTACCAAAAGCAACCACAAAACATATTAGTGATATATCAATGGTTCAGAAATACTAACAGTGACCAGAAGAGAAAACAATATGTAGAACAGTAAGTGCTTCCCACCCACCCAGTGGACACAATAGAGACCGCAACAGTCCTATTTAAAATGAAGCAAAAGAAACATAGATAATGTCATAACTGGTATCATATGCACAAAACACCTCACACAGACCTCAAGTGACCAGCCGTTCAATGGACGAGTCCTGTAACAATACAGCGCACAGTAGAGACAATAAACATGCGAGTAGTGCAGCGACTGAAAGTAGCACACCAGTCACAGGACCTCATAAAATATATTCCAGGAATCCGTTTGAAAGATCGAGTTTCACAAGTAAGGCGCCCGTAAATATGTTTGTAACATAGCATAAATAAAGACACAAAAAGCAACAGAAATGATTAATGACACATCTCCCAATAATTGATTTGAACCACGTAATGTGCGGATTGCCGTTGGCACAGTGAAATGCATACGACATCGGGTGCGAACAAAAATGTTCAGGAAAGAAAGACTAATACAGGTGGAAAGGTAGAATCTATCAACAACAGTTTAGTAAAATAAACAGATCTTGCTAAACTGAATAGTTTCAAATGTTTATCTGTAGAAGTAGTGTGGCACTGTTTGCAAATCTCTAATATGTCCCACAATCCATAGGTAATGTGTCATAGTTTAAAATGAAGGAACTGCAAAGTTATGCACTGCATGTAAAACAGTTTTAACCAGTGGAGTACATTATTAGCAGTGTAAGGAAGCAAAGCAGGGTATGTGAAAAAACATATAATTCTATTCATAAGTACAGTATGTAAAAAAGTATGGTTCCAGAAACGAAGTTTCTCGTTCTGAAATAGAAGCCTATTGATCTAAAAAACATGAACAAACAATCTGCTTCTATTTTAATAATTAATATCAAGAAATATTAGATAAGTAGTGCCATACAAGCCATGTTACAAGTGCATTAAGGCACTCAAAAGGAGGCATTTACAAGGAATTAATGCATTGCTGGGTGGTTGGAGTACTCCCCCCAACCATGCATTAATTCCTTGTAAATGCCTCCTTTCTCATGCCTTAATGCTTACATAATCTATGAAACCATGTAAACTATGTAATTCATGTAAATATGTAACTATGTAACCCTGTAACTAAGAAACTATGTACTATCCTCTGTTGCCAAGGTGTCCCTTGAAAATGAGTGCTAGTTCAAGGGATATGCGCCTGTTTATATCTCATGAATAAAATACTACTACTACTATCCTGACTGAGGTTCCTTGGGGGTCAGTTTCACAAGTTCAGCTTTACAGCTGTTCCAGGCCAGCTTCTTCCCTCTTCACGCACAACTCCAGACAGGCATGGACAAATGGATGGTCCTGCTGCTATTCTTGGAGAGACAGGTAACAACCATCAAAATGGTGATTCTCCCTAAATTCCTCAGCTTTTTTCAGTCCTTGGCTATCCTGATCAACAAGGTCACAGGAACACATGGTGTAAAATGATCTTTAGATTTCTGTGGCAGGGTAGACCCCCCCAAAAGGATATGCCACCCTTTGTTGGCTTAAATATCAAGGGGGGGGGGCTAGCTCTCCCAGATCTACATATGTATTATGAGGCAGCACAGCTTCAACCAGTGTTACACTGCCTGGCTTAGAAACATGCCTATGCAGCAGTGGGCACAACTTGAAATGGCAGCCTTACCTACCCCCAGAAAAAGGTATATTAGACTGTTAGCAGATTAGCACACTAGCAGATTGCAGCTCCCCCTTTATTTCCATGCCACTCAGCATTTAGAGGAATCTATAGTATGAGTGAGACTGAGAGAGCAGCTGCTTTGGTGGCTCCCTAAACACTTTCACAGAGACTGCAAGCCAGCCAGGCTAGATGCTGGGTATAAGGTCTGGTACCACCGAGGCCTCAAATATCCCTATCAGCTCTTGCAGGGTAAAGAGGTAAAACATTTCAAATGCTTAAAGACAGTTTAGGCCTAACACAGATGGACATGTTTTGCTATATCCAAGCTCAGGCATGCCTTACTAATTGGATCCGTTCAGGCCCCTTACTGGATTCCAGAAATCCTTTGGTTATGTTAAGAATCTCTGCATTACTAGGGGATCCCATGCTGCATCTTGTGTCTCACTTGTATTCTACACTACTTTAGGTTAAGACCCCCTCCTCCACTGCCAGTTTTGGACAGGTGAGCCCGGGAGGTCAGCCTGCTCCTTTGGCCGGAACACTGGCAGATGACATGTTTCAATTCCCATAAAATTTCCTCATCACTGTCATGGAGGGAGTTCAGCTGGAAGAGTCTCCTGCACTACTTTCTGACCCCAGTTCAGCAGGTACATCATAAAGCAGCACAAACCAGCAATTGCTGGAGGCAGTGTGGAGAGGAGCGGGTAGAACATTACCACATATTCTGGGCCTGTCCATGACTGGACCCTTTTCTGATCTCATTCGGGGGAGCATGAAAAGAGATTTTCTTCCCCCAGTTTCAGTTGTCAGAACATTGGTTCTTCTTCACACTGCAGCCACAGGGAATGAAAGATTCCACTGCTAGATGCTTACTAGGAATCCTCATTCCAATGGCCAAAGACTGCATAACAAAACAATAGCTTATGGCTGGGGTTCCTACCATTGAGGATTGGATTACACTGTTTAATGCTACCCATGCTATAGAAACCCTAACATATGCTGTGCAACAGCAGGAGGAAAAGAGATTAAATCAATGGACTCACTGACTCCTGTTTGTCATCGCCAGGGATCCAACCTTTGTACCCTGAGGTGGTGACATGGACCAGTGGCACCTGGCGGGGGGGGGTATCTCTCCTATTCTACTCATTCAGGGGCTTGCACAGGGCAGTTAACACTCTCTGTTCCTTCTTTTTCTCTCTTTATTTGTTATACATTGTGATCTTAGACTAGTTTATGCAGATAACAGTTTCTGTAGCCATTGTCTGTCTCAGAATGGTATACTGTTGCTACAATGAAACATTTCTGGCGAAGACCATTATAGCAACAACAATGACAGTTCACTGTAATGGTTGTGTGGGACCCCAGCACGCCTTGTCTGGGTCTTGCACCCCTTCCCTGAAAAAACTTTGACCTGGAGTTGATTTTATTGAAGTCCAGGGGATGCAGGGGCAGAGTACCCCGCATGGGAGGTGCAAGGGCACAGCCCCCCCTCTACACTTTTTGTCTGATGGCACAATGCCGACCATGATCACGGTCGACATAGTGCTATCGCTGTAAAGCTGGTCGACAGATTTTCTGTCTAATTGGCTTGATGGAACCTCTCAGAATACTATTGTGTTGTTCTCATTTTCTGTTTTGTCCTATGTGTATCTTAGAAAATCTAATAAACTCTGACTATAAACAAGAAATTATACACCTGCCTCCCCAGCACCTACCCTTTCCTTACAGGAGCTCATCCATTACAGATTCATTACCAGGATGCAGCCAAACAGAATGGCCCTGTAGTCCACCCATCAGGGGGCTCCTATCTCTAACTGCTGGACCAACCAATGTCCCGGACTCGGTGTGCAAAACTAGATGGCTGTCATGCTAAACAGCATGCTTGCTTATGCACCATGGGCTGGTTCTACATCATTATGGTTTTAAGACTTTCCTTATGTGCTGTATCCTCGTCATCTGCCACCTGGCTAGAGGCACAGTACCTCACAATCAATCAATGATTCTGATAGCACCAGCCCAAGTCCTTCTTGTCACACTGAACAAGCTTACTGTGGCTATCAGACAAGCAAGAGTAACGATTGCTATCAATGCTAGTTTGCAAAGCATTTTCAAATGTAAAATCTGCTTTTATTTTCTTGGTTTACCAATTCTACAATACAAAAAGAAATCAAAGACACATAAAGACAAACTGTTTGTAGCCATATTGATCCCTGTACATAAAAACAAAAACATTCATTATTAAAGTTTATTTAAATATGCATTAATTCTCTCATTATTAATGAGTGGGGATGTTCATCCCAACTCTGGGCCAACACAATCTACTGTAATCACATAAATGCAGAAGTTCTGAATGGGGATGATCTTAGTATTGTCCATCTTAATGCTCATAGCATGTGGAATACATTAGATTCGATCAAAGACTGGATAGGCAAATACAGTCCAGATATTATAATTATTACCAAAACCTGGTTAAGCAAAAGAAATTGTGACATCTCCTTACAGATAGAGGGGTATCAACAGTTCAAGAAGGCTAGAAATAAAAAAGGTGGAGGGATTTTGATGTATGTAAACGCTGACTTGGAAACCACAGAGAAAGGCTGCAATTCATTAAATAAGGGTCTAGAGGCATTATTTGTCAAAGTAAGGATCCAGTTTATTAAACCCATACCAATTGCTGGAATCTATAAACCCCCAAAACAGAAAAATAGTACGTTTCATAGCTTACGGGAATTCATGATGCATTTTAAATCTACTCATGAATTACTGACTACAGGTGATTTCAATGTAAATTGGTTATAGATCGAACCTATTAATAGCTTAATTGATTTTCAGGAGTGTTTACAACTTATCCAATTATTGGAAGAACCTACCAGATAAACAGTAAACATCAACACCATTCAGCTTTATTGGATCTTATTTTCACTAACTGACCATTTGAATACTCCCAGAGTGGGTTTTTTGCCTGATGCATTTTCAGAAGCACTAAGGGAGGTTGACAGTGAAAATGTTGACCTCCCGCACAGCGTCGGCACAATACCGGTGCAGGTATTGTGCTGCATGAAGGATGAGTGTTTTCTGTGGGGGGCTGTGCCTCCCGCACCCCTCGGACTTTAAGATTATCAACTCCAGGTTGGAGTTGGTCTGGCGGAGGGGTCAGAACACTGGGGGATGGTTACACTCGAAAATGGACCATTATAGTGACTGTCATTGTAATGGTCTTTTTTTTGAGTGTAGCTGTCAGGGTTTCGAGCTGAAAGGGGGCACTATGCATCTTTCGATCACCAGGTTACTTTTGCACTTCGAAAGCATTTAAAACCTGTTAGGCTCAAATGGTTGAGTGGAAGAATTTTAAATATTTTAATTATGTTGAATTTATGTTAGATATTGAAAAAATAGATTGTAACATATTAAAACTGATACCTACAGCTTCGGGAAGTATGACTATATTTTCAAGAAAAGTCTGTAAAAATCTGTGACCATCATGTCCTGACACAAAAAAAGAAGGGTAAGGGCTAGAAATGAAAAGTGGTGCAATGCTACACAACATAAACTTAAAAGAGAAAGAGATGAAAAATGGCACACAGTAAAATCCACAGGTACTACTGGTGATTGGAACTTATATAGACAGGCAAGAAATAAATATATTAAACAAATTAAGAAAACAAAACAAACATTCTTTAAAAAAAAACAAGATGGTAATATAAATCAAAATCCCAGACTCTTCTGGAAGATAATGGCTAATTTAATGAGAAATGTCAAAAAGGAACAGGTAAAAAGGATTGAAATTAATGGTCAAATGGTTTCTCTAAGCAACACTGTAGTAAATGCATTTAATGAATTCTTTGCAGAAGTAGGAACAAACATTTTGGAATCTAACATTTCTGGTAATATAGGTGAAATGCAGGCTGGGAAGACATCTCAATATTTGAATGGGCCAGAATTATTTAAGTTTAAAAGTATGAAGGTACATGAAGTAAGGGACAAACCTTTGAAACTGGATGTTAAAAAAGCCCCAGGATTAGATAATATACAAACAAAGTTGTTGAAATATGCAGCTCAATGCATTGCATATCCGTTAACTTACTTATTTAATGTTTCTCTGTTCACTGGTAAATTTCCCTAAGGATGGAAAACATCTAAAACAGTACCAATCTTTAAGCAAGCAACATGATATTACTAACTATCGTCCTATTTCCCTTTTACCCATAGTGTCCAAGATTTTTGAGAAAATTGTAGCCTCACAATTAAGAAAATTTTTGGAAACAAATTAATGAATGTTCATCAGTCAGGATTTAGATCTACCCACAGCACAAACATAGCTCTGGTGAAAGTAGTGGGGGATGTGCAGTAGAGTTTGGACAGGAGAATGTCCATGAGTGCTTCATTTATAGATCTATTGAAGGCTTTTGATACTTTGCACCATGGCGTTCTCCTGTCCAGACTCGATGAAATGGGGGTGATAGAGATGGAGTATGAATGGTTCAGAACATGCTTAATAGATAGATAACAAGTGGTGGAAGTAGGCCATTACCAGCACCCCTAGTTTGCAGCTGCCCCACCCCCTCCCCTTAAACACAAGGGGGCCGGCCCGTCGGCACAGCGGTTGGATTTCCGCTTGCGACGCCGGCGACCTGGGTTCGAGACGGATCTGGGTCGTCGGAGGGCGGCTGGGAATAGGATCGAGCATCCGGCGGATGGTTTTCCTATTCCAGGGAGGGTGGTAAGCCTCGGTGCGTTGGAGACCCCTGGTGGAGACCGGGGGTTCCACGCAAGCCGGCGCTCAACAAGGGGGATGGAGGCGGGGCCGACGCTGGCATCATTGCACGTCCCCGCCTCCTCTGGGGAGAAAACCGGCGGAAAAAGATGGAGGGCAGGACCACCGATTAATGAAGCCCTCCCTGGAGAGCCTCACATAGCCGCCGCCGCTGCAGGACCCCGACTAGTTACAGTTCCGGGGCCACGTAGGTGGCCTGCGGCCCCGACCTCCGGGGGCGGGGGTGACCGAGGGTCCTCAGCAGCAATCAACGGCGGTAGAGGTCTCCGGGGGCCGTGACCAGGGTGGATGGCTTCGGTGGTCCTGCCAGGGAGAAAGAGGAAAAATAAAAAAATAAAAAAAACACAAAGGGGATGGGGTGGGGCAGCTACAAACTAGGGGTGCTAGCTGCACACTTGAGCAGACTTAAATAGACTGGGTGGTCTGTTTCTGCTGGCACATTCTTATGTTTGTAAGTCCAAGTCAGTACAAATTAATTTTGTTTTATTTATTTTTTTTTATTTTAGTCTTTGGTAACCGGGTTAGGCCCACTAGGCACAAGTGCCTGTTTTCAGGGGTGACCTGGGAGCACTGGGCAGTTAAGCGACTTGCTCAGAGTCACACAGTATGCAAGTGGAAGTTGTGAGAATCAAACTCAGGTCTGGTCTGCTGGATGTATCAAGCTCATTCACACCTCGTTCCTCTAACCTCTAGGTTATACTGCCAGACCAACAATTAAAACAGGGGTTCCACAAGGATCTGTTTTGGGTCCCCTTCTTTTTAACATTTATATTAACAATTTGGATTTTATAGATCCCATGATCAATTATCATATTTATGCAGATGACACTGTAATTTATGTAAAAGGGAAAGAGGTTATTGATATACAAAATAATCTCCAAGAGGCCTTTATCATCTGCAGGTTTTCTTTAGAGAGCACAAGCTATATTTAAACACACAAAAAAAAACTCAGTTGGTGTTGTTCACCCCAAATGAAAGTAAGGCTGATATGTTAAAGATTCAGTCTTTGGAAGGAGCTCAAATACAACAAGTTAGTAAGTATAAATATCTTGGAATCCTTGTAGATGAAAAACTGAAGTGGTTTCCTCATTTGGAGGCCTTACCCCTAAATTTAGGCAAAAAGTTGGGCTTGCTGTATAAAGTAAAACAATTCATGTCCCCTGATATGAGACTGAGGACAGAAAATAATATGGTGCTCCCTGTAATGGACTATGGAGATATGATTTATGCGGGAGCCTTGGGGATGGAGCTAGCCAAACTGGATGCAATATATAACATGTTGACTCACCTCATCCTCAGTGCCCCTAGGCAAACTCACCACTGCGAACTGTATAAATCCCTAAACTGGATGAGGCTGAAAGATCGAAGAGATTGGCACCTCCTAAAATCTATGGTTAAAGTACAGAGAGAAAAAGTGTCAAATTATATCCTGGAATATTTCCAAACTAGGAGAATCAGAGGGAGCCTAAGGTCAGCCCATGGACTAGAGCATATGATTCCAAGATGTAATTTAAACATAGGCAGATCATCAGTCTGGTATAGGGTGCATTGTCATGGAACTCTATGCCTATCTCTCTGCACCATACAGATTGTAATATACAACTGGCACCTATCAAAAGATAGTTTCATGAAATGTCAATGGTGCCTTCGCATTGCTACAGGGAATGATGGCGTAGAGTTCCATAGAAAATATCTGAACTTGCACAATATCTAATCTGCTGGAATTTGTATACTATGGGTCAGATATTCAAAAGATAGCGTGAGGCGCAAATCAGTTGCACTGGACTAGCGCTGAATTTGCCCCCAACTGCTTGATTGAAAAGGACATTTAGTGCCGGCACTAGGTGTTAGTGCCGATGCTAAATTATAATGTATGCAAGGGAGGGAGTTAGGGGAGGGGCCCTGAATGCCGGTGCACTGGCATATTCCAATGTATGGCACTGTGCTACAGGCATTAGCGTGACCTGTAGAGCGATGCCAAATACCGCTGGCAAAAAGCTGGTGGTAATACTGCGGTGTCAACCCCCCTACCCCTTCCCCGTCCCGATCCCTGACCCTCGGTAGCACTGAATAACATGGCATGCTATGGTGGTGTAGTGGCTCCCACCCCCCAGCACGTATCGCGACCCCCATTTAATATAACAATAGATCCATTTCCCTGGTAGTCTAGTGGTCCCCCCAACCCCCAGCATGTATCCCGACCCCCATTTAAAAACAATAGATCCATTTCCTGGTAGTCTAGTGGTCCCCCACCCCAACATGCATCCTGACCCCTGTTTGAAAGAAAAAAAACAGTCTGTTTCCTAGTGATCTAGTGGTCCCCCACCCCCAGCATGTATCAACCCCCGTTTAAAAATAGAAATAAATATGTTTCCCTGGTAGTCTAGTGGCCCCCCTCACCCTGCAGCAACACCCTGACCATCCAAAATTCATCCAGAATGGTGCCGGCCATGGTGGTGAGAAGAGGGCTGAGCCAGTCGTCGGCTCCATTCTGGGACAAATTCTGGATGGTCGGGGTGTCACTGCCAGGTGGGGGGGCCACTAGACTACCACGGAAACATATCTATTTCTATTTTAAATGGGGGTCGGGATACATGCTGAGGGTGGGGGGACCACTAGACTACCAGGGAAATGGATCTATTTACTTTGGGCTAAGTTTGCCCGCCGAGCAGTGCTAATTTAGCCCCGGGGCAAAGTTTTGAATATCTGGCTCTTAGTATCTAAATTGCTATGGATGTCTGTGTATATGTATTTGTATAGTTGTGTTACAGTTTTGTATTAGTTTTATGTATTGTATAATTGTATAGGTAACAGTTATTAATGCTAAAATGGGACCTCTTTGGAAATGAACCTCCGCTCAATGGAGTACTGTAACATCTATCCTTTTCATAATTTTTATATGAATGAAAATTATTACTACTACTACTATTGTACTTCATTTCATGCCTGTATTTAAAAAGTGAAGTATCATAAATTTCCATTATTTATCAGAGTTAAATTTATTTATCCTCTACCCACAAGGTGTGGCTAAACCTTAGATGTTTGTATTAAAGAGTAACTGGATATCTTGAAATCTGATCCATCTGACTTTTTTTTTATTTTCAGAGTATCTGAGTTTGAATCGGATACCGACCTTAGTGCAGAATATCATTAGCTTCCACTTCCTACCTGCACTGTGAACTTCAAATTTTACATTTTAGAATTGCATTTTGAATTTTAGAACTGGAATTCAATTAGAATCTGATTAAATCCAATCAGAATCCAGTTGATTAGGATTTAAGATTTTTGGCAACTAAATCCAAAAATCCAAAATCTTAAGTTTTGGAGCAGAATCTGAAAATTGGAATCCAAACATTCCTAGCTGGCATGGCTTTTACCTTCTGGCCTTTAGGCAAAGGGCCATGGGTTCAATGCTGGTCTTTCTTTCTTTGTCTCATGGTGGGCCGTGCCTTCCCCAATCAGCTCTTTCAATCAATTGTCCTCCAGGAATTAAACATACAGTTACAGTACTAACAACACAAAGAGCACTCTGAAGAACAGATGCAACACACAGTAAATGCAGTAAAAAACCACACTGATGCAAGCACCAGAAGAACTAGATTTAAAGAGTGGAGATGAACAAGGGAGGCAGAGTAAATAAATACAGCAATGGATATTATGGAGGTATTGTGGTCTAGTGGCTAGAGTATTATGGCAGTATTGTGGTCTAGTGGCTAGAGTATTATGGAGGTTGTGTGGTCTAGTGGCAAGAGGTCCAGCTTGGGAACTGGGAGATCATAGGTTCAAACCCTGATAGCGCCAAAATGCTTAATCTCTCCATGCTCCAGTCTACCCAGCTGCAGAAATAGGTAGAAGCAGGACCCTACTGGAAATGAAATGCAGCTTCTCAGCTAGGCTATTCTGGGTAAATTGTAAAACAAAACATAAGCAGGCAAAGAAAAACAACATACAAACTCCTCACACATCTGGTTCAGCAGCTAAACTCACAACCTTTTCTTTTAGGAGACTCTGCAGAATGAAGCATCAGCTGGGCCACAAACTAGAAGGAAGGTGAACATTGAATACCTTTAAAAATGGCTATTTGTAATTCATATACAGGAAAACCTTGACTCCAAATGGAGGATTATGAGGTCATAGAAGTGAATCTCCAAACAATTTTTCTATCTATCTATCTATCTATCTATCTATCTATCTATCTATCTATCTATCTATCTATCTATCTATCTATCTATCTTTCTATCTATCTATCTATCTTCCCGGTCTGTATGTATGTCTCTGTCTGTCTGTCTGTCTGTCTGTCTGTCTATCTATCTATCTATCTATCTATCTATCTATCTATCTATCTATCTATCTATCTATCTGTCTGTCTGTCTGTCTTGTCTGCCTTCCTATCTGTCTTCCTGTCTGTCTGACCAGAGCCTCACATCCATCATGGGTAAGCTGATGGAGACTATCCTGAAGGAGAGGCTGGTGGCCCTCCTGGAAGCCAGAGGACTACAGGATAGCAGACAGCATGGCTTCACACGTGGCAGATCCTGCCAAACCAACCTGGTGGAGTTCTATGACTGGGTAACTAGGCAACTGGACAGGGACCATGCAGTGGATGTCCTGTACCTGGACTTCAGTAAGGCATTCGACTCAATGCCACATGGGAGGCTGGGTAGTAAGTTAGAAGGCACGGGGCAGGTGCAAAGCTGGTGAGATGGGTAGGGAACTGGCTTCAGGGAAGGCAACAGAGGGTGGTGGTGGGTGGGGCACTCTCATCCCCAAGGGTAATGATGAGCGGTGTTCCATAGGGCTTGGTTTTGGGACCAGTGTTGTTTGGGATATTCATTGTAGACATATCATTGGACATCAAGAGCAAGATCAGTCTGTTTGCTGATGACACCAAGATGGGAGTGGTGGTGGATGACCTAGGGGGGTGGCAGGGGTTGCAGGATGATCTGGAAAAGCTGGAAACCTGGTCAGACACCTGGCAACTGGGATTTAATGCCAAAAAGTGCAAGGTGCTGCATTTTGAGGTGAAGAACCCAAGCAGGAGTTACCAGCTGAGGGAGTACAGCTAGCCAAGACAGAGGAGGAGAAGGATCTGGGGGTGCTCATTACAGGGTCAATGAACAACTCGGCACAATGTAGAAAGGCAGTTGCAAAGGGCAGCAAAATGCTGGGTTGCATTGCAAGCGGTATCTCCTCGAGGAGGGGGAGGTGATTCTGCCACTGTATAGGTTATTAGTTAGACCACACCTGGTGTACTGCATGCAGTACTGGTGCCCATATCTGAAGAAGGACATTAAATTACTGGAGGGGGTGCAGTGCAGGGTGACAAAGATGATCAAGGGTCTGGGGGGCTTACCATATGAAAGGAGGCTGTGGCAGTTGAACATGTACTCGCTGGAGGAGAGGAGGGACGGGGGGACATGATTGAAATCTTTAAGTACATGAAAGGAATAAACAAGATAGGTACAGAGGGGCTGTTCAAAGTAATGGAGGGGAGGGACACGTGGGGCCATGACATGAGACTGGAAGGAGGAAGGTTCAGGAGGGAGATGAGGAGACACTTTTTTACAGAGAGGGTGGTAGATGGGTGGAATGCATTCCCGGCAGAAGTGGTATCCAGTAGAACAGTGGACTGCTTCAAAAGGGTCTGGGACAGGGCAAGGGGGAGGGTCAGTGGAAAGGATGGATGGGAGGGTGCGGCAGCTGCAGAATAAGGGTTGCTAGCTGCACATTTAAGCAGACTTGATAGACCTCTAGGCCTTTATCTGCAGGCAAATTTCAAATGTTCATATGTTCATACATTTCCAGGACTTAACAAGCCCTAGTACTAACTTAACTATGCTACAATCAGAATTTTGTCAGAGGGGTAGCAACTTTGTCAAGGGGTAGAACTTTCCATAACAAATGTAAAATGTTCTCTTTCCAAGCCCAAATTAGGCTAAACAGTTGGGCTAAGGGATTAGTGGTTTTTCCTTCACTGCATACAGTACAGTAGCTGTATCTGCTAGTGGCTAGAGTGTGCCAGGGGTCTCCTTGTTCACTACTCACATTTCCAACATGCAACCCTTGGAAGGTCTGGTAGCTCTCCACTGGATCTAGAAACTCTGGAAAGCTGGCTGATGGATGTGCTCTGTTGGGGAACCTATAGCAGTACCAGATCACTACCAGATACTAAGCACTAATTGTTTTCACCCTTGGGTGAGGACTTTTTCCTTTTCCTATCTTGGTGGGCACTTGAATCCGCTTCATCCAGCTAAAGAACTCCCCCTCCCCCCCTTAGCAGGAACTTGTCTTCTCTTCATCTTGGCTAGTGAACTTTCTTTTTTTCTCTTCTTGGCGGGAACTCTGGTCCTCTTCACACCACATATAATCTGTCCTAGTAGCAAAGTGATGTTAGACTGAGGCGGTTGCAAAAGTAATTAAAGTGCCTAATTTTCTTAAGTCCTAGAAGCTTGTGTTACACATGTCTAGTTAACTCTTACATTATTTGCTAAAATAAGTAAAGTTGGCATCTATAACTAGACAATCAGTTGTAAAATGACAAGCTTGTTTATCTCAATTATGTGATATCCGGCAACCTGCACTGGTAGCTAATTGCTAGATATGAGGCAGATTTTGTAAATTCAATATGACCAAAGCACTAAGTATGCTACATTAATTTAAATATGTAAATCTGCTTAATGTCACAATTTAAAAGCAGTAATAGCTGCTATCTGTTCATACTGCACTGAGGAGTGCTATTTTGTGTTTGTTACTTCTTCTGTACCTTAACATTGAATTCAAAACCGCTGTCAGAATATTGCATTAAATTCATTCCTTAATATTTGTTGTGTATAAACTTTTTCTCTGGCTAGGTAATGTACAGTCACATAAAATATTTAGAAACATGCATCATGAGTAGAATTTTTAATATTCATAAAATTCATAGACCTTGAGCGTGAAGCTTGAGAAGTCCCTATGATGTCATCAAATCCCATTGATGGAAACACAGCCTTGTTTGTGTATAATTGCTTGAATTTTATTTTTAATGGTATATGGTTCCTAGTTTACCTCCCTCAGTTTTCTCCTCCCCGCCATGCCTGCCAACCAGCCACACAAACATGATTGTGCCATTTGTGTAACATTTAGAAAGCACACCCTACACCATGCTGGCTGATAACTACCCACCAAGTCGCCACCTCACTATAGTCAAAATTATAATAAAAGTAATACTTTTTTTTTACCTTTTAAAGACATCCAACAGTTAGCACAGATGCTGTGCTGTTTCCTGTTTTGTTTCAATGTGTGTTGCTGGTGCTGTGCTGGAAACCAGCAATACACATTGAGCAGGGACTCTGGAGTACTTGATGGATCCTAGTTTCAAACGTGCACAACTTTTTGTGAGCCACTGTCTATATAGAATAAGCCCTAACCATATACTGTAAAAGGGATTTGATACAAATCCCTACACAGCTCCTGTCAAAACCTGCATTGTCTGTGTTGCAGGATTGTGAAGCAGTTTACAGGTAAAAGGAGCATGACGAAATACTCTTTGTCACACATGCTCTCTCTGATATAAAAAGATATCCTCTCTGATATGCAAAATAATTTACTGAGTACATAACTGATTCAAAGGTGGAGGTTTGTGTCATAGGATTGTTTTGCCAACCATGAGTCGCATCTAAAATTTCATAATCATGAGAATCAAAATTAAAAGCAATATCCTGAGTCATATGATTAAACAGTTGGGGTTGGTATCGCTGTTTACTGATTTTCCTGGGCCTTATATCACAGACTTTTGTAAGATTTATTTTTGCTATAATGGTGTTTATCCTTCGTGGCAGGATGAGTGGATGGTTCAGTGCTGCTCCATCAGCCACAGCCATCTCTGACTCTCTTCTGGTGAATGGGGACTAGTATTCCCCCACAGATTCTCCCTTGCGGCAGGGCCGGGAAGGAAGGCCATCTTCTCCCACCCAGAACACAAATTCAGAAGGTCCCAGATCCCTGAAAGAGTGGGCAGGCCAATGGCTTGACAGACAGGGCTTCATGGCGCCTGTTCCCCCAGGATTTACCTCTTTTTACATTTCTCCTGGCTCCTCACATGATGTGCAATGAGAACACTGTGCATGCTCTGCCTCCACAGAGTTACACCCCCGGTGCTCTGTCATGGAGCTCCCCCCATCGGTGATGATTTGCATGCACCTCCACCCAGATTCCTCCAAGTGGCAGTTGATCACTGAGCCATGCAAACCCCCTGAGGGAGGAGAGCCATCTGATGGGCACTCGATCCTCCCTCCCCCGGCTGACCCCCGAGTGACCCACATCTGTTCCCAAATGCGGGTCGCTGACGTGGGAAAAGGTAAGGTGCCAATGGCATCTCAGGCCTCTTCACCACCAGGATGGCTTTCATTTGTAAGATATTTAACATCAATTTCTGAATATTGTTTATACAAAGTAAAAATATTGCAAAACAGAAATTTTAATTAATAGAATTTAAATAATACACTTGATGCAACAATATTTTATTCTCTTTCGATAGGATACGTAGTTTTCCAATATATTTTCTCATTTGTTAATGATGCAGTCACAACTCTTTCATTTCATACAGCCTAGTGTGTATGCTCACCTAACTGCACAGTACCTCACGTGATGTTCTTGGAAATGATCTTGTTTCCCTTGTCCCATAGCATGCCATGTGCTGACACTCAAGTGGCATCACCTCCACCATTGCCATCACCATAATACGCTAACACAGCCAGCATGGCCTGACAATGATTGACAAGTTGTACCCCCTCCTGCACTGTGAGAAGAATTAATCTTGGGCAGACAAATGATTTGCCATCTTTGGGTTCCTTGTACACTTGGTGGCATCATATGCAACATTGGGGTTTGAAATTATTTGTCATGCAGGGGTGGCTGGAATAATAGCCACAACGACGTGCAGCTCTGAGACATTGTCAACAGGATACCAGCCATTGGTTATCCATGGGTTGGTGTGTCACATGCTAGCTGTCATCTTCGAGTGCTAGTAGAGTGGCGACAGGTAGCTGTGAAGTCAGAAAAGATATATACTGACTATGACATACCGTAAATAGATGACTTACCAACAGAACTGGCACAGCAGTTCTTCTTTCAGTGGAGCATATGGCAGTAGCACTCACATCGCAAATGCAAATCACCATCTACAAGGTCTGCAAGCAGCATGGAGTGGAGTTATAAGAAACATACAAAATCAACAAAAACAACTTTACAGGCCCCACTGCCTGGAAGGTCACAATTCCTACCTTCACGCTAGAGCCACAGAGGGTTTGAATCCTAAGTGTCTTTTTCAAAGCAGCCACTTTGAATAAATCAATACACTTTTACTGATTTATTACATGCTTAGTTATTGTTTTGCTACTTAGCTTGGCATCACTTCCTGCTGCTTAGAGAACTTGAAATAAACTGGGTGTAGCACTGTTATGTTGGCTGGCATTTGTGTTTGGATATGAGGGTCTGGATGTAGCACTAATATGTTGGATGGGGATTTATGTTTGGATATGTGTGCCACTGCTATGGTCCATCCCCATCTACTGAGAGAAGAACCATGCTGCACTGATCACAATGGAAAGTTGCTTGTTTGTCTTGCACTGTCTCACTGAGCAGAGCACCTCATTCTGTGTATTTTGAACAGGGTTCTGTGGACAGTGCACTATTCAATTTGACAGGCTATGTAGAGACTCAGATGGAGTTTTAGCCAAGGGGATTGGATACATTTACCCAAGATAATAAACTCAGATAGTGCACTTTATGCACCATATTCATGGATATTAGGCACTATCCCAAAAAATGTGAAACCTTACAGTTAGTATCTACAGAAACCTAGTCCTGGGCCCCTAGTACTTGTATTGTTTTATGTGCTTACTACTATTACAGGATTCAAAACAGAATGGATTCCAGCTTTTCAAGCAACAAATCCCAATCCTGAAGAAGGGAAAGGGGAAATTGTTTAACCAGGAAAGGCGTACTAAGCTGGAGCTTGTTTCCAGGTGTGACCTGGGAGCACAAGGAAGTTAAGTGACTTACTCAGGGTCACACAGTATGCAAGTGGAAGGCAGATGGGATTCAAATGCAGGTCTCCCAGGTTTGCAGCTCAGTGCCCTAAACCACTATGCTATTCTGCCATCTCAGCAATATGTATCCACACCTAACCTGGCATCCAGGGTCTTCTGAGCCGCACATCAAAGAAGACACAGCTGCTGCTTCTGGCCCCTGGTGCAGCTTCATTCTGCTTAGTTCTTGCCACCAGACTTGGCACAGCACAATTCTTCTTGTAGTGGCTACCTGGTTCATGAGGTCCTTGGCCTGCATTCCAAGTTGTGCTATTAGCTATGTGCTGTGGCCTCTGTTAGGGTCACTTCTGCCAGTTTTCTTTAGTGGTCATGTTCCCTTGTTTTTTACTATATATTTTTTTTAAATTTCTGTTTCTGCCCCTGTTGCTACCATGATCCCCTTCCTGCCTCTGATCACCACCTAGCCCCATCAACCCCACCCATCACATTCCTTGCCTTAGCACCTTTGGACCAGCAAGCTAAGCAGTCCTTCTAATATCCCCTTGGGGGGCAGGGGAAGGGAGACACCACACCTGTGGCCAGGTGTGAGGTGGTGGGAAGGGGACATGGGGCCTGGATGTGTCAGAGCTCTCATCCTATCATGATGGTGTGTGTTTTTCCTTGGTGGTGCGTGTTTTTCCTTGGGAAGACAGTGCCCTCTGGGATGCTTGATGCTCCCCCTTTTGGAACATGAGTACCTTGGCTCATTCCAGAACACAGAATGCAGGTGTCATAAGCAGTAGACCTACCATTGTGCTGAAAAGCTGGTTGTTCACTTCTCTTTTATAACCACTGTCTATATGACATAAGAACATAAGATCATAAGAAAGTGCCAGCAGAATGGGACCTTGCGATCCATCTAGTATGCCCATGAAAGCTACCCCCCTCCCAGTTTCTTTACTGCCTAAGGTTTCCATAGTGCCTAGCCCATGCTAGCTTGAACTCCCCCACTGTCTTTACTGCCACAACCTCTGGGGGCAGACTGTTCCAGGGCTCCACCACCCTTTCCGTGAAGAAAAACTTCCCATTGTTTGTTTTGAAACTACCTCCCTTCAGGTGCATGTTGTGCCCCCATGTCTGTGTATTTGCGTTTTCCCTGAATAGATCCTGTGTTTGTACTGAGTTGATATCTTTGAAGTATTTAAATGTCTCTGTCATATCTCCCCTGTCCCTTCTTCTCTCCAGTGAGTACATCCTAAGATGGTTTATTCTCGATTCATACAGTTCTTCATGTAGTCTGTGTATCATCTTCATGCTCTCCTCTGCATGGTTTCCAGGCAATCCTTGTCCTTCTTGAGGTGCGGTCTCCAGAACTGGACCCAGTACTCCAGGTGAGGCCTCACCAAGGACCTGTACAGCAGGACTATCACTTTGCTTTTCCTACTTATGATACCCCTTCCTATGTATCCGAGAATGCTGCTAGCTTTTTGCACCACCTCTTCACACTGCCTGGTTGTCCTTAAATCGTCAGATACAAGTATCCCTGGGTTCCTCTTTACCATAGTTTCAGTCAGCTGTCCCCTCTAGGGCATATTTCCAGCCTAGGTTCTTCCTCCCCAGGTGCATAACTTTGCAATTCTTGGTGTTGAATTTCAACTGTCACTGTTTTGACCATTCTTCCAGTTTTTTTAGATCAGCAATCATTTCTGTGACCCTCTCTTGCGTGTCCACTCTGTTGCAGAGCTTGGTGTCATCTGTGAACAGGCATACCTTTCCTTGCAAACCATCCACAATGTTACTGATGAATATGTTAAATAGAACTGGCCCCAGCACCGATCCCTGGGGGACTCTGCTGGTCACCACTCTTTCTTCTGACAGAGTACCATTTACTAACACTCTCTGGGTTCTCCCTTGGAGCCAGTTTCTAATCCAGCCAACTATTTTATGTCCCACTCCTGTGTATTCCAACTTATTTAGCAGCCTCCTTTGTGGAACAGAGTCGAACACCTTACTGAAGTTCAGATATACTACATCTTCTGTTCCTCCTTGGTCCACCATTTAAGTTACCCAATCGAAGAAATCAGTTATGTTTGTTTGACATGACCTCCCCGCTGTGAAGTCATGCTGCTTTAGGTCTATTTGGCTAGTTGCTTCTAGATGCTGTAAAATTCTTTCTTTCAGTAATGTTTCCATGATTTTCCCCACTACTGAGGTGAGGCTAATGGGACGGTAGTTTTCAGCACCTTCCTTGCTGCTGCTATTGTGCAGCGGTACTACTGTGGCTCTTTTCCAGTCATCTGGTACTGTGCCATTCTCTAATGACTTGTTGAAGAGGTCTTCTAATGGGATAGCAATTTCTTCTCTGAGTTCTTTTAGTATTCTCAGGTAGATACTGTCAGATCCCATAGCTTTGTAGGTTTTTAATTTTGCTAGTTCGTTTAGGACCCTTTCAGTTGTGAAGGTGTTAGCATCAGCTTCACTGGTGTGGTGTTCTTCACTCTTTCATACTGGTCCACTTCCCTGATCCTCCTTGGTGAAAACTGAGCAGAAGTATTCATGTAGAACCTCTGCCTTCTGTCCATCGGTTTCAACATTCTGGCCCTTCCTAGTTCTCAACCTTACGATACCTCCCTTACTTTTTCTTTTCTCCCTTATATAGCTGTAAAAGATCTTAGCCCCCCTTTTAACCCCTTTTGCTATTTCTTCTTCTGCTCAAGCTTTGGCTAATCTAATTGCCTTCCTGGTTTCCTTGAGGATCTTGCTCTCTATTCCTCCATGTTGCTTTCTTTCTTAGTTTCTTTGTATTTCTTGAAAGCTCTTTCTTTCCCTTATACTGTTGGTAAACCAAAGAGGATTTTTCCTCCTTTTAGATTTATTTATCTGTTTTGTGCATTCTGCTGTTGCCAGATTGATTGCACTCTTTATGACTTTCCAGGTTTCCTCCATGTCTCCCCTAGCTACAACTTTGAGATTGTTCCTAATGCATGTTTTCATTTTGTTTCAGTCAGCCTTCCTGAAGTCTAGGATCTTCAGTTTTGTGTGACTTGTGTCCTTGGATCTCTTGACTATGAGCCAGACTGACCTATGGTCATGTGACACTACATTGATTCCTACCTTGATGTCTGTGATCCTGGTAGTGTTTGATAGTAGAAGGTCCAGGATTGTGTTTTCTCTGTTGGGAAACTGCACCAGCTGTTTTAGTTCTGCCTGTTTCTGAGCCACGAGGAATACATTGCTCCTGTCTGATAATGATGTGAAGGAAGACCAATCCATGTCAGGCAGATTGAAGTCTCCGACGAGCAACAAGTTGCCTTTATTGACCATCGTTATGATGGTTTCCAGCATCTTCTTGTCTCTATCTGTCTTCTGAGATGGGGGTCTGTAGATCACCCCTGCTCAGATGGGGGACTTTTCCCCAGCTCTGAGGGTGATCCATGGGGCTTCAGACTCAGAGTGTGTTATCTGTACCTCTGTGGCCTTGATTCCTTCCTTCACATAGATAGCAACACCCCCTCCCTTCTTCCCTTTGCAATCTCTCCTGAATAGAGTGTACCCATGGATAGGAACATCCCAAGAATTGCTCTTGTTGAACCAAGCCTCTGTTACTGTGACCCATTCCAGGCTTGCCTCTGCCATTAAGGCAGTGAGGTCTGGTATCTTATTTACCAGGCTATTGGCATTGAGACAGAGTGCCCGTCAGCTTTGATTTTCCTCACTCACTGTGTTCCCACTTTTATGATGCCATCTGATTTGGTTGGCCTGGACTGTACCTGTTTTGTCCTTGCTTGTGCCTGTTGCAGTGTGACCTGTTACAGAACTAGTAGGTGATGGGGGAGGGGCAACTGCTACATTTGGCA
Source organism: Neoceratodus forsteri (assembly GCA_016271365.2). NCBI lineage: Eukaryota > Metazoa > Chordata > Ceratodontiformes > Ceratodontidae > Neoceratodus > Neoceratodus forsteri. The sequence goes on from JADMNL010000025.1 coordinate 257,372,286, forward strand.
CTGCAGTGGGTAATGTTGTCCTCTCCCCTTTCTCTAGTTTAAATGAGTGATAAATACATCAAACTTCTGGCTGAGTGCGTGCGTCCCCTCCTTTGTGAGATGTAGGCCATCAAACTTAAAAAAGTCCCGCTCCCAGAAATTCTTCAGTCACCCACGAAGTAATGGCCCTTTTCTTTACACTAGTCCTTTAGCCATGTGTTCAAGTACATGAATTCCTTTTCTCTGACTTTCTGCCTACTATCCCCTGCCCCCCCAGACAGACAGAATTTCAGAGAAGGAGACAGTGGACAAAATAGAAGACACTTCATTGGTGAGGATTGTTAGCTGCGCTTTTGTTTTGTCGACTGTTTGACTAGCTAAGTCATTTGTCCCTATATGTATTAAGATGTGTGTGTCCTTTGCCATGTTGCAAACAATTTTTTCAATGCAGCTAGTGTCCCTCCAGGCTGATGTCCCAGGGAGGCATCTGACCATGACCTCAGAGTGCCCATATTGCTGATGTTGAGACTCTAGTCCCTTTACCAAAGAGTCTTCTATGATCAGCAAGAATCTTTTGTTGTGTTTAATTGATGAGCTGTCCTTTTTGGTACGCTTATTTGTTTTATGTTTACTTGATCCTACTCCTCATATCCTTTTGTGCTATAAATTTTGCTAAACAAAATGAACAGAATTTTAGTGCATCCTAGCAAACCCTTACACAATGCGATCTCATGCAGAGAAAAACTGGGTAATTCCTTTCCAAGGAGTTTCTCTAGCAGGAAAGCAATAGTTTTGCAGATTCTAGAAATTTCTACAAAATGTGTTCTATACTGGAACTGTAATTTCACATTCTGATGCTACCTGATATCTGCAGCGGAAACTGTAGATCATATAATATTTACTTCCCATAGAAGACAATTGGAAGCAGTGCTGCATGTGAACACCTGTTATACAGCAAAGAGAACTTCATGTGGTATCAGGTTCCATTTGTGCTGGAATAGTCTGAATACTCCACTGGAGAGCATATGGGCTTACCGCCTTGCTTAACTCCATTGGTCTTAGTATGAAACTTAGTATGAAACATCCGTGCCGTTTTTTTAAACACAGTAGCCCTCATTAAAAAAAAAGTGCTCTCAGCTGTGAAAGTATGAAACAAAACACTGCAATAAGCCCTACCATTACCCACCTGCCCAGCTCCTTTCGGCCCGTCCATCATCTTGTCCTCCTGCCTGCCAGCGTTGTTTCCCAACGTTTCAATTAAAACTTAACAAAATAGCAGTCCCTTGCCAAAAGCAGCCCAGGTAATTTTCATCAGTGTCGCCAGTAGCATTCAATTCCCATAGTAACTGGTGATATAGAAATAGTTGATGGACACAGATACCAGCTAAGACGTGAGACCCCTTTATTGTACCATGAATACATTTATTAGCCTCTGATTTCAGATTTGTTGCTATAGTCCATAACATCCCACTGAGAGAAATCTGCCTAGGCTGGGCTCCGTTGTTTATTCCTACAGTTTGACATACTTCTGCTGTGCTTCTCATTAGCCCAAGATGCTAGCTTATCACTGGAAACCTGAATGAGCTGTGTAGTGTTTAAAACTGATGACAGTAAAGCAACAAACCAACTTCTCATACACAAGTTGCATGATTTATTAAAAGTTAAAGGAGGCTTTTGAGATATCTCTTGGCTGATCAAGAGAATCATCTTGTGCCTCCTTACAGTTCCTGAACTGTTCAACTTTGCTTTGTGGTTCTTGAATCCTAAGAAGGCAAGAGATGACACTGTTGATAAGCCAATAGACATCTCAAAAGCCCCATTTACCTGTAACAAAGAAAATTACAGTTCTGCCATGATAATCCACATTGTACCTGAATTCCATGTATGAGAACCCCAAGAAAAGCCCCAGGTAGATTTTTTTTTAATTTTATGAAATTAGATATATTTTATAAAATTTTAAAAAATGAAAGTACAACCATAAAGCAATAATAACAAGTAATACAACAAAGAGCAAATAACAGCAAGCAACAATATTCCCACCCCAGGAGAAAGCAACCACCCCCAGACAAACCCAAGAAAGCTACCTGGCAACCCAGCAACCCACCCCCATCCTGCAGTAGCAACGTCAAGAGTGAAGACAACAGGCATCAAAGAAAATAAACATTGAGGAGTATATATTGAAGATTCAAAAGAACTGAAGACAGGTTTATACAGTACTAAACATAAAAAGAAGTAGAGGGGAGCTGTGTCCAAACATTAAGCTGTGTATAGGGTGTGCAGCTTGCCCCATTTCTTATTATAACTATTTAGTCTATTATTAACACTAGCTATCATTTTCTCAATATGAATATTGCCAAGGAGCTCCTGCAACCATTCTAAGTAGGAGAGTGGGGATTGAGCTAACCAGTGATGAAGGACCAGTTGTTTAACAGACATTGAAATCATGGCCATCATAAACCTTCATTCCTTAACACAATCTGAGTAAATTCCCCAATCAAACAAATCTCTGGAGTAAAATATGGATCTAATCCCAAAGGGGGGGGGGTCTGCTTTTGTTTTAATTAAGTCCCATAAAGGGGCTACTTTGACACACTCCCAGAAAATGTGGTACAAAGTGCCCCTCAGCCAGTTCACACCTCATACAGTTGGGTGTTTGCACCTGACCCATTGTATGTAGCTTCACAGGTGTGAAGTAGAGATTGTTCAAGATATAGAATTGGGTGAGGTGCAACTGGTCCTGCATCAAATAAATTAAAGGTCAGACCAGATTTTGGACCAATTATAAGTAGAAGGCTGAAAGGCAGTAGTCCAATATGTGGACTCACCAGTTAGGTTAGGGTACAGTTTGGGGAACAAAAGCAAACAGAGTTTAGAAACTGCATGAGGTCGCAGTGCTGGTTTCACCAAAGTTTGCAAGAGCTCCTCACAATTAACACCCTCAATATCTGTGCCAAAATGATGTTGCAAACAATGGTGAAGTTGATACACTTTAACTATATCATGCATATGCATATGCACATGTAACAAGGTAATACTATTTTGGCAAGTTCTTAAAGATCCATCATGAAGCAAGCTGCTAACTCTCAGCCCAGCTATAGAAGACAGTCAGGCTTCATCAAACATTTTACCACCAATTTTAAGATTGGAGTTTCGTAAAATGTGCTGTGCCACATCTCAGGATGGTTTGTAGTGCATCGCAGCACAGAGCTGTAGATGAACCCGAATCGAGGTAGCAACAACAGTATCTCTAATAGGCTGTGGTAAGATTTTCAGGGGGAAAACAAAAGAGCCAATGGAGCAATACCACAATTGTTAACTAGTTCCTGCTCGATTTGCAACCAAAGGGGCACATAGGCTGGAGAGTCCCCAACCAATGGCATGTACAGCCATTTCAGATACTTGCTAGAATGACTAGTTAAATAGTACATGTAGAAATTTGGGAGACGGAGACCTCCAATCCGTCTAGGGGCAGCTAACTTCCAGTAGGCCCTTCTCAGCATCTTACCCAACCAAATAAGCTCTGTTATGACTCTATGTACTTTTTGGAACCAAAAAGATGGAAGCCATAAATTAAGTAGATTAAGGGGCTAGAAAAGATGGGGAAGAATATTCATTTTGATGATACTGATCCTGCTCCAAAGGATAAGTGGGATCCCCCTCCATCTCTTCAGGTCTTGCTGTATCATGTCAAGAAGGTCCTCTAAATTCAATTTCTTAAGCTGGAAAAAGTTCCCTGGCAAGTAAATCCCCAAATATTTAAGTTTGTTGGGTTCCCAAGCCAGCCCTAAGGACCACATTTCTGCCTTAAAGAGCCCAGAGTTGAGAGGCATAACTAGAGATTTCTCTAAATTAAGTTTGTAATTAGAAAGTTTACTATACTCTGCTATGGTTGCTAGAATAGTTTGGATGGACTTCACAGTGTGTAACACGTGCAGCAGAATATCATCTGCATATGCAGATCGTTTAAGTTGCCAGGATCCCACTTGCATCCCATGTACCATTTGATTAAGCTTGAGATTCAATAGGAGAGGTTCCAGATATAAATTAAATAACAGAGGAGAGAGGGGGCAACCTTACCGAGTACCCAAATATAACGAAAAAGAAGAGAAAAACACCCCATTACAGTAACTTCTAGCATGGGGACAGGAATACTGAACCTTAATCCAATGTATAAAGGAGATGGGGAACCCAAAAGACTCTAACACAGTCAACAAAAAAGTACAATTGACCCTGTCAAATGCCTTCTCCGCGTCAGGGAAACTAGGGCAGCAGAAACAGATGGGTCCCTGGAGGCAGAGAAAACATGAGATAACTTATGTAGATGGTCAACAGAAGAGTGATGCTTCATAAACTCTACCTGCTCAGGACCTATGAGTCTATCCAAAACCTCCTCAACTTTCAGGGTCAAAATTTTAGACAAGATTTTCATATTATAGTTTAATAATGAGATTGGATGGTAGCGTGATACCGTGTCTGAGAGTTTCCCTGGCTTCAAAAGCAGCACTATCAAAGCTTCTAACAGGATGGGATCAGAAAATTTTGGAGTCATAAAGAGAGAGATATGGATGATGCAAAAGAGGGGTAAGCCCTTTGGCAAATATTTTATAGAAATTAGGAGTAAAGCCATCAGGTCCGGGTGCCTTATTGATTACCAGAGAGTTAATTGCCACCAATATTTCTTGTTCAGTAATCAGGAATGATAAAAAGGCCTGCTGAGTAGTATTTAGTAAGGGGGGGTGGGAGCTCCTTCAGATAACGATGAATTTCAGCAGCTGAGGGAGGATTAACCCTAGGGACATATAAAGAAGAGTAATACCACCACAACTCCTTGGCTATATCCCTCGGCAATACTTTGAGGGAGCTGTCCTGCACCAATTTAATTATGGGAATGAGACAAGAAACCTCCTGTTTCTTAAGGCACATAGCCATTAGTCGCCCAGCTTTCTCACCCTGATCTGTACAGGCAGAGCGGGTTTTATAGATGGCATGCTCTGCTTGTTTATGCAATAACTCCCCATATTGGTCTCTAAATACTACAAGCTCTGTCCTGATGGTGTCAGCAGTGATAGCATTTAAATTAGCTTCTAGTTCGCTAATACGGTGTAACAGAATGGAGGTCTCCTTTTCATGAATTTTCTTTCGTGTGGCAGCCAGTCGTATAAATTCCCCCCAAATGAAGCACTTGAATGAGCACCATTCAGTATCTACCCTATTGAGTGTGCCCTTGTTATTGGTAACAAATATATCAATTTGCCCCTTAATTCTGTTAATGACTTACTGTCTTTAAGCAGTTGATTATTTAGTTTCCAGGTGGTATCTTTCTGAGCAGCATCTTATATAGCCAGTTGGAGCCATATTAGGGAATTATCAGACAGGACTCTAGAATCAATTTCTGCCCCCGGTATCCCTGAAAAGTTTATGGCTGATTAAAAAGTAATTGATTCTTGATTGAGTCCCATGCACAGACAAGAAGAAAGTAAAGTCTTTCACGGCAGGATGTGGAACACACCATGGGTAGCATAATCCAACTGAGTCAATCATGTCTCAGAGATCTCTGAGCAGGCGAAAGACCAGAAGTTGTCCTGTGTGATCCATCGAGGTCTGGGGAAAAGGATAGGTTCCAATCACCACCCAAGATTAAAGACAATTGTAAAAAAGGAACTAGGGCTGTAAGTAATGCCATAAAAGGGTTATCTTGATTATGGCCATACACATTACCCAACAGGACCTCCGTACGGTCCAATATTCTCCTAACTAAAAAATATTTGCCCTGTGAGTCCTCTACAGAATGTAGCACCTGGAAGTTTGTACCCCTAAAAATCAGGATAGCTACCCCACCCTTGCTTGTGTGGATACTAGTGGCAGGAACTTGAGAGATCCACTGACACCTAAATAGAAGACCTTCAGAAGTTAGTAAATGGGTCTCCTGTAGTAGTGCAATTTGACATCCCAGATGTCTCAGATGCCTGATCATTTGGTAATGCTTTGTTTTTGGTCCTGGCTCCCCTAACATTCCACAAAACAATTTTAATAAGCACTGTCATATGTAATTATCATGCAACTATAACAAAAAATACTCCTCATAACTGCAACAGACAATGTTAAGACTATGAAAAAGTTGTTGCCGCCCCCAAGCTGAAAAAGAAAATATAGTGATTCCCATAACCACCCCTAAATCCAAATCCCTCCACTCAGCCCACACATATGCCACTCCCAAGAAAAATGGAATCAGTACCCAGAGAGCCAAAGTGAAATTTTCGTTCATTCTAATAACTATGTACAAGGTGTCAAACTACGAGGGTGCCCCATAAATTGAATAAATAACAAAAAATAAAAATCTTCTCCAAAAAACAAGGGAAGTATAGGTAGCTGGGGATGCTGAACCCATCCGACTACTCATGGCTCCAGTGTAACAAAAGTAAAATAATCAAAGTAAAATTCCAATATCCCTCCAGAGATCCATATGGCTAGCCTTTGTAAAGGTAGATGGAGGTACATTATGCAGCACGAAGCCCAGATACAAGTCAGGGATGGAAAAAGGAAACTAACTGTCAGTGCCTAACACTCCATTCCACATTTCTGTCATAAATATGAAACTCCAAACACATATATGAGCAGGTTGGAACAAATAAAAAGGTCTGTAATGGTCTAATGGAAGGAATTTGACATCAGAATTCCAATAAAAGAAAAACACATAGGAGGAGAACCCAAAAAAATCCCACCTCTTCAGTGTATAACAGGCTGAGAAAATCTCCCCCTTAAAACCCTGAACAAACAAGTACAAGGTTAGTAACACCAGACCTCCCATCCCTTTTCACTGGTGTATGATGCACTCTTGAACCACAAACTGATCCCACCATGCCCCCCCATCCCCTCAGACCAGCCACAAATACCCAAAGATTCAGACATTTTAACCTAATGTCATTTAGCAAAAACAAGGAAAACTGAGCCCAATATTGATCCAGGCTCACATAATGCAAGAAACTGTAAACTCCTTCTCCTTCATGTACAGAAAGATTAATTAGCTTAGTTAGCATGTGCCAATTGAAACAAGCATTTGTCAATGCCAAATGTTGTCTTGCTGGCATTGGCATTGGTAGTGCAGGAGTTAGAGACACATAATAGGAATGGCAGTGAAGTATTGAACTGATGCCAACACCACCACCCCCACTCTGCAGATACTGACAGGCGTTGGGGTGTGCCTTTTGGTCATCAGCTATAACGATGATGCCATTTTACCGCACCCTACCCTGTAGACACTGACAAGTGTTGTGGTGTGCTTTGGTGTCTTTGGGCCTTATACTTACTCCATTCCATAAGGAAATACACTGAGGTGGGTGCGGTATAGGAGAATGAGGTGAACTTTGAGGCCAAACATGCCAAGGCACACCTCAATGCCTGTCACTGGCTGCAGGGTGGGGGTGGGGTGGGAGTGGAATGGGGAGCATTAAAGCTGATGATCCCAAGTCACACCTCTGATGCCTGTCAGTCTCTACAGAGTGGGGTGTTACAGTTGGAAACCCTAATGCCATAGGCGTGTGTTGGCATTTTCACTCCAAATTATAAACATGGGCTTTTTGTGACCCCACCTCATGAAGAATGGCACTATCAGTTTGTTAGCCGAAAGGTGATTTTGCACAACGACTGTGCCATTTGGCACCACAGGTACAGAAACACATTTTGGGCAGGATGTGGAAAATGACAACTGTATTGTTCATGAGGAGGTATAGAAATTGCAACATTGAAAATCTGGAGTGAAAATATTAAAAATTGGTGAAGTTATGAGCATGCATAGAAACTGTGCAACACACGTCCGTAACCCAATTATTTTGGGGAGTTTTTTAACCACATTTTCAACATAGGCATTTTGGGACCTCCTCTCATGAACAGTGGCACTGTGAATTTGTTAATCTGTCCCAAAAGTTGATTTCCCACAACGACCACACCATTGTACGCTACAGGTGAGAAAACACATTTTGGGCAGGATGTGAAAAATGACAGCTGTACTGTTCAAAGGAGGTGTGAAAAAATGCCAGTGTTGAAAATCTGGCATGGAAATATTGCAAATTTATGAAGTTACAAGTGCACTTGGAAACTACGCAATGCATGCTTGTAACAGTCATTTTATGGACATTCGTCACTAAATTTTCAACATGGGCATTTTAGGACCTCTGCTCATGAACAGTGTCACTATCATTTTGTTAATTTGTCCCTAAAATAGATTTCCTGCAGCGACCGTGGTATTCTGTGCCAGAAATGTGAAAACATATTTCGGCCAGGATATGTAAAATGACAGCTGTACTGTTCAGAAGGAGGTGTGGGAAAATGGCAATGTTGAAAATCTGGAGTGAAAATATCACAAATTCACAAAGTTATGAATGTGAGTGGAAACTTCACAATGCACGCTCATAAAACTGCCATTTTTTGGATTTATTTCACCAAATTTGCAACGTAGGCTTTTTGAGAGCCCACCTCATGAACAGTGGCATTATCATTTCATTAATCGGTCCCAAAAGGTGATTCCGCACAGTGACCGTGAAATCACCTTTTGGGACGAAATAACTCCATGACAGTGACTGAATTCTTGAGGAGGGGTCCCAATAACCCCATGTTGAAAATCTGGTGCCAAAATGCCCCACAATGGCTGAGATATGCACCAAAGTTGAAAAAACCCTATTTATGCCATTATATAGCTTACTAGCATTTCTTCAGTTCGCAGTCACTTTGAATAGTGCAGATGTGTTCCCGGTGTAGTATCAAATTGTGCTACCCATCAGAATTTGCTTCCCTTGTCAACTGCGCATGTGTATTAGCATCACGCGTGCGCACTGCAATAGTCAGAGGGTAGCAAATTCTGACAGTGAAGTCCAGGGGAAAAACTCTGGCAGGCGATCATTAAAAATTTGTACGAAAGGAGAAACCCTGCAAGTGAGGCATACGTTTTTAAACAAAACCTGTATATCGTCCCCTCTATCTCTTGAATGATAATTGGGCATGATGGATAAGCTCAGTTTTGGTCTGCTTATGCTCGATAACAATCAAAGGAAATTATACAGTACCCTGTACTCAAATGCTAATTTAATCCTAATAGCACGCAATATATTGTGATAGTGATCTGATTTTTCAATGCAGACTCATTTTGGTTTACTAAGTTTATTTATTTGGGTACTTAAGACTACTGTTTTTATGTTTTGAGTATCACCTTTCTCTGTAATCTGAGTTCACTGTTAAAACTCGAGTTGTGTGTGTGTGTGTGCATGCTAGTCTTATTGTAGTGTTACTCATTAAAAAAAATAAAGGAAATCCTGACACATCACCCTGTGTCCCAATTAATGCTTAAAACGTTTCCTTAAAAGATCAAGGTATTAAGTGTTATTTTATTCATATGTGAGCAGGGTAAGGATACTGTCTGTATACTGTACATATTGTGTACCTTATATCATTTTGCCCTATATTTGAGCGAACTTGTGTGGTATGCAGCTTATGTCTTATAGGTAGTCATAACAGCTACTGTAAGTTGCTCTTGTCGAATATCAGAACTACTACATATATTCTGTTAAGCAGTATAGGGGGAACATTGTTTAACCAGGAGTAGCACACTAAGCTGAAACTTGTTTCCAGTTGCAACCTGGGAGCACAAGGAAGTTAAGTGACTTGCTCAGGATCACACAGTATGTATGTATCTACGTGGCTGTGGGATTCAAACCTAGGTCTCCAGATCTGTAGCTCAGAGCCTTAACCCACTGCGCTATACTGCCTCCGATATAAACTATATACAGTGGATGCAAGTGGTTATTTGAGAAGCTGAGCGCCTCGTTCGGTGACTATTACAATCTCTGTTGTGAAACCTGTTGAGGTATTGTGCTACAGGTGTGGTATACAGAGGGGGTGCCTATGGGGTACTCTTTACCCTATACGCTATACTCTGCAGGTATCAAAATGTATCATAAGTTTTTTATGTTCCGTTTATGCCTGTTCTTGGGTGCTTGGCCACTGAATTCTCCGTATTCTGTTAAAAAAATAACTTGCTATCTGCTGTGATTTTGTTCTGCATTTGCATGCCTTCCTGATCGAGAATTGTGTCCCGTTTTTGAGCTTTTTACTCATTTTATGGTGTGCTTCAGGGGCTGCATAGTTTCCTAATGCTTACATGCTGCGGGGGCTGGGCTGATGTCCTTATAAATGGAGCAGCTCCATGGCTTCCTCACTCGTTTCACTAAAGAGCGATGTTTTTCTTAGTACTGCACTCTAATTTTTGATTTAAAATATTTTTATTGTGCCTTGTGAAAATAGTATCTTACCCCATACTGACCATGTTGTGTTTTTAGTTGGAAAAGTTTAAATGTTCCAGCAGATGGGCTGAAGGACCCCCTTCCCACCCCAACAGCATTCCCAGTTGTATGTGGGTACTATATGGAGCAGCTCCATGGCATCCTCACTTGTTAGTGGTGCTCATAACAGTTTGTGAATTAAATCTTTTCAGTGAAGTGTTTGAATAAAGTGGCTTAACCTGTACTACCATGGTGTGCTTTATTTCTGAAATCTGGACTTTGGCAGCTGATGGGCTGAAGGAAACAACCTTCCTCCCCCATTAGCATTCCGAGTTGCATGGGGGTCACGGAGATTATATTTTGGACTGTCAGTAGTTCACGTTCTTGAACTGCAGCTATTTACAGACAGTGTAAATGATTAGGAGTTTCACATTAATATTTTAACTCTGTGTTTTACACTGTTCTGCAAGGTGCATGTGTCCTATGCAATATACAGAGCAGTATGTGGTTAGTGTTGTTATCCCCACCCTCCAGCGGTTCCAAATCACAAGATTGAATCTTTTTCAGTGACTTGCACAAGAGTGAGTACATCATGGTGAACACAAGTACAGCACACGGCCATGTACATTGAATACTAAATTGGTGCATATCTGATTACATGTTTAATGCGGGGGTGTTGTGGCCCCCACATCTCCCTTTGTGGGGTTCAAGTCCACACCCCAAACTTTAATAATCATGTCTGAGGGGGTGGACACTGGAGGAAAGATGAGGGACCGAGGACAGCAATAACTTGCCAAAAATAAAATGACATACCTGTCTGAAGTCCTGAGCCTGGGGCCACCACCACTGCAGCCAGTATCCCTACCCGCTACGCTACAACCGTAGCTCGGTGGCATCATGCTCCACATCCCTAGTTAGCTCATCCCTCTTCTCCCTCTTCCGTCCCATTGCTATTCCCTTCCCTCACCATTTTTTCCAATCCTCCCTTGCTATTCTGTCCTTTGCTATTCCTCCACAGAAGCCAAACTAAATCATCCCATTCCAAGGCAAAAATATGGGACTTCAGAGGAGCTGACTTTGATAAGATGGCCAACAGAGTTAAGCTAGCCCTGGCAAAAACAAATACAGGTGAGGGGGTACAGGCAAAGTGGACAAGCATTAAGGATGCAATACTTGAAGCAACATCCCATTGTGTTAGAGAGAAAGGGAGTGCAAACGAAGAAGGAAACCACATTGGTTCTCAAAAACAGTAGCAGAAAAGGCCAGAGCCAAAAGGCTGGCCTTCAGAAAACATAAGGGAATGCAGCAGGATGAAGATAGGGAGGCATACCAAACTTCTCTAAGGGAAGCAGGGAAGGCAGTAAGGCAGGCAAAGGCACTAACCAAGGAAACACTATCACAAACAGTAAAAGAAGGTGACAAGACTTTCTATAGATACATTAGTGAAAGGAGAAAGTCCAGAGGGGGTATTGCTAAGACCAAAGGGGATAAAGGGGCTTGTGAGGAGGAGGACCATGTAAAAGCATGTATCCTAAATAGATACTTCTGCTCAGTATTTACTGAAGAGAAGGTAGGGCAGGGCCCACAGCTCAGCACTATGGACACAGGGGGGAGGGAGGTGTGCACTAGTCCCTTAACAAAAGAAAGGGTCCTACAAGAGCTCAATAAGCTCAGGGTGGACAAGGCAATGGGACCTGATGGCATACATCCCAGGGTACTAAAGGAGCTAAGGGTGGAAATAGCAGAGCCATTATCAGAACTGTTTAGTGAGTCTCTGAGCACAGGAGAGATCCCAGAAGACTGGAGAAGGGCTCACGTGATCCCGACCCACAAGAGTGGTAGCAGGGAGGAGGCAGGGAACTACAGACCAGTCAGTCTTACCTCAGTAGTGGGCAAGATTATGAAGACACTCCTTAAGGAAAGGATAGCGCAACACCTGGAATCCATACGAGCACAGGATCCAAGACAGCATGGGTTTACAAAAGGTCCTGTCAAACTAACCTCATAGATTTATTTGACTGGGTAACCAGAGTGGTGGACCAAGGGGGAGCAGTTGATGTCGCCTACCTTGACTTCAGCAAAGCATTCGATATTGTTCCACTCGTATCAACTACTAGACTGTCATGTCTCCTACTGATAAATCCTTGACTGTCATGTACTGTAATGTAATGTACTGTTTCCTACAGATCTTCTGACTTTCATGTACTGTAATATATTGTATTGCATCTTAGAATCTAAGAATGCATGGGATAGACATAAAGGAATTCTGGAGGTCAGGGGTAAGGGGCAACAGAGTTCTAGAAAAACATAAACTGAACTTACAAACTCAAGTGGGCAGACTGGGTGGGCCATAGGCGCTTATCTGCTGACACTGTCTATGTATCTATGTAGAATGTACTGTCCTTCACCATCACTTCTGTTAACAAATGTTACTCTGTACCTAAATGTATGACGTGGAACCTTTGTAAATGAGCCTTCGGCTCAAAGGTTTTCTGAATATTCACAATAAACAATAAACATAGAAGATTGACTAATAAGCTGGATAGGCTCGGGATGGGTCAGAAGTTGGTCAACTGGGTGGAAAACTGGTTGACGGGCAGAAAACAGAGAGTGGTGGTAAACGGTATACAGTCAGAAGAGATGCAAGTCATAAGTGGGGTACCTCAGGGATCAGTCCTGGGGCCAGTCCTCTTCAATATCTTCATCAATGACATTGCAGATGGACTGGAGGGTAAGGTTTGTCTGTTTGCAGATGACACCAAGATCTGCAACAGAGTAGATGATCCAAATGGGGTGAGCAGAATGAGAAGAGATCTGGATAACCTAGCAAAATGGTTGAAAGAGTGGCAACCGGGAGCCCGGCCGGTGGCGCTGAGGGTTGAGGCGTGGCAGCCACACCTCACACTATGCTGGCAACCCGAATTCGGGAGCAAGCTCGGGTGCCGGGGTTATGCAAGGGCAGGTGAGTATTGAGCACCCGCTGGGTTGCTCTCCTCCCTTGGGGGGAGGATGGGGCATCGCTCAGCATGTCAGCGGCTCCCAGTGGAGACTGGGGGTACTGCAGCATGCAGCGCAGCACGTACATAGTGTGACTGACGCTTGGCAGGGATACCATGTGCTATAGTGTCAGGGATGTGCACTACGCATGGGAGGGGGAATGCACACCAGAACAGGGAAAACACCGGTCTGCAGGGTAGGTGACGGCACCTCCCCCATGCCCACTGCCGGGTCTATCCTGCCTGGCCTTCCAGTGTCCTCCACCCGGGCTCTCACCCACAACCCTGGAGACTGACTGTATAGAGTACCCAAGAGGAGGGGCGACCCCACCCTGGAGGGGTTAAGCTGGGGGTGCTGGTTGTGTGGGCTGAAAGGGAGGAGAGAGGAGGCTCAGGTTGGAAGACTTCAGGTAGGGCAGGAACAGGCAGAGTGCTTGAGAGAGGCTCTGCAGAACGTGACCGGAGGGAAAGAAACAGGGAAAAAAAAAAGAGTGGCAACTGGGGTTTAATGCAAAGAAGTGCAAGATCATGCACATAGGGAAGAGAAACCTTGAAGCCACCTATAGGCCGGGAGGGGAGTTGCTGCCAGTCACAAGGGAAGAAAAAGACTTGGGCATCATCATCACCGATGACCTGAAATCATCCAAGCAGACAGCTAAAGCAGTAGATAAGGCTAGGGGGATGTTGGGGTGTATGAGTAGGGGTATCACAAGTCAGAAGAGGGAGATAATAATCCCTCTTTACAAGACACTGGTTAGGCCCCATCTGGAGTACTGCGTGCAGTACTGGAGACCACACCTTCACAAGAACAGTAACCAAATAGAGGCAGTCCAGAGAAGGACAACCAAAATGGGTCAGGGATTGCATCAGAAAACATTTGAAGACAGATTAACAGAGCTCAATATGTATACCCTAGATCAAAGGAGGGAGAGAGGTGATATGATCGAAACATTCAAACACCTTAAGGGCATTAACAAGGTGAAAGAGTCTAACATGTTTCAATATAAGAAAAATAGCAGGACAAGAGGACACAGCATGCGACTAGAGGGAGGACGATTAAGGGGTAATATGAGGAAGTTCTTTTTCACAGAAAGGATGGTGGATGCATGGGACAACATACCTCAACGAGTGGTGGATATGAATACAGTGCAGGGCTTCAAACAGGCATGGGATAGGCATAAGGAAGCAATACAGATGAGTATGAATAGATAGGCCATTGACAGAGCAAAGGCCGATGGCACATTCATAAGGTAGAAAAAGAAATGGGCAGACTTAATGGGCCTTGCTGTCCTTATCTGCCGTCAACTTCTATGTTTCTGTATTTCTATGTTTCTAAACCTGAAAGCAAGCAAAATGATATGCTCATTTATCAGTCGCTCATTTTGGTTTGCTCTTTTGACATGATACCCCTTCCAACAAAGTCTGATTGTATTGCAATTACGTGTCAATGCAGGCATTATTACCTCAGTAGTTATGTATGCTTCCATTGGCCTATCAGGAATGCTGACAGCCACATGCCAAGTATGATACAGTGGTCCTGCGATGTGCACATTATTACATAGAATGGTGTCCTAGAATCATAGAAATTGACTGCAGATGAGGACCAATAGTGTTGTACAGTGTGTCCATTCTCTCTACTTACTGTAAAAGTTCCATACCCTACTTGATATCTGGCTTTTCCTTCTCTTTCCTGTCGCTACTGTTCCCCTTTGCCAGTCCTATGCTTTATTAAGTTCCCCCACTGTGTTGTCCCCCACTTCCTCAACTAAACGTTAGTTCATTCTATTCATCCACCACCCTTTCCCTGAAGAAATACTTCCTGATGTTACCCCTGAGACTACCCCCTTCCAAACTCATGTCATACCCCCCTTCATGAACATGTACCTTATGAAGATGCTATCCTCTGATACACTATTTATGACCATTACATACTGGCAGGTTTCTATTATGTCTCCTCTGTCTCTTCTCTCTTCCAGGGTATACAGAGGGAGGTTTCTCAGTCTTTTATAATTGAATTTTGTTTTAATCCCTGTACCATCCTTGTTGACCATATTGGAACTGTGTCCACACTGTCTAACTCCGTACAGAAATGTAGCCTCCAGAACTGGACTTAGTAGGAGATGTGCCTCCAGAACTAGACACTACTCCAAATGAGGCATCATGAATGATCTGTACAGTGGCATCACCATCTCTTTTCTTCTGCTGGTGATACTGATCCCTATGCATCCCATCATCACACTGGCTGTCCCTGCTGACTTGCGATATGGTTTGGTTGCTGTTAGGCCATCAGGTGTGGTTATCCCCAAATCCCTTTCCTGGTTGGTGACCATCAGTATCACCCCCGATCATGTAATCCTCCTCTGTCTTGCACCTCAATTTCATGATATAGCACTTTTTTGCGTGGAATCTCAGATGCAACATTGTACACCATCACTCCAGTTTACCTAGGTCCCCCTCATTTGTTCCCCATTCATGGAGTGTGCACCCGCTTGCAGATATTACTGCCATCTTCAAAGAGGCACACCTTCCCTTCCAGCCCCCTCCCCAAAATGTCACTTAAGAAGCCATGAAATAGAACTGGCCCCAGAAGAGATAACTGTGGCACTGTGCTTCTCACCCTACTTTCCTTAGATTGACCTCCATTTACCACCACCCTCTGTTATCTATCGCTCAACCAGTTCCTAACCTGGTTTACCACCTTATGATTCACCCCCTGGCTGCCCAGCTTGTTCAGTACTGTTCCATGTGCAGTGGCATTCAAGGCCTTACTGAAATCAAGGTAGGTGTTATCCACCACTTCTCCCTCCCCCATCCACTTCCCTTTTCACCTAGTCAAACATATCAATTATATTTGTCTGACATGTCCTTACTGCTGTGAAGCCATACTGTGTCAGGTCTGGTGCTCCACTGGTTTCCAGGTGTTGAACGATCCTTTCCTTAAGTAGTAAAATCCCTACTTTTCTGCACTATTGAGGTTCTGCTGATTGGTTCCACTTTCAAGCCTCTCACTACCCCACTGTTGTGAAGAGCGACTATGTCTCCCCTCCTCTCGTCCTCTATAAACACTCCCATAATGACTCATTCATTCAAGATCCATTGGTTGTGTTGGTCACTTGCAAGCCATGCAATTGCATGTGGGCAGCGAGGGCTGTCTGCTGTCATGAGTGTGACTCACCACGGAGCATTGCGTGTTTGAATTAATCAGCAGGCTGGCATGAAATTAGAATTAATGCACCTGTTGCTATGATGACAGGCCAAGCTGATTTTGACTCTCATTTGCTCCCACTCCGGCTTCATACAGCTCTCCCCAGAATGGCGTAATAGAATGCCTGTCATCCCAATTTACCTGTGTCACCAACTTGTCCACCTGCGTTCCCTCCCCATCCTTGTAGAAGATGTCTGGATTGTAGTTGTTGGTCAACCCATTGAAGTGCTATGATGTATGGGCTGGCAGTATAGCCTAGAGGTTAGAGTAACGAGCTGTGAACGAGCTTGACAGACAATACTTTAGTTTGAGTCTTACAACCTCCACTTGCATACAGTGTTTTTTTTTTTCCAATTGTTTAACCAGGTGAGACACACTAAGCTGAAAGCTTGTTTACAGGTGCAACCTGGGAGCACAGGGAAGTTAAGTGACTTGCTCAGGCTCACACAGTATGCAAGTGGGGACTGTGGGATTTAAACCCAGGTCTCCAGATTTGCAGCTCAGAGCCTTAAACCACTGTGCTATACTGCCTCCCTGTGTAACTCTGAGCAAGTCACTTAACTGCCCAGTGCTCCCAGGTCCCCCCTGAAAACAGGCACTTGTACCTAGTGGGCCTCACCCAGCTACCAAAGACTAAAAAAAAAAACATTTGTCAATGCGAATGTTGTCTCGCTTGCATTGGTACTGGTAGTGCAGGAGTTAGAGATGCATAATAGGAATGGCTGTGAAGTACTGAACTGACGCCAAACTCACCCCTACCCTGCAGAGAGTGACAGATGTTGGGGTGTGCCTTTGGGTCATCAGCTGTAACGTTCATGGCATTTCACCTCACCCTACCCTGTAGACACTGACAAGTATTGTGGTGTGTTTTGGGGTCTTTGGGCCTTATACTTACCCCATTTCATAAGGAAATACACTGAGATGGGTGTGGTATAGGAGAATGGGGTGAACTTTGGGGCCGAAAACTGCAAGGCACACCTTGTTGCCTGTCACTGGCTGTAGGTTGGGGGTGGGGGTGGAATGGCGTGAGCATGACAGCCGATGATCCCAAGTCACACCCCTGACACCTGTCAGTCTGTACCCAGGTAGGGTGTTACAGTTAAAGGCCTTAATGCTGTAGGCATTTGTTGGTATCTGCACTCTAAATTTTCAACATGGGCTTTTTGTGACCCCCACCTCATGAAGAGCGGCACTATCAGTTTGTTAGCCAAAAGGTGATTTTGCACAGCAACTGTGCCATTTGGCGCCACAGGTACGAAAACACATTTTGGGCAGGATGTGAAAAATGGCAACTATATTGTTCATGAGGAAGTGTAAAATAATGGCAACACTGAAAATCTGGAGTGAAAATATTAAAAATTGGTGAAGTCATGAGCATGCATAGAAACTGCGCAACACATGTTCGTAACCCAATTATTTTTGGGATTTTTTTAACCACATTTTCAACATAGGCATTTTGGGACCTCCCGTCATGAACAGTGGCACTATGATTTTGTTAATCTGTCCCAAAATTTGATTTCCCACAGCGACCACGCCATTGTGCGCCACAGGTGCGAAAACACAATTTGGGCAGGATGTGAAAAATGACAGCTGTACTGTTCATAAGGAGGTGTGAAAAATGCCAGTGTTGAAAATCTGGCATGAAAATATTGCAGTTACAAGTGTGCGTGGAAACTGCGCAATGCTAGCTTGTAACATAGTCATTTTATGGACTTTCATCACCAAATTTTCAACATAGACATTTTAGGACCTCTGCTCATGAACAGTGTCACCGTCTTTTTCTCAAACTGTCCCGAAAACTGATTTCACACAGCAACTGCGCTATTCTGCGCCGGACGTGTGAAAACACATTTTGGCCAGGATACAGTATGTAAAATGACAGCTGTATGTTCATAAGGAGGAGTGGTAAAATGCCAATTTTGAAAATCTGGAGTGAAAATATTACAAATTCACGAAGTTACGAGTGTGCATGGAAACTGCGCAACGCAGGCTCGTAAAACAGCCATTTCATCGATTTTTTCACCAAATTTGCAACATAGGCTTTTTGAGAGCCCCCCTCATGAACAGTGGCACTGTCATTTCATTAATCAGTCCTGAAAGGTGATTCCGCGCAGTGACCATGAAATCACCTTTCTGGACCCAATAATGCCATGACAGTGACTGAATTCATGAGAAGGGGTCCCAATAACCCCATGCTGAAAATGTTGTGCCAAAATTCCCAAAAATGCCCGAGATATGCACCAAAGTTGAAAAAACCCTATATATGCCATTATACAGCTTACCAGCATTTCTTCAGTTCGCGGTCGGCTTTGAAGAGTGCAGATGTGTTCCTAGTCTACCGAAGATCGTCACGCTGTGCTCCAGAGGTAAGTATGGGGTGGGGGGTGGGGAGGCAGGGTGCGCAGAGCGTGGGCGCGGGTTGGGGGAGGGCCACCGGACTTGACGAGGGACCGTTTTTTGGTTTGCAGGTTTAAAAAAATGTTAAAAAAATCACAGGATTTTTTTTTCTTACAGAGGCATTTGGCATGCTGCAGTGGGCTCCCAGCATGCCACCTAACTGTTTTGGGGGGCTGTAGCCGATGGAGGATTGGGCACCCCCATCGGCACATACCAAGTATTGGGGGGCAAGAGCAAATGCCGACAGGGAGTGCGCTCGCCGTCAGCAAAGAAAGACTGTCGGGGGGGGTGCATGATGCCAAGGGGGATTGGGCACCTCCTCAGCACAGAATTGAAATGGGAAGGGGGACCATTATGCTGACGGGGAGTGGGTTTCCCCATCAACACATGAACTGGGTCGGGGTATGCCGACAGGGGGATCGGGCACCCCCCAAAGTCAGCATTGTGGTAGGTGGTGGCGACAGTGACTATCACCATGTTTATTGGACTGCTTCACCATGAAAGGGACGTCGGGAGGCGTGTTCTGGTGCCACTGCATGAGGAGCTTGCCTCTCATTGCAGCAGCACTTTTGTTTGATCTGGTGGCCAGTTTACGTGTTGCTGGTGTTGAGCCTGCATGTTGGCTTATTGGGGAATGAGGGACGCACCTACTGATGCATGCCCTGCATTCACCAACAGTGATCGCACCTCCAAATCTGCTACTAATGCAATATGTTGGTTGGCACGCACGCGTGAGCCAACATAAAAGTAAAAAGAAAAGAAAGGTGGAGACTCAGATCTCAGACAGGCAATGGTCCCAATATTGGACCAGAATCCATCAGGCTTGTAGGGATGGCAGATCTTGCTTGGTTATGAACAAAACCCTGCTAAGATGGGATCACACACCAGCCAAACTCCACAGTCAGGGCATGGCCCCAACTGATGACTGCTGGCAATGTGGGCTCCCAGGAGCCCACCTCCATCATGTCCTATGGAACTGCCCAGATGTCCTAGCATATTGGAAAGAAGTCATGATCATGACCCAATCAATATTCCCAATGCTCCAGACTGATGCCACACTTTTCCTACTGGGCTGTACCCCTGATTCAACCCCCAGAAAGGACAAAGGTGCACTGTGGGCAACAGCACTGGGTGCAGAGGCCAAAAGGCTACTACTGCAGTGTTGGTGCACCATGGATTGCCCTACCTTCACTGAGCTACTGGGCAGTCTGGATCAGGTGGCTACATATGAAAGATTGTCCAACTTTGGAAACTGAACCATGGACAGCTATATGCGAATCTGGGGGCCATTCCTAAACTCCAAATACTGCCAAAACACCCCCACCCAGGCCCTGTGGAGCCTGTGGCTGTAGCCCCATAAAGACTCCAAGTGCCCTTATACACCCAGACCCGTAGCCCTACCCAGGACCCCTTTGCCACTGCATGCAGCCCTCCCTTTTGGAGATCATCTGCCTACCACATCGGGGGACCCAGTTAATGCTCCAAAGGTTACTTACCTCTCAACTGCTCGTTATAAAATATAAAAGTTGACTCCTCAGATTGTGTAGTTCCCCATTTAGTATTGTGTCCAGTCTTTATGGTATCCCACTGTGACTCCGTACTTGTAATTTGCATCCTCCTGTATTAATGTGTTCAGCATTGTTGTAACCCATGCTTATGTTTGTTTTGGGAAAATAAACTTTTCAACTTAAAAAAAAATGGAGCAGTTCAATTAACAACAGATAAAATTAGCAAAACCTCTGCAATGCATATTGTGTCACTGGGAAGGAAAGTACAGACAATGAAACATCCAAGAACCCAGCAAGCAGAGTCTCTATGGGAAGTGGCCAGGGGAATGCTGAAAATTAAATGGAGAACTGACCACTGACTACAATGTGCTTCTCCTAGAAGAAGTAGACGGCAGATATATCTTCCTGCCACTTCCCCATATATTAAACATTCAGGGTGGCATCAGTCAAGAAAAGAACATAATAGTGATCTTCTCAGATTGTTGGACTTCCTGCGCTGCTTGAATCATGCAATCTCCTCACCTATTCTGGAAAAGGTCAGGCAGCAAGGCATTCAGTTTGGTAGAAGCAGCCTCAGCACTCTCAAAGGACCACCAGGAATCACGAACCAGTACTTGGAGCTTCACTGGATACAACATTTTGAAGCAAATCCCTGCGACAATTATTTTGGTGACTGTAGCATGGTAAGCCACACACCTGTGTGGTACTGATGTAGGAAAATCTTGCACCACTCTGAGCTTGGCCCCTTCCCAGGTGATCTCTTTTGCTTCATGGACTTTTGCTAGCAAATGTTGCTTTTCCAAGTAATTTAGCACCTTGAACATGAATGGCTGGGGAGGGGCTCCAGGGCAGTGGCATTGGCCTTAGAGATCTGTGTGTGCACTCCACAACATAAGAGGACCCGTTTAGTGAGGGACCGGCCAATTTAGCACAGAACTTCTGGGCAAACAGCAGAGGTTCGGAGCCTTCAGCCTTCTAGGGAGACCAACAACAACATTATTCCTGCAGCTCCAACCCTCTAAGTCCTCCAACTTGTTCTCCATACTGGCGAGCTTTTGTTTAACTTTAGACAGTTCAGTGGTCTCCTTTTCTTTCCAGCCTTCTAATGAGAACAGGCAAACCTCCATAATCCTGCACTCTATGGCCCACATCATTTAGGTCTACCCGGAGAGATTTCAGCTCCGAAGTAATCTCTTGTAGTGCGTCTTTGAACGGAGCCATTTCTTGGAGAAACCTCTCCTTGGTTAAAAGAGCCACACCCGAGGTTGCTGTAGCAGAATGCATGGAGCCCGTTCGGTGGGCCTTAGCTTTCTTGGAGCTCTTGTCTGGCGTGGTCGGTGGTGTATGCTGCAGAGGTGCAGTGCGCATTTCAGAGTCCATCGTTCGTGCTGAAACAAGCAATTCCACAACTGGAGCAGGTTCACCAACCAGTAGATGTGCAGCTGGTCACAAATAGTGGCAAAAACAGGTAAAATGAACTGATTTATTGAGGAGGGAGCGGGAGCTAGGCAGGAAAGCAGCTAGTGAGTTCAGAGTATCACATGACTCCCCCCAAGTAGATTCATAGAAATGTAGAAAATGCCAGCAAATAAAGGGCTTTCAGCTCATCTAGTCTGCGCACGCCTGCCTGGTTATGGGCTGTGTCCCTATCAGCCTGGATTTCTTTCCCTCTCCTCCCCCAGCTGCCTCCATGTGCCCTTTTCCTATCTACCTGTCCCCCCCTTTTGAACCCCCGTAATGTCTCCATGTTGATAATCTCTTTGAGAAATGTGTTCCATTCTACCACCACTCTTTCCATAAAAATTACTTCCTGGTATCATTTCTGGTCCCCCCATCAATTTCATGGAGTTTCCCTTGATGCCCCTGTTACCAAGCATTGTAAACCCTCTTTGCCATCTACCTTGTTTAACCGAAGGAGGTACTTGAATGTCTCAATCATTTCTCCCCCCTTCCTCCTGTCCTCCAACATGTACATATTGAGATCCCCAAAGTGTTCATCATAAGACCTCTCTTGTTTCCCCTGTATCATTTTGGTAGCCCTTCTCTGCACTGCCTCCAGACTATCCCTGTCCTTCCTCAAGCATGGACTCCAAAACTGCACACAGTGCTCTAGGTGCAGTTAAACCAGGGGCCTACACAGGGGCAGTATTATCTCCCTCTTTCTGCTAGTGATCCCCCTCCCAATGCATTCCCAGCATCCGATTTGCCTTCCCCCCGGTCCTCTGACACTGTGCCGATGTCTTCAAGCGCTCCATCATTTATTTATTTATTTGAAATGTTTCACCAGGAAAGGCACACTGAGCTATAGCAGCTCATTTCCAGGTGCATCCTGGAGGAAGGGGGAGATGGGTAAGTACATCTGGATCAAAACAACGATATAATACAATATATGAGGTTGCAGCATAATGCAGGGTTCAAAGTGGCAGAAAGAGAACAGTTGTATGCAGTTATAGATTTAGCAGTATGTCAGCACATTTGAATTTACAAAAGAGATTCAATACAAAATAGAGTAGAAATTAATATAAGATTATGTAACCCCTGTGCCAATTTGGGGGGTTACTAAAAAGATGTCCTGTCGGCATCGGGAGGTGCACGCATTGCTAGGCATGGGTGTGGCCCAGGTGGCACGTGTGTGGTTTTCAAAGCGCCAGCCAACGAGAGGGATTTCAGTTAGAGTTGGAGAGAGTGAGAGGAGTTCTAGGGGAGTCGCCGAGAGGAGCAGGCGCTCCTGCTCAAAGGCTTTAGGGGAGGCCTTCAGTCGGGGCTGGTGAGGCCTGGGGCCGGGGTGTGGAGATTGTCCCCCCAGTCCAAAAAGTGAAGAAGGGGCACCCACAATGCCAGGAGTGGGGCAGTAGGACCAGAGGGAGCAGCAACTGTGAGGAAGGTCACAGGGAGCCTGCTAGGCTCTCATTCTTGACAGAGTTGGGTGGCTGCCATGGAGGGCTCGAGTGACAGAAGTAGCAGTGAAGTCTCCAGTGGGGTAGGTGGCAGAGCTACCTCTTTGCTCCTCCATGTCCACTCAAGGTATGTGCTGCTGGATAGTTTGGGGATTGCTTGTACCTGAGAAAGAGTTTTCCCTGCCCTGTGCGAACCCTGCCCAAGGATCGACAGGAGCAGTGGCCGTAGTGGCAAGGACTGTGTAGTGCCTGTACCAACAGCAACTGACACCCCCCTCCCTCCATTCTGAGGAGAGCTTACCTAAGTTTGGAAATGAGTGCACCTACTCCCACAGGTGGGGAAATAAAGAGGCAGCAATCAATTTCGGGACAAAGAACATGTCCCAAAGTAAATCAGTGCCCATTTGGCTCACAAAGGGAGAATGAGTGAGTAGGGCCCAGGTTCAAATCCTGATTCCCCCAAGAGATTGTGCCACAACTGTAAGCTGTAGAAATGTGAGAAATGTAACAAAATCAAATGAGAATCCTCTGTGGAGTTTTTGTGTGTGCAGCTTGAGTTTTTGACAGAAAATAAAAACTGCCTGATTGCATTTTCACTCCTGTTTCTGGGCTAAATCATTTGGAGTCCTAACTTTGGGATGTGGTGCTACCTGCCTAAGTACCTGTTTTCTTGAGAACCAGCTGATCTTGTGGCCACCAGTCATGAAGGGTGGAATTTCCAGCTAGTCTGCACTTCGACGGAAATCTAGCCATCAACTGTGAAATCTCATACTTCAAATAAATAAGGTACTGTTTTAACTCTATGTGCTGCCAGTTGAGCTGTCATCCTTCCCCTTTTCCAGAGACAGTATACCATCAAAATCCCTAGACAGGGAAGGGAGAGGGGTAGCTTTCTGAAGTCTTTGATCACTGCAAGGACTGTGAGCTGCTGCCTGCTCGAGTGTAAGCCCCAGACTGTTCAAGCAGGAGCAAGTGCCTGAAGAAGAAGCTGCTAAATTTAAAAGGAAAGTACCACCAGTTTTAAAAGGCAAAGAGGGTTACACTTAGGCATGGGGAAAACATCTCTGGGCCATCTCATGGTGGGGAGGAAGTGATTTAAGTGGTGGAGGGGATAGGGAGTTAGGGGAAGGTGAAAGGTGGAGAAAAATAGAGTAGGGTAATGAGCAAGAGTTGGGGGGGGAAGAGGACAAAGAGGTAAGAAGAGAGGAGGGAGGGGGAGAGAGAGGGGGGAGAAGGGGCAAGAGTAGGGCATCATGAGGTGAAATCAGCTACAGTTACAGAAGGATATAGTGAAGTTACACAGGAAAGAAAGGTGAGTGACAGAGGGGAAGGGGCTGATCGGATAGATAGTAGGAGGGAATACCATAGCTTAAAGAATGGTAGGAGAAAGCAGACTGACCAGCAATGGAGGATCTTGCAGGAAGAGCTAGAGTACAGCCATCAACATTACAGAGAGAGGTGGGGGGGGAAGGAGAGAATATAGGAGAAGTAGGAAGGGAGAGAGCCAAACCAGAACCTCCCAACAAGGGAGAAGCAGTGGGCGAGATGTCTGGATTCGAGAGAAGGGAGGGAGAGGGAGGTATAGAGGTCAAAATGATGAGTATGGAGTGGACAGTTAAGAGCAAACCTGCAGAAGGTGTGAAAAAGGGTATCCAGTCTGGTTAGGGTTGACTTTGGAGCAGAGATGTATCCTATGTCACTATAGCTGACTATTGGGAGAAACATTGTCTGGACTAATTCATGGTGGGCCAGTAAGGGGATGCAACCATGGTGCCTGTATAGGGCACCTAGTTTGGGATAGATTTTTTTGTGGATAGCATCTATATGTCCAGAGAAATCTAAGCGCTGGTCAAACTAGAGTCCTAGATATTTGAAGAAGAGACATCCTCTAGCGTGACACCATTTAGGGTATGGAGGAAGGTAGTGGCGTTTAGCCTTGAGAGCCTTTGTCTGGTGCCAAAGGTCACAGAGACCATCTTCTCAGCATTGAGAGAGAGTTAGTTTGTGTGAAACCAGTGCTGGACTTTGTCGAACTACACCAGCCCTCAACGTAGCAGGAAAAATTGTCACTGCACTGAGCATGGTGGCCACTGAGTTAACTCCTTTTTCAAAAGCTGTGCATCCGCCCTCTTGTCCTCTCTTCCACTCCACGCCTTGCAGCCATCCGCTTCGACCCCAGCCACAACTCTGTCCTCAAATTTCTCTTTTCGCTTAGTAACACCTTCAGAGGTATTAAAAGCCCTAGGGCTCCTCAACCCTGCCAAAGGTAAATGCCCCTCGGGTCTTGACTCCAAAATGCTCCTCATATCTGCCCCAGCCATTGCCAGCCAATTAGCCGCTCTCTTTAACCTCTCCTTCATGCATGGTTCACTCCCATCTTCTTAGAAACATGCTACAGTTGTCCCCCTACATAAAGGCAGAGACCCCTCCTCCCTTGGAAACTACCGCCCCATCTCTCTCTCTTCTCCCCATCTTAGCCAAATTACAGGAGTGCCTCGTCCTCTCTCAGCTCTCTGTATTTCTCAACTCCACCTCCTTCTTCAGTCCGTACCAGGCTGGTTTTAGGAAATCACACTCCACCATAACTTCTCTCCTAAGACTCACCGATGCCATCCTCACGGGAATGGATAATGGGGAAATTACCTCAGTCATTTTCATCGACCTTGCTAAGGCCTTCGCCACGTCTCTCACACCCTGCTATTTTCCAAGCTCTCCCTAGCCAGTCTATCAGATTCTGCCACCAGTTGGTTCAATTCATACCTGGCAGGCAGGTCCCAATCGGTCCGAATTGGCTCCTCCACCTCCTTCTGCCTCCCTGTCACTATAGGGGTTCCCCGAGGCTCCGTCCTTGGCCCAATGCTGTTCTCCATCTTCCTGAATGATCTGCCTTTGGCCTACCCACATACTTCCATTCACTTGAGCGCAGATGATACAGTACTGTATGCCTCTGGCTCATCCCCCTCTGAAGTATCAATCAGGCTTCAGCAGGACTTTAAAAATGTCCAACCTTGGTTTCATTCAAATCAACTCTTTCTTAATCTAAGAAAACTGTATCCCACACATTTGGCATGAGGGCTAAACTCTCCAGACTCCCCTCCTCCCTTATCTTCCACACCTTTGATGGCACCCCCTAGAGGCTTATACATCCTTCAGATATCTTGGGGTCTGGCTTGACCAGCATCTTGACTTTTCAGAGCATACAGACCCTCCCCCTTACTGCAACAGCCTAGCAGTCCTCCGCTGCCAATTTACTTGCTCATGAACTTTGATTCCGGCTACTCCACGTCCCACACATGTCCACCGCCACTGGCCACTTGCCTTTAAATATCAGATGCCAAAGATTTGGAACTCCTTGCCAGTCATCATTAGACACACCTCCAGCCCACTACATCTCAACTCCCTCCTCAAGATGCACTTCTCCTCTACTTGCTTGTGCAACTTGCACTGCTGTGGTCCTAGCATCATGCCTGTTCTACTGTGCAGCTCTCTCCACACTTGATGTTCATAGACCCCTATCACTGCCACAACACAATGTTGCTTTCTTACAACCCAGGCAGACATATACTGCCATGCATTCAGGTCCTTTAGGCAGTAGCTAGGGGTCTGCTTTTGGTCCTGTGGAATCTCCGATACTGGCTGCATTATTTGTTCTTGCTCCTCAAGGCTATCAAAATGTAGGTGTTCATATTCTAAATTTTACTCCATTATATTTTACTTTTCCTCTTTCACTAGCTATACAGTTGTTTGTATTTGCTATTGTATTTCTGTAATTAAAATTTGTATTTCTGTATTTTCTCCTATCCCCTCCTCCCAGGGTGCATCTGGAATCAAGCAGTACTCTTGCTCAGTATGCCTACCTGGTAAGCCCCTTAAATAAATAAATAACTAAATAAGAGTGAGGCACCTGAGACATAGGGAACGGTGTCATCCACATACATTTGAATGGACACAGAGGAGCAGGCAGCAGAGAGGTCATTTAAGAAGACCAAGAACAGAGCCAGACTAAGGACTGACCCTTGGGGATATGGAGTTACTTATTTTAACTGAGTCCCTACCCACAAGATATGAATGGAGACAGTTTCTGGCAGTGACAGAAAGCCCTGTTGCAGTGAGGTTGTCTAGAAGGAGGAATGGGAAACAATGTTGAATGCTTTGGCCAAGTCAACAAAGATGGCAAAGATAACATGACCCTGATCCATTCTGGAGAGCATAGAGTCAGTAAGCTAGAGGAGGGAGGTGGAAGTGGAGCAGGACTTACGAAACCTAGACTGGTAAGTGGTGAAAAAGGAGGAGGTGTCAAGAAAGGAAGACAGTTGAGAGAGAACAAGGTGCTCTTGCAGTTTGAGTAGAGTGGGGAGAAGGGATATGGGGTGATAGCTACCTGGTTTGGAAGAGTCCTCACCCTTGGAGTGAGGAATGACCGTAGTGTGTTTCCAGGCAACAGGAACAGTGGCAAGGGAGAACTAGAGGTTTAAGAAGATGGTTAGGGGGAATGCAATGGTGGCAGCAGAGAGGTGAAGGAACTTGGCATCTAGCCCATCTGGGCTTTTACTTTTGTGAAGTTAAGGTTAGAAGGGCCTTCAGGGTGTCAACGGAGAGATAGGAGAGAAGGAGAAAGAGGAGGAAATAGGGAGTGGGCTCAAGACAGATTATGAGGGAATGGCAGGGGGAGGGAGGAGAGCAGAGAGGATGCACAGGTAGTAAAGAAGCTGTTAAATTCAGAGGCAACTTCCAAGGTTCTTTTACTCTGGGTTCTTGGACTTTGCACTATCACCCCATCTATCCTGTATTCCATTCTTGGGTTATTGCCCCACATGTATCTCATACATTAAAGTTTTTGTTAACCAGGTAGGCATCAGAAGGTCGAGGGCCAATTTTCAGATGCGACCTGAATTACCTTGCAGTTTTCGGCAGTAAATTTCAGGTGCCACACCCTTGACCACTTCTCCAGTCTTTCCGCATCCTTGCCCTTTTATTGCTAAGCTCACTTTACCTCCTTGTTATCCAAATACTGGTTTGGTTCCCTTACCTATTCCTCTCTTGTCTCCTTTTCCAACTCCCCCCCCCCCACTTCTTGTTCCTTCTATTCCAGGGACCATCTCACTTTTGCCACTCCACACCCCTGATCCTGTGCTGGGTAGTCTGTCTTCTTCAATCTTATTCACCTCCTTCCTCTGCCTTTCCCCATCCCCTGGCCCTCAGGCACCAGTTGAAGCTCCAACCCCTTCCCACCTGTTCCTGTTACCATTCCTCCTGATACAACCATGACCAAGCCATAATCATCAGAGTAAGAAGCTCTGGTTGGGTCACCACTCTTGCCTTGATTAAAATTCCACACCACTACAGTTCTCTCCCTCCATTACAAGTCCAGGTAATTACTTCACCCCTCAGGTCAATCACCCTTTGTTCAGTATTGTTCTGCTCACCAAGTATTATTGCCACTCCTGAATATGCACTTGCTGGGCATTTCTTACTGTTCTGCATCGCACTTTACTTTCTGCACATACAACTGTTTAGTATTTCTTCTAATTTTGTACCAGTTTTGTACTGTGTGCTGTTCAAAAGTTTTTGCTTATATGTATTGTGCTGCATAGTATTCAGGACTCACTAGCAAGGTCATCAGTTGGTTTGAGTCCTGTCTCTGAGACAGAACCCAGAGGGTAGTGTTAGGGAGATTTTCATTGCCCTGGTGGTTCTGTCCTGTGGTGCACTGAGGCTCCATGCTGTCACCTGTGTTGTTGGTGGCCTATGCTGCCGCTGGCTGGGTCATTAGGAGATATGGGCTTGGGTTCATTGCTATGCAGTGGAAACCCAGCCTATATGTCCTTTGCACCCGGGAGGCTAGGAGCAGTGGATGTGTTTAACAGATGCCTGGCCGAGATCCAGGACTAGATGTCATTCAGCTGGCTGAGGCTTAACCAGAGAAAACTGAAGTTCTACTGATTGAGCCGGGCCATAGTGGGGCACTGACTGCTGCTGGAGGAGAACAGGACTTTGGCTTTGTCCCCTGGGCTTGAAGCTGCCACTAAGGTGAAAAATAAATCTGGGTGTCATTCTGGATGAAGGGCTGACTATGGAGGCTCAAGTGTCAGCAATGTACAGAATGGCTTTTCCTCTGCAGAATATTAGCCAGATTAGGTCCCTTATTCCACCTGGCGACCTGGACACTTGGTACCCACATTCATGACCTCGAGACTCGACTACTGTAATGCTCTTTAACTTGGGGTCAGTGGAGGTACACTACAATGCCTGCAGCTGCCGTAGAGATGCAACAGCCCGGTTACTAACAGGCCTCCCAAGTTTATGCAACATTTCACGGTACTGTGTGATCCACACTGGCTGCTAGTCAAATGGTGTATCTCTTTAAATTGGGTCTTTTGACCTATAAGGCCCTGCATGGACTGGGACTGTGCTACCTAGCTGAACCCAGCATCCATATGCTGAAAGGGACCTCCTGGTAGTGCCCAGGTTGAGATTGAAGATGGTAGGGGACCGGGCATTTGAAGTGGTGGGCGCTCCTCTGGAACTCCCTGCCTGGTGCTTTGAGGGGCCCCTTGGTGGAGGTCTTTACAAGGGCCCTGAAAATGTATTTTTTTTGCAGGCATTCAGGGTGGTCTCTTAACATATGAACCCCCTTTTAGTTATTTATTCATTGTCTAAGATATTTTTCTTATATAATGTATTTACATATGATCTAATTTTATATCTGCTTAGAATGAAGCCCTACTGTATGTAATGACATCCTGAGCCTCCGAGGAAGGCTGCAACAAATAAATGCTACCACTTCTACTGTTCTTTACTATGTTCCCCTCCCCTGGGTTGCACCTGGAGATGAGCTTTGCCTCAGTGTGCCTCTCCTGGTCACCAGTTTTCAAATAAATACATTTTTCATCTTCTTTCTTTCTTTCTTTCTTTCTTTCTTTCTTTCAAAAATCCATCACCAAGTAGGTGTCTAGAGATATAAAAACAATCTTGTTTACATATGTGACCTGGGGGAAGGGGAAGAGGCAGCAAGTCAACAATAACAAACAGTCAATCAATACATACAGATAAGAAAGGTACGATGTAACAAGAGTATAAAAATATATCAACCCATATCATCAATCATCTGGTAATTTCAGCAGCTAGTACGACATGTGGCAGCAGAGTAACCCAACAGCAAAATCAGGTGCAGTCGCAATAGGACACAACAGTATTTTTGAGAAGCTGCTTGCAGCAGCAAAACTGGGGAGAGAGCAATTACCAGAGTTAAAGTTGTTCCAAACCTGTTTGAGATGGTAACTGTACATAAGTTGCCCATTATACATTTTCTGACATGGATGATGAACCTGTTGCCAGAGTGAGAGCAAAGATGGTGTCCAGGCAGAGTAGCAGATGACAGGAGGGTGCCCAAATAGTTTGGGAGCTTGTTAAACCAGTACTTGAACCCAAACATGGTTAGCTGTTGCACATGTTTATCAGGCAGTGAGGGCCAGCCCAACTGGTCATAGAATGTACAGTAATACATATGAGCAGGGCTTGAAGGATTATCTACAGAAGGCATTGTATATGGAATCCAGTTTTGATAAATGGCATTTTGGGGCAACATCGTGGCAACATAGCCAAAGTCAGTGACTGGCAGGGTTAACCATTCTGCCAGGCACTTGTGCATTCCTAACGAAAAGCAATCACCAACCCAGTAGAGGGCACCAAGCATTCTGTGCGATTTGGAAACCAGTGCCTTGATATTTAAGGAAAAGTCCACAGACTTGTCAAAAATGACACCTAGGTGTTTGTAATGGGACGCAGAGGATATGGAGGTACCATGAGGAGTGTTTATAGTCAGGGCGGGAGCAGTGACAATACCTTTTTTGGTGCTAAAGAGCATGGACACTGTTTTGGATTGATTTAGGGCAAGGACATTTGTAAACCTCTGAAATGGTGGTCTTACCTTGGGTTGTCTCCCTGGGCACTTCTATTGTTCCCTGCCTGGAAGGGTCCCAGCTGGGTGCTCTGCTTTTGAGAGCCTGGCCCATATCCAGTGATGTAAATAGTTCATTCAAATGTAAAGTATTGCTGTATTTCCGTTCCTGTGCAGGTGTGCAAATTAATGCTGCTGTGCTGTGGTTGTAGAGGTTTAGCCCTGTGTATATAGTGTATAGCCTCTGCTGGGTCCAGGTAGAATGGGCTCATGACCAGCCAGGCAGCACTCCAGCAAGTCTCACAGTTGCTTACAAGTGTAGATGAAGCTCTATTGAATGCTATAAATATTTATTGCTGAGGCTAAACTGTTATGTTTTAAAATGAACTTTAAAGTTTGGACTGTTTGCTTTTCTGTCAGCCAGCTGCCATGTTGATACTTTGACCCTGCTGTTGAGCCAACCGAACACAAGGGATCCCAATGAGTCCTTTTTACTATGACAACTGGGGAAAACTGTGAACTGTATGCTTGGTGCCCTTCTTAACCACTCAGAACATTTAAACTGTGACCAACAGTCTGGGCAGCCAAACAGATTGCTGGATTCTCTTTTCAGTCAGTTGAAAGAGACTTTTGAACAGTCAGTCTGTCTTGAGGTTCTGGTCTGAGAGGAGGCTGTATACTCAGCTCAGGGAAATGTAAGGCTATGCCTAAAGTTCAGTGGCCAAGCAACCAGCCACTCCACTTCCTGAGCTATATAAGCAGCAGTTCCTCTAAGCCTCTCTGTAGTATTTTTCTTTGCAGCCAGAGCTATGTTGGTTGTCCTCTGAGCTGGCTGGGGCCTACTCCCCCCCAAGCCTGCTGCTTATGTGTGTCTCTGCTGGACTTCGGTGTTTGTTTTCTTGCTTCTGGTTTATATTCCTCTGGCTGTGTGCTTCCCTGTGTGTTTTGTTTCTTTTTTGGGCCCTTTCCCTGTTCTGTTTTGCTGTGTTTTGGTTTAGTCTTTTTGGGGGCTTTTATTTTCTAAACTCCTAGCATACTGCTACTACAGAGCTCATACCAATGGCCTTCAGTTGCAACTCTCAAATTACTTGCACTGCTACTGCGAACCTACTCAGAGCTCATGCTGCTGCTTTCAGTTACCTACAATTGCAACCACTGCTGTTTACTTTAATTACTATTGTACCCAGTGCCTGTGTTTTAACACTGTGCTTACCAGGCTCAAACTACTGCGATGCAACTGCATTCATTACCTGTGTATTTCAGCTCAACCATAGGTGTTCCTTTATTTGCACTTACAACTCAGTGTACTCATTTGTTTACTACTGCTGTGCAGAGCCTACTTGCTTCCTGCTGCTGCAGTGTTTACCATTCCTGTTGTACCTTGTTTACCTGAGGTTAGCTGAAGCTCCTGCTGGGGCTATTAAATTATCTTTTATATCTGCATGTAGTTCTCGGCCTTTCATCGCTTCCTTGCTTGTCCTACGGCGGGACTGGGAGGTGTTTTGGAGGGTCATGGCCTATGTGGTTAATTAATTCTGTTCTAAATCCTGTCTTTGTCACTGAAAATCCTCAGAGTTTGTCACCTTGATTTGGCTATTCATGTCTGGCTGGCTTGCCCCTAATTCAGTGCTGTTTACTTGCTATACAGTTGTTATGCAGGTCCACCTATTATTACTACTGCTTGCTGACCTATCAGGTCCACACTTGCTTATGCAACCGTTGCTCCTTGCTTACGCAAACCATTGCTTCATGCCTACTGCCATCCCCTCGGCTTCGGCCTGGGATTCTACTGTTCTCAATAGCTTTCGACCTTGCAAGGTCTCAGCACTCAATGCTCATTACGATCTCAGCACGCTGTGCTCATTCAGCTTACCTGCTTTCAGCTCTCAATCAACTCTAGGGCATGCCAGCCATTCTATTCTGGCGCAGGGTTCCTGCAGCCAATGGTCTCGCTCTGCATTTAGTCCACATCATCGAGCGTGTCCAACTTGGGGTGGGATCCTTCTCACCTGGCCCATAGCTGGGAATGTCCTCACCCAGGCTTGGCTTTAGCTGCCTGCTATGTGACAGCAGCTCCTGGTATAGAATTTAAGACTTGCAGTGAAGGGTGGTTACGGTGATCTCCTTTGGCTCTAGTGTTCCACTATAACGGTTGGCCATTGACTTTAGTGGTTTCCCTAGCAAGGAACCTTCACCGCATTCTCCCCATGACTGCCTCTGGTTCACTTGGTTTGATTTAGGGTGGGTAGGCCAGGTGAGTGCCTCAGCAGTTGTTGCTCTCCTCCTGCACCTTGGATGCACGTATTGTTGCAGAATTTTCTCGCAACCTTCCCCGACGTCCCCTCTAGAGGGTTTGAGTGAGAGCCTACCTCCAAATTGGAATATTTTCCACCTCCCTTTAATTGGGTTTTCCAAATTGCAGCTCCAGAGCCGTCACTAAATACATTTTCCCAAGCCTGGAGGGAAGGCGACCTAGGCCTTGAATCCCCAGAGATTTACTCCTCATAGGGTTTTTCTCTCCTCCGTTGCTTCAGGTCATAACTCTCAGTTAGCATAGTTGTTTTCCCTAGTCTCTTTAGACAGGTTCCGTTGTTGGATGGAGGTGGAGGATGTCCTGCCGTTCCCTCTCTCCTTAGGGGATCCCCTTTTCTCAATGTAAGCCATCAGTATCATGCTATGCCAACCTGGGCTGTTACTACAACAACTGAGCATGTCATTGAACTATCAAATTGCCTATGCTTCTCTACTACTACGTTACAGTTTACTGCTTCCACGTCACTGTTACTGCTTACATTATGCTTTGTGCTGCCTCCGTTTTGGGGATGATACTATATTTTAGGGATTCCTAAAGTACCTTTAGCCAAGGGAAATCCATGGCACCTCTAAGGGTGGAACCTTCTGAGAGTTCCTTGTCAGCCACACGCCTACAGGTGGTAATTCCTCTGAATAGAGAGTGCGAACAGCCAAAACCAAACTAACACAGTTGCACAAGCATAACACTATATTGGTTGCATAGGTCAGTGAAATGTGGGCTACGCCTAAAGTTCAGTGGCCAAACAGCCAGCCACTCCCACTTCCTGAGCTATATAA
The DNA here is from genome assembly GCA_016271365.2 of Neoceratodus forsteri. NCBI lineage: Eukaryota > Metazoa > Chordata > Ceratodontiformes > Ceratodontidae > Neoceratodus > Neoceratodus forsteri. The sequence goes on from JADMNL010000025.1 coordinate 257,406,529, forward strand.
GCAGCAGTTCCTCTAAGCCTTTTTGTGAAGCATTTTTCCTTTGCCCCACCATCCTCCCCTCCTCCTCCTCCAGTGGCAGCACTCTCTCTTCTTAGGGGGATTCCTAAGGTACCTTTAGCCACGGGAAATGTCCAGTGGCATCTCTAGGGGTGGAACCCTCTCCGAGAGTTCCTTGCCGTCGTACCCCTACAGGGTGGTAATTCCGCTGGAATAGAGTGTGAATGGACAAAACCAAACTAACACAGTTGCACAAGCATAACACTATACTGGCTGCATAGGTCAGTGAATTTGGGGAAAGGCTTGTTTATCTTTCCTTGGCCTGAGGTCCTGTATGGATTGTTTGAACTGCCAAGGGCTGCAGATTACTTTCTGTTTACCCACCCATGGCGACATTTCACCAGTGAGGTCCCCACAGCGACTACAGGCGCCCTGCCGTGGTGGAGAGCTGCCTGGAACCCTCGCTGTTTGTTGGGGTCCTGCACCCCCAATCAGCTCAAACTGGAGTTGAGAATCCTTAAGTGGGGGGGCGCGGGGGGTTCAGCGAACCGGCAGCCCGACTGCAGAATGCGGTTGACTTGCCGGTGTTGCTGACGGGGCATTTGACAGAATTTATGTCGGACCCCTGTTGTGGATCCATAACTTTCAAAGCTTCTAAGCGGAGAAGAGGCATGAGTTTGGTTGAACTGAAATTTTGGCCTGAAGAGTGTCAGAGTGTCTAAAAGCCACCAAGCTTTATCTCAGTGAAAGATTTGCTTGCCTTAGAGACTGTGGTCTGAAACTGAAGCCTGGGGCTACTGGAATTGTCTCCAGCCCATTTGCCAAAGGGAGAGAGACATGAATCTCAAGTTTGCCAGCTTACATACCAGAGGTCACAGATTGCAAGTAGGTAGCTGTGTGGCTCTAGCAAGACTGTACCAGAATTTAAACTAGTGATGCCAAATAATTTTTCTAAAAAACTGCTACTGCCTATGAGACAAAAGATGCTGGAAGACCAATTTTGGGAGTCAGCTCCTGCGACAAAGATCAACGTGGGTTGCGGCCACCCTTGGGGGAAGATGCCGTGAAGTGGGGGTGAGTCGTGTTATCCCTGGTCCCTGTATCCTGGTCCTTGCCAAGAAGATGAAATCTACAGCCTGCAGCCAAGAACCATTCCTCAAGGGAACCAGTCTGGCAACCCTTCCAGATCCTGAGGTCCTGGTTCAGTGAGTAATAACAGGGCTTGTTCCTGCAATAGGAAAGGCTTTAAGCCTGAGGTTCAATGGGCAAACAACTACATCACTCCCCATCAGGTCTTAAAGGCCACTCCTCCTGGACTGTTCCAGCATTCGTCTCTTTATTTGCAGCCGAGGCACCACCTCCTTCCTATGGGCTTGACCTGTTTTCCTTGCACCTCTGGCTGCTCGCTTGTTCTTCTCTCCCATCCCTCATTCTCCTCCTCAGACTGCTTTATCAGCTATTTCATTTATTTTTCCCTGCTGCCTCCCCCATGGCATCAGGCGAGTCTGCTCCTGAGGCCCACTGGCACTGCCTCGGGTCGGTCCTGTTCCTCTCCTTCGTCAGCTCCGTTTTCATTCCCAACTTCTTGTCTCCTCCTCTCGCTGCCTCATCCAGCTTTTTGTTCCTCAGCTCCGGCAGTGATGCCATTCCCATGGCTGCTGTGCCGCATTGCTGCCTGCTCATTCCTAACCCATACATTCCTCTGTGCCTGCCAGGATTCAGTGCTCACCTGGGGAGCGCATGCCTCTGGCACCGGGCGTCTTTCGCTTCCCTTCAGCCTGCTTCTGGGTGCCGCTGCCTGACTCACATTTTCTGCCAAGCAGTTCTGTTTGGCTTCTCTTTCTAGGCTTCTCCCGATTGTCCGCTGTTCACCCATTCCTGTTCCTGGTGTGTGCTGCAAGTCTAGCTGCTTCTTGACAAGTGGCTTTCTCTCTTTGGGCTTTCAGTTGCAGTGTCCCTCTGTTACTTCACCCTCATAATTTTCCTTTGCCTACTCTTACCTCTCCTACTACTACCTCCTCATGTTCATTCACTATCAAGCTTAACTATGCCTTGTCCCTATGCCTACTGCTCCTCCGCACATTTCTACTGCCATTATTTCAATTTTAATGCCCACTGCAGGTCCTGCCTGATTTCTTCATAGGTTGTTTCTTTCCATGTCATCCCTCAACTTCAGCCTTCCTGCCAATCGTACCCCGTTTCCACCACCATACCAGCTCTTCCGCTTCCATAATATGTACTATTCCTAGCACCTGACCTTAGTCCTCCCCCCAGCTGGGTCCCTAGGGGCACATCCCTTGGAGATTATTTGCTATGTCCTCTGTTTCAGGGTGTTGCCCCTGTCTGCTCCACTTATTGCCCTCCTCCTCCGATTCCCTCCACCCTCCATTCCGCTCCTTCTCTGACCTTTGCTTTCTTTTGAGCTTTTTCCCTATTCTGCCATCACCTTTCCATTAGTATCCTCCTCTTTCTTTAGTCCGTATAGTGTCCAGGCGCTTGAGTCTGGTTCTCCTTCGCTCTGTCTGACCTCAGGGTCCACTCATTTATATTGCTTAGTCAAACATACCTCTCATTGGGTCCTATGCTACCTCATCGAATTGCTGCAGTCCTGCGGTGATTATCACCATCAGTCCTCTCATGCCCACATCTGGGTATCCCTCGCTCATCTGCTCTCATGTAAGTCTACTCCTTCACATCGACTACTCGAGCATAACCCTCTTGGGTCCATGCTACCTCGACTTGACTTGCTCTCCATTTGGATACATATCTTCACATCTAGTTCCCCTTTGCTAGGGGCTGGCAGGCTTCTCTCCATCATCATTCATCATTCATTTCATGTCTCACTTTAAACCATGCAGGCCTTCAAGGCTTCTTTCCATCATCGTACTTCCTCTCTTGCTTTTGAGTGTCTAGTTGCAGACATCGCTCGCATCCCTTGACAGCCATCCTTTTCGAAGGACAGAGTGAGAGCTTCCTCTAAAATTGTAATTTTCCTCCTTCCTCGATCTCTACTTTAAATTGCTGTAGCAGAGCTGTCCCTAATCTAAATGTCCTTCAGCCTGGAGGGAAGGCGACCTATGCCTTGGATCCCCAGGGTTTCCTCCTCAAAGGGGTTTTCCTCTCTTCCATGCCAATGGTCATAATATTAGTTAGGGTTAGTGCTTTCATAGGTTCCTTAGTTAGGTTCCGCTGTTGGGTGGAGTCGGATGGTGGACCTGGCTGTTCCCTCTCTCCTTAGGAAGTTTGCCCTTCTGCATCTTGTCAGATTTCCTTTCATTCATTGTCCTCACCTTTTCTCATTCTTCTCCTGTCTTTCCCATCTATGTCTGTCACATTTATTTCTGGTCTAGATATCTTCTGATTTCTCGCCTCTTCAATGCTCGACACCCTTTTGGGTATTCTTTTTGGGCTTCTTCCTAAGCTACCTTTAGCCAAGGGAATTTCCCATGGCACCTATAGGGGGGAACCCTCCTCCAGGGTTCCTTGCGTTGTACCCTACAGGGTGGTATATCCACAATGTATCAAAGTCACATAAGCATACATCTCATCCAGTTGCATAAGCACAATTGAATGGGAAGGCTTTAAGCCTGAGGTTCAATGGGTGGAGTAACTACGTCACTCCCCCATCAGACATTAAAAGGCCACTCCTCCTGGACTGTTCCAAGATTCGTCTCTTTGTTGCCCCACCATCTACCCCTCTTCCTCCAGTGGCTTGTCTCTCTTTCCTGTTGGCTTCGCCTAAGCTACCTTTAGCCAAGGGAATTTCATGTGGCACCTATAAGGAGGAACCCTCCTTTAGGGTTCCTTGCATTGTACCCTACAGAATTGGTATATGCCATGGATAGAGGTGAATAGCTACAATGTATCAAAGTCACACATGCATACATCTCATCCAGTTGCATAAGCGCAATTGAATCTAAAATTAAAAGAGTCTTTGCCATCTGATTTGCTTTCTAAGTACAGGTTAGTGTTTAGACTGTTTTGCAGGCCATTGGGCCTGAGAATTACAATTTTCTGAGGGTTCAAAGCCATTAATGTTGTCAAAGCCAAGTGCCAAGAGAGTAATAATTATTTGTTGTTTAAGGGCCCAACCAGCAGTAATGCAGGCCAACCAGCTGCAACACTTCAGGCCTGCAACTAAGAAAATCCTGTGTACCTGGTATTAATAACTGGACTGTCAAAGCAATTTCTGACTGAATTTGGCAACATCCAAAGAAGCACCTCCCTACAGTCAAAAGGAGGGTAGGGGCCAGCATTCGGGGTGGCTGAAAAAGACCTGCTTCAAAGTTAAAAGTTAGAGACAATCAATGGAAAAAGTACAAACAAACTGGACTGCAGTCAGATCTCATTCTGTATAAACAATACAGAAATGACTGTAAAGATGCATCAGGCAGGCCAAAGTAAATACTGCCAAAACCTGCTGATTAATTCTTCCAATGACCCTTGCAAGTTTTGGGGTCACATTAAATCCTTCTTAGGTTCTGCTAAAGATGTCACTCCCTCAGATATGGTCCTACATGGTGTACACTGTAATGATTCTACTACCATCGCAAATGCTTTAACCAACAATTTTCTGACTTATCTGCCTACACTTCCTCCCATCACAATCCTCTGCTTCACAGTTTAACCCCACAGCATCTGAAGGACCCCCAAACTTAACCAACCCCTTCTATTTCAGGGAAGTGTCTATGCATCAGGTCCTAAAGCTGCTCAGGTCACTCTCTGAAAACACCAGTACTGGCTCAGATGGCCTAGAACCAAGACTACTAAAAATGGCTTCTTACTACATCTCTGGCCCCCTGGCACACATCTTCACCCTATCTCTCCAATGGCATTGTCCCTGAAGTCTGGAAGGCAGCCAGATTCACTCCTGTATTTAAGAAAGGCAGTAAAATGACATATCAAATTACCGCCTATTGCTATTTTGTCTGTTCTGAATAAAATCCTGGAAAAAGTAGTATCCATGCAAATCACTGAATACCTTGAGAAATTCAATTTACTAAGTTCAGCACAACATGGTTTTAGAAAGCATCATAGCACCATGACAGCACTTGCAAAATTCACTTCAGATATAGTTACCAATATGGATAGAGGAAAGTTAACAGGGCAGTCTTCATTGACTTAACCAAAGCTTTGGATCTGGTTGACCATTCTCTCTACTATCCCCTCAGTACCTTGGGCTTTCTCCCCAGTCACTACCTGGTTCAAAAGCTACCTCTCCAACAGAACACAAGCTGTTAAGTTTAATTCATCCATGTCAGACAGTGCTGTTATCAACATTGGGGTCCCTCAGGGGTCTATACTTGGCCTCTTCTATTCTCATTATTCGTCAATAAACTTCCTGAGTTGGTCACCCAGGTCACTCACTTCTTTATGTGGATGACCTGGTAATTTATTATCACTCTGATAAGGTCCTGGATCTAAATGCTGCCCTCACTGCAGATTTTCGTGCTGTACAACACTGGTTGAACTCTCAATGCCTGGTTTTAAATACAAATAAAACAAAAGTTATGATGTTTGGCTCCAATCACAAGCTTAGATCCTGTCCTCTGACCATCTCTGTCTCTGATATCGATGGGGACCCTATAGAAACTGTCACTTCCTTTCGTTACCTTGTCATCCACCTGGATCAAACCTTGGACCTGAAAGCACATATACAGTAAACCTGCAAGTCAATTAACTGCAAATTGGGGGCTGCCTACAGAACCAAATACCTGCTCACCCCTGCTGCTAAATTGGCGATAGCCAGAGGCATTCTATTGCCAACCCTTACATATGGGTGTCCCATCCTGTCCTTGGCCACCAAATCTTCACTGCAACTATGGGATACTACCTTCATTAATGTGCAGGTATGCAACCAAAGCACCTCGGCTGCAGCATCATTGTCTCTTATATCAGGACCTTGGTTGGCTCTCCTTCCTCTACCAGGCAGTACTACGTGTACAATTTAGTTGATTCCATCCTAAGGACGTCCAAGCCTGCCATCCTGTCTGATCTCCTCAGGCGGCCATTCCCACAAGGAATCTTAGATCGGCTGATCAGACCTTACTATCCATCCCCTTTTGTCGGACTAAAAAGGCGTGGGCTCCTTCCATCATGCTGCCCCCACCTATGGAACCTACTACCTCAGGATCTAGAGATGTCTCCACTCATGTGACCTTTAAGAGCAAACTCAGGACTTTCCTCACTACTATGGACAAATGTGTTTGCTTTGACCCCACCTGATCCGCTGCATTTGTACTGTTTCCTCATTGCTAGCACTTTTGCCTGTCCAAATGGGTGTTCTATACTGTGCCTTGTAATTAATGTTTTATTTTGTGCCTTGTAATTAATGTTGCCTTAACCTGTTTCTTTATAAGCCTAATGTTAGCTGTTGACAATTGTAAGTCGCTATTCTACTCCATGACATTCTTGTCTTCACTTCACAGCCTCTCCTCCTTAACCCACTGCTGCTCTCTCCCCTTCTTCTGTATCCTCTTCCCCCCTTTTGCCACTCCCACCAAACTCACCTTTACCTGTTCCTACCTCATCCATGCCCCTCCTTAGTCCCCACCCTCCTGGCTGTGCTTAGTCCTCCTCTCTCCACCTACTACGCCTACTCCCACGTCTACCGGCCCCCTTCCCTGCCCTGCTGTCTCTTGGTTCCACTGGCTCGGCTTGCTTTGACACTTTTGCGCTATTGCAGTAACTCCTCTGCCTCTATCCCCTCTCACGGCATCCTCACTCTCGCCCTGCCGTCTATCGGTTCCACCAGCCCGGCTGTATTTTCACCACCTCCTACAGCTGTTTGCAATCTACTGCAGCTCCCCCTACCACCCTCTCTTACGCCTGCCATCTTCGGCTCCATAGGCCCGGCCGCGGTTGGTACCTCACCCGCTGTTGCCCGTATCTGGCGGCACCTCCTTTCCTATAATCTCTCCCTCCCATCCTTTTGCCAGTTTTTCCTTTCCTTGTGTCTTTTCACTGATGCCTATCCTCTCTTATTTTCTGCCTTCTACTATTCACATTTTGAGTATGTTCCATGATCAAGTGCTAAAGTATATTTTGTTTACTAATGTATGTTACATTGCCATATTATTTCTCTCTGCATTTTTTATTTCGTTGTCTTAATAATCTGGCTGTACTCTTTGTATTTGTAATTGTACCTCCCGGGTGCGTGCCTGAAAACAGTCACTTTATGACTAGCTTAATTTAACCGTTAACAAAACTAAATAAATAAATTAATTAATTAAATGGTATTTGAATGTGATTTACAAAACCAAATGAATTTGCCTTAAATTTAAATCTTGATTTACATTCCCTTCCCTTAGTTCAATCCCTAAATATATCAGTTTATTGTTTGAATGCTACACTGGCCCATGAACATATTATTACTAAGAGCTTGGTTATTGAGAAAAACTAAAGGTACATTGTTGTTGCTGAACATCTTTCTTCTTCAGTCCTACAGGGTGTGTCATAGAAGTCCAGACCCTGCTAGCAAGTATGTTACTGTGAACATATTATTAGCACTCACCACTAATTGTACCATTGATTGCCAAGTAAAGTGTTTTGTGCAAATCCATGTGGGACCACTGATTGGTGCTGTAATTTGTACAACATCCCTGAGGGTTGTTCTAGCTTAACATCAAATCCACTTAAAAGTCACTCTGAGTGGAGGCACTGCACAAATAGCATTATTGTTGGTATTGAGCCCTTTATCAATCAAACCAGAACCCATGCCCCTCAACCTGCATTCTGGGCAGCAGGCATGGGTGGTAGCCCATTGGGAGGTGGCACCCAGGTTACATCTTTGAAGGCACCGGCTGTGATCTCCTGTTTACCAGTTGGGCCTCACATGGAGATTGGTATAAGAATGGACAAAGTTATCAGCACTAGTTTTGAATTTCCTGCTAATAAAATGGCTGTGCATCACCTGCTGGGTTGTTGTGAGGCAGAAGAGGTTGAGCCCCAAAAAGCCTTGCTGCTCCTAGATATACCCCTGGGCACGGATAAGGGTGCTATGGAGGAGCCCTTGCCAAAGTCAAATGCATTGGTTAAGCTGTTGTGAAGGTCTGAATTGCTGATTTGACTGCCCAGACACTACTAGTGGAATGCAGTAACCTGTGAACAGTGAAAGAGTGCCCAGTGCCATTATTCCTGCTGAGTTCACGGTAGCCTGAAAAGTAGTCACCATTCACAGTGTAATGTCTATGCATGGGGGTCCCCAAAATCAGAAGGGCTAAAGAAAAGCTTGGGAGATTGTTGCTCTGAGGGACAAACTTTTGAGGACTTAAAAACAGCATTAGAGACCCTGGAGGTATCCCTCCCTCAGTGCCTGTGCCAGCACCTGCACCCCATGCCTGCACCTGTGCCAATACCCTCAGATAATATCAACTACTGTAGAGTATCAGTATTTCTGGCACCCTCCCACACCTCATGGGGAAGATGATCTAGAAACATGAATGGACTATGCCTCACGCCTTATGCAAGAGTGGCAATGTATAGAGGCTGAGAAAAGAAAATGACTTATGGAGAGCTTAAGGGGCCCTGCACTTGAAGCAATCTATTTTCTAAGGTCTACTAACCCTGATGCTTCTGCACAAGAGTATTTGTCTGCTCTAGAAGGTGTGTTTGGTAGTATTGAATTTGGAGAAGATTTAATGTGTAAATTCAGTCCACTAAACAGTGGAAAGGAGAATCTTTGTCTGTCTATGTAACTTGACTGGAAAGAGCATTACAAAAAGCTCACAGAAAAGGTGGGGTATTGGTTTTTGATCGAAACCGAGTGTGACTAGACCACATTTTAAAGTCTGCTAGATTCTTCAGTGTGCTAATGTTAAAGTTTCAAGACCGACGGGATGACCCTCCTGCTTATTGCTGACTCATGAAAGAGATTCAAGAGGCTGAAAAAGAGGAGAAACTTTGATATCCTTATGTAGGCACTGACAGAGCAGCTCGGGCTCCTGAAAAACCAAGTGAAAAAGAGACTGTTGTTGATCCACAGCAGCTTAAAGACTTACAAAAATAATTGAGAGAACTGAAAGCAAGTGCTTAGAATGCTGTGGAAATGGCAAAAGGCCAGACTGCTCAAATTAATGCTGCCAAGTCAGCTAGTGAACACAGACAACCACAAAAGGCGCAAGTGCTCAGGTCCCTAGTGATAAAGCTAACAGTGATATGTTGAAGGAAATTAGGGATTTGAGAGCTTTAGTAAGTGACCTTGCTCAATCCTCCCATCAGGGCTCACTTTGGAGAAGACCCGGAGGGTATGAATACCTCTATAGGCGCAGCCAGATGATTCTAAGTCAGGTCCAAATAGAAGTGGTAAGCCAACTGAAGAGCCTGCTCAAGCCCAAAATTCTAGACCTAATGTTTTCTGCTACCATTTTGGGGAAGATGGCCACACACAAAGGGTGTGCCAGTTCCCTGAAGATTTGCACAAAGTAATTATCAAGCTGCTTAATCAAGTTAGACAGAGTAATACAAAGCCTTCTGCTAAGTCATCATACAAGCAATATGTGGCCAGATCTGCAGTTAAGCCTTCTGTCAATACCTCTCTGGACTGGGCAGAGTTGGTAGGTCCCTCTATGGAGACTACTGTTCATGTTGAAGGAATCCCTGCCAGGGCAGTGTTAGACAGTGGGTCTCAAGTAACCATAATTTTCAAATACTGGTATGATCAGCACTTATCTAATTACCCACTACAACTGCTTGATGGCCTACATGTCTGGGGACTCAAGTGATAAATCATACCCATATCTTGGTTATCTCAAAGTGTGGCTTTCTTTTCCATCCTCAGTTGCAGGTGTGGAGATCATGTAGAGATGTCAGCTCTGGTGTCCCTCCTGTGGACTGTGTGATGTCATACCCATGTTGATTGGTACTAATGCCCACATGTTTGGTCACCTTGCCCAACTGTGCAAAGAGAGACAGCAGAAAAGAACTGGTAGAGCACTACACATCCATGCTATAGTGAAGAAGGCCTACGAGTTACAAATGCATCCCAGAGAGGAAGATAAGGATGAACCTGTGGGAAATGGAAAAAAGTGCTTCCTTCAAATGCTGAGTGTAGTATCAATGGAATGGTGAGGTTGAAGAAGGATGTGACAAACCAGATACTCATGCAGGATGCTCCTGAAGATGGTAAGCTGTCTGAAGGATTGCTCGTCAAGTCTTGCATACTCCCTGTATGTGCCCATGCTTATGCCCAGTGTGTAGTTGTCCAAGTCCAGAACGTTACTGACTGAGACATTAAGGTACATAGAGGCTGCTCCCTGGCTAAAGTCTACTGTGCTGATACTGCCTTCTAATAAGAAGAATGGAGAAGAATGTGAAGTGTCTGCAGATATGTTCAACTTTGGAGATTCACCTATCCCAGATGGCTGGAGAACCGAATCAGTAGGGAGCTAACTCAGAGGACTGAAGTGTTCTCCCTCAATGAGTGAGATATGGGATATGTCACTGGCACTGAACACCACATACACCTGCATGATGAACACCCCTTTCATGAGAGATCCAGAAGATTAGCACCTGCTGACATAGACGATGTGAGGCGTCACCTGCAAGAAATGCTAGCTGCAGGAATAATTCAGGAGTCCCGTAGTCCATATGCATCCCCAATTATAGTAGTTAGGAAGAAAAATGGTGCTGTAAGAATCTATGTGGACTACTGAACCCTCAATAAAAGAACCATTCCAGACCAGTACACTATGCCAAGCATACTAGATGCCCTGGATTACTTACATGGGAGCAAGTGATTTTTCATCCTTGATTTACACAGTGGGTACTATCAGATCCCCATGGCCCCTGAAGATAGGGAGAAGACTGCATTCATTTGTCCCTTGGGATTTTACTAGTTTCTTAGCATGCCACAAGGGATTTTGGGTACGCCTGCAATATTTCAAAGACTCATGGAACATGCAGTGGGAGATATGAATCTTCTCGAATGTCTGGTGTACTTTGATGATGTAATTGTTTTTGGAAAGACACTAGAGAAACACGAAGCTTGTCCTTTCAAAGTACTTGATCCATAGACAAATGCCAGTTTTTCCAGAGTTCTGTGAAGTACGTGGGTCACATCGTGTCTCCCCAAGGTATACAAACAGATCCTAGCAAGGTGGAAGCTTTAACAGATTGGCCAAAGCCTAACAACCTTAAAGAGCTACAAAGATTCCTAGGATTTTGCAGTTACTACCTTAGATTTGTTAAGGACTACACCAGGTAGTATGACCTTTGCTGAATCTAATGCAGGGTACCCACCCACACACAAAGAAATTTAAAAAGGCACTGATAAAGAGACTGTGAAAACCTATTTTAAGCCTCATGAGTCTTTTGGTCAAAGATGGACCCCTGATTGTGATGCTGCTTTGAAGAATTCATCTGCAGGTTAGCTCATGCTCCTGTGTTGGCCTGTGCTGACCCTTCCAAACTGTATATGTGCTCCACATAGATGCTAGCCTAAGTGACCTGGGGCTGTACTTTATCAAGAGCACCCTGAAGGATGCTCCCAGTAGCTTTTCCAGCAGAAGTTTGTCACCTCCAAGAAGAACTACCCAGTTCACAAATTAGAATTCTTAGCACTCAAGGGCCATAGTAGAACAATTTTCATGAGCATTTATATGGAGCAAAAATCCTGGTGAAAACTGATAATAACCCTTTAACGTATGTCCAGACCTCAGTCAAGTTAGATATGACAGGACACAGGTGGCTCTCAGCCCTCTCTACTTATGACTATGCAGTACAATATCACTCAAGCTTGAATCATATTGATGCAGATGCCCTTTCTCGGAGACCTGCCTCAGACCAAAAGTGTGTGTGTATCTCTGAGCAGTCAGTGAAAGTACTGTGTCACAAGTTTGAACAAGATGAACCATCTCCTGTAGACAATATTGACTGCCTGGTGGATTGCCTGGGACCTCCTGATACCTGTGTGCCAGTAGACTACTGTAACTTCACTGCTATGGACTTAAGTTATTTGCCTCAGTTAAGCATGACTCACAGAGTGAACAAAATTGTGACCCTATGATGGGAAAAATAATTTCTGTTTTAAAGGAAGGAGGTGATCTCTCTACTATGTGATCAACTGACCCCTACTACTAGGTTGTTGTTGCAAGAATGGCCTTGACTCAAGTTATGAGCAAGTATTATGCAGAGAAATAACCAATGTCCAAAGGGAACTGGTTAAAAGACAACTGGTCTTGCCATCCAAATTTAAGACTATTGTGTTTAAAGCCCTGCACAATGACATGGGACACTTAAGGAGTGAGATAACTATGGACTTGGCCTAGTCACATGTTTACTGGCCCATAATGGGTCAAGATGTTGAGCAATATTGCAAAACTTGCAGCAGATGCATACAAAGAAAAGCCCAGCCGCAACAAGCAGCCCATTGGTTAACATGGTGACAAGTGCTCCAATGGAGCTTGTGTGCATAGATTTTCCTAGCCTGGAGCCAGATTCAAGAAACATTTCAAATGTACTGGTGGTCACTGATCATTTTACTAGATATGCTCAGGCCTATCCACCAAGGACCAAAAGGCTCTACAGTTGCTAAAGTTCTGGTGAAGAAGTTCTTTGTGTATTATCGTACCTTGACTTTAAGCAGAACTTGAAGGGCTGTGCCAGGGGCAGAAGCAATTGCTGGCCATATCAGCGATGGGAGAAAGTGCAGGGGTGAGTGCACTGGAGGCTGCATCGGTGGTGGGAGGAGATGGTCTGCAGGCTGCACCGGCAGCAGTAGGAGCACCAGGTGGCGTTTCCTGGCAGCTACAGTGGGCCAGGGCTAAGGAGGAGAGTGGGAGGCTTGTATGTGAGGCTGCAGAGGGACCAATCAGGCACAGGGTGCCAAATTTAAATTCACGATTGGGCAAAAGTGCAAGCCCAGCCCTGACTTTAAACAAACCCTGAAGGAGCTGTAATTGTTTCCTCCTCCCCATCCCAGCCCTGACCTCTATTAAATAGATGGTGGGGAGAGAGTCTGGATAGGAGTGGGCTGGACTAGTAGTGAACTTGTAGCCTTGGTCCTAGGGAAACCTGTTTTTAGACTGACACCTTGAATGATGTGTGGGGGTTGTTAAGTGAAGCCACTTGTAGCTCAGACCTTTGTAAAGTCTTGCAGCTCTGACCCTTGGGGAACCCAGAGGGTTGTTTTGGAAGATTTCTTGTGGGGTTGTTGTCCTAGAAATCTGCAATGGGAAAGGACCACACATCACTAGGCGGGCATCTTTGGGAGGGTGGTTGGGTGCACAGGGTGTGGGGTGGCCATGGTACTTGACTGGGCTTGTAAGTTAGGGTTGCCCAGTGTGCTGTCAGCTGACACAGCTTAGAGAGGAGGTTGAGGGGATTAGGAGGCAGCTGGGAGATTGGGGGGAGTTATGGGGGTGGAGAAGTAGGGGGCAAGAGGCCACTTACGTAGCTGCACCAGGGGCTGAAGTCTCAAACATAGGGAAAGGAGTGAAGGGTGGCACACAGGAGGCACATGGGGACCCTGGCAGAGGGGGCCCAAAAGAAGAAAATGTCCAAAAAAGCAGGTAGGCATCTGGGGTTGTCCAGAGGGAGCTGAGATGGGGGGGTGGGTCAGGTGAGGAAATCCTGGGACTGGTCTTAGGCTCAGCAACCGGTTCAACCCTCTACGTCTGATAGTAGAAGAGGGGAGTGTTGGGGGGGAGGACCCTCGACATCTGGTAGTAGAAGAGGGAGTGCTGGGGGCAGAATGCAGCTAAGACAGGGGCAGACAGGGTGGGGATGGGAGGAGGGGCAAGAGGCAGGCATGGAAATCAGGAAGCACAAGGGGAATAGTGTGCAAGAAAGTGGAGGACAGGGGAGGCTCTGGACAGGCTGAGGGATGGAGATGGGGGCAGGGCAAAGAGGAGGATCAGATGAGCAAGGGGAGACTGCAGCAAGTGGGGGTCTGGGGGTATGGGCCAGGGGGGCATGGCAGGCAGGGGGACACTGAATGTGGATGGGAAGAAAGGGAGTATGAGCCAGGTTATGCAAACAGATAGGGAGGAAGGATCAGTCATGGGTGGGGGCAGGGGGATAGCGATGCAAGAAAGGATACTCAGGCAGGGGGGTGCCCAGGACTGGAGTAGAGGGAGTGGCCAGAGACAATAGGGAGGGGGCTACTTTCGACACTCAGATTGTGGGAGGGGCGAGGAGCAGGCTGAGGGGAGAGGCTGGAATAAGGGACAAGGATGGGCATGGAAGGAGGGGAACCTGGGAGGTGAGCAGGGAGGCAAGGGGGAGGTTAGAGTGCTCCTGTTAGGGGATTCCATGATTAGGGGTATCCAGTGGGAGGGGCAGAGTGAGGGTAAAAGTTGTCCAGTAAAAAACAAATGTCACCCTGGCTTGATGGTGCACAAGGCCAAGCATGAGGTATATTCACTGGCAAGGGAATGTGGAGGTCTCAGACATATTGGTGCACCTGGGCACAAACAACATAAATGGGAATGGTAAATTGGAGATACAGGTAAGGTTTCCGGGAGCTGGCCAGGGTTTGCCACTCCATAGGATGCTTGATCTCCTTCTCGGAAATCCTGCCGGGTGCTGAGGGCTAGTGGGAAGAACAAGCAAAAACTTAGGGTGGTGAATCAGTGGCTCAGGGGATGGTGCATGGCTAGGGGTTATGGGCTTGTGGGGACTGAGGTACAACCTGGGAGGATAAAGGGCTGTATGCTAGGGACAGGCTCCACCTCAATTTGGAAGGGATGGAAATTCTAAAGCTAAAAATAGCTGGGTGCATCAGCGAAAGGTGGGGGTTAAACTTGTGAAGGGGGAGGGATGGAAGAAGCTGTTGCAGGGGGGGCAATAAAAGAGGGACTCAGGCTTCACTCCCTGAAGGGGTGGATGGATATGAAAAAAGGTCAACAGGTAGGATGTGGGGAGGGAGGGAAGGAGAAGATGCAGCCACATGGGGGTGTGAGGGTGGGGAATGCGAGGAGGGGGAAAGGGGTGGAGGGTGGTCCTGATAAATGCCAGGAGCTTAGGAAATAAGATGCCTGAGCTCCAGGCGATGCTAGTTGAGGGGGCAGTAGATGTGGTAGCTGTCACTGAGACCTGGGCCACCCAAGGGCATGAATGGGACCTAATCCTGAAAGGCTACACTCTGTTCAGGAAGGACAGGGAGGAAGGAAGGGAGGGGTAGCACTGATAGTCAAAAATGGCATTGGTATAGGACAGGTGGAAGAGGCAGAGGGGAGTGTGGAGGCAATTTGGGTCACCCTGCGAATGCAGGGGGGTAAGAGAGTAAAAATAAGGGTGCTATTCAGACCCCCAGCGCTGACAGAGGAACTGGAAGAGAGTCTGGTGGCAAATATTATGGGCCACTGTAGACTGGGCAAGGGAAGGGTAGTGGTGATGGGGGACATAAACATGCCTGGAGCAGACTGGGGGACTATGATGTCCCCAGTGTCCAGGGAACAGAGGTTGCTGGATGACTTCCAGGATGCATTCCTGACCCAGCAGGTAGGGGAGCTGATTAGTGAGGCCCAGATCCTGGACATAGTCCTGGTGGACAGTGACCAGATCAGGGGCCTGGAGGTGAGAGACCTGTTGGCAGGGAGTGATCATGCAACAGTCTGGTGTTTCCTGAACCTAGGGAGGAGGAAAGCCTCACAAAGACGGTGGTAATTGACTTTAGGGGTGCAGATTTCAGGGGGATGGGTAGGATTATTAAGGGCCATTTGGAAGAGATAAGGCCAGACATGGATGCTGACAGTAGGTGGGAGATCATTAGGAAGGGGGTACAGGAGGCTACCAGGTCCTGTGCAAGAGTGAGGCACAAATTCGGTAGGGTCAGAAAACCCTGTTGGTGGATTCGGGAGGTTCAGGAGGCAGTGAGGAAAAAAAAAGGCTGCCATTAGGCGCTTCAAGTGCTTAAGGAGCGAAAGGTATCAGGTGGAGTATGAACTGATGGCTAGGAGGGTCACCATGGTGGTGAGATCGGCCAAGGTGAGGAAGGAGCAGATCTTGGCCATGGACATCATGAAGGGGAACAAGGGGTTCTTTAGATACACTGGGGAAAAAAGGAAAGTGAGAGGGCGGATCAGCAGGATTTGGATGTGGGAGGGATGGGCACAGGATGCGGGGGAGCAGACTGAGGTCCCAAACGAGTACTTTGCCTCAATTTTTACCAGAGAGGATGGGAGGGTATGCCTCTCCGGGGGAGAAGGGGTGAACTGGTGGAGGGGCTGGACCTGTAGAGATCAGGATCCCTGATGTGTCTAAGGAGGGGGAAGGGACAGCACCATCAGGTGGAGGGAAGGCAGTACAGGGAGCCAAGGCAGAGGACATGGAGGTTGAAATCCCAGTAGAGAGAGAGTGAGAGAAGCCCTCAGCTCCCTTAGGATGCAGAAAGCACTAGGGCCAGATGAAATACATCCCAGTGTGCTGAGGGAACTGGCGAATGTCCTGGTGGCCCCCCGACGGAGCTTTTTAACATCTCTCTGAAGGCGGGGAGGGTACCCCAAGACTGGAGGGTGGCTCATATCATGCCTATCCACAAAGGAGGATCAAGAGAGGAGGCGGGGAACTATAGGCCCATTAGCCTGATGTCAGTGGTGGACAAGATGATGGAAGGTATTATCAATGAGAGGCTGGGTGGGTACTGGAGCAAATGGGGTACCTGGACGTTAGACAGCATGGCTTCATCCCGGGAAGATCGTATCAGAGAAACCTTGTGGAGTTCTACGATTGGGTGATGAGAGCACTGGACCAGGGTAGGCCGGTGGACGTCCTCTTTCTAGACTTCAGCAAGGCGTTTGATTCGGTACCTCACGGTGGCCTGCTGGTTAAACTTGGGGAAATGGGGATGGGGAAGCAAATGATCAGATGGATAGGAAATTAGCTCTCAGAATGTACTCAGAGGGTGGTGATTGGGGGACTAGTCTCGTCTCCAAGGAAAGTCATTAGTGGGGTCTCCCAGGGATTGGTCCTAGGACCCCTCCTGTTTAATGCCTATGTCTCTGACATAAGGAAGGATATCAGGTGTGAAATGAGTCTCTTTGCGGATGACTCAAAGCTGGGGACAGTGGTGGATAGGGAGATGGGGAGAGTGGCCCTGCAGGAGGACCTGGAGGCACTAGAGAGGTGGTCAAGGAAGTGGAAACTGAAGTTCAATGAAGGGAAATGCAGGGTTCTGCACCTGGGGACCAGGAATCCATGCCAAGTATATACATTGGGGGGAGACACACTACAAGTCTCGAAGAATGAGAGGGACCTGGGGGTGGTGGTGGATGTCAAAATGAACAACTCTGAGACTTGTAGGAGGGCAGTGGCAAAAGCCAATAGGATGTTGGGATGCATCACTAGGGGGATCACCTCCAGAAGGAGGGAAGTGATCCTACCTCAGTACAACTGCTTGGTTAGGCCGCACCTCAAGTACTGTGTGCAGTTTTGGAGACCGCACTTAAAAAGGGACATTGCACTCCTGGAGAGCATCCAGAGGAGGGCAACCAAAATGATCTGGGGCTTGGGGGAAGGGCCTCTGAGGAGAGGCTCAAGGAGCTCAACATGTACACCCTGGAGGAGAGGAGGGATGGGGGGACATGATAGAGATCTTCAAGTACATAAAGGGGATTAATAAGGGAGGCTCAGTTGGAGTGTTCCAAAAGAAGGAAGGGGGCAACTAGAGGACATGGGAGGAAGCTAGAGGGGGGAGACTCAAGGGGAAGAGGAGGAGGTGTTACTTCACCGAGAGGGTGGTGGAGCCATGGAATGTGCAGCCCAAGGGACTGGTGGAGGCAGAGACTGTAGAGGGGTTCAAGAGGGGCTGGGACAGGTATAGGGGGTGAATGAAGCTGAGGAAGTCCAATACATGGGGAACATCTAGGGCCAGGGATGGGGAAACCCAAGAGGGTGGGGGGGAAGCAAATTCGGTGCCCTGTATGGGTGCTGACCATCGAGCAGACACTAAAGACTATTAGGCTCCCTCTGCTGGCATTTTAGTATGTTAGTATGCATTATGATGCACCCCAACGCATACATTCTGACCAGGGCAGAGATTTTGAAAGTTGATTAATCGAAGAACTATTATCTCATTGGGGCATCAGAAAATCTAGAACGACCCTATACTACCCACAAGGAGATCCTCAGTCAGAGAGAGATTTAGTTGCACATTGCTGGATATGCTAGGCAAACTTAACACAAGAGACAAAAGCAAGTGGAGTCAGCAGATTAGTGCTTTAGTTCACGCATATAATTGCACAAAAAATGATGCCACTGGTTTCTCACCATATAGCCTTATGTCTGGCAGAGAAGCTAGCCTTCCTGTAGATGTGTGTGTGCTTTGGTGTTTCTCCTGATGGTACTAGGTCTGAGAGCTACTTCCAGTATGTAGAAAAATTAAAATAACAGTTGAACCATGCATACCAGCTAGCTAACACTATGGCTGCAAAAAGAAATTTAGCCAATGAGGTTCGTCATGACAAGCGAGTCAAAGCACAAGAACCTCAGCCAGGTGACCGTGTGCTAATGCAAAATCTCGGGCTCCAAGGCAAGCATAAAATAGCTAACCATTGGGGTCACACCCCCTACACTGTGATTACCAAGTTGGATGAGCTCCCAGTGTACAAAGTGCATCCAGAAGGGGACACTCGAGTTACAAAAACAAATTCACAGTAATCACCTTCTGCCTACTGGTCAAATAGTACTGAATGAAGTTCAAGAATTTGAGGTCCCTAACCATCCTGTGACCAGGTCTGCTGCTCATCACAAGCCCCCTAATCTGCCAGTTTTCTGCTAATCAGTCACTTGCTCCTGTAAATAATAAAGAAAATGTCCATCATGTTAATTCTGACAGTGATGATGTGGAATTGTTCACTGCCTTCTCTCCATCACCTGAACTTGCTAGATTGTTTCAGGAATTCTCTTCTTCTGTTCACAGCCACGCTTCTGAGAACCCTGTGGTTTCTAGTAATCCCAATTTATCTGTGATGCCTGAACCTCCAGACAGTGATGTGAATAGCGTAAGCTCAGAAACCAATGACCAATTCTCTTTTTCAGGTGGAGTTAACTGAACCAAGTGCTGAATCTAGTGAACATGTTGGTGAATTAGAAAGTACAACTGGGCTAAATAAACTATTTCACTCAACAGAAAGTGTTGCTGCCCCTGAGACCGCTAACTGTGTTTTGGATTATTCCAACTTTGTAGATGTACTCCTTACAGATGAAGATGAGCTGTCAGAGCCTAAGAGTGATAGTGATGTTCACGTGATGTTCAAGACAAAGGGCCCAAAAGTGAAAGTGATGCCCATCAAGAAAGTGCAGTGGTACCCATTTCTTCAGAAGCTGCTTCATTGCTGGACAGTGAACTGGGAGTTGCGAACCCAAATGCTGATGCAGAAGTGCAAGTGCCAATGCCAACTTTGCCACATCTCTCAGAAAGAACTGTCAAACCTGTATTATGGGGGCCCAGTGGTACTGAGGGTTGAGGTGTTGGATGCCACACTTCATGCCACGCTGGTGACTCGGGTTCAGGAATGAGCCCAGGTGCCAGGGGTCGGCAGGGGAGGGAGAAGATTGAGCATCCAGAGGACCACTCTCCTTCCCTTGGGGAGGGATCCAGGGCTTCTGCAGTGCAGTAAAGACCCCCAGTGAAGAGCAGGGGTACTACTAGTGCAGGAGCAAAATACAAGGGAGGAGCACGGTGGACGTCTATGGTAGCTATGCTGGTGTCAGTGCATGGCTGCGCTCCTAGGGGAACCACATAAGAGAAAAATTCCTGGCCCGGGGATAGGTGAAGGTGCCTCTTGTGTCCTGACCACATGCCCGTCATCAGGCACTCTCTTCAGGGCCGCCCTCCAACTCCAGCTCAGGGCATTTGTCTATAGATAGAGCACCAGGACATAAGGCGATCCCAACTTGGGGAGCTCAGAGCAGGGGGATCCACTGAGCTGGGTCAGCCTGGTAGAGAGAGCTTCAGACAAGGAGGTAGAGTCATGGGCACTGGGAGGTAGTTGGAGAGAGTTCCTCGGATCCGGTGAATAAATAAAGTCTAAAACCTCCCCCAAAAAAACAAACCTGTATTACGGCTCACGTATGACACTCCAGGAAAGCCTTTTGATCTGCCCATGAATGTAGTCTACAAAGGAGTGTATGTTATAGCTAACTGCTTTCCCAGAATAGTGTTCATTGCCTCATCCAAAATCAAAACCTCCACCCAGTGTAATAGGGGTTATTCAAATAGGAAAAAGGGGATTATATGAAACTTACTGCTAAAAGTTTTCTAGAATGGTTTAACAACTGTATATCGCAACTATAAAATGTCCATCTAACCCCATGTGATTTAAAAAAATGCATAATAAATCATAACACTGTCTTTAAAGTACTGTGGGATATCCTAATGAGTAGAGAACAGCCTAATTTAATAGCATGCTATATTGTGCATAGTTGCTTTATATATGCGCAGGTATTGTACATAGTACTATGTTATCCAGACTTGTACATAGTAAAATGTTAAAGTAAATGTTGCCAGTTCCTTTATGGACTTGGCACCGATGCCAAGTTTCCTGGGCAGGGGAGAGTATAACCCCCCAAAAATGGTGAGCTTACCTTGGGTCATCACCTTGGCACTTCTGTTGCCCCCTGCCTGGAAGAGTCCCAGCTGGTGCTCTGCCTTTGAGAGCCTGGCCCATATCCAGTGGTGTAAATAGTGCATTCAAATGTAAAGTATTGCTATATTGCCAGTTCCTGTGCAGGTGTGTGAATTAATGTAGTAATAAAAATATTTTACTTATAAGATTTCTTCCTATGAATTAGGATAAAACTCGATTAAGTCATAGACTCATTTACAACAAGGTCCTCTAGTGATATTACAAGAAGTACAAAAAAACAAGTAAAAAATAATGCAACCGTGATATGACTTTCAGAGGTTTAGCCCTGTGTATATAAAGTATAGCCTGTGCTGGGTCTGAGTAGAACGAGGCTCATGACCAGCCAGGCAGCACTTCAACAAGTCCCATTGTACAGTCGCTCACAAGTGTAGATGAAATTCTATTGCAAGCTGTAAACATGTATTGCTAAAGCTAAACTGTTATGTTTAAAATGAACTTCAAGGTGTGGACTGTTTACTTTCTATCAGCCAGTGGCTATGTTGATACTTTAACCCTGCTGTTGAGCCAATCATAACACAAGGGGTCCTAATGAGGTCCTGTGTGGATTGTTTGAACTACCAAGGGCTGCAGATAACCTTTGAAGCTACTAAGCAGAGAAGAGGAGTGATTTTGGTTGAACTGAAATTTCGGCCTGAATGGTGTCAGAGTGTCTAAAACCACCAAGCTGTATGTCGGTGAGAGGCTTGTTTGCCCAGAGGCTGTGGCCTGAAACTTGAAGCCTGGGGCTACTGGAATTGTCTCCAGCCCTTTTGCCAAAGGGCGAGACGTGAATTTCAAGTGTACCAGCTTACATACCAGAGGCCACAGATTGCAAGTGGGTAAGCTGTGTGGCCTAGCCAAGACTGTGCCAGAATTTAAACCTGTGATGCCAAACAATTTTTCTAAAAGGCTTCTGCTGCCTGTGGGACAAAAGATGCTGGAAGACCAGTTTGGGGAGTCAACTCCTGCGAAGAAGATCATCATGGGTTACAGCCACCCTTGGGGGAGAGGCCGTGAAGTGGGGGTGAGTCATGTTAGCCCTGGTCCCTGTATCCTGGTCCTTGCCAAGAAAGGTGAAATCTGCAGCTTGCAGCCAAGAACCATTCCTCAAGGGGAACCAGCCTGACAACCCTTCCAGATCCTGTGGTCCTGGTTCAGTGAGTAATAACAGAGCTTGTCCCTGCAACCTAAAATTAAAAGTGTCTTTGCCATCTGATTTGCTTTCTAAGTGCAAGTTAGTATTTGAACTGTTTTTCAGGCCATCAGGCTTGAGGATTACAATTTTCTAAGGGTTTAAAGCCATTTATGTTGTCACAGCCAAGTACCAAGAGAGTAATTATTTGTTTGTTTAAGGGCCCCAACCAGGTGTAATGCTGGCCAACCAACTGCAATGCTTCAGGCCTGCAACTAATGAAATCCTGGGTACCTAGTAGTAACAGTCAGACTGTCCAAGGTGTTAAATGTGGTATTTGAATGTGATTTACAAAACCAAACAAATTGCCTTAAATTTAAATCTTGATTTACAACCCCTTCCCTTTGTTCAATTCCCTAAATAAATCAGTTTATTGTTTAAATGTTACACTGGCCTATAGCATATTATTACTAAGTGCTGGGTTATTGAGAAAACCTAAAAGGTACATTGTTGTTGCTGAAGATCTTTCTTCTTCAGGCCTACAGTGTGTGTCCTAGAAGTCCAGACCCTACTGGTAAATGTGTTACTGTAAGCATATTATTAGTGCTCACTACTAATTGTACCTTTGAATGCCAAGTGAAGTGTTTTATGCAAATCCACATGTGAGACCACTGGTTGGTGCTGTGGGTAGGTACAGCATCCCAGAGGGTTGTGCTAGCTTAACATCAAACCCACTTAAAAGTCACTCTGGGTGGAGACACTTGTTGGTATTGAGACCCTTTATCCATTCAAACCAGAACCCAGGCCCCTCAGCCTGCATTCTGGGCAGCAGTCAGGGGTAGTAGCTAATTGGGAGGTGACGCCTGGGTTACACATTGAAGCAGCTGGAGATAAGAGCAGAAATCCACTTGTAAGGCAGCAGAGACATCAGCTGGACAATGATAGGAAGCATAAAGGAGGGTGTCATCAGCGTACATGTGGATATTGCAGGTTTTTATAGTAGGTGGCAGATCATTAATGGAAATGGTAAACAGGACAGGCCCTAGAACAGAGCCTTGTAGGACCCCATGATGATATTTCTGAGATCAGATAGAGCAGAGCTGGTAGAGACAGACTGAGTATGGTTAGAATGGTAAAATGAGAACCAGGAGAGGGGGGAAGCAGTTGAGGCCAGAGACAGCAGGTTTGTTTGGAAGGAGAGAGTGGGCCACAGTGACAAATGCTTTGGCATGATCAAAGAAAATAACACTCATCTGAAACCACACATGCCTTATTAAAAGAATATAATAATAAATAAGCCTGACTAGTCAAGTAGATGTGGAATGCATTGCACAAAACCCAGATTTGTAAATGGAGAAAAGAAATGTATGAGAGAGGCAGTCAGAGAATTGACTGGCAACTAGTCTGTCTAGTAGTATGGAGAGAACAGGGAGTAGGGATATGGGCTGGTAATTTACAGGAGAGTCAGCAGGGCCACCTTCATGCAGTAGGATAATAGTTGCATGCTTTCAGAGCAGGGGAAAGATACCTGTGGCATGGGAACAATGAAAGATAGGCACAGGGTCATAATGTCGCAAGACATTATGCCGCAGCAATATACCACGCTGCCAATACAGCACGATATATTGCAAGCGGCATATGTCTTTCTTTTGAGTGGGGCTCTGTCCCCACACCCCCGAACCCCCCCAACTAAAATAATCAACTCCGGGGGGGTTAACACTTAACATTGCACAAAGTGCAAAAAATTTAAAAAATCCTTGTGTCTTGGACCAGGAATCGAAACCCGGCCCCAACACACTGCCTCCCTTCCTTGCAGCCAGTGGCTCATCCCTTCAAGCCACTGCAGCTGCTCAATGGCCCCACCTCCCAGCACAGGTCTCATCCCCTAGCTGGGAAGAGTGAGAGGGTGCACTACTGCGTAGACATCCTTTCGCGGTTTTGCACCCATACGCTCTACCTTACTGTGCTGTTCCTGTTGTGTGGTTTTAGCGTATGTTATTAAGCATACAAGATACTGACCTGGTAAGTAAAAGATATGGATCAACAGGAATGCAAGCCTCAAGGCCCCCAGTTTTAGAAGCTGAAGGAATAGAGCATCAGGACCAGAGTGTAAACTCAGTTTGATGTGGGAGAGCTCTCAGAGAACTACAGAAGGAGTAATGCTGGAGAATACAAATTTTACCATCAGTGTGTGGGTGGGCATGGGAGGGCAGGTAATAGGACCTGGAAGAAAAGGATGGATAACAGCCAAGGGTCCATCAACAACTTGTGAATTTAAGGTATTGGCTACTGATCAGTGACCACACCAAAGGTACTACTGAGGTGGGTGATCTTAGTACCATCGCTAGAGGGGTGGAGCAAATTATTTACCACATCTCGGAATGTAGAGGGAGTTGGTGATTCATTAATTAATTTGGAATAGAAGTGGCAGACTTTGGCTTTGCAGATAGTAGATATGCATAGGTTTCTAAGTCTGTATTGGTGACCATCTGCAAAGGTACTAGACACCTTATGGGCAGACCAGACAGCATCTCTTAGTTTTGCCAATTCAATGTAGTCCACAGAGACCCAGCAGAGGTGAGCACCCTCTCTGATTGAACTGATAAGAGCAAGGAGTCATAGATGGCTAGCAACATTGTGCCAGAAATGAGCTAACACCTGATCCTGGTCAGAGGATTTACACTAGGCTCCAGTCAGTGGACATGAGCTCAGAGAAGAAATAAGGAAAGGAAAATTATGGTAGGAAGGACCAGTAATGATTTTTGTGGGGCATTTTTACAGTGATTTTACGGATACAAAAAGTAATGCAATGGTCACTGAACAAATTGGAAAGGGTGTCAGCCACCACAATACGCAGAGGGTGAGTGGATAGGATCCAATCTGGTAGGGGTGGTTGGAGAATTGACTATTAAATCAGGTAGGATGGGCAAGTAGTTGATGAAGATTCTGGACTTTGACTTTGTATTAGAGAGAGAGAGATGAGGACTTACGATCAAGTCAACTGAGGTTTTTATCACCAAGTAAGATGTGCTCATGCCTCAGGGTATCAATATGTGATAGGTGGCAAGAGATGATATCAGTAACAGCTTCCTCACTTTACCTGGGGAGCAATAAATGCCAGTGATGAACAGAGGAATTGAATGAGGAAGGTAATTTTCCCATAGATTAACCATGAGACCTGGAAATTACTTGGGAGATGGGTGTAAAAAGTAAGGGAAGAGGACATATGGAGGGAAGCCCCCCACCCTTTACCTCTATCTTGATGGTAGACAGTGAAACCTGGAAGGCAATGTTGGACAAGAAAGTCTTAGCAGATAGCCAGGTTCCAGAAAGCACTAAAACATCAGAGGTGGAAGCTTGAGATACCTAGACCCTAATAAGGTCAGTCTTGGGCAGCAGTCTATAAATATTGATTTGATAAAGGCAGAGACCTTTGGGAGAAGGCATTTGCAAGTTAGGCTGAGAGTAGGGCTGAGATCGGCCAGGATTCTGTTCAAGATCACCTCCCAATAAAAGTAACAGAATTAGCAGCTGCTTAGAAGCATCAGTAAGCCACCAAGAAGTCAGCTTCTTGGAGAGTCTTACCCAAGGGGAAATAGACAAATAGGAAGGGGGTGGGGGGAAAAAAGAGTCAAGAGCAGAGGTAATCACCAATTAGAAAACCAGCATGGACAAGAGAGTAAGAAGAGAAAGAATCAGTTGATATAGGAGTTGTTAGAAGAGTATGGCAGAGAGATGAGTTAGGAACAGCGATAGCAGTGGCTAAGAAAATAAGGAGTAATAGCAGCATGGCATCAAAAAGGTATCTAGTGAACACGGTGACTGTGATTGAGCGATTGCAAAAAGGGTGACTCAATCACAATGCCTGTGTTCTGGGCTACCTGGCAGGGTAGCGACGGGATAGGAGTGGACTACTAGGGTGACAGGATCTAGGTATATACACATGCACGGGTAAGGGACCATGCCGTGGTGATGGGTGGGAAGTAAGGAGGGTATGAGGGTGTAGTGCAGCAGTCGGCTGCTGAGCTGGCCATGTGGCGTGGTGGTAGGGTGACAAGCTGGGGTTGGGAGGGTGCTGGGTTTGGTTCTGGGCTTAATTACTTTTTGTGTCTGGTCAGTTGTTTTTAAGTTTTACACTCCCCCGACATGCACCCCTGGAGTTGAGAATCCTTATGGGGGGTGCGGGGTGCAGCCCCATCATAACAGAAACCATTGCCAGTTTCATAGTCGCTGGAGGTGTACAATCGCTGTTATTTCTTTTCGGCGATGAACACTGCACAAATGGCAATCGCTATTCCATGACCGCATCATGACATAAAACCTATCAAAATTCAGAACTATATGAAACAGTGGAATTGTCCAGTGTCCATCCTACCACAGTTCTTAGTGTCTTCTGAAAAGAAACATATCTTGCTCTGGATCCCTCCATACATAAGTGTGTTAGAGTTCTGGTCCTAAAACCAGTCTCTGAGGATCCCTGCTTTGTGACTTCTATTAGCCCCAAGGGCTCTCCATTTAGGACTACACTCTGGGTCTTTCTATCCAGCCAAGATTATACCCACCTCATCATCCTATTCCTACCCCTCACCCCCAGATCATGCCTATTCTTTACCATCCTCCCATGTGAGACAGAACTGAAGGATTGGTTGAACTGTAGACACAAGACAGCTACTGCCTGAACCCTACCCTTGTCCTTTGTCACCCAATCAAAGAATTCAGTCAGGTTTGTTCGGCA
Organism: Neoceratodus forsteri; assembly: GCA_016271365.2. Lineage (NCBI taxonomy): Eukaryota > Metazoa > Chordata > Ceratodontiformes > Ceratodontidae > Neoceratodus > Neoceratodus forsteri. The sequence continues at coordinate 257,432,960 of JADMNL010000025.1, forward strand.
CAGCCTTGCACTGGTAAATCCATGCTGACTGGAATCCATATTGTCTTCTCCTTTACAGTATAAAATATTTCATAATAGATGTCAGTAGTTTTCTTTATATATGTATCACACTGAGTGGCCTATAGTTTTTTGGCTCATCCTCACCTCCACCAACTACAGTATGTGCAGTTCTATTGACGGAAACACAATTTGCCCATCACTGCTGGAAATCAACATGGAAAAGGGGCCGAATGGCATGTCCTTGGGCTTTCCCACAGTAAGTTTGAGAGTCATTAGGTTTGCTTGCACGCATGTGCAAGAAACATAGTGCCATCATCCGAGTTTCTGGAGGTGTGGCACCCTGTCTTCCAATTCCCTCACTGTGTTTGCAGGCGCGGCCACAGTTCACCAATGAATGCTGCAGCTGTGTATGATAGCAGTTGAAAATGCAGTGCCATACAGTTGAAAGGGAGAAAGATGCTTCAGTGAGCATGATCAGATAACTGAAGCACTCTCTCCCCAACCCCCTCTCCCGCTACACTTAATGTTTAAGATGTTTGGACCTGCATTCCATAACAATATGTTGAATTTTTAAACAGGATATGTGCTCCGTTATTCTGGTCATTTGATTGATGTTGTAAAGCCCAGTGCTACACACAGTGATGCAGACACTACAGGTGACCTGCTCCAAGTTTGAGACACTAGATGCGTCTTAGCAAGCTTTTATTTTCCAGACGATTCAGTGAAACTTAGCAATAACTCTTAAGAGGTGTGCTTCTAGTATCACTGCAAATTGCCAAAAACTTCCACTTCTAAAATACAAAAACAGTACCTGCACGGTTAAGGATAATTTTTGTTAGATCATTGTTCCTCAAAAGTATTCTAAACGCCACCGAACATCGCTATTCTGGGTCTCTGTTCCTACTAGGACAGTACCACTTCCAGCAATGGGACAAGAGAGTTATAGGTTGTTGAATTTTTGTTTCAGCAGCCTACACCTGTAACATGAATCCCACCTTCTCTGCAAAAAACGTGCACTTAACTATAACAATCAGACTACTTGGTCCGCAATAAGTGGCCGTCCTCTGGCACTTAGGCTGTGCCTTGGTAGTCAGAGTAATGTCACTTGCACTGACGAAGTGGGAGAAAGATGTAAAGGAGCGAGTTACTCTTGTCTGTGGGCTGCAGCCTTGCCCCCGACAGTTGTAAGGCTAAGATAAGGAGAGCGCCGAGCACCAGCTCCACACTCCGCATTATGTAGACAGGAGAGTCGGACAATGGTCAAAAGCAAGTGGTGCAGAATCAGACAAATAATTATTCCCCCTATACAGATAGCTTTCTGAGCTCAAATATTACTCAGTCCTGCATTTCCCTGCATTTAAATACAAACTGCTTTCATCATCATGTGATTAGACTAAATGAGAAAGGGCTTCATTCCTATTAGCAACTTGGTCCAGCTCCTCATATGCCTACGAGTCACTCGACTGTTTTTCTATCCCAAATACTTCCGTGATCTTGTTTTTAGAACCCGAAAACCCAAATCACCCTGGTTTATGAATTGCAGTGATTCATCAAGTGATCCTTTGGTATGATGACCACTTGCCACAGCTTACTGCTGGCTCATAGTCACACATGGACTCTATTTTACCTAAAGGTCAGACTTCAGGGATTGTTTACACACACGATTAATACCTGCTGGCAACTTTGCAGCAGTTTTACATTGTAGACGCTATGCCCCCAAAAAAAACGCATTCTATTATTTAGCTTCTTCGTGAAAAAGGTGCTGCTCACACAGACACTGTGTTGCAAATTCAGTGTTTCACATGATCTAAAATGCTAAATGAAAAATAAACTTTGTACAAGTAAATGCGATAGTTTCCAGTGTTACGAGTTTGTATTTCCACGTTTCACGTTGTGTCCCTATTTTGAGTATCTGTGTCCTTTATTTCAGTTATAAAAGGTTCAGAGAAATGCACAAGTGTATTTGTGAACAAACATCGAGGCAGCATGTCTGAAGCTGTGCAATAATCAGCCTCTATGCGTAAAAGTGCTTAAAAGCAAAAGGGACAGACATTTGTCAAGGTGGAATGTTTGCTTGCTTAAAGAGACCACGTTTGGGACCCACACAAAATGCATGTATGTTGCATACTTGTATAATGCATATTGAAAATTACCAAAGTTATGAGTGAAGGTTGTCAATTTTCAACCTACCTTCATAACTTTAGTGTTCTTTAAAGAGGACAGGAAATTAAATGAATAAATCAAACCCTATTGACCTGTCGTGTATTTATTTATAATAAAGACTATCTTTTTGTGTCAGAGTACCTAAGCTTATGCTTTATTTCTATCTTTTTTTTATTATTTCACCATAAATATGAACATGGCAGTTACTGGTGCTGCCGTTTTCTTGTTTCCTGTTTCCACAACTTTACTGTGAGCGAGCTGGCTTAATGGTGATGTTGTCATTCTGATGTTCCGATGACAGCATCATGTACTGTAAGGAACTCGCATACTGATATAAGAAACTGGCCACAACCAGGAAGTACAGACATCCCTTAATAAAGTTAATACTGTCTACCCTATTTGTATTTTTTTTTTTATGTTGCTAACGCAATTTTACTGCAGTGTCAAATAGTAGTTTGCCTTGAAAAACAATCGAAGACAACTGGACACGCTGGCAATCAGCACTGTGTGCTGTTCTTGTCCTGTTTTGAAAGTCCTGATTGCCATAAGAATTGTGAGATCGATATTATATTAAAAATGTGTGTGTAACCTATGTGGGGGATAGTTGTAAGGTAATCTATAGGACAGTGTTATTTGTGTTAAGTGATTCCAGTACAGATGATACTATATATCATATTTTATTTATTTTGTTTAGTCCCCTTCATGTCTGGCCTGTCTCCTTCCAGTAGTTCTAACCCCCATCAATACAAAAACAGTACCTGCACGGTTAAGGATCATCTTTGTTAGATCATTGTTCCTTAAAAGTATTCTAAACGCCACCGAACATTGCTATTCCGGGTCTCTATTCCTACTAGGACAGTGCCACTTCCAGCAATGGGACAAGAGAGTTATAGGTTGTTGAATTTTTGTTTCAGCAACCTTACACCTGTAACATGAATCCCACCTTCTCCGCAAAAAACGTGCACTTAACTATAACAATCAGACTACTTGGTCCGCAAAAAAATGGCCGTCCTCTGGCACTTAGGCTGTGCCTCAGTAGTCAGAGTAATGTCACTTGCACTGACCAAGTTGGAGAAAGATGTAAAGGAGCGAGTTACTCATGTCTGTGGGCTGCAGCCTTGCCCCCCGTCAGTTGTAAGGCTCGCTGAGCACTAACTCCACACTCCGCATTATGTAGACGGGAGAGTCGGACAATGGTCAATAGCAAGTGGTGCAGAATCAGACAAATAATTATTCCCCCTACACAGATAGCTTTCTGAGCTCAAATATTACTCAGTCCTGCATTTCCCTGCCTTTAAATACAAACTGCTTTCATCATCATCATGTGATAAGACTAAATGAGAAAGGGCTTCATTCCTATGAGCAACTTGGTCCATCTCCTCATATGCCTACGAGTCACTTGACTGTTTTTCTATCCCAGATACTTCCGTGATCTTGTTTTCTTTCTGTGTGTGTGGGGGGTGTTTTTTGTTTTTTTTTCCCTTCCTCTCTCTCTCTTTCTCGCTTTCTCAGCGCTGACACTGAAGGTGACACCTGCAGCACGGCCCATCACAACTCACAATACACATTGAGCTGGTACCTGAGCTCTTTACTGGTAATGCACCATAAAAAACCCTTTCAGACCCATTCATGTCAGGATCATGGAGGTCACCTGTTAAAAAAAGCCCCAAATGTGTTTCAGCTCTTGTTGTAAACACAAGCTGCAGAGCAGGGGACAATGCATGGGAATCCCAAAACTTGTGCTCCTTCCAGTCGGGAGGGGTTTGGGAGCGAGCAGCCAATGAATATACAATAAATGGAAAGCTGCCGACTTTCAGACACATTCAATTTCATGCTGAAATGACTGCCACACTAAAGAAGTGGCAGAAAGGTACTTTGGAGAGACAAATGCCAAATTTAGAGGTTACAGTCCCCCGCTAAAGAGGGGAAAGCATGCAAATGAGTTTGGGGGTTGTATAGAAGGGGTCTGCTGTCAGTATGCCTTTAAATTCCTATGATCCACCAAATATCTCCCTATACTGGACCTGTTTCGGCTCTGCAGTACTTGTTGCTGTCTCAGATATCCAAACTATACCTTGTATGTTCAGATACCTCTAGTTTTGAGCAAATCGAGATACAGTACTTCAAAACTGAGAGGAACAAAAATAAACCCAAATAATTCTCACTTTTGCTTTTTACAGACATTAGCTGGAGACTTTGGTCTCTTTCTTAAATACGAAGCAGCTCAAGCCATTTAATAATCTAAGATCTGAGCCCCCTGGACCATCAACTAAGGATAAAGAAATGATGGTACAAAAATCTAGTTCATATGCCATGTACTGCATACATGAAGGGAAGGAATGGGACCCTTCATCTTCCCCAAAGTGACATACCCAAACCAGAGCGATCAGAAGGCGGGACACCAACCAACCGAATCTGGATATTGCTTCTAATATTGGTATGGGAGAGTAACAAGTGGATATAGTCCTCTTGTATTCCGTGGTTCTACAATTTAGCATGATTTTTTGATACAAACTTATACATTCCATGGATCCACAATTCTGATTTCTATTGCACATGGTCATTGTAGCTCAAGGATCGGACAGAAATTGAGTATAACTCGCTACACACAGTGGATCTTAATTCTAGTTGGAATGGAGCCCTTTAATTTGCTATAGCCCTTGCATTGATCCGCAATTAATAATTGGATATATTGCACTTAAGCATGAACAAGCAGTTCTATTCTAATATGTTAAAGCTGTTGTATTCCATTAATCCGCGATTAGTAATTGGATGTAGCCCTTATCCACAGCCCCACAATTCTAATCTAAACTGTAGAATAACTGGATAGCTTTTGTGTGCCATGGATACCCATCTGTAGTGATTATTTGGCTATGACCCTCTACTGTTTTCTAATAATTGTGTGTATTCTGTGGACCAATAAGTACTATTTGGATGTAGCCCTTATCCATGGATGCCTAGTGTAATTCCTGGGTTTTGCCCAGCATGTATTCACAATTCTAGTTACTACAGTACATGTATGTTATAACTCGTTAGACCACAGATCTGCAAATAATTGGATATAACCTCATTCCATGGATCCACACATATGAATCAGAAGGCTTTTACTGATAGAACAGAATGGGTGAATGTTTTGGACCCCATAGTGTAATAATTGGATACAGTCAGCCAGGTAGTTGACGATCTTTTTATATATAGGCACTGGCCAGGTCTTTTGTACATGCTGACATTTGTATGGAAGTATCTGTACAAATACGGCTCTACATTTTATAAATTGACCTAGCTCTGCTGTAGATGGCTTTATTTTCCTCACAAAGGACCTAGAGCAAATATAATCAATGACTACTAGAAGAGACTATTGAACATACAGTAAAAGAAATATATGTATGTGTCTGTGTGTGTGTGTGTGTGTGTGTGTAGCTAGGGTTATATGAATATGACATCTTTATTGTCACTTCTATTTTGCGGCTGAACAAACATTTGTCCAACTGTGTATGGATAGTAGTCGGAAGGACACAATAGTTGATATATTAATTAATTGACGAAAATACTGTATATCCAGCATTCATTTCTAGGGTGCCTCTTCCTGAGAATGTAAGGGTTATGTGTGGTGTGTGTGTGTGTGGGGGGCCTTTAGGAAATTTTTCTAATTGTCCCCAAATATTTATTTATTTAGTTTTGTTGACCGAGTAAGCACACTAGACAGACTCTGCCTATTTTCAGGTATGACCCGGGGAGGTGATACAGATGAATGCCAACTGACCTTGAACCAGATTAAGCTGATGGTGGTTTTTTAGTGAATGTGATCATTGACCTTGATTCCTTTGGAGGATTATAGGTCAGGGACCCTGAACCCAAGCCATCCTCCATGTGTCAGTATATGGTAGTCATCTGTTTGGGGTCATAAACAAAAAAGACCTTAATGGTGCATCAACTGATCAAAGAAGTCAACCTCCCCTCTCAACATTTATCATTTGCTGCTGCTTTGTTTAGAAATATCTGTACTCACTAGTGATAAGAAACACATGAAACCACATAGTAGTCCATGTCCGGGTTCACCTGAGGTATAGGGTCAAATCGTTCTGTTTAGTCGCTCACAGCTATGGGATACACGCGAATCTTATGCCACTTACATCTCACAAAACCCTAATTCTCTCCTACAGTGTTTTCATTAACCAGCAGACGTGCTGTAGAAAAACTCTACCCAAAGTACTGTAACTGCAGTTTCTCATCTACCAACCCACTTGCTTTCCCTTGTACCTGGTACCGCTGTTGGGATATGCCGTGCAGTGCTCTGGGAGATGGAAGCCCTGCCCCGTTCATTGTGCCTGACACTCCCTGATGGGATATACTGCATACTCTGTATACAGTAACACAAGATGCTCTGCCTGATTGTGAGTTTCTGCCACCCCTATATTGTGCCTGGTGCACCCAATTGAAGTGGTGGTGACAGGATTGGGAGTACCCCCTTCTCCTTGTATGGGATGCCGCATGTAGGGTTAAGACACATATGAACCTTGGGATTGCAAGTACCCTTTCCATTTGCCTGGCACTCGGGGATATAGTAACTACTGGACAGTAAGATTGTGAGCCCCTCCTCCCACCCCCTCCACCTTACCACAACCACCACCTGAAGTCTCGTGATGTGATAATATAGCAGGTATCTCGTATATTGCCATGCAGGATTGTGAAAGCCGCCACACACCCTTTATTGTACATGCACCCCGCTGAAATAAAAAAAAAGCACACTGCGCTTCTGGATTGGGAGCCCCATCCCTCCCCTAAGGGATAGGATGTGTTGCGCTGCAAGATTACTCACCTGCCACCCCTTTCTTTCCACCTGAGGCTCCTGTTGGGATATCATGTGGCTGGCAGGCTGAAATTCCTCGAGCGTTATGACTACTGCGTTACAAGAATGGGGCCCCCTCTCACCCTCCTGCATTGTATCTAGTTCACCCTGTTGGGTTACATGTGGCATACATTCACTAGTACACTGCAGAAATGAGAATGTTCCCCCATCCCACACCTACATCACCCTTTGTGCAGGGTGACCATGTTGGGATATGCACAGCTCACATTACACTGCAGGACTTGGAACTTCCCCATCCGCCTCAACCCCTTCATGTACCTGGTGCACCATTTGAGGTCAGATTTGATACATTGCAGTACAGGATGGAGGCGCTGGAGCACCTTCCCTCCCTCTTATTTGTGCCTGGTGCACCCTGATGGGATACTGGTTGGCACATACTTTGCTGCAGGATGATTGTGAGTTGCTCGCTCATAGGGATCCGATTCACAGAAAAGAGACCCTAATTAGCTAATGCAATGCTCTCAATTCAAATACAGTATCTCTGTAATACACAGCATGTTTAAACAATACTGACATTCTCAAGAAAAATGTTGCACTACAGCATTATGGTTTCATGTGACTGGGTGTTGCTTAAACATGAAAACGGTGTATATATTTTACCTTGTGATTTTCAGGAAACTGCCTGAATTGGGGTTTGGCGGGGTACAGGAACATTCATAAGTAAAAGTGGTACTCATAAAGTCTCTTTTAGGACAGGGGTCAAGGCAGCGTGGATTACAGAAGCCTTAACTTACAGAGGCATGATGTCCTGAGTTTAAATTGAAGTCAATCGCCTTTGATCTTTCACTGAGACACACGCAGAATCACTGTCAGTATTATTGAGACTGCTTGTACCTGAGCTCCTGATGTCTTGGTCGGGCCATCGGGTCGATCCCACCCCTTACCTCCCCCAGTGTTTCATGTGACAGTTAGCGACAGGCAACCTGAGGGACTGGGCACGTCTTCTCCTGGAATGCCAGCGGCCGAGCATCAGGCAGGCCCTGGGAAGCACACCACTTGTGTCCGCTTTCTTTGGGAGGGGGCTAAGCAGCAGCCCATTCACTCTCACAGACACCATTTAGCAAAGTGCTCAATGCACATTATAAATTAGCCACAGTCGCTTCGCAGATTGCCCTGTTAATCCAGTTACAAGGATGAGCTCAGTGCTTTCTAACCGAAATGTTAAAACAGGTAATTGCAAACCGCCTTTTCTAGATGTTCACCAGCAAGCAGTGAACGGTAATCACGGACAGTGATATAAGAGGACAGGGCTAGCAGTGACTAATATTAATACATAACTATATTTGTGGAAATGTTCTTTTTAAACTATGTCTATTTTGTAAATATAGAAGTGTAGGATTAGTGGCACATTTGCATTTTTTTGTATTTTAAAAAAGACATCACCATTTTATTGATCTCTGAATTGTAGAATTTTCATAGCCTAATATCAATTCCTGCTCTCGTTATTGCTTGCAAAGATGGCTAATGCTATATGTAAGTTCTGTTGTTTTACTCCTGACCATCCATCCCTGCGTGGATATCAATTGTCTGTACAGTATGCTGTATTGTACTGCATTATTTGTACTTTATCACTGTACTGTAAATGTCAACTGTGTAGTGTACCCTCTCGGGTGGTGCTTGAAAATAGGCAGGGTTTTTACCTAAGGCACCTACCCCATCAACAAAATCTAAATAAATAAACATACTACAGCACACTTAACTCCAGTGCCTGACTCAGTTAAACCCTGACTTGCTTCCTTACAGGAGAACTGTGATGAATTTGCTAGAGTACTTTTTTCCCAATACAAGCTGTTTTAAATACTGGTCCAAATTGGGTTAGTGCTCCACCTATATAAGCTATTTAGTTATCCCAGTGGGTGTTTCAGATTTACCTGTTGCTGGTGAGGACCATTTTAGAACCCTATGAATTACAGGTAGATACATAGACAATGGCTGGCAGAACAAAAGCCCAAAGACCCAGCTAGTCTGCCTGGAGTTCAGGACCTATTGTCCTTATGGGGTCCCCCTCCCCCACTGCTACTGGCATGAGCAACCACTAAACCTCACTCTGTCAAAGCCATCCTTTTTTTTCATGCTTAACTTTATTCAAATATATGAGAACATGTGCAATACAAATGCCAGGAATCTGAGTTATGGCCTAGTCTGTGACAGGTATCTATTGTAAGCCATTAAGAACACAGGAAATTGTCATTTAATACCCCACAAACCATAACAGTCATATTTAGACACAACCAGTAGGTTACCCACATTTTACGATACCACAGTAGGTTATCCACATTTCAAACACACCAAGAGTGGGTTATCCACATTTCAAACACACCCAGAGTAGGTTATCCACATTTCAGACACTCTCACTGTAGTTTATTCATTTAGCCTACAGGAAAAAAGGAGCAAAGTACCTTCACTTTAACTACCACCAGAACTTTCAAAATCTTGGGTTCAAAATTCTAGTAGTAATAACATTCACCTGGAGTACCACGGAATAACCGGCTTCTGTGGTTGATTAAACACTTGGGCTCTGCATTAATCACCCGCATCAGCTGATTATTCCTTCATATACTCAACTAACTGAATGTTCTCACTTAAATAACAGAACTATTACTTTGCAACACAGGACCTAACAGTGCTCCGTAACCAGAACAATTCTGTGATTAACAATGCATTTTACTTTTTATAAAAGGTATTGTTTGTTCCAATACAGTTTGTAGGTTGTGAGGGTGCAGTTCAGTGTTCTATCCAACATTTTTGCCTCGAGGGATGCTCCCCTCAAGAAGGTGTTGGGGTATTTACTGAGTCAGTACCTCCATAACAGCTTGGGTCAACCTGTTGAGATCAATAAAATGAGTACAAAAACTTTGAATGTGTCAGGCGTCTGCTGAGTTTGTCTCTAAATTTGTCCAATAGGTGTCCCATGGATGCCAAATATCCAATAAGGAGCTCAGCCTCAGATTCACAGAGAGACAGTAACCTGTTCCATATTCCTGATATCCCTATTTTTTATTTTTTGCCCTGCTGCCGGCTGCCAATCTTCTGCCTGGTCACAGCGCTCCTGACCCCATCTCCATGCCATGCTCTTCCAGAGACTCAGGCTCACTCCCCCAAGGGATGGGATCACAGCACCTCCTGACTCCCATCTCCGTGCCATGCTCTTCCCCAGAGACTCCAGGCTTACCCCCAAGGATGGGGTCACAGCACCTCCTGACTCCCATCTCCGTTGCCATGCTCTTCCCAGAGACTCAGGCTTACCCCCAGGGATGGGGTCCTGCACCTTCTGACTCCCATCTCCGTGCCATGCTCTTCCAGAGACTCAGGCTTACCCCCAAGGGATGGGGTCACAACTCCTCCTGACTCCCATCTCCGTGCCATGCTCTTCCCCAGAGACTCCAGGCTTACCCCCAAGGGATGGGGTCAGCTCCTCCTGACTCCCATCTCCGTGCCTTGCTCTTCCCAGAGACTCAGGCTTACCCCCCAGGGATGGGGTCACAGCGCCTCCTGACTCCCATCTCCGTGCCATGCTCTTCCCCAGAGACTCCAGGCTTACCCCCAAGGGATGAGGTCCTGGCGCCTCCTGACTCCATCTCGTGCCATGCTTTTCCCCAGAGACTCAGGCTTACCCCCAAGGGATGGGGTCACAGCGCCTCCTGACTCCCATCTCCATGCCATGCTCTTCCCCAGAGACTCCAGGCTTACCCCCCAAGGGATGGGGTCACAGCACTGGCCAGGTGCCACGAGCCCAGTAACTGACTGGGAGAACTGGCCAGGAGGCTGGCTTCATGGAGGTGGCCAACTGCAGGATTTTTTCCCATATACGGGGGGGGCAGAGATGTGCAATGATGACCAGCATCTGCCCTGCCCCCAGCACGTTGGCATTGGTGCTGTCATGCACCCAGCCTCCGCCAGGTGTCCCTAGTGCACTGAGTGTACTCCCCACCCTCCTCCCTGAGAAGGAGAGCAGTCGCAGGATGCTTGCTCCTTCTCCCCCGGCTGGCCCTCCAGCAACCCAAGTCCGTTCCCCAACCTGGGTCACTGGTGCCACAGGTTGGCACCTTAACCCTGTGCCAGTTGGCCAGTGATGTCCTATATTTTGTTTTTTCAGGTGATAAACTGTGGAGAAATTTCTGATAGCCAGTGCAAGGTGATAGCATAATGTGCAGTTGTTAACATAATGCATAAGTTTCTTTTTTGGAGTGATATTATCCTTGCTGTTGGGAGGCCCAATATCATATCTGTGAAGGAAAAAGAATATTCTGTGTCCAAGATTTGTTCGATGGCCTGGTGAACTTGTGTCCAACACCTGGATATTGCTGGATAGTCCTAAAATACATGTGTGTGGGGTCCCCAAGCTACCACAATTCCTCTGGTATTCATCCGCCATGGCATTGCCAAAGTGTTAGTCAGCACTGGTGTGTAGAAAAACCTGGTCAGGGGTCTGAGGTGAACTTCCTCCATACTGGAGCTACTTTCATGCTCCAACTTTTGCAGCACTGTTCCCAATGGTTGAGCGCCCTATGGGTTTTTCACTTTTGTAGTAGTTGTGAATCAAAGGGCTCCAGTGGCAGTGCCTAAACTGACGCTGGAAGTATCTCTTCCTGTTCCATCGAGACCCACTGGGAGTCCATCCTTCTTTTTACCCAGGAACATAAACACACTGCTTGAGATGCTAAATAATATCTGCATAGGTTAGGTAATGGCAAGCAACCTGATTCTCTCAGAGCAGTCATAATCTGCTAGTTTACCCTGGGTTTCTTCCCTCCCCAAATAAATCATTGTAGGTCTTTGACAAGTGTTTTCCAAAATGCTCTGGTATGGGGATGGGGGGGGGAGTTTGAAACAGAAATAATAGGTGGGTAAGATGTGCATCTTTTCTGTTATCTACTCTCCCCATTAGTGAGATGGGGACTGTGGCCCATCTAGCTATGTCCCTTTGGATAGTACTAGGTAGAGGAGTATAATTAATCTACAATAACTTATCTAGTGCTAGGGTGAGCTGCACTCCCAGGTACCTTGTCTAGTTATTTGTTTTCCCCAAGCAAATGAGATTTGCTATCTGATCTGCAGATTGCACACCCTACTAATCTACATCATCCCATATTTTGAATAATTGATTTTACAGCATGCTAGGCTCCCAAATCTTCCAACAGGTCTGTCAAAGCTGGCACTGAGATCTGAGAGCTCAACAAAATAAGAAGGAGGCACTGCATGAAGGGACAGTTTGTATTCTTGTGCTAGGGTGCCAGTTCTGACACCCTGAATTGTCCAGCCTGGTGTACCATGACTGCCAGAGGCTCCAAGCTTAAAGTGAACAATAGGGGCAATAGTGTGCACCCCTGCCAAGTGCCTCTCCGTAATGGAAATTGAGGTGATTGGAGGCCATTTAGTTTCACTGTAGCCTCTTGACTGGAATAGAGGGCATCAATACTATGTATAAATTTAGAGCCAAATTCAAAGGAATGCAATGTTTAATTTGGGAACTGTCAATTAACCCCATCAAAATCTTTCTCTGCATAGAAATATAGATGTTGCGGCAGATGGGGACCGTACCATCCATCAAGTCTACTCTTGACTTCCTACTCCCCCTACTTAGCTGCCTGTTTGTCTATCCCACAGTGTCTGACCCATGCCCACTTGAATTCACCCACTGTCTTGGATCCAACCACCTCCTCCAGCAGGCTATTCCATGGTTGCACAATGCACTCTGTGAAGAAGAATTTCTCGTATTGCTTCTGAACTTTCCTCCTTAAGTCGGAGTTGTGCCTCTAGTCCTGCTGTAGTTCTTTACCTGAAAAGGTTTTGCATGTGCACCCTGTTGTTGCCTTTAAGGTATATTGAATGTTTCTATCCTGTCCTCACAATTCCTGCATTGTTCTTGGGAGTATAATTTGAGGTCAGCCAGTCTTGCCTCATACGGTTTCTGATGCAAGCCCTGCACCATCTTTGTTGCTCTTCTCTGTACCGTCTCCAGATTATCTATGTCCTTCCTGAGGTGTGGCCTCCAGAATTGGACACAGTACTCCAGGTGAGGCCTGACCAGGGAATGATACATCCCTGAGGTATACTGTGATTTGCATGACTGTGATTGAGCGACCCCCGAAAGGGCAACTCAATCGTAGTGTGTGGCACAGCGGCTACTAGACAGCTACACTGACCAGATGAGGTGGGTTGGCGACTGTAGTGACAGGAAGTTGCTACAGGTACATTCTCCAGAGGGGAGAGCACACTACAGGTATGCATGCAGGGGGAGTGAGCACACTCAGTGAGGGGTAGGAGGGGATTTGAGAGGTGGGGTTGCAGTAGGTTGCCTAGCTGGCCCTGTGGTGTAGTGGGCCGGCTCACGGCTATGGTGACTAGGGTGCTGGGTTCAGGTCTGGGAAAAGGTTAATTTTTTGTTGTGCCAGGCCTGAATTTTATGTTTTTTACATTCCCCCCCAACATGCACCCCCCTGGAGTTGAGAATCCTTAAGTGGGGGGGGTATGGGGTGAAGCCCCCCATGAGGGGTGCAGGGGGCTCAGCTCCCCGCATACATGTAAAAAATGCAAGTCCCCAGTGCAGTTTTATTGTGTGAGGAAGTCAGAGCACCAAAATTGATTTTTGGTGCTCCAACTTCGCCATAATGGCGATCACCCTTTGGTAGTCGCCGATATCACATAGAACCTATCTCGGCTATGGCACATTGTGTGTTTGGGGCTCTCTGCCTTGCTGAAGGATATTTAATAACCACCTGATATTTATTTGAGAGGCGACCCTGGATAAACCCAGTCTGGTCTGGATGGACAATGGTGGAGATACATTTTGGAGCCTTAGTATGCCTATATACAACTTAAGATCCACCCCAGAAGCAATCAGTGCTGCATGGAAGGCTGGGAAGTAAGTTAGTAGGCACTGGGGCAGGTGCAAAGCAGGTGAGATGGGTAGGGAGATGGGTAGGGATGGGTAGGGAACTGGCTTCAGGGAAGGCAACAGAGGGTGGTGGTGGGTGGGGAGCTCTCACACTCAAGGGTAGTGACGAGCGGTGTTCCACAGGGCTCGGTGTTGGGACCAGTGTTGTCTGGGATATTCATTGCAGACATACCATTGGACGTCAAGAGCAAGATCAGTCTGTTTGCTGATGATACCAAGGTAGGAGTGGTGGTGGATGACCTAGGGGGATAGCAGGGGTTGCAGGATGGTCTGGCAAAGGCTTGAAACCTGGTCAGACACCTGGCAACTGGGGTTTAATGCCAAAAAGTGCAAGGTGCTGCATTTCTGGGATGAAGAACCCAAGGAGGAGTTACCAGCTGGGGGGAGTGCAGCTAGCCTAGACAGAGGAGGAGAAGGATCTGGGGTGCTCCTTACAGGGTCAATGAATAACTCGGCACAATGTAGGAAGGCAGCTGCAAGGTCAACAAAATGCTGGGTTGTATTGCAAGGGTATATCCTCGAGGAGGGAGGAGGTGCTTCTGCCACTGTATAGGTCATTAGTTAGATCGCACCTGGAGTACTGCATGCAGTACTGGCGCCCGTATCTGAAGAGGGACATTAAGTTACTGGAGGGGGTGCAGCGCAGGGTGACAAAGATGATCAAGGGGCTGGGGGACTTATCATACGAGAGGAGGCTGAGGGAGTTGAACATGTACTCACTGGAGGAGAGGAGGGACAGGGGAGACATGATTGAAGCCTTTAAGTACATGAAAGGAATAAACAAGACAGGTACAGAGGGGCTGTTCAAAGTAAGAGAGGGGAGGGACACTAGGGGCCATGATATGAGACTGGAGGGAGGAAGGTTCAGGAGGGAGATGAGGAGACTCTTTTTTACAGAGAGGGTGGTGGCTGGGTGGAATGCATTACCTGCAGAAGTGGTATCCAGTAGAACAGTGGACTGCTTCAAAAGGGGATGGGACAGGACAAGGGGGAGGGTTAATGAAGGGGAAGGGTGGAAGGGAGGGGCAGCTGCAGAATAAGGGGTGCTAGCTGCACATTCGAGCAGACTTGATAGACCTCTAGGCCTTTATCTGCTGGCAAATTTTGTATGTTCAGTAATATGGGGTGGTAAGAATCACATTCCAAAGGATCCTTACCCAGTTCGAGAGGGATGCTGCTGTTTTGGGCCAGCCATCATGAGATGTGATAGTGCCTGCCTCCCCATCCCTTCAGCCAGCTCATTGAAAACTTTCATCAGTGTTGGTGAGAGCTCCTCTAAAGCCCTTATACCATTTGGCTGGACAGTTGTTACAGCCGGAGCTTTTCCATTTAGTCCTTTGGCTTCTATGATGGGTGCCTTGCCTGCTCTGAGAGGATTGGCAGATGCGGCTCCTCAAAAGTCTTCTATGCCTTGGGCCACTTCCCGCTTAAAGTGCACTGAAAATGACTGAATTTTTCTACATTCTAGTGGGATTGCCCATCCGTCCGCTGCTGTCCCACCTCCTGGAGCTGCAACACTCATTCTGTTAATTTGCTGTTGCCTTAATCTCCAGGCTAATACCTTCCCAGCTCTGTCCCCTTTGTCATAATATCACTGACGTGTGAATCTGAGCTGACTTTCAGTCTGGGCTTCCAGTAGATTTGTGAGTTCTCACGTCCTGATTTCTAACTGTTGTTTGTCCTGTTCATTTAAAGTACTCTATTGTTCCTCTTTTAAGACAAAGATTTTGGATTCTAGATCTAGTCTAGCCCATACCTTCTCTTTCTCTCTCTCTCTCTCTCTCTCTTTCTGTCTCACTCTCTCTTCTTTTCTGAGGTAAGCTTGATCATGTTTCCTCTCAAATATGCTTTCTGGCTGTCCCAGACTGTGGTCTCTGATGTGTCTGTTGCACCCGTTGTGTTCCAGGTAATCTGTAATGTGTTTCCTAATTAGGAGTTTGAAGTGATCACCATTTAGCAGCACCACATTCATTCTGCAGCTGAACTGTCTCTGTAGGTGTGTTGTTTGCAGTTCTACAACTATTGTAGCATGCTCGGAGGCTGCAACTTGTCTTAATAAAGCAGGCCTGAACTTGTTGTAGCTATTCTTCTGATAATAAGAAATGATCTCTATTCTAGAACAGGAAGTATGTTGTGCTGAGTAGAAGGTGTGATCCCGGTTGACAGGGTGCATAAAGTCCTATACATCTTTGAGCCCCATTTCCCCTAGCAATTGGGTTAGCTGCCTACTTGCCTACTGTTCGTGGCTGTTACACTGATGCCACTCCCATGCATTTTATCTGAGAAGCTGCAATTAACCCCCATTATGTGAGTTACGCACCAATGTTTGCATTATGTCTATAATGTTTTTCTGGAGAAAGGGCCACCCATCACCTCCCTCATTTGGTGCATATACATTAAAAGGACACATTCCCTTTTTATGTTTTTATGTTTGTTTGCACGCATGTGCAAGAAACATAGTGCCACCATACAAAGTTTCATAGGTGTGCCACCTTGCTTCCAATGCCCTGCTCCTTGCTGCAGGCATGGTCTCACCACACCAATCAATGTCTGAGCTGTCTATGACAGCAGTTCACATGCAGTGGTGTACAGTTCCAAGCAAAACACCGCTACAATCAGTGGTGATAACGTGTAGGCAATTTGCATACTGCCGTCGGCAGTATGCAACGTGCCTACACATAGGCACTGCATTGGAACTGCTGTTACAGACAGCTCCATCCTCCCCCATACAACGCCCAGGTAGCATGCTGAGAGCCCACCCCCGCGTGCTCACATTTCCCACACACACACACACACACACACACACACACACACACATACTGTATGGCCAATGGGGGTGCCCAATCCCCATCGGCTCCACTGCCCTCCCAACAGACTTACAGGTGCCACTCTGGGAGCCCACCCCAGCATGGCAACAGTCCGTATGGCCAATGGGGGTGCCCAATCACCCATTGGCTCCACAATGCCACCCTAAACAACCTTCCAGCTGCCACGCTGGAAGCCCACCCCAGCATGGCAAAAGTCCCGCGTCGTCTTTCAAAAAAAAAAAATTCACCTGTAAGAAAAAATGGTCCCTCGCTGACTGTCTTGCCCCCCTCCCCCAACTCACACCCACCTCTGAGTGCCCCACCTCACCCCATACTTACCTCCAGAGGCTGACGCGACGATCTTTGGTGGACCGGGAATATGTCTGCACTCTTCAAAGCCAACTGCGAACTGAAGAAATGCTGGTAGGCTGTATAATGGCATAAATAATTTTTTTCAACTTTGGTGCATATCTTGGGCATTTTGGGTAATTTTTTCACCAAATTTTCAATATGGGGTTCTTGGGACCCCATGTTATGAACTCAGTCACTGTCGTTTTGTTATTTGATCCCAAAAGGTGATTTCATGGTCACTCGTGGAAACACCTTTTTGGGACTGATTACTGAAATGACAGTGTTCAATGCTTGAGATAGGCCCCAAAACTCCATCGTTGAAAATTTGGTGAAAAAATTCCCAAAAATGACTGTTTTATGAGTGTACATTGTGCAGTTCCTACGCACGCTCATAACTTTGAGAGTTTGTAATATTTTCACTTCAGATTTTCAACATTGCAATTTTACCACACCTCCTTATGAACAGTACAGCTGTCATTTTTCACATCTTGCTCAAAATGTGTTTTCGCACAACTAGCGCACATTGGCATGGTCGGTTTGCAAAATCAATGTTTGGGACACATTATGAAAATCACAGTCACACTGTTCATGAGCAGAGGTGTTAAAATGGCTATGTTGAAGATTTGTTGCCAAAAGTCCATAAAATGACTGTGTTACATGCGTGCATTGCACAATTTCCATGCACCCTCGTAAGTTCACGAATTTGTAATATTTTCAGTCAAGATTTTCAACTTTGACATTTTTCCACAGCTCCTTAGAAAGGTATAGCTGTCATTTTCACACCCTGGCTGAAATTGTTTTCACACTTCCAGTTCAGAATAAGCGCAGTCACTGTGGGAAATTAGTGTTCGGGATAGATTAAAAATTACAGTGACACTATTCATGAGCGAAGGTCCCAAAATGCCTATGTTGAAAATCTGCTGTAAAAATCTTCACTAATTACATTACGGGTGTACATTGCACAGTTTCTCACCACTTGTGACTTCAGTTTTTATATTTTCACTCCAGATTTTCAACAATGCCATTTTACACCTCCTCATGAACAGTACACCTGTCACTTTTCACATCCTGTTCAAAATGTGTTTTCAAACCTGTGGCACCAAATGGCGCAGTCACTGTGCAAAATCATCTTTTGCCTAACGAACTGATAGTGTCACTGTTCATGCGGAGGGGTCACAAAAAAGACCATGTTAAAAACTTGGAGTAAAAATACCAGGAAACACCCAGGGCGTTAGGGTTTTCCTACTATAACATCCTACCCCGTAGGGACTGACAGGTGTCTGGGCTGTGACTTCGGATTGTCGACAGTAATGCTCATGCCATTTCACTGCCCACCCTCCAGCCAGTGACAGGCATTGAGGTGCACTTTGGACTCTTTGCCCCCAGAGTTCATCCCATTCTCCTATACTGCACCTATTTCAGAGTATTTCCTTATGGAATGAGGTGAATGTAAAACCCAAACACCCCAAGGCACACCTTGACACTTGTCAGTGTTTGAAGAGCATGGTGAGGTGAAATGTCATGACCGTCATGGGTGACAACCCAAAGGCACACCTCAATGCCTGTCCATCTTTGCAGGGTGAGGGTGGAGTTCGCGTCAGTTCAATACTTCAGTGCCATTCCTATATTGCATCTGTCTAACTCCTGCACTTCCACTGCTAATGCCAGCAAGCAAACATTCGGCATTGACAAATGCTTGTTAGTAGTCTGTATTGTTAAGGTTGTCCTCTGAGGAAATAGGGTGGAATATAACCTCCTGGCTCCTGCTGTTGCTGTGATAGGGCAGGTAATTGAAGGTTGTTTAGAAAGGAGGTGCTGTCTTTTGTTTTTGTGGTAGTACAGTATCTGCGGTATATAAGGTTGTATAGAGTTGTTGCAGGGCTTCTAGGAGTCTGCTGATTTAAAGCAACAGTGCACCAATCTAGTGAAAATTTGACCTCTACTTTTTATGCTATTTAGATTGTCCCTTATCTCCTGACTTGTATGATATCCGTTTTTCTCATTTAATTCTGCTTTAGTACTTTTTCCACGCTTTGAAATAATAAAAGAAATGTTCCTTTAATATGACTCGGACCAGGTTTTCATCAGTATCTGCAGCTGTCTGAACACCTATTGTTCCATAAGGTCAGGAGCACTGCCTGCTTCATAATTATTCATTTTAGTCACAACAAAAGTGATTTTAAATAATCGATGCCGCTAAACAGCTGAGAATACTGTTGAAAACCTAGTCCAAGCCATAATAAAAGGATAGCTCTTTTATTATTTCAGATATGAAAAATACTAAAGCAGACTCACATTATGGAAAGAAGAGTATAGGTCAGTAGATAAGGGACAATGTAAAATAGATTTAAGTATAGGTCAAAATGTAAATTTTTTAGCTATGGTGGCTGCTTTTTTTGCTGTCTCAAGCAGTATGCTAATAATTTGGTTGCCTTCAGCCCCCCCCCCAGTATTTCTGCCAGAGCCACATAAGGTTCTGTTCAGTTTGATAATTTTAGATCTCCTGAGAGAAGTGCTATATTTGTTTGATGTGGTGGTCAAGTGTGGTATTCCCCCTGAATATGGGCCATCTGTGGGAATTGGAGCTTGTTCTGCAGTGCTGTCAACTTTTCACCCCTTTCTTTCTTACACCGAGAGGCAAAAGCTATTATATCAATATGCAGAACCATTTTAAGGGCATCCTATCAGGTTACTGCAGTAATCTCAGGTTATCACTGTCTGCCAGTATCTTGGGAATGGTCTGGCACCAGAGCTGTCAAATTCTGGAGCCCTCGAACGGGAGGGATTAAATCTTCAGAGAGTTTTCTTGGTTCTGTTGTAGTTTTCAAACCTGTTGTGACTAGAGAGTGAGCAGAAGGATTCAGTGCTAAGAAGTGCAAATGCACCTGGGAAACAAAAACCAGGGAAGAGTACACAATGGGGGTGAGATACTAACAACAACAAAATGGAAAGGGACCTGGGGTAGTCATATCAGATGACCTAAAGGTGGGCAAGCAATGTGAGAGGGCAGCAAGGAGGGCTGGGGGATACTGGAATGCATAGAGAGAGCATCACCAGTAGAAAACAAAAGTTATTATCCGTCTGTACAGACAGCTGGTGAGACCCCATCTGGAGTACTGCATGCAGTTCTGGAGACCCAATCTCCGAAAGACATAGACAGGATGGAAGCTGTCCAGAGGAGGGCAACTAAAATGGTGCAGGGTCTGCACCGGAAGACATATGAAGAGAGTCTTAAGGAGTTTAATATGTATAGCCTCGAGGAAAGGAGGGAGAGGGGGGACATGATAGAAACTTTCAAGTACCTCAAGGGAATCAACAAAGTCCAAGAGGGTAGCATCTTTCAAAAAAAGAGGTGTGCAAAAACAAGGGGGCACAATTTGAAGATAGAAGGGGGGCGGCTCAGAGGTAATTTAAGGAAGTATTTTTTCACAGAGAGGGTTGTGGATGTATGGAACGGCCTTCCAGAGGAGGTTGTAGAGTCAAAAACAGTGGTGGAATTCAAGCATCCATGGGACAGTCATAAGGCAATTCTAGGGGTTGGGGGTAGGAAGAAGTAGGCTGCTGGTTAACTAGGATCTGCAGCTTATCCATCAGGTAGGGAAATGGGCAGACTGGGTGGGCCAAGCGGTCCTTATCTGCCATCAAATTCTATGTTTCTACGTTTCATAGTGACTTCCTCAATCAAATCTGTATGTTCCTGGGAAATAAAATTAATCACTGTGTGAATAGCTACAGTGGATGTTGGAATGAAAAATATATTGTGGTCCCTAGGATGAGAGATATGCCAAGAATTCTCCAGTCCGAATGCTTTCAGGAGTTTCCTAAGGTGTTTTTGACCTATTATTGCATGTGAAGGTCTTGGGTTGCTGGAATCTAGGGAGGGATTATTGAGAAAATTAAGGTCTCCGTCAATTAAAAGGGTTCACTTCTGATGGTGGAGGATTACATCTAGGAGGTGTTGCATACTAAAGGCGTCACTGCCTGGTGGGAAATAGAGACTAAGTATTGTAATGGGACTGCCGTGGATGGTACTGGATGCTAGGGCCAGTCTCCCTTCCTGATCTGTTTATGAGGAAGTTAGTTTAAAAGGTCTTCAGAACAAGGATGACTGCTCCCTTCTTTTCCTTCCATTTGTGTAGGAGGACTCTATGACATGGTCAAAGCCATATTTGTCTAATTTTAAATTTTCTGAGGAGGTCATGTGGGTTTCTTGCATTAATATGAGCTGTTTTTTTTAATTGACATACCAGTTTAGAACATTTGCCAGACTAGACAGGCCATTTACATTTGAGAAATGATTTTAAATGTACTCCTCATGAGTCTTTAAGGGGAATGTTCCCAGGTGCCCCCCAGCCTCCCCCAAGGTACATCCATTCATTTGAGTAAAATGTTACTCCATACTGATCAAACCTATTAATTTGGTACCTGCTGTTGGAGTGTCTGATACTGTGGTTTGCAGTCTGCTATTAACCAACTAAGAGGGTAAAAATAACCTAGAACAAGGTCACCCAGGGTCTTGCTCACTCTCCTTCTATAAAGAAGGTGGTCTGGGGCTAAGGTCCAGGGCAGTAAAATGGGCAAGTTTTCAATCAGGACTACTCATGTAATGGTTGGGTAACTTGGCAAGGTCTCCTCTCCTGGGCATCTGGGAGAGGTACCTTCTTGGGGGTGACTATATAACTTACTGTACGTATGTATGTTGCTTCCAAGGTAGAGGGTGATGAGGATGTCACCCTTCAATGACAGGATGATAGTATGACTGCCGATGGTACAGCTGAATGCCTCAGGGCTTCGGGACCCTTTGGGATCCATAATGGTCCCAAATAGAAGGATAAGTTAAAAATAAAAAGCTAAGTACCAGGTGGGGAGAGTACCAATTGACTTTACCCCATAGCTGAGCTGTCCAACCATCTGGGCTCCCCCTGACCTCCATTGCAATAGTAATCAGGGTAAAATGTGTCAATCCTGATCTTTTAAATGGCTAACTCAAAGAATATCCCAGTACCATTGAGCTTAGTGCCAGCGGAAGCAGGTTAAGAGGTGGGGAGGGAACCAACAGTGGCGGGGAGCCTTACTCGAATTAACATGATGTTGTGTAGTACAGTCATATGGCCCCCAAGCTAATATTCCCTCCCCCACATAAATGATATGCAGGTCTGAAAGAAACTCACAAACAGCCTGCTCCTTTGCCACAAACCTCTGAAAAAATAGTCCTAGGTGCCAGGTGTTTGCGCCCAAGAACCCTTCAGTATGCAGGTTGCCAGTCAATAAATCAGAAAGGGCCATGAAAGCAATGCCCTGTATGCAGTTCCTAAAAACAAATAAAATTCAGGGATTTATGGTGGATGTACATGATAAAGGGTGAGGGGTACTCAAGCATTGAGTCACAGGTTGTACACCACCCTCCATTGTCAAAATGTTTGGTACCATAAAAACACTGGTGGAAACAGGAGAGGTAGTTATATGATCTGCCCTGTGAAAATGTTAGCCTCCGATGCGTAGCGGCCAGCCCCCTCCCACAGTCTAGGAATCAACTGAAAGGTAGAAGGAAGCCTTGAAGGGCTACCATGTCAAAAGGTGTAGGGGTGGAGCAGGCTGGGGCCCTGGTCCAGCTGGTGGCAGTCATCCAGTGCTTGGTGCCCTCCCACTCCAAAGCTGCTATCCTCTCTAATAATCTGAGTTCTGCGATTTGTAAGGAAAGGCTGCAGCCACGGTCTGGAGGTCCACCAGTGCTAGGTTGTTAATAATTTACAGGGCAGGCCACCCCAACCCATACCAGCCCTCCCCAAAGAATCACCACACACACACACCTGCAGCCCCTATGAATTCCCACTCAATGTTTATCTTAGTGTCTTGCACATGCTGCTGTTAAGTTTTGGAGTTGTTGCACTATCATCATCAGAGTGTTTCCTGGGTGTGCTAGGTCTGTTGTTGTTCTCTGGCAGCAGTGCAAGATGGTGTCTTGCAGTCTTGTCTGTTCAGCATTAAGGGCACTCTGCAGTCAGTCATATACCATAGGAAGTTAAGTCAGCCAAGGCTTCAATTTCACTATTATAAGTCTTTTGTCCATTGGGATATTGCACTTGCAAGCAGGCGGGGTGTTTTGCACTGGATTTTAATTTCATTCTGCCACAGGATTTGAATGACTGGAATACATTCTTTGCATCTCTGCATCATGTCAGGGCATAATCATTGTCCATGTAGACCCTGTCAGTGCATAGTAAAGAAGTCCAGTGGTTTCCTAGGATTGTTGTTGTAGCTCCTTTATGAGGAACTTGTTGAATTATATCAGAGTGGAACAGGCCAGGCCATAGGAGGCAGAGCTTTTGCGAAGCATCATTGATTGATTCCTGATGTTAGAAGAAGAAATTACTCATTGTTGTAATATTGTGTCTTCTCAGGGATTCATCAGTGTGATTTACAGTATAAGCCCTGACCCTACTCCTCCCATTCCAGAACCTGAAAACAGATTCACACAAGAATCAGTTCTTAGCTGAAAGTTGCTTGAGCGTTCCTTATTGAAGTTCTTCAGCAATTGCAAAGAATGTGATCAGTTTTAAGTGTTACAGGATGTCTTCTGAAATTTGTCTGGTAATATTAAAATTTTAATGGAAAATTAAAAACACTTTGGTAGTGTTTAGCTAATTTAAGTGATCACAGCTCCTAGCTATAGAAACAAATCTGACGTTACCTCACTACAGGGCATGTGGCCACAGTGCAGAGTTTGGACTGCACAGCTACTATGAGTATAAGTATTATTGAAACGCTATCCTAGCACAGTCAATAACACTCTAAATTCTGGGACATCTCTGCAGTGTGCAATGACTGCTAGTAGTAACAACCTGCAGCACTCCCATTAGAAGGAAGGAATACAGTTACAGGCTAGCAACCTTTTCTCTTCCATGCACTACCTACATTAGTAATAGCACAGCTGCTATGTGCAGAGAAAGCATTATTGAAACACTATCCTAGCACAGTCAAGGCTGAAAGAAGGATGGTAGCAAACAAGAGTTCTGGTGCAAAAATCTACCGGTATCTTGTGGCGTGTCTGGTTCCCCTACAAAGTACCAAACCTTGTTTACTTGTGCATCATGTTTTGCACTTAGAGTGGTATTTCGACCAGAACTCCTGTTTGCAGCCATGTTTCTTCAACCTTCATGGATGGAATATTAAAGAACTGATGGACCAGCACTGGAAAGCACATCAAGGCTGCAGGGAGACTGACATCTGTGAGTGTCAAAGGAGTGCAGCTTGAATCTGACACAGTTGTGGGGAAGTGCCTGTTATTTGTCTTTCTTGGCACTGCAACAGAGCACCATACTGCACTCCAGGTAATAAAGCTACCAACTTTCCAAGGCCTAATACTGGGACGGTCCATCCAGACCACGACCCTTCCCCCGACACTGTGTCACTCCCACAGGCACCGCCTCAGACAACGCTGCATACAATTACATTTTACTGCTTGCTCTGGCTATGCCCCCAAGTAACACCAGTAGCAAACATCCAGATTAAAACTAAATAATACATCATGCTGCTGCAGCAGTTCCAAATCATGATGTACAGAAAGTTCATCAGAAGAAAACCTGTGTTAAATTGTGATCAGACATTCGAGCTGCATGTCTTGTTGCATGTATTGCTCCTCCTGACAGTCCCATCCGCCCTGCCTACTCTCCCCTCACTTGCTGAGCAAACTTCATTTCAGTGACTCCCACCACCACACCAGATTGTTTTCACACACTTCCCTACTGCTGATCAGGTGTGGGTACCTTAGTTCCTGCTGCCAGTCTCTTCTCTATCTGGAGTTCCTCTCAGCTGCTGGCAGGCAGATGTCCACATGTGCTTGTTTGCACTACTACCCATACCTCTCAACTGTCCCTGATTTATGAGGAAGGAGGTTAAGAGGTATGCTACTACCCAGTCTGATCTAAAAGGAAGGAATATGCTTTATTGTGCTCCCACTGACATGCTTGCAGTGCAACACAGGCACAGGGGTTGAAGTTGCAAACTGCTGTCCAGCCTGTGCATCACCACAGTGGTGCTGACATAACTGTCACTCACGGATTAGCAGTCAGCCCAAAAAAGGGGACAAAACTGGGACAAGTAAGCAAAAAGGGACAAAAGTGACATTTGCAAAACTTGTGGGGACACTGGGACATGCTGTCCAAAATAGGGACTGTCCTGGGAAAATAGGGACTGTTGGTAGCTTTACCAGGTAATGACCTCCTCTCTTATTATCAGTGGCTATCATCAGAAGACCTTACTGACGGGTATGGCTGCTGTAATGCATTTCATTTGGAGCACAATTAGTGCTCTTTAAGGAAACACATTTTGAGGAAAATGAACAGTAACATGTTGACTCTTTAAAAGATTACTTTGGAGAACAATTGGTAAACAGTATAGTAGTTTGTTAAAGGATTAATGCTTGCATTTCTTCTGCCTTTTCAGGATGTGATAAAATTATTAGGATTTGGCATCCTGACATGTTCTCCAAGTCAGTTGGGACTCTGACAGGACACTTGTATACCATCAGTGATATTGTAATCAATCAGAAGGACCAACATATTATCAGCCTTCTACTGCTAGGGTAAGGAGTCATGCTTTACTATTCTCACGACTTACTAATACTGCAAATGAAATCCTTATGTATCTGCTTTTTGTGCAGTGCTCCAACCCATATGAATACAGTCTGAAGTCTGAATAAAGTGTAAGGCTTTGTGGGTTTGCAAATCCATGTATGGGGCAGGCTTCCAAGGCTTTAGCAGAACAGAAATCACCTTCTAAACTGAATTTTCTAACAACATGAGCTCCTCTCACCCTCCGATCTCCCTTTCCATAGTGAATGAAGGATGCCCTGGTGGTTCAATAATTTCTCTCTGCGCCGATCTCCTGTTTATTCTAACTACAGTAGTCCCTGGTGGTCCAGTGAGTCCCCCCCAAAGAACCATCCACCCAACCTGCCCGCTTACATCCCTTCATCTCCCCCTTCTTACGTCAGTGTCTGGAGCTGTACACAGCTTAGCTACAGTGACCATCACAGCCCTCCTCACCTTTGTGGCTGGCCACTGTATGAGTAGTCAGTGAGCACGCATACTACAATATGCACGATCACTAACAGCTCATACAGTGGCTGGATGCAGAGAATGAGAGAAGTGCTATACCGGTCACGATACCTAACTGTGTAGACCTCTGGACACCTGAGTAAAGGAAAGATGCAGGGTGGTACGATGTGAGTGGGCGGTCGGGTGGGGGGGCTCTTCCGGGGCACATTGGACCACCAGGGACTAGTGTTGTTAAAGAAAATGGGAGACTGGGGATGAGGGGAGCCACTGGACATGAGGGTATACTTCACTATCAGAAAGGAAGATTAGGATGTGGGCAGAGCCACTGGACCACCAAGGCTTACTTCAATCACTGTCAGAAAGGGAGATTGGGGGGAGGAGAAGCCGCTGGACACCAGGGCATTGTTCATTCACTGTCAGAAAGGGAAATGAGGAACAGGTGGCTGCAGTACAGTTGCCCTGCCTTTGGGGTGGAGGCGCTTGCTTAGTGCCTAGATAAGAGATGGTTCTCAGCAGTGGTAAACAGCACCACTTTGGGGGGGGGGGGGCTGTTTGCCATCATGGCAAACATTTGAATATCCCGTTGCACTGGTATGCATGAGGGGACCCATCCTCATTTGCATAGGGTCAGCTGTTTTTTAATGCCATGGTGCTGCTGACTTATAAGGGTGCTGTCCTGGGGCCCCTGAATATGGCCTGCCCGGAGCACCAAAGCAAACCTGGGTTAGCGCCAGCACTAGTCTTTCTATATATATATCTTTAAATATATGGCCCAAAGTTGTTTGGTTGTCCACATTGTTTCCTGTCATTTTGAGGCATTTTATTTAATATACAGTGTATCGTACTTAACCAAAACTTGTAGAGATAAGTAAGAAAATAATTTTTGTAGTTTAAGATCAAGAAATCTAACATTTTTCTTTTTTTTTTTTTCTTTTGTTTGGCAGGACACAGCTCCCAAACCAGGACTGTCCTGACAAAATCAGGACAGGTGGTTACCCTAGAAAAGGATTCCAGAAACTTTCATTTTATGTAAGCAATAATCCACTACAGGGTATGGGGTTATAGGGATTTAATGCACATGACCAAGTGCCCTCACAGCACCTGAGGGCTCTACCACTGCGGTTCAACAAAAACACCTGACTGTCAGTACAGTGCCAAGTTCCATGTCGACTGCAAGTTGCAGTTGGTATGGAACTGCACACTGGACTCTGTTTTTCATGGGGTTTGCCCCAAACCCACAACGCAGGACACCCCAGACCCCAAACTAAAGGTTCTAACTCCAGGTCAGATTAGTTCGGGAGGGTGCAGGTCGGGAAAGTATTTGCCCCCTTCCAGCTGCACTTCTACGGTGGCATGGCGATGTTGTCAATATCGACACATGTCGCTGTAGAAATGTCACTGTTAGGGTGGCATAGCACACCTGAGGCATGCATTAAATCGCTATAACCCCAAACCGTGGAGTGGGTTATTGCACTTATAACATGGGTTCTTTATGAACAAAAAAAAATGAACAGGAAGGTATTTATTACACTTGAAATACAAGAAATCTGAGTGTATCCTGCAGACTTAACAAGTAGTCCCCAACAAGTAATGCTTATACAAAGGAATAAATGACTTATGTGGGTGTGAGGGTCAGGCTTCAGCAAGTAAAACTAAAGTATACAGAAACTGTATGTCTTAGAGACATGTGACACTCTGTTTCTCTCCCGAAGCTGCTGCCTCTTGGAGTCTTCCTCTCTCTGTCCATTGCTCGCTCAGTCTCCACCATGCCAGCGCACTTGGAGTGGAACTCTGATGTCAAAGACTGAACAGAGAGAGAGAAAGAGGACAGGAGCCTGCAGGAATAATGAATTAAATGCCCAGCTCGCTGTCACTGTCTCTCTCTCTCGCTCGCGCTCACCATCCACCGCGCAGTGAGCTGCTCGTTCTTGCTCTCTCTCTCTCCTGCAGAATGTCTCTGGCAGAGAAAAAAATAACAAAGTTACTTAGGAGATTTGCACAATAAAAGGAAGGAGGAGTTCATAGAAGTTTTAAAGTACCAAGAGAAACATGTAGTTAGGTAAGGAGAACAGAAAGTCCTATGGTCGTGAGAGAAATTTAACATCATTATCCGAAAATTGTTTATTTTTCATGTCTAAACTCAGCAGTAATGAAAATACTACTTTTGTCACTGAGTAAATGGTTGCCTTGTCACTTACTATTGAGTGCATGTAAACATGGTGACTGAGCAGCAACCTCCTGATTGCTGCCAACCCCATATGTTATAACCATCTGCAGCCATCGTAGTACATATGATAATAACTGCAACAGATTTTTAAAGGTTTGCTGAACGTATTTTGAGAAACTGGCAAAATGGCTGTATCCCGCTTCTGCACTGTTAAATGGCTGCCTCTCCCCTTTCATTTCCTCCCCAGGTAACGAGTACTGTCTGCCCAAGGATGTTGGTCTAGGGACATTCACAGCAACCACTGATTAAATAGGAGATTTAATCAATGGTCACCTGATGCTCTTTGACCAATTGGGTTGCCTGCTATAGCCAACCCATGTTATAAGGCAAGGAAAGTGTGCACTTCAGCCATCTTGCAGTTAAGGCAGGGTGCTTACATGGCTTACACTGCACAGTACTAAAACACCCTTTGGAGTACCATGCAAGCCCTAAGTGAAAAGGTGGGAGGTGAAGCTGGCAGTGATGTAACAGAAGTTCCAAAAGATGCACTGGAAGCCATCAAATATCAGTTCCACATGGCTATGGATGCAAATGACACAGCCTCAAGGGTACTGGTACATGCAGGAGGTTTTCTTGGCTCAGGACAACCATCCTGTCACAGAATACAAAAATAAATGCTATATATTTCCCATTTGCGGACCCTCCTCTGTGAGAATAAAACAGAAGCCTACACGAAAATCCTGATGAACAAAAAAAAAGCAACCTATAGTACAAGAATTTGACTCTAAAGAAAAGAGCTAATTCTTCCTTCAAGTTATATAGAAAGAAGGTAGAGGCAGGGTCTACTATCAGATGCCCTACTGCTACTATGACTGCCCTCCGCAGAGGGGTGCCTAAGAAGCAGAGGCAGCAGAGGTGCAAGACAGAAGCAAACACCATCTCCTAAACCACAGGAAAAACAAAAGCTCTGATTCTCTGCAGGCCACCACAGAAGCCCTACCAATGGGATGCCACCTGAGTCATTACTTCTAGGAGTGGAAAACCATCACCACAGACAAGTCGGTGCTAGAAGTGCTGAGTCAGGGTTTAGCCCTTCAGTTTACAGGCTTCCCAAAACTAAGTAGTGCAGTATAGCTGTGCCCGTGGCATGCCCACAGAATGCCCGCAGAAGGAACATTCCGATTCTGTGGAATATTTGGAATTAGAACAGAAATTCAGTGGAATTTCATTAAATTTTACATTTCAGTTATTTCACTATAATTTTGAAAGTTCATGTCCAGATGACACCAGATAGTGAACATATGTAGTTCCCAATGGCTTACATAAGTGTACCAAATTTCAGAGTAGTATGTTGAAAGAGGCAGATGTATGTGTGGCCAAACATTTACTCAAAATTTAATTTTGAGTTATTTTGATCTAATTTAAAATTTCTTACCAAATTTCTCTATAGTTTCAGGATTTAGAGAAACATACATCATGAGTACAGTATATGCACCACTTTTTAAGTCTCAAGCTTCAATGAGGCTGAGTTATAGGCAGCCAAACATTTTGCCAAAATTTAGATTTATGTTTTTTTAGTATAATTTTGCTAGTATTCATTGCAGTGTTATAACATTTTACAGGTATACAGGTTATCACTGTATGCCGATGCCGCAGCAAAACTTTTACAGCGATCACATCAATGCCTACAACATTGATAGATTGCTGTAAAGTCTGCCTGGGAACCTGGCACTCTTTCCCCCAGTCCTGCACCCCCCCCCCCCCGAATCAACTCAGACTCGGAGTTGATAATCCTTAAGTCTGGGGGTTGGGGTGGTTCTACAGCCTAGACATTTCTTTTATGTTATACATTTCTTGTAATCATTTTATGTATTTCATTTATTCGTTTCCCTTTCATATATTTTCTGGTAGACAAGGAACTTTCTCATGCTGAACATCAACCAGTCAGTTCCTAACTCCAAAACCTTTGGGGTTTCCTTTCAACCCTTATTTTTAATATGCTGGGGATTTCCTTTTAACCCTTACACCGTTCTGGTACCCTCAACTGACTGTGCTCAGCACCAGCCTTAATTCTATAGTCATCTTAAACATTTCATGTTTCATACATTTCATACCATATCACAGGGGGTTCAAAACATGGGAAAGTCCATTCAACCACCATGGTGTCTTCCCTGTTGCTTGTAGTCTTCACCCCAGTATGCAAATGTTCTGAAACAGTCTTACCTGGGCCTTCATCTGTCATCCTCCAATTAGCAGCAGCCTGAAAAATGGGCAACAATGGGATCTCAAAAGCGGCTGGCAACAAAGGTTCCATTGGGGGTCCTCCTCCTCTAGAACCCATGGATCCTGGTCCTGTGCCTCCACCACAAAATCCTCCAGTTGGGAATCCTCCATCAGCACCTGTCAGCGGTGCTCCGCCTCTCTCTGGCACTGATCTGCCTCTGTGTTCCATTGAACTCCAATCCAGGCAATAGCTCCTCTCCAGTTCTCCTCACCTGGGCTCTGGTATGCACACCGGTAAGCCCCTCCTCCTTCAACAGATCCTTGGCATCCATGAGATCCTGGATGTACGCCATCTTGCTCTTTGCTCCCTGTGTCTGGATACCAGAGCTGGTATCTGGGTACTGGCCTCCCCCTCGTTTCTCTGAACAACCAGTACGATCCCACTTCTAACAACAAGTTTATCACAGCGTGTGGAATAAACTTCAGATGAGCAAATTTACAGGTTTAAAACACACTGGTGTGATATTTATTTTTAAAAAGTTTGAAAATAATAAACGAAAACAAAAAAAATTGCAAAGAAAATCACTGCTTAACATCAGCAGTTTCTCCCATAATACAGTTCTGGATCTTAGAGCTCCTAAGACCCTTTTCATCTGCATTCAACAGCTTGTCTACAGTAGCAGTAGAACCTCTCTCTTCTCTCTCAGGGCTGAGCCTCACTGGACTGAACTGAAGTGAACTCAGTGAAGAGGTTTTTATATCTTTTTGGTGGGGTCACCTAACTAACCCCTTTCTAGTTACAAGTCTGAACATGCTGTTTCAGAAGGGGTCACCTGACTAAGCCCTTTCTATTTACATGTCTGAACATGCTGTTTCAAAGCCAAGGGTTTTTTGTTTCAGGGGACTTCCTGGCTCAGTTAAAGGTACAGTGTATATCTCCACAGATATTGACTCTATATCTCTGACCCACAGTGATTAAGCACTTTTATAAAGTATACCACATTCTCATACATAAAACCTTATACAGTAATAGGTGTATAGCGTGAATTTATGAAAATACCTTAAGGATTTCTTATAACTGTACTAATCATGCGATTATTATTGTTTTATATGACTTCTGAATCCTTTTTCTTTAAAAAGGCTTTATTAACTGTAAGTAATCCTATTTAAAATAGCCTTCATGTTTTTGTACACAAAATGCACTTATGCGCTTTACACAATACCTCTCATAGAAACATAGAAACATAGAAACATAGAATTTGATGGCAGATAAGGACTGCTTGGCCCACCCAGTCTGCCCATTTCTATGATAAGCTGCAGATCCTAGTTAACCAGCTGCCTACTTCTTCCTACCCCCACCCCTAGAATTGCCTTATGACTGTCCCATGCATGCTTGAATTCCACTGATTTTGACTCCACAGCCTCCTCTGAAGGCCATTCCATGCATCCACAACCCTCTCTGTGAAAAATACTCCCTTAAATTACCTCTGAGCTGCCCCCATCTTTAAGTTGTGCCTCTTGTTCTTGCACACTTTTTTTTTGAAAGATGCTACCCTCTTGGACTTTGTTGATTCCCTTGAGGTACTTGAACATTTCTATCATGTCCCCCTCTCCTCCTTTCCTCGAGGCTATACATATTAAGCTTCTTTCGTCTCCAGATGTTTGGCATCATTCCAGGGACTGGATGGATGGAAATGGAAAAGAATGAAAAGAGAGAACTAGTAGGAAGTTTAGTAGGAGGTAAAGAGCTACGCTTAGGTGGCCAACCTAGGTAGGGGGGAAAGAAGAAAAGCAAAGAGAAAAGCATTAACTTCTGCTAGGAAAACTGGAGATAGAAAAGTGGTACATCAGTCATAGCCGAGGGTGTAGCCTAAATCTTCCACACCCTGGCAACGTGCCACAGTTTCCCCAGTACACCATGCTGGAGGGAACTGACGCCAGGTTATCTGCCTCCGACGCCAGGTTACATGATGCCGGGTCAGGCTCTTCGTTACCAGTATCCCTACTGGTACCAACCACCTAGCTACCTCTCTGATTCTAGGGGTACCCAGGATATCTTCCACCACCTCCTCCTCCTCCACCTCCTCAGCCAGATCACAAGAATCCATCCCGGCTTGGTGGAAGGATGCTAAGTCCCAACTCCTACAAGGGTTGATGTCAGCCCAGCTGGTAGTCAGGCTACCCCGTCCCATAGGGTGCCATCAGGAAGCCCTGCTCCTTCCAGCAGAGTTTCCAACATGGATACAGGCGCTCTGCCGTTGGGAATTTCTCTCTGGGGACCACAGTCATAGAGATGGTTCCAGATGCCACTTCTTTGCCAAGTAGGCCGAAATCCTCTGACTCAGATGAGGATTCAGATGTGGGTGACCAGTCAGAACCCCACTCTCCCATAGAGCCTCAGCCAAAGGAGTCACCTAAATCTCCCCTTGAGGATCCGCCTTTTGCAGAGCTCCTCCAGTCCATTCAAAGGTCCTGTGGGTGGGAGTCCCAGGAATTGGACCCTAAATGCAGAAGACTTGTGGAGCATCTGGACCTGGTTAATGCAGACTCCCTCCCCATGCCACCTTGGACAGGGCTGCATGAAGATCTGACATCTACGATTTGGCAATAGCCATCGTCTATTCATGTGGTTTCAAAGAAAGCCGACAGAACTTACCACCCCCCAGAAGGGGTTTCCCATGTTCCAGCTCAACCTAAGGCAGACTTTATTGTCATCACTGCAGCGCATGATAGGTCAGCCCAACCCAAACTTCTCAGTACCTCTTCTCCTGACAAGGAGTCAAAATAAATGGACCAATATGGACGCAAGGTCTATACCTCTTCTACCTGCGCCATATGTTCAGTCAACTACGTAGCCCACATGGTGGCTTTCCAGAAGTCATCCCTGTCCGACCTGGGAAAGGACATCCAAGAAGTACCTGACAAACAACTCAGGAACAAACTTCTGGACAACATCAGGCTGAATAAATCATCCTGCCGCCATGCTGTATGAGCCACCTACGACTCGGTCGATTTGGTGGTGTGTTGCCTGACTACGGTGTCTACCTAAAGTCGCCTTGCATGGCTTCATCTTGCAGGGTTGGCACAAGATGTACAGAGCACACTTCTGGACACTCCATTTAGGGGTCCACTTCTGTTTGGCGGTGATGCTAAAGACATAATTATGGAACTGCAAGAAAGCGGCAAATCCCTGAAAGATACCGCTAGGATCAGAAACCCAAGCAGAATTTTCATTGCCAACAGAAATGGAACAAACAGAACCAGGAAAGACGCCAAAACAAGTGTTGAACCCCTGGCTCTGGTGCTCAAACCCCCCAGGCTAAGTTCTCAAAGAGAGCCAGTGGGGGCAAGGCGCCCCTTCCCTCAGTGTCCTGACTTATGGGCCCCCCCGTTACCTCCTCTCCCTGTGGAGGAACCTGTGGGGGGAAGATTTGGCCTCCACCTGGCAGGGTGGAAAGCCCTAACCACAGATGCGTGGGTCCTACAACTAGTCGCAAGAAGTCACTCAATAGAGTTTCTGGAGAGATCACCCACCAACCTTCCGGGCAGGTCTCATTACCCGTCAGGCCAACAAAGTTTGGTCCTACAGGAAATCAAAGTTCTGCTGCAAAAATCAGCCATAGAGCGGGTTCCAACAGAGCAGATAGGAAGGATTTTTTATCCTCACTTCTTCCTAGTTCCCAAAAAGATGGTAGATCATAGGCTAATCCTAGATTTCAGCATGCTCATCCTCTTCGTAGAATACAAGAGGTTCCACATGTTGACACTCCAGGGACTCTTGCCCTTGCTCCAACCCAACAGTTGGCTGTGTTCCCTGGATATGCAGAATGCCTACCTACATATCCCCATTCTTCCAGCCCACCACCACTTTCTGAGATTCTCCTTCCAGGAGGAGCATTTTCAGTTCAGAGCCCTCCCCTTTGGCCTCTCTTCAGCACCTCAGGTTTTCACCCAGTGCCTAGCAGTGGTAGTGGCGACCTTGAGTCACAAGGGCATCTATGTGTTCCCATACCTGGATGATTGGCTGTTTTCAACCCCATCCCAGGACAGTCTGAAGGATTCTCTTTCCTTCACCCTGGACCTCTTCTCCAGACTTGGCATCACTGTCAATTACCCCAAGTCTCAACGGTCACCCTCCCAGCACCTCCAATTCATAGGAGCAGTGCTGGACACGATCCAGGGCAGGGCTTTCCTTCCTGCTGACAGGGCAGAGACCCTTATCCTCCAAGCTGCACTGGTGGCCTCCTCTCATTGGACCACGGCATGCTCTGTCTTATGACTGCTGGGCCTGATGGCAGCCACTATACCCACAGTCCCATTGGCCAGACTGCATATGAGGGTGGCCCAATGGTCCCTCCAAGTTCAATGGGATCAACGCTTGACGACATGGACCAGATGGTGCTAGTCTCTGACAGCCTGAAAGGGATCTCCTTTGGTGGCAGGACCTTTCCAACCTCTCGGTGGGGTCCCATTCCACTACCATCCCCCACCATGACTCTCACATCAGATGCATCGAACATCGGATGGGGGGGCCACTGAGAGACCATCAAACACAAGGGACTTGGTCCCCACGGAGAAGAATCTTCACATCAATATCCTGGAACAAGAGGCGGTGCTCTATGCTCTCCAAGCATTTCAGTCTCTCTTAGTTCGGGAACACTTCTAATCCAGACTGACAACATGGCAGCGGTCTGGTACATCAACAAACAGGAGGCACCCGTTCATACCCCTTTGCAGGGAGCGATGTGAGTGTGGTACTGGGCTGTTCAACACAGCCTATCCTTGACAGCAGTCCATGTGCCAAGTGTTCACAATATTCTCCATGACAGCCTCAGCTGATCGGTCGCCAGGGCTCACGAGTGGGAACTAAAGCAGGAAGTAGTGAAAGATCTCTTCCTTCAGTGGGGTCAGCCAGAAATAGACCTCTTTGCCTCCCCATCCAATGCAAAACTACCCAGCTTTTGCTCGCTCGTTCCCGGGCGTGGTGTTTTTTTTGCGAGATGCACTGTCTCTATCTTAGACAGGGAGATTTCTGTATGCTTTCTCTCCCTTTCCTAGTCTGCAGAAGGTTCTGCTGAAGCTACAGGGAGAGGGGTGCAGATGATCCTCATTGCCCCCCCTATTACCTCGGCAGATATGTTTTCCACTGCTGCAGCAGCTAGCGCTGGAACCCCAAGTACCTCTTCCTCTCTCTCACAACCTTCTGTCCCAGGAGCAGGGCACCCTGGTACACCTGAGCCTCAAATTGCTCCACCTTCATGCATGGCACCTTTGGACATAGTGGTTTCCCACTATGGCGTCTCCTCCAGAGTCGCTCAGGTCATAGTGGAGGCCAGAAAACCATCCACTAGATCCACGTATGCTATGAAGTGCAAAGATTTTCTATCTGGGGCCACAGCCAGAGCCTAGACCTGTTTTCTTGCTCAGCTTCCCAGGTCCTAGAGTACCTCTTGCACCTATCAGAGTTGGGCCTCAGTTATTCCTCTCTGAAGGTCCATCTCTCTGCTGTTTCAGCCTACCACCTTCTGGTGGAGGAAAACCCTAGCTCAGCTAGGGTTTCCAGAACCTTTCTGAAGGGATTCTCCACCTCAAGCCTCGGTCCGAATCCTGTTCCACCCCTGGGATCTAAATTTTATTTTAGAAAAACTTACTTTGCCCCTTTAAGCCAGCAGCAAGTAGTGATATGCATCACCTGGTGTGGAAACGCTCTTTTAGTTACGTCACTTCAGCTCGAAGATTTTCAGGTTTCAGACTCTAGTTTGTAGAGAGCCTTACTTAATTTTCCATAGAGGCAAGGGGTGGCTCTGAGGACTAATCCTTCCTTTCTTCCAAGGTAGTTTGAATTCACCCTAAATCAAAATGTTGAACTGCTGATGTTTTACCCAGAACACTCCAACAGGGGAGTATCTCCTGCAAACCCTTGATGTGCACAGAAATTTGAGATATTGCATCTCAGTGACTAAGGAGATTCGTAAGTCAGATCAACTCTTCGTAGCCTTTGCTCCCAAGTGCCAGGGCAAAGCTATTTCAGAACAGACTTTGTTTAGGTGGCTGGCAAATTCAAGGAGGAGGAGTTTTTAACGGGGGCAAGTTCCAGAATCTAGGAGCAAAATAGGAGAAGGCCTGTTCTCCCATTTTTGTGGCACAGGGCCATACTGAGAGCATGGGGACAGAAGAGGACCTGAGTGAGCGGAAGTGAGAGACCGGGGTAAGCATGTCACCAGGGAGGCCGGACTAGGAGGTCTAGTGAGGGAGTCAACTAGACACCCTAGAGTGTAAGACTGGAGGTGGACGAATTCATTACATTTACCAGAAGTATGAGAAGCCCCCTCCGGGGATGGTCAAGGGCCACTCAGCTAGGGGAGTGGCCACTTCCACTGCCTTTTTTCAGGAACATGTCCACTGCGGACATATGCACAGTGGCCACTTGGTCCTCTGTCCACACTTTCATGAAACATTACAGCCTGGACATTGCTTCTAGGTGCAGGGCTGGTTTTGGTCTAAGGAAAAGACCAAAATAAGACAGCGCAAACACTAGCGAGCGGGTGCTCAAACAGGAGGTGTTAACCTCAATAAATCCATACTTGTTCAACAGTGAGCACTCCAGAAAATGGCAAGATAAATCTCCAAGATAGGTATAATGCAAAATAGCATTTATTAACAAATAACGTCAGACAATTATCCAGGATCCTGTGCTTTGGCACTCAGCCTTCAAAGGAGGTTGGGCTACTTAAACAGACATCTCTGTAT
The DNA here is from genome assembly GCA_016271365.2 of Neoceratodus forsteri. Taxonomy (NCBI): domain Eukaryota; kingdom Metazoa; phylum Chordata; order Ceratodontiformes; family Ceratodontidae; genus Neoceratodus; species Neoceratodus forsteri. Next base: position 257,470,248 of record JADMNL010000025.1, read on the forward strand.
GTATACTGTTTGATAATGTCATAACTATGGGACAGAAAATTCATGACTCATACATAAAACAACACATTACATAGGTGCTATATATACAGATTCTCTGTGAAAAAGAATTAAACACTGTGTCTTAATACAAAAGTAAATAAATAAATGTAAATAACCAATATAAACAATCATCAGTTTTGCACAGTTACAAATTCACAGACTAACTAAAGTACAAGCTTAGTGGTAAGATTGCCACCAGCTCAAAATGTTCCACTGTATACTGATCATCAGAAATAATTCTGTTTCATTTCATTTTAGAAAAATCAATATGTGCTAATTTGGCACCATTACATGGGCACATCATGCAACACTAAAAGTAGTAAGGCATTTCAAGAAAGAGCAAGGTCGCTTGAATAGTTCTAAAGACTCTAAAAGCAGTCTTGTTACTGGTAAAGGGAAGGGTGACAGAGGGGAATACAGGATGATGCCAGAAAAGTAAAGTGATGTAATGGTTACAGGAAGATGGGGTGACTTAGAGAAATGGAATGGTTAAAATGGTCATGGTAACCAAGAAAAACAGAGACGTCATTTTGGTGATCACCCTGCAACCACTTCCATCCTTAAAATGGGAGAAGGACATTTCCTTTCAGGTGGGGATCCACAGGTGTAACATCTCCTGAGTTCCTGGAAACAGAAAAGATGAGATGAATATATAACAATGAATTAATACAGGTTTCTTGTAGCAACACTTCAGTGATTATTCATTTTTTACCATCTTTCAAAAAAGGTTTCAGGTCCCACTGATCATTGAGGCTATCAGACTTTACTGTTTTATGATTGTAAATCCATCTGCTCTCTTTTTTGAGTAATTCATTTACCCTGTCGCCTCCAAATCTGAGTGGAGCTTGCCACTCTAACCCCATAAATTTCTGACCTTTGGGGTCTGAGTTGTGTTCCTGTGAAAAATGTTCTCCAATTGGTGCATCTGTTCTAACACTCACTATATTCCTCACATGTTCCTGTATCCTCTGCTTCATCAAACAGTACATATACAGAGATGTCTAAGTAGCTCAACCCTCCTTTGAAGGCTGAGTGCCGAAGCGCAGGGGTCCTGGCTAATTGTCTGATGTTATTTGTTAATAAATGCTATTTTGCATTTATTTCTATCTTGGAGATTTATCTTGCCATTTTCTGGAGTGCTCACTGTTGGACAAGTCTGGTTTTGGTCTAGCAGTCCTGCAAGGACTTCTGTCATGAGCAGCCTGTAGTTGGCAGATATTTTCCTCCTCCTGGAACCTAGTCTTTGACTTCTTCTTTTCAGTTGACTGCTTGGTACTCAGTCCTACTTGTGAAGACCTACTGCAGGAACCCTCTCGAAGTAAGATATAGCAGTTACGTAAGAACTTACCATAACAGTAGATCTTCGAGAGAGGTTCCTGCAGTAGGTCTAGATTTCCCACCCACCTTCCCCCAGCTCCTGTGTTTTTCCTCGTTATTCCCTTCCCAGGACTTTGTTTTATCCAGGGTTCAGGGTCCCAGGAGTTTACACTCCTTTTTTTCCTGCTTCCTCTTTAGAGGTCTCTGGCGGAAGAACTGGAGGGCAAGCGGGGGACCTCTCTTATTTATAGTCACGCTGACGTCCATCATCTGACGCCGGGGGGTGGTCCCCGCTAATGATTGCTAGCTACAAGTTTGCCATGTGGTCCTGACACCAGGGGGTGCAGTCCTACTTGTGAAGACCTACTGTAGGAACCTCTCTTGAAGATCTACTGTTTATTTATTAGCTTTTGGTAACCGGGTAAGTGCGCTAGGCAACAATCCTGCCTATTTTCAGGCACGACCCGGGAGAGTACAGCATTGAGAATACAGTAATGACAACAGTACAATTCAGAAACAAGTAAATAGGTACAATCATTTACAGTCCGGGTGGTCATACATCAGAGAATTGGGCACATTTAACAATTATTCAAGCACAGATAATGGTAGACAATAAAGTAACAAGTAAGAAGTGAGATAGGCAAGAGGAGGAGCACACTCTTCTCAGTCATTTAGTCAAGGTTGGGGTAAAAGGAAACACAATAACTAAGATACATCAAGTAAGTTATACCTAGACATCTACAAAACATGGAGACTTAGGAGGAAACTCGCTGTTACTTGCAGTTACAGTTACCTATGACATAGAGGTGAGAGAAGAGAGAGCGCTTGAAAGAAAGGTGGGAGGAGGTTTTAACCTGTGGGGGGACGAGTTCCAGAATCTAGGAGCAAAATAGGAGAAGGCCTGTTCTCCCATTTTTGTGGCACAGGGCCATACTGAGAGCATGGGAACAGAAGAGGACCTGAGTGAGCGGAAGTGAGAGACCGGGGTAAGCATGTCACCAGGGAGGCCAGACTAGGAGGTCTAGTGAGGAAGTCAACTAGACACCCTAGAGTGTAAGACCAGAGGTCCTTGGGAGACAACCAGTTTAAGCCAGAGTAGAGCAGGCAGTGATGAGTAAGGCAAACCTACAGATATTATTATAGGAAGTGTCCCACTTGCAGAGCACACTGGCATTGGCTTGGTAGAGAACTGGGAGGGCATAAAGGAGTTGAGGAAATAGTACACCTCTAGCTACTGATATCCTTGCTGTGGGGGTGAGTGAGTGGTGCACTCAGTAGGCTGCACCAGTTCTGGCATTGACAGACCAACACCTCATTGACATGCATCAAAGTCAAGAGCGGGTCAAGCGTAACCAAGTATTTGAAAGTAGAGGTGTTAGTGACAGCAGTACCCTCCACGGCAGTGGACAAGGAGCTTAGGGGACTCAGAGAGCACTTTTTAGAGGACCCAAATAGCATGGCCTGAGTCTTACCTATGTTTAGAATTTGGTGGTTAGCTGAGAGCCAGGATTGAAGGGATTGAAAGTCATGTGAAAGGTTTAGGTTAATGCTGGCGATAGACTTGGAAGAATAATAAAGCACAAGATCATCAGCGTACATGAGCAAGCTACTGTGAAGAAGGACTGGGAATATCATTTAGGAAGAGGAAAGAGTAGAGGACCAAGTATAGAACCTGACGGTACACCACAGGTGATTGGGATGGGGAGGAAGGAACCTTACAGAGGAAACCGCTTAGAGCGGTTATCTACATAACTACCGAAACCAGGATAGGGTAGAGTCAGTGGCTCCTATGGCTTGTAGCTTAGACAGTAGAAGCAGGTGGTGGACCTTATTGAATGCTATGAGAGGTCAATGAACACAGCTCCTGTGAGTAAGCCCTTATCCATGTTGCCGTTGACATCACTAGTAAGCAGGGTTAGGGCAGTGGCAGTGCTGTGCCCAGCCTTAAAGCCATGTTGAAAGGAGACTGAAGATTAAACTTAAGAAGGTACTCAGAGACCTGACGATGGACTAGTTTCTCTAGTAGCTTGCTGAGCATGGGGAGAAGTGAGATAGGGTGGTAGTTGGACAGTAACTTAGCATCTCCCTTCTTAAAAACAGGTATAGTTCTAGCCATTTTCCAGATCAGTGGGACAAAGGCAGTGATAATAGAGAGGTTGAAAAGCCTGGTTATGGGCCCTGCAAGCCAGGCAGCAAACAGCCTAAGAATCCCAGGATGAATACCATCAGGACCAGGGCTACCACTAGCTGGAACAGTTTTACGTAGGTCTAGAACTTCCAGGTAAATGACCTGAGCCAGCTCCAGAATAGGCAGAGTGGGGAACTGGGAGAAGAGGCAGACCCAGTTTTGGGGAGCAAGGGGTAGAGTAGGTAGAGTGGAAAAGAAGGAGTTGAAAGCATTAGCAATGGTGAGTGGGTGGTTACAGTGGACATCATTTATGTACATACTGTATCTGTAGGTGTCGTAGGCTTGTTGTTCCCAAGAATTTGTTTGATTTGAGACCAATACCTTTTAGGACAGGAAGTGGAAGAACTTAGGAGGTTCCTGTAATAAGAGCTTTTAATCAGGCGAATTTCTTTTTTGCAGGTGTTTCGTAAGGCTCTGCATGCTTCAAAGTCAGAAAGTAGACGGGAGGTCTTCCAAGCAGACCACAGTTTATCCCTGAATTTCAGAAGATGGAGCAGGGGACGCTTGAGCCATTTGGTGATTTTCCCCTTTGCCCTTCTCGTGGTGACCAGGATGTGTCTATTTTGTAGCGAGAATAGTGAAGAGTTGAAATAGGCCGTAGCGATGTTTATATCATCAGTATAGTATAGGGGAGACCAGTCAATTAGGTTAAGATCGTGAATGAAAGCTTCCGTATCAAGGTTGAGAGACTGGTAAAAGTTAACACTTTAAGGAAGGAGGAGGAGGTATCCCATATACAGTAAACAGGTAATGATCACTTATGGTATCTGGAAGAACACCGGCCGAGTTAAAGACCTCCTTTCTATTGTCAGGATCCAGTCTAGGAGAGTAGCACTGGTACCACCATGGGAAATCCTAGTGGGTTCCTGAATAAGCTGTGAGAGATTGGCCTTGCTTGTCAAGGAGGATGGGAGTGTGGAGCTCTGACCAGTCCAGTCAAGGTTAAAATCCTAAGACAGATTATATCATTTTTCCCAGTCACAGATAGCAGATATTCCATGAACTCCTCAAGGCCTAGCCTAGAGTTTCTGGGAGGTGTATATATATATAGATATAATATATATATATATATATATATATATATACATATATATATATATATATATATAAGATGAGTTTTTACGCCCCAAGCAGTAGGAGGAATGGAGAAAGTCACAGTTTAGAGAGAGGATCATGCAATAAAGTGATGTTAAGCTGAGCTTTGTAGTAAAGTGCCAGGCCTCCGCCTCTTTTCACAGTAGAGGCGATCTACCCGAGCATGTTATATCCCTGGAGGGCACTGGGAATCAGTAGTGGAAGGCTCAAGCCACGTTTCAGATATGGCTAGGATGTCAGGGTTGTTGTACTAATCCATGCTTCAAGGTCAGGAAGTTGGCCAGGAGGCTTCTGAAATTAATGTGAGCAAAGGTGAGGCCAGATGTTTGGGGCAGACAGTGAGAGTGGTGAGACTGGGTGGAATTATTGGCCAGAGTAGGACCTGGATTTTTCTCAACATCCCCCACAAGAGTAAAGGATAGGGTAAAGATCCAGAGAATCGCAATAATGTAAGCCCGAGCTGCACAACCAGGCGAGATAGAGAACCTACACTGGATATAACTAATTAATAACCCCAGTTGTTTGAGGATAAGACCAGTTTTAGGGAGTGAATTAGGGATGGGATCAGTTAGGAGGTTAGAGAAGCAGAAATTATCCAGTGAGTGTACAGAGGTGGGCAACGTAATCTGTACAGAGCCAGTGAGAACTGAGAGTACCCATAATGTGAGTGCAAAAGAGAGAAGGGTGAATATAGGCATGGAAGTCATTTGAGCTTGGAGTATGACAAGGGGATAACAAAAGGGGGGAGAGAGTGGACAGAAAGTTGGGGAGGAGCAAGGGGTGAGTGTAGGAAGGATGTAACTAAACAGAACTGTGAACAGAGAAGGATTAAGCAAGATGTAAAGAGTAAAGGCAACCTTTAGTGGCCAGAGAATATAAGGAGCAGATGGGAAACAAGGCAGTTAGAAAAAAGAAATTAGAACACACCACCGTCACGCGGGATGGACCAAGTAAAGCGAGACAGTCCTACATGTATGTAAGTAACACCGGCTAAGGGTGGGAGGTATTGGGGGCAGGTGGGGAGCAATCGTGAAGTGGTGCAGGGGCTAGCCAGATCTGGGACCAGCTCTCTTCATGCGTGTTAGGCGCAGTAACTCCATACCTGTTTTCATTTTGGGAGGGCTTCCCGGCAGTGCCCTCACGACCTGGACCTCGCGGATCCCACCTTCTGAGGAGAAAAGAAGAGGTTGGAATATTTATATCGAGCCCCAGAAGTAATTATAAGTGTTAAACTGTACTATTCTTTTTTTTTCTTAAGCAGCAGCAGAGGATTCACATACCGACTGAGGAGCTAGAATTTAGACAGCATTCAAGGACCTAGTTAGCACAATGGACTGGGGACAGGAATCCTTTTAAAAATTATATGCTCCCATTTACTTACTTTTATTCCATCAATTTCCTAGTAAAAGCCACAAATGCTTTTGTGTGGTATCCTCCGAGGGAGTTGAGCTGGCCCAGTTATAGATAACACATGCTCAGGTAACAGCCAGGAGGCATTTTACAATTAATTTAATTTGTGAATAAAATGGCTGGCAAGACTAGGGGATTAATTCAATACAAATTTCAAAGCACGGTTACCTGGCAACACTAATTTTCATTGGGAACACTTAAAGTACACAGATCAAACAATCAAAATTGTAAATATAAAATCTCCTACGGTACATGGACAACCAAGGCTAAAATCCCTAAGCTCTAATAAAAAACAGCACAGAAAAACTATCTCCACTGTTGGGTGACAGGAAGCGAGCACAAATTCAAATTCTGAAAAAGGTGCAAAGACAGATCTGGGACCAGCTCTCTTCATGATAGTTAGGCACACTAACTCCGTACCTGTTTTCATTTCGGGGGTGGGGGGAAGGCTTCTCCAGCAGTGCCCTCACGACCTGGACCCTCGGTGGATCCCACATTCTGTTTTCGTTTGGGGGGGGTGAGGGCTTCTCCAGCAGTGCCCTCATGACCTGGATTATGGTAAATTCTTACGTAACTGCTATTTATTGAAGACCTAGAGTACTCTAGCGTGAACCCTTCAAGCAGAGAACTAAGTATTTTGAAAGTTTCAAGGAAATAGACCATGAGAAAATCCTAGTACTCAAAATAAAAAAGATTGTCAGTTTATTGGTCAGGTACAGTGAGGCTATTTCTTCCCTTGAAGCTGATTTAACAGTGGTTCTGGAATATTTAGAACTTCTGCACACAAGTGGATTAAGGACTTTATCACTGAAAGTCCTCTTGTCAGACGTATCACCCTTCCTGTCTGCGGGGACACCAAAATCCCAAGCCTCCCACCCTGTGTTCAGGAGATTCTTCAAAGGCCTCCTTCACATACAGCCCAGGGTAGGGAACCTGTTCCCTGGTGGGTCCTGTAGATATGCTTGGCACAACTACTGCATGCCCCCTTCGAGCCATTGCCTTTGTGGACCTCAAGTTTGTAACATGGCAAACACTCTTCCTCATAGCTGTGACCTCTGCTAGAACAGTCAGTGAGCTTCAAACCCTGTGTATAGAGCCTAACAACATAATCATACACAGGGACAAAATTGTCCTGAGGACACGAAGAACGTTTCTCCCCCAGTGGTGTAGGAATTTCACCCTAAAGGGGAACAGGCAGCACTAAAACCCACATCCAAGTGTAGGCCTGATGCAATTTGTACTTTGTGTGCAAAAACATTTTTTACTTACTATTTAGTGTAGCATAACAATTAATCACTCAGCTGACATCAGAGAATGGTGCAGCATTGGTAGATTGAATAGCCTGCATTGCATGTTAGAGTCTTCATAAGCTCGGATCTGTTTTTTTGCTGGTCCAGTTGTCCTTCCAGGGCTTAGCAGAGTCACAAAGGACCGTTCCTAGCCCTAGGGAAATAGAGGAACCAGGAAACATCTGATCTCAGCTTACAAAATCTCTAAAATGCGCTGCAGACTACTGAATCTCCCACTACTGCAGCCATCCTCTGATGTCAGCTGCTGGATTCTGGGATTGGAAGTTACAAAAATGTCAGTTTAGAAGTCAACAAAATGAGCCAGACACACTCCACTGTACTGCAGTGAACAGTAGGTAAAAGTTTTGCACACAAAGTGCAATTGGGACCAACACCACACTTGGGTGTGAGGCTGATTGTGCTCACTGTTCACCTTTAATCACAACAGATACTCTACCTGTACTTTTCCATCCCATCAAAGTCCAGGAAAACAAAATTGCACTGCTTGGATGTCAAGAGGGTACTCAGCTACTCTCTTGAGAGAACAAAAGATATAAGACCTCACACAAGCCAGCTGCATGCCACCTATAGGGAGGTTGCAAAAGCAAGCTTGCTGAAGGGAAGACCTTTTTGAGGTGGTTTGTCTCTTGCATACAGTTCTTCAATGAAAAAGCAGGTAAGCAGCCCCCTTTAGGGCTTAGTGCACATTCCACACAGAGCATGACAGTCTCAGGAGGCATCCCTCTGGCAGATATCTGCATAGCAGCTAGCTACCTGGAAAATTGTACCCACTTTCACAAAGATATGTGGACATTCTCTCAAGAAGAGATGCTAGGTTTCAAACAGCAGTCTAACAGAACTCTTTTCCTAAATAGGTTCCAGACTCCCAGGATACTGCTATGTAGTCTGCAGTTTTTGTGCAGCATCACTATTGGATGTATGTTAGCAGAAGAAGAACATACTCAGCATAGTAGTGATGTTTTTAATGGTTCCAGTAGTGAGCCAGTACAATCCCACCCTGGCTGCCCTTCTAGAATTTAGTCAGAAAAAGGTTCCTAAATATAATACAGCCTATGGGCAGGGCTTCAGATAATTTTTTGGGTGAAGTCCAATACTTACTTGGTTGAAATTTGGAAGTCATTTCAATTTTACTGGAGTCAAAATACTCCAGCTGTCAATTTTTTGGAAGTAAAAATAATTCCAGTTGACAAACTTTGGCAGTCAGAATACTTAAAAAGTCCTATAGTTTTAGAAATCAACTTATTGGCCTTCTGAATGCCTCACTGTAATCCATGCTACATCCACATAAATACATTTCTTAATGTTAGGAAAGGAAAAAAACATGCAGTACACATTAATCATTTGCAGACAGTATGTGTTTATTTCATGAATGTTCTTGCAGTTCCATCAAGTAACTTCCTTCATGCTATCTAGTATGTTACGTTGCTTGCCGACAAAGGCCTGCTACATTCAAAGTCTGGTACTCAGTCATATAGAAAAACAGCAACACAGAGATATGTATCTCTCTCTCACCTTCCTATTAAAGCTGACTGTCATATGTTTTACTATCAGATCTCATTTGTATTATATAGGGAATACATAATAGACTGCAGTGGAATAACAATTAAAACATGTTACCACTGACTCGTGTGGAGATAAATGTGTTATTCTGCTGCAATCCATTATGTATTTGATTATATACAGTATAGTGAAGAGTAAATAAGTGCAGAAAACACACACAACCTCAGCTTGGGCAGATTGAGCACTTCCAACAGCCACAGTGCTATAGCCAAGCTAGCAGTCTGCTTTTGAAATGTTTACTTCAGACCAAGGTCTCCCAGATGATAGATCTACATAGATTCCTGAATTGTACAGTGATTTGAAGCCACCTACAGAGAAATTCTTCTCATAGACTTGCTTGCATTGGATATGCATGAAAACAGAGCAATTTGGCTTCCGCAGTAAGTAATGTGCTCTACAGAAAAACACAAAAATAAAACCTGGAGTTACAGGAAAAATACCAAATCAGTCTAGGAGTACAGCAGACCTCATACAGAATTTGACTCAAAGAAGATTACAGTTCTTTTTACCTTTATTTCCTGATTCTGTGGGCAATGTACCACCCTGAAGTCAGAGTTTGTAATATAGAGCAGTATGGCTGTCCTTTTGTTTTTTTCCGACATTTATTTACCAGCAGGCCCAGCTGCAACTCGGCCCCTGCTGCTGCTGGCCTGGCTGCCTCAGTCCACTACCATACTAGGGAGAACGTGGTGGTGGTGGGGGGTTCTGACATTTATTACCAGCAGGCCCAGCTGCAACTCAAGCACCCTGCTGCTGCTGGCCTGGCTGCCTCAGTCACACTACCATACTAGGAGAACATGGGAGGGGTTCGGCATTTATTTACCAGCAGGCCCAGCTGCAACCCGAGCGCCCTGCTACTGCTGGCCTGGATGCCTCAGTCACACTACCATGCAAGGAAGAAGTTGGGGGTTCTGACATTTATTTACCAGCAGGCCCAGCTGCAACTCAAGCACCCTGCTGCTGCTGGCCTGGTTGCCTCAGTCACACTACCATACTAGGAGAGCAGTGTGTGTGGGGGGTCTGACATTTATTTACCAGCAGGCCCAGCTGCATCTCGAATGCCCTGCTGCTGCTGGCCTGGTTGCCTCAGTCACACTACCATACTAGGGAGAACGTTGGGGGGATCTGACATTTATTACCAGCAGGCCCAGCTGCAACTCAGAGTGCCCTGCTGCTGCTGGCCTGGCTGCCTCAGTCACACTACCATGCTAGGAGAATGTGGGGATGTTCTGCCATTTATTTACCAGCAGGCCCAGCTGCAACTCGAGGCGCCCTGCTGCTTGCTGGCCTGGGTGCCTCAGTCGCATTACCATACTAGGGAGAATGTGGGGGTCTGACATTTATTTACCAGCAGGCCCAGCTGCAACTCGAGTGCCCTGCTGCTTGCTGGCCTGGCTGCCTCAGTCACACTACCATACTCGGGAGAACGGGGGTTCTGACATTTATTTACCAGCAGGCTCAGCTGCAACTCTCGAGCTCAGCTGCTTGCTGGCTGGCTGCCTCAGTCACACTACCATACTAGGGAGAACGTGGTGGGGGGTTCTGACATTTATTTACCAGCAGGCCAGCTACAACTCGAGCGCCCTGCTGCTTGCTGGCCTGGCTGCCTCAGTCACACTACCATACTAGGGAGAACGTGGGGGGGGGGTTCTGACATTTATTACCAGCAGGCCCAGCTGCAACTCGAACACCCTGCTGCTGCAGGCCTGGCTGCCTCAGTCACACTACCATACTAGGGAGAACGTGGGGGGATTCTGACATTTATTTACCAGCAGGCCCAGTTGCAACTCGAACGCCCTGCTGCTGCTGGCCTGGCTGCCTCAGTCACACTACCATACTAGGAGGAATGTTGGGGGTTCTAACATTTATTTACCAGCAGGCCCAGCCCACTCGAGCACCCTGCTGCTGCTGGCCTGGCTGCCTCAGTCAAACTACCATACTAGGGAGAACGTGCATGATCACCAATTGGGATATCGGGAACCCAGGTTACCCAACCCAGGCAACCATCGCTTCACCCCAGACTGGCTGTCAGACTTACCCTCTTCCAGTTGTAGATGACGCCTCTGCTTGGACTGCTCCTCACTCCTCTCCACTAAGGTCCACAGTCAGTCCATGTCCACCTTCTTTCTGACCGTTGCATGGCACAACCAACCTCAGGCTCCTCCGGCTCCCAGTCTTGCTCTCTCCTCTTCCAGGCTCCGACCCTAGGCTTCTTGCTCAGCCTCTGCCTACAACCACATTCCCCAGGCCGCAGAGGTCCTCAACACCACCACATGTGTGGTGGTTCGACTAGTTCGTGGCTCTCACTCCAGATCCTATCACAGTCTCACTCACTGACTTTTGCCAGAGTCAAACAAATACTGTATCTGATGGTGCATGGGTATGATGAGAGAGGAAAGAGGAAACTGTCTCTGTCAGACTTAGTGTCCCGACTCCATCCTGGCCTTCACTCACTACTCTTTCTGCACTCATCTGGTCTGCTCACTCTAGGCTGCTCTAATTGTCTTCACAATGACTGAAGGTACCAACTGCCAAACAGACTGTGCATGCACTAAACGAGCGCTGCTGGCAGCTTTGCATGGGGGGAGGGGAATGAGACCAGAGGCAGGCAGGCAGCCAGAATTTGGAAAGAAAAAAGATTGCCATGGCAACTGGCAACCCATCCACAGGATTAAAAAACTTAAAGACGTGACATCCACACAAAAAAAAATGGACGTCAGTCTTAAACAAGGGTTATGTTGCTGGATGTCAATGACTCCAGAGACTACATTTTTGGACATTTTGAGCTAATTTATGGACGTAAAATATTTCCAAAATAGACTTATCTGAAGGGCTGCCTATAAGTTTAAATACTCTTCAGCCTGAGCATTTGAATGTTTACACACTACATATGTTTAATATGTCTTTTAAAATATTTGGGTATGGTTACTTACATTTTCTATATCTTAAGTCTGCTTATTTTTGCTTTTAACTTCTATAAGCATTGCAGTTTTAGTTAGTACTTCCTTCTTCTTAATTCAGCACAAATATATTAGAACACTAGCGGGAGCATCACCACACAGCAACATTTGAATGGAGTTTCTAATCTCAGAGGCAACATCTCAGTTTGAGATGATGCACTTTTTGTATTTGCTAACTGTTGGACTCATTAGAAGAAAACTCATTTGAGTAATTTATGATAATGCCATTTTTTAAATGTATTCTTTCTCACCCCAGGGATTCTTCAGTATACTTGACAGTGTGCAGTATGCCAGCTGGGTTCAGCTGCCCCAGAGGTGGAGTCAATCTAAATGAGGTTGGCACATTGGCCAATCAGAAAAGAGAGAGAAGGGGTATGCGGCCTGCAGTCAACCTTGAGGGCTTCAGAATTATTTCTCCGCTGACTGAGCAACACTGCCCCTCTCTCTTCTCAATGCTTGAAGAAATTTGTTTTCTTTAAAAAGTGTTCTTTTTGTGCTGCCTTCGGTTATTTTCTGATATTTTTAATGCTTTTGCATTATTTTTTGCGTTTTTTCTATTGGTTTTAGTGCAACCATGAACATTGTTTTTGAGCTTTTATGAGGTAAAATACTACGCCTGAGGTAAAAATCTTGTGGAATAAGTTTTTTACCATTTTAAGCACTTGTGGTTCTTTTTCTTTGCAAGAAACCACATTGTAATACATTTTGCTTTTCTTTATTGTGGTTGCAAACTTTTTTTCCCCCATCTTCAGTGAGCTTGGGGACATTTTTTCTCTTTCTGTCCCCATCTTGGGAATCACTATTTTCATTTTTTTTTTGACATTTTGGCATGTCAGAGAAACCAAACAGGAGAACTGGACCACCAATTAAAACCTTTTTAAAGTTCTGTAAGGTCCTGGCTAAGGCAGACAGCCACAACTTTTGTTTAAATTGTTTAGGTCCAGACCACTCCTATGAAATTTTCCCAAAATTTTTAAAGAAAGCAGCCTTTAAAAGAGCTAAAGATTTGAAATCCATGGTATCTCAGTCTGCCTCCCCCTCCTCTAAAATCGCTGTGGATGGTACCTCATTTCAGCATAAAAATAAAGAGAAGTCCTCTAAGGACTCTAATGAAATGAAATCTGATAAAAGTAAAAATTCTGACCAGGCCTCAAAAAGACAAAGTAAGCAGGGTTCTGATTCAGTCCATGCTAAAAAAAAATAGAAAAGAAAAACATACCACTACCCTCCTGCTGAAAAGCAAGGAAGATGCCAGTGGAAACACATATATGCCGTCTGCTACTGAAATGGCTAGGCTTGGCATATATATCAGACTTTACAATCTATGGGCAATTTTTCAGGCCCCTGCAGGTCCTGCTGTATCACTCTCTGACCCTGACTATGACCAGGGCTTTTGTTATGAGGAGGAGGAAGAAAACAAAGCAGAGGGTGAGGCTTTATAGCCTGATGGGACCCCTGACCAAGAATTTGGTAACTCCTCTAATGGTCAGGAGGATTTCTTATCTCATTTTACTTTTGTGAAACACATGGTGGACACCCTGGTCCTTGTTATCCAGGAGGACACTTATGAGGAAGAGGAGGGATACTATATAGAAATGATGGTTCTTCCTCCCTCTAGAAAGTTAATCTTGCCCATTCATAATACCCTAAAAAGAGCAACTATGAAAATACTCAGAACCCTACTTCTGTCACTGAAGTAGAAACAAAGATTGAAAAGAAATATCAGCTAGATAAAGCGAATGCTGATTTTCTTTATATTCAGCCCGACCACCAGGGGTGGTACAGGCTGCTGCCTGTGACAAGGCTGATGTGCCTCTTACCTCTCAACCTCCTGAAAAGGAGTCAAGAAAATTAGATGCTAAGTGCAAGAAATCTTACATAACAGCTTCTTTGCTACTGTGCCTTTCTTCATACATGGCGTATGCAGCTCATTACCAGAGAGCTCTCTGGAACTCTATTTTGGCCATAGTGCAATAGGGTAGAGACACTATGGTTCAGGATATCACTGACACAGTAAAGACTGCCATAGAGGGCAACAAGTACCATTTCCATATGGCTGTGGACAATAATGACACAGCTTCCAGAGCCATGGCCCAAGCCATTTTCCATAGATGATATGCATGCTAAAACCACCAACCTGTCACAGGACACCCAGTCCAAGGCTATGGATTTCCATGAGAACAATTCTCTTGAGATAGAACTGAAGCTTGCATGAAGAAAGCAGAGGAATACAAATCTACCTACAAGAGCAATGCAGCTAAGAAAAGTCTTCCACGCCTCAGAAATCCCAAGCCAGGAGGCAGAGAATATTTTCCTAGGGCCTTTATCCTATGCCAATGCCCATGGATTTTACAGATGAGGGGATATTCCAGAAGAAGAGGGAGAAGAAGCCAGAGAAGGCCCAACTGTACTCTCACTTCTACTACCCAAACTAAAAAGCAATATTCCTGACTGCTTTCAGGTTGCCTCCCCACCTCCAGAGGAGGTAGGCTATCCCACTGCCTCCATCAATGGCAACTCATCACCACGGACAAGTGGGTGCTGGATGTGGTGGACCAGGGCCTCTCCTTATAGTTCAAAAAGTTTCCCTCTCTTCAAGGCCCCTAGCTTTCAAAATCCCTGACTCCAACAGAAAGGTTTTTGTTGGAGTTGTAGGTGAAAAACCTCTTGAAAGTTCAAGCTGTGGAAAAAGTACCCGCCTCTCAGTGGGGAAATGGCCTTAATGCTAGATATTTCCTCATTCTGAAGAAAAATGTGGAGTGGTGACCTGTTCTCAACCTAGGGTACCTGAATAGGCACTTACTAAAGCCAAAATTTAAAATGGTCACCCTGATTCAGGTGATACATTCTCTGTAGCAGGGATACTGGCTAGTCTCCCTGGATCTCAAGGTTGCCTACTTTCATATCCCCATAAAGCTGTCCCACAGAATGTTTCTCAGATTTAGGCTGTCATCAGGCCATTACCAGTCTGCAGCTCTACCATTCAGACTCACTTCAGAGAAGTCCCACTTCCAGCCAGTTCAAATACTGGACTTCATTGGAGCAGAACTCAACACTCTGCAAGGAAAGGCATTCCTCCCAATGAACAGGGTGCAAACTTCTCTGAACTTGGTAAACTCTTTTGTCATGGACCAGCCAAGGCTAGCCAGACATTTTCTAAGACTTCTGGGCCACATGGCATCAATGACAGTAGTGGTCCCAGGTGCCAGATTCCAAATGAGGGACATTCAGTATAACCTCAGGGTTTACTGGTCCCAGAAATGGTTTCATTTTCAAAGCTAGTTCCAGTCACCAAAATACTCCTTCAGGTTCTAGATTGTGGAAAGACAAAGAGAATCTCAGGGAAGGAGTTGCCTTTCAGCTAAGGCAACGGATTTATGTCGTTAGGGCGAAAGCGCAGTTGCGATCGGTGGCAGGGCAAGTATTCATCACTGAAAATCTATTTCGGTAATGTACACCCCGGGACACAAGAAAATGGTGGCAGGGACTTAGATCTTAAATGTTCATACAGGACCGCACACACCCCCATGGGGGACTTCACCCCCTGCACACCCCTTCTAAAAGATTCTTAACTCCAGAGGGGTGCATGTTGGGGAAAGGTGGGGTTGCAAAATCTGGACAAAAAATAATTTCGGGCCAGGCACACAAAAATGTGGGCATGCCCGAACCCGAACCCAGAACCCTCACAGCTTTAGGCTACCACCCACCTGCCATGCTACGGGGCCAGCTCAGCAGCCCCATGCCAGGTCAACCATCCCTCCCTTCCGTCATGCTCACCCCCCATGCGTGTGCTATATGTGCCCACCTCCCCATCTGGTCACCCTTCCTCAGCAGTAGTCCCATTGACATGTGCCGGGATTGAGTCGTTGTTATTGCAAGCCAATCACCAATGCCCATGTCACAGTATACCAAGGCAACCTTCCAGAGTGCTCACAAGAGATGCCTCCCTCCACATTTGAGAGCCCACCTTCAGGATCAGTCTATACATGGCACATGGACTCTCAGGGAGTCCACTTTTCACATCAGTCTACTCTAGCTCTGAGCAGTGTACCTAGCCATCAAGGCCTTTGCTCTATATCTAATGTGGCACTCTGTTCAAGTAAGAACAGACAACACCACTGCCATGTTCTACATCAACAAGCAGGGAAGCACAAGGTCCACCAAATTCTGCACAGAGGAAATGACAATGTGAATCCTAGCCTATTCTCTGGACATGAACTTGTTGGCCATTCACCTTCCAGGCAAGGACAATACCTTGGCAGACTCCCTGAGTCGCATCACTCAGGGCGACCGTGAATGGACCCTGAACAAGCTGGTTCCACAGACAGTTTTCAGAAGGTGAGGTGTCTCAGAGGTGGATCTTTTCTCATCCAGCCTCATACACCAGCTTCCACACTACTGCTGCAGGCCCCCAGCCTTGGGGACATCCCAGTGGATGCTTTAACCTTAGATTGGACAGGGAGATTTCTGTACGCCTTCCTCTCTTTCCTCTCAAATACAGAGTTCTTCTCAAACTTAGGGACCAGTCAGTCACTATGATTTTGACAGCTCCAGACTGGGCAAGGCAACCATGGTATTCACTGCTCCTTGCCCTGTCAGTCAGGAAGCCAATTCGCCTACCAGTGACCTACAATCTCTGACTCTTCCTCAGACAGGTAGCATACCCTCGTCTATAGTCTCTTCACCTCAAGGCCTTGTACTTGAGGTTAGAGTTCCTGATTTCCAGTACTCTGAACATGTACTAAAGATCCTTCGGATGGCTAAAAACTAATACTAAGAAGTTTTATGCCTCTATGTGTAAGAGGGCTCCTTATGGTGTAAGGAAAGGAGGATAACCCCTCTTAGGGCTAATCATCCTACCCTTCTGGATTATTTGGTACACCTTCATTCAACAGACCTTAAGGCTTCCTCCCTCAAGGTGCACTTGGCAGCCATCTTGACTTACCTTTCCGCTGGGAAACAGAAATCTCATTCTCAGCCTATCTTTTAAAAGGTTTTTCAGAGGCCTGTTGCACCTTCAACTCCCACTGATGGAGCCTGTCCCTCCCTGGGATTTGAACCTCTGTATAGCCAAGCTCATGGAGCCACCCTTTGAGCCCAAGGCTACTGCAGAGTTGAAGTATGTCACTTGGAAAACAATATCGCTGGTTGCCATCACTCCTGCCAGAAGGATTTCAGAACTGCAGGCCCTGTGTACTGAACCTAATTACATCATTGCCCAAAGGGACAAGGTAGTCCTTAAGACAAACAGAAAGTTCCCACCAAAGGTGGTCTCTGATTTCCACCTCAATCAATCCATCACACTTCCTGTCTTTTCACAGAAAATCCACTCCAGGCAAGTGCAGGCTACATAGCCTGGATGTTAAAAAGGTTCTGACCTACTGTTTAGAACATACCAAGCAGTTCAGGCAAGATCATACTCAACTTTTCCTCACTTACGGGAGTAGGAGAGGAAGACCGCTACCAAGAGGACTGTATCCTGTTGATTATCTCTGCATCCAGTTCTTGCTACAGCAAACTGGCAAACAGCCCCATCAGGGTCTTAGGCCCACTCTACTGGGGCACTGTTGCCACAGTGGCAGCCACAAGGGATATTTCCTTGCTTGATGTCTGCAAAGCAGCCACATGGAAGACTGTACATACATTTATAAAGCATTACTGCCTTGATGTACAATGCAGATCAGATGCCAAATCTGGCACAGCAGTGCTGCAGAGCCTTTTTTCTAAATAGGTTCTGTATCCACCTCCAAACTGCACTGCTTTGTAGTCTTCACACTGTCAAGCATACTGAAGAATCCCTAGGGTGAGAAGAAGAAATTACCCTAGTAATATTGTTTCTTCCAAGGTATTCTTGACCTCCCACCCATCCTTCCCTACATAACCTAATGGGGCATGGCTCTGCTTTCCTGTCCTTAGCCACATTTTTTGTGCATCTTTTTTATCTGTGCTGTTTCACAGTGGTTGTTCTGGTTTTACATTGTTAGGTGAACTTGTTCTATTCCTGTTGCAAGAGGTTTTCTCTCATGGGCACAGTTTTGCCCTATTTCAGCTTGAAATAATTCTGAAGTCCTCAAGGCTGACTGCAAGCAGCACACCCCTTCTTTCTGTTCTGATTGGCCAGTGTGCCAACTTCATTTACATTGGCTCCACCTCTGGGGCAGCTGAACCCAGCTGGCATACTGCACACTGTCAATCACACTGTCAATCATACTGAAGAATACCTTGGAAGAAACAATATCACTACGGTGAGTAATTTTATCTTCTAGGGACATGGATATGGTTCACTTACTCACACTCTGGTAGTTCCACTGGAACAATGTTATTGGCCGGACTGTCTTTAAGCTTAGCTCTTCTCACTCCAGGCAGTATATTTCTGACTCTGCCCCATGACATCAGATCTTTCTTTCTGCTTGAAGAACAGGTCATCTCCTTTGTGCTCCCACTTAGGATTTGCTGTACCATAGGTGAATCTTTTTATGATGAAAGTTTGATTTCTTCAACTTAGTTTCTTGGTCCTTTTAACTCTGTCTCCGGACCAACAATGGAACACAAGAAACCAGGATTTAAATTCTGCATTATGTGCCAACAGAAGATGTTGGTCACCGATCCACATGACGTGTGCATGTACTGTACTGTCTGGGTGGGCAACACTATGTGGCTGGGTAGGGCATATGCTTATTCATGCTTGAGTCCCTTGAGGACAGGAGCTCGGCTCTCCTGGGTCAACCTTCAGAAAGGGATCTGAAGGACTATCCTAAGGGCCGCAAGAAGGCATCAACTGGGTCTGCGTCAGCATATGGCCCTTGAGGCAGGCAGCTGCCATCATGTGGGGCACCTCTCTCCTGTCTCAGCGTTATTCCCTAGGGCCAATGTCGAAGGGTCTTTCATGGGCCAGTTCCATAACATTTGCCTGTTCCTCCAGAGCTTGGGAGAGAGCCCTGCCTCTGTGGTTCAAAGTCCAAGTGCCGCCACCAATTGTGTGACAGTGAGCCATCAAGGTCCTCCTTGTCCCTTAACTCACCCAACTGCTCAATGGCTGTCAAGCAACCCTCAGCCAAGGGGCAGGTTGGGCAAGTCGAAGGCTCTTTGTTTCTGCCATTGAGTCAGTTGACATTGATTCTGGTTGAGCAGCCTGTCAGAATCGTTCTTGAGCCTATCGACTGGTTGTAGGATGAGGCCAAGGAGTCAATCTCACAGATCTCGGTGCTCATGGTTCCCATTCAAGTGGATGTGGATTGATCAGTTCCCCCAGTTGATCCTTCCAGGAACCAGTCTCTACCCAGTGTCAGGTCTTTGATGTTTGAGTTGCTTATTGTCTGGTGGCACGTCATTTGCAGCCAACTGCAGAAAGACCCTTGTCACCTTCAGCTGTCGGTCAACAGTCAAGGTCGCAGTCAAGGTGCTCATGCTGTCAATCTCGCTCGACCCAGAGACATCTCCATCAGCATTCCTCAACCTCCTCCTCATAAGGGGAGGAGAGGGACTGACTCAAGATGTGTTGGTGCTATAAGGAGTTCCTCTGGAAGCAGTGGTCATTGTGGGTCAGGGCAGAGCTCTACCCCAAGGACCTTCAGTCCCTGGCAGCTGCCACTGGTTTCCCTGACAGTCCACATTCTGCAGGTGCTCCCCACATCTGCTTCTCCACCAATCAGTGTGATGCCATCATAATGACAGTCACCAGTCAGCACCCCAGCCAAGGAGGCTGGCCATTCAGAAACCAACTTGACCGACTGGTTGTCGGTTACTATCACCCCAGTTGAGGATTCCTTTCAGGTCTCTGGTGAGCAATGACTGAGGGCTGTTTTTGAGGACTTATCAGATGACTCAGATCAGGAGTCCATGGCCTCCTCAGGGACTCAGTTCTTTGACCGTAGCTCAGTCAAGGAGTCTTCCATCGAGCATAGCCTGGTTTCCTTCAGTTGGTTGCTCCAGCTTATCTTGGTGTCCATGTCTATCCTGATTGATACAGTCCAGAAGGGGGCTAAGTACCCTCTCGTGGACATTTTGGACTGAGATCAATCCCGGGGGTTGCCTTCCCAGTGTCTGAGGCTATCTTGAAACAGGCCCTGGAGCATTGGCAGCATCCAGCATCCTGCCCGGCACCCTCACCCCGCATGGTCCACAGGTACTCAATCATTACAGACTCCCTTTCAGGGTTTTCAGACCTTTCTTTGGCCAAAGGTCTCATCATAGATTTGGTGTTCCATAAAGATGGACACCAGGTAGATGTGGACTAGCCTCTGGACAAGAAGTCCCATATGATTGACCATGCTGCAAAAAAAAAAAAACAACAATAAAAAATGTGTACACTGTGGCCACTCTGGATCTCCGACAAGTTAACTGTGTGGTAATGATGGCTATCTATGGTCATTCCTCGATGTGAATTTTTATGCTATCCTCCCCCACCGCCATCCTGGGCAGCAGGTGGTGATGGAGATCATCAGAGACAAGAGCAGCTGCAGGCAAACACCAGCTCCAGACAGCCTTGGACATTGGTGATTTTGTGGCCAGTGCAGTGGCAGTGGCTGTCTCCAGGTGTTGCAGGGCCTGGCTGCATTTGTCCGCCTTCACGGCGGACATCCAACAGAAGCTGTCTAATGTCTCTTTCCTGGGCATCAACCTCTTTAGCCCTGGGGTGGAAGGCATCTCACCTGGATTGAGAAGTCCAGCGCCACCCCTGACTCTGTGACTTCATCCCAGAAGGACTAGAAGAAAATACCAAAAATTCAGGCGTTCAAGTTCCAGTCCTTTCAGTCACAGCCCCCTCCCAGCTGCAGTCCCAGCAGGGGCAGTTTCAGGCCTGGCTCTCCAAGCCAAAGTCCAGGGCCCAAGGTCCAAAGGGAGGCAGGGATAGTTGTGCCCATCTGGCAGCAGCTGCCAGTGCCCCTGTAAAAGCTACCCAGTAATGGGTTGGGGTGTCATCCTCTACATGTCCACCCTGTTTGCTGTCTCAGTTGGAGGCTGCCTATGTCACGTCTTGCCACGCTGATTCACTAACACAATGGACAAGTGGGTGTTGGAAGTAGTGGTCAGAGGATTGTCTCTAGACTTAGATGCTCTCCCACCCTACCACCTCCATGCATCTCAAGAGTCCGGGGTGTCTCAGGACACATTGTCTGCCCTCTGGGAGGATATCGCCAGCTCCTTGTAAATGGCAATGTGTCCTGGATGCCCTGGCCAGTCGGGTTATGTGTCCAGGTACTTCCTGGTCCTGAAACAGAAGGGGTCTGGCATCCCATATTGGATTTACATGAGCTCAACTAGTTCGTGCAAAAATGGAAGTTCTGGATGGTCACTGTGACCCAGATTATTCCATCCCTAGAGCAAAACATTTGGTTTTCCTTCCTGGATCTCCAGGATGTGTTCTTCTACATTCCCATCCATGGGCTCCACCACTGGTACCTCCATTTCTGAGTGGAAGGGGTTCTGTACCAGTTCCAGGTCATGCCTTTGGTCCTCTCCTCTGCACGCAGGGTCTTTGCCAAATGCATGGCAGTGGTGTTGGCCCACCTGTGGCACCTAGGAGTCAGAGTGTACCCCTACCTGGATGACTGTCTGATAGCCAGTCCATCCAGAGAGGCTGTGGAGAGATCCACAGACTTGGCTCTCCAGACCTGCTGAAACTTGAGCCTGCTGATCAAGCAGGACAAGTCTGAACTGGTACCAAAGCAGGTGGTCAGGTTCATCAGTGCAAAACTAGACTCCCTGCAGGCCAGGGCCCATCTCCTGGCTGACCAAGTGCAAGATCTTACCTCCTTTGCCCAATCATTTCAGTTTGGACTCTTGAACATTGCCCGGGATTTCCTGTGGCTGTTGAGGTACATGGCATCCTGCACCATTGCAGTCCACTGGGCCCACTGGTGGATGTGCTAGCTTCAGTGGGAACTGGGATGTCAGTGGTCCCGTGCCTAGGCCACTTGGATGAGCCAGTCACAGTGACCTTGCTGATGTGGGATGCCATCCAGTGGTGGCTTATCCTGGAACACCTGGAGAAAGGAATCCTGTTTGTCCGCCCAGAGCTGACTGTCATGCTGATGGTGGACACTTCTCTGGTAGAGTGGGGAGCACACCTGGGAGACCACGAGGCCCATGGATTTTGGTCACCCTGGGAGTCTGTTCACCACATGAACCTGCTGGAGCTTCATGCAATGCAATTGGCTTTGATGGAATTTGTTCCGCTAGTCAGGGGTCTGGTCATTCAGGTTCAGATGGACAAACCATGACCATGTTTTATCTGAACAGATAGGGTGGCACACTCCCTTCCTCCATGTCAGGATGCACACTGCAACTGGACCCTCGTGCACAGCCTGGGTACTGCTCTTCTGGAGATTCATGTTGCGAGGTAGAACAGTCAGCTGGCAAAAAACTCCCAGCTGATTTGGAGAGACATCACATGAGTGGTCTCTGAATCAGGAACTGGTTGAACCACCTGTTCTTCCTGTGGGGCTCACCCTCAGTGGACCTGTTTGCCTCCCAGGAGAACGCCAAACTGAGGCTGTTTTGTGCCTGACCCCCATAGCCCTGGACACCGATAGGGGGATGCCTTCACGAAGCCCTGGACCCTGGACCTCGTGTACGCCTTTCCTCCCTTGCCTTTGACTCTCTGCCCAGACCTGCTGACCAGACTTCAGGGGATAATCCTGCACCTGGACCTTCAGTTGTGCACCTCACAGACTGGATCCTGAGCAGCTAGAGTGCCAGGCCTTGAATCTCTTAGAGTATGTCCTGCACATAGCAGAGGTCTCCAGGAATGAGTTGACTCATAGGAGCTATGCCTTTAAATGGAAGAGATTTTCCATTTGATGTTAGGAAAAGGAGCTTGATCACCTTGCTTGCCCTGCGGCTAGCATCCTGGACTACCTCTGGTTCATTTCCCAACTGGGACTGTGAGTGACAACCCTAAGGTGCACTCTAGCAGCCATCTCTGCCTAACAGGCATAGGCCAGCATACCAGAAATAGCCCAAGAGAAGGCGATCAGGTGCTTTTTTCAAGGGTCTTGACCAGTTGTCCCTTCTGGTGCATGAACCATGTACACCATGGGGCTTACTGCTGGTCTTGACTGTGCTCATGGACAAGCCTTTTGAGCCAATGCACAGGAGTGGCATGTCACACCAGTCATGGAAGGCAGCCTTCCTGGTGGCCATTATAGAAGGATTGTTACACTCCAAGTTCTCTCGGTAGGCTCTCCCTAGCTGATCTTCC
This sequence comes from Neoceratodus forsteri, assembly GCA_016271365.2. Taxonomy (NCBI): domain Eukaryota; kingdom Metazoa; phylum Chordata; order Ceratodontiformes; family Ceratodontidae; genus Neoceratodus; species Neoceratodus forsteri. Next base: position 257,493,330 of record JADMNL010000025.1, read on the forward strand.
ACAGGGACAGAGTCATCCTTTGCCCCAACCCCAGGTTCCTCCTGAAGGTGGTATCGGAGTTTCACTTTAACCAGGTGATTAACTTACCAGTATATTTTACTAACCCCTCTTTGGAGGCCAGCCACAGGCTCCATACCCTGGACCTGTGGAGAACACTCTCATACTGTGTAGAGCACGGGCTGGAGTTTGGAGTCAGGCTCACCAGCTTTTAGTTACCTACACTAAAGCTGCTCCTGGTAGACCAGCAACAAAGTGGATGATTGCAAGGTGGATCACATCTTGCATTGACCTCTGCTATAGGTTGACTGGCCAGGAGCCTTCCGTAAGGATCAGGGCTCATTACACCAGAAGTACTGCTGCCTCGGTAGCTGCTTCCAAAGATGTCCCCTTACAGGAGATCTGTAGGGCTGCTGCCTGGAAGTCAGCACAGACCTTCATTTCCCATTATATAATGGGCTTAATAGTTGCATCTCCTGATTGCCTGCCTGGCACCTCCCCAGCCATGGTACATTTTGACACTACCCATGGGAAGAGGTGCCAGCCAGCCACATGTTTTAAAATTACTCCGACCCCTAAAAACTGAAACAGAAACTGCCATCTTAAAAGTGTTGGTAAACTCCCATCCACCGCAACCAAAAAGTAAAGTGTCTCCCAAAACAACTCGCTGAAAAAAAATATGAAACAAAATACTTTAATAGCAGTTGCATTGCTCCTTCCTTCCTCTTGCTCCTGTGACACTCGCTCTCTCTCTCCAGCCTCCATAGGGGTCAATCCACACTCCTCCGTCCTGTAATGGCCATCCCACCTCTGTAGCGCTGCTGTTACCTCCCCTTTCTTCCCTGCTCTGTTCACTTTAACACACATACACCTCTCTCCTTTTAGCTGCATGAGCATGCAGTCAGTTTGATCCAAACAGAATGCTGACTTTTGCCTACATTTTCAGCTCAGTAAACTAACAGCTTGAAAATGCAGAAAACTGTCTTGTATATCCTCCATTTAATCACAGGCTGTGACCAGCTCCTCACACATCACTCCTGATGGCCGAAGCCCTGTTTATTTATTTATTTGAAAATTGGTAACTGGGAGAAACGGATGTCAGTTACGCTGATCAGCACACCTCCATGTCTGCAGCTGCTGACACCTCTGGAGGCCGGACCAATCCAAAACAGTTAACTGCCTGTCTTTCTTTACTGTTCTCACTTAAATACACTGCATTTAAACCAATAGAGGTCTGGGATTATTTCTTTCTGCGGAGGAATATCTACAGTATTTTTCAATATTTCAACAAAATTAAACAAAATTTCTCACCCAAATCTTAACATTTTACCTACAGAGACCATTGTATAATGGCAATAAACCACTCCAGGGTGTTGCAGGGATTTACCCACACCTAGTGACGTTTGATCACTCGGCCTGTGGCCTTGTGACTGACCCACGCCAGGCATGGGCAATCCCAGCATCACCCACACCCTGTCATGGTTTATTGCTTAATTATCACACTGATCTTGAGTCATCCTGGGATGCGGGTTTTGGGACCTTGGTTCTCCAATCTCTGTTCGTCAAGTAGGGGTGTGTGCCTTGCGCCCTCCTACTGCTAGGAATCTTCAATAATGTGGATAAGTGAACGATATCCATGCCTCTAGAAGAATAAAGTTACTCACCTGTAACCATAATTTGAGGAGGGGTATATGGTTCACATCCTTGCTATCCACCAGGCCTCCTGACAAGTGACACCTGATCCTTCTTCCAGCATGTGAGATCTGACATCATGGGGTGGAGTTGGGATATACCACCGGTGGTGGGAGGAATTTAGCTTAAGGCTGCTCTGGCCAATAACACTATCCTAGTGGAACTGGTAAATTGTGGATGTTCCTAGAACTATGGCTAGAAGTGAATAACCTATTATTTTCCTTCTGCGTTTTACCAGCTTAACCTAGTCTCCAATGGCTGCTTCATCAGTCATCTCCAAATGAGGATACTGAGCACCTCTCTCAGACTCTGTCCAGACTGCTGTTATGTAGAAACATAGGAAATAATGGTAGATCAAGGCTCATCATGTGCTCAACCTGCATAATACATGTGGGATATCCTTATAGGATCCCACTCTTTGTTTCCCTACCCTTGCTCTACCAGCCCCATATCTTATCAGGCCCTTGTGCTGGTCCCAGCCTTGTTTGAATGCCACACTTTTTTTAGCACATCCATCTCATTGGGAAGTCTGTTCCACCAGTCCTCTCCTCTTTCTGTGAAAAAGTACTTCTAAAGGCATGGCTACAGTTCACTATCCACACAATGTCAGCCTTCCTGGAGACAGCTGAGTCATTGGAACAGGGTTTCGTTATCTCCTACTAAAGTCCCAAATAAATTTTTGAGGATTTTGAAGTAAAATAAAAAACAGTGCTTCAGCACTGACTTATAGATTGAAAAGGCTTGCACCTATATCATTAGCAAAAAGTGGCAGGTAATGTAGTGCAAATGACATGCAAAACATTTCTGACCCAAGATTTTCAGAGCTGATCCTCAACATTTGAAGCAGATGGCCAACTCGACCCCACTTTACTTTGTGCTAATGCAAGCCCTGTTGGAATATCTTCAAATTAAGCTCCTCCGACCACCCAGATGGTATATCTCTGCCCCGTGATGTTGAATCATTCCTTTCATTAGAGGAAATGTCCAGAGGAGCTTGCACTCCACACAGGTACTTAGGGAGCCAAAACAGCACTCTCACACAAAGATGCATTTAAGCTTTAATAAGCCATATGTAGTGAAAGTGTAACACAACACACCACTGCCACTTGCCATGGTGCTTTGGGTCCAAACAACCCTTCGTCAGGGAGCTAGAGGGGGCAGGTTTCCTTCTTCACAGCTCTGCATGCATACATGAATTGCAAGTTTTCAAATGCTTTACTTTGGTGAATCTTCAACTTTCAATCCATGTTCAGCATTAAAATTGCTTCTGCTTCTTCCAACTCTGCTTTGCAATAACGATTGATGATGGAAAGCAACGAGCCCAAATTCAAATTCTGCACCTGGTGTAGGCAGGAGATGTCGTCCATAGATCTGCATGACATGTACATCTACTGCCTTGGCGATGAACACAGTGTCGCAAAGTTCAGCAAGTGCTGGGCCATGCTGCGAGCTTTGTTTGAAGAACAGAAGGCCAGGCTGGCCTTGGGAAGGCCTAAGGACTACAAATTGCAATAGATGGTTACTGGGGCAGCTGCATAGCTTGTGGTCATGGGAGATAAGGTGACAATTTCTGTGAGTTTCTTGTTGGTCTCAGCACTGCTTCCGGCTATAGCCTGTGTCATAGGTTCCTTCTCTGATGATTTCAGGGAAATGTGCATGACCCTTCAGACCTCTGGGGAGAGCCCTTCTGACTTCAGCAAGAAGCACAAGAAGCAGCATTACCACAGGTTGTGGGACTAGGAAAGATCACGCTCTTATCTCTGGTTTGACTCCCTCAACAGCTCAGCCTCGGTCAAGATTTTTCCTGTCGAGGGTTTGGTCAAGGGCTCCATGGAAACCCTGTTGGGCCTTTCAGTCTCGACTCTGGTCAAACAGGTGGTCAAGGTCTTCTTAAACCAGTCTGCTGGCTGTTGGAAGAGCTCAACAGGGAGTCACTCTCTCAGATCCCCTTGCTCCCTGTCCTCACCTAAGAGGAAGAGGCCCAGTCAATACCCCTGACTGAGTTGCCTCTGTGAGGTGCTTCCAGCAGCGGTCATGCCTCTGTTGCCCATTGTGGTTACTCTGTTCAAGCAAGTATTCCTATGCCTACCATCCAGAGGAACCACCTTGTCAATATTGGACCCTCAGGCTAATGATCACGGTTGAGGTTAAGGTGCCTCTCATACTCTCGATCTTTCTCAGCTGGGAGCCAGTGCCATCAACACTCCTCAACCTCTTCATCATCATATGAGGAGCGGCATCAATGCTGGCTGTATCAGCGCTATGTGGAGCTCATCTGGCAGCAATGCACCATTGCAGGGAGGTGTAGAGGCCTAACCCTATGACCAGCAGACCCTTAACCTCCCCTAGCTGTTCCCAAGCCTGTCCACAAATTTCTGCAAACTGCTGTGTCTCCTCTTTGGATGGATGTTTCTCCACCAGAGACACTATTTGGGGCTCTGACCAAGGACTTCTGCCAGGCTGCCAGCTTGTCAGGCCATTTGTCAGTGGAGATTGCCCAGGATGAAGATACCAGGGTGGTCCATGGTGATAAATGGTCAAGGGCCATCTCTGAAGAATCTTCAGACTCAGAATTTGAGTCATTGATTGTCTTAACCAGGGCTGATACCTATGACCATGAATCAGTTGGAGAGCTCACTTAGGCTCAATGGCGGTTAATGTTGACTCCATGAAAGTGCCTTTGGAACCAGGCCTGAATTGGCAAAAACCTGTTCACTGACATCCTGGATAGGGACGAATCCCCAGTGGTTGCCTTCCCCATGGCTGAAGCCATTTTGAGACTGACCCTGGAGCTCTGGCAACATCTAGTATCCTGCCTGGCACCCTATACCCCTATGGCCTGCAATTATGCAGTCCCCAAGGGACTCTTTCAGGGTTCTCTGTGTAACCCCCTACAAATGGGGGTTCCCCAAAAAGTATTCCTTGAGCGTGTCTAAAACTCACTGCCAGGCTGGTGTCCTGCATTTTAGCAGTTTTAAGTGTGATTACCAGAGTCTGCATAGCCTCTGTATACTGTCTCTTTAAGAGCTGCCTATTGCAACATAAGTAATCTGAGAGGGAACTCTGTTGAAAGATGTAACTATTTGCTGAAAATTATTTAGAGTGATAATGATAATGTAGTTTGTCTAACCTGCTTTCTCTGTAGCAAGGACTGTTTTGTCTCTACTATCTTGGTCCTGGACTGCAAATTGGACCAATCAGTTCTGGTGGGACCTAAAATGTAGCCGGACTACAGGAGCTGTCTGAAGTCAAAATCTGTAGGAATTGTAGTTTTGAACTTTTTTTGCCTTTTTTGCAACTGAAGGGGAGTTTTGCTTGACTGACAGCCAAATCAGCCAACCGAATCTTTTGGATCTTGGGAAGTCCCGGCTGCTGGCAGTTTTCAGTTAGTTCTGAGCTGGGAAGTGGAATGAGAAGAGCTCAAGTGTATTTGAGGCAGCAATCCTGGAGTGGATTCACATGGGAAAACTGTGAAAGGGCTGAGTTTTTGGCTTGCATGTCTGCCAGCTGCTCCTGAGAGGAGAGAAGAGAATTATTTTGACTAAATCTAAGTTTGTGTGACTAAAGTAAGCTACTGAAGTGGGCCAGGCTCAACCTGAAGAAGACGAAGATTTTGCTGAATGCGATCGCCTGTCAGGAGTTCCAGTTACCCCTAAGCTCCCGGTGAGGTGCAGAGACTTTGCAATTGTGACCAGGGAGCGCTTTTGGTACACAGTAAAATTCTACACAAATGTGCTATGCTATTAGTGGGTTGTGAGTTAGTTCCCCACTTTGTGAACTGTGTTCTGCTTGCTGGAAGCTGTATCCAGCCCAAAACGGACTGCATCCAAATTTGTCTCCATGCGGTCTGGGCCTTGCCAGACTGGCCCAGCCAGACGACCGGCTGCACAGAGAAACCATCGACGAGAGACCTGCCTGGGGATCAGCCTCCTGCTCCATGCTTCATCAGGAATGACGCCTCTGCAACTCGTGTGGGCCCTGCTTCTCCTAGCATTCCAGATTCACCACCCACAGTCTTGATTTTCGTCCAGCCTGTGTCCAGTCTTGGGTATCGTGAGTAAATACTAGGGTAGCTCCCTGCAACAACAGCTTAATCTGAGTGTGTCATCTGATTTTCTTGTCGTTTAGTTTCCTTTACGAACTGAGCCCTCTGGCTCCGGATTACAAATATTGTGTACTGTGCATGTTGTGTTTTCCATCACAGGGCCCCAACTAGCTGCAACCCTGGGCAACAGTCCTAGCTAGCCCATCTTTTCTCCACCTGGGTACCCAGAGGTGCGACTGTGTGGAGGGACTCAAAGCGCATGCATAACTGCTTGATTGATATAACCTTTAAGCTAATTAACCTGATTTTGCCCCTTCCTTGTTCAAGTCCCCTGAATAAATCAGATCTATTTTTTTCTGCATGTAATCTGACTGTGGTTCCAGTTTGTGCTCAAAGTACTGTAGAGTTGCTATTTGCTGTGCATAACCTTGTTTTACAGGGGGTCCCCAGGGTGGAGCCAGAGGAACCAGCCCTGGTGGTAAGTGCAAACAGTGTGTGTCCTTGTGTGGTGTACCAGGGGTATTGTGAAAGTGATTATTGTACAGTGTTCCGGCCACTAGAGGGGAAAGAGGGGGGTTACAGTGTCCCGGAGGGCTGTGCCCAGATTAGCTTGACCACTACCAACTCTGACCTCCGGGCGGAGGCACCCGCTTTCAGAACTCGCTCCCATAACCTGCTACTAGCCAAGCAGGCAGGGTAGTAGCCTTGGGATAGCGCCACCTAGGGTTACATCTGAACATCCTCCTGAGGAGGGATTGGTGACAGACTCAGTTTTCCACAAGTAGAAGGGCCAAAAGGAAGTGGATAAACCTCCAGACAAAAATCCAAAAAGAATGACCACGGGACTTGAAAAGTTTACACAGTCGCTTCTTTGAGTCTCCCTCAGGGCAGTTATTCGGTCATGATAGTGAATTTTGGCCATTCCTCTTTGGGATTATGTGGCAATTCTTCTCCTGCTTCCATCTGGCAAGCAGCTTTCTTTCCACTGTATCAAAGACCAGGGTCAGTAGCTGGCTAAACACCAGCTTCAGATGGCCTTGGACATGGGTGACTCCTGTGCTTGTGCCATGACTGCAGTTGTCCCCATGTGTTGTAAAACCTGGCTGAGGCTGTCCACCTTGGCAGTGGACACTCAGCATAAGCCGTTCAATGTCCCATTCCTGAGCACTGACATCTTTGGCCTAGGTGTTGAGAGGCATCTCACACATGTTGAGTAGTCCAGCACCAGCCTAGATTTTGTGGCTTCATCCCAGAAGGATACAAAGACCCCAAATCACAAGAAGAAGGCCTTTTAGTTTAGGTCATTTCAGCCACTACAGCCTCAGAAGAAACTACTGTAGGACAGGTTCAGTGCTGGTGTCCGAGACCACGGTTCAGTGACCAAGGGCAAAAGGGGGAGGGAGGAGAGGTGGTTGTGCCTTCAGGTTGCTGCTGGAGCCCCTGCAAGGCGGCTAAGGATATGTAGCAGCATGCATCCTCCTCCCATCCTGTCCCTGTCCCACCTTTTGATTAAGGCTCGGTTGCACCACTTTTTGCCACAACGTCCTACCATTACCTTGGACATATGGGGTCTGGAAGTTCAGTTCAGTTTATTTGAAGGGATAACAACCATTGAGCAGGCTCATTCACAAGGCGTTCCCTTATACAGTACATAGACAACGATAACAATACAATACAGTACATGGCAGGTTGACAAAAATCGTGTAAATTACATTAAACAAATATGAAACATAAAGTAGGTCAAACAGACAATGAGAACTTCAGTTATAATAGCAAAAACTAATACCGGTCACAGCCAGAAAAACATTGTGCACACGGGGATGAAAATAAGTGCATAATATGGCTTTTGTCAGAGTTATTTAGATGGTTAAGACAATAGTTAGGTAGGACGGTATTTAGAAGTTAGTAGCACTGACAAATTTCTGGGTTCGTTTTTACCACGAGGGATTTGAACGTGTTTAAGGGTAACAGATTTTTTAATTTAAGCGTACTTTGGAGTTTGTTCCAGGATGAAGGGAGGATGTAACTCTTGGCTGACTTGACAGCTTGAGTACGGGTTTTGGGGATTTCCAGTAAAATATATGCACATTTCCTTAATGCATTGGAGCTGTGTGAGCGATGCAGGGTAGAAGATATGTACGTGGGTAACTTATTCAGGAGTGCTTTATACACCCAATTGTAAATATGGAAAAATCTCCTTAGTGAGGTCCAATTCATCTCCTTGTATAGTGTGCAGTGATATGTTGTAGCTGGGGCATTTGTAATAAGGTGTAAAGCCCGGTGATAAAGAGTGTCCATGTTACTGTCGTAGAAGGTAGGTGTAGAGGTGGACACTGACACAGATCTAAGGTAGTGGCAAGGCAGTTGCCAAGCCAAAATTTTATTCAGATAGTCCACTTCAATATCTGTAGGCAGCAATACAGTGAACTGATATACGACAAAATAAAAAAAAACAATAATAAACACAGTATCAAACTGCTGCTGGTTAGAGGTAATGACAGTAATGACCACCTCTGTAGCAAATGGAGTCTAGGTCTGTATAGGCGCAGACCTCCACTTAGGGGTCAGTATCAGGCTGATCCCAAAATGAATCTACCAGTTTTCCGGGATGTGTCTCTTTTATAGCAGAGGAACATCAGGTGACTACAGCTGACTCCACCGCTAAACGTTTTAAGATTATAAATCCTTTTAAATCATTTTATTACACTTATTTCTTTTGCAAAATCTGTTAGAAATGTTTAAATAAACTTAACAATCTCTGTATAACAAATAAATAACCTTAGATTTGATCAGAAAACATCATATTGACTAAGGTAGCCCTACCCTTCACCAAAAAAAAAATATTGTAAGGGGAAAAAAGTGGTCCAGCAGCTGATGCAGCAGAACAATATACTCAGCAGGCCGTGGAAAGTTCCCTTGTTTATCAGTAAAACACTTGTCCAGGTTTAAACTCAGGGAATAAACTGAACAGGGCTTATTTGCCAATATTTACAATTTGGGCATAAAATTTGTCTGAAAAGTGTCTCAAATTCTGCACAGTCCAGAAGTTTGTAAAATTTGAACGCTACGCAGCATGGAGTACTCAGCCTCTGTTTGTAAACCCATACAGAAACTGCCTCGCACGCTCCATGCAGCATGTACTAGCTCCAACTGTACACAGGTAACATGTATCCTTTATATCACTTCTGTTTTCCTATATTTACAGTAATATGAACTTGCAGCAATTATATATTCAAAACTTTATACGTTCTACTCAGTGTTCCTACGATCCCTCGGAACACCGAAGTATCACCTTCAGGGATTGGGTAATCAGAATACTAGGCTAAACAAAGCATATTCATACCTGAGCATTCCCCTTTTTATTCAACCTCTGTTTCTTTATTGTCTACAGTAAGGGAAAATCGTGGAAGATAAAAACTGAACAGAACTGCTTACAGTATACTCAGAGTTTTTCTCCAAGCATGGGGCAGCATTACAAATGCTATGAATGTCAATAAGAAATCCAAGAGGATTTGACATCAGGCTGCCCGAGAATACACACTAAATCATAACTAAAATACTCAACAGTGTGTATTCCATAATGGGCCAGAGTGGAGGGAGTGATGGAGGGCTGGGTTCCATATGCTTGCAAAGAACAGAAAAAAGATGAAGAGAAAGGAAGTCCCATTTGGAGTTCAGGTGACCAGCCTGAACAAGGATGGAAATAAAGGGAAAGTAATAGTGAAGCTTAGGTGCTACTGCAGTAGACTCTACTGGAAAAGTGAAAGCAGGCATATGGGGGGTTACCAGTACTCTTCCACATCTCTCCCCACTTAAGAGGAAACTATGGGGAAGTCCTATATCACATAGTTTCCAGGAGTATAGTATTCTACAGCATGCAGAATATGTCAGATCTCCGTCTCATTCATGAAAGAGAGATGGAGCTTTAGCCCACCCACTCCCAAAGCTCCACCTCGGGGACCATTATAGAACACACAAAGAAAACAAGCTCTTGCAGAGCCACCACGGGTGCATGTGCTTTAACCAGATAAGGGTGTTTTATGGGATTAAACATGAACATGAATTGCGTTTATCAGCTCAATGTGTATGTTGTATTGTTGGTTAAGTTAGATAATTTACCTTGTTGATCATGTGTTTCCCATGTGTATAAAACGCAAGTGGCGAGTGCATCTTTTACTATACTGGGAAAGAGAGGGAGTGTCAGACCAAGGCCTGCAGGTAATGGTAGAAGGAATGGTGCAGAGTGGAAAGAAGTATGGCTTCCTTGGGGATTGTGGGGTAACCTGGAAAGAAGAGGGCCTATACCGAAGTGATAGCCTGCTTTCATGACAGAGAACCATGGTTTGCTGAGGATAACTTAAATGTTAGTTTTATGGACTTTTCTATCTGCACTATCTGCTATAGGGCTACATGAACACAGAATGAAACTGTGTAGCACACTTACTATCAGGAAATACATGTGTTTAGTAATTATTAAAAAATTTTGTAGTGATCACGTTTATTTATGGATTTTTTTGTGTAGCTCCTAATCCTTACGTATAAAAAGTGTCTCTCCATGGAGCCACATGTTCAAGGGCCCCTTTCTCTATCCCTAATGTTTATTTTCCAGTCACATATTGGTGCAATGCTTTGAAAATGATTGTTCAGTATTTCATTATGAATTGGCTTTTATAAGCAACAAGTATAGTGAATGCCTCAGTACTCCTGTGGTGGAGCTACACTTTGGATTCTGTTGGAAATATAATTTAATACCAGTCTAATATGGATCAAAAAGGTCCCGCAATTAATCAAAGTCCCTTTTGAGTATGATTTAATACAAAGAATGACAGTCACGATTAGTTGCTGTAGAGCTGAGTCATGATGATCAATTTCTAACACAATCATAGAGTCATAGACTGAGTCTATGAATCTATGATTGTGTTAGAAACTGGTAATAAAACACTTGATTAATGTGTGGGTAATGACTTTATATCAATGGTGCAGAAATTGCTATTCTTTCTTATTGACTTTTCTCTTGCTTTTGTACTTATTAATGTCTATAAGGAGCACCTCTACTACATAAACTGCTGGGAGTACTGTACACTTGTTTACTACGAGAGCCACATATTTACTGATCAAAGACCTTGTCAGATTCATAATTTGTTCTGATTTTGCTTTCTGTGTGTTATTTTTCTTCCACAGCACATAAGTGTCCTGTTTATAAGAAGTTGAAAAGAAAGGCTAGCATTTTATTAGATTAGGGGACATACAGCACCCCTGTTTCCTAATTCAGCGGATTACGGTATTGTGGCTCACCACCGACGTCACGAGCACTGAGACACTAAATGAGTGAATGAATACACCCCCTGGCTATTTAATCGATTGATGGCACGAACAATTGAAAAAGCATACAATATTGCAATATCACAATTACCTATTGGGGGGCTCCACCCCCCACACCCCCCAGCTAATATAAGAAAAAACATAGACTTACTTGATTGACAATATTTTGTTTAATAAGACCAAAACAAAAAAAAACAGAGACTGTTAAAATATCAGTTTGAAATCAGACTGTCCCCTAAAGTAAAATAAATGCCACCTACAGCAGTAACAAACTGCTCACATGCAAAATCTTTCAGAAACTTGATCTTAGCAAAATGATTATCTCAGCACCAGATCACAGTAAAGTGGAACAGTAATCGAATGATAAATTGCCATCTTTCTTCTGTGGGGGCGCCCCCGCCCCCGGTCCCCAGTGGTGATCTGAAATTTTATTTGTGCATACTGCACTATGAAATGAAAAACATTGAAATTTCGTTTGATATGAGTGTTTATTATGCTATGAAATTAAAAAGATTGTCATTTCGTTTGTGCATACCTAGCAGTATGAAAATGAAAACCATTGACATTTCGTTCCTTCTGTGGGGGCGCCCACCCCACACCCCTGGGTCTGCAGTGTAAAATAGTTTTGAGCATTCCTTACACTATGAAATTAAAAAATATTAACATTTTGTTTCTTTCTTCTGTGTTGAAATGACAACCCAGTGACATACCTTTCACTGGAATGCGCGTGCGGCCATATTTCTCACTGGCGCACTCAAATCCACAGACTGTCCCCTAAAGTAAATAAATGCAGAAAGGCTTAGAATTGCAAATATGAAGGGGGATGTGTTTATGCCTTTCATTTAAACACTGAATGAGTCATTTACTCTACAAAACCACAAACCTCTGTATGCAGTCATCACAGTAATGGGAAAAAAATCCTTGTAAAGGGCAGCCTTCTTCTTGTGGGAGAAATTTATAAAACAAATTTAAACACAGTAAAGTTATTCTGCACTTAAGTTGCACTGCACGCAGCCCTCAGAGCCCTTTGCCACTTGGACAGCAAAACAAATACAGTATTGAACTTCAAGCAGCTTCTCTATGTGCCACTGTTGCACAGAGGCTGCATCATTATCTGGCAGGAGGATCACAAACCCATTGCTGCTCCTCCCCTATCTTATCAGCATAACCACTGGTAAGGCCAACAGATACAACAGTACATTGCTACTGTTAGTTTTATTAATACTACAGAGCATGCTCTTTGTCTGTTGAGCACTGTACGCATTTGCAGTTGGCTCTGTGTGTACGGAGATGGATGGCAATCTTCATTCCTAGATACTATTAGGAAATTTGTAGGTTGAGCTGTATGGATCACATCAAATCAAATCATTATTTTCTTGTAAAAAGGTGCCTTTCTAAAATCAAGGTGCCTGTACAACAACTTAATTAAAACACATCAATAAATGAACAATACAAAAAGTTAAAACTAATAAATACAGCAGCGGCGTTAAACATTAGAAAATGCTAGGCTAAATAAATAAATTTTCAGGGCAACTTTAAAACTTTGGATGGTCGGGCAATCTTGCACCCGATGAGGTAGAGAATTCCACTGGGTCGGGGCCATAAAACTGAATAACCTTGCCCCAGATGTCTGTAAACGAACTCTGGGAATCTCTAGCAATTCCTCGTCAGTGGATCGGAGAGGGTGGAGGGGACAGTAGGGGTGAAGGAGATGAGAATTAGAAAAATATTGTTCTGTTCTGGTCAGTTTGCCTGGCCAAGTTTATATTGCAAAGTAATTGAAATACATTTGAGGTAAAAAAATGAATGTATGCTTTATGAGCCTCTGTAGCTTTTATGTGAAATTCAGAATGTAGTTAGTAATAGTCCTTTTTCAAAGGTTTGTCAAGATTTCTCCCAGCTGATTATTAATGAGACTTCTGTTTGAAACTCAGCATTTAAGCTCCCACAGCATAATATAACTCAGTGCTGTTTCAGCTGGGCACGGAGTATATCTGAACAAGAGGGGTGGTGTATCAAAGTCTGCAACAGTCGCAGCCCTGAAGCTCACCAAATGCAAAAAATAGGTATGATATATTGTGGGTCAGTACAGGAAACACTTATACACGGTGTGTCAGTTAGTGGCCATTTGTTTACTGTGAGATAGTGGTCTTGCAGTATTGGACATACACAAAGAAAGGCTTACTGTGCATGACATGAACATACATATATAATTGACTACAATACTCATATGTATAAACTACAACCTTAATCAACTTTCTACCATAAATACCCGTGTATATATTTTTCTTTAGACATTGTTATGTACTCAGACTGTACCTGTAGTTTTTCTCCTGCCTGCACTGTATTCCTATTGTCCAATTATGTATTGTTTAATGACTGCACTATTCGTTTCTAATGTTTTGTTCTGTAACCTCCTGGGTCCTGCCTGAAAATAGTCATTGCTATGGCTAGTGCACCCTACTCGGTCAACAAAAACTAAATAAATTAATAAAATATAGTACCATACATATCCATGCATATAGTACAATAGGCACCACAAGTCCAATATGCATTTTAATTATTTATTTGTAAGTTTTAAGAACGGATCCACCAAACAGATATAGAATTCCCCAACAGTAGTGGTAACAGCTGTTGAGAATTCCAAGTCTGGTGGTTTGTTGAACTTGCAAATAAATAAGGTAAAAGGCATATTGGACTTGTGGTGTATAATTTTTTTTTAATTTCCTTTCTATGGAGAGCTAATGACACAATTAGAAAGGTAAGCTTGTGCTGGATTCACAGAAGGAAAAAAATAGCGAGTTAGCTTTATACACAGACATACAGCTAACAGGTCATAAACTGAGTTAACTTTCCTAATGTATAAAACCACTTGCTATAAGTTGGACACAAAAAATACGCAAAAACACATCAAGGCCCAGATATTCAAACTGCGCCCAAAAAGTGTGCAATAGCAGGAGCAAGCGCAAGTCCATTGCGCCCATGCGCAAGAGGCGCGATATTCAAAAACTGAGCTGGCTAAGATGCGCCTACAGCCGATGACTGAATATCGCACCACCTGCACCATAGCACAACTAGGGAGGGGAAGCTGAGCAGATCTGATGCACCATAGCGCAACAAGGGATGTTCAGCTGAACAGTCCAGAGGCGCCATAGCGCAAACAGGGACTCCCCCCAGCAGCAGTACAGCAATGCAACTGCACAACCAGGGAGGTAGGGGCCCACCACCCATGCCATAGATGGGCAGAGGAACACACAGTGGAACAGACATCGTCCCCCCACACCCCATGCACTGCACAACTGGGGGAGGGCTGGAATAACCACTGGCCCATGGAGACAAGCAACCAACCCACAGCTGGGCCAGGGTGCCCCATCACAACCCCTGGCAAGCTGTGACTGGCACACAAGGAGGGCTGACCACCCGGCCACACCATTCCCCAATGCAGAGCACACCTTGCACCATGACCCCAGACAACCTGCCCAGGAGCAGCTGGCCCACCACTGCAGGAAACCCATGCATGCCACCACCCCACTTCAGATAATGCAACCCTGTGCAGCACAGAACCATGCAAGGCAGCCCCACCACGAGCATCCATCAGCTGGTGGCAGCACACAGCGTGCAATAACGGCTATACACAGTGCCACTACGCACAGCTTCCCCAGGTACAGCTGAGACCATCATGCATTGGCACACGAGGTACCCCACATGGGACAGGGCATCCCTGGACACCACCACCAGTGGTACAGCACCCTGCACACCCTCCCAAGGACACCCGACCCAGCACTGGCCACAACAGCCAGCGCGGCACCCAGATGGTGCGTGGAAGCATGCACCACACCGGATGCCACACAGTGCATGGACAAACACCACCCATACCCAAGGGCACAACAATACAGGGGCGCGAGGGGCAACCAAGCCCCCAGCGTGGGCCCATGAAAACTGTGTACACACACAGCCTGCAGTCCTCCATGGCACAGGAGTGCCAGCCACCCTGCGCAGGCACTGTGGACTTGTACGCCACCATCATTTGCCCGGAGCACAAGTCACAGACAATAGTGCACATCCCCTACAACACACACAAGCCACAGCATGGAGGTGGGACAACAACTGCGGAGGCCACAGTGTCACCCGAGGCAGACATGCACCACACCAGTGACAGGAGGCAACCCAGTATTGTGACGGGTACAGTGGCTGCCCTGCATGGACAGCCACTACTGACATGCCAGCAGACTGTGCAGGTCACAGACATGCAAGGGTGTCAGCTGCACAGGCCATGGACGGGCTGACAGGTGCGCCATGGACACAGAGCATGCACCATGGACCACTGCACACAGTCATCCAGTGCACAGGGAACAACACACACACCACAGACAGTGACTGATAGCTACTCCCACACCATAGTCACCTCCCCACGGACACACACACATACCCTTGACTGCACCACCCCTGACGCCATGCACACCACTGCAGCTGAGCACCTATAGCCCGCTGCAAATCAGAGACCGCCACAGTAGTCATATCAAAAGATCTGTATTCAAAAAACATATCAAAAGGAACTATTTACAAAACTATGTACAAATGTGGGGGAGGGCCATAAACAAGGTGGGGAGGTAAGGGCAGGGGTGAACAAATGGGACAGGAAAGGAGGGGTGTGAGGGTGGGTCCAGGGGGGTAGGGAAAATCAGGGGCATATATATGGTCACTGGGAGCCCTGCTTCCCACTCTGGCTGCTCCGCCTGCTGTGTCTCCGCCGGACACCCGGCTGCTCAAACCCCTGCAGTATGTCCAGCGATGCCCTCGCCACTGTTAAGATCGCCCGCAGTGCCTTATGGATGGCCTGCAGCTGGCGGACACCTAGGACAAGGGAGCACAGTCAATAGGTGTGAATGCACAGTCCCATACAGCCCACCCACTGTGCATGGCATACGGCCATGGGACATGCCTCTGTGATGGTGTGTGACACAAGACCTGCCCACCCAGGCGCAAACAGCCATGCGGACCGCTGCACACACCCACCGGCCAAGTCATGCACAGCACCACTGTGGCTGTTTAGTGACATGGCTATGTGGTGCGAAGGCAGTGGCACAGCCATGTACCCGGTGCATGCATGGACCACCATCGACGCACTCCCAGACATGCAGTGCCACTGGACAGTGCTGACTGTAACAAGTTGCATGCATGGCAATGGTGTCAATGGATGGAGGCCATGCCCCGCTGCCCACCCTGTTACACAGCATGCAATAGTAATCATGGAGGTATGGCACTCACTATCATCAGGCCGGTCCCTCGGGCGCTGTTGACTGTCGCCCCTCCTAGCGGCCCTGTCATCCTGCTGGCGCCGCATCTCCCTGGCCAGACGCCTCTCCTCCGGCCCTATGGTGCAAACATGGAGAGAGGAACATCAGTACAATCCTGTAGCAAAGTCCCCCTGCCCCATGTGTGCACTCCCACCCAGCCAGACCCACCCACCCCACACCCTGATAACACCATCACAGCCAAAACCAGACAGTCCCTCCCCATGTTCTGGACACATACAACCATGATACCCATATGGAAGATAAAGGTGTGTGGACGTAACACCTACATGGCCGTGGCACCGTGCCCCTCCTGGCACGTCCCCGCAGTCTGGCAAGCAGGTCCGGTTCCCTCCGCAGGTCGCCATGCCTGTGGCGGCACTGCTCCGCCATCCGCCCCCTTCCTGTGGCCTCTTCCAGGGCATTGGCCACCTTCTCCCACACCTGGCTCCTGGACCTGTCCAGGGGTGCCTCCCCAAACAGTGGGCCATAAAGTGGCTCTATAATGGCCACCAGGTTGGCCAGTTCAACTTGGGTCCCCTGTGCAGCCCTCCTCCGAGCCATTCCACTTGCTCAGTCGGCTCAAAATGGTGCTGTGCAGCGCGGCTCCACCATGTGCAGATGCTGCGCGGTACAGCGCTGCCATTCCCTATTGTGCTGTCACTGAACAGCGTGATAATGGTGCACCCATGCCTGATGCATGGCACCTAGGGGACAAAGGTCAGGCATAGGGTCAAGGGTCTCTGGCGCACGGACAGGCACAGCGCCATTGGAACTCAATGCGTGTAGTGCGATTGGATGCCTGTGTGCTACCTCCAGTAGCGGCCTAGTGCACTGTTGCCCCAGTGCGCCTATGATGGCCCAGTGCCACAGCGCCATATAGGTGAACATCGCTGTAGCGCCACTGGCACAATGGTGGCCATGCCCTGCATTGCTTCCCGCGCACAGCACGTCAGCAGCATGGTAGATGCCTGTGTCAGCAACCCGGGCATGCGCAGTGATGTGTGTACTGCGCATGTCACAGAACTGCGCCCTTGGCTCAGCACATTCAACACAATTGCGCAAAGTGCAGCAGTGTGATATTCAGTCGTCATATGCAAATCAGCTAATCAGCCATTCAATGGCACAGCACTGCAATTTGCATCCACTTAAAGTTGTGCCTCGCCTCATTTGCATGGGTTGCGCTATAAAAGTGTGACATTGGGCTGCACTGGCCATAGTCGGTTACTGCAGTCTATTGGTGAGTTGCATGCTGTTTGGGAGTGTGGACTGTGGATTTTGGGACATGCATGGGACTGCACAGCCACAGGTAACAACTTTCATTCTCACAGGCTAAATAATGACCAAGCGAGTTGTGGGAGAGGAGGAACACAGTGGTGGGAGGAGGAGGAGGAGGCCTAATTTCACCAAGGCCGAGATCGATGCCCTGTTTGATGCCTACCTGGATCAGGAGCCGCTTCTCAGTGGACGGCAGGGAACACCACAGGCCCGTGCTGCTGCATGGGAGGAGGTGGCGCATGCAGTGAACCTGCATAGCAGCCACCAGCGCTCCGTGCAGGAGTGGAAGAAGAAGATGGGCACAGACAGGAGGAGGATAAAGGAGAAGGTGGCTGCCATCAGGGCAGCATGAGCTGCGACAGGTGGGGGACAGCCGGAGGTGGTACACCTGACCCCACAGGATGAGAGGGTTTCTGGAAGCATGCAGCGTAGTGCCATTGAGGGTGTTCCGGGTGGTGGCTTCCAGACGGGTGGTAGCCCGTGACTGCATGGTAGGTCATGGTCTGTCTATGGGGTGGGGGCTGGGTAGGTCACATGCAGTAACGTGACTTTGTTTTCCCTTACAGATCCTGAGCATCTGCATGGGTCAGCGGTGGTGGGCCTGTCCACTGAGGACAGTCAGATGGAGATGGAGGAGGGCCCTTCCACCTCCACAGGTATACATGGCTCAGTGCAACAGTGGGCCCGCCTGGCTGTCCAGACTGATGTTGTTGGAACAGGTGCGGAGGAGGCCCTGCCCGTGTCCCAACGTGCCAGCGTCCATGGATGCCAGCATGCTGTGACTCGGGCTGGTGCCGGGTCCGTCACTGATGATGATGTTGCTAACGGCATGGGCAGTGACACGTGTGTGCCACGGGATGGCCACACAGCAGGTAACATCGCGGCCATGGCTGTGGGTGGTGCTGCCATGGAGGCCTTCATGTCATCACAGTCCCAGCCTGTGCCTGTCAGCACCAGTGGGGCAGCACTGGTGTGTGTACAGGACAGTGGAACTGTTGCGGCCACTGTGGTGGCACCAGTGAGCCCTGGTGAGCGGCAGCCGGAGGGACAGCATCAGCAGTCGGCCAGTGGGCTTGGGGGTACAGGGTCAGGGGCAGCGTCAGTGCAGTGCCTGTGGACATGGTGTACAGTGCCCACCCTCAAGAGGTGCTGGGCATCAGGGCCGTGCACACCCTGAGGGACAGGATGCCGAGGAGGCAGATGACCTCTTGGATGGGCACATCCACATACTGCAAGCATCAGTCCACCAGCAGATGCAGCTTGTGATGTCGGTGGATGCACTGCCTGCGGCTCTGGAGTGGGCAGAGGAGCGTCGCAGCAGAGACACCGCTCTGATCCTGGCAGGGATGGACCAGTTGTGGGAGGATGTGACGACTGCTGCCACTGACAGGCAGACACAGGCATTCACTGCTGTCATGGCCACAATGGGCACACAGTCATGTGCCCATGCATCGCAGACACCACAAAGTGCACTGTCCACTCCCCATTCCTGGCATCGTGCGACACCCTCTTTGTCGACACCAGGTTCAGCTGTGGGCATCCCAAGCACGCCTGGCGCAGGCATGTTTGGTGTGCTGCAGACCCCTGTGCAAGCACGGTCGCGTTCACGCAGTGGAACCCCTGGGGGACCATCGGTGGCACCCCATGAGGCCAGTGGTCAGCCTGTCAGTGCTGGTGGGTTTCAGCGGGGCCGCCCACGCATCCGTGGTCGCCGGGGCACTGTGGCACGTGACTGACCTGTCTCCCAACGCAGCTACTGTCTGGTGCTGCCCTGTGTGCATTGTGTCATTCAGCAGGCATTGCATGGGTGGGTACCCGGCCCTGCACGACACACAGTCCATCTGCACACCCTCCCGGCTGCTGTCCGCAGTTGCGTGTGCATGATGATGCCTGCATTGTGCTGTACACCAATGTGCAATGGTGCTCAGCATCTGACACACGCACAAGGACAGGCAGTGGGCGTGGTGGTCTGTGGACATGTGTGTGGCTAGGGGTGGCGTTCTGGGTCGGTGTGCCTCCTACCCTTTGTGCATGTCTGGTGCATTTTGTGTGTGTGTGTGTGTCCATCCATGTGGCATGTTAGACCTCACCCATCCCTGGTTGTGTGTGTGGTTCCATGCCCGGCCACTTCCCTTGACAGAATGCACCCCTGGTGTGTGTCCATGTGTGTTTGTGGGTTGTGCCTTAGCTACTGTTGGTTGCACATGGCCCCATGACTTACCTGGGTTGGCTGAAATACTCCTCCATTATGGTGTCCCGGTGCAGCTGTTCCAGCCAGAGCAATCGAGGTCCCATCGCCCAAGGGGGGGGCTGCCCATCATCATTGTCACCGGTGTCCTCATCGTCCCCATCACTGTCCCCTTCTTCGACCTGTATGGCTATCCCACATTCGTTGGCCATGTTGTGCAGGATGCAACAAGCCAGGAATAGCCTGCAGGCCTTTGAGGGGCTGTACTGTTGGGCACCGCCGGAGGTGTCCAGGCAACAGAAACATGCCTTCAGCATCCCGAACACCCACTCGATGACATTACGTGTGGTGGCGTGTGCCTCATTGTAGCGTTGCTGTGATGAGGTTGTGGGCCGCTGGTAGGGTGTGAGCAGCCAGGGATGGAGTGGGTATCCACTGTCACCTGTGTGTAGAGGGTGGAGGTTAGTTTGGTGATCAGCATCGCCCTGCCCCGGGCCATGTAGGCCACTACCCATGTCACCTCTGACCATGCACCCCCAGGCCCTATGATTGTCCAAGTGGTTTGCATACTCACCCACTAGGTGGCCAGTGAGGATATCCCCACTCTCGAATCTGTGGCACAGTGCCGACTGGTGCCAGATGAAGGCATCATGTGCTCCCCCAGGGTGCGTGGCACAGACATTGATTATGCCCCCTGGCATCACACACCACCTGGCAGTTGATGCTGGCATAGCCCTTGCGATTTATATATGCAGCCCCCTCGGGGCCGGGTGGTGTGCGGATGGCCACATGGGTGCAGTCTATTGCCCCTAGCATGCCAGGCATATGTGCTACCCTGTGGAACTCCTGTATGTTTGCTGTGCGCTCCGCTGGTGTGCTGGGGAAATGGATGCACTCCACAGCATGCGGCAGCAGTGCGCTGAGGAATTGGGTGAGATGGCGTGACGTGGTCAACTGGGTTATGCCTGTGGTGTCCCCAGTTGGTCTCTGGAAGGTACCCGTGGTGAGCAAGCACATGCAAGCTGTCACTTTTGTCTCCACTGACAGGGCATGGCTCCGTCGTGTGGGTGCCTGCATCACATCACTGCACAGCTCACAGAGCCTCATCAGAATTGCTCAATTCAGGCAGTACCGGCCCACAATTCCTGTATCATTGTACAGCTCGTTGGGAAGGGCTCGGCATCAGGCCTGTTGGGGGTATACCACCAACGGGCCCTTCCACAGCCACGCCCCTGCTGCCCTGCCTTCTCACCTCCCTCATTATGGCCTCCATCTGGAAGTTGGCACTGGCCATGTCCTGGCTTGTGTTCAACCCCCCCCGGCAGCTGTTTCTGTATTCCCCCCGCTGTCCTGGCTGATACTTCCCCTGCACCGGGAACACCTGCCTGTGCTGGCCTCACTGCTGTGTGGTGTACTTCACCCTTCTGCACTGTGGCTCCCCACACCTTCCCCTGTGCCTGTTGCTTCCAGGTGCCCTTTCCTGGCTGGCCCTGTGTGTCCCTGCTCCGCAGTGTTTCCTGCTGTATTTGGCTCTCATGTGGCTTCCCTGTAGCGTTCTTGTGCCTCTCCCTTGCTCCCTTTTATTTTGGCTCATTTCCAATATGGCGCAACTTCTGCTGGCTCCCCTGTTGCGCATCACGCATGTTGTTGAATTTTGCACTGCGCCATTTATGCATGGTTCCTCCCCCTTCAGCTGCGCATGCATTCATTATCATTGTGCTGTTGCTCAGTGTGATTTGGGGGCGCAACTGCCTCTTGCTGAATATCGCAGAATGGCGCATTTTCGGACTTGCACAGGCGCAACCCTATTGCGCATGGCTCAACTCTTTTGAATATCTGGGCCCAAGTGAATACATTGGGCTTTATAAGTGCAAAAAAGCCCCATTTACTCAAGTGGTGTTATTGTGTATTTTTTACATCTAAATTATAGCAAGTGGTTTTAAACATTAGAAAAGTTAACTCAGTCCATCACTCAGCTAGCAAAATGTTTCTGTATGCAGTTGATCAGGAATTACTTTTTTCCCCACTGTGAATCCAGTGCAAGCTTAGCTTTCAAATGTACCCGCTTGGGTGGCTTTCAGCATTGCCTTTGACTTGCTATCTAGAATACAGCATGTTTTTATGATCATTTTTATGTTTGCTTGCACACATGTGCAAGAAACATAGTGCCATCATCCGAGTTTTCGGAGGTGTGGCAGCCCTCTTCCAATTCAGTCAGTGTGTTTGCAGGCCGCCACAGTTCTCAATGCCTGCTGAGCTGTCTATGACAGCTCCAAAATGCAGTGGCATACAGTTGAGAGGGGGCTACGCTTCAGTGAGCAGCGATCCAGATATTGCCTGCTCATGCGCTTCCCCTCACACACACACACACACACACACACACACGTGCACACGCTGCTTGCCCGCCCCCATGCACACACTGTATAGCTGACGGGGTACCCAATCCCCATCAGCCATGCTGCGCCCCCAAAACACAGCTCCATATGCCACTCTAGGTGCCCACTCCAGCATGGCTACACGTCAGATAGCCGACAGGAGTGCCCAATCCCTCGTCGGCTCCACTGTATACCCCCAGAGTCAGGTGCCACGCTGGGAGCCCACCCCAGCATGGCAACAGATGCTATGGGCCGACGGCGGTGCCCAATCCCCATCGGCTCCACGCCCCCAATCAGTCATCCTTCTGCCATGCTGGCAGCCCACCCTCAGCGTGGCAAACGTCCTGCGTCGTGGTCATTAAAAAACAAAAACTGAAACTTAAAAACAGTCCCTCGCTGTGTCTGCCCCCACCTGCGCCCACCCACTGCGCACCCTGCCTCCCCACACCCCCTACCCCATACTTACCTCCGGACTCCGGCGCGACGATCTTCGGTGGACCTGGAACACGTCTGCACTCTTCAAAGCCGACTGCGAACTGAGGAAATGCTGGAAAGCTGTATAATGGGATAGCTAGGGTTTTTTCAACTTTGCTGCATATCTCAGGCATTTATTGGAATTTTTGCACCAAATTTTCAACATGGGGTTTTTGGGACCCCTTTTCATAAGTGCTCTCACTGTCATGGCGTTAATTGGGCCCAAAGGGTGATTTCGCAGTCACTGTGCGAAATCACCTTTCGGGACTGAGTAACAAAACAACACTGCACTGTTCATAAGGTGGGCTCTCAAAAAGCCTATGTTGAAAATTTGGTGAAAAAATTCCTAAAAATGGCTGTTTTTCGAGCGTGCATTGCGCAGTTCCTACGCACGCTCGTAAATTCACGAATTTTCAATATTTTCACTCCAGATGTTCAACATTACCATTTTACCACACCTCCTTATGAGCAGTACAGCTGTCATTTTTCACATCTTGCCCAAAACATGTTTCCGCCCATGAAGCATGCAGTGGCGCAGTCGGTGTGCGAAACTAATGTATGGGACACAGTAAGAAAATCACAGTGACACTTTCAATGAGCAGAGGTCTTAAAATGGCTATGTTGAAAATTTGGTGAAAAAATTCCTAAAAATTACTGTTTTACAAGCGCGTGTTGCGCAGTTCCTACGCACACTCATAAGTTTTCGAATTTTCAATATTTTCACTCCAGATGTTCAACATTGGCATTTTATTACACTTCCTTATGAGCAGTACAGCTGTCATTTTTCACATAAGCCCAAAGCGTTTCCGCCCATGGCGCACAATGCGGCGAAGTCGATTGTCTGAAATCAATGTATTGGACACATTAAGAAAATCACAGTGACACTGTTCATGAGCAGAGGTCTTAAAATGGCTATGTTGGAAATTTGGTGAAAAATTCTAAAATGACTGTTTTATGACGTTGCTATGCAGTTCCTACGCACGCCGTTAGGTTTGGCGAATTTTCTATATTTTCACTCCAGATTTTCCACATTGCCATTTTATTACACTTCCTTATGAACAGTACAGCTGCCATTTTCACGTCGCTTAAAATATGTTTCCGCACATGTAGCGCACAATGGTGCAGTCGGTGTGCGAAAGCAAAGTTTGGGACAGATTAAGAAAATCACAGTTACACTGTTCATGAGCAGAGGTCTTAAAATGGCTATGTTGAAAATTTGGTGACAAAAGTCCATAAAATGACTGTGTTACGAGTGAGCATTGCGCAGTTTCCACGCACCCTCGTAAGTTTATGACTTTGTAATACTTTCAGTCCAGATTTTCACCAGTGGCATTTTTCCACACTTCCTTATGAACAGTACAGCTGTCATTTTTCACAACATGGCTGAAGTGTGTTTTCACACTTTCAGCGCAGAGATGCATGGTCACTGTGGGAAATCATTGTTCGGGACAGATAAAGAAAATCACAGTGACACTGCTCATGATCGGAGGCACCAAAATGCCTGAGTTGCCAATCTGCTGTAAAAAATCCCCAAACTAATTACATTACGGGTGTGCGTTGCACAGTTTCTATGCACGCTCGTGACTTCACCAGTTTTTTTAATATTTTTACTGCAGATTTGCAACATTGCCATTTTTTACACCTCCCCATGAACAGTACAGCTGTCATTTTTCACATCCTGTTCGGAATGTGTTTTTGCACCCGTGGTGCTAAATGCCATAGTCGCTGTGCATAAGCAGCTTTCGGCTAACAAACTGATATTGCCACTGTTCATGAGGTGGGGGTCTCAAAAAAAACATGTTGAAAATTTGGAGTGAAAATACCAACGAATGCCTGAGGTGTTAGGGTTTCCAACCATTACGCCCCACCCTGTAGAGAATGACAGGCATTCCACACCCTGCAGCCAGTGAGAGGCATCGAGGTATGCCTTGGACTCTTCGGCCCCAAAGTTCACCCCATTCTCCTATACCGCACCCATCTCACCGTATTTCCTGATGGAATGGGGTGCGCATAAGGGCCAAAGACCCCAAGGCACACCGTGACATTTGTCGGTGGCCGCAGGTGGGTGTGGTGAAATGGCGCGGGCCGCTATGCCTGACGCACCAAAGGCACACCCCAATGCCTGTCACTCTCTGCAGGTGGTGGTGGGGTTGGCTTCAGTTCAATACTTCACTGCCATTCCTATTATGTAGCTCTGTAACTTCTACACTACCAATGCCAATGCCAGCAAGCAAACATTTGGCATTGACAAATGCTTGTTAAAACTCAGATCTAGGCAGTGGGAGTTCCTGCATTTAACTGCTCTGTCATTAGCTTTGCATACCTTTTAGTGAAGCATGTCTGTAGTTCAGCAGAGCAATACCCAAGGGTTGGAGGGGGTCAGAGTAAGAAGCAGGAATAAAGAAACAGTTTACTTTCCTTACAAAACAATAGCTCTGAATGGAATATTATTAATATCTATGTTCGAGATTAAATGCATGTACCATAATGCATAGAATTAAAAGGTGTATGTTTTTAAAACAGTTTAACTTACTTAACTTAGCCCAGCCAAAGTGCAGTACTTTATTTGCACTGGGGTTCTGCATTTACCCATTTTTACAGCAATGTACTGATTAACTAAGTAGTTAGAAGACTTGTTGATAGGCACAAAGCAGATATCTTGACAGACAGATAGAGAGAGAGAGAGAGAGAGATTTTTTTTTTCTAATGTTAGCCCAGCTGAAATGTAGTATCTTATTTTTAATGGGGTTCTGTGTTTACCTGTTTTTAAAGCAGAATGGACACAACTGAATCACCGAGTAGTTCAATGACTTGCTGAAGGGCATACAGTGTGTCAGCATGTAAACATGCGAGCAGGCATTTTCTCTGGGTTGTTTTAATGGTTTCATTTAGATTTAAAACTGGTGTTGCCCAATGGGAGAGACATTTTAAATACACTTTATTCCAAATAGCCCAGCTAAACTGCAGTATCTTATTTTCAGCGGGTTCTTCATTTACCTGTTTTTATATCTGAGTGGGCAGAATTACTGAGCAGTTAAGAGGACTTGCTGATGGGCAGAACACCTGTAAGCTTGTGTGTTTCACTATTTGCAAGTTTCACACTGTTTTCACACATGATCCACCAAACAGGCTTAAAATCCCCAGCGGTGGTGGTAACTACTGTTAGGAATTTAAGTCTCTTTGTAGTTTGCTGACCTTGCAAATAAATAAGGCATAAAGCACATTAGACTTGGTGCCTAACCCCTCTCCTCTTTGTGTCATTTGTATGCAGAGCTACAGCAGTGATACAGCAGTTAATGCAGGAACTTCTACTGCTAACATCCATTTTTCTGCTACATTGATACTTGTACAATTACATAACAAAACAATTAATGCCATGACTTGGGCTTCTTACACTGTGTCAGGGTGCCAAACCTCTCATTGTCTATGCAGTTATCGGTTCCACATACCCTTTTCCAATTCTTCTGTGGTTCTGCTTCGCTCATTATTATGGGGTAATTCCTAAGATAACATAACTGCAATAAATAAGAAACTGCATCTCAGATGATCTTAGGAATGGTTAATCAAATCATTACCCTGTTAGCAAATGTCTCTGTATGCAGCTGGTCAGCTATTACTTTTTTCCCCACTGTGAATCTTTTGGACACTTAGCTTTCAGATGTACATGTGGGAGGCTTTTAGCATTGTGTCTGGGCTGGAATGTTGGCATGTTTTTACGATCCTTTTTATGTTTGCTTGCACGCATATGCAAGAACATAGTGCCATCATCCGAGTTTTCGGAGGTGTGGCAGCCCTCTTCCAATTCAGGCAGTGTGTTTGCAGGCGCGGCCGCAGTTCTCCAATGCCAGCTCGAGCTGTCTATGACAGTTCCAAAATGCAGTGGAGTACAGCTGAAAGGGGGAGCTATGCTTCAATGAGCAGCGATAAGATATTGCCTGCTCATGCGCGCTCCCCCTACATACACACACACACACACATACTGCTGTGCTGCCCCCATGCACACACTGTATAGCCGGGGTGCCCAATCCCCGTCCGCTGTGCTGCGCCCCCCAAAGTTTTCCCATGCCACGCTGGGTGCCCACCCCAGCGTGGCAACTCATCGTGATAGCTGATGGGGTGCCCAATCTCCCATTGGCTCCACTGTCCTCCCCAGAGTACAGGGTGCCACATTGGGAGCCCACCCCAAGCGTGGCAGCAGATGCAATGGCCATTGGGGTGCCTAATCCCTGTCAGCTCCACACTCCCCAACAGTCGTTCCAGCACGCTGAGCTCACCCGCCGTGACAATCGTCTCTGTATCGCCATTTAAAAGAAAAAAACTCAAATAAAAACTGTCCCTTGGCCCTTCTCCCTGCCCCCCACAACCTCAACCCACCCACTGCGCACCCTGCCTCCCCCACCCCCTCATTCCATACTTACCCGTCCTCGCGGACGATCTTCGTGGACCGGAACACGTCTGCAGTCTTCAAAGCTAACCGCGAACTGAGGAAATGCCGATAAGCTGTATAATGGGATAGATAGGGTTTTTCAACTTTGCTACATATCTCAGGCATTTTGGAATTTTGTACAAATTTTCAACATGGGTTTTGGGACCCTTCTCATGAATGATGTCACTGTCATGGCGTTATTTAGGCCGAAGGAGTGATTTACATGATCCTGCAGAAATCACCTTTTGGGACTGATTAACAAAAATGACACTGCCAGTGCATTCATAAGGTGGGTCTCAAGAAGCCTATTTTGGAAATTTGATGGAAAATTCCAAAAATGACTGTTTTAATGAAGGCTGCTACAGTTCCTACGCGATGCTCGTAGAATTCGACAATTTTCAATATTTTCACTCCAGATTTTCAACATTGCCATTTTACCACACTTCTTATGAGCAGTACAGCTGTCATTTTTCAATCTCACCCAAAATGTGTTTCCCATGTAGAGCACAATGGCACAATAACGGTGTGCGAAATCAACGTACGGGACAAATTAAGAAAATCACAGTGACACTGTTCATTTTTTTTTTTTTTTTAATTCTCTTTTTATTCGTTTTCAATAACAATTACATCGAACTGGTAAGTACATGCGAGAAAAACAGCATTGCAACACATTCCAGTAATAAGACATTGAATAATAAACATGGGAAAAAATAAAACCCCTTACCTCCCCCCCACCCCAAAGAAGGTGTCACCACTGAAGAAGAGAGAAAAATGTACCACATTCATAAGTGAGGGAAGGAAGTCAATTAGCCTAGAAGAGCAAACAAGATAGCAGCCAGACAATAAAGCCCAGAGGAATAAGTAGTTCTACTGAGAACTAGCTCTTAGATAGAAAGGGAGTATTCCAGGGAGACCAGAGGGAAAAAGCAGTGACACTGTTCATGAGCAGAGGTCTTAAAATGGCTATGTTTAAAATTTGGTGAAAAAAAATTCCTAAAAATGTCTGTTTTACGAGCGTGCATTGCGCAGTTCCTACGCACGCTCGTAAGTTCACGAATTTTCAATATTTTAACTCCAGATTTTCCACATTGCCATTTTATTACACTTCCTTATGAACAGTACAGCTGCCATTTTTCACATGTCGCCCAAAATGTGTTTTCGCACATGTAGCGAACAATGGTGCAGTCGGTGTGCAAAAGCAATGTTTGGGACAGATTAAGAAAATCACAGTTACACTGTTCATGACCAGAGGTCTTAAAATGGCTATGTTGAAAATTTGGTGACAAAAGTCCGTAAAATGACTGTGTTACGAGTGAGCATTGCGCAGTTTCCACGCACCCTCGTAAGTTCATGACTTTGTAATATTTTCAGTCCAGATTTTCACCAGTGGCATTTTTCCACACTTCCTTATGAACAGTACAGCTGTCATTTTTCACAACATGGCCGAAATGTGTTTTCACACTTTCAGCGCAGAGATGCGTGGTCGCTGTGGGAAATCATTGTTCGGACAGATAAAGAAAATCACAGTGACACTGTTCATGATCGGAGGTCCCAAAATGCCTGTGTTGACAATCTGCTGTAAAAAATCCCCAAACTAATTACATTACTGGTGTGCGTTGCACAGTTTCTATGCATGCTCGTGACTTCACCAGTTTTTTTAATATTTTTACTGCAGATTTGAAACATTGCCATTTTTTACACCTCCCCATGAACAGTACAGCTGTCATTTTTTACATCCTGTTCGGAATGTTTTTGCACCTCTGGTGCTAAATGCCGTAGTCGCTGTGCATAAGCAGCTTTCGGCTAACAAACTGATATTGCCACTGTTCATGAGGTGGGGTCACAAAAAAACCATGTTGAAAATTTGGAGTGAAAATACCAACGAATGCCTGAGGTATTAGGGTTTCCAACCATAATGCCCAACCCTATAGAGAATGACAGGCATCAGGGGTGTGACTTGGGATTCTTGCCTGTAATGCTCATACCATTCACACCCTGCAGCCAGTGAGAGAGCATTGAGGTATGCCTTGGACTCTTGACCCCCAAGTTCACCCCATTCTCCTATACACACCCATCTCACGTATTTCCTGATGGAATGGGGTACATAAGGGCAAAAGACCCAAGGCACACCGTGACACTTGTCAGTGTCTGCAGGGTGGGGTGTGGTGAAATGGCGTGGCCGTTATGCCTGATGACCCAAAGGCACACCCCAATGCCTGTCACTCTCTGCAGGGTGGTGGTGGGGTTGGCTTCAGTTCAATACTTTACTGCCATTCCTATTACGCAGCTCTGTAACTTCTACACTACCACTGCCAATGCCAGCAAGCAAACATTCGGCATTGACAAATGCTTGTTACAAATGAGATCTTAGCAGTGGGGGTTCCTGCAATGAACTGCTCTGTTATTAGCTCTGCATACCTTTCTGTGAAGCATGTCTTTAGTTCTGCAGTGCACCATCCAAGGGTTGGAGGAGGTCAGTGCAAGAAGCAGTAATAAACAAGCAGGGTTTCATACATACATGCATTATAAATATATCCTGGTGATAATATATGCTTACTATGTAAAGTAAGTAAAATAGTACTGCTATTTTAAACCAGGCTATACTTAAACACAAATAAATAGCAAACTTCCTACAGGTTATAAGGTACAGTGACTAAAACATAATTTCAGTTTGTAAAACACTGTGCTTCTACTTTAAACAGATATGCAGAATCAGACACACACATTTCACTAGTATTTTATAATGTTCCTGTGCACTGCAGACTGTGGCAGGGCCAGCACATCAAACCATGTGATGCTACACAATTCATACAGATGAAAATTAACCTCGCTCTTCAACAGACAGAAGGAGATTCTTTAAAACAGTCTATTCAAGTTAGTCCAGATGACATGCAGTATCTTATCTTCAGTGGGGTTCTCTCCTTACCTGTTGTTAACAATAGAGTGGACTGAATCACTGACTAGGAATCCAACCAATTTATAGGAAAAGGTAAAGAGTGTTTAAAAACGTGGATTAATCCTGTAACTGTTGTATCATCAAAAACTGAATACAAAGCGTACTTGTTATACAAACATTCATTAATTTATAGCCTTGCAGTAGTCTGTGTGGATAACAGTTTGCTTCAATATTTGTCTTATTCTAGAGGGAAGAGAACACTGAAGGCAATAAGTAAGAAAATTACAGTGAGAAAAATAAAGAACTGCAGCTACATATGAACTGACTGACACTTTTACCTTTAATATACGCACACACACACACACACCATCCAATAGTTTACAAATGCACATCCTGCCAGGGTAGCCTTGCTGAATCTTGCTTCTCTATATTACAGACAGCTCTTTACCCTTCATTCATAGCACAATGCTAATTAAATTTACCCTAAAACATTAGCCTTCAGGACACTTCTCACAACAATGAGGAAGGTGCAGTGCTATTTAAACACTTCAAACCTCAAACTGTTAGACTGTCTGACTCACTGGTAACGTCATCAGTTCAGGAGGGTGTTGTATTTTACTTTAACTGCAACTAGGTGTCATATTAGTATAGCAATGCAAAGATCAGTACTTAAGACAGAATTCTGTCTCTCCTATCTGATGTTATCAATACATAACATAGAACACAATTCACAGTGCACTAAAACAATACTAAATATAGGATAACATATAGGGTGCAGTGTGTAGAATTTACACACTCCGAGTTGTTGGATAGCACATAACGAGGGGAGTGTGTAGTCATCGCTACTGCACCCATATTTTTTTTATAATTGAAGGGTGACGTTTTTTTCTTTTAGAGGTTTAGTTTAAACTGGGTCCCCCGTCGACAGCACTGAAGAGCCGCATTGCGCCTGCATGGCTGTCGGCCGTGTAAGACCCTCAGGCTGTCCCTTGCATCGCCAACTTCCGTTTTACTCCCTCCCACTGCGAGAATACCTCCCGCCTGCCGACCCACTGAAGAAGCAGCCTGAGGTTTTTGTGGTCAGTAGTGTGTGAAGAGAAACGGAGCGTTTTAAGCTCGAGCTGTGTTTGTTCAGTGTCTCAGGTGCATTCGTAGGGGAAGAGAGTGCATGAATGCCGTAACACTTACTCAGGTGTTACGGTATTTAACACATGGATTTTTACATTAAAAAAACGGAAGCTATTAATTTTTAATTTGTTATTCCACTGTCAACAAACATGACAAAGTTTACTGCATCCATGACACTCCTAAGGTTTTCATTCATACAGATGTGTTATGACTCACTATTTTTCCTGACACCAGAAAAATGTCTCGTGTCTAGGTTGAGTGTTGGGGATAGGGAATTAGGCGCAGTCAAGAACTATCCTCTTCAGGCACTTTTTTTAGCAACTGGATTTCATCTGCACTCTGTAACAAAGAAATACAATTTGGAGTTAGTTATTAACAGAAAAACTTCTCAGGAGACCATTTGGGGCAGGTTTCCAAATGTGAGCCATGTAACACTTGGGATGACATCCCGAAGGAGTTAACTTGATTCAAAGCCATACATAAGTTTCTGGTGTAGTTACCGTGGCCACAGGTTTTGATTGTAGTAAGTCTTAAACTGTACTAACACACTGCACACACCTCAATTCTACAGAACGTGCCATGTTCCAAGTAAGTCCAACAAAACTGTCACCACTCGGACTGTAGTTAAAAAGGCTGCTTTATTTAAACATCTAACAAAATCTGATACAGCACAAAACAGCGGGTGACAACAAGATCCCCAACAGTTTAAACCTTATGATTGCTAGCACCCTCTGTTTTGTGTCTGTGACAGTTTGTTTGAATGTAGATGAAGCAGCCTTTTAACTATTGCCAATTTGGAAGAACGTGTGCAAAATACTTAACCCTAAAACAAGGTACACACAAAAAAAAAAAGACACCTAGCAGTTGGAGCACTCAGCTGTGATCCAAGTGTCACAAGTTCAAATTCTACTAGAGTCGCTGACTTATGTGAATTTAATCAATCATGCCTGACTTCCCATGCTGACTGAGCCCCTCCCAGCTGTAACCTTCATTACATTTTCATTTTATTTTTATACTTGTAAATCCAAATGAGCAAGATTGCCTGTTTTCACTGGTGACAAGTTCAAACTAAAAACACAATATAAAAAGTACAACATACAACATAGGAGCAGACTTTAATCAATAAAGTGCAGTGCAGAACCAGAACCTGAAATTCACTTCACCTTGTTTTCTTTGAAGAGGCTTTAGGGGGAGAAAGCTGGTGGTGTTTTAAGAGGAGCAGGTAAACTGCAACTCTGGGCCTGCTGCGGATGTATCTGTAAGGGACTTAAGATGGCTTATATGAGATGTTGTGTTCTGGACAGTGACTAAGGGAGGGAGGGAGGAATGGTGAAGAAAACTGTCATATACTGTAGGTGTTTAAAGTGGTGGAATACCCTGCCCCTCAGCCATATTGAAAAGTTTTTGAAGAGTGCCACCAGCACAAAGAAATATGAAAAGAAAATTAAAGGGGTAGAATAGCCTAGAGGTTAGAATGCCAAGCTGAGAACCAGGAGAAGATCCAACAGTTCTAGGTCTGAATCCCCAAACTGCCAGCAGCCAGTATGCAGTGGTGGGATTAGAACTTGACGGTACTGTATCAGCTGTCTTCTTAACATCTGCCACATGAAGGATCAATTGTTTGAAGCAGGCAAAGTTAACAGGGCGATGTAACAGTGCCTACACAAATTCAGTAGCTTTATATTCAAGTGTGCTGCTGAACTCTAAACATCTATGAAAACAACAACTTAGGGGAAGTACAAAGTCAAACTGGCAATTCACATGATATCATTTATGGTACAAAACAGCAGTTAGATTGCTGAGTCAGCAGAGGGAAAACAGATTACTGTTTTTTGAAATCACTTTCTGGAAAATGAAAACGTTGCTGGTTGCATTTTATAAGTAGCAGGCAGTATACGGTGGTGGGATTAGAAAGTCTAGATATTGTCTGTCTCTATAGTGACATCAGATGCGTCAGGGAGTGATTTTGTGAGGCATACAAAGTTAACAGGGCAATGTAACTGTGCCCACACACCTTCAAGACTGTATATAAAAGTGTTCTTCTCAAGTAGATGTCCATGCATACATAAGGAAACACAGACATCCAGCTGCATGTGTTTGCCATTGGATTCTCATTCAGGCTATCCTCTCATTCAGATGGTAAGAGCAGAACAGCCAGCTACAGAAAACATAATCTTGTCAGATCAACCACGGCTACATAATGAAGTTTGTGAAGAAAATGGGCAGACTAGGATGGCCCCTGTGGTCCTTACCTAGTATCAAATTGTATGTTTATGAGGGGGTTCCCGAGGCTCCGTCCTTGGCCCAATGCTGTTCTCCATCTTCCTGAATGATCTGCCTTTGCCTACCCACATACTTCCATTCACTTGAGCGCAGATGATACAGTACTGTATGCCTCTGGCTCATCCCCTCTGAAGTATCAATCAGGCTTCAGCAGGACTTTAAAATGTCCAACCTTGGTTTCATTCAAATCAACTCTTTCTTAATCTAAGAAAACTGTATCCCACACATTTGGCATGAGGGCTAAACTCTCCAGACTCCCCTCCTCCCTTATCTTCCACACCTTTGATGGCACCCCCTAGAGGCTTATACATCCTTCAGATATCTTGGGGTCTGGCTTGACCAGCATCTTGACTTTTCAGAGCATACAGACCCTCCCCCCCTTACCGTGCAACAGCCCTAGCAGTCCTCCCGCTGCCAATTTACTTGCTCATGAACTTTGATTCCCGGCTACTCCACGTCCCACACATGTCCACCGCCACTGGCCACCCTGCCTTTAAATATCGTATGCCAAAGATTTGGAACTCCTTGCCAGTCATCATTAGACACACCTCCAGCCCACTACATCTCAACTCCCTCCTCAAGATGCACTTCTCCTCTACTTGCTTGTGCAACTTGCACTGCTGTGGTCCTAGCATCATGCCTGTTCTACTGTGCAGCCTCTCCACACTTGATGTTCATAGACCCCTATCACTGCCACAACACAATGTTGCTTTCTTACAACCCAGGCAGACATATACTGCCATGCATTCAGGTCCTTTAGGCAGTAGCTAGGGGTCTGCTTTTGGTCCTGTGGAATCTCCGATACTGGCTGCATTATTTGTTCTTGCTCCTCAAGGCTATCAAAATGTAGGTGTTCATATTCTAAATTTTACTCCATTATATTTTTACTTTTTCCTCTTTCACTAGCTATACAGTTGTTTGTATTTGCTATTGTATTTCTGTAATTAAAATTTGTATTTCTGTATTTTTCTCCCTATCCCCTCCTCCCCAGGGTGCATCTGGAATCAAGCAGTACTCTGCTCAGTATGCCTACCTGGTAAGCCCCTTAAATAAATAAATAACTAAATAAGAGTGAGGCACCTGAGACATAGGGAACGGTGTCATCCACATACATTTGAATGGACACAGAGGAGCAGGCAGCAGAGAGGTCATTTAAGAAGACCAAGAACAGAGCCAGACTAAGGACTGACCCTTGGGGATATGGAGTTACTTATTTTAACTGAGTCCTACCCACAAGATATGAATGGAACCAGTTTCTGGCAGTGACAGAAAGCCCTGTTGCAGTGAGGTTGTCTAGAAGGAGGGAATGGGAAACAATGTTGAATGCTTTGGCCAAGTCAACAAAGATGGCAAAGATAACATGACCCTGATCCATTCTGGAGAGCATAGAGTCAGTAAGCTAGAGGAGGGAGGTGGAAGTGGAGCAGGACTCTACGAAACCTAGACTGGTAAGTGGTGAAAAGGAGGAGGTGTCAAGAAAGGAAGACAGTTGAGAGAGAACAAGGTGCTCTTGCAGTTTGAGTAGAGTGGGGAGAAGGGATATGGGGTGATAGCTACCTGGTTTGGAAGAGTCCTCACCCTTGGAGTGAGGAATGACCGTAGTGTGTTTCCAGGCAACAGGAACAGTGGCAAGGGAGAACTAGAGGTTTAAGAAGATGGTTAGGGGGAATGCAATGGTGGCAGCAGAGAGGTGAAGGAACTTGGCATCTAGCCCATCTGGGCTTTTACTTTTGTGGGGGTTAAAGGTTAGAAGGGCCTTCAGGGTGTCAACGGGAGAGATAGGAGAGAAGGAGAAAGAGGAGGAAATAGGGAGTGGGCTCAAGACAGATTATGAGGGAATGGCAGGGGGAGGGAGGAGAGCAGAGAGGATGCACAGGTAGTAAAGAAGCTGTTAAATTCAGAGGCAACTTCCAAGGTTCTTTTACTCTGGGTTCTTGGACTTTGCACTATCACCCCATCTATCCTGTATTCCATTCTTGGGTTATTGCCCCACATGTATCTCATACATTAAAGTTTTTGTTAACCAGGTAGGCATCAGAAGGTCGAGGCCAATTTCAGATGCGACCTGAATTACCTTGCAGTTTTCTGCAGTAAATTTCAGGTGCCACACCTTGACCACTTCTCCAGTCTTTCCATCATCCTTGCCCTTTTATTGCTAAGCTCACTTTACCTCCTTGTTATCCAAATACTGGTTTGGTTCCCTTACCTATTCCTCTCTTGTCTCCTTTTCCAACTCCCCCACTTCTTGTTCCTTCTATTCCAGGGACCATCTCACTTTGCCACTCCACACCCCTGATCCTGTGCTGGGTAGTCTGTCTTCTTCAATCTTATTCACCTCCTTCCTCTGCCTTTCCCCATCCCCTGGCTCCCTCAGGCACCAGTTGAAGCTCCAACCCCTCCCCACCTGTTCCTGTTACCATTCCTCCTGATACAACCATGACCAAGCCATAATCATCAGAGTAAGAAGCTCTGGTTGGGTCACCACTCTTGCCTTGATTAAAATTCCACACCACTACAGTTCTCTCCTCCATTACAAGTCCAGGTAATTACTTCACCCTCAGGTCAATCACCCTTTGTTCAGTATTGTTCTGCTCACCAAGTATTATTGCCACTCCTGAATATGCACTTGCTGGGCATTTCTTACTGTTCTACATCGCACTTTACTTTCTGCACATACAACTGTTTAGTATTTCTAATTTTGTACCAGTTTTGTACTGTGTGCTGTTCAAAAGTTTTTGCTTATATGTATTGTGCTGCATAGTATTCAGGACTCACTAGCAAGGTCATCAGTTGGTTTGAGTCCTGTCTCTGAGACAGAACCCAGAGGGTAGTGTTAGGGAGATTTTCATTGCCCTGGTGGTTCTGTCCTGTGGTGCACTCTGAGGCTCCATGCTGTCACCTGTGTTGTTGGTGGCCTATATGCTGCCGCTGGCTAAGGTCATTGAGAGATATGGGCTTGGGTTTCATTGCTATGCAGTGGAAACCCAGCTCTATATGTCCTTTGCACCCGGGAGGCTAGGAGCAGTGGATGTGTTTAACAGATGCCTGGCCGAGATCCAGGACTAGATGTCATTCAGCTGGCTGAGGCTTAACCCAGAGAAAACTGAAGTTCTACTGATTGAGCCGGGCCATAGTGGGGCACTGACTGCTGCTGGAGGAGAGACAGGACTTTGGCTTTGTCCCCCTGGGCTTGAAGCTGCCACTAAGGTGAAAAATAAATCTGGGTGTCATTCTGGATGAAGGGCTGACTATGGAGGCTCAAGTGTCAGCAATGTACAGAATGGCTTTTTCCGCCTGCAGAATATTAGCCAGATTAGGTCCCTTATTCCACCTGGCGACCTGGACACTTGGGTACCCACATTCATGACCTCGAGACTCGACTACTGTAATGCTCTTTAACTTGGGGTCAGTGGAGGTACACTACAATGCCTGCAGCTGCCGCAGAATGCAACAGCCCGGTTACTAACAGGCCTCCCAAGTTTATGCAACATTTCACCGGTACTGTGTGATCCACACTGGCTGCTAGTCAAATGGTGTATCTCTTTTAAATTGGGTCTTTTGACCTATAAGGCCCTGCATGGACTGGGACTGTGCTACCTAGCTGAACTCCAGCATCCATATGCTGAAAGGGACCTCCTGGTAGTGCCCAGGTTGAGATTGAAGATGGTAGGGGACCGGGCATTTGAAGTGGTGGGCCTGCTCCTCTGGAACTCCCTGCCTGGTGCTTTGAGGGGGCCCCTTGGTGGAGGTCTTTACAAGGGCCCTGAAAATGTATTTTTTTTGCAGGCATTCAGGGTGGTCTCTTAACATATGAACCCCCTTTTAGTTATTTATTCATTGTCTAAGATATTTTTCTTATATAATGTATTTACATATGATCTAATTTTATATCTGCTTAGAATGAAGCCCTACTGTATGTAATGACATCCTGAGCCTCCGAGGAAGGCTGCAACAAATAAATGCTACCACTTCTACTGTTCTTTACTATGTTCCCCTCCCCTGGGTTGCACCTGGAGATGAGCTTTGCCTCAGTGTGCCTCTCCTGGTCACCAGTTTTCAAATAAATACATTTTTCATCTTCTTTCTTTCTTTCTTTCTTTCTTTCTTTCTTTCAAAATCCATCACCAAGTAGGTGTCTAGATATAAAACAATCTTGTTTACATATGTGACCTGGGGAAGGGAAGAGGCAGCAAGTCAACAATAACAAACAGTCAATCAATACATACAGATAAGAAAGGTACGATGTAACAAGAGTATAAAAATATATCAACCCATATCATCAATCATCTGGTAATTTCAGCAGCTAGTACGACATGTGGCAGCAGAGTAACCCAACAGCAAAATCAGGTGCAGTCGCAATAGGACACAACAGTATTTTTGAGAAGCTGCTTGCAGCAGCAAAACTGGGGAGAGAGCAATTACCAGAGTTAAAGTTGTTCCAAACCTGTTTGAGATGGTAACTGTACATAAGTTGCCCATTATACATTTTCTGACATGGGATGATGAACCTGTTGCCAGAGTGAGAGCAAAGATGGTGTCCAGGCAGAGTAGCAGATGACAGGAGGGTGCCCAAATAGTTTGGGAGCTTGTTAAACCAGTACTTGAACCCAAACATGGTTAGCTGTTGCACATGTTTATCAGGCAGTGAGGGCCAGCCCAACTGGTCATAGAATGTACAGTAATACATATGAGCAGGGGCTTGAAGGATTTATCTACAGAAGGCATTGTATATGGAATCCAGTTTTGATAAATGGCATTTTGGGGCAGCATCGTAGGCAACATAGCCAAAGTCAGTGACTGGCAGGGTTAACCATTCTGCCAGGCACTTGTGCATTCCTAACGAAAAGCAATCACCAACCCAGTAGAGGGCACCAAGCATTCTGTGCGATTTGGAAACCAGTGCCTTGATATTTAAGGAAAAGTCCACAGACTTGTCAAAAATGACACCTAGGTGTTTGTAATGGGACGCAGAGGATATGGAGGTACCATGAGGAGTGTTTATAGTCAGGGCGGGAGCAGTGACAATACCTTTTTTGGTGCTAAAGAGCATGGACACTGTTTTGGATTGATTTAGGGCAAGGACATTTGTAAACCTCTGAAATGGTGGTCTTACCTTGGGTTGTCTCCCTGGGCACTTCTATTGTTCCCTGCCTGGAAGGGTCCCAGCTGGTGCTCTGCTTTTGAGAGCCTGGCCCATATCCAGTGATGTAAATAGTTCATTCAAATGTAAAGTATTGCTGTATTTCCGGTTCCTGTGCAGGTGTGCAAATTAATGCTGCTGTGCTGTGGTTGTAAGAGGTTTAGCCCTGTGTATATAGTGTATAGCCTCTGCTGGGTCCAGGTAGAATGAGGCTCATGACCAGCCAGGCAGCACTCCAGCAAGTCTCACAGTTGCTTACAAGTGTAGATGAAGCTCTATTGAATGCTATAAATATTTATTGCTGAGGCTAAACTGTTATGTTTAAAATGAACTTTAAAGTTTGGACTGTTTGCTTTCTGTCAGCCAGCGGCCATGTTGATACTTTGACCCTGCTGTTGAGCCAACCGGAACACAAGGGATCCCAATGAGTCCTTTTTACTATGACAACTGGGAAAAAACTGTGAACTGTATGCTTGGTGCCCCTTCTTAACCACTCAGAACATTTAAACTGTGACCAACAGTCTGGGCAGCCAAACAGATTGCTGGATTCTCTTTTCAGTCAGTTGAAAGAGACTTTTGAACAGTCAGTCTGTCTTGAGGTTCTGGTCTGAGAGGAGGCTGTATACTCAGCTCAGGGAAATGTAAGGCTATGCCTAAAGTTCAGTGGCCAAGCAACCAGCCACTCCCACTTCCTGAGCTATATAAGCAGCAGTTCCTCTAAGCCTCTCTGTGAAGTATTTTTTCTTTGCAGCCAGAGGCTATGTTGGTTTGTCCTCTGAGCTGGCTGGGGCCTACTCCCCCCCAAGCCTGCTGCTTATGTGTGTCTCTGCTGGACTTCGGTGTTTGTTTTCTTGCTTCTGGTTTATATTCCTCTGGCTGTGTGCTTCCCTGTGTGTTTTGTTTCTTTTTTGGGCCCTTTCCCTGTTCTGTTTTGCTGTGTTTTGGTTTAGTCTTTTTGGGGGCTTTTATTTTCTAAACTCCTAGCATACTGCTACTACAGAGCTCATACCAATGGCCTTCAGTTGCAACTCTCAAATTACTTGCACTGCTACTGCGAACCTACTCAGAGCTCATGCTGCTGCTTTCAGTTACCTACAATTGCAACCACTGCTGTTTACTTTAATTACTATTGTACCCAGTGCCTGTGTTTTAACACTGTGCTTACCAGGCTCAAACTACTGCGATGCAACTGCATTCATTACCTGTGTATTTCAGCTCAACCATAGGTGTTCCTTTATTTGCACTTACAACTCAGTGTACTCATTTGTTTACTACTGCTGTGCAGGCCTACTTGCTTCCTGCTGCTGCAGTGTTTACACCCATTCCTATTGTACCTTGTTTACCCTGAGGTTAGCTGAAGCTCCTGCTGGGGCTATTAAATTATCTTTTATATCTGCATGTAGTTCTCGGCCTTTCATCGCTTCCTTGCTTGTCCTGCGGCGGGGACTGGGAGGTGTTTTGGGGGGTCATGGCCTATGTGGTTAATTAATTCTGTTCTAAATCCTGTCTTTGTCACTGAAAATCCTCAGAGTTTGTCACCTTGATTTGGCTATTCATGTCTGGCTGGCTTGCCCCTAATTCAGTGCTGTTTACTTGCTATACAGTTGTTATGCAGGTCCACCTATTATTACTACTGCTTGCTGACCTATCAGGTCCCACACTTGCTTATGCAACCGTTGCTCCTTGCTTCGCAAACCATTGCTTCATGCCTACTGCCATCCCCTCGGCTTCGGCCTGGGATTCTACTGTTCTCAATAGCTTTCGACCTTGCAAGGTCTCAGCACTCAATGCTCATTACGATCTCAGCACGCTGTGCTCATTCAGCTTACCTGCTTTCAGCTCTCAATCAACTCTAGGGCATGCCAGCCATTCTATTCTGGCGCAGGGTTCCTGCAGCCAATGGTCTCGCTCTGCATTTAGTCCACATCATCGAGCGTGTCCAACTTGGGGTGGGATCCTTCTCACCTGGCCCATAGCTGGGAATGTCCTCACCCAGGCTTGGCTTTAGCTGCCTGCTATGTGACACAGCTCCTGGTATAGAATTTAAGACTTGCAGTGAAGGGTGATTCTGGTGATCTCCTTTGGCTCTAGTGTTCCACTATAACAGTTGCCATTGACTTTAGTGGTTCCTAGCAAGGAACCTTCACCGCATTCTCCCCATGACTGCCTCTGGTTCACTTGGTTTGATTTAGGGTGGGTAGGCCAGGTGAGTGCCTCAGCAGTTGTTGCTCTCCTCCTGCACCTTGGATGCACGTATTGTTGCAGAATTTTCTCGCAACCTTCCCCGACGTCCCCTCTAGAGGGTTTGAGTGAGAGCCTACCTCCAAATTGGAATATTTTCCACCTCCCTTTAATTGGGTTTTCCAAATTGCAGCTCCAGAGCCGTCACTAAATACATTTTCCCAAGCCTGGAGGGAAGGCGACCTAGGCCTTGAATCCCCAGAGATTTACTCCTCATAGGGTTTTTTTCTCTCCTCCGTTGCTTCAGGTCATAACTCTCAGTTAGCATAGTTGTTTTCCCTAGTCTCTTTAGACAGGTTCCGTTGTTGGATGGAGGTGGAGGATGTCCTGCCGTTCCCTCTCTCCTTAGGGGATCCCCTTTTCTCAATGTAAGCCATCAGTATCATGCTATGCCAACCTGGGCTGTTACTACAACAACTGAGCATGTCATTGAACTATCAAATTGCCTATGCTTCTCTACTACTACGTTACAGTTTACTGCTTCCACGTCACTGTTACTGCTTACATTATGCTTTGTGCTGCCTCCGTTTTGGGGATGATACTATATTTTTTGCGGGATTCCTAAGGTACCTTTAGCCACGGGAAACGTCCCATGGCACCTCTAAGGGTGGAACCTTCTCTGAGAGTTCCTTGCCGTCATACGCCTACAGGGTGGTAATTCCTCTGGAATAGAGAGTGCGAACAGCCAAAACCAAACTAACACAGTTGCACAAGCATAACACTATATTGGTTGCATAGGTCAGTGAAATGTAAGGCTACGCCTAAAGTTCAGTGGCCAAACAGCCAGCCACTCCCACTTCCTGAGCTATATAAGCAGCAGTTCCTCTAAGCCTTTTTGTGAAGCATTTTTCCTTTGCCCCACCATCCTCCCCTCCTCCTCCTCCAGTGGCAGCACTCTCTCTTCTTAGGGGGATTCCTAAGGTACCTTTAGCCACGGAATGTCCAGTGGCATCTCTAGGGGTGGAACCTTCTCCGAGTTCCTTGCCGTCGCACTTACAGGGTGGTAATTCCGCTGAATAGAGTGTGAATGGACAAAACCAACCAACACAGTTGCACAAGCATAACACTATACTGGCTGCATAGGTCAGTGAATTTGGGGAAAGGCTTGTTTATCTTTCCTTGGCCTGAGGTCCTGTATGGATTGTTTGAACTGCCAAGGGCTGCAGATTAC
The DNA here is from genome assembly GCA_016271365.2 of Neoceratodus forsteri. Lineage (NCBI taxonomy): Eukaryota > Metazoa > Chordata > Ceratodontiformes > Ceratodontidae > Neoceratodus > Neoceratodus forsteri. Next base: position 257,535,280 of record JADMNL010000025.1, read on the forward strand.
TTTCTGTTTACCCACCCCGGAGCGACATTTCACCAGTGAGGTCCCCCACAGCGACTACAGCGCCTAGCCGTGGTGGGAGACCTGCTGGAACCCTGCGCTGTTTGTTGGGGGTCCTGCACCCCCCCAATCAGCTCAAACTGGAGTTGAGAATCCTTAAGTGGGGGGGCGCGGGGGGTTCAGCGAACCGGCAGCCCGACTGCAGAATGCGGTTGACTTGCCGGTGTTGCTGACGGGGCATTTGACAGAATTTATGTCGGACCCCTGTTGTGGATCCATAACTTTCAAAGCTTCTAAGCGGAGAAGAGGCATGAGTTTGGTTGAACTGAAATTTTGGCCTGAAGAGTGTCAGAGTGTCTAAAAGCCACCAAGCTTTATCTCAGTGAAAGATTTGCTTGCCTTAGAGACTGTGGTCTGAAACTGAAGCCTGGGGCTACTGGAATTGTCTCCAGCCCATTTGCCAAAGGGAGAGACATGAATCTCAAGTTTGCCAGCTTACATACCAGAGGTCACAGATTGCAAGTAGGTAAGCTGTGTGGCCTAGCCAAGACTGTACCAGAATTTAAACTTGTGATGCCAAATAATTTTTCTAAAAAACTGCTACTGCCTATGAGACAAAAGATGCTGGAAGACCAATTTTGGGAGTCAGCTCCTGCGACAAAGATCAACGTGGGTTGCGGCCACCCTTGGGGGAAGATGCCGTGAAGTGGGGGTGAGTCGTGTTATCCCTGGTCCCTGTATCCTGGTCCTTGCCAAGAAGATGAAATCTACAGCCTGCAGCCAAGAACCATTCCTCAAGGGGAACCAGTCTGGCAACCCTTCCAGATCCTGAGGTCCTGGTTCAGTGAGTAATAACAGGGCTTGTTCCTGCAATAGGAAGGCTTTAAGCCTGAGGTTCAATGGGCAGAGCAACTACATCACTCCCCCATCAGGTCTTAAAAGGCCACTCCTCCTGGACTGTTCCAGCATTCGTCTCTTTGTTGCAGCCGGAGGCACCACCTCCCTTCCCTATGGGCTTGACCTGTTTTCCTTGCACCTCTGGCTGCTCGCTTGTTCTTCTCTCCCATCCCTCATTCTCCTCCTCAGACTGCTTTATCAGCTATTTCATTTATTTTTCCCTGCTGCCTCCCCCATGGCATCAGGCGAGTCTGCTCCTGAGGCCCACTGGCACTGCCTCGGGTCGGTCCTGTTCCTCTCCTTCGTCAGCTCCGTTTTCATTCCCAACTTCTTGTCTCCTCCTCTCGCTGCCTCATCCAGCTTTTTGTTCCTCAGCTCCGGCAGTGATGCCATTCCCATGGCTGCTGTGCCGCATTGCTGCCTGCTCATTCCTAACCCATACATTCCTCTGTGCCTGCCAGGATTCAGTGCTCACCTGGGGAGCGCATGCCTCTGGCACCGGGCGTCTTTCGCTTCCCTTCAGCCTGCTTCTGGGTGCCGCTGCCTGACTCACATTTTCTGCCAAGCAGTTCTGTTTGGCTTCTCTTTCTAGGCTTCTCCCGATTGTCCGCTGTTCACCCATTCCTGTTCCTGGTGTGTGCTGCAAGTCTAGCTGCTGCGGCAAGTGGCTTTCTCTCTTTGGGCTTTCCAGTTGCAGTGTCCCTCTGTTACTTCACCCTCATAATTTTCCTTTGCCTACTCTTACCTCTCCTACTACTACCTCCTCATGTTCATTCACTATCAAGCTTAACTATGCCTTGTCCCTATGCCTACTGCTCCTCCGCACATTTCTACTGCCATTATTTCAATTTTAATGCCCACTGCAGGTCCTGCCTGATTTCTTCATAGGTTGTTTCTTTCCATGTCATCCCTCAACTTCAGCCTTCCTGCCAATCGTACCCCGTTTCCACCACCATACCAGCTCTTCCGCTTCCATAATATGTACTATTCCTAGCACCTGACCTTAGTCCTCCCCAGCTGGGTCCCTAGGGGCACATCCCTTGGAGATTATTTGCTATGTCCTCTGTTTCAGGGTGTTGCCCTGTCTGCTCCCTTATTGCCCTCCTCCTCCGATTCCCTCCACCCTCCATTCCGCTCCTTCTCTGACCTTTGCTTTCTTTTGAGCTTTTTCCCTATTCTGCCATCACCTTTCCATTAGTATCCTCCTCTTTCTTTAGTCCGTATAGTGTCCAGGCGCTTGAGTCTGGTTCTCCTTCGCTCTGTCTGACCTCAGGGTCCACTCATTTATATTGCTTAGTCAAACATACCTCTCATTGGGTCCTATGCTACCTCATCGAATTGCTGCAGTCCTGCGGTGATTATCACCATCAGTCCTCTCATGCCCACATCTGGGTATCCCTCGCTCATCTGCTCTCATGTAAGTCTACTCCTTCACATCGACTACTCGAGCATAACCCTCTTGGGTCCATGCTACCTCGACTTGACTTGCTCTCCATTTGGATACATATCTTCACATCTAGTTCCCCTTTGCTAGGGGCTGGCAGGCTTCTCTCCATCATCATTCATCATTCATTTCATGTCTCACTTTAAACCATGCAGGCCTTCAAGGCTTCTTTCCATCATCGTACTTCCTCTCTTGCTTTTGAGTGTCTAGTTGCAGACATCGCTCGCATCCCTTGACAGCCATCCTTTTCGAAGGACAGAGTGAGAGCTTCCTCTAAAATTGTAATTTTCCTCCTTCCTCGATCTCTACTTTAAATTGCTGTAGCAGAGCTGTCCCTAATCTAAATGTCCTTCAGCCTGGAGGGAAGGCGACCTAGGCCTTGGATCCCCAGAGGTTTCCTCCTCAAAGGGGGTTTTTCCTCTCTTCCATGCCAATGGTCATAATATTAGTTAGGGTTAGTGCTTTCATAGGTTCCTTAGTTAGGTTCCGCTGTTGGGTGGAGTCGGATGGTGGACCTGGCTGTTCCCTCTCTCCTTAGGAAGTTTGCCCTTCTGCATCTTGTCAGATTTCCTTTCATTCATTGTCCTCACCTTTTCTCATTCTTCTCCTGTCTTTCCCATCTATGTCTGTCACATTTATTTCTGGTCTAGATATCTTCTGATTTCTCGCCTCTTCAATGCTCGACACCCTTTTGGGTATTCTTTTGAGCTTCTTCCTAAGCTACCTTTAGCCAAGGAATTTCCATGGCACCTATGAGGAACCCTCCTCCAGGGTTCCTTATGCGTTTACCCACAGGGTGGTATATCCACAATGTATCAAAGTCACATAAGCATACATCTCATCCAGTTGCATAAGCACAATTGAATGGGAAGGCTTTAAGCCTGAGGTTCAATGGGTGGAGTAACTACGTCACTCCCCCATCAGACATTAAAAGGCCACTCCTCCTGGACTGTTCCAAGATTCGTCTCTTTGTTGCCCCACCATCTACCCCTCTTCCTCCAGTGGCTTGTCTCTCTTTCCTGTTGGCTTCTGCCTAAGCTACCTTTAGCCAAGGGAATTTCATGTGGCACCTATAAGGGAGGAACCCTCCTTTAGGGTTCCTTGCGTTGTACCCCTACAGGGTGGTATATGCCATGGATAGAGAGGTGAATAGCTACAATGTATCAAAGTCACACATGCATACATCTCATCCAGTTGCATAAGCGCAATTGAATCTAAAATTAAAAGAGTCTTTGCCATCTGATTTGCTTTCTAAGTACAGGTTAGTGTTTAGACTGTTTTGCAGGCCATTGGGCCTGAGAATTACAATTTTCTGAGGGTTTCAAAGCCATTAATGTTGTCAAAGCCAAGTGCCAAGAGAGTAATAATTATTTGTTTGTTTAAGGGCCCCAACCAGCAGTAATGCAGGCCAACCAGCTGCAACACTTCAGGCCTGCAACTAAGAAAATCCTGTGTACCTGGTAGTAATAACTGGACTGTCCAAAGCAATTTCTGACTGAATTTGGCAACATCCAAAAGAAGCACCTCCCTACAGTCAAAAGGAGGGTAAGGGGCCAGCATTCGAGGTGGCTGAAAAAAGACCTGCTTCAAAAGTTAAAAGTTAGAGACAATCAATGGAAAAAGTACAAACAAACTGGACTGCAGTCAGATCTCATTCTGTATAAACAATACAGAAATGACTGTAAAAGATGCATCAGGCAGGCCAAAAGTAAATACTGCCAAAACCTGCTGATTAATTCTTCCAATGACCCTTGCAAGTTTTGGGGTCACATTAAATCCTTCTTAGGTTCTGCTAAAGATGTCACTCCCTCAGATATGGTCCTACATGGTGTACACTGTAATGATTCTACTACCATCGCAAATGCTTTTAACCAACAATTTTCTGACTTATCTGCCTACACAGCTTCCCTCCCATCACAATCCTCTGCTTCACAGTTTAACCCCACAGCATCTGAAGGACCCCCAAACTTAACCAACCCCTTCTATTTCAGGGAAGTGTCTATGCATCAGGTCCTAAAGCTGCTCAGGTCACTCTCTGAAAACACCAGTACTGGCTCAGATGGCCTAGAACCAAGACTACTAAAATGGCTTCTTACTACATCTCTGGCCCCCACACATCTTCACCCTATCTCTCTCAATGGCATTGTCCCTGAAGTCTGGAAGGCAGCCAGATTCACTCCTGTATTTAAGAAAGGCAGTAAAATGACATATCAAATTACCGCCTATTGCTATTTTGTCTGTTCTGAATAAATCTGGAAAAAGTAGTATCCATGCAAATCACTGAATACCTTGAGAAATTCAATTTACTAAGTTCAGCACAACATGGTTTTAGAAAGCATCATAGCACCATGACAGCACTTGCAAAATTCACTTCAGATATCGTTACCAATATGGATAGAGGAAAGTTAACAGGGCAGTCTTCATTGACTTAACCAAAGCTTTGGATCTGGTTGACCATTCTTCTATATCCCCTCAGTACCTTGGGCTTCTCTCCCCCAGTCACTACCTGGTTCAAAAGCTACCTCTCCAACAGAACACAAGCTGTTAAGTTTAATTCATCCATGTCAGACAGTGCTGTTATCAACATTGGGGTCCCTCAGGGGTCTATACTTGGCCCTCTTCTATTCTCATTATTCGTCAATAAACTTCCTGAGCTGGTCACCACAGGTCACTCACTTCTTTATGTGGATGACCTGGTAATTTATTATCACTCTGATAAGGTCCTGGATCTAAATGCTGCCCTCACTGCAGATTTTCGTGCTGTACAACACTGGTTGAACTCTCAATGCCTGGTTTTAAATACAAATAAAACAAAAGTTATGATGTTTGGCTCCAATCAAGCTTAGATCCTGTCCTCTGACCATCTCTGTCTCTGATATCGATGGGACCCTATAGAAACTGTCACTTCCTTTCGTTACCTTGTCATCCACCTGGATCAAACCTTGGACCTGAAAGCACATATACAGTAAACCTGCAAGTCAATTAACTGCAAATTGGGGGCTGCCTACAGAACCAAATACCTGCTCACCCCTGCTGCTAAATTGGCGATAGCCAGGGCATTCTATTGCCAACCTTACATATGGGTGTCCCATCTGTCCTTGGCCACCAAATCTTCACTGCAACTATGGGATACTACCTTCAATAATGTGCAGGTATGCAACCAAAGCACCTCGGCTGCAGCATCATTGTCTCTTATATCAGGACCTTGGTTGGCTCTCTCCTTCCTCTACCAGGCAGTACTACGTGTACAATTTAGTTGATTCCATCCTAGGGCGTCCAAGCCTGCCATCCTGTCTGATCTCCTCAGGCGGCCATTCCCACAAGGAATCTTAGATCGGCTGATCAGACCTTACTATCCATCCCCTTTTGTCGGACTAAAAAGGGCGTGGGCTCCTTCCATCATGCTGCCCCCCACCTATGGAACCTACTACCTCAGGATCTAAGAGATGTCTCCACTCATGTGACCTTTAAGAGCAAACTCAGGACTTTCCTCACTACTATGGACAAATGTGTTTGCTTTGACCCTACCTGATCCGCTGCATTTGTACTGTTTCCTCATTGCTAGCACTTTTGCCTGTCCAAATGGGTGTTCTATACTGTGCCTTGTAATTAATGTTTTATTTTGTGCCTTGTAATTAATGTTGCCTTAACCTGTTTCTTTATAAGCCTAATGTTAGCTGTTGACAATTGTAAGTCGCTATTCTACTCCATGACATTCTTGTCTTCACTTCACAGCCTCTCCTCATTAACCCTGCTGCTCTCTCCCCCCTTCTTCTGTATTCCTCTTCCCCTTGCCACTCCCACCAAACTCACCTTTACCTGTTCCTACCTCATCCATGCCCCTCCTTAGTCCCCACCCTCCTGGCTGTGCTTAGTCCTCCTCTCTCCCACCTACTACCCTACTCCCACGTCTACCGCCCCCTTCCCTGCCCTGCTGTCTCTTGGTTCCACTGGCTCGGCTTGACTTTGACACTTTTGCGCTATTGCAGTAACTCCTCTGCCTCTATCCCCTCTCACGGCATCCTCACTCTCGCCCTGCAGTCTATCGGTTCCACCAGCCCGGCTGTATTTTCACTACCTCCTACAGCTGTGTTGCAATCTATAGCTCCCCCTACCACCCCTCTCTTACGCCTGCCATCTTCGGCTCCATAGGCCCGGCCGCGGTTGGTACCTCACCCTTTGTTGCCGTATCTGGCGGCACCTCCTTTCACTTAATCTCTCCCTCCCATCCTTTTGCCAGTTTTTCCTTTCCTTGTGTCTTTTCTACTGATGCCTATCCTCTCTTATTTTCTGCCTTCTACTATTCACATTTTGAGTATGTTCCATGATCAAGTGCTAAGTATATTTTGTTTACTAATGTATGTTACATTGCCATATGTATTCTCTCTGCATTTTTTGTACTGTTGTCTTAATAATCTGGCTGTACTCTTTGTGTGTTGTAATTGTACCTCCCGGGTCGTGCCTGAAAACAGTCACTTGCTGACTAGCGCACTTAACCGGTTAACAAAAACTAAATAAATAAATTAATTAATTAAATGTGGTATTTGAATGTGATTTACAAAACCAAATGAATTTGCCTTAAATTTAAATCTTGATTTACATTCCCTTCCCTTAGTTCAATCCCCTAAATATATCAGTTTATTGTTTGAATGCTACACTGGCCCATGAACATATTATTACTAAGAGCTTGGTTATTGAGAAAAACTAAAAGGTACATTGTTGTTGCTGAACATCTTTCTTCTTCAGTCCTACAGGGTGTGTCATAGAAGTCCAGACCCTGCTAGCAAGTATGTTACTGTGAACATATTATTAGCACTCACCACTAATTGTACCATTGATTGCCAAGTAAAGTGTTTTGTGCAAATCCATGTGTGGGACCACTGATTGGTGCTGTGAATTTGTACAACATCCCTGAGGGTTGTTCTAGCTTAACATCAAATCCACTTAAAAGTCACTCTGAGTGGAGGCACTGCACAAATAGCATTATTGTTGGTATTGAGCCCCTTTATCAATCCAAACCAGAACCCATGCCCCTCAACCTGCATTCTGGGCAGCAGGCATGGGTGGTAGCCCATTGGGAGGTGGCACCCAGGTTACATCTTTGAAGGCACCGCTGTGATCTCCTGTTTACCAGTTGGGCCTCACATGGAGATTGGTATAAGAATGGACAAAGTTATCAGCACTAGTTTTGAATTTCCTGCTAATAAAATGGCTGTGCATCACCTGCTGGGTTGTTGTGAGGCAGAAGAGGTTGAGCCCCAAAAAGCCTTGCTGCTCCTAGATATACCCCTGGGCACGGATAAGGGTGCTATGGAGGGAGCCCTTGCCAAAGTCAAATGCATTGGTTAAGCTGTTGTGAAGGTCTGAATTGCTGATTTGACTGCCCAGACACTAATGGCACTAGTGGAATGCAGTAACCTGTGAACAGTGAAAGAGTGCCCAGTGCCATTATTCCTGCTGAGTTCACGGTAGCCTGAAAAGTAGTCACCATTCACAGTGTAATGTCTATGCATGGGGGGTCCCCAAAATCAGAAGGGCTAAAAGAAAAGCTTGGGAGATTGTTGCTTTCTGAGGGACAAACTTTTGAGGACTTAAAAACAGCATTAGAGACCCCTGGAGGTATCCCTCCCTCAGTGCCTGTGCCAGCACCTGCACCCATGCCTGCACCTGTGCCAATACCCTCAGATAATATCAACTACTGTAGAGTATCAGTATTTTCTGGCACCCTCCCCACACCTCATGGGGAAGATGATCTAGAAACATGAATGGACTATGCCTCACGCCTTATGCAAGAGTGGCAATGTATAGAGGCTGAGAAAAGAAAATGACTTATGGAGAGCTTAAGGGGCCCTGCACTTGAAGCAATCTATTTTCTAAGGTCTACTAACCCTGATGCTTCTGCACAAGAGTATTTGTCTGCTCTAGAAGGTGTGTTTGGTAGTATTGAATTTGGAGAAGATTTAATGTGTAAATTCAGTCCACTAAACAGTGGAAAGGAGAATCTTTGTCTGTCTATGTAACTTGACTGGAAAGAGCATTACAAAAAGCTCACAGAAAAGGTGGGGTATTGGTTTTTGATCGAAACCGAGTGTGACTAGACCACATTTTAAAGTCTGCTAGATTCTTCAGTGTGCTAATGTTAAAGTTTCAAGACCGACGGGATGACCCTCCTGCTTATTGCTGACTCATGAAAGAGATTCAAGAGGCTGAAAAAGAGGAGAAACTTTGATATCCTTATGTAGGCACTGACAGAGCAGCTCGGCTCCTGAAAACCGTGAAAAAGAGACTGTTGTTGATCCACAGCAGCTTAAAGACTTACAAAAATATTGAGAGAACTGAAAGCAAGTGCTTAGAATGCTGTGGAAATGGCAAAAGGCCAGACTGCTCAAATTAATGCTGCAAGTCAGCTAGTGAACACAGAACAACCACAAAAGGCGCAAGTGCTCAGGTCCCTAGTGATAAAGCTAACAGTGATATGTTGAAGGAAATTAGGGATTTGAGAGCTTTAGTAAGTGACCTTGCTCAATCCTCCCATCAGGGCTCACTTTGGAGAAGACCCGGAGGGTATGAATACCTCTATAGGCGCAGCCAGATGATTCTAAGTCAGGTCCAAATAGAAGTGGTAAGCCAACTGAAGAGCCTGCTCAAGCCCAAAATTCTAGACCTAATGTTTTCTGCTACCATTTTGGGGAAGATGGCCACACACAAAGGGTGTGCCAGTTCCCTGAAGATTTGCACAAAGTAATTATCAAGCTGCTTAATCAAGTTAGACAGAGTAATACAAAGCCTTTCATGCATCATACAAGCAATATGTGGCCAGATCTGCAGTTAAGCCTTCTGTCAATACCTCTCTGGACTGGGCAGAGTTGGTAGGTCCCTCTATGGAGACTACTGTTCATGTTGAAGGAATCCCTGCCAGGGCAGTGTTAGACAGTGGGTCTCAAGTAACCATAATTTTCAAATACTGGTATGATCAGCACTTATCTAATTACCCACTACAACTGCTTGATGGCCTACATGTCTGGGGACTCAGTGATAAATCATACCCATATCTTGGTTATCTCAAAGTGTGGCTTTCTTTTCCATCCTCAGTTGCAGGTGTGGGAGATCATGTAGAGATGTCAGCTCTGGTGTGCCCTCCCTGTGGACTGTATGATGTCATACCCATGTTGATTGGTACTAATGCCCACATGTTTGGTCACCTTGCCCAACTGTGCAAAGAGAGACAGCAGAAAAGAACTGGTAGAGCACTACACATCCATGCTATAGTGAAGAAGGCCTACGAGTTACAAATGCATCCCAGAGAGGAAGATAAGGATGAACCTGTGGGAAATGGAAAAAAGTGCTTCCTTCAAATGCTGAGTGTAGTATCAATGGAATGGTGAGGTTGAAGAAGGATGTGACAAACCAGATACTCATGCAGGATGCTCCCGAAGATGGTAAGCTGTCTGAAGGATTGCTAAATCAAGTCTTGCATACTCCTGTATGTGCCATGCTTATGCCCAGTGTGTAGTTGTCCAAGTCCAGAACGTTACTGACTGAGACATTAAGGTACATAGAGGCTGCTCCTGGCTAAAGTCTACTGTGCTGATACTGCCTTCTAATAAGAAGAATGGAGAAGAATGTGAAGTGTCTGCAGATATGTTCAACTTTGGAGATTCACCTATCCCAGATGGCTGGAGAACCGAATCAGTAGGGAGCTAACTCAGAGGACTGAAGTGTTCTCCCTCAATGAGTGAGATATGGGATATGTCACTGGCACTGAACACCACATACACCTGCATGATGAACACCCCTTTCATGAGAGATCCAGAAGATTAGCACCTGCTGACATAGACGATGTGAGGCGTCACCTGCAAGAAATGCTAGCTGCAGGAATAATTCAGGAGTCCCGTAGTCCATATGCATCCCCAATTATAGTAGTTAGGAAGAAAAATGGTGCTGTAAGAATCTATGTGGACTACTGAACCCTCAATAAAAGAACCATTCCAGACCAGTACACTATGCCAAGCATACTAGATGCCCTGGATTACTTACATGGGAGCAAGTGATTTTTCATCCTTGATTTACACAGTGGGTACTATCAGATCCCCATGGCCCCTGAAGATAGGGAGAAGACTGCATTCATTTGTCCCTTGGGATTTTACAAGTTTCTTAGCATGCCACAAGGGATTTTGGCTACGCCTGCAATATTTCAAAGACTCATGGAACATGCAGTGGGAGATATGAATCTTCTCGAATGTCTGGTGTACTTTGATGATGTAATTGTTTTGGAAAGACACTAGAGAAACAGAAGCTTGTCCTTTCAAAGTACTTGATCCATAGACAAATGCCAGTTTTTCCAGAGTTCTGTGAAGTACGTGGGTCACATCGTGTCTCCCCAAGGTATACAAACAGATCCTAGCAAGGTGGAAGCTTTAACAGATTGGCCAAAGCCTAACAACCTTAAAGAGCTACAAAGATTCCTAGGATTTTGCAGTTACTACCTTAGATTTGTTAAGGACTACACCAAGGTAGTATGACCTTTGCTGAATCTAATGCAAGGGTACCCACCCACACACAAGAAATTTAAAAAAGGCACTGATAAAGAGACTGTGAAAACCTATTTTAAGCCTCATGAGTCTTTTGGTCAAAGATGGACCCCTGATTGTGATGCTGCTTTTGAAGAATTCATCTGCAGGTTAGCTCATGCTCCTGTGTTGGCCTGTGCTGACCCTTCCAAACTGTATGTGCTCCACATAGATGCTAGCCTAAGTGACCTGGGGCTGTACTTTATCAAGAGCACCCTGAAGGGATGCTCCCAGTAGCTTTTGCCAGCAGAAGTTTGTCACCCTCCAAGAAGAACTACCCAGTTCACAAATTAGAATTCTTAGCACTCAAGTGGGCCATAGTAGAACAATTTTCATGAGCATTTATATGGAGCAAAAATCCTGGTGAAAACTGATAATAACCCTTTAACGTATGTCCAGACCTCAGTCAAGTTAGATATGACAGGACACAGGTGGCTCTCAGCCCTCTCTACTTATGACTATGCAGTACAATATCACTCAAGCTTGAATCATATTGATGCAGATGCCCTTTCTCGAGACCTGCCTCAGACCAAAAGTGTGTGTGTATCTCTGAGCAGTCAGTGAAAGTGCTGTGTCACAAGTTTGAACAAGATGAACCATCTCCTGTAGACAATATTGACTGCCTGGTGGATTGCCTGGGACCTCCTGATACCTGTGTGCCAGTAGACTACTGTAACTTCACTGCTATGGACTTAAGTTATTTGCCTCAGTTAAGCAAAGCTGACTCACAGAGTGAACAAAATTGTGACCCTATGATGGGAAAAATAATTTCTGTTTTAAAGGAAGGAGGTGATCTCTCTACTATGTGATCAACTGACCCTACTACTAGGTTGTTGTTGCAAGAATGGCCTTGACTCAAGTTGCGTGAGCAAGTATTATGCAGAGAAATAACCAATGTCCAAAGGGAACTGGTTAAAAGACAACTGGTCTTGCCATCCAAATTTAAGACTATTGTGTTTAAAGCCCTGCACAATGACATGGGACACTTAAGGAGTGAGATAACTATGGACTTGGCCTAGTCACATGTTTACTGGCCCATAATGGGTCAAGATGTTGAGCAATATTGCAAAACTTGCAGCAGATGCATACAAAGAAAAGCCCAGCCGCAACAAGCAGCCCCATTGGTTAACATGGTGACAAGTGCTCCAATGGAGCTTGTGTGCATAGATTTTCCTAGCCTGGAGCCAGATTCAAGAAACATTTCAAATGTACTGGTGGTCACTGATCATTTTACTAGATATGCTCAGGCCTATCCCACCAAGGACCAAAAGGCCTCTACAGTTGCTAAAGTTCTGGTGAAGAAGTTCTTTGTGTATTATGCGTCCACCTTGACTTTAAACAGAACTTGAAGGGGCTGTACTTGCCAGGGGGCAGAAGCAATTGCTGGCCATATCAGCGATGGGAGAAAGTGCAGGGGTGAGTGCACTGGAGGCTGCATCGGTGGTGGGAGGAGATGGTCTGCAGGCTGCACCGGCAGCAGTAGGAGCACCAGGTAAAGCGTTTCCTGGCAGCTGCAACAGTGGTGGGCCAGGGCTAAGGAGAGAGTGGGGCTTGTATGTAGAGCTGCAGAGGGACCAATCAGGGCACAGGGTGCCAAATTTAAATTCACGACTGGGCTATAAAAGTGCAAGCCCAGCCGCCTTGACTTTAAACAAACCCTGAAGGAGCTGTAATTGTTTCCCTCCTCCCCATCCCAGCCCTGACCTCTATTAAATAGATGGTGGGGAAGGAGTCTGGATAGGAGTGGGCTGGACTAGTAGTGAACTTGTAGCCTTGGTCCTAGGGAAACCTGTTTTTAGACTGACACCTTGAATGATGTGTGGGGGGTTGTTAAGTGAAGCCACTTGTAGCTCAGACCTTTGTAAAGTCTTGCAGCTCTGACCCTTGGGGAACCCAGAGGGTTGTTTTGGAAGATTTCTTGTGGGGCTTGTTGTCCTAGAAATCTGCAATGGGGAAAGGACCACACATCACTAGAGCGGGCATCTTTGGGAGGGTGGTTGGGTGCACAGGGTGTGGGGTGGCCATGGTACTTGACTGGGCTTGTAAGTTAAGGGTTGCCCAGTGTGCTGTCAGCTGACACAGCTTAGAGAGGAGGTTGAGGGGATTAGGAGGCAGCTGGGAGATTGGGGAGTTATGGGGTGGAGAAGTAGGGGCAAGAGGCCACTTACGTAGCTGCACCAGGGGCTGAAGTCTCAAACATAGGGAAAGGAGAATGGGTAAGCATGGAGGCACATGGGGACCCTGGCAGAGGGGCCCAAAGAAGAAAATGTCCAAAAAGCAGGTAGGCATCTGGGGTTGTCCAGAGGAGCTGAGATGGGGGGTGGGTCAGGTGAGGAAATCCTGGACTGGTCTTAGGCTCAGCAACTCGGTTCAACCTCTACGCCTGATAGTAGAAGAGGGAGTGTTGGGGAGGACCCTCGACATCTGGTAGTAGAAGAGGGAGTGTTGGGGCAGAATGCAGCTAAGACAGGGGCAGACAGGGTGGGGATGGGAGAGGGGGCAAGAGGCAGGGCATGGAAATCAGGAAGCACAAGGGGGAATATGTGCAAGAAAGTGGAGGACAGGGGAGGCTCTGGACAGGCTGAGGGATGGAGATGGGGGCAGGGCAAGGGAGGATCAGATGAGCAAGGGGAGACTGCAGCAAGTGGGGGTCTGGGGGTATGGGCCAGGGGGGCATGGCAGGCGGGGGACACTGAATGTGGATGGGAAGAAGGGAGTATGAGCCAGGTTATGCAAACAGATGGGGAGGAAGGATCAGTCATGGGTGGGGGCAGGAGATGCGATGCAAGAAAGGATACTCAGGCAGGGGTGCCCAGGACTGGAGTAGAGGGAGTGGCCAGAGACAATAGGGAGGGGCTACTTTCGACACTCAGATTGTGGGAGGCGAGGGAGCAGGCTGAGGGAGAGGCTGGAATAAGGGACAAGGATGGGCATGGAAGGAGGGGAACCTGGGAGGTGAGCAGGGAGGCAAGGGGGAGGTTAGAGTGCTCCTGTTAGGGGATTCCATGATTAGGGGTATCCAGTGGGAGGGGCAGAGTGAGGGTAAAAGTTGTCCAGTAAAAAACAAATGTCACCCTGGCTTGATGGTGCACAAGGCCAAGCATGAGGTATATTCACTGGCAAGGGAATGTGGAGGGTCTCCAGACATATTGGTGCACCTGGGCACAAACAACATAAATGGGAATGGTAAATTGGAGATACAGGTAAGGTTTCCGGGAGCTGGCCAGGGTTTGCCACTCCATAGGATGCTTGATCTCCTTCTCGGAAATCCTGCCGGTGCTGAGGGCTAGTGGGAAGAACAAGCAAAAACTTAGGGTGGTGAATCAGTGGCTCAGGGGATGGTGCATGGCTAGGGGTTATGGGCTTGTGGGGACTGAGGTACAACCTGGGAGGATAAAGGGCTGTATGCTAGGGACAGGCTCCACCTCAATTTGGAAGGATGGAAATTCTAAAGCTAAAATAGCTGGGTGCATCAAGCGAAAGGTGGAGGTTAAACTTGTGAAGGGGAGGGATGGAAGAAGCTGTTGCAGGGGCAATAAAAGAGGACTCAGGCTTCACTCCTGAAGGGTGGATGGATATGAAAAAGGTCAACAGGTAGGATGTGGGGAGGGAGGAAGGAGAAGATGCAGCCACATGGGGGTGTGGAGGTGGGGAATGCGAGGAGGGAAAGGGGTGGAGGGTGGTCTGATAAATGCCAGGAGCTTGGAAATAAGATGCCTGAGCTCCAGGCGATGCTAGTTGAGGGGCAGTAGATGTGGTAGCTGTCACTGAGACCTGGGCCACCCAAGGGCATGAATGGGACCTAATCCTGAAGGCTACACTCTGTTCAGGAAGGACAGGGAGGAAGGAAGGGAGGTAGCACTGATAGTCAAAAATGGCATTGGTATAGGGACAGGTGGAAGAGGCAGAGGGGAGTGGAGGAATTTGGGTCATCTGCGAATGCAGGGGGGTAAGAGAGTAAAAATAAGGGTGCTATTCAGACCCCCAGCGCTGACAGAGGAACTGGAAGAGAGTCTGGTGGCAAATATTATGGGCCACTGTAGACTGGGCAAGGGAAGGGTAGTGGTGATGGGGGACATAAACATGCCTGGAGCAGACTGGGGGACTATGATGTCCCCAGTGTCCAGGGAACAGAGGTTGCTGGATGACTTCCAGGATGCATTCCTGACCCAGCAGGTAGGGGAGCTGATTAGTGAGGCCCAGATCCTGGACATAGTCCTGGTGGACAGTGACCAGATCAGGGGCCTGGAGGTGAGAGACCTGTTGGCAGGGAGTGATCATGCAACAGTCTGGTGTTTCCTGAACCTAGGGAGGAGGAAAGCCTCACAAAGACGGTGGTAATTGACTTTAGGGGTGCAGATTTCAGGGGGATGGGTAGGATTATTAAGGGCCATTTGGAAGAGATAAGGCCAGACATGGATGCTGACAGTAGGTGGGAGATCATTAGGAAGGGGGTACAGGAGGCTACCAGGTCCTGTGCAAGAGTGAGGCACAAATTCGGTAGGGTCAGAAAACCCTGTTGGTGGATTCGGGAGGTTCAGGAGGCAGTGAGGAAAAAAAAAGGCTGCCATTAGGCGCTTCAAGTGCTTAAGGAGCGAAAGGTATCAGGTGGAGTATGAACTGATGGCTAGGAGGGTCACTAGGGTGGTGAGATCGGCCAAGGTGAGGAAGGAGCAGATCTTGGCCATGGACATCATGAAGGGGAACAAGGGGTTCTTTAGATACACTGGGGAAAAAAGGAAAGTGAGAGGGCGGATCAGCAGGATTTGGATGTGGGAGGGATGGGCACAGGATGCGGGGGAGCAGACTGAGGTCCCAAACGAGTACTTTGCCTCAATTTTTACCAGAGAGGATGGGAGGGTATGCCTCCCCGGGGGAGAGGGGGTGAACTGGTGGAGGGGCTGGACCTGTAGAGATCAGGATCCCTGATGTGTCTAAGGAGGGGGAAGGGACAGCACCATCAGGTGGAGGGAAGGCAGTACAGGGAGCCAAGGCAGAGGACATGGAGGTTGAAATCCCAGTAGAGAGAGAGTGAGAGAAGCCCTCAGCTCCCTTAGGATGCAGAAAGCACTAGGGCCAGATGAAATACATCCCAGTGTGCTGAGGGAACTGGCGAATGTCCTGGTGGCCCCCCGGCGGAGCTTTTTAACATCTCTCTGAAGGCGGGGAGGGTACCCCAAGACTGGAGGGTGGCTCATATCATGCCTATCCACAAAGGAGGATCAAGAGAGGAGGCGGGGAACTATAGGCCCATTAGCCTGATGTCAGTGGTGGACAAGATGATGGAAGGTATTATCAATGAGAGGCTGGGTGGGTACTGGAGCAAATGGGGTACCTGGACGTTAGACAGCATGGCTTCATCCCGGGAAGATCGTATCAGAGAAACCTTGTGGAGTTCTACGATTGGGTGATGAGAGCACTGGACCAGGGTAGGCCGGTGGACGTCCTCTTTCTAGACTTCAGCAAGGCGTTTGATTCGGTACCTCACGGTGGCCTGCTGGTTAAACTTGGGGAAATGGGGATGGGGAAGCAAATGATCAGATGGATAGGAAATTAGCTCTCAGAATGTACTCAGAGGGTGGTGATTGGGGGACTAGTCTCGTCTCCAAGGAAAGTCATTAGTGGGGTCTCCCAGGGATTGGTCCTAGGACCCCTCCTGTTTAATGCCTATGTCTCTGACATAAGGAAGGATATCAGGTGTGAAATGAGTCTCTTTGCGGATGACTCAAAGCTGGGGACAGTGGTGGATAGGGAGATGGGGAGAGTGGCCCTGCAGGAGGACCTGGAGGCACTAGAGAGGTGGTCAAGGAAGTGGAAACTGAAGTTCAATGAAGGGAAATGCAGGGTTCTGCACCTGGGGACCAGGAATCCATGCCAAGTATATACATTGGGGGGAGACACACTACAAGTCTCGAAGAATGAGAGGGACCTGGGGGTGGTGGTGGATGTCAAAATGAACAACTCTGAGACTTGTAGGAGGGCAGTGGCAAAAGCCAATAGGATGTTGGGATGCATCACTAGGGGGATCACCTCCAGAAGGAGGGAAGTGATCCTACCTCAGTACAACTGCTTGGTTAGGCCGCACCTCAAGTACTGTGTGCAGTTTTGGAGACCGCACTTAAAAAGGGACATTGCACTCCTGGAGAGCATCCAGAGGAGGGCAACCAAAATGATCTGGGGCTTGGGGGAAGGGCCCATGAGGAGAGGCTCAAGGAGCTCAACATGTACACCCTGGAGGAGAGGAGGGATGGGGGGACATGATAGAGATCTTCAAGTACATAAAGGGGATTAATAAGGGAGGCTCAGTTGGAGTGTTCCAAAAGAAGGAAGGGGGCAACTAGAGGACATGGGAGGAAGCTAGAGGGGGGAGACTCAAGGGGAAGAGGAGGAGGTGTTACTTCACCGAGAGGGTGGTGGAGCCATGGAATGTGCAGCCCAAGGGACTGGTGGAGGCAGAGACTGTAGAGGGGTTCAAGAGGGGCTGGGACAGGTATAGGGGGTGAATGAAGCTGAGGAAGTCCAATACATGGGGAACATCTAGGGCCAGGGATGGGGAAACCCAAGAGGGTGGGGGGGAAGCAAATTCGGTGCCCTGTATGGGTGCTGACCATCGAGCAGACACTAAAGACTATTAGGCTCCCTCTGCTGGCATTTTAGTATGTTAGTATGCATTATGATGCACCCCAACGCATACATTCTGACCAGGGCAGAGATTTTGAAAGTTGATTAATCGAAGAACTATTATCTCATTGGGGCATCAGAAAATCTAGAACGACCCTATACTACCCACAAGGAGATCCTCAGTCAGAGAGATTTAGTTGCACATTGCTGGATATGCTAGGCAAACTTAACACAAGAGACAAAAGCAAGTGGAGTCAGCAGATTAGTGCTTTAGTTCACGCATATAATTGCACAAAAAATGATGCCACTGGTTTCTCACCATATAGCCTTATGTCTGGCAGAGAAGCTAGCCTTCCTGTAGATGTGTGTGTGCTTTGGTGTTTCTCCTGATGGTACTAGGTCTGAGAGCTACTTCCAGTATGTAGAAAAATTAAAATAACAGTTGAACCATGCATACCAATTAGCTAACACTATGGCTGCAAAAGAAATTTAGCCAATAAGGGTTAAGTCATGACAATGAGTCAAAGCTTCTAAGAACCTCAGCCAGGTGACCCGTGTGCTAATGCAAATCTCGGGCTCCAAGGCAAGCATAAAATAGCTAACCATTGGGGTCACACCCCTCACTGTGATTACCAAGTTGATGAGCTCCCAGTGTACAAAGTGCATCCAGAAGGGGACACTCGAGTTACAAAAACAATTCACAGTAATCACCTTCTGCCTACTGGTCAAATAGTACTGAATGAAGTTCAAGAATTTGAGGTCCCTAACCATCCTGTGACCAGGTCTGCTGCTCATCACAAGCCCCCTAATCTGCCAGTTTTCTGCTAATCAGTCACTTGCTCCTGTAAATAATAAAGAAAATGTCCATCATGTTAATTCTGACAGTGATGATGTGGAATTGTTCACTGCCTTCTCTCCATCACCTGAACTTGCTAGATTGTTTCAGGAATTCTCTTCTTCTGTTCACAGCCACGCTTCTGAGAACCCTGTGGTTTCTAGTAATCCCAATTTATCTGTGATGCCTGAACCTCCAGACAGTGATGTGAATAGCGTAAGCTCAGAAACCAATGACCAATTCTCTTTTTCAGGTGGAGTTAACTGAACCAAGTGCTGAATCTAGTGAACATGTTGGTGAATTAGAAAGTACAACTGGGCTAAATAAACTATTTCACTCAACAGAAAGTGTTGCTGCCCCTGAGACCGCTAACTGTGTTTTGGATTATTCCAACTTTGTAGATGTACTCCTTACAGATGAAGATGAGCTGTCAGAGCCTAAGAGTGATAGTGATGTTCACGTGATGTTCAAGACAAAGGGCCCAAAAGTGAAAGTGATGCCCATCAAGAAAGTGCAGTGGTACCCATTTCTTCAGAAGCTGCTTCATTGCTGGACAGTGAACTGGGAGTTGCGAACCCAAATGCTGATGCAGAAGTGCAAGTGCCAATGCCAACTTTGCCACATCTCTCAGAAAGAACTGTCAAACCTGTATTATGGGGGCCCAGTGGTACTGAGGGTTGAGGTGTTGGATGCCACACTTCATGCCACGCTGGTGACTCGGGTTCAGGAATGAGCCCAGGTGCCAGGGGTCGGCAGGGGAGGGAGAAGATTGAGCATCCAGAGGACCACTCTCCTTCCCTTGGGGAGGGATCCAGGGCTTCTGCAGTGCAGTAAAGACCCCCAGTGAAGAGCAGGGGTACTACTAGTGCAGGAGCAAAATACAAGGGAGGAGCACGGTGGACGTCTATGGTAGCTATGCTGGTGTCAGTGCATGGCTGCGCTCCTAGGGGAACCACATAAGAGAAAAATTCCTGGCCCGGGGATAGGTGAAGGTGCCTCTTGTGTCCTGACCACATGCCCGTCATCAGGCACTCTCTTCAGGGCCGCCCTCCAACTCCAGCTCAGGGCATTTGTCTATAGATAGAGCACCAGGACATAAGGCGATCCCAACTTGGGGAGCTCAGAGCAGGGGGATCCACTGAGCTGGGTCAGCCTGGTAGAGAGAGCTTCAGACAAGGAGGTAGAGTCATGGGCACTGGGAGGTAGTTGGAGAGAGTTCCTCGGATCCGGTGAATAAATAAAGTCTAAAACCTCCCCCAAAAAAACAAACCTGTATTACGGCTCACGTATGACACTCCAGGAAAGCCTTTTGATCTGCCCATGAATGTAGTCTACAAAGGAGTGTATGTTATAGCTAACTGCTTTCCCAGAATAGTGTTCATTGCCTCATCCAAAATCAAAACCTCCACCCAGTGTAATAGGGGTTATTCAAATAGGAAAAAGGGGATTATATGAAACTTACTGCTAAAAGTTTTCTAGAATGGTTTAACAACTGTATATCGCAACTATAAAATGTCCATCTAACCCCATGTGATTTAAAAAAATGCATAATAAATCATAACACTGTCTTTAAAGTACTGTGGGATATCCTAATGAGTAGAGAACAGCCTAATTTAATAGCATGCTATATTGTGCATAGTTGCTTTATATATGCGCAGGTATTGTACATAGTACTATGTTATCCAGACTTGTACATAGTAAAATGTTAAAGTAAATGTTGCCAGTTCCTTTATGGACTTGGCACCGATGCCAAGTTTCCTGGGCAGGGGAGAGTATAACCCCCCAAAAATGGTGAGCTTACCTTGGGTCATCACCTTGGCACTTCTGTTGCCCCCTGCCTGGAAGAGTCCCAGCTGGTGCTCTGCCTTTGAGAGCCTGGCCCATATCCAGTGGTGTAAATAGTGCATTCAAATGTAAAGTATTGCTATATTGCCAGTTCCTGTGCAGGTGTGTGAATTAATGTAGTAATAAAAATATTTTACTTATAAGATTTCTTCCTATGAATTAGGATAAAACTCGATTAAGTCATAGACTCATTTACAACAAGGTCCTCTAGTGATATTACAAGAAGTACAAAAAAACAAGTAAAAAATAATGCAACCGTGATATGACTTTCAGAGGTTTAGCCCTGTGTATATAAAGTATAGCCTGTGCTGGGTCTGAGTAGAACGAGGCTCATGACCAGCCAGGCAGCACTTCAACAAGTCCCATTGTACAGTCGCCTACAAGTGTAGATGAAATTCTATTGCAAGCTGTAAACATGTATTGCTAAAGCTAAACTGTTATGTTTAAAATGAACTTCAAGGTGTGGACTGTTTACTTTCTATCAGCCAGTGGCTATGTTGATACTTTAACCCTGCTGTTGAGCCAATCATAACACAAGGGGTCCTAATGAGGTCCTGTGTGGATTGTTTGAACTACCAAGGGCTGCAGATAACCTTTGAAGCTACTAAGCAGAGAAGAGGAGTGATTTTGGTTGAACTGAAATTTCGGCCTGAATGGTGTCAGAGTGTCTAAAAACCACCAAGCTGTATGTCGGTGAGAGGCTTGCTTGCCTCAGAGGCTGTGGCCTGAAACTTGAAGCCTGGGGCTACTGGAATTGTCTCCAGCCCTTTTGCCAAAGGGCGAGACGTGAATTTCAAGTGTACCAGCTTACATACCAGAGGCCACAGATTGCAAGTGGGTAAGCTGTGTGGCCTAGCCAAGACTGTGCCAGAATTTAAACCTGTGATGCCAAACAATTTTTCTAAAAGGCTTCTGCTGCCTGTGGGACAAAAGATGCTGGAAGACCAGTTTGGGGAGTCAACTCCTGCGAAGAAGATCATCATGGGTTACAGCCACCCTTGGGGGAGAGGCCGTGAAGTGGGGGTGAGTCATGTTAGCCCTGGTCCCTGTATCCTGGTCCTTGCCAAGAAAGGTGAAATCTGCAGCTTGCAGCCAAGAACCATTCCTCAAGGGGAACCAGCCTGACAACCCTTCCAGATCCTGTGGTCCTGGTTCAGTGAGTAATAACAGAGCTTGTCCCTGCAACCTAAAATTAAAAGTGTCTTTGCCATCTGATTTGCTTTCTAAGTGCAAGTTAGTATTTGAACTGTTTTTCAGGCCATCAGGCTTGAGGATTACAATTTTCTAAGGGTTTAAAGCCATTTATGTTGTCACAGCCAAGTACCAAGAGAGTAATTATTTGTTTGTTTAAGGGCCCCAACCAGGTGTAATGCTGGCCAACCAACTGCAATGCTTCAGGCCTGCAACTAATGAAATCCTGGGTACCTAGTAGTAACAGTCAGACTGTCCAAGGTGTTAAATGTGGTATTTGAATGTGATTTACAAAACCAAACAAATTGCCTTAAATTTAAATCTTGATTTACAACCCCTTCCCTTTGTTCAATTCCCTAAATAAATCAGTTTATTGTTTAAATGTTACACTGGCCTATAGCATATTATTACTAAGTGCTGGGTTATTGAGAAAACCTAAAAGGTACATTGTTGTTGCTGAAGATCTTTCTTCTTCAGGCCTACAGTGTGTGTCCTAGAAGTCCAGACCCTACTGGTAAATGTGTTACTGTAAGCATATTATTAGTGCTCACTACTAATTGTACCTTTGAATGCCAAGTGAAGTGTTTTATGCAAATCCACATGTGAGACCACTGGTTGGTGCTGTGGGTAGGTACAGCATCCCAGAGGGTTGTGCTAGCTTAACATCAAACCCACTTAAAAGTCACTCTGGGTGGAGACACTTGTTGGTATTGAGACCCTTTATCCATTCAAACCAGAACCCAGGCCCCTCAGCCTGCATTCTGGGCAGCAGTCAGGGGTAGTAGCTAATTGGGAGGTGACGCCTGGGTTACACATTGAAGCAGCTGGAGATAAGAGCAGAAATCCACTTGTAAGGCAGCAGAGACATCAGCTGGACAATGATAGGAAGCATAAAGGAGGGTGTCATCAGCGTACATGTGGATATTGCAGGTTTTTATAGTAGGTGGCAGATCATTAATGGAAATGGTAAACAGGACAGGCCCTAGAACAGAGCCTTGTAGGACCCCATGATGATATTTCTGAGATCAGATAGAGCAGAGCTGGTAGAGACAGACTGAGTATGGTTAGAATGGTAAAATGAGAACCAGGAGAGGGGGGAAGCAGTTGAGGCCAGAGACAGCAGGTTTGTTTGGAAGGAGAGAGTGGGCCACAGTGACAAATGCTTTGGCATGATCAAAGAAAATAACACTCATCTGAAACCACACATGCCTTATTAAAAGAATATAATAATAAATAAGCCTGACTAGTCAAGTAGATGTGGAATGCATTGCACAAAACCCAGATTTGTAAATGGAGAAAAGAAATGTATGAGAGAGGCAGTCAGAGAATTGACTGGCAACTAGTCTGTCTAGTAGTATGGAGAGAACAGGGAGTAGGGATATGGGCTGGTAATTTACAGGAGAGTCAGCAGGGCCACCTTCATGCAGTAGGATAATAGTTGCATGCTTTCAGAGCAGGGGAAAGATACCTGTGGCATGGGAACAATGAAAGATAGGCACAGGGTCATAATGTCGCAAGACATTATGCCGCAGCAATATACCACGCTGCCAATACAGCACGATATATTGCAAGCGGCATATGTCTTTCTTTTGAGTGGGGCTCTGTCCCCACACCCCCGAACCCCCCCAACTAAAATAATCAACTCCGGGGGGGTTAACACTTAACATTGCACAAAGTGCAAAAAATTTAAAAAATCCTTGTGTCTTGGACCAGGAATCGAAACCCGGCCCCAACACACTGCCTCCCTTCCTTGCAGCCAGTGGCTCATCCCTTCAAGCCACTGCAGCTGCTCAATGGCCCCACCTCCCAGCACAGGTCTCATCCCCTAGCTGGGAAGAGTGAGAGGGTGCACTACTGCGTAGACATCCTTTCGCGGTTTTGCACCCATACGCTCTACCTTACTGTGCTGTTCCTGTTGTGTGGTTTTAGCGTATGTTATTAAGCATACAAGATACTGACCTGGTAAGTAAAAGATATGGATCAACAGGAATGCAAGCCTCAAGGCCCCCAGTTTTAGAAGCTGAAGGAATAGAGCATCAGGACCAGAGTGTAAACTCAGTTTGATGTGGGAGAGCTCTCAGAGAACTACAGAAGGAGTAATGCTGGAGAATACAAATTTCTTACCATCAGTGTGTGGGTGGGCATGGGGAGGGCAGGTAATAGGACCTGGAAGAAAAGGATGGATAACAGCCAAGGGTCCATCAACAACTTGTGAATTTAAGGTATTGGCTACTGATCAGTGACCACACCAAAGGTACTACTGAGGTGGGTGATCTTAGTACCATCGCTAGAGGGGTGGAGCAAATTATTTACCACATCTCGGAATGTAGAGGGAGTTGGTGATTCATTAATTAATTTGGAATAGAAGTGGCAGACTTTGGCTTTGCAGATAGTAGATATGCATAGGTTTCTAAGTCTGTATTGGTGACCATCTGCAAAGGTACTAGACACCTTATGGGCAGACCAGACAGCATCTCTTAGTTTTGCCAATTCAATGTAGTCCACAGAGACCCAGCAGAGGTGAGCACCCCTCTCTCTGATTGAACTGATAAGAGCAAGGGAGTCATAGATGGCTAGCAATATTGTACAGAAATGAGCTAACACCTGATCCTGGTCAGAGGATTCTTACACTAGGCTCCAGTCAGTGGACATGAGCTCAGAGAAGAAATAAGGAAAGGAAAAATTATGGTAGGAAGGACCAGTAATGATTTTTGGTGGGGCATTTTTTACAGTGATTTTACGGATACAAAAAGTAATGCAATGGTCACTGAACAAATTGGAAAGGGTGTCAGCCACCACAATACGCAGAGGGTGAGTGGATAGGATCCAATCTGGTAGGGGTGGTTGGAGAATTGACTATTAAATCAGGTAGGATGGGCAAGTAGTTGATGAAGATTCTGGACTTTGACTTTGTATTAGAGAGAGAGAGATGAGGACTTACGATCAAGTCAACTGAGGTTTTTATCACCAAGTAAGATGTGCTCATGCCTCAGGGTATCAATATGTGATAGGTGGCAAGAGATGATATCAGTAACAGCTTCCTCACTTTTACCTGGGGAGCAATAAATGCCAGTGATGAACAGAGGAATTGAATGAGGGAAGGTAATTTTCCCATAGATTAACTCATGAGACCTGGAAATTACCGCTTGGGAGATGGGTGTAAAAGTAAGGGAAGAGGACATATGGAGGGAAGCCCCCACCCTTTACCTCTATCTTGATGGTAGACAGTGAAACCTGGAAGGGCAATGTTGGACAAGAAAGTCTTAGCAGATAGCCAGGTTCCAGAAAGCACTAAAACATCAGAGGTGGAAGCTTGAGATACCTAGACCCTAATAAGGTCAGTCTTGGGCAGCAGTCTATAAATATTGATTTGATAAAGGCAGAGACCTTTGGGAGAAGGCATTTGCAAGTTAGGCTGAGAGTAGGGCTGAGATCGGCCAGGATTCTGTTCAAGATCACCTCCCAATAAAAGTAACAGAATTAGCAGCTGCTTAGAAGCATCAGTAAGCCACCAAGAAGTCAGCTTCTTGGAGAGTCTTACCCAAGGGGAAATAGACAAATAGGAAGGGGGTGGGGGGAAAAAAGAGTCAAGAGCAGAGGTAATCACCAATTAGAAAACCAGCATGGACAAGAGAGTAAGAAGAGAAAGAATCAGTTGATATAGGAGTTGTTAGAAGAGTATGGCAGAGAGATGAGTTAGGAACAGCGATAGCAGTGGCTAAGAAAATAAGGAGTAATAGCAGCATGGCATCAAAAAGGTATCTAGTGAACACGGTGACTGTGATTGAGCGATTGCAAAAAGGGTGACTCAATCACAATGCCTGTGTTCTGGGCTACCTGGCAGGGTAGCGACGGGATAGGAGTGGACTACTAGGGTGACAGGATCTAGGTATATACACATGCACGGGGTAAGGGACCATGCCGTGTGATGGGTGGAAGTAAGGGAGGGTATGTGGGGTGTAGTGCAGCAGTCGGCTGCTGAGCTGGCCATGTGGCGTGGTGGTAGGGTGACAAGCTGGGGTTGGGAGGGTGCTGGGTTTGGTTCTGGGCTTAATTACTTTTTGTGTCTGGTCCAGTTGTTTTTTTTTTAAGTTTTACACTCCCCCGACATGCACCCCCCTGGAGTTGAGAATCCTTAAGTGGGGGGGTGCGGGGGGTGCAGCCCCCATCATAACAGAAAACCATTGCCAGTTTCATAGTCGCTGGAGGTGTACACCGCTGTTATTTCTTTTCGGCGATGAACACTCGCACAAATGGCAATCGCTATTCCATGACCGGCATCATGACATAAAACCTATCAAAAATTCAGAACTATATGAAACAGTGGAATTGTCCAGTGTCCATCCTACCACAGTTCTTAGTGTCTTCTGAAAAGAAACATATCTTGCTCTGGATCCCCTCCATACATAAGTGTGTTAGAGTTCTGGTCCTAAAACCAGTCTCTGAGGATCCCTGCTTTGTGACTTCTATTAGCCCCAAGGGCTCTCCATTTAGGACTACACTCTGGGTCTTTCTATCCAGCCAAGATTATACCCACCTCATCATCCTATTCCCTACCCCCTACCCCCAGATCATGCCTATTCTTTACCATCCTCCCATGTGAGACAGAACTGAAGGATTGGTTGAACTGTAGACACAAGACAGCTACTGCCTGAACCCTACCCTTGTCCTTTGTCACCCAATCAAAGAATTCAGTCAGGTTTGTCTGGCACAGCCTTGCACTGGTAAATCCATGCTGACTGGAATCCATATTGTCTTCTCCTTTACAGTATAAAATATTTCATAATAGATGTCAGTAGTTTTCTTTATATATGTATCACACTGAGTGGCCTATAGTTTTTTGGCTCATCCTCACCTCCACCAACTACAGTATGTGCAGTTCTATTGACGGAAACACAATTTGCCCATCACTGCTGGAAATCAACATGGAAAAGGGGCCGAATGGCATGTCCTTGGGCTTCCCACAGTAAGTTTGAGAGTCATTAGGTTTGCTTGCACGCATGTGCAAGAAACATAGTGCCATCATCCGAGTTTCTGGAGGTGTGGCACCTGTCTTCCAATCCCTCACTGTGTTTGCAGGCGCGGCCACAGTTCACCAATGAATGCTGCAGCTGTGTATGATAGCAGTTGAAAATGCAGTGCCATACAGTTGAAAGGGAGAAAGATGCTTCAGTGAGCATGATCAGATAACTGAAGCACTCTCTCCCAACCCCCCTCTCCCGCTACACTTAATGTTTAAGATGTTTGGACCTGCATTCCATAACAATATGTTGAATTTTTAAACAGGATATGTGCTCCGTTATTCTGGTCATTTGATTGATGTTGTAAAGCCCAGTGCTACACACAGTGATGCAGACACTACAGGTGACCTGCTCCAAGTTTGAGCCAGCTTTTATTTTCCAGGCGATTCAGTGAAACTTAGCAATAACTCTTAAGAAGTGTGCTTCTAGTATCACTGCAAATTGCCAAAAACTTCCACTTCTAAAATACAAAACAGTACCTGCACGGTTAAGGATAATTTTGTTAGATCATTGTTCCTCAAAAGTATTCTAAACGCCACCGAACATCGCTATTCTGGGTCTCTGTTCCTACTAGGACAGTACCACTTCCAGCAATGGGACAAGAGAGTTATAGGTTGTTGAATTTTTGTCTGCAGCCTACACCTGTAACATGAATCCCACCTTCTCTGCAAAAACGTGCATAACTATAACAATCAGACTACTTGGTCCGCAATAAGTGGCGCCCCTCTGGCACTTAGGCTGTGCCTGGTAGTCAGAGTAATGTCACTTGCACTGACGAAGTGGGAGAAAGATGTAAAGGAGCGAGTTACTCATGTCTGTGGGCTGCAGCCTTGCCCCTGACAGTTGTAAGGCTAAGATAAGGAGAGCGCCGAGCACCAACTCCACACTCCGCATTATGTAGACGGGAGAGTCGGACAATGGTCAAAAGCAAGTGGTGCAGAATCAGACAAATAATTATTCCCCCTACACAGATAGCTTTCTGAGCTCAAATATTACTCAGTCCTGCATTTCCCTGCATTTAAATACAAACTGCTTTCATCATCATGTGATAAGACTAAATGAGAAAGGGCTTCATTCCTATGAGCAACTTGGTCCATCTCCTCATATGCCTACGAGTCACTCGACTGTTTTTCTATCCCAAATACTTCCGTGATCTTGTTTTTAGAACTCGAAAACCCAAATCACCCTGGTTTATGAATTGCAGTGATTCATCAAGTGATCCTTTGGTATGATGACCACTTGCCACAGCTTACTGCTGGCTCATAGTCACACATGGACTCTATTTTACCTAAAAGGTCAGACTTCAGGGATTGTTTACACACACCGATTAATACCTGCTGGCAACTTTGCAGCAGTTTTACATTGTAGGACGCTATGCCCCCCCCCCCCAAAAAAATGCATTCTATTATTTAGCTTCTTCGTGAAAAAGGTGCTGCTCACACAGACACTGTGTTGCAAATTCAGTGTTTCACACAATCTAAAATGCTAAATGAAAAATAAACTTTGTACAAGTAAACGCGATAGTTTCCAGTGTTACGAGTTTGTATTTCCACGTTTGACGTTGTGTCCCTATTTTGAGTATCTGTGTGCTTTATTTCAGTTATAAAAGGTTCAGAGAAATGCACATGAGTGTATTTGTGCACAAACATCGAGGAAGCATGTCTGAAGCTGTGCAATAATCAGCCTCTATGTGTGAAAGTGCTTAAAAGCAAAAGGGACAGACATTTGTCAAGGTGGAATGTTTGCTTGCTTAAAGAGACCACGTTTGGGACCCACACAAAATGCATGTATGTTGCATACTTGTATAATGCATATTGAAAATTACCAAAGTTATGAGTGAAGGTTGTCAATTTTCAACCTACCTTCATAACTTTAGTGTTCTTTAAAGAGGACAGGAAATTAAATGAATAAATCAAACCCTATTGACCTGTCGTGTATTTATTTATAATAAAGACTATCTTTTTGTGTCAGAGTACCTAAGCTTATGCTTTATTTCTATCTTTTTTTTATTATTTCACCATAAATATGAACATGGCAGTTACTGGTGCTGCCGTTTTCTTGTTTCCTGTTTCCACAACTTTACTGTGAGCGAGCTGGCTTAATGGTGATGTTGTCATTCGTATGTTCGATGACAGCATCATGTACTGTAAGGAACTCGCATACTGATATAAGAAACTGGCCACAACCAGGAAGTACAGACATCCCTTAATAAAGTTAATACTGTCTACCCTATTTGTATTTTTTTTTTATGTTGCGAACACAATTCTTACTGCAGTGTCAAATAGTAGTTTGCCTTGAAAAACAATCGAAGACAACTGGACACGCTGGCAATCAGCACTGTGTGCTGTTCTTGTCCTGTTTTGAAAGTCCTGATTGCCATAAGAATTGTGAGATCGATATTATATTAAAAATGTGTGTGTAACCTATGTGGGGGGTAGTTGTAAGGTAATCTATAGGACAGTGTTATTTGTGTTAAGTGATTCCAGTACAGATGATACCATATATCAAATTTTATTTATTTTGTTTAGTCCCTTCATGTCTGGCCTGTCTCCTTCCAGTAGTTCTAACCCCCATCAATACAAAAACAGTACCTGCACGGTTAAGGATCATCTTTGTTAGATCATTGTTCCTTAAAAGTATTCTAAACGCCACCGAACATTGCTATTCCGGGTCTCTATTCCTACTAGGACAGTGCCACTTCCAGCAATGGGACAAGAGAGTTATAGGTTGTTGAATTTTTGTTTCAGCAACCTTACACCTGTAACATGAATCCCACCTTCTCCGCAAAAAACGTGCACTTAACTATAACAATCAGACTACTTGGTCCGCAAAAAAGTGGCCGATCCTCTGGCATAGGCTGTGCCTCAGTAGTCAGAGTAATGTCACTGCACTGACAAGTTGGAGAAAGATGTAAAGGCGAGTTACTCATGTCTATGGGCTGCAGCCTTGCCCCCCGTCAGTTGTAAGGCTCGCTGAGCACTAACTCCACACTCCGCATTATGTAGACGGGAGAGTCGGACAATGGTCAATAGCAAGTGGTGCAGAATCAGACAAATAATTATTCCCCCTACACAGATAGCTTTCTGAGCTCAAATATTACTCAGTCCTGCATTTCCCTGCCTTTAAATACAAACTGCTTTCATCATCATGTGATAAGACTAAATGAGAAAGGGCTTCATTCCTATTAGCAACTTGGTCCAGCTCCTCATATGCCTACGAGTCACTCGACTGTTTTTCTATCCCAAATACTTCCGTGATCTTGTTTTTTTTCTGTGTGTGTGTGTGTGTGTGTGTGTGTGGGGGGGTTCTTCCTCTCTCTCTCTCTCTTTCTCGCTTTCTCAGCGCTGACACTAAAGGTGACACCTGCAGCACGGCCCATCACAACTCACAATACACATTGAGCTGGTACCTGAGCTCTTTACTGGTAATGCACCATAAAAAACCCTTTCAGACCCATTCATGTCAGGATCATGGAGGTCACCTGTTAAAAAGCCCCAAATGTGTTTCAGCTCTTGTTGTAAACACAAGCTGCAGAGCAGGGACAATGCATGGAATCCAAAACTTGTGCTCCTTCCAGTCGGGAGGGTTTGGGAGCGACAGCCAATGAATATACAATAAATGGAAAGCTGCCGACTTTCAGACACATTCAATTTCATGCTGAAATGACTGCCACACTAAAGAAGTGGCAGAAAGGTACTTGGAGACAAATACCAAATTTAGAGGTTACAGTCCCCGCTAAAGAGGAAAGCATGCAAATGAGTTTGGGGTTGTATAGAAGGGTCTGCTGTCAGTATGCCTTTAAATTCCTATGATCCACCAAATATCTCCCTATACTGGACCTGTTTCGGCTCTGCAGTACTTGTTGCTGTCTCAGATATCCAAACTATACCTTGTATGTTCAGATACCTCTAGTTTTGAGCAAATCGAGATACAGTACTTCAAAACTGAGAGGAATAAAAATAAACCCAAATAATTCTCACTTTTGCTTTTTACAGACATTAGCTGGAGACTTTGGTCTCTTTCTTAAATATGAAGCAGCTGAAGCACAACCTCCATTTAATAATCTAAGATCTGAGCCCTGGACCATCAACTAAGGATAAAGAAATGATAGTACAAAATCTAGTTCATATGCCATGTACTGCATACATGAAGGGAAGGAATGGGACCCTTCATCTTCCCAAAGTGACATACCCAAACCAGAGCGATCAGAAGGCGGGACCCACCAACCGAATCTGGATATTGCTTCTAATATTGGTATGAGAGTAACAAGTGGATATAGTCCTCTTGTATTCCGTGGTTCTACAATTTAGCATGATTGTTTGATACAAACTTATACATTCCATGGATCCACAATTCTGATTTCTATTGCACATGGTCATTGTAGCTCAAGGATGGACAGAAATTGAATATAACTTCGCTACACACAGTGGATCTTAATTCTAGTTGGAATGGAGCCCTTTAATTTGCTATACCTTGCATTGATCACTAATTAATAATTGGATATATTGCACTTAAGCATGAACAAGCAGTTCTATTCTAATATGTTAAAGCTGTTGTATTCCATTAATCCATGATTAGTAATTGGATGTAGCCCTTATCCACAGCCCACAATTCTAATCTAAACTGTAGAATAACTGGATAGCTTTTGTGTGCCATGGATACCCATCTGTAGTGATTATTTGGCTATGACCCTCTACTGTTTTCTAATAATTGTGTGTATTCTGTGGACCAATAAGTACTATTTGGATGTAGCCCTTATCCATGGATGCCTAGTGTAATTCCTGGGTTTTGCCCAGCATGTATTCACAATTCTAGTTACTACAGTACATGCATGTTATAACTCGTTAGACCACAGATCTGCAAATAATTGGATATAACCTCATTCCATGGATCCACACATATGAATCAGAAGGCTTTTACGATAGAACAGAATGGGTGAAATGTTTTGGACCCCATAGTGTTATAATTGGATACAGTCAGCCAGGTAGTTGACGATCTTTTCTATATAGGCACTGGCCGAGGTCTTTTGTACATGCTGACATTTGTATGGAAGTATCTGTACAAATACGGCTCTACATTTTATAAATTGACCTAGCTCTGCTGTAGATGGCTTTATTTTCCTCACAAAGGACCTAGAGCAAATATAATCAATGACTACTAGAAGAGACTATTGAACATACAGTAAAAGAAATATATGTATGTGTCTGTGTGTGTGTGTGTGTGTGTGTGTAGCTAGGGTTATATGAATATGACATCTTTATTGTCACTTCTATTTTGCGGCTGAACAAACATTTGTCCAACTGTGTATGGATAGTAGTCGGAAGGACACAATAGTTGATATATTAATTAATTGACGAAAATACAGTATATCCAGCGATTCATTCCATAGGGTGCCTCTTCCCCTGAGAATGTAAGGGTTAAGCGTGGGTGTGTGTGTGTGTGTGTGTGTGTGTGGGGAGGCCTTTTAGGGAAATTTTTCTAATTGTCCCTCAAATATTTATTTATTTAGTTTTTGTTGACCGAGTAAGCACACTAGACAGACTCTGCCTATTTTCAGGTATGACCCGGGGGAGGGTGATACAGATGAATGCCAACTGACCTTGAACCAGATTAAGCTGATGGTGGTTTTTTTAGTGAATGTGATCATTGACCTTGATTCCTTTGGAGGATTATAGGTCAGGGACCCTGAACCCAAGCCATCCTCCATGTGTCAGTATATGGTAGTCATCTGTTTCGGGTCATAAACAAAAAAGACCTTAATGGTGCATCAACTGATCAAAGAAGTCAACCTCCCCTCTCAACATTTATCATTTGCTGCTGCTTGGTTTAGAAATATCTGTACTCACTAGTGATAAGAAACACATGCAACCACATAGTAGTCCATGCCTGGGTTCACCTGAGGTATAGGGTCAAATCGTTCTGTTTAGTCGCTCACAGCTGTGGGATACGCACGAATCTTATGCCGCTTGCATCTCACAAAACCCTAATTCTCTCCTACAGTGTTTTCATTAACCAACAGATGTGCTGTAGAAAAACTCTACCCAAAGTACTGTAACTGCAATTTCTCATCTACCAACCCACTTGCTTTCTCTTGTACCTGGTGCCCCCTGTTGGGATATGCCATGCAGTACTCTGGGAGATGGAAGCCCTGTCCCGTTCATTGTGCCTGACACTCCCTGATGGGATATACTGCATACTCTGTATACAGTAACACACAATGCTCTGCCTGATTGTGAGGTTCTGCCACCCCTATATTGTGCCTGGTGCACCCAATTGAAGTGGTGGTGGCAGGATTGGGAGCACCCCCCTTTTCCTTGTATGGGATGCCGCATGTAGAGTTAAGACACATATGAACCTTGGGATTGCAAGCACCCTTTCCATTTGCCTGGCACTCGGGGATATAGTAACTACTGGACAGTAAGATTGTGAGCCCCTCCTCCCACCCCCCCCCACACCCACCACAACCACCACCTAGAGTCTCATGATGTGATATGTATGGTAGGTATCGTATATTGCCATGCAGGATTGTGAACCCTGCCACACACCCCTTTATTGTACACATGCACCCCGCTGAAATAAAAAAAAAGCACACACTACGCTTCTGGATTGGGAGCCTCATCCCTTCCCTAAGGGATATGATGTATTGCGCTGCAAGATTGCTCACCTGCCACCCCTTTCTTTCCACCTGAGGCTCCTGTTGGGATATCATGTAGCTGGCAGGCTGAAATTCCTCGAGCGTTATGACTACTGCGTTACAAGAATGGGGCCCCCTCTCACCCTCCTGCATTGTATCTAGTTCACCCTGTTGGGTTACATGTGGCATACATTCACTAGTACACTGCAGAAATGAGAATGTTCCCCCATCCCACACCTACATCACCCTTTGTGCAGGGTGCACCATGTTGGGATATGCACAGCTCACATTACACTGCAGGACTTGGAACTTCCCATCCGCCAGCCCCTTCATGTACCTGGTGCACCATTTGAGGTCAGATTTGATACATTGCAGTACAGGATGGAGAGCGCTGGGAGCACCTCCCCCTCCCTCTTATTTGTGCCTGGTGCACCCTGATGGGATACGGTTGGCACATACTTTGCTGCAGGATGATTGTGAGTTGCTCGCCATAGGGATCCGATTCACAGAAAGAGACCCTAATTAGCCAATGCAATGCTCTCCAATTCAAATACAGTATCTCTGTAATACACAGCATGTTTAAACAATACTGACATTCTCAAGAAAAATGTTGCACTACAGCATTATGGTTTCATGTGACTGGGTGTTGCTTAAACATGAAAATGGTGTATATATTTTACCTTGTGATTTTCAGGAAACTGTCTGAATTGGGGTTTGGCGGGGTACAGGAACATTCATAAATAAAAGTGGTACTCATAAAGTCTCTTTTAGGACAGGGGTCAAGGCAGCATGGATTATAGAAGCCTTAACTTACAGAGGCATGATGTCCTGAGTTTAAATTGAAGTCAATAGCATTTGATCTTTCACTGAGACACACGCAGAATCACTGTCAGTATTATTGAGACTGCTTGTACCTGAGCTCCTGATGTCTTGGTCGGGCCATCGGGTCGATCCCACCCCTTACCTTCCCCAGTGTTTCATGTGACAACAAGCAACAGGCAACCTGAGGGACTGGGCACGCCTTCTCCTGGAATGCCAGCGGCCGAGCATCAGGCAGGCCCTGGGAAGCACACCACTTGTGTTCGCTTTCTTTGGGAGGGGTCTAGGCAGCAGCCCATTCACTCTCACAGACACCACTTAGCAAAGTGCTCAATGCACGTTATAAATTAGCCGCAGTCACTTTCGCAGATTGCCCTGTTAATCCAATTACAAGGATGAGCTCAGTGCTTTCTAACCGAAATGTTAAAACAGGTAATTGCAAACCGCCTTTTCTAGATGTTCACCAGCAAGCAGTGAACGGTAATCACGGACAGTGATATAAGAGGACAGGGCTAGCAGTGACTAATATTAATACATAACTATATTTGTGGAAATGTTCTTTTTAAACTATGACTATTTTGTAAATATATAACTGTAGGATTAGTGGTACATTTGCATTTTTTTGTATTTAAAAAAAAGACATCACCATTTTATTGATCTCTGAATTGTAGAATCTTCATAGCCTAATATCAACACCTGCTCTCGTTATTGCTTGCAAAGATGGGTAATACTATATGTAAGTTCTGTTGTTTTTACTCCTGACCATCCATCCCTGGTGGATATCAATTGTCTGTACTGTATGCTGTATTGTACTGCATTATTTGTACTTTATCACTGTACTGTAAATGTCAACTGTGTAGTGTACCCTCTCGGGTGGTGCTTGAAAATAGGCAGGGTTTTTACCTAAGGCACCTATCCCATCAACAAAAGCTAAATAAATAAACATACTACAGCACACTTAACTCCAGTGCCTGACTCAGTTAAACCCTGATTTGCTTCCTTATAGGAGAACTGTGATGAATTTGCAAGTACTTTTTTTCCCAATACCAGCTGTTTTTAAATACTGGTCCAAATTGGGTTAGTGCTCTACCTATAAGCTATTTAGTTGTCCCAGTGGGTGTTTCAGATTTACCTGTTGCTGGTGAGGACCATTTTAGAACCCTGTGAATTACAGGTAGATACATAGACAATGGCTGGCAGAAAAAGACCAAAGATACAGCTAGTCTGCCTGGAGTTCAGGACCTAGTGTCCTTATGGGGGTTTATCCA
This sequence comes from Neoceratodus forsteri, assembly GCA_016271365.2. NCBI lineage: Eukaryota > Metazoa > Chordata > Ceratodontiformes > Ceratodontidae > Neoceratodus > Neoceratodus forsteri. The sequence continues at coordinate 257,570,422 of JADMNL010000025.1, forward strand.
CCCCCCCACTGCTACTGGCATGAGCAACCACTAAACCCTCACTCTGTCAAAGCCATCCTTTTTCTTTCATAAGCTTAACTTTATTCAAATATATGAGAACATGTACAATACAAATGCCAGGAATCTGGGTTATGGCCTAGTCTGTGACAGGTATCTATTGTAAGCCATTAAGAACACAGGAAAATTGTCATTTAATACCCCACAAATCATAACAGTCACATTTTAGACACAACCACAGTAGGTTATCCACATTTTACGTATACCCACAGTAGGTTATCCACATTTCAAACACACCAAGAGTGGGTTATCCACATTTCAAACACACCCAGAGTAGGTTATCCACATTTCAGACACTCTCACAGTAGTTTATTCATTTAGTCCACAGGAAAAAAGGAGCAAAGTACCTTCCACTTTAACTACCACCAGAACTTTCAAAATCTTGGGTTCAAAATTCCTAGTAGTAATAACATTCACCTGGAGTATACACGGAATAACCAGCTTCTGTGGTTGATTAAACACTTCGGGCTCTGCACTTAATCACCCGCATCAGCTGGTTATTACTTCATATACTCCAACTAACTGAATGTTCTTACTTAAATAACAGAACTATTACTTTGCAACACAGGACCTAATAGTGCTCCTGTAACCAGAACAATTCTGTGATTAACAATGCATTTTACTTTTTATAAAAGGTATTGTTTGTTCCAATACAGTTTGTAGGTTGTGAGGGTGCAATTCAGTGTTCTATCCAACACTTTTGCCTTTAGGGATGCTCCCCTCAAGAAGGTGTTGGGGTATTTACTGAGTCAGTACCTTCATAACAGCTTGGGTCAACCTGTTGAGATCAATAAAATGAGTACAAAAACTTTGGATGTGTCAGGCGTCTGCTGAGTTTGTCTCTAAATTTGTCCAATAGGTGTCCCATGGATGCCAAATATCCAATAAGGAGTTCAGCCTCACATTCACAGAGACAGTAACCTGTTCCATATTCCTGATATCCCGTATTTTTTATTTTTTTGCCCCGCTGCCGGCTGCCAATCATCTGCCTGGTCACAGTGCCTCCTGACTCCCATCTCCGTGCCATGCTCTTCCCCAGAGACTCCAGGCTTACCCCCCAAGGGATGGGGTCACAGCACCTCCTGACTCCCATCTCCGTGCCATGCTCTTCCCCAGAGACTCCAGGCTTACCCCCCAAGGGATGGGGTCACAGCACCTCCTGACTCCCATCTCCGTGCCATGCTCTTCCCCAGAGACTCCAGGCTTACCCCCAGGGATGGGGTCCTGCACCTTCTGACTCCCATCTCCGTGCCATGCTCTTCCAGAGACTCAGGCTTACCCCCCAAGGGATGGGGTCACAACTCCTCCTGACTCCCATCTCCGTGCCATGCTCTTCCCCAGAGACTCCAGGCTTACCCCCCAAGGGATGGGGTCACAGCTCCTCCTGACTCCCATCTCCGTGCCTTGCTCTTCCCCAGAGACTCCAGGCTTACCCCCCAAGGGATGGGGTCACAGCGCCTCCTGACTCCCATCTCCATGCCATGCTCTTCCCCAGAGACTCCAGGCTTACCCCCCAAGGGATGAGGTCACAGCGCCTCCTGACTCCCATCTCCGTGCCATGCTCTTCCCCAGAGACTCAGGCTTACCCCCAAGGGATGGGGTCCTGGCGCCTCTGACTCCCATCTCCATGCCATGCTCTTCCCCAGAGACTCCAGGCTTACCCCCCAAGGGATGGGGTCACAGCGCCTCCTGACTCCCATCTCCGTGCCATGCTCTTCCCCAGAGACTCCAGGCTTACCCCCCAAGGGATGGGGTCACAGCGCCTCCTGACTCCCATCTCCATGCCATGCTCTTCCCAGAGACTCCAGGCTTACCCCCAAGGATGCGGCTCACAGCGCCTCCTGACTCCCATCTCCATGCCATGCTCTTCCCCAGAGACTCCAGGCTTACCCCCCAAGGGATGGGGTCACAGCGCCTCCTGACTCCCATCTCCATGCCATGCTCTTCCCCAGAGACTCCAGGCTTATCCCCCAAGGGATGGGGTCACAGCACCTCCTGACTACCATCTCCATGCCATGATCTTCCTCAGAGACTCCAGGCTTACCCCCCAAGGGATGGGGTCACAGCACTGGCCAGGTGCCACAAGCCCAGTAACTGACTGGGAGAGCTGGCCAGGAGGCTGGCTTCATGGAGGTGGACAACTGCAGGCTTTTTTTCCCGTATATGGGGGCAGAGATGTGCAATGATGACCAGCATCTGCCCCACCCCCAGCACATTGGCATTGGTGCTGTCATGCACCCAGCCTCCGCCAGGTGTCCCTAATGCACTGAGTGCACTCCCCACCCTCCTCCTTGAGAAGGAGAGCAGTCGCAGGATGCTTGCTCCTTCTTCCCCTTCTGGCCCTCCAGCAACCCAAGTCCGTTCCCCAACCCAGGTCACTGGTGCCATAGGTTGGCACCTTACCCCTGTGCCAGTTGGCCGGTGATGTCCTGTATTTTGTTTTTTCAGGTGACAAACTGTGGAGAAATTTCTGATAGCCAGTGCAAGGTGATAGCATAATGTGCAGTTGTTAACATAATACATAAGTTTCTTTTTTGGAGTGATAATATCCCTGCTGTTGGGAGGCCCAATATCATATCTGTGAAGGAAAAAGAATATTCTGTGTCCAAGATTTGTTCGATGGCCTGGTGAACTTGTGTCCAACACCTGGATATTGCTGGATAGTCCTAAAATACATGTGTGTGGGGGTCCCCAAGCTACCACAATTCCTCTGGTATTCATCCGCCATGGCATTGCCAAAGTGTTAGTCAGTACTGGTGTGTAGAAAAACCTGGTCAGGGTCTTCGAGGTGAACTTCCTCCATGCTGGAGCTACACTTTCATGCTCCAACTTTTGCAGCACTGTTTCCAATGGTTGAGTGCCCTATGGGTTTTTTACTTTTTGTAGTAGTTGTGAATCAAAGGGCTCCAGTAGCAGTGCCTAAACTGACACTGGAAGTGTCTCTTCTTGTTCCATTGAGACCCACTGGGAGTCCATCCTTCTTTTTACCCAGGAACATAAACACACTGCTCGTGATGCTAAATAATATCTGCATAGGTTAGGTAATGGCAAGCAACCTGATTGTCTCAGAGCAGTCATAATCTGCTAGTTTACCCTGGGTTTCTTCCCCCACCCAAAATAAATCATTGTAGGTCCTTGACAAGTGTTTTCCAAAATGCTCTGGTATGGGGATGAGGGGAGTTTGAAACAGAAATAATAGGTGGGGTAAGATGTGCATCTTTTCTGTTATCTACTCTCCCATTAGTGAGATGGGGACTGTGGCCCATCTAGCTATGTCCCTTTGGATAGTACTAGGTAGAGAAGTATAATTAATCGACAATAACTTATCTAGTGCTAGGGTGAGCTGCACTCCCAGGTACCTTGTCTAGTTATTTTTTTCCCTAAGCAAATGAGATTTGCTATCTGATCTGCAGATTGCACACCCTACTAATCTACATCATCCCATATTTTGAATAATTGATTTTACAGCATGCTAGGCTCCCAAATCTTTCCAAGACGTCTGTCAAAGCTGGCACTGAGATCTGAGAGCTCGACAAAAATAAGAAGGAGGCACTGCATGAAGGGACAGTTTGTATTCTTGTGCTAGGGTGCCAATTCTGACACCCTGAATTGTCCAGCCTGGTGTACCATGACTGCCAGAGGCTCCAAGCTTAAAGTGAACAATAGGGCAATAGATGTGCACCCCTGCCAAGTGCCTCTCCGTAATGGAAATTGAGGTGATTGGAGGCCATTTACTTTCACTGTAGCCTCTTGGCTGGAATAGAGGGCATCAGTACTATATATAAATTTAGAGCCAAATTCAAAGGAATGCAATGTTTAATTTGGGAACTGTCAATTAACCCCATAAAAATCTTTCTCTGCATAGAAACATAGATGTTGCGGCAGATGGGGACCGTACCATCCATCAAGTCTGCCCTTGACTTCCTACTCCCCCTACTTAGCTGCCTGTTTGTCTATCCCACAGTGTCTGACCCATGCCCACTTGAATTCACCCACTGTCTTGGCTCCAACCACCTCCTCCAGCAGGCTATTCCATGGTTGCACAATGCACTCTGTGAAGAAGAATTTCCTTGTATTGCTTCTGAACTTTCCTCCCTTAAGTCGAAGGTTGTGCCCTCTAGTCCTGCTGTAGTCCTTTACCTGAAAAAGGTTCTGCATGTGCACCCTGTTGTTGCCTTTAAGGTATATTGAATGTTTCTATCCTGTCCTCACAATTCCTGCATTGTTCTTGGGAGTATAATTTGAGGTCATCCAGTCTTGCCTCATATGGTTTCTGATGCAAGCCCTGCACCATCTTTGTTGCTCTTCTCTGTACCGTCTCCAGATTATCTATGTCCTTCCTGAATTGGACACAATACTCCAGGTTAGGCCTGACCAGGGAATGATACATCCCTGAGGTATACTGTGATTTGCATGACTGTGATTGAGCAACCCCTGAAAGGGCAACTCATTCGTAGTGTGTGGCACAGTGGCTACTAGACAGCTACACTGACCAGATGAGGTGGGTTGGCGACTGTAGTGACAGGAAGTTGCTACAGGTACATTCTCCGGAGGGGGAGAGCACACTACAGGTATGCATGCGGGGGGAGTGAGCACACCCAGTGAGGGGTAGGAGGGGATTTGAGAGGTGGGGTTGCAGTAGGTTGCCTAGCTGGCCCTGTGGCGTAGTGGGCCAGCTCACAGCTATGGTGACTAGGGTGCTGGGTTCAGATCTGGGCAAAGGTTAATTTTTTGTTGTGCCTGGCCCGAATTTTATGTTTTCTACATCCCCCCCCCAACATGCACCCCCTTGGAGTTGAGAATCCTTAGAGGGGGGTATGGGGTGAAGCCCCATGAGGGGTACAGGGGCTCAGCTCCCAGCATACATGTAAAAAATGCAAGTCCCCAGTGCAGTTTTGTTGTGTGCAGGAAGTCAGAGCACCAAAATTGATTTTTGGTGCTCCAGCTTCGCCATAATGGCGATCACCCTTTGGCAGTCGCCGCTATCACATAGAACCCATCCCTGGCTATGGCACATTGTGGGTTTGGGGCTCTCTGCCTTGCTGAAAGGATATTTAATAACCACCTGATATTTATCTGAGAGGAAGCAACCCTGGATAAACCCAGTCTGGTCTGGATGGACAATGGTGGAGATACATTTTTGGAGCCTTAGTATGCCTATATACAAATTAAGATCCACCCCAGAAGCAATCAGTGCTGCATGGAAGGCTGGGAAGTAAGTTAGTAGGCACAGGGGCAGGTGCAAAGCTGGTGAGATGGGTAGGGAGATGGGTAGGGATGGGTAGGGAACTGACTTCAGGGAAGGCAACAGAGGATGTTGGTGAGTGGGGAGCTCTCACACCCAAGGGTAGTGACGAGCGGTGTTCCACAGGGCTCAGTGTTGGGACCAGTGTTGTCTGGGATATTCATTGCAGACATATCATTGGACGTCAAGAGCAAGATCAGTCTGTTTGCTGATGATACCAAGGTAGGAGTGGTGGTGGATGACCTAGGGGGATGGCAGGGGTTGCAGGATGGTCTGGCAAAGCTTGAAACCTGGTCAGACACCTGGCAACTGGGGTTTAATGCCAAAAAGTGCAAGGTGCTGCATTTTGGGATGAAGAACCCGAGGAGGAGTTACCAGCTGGGGGGAGTGCAGCTAGCCCAGACAGAGGAGGAGAAGGATCTGGGGGTGCTCATTACAGGGTCAATGAACAACTCGGCACAATGTAGGAAGGCAGCTGCAAAGGCCAACAAAATGCTGGGTTGTATTGCAAGGGGTATATCCTCGAGGAGGGAGGAGGTGCTTCTGCCACTGTATAGGTCATTAGTTAGATCACACCTGGAGTACTGCGTGCAGTACTGGCACCCATATCTGAAGAGGGACATTAAGTTGCTGGAGGAGGTGCAGCGCAGGGCGACAAAGATGATCAAGGGGCTGGGGGACTTATCATACGAGAGGAGGCTGAGGAAGTTGAACATGTACTCACGAGGAGAGGAGACCCGGGGGAGACATGATTGAAACCTTTAAGTACATGAAAGGAATAAACAAGACAGGTACAGAGGGGCTGTTCAAAGTAAGAGAGGGGAGGGACATTAGGGGCCATGATATGAGACTGGAGGGAGGAAGGTTCAGGAGGGAGATGAAGAGACACTTTTTTACAGAGAGGGTGGTGGCTGGGTGGAATGCGTTACCTGCAGAAGTGGTATCCAGTAGAACAGTGGACTGCTTCAAAAGGGGATGGGACAGGACAAGGGGGAGGGTCAATGAAGGGGAAGGGTGGAAGGGAGGGGCAGCTGCAGAATAAGGGGTGCTAGCTTCACATTTGAGCAGACTTGATAGACCTCTAGGCCTTTATCTGCTGGCAAATTTTGCATGTTCACAATATGGGTGGTAAGAATCACATTCCTAAGGATCCTTACAGTTTGAGAGGGATGCTGCTGTTTTGGGCCAGCCGCCGCCATGAGATGTGATAAGTGCCTGCCCTCTCCCCAACCCTTCAGCCAGCTCATTGAAAACTTTCATCAGTGTTGGTGAGAGCTCCTCTAAGAAGCCCTTATACTATTTGGCTGGACAGTTGTTACAGCCCGGAGCTTTTCCATTTAGTCCTTTGACTTTAAGTGCTACTTTGGCTTCTATGATGGGTGCCTTTGCCTGCTCTGAGAGGATTGGCAGATGCAGCTCCTCAAAAAGTCCTCTACACCTTGGGCCACTTCCCCTGCTTAAAGCGCACTGAAAATGACTGAATTTTTCTACAATTCTAGTGGGAATGCCCATCACATCCGCTGCTATCCCACCTGCTGGAGCTGCAACACCTCATCCTGTTAATTTGCTGTTGCCTTAATCTCCAGGCTAATACCTTCCCAACTCTGTCCCCTTTGTCATAATATCACTGACATGTGAATCTGAGCTGACTTTCAGTCTGGGCTTCCAGTAGATTTGTGAGTTCTCTCGTCCTGATTTCTAACTGTTGTTTGTCCTGTTCATTTAAAGTACTCTATTGTTCCTCTTTTTAGACAAGATTTTGGATTCTAGATCTAGTCTAGCCCATACCTTCTCTCTCTCTCTCTCTCTCTCTCTCTCTCTTTCTTTCTTCTTTTCTGAGGTAAGCTTGATCATGTTTCCTCTCACATATGCTTTCTGGCTATCCCAGACTGTGGTCTCTGATGTGTCTGTTGCACCCGTTGCATGCCAGGTAATTTGTAATGTGTTTCTTAATTAGGAGTTTGAAGTGATCACTGTTAAGCAGCACCACATTCATTCTGCAGCTGAACTGCCTCTGTAAGTGTGTTGTTTGCAGTTCTACAACTATTGTAGCATGCTCGGAGGCTGTAACTTGTCTTAATAAAGCAGATCTGAACTTGTTGTAACTATTCTTCTGATAATAAGAAATGATCTCTATTCTAGAACAGGAAGTATGTTGTGCTGAGTAGAAGGTGTAATCCCGTTGAAAGGGTGCATAAAGTCCTATGCATCTTTGAGCTCCATTTCCCCTAGCAATTGGGTTAGCTGCCTACTTGCCTACTGTTCGTGGCTGTTACACTGATGCCACTCCCATCCATTTTATCTGAGAAGCTGCAATTAACCCCCTCCCCCATTATGTGAGTACATACTAATATTTGCATTATGTCTATAATGTTTTTCTGGAGAAAGGGCCACCCATCACCTCCCTCATTTGGTGCATATTCATTTAAAAGGACACATTCCCTTTTTATGTTTTTATGTTTGCTTGCACGCATGTGCAAGAAACATAGTGCCACCAGACAAAGATTCATAGGTGTATCACCTTGCTTCCAATGCCCTGCTCCTTGCTGCAGGCATGGTCTCACCACCCCAATCAATGTCTGAGCTGTCTATGACAGCAGTTCAGATGCAGTGGTGTACAGTTCCAAGCAAAACACCGCTACAATCAGTGGTGGTAACGTGTAGGCAATTTGCATACTGCGCAACGTGCCTACACATAGGCACTGCATTGGAACTGCTGTTACAGACAGCTCCATCCTCCCCCATACAACACCCAGGTAGCATGCTGAGAGCCCACCACCGCGTGCTCACGCATCCCCCCCCACACACACACTGTATGGCCAATGGGGGTGCCCATTCCCCATCGGCTCCACTGCCCTCCCAACAGACTTACAGGTGCCACTCTGGGAGCCCACCCCAGCATGGCAACAGTCTGTATGGCCAATGGGGGTGCCCAATCACCCATTGGCTCCACAATGCCACCCTAAACAACCTTCCAGCTGCCACGCTGGAAGCCCACTAACATGGCAAAAGTCCCGCGTCGCCTTTCAAAAAAATTCACCTGTAAGAAAAAATGGTCCTCGCTGACTGTCTTGCCCCCTTCCCCCAACTCACACCCACCTCTGAGTGCCCCACCTCACCCCATACTTACCTCCAGAGGCTGACGCAACAATCTTTGGTGGACCGGGAATATGTCTGCACTCTTCAAAGCCAACTGCGAACTGAAGAAATGCTGGTAGGCTGTATGATGGCATAAATAATTTTTTTTCAACTTTGGTGCATATCTTGGGCATTTTGGGGAATTTTTTCACCAAATTTTCAACATGGGGTTCTTGGGACCCCATGTTATGAACTCAGTCACTCTGTCATTTTGTTATTTGATCCCAAAAGGTGATTTCATGGTCACTGCGTGGAAACACCTTTTGGGACTGATTTATGAAATGACAGTGTCATAGTTCATGAGGTAGGCCCCCAAAAACCCTATGTTGAAAATTTGGTGAAAAAATTCTCCAAAATGACTGTTTTACGAGTGTACATTGTGCAGTTCCTACGCACGCTCGTAACTTTGAGAGTTTGTAATATTTTCACTTCAGATTTTCAACATTGCAATTTTACCACACCTCCTTATGAACAGTACAGCTGTCATTTTTCACATCTTGCTCAAAATGTGTTTTAGCACAACTAACGCACATTGGCGTGGTTGGTTTTCGAAATCAATGTTTGGGACACATTACGAAAATCACAGTCACACTGTTCATGAACAGAGGTGTTAAAATGGCTATGTTGAAGATTTGTTGCCAAAAGTCCATAAAATGACTGTGTTACGTGCGTGCATTGCACAATTTCCATGCACCCTCGTAAGTTCACGAATTTGTAATATTTTCAGTCAAGATTTTCAACATTGACATTTTTCCACAGCTCCTTATGAAAGGTATAGCTGTCATTTTTCATGCCCTGGCTGAAATTTGTTTTCACACTTCCAGTGCAGAATAGTGCAGTCACTGTGGGAAATCAGTGTTTGGGATAGATTAAAAAAAATTACAGCGACACTATTCATGAGCGAAGGTCCCAAAATGCCTATGTTGAAAATCTGCTGTAAAAAATCTTCACACCAATTACATTACGGATGTATATTGCACAGTTTCTATGCACACTTGTGACTTCAGTTTTTTATATTTTCACTCCAGATTTTCAACAATGCCATTTTTTACACCTCCTCATGAACAGTACACCTATCACTTTTCACATCCTGTTCAAAATGTGTTTTCAAACCTGTGGCACCAAATGGCACAGTCACTGTGCAAAATCACCTTTTGCCTAACAAACTGATAGTGTCACTGTTCATGCGGAGGGGTCACAAAAAAGCCCATGTTAAAAACTTGGAGTAAAAATACCAGGAAACACCCAGGGCGTTAGGGTTTTCCTACTATAACGTCCTACCCTGTAGGGACTGACAGGTGTCTGGGCTGTGACTTTGGATTGTTGATAATAATGCTCATGCCATTTCACTGCCCACCCTCCCGCCAGTGACAGGCATTGAGGTGCACTTTGGACTGTTTGCCCCCAGAGTTCACCCCATTCTCCTATACTGCACCTATTTCAGCGTATTTCCTTATGGAATGAGGTGAATGTAAAACCCAAACACCCCAAGGCACACCTCGACACTTGTCAGTGTTTGAAGAGCATGGTGAGGTGAAATGTCATGACCGTCATGGGTGACAACCCAAAGGCACACCTCAATGCCTGTCCATCTCTGCAGGGTGAGGGTGGAGTTCGCTTCAGCTCAGTACTTCAGTGCCATTCCTATATTGCATCTGTCTGACTCCTGCACTTCCACTGCTAATGCCAGCAAGCAAACATTCGGTGTTGACAAATGCCTGTTTTGGAAGCTGGCTGAGTCACCTAAGATATTACAGAGCTGGGATAGAGCTATGGGTATGGTAATTACTCAGCAGGATGAGGGAGGTAGAAACATGGAGAACAAAAGGGGGGAACAGGGTAAGCATAGACCTCACAGAAACAATAGGTCCATGGGTATGACAGGGTAATATGGGTAGTCTTCATGGACCATCAGCCTTTTTCTGCCATCACTGTGTTCTATATAGAAAGAAGGATGTTAGGATGTTTTACATATAATGGTTTGCACATTACAGAATACACCAAACCACTGCCTACTAGTACAAAAATCTGCTTTGTTAAAATAAGATACGAACAAACTTCAGCCTGCGTCAACACAATGTTTTCCAGTTTCCAAAGTTACATGAGAATAAACCTCAGCAAGCAAGTGAAAAATTTCAGTTTCTCAGATAAAATGAGAATTTAAAGCAGTCTTCCTAAGAAAAAGCTTTTGTATGTAACATAAGAATAAACCTCAGCATGCCCAAGAAAAGGTTTTCTAAGCTCTGAAGTACCAAGGAGACTAACCCTTAGCCTGCTGAGTCAAAATGTTTTCCATTTCAAAAGAACAAGAAGAATGTTGCTAAATTTGCCTGAATAAAAATGTTCAGTTGGCTATGCAACACAAGAGTAGGCTTACACAAAAAAATAGATCTCAGCCTGCCTGGCTGAATACCTTTTAAGTTTTCAAGGAGAAATTAAAGTATCATTCAGCTTACAGAAGTGAAATTGTTTTTTTCACTTTCTGTAGTAACATAAGAATGTGCTGCAGCTTGCTTGAGAAAATACATTTTTTGTTTTCCAAAGTCACCCAATCATAAATCATAGACATGAGTTCACCCAACCAACCTTGAGAATTACAGGACCTTGTAGCCTGGGTACGGTTGGCATCTCGTGTGGCAGGCTGAAGCAGAACGTTCTGCCTCAGACGTGCTCAGGAGCAGCATCACCTTAATGTTTTATTAAGAAAGCGAACTTAAATTAGCAGTATTTTTGGCAGAAAACTAAGTCATCATACAGTATTTTTAGTAATATTGCATTTCTGGCAAAAACATCACCACATCCATTGGTTTTCTTTTCACTGTACTTCACTCCTGATCTGAGATCTGGGTTTTTGAAATTAAAAAAAAATTCTGTTCTCTGGCCACACCCACTATGATAAAATTACATATCGTGGCGGGATGCTGTGCTGTTTACCATCGGAAATGTGCACTAGCACCCTCCTAAAACAACCACAGTATGAACTGCACATGCAAAGACAAAAAAGTAACCTCAAGGGCAGGGATTTTTTAAAATTACTAGTGTTGGACATTTTTAATGGCTTGAGTCATTAATTATTAAATTAGTAATAAAAGCTGTTTTAAAAGCATGTTAGAGAACTAACAATATAGTGATGATGAATCTGTTAACCTTTTTTGCATGGAAAGAGTGGGTGGACAAGTGAAAGAGCTGGAAGAAGTGGTCAGGGCCAAATCTGGAGCAGTTTCAAGTAGGGATAGGTGGGACAGCCATATGGGCTTAGTCAGATGAGGGGGACAGAAACTTAGGGGTGGAAGGCTACCAGGGCTAGCAGAGCCGTTAGGCAGGGTGGGCCAACTAGATGGGCTGCAAGGTGTTTATCTGTCGATAGTGTCTATGTATCTATGAATCTAATTATGTTAGGAATGCATTCCTGCAAAAAAACTACTGTAGAACTAATACATTTCACTTTCATTTTATTTTTGCTATGTTCACTGACTGACCATAATCCACAAAAATAATGTGAAAGTGAAATATTTAGAATGGGAAATTTTTTTGAATGGGACAATATTACAACACTTGTTCAGTCAACTGCAAGAGATTGCTTTCGATCGCCTGTCCCTTTAAAGCACGAAAGCCAGACAGTAAATATAGTTCTATGTAAAAAATTTGGTATATGACCCAGTGGTGCTGAGAGTTGAGGCACTGGATGCCACATCTCATGCCATGCTGGTGACCCGGTTTGGGAATGACCTCGAGTCATCGGGGCACCGGCTGGGGGGGGTAGGAGCAGGACTGAGCTGCCTATTGGCGGCTCTCCTCTCCTGGGGTGGATGCCGTCCTACTCATAGTCCCGCCACCACCTGGTGGAGGTCTGGTGGTGGCACAGATGGGTAGCGGGACAGCTGGTAGGGTGTGGCATCCCGTAGGGTGTGACGTGCACGTGCCTCATCATGTATGCGTGTGTCATGTCGGGGACATGTGGGATTGGGACTGGGAGAAAAATGCAAAAACGGCAAAAAGTACTATTAAAAAAAAAAAAATGGTATGAAAAAACAGTCCAGTGCCAATCTGGAATAGTTTTCCATGCCTATTGCAAACTCCACTACAGCTGGTCAAGCTGCATTTTCAGTTCACTGCAATATGGCAAGTTGCTGAATCAACATGTGATATGTAAGCAATAATACCCGACAGGGTAGGCTGTATTCAGCAAGACCGGACAACCCAGGGGTGTAATGAGGCCTGATGCTGCAGGCGGAGGGCCTTATAGCCTTTGGAAGGTCTGGTATTGCCCATACAGCCCACCCTGGAAGGTATTGTTACTCTCTGAAAATGGGCTGCCAATAACAATAAATACACAGGACTAAAGTTCTGTTGAAAGGAATGGAAATGTATTTACTTTTTTAACTTTTTTTTTTTTGAGAGAAAAAGCAGTCCCTGCCGGCCTGCCAGTGCAGTGGTAGTGCTACCACTTGCAATGCTGTCAACCCGGGTTCAGGAACATGCCTGGGGAGACAGAGGGCCAGCTGGGGGGAGGAGGCTCGAGCATCTGAGGACCACATGCCTTCTCCAGGGAGGGAGAAGGGTTGAAGCTCGGAACTTGATTGGTCTTTGGCAGAAACTGGAGGTGCAGTAAGCGTCAGAGCCAGTCCGAGGGGTTGGGGCGTGACAGATGTTAATGGTTGCACCTTGGCATCTGGGAGCACATCACGCCCCAAAGAACAAGGGAAAAATCATCTTCCGGAGCACTGGGAAGACAGAGCGCCCAGTGCAGACCCCACAACTCCCACCTGCCTGTTCTACTGGGTGCCTGACGAGAACAAGAAGGACTTCAGTGTGTATGGGCCCCATCTTGTACCTGCCTGGAGGGGGGTATAGCCACAGCTCTATGGGGGTTCACCCAGAGGTCTCAGGTAGGTGAAGAGAGGGGCAGACACCATAGGTGATTCCCAAGGATAAAATGCAAGTAGTCCCTGTACTGTTTTACTCTTAAACTAACTAATATCTGGAACATTTACTGTTAAAAATATCTGGATAAACAACTTTGTTTTAAAACTTTTAACTTGGGCTTACAGCTTTGAACTTATGCTTATTCAATGGGTTTAAACAGAAGACTAACATTTCATTCTTATTTTTGATATGTAACAAAATTAATTGGGCAACTGAATGTGCAGCTTTGTGGAATGAAAACGTTAGTGGTTCCTCCGGGTGGCACTGCTGAGCTGCTTGCTGTCTGAGTATCTAACGCTCCTTGTTCATCATGTGCAGTTGTCTTCAGTTCTGGTGATGACTCGCCTCCAAATATGTTGCTCCAGAATCAGCAGTCTGTTGTTGAAGCTGCCAAGTAGTTGGCGAGACTTTGTTCCGATTGGGGACCAGTCACTGTAGTGATTTCTCAGGGGCTGAGATCGGCATTAGCAAGGAGCTGCAGGGCTGCAGCATAGATGCTGTGTACCCGGTAGACAGCTGTGCAGATTTGCTGATTCATGGCATCATGTACCCCAGATAATTTTTCCCCATCGGCTCTACACTGCACCAAGTGGATTCATTGTCAAGGTAATCTTGGGGCAGACGTCTGGGGTGAAGGTACAGTGATGGTGGATTGGGAGGGAGCTTTGAGGTATATTTTAAAACAGATGATACTGGGCACAAGGGGTTTTCTGGCTGCTCGTTAATAAACTCACTTTTTTTTCTTTATTTGGTTCAAGTGGGATTTTTTGATTCTTACTGTCCTCATTATACCACAGTGTTAGGTACTGTGCTCCTGACTCATCTGTTTAAAGCTGAAACAAATCTTTTGTAAGTTGTCTGTGCCCTTCCTGACTGTGCCTGGCCATGTACAGTTGGATGTCAAACCATACCTTTGCCACAAGGCCAGGCACGGTATCGGGGAACAGAGCAGGTGAAATTTTCAGTTTTTCCAGATCATTGGCAGAGATAGGAGGGTGGTGAACAGTAATGTCTTTCTGCTGTTTTGGGAGTTTTTTCAGCACTGAATACAGCACATTGTTGGCAGGCTTGAAGGTGGCATCACTGATCAGGATTATGTTGTGGCTGATCTCTGGGGATTTCATGTGCCTGCTTAGACTAGCTCGAAGGGCACAGTAATCAGAGGTCGAGTACAGGCCACCACTGGTCATCTGAACCTCTGCGTAAAATTTATGGAGGCTATTGGCTGTGTTATCAAGGCTTTCAGAAATCAATGAGAATATCATTGTGCAGTGCACATTGTGTGAAAAATGGCACTGCCCATTGCATGTTCTTGTGGGTGTTTCCCTCCTGCCACTCCTTCTCTATTGCATCAAGCTCCAAGGTGCTGACAGAAACAAAACTTTCTTCCATGTGTTTCTCCTTTTTACTTCATTTCTGTGGAAGTCGTTCACTACTGGAATCTTTGGGAAACATTTCTCCGATATTTCTCTCTGCTGTCAGATTAAATTGTACTTCATGATCATTTGACATCTGTATGGGAGTCGGTGCTGTCACTGCGGGCAGAAATGTAACTTTTAAGATGGCTGATGTAAATGCTGAAATCTGCCTGGCAGCACGATTTCAGTGAACCCGTTGGCACAACTGGCACTTCTTATTGGTGGGGCTGTAACTGCTACTTAATGTACCCCATTAGAATACTTTACAGAGAGAGAGAGTGGTGGAACTGTGGAATGTGCTGCCCTTGGAGCTGGTACAGGCAGCTACGATGGAGGGATTCAAGAGAGGGTGGGACAGGTATAGGCAAGAGGTGTGCAGGACTGGGGGATGGAGTAACAGTGGAAGGAGTCAGAGGGCTACGGTACCCAATCAGGGTGCTGAAGCACGAGCAGACTTGATAGACCAATTGGCCTACTCTGCTGGCATCTAGTATGTCAGTATGTTAGATTTATTTTATCTATAAGCCCATTTTCTAAACAAAAATAGTGCTACTCCCTGATGTGGGTTTGGAGAGTCAATGCAAGGGGGACACGACAGCAACAGGTTTGAAGGGGCCAAACAGAACAGTTAGTTTGGAGGGCTTGAGGAGCCAAACAGAGAGCCACTACAAGCACAGCAGCACAAATGAAGAGCCACAGCAGCAAGTTGCACCAGCCGTCATCAAGCTAAAGTGACAGCGGTACTACCAGTATCAACACACACCGTGGAGTTCTAACCAGAGGAATGGGGCATGGGGTGGTGCAGATGTTGCAGTGAGAGGGAAACTGAGAGCGTGGTAATATGAAGTTCTGAGTACAGTATCATTCAGATAGTATCAGACTTTCACTTTAAAACAATGTTGTAAAGAGAAACATGTAATCCCTCACACTGCCCACACCACTTGCTTTGAGACCACAGACTGCTGTTTCACTCCCTTGGTCCCGATCCTGACACAGGCTGGCACACTCGCTGACCAAAAAATGTCAAGAATGTGAATGTTAAGAATGTTAAGCTCACTAAGCTGTGAAGGTGTCATAAAGTCTATAAAAACTACTACGCCCGAGTACAAAATACTCAGACTAAAAACTGTCAAAATTGATCATCCGCAACAAGTACCTGTTGCTGTGAACTGTCAGCTGTGAAAATTATGTTAAGTGAATATCCCAGCACCACTTGATCCACATAATATTTTAAATGTGGGTATATTAGTTCTACAGTATATGATGACATGTTTTGCTGACTATTAAATACTGCTGTGTTAAAAATCTACTAATAATGTTTCCAGGAAAAGCTCTATTGAGCTGTCCTGTTTGATCATACACTAAAATAATGGGACCAGGTCTGTTTCCTGGTGCTCAGAGTGGGGGAGGAAGTACAGACAAAGCTTAATCAGATTCTCTCTATAGATCCCGGGCTATTGAGGGTTAGTCTGTGGGAGTGTGCACAGACCAAAGGCTAATGCTATTCAAACCTTTAAGCTGAAAAATATTTTGCAGAGGGCGGTCTTCTCAGACATGAGGTTGTGCAGTATTAAGCAACATCACAGGCATGTGATTGAGCTAATGGAAGGCTGAGGTCAACTGATTTGAGTCCCACTTCATATCTTAAACAAGTATTGTTTGTTACTATAGTGCCCCAGGGAAATTAGGGGCACCACAAAAAATAGGGATCATTGGGGCACCAGAGAAAATAGGGGACCCCTAGGGAAATTAGCAGTCAGGCAGCCATGGGAAAACCGTCAGCTTAGTGGGTAATGCTGGAAAATCTTAGGGGTCCCCACAGAGCATAGGATAGGCCCCCTCCATAGCAGACAGCCCAAGCAGTTTAAAACCACAGTTTTAAAACATAACCACCATTTTTTTCCCCTCGCTTTGTTCTCCCTTCCCTCTGCTCCAGGCTAACACCTAATCAGACCAGCCCAAACTAGTTTGCCCACATTCTTGTCCCAGCAGAGGAGCAGGGGGCCAGGATGAGCTCTCTCAACCAATCCCCTGGCCCAGTTTAAATTCAAACTTGGAGACTTTTTTTTTAGGCCACTGATCCAGCCTCAGGAGGCTGATCCCTGGACAAAGGTCCCAATCCCTTGGCAGGTAGCCTGGACTACTCCCAGCCTATAAAAGGCTATGTGCAGCCAGGAGAGAGCCAGTGAGAGTGTGACCAGTGAGAATGGAGGGCAGGGCAAGGGGGACATCAGCTTCCCTGGTAGGAGGCTGAAGCAAGTCCCTGGCACCTTCAATGTAACTCCCCTGTAGAAGATCTCTAACAGCAGCTTCAGTTGATCTTCAGGGGGAATCTGCCATCTAGTTGGGTCCTCCAGTGTGGCAAGTAAGTCCATGTAGCTGGGTGGTAGCCCCAGTGAGCCTTCTCTGCAACAGTCTCCAGCAGAAGAGGTCCTATCTCTCCTTTGTGGTTGTGCAGTCCCCAGGGTGCCGGAATCCTAGCTGAACTCCAGCAGGGGGTTCCTGCACACACCATCAAGAGCTTTTCTTCAGTGCCTCTTCTTTGACCTAGGGAGAGTCCCCACAAAGCCCAGCATTACCTGCACCCACCTCCAATGACCTCCACTGACTCCAAGCCTTTGCCATGATGCCCCAGGTTTGAGTTGCCAGTCATAAGTTGTAGTCAGCTGTTAGCTAGTGCTCACCAAATTGAGTCAGGTTAGGAGCCTCCTTGTCTTTAGCGTGAGGGATTTTGGTCATCCAGTAACCTCAGAGTCACATTGCCCAGTCTTCAGCGTAGACACTGTCCCGAGGTGGCAATAGTACTGGTGGCCCATACTGAGGCCTCAGTGAGAATTGCCAGGGCTTCATCCTTCCCCAGAGGTGGTAGTAATAATGGTGGCTTGACAGAGAGGTCTCACTGAGGATTACCAGGCTCTGGGCCCTGTTTCCCAAGGTGGCATAAGTACTGGTGGCCCATGCAAGAAGCTACACTGGGGATCACCAAGCTCATGATCGTACCATCCATAGGTGGCTCGTATTCTGGTAGCTTAGCCAGAGGTCATGCAAAAGATTGCCAGGTTCTAAAGCTGCAGTGGTGAGGTGGTAAGGGTTCTGGGGACCTATCCAAAGGTTGTCCAGAAGATTGTCATACTCAGCATCCTTCCCTCAACAATGTCCTCACATCCTCTCTAGCCCAGGGTCATCGCAGCTGATGACTCCAACTAAGGAGTCTCCTCATCCAGACCATGACCAGGCTTCAACACCCATCCTTGACCAGGTGCTTCACCTTCGACATCACCTCAGTGACACCAGGAGTCATTTTTTTCCTGGAGCCAGGAGGCCTACAACACTTTACCTTGTTTCTGGTTCATTGGGAGGGCACCACATTTTATGGCCTGTACAGGGAGTGCTTCCTTGGGGTCACACCTAGTGGTCGGCTAACCAACATACTAAAACCCCCAAGCTTGGTGCATTGGATTACCATGTCCTCCATCATGTTCAGAAAGAACCATCCAGGACTTGAATTGCCCTGACTTCTGCGTAACACTAGTGGGGCTGATTTGTGGTCCCAGAAATCTTGTTTCTGTCTTTCTCTTGCATAATAGTGGTAGAGGTAGTGAAAACTAAGTCCTTTTGCTGTGTGCACCAATTAGTTGTAATAAACCTTGCATCTTGGCTCTATAGTACGCCTCCTGCCTCTCCTTACAGATTCATCTGGCATCACCCTAAACCATAGGGGTACGAACCACCAAAGCTCGCCCACCTCACTAGAGAGTCAGAATCAACTGATCTTGAGTCAAAGTTAGCTGTGCCAGAGCCAACATCAGCTCATCCACAGCCATCATCAGCAGATGGAGAGAAATGTCTTCAATAACATGTCCGGAGGATGCAGTTGCTCACACAGCTGGTGCATCAGTAACACTCCAGCTCTGATGTGCTACAGGGTATAAACCATCTACCTATGTCAATGAAAAACAAGTTTGCAGGTACCAGTGAGTCCTTCTTCTTCTGTCTGATTTGCTGCCACCAGTGTTCCTCATGTAGCTCTTGAGACAATGAGGTTAACCCTTAGGCTGCTGACAGAATTAGAATGCATCATAATTCAGGATTGATATATCAGTCTGTGGCACAGCAAGGATTAAGGATACTTTGGGGTGACTTCCTGCAGACTAGTAATGGCACCACAGGTCAATGGTTTAACCTTAATGAACAAGAAAAAAAAAGCAGAAACTATAATTCTATACTAGTTTTTTTGCACATTTCAATGTAGTGACAGGAAAATCTGAACTGTGATTTGTACACCTAATTGCATAGTAACATGAGATCCGAAGGAACTCTAGGTTCATCATGTCCATCCCCTTGCTTCGACAGCAGGCACAAATATGCATGCCGTGCAGACATGGAGTAATTTAAAGGGGTTCTGCATCACATGATTGTACTATATCCATAGCAAAGAAACACAGAATTTGACAACAGTTAAGGACCGCTTGGCCCACCTAGTCTGCCCATTTTCCCTACCTGTTTCATATATCGCAGATCCTAAATGATCTGCAGCTTACCCTCTCTTTCCTATCACTAGAGTTCCTTTATGTCTGTTCCATGCTTTTTTGAATTCCCCTACCATTTTGGCCCCTATAACCTCTGCTGAGAGGCTGTTCCATGCATTCACCACCCTTTTCATGAAAAAATACGTTCTCATGTTACCCCTAAAGTCTAGCCCCCTCTATTTTCATAACATGGCCCCTTGTTCTTGAACATCTTTTTTTTTAAAGATGCTATCCTCTTGTACCTTATTTACACCCTTGAGGTATTTGACAGTCTTTATCATATCCCTCCTCTCTCTCCTCTCCTCCAGGGAATACATATTGAGATCCTCCAGTCTCCCCTCATATGACTTTTGGTGCGGCCCTGGTGCAATTTTTGTCACCCTTCTCTGAACTGCTTCTACTCTGTCTATGTCCTTCCTGAGATGCGGCCTCTAGAACTGGACAGTACTCTAGATGAGGTCTCACCAGTATTCTGTACAATGGCATCACCACCTCCTTCCTTCTGCTGGAGATACCTCTCCCTATAAACCCCAGCATTCCACTGGCTCTCCTCACAGCCTTCTCACATTGTCTGGTAACCTTTAGATCATCAGATATGATTACTCCCAGGTCCCGTTCCTGTTTGGTGGCTATCTGTACCTCCCCCCCATCATGTACTCCTCCCCTGCATTTATGTGCCCCATATACATGATCTTGCACATCTTTGCATTGAATCTTAGTTGCCACACCCTTGACCACTCCTCAAGCTTGCTGAAGTCCCTTCTCATTTTCTCTACAAACCCATGGTTTAGAAATCGTTTTTACTTTGTTGTCTAGTTCCACTTTTCTCTACTAAAATCACTTTTATAAATGAAGAGGTAACACACAATAAGGTTTATTTGTATTTATTTATTTATTTATTGATCGAGTAGGTACATTGGTTCAGAGGACCATTTTCAGGTACGACCCAGGCCATCTAGATGGCACACAATACAAAGACATGATCAACATTACATTAAAAGACAGGTCTACATAGGTTACATAGGTTACAGGGAGAATGCTTGAGATGAGTACAGCCTTCAGATATTTGGCATCACGCAGTGGGATAACAATAAAAAAAAACAGAGGAAAAAAAAAACAAAAAAAATGACATTGACCAGGTAACAAAAGTATTAAATACTTGTTAAATGCCAAACAAACAGTGCTGATAGTAGTGCTAGCTAGCAGTTACAAGTCGCATGGGACTCTAGGACATTCTTGTAGTGCTGTTTAAAGGTTAGTGGGGAGTCCAAGGACAAGAGATTTATCGGGAGAGTGTTCCAGAAATTAGGTACTGCCCAGGAAAAAGCTCTCTGCCCCCTGACTGTTGGTATTCAGGGGTATTCCAGGGCTTGACTCAAGGAGAACCTAAGCTAGCAGAAAACCTGTTTAGTTGCTAGCATGCCTGAGAGTGATGATTTGCCACCATCGTGGAGTACAAGAGTTCCCTGCATGCTGGGGGGGGGGTGGTGGTGTAGTGACACTAATGATTGATATAGGGTGCAATGGTTGGTGTCATATGGAGCCAGAGTGATAAATCTGCATAAGCTGTTGTAAGCTATGTTCAGTCTCTGACACAGTTTGGATAAGATGGGGTGTAAGATAGGAAAGCAGTACTCTAGGATCGAAAGAAGGGTGCTTTGTCCTGTTGCCAGCCTTACCTTAGGTGATAACAGGTCCTTCAGATGGAAGCAGACTCCCAAATGCTGATTTACCCTTTTGACTACCTGTGCTATGTGAGAGTCGAAGCTAAGCAATGGATCTAGGTTTACCCCTAGATATTTGAAATTGTCTACTTGTCCCAGAGTGGATCCATCTAAGATTCAAATACTGAGAAAGTGTCAGGTGCTAGCTGAGTGTCTTACCAGCTTGTGGTTAAAGCCAAACAGCATGGTTTAAGTTGTTTTTGCATTTATGACTAACCTGTGCTGAGTGAACCATTTTTCAATAGAGGCGAACTCCCTGGAGAGTGTCTGAGATAGCTTGTCCGGGGAGTTGTCGCTACTGAATAGTATGAGGTCATCAGCATACATGATTCTGCTATTTGTAGTTGTTTCTAATAGTAGCAGATTTACAAAGATGGAGTAGAATAGGGGTCCCAGGATGGACCCTTGGGGCACTCCCCTCAGAACTTGAAGAGGACTGGATAGGAATCCACCGGTCTGTACCATCTGCATCCTATTTGAGAGATAGTTCTAGTCCCAACAAGAGGAGCGTGGGGAGAAACCTAACTTAGAGAATGCCTTAAGCAGCATGCTATGATTGACCATGTCAGTGGCTCAGCAGGTTGCACACACGCCTCTAAGGCCGGAAGATCAGAAGGCTGTGGGTTCTATCCCCACTCCAGGCACTTGGTTTAAAATCCTAATACAGACACTATAGAGCAGCATGAGGGGCATACTGCACTTATGAGGTGTTGTCTTTTGAATAAGATGTTAAACCAAGGTCCCATCTGCCTATTCTGGTGGTAGTTCAGGTGGATGTTAAAGATCCCATGGCACTTCTCAAAAAGAGTAGGCGATTTTTTTTATTAGAACTTGAAAGAAAAATATACACATAATTGTGTTACTTCACCAAAAATCATAATGAAAAATATAGGTAAGCATAAATAAGTATTTCATCATATATCCAAAACAGAGTTCCATATTTCTGGTATCAAAACTGGTCAAATAAATGCTGAAAAATAAACCCCCTCCCCACTGAAAGAGTAGGGATTTTTTTTTATTATAACTTGAAAGTAAATATAGACAAACTAGTGTTACATCACACAAAATTATAGAGACATAATAGAAAGACAGAAATAAGTGTTACAAGTGTTCACCCCACCTGTGACATCAATATTAAAATTTTAATAATACAAATAAAGAGAACTAAAAATCTTTCCACTCCCCCTTCCTCAGTGTGGGGGTGGGAGGTGTTTTCCACAACCTTGAAGAAGCATGCTACATTATAAGTATAACACAGAGCAAACATTTTAAAATAAATATACATTAAAGCACATCTCCCTTCTAGAAATATTAAATCCTATTCCAGGCATTAAAACTAACACAAAGTTCTATATTAAAGAAAAATACATATTAAGTCATATAAGTCTTTGAAACCCCCACCCCTAAGAGTAGGGGAATTGTCACACAAAACTTTATATACAAAAAGAATCAATGACAAAAATAGGCATTTTATTCATACAGTTTATAACTGTCATCATTTGATATTCTCAGCCTTAGCTAATAAGTAGCAAAGGAAATTCATCTCCACCCCCTCCCAATTACAAAATCTGGTAAATACATTGATGACACCCCACTGCTACTTCTTATTGTACTTCATCAATTCAATCCATATATTTCCACCAAAGAGAAAACATTGTCTCAGAGTTGTTTAACTTTTGGTTTTGCCTAAAACTCTGAACACCATACTGTATTGTCCAAAATAACTGGTCTACCATATTGTGCTTCTTGTATAAAGTTAATCGGCATCTGTCATACCAAATATGGTATTTTATAATTATTAGAATCAATTGCATTGTATCTGCATTAAATTTGACCCATGTTGGTGGGAGTAATCCTGAAAATAAAATTGTCGTAGTTATCATTTTAAAAGGAGATTCCTTCCATTTCTCATATAACAAAGATCAAAAAGGCTTTATAAAAGAACAGCTGAAAAATACATGTTCCATTGTTTCTAATTGGTTTGTGCACAGCTTCCCTCTGGGGCACACTCTTTCAGACTTATCTTTATGTTTTAAATTACTTTTCACATTAAGTTTGCCAAGGACAGATACAGTAGCCAAAGAACATTCCACATGTTTCCCTGTAACCTTTTACTGGAGAGCATATTCCCTATATGGGCAACCTGAATAGAATCCCTTAACCAAAAGTTAGGGTTCTCATAAAAATATTTATTCAAAATATGGTAGTATAATTCTTTCCTAGATAGTTTTAGGATCAGTTGTTTGGTTATGGCCCAAGTGTTTAATTTCCCGAAAATGTAATATAGAAAATATGGAAGACCTTGCAGAGATTTCTGTTTATGAGTAACTGCATTGTCATCCCAGGTAGACAGCCATGGGTATGCTTGATCCAAAACCCAGGGACACCAAAGTTTATTGGAATTAGTTAACAACAGCTTGATATTGCTATATATTAACATAGTAAAGAAAAACACTAAAGGGTGCACCATATTTAAACCTCTTGATTTAACAGGTAAATAAGTAATACCCTGTTTAAGGGGATTCAGTCACCTACCCCATATGCCCTGAAAAAAACAACAACTGTATAGTATATTGTGGTTTCAATCTGTTTTGTAGGAGGAAATACTACACTAAGATGCAGGAATATTGTCAATAAAAGGGTTTTAATCACATAAATCCATTTTGTCTTTGACATATGCCATGCATTCCATTGTTTAACTTTGGCAAAACCCTCTTGTGATACTACATTCCAATTATAGGTACATGAGTCACCTGATCCAAAATAAACACCTAAAATTTTATGCATTCCTGAGTGCTAAGAAATATTCAGAAACACTGGCTCATCTACAGGAGCTATTCCCAAAGGCAAACATTTGCATTTGGCTGAATTTATCATAGATCCTGTGCCAGTCTGATATGATTCAACTATTTCCTCTGCTGCTTTCCCCAATGGCTTATCTGCTAACAAAATACATAACTCATCAGCATAAGCTATTGTTTTTATGTTTGAGTCTTCGCTGTGAACTGAAAACCCTGTGATTGCAGCGCAATTGTGTATTTTATATAAGAGGGAGTTTAAAGATAAAACATACAAAGTAGGGCTATGGGGAAAACCCTGTTTAACCCCTCTGTTAACTGGACAAGCCTGCCCTATCCAACCATCAACAAAGGGTTTCACTACAGCTGAGCGGTAACAAGGTGTTATGCATGTAATAAATTGCTCTGGGAACCCATGGGCTGCCATACATAACCATAAATAATCATGGCTCACCTTGTCGAATGCTTTGGCTTGATCTAGGGTAACTATATAACCACTAAGCTCCTCTGAATTCCCTTTTTCCACCATTTCCCTTAACAAAATAAGCACAGCCATAATATTTCTTTTGGGTACTGTACAGCATTGTGAAGGACGAATTATGTTATCCAGTATCACACTAATTCGATTATTTAAAAGTTTAGCAAAAACTTTAATATCTGCATTCAACAATGTAATAGACTTCCAAGTATCAAGGTTATCTCTAATTCCAGTCTTATACAGGAGAATCAGTAAGCCTTCCATCATACGACAGGGAAGCATAGGGCTGTGCAATAAGAAATTAAAAATCTCCAATAATTCATGTTTAAGCAAGGGATACAGTACAGTATATGGTAAAATTCATGTGGCAGACCATCTGAACCTGGGGCAGTAACCTGTTTTAATTGTTGAATGACAGTGCATAATTCTAAATCATTATGGGAAAAATCAGTGTTTTAAGTAAGGAATCTGGTATTTGTGGTAAAGTACTAGATTGTAACCAGGATTTACTATCAATATTTGATAAAGGAATGTCTTGGAATTTAGGATTCAATTTCCTTAAGGATTTCCTGCTTAGTACGAACTTCAGACCCATCTTTAGTTTTTAGATAATTCACCATTTTACAACTTTGTTGCTTTATACAGGTATCGAAGGGGTTAATGCTTCCCTGCTTCCCCTGACAACCAAACCTCTGCTCTATTTCTAAAGTTTTCATGCGACCATATTGTATTATATTCTCTTTAAGTTCTTTTATATGATCTTCATAAGAGCCGTGCCCTTCTATCCATAGCTGATGTAAAGTCATCAGTTGTGCTCTTAATTCTGTATATTTTTCCCTTTTTCCCTCCAATTAAGTTTCCCAACTGTCTGAAAATATTCACCAATACATTGTTTGGTCTCTTCCCACCATACAGCTAACGCCTCATAAAAAAACACCAATTTCCTAGCTTCTATAAGGTGCATAAATCCCTGTTTCACCTTTGGTATATCCAGCAGGCTCAAATTGAGCCTCTGATACCCTTTTCCTTTGGTAGTACCTTCATAATCAGAAAGAACCAGGCTTATCAAGCTATGATCTGACATGGCAACAGGAACCACCTTCTTTTGTCTAATAGGTATGTTAGGGGATGTGAACCAGTAATCAATACAGGTCGACCGTGTTCCACAAAAATATGTATGGGGGACATTACTTAAGTTATCGTCAAAAATATCTCTTAACCCTGTATCTTTTAATAAATGATTTAAATATGAAGAGTCACAGAATATTTTTGTTTTTAACCCTCTGTCAGAAAGAAGACGACTCACATTAAAGTCTCCCCCCACAACACATTGCAAGCGCAGTGCTCTACCTGGGTCAGTTTCCACTAAATGTATTACATTCACATTATGCTCCTGAAAACAGATTCCTACCCCACTATAGCCATCTGTTCCTCTGGATCAAAAGCTAGAACCTCCAAACCTTGAATTACTAGCATTTGTGATGTCTGACAAAGTTGTTAATCTAGTATCTTGGAGAAAAACAGTATCAAATTATTGATCTGAAAAAGTTGGCAAACGTTTTTTCTCTGATAAGATCCTGTACTATTTGTGTTTAAAGTGGCACAGGCATAATGTCTCATTCACAAGGAACAAATCAAGGATCAACATGTTTTTTATATGATGCCCTAGTTCCCATCCTTCTTCGTTGTTGTATTGTTTTTTGAGGATTTTCAGAAGTATTGGTCTCCAATTCAGACAGACCATCTGTTTGTGATGATGTCCATGATGCAGAGTCAGAATCCATCCCTTCATCCCCTTCTTCTTCCTTTAAAATCAAGAAAGGGTTAAATGTTGGAAGGTGATCTGTTTTAGCAGCAGGGGTTCCTTTAGAGGATTTCCCTTTGTTCTTTTTTGTAACCAGTTTAAATTTAGCTTGTATATCTCCTTCAAGAGGGATAGGAGGAGGAGGAGGGGGGTGCCATAATCTTTTCAGGCCCTTTATCCACTTCCTTAGAAGTGGGAGCTCCTGCAGCTTTTGGTAATGGGGGAGCCTGTGCCTCAATATTTTCCATTATTGCAGACATAGAGGACTGAGCCTGTTCAGAAACTGTTTGGGCTGGGACTGGGATAATAAGGACCAGGTCTCTTGAAGTATTTTTTGAGGCAGGCCTGGTTGAGGACTCTGAGCCTTGGCTAGTTTTGGCCTTGGTTTGTTTTTTTAAACAAAAATCCTGTATGTCAAAATCCGCATCATCTGTATTATGAAACGCCCAAAGACAGTCAGAAAAGGAATGCCCTGCTCTTTGCATAAATTACAACACAGGGGATTCCTGCAGTGAAATCCAGCATGTCCAATATCACCACACAGAGTACACTTCAAAACGTCACAATTTTGGCTAATATGCCACGCAGATCCACACTTAAAGCATCTGCGGGGTTGCCCAGCATAAAACTTAAAGCTCTTGTCTCTGCCAATATATAAACAATTTGGCAAATGCTGTAGTTCCATCTCTTCATGATGCAATTTCACTCTGACCCTCCAACCCCCATTCCAAAAGCCTTCTGTGTCCATGATAGGTTCAGGGTTACCCTGAACTGCACATCTTTTCTCCAGCCAAAAAATACTGTCTACAATATTCACTCCTTCGTTTCTAAAGAGAATTGTTTTCACTCTATATGACTGTTTAGTTAGTGGGATTGCCTGAAAAGGCACCCATAATGGATTCATTTTTAACACTGTATATTTGCTCCAAAAACTTTCCAATAATTCTGGGGTCCAAAAGCTGATGTCATAAACTGATTCATTCAGAAAGTGTATTAATGCGTACACGTCTGATGGCGAAAACCCCAGAGGTTGTTTAATCAGTGTTTTGCCAACAAAGAATCTGTCCGGTTCTGTCTCCATGCCTCCTAAATATCGGAGATGAACAGCATTTCTACGTTGTGCAAGTTCAACAGGTTTGTGAAAAAAAATTGCACACATAGGAGGAGGAGGATCGGGATCACTAGACTTTCTCCCATTATGATTTTGCTACGGGGGTTCAGGTTGCTCAGCTGCCCCTCCCATTTGTGTGTTAGTCATGGTTAAATTTGTATCTGAAGTTAATAAGGGAGAAAAATAAATGCTACCTTGTGTCTCAGGTTGAGACTGCTGTTGTCCATTTTCAGCTTCCATATGTTCCACCAAATTCATAAGTGTACTGCCTTCTGGCTGAGATGCATTTTCTGTAACGGGGAGTGTTACTGGCATCCAAGATCCATCTGTCGCCCACTTCCACCCTGCTACTTCCAAAGCTTTGTCCTTTGACTAGGTATTGGCATCATCATTTGGCTGCTAACCATTGGCTTGAACTTCAAGAGGCAGGTGCAGAATCAATATGTGGCTTTCCAAGCACAAACACTTTCGACACAGAAGAAGATGTTTGACCAAGGAATTATCCGGAACCCATTTCCAATTACCAACTTCTGCCTGGTAAGTTTCTTGTACTTTGAGCTGAGCACAGACATCATACAGTTCTTTTAACAGTATTGCTTGTTTTTCTTTCAAGGTGAGTGAAACATTTGTTTCTGTACCTTGTTCCACTAAAATATCACTTGGGGCATCTCCAACAATTTCAACAACTTCAACTGACTCTTTTTCCAAATTTTTTCTCTCAGTGGCTACCGCACCTTTAACAAGCAGCTCTGGACATCCTTTTCCTTTGGCTGTCCATCTTGGACTGGAATACTCCATCCTGCCACAGCGTAGTAGTGCCACCTACAGCAGAGTAGGGGAATTTTTTATTAAATCTTCAAAAAACATATTTACAAGCATGTTTACATCACAGCAAAAAAAAAAGTAAATGAAACAATGTTATTACAGCACATCAAATCATAAAAAAAGAAATTTTCATAAAGTAAACTTGGTAAACGTACTCCCTACCTGTAACCTCAATAATTATTTTTATAATTTATGGTAACCACTTAAAAGCATCCCACCTGGTATGCCACAATGATCTATCCACTACTTTATAATCCTCCATCTTCGGATGTTACAAGTTGGACTAGATAAATTGACTCAATTCCACATGGGGAATGTGCTGCTGTTGGAGTACCAGCCTGCAACGTACTTGCCACATCCAGTAAACAAAACATGCCATCAGGACCCATAATGAGCCTATATCATATTGAACCCACCGCCTGGGGAACAACCCTTTAAACAAATTGTTTGGGGACAGAAATAGCCAAATGTCAGATTCCCAATTTAGAGACAATTCCTTCCAAAATTTTATAATATAAGGACACAGGAAATACAAGTGTTCCATCGTCTCGGTCACACCACTACATTGATCTCGGGGTCGACAATGCTCAGCAAGTTCTTTGTGCTTCTAATTCCCCCTTGACATTGATTCTATCATGCACTCCCAACCATACCACATCCCACATTTTTTGGGGGGTTCTAGGCTCAACCAATAAATCCCCTATCGCCTTTTGTCCGGTTATCAGTAATGTCTCAAAGAGCCTTTCTGTAAATTTATCTCTCACTATCTGGGGACATAAGAGTTTCCTGGGTGTGGATAATAATGAAATTTGTGACACTTCTCACTTCTTCAAAATTATCAAAACAAGGCATCCAACTAGAGTCCAATTTCACAATTCTTTTATTTTTATGTCTAAATGCCATGTCCTTCCAATCCTGCATAATTTCTGTCAGCTGAAGCGATGTCCATGCCACCCATGGTACAGCACTCTTTTTTATTATTGGCACTAGGTTTGTATAAAAAAAATGACTCCAAAAAAAAAAGTCAGTTGTACCATGTCCACTCCAACCTCTTTAAGTGATAAATAGGTAATCCCCCATTTTATAGGGTTTAATATACTCCCCCACAGACATAAAAAAAATATATATTATAATCTGGTTTCTATATGTTTAGGCACAGGATACACATAGCATAGATATAGAAACATTGGAATTAAAAAGGTTTTTCTTATCAAATATACCCTTTTTAACTTCCCCATATGCCATCAATTCCATTTTGTCACCAATTGCTGTCCCCTCCCAATTTGGTGGGCCCAGTTATAACTACCAATATCTTCTTGCCCAAAAAATACACCTAGCAACTTAGTAGGTACTAGGGATACCCAAACTCCTCCCACACTATGCAGTGTGCTAGGTCCCTGTTGTAAGGGAACTCATTTACTTTTAGCAGTATTAACTTTTCCCCTTAAAACAATACCCAAAGACTGGATTAGATCATTAGCATGGTCCCCTGACTCTACGTTTGCCACTGTAAGGATCAAGTCATCAGCATATGCTATACATTTAATTCTGACAAATTAGAAACCTGAATCCCCTCAGTCCTAGGGGAAGAATATAAAATTCTGATCAAAGGATCCAATGTCAATATATATATATATAATAAGGGGCTTAGGGGGCAGCCCTGTCAAACCCTATGCAAGATCATGCACTTCTCCTCCACCCATTTATTATCATAAGGCAGAACAAAGGCCCCCTTGTAACATAACTGTATCCAAGTAATAAATTCATGTGGAAACCCATATTTCTTTAAACAAGCCCACAGATCCTGTGGGAGACATTATCAAAGGCTTTTGATTGATCAAGACTAATCAAAAATCCATCTGAAGTGCCCTGTGTCCCGTGTGCTATAAAAGCCCAGAGTAAGAATAGGGCTTCAGTAATTCTTCTGCCTGGGACTGCACAGACCTGGGCTGGGTGAATTATGGTATTAAGTATTCCAGAGATCTGGGAACTAAGAATTTTCATGAAAATTTTAAAATCAGTATTAAGCAATGAAATCTGACTCCAATTTTGCAAGTTGGTCTTCTCTCCCTTTTTATATAGAAAAATTAAAAGGTCTTCATACATTTGACTATTAAGCCTAGCTTCTGAAAAAAAAGCCTGAAAGATCTGAAGTAGTTCCTGAGGAACTAATTGCAACAATTTAACATAAAATTCACTGGTCAGCCCATCTGACCCCAGGGCTATCCCTTTCCACAGAGACTTAATTGCTGTTGTAAATTCCAACATAGACAGGGGGCCAGAAGGGCCACTTCCTGTGTTGCGTTCAGTTGCGGGGTGTCTGCAGCCAGTAATATGTGATCATACCACTCAACACATCCAGCTTCAGCCTGTTGCTGTTCTTCTACTTGTTTCCTTATTTCTTCCAAAATATTTATGTTCCCTGTAATTAATTGTCCCCTAGAGTCACGTATGCTAGTTAAGCGGTGTCTCTGTACCCAATTACAACAATCTTCCAAAGGTGTAGTCTGTGATTTAGACCCCGTGTGCCAAACCATTCTTCCATAACCAGTATTGTGTGTCTGTTATACAGTAATCGAAATATCTCCTTTCTTATATCTTTTAATTTATCCCTTTTATCTTTCCCTTCATTTATTTGTTCAGTCAAAAGTGTTTGAAATTTATGCCGAAAGAAAAAATAATCAACTTCCTTCTGTGCACTGTGTTCCAGAGCCACAGTTTTAAAATACAGAATAAGCATTCGTTTAGTATCCTCCCACCACTCTAAAAGGAACTCATATAAGAAAGTTACTGAGCGTCTATCATCCATTATGGAGATCACATCCTGGCTAACATCTGGTTTCTCTAATAAACTAGAATTTAACCACCAAATGCCTTGTCCCCTTGCTCTAGATGGAGTAGTAGAGACAGAAATTCCAATCAAAGCATGATCTGAAATTTCAATCAGAATGGTTTCTGAAGCAGAGATCAGTATATGTTGGGAAGAAAACCAATGATCAGTTCTTGTGGATAAAAATCTCTGACAGCAAGTGTGTTTGGGTGTCTGAAAGCACAGTGCTTGTGTATCATGTAATCCTGTTTGTTTAATCAAGGCCATTAAAAATGCAGAATCACTATGAACTTTTGTTTTTGGCCCTTTGGTATCAGAATCCAGTAAGCTAATGTTAAAATCACCACCAAATAATACTTGTTTATTTGTGCTTAAATATGGTTGGATTAGTTTCAACAACTCCACCCTTAAGGATTTTGTCTGTGGGGCATAGATGTTAATAATTCTGTAAATAAACCCTGCATACCCCATATCTAACAGTAGGACCCTCCCCAGGGATATATCCACCATTTTATGTAAAAGGAGACTGGGGTTGGAAAAACAAATTCCTATACCACTACATAAATCTTCACCAATAGACCAGAAGGATTTTCCTAAGAACCAAGCAGATTCAACAATTTACACATCATTCACTGATTGTAGCATTGTATCCTGTAAAAGAAAAACATCATATTGTAAAGACTGTAATGTCATAAAGGTAGTGTCTCTCTCTTAATATCCAACTTGATGTTGTTTACATTAAGGCTAGCCAGCCTAAGAGGTATAACATGTTGATGTTTTAAAGAGATTCCTGCTTCCTAGCACTGGCTCTTGTTATCCTACCATGCGGCTCCACAGTCCTCTGTGGCACAGGTAGTGTATGACCTTCTCTCAAAGTGTCAGGAAGGGAGGATTGTGTGGAGGTATCAGACTCCTCTTCCATCTGTTCACTCCAGCTTTGGAGCACCACATCAGTATTGCTCATGGGAACAATCAGAGGTGTTGTTATAATGTCTTGTTTTCTCTTTGACCCTTTTCAACCTTTCTTCACCTTCTTGAACCCCTCTAGTTGCACAGATGACATGGTATTAGAAGCATGAGGTCTCTCACTGGGAGCTGGGGGGGCATACATGTTGATTCTGGAAGGGGAGCAGGGTGATGCATAATAGGTTCACTCTCATCGCTGCAGGCATAGGAGGTTTCTGAGCCTGAAAGGTATCTGTAGATTGCTCTGAGGATCTTGGCTGTGGACCAGCTGGAGAGGGAGAGGGAGCAAGAGGGGTTCTGGCATACGAACATTCCGAACCATGTGAGCATTTAGCCCTGTTTATATAGAACTCTTGTTCCAGAGTATCTTCTGAGTTATGGGCTGCCCATGGGCATGGCCAGAAGGAATGTTCATTATCTCCACACAGGTTACAAACTGGAGGGACAGTACATAATGCAGCTGGATGTTCAAGTTCTCCACAGTGAAAACATCTGATTTGACTGCAATCTGAGTTCAGGTGTGTAAGTGAACCACACTTATAACAGCTCTTTGGCTGTCCTTGATAGAGAAGACTTCCACGATTCCAACCCAAGAAAAAGGCGGTTGGGAGGTGTCTGAATCCTTCATCCTTATGTTGAAGTTGTATCCTGAAAGTCCAACCTCCATTCCAGAACCCATTATCATCAATTATGGATTGAGGATTGACTTGGATATCAGCCCGTTTTTCTAACCAAAAAATAATATCATTCAGCCTGACCCCTTCGTTCCAAAAAAGTATGGTCACTGTTTTAACTGAAGGTTTGGAAAGTGGAATGGCATAGAACCCCTGCCACTCAGGGGAATCCTTCAGGGTATAGTACAACTTCCAGAATTCATCCAAACAATAAGGCTGAGCAGAAACTAACATCATAATTGCTATCCCCAGGAGCATGAATAAAGGTATATACTTCTGCTTTATTAAATTTCATGGATTCAAGTAGTAACATTCTCCCCCACATGCAGCCTTTTGTGGATTTTCCCAATACCCCCTTTAAACCAGATTTGCACTGCAAATCTGTGCTTAGCAGCAGTAGCAGGTCGATGGAAAAAACTAGCATAGCTAGGCTGCCGGGTATCTTCTGCATTATCAGCTGGTTGTGCTCCTGTAGCAAAACCCGGGACCTGTTCCCCTTTGTCATTTTCAGTATTCTCATTATTATAATCTGTATGCCCCTGAGACCCTCATACCTGTTCCGACTGTGTAGTCTTCCGTTTTCCTTTGTCACCTCTAGGGAAACTGTTTGGCCCAGTCCTAATCTCCCCCTTGGGATCCTGTGATGGTCCACATGACTCGCACAGGTCTGGCGCAGTTGGAGAGTTAGGAACCGCACCCTGTGTCACCTCCGATCCTCCAGCCATCTCTTTGTTGGCTACTGTCTTTGGGCTGAGAATGCACCCTCCGTTGTCCACTATGGTATTTTTCCACCAGTCCGGTGATCCCAGGATTGGTACCATGGGATCTGGAATCCATATACCATCTATTAGACTTCAACCTGCTTGCTGCAGTGAGGTATCTGGAGCCCATTCTGGTTCCACGGGGGAGTTGACAGGAGAACTGCTCGTAGCAGTCTTCAGCTCCACGTCAGGCTCTTTGACCATATTCTGATCCTCTGCAGGTACATCTGGTGCTGCTGAGAGAATCTCCCACTTACCTGAAGGAAGCACAGGGCTGACAGACAATCTTTTCTGTTTTTTCTCCTCAAGTTTGGCAATATTTGTTTGAAACTCCTGTTCTACTTCTTGCATCAGATTTAACAACTGCTGTTTTTTTTTCTAATTCCAATTGTAACTCCTTCTCTTGCTGCTCAATATCAGACATTTCCTCTGTAGACCCAATACCACTTCTTTCCTTTTTGCCTGGTTCAATATCCTCGGCTGAGAGCATTTCTTCTTCCAATCCAAAATCCATGTTAAATAAATCATCCTCCTGTTACAGTGGAACAGAAGTACCTCCTGTCTGCTCCAAGGCCTGACCTGAACTGGCAGCAGCCATCTCTGTCACCAAGAAACAGTGCCCCCTAGAAAAGAGTAAGGGAATTTTTTTATTTCACAGAATAAAACAAATGCTTTACAAATGTAGCATATCCATAGTCTTACTTCAGACTTTCAATTTACATTCAATACAAAGGAAAAAAAGAAAAAAAAAAACTAAGTTTCAACACTTTTCATACAGAGGATATTCATTTCATAACATATAAACCATCACATAACAAATGTTTCCATTGCCATATTATGTCACTGGAATTTCATTATCCGTAGCCCAAGGCATTCCCTTTCACAGTTCCAACAACACATTCCTGTCCACTTTATTTTTTTCCTCCTTATATATAGTTTGTAAGTCCTGCATAATTTTATTATATAACTCCAAATGTTTTCCTTTTTTTGTTGCAATGTAAACCCACATCTTATTAATCATATGTTCCATTTAAAAATCACCATAATAACTTGCAACGTATTTACATTCCATTTCCCCCAGTTCTTGTCAAATACCCCATACATTATATTTTCATAAATTATTGTACTGAATATAGGTTATCCCCACTGATCTGCTACATATTGCCAGAAACATTGAATAAATCAACATACAAAAAATAGATGTACTATAGTTTCTTCCTGCTGTATACAGTTAATTCTCCTGCATATCCTTTCCTGCAGTTTCTTGTGTTTTTGGTTTGCTTTCACATTGATTTTTTCATGTCATGCTAGCCAGTGTATATCCCACATTCACTCTGAAATTCTTTTATTATTTAACATAGTTATTAAATTTTTTTTGCATGTATCAGGACATTTACACAAAACTTCAACCTCCCTACACAGTGTTTCTAATAACACAAAATATAATTTCTTCCTTTGTATTATCATAATCTGTTGTGTTGTTACCTGCCATTATTTTAACCTTAGAAAAGTACATCTGACATATTCCAGAATCATCGCAGATCTTTTAAAAGTTCTCAACGTCTGAGTATCCCATTGCGATAACCATTGTTGACATTTTTCCCTTAATAACCACTCCCAATCAAACCCTTGATTTGTCAGTAATGGTTTTAAATTACTGTAAAAAATGAAAGTGCTGAAGAAAATGATTGGATTAATCATGTTTAACCCTCCCTCCCTGATTGGTAGATATAAAATGCTCCTTTTTAAGGGATTCAATCGACTCCCCCAGCATGCCTGAAAAAAATTACTTAAAAGAGCTGTTTCCATTACTTTTGGAGGTGGGAACATATAACTAATATATAGGAAAATAGGAATAAGAAATGTTTATTTTATTTATTTTATTTAAACAGCAGTTTGGAAAACCTTTGAGCCATAGGCTCATTTACAAAGGTACCTTGTTTTCATAAGATATACCTTCTTTTTTTACTAAATTTCCACTTAATCCATTGTGTTACTTTCAGTTTTTCCACTTCTAACTTTTTTTTCCAATTTAACTCATCTAAGTTTCCTGGACTGTATGTGATACCTAAAATATCTATAGGATCTGGCTTTATTCGATATCTGCTCCACCATACCAGCAAATCTTAATAAATAATTCAGCCTTTGTCCTACACATTTATTCATGTTTAAAGATGCTCCCGATAAGCTACCAAAAATTCTGCAAAGATTTAATACCCTAGATATTGAAGATTTATTTCTAACCATTATATTCATATCATCAGCATATGCAATGACTTTGTGTGCAAAGCAATGTCCTTTAAATAATACAGATATGATTGAATTATTTTCATTTATCTTCCTTAGCAATGGGTCTATAAAAAAACCATAAAGAATGGGACTCAATGGGCATCTCTGTCTGACTCCTCTATGTATCTTAGTTATAGGCCACTTCCAGCCATTTACAATGGGTACGACCGTAGCTGTTTGGTAAATACATTTAAACCAATCAATCATAACTTCAGGAATGTGATAATGTCTTAACACCTCCCATAAAAATGTGTGGCTGACCTGGTCAAAAGCTTTCTTTTGATCTAATGAAACCAGACACCCATCCAGCTCTCCTACCTTACCTAATTCAACTAATTCTCTAATTAGAAGTAGATGACTCTGTACTTGCCTGCCTGGAATTGCATACGTTTGTACTGGAGAGATCACAATATTGATATTGATGTTAGTCTTTTAGCCAGTATTTTAGTTAATAACTTAAAATCTGAGTTAAGAAGATTAATTGGTCTCCAATTATTCAGATCCTTTTGGCCCCCTTTTTATAGACATACGTTAAAACCCCCATGTTCATGTATAAAGGCATATGTTTAGTAAATAATATCTGATTAAATACTTCTTTTAATTCCACAAGAAGCTCTGTTCCTATGATTTTTAAAAGTTCATTTGGTAAACCGTCAGGTCCCGGTGTTTTACCACCTGCCAGCATGGATATTGCCTCCTTAACTTCCTCATCCTGTATCGGCCTCATCAATTCTGTCATTTTAGATTGTTCTATTTCTGGTATTTCCATATTCTTCAAGAAATCCCTTAGGCCATCCTGAGCTAGTTCCAATGGTGCATACATTTTCCTAGTGTAATCTGTAACACTTTGTGCAATATCTGGCTGTGTACACACTTATTTCCCTGTATTATATCTTATACTTAACATTTCTTTGGCCTTTGCAAATTTTATAGAATGTTCAAAAGGGCAAATAATCTCAGATCTCCCCCTGACTTCAAATTTCTGTTGATGGTATAGCAACTTAACTTTATCATTGTGAAAGGTCATCATTTGTTGCTTAACTCTCTTTAATTGTATAGTAAGGTTCTGTCCTGTCTCATATGATACAGACATTAATTGTTGTAATGTTTTCCTATTCTGCAGAAAAACTAGAAATTTTCTTTTGCTCTGGGTCCTACTTAAGTGCTTACATAATTTCTACATATCCCATTTAGTAACTTCCCACCAGGTGACAGCCATGTCATAAACAATAAAAAATGACTTCCTGGCTAATATAAAAGTTTTTATAGTTTGCAAAATATATATATCAGCTAACAATGTGATATTCCATTTCCAATACTCCGGCCCTTTCCTTAACACCTCAGAGGCTTTGATTTTAACTGTGACAATATTATGATCAGAGAATTCTGCCGGAACCACTTCAGCAGTCTCAATCTGTATATTGCCAGATGTAAAAATAAAATCAATTCTAGAGGTTGGATTACCTTTCTGAAAAGTGGGCATTGCCATATGATTGTAAGAAAAATATGCATTCTTTAATTTTGCCTTACTGGTTATTTGTAACAAAAGATTATAATCTCAAAATACTGCTTTGCTGTTTTTGCAACTAGTGGGCAATTAAAGTCTCCTGTCAAAATGACATGTTGTGCCATATATAAATATGGCTTTATTAAGTTTAACATTTCACACCTAGAGGCTTTGGATTGTGGGGCATAAGGATTTATTAATCTATACCCTGTGTTATGTACAATTACATCCATTATCAAAATCCTCCCAGGTATTAAATCATATAACTTTAGTACCTTAACTTCAGGTATCTTAAATAAAATTCCTACTCCTGAACAAGGCTCCTGCCCTAGGGACCAAAAGGAGGGACCAACAACCAGTCCTGTGTAGCTTCCTGACATTCTTTTAACATATGTAGGTTAATATCCTGCAAAAAGAAAATTCTGAAATTCAAATACTTTAAAAAGGAAAAAACTATTCTCCTTTTTCCCAACCTCTTAATACTATTTACATTTATAGTACAAAAGGAAAAATGCTCAAACATTAATTTTTTTTGTCACCTTATTTGTATTTTCCTCTCCTAGCATTTTGTTCTTTATGCTTGGTTTTAATTTTTGCTTTCCATTTTTGAGGCCCTCTGGGCCTTTCTAGTTTTTCAGTGTCAGTCGTGACCTCTGGTAATGAAGATGCCACAGAGGAATTATCCGATTCTTCATCCGAATGATCAGATTGCAATATCTCATATCTGTTTCTAATATTTGTTGCACTTTGTTTTACAGAGGACCTGGTAGAAAACACCTTCATTTTCACTTTCTCAACTTGTTTTCCATTAAGACTATTTAGACTGGGTGAAGGGAATAGGGAATCTAGTAATGGTGTTGGAGGGGAGGCATAACATTCACATCTATTAACACCACCTTCTCGGACCTCTCCCATATCCTCCCTCCCTCCCTCCTAAATCCTTCCACCCTGTCCCCCTCACCCTCCCCCCCCGACACTCCATCTAACTCAGATTCACTACCTTTCAGGCTGAGAGTCATCTTCTGCCACGAGGCAAACAGTACATTTCCAAAGCTATTGCCAATTCCCATTACAGCAATGATTCTCTAGATCTTAAACTCATTCTGCTGACACTGGATGTCATACTACCCCACCTTACTAAAATTCTCAACCTCTCTATCTGCCTCGGTCAGTTCCCATCAACCTGGAAGAGTGCATTAATCACTCCCATTCTGAAGAGTGGCGACCCCACTATCTCAAGCAACTATAGACCGATTTCTATACTTCCACCTCTCTCTAAAGCACTGGAAAAAATAGTCTCTGACCAGATAACTGAACATGTAACTAAATACAACCTACTAAGCCATGCTCAGCATGGCTTCCGGACAGGCCATAGCACTGTCACCGCACTTTCCGAGCTCACCTCATTCATCCATGAGGCCCTAGACCAAGGATCTATTGCAGGTGCAATCTATGTGGATCTAACCAAAGCATTTGACATGGTCAGTCATGATCTTCTGCTTCATGTCCTTCCACAGCTAAATGTGGTCCCCGAGACAACTGCCTGGTTCAAGGACTACCTCTCAGGCCGGTCACAGCAAGTCAGGTTAAATACCACCATCTCCTCTTGCAAAGCAGTGTGCTCTGGGGTCCCACAGGGGTCTATTCTTGGCCCTTTTCTATTTTCCCTCTTTTTAAACTCACTTCCCAAGGCATGCAGTGGTCATATGCTTCTCTATGTGGATGATGCGGTACTTTTTTAGAAACACCCTCAACCTAGCGCCCTACAGCAAGCCCTACAGGGTTTCTTCAGGGAGCTAGAGACATGGTTCAATGAGCACTGCCTGATCATCAACTATAAAAAAAATAAATCCATGATCTTTGCACACCGTCAAAGCCCACACAGCCAATCAGCACTCTTAATTAAAAACACACAAGGTACCCCCCTTGAACACGTTACTAACTTCAAATACCTGGGTATCACATTAGATACCTCCCTGTCCTACCATAGTCACATTCAACATCTTTCCTGTGCTGTCAATGCAAGAGTGGGAATCCTCTACAGAGTTAAACACTGTTTACCCACACAGGCCTTGCATCTGGCAGTCTTCTCCTCAATCCTCTCTCTAACTGACTACGGGATAGCGATATATGGATCAGCAGAACCCACCGCACTACACAGTATTAACACTGCCCTGAATAAATCCTGCTGACTAGTCACCGGCAGAGACCGTCTAACTCATACCTATGACCTTTACGCCCTGACTGGTTGGCTAAACTTCCAACAAAGACTTAGGTACCACGCCTGCATCCTGGCAAAAAAATACAACTCCAGATAGCCCCAGTTGGCCTTCTTCCCATAATCAGCCCAGCCCCCTTCAGGCGTAATACTCGACTCGCTGCAAATTTCTCATTCCAGGTCCCCCACTGTAGAACATCACTGGGTAAAAGATCGTTTTGGTACCGTGATCCCCTTTGGCTCAATGCTCTACCTCCTCAGCTCTCTCAGACCCTCAGCATCTCCCTATTCAAAGCAGGCCTCAAAGCTCACCTAACTGAGTCTGCAACCTGTGACTGTGGCTAGCTCTGTCCACCTAGTATGCTCCCTAACCCCATTAATAACTGACTCAGGGTCTCCATAGACCCCATGAATCCGCTTTCCTCCCATTTCTAACAAATGATACCCAGAAAGCTGCCTACCACTGTCTCTGGTGAACTAAATTATAGCCTGGACTGCACTGTCAGTACTGTTTGTGTTTATTACTTGAGTATGTATGTTTTCTTGTATACTGCTTTATTACGAATGTATCCTTGTATTTTGTTCTCCCTCCACCCCCTGTAACCGACGTGGAGCCTTTGCAAAAGAGTCTGTGACTCAAAGGTTTGTAATTCCGATTGCATGCAATAAATAAAAATAAAATAAATCTATACTTATTTCTGATGCAGAATGAACCCCTGACCCAGGGGCCCCAGCTGCAATCTTCCCTTCGTCTGCTCTCTCCACAGGTTCCTCTTCAACTTGTGTTATGACTTTGTATGTACCAGTCTGTCTGTGTACTAAAACCTCCTCACTCTGTACTGTAGAAGCGTCTACATTTTGTGGTGCAGGTCCCACATTAGACTCCCTTTGTGGTGTTGGCTTTTGTTTCCCCAACTTCTTCTTTTGGGTCAATGTGATTAACAGCCTTTGTTCTTCACCATCTCCCTGATCCAGGGTATTATGTGCCACCCATTTACAATTTTGAAAAGTATGTCCCCTCTCATCACATAAATTACACCTACACTCATTTAAACATTGAGTTGCTATATGCCCCAACTCTCCACATACCAGACATCTTTGTTTGTCACAGATACTGCTCAAATGTTCAAAAGAGCCACATTTATAGCACATCTTTGGCTGACCTGGGTAGAATAAAATACCCCTATCTCTTCCCCCCCAAAAAAAAATTAATTTGGGAGATGTACAACCCCACCATCAGTAGTTTTCAACATCACCTTCACCCTCCACCCCCAAGTCCACATATTTTCAGTGTCCATGATTGCTTCAGGGCCCTCTATAGTCACGCATTTTTGTTTTAGCCAGTGTATTAAGTCTGATACACTTACAGCTTTGTTCCTAAAAAGAACAGTTATTGTTTTCTGTGCTGGTTTTGTCATGGGGATAGCCACAAATGATGACCATACAGGCTTTTCTTTAATGCATTATACTTTATCCAGAATCTTTCCCGACCACTTGCAGTTTTAAAGCTAATGTCAAACGTAGTCTCCCCTGATATGTGTATCAACGTATATATCTCGTTTGAAAAAAAACTTCATAGAGTCTTTCAGTAAGGACCTTGCAACAAACAAGCAGTCTGGAGGTTCTGACATTCCCCCACTATATGATTATGTCTCTTTGCTGGGTAAATTGGTGCTTTGAAAAAAGATGCATATGTTCTAGGTGCCTCTCTGTTAATTAAATTTAAAGGCCTTTGTGTAGAATCAGATGTTGCCTTGGGTGTCCCCCAGTTTGTTGTGCAACTGAAAGTACTACCAACTCTTGGTTTGACTCTACTGCCTGCTTAAACTAAAGCTGTGGGTTTTGAGTTAATTCCAGTTCTGGAGGCAATTCTAAGTTGTTTAAATGTTTTTCATTTTCTTTATCTTTACTCAAAACATTCATTTCAGTAGAACTTGGCATCACTATGGGCGAAGTCCCAGATTCCCACTGACCTGTGTTAGTGTTCCATTCCCAGCCTGCTGCTAGTAGTGCACTATCCACAATCCTAGTTTGATCCGATGTTTGCCATTGATTTCCAGAGCGTCTTAGGCCAGGCCCATCTGTACAATATCTGCCATTCCTGATGCAATATCTGGTGATCACTTCTCTTGTGCTTTTTCTCATTTGTTTTCCTTCTGGGCTACTTTTTCCACTTGCTCTACTGCCTCTGCCCAGCTTGTAGAAGCCTTTGATGATGCTGCATCATCACAGCTCAGCTGTGCCTGCTTGACAAGCTGCTTCTGCCTGTCAGACTGAATCTCTCTCAGTTGCTTTTCTAGTTGTGATTTTTTTTAAAGTGAAAACTCCTTATTTCTTTATCTATTTGTGCCTGTAAGTCAGTCTCTTCAGCATTTTTATGTCCTTTCTCTCTGCACCTACTGTTTGTTCTGTTTCTGTGTCACTCCAGTCTGTCAAACTTTCCTCAGGCTCCTTCAGTAAATTACAGTCTTCTAAGGGGGTCTTCATTTATAAAATTGAAAGACTTTTTCTCTTTACCTTCTCCAGAGTGCACATCCATTGTTTACACAACTTCTTCCATCACAATATTTTCATTAAATACAACCTGAGCTCAGTTTCCATTCAGCTCCATTTCCACCACCTCTCCTCCAGTCTCCAGATCAGCCATCTGGTGCAGCAGACAAAGGGGTCCCCTCTGCTCACAGGAAGCAAGGCCCCCTGCAGCAAGAGTAGGGGAATTTCCCTGGTGTCCTGGCCAAATTCCCCCCTTTCACTAAAAATACCAACAGCTTAAAAAATCTGGTTCAATTTCAGTTGGCATCCATCTGTATCCCCCTCCCCCTCCCTGGGATGAGGCTGAAAATAGGCAAAAATTTGTCTAGTCCTCCTTCCCGGTCAACAAAAACTAACTAAATAAATAAATGTCGAACACCTTCTAAAGGTCAATGAAAATGGCCCCAGTGAGGCTCCCCTTATCTGCCTCCCTGAGGATATGGTCTGTAAACTGGGCCAGAGCTGTGGTGGTGCTATGTCCCTTTCTGAAACCGTGCTGGTGTGAGGATAGTTTGTTGCACGTAATGAGGCGGTCAGAAATTTGCCGGAATACCACCTATTCCATTATTTTGCTCATATATAATAAGATGGAGATGGGACGAGAGTTCTCAGGTAGGTTTGGATCCCCTGACTTCAGGATAGTTACTACCCTGGCCTCTTTTCAGAGTGCAGGAACTATGGAAGTGGTTAGAGATAAGTTGATGATGCACACAAGGGGTTAGGCTAAAAGATCAGGAGCTAATTTCAGGAACTGGGGGCATAGGCTATCACTCTCTGCACTACCTGTGTTTGGTAGGGCCTGCAGTAGCCTACAGACCTCAGTGGCTGATGTAATCTTAAAATGAAATGGAGGACAATTGGGTCTCTTAGCATCCAGGCTCAGGGGATAGGTGCTCTTTGCTGCAGGGGGGGGGAGAAGGGCCAAGTACTGGTCAAGGTTTTAGAATTAGTCATTAAAGATGCCAGTTACCTCCGATGGATCAGTTGTCAGACC
The DNA here is from genome assembly GCA_016271365.2 of Neoceratodus forsteri. Lineage (NCBI taxonomy): Eukaryota > Metazoa > Chordata > Ceratodontiformes > Ceratodontidae > Neoceratodus > Neoceratodus forsteri. The sequence goes on from JADMNL010000025.1 coordinate 257,613,246, forward strand.
TGAATCTGTGACTAAATGTATCAAGTTTGTCTTGGGAACCCGCCTTATTATTGAATTCACCAAGGACCAGAAGCTGTGGGTGTCACTAAGGTTCCATGCCTGTTGATCCTTAAAAAGGAGGCTTTAAGAAGTTTTGTTTTACATTTGCATTGGTTACTATGTCTCCTATATGCATTCCAATTTTCAGCTGAGGAGTCTGCTTTGTAAGCATCCCAGGACCTGTCCTGGGTTTTCATTAGGGCCACTAAATCCCTAGAGAGCCACTTAGTATTACCACCCCTGATCTGCCACATGGTGAGAGGGAAGTGCTTCTCCTGTATTGATGATAGAGCAGCAATATGGAACCCCAGGGCCGCATCAATGTTTGTGAGTGAGTAGACATAGACCAGCTAATTCCTCTTAAGTCATCTCTTAGAGCAGTTAAATTGATGTTAGCAAAGTTCCTGAAAGTGATAAACCTAGGGGGTGGGTGAGCCCAGTGGCAAGACCAGTTGCAGTGTATAGGGGAATGATCACTTATTGAGTCTGATAGGACCCCTGCTGCAATGGTCCTATCATCCCTGTTTGTCATAATTCAATCTAGGAGAGAGTGGTTCTGAGATTTAGAGTTTAGGCGTGTGGGGGGGGGGAGTGAATGATCTGGGTTAGACTGATTTGTTCAAGGAGTTCCGTGTACTCCTGTTTTATGTTGCTCAGCCAGTTTAGGTTGAGATCCCTTACTAGCACTGTGTCTCTATTTAGAAAGAGTCCTCCTACCACATAAATGAGGGTTATTAATCCATTTATCCCACCTGTTGGGGGATTGTAGGCACAACCCACATAAATTCTTTTGGCTGATCTGATAATCAGCTCAATAATGAGCCACACTATTGTAGAATCTATCGAGCTGCTATTCAAAATAACTGAGCCTTTGAGCTGATCTTTAATGCAAAAAAAGAACCCCACCTTTCTTGCTCCCTGGTCTGTCATTCCAAAATACTGAGTAGCCATTTATGAGACATAAGGAGTCGGGGTAGACTGGCTTCAGCCAAGTTTCAGTTATCCCCACTATGTCTGGGTTGTGTACTTCCACCCATGCTTCCAGTTCTTGCAACTTTGGTAGCAAGCTTCTTGCATGAGGTGTGTGTGTATATATACTCTGCTATACATGAGAGTGTTAAAGGAGAACCATCAGCTCTCCAGGAGCAAAAACGCAGGACCCAATCCCAATTAGGTCCCAATTAGCAAAAATGCAACATGTGTGAATTTTTTAAATAAGTTACAGTTCTGGAATCTTTATTTTTATGTGGTTGATCCTGTAAATACCAGCCAGCCATTATTTTCCCAGAGTCACTTGCAGCCAGCTCTATGATGATGTGACCACTGGGTTGAGCCACAGGCTACTCCTATATGCCAGTATTTGTCTTAGGGAGTAATTAAAACAGATATAGTGCATGTTTGCTGCTTCTAATGCTGGTACTGATTGACCAAGGAATGTGCTTTTCTCAGTCATTGAGCATTAGAAACATAGAAACACAGAATTTGACCCTCCCAAGCTTTATAGCACATCCCCTTGTTCTTGAGCACCTTTTCATTCGAAAAATACTTCTGTTCTGTACCTTATTTACCCCTGTAAGGTATTTGAAGGTTTCTATCATGTCCTCCCTCCCCCCCATTCCAGGGTGTACATACTAAGGTCCTTTATTCTCTCCTTGTAGGGGTTTTGATGCAGACTCTGCACCATTTTAATTGTCCTCCTCTGGACCACCTCCACTCTTTCTCTGTCCTTCCAGAGATGTAGTATCAAGAGCTGGATACAGTACTCTAGGTAGGGTCTTACCCATGACCACCTCCCTCTTTCTACAGGTGATACCCCTTGCTATGCTCCCAGGCATCCACTAGCCCTCCCAACTAACTTGTTGCTCTGCCTGGTCACTTTTAGGTCATCCAATATGTTTAGGCTAAGGTCTCTTTCCTGTTTGGTGGTTGTCTGTCAATACCACGCCACCCTCTTTGTACTCCACCCTTGGATTTCTGTATCCTGAGTGAATTATTTTGTACTTTTTTGCATTGAAACCCAGCTACCATAACCTTGACAACTCCTCAAGTTTTCTCAGGTCTCTGCTCATCCTTTCTACACCCCCTGGAGTATCAGCCCTATTGCAGAGTTTGGTGTCATCCAAAAAGAGGCAGATCTTCCCTTCTAGCTCCCCTGCAATGTCACTTATGTCACCCCTAGGTGGCACTATCCCAAGGCTACTACCCCTGCCTGCATGGCTAGTAGCAGGTTAAGGTGCCTGAGTTCTGAAACAGGTGCCTCCAGCCGGAGGTGAGGGTTGGTAGGAGTCAAACTAACCTGGGCATAGCCCTCTGGGACACTGTAACCCTCCTCTTTCCCTTATAGTGGCCTTATAGTGGCCTGAGCAATATACAATAATCACTTTCACAGTACCCCTTGTACACCATATCAGTACCCACACTGTTTGCACTTACCACCAGGGCTGGTTCCTCTGGCTCGACCCTGGGGACCCCCTGTAAAACAAGGTTATGCACAGTAAATAGCAACAGTACAGTACTCTTGGCACAAACTGGAACCACGATCAGGTTAAATGCAGCAAAAAAAAAAGTCAGATCGGATTTATTCAGGGGACTTGAACAAGGAAGAGGCGTAATCAGGTTGATTAGCTTAAAGACTACATTAATCAAACAGTTATGCATGCACTTTAAGTCCCCACACAGACACACACTCTGGGTACCCAGGTAGGAAAATGGTGGGCTAGCCAGGAACGTTACAGCTGGTTGGGGCCCTGTGATGGAAAAAAGCAACATGCACAACACACACTACTTGTAACCCAGAGCTGGGGGTTGGGGGCTCAGTTTGTGAAAGAAAAAGCAACAAGACAATCAGATGACCACACTTTAGATTTAGGTGAGGTTGCAGGGAGCTACCCTGATGTTTACTCACGATACCCAATACTGGACACAAGCAGGATGAAATCGAGACTGCAGGTTGTTGAGCTGTAGTGCCCAGAGAAGCGGGCCCACAAGAATCACCAAGACATTGTTCCTGTTCAAGTGTTGAGCAGGGGGCTGATCCTAAGGCAGGTCTTTCATTGATGGCATTCTCTGTGCGGTGGGTAGTCTGGCTGGGCCAGTGTGGCAAGGCCCAGGCCCAATGGAGATGATTTTGGATTCAGTCCGTGGGGCTGGATGCAGCTTCCAGTAGCAGAATACAGTTCAAACCACAGTGGGGAACCAAATCGTGACCCACTAGCAGCACACAGCACATTTACACATAAGGAAATTCTAATGCAACTTTCAGCAAGCAGAATACCACATACCACAGTGGGGAACCAAATCACGACCCACCGTAAGCACACAACTCATTCACATGTAAGGAAATTCCATTGTACCAGGCAAAAGGCTCTCCGGTTGCAATTATAGAGTCTCAGCACAATCCGGGAGTTCAGAGGTGGCTAGAAGTCCAGACAGGCTGATTGCATTCAGCAAATCTTCAGTCTTCTTCAGGTAAGAGCCTGGTCACAACTCAATGGCTTACTTCACTCTCCAAGTTCGGATTCAGTCCGAAAAAGGCACGAGTTCACTCTCAGGGACAGCAGGCAGGCATGCAGGCACAAACTCAGGCCTTTCCACAGTTCTCCCATGCGAATCCACTACGGATTGCTGCTCGAACTACCTCGAGCTGTTACTTCTTCACTTCCCAACTTAGATCTAACTGAAACTGCAAGCAGTTATGGACTTGCCCAAGATCCAAAAGGTTTGGTTGGCTGATCAGTCAGTCACAACAAGTGCTCCCCTTCCAGGTTATTTTAGGCACAAAAAGCCTAAAACTACAATTCCTACAAGTTTTGACCCCAGCAAGCCCCTGTAGGCAGGCTCCATTTTAGAGTCCCAAATGTACTGATTGGCCCATTTTAGCAGTCCAGGATCAAGATGATGGAAATAAACAGAACTGTCCATGCTGCAAAGAAGGCAGGTTAGAACAAATTGCAATATTATTACTACTCTAACAAATGATCAGCAAACAAGCACACCTTCTAACAGAGCTCCCTTTTAGATTAATTATGACTGCAATCCTGGCAGCTCTTAAAGAGACAGTACACAGAGGCTATATAGGCACTCTCTGGCAATCACATTTAAACTGCAATAAAAAACCGTAGGACACCAGCCTGGCAGTGAGCATTTAGAAAAGCTCAAGGAATACTTTTTGGGAACCCCCATTTGTAGAAGGGTTACACCGTTCCCTGCCTGGAGAAAACTTGGCATCCACGTCAAGTCTGTACCATCACAATATCAAAAATGCAATATAAACAAGACATATATATATATATATATATATATATCATTAGCTTGTTACATTACTATACCTTTCAATATACTTCAGATTACTACATCTTATTGACAAAACTTATGCATGTTTCATACAAGTAATTCTGATTCATTTAATAACTTCTTGTACATTAAACAATGTAAGGGGGGGCCCTTCCCTATCTGCTAACTTGGGGCTGGATGGGGCAAGGGCACCATGGTGAGAGAGAAGAACAAGTAACCTGGAGTTGGCCGTCAAACTCAATTTGGGCAGTGAGCTTGGCAAAATATAAACCCATTTATGAACCACATTGAGAGGAAAAATTCACTGGCCTTCCAGGGGAATCATAACTAAAGTGTAGCACTGGCTTGACAGCTTGGCCAGTCTTTCTGGGAGGAGTGGCCACAGTCTCTGTACTTTCAGCACTAACTTTGGAGCTTTTGTCACTTGTGAGGGGTTGCCTCTGCATGGATGGGAATGTCCAAACTTAGAACACTGTCAGCTCCTCACTCTGTAGGCTGTTTCCACACTTTGCTCATTATCTTCTGACGGAGGCCCAGGTTGCTCATTTTGAGGAGGCTCTGGCACAATTAGGCTTTGTGGCACTGAAGGGGGGCTGTCAACACTCTCACATTGTTCTTCAAGTTCTGGTGTGTCACCAGAGAGACTCAGACCATCAGCCCCTTCTTCTGGCAATTCACACAGTTCCACAAAACAAAGGGAGTCCGCAACCTCAGACGTAATACTTTGCACTTCACTTTCAGGGAGCATTGGCTCCAAGGACGAAGCTGGGGGATTAGGCAGTTCAGAAGGCCCAGCTTCATCCCCACAATTAGTTATAGGGTTACCTTGAAACAGCTGACTCAATTCATAGGAGAGGTAATAGGCATTGTCACACTCACTTTCGTCAGAGGTGGACTGACAGTCACTATCATTCTGGGCCTGCTGCGGGGAAACCTTAAATCTGCAACTACTGGAGTAGGTTGACTCTGTCTCTTTTTTGCAGCAGTATGAGTCACCGGTGCAGGGGAACCAATCTCTGATGGTTCAGCCTCAATTATGACTTGGCCGATAGGTAGCAAGTGGTTATGGTGCATGGTCTTGACAGCTTTGGAGTTATTCTCTGTGCGCACCTTGTACACTGGTAAATCATTCAACTTTCCAGCTACTACATGAGGAAGATGATGCCAACTATCAGCAATTTTGTGTTTGTCATGCAGTCCCAAATTGCGTAACAACACACGGTCTCCAGGCCGAAGCTCTTGAGCCTTTACTTTTTTATCATGCCCCTCTCTTTGTTGGTGAGATTTCTTTTGGCAGCCATTGTCTATGCCACTTGATAGACATGGTTCAATTGAGCTTTCAGTTTCTGTACATACTGTAGGTAATTTTCAGCTCGCACCCCATCTGGAGAGACCCAAAATCAGACATCAACGGGCAGTCGGGCCTCCCTCCCGAACATGAGGCAGTAGGGGGAGAACCCAGTAGCGTCATTTTTTGTGCAATTGTATACATGGACCAAGGTGCTAATCTGCTGGTTCCACCTAGGCTTATCTTTGGGATGGAGGGTGCCCAGCGTATCGAGAAGGGTGCAGTTAAAACGTTCTGGTTGAGGGTCCCCCTGTGGGTGATAAGGGGTGATTCTTGACTTCCGCACCCCCAATAGAGAGAGCATTTCTTTGATTAGACGACTTTAAAAATCTCTGCCTTGGTCAGAGTGGATCCGCTGAGGGGAACCATAGTGGATGAAGAAATTTTCCATTAGCATCTTGGCCATGGTAGAGGCCTTTTGATCTTTAGTTGAAAACGCTTGCGCATACCATATGAAATGATCTGTAACTATTAACACATTGCCAATATTCCGCTGATCAGGTTCTAAACACAAAAAGTCTATGCAGACCAGTTCCATGGGAGTGCTGGTAGTAATATTGATAAGGGGGCAACTCTCTGAGGCAGGGCTTTCCTTTTCAGGCAACGACTGCAGGTCTTTGCATGGTGCTCAACATTGGCCCCCATTTTGGGCCAGTAGAACTGAGATCGTACCAAGTCAAGAGTTCTGTCAACACCAAGGTGCCCCATGTGATTGTGGAGGGACCTCAGTACCAAATCTTTAAAGGCCATGGGTAGGACCAATTGCTGCCTGTCTACTTGACCACCACAATCCACTGTCTTTCTACAACAACTGATCGAGTAGCTTAAACCTGGGGCCTTCTTTAAACAATAGAGCAGTTCGCAACTCAGGGGAGTGCAGCTTGGACACATCTTTCCCCGCACGCAGGGCATGACATGTGGGCTGAATCATAGGATCTTGGGATTGAGCCCAGTGAATACTGTCATTGTCAAATTGAGGTAGTGCACTAATATCTAGAGCAGAAAAGTGGCAATAGGCAGCCATTATGCAGGTATCAGGAGGGCCCAAGCAATCTACTAAACAGTCCACTATGTCCGCAGACATCTGTTCATCTTGGTCAAATTTTTGGCACAAGGCTTGGATGTCAGGTTCAGGCAGCCTGACCCAATCACTCTTGGAAATTGGCATTCGTGACAAGGTGTCAGCATCAATATGGTTCAGTCCTGGCCTGTATTCAGCAGCATAATCATAGGTTGATAAGGCAGAAAGCCACCGGTGCCCAGTGGCATCTAACTTAGCTGAAGTCTGTACATAGGTTAATGGGTTATTGTCGGTCTTCACCAGTATCTTTTCCCCATAGAGGTATTCATGAAACTGGTCGACAATGGCCCATTTTAGCGCAAGGAACTCCAGCTTGTGCACAGGGTAGTTTCGCTCTGATGGGGTCAAGCTCCTACTGGTGAAGGCCACTGGTCTCAGACCATCCTCAAGGGCTTGATACAGCACAGCTCCTAGACCCTGCAGACTGGTGTCCGTATGCAGCACATAGGGCTTGGTGGAGTCAGCATAGGCGAGGATGGGGGCATGGGTGAGCTGGTCTATGACTTTGTGAAAGGTTGCTTCACATTTGGGTGTCCAGCGGGGAGCAAAATGTTCACCTGTGCAGAAGTACACTTTCTCTGGTTCTTTGATGGACCCTTTTTATGTTGGCTTGCGTGCATGCACAAGCAACATCTTGCACTAGTAGTACATTTCAGAGGTGTGTCAGCATTAGCAAATGTAGGGCATGCTTTAGTAGGTGCATCCCTCATTCACCAATTAGCCAGCATGCTAGCACTGACACACCTATTATGTAAAGTGGACATAACTTGTAAGAAAAGTGCCGCTGCAATCAGAGACAAGCTCATCATGCAGCGGCACAAAGACAGACCTCCCGACCTGCATTTCCTGGTGAAACATTTCTACAAATCCTATTTAGATTTCTCTTCACCGTGCCACCCCATCACCAGAGATCTTTCTTACCCCCTCTACTGTTGTGTTCAGGTTATGCTCTCACACAAACATGGGCACACACACACATAGACCACCTCAGTATTTAGTGTATTATCATTATTCAGTAAGATAGTGAAGGTGTCTTCCTTGTAAAAGCAGTGGCTTTGATTGAAAGTGCAGTAGTCATCATTGGAGCTGCAGCTCCATAGTGCTTGTGCTTAGACCTTCTGTTTCTTGCCGTGAGATGCTCTTTTTTTAAACTCACCTCTCCAACTTGTTTTTGTCAATTTTATGCTGGCCCTAGCTGTTTTTTGGCAACCGATCCTTATAAAATCTGCTGAGATCCATTTTTGTGGCTAGAAGCTCCTTCAGAGAGTCCCACAACAGTAACCACAATCACAGGCAGAAAAACAGATTTATGCTGAAAGCTGCTACCCTATTGGCTTGTTTAAGTGATAAAGATCCATTTTTAACAACCAGTATTGTCTCATTTGATTATTTGTAATTCCATATATGATGATTAGTTGGAAATGTATTCTATGATGCTAAAGCAAAAATAAACATTGTTCTAGTGAACTCAGTTGTTTCCACAGTATTATTGGCTTTTAACTCTATTTGAGGATGTATATTTGATCATGAGGACTGCTTTGACCCTTGGCATTATTTTCCAGGTGTGTGTAGCTTTGGGAGAGACACCGTTTATTACATTATAGGTGCTGCTTGTCACAGTACCTTAATGTTATGCTTTTTTATATAAGCCCTGTTGCTTCTCCGGTGTCCAGCTCCCCCGCCCACAAGTTTTTCAACTGGTGTGCCATAGTAAATGCTAATTTACTTGTATTAGTGGTATATCTGAGCTGCAGTTGCTCATACTGTCTAGGTGCATCATGTGATCCACGGCTAAACGCTATGGCTTGCAGTTTGTTGGGCAACGTTTCCCGATCTCTGTCACTCAACACTAGTAAATCACTGAAGAGCACTTCCTTCTAATTTTTGTTTTTTACTGAACTAAATCATAGAGTTGCAGTCAGTGTTGGAGTAAACAATAAGTGACTCTGGCAGGATTTTATGTCCTGGATCTCCACTAGAACAAATGAATCTTACAGAACAAGTTAAAAGGAAAAAGACAGCATAATTATTAACGGTCACATCAGGTTTCAAGAGGTGATGCAGGGGCTGTCTCTTCCTGAACAATGGAAAATATATTGCCACTGACAGCAAGCAAAAACATGGCGTATGTTTTGGTTAAGCTTTCAGTTTATAGCTCTCTCTGTTCCATTCACCCACTTATTCTCTGTCGGTCTGTCAGTCTGTCTACCTACTTCCTTACATACATACCTACCTTCCTACTTCTCTGTTGATCCATCTGATATTACACATTAGGGAAATTCATTAAGATTCACTAAGGAATTTAGGAGCAAGAAGTCCGAGGCCCAAGAGCAGCTCCTTAGGACAATAAAATATATTTATCTTTAAGGAGAGTAGAATGCAAACCTTCAGGACATACTGCATATCAAAGTGGTGCGATCCTAAGAGATGCTCCTGAAGTATATTGTGACAGTGTCAGCAAGTGGAGGTAATGTGATCCAGTGATTATAGGACACAGCTGCTGACTGGCATTTTTACCTTGAACAAATCAATGGGCCCTTTGTTACCTAGTCTAACCCTGCAGGTTGCTGGCTCCAGTAACAAATATTATTTTTGTTGTTGTTGTTTTTTTTGCAATTGTTTAACCAGCAGTAGCACACTAAGCTGAAAGCTTGTTTTCAGATGCGACCTGGGAGCCCAGTGAAGTTAAGTGACTTGCTCATGGTCACACAGTATGCAAGTGGGGGCTGTGGGATTCAAACCCAAAGCTCCAGATTTGCAGCTCAGAGCCTTAAACCACTGCGCTACACTGCCTCCCGATCTGATCCATTCTACTTGAAGGGACTAGGAGCGAGAGATGACCTGCCAATTAATTCCTCACCCATGATTCGAACTTGCACCCTAGGGCCCATGGCTGACTGGATCACTTTAAGAGAAATTCTTGGCATCCAGACAGTATCTTTTTTTTTAATGAGATGATTTTTAAAGAAGGGTTATCATAATTTTGAGGTGTAGTACTCCAGGGACTGTCCACATACGGTATAGTTTCGGACAGATGCACAGTCCAGCTGCGAAAATATCTTTAATGTGCCTGCGCTGTAAGTGCCCACACTGTTGAAGATGTAAATAAACACGGGGATGCACGGGTCCACAACTGCAGTGTTCACACAGCTGTCGCAGTCAATCTGGTTGCTCACAGGAACCTACCCATACACAACAGTTAATCTGACAGTAGAGCACTTAGTTGAAACTTCTGTGACAAAAAGTGTTTTTTAATCTGAAAGTTTATTTCCCCTTTGACAGTAATCTGGGAAAAATAGCAGCGGCGACAGGCAATACTTTGAATACTGTTTCATGTGTGAAGAAAGATAATTTCATTTGGCAACTCTTTATTTTTTCCCCCGCTGCTGTTTAAAAGTAGCTATGCCAAAAACAAAGAGAGAGAGAGAGAGAGAGAGAGGAGAGAGAGAGCAAGGCAAGGAAAACAATGGCACAATAAATTGTATTTCAAAAAGACAATCGGATTGGATCCAAAACAAAACTAGCTGCAACATCAAGCAGACACTATGCATAACAAATAGAAATATTGAGATCGAAGTGATAATTAACGTTTATTCTAAACAAAGTAAACACTGTATTTACCAGCAAAAATGCATTTGGTGATGAATAATAACTTATCTAAAATATACACCAGCTCTGTATTTAGCAACAGAACAAGCAAACACCTAAACGTTATAATACTGATACTGACATCAGCATATGTAAAACATTTTTTCAATTTCCATACTAGTGTAAAGAAATAATATCTATATCTACGATCTCTTCAGACAAATAGCGATCTTTGACAAACTACAAAATCATACTACCAGCTGAAAATAGCTATTTCAAGATTAGTATTGATAATGCGATGGACTAGTAATAAATACGTTTGCCATCCTTTGTAAGGAAACCCACATCCTACAATTTGCAGTTAGCAAACCAACAGCTTGAATGGTTTGATGTTTTATTGTAAGAGCATAAACCTTAGTGTGGAAGCTGCAATGAAATGGGAAATAGAGCCCCTATAAATAGTGGGTCCTACCAAAAGGGACAGGCAGACAGTCTGTTTCAGAACAGGCCAAGACGAGGCCAGAGTTTTCAAGTATAGATGTATCCACTACTGCTGGTTCGGAATTAGAGGGTTGCAAGGACATAGCCCCATTGGCACTTGAGTTACTCCCTGCATAGCTGCTATCACTGCCAGTGACTTTTAAGTCTCAAAGCTGATATAAAATGATTGACATTCAACACTAACTTAACCATTACTACAGTAAAACAGGGCGGTGTGCTTCAAAAACAGGAAATGCAGTATAACAGACCTTGAATGTATAGCTTTATTTGTGTTCTTCTTAGTTTGTGCATTGCTTCTAGTATGTACGTCGGAGACAGGGAAGGGTTACTTCCCAATACCTGTGAGAACTCATCTTTAAGCCCTTTATTACACACTACTTTATTTAAATTGCAGTGCTCTTTGTCTTAATAGTTGGAATGTGGCTGACTGTTTACATTTGAAATGTATTCAGTATGTTACACGGCGCACTCACACACAATTGCATACAAGAACTTTACAGTATTCCTCAAAGAAATGACATGTTAAACTGAGAAAGGAGCTAGAACTAAACATGAGGAAATTAAAGGTTACATTTCTTTGATGGGGAGGGGAGTTGACAAGGAGATAATCCCATAAATTGTGTTACTAATCACAAAATAAAAAAAATACACATCTGTGGATGGCATTAGGAGCATCTTCTGCTGCCCCTCTGTAATATGAGCATACTGTAGGTAATGACTTTTTCCCCAGTGAATAGCTGCCATGCCTGGTCTAGCTGAAGTAAAGACCCATATCTCACTATTTATTTATTTATTGTAGAGATCAGTTTTACAACCTTTGAGTCAAAGACTCGTTTACAAAGGTACCTCGTCAAAAAAGGGGAGACAACAATAGAGTGAGGTTAGGACAGGGAATGACGAACAGGTTAGATACATAAAAATATACACTTGGAGAGAGCAGACAGCGAAGCTGTACTGGATTAAACTTGTGTAAGGTACTAACATTGGTAAAACAACAAGAGATACATTATTCAATTTGACAACAAGTCACAAGCTAATAGGTACTAACATTGGTAAAACAACAAGAGATACATTATTCAAATTGACAACATGTCACAAGCTAATATGTAGAGTTATAAGACCGGTAGGCGAGGGGCTTGAAAAGGTTAGTAGGGACCGGCACAGGGCAGCTACAAGCATTTACAACATCGGCTGTCAATAATATGCTGGCGGAGGGTGATTTTGAAGCGGCCAATACCTGGGATCTTGGAGATAGTTTCAGGAAGGGAGTTAAACCAGGACGGGGCTTGGTGATGGAAAGATCTTTGGCATAGCGAGGTCCTCGCTATGGGAATGTTGAAGGTGGCTGCGGCGGCGTACCGGGTTGGCAGGGACCTAGCAGCCCGCTGCAAAGGTCCAGAGACCCCAGGAGGGCAGAGACCTGACAAGGATTTTTTGGCCAGTAGGCAGGTTTGATATTTCAGTCTTTCCTCAAGAGTGAGTATTTTTGTGGCGGAGTATAGCAGACAGGTGTGGGTTCTGCTGTGGGCACTGGTAAGGAGCCTACATGCTTTGTATACAGCATTCTAGTGATTTGAGGCAACATTCTGAATTCCTATTACGCCATTTCCTCTTATTTGAGGAAAGGCAGAATGCTGCATCAAAAATAAAATAAGTAATGGCCCCTCTAGCTAAAAAACTGACACCATACAAGGTCCATAGGATGAATTTATTTGTAATTTCAATAGACCCAAATATTTTGCCACATTAGATTTCTTCTGGGGGGGGGGGATTGCAAATCAAATATGAACAACATTTAAGCATTATATTCCTAACATATTTAACCAGCGATATAATTAATAAGCCATCTTAGTTCAATATTTGCCTACCAGCGTGGATTTATAAAACATTCACAATATATATGTGTTAATCAATGAATTTTTACTATGTTTTTCTAGAAAAAAAATTGAAAACAGTCATCAATTGATATTGTTTTATTCCATTGCAGGGACTACCGGTATTCCACTGTGAAAGAAATCCTACCTACTTTATAGCTACAGGAGCATTCAGGCTTCTCCTGTCTACTCTGATCTTTGCCACCATCACAAATTGAATATATCATTAGAGAAAGAAGAATATCTCCACTTAGATAACTACAACACAGTAATTTTAAAATGTTTTGGTGGTATTTTAAATGTAGTACTGAATTGCAATACATCTGCTTATCAGTTCCCTGTGTAACAGGGACACTGCACATTGCCTCCAGCACTTTTACTAATTCAATTCTCCGTGAACATAAAAATTACACACATCTAGATAGAGACTATTTTGGACAAGTAACCTTGTATCCTTATCAGCACAGCCTGTGTTATGATTTAATATATGCCAGATATATTTCATTAAATGCTCTGCCTAAAGATGCAGTGCAGTTTAACTCAAAATGTACAACTGTTGGATTCAAGTATGAACCCCGAAAATGGCTAATATAATTCTAACAAGGTCATTCTCTGTATACAGCAAAATATCTGGTTTCAAAATAGTTGAAAATATGTAGGAAAAAAAGCCACTTTTAAAAATAGCTCCTCTAAGCCCACCCGACATTTGAATGGAGAACGCACACCCAACCCTGAATGCCTTTCAATAACTAGGACTTACACTTACTATTCAATTATTTGTCTAAGCTCACTTAAAAAAAAGATACTGGAATGCTGCATTTAATGCATTTGTACTCAGTAGTCATACAGGTTTTAAGGTATCTCCAATTACTCAGGTGTTACAGCCCTCCTGCTACTTCTACTCAAAGGTACTGTTTTTAACATACTACTTTTTTCATTACTACTGCAAGATCCTTTCTTACAGCACCGTATAGCAGCCTAATTCACTCTGCAAGTCAGAGTCTGAACCTGTGACCTATGCAATTCCATTGCAATTAGCACTGTTTTACTTTCTTAGCTGAGTTAGCTGTAGACATGCAGTTTCAGGCTATATACACTGTTTGCATCAGTTCTACAACCTCCTGCTACACACTTCATTTTTATGCTTAATTACTTGATTCATTAATAACTTCTGTTCGGAGCCCCAGGCATTAATATCTTTCTTACTTCGTTAATTTATTAATTCTCTTTAGAGCCCCATATTTACACAAGAACAGTACTATGTGCATTCTGTATATTAATTATTTGAATTATTACCTCTGTTCTTCTCCCAAAGACACAGAAACCCTTCACTTTGCGCAGCACATTAACTCACTTTTTCCAGTTATTTAGTCGGTGTCTAATGTTCAGGGTCCAGTTGACTGGCTGAAACATAACACAGCAAAGGCTGTGCTGCTAAGGATACAAGGTTACTCATCAAACACAGCCCCTCTCTCCAAGATGTGTATCTTTTTTATGTTCACAGAGTTGCATTTGTAATTGCCGGATGTAATGTGCAGCATCCCTGACTCAGAGGGAATATATAAGTAGATGCATTGAAATTAGGCACTGCATTTCAAATACAGTAAAAACGTTTTAAAATTATGTTACAATAATCAAACTAGAGATATCCCCCTTACTCTAATGAAATGTTCAGTTTGCAGTGGTGGCAAAGATTGGAGCAGACATGAGAAATATTAAGACTAGCTATAAAGTAGGCAGCATTTCTTGTTGACATGTTCGCAGTGACTATGTAAAGATCATTACTGCATCAAACCTTTGTTGGCAAAGTTGAGATCGTTGAATCTGCAAACATCTCAGAAGTACAGTACCACCAGCTTGTTGGTTATTTATGGGCCCTCTCCTTTGTTCATATTCAGCATAATGCAAATTGTGTGCATTAGAAGAAGAAACGTTTACGGATTTGTGACTGATTTATAACTGCTTTACTGGAGAATCTACACAGCATGATGAGTGAAACTGGAGAACAAAATAAAGTTCTAAAGATTATTGGAAAATATGAAAGGAAAACCATTACTAGAGTTACCATATTTAAGGTGAGGAAAGAAACTGGGAGAATCAAACATTCTGTCTTTAATTTATATTTACATGAGTTTGTATTTTTATTTATTTTATTTATTGAGAGTATCGGAATTACAATCCTTTGAGTCAGAGACTCATTTACAAAGGCTCCACATCAACAGGTACATATAATAAAAGTAGATTCTGGATGCAACCAGGGTACATTAGGAATAGACAGCAAAAGTAACAGTTACTACCATCACAGGGTTATTATCCCGGCAGTAACAACAGGGTGGAAGTATACAGGAACACAAAATACATTATACAGTAGTAGATTAATGCATGGGGGAGGGAGATTGTGGGAAGAATGGGGGGGAGTAGGGGTAGGGCAGAGGCCAACAGCGGGAGGAGGGGGAAGGAGGTAATTGAGAGGAGAGAAATAAAGGAGAAAAGGAAAAATGGAGCAGTCCACCAGGACATGGTCGAACTTGGGGGAAGTAGAGGGTAAGGTGCGTGACATATGGAGAAATGTAATGGCACTATAGGCAGTCGGAGCGGTTGGAGGCCAGGAGATGCTGTCTCAGCAGTTTTTTTGAAAGGCCCAAGTTTACAGGTGGATAAGATCTCCCAGGGCATGTTAACTATATGAGCAACAATTTCCTTGCTTTACTGTAACCATGATCATACGAATAAAATAACATAAATACTGCTGAAGTAATTAGAAAACTTGGAGCACATTATAAAAAAATGTACTGGATGTTTCCATAAAATGCTAGCAGGTGCAGCAAAGCAAACTTGGCATCTGCAGTGTCATTACTGACAAATGTAGTAGTAGTAAGTAGTAAAATCAGGAAGTTGACATTCAACATCATTAGTTTCAAAGGACCTGTTTTCGAGATGGTCCTGTTATATAGTTACTCCTCACTTCATACAGTTACTCCCCACTTATCATGAGAAATACTTCTAAGAGATTTCTAGGACAATTTCAGTTTATCCAGACAGTCATATAATATATCACTGAGCTAAAATTTTGCCAACATACGTTTTCTTTTTTTATGTGGCTTGTGCGAATGCACAAGCACCATCTTGCACTAGTAGCACATTTCATAGGTGTGTCAGTGTTGGTGAATAGGGTTACCACCTGTCCTGATTTTCATGGGACAGTCTTGATTTGGGCAGCTGTGTCCTGCAAAAAAAACATGAAAAACACTACATATCCTGATTTTATAGGAGAGAAAATATTTTCTGACTTTCCACTAAATGTTTCAGAAAACTACAATACCTTAATTAAAATACCTTCAAATGAGAAGAAACAATAGAAGCAACTAAGAAACTACAATACTCAGACTTAATTCTGATTCTGTAGAGAAAACAAGTCTGTTGCATTGGTTGAGGTTACATACTGTCCTGCGAAAACTCATGTTTCAGTAAGAAATGTCCCACTTTGGGCTTCCTAAAAGGTGACAACCCTATTGGTGAATGCAGGACACACTTTAGTAGGTGCGTCCCTCATTCACCAATTAGCCAGCATGTTAGTGCTGACACACATATTATGTAAATTGGACAATCACAGACAAGCTCATCATGCAGTGGCAAAATGACACTCCTCCAGACCTGTATTTCCTGGTGAAACATTTCAACAAATCCTATTTAGATTTCTGTTCACCTTCCAGCCCACCACCAGATCTCTTTCTTACCCCCTCTACTGTTGTGTTCAAGTTACTCAAACACACATGCACGCACACATGCACATGCTCAGGCCACCTCAGTATCTAGTGTAGTATCATTATTCAGCAAGATAGTGAAGGTATCCTCCTTGTAAAAGTGGCGGCTTTGATTGAAAGTGCAGTAGTCATCATTGGAGCTACAGTTCCATAGTGCTTGTGCGTAGACCTTCTGTTCCTTGCTGCAAGATGCTCTGTTTTAAACTCAGTGCTCCAACTCATTTTTACCAATTTTATGCTGGCCATAGCTCTTTTTTGGCAACTGATCTATATAAAATCTGCGGAGATCCATTTTTGTGGCTCGAAGCTCCTTCAGAGAGTCCCACAACAGTAACTGCGATCTCAGACAAAAAAACAGATTTATGCTAAAAGCTGCTACGTTATTGGCTTGTTTAAGTAATAAAGATCCATTTTTAACAACCGGTAACCTTTCACTGCTTGAACTCTTTCTTTGACTGTACTTGAAATGATAATGTGGACTCTGATTTCTGGCGGAACTTATGTACATAATGTATATAATGTGTCAGATCTTAACATATTGATTTTAATATGAATCTGTATGGGAACCCTCCTGCTACCCTTGTATAAATGATATCATTATACTGTGATGTAACAAGTGTAACTAACTTAATTAATGTAATTATTGTTTCCAGTGTCCTTTCTGTAACTAACTCTGGTTCGCCCCTGAAAAAGGGACCTTGGGTCTCAGTGGGCTTACCCGGTAAACAAAATCTAAATAAATAAATAAATAAATAATTGTCTCATTTGATTTCTTTATTTATAATTCCATATATGATGACTAGTTGGTAGCCAGTTTAGCACTGAGAATCCTGCTCATTTCAAGCCAAAAAATGAGGACTCAGTACACAGTACTTTTTACAAGGTTAGATTGTATTGTGCAGCGATCAAGAAACAAACTGGAGAATGGATAGCTATACAAACAGTTATTTCAACTCATTGATACTGCAATAGCTGACTTTAAGTTGAGATGCCACCAGGGTGAGTCAGAAAATAAACCACAACGGGGTAGCAGCTTTCAGCATAAATCCGTTTTTCTGTCGGCGATCGCGGTCATTGTTGTGGGACTCTCTGTAGAAACTGTTAACCACAAAAATGGATCTCAGCAGATTTTATAAGGATCGGTTGCAAAAAAAAAAGCTACGGACAGCATAAAATTTATAAAAATGAGTTGGAAGCAGTGAGCTTAAAACAAAGCATCTTGCAGCAAGGAACTATGTATTTCAGCTTGTATTCATACCACTGACAGACCGCATATCAATGAGAATCTATTTAAAATGTGAATTTATTAATTTCAGTCAGCATCACTACAGAAATAAGGCACATTAGTGGGTGGCAAACTCAGAGTGGTGGCATTTATTTTTTTCTCGAGAAAAAAAACAAAACAGTGACAGTCTCAAGCAAGGATTTTACCAGCACTGACAGTCTGCCACTTACACTACAGCCGTTGTAGTCAGTCCTTGAATGACATCAAAGGCTAACACTGCTCAGCAGCGATAGAAAAACGGGTGGGTTTCTCAATGCTACAGTGGCTACCAACTAATCATTATATATAGAATTACAAATAAATTGATCAAATGAGACAATACTGGCTGTTAAAAATGGATTTTTATTACTTAAACAAGCCAATAGAAGTGCAGATTTAGGATACAAACAGAACAATCATTGCCATTGATCTTTAATGGGGGGGTCAGTACACTTGCAGGAAGGACGACTGTTCACCCTGCCACCCCACCACCAGATCTCTTTCTTACCCCCTCTACTGTTGTGTTCAGGTTACTCCTCCCTACACGCACATACACGGGCGCGCACACACGCAGACCACCTCAGTATCTAGTGTATTATCATTATTCAGTAAGATAGCGAAGGTGTCTTCCTTGTAAAAGCAGCAGCTTTGATTGAAAGTGCAGTAGTCATCATCGGAGCTGCAGTTCCATAGCACTTGTGTTCAGACCTTCTGTTCTATTTGCATGACATACTGTACATACCTTTAAGTTTACAGTTGACCACATGTTCCAATCATATTCAATTTTAATGAAGAAAACAGAGCACTTCGATTCAGCAGCCAGACTGTCACTTTTAGTGCTCTGCTTCATGCTGTCCAATTGAATCACCAGTTGTGTAACTGCAGTTTTATTGCCATTTTTAGTAGTAATGCACTTGATATGCCACTGTTGTCACTAGGTTTGATTATAATGTATCAAAGCAGTTTTGTGAAAGCCGCAGCTTTGATCAAATCAAACAAACAAACAAACAAAATCTTTATTTATTCAGGCGAACATCATTGAGCGTAGCTCATTTACAAGATGGACCTGAGTGGTCATACAAATAAGGGTACAAGTTTTTTTACAAAGACATGAGAATAGCATAACATTAGTACAATCAAATAAATAAGAGATATATACAAAATTTACAGATATACAAGGCACAGTAAAATAACTTAACCTGTAAAATGAAGAGGATAATAGATATAGCAGGGATAATAATCAAATAATAGGACTTTTGTAGGCTTTTATATGAAATGTGATAACTGACTGGGTAGAAGAAGGAAACTAAACATAGTGGATTACAGAAGGAGGGTGTAGGTTGGATGGGAGACTAGGCCTTATGGAAGCAGTTGCACAACTCTGGAAATAGGGCGGTGTATAATCTTTGAAGGATGATAAGGGTAAGAGGGTATTCAGATTCATAGATTTTGGAGTGAGTTCCAGACAAATGCTAGGAATAGCTGATAGCAGCCCTCCCAAACCGGGTGCAGGTGTTGGGAATCTTTAGCATAATGAGCTTATTGATCCTTAAGGTGTATGGCCTAGATGTGATTCGGGTGAAACAGTCTGAGATATAGGAGGAGTTTGCCTGATAAAGCTTTAAAGATCCAGATTGCAGCATTCCTTTTCTTCTGTGCTGTAGGGATGTCCAATTGACTGCCATGTAAAGAGAGCAATGATGGGTGCTGGAGGGAAGGTCTGTAATAAATCTGATGGCTCTATGATACAGGGTGTCCAGCTTATTTAAGAGGGAGAGTGAGCAATGGCCGTAGAGAAAGTCAGCATAGTCAATAAGGGATAGGAATGATGCCTGGATTAATCTTTGTTTAGAGTCTCTGGTAAGGTAGTGTTTTATTCTGTAAAATAGGCCAAGCCTTTGTCTCAACTTTTTTAATAGCTCTTCAATGTGGACAGAGTAGTCAAGCTTATTGTCAATCCAGACTCCAAGATATTTGAATTTATCCACAAATTCCAGCTTTTCTCCAAATAAGGTGGATAATTGTGGGTGATGAATGATGGGGTAGTGGCAGAGCAATTCTTTGTTGCAAAGAACATAGCTTTTGTTTTTTGGCATTTAGAAGTAATTTTTTTCCAATAGGTTGTGTTGTAGGATGGAGAATTCTGACTGTAACAGTTCACAGGCTTTTGATGGTGAGGATTGCTGACATATAATACAGTATCATCAGCAAACAGATGAATGTTAGATTGAGAGAGGTTGGCATCAATGTTATTAATATAAATGGCAAAGAGGATGGGGCCTAGGATAGAGCCTTATGTACACCTCTTAGCAGTGGTTTAGAGGTAGATAGGTAATTTTCATTTTTACCAATTGTAACCTTCCAGAGAGATAGCACCTAAACCAATTGAGTGAGAGTGAATCAAGGCCTACAGAGCTAAGAGAGGAGATTAATGATTCATGATCCACTGTATCAAATGCTTTACTCAAATCCAGGAACACAGCACAGGTACTATTCTTTTATCCAAGGCAGTCTGCCAATCGTTAGTGACTTTGGCTAGGGAAGAGATGATTACTATGCATTGATCTAAATCCAGGTTGTGCTGGATTTAGGAGATTGTTAGGTGTCCAGATAGGCCCTTAACTGTGAATTTACTAATTTTCAAGCATCTTGGATAGTACCGATAGGATGGAAATGGGCCTATAATTGTTAAGGTCCATGGGATCACCTGATTTAAGTAGTGGAACTACTTGAGCTGTTTTCCATATGGAGGATGGAACCAGTAGCTAGGAAAGATTGAAGAGGTGAGTGAGGGGAGATAAGGTGTGCAATGCTGCTTTAAGAAAGTAGAAGTCAGAAGTCTACCTGCACTCTTAGAAGTATCTAAATTGGATAGGAGGTCTTCTACTTCTTTTAAGGATATTGGTTCGAAGGAGAATGTTGAAGCAGCCTTTTGTCCCACAGTGGATTGAAGGTTTAATGATGATCTCAGAGTTTGCAGGTGAAGAGTCAAATGCTAGGCCAGCTGTGGTGAAATGGTCACTGAAGGTATTTAAGATTTCTTGCTTGTCAGTGATTTCTATGTCCTTAGTAGCAGTTTGGAGAGTAAGGCAGGGGTAGAATTTTGGCCTAGAATTCCCTTTATAGTACCCCAGAATCTGGATGGGTTAGTATAGGATGCATCCAATTCAGCTCTATAGTAGGCAGCTTTGGCATTTCTTATTTGTTTTGTGCATGAGTTTCTTGCTTTTCTGAATTGAAGCCAGTCTCTAGTATCCTTTGTTTTCTTGCCTTTTTCCAGAGTTTGTCTCTGGCTAACAAAGCTGATTTAAGGTCAGCAGTGAACCAACGACAAGATTTTACTTTAGTTCTGACACTGGTGATTGGTGCATGTATATTGAGGGCATTAGTGATAATGTCCTTTAAGATCTGAAGAGCTGTCTCAACTGAGGTTGTAAGGTAAAAATCTTGCCAATATGTTGTATTGCACAAATCATGGAGATATCCTGAGATGTTGAAATTCTTTTTTGACCTTTTATGGCAAATGCATGGCAGTTGTCAGTTTAGTGCACCCTGTGAAAGCTATGGCTTTAAGCTCATTTACAGAGCTCTTTACTTTGATTTGTACCAGATTTCAGGAGATGCAGATGCCCCCCCCCCTCCCCCCATCGCTGACACATTTACCTTGCTACATGGTAAAGGTGTCAGTGACTGCAAGGGCATGATTTTCTTTTCCTGGCCGAAATGTAACAGAGCTGAAAGCTAATGGCAGAACAGATCACTTTCAGCTGTCGGTGCCATGACAACAATGTGCACAAGCATGGAAGTAACTAAAAGCAGTAATAGCAGCTGTTTCTGTAACCTAAACAATTAAAACCTTTGAGCATTTTTTCCCTACGTTTCTCTATGGAGGTAGTTGATTTTTCAATAACATGAACAGCCGGTGACAGTGGCGCACGAGCATAGAAATAATTCAAAGCAGTAATAGTAGCTGGTTTTGTAATTTAAAAAAAATTAAACAAAAACTTTTGTGCATTTTTTGCCTATGTTTCTCTATAGAGGTAATTGATTTTTCAGTAACGTGAGCAGCCCGGTACAGTGGCTCACTTGTTCTCTCTTTGGGGGGGTGGGATGGTCAGTACACTTGCGGGAAGGATGATGGGAGATCGGAGAAACAACAACACTGTAAAGAGGTGCAGCCAGAATCAGAGGAGAAGCAGAGGTAGAACATGACTTAGTTTTTTTTACAGTAAAGTTGTTTGATAGGCTGGGAGTATGAGAAGCAAGAGAAGGGTGAGATGTTCACCTGCTGGGGGTTTGGGTGAAGGATGAGGATCTGTGACAACAGATCAGAATTTTTGTTTAAACTGGTTGGCACATATGGATCTCTGGATGTGCAGCATCCTTGACAGCCTAACTAGGACCAGTTACCAGTTTATGGATGGATAAGAGCACACCAAAACCTGGCTCTTATCCAATCAAAGAACAGGAAATGTTCTACTCATTTTATAAAATGCAAATAATACACACTTTTCACTGGCTTGTGCAGTCCTTGGATGCCTTTCTAGAGTAAAGGCATGAGGAAACATAATTACAGCTCACTCTGGCCAATCCCAGTATAGCCAACTGCACTATAGGGTGTACCCAATCCCCATGGGTCCCAGCTAATGAGCACTCCTAGTCCTACGGAGCTCCTGGAAGCATGATGCCCAGTTGTTGGACTGTGGCAGGCCCAGTGACATTGCACCTGGCCAGCTTGGCTGACATTAGCATGCATATAACAATTCAAGACACAAGCCCCAAATCAGTATTTATAAATCTCATATGGATAAAGTGGTCCAAAACAACTGAAAGTTAACTTGCAACCTTGTAGAACTATATTCAGGGTTTATGGGGCAAGGACCTGTGGGCCTTGATTCAATAATCATGATTACCCTAAGGTGGGCAGGCTTCCATCCCTGGCTGCAGTCCTGGCTACTTGTACTGCCCGTTCCATAGCCCTGTGTCACCTCAAAAGCTGTCTCAGCTCTCCTCCCAGTCACTTGCTCTGGCATCTCACTGAGTTCAGCTAAGGCTCTCACCACGTTTGATTTCTTTGAGTGTTATGAATATCCCAGGCCTCTGCAGCTCACCAGCCAATGCCAGTGCAATACCAATACTGTTGTCTCATGTCTGTAGAAATCAGTATAGTGGCTTCAGGCCCAATCTGGCTGTGTAAGTTCAGACCCATAAGCCTGATAAAGAAAGGTTTATACGACTGTACCTGAACTCTGCTGCAGGGCAGTTTACTCTTGCAGGCTAAAGCTCTTGGCTGCAGATTCAGTCTCTCTCCCTTTTGGTGCTATGAACAGCAGTCTCCTCCTTAGCGGCTATAGCGAAACCCTCATGAAGGATCTGCTCAGTCTTTGCTTTCACTGATGCTGATAGAGAGGTCTGCTCTCCCCTCACTGTTAATTAGTCCTGCAGTGTCCCCCGAAGCCTTCTTGTGGCTCTGGATCAGGATTTGGAGCCTACTTGACTGATTACTGTCCTCTGAACACAAGAACCATGTGTGTGTCAGGGGGTCAGAAGAATACATAGCCATCAGTTTTGCAGTCCCATGGGCTCTGGCTGTAATATCCTTTTTTGAATAGGGCTTCTTCCAGAAACATTTGGTTGGGAGCTAAAGTTGTTTACATGTATCACTACTGTCTGGTTGGGTCAGAACTGGTCAGAGCAACCCCACTCTTTGAGAATGCCTCACTCCCTTTAGTGGCAGCATGTAACCTCCTGATGTGTGCAGGAGGGCAGTGTTCATTATGGTGCAGCGGGTGCCAAAAAACAGACACTTCTCTTATGCACCATTGCAGAAATTTAGCCATTTGGACTGGAGCAGGTAATGTGTTGCTGGTGGCTGGACTGTGTTACACTGGGCTCAGGTGCAAAAGGAAGCCTCACACTTTGGTTGGGCGGAGGGGTTATATGTATATCATTTATGTAACAGGGTGAATAAAAAAACTAGATAAAAGTGATAGCTGGGCAGATAACACTACAACAAGACATCAAAAGTGCCTGCATTAAGTGTTGCATAATTGAAATAGTGAAGGAAAATATAATCACTATGAAATAGTAAACCAATCATAGAGCAGCTTTCACAATTTTGACATCACTATTGCCCTGTGAAACAATGAAACCAGCCACTGAAATCAAAGAGAAATTCTTAATTCTTCCTTTAAATATTAAACTGGTGTTGGATAAACCAAATATCCAATACCCTGATTCTAAATGGAGTGTACAATGTGTGTGGCATAGTAATGTATAAGGCTGCAGGCTGAGTGCCTTCAGCCCCTGGACATGCATTTATCTTAGCACACTGCTTCTCATTGGAGTGTCTTAATGCCCTTATAAAATGAACTATTATTTCTAAAAGTTGGTTTCTTTCTTAAAATACTAATTTTTTAACATCAAAATGTACAAATGAATTTGTGTTTTTTTTTATGTTAAGCAATTCTTTCATCTACTGGGACTAGACTGAATTTATGGCTTTGATTTAGATATTTTGGCTTAATGTAGAATCTATAGTTGTAGTATTTCATTAGAATTTTGTAGCGTCATAATGCTGCAGTGTGTATGCATCTCCCTGACTGTCCAAGTGGCGAATACAATGAAGAGATATGTTTAGAGTGCATGTTTGACTGTTTTTTCCTTTTTTCATTAACAGCGACAGGCCACAAAAAAAACCTCTGCTGAGCCACTCTGATTGGCAGCTTCAATAAGTGAGGCCAAAAACTGTTCCCATGGCCCAGGCACTTCGATTGGCGGTCTGACTGGTAGCTGATGATTATAGAGGTAGCTCAGGCTCAGCTGGTCTGATTGGTGAGATCGGGCACTCTTCTGGGCAAGTCAGTGAATGAGCAAGTCTGTGCAATGAAAGAGATAGATAGATAGATACTGTCTGTACATAGATAGACAGATAGACAGACAGACAGACAGACAGATAGAGGACTGTTTAGATGCTGCACAGTGTGGTCGGCAACATGAGAGATGTGGAGGATGCAGGATTAATAGAGACTGCCAAGTTAGTTGGGAGTTTGCCATGGACACATTTGCAAATAACAATTACCCATGTCAGCTCCCTCCCACCTAGTGGCAGGAGTAAGAGAATATCACATGAGGATACATATAGATTTAATCTTTGCCAAATTGGTCCTTGTAAGAACAGATCCAGAAGCAAATGATTTGATGCCTTTTATTGGACCAACATAGATGTAACAAAAGGAATAAAGTGCTTTAGCTTTCGGACCAACTCAGTCCTTCCAGGCGTAAACTTGAGGAGGAAGGCCTGGGTTGGTCAAAAGATAAAACACTTGATCCTTTATTACATCTATATTGATCAACTCACTATCTCTATTTTATGTTACCTTGTGCATGCAAGCACACATCTTGTGAGTAGTATCACATTTCACAGGTGTGTCAGTGTTGGCGAATGCACTGAACACTTTAGTAGGTGTGAGTTGCTCAGAGTCACAGAGTATGCAAATGGGGGCTGTAGGATAGTTTCACTCCAAATTTTCAACATTGCCATTTTTACACCTCCTTATGAACAATACAGCTGTCATTTTACATCCTGCCTGAAATGTATTTTGCACCTGTGCGCTCAATGGCACAGTCACTGTACAGGAAATCAATGTTCAGAACACATTAACAAAATCACAGTAAGACTGTTCATGAGCATAGATCCCAAAATGCCTATGTTGAAAATTTGGTTACAAAAATCCCCAAAATAATTGAGTTATGGGAGTGCATTGTACAATTTCTACTCACACTCATGATTTCACCAATTTTTTTTATTTTCACTCCAATTTTTCAACATTGCCATTTTTATACCTCCTCATCAACAGTACAGCTATCATTCTTCACATCCTACCCCAAATGTGTTTTCATACATGTGGCGTCAAATAGCGCAGTTGCTGTCCGAAATCACCTTTTGGCTAACAAACTGATACT
Source organism: Neoceratodus forsteri (assembly GCA_016271365.2). Classification (NCBI taxonomy): domain Eukaryota; kingdom Metazoa; phylum Chordata; order Ceratodontiformes; family Ceratodontidae; genus Neoceratodus; species Neoceratodus forsteri. The sequence goes on from JADMNL010000025.1 coordinate 257,638,963, forward strand.
GCCACTGTTCATGAGGTGGGGTCTCAAAAAGCCCATGGTAAAAATGTGGAGTAAAAATATCAACAAACACCAAGGGTGTTAGGGTTTTCAACACAATGCCCCACCTGTAGAGACTAACAGGCTTCAGGGGTGTGAATTGGAATTGTTGGCTGCAGTGCTCACGCCATTCCACCCCACCCCAACCCCTGCAGCCAGTGACAGGCATTGAGGTGCCTTGCACTCTTTGGCTCCAAAGTTCCCACCCATTCTTCCTATACTGCATCCATCTCAGTGTATTCCCTTAATGAGGACTGAGGGGATACTAAGGATACATGGGGAGAGAGCATCAACATTAAGAAACAAGTTATTATCCTCTGTACAGACAATTGGTAGACCCCATCTGGAGTAATGTACAGTTTTGGAGACCCCAACTCCACTAAGACATAGACAGGGTGGAGACTGTCCAGATGAGGGCAACTAAAATGGTGCAGGGTCTGCACCAGAAGACATATGAAGAGAGACTAAAGGAGCTTATTACGTATACCCTGGAGGAAAGGAGGGAGAGGGGGGACATGATAGAAACTTTCAAGTACCTTAAGGAATCAACAAAGTCCAAGAGGGTCATCTTTCAGAAAAGAGATAATGCAAGAACAAGGGGTACAATTTGAAGATGGAGGCAGCTTAGAGGTAATGTGGGAAGTATTTTTTTTTCACAGACAGGGTTGTGCACGCATGGAACAACCTTCCTGAGGGAGGTCGTGGAGTCAAGAACAGTGGAGGAATTCAGGAATGCATGGGGCAGACATAAGGCAATTCTAGTGGGGGCAGGAGGAAGTAGGCTGTTAGTTAACTAGGATCTGCAGCTTATCCATCAGGTGAGGAAATAGAGGCAGGCTAGTGGGCCAGCGGTCCTTATCTGCCATCAAATTCCTATGTTTCTATGGAATAGGAGTTAGCGTAAGGCCCAAAAGACAGGCACACACAACCTTGTCGGTGTCTGCATGGTAGAGTGAGGTTATGGCCGACTACCCAAAGGTACACCTCAGTGATGTCAGTCTCTGCAGGGTGAGGAGTGGGTTGGCGTTAGTTCACTACTTTACTGCCATTCCTATCATGCATCTCTCTAACTCCTGCACTACCAATGCCAATGCCAGCAAGACAACATTCGGCATTGGCAAATGCTTGTTTATATTTATGGTTGGTAGGAGGGTAACCCTGGGTAAGATACAAGAGCGGGTGAATCACCTTTAAATAGTCTTTTATAAACCAGCAGTAGTAGCCACAGAACCCCAGGAAATGTGGTTCTTTCAAATTATGGGGCTGGGGCCAAGTAGTCAGTGATTCAACCTTACTGGGATCAGAGTCTCTATCACTTCTGCAGATACTATGGGCCCTACATACTTCACGGAGGTTTGAAAAAAATGGCACTTGTCAATGGAGAGCTTGAGGCTGAAGTCTTCCAATCGGTTTAGGACTTTAAACAGTCAGGTCTCATGCTCCTCTAATGTGCGTCCAAACACAATGACATTGTCTAGGTACACTAGACAGTCCAGCAAATTCATATCGCCCACCGCACGGTCCATCAGTCGCTGAAAGGTGGCCGGGGCACCTGAAATCCCCTGTGGCATTCTCAGGAATTTGTAGAACCCCAAAGGACAGATGAAGACTATTTTCTCATGGTCCTCCGGGGCCATTGGGATCTGGTAGTATCCACTGTGAAGATCCAGTACCGAAAACCATTTGCTCCCATTCAAACAATCCAGAACATCTTGTATACGGGGCATGGTGTATTGATCAGGGATGGTCCGCCGGTTCAGGGTTCGATAATCAACACACATCCTTACCAACCCATTCTTCTTATGCACAACCACAATGGGAGAGGCATATGGGCTCCTTGATTCTTGTATCACACCAGCGGCGAGCATTTCCTGCAGGTGTCTCCTCACATCATCTATGTCTGCTGGGCGAGACGTCGGGATCTCTCAAAATGGCCAGTCATCATGCAGGTGTATGTGATGCTCTGCACCCTGGACACACCCCACGTCCCATTCTTTTAATGAAAACACTTGGTCCCTCTGAGTGAGTTTTTTGCTAATTCTAGCCTTCCATTCAGTTGGCAACGGGGAGTCACCAAAGTCAAATAAGTCTGGGGTCACTCTCTCCTTCTTGCTAGAGCACTTGTTGCTGGGCAATACGGCAGTGTCAGTGCAGTGTATTGTAGCTAGGGTGCACCCTCTTTTTACCCGAATCTCCCTATCTGACACATTCTGAATCTGGACCATCACTCATCATGCATAGGCGTGGGCAGGAGCAGGCAAGATGCTGGGTTTGACCAATAATCCCTCTGGCAACTTTCCATCCCCTGGTGCATCCAACATTAATATTTTGTTCTTTACATTTCTCTTTAGGCAGACTTCTCCATGGATTGTGCACTGGGCGTTGGGGGCCAATACCAAGGAGTCAGGCTCCTTTTCACACACTATCCCCACTGGCTCATCTGGGTCCACTTCATCGGGTCTCTGTTGCCAGTCATAAGCTCTTTTTACTAAGGCTGGAATTCTTAGGGCCCATCCAGTCAGCTGCCCTTGTTTCTCATGGCAGAGTTGTGCTAGTCTCCCAAACATGTGGGCATTTGTTCCAGTTAACAGGGGAACCCCATCATACAGTCTGGTGGGGGGACACACTAGGACCAGTGTCTCTACTTGCTCCTCTACACCAGTGACAGTTGCAGGAAAAGACAACCAGAGGTAGGCATGTCCTAGATATGGATAAGACTTGTCGCTCAGCCCCCACACATATAGGCCTTCCAGGGACTGTAAGGGCACATCAGATAACTGTTTGTCATACCAGTCCTGAAACACAATGGTCACTTGTGAAGGGCCCACTATCTTGGACCAGTTGGGAGGAACAGTAGCAGGGGCCAGTACAGACGACTTAGCCACAAAGAAGTTGGAGTTGGGATTTCCTGAGCCTTCACTGTGTTCGTTTCCAGCACTCCTCGGACAAGGTTTCTCTTTCCACAGCTCCCCTTGAAGTCTGTGTACAACCTTATCTAAGTCTTTTAAGGACCAGCATTCTTTCTTCATATGCCCCTCCTTCCCACAATTATGACAGAGTATGCTTTCTAGAGTCTGGCGTGTCCACGGCATCACATTGGGGGCTGAGGCAGGGGTACCACCAAGAGAAAATCGTGATTCAACCTGTCTGGTGTGTGGTGAGCATGGAGAGATGCTTCAGTAATTCCCTCACTTCTATAGTCAATTCATCAATCTTTGAGCTGCTGTCAACAGGGGATGCCTGGGAGTGCACCCCCACCCCCATAGCGAACATGCTCTGAGAGTGGTTTGTGCCCATTGTATCTCTGGAATGGGCTTGTAGGGAAATGGTAGCCCTAATTTCTCGGACCTCTTGCAGTATCTTGCCCCAGGGCAGATCGTCCTTGCTAGCCTCTCAGTGTTCAACTGGCACTGTATTCCGCCCCTGAACATCATTCACATGTGCATCCTCAGTCATCTGGGCAGCAGCAACAGCAGATACAGGAGGGGCCCCCTCCACATGGCTGCCTCCTCTCAATCCTCCGAATTTCCTTCATCAGTCCGTCATAGGTAGGAGACGCATCCAACTGAGCAGCAAGGCGCAGTTGGAGCAGCAATAATTCAGAGAATGGGGCTGACTTGAGGAGTTGGTCCAACCTATTCTGATCTAACTTAGCTGGGGCCATGCAACCTTTCTTTAGGCATTCCTGTAGCACTGCTTTGAGTCAAGGCACATACATGGATAAGGGCTCCCATGGGTATTGCTGAGTGTTTTTGACCCTACTCCACAGGTCCTCATCCAAATCGGGACTCTCATACACATTTTCCAATGCATTCAAAAAATCTTGAGCAGTTGCTTCTGGATTACTAGCCTGTGTAGCATGGATAGTAAGTTGGTCGGGGCCTCTGAGGCTTTCAACCACTCTTCTCCTCTTCTCTGGTTCGGGGCATTGCCATTCTCAGATTTGAGGGGCAACATAGTCTATCCAAATCTCCCAATTGTCCTTCCCCTGGGGTGTGGGGAGGGTGCCTGAAAACATCCTCAGCCAGCGATACGAGTTATGACTAATGGCGGGTACAGATATAGGGGCCAACATTGGCATGGGCGCAGAAGGCGCAGGGCAGTAACAGGTGCTGGAGTGGGAGGGGGTGTTGTGGAAAGGAGCACTCCCAGGTGGCAGGAATAGTTTCTTAAAGTCCTCAATGGTTTTCCCTTCCTCCAGCAACAACTTAGCAAATTTCTCCTCAAAAGTACAGATAATGGTGGGAGCTCATCCTCCCCCAGGGCTTTACTGTCTTTTGTTATCACTTTCCAGGTGGCTAGGACCCCCTTCTGAGGCAATAGTCTGTGGCACTTTAGAGCTGTCCACGAGGTCACTACACTATACCAAGGCTATGAAAGTTTGGGTGATCAAATCAGCCTGTCGACCCACCACCACAGGGTTTTTTAAACATTCAACTTTGTAGAGTGCTCCCTCTACAGTGTCCTTACTGGTACCCAGAGGAATATCCAGTATAAGCAGAGCATTTTGGGGGTCGATCTCCTGCCCAGTACACCACCCCACCAACTGGTGTACAGCCATTTCTACTAGGGTAGCCATTAATCTTTAACAATAATTCATAATTTTTGGCCACTAGAAGGCAAAAAATCCCAGCGGTGAGCCTCCACAATGTAACCCCTCGGTGGCACTATCCCAAGGGCTACTACCCCTGCCTGTGCATCTAGAAGCAGGTTAAGGGGCCTGAGTTCTGAAACAGGTGCCTCCACCCAGAGATCAGGGTTGGTAGTGGTCAAACTAACCTGGGCACAGCCCTCAGGAACACTGTAACCCCCCCTCTTTCCCTTCTAGTGGCCTGAGCAATATACGATAATCACTTTTCCAGTACCTCTTGTACACCATACCAGTACCCACACTGTTTGCACTTACCACCAGGGTTGGTTCCTCTGGCTTAACCGTGGGGACTCCCTGTAAAACAAGGTTATGCACAGTAAAAAGCAACAGTACAGTATTCTTGGCACAAACTGGAACCACAGTCAGGTTAAATGCAGCAAAAAAAAAAGCCAGATCGGATTTATTCAGGGCACTTGAACAAGGAAGGGGCATAATCAGGTTGATTGGCTTAAACTCTATATTAATCAAACAGTCATGCTTGCACTTTAAGTCCCCACACAGTCACACACTCTGGGTACCCAGGTAGGAAAATGGTGGGCTAACCAGGAATGTTGCAGCTGGTTGGGGCCCTGTGATGGAAAAAAAGCAACATGCAGAACACACACTACTTGTAATCTGGAGCCGGGGAGGGGGGGTGCTCAGTTCGTGAAGGAAAATGCAACAAGACAATCAGATGATCACACTTTAGATTTAGCTGTTGTTGCAGGGAGCTACCCTAATGTTTACTCATGATACCCAATACTGGACACAGGCAGGACAAAATCGAGACTACAAGTTGTTGAGCTGGAGTGCCTGGAGAAGCAGGACCCACATGAATCACGGAAGCGTCGTTCCTGTTCAAGTGTTGAGCAGGGAGCTGATCCCAAGGGAGGCCTCACGTCGATGGCATTCTCTGTGCAGCGGGTAGTCAGGCTGGGCCCGTGTGACAAGGCCCAGACCCAATTTAGAAGATTTTGGATTCAGTCCGTGGGGCTGGATGCGGCTTCCAGCAAGCAGAATACAGTTCAAACCACAGCGGGGAACCAAATCACGACCCACTAGCAGCACACAGCACATTTACACATAAGGAAATTCTAATGCAGCTTCCAGCAAGCAGAATACAATTCAAACCACAGTGGGGAACCAAATCACAATTCACTACAAGCACACAACACATTCACATGTAAGGAAATTTCACTGTACCAGACAAAAGGCTCTCCGGTTGCAATTACAGAGTCTTAGCACAGTCCGGGAGTTCAGAGGTGGCTGGAAGTCCAGACAGGCTGATTGCATTCAGCAAATCTTCGGTCTTCTTCAGGTAGGAGACTGGTCACAGTTCAGTGGCTTACTTCACTCTCCAGGTTCGGATTCAGTCCGAAAAAGGCACAAGTTCACTCTCAGGGACAGCAGGCAGGCATGCTGGCCAAAACTCAGGCCTTTCCACAGTTCTCCCACATGAATCCACTATGGATTGCTGCTCGACCTACCTTGAGCTGTTACTTCTTCAATTACCAACTTAGATCTAACTGAAACTGCAAGCAGTTTAGGACTTCCCCAAAATCTAAAAGGTTCGGTTGGCTGATCTGTCTGTCAATCACAACAAGGGCTCCCACTCCAGGTTATTTTAGGTGAAAAAAGCCCAAAACTACAATTCCTACAAGTTTTGACCCCAACAAGCTCCTGTAGGCAGGCTGCATTTTAGAGTCCCAAATGTACTGATTGGCCCATTTCAGCAGTCCAGGACCAAGATGATGGAAACAAACAGAACTGTCCATGCTGTAAAGAAGGCAGGTTAGAACAAACTGCAATATTATTACTACTCACAGAGCTCCCTTTTAGATTAATTATGACTGCAATCCTGGCAGCTCTTAAAGAGACAGTACACAGAGGCTATACAAGCACTCTCTGGCAATCACATTTAAACTGCAAAAACGCAGAATACCAGCCTGGCAGTGAGCATTTAGACAAGCTCAAGGAAGACTTTTCGGGAACCCCCATTTGTAGGGGGGTTACACTTACAAAGGCATTAAACCCTTATTCCCTAAGACATGTACTGGCACATAGGTGTCCTTCTTGGCCTAGCCCATTGGTTGCATCTCCAGAGGGCTGGCCACAGGGGACTCTGGGAAAATAATGGCCCTTGGGGGATCGCAGGATCAACCAGATAAAAATAAGGTTCAAGAACAGTAAGTTATTTAAAATAATTCACGCAAGTTGTTTTTTTGCTCATTGGGACCTAAATGTCTGATGTGTTTGCTCCTGGGGAGCTGACAGTTCCATTTTAAGGCACACAGCATGAGTATCCATATTGGCTGTATATTACAGAGCATAAACACGCAGCTTATTATTTGTCATTTTATATATATTACATACGTATTTATTAAAACCTTGGATGATAACTTGCAAACTAAATGGCCAAAACACAGTCACATGACCATAGTTTGTGCTATAGCCCTGTTGTTATGACTGCTGTCAATATTCTCTGAGTTATTGCCCTCAACCCCGTCAATAGTCTTTTGAGCATGAGTAGTGCATTCCTTAACCTGGGTGCCGATCTCTAAAAACTGCTGCTGATCTTGCAAACTGTTGCTGCTCATTAAAAGCTGAAGTGCAGATGCTTTCTAAATGTTGCTACTTCCTGTTAAGTACTGTTGCTACTAGTTAAAAGTATTGTAGCTCGTGAGTAATGGAAACAGAAACCTGCACAGAAACAGAAACAAAAAGCTACACTCGAAAAAATGCACAAAAATGTTTAACCCCCTACAAATGGGGGTTCCTGAAAAATCTTCCTTGAGCATGCTTAAATGCTCACTGCCAGGCTGGTGACCTGCGTTTTAGCAGTTTAAATTTATTGCCAAAGAGTGCTTGTATAGCCTTTGTGTACTGTCTCTTTAAGAGCTGCCTGGATTACAGTCATAATTAATCTGAGAGGGAGCTCTGTTAGAAGATGTACTTGTTTGCTGATCATTTGTTAGAATAGTAATAATATTGCAGTTTGTTCTAACCTGCCTTCTTTGCAGCATGGACAGTTCTGTTTGTTTCCATCATCTTGGTCCTGGACTGCTGAAATGGGCCAATCAGTACATTTGGGACTCTAAAATGCAGCCTGCCTACAGGGGCTTGGTGGGGCCAAAACTTGTAGGAATTGTAGTTTTGGGCTTTTGGTGCCTAAAATAACCTGGAGGGGGAGTCCTTATTGTGACTGACAGAAAGAACAGCCAACCAAATCTTTTGGATCTTGGTAAAAGTCCCACACTGCTTGCAGTTTCAGTTAGATGTGAGTAGGGTAGTTAAAAAGTAACAGCTCAAGATAGTTTGAGCAGCAATCCATAGTGGATTTGCGTGAGAGAACTGTGGAAAGGCCTGAGTTTGGCCAGCATGCCTGCCTGCTGTTTCTGAGAGGGAACTTGGGCTTCTGAATCCGAATTTGGAGAGCGAATTAAGCCACTGAATTCTGACCAGGCTTTAACCTGAAGAAGACCGAAGATTTGCTGAATGCGATCAGTTTGTCGGGACTTCCAGCTACCTCTGAACTCCTGGATTGTGCAGAGACTCTGTAATTGCAACTGGAGAGCCATTTGCCTGGTACAGTGGAATTTCCTTACATGTGAACATGCTGTGTGCTTATAGTGGGTTGTGATTTGGTTCCCCACTGTGTGTCTGAACTGCGTTTGCTTGCTGGAGGTTGTAATCCAGCTCCACGGACTGAATCCGAATCCATTTCCATTTGCCTTGGCCCTGCTACACTAGCCCAGCTAGAATACCTGCTACGCAGAGAAAGTCATCAACGAGAGCCCGGCCTAGGGATCAGCCCCCTGCTCAATGCCTTGAACAGGAATGATGCCTCGGTGATTCGTGTGGGCCCTGCTTCTCCGGGCACTCCAGCTCAACAGCCTGCAGTCTCGATTTCATCCTGCCTGTGTCCAGTATTGGGTTTCATGAGCAAACATCAGGGTAGCTGCCTGCAACAGCAGCTAATTCTAAAAGTTTTGTCATCTGATTGTCTTGTTGCCTTTTCTTTTCCAAACTGAGCCCTCTGGCTCCGGATTAAAAATAGTGTGTGTTGTGCATGTTGTTTTCTTCCATCACAGGGCCCCAACCAGCTGCAAAGTTCCTGGCTAGCCTGCCGATTTCCTACCTTGGTACCCAGAGTGTGTGACTGTGTAGGGACTCTGAACTGCATGCATAACTGTCTGATTAATATACTGTAGCTTTTAAGCAAATCAACCTGATTACACCCCTTCCTTGTTCAAGTCCCCTAAATAAATCAGATTTAACTTTGTTTGCATTTAACCTGACTGTGGTTCCAGTTTGTGCCAAAAGTATTGTACTGTTGCTATTTGCTGTGCTTGACCTTGTTTTACAGGGGTCCCCAGGGTCAAGCTAGAAGCAACCAGCCCTGGTACCAGTGCAAACAGTGTGGGTAATTGCCTGGTGAATAAGGGTCATTGTGAAAGTAATTATTGTATATTGTTCAGGCCACTAGAAGGGAAATGGGGGGGGGGTTACAGTGTCCCCGAGGGCTGTGCCCAGGTTAGCTTGACCACTAACAACCCTGACCTCTGAGTGGAGGCACCCGTTTCATTACTCAGGCCCCTTAACCTGCTACTAGCCAAGCAGGCAGGGGTATCAGCCCTTGGGATAGTGCCACCTAGGGGTTACATCTTGGAGGCTCACCGCTGGGATTTTGTGCCTTTTAGTAGCCCAAAATTATGAATTATTGTTAAAGATTAATGGCTACCCCAGTAGAAATGGATGTACACCAGTTGGTGGGGTGCTGTACTGGGCAGGAGATAGACCCCCAAAATGCTCTGCTTATACTGGATATTTCTCTGGGTACCAGTAAGGACACTGTAGAGGGAGCACTCTCCAAAGTTGAATGTTTAAAAAACCCTGTGGTGGTGGGTCAACAGGCTGATTTGAGTGCCCAGACTTATATAGCCTTGGTAGAGTGTAGTGACCTCATGGACAGCTCTAAAGTGCCACAGACTATTGCCTCAGAAGGGGTCCTAGCTGCCTGGAGAGTGATAACAAAAGATAGTAAAGACCCTGAGGAGGAAGAGCTCCCACCATTATCTGAGACATTTGAGGAGAAATTTGCTAAGTTGTTGCTGGAGGAAGGGAAAACCGTAGAGGACTTTAAGAAACTATTCCTGCCACCTAGGGGTGTTTTTTCCCCAACACCCCTTCCCAATCCAGCACCTGTTACTGCCCCACCTTCTGTGCCCATGCCACTGTTGGTCCCTATACCTGTACCTGCAATTAGTCACGACTCCTACCGAAGGTTGAGAATCTTCTTGGGCACACTCCCCACCCCCCAGGGGGAGGATGACTGGGAGACCTGGATTGACTATGTTATCTTCTTGGTACCCAAGTGGCAGTGTGTGGAGGCTGAGAAGCAGAAAAGAGTCATAGAAAGTTTGAGGGGCCCTGTCCTTGAAGCCATTAAATGTTTGAGGTCCACGAACCCTCATGCATCTGCTCAGAAGTACCTATCTGTACTTGAAGGCAATTTTGGGAGCATTGAGTCAGGTGAGACTTTGATGTGGAAATTCCAAGGTAACAAACAGTGGAAGAGGGAAAGTTTGTTTGTGTATGTTACTTGCCTAGAAAGAGCTCTGCAGAAAGCTTACCGGATAGGTGGGGTAGCCGCCAGTGATTTGAACCGTGTGAGACTGGGGCACATACTGCAACATGCCAAGCATTCTAAACTGCAAATCATTCAGTTATGGCTCCAGGATAGGAGAGATAACCCACCTGACTACTGTGACTTGATAAAAGAACTCCAGGAGGTAGAAGGTGAAGAAGGAGATTGTAATTATGGGGTGAGTGCAGCCCAAGTGATCATGGCACTGGAAGGATCTTCCGAAATGGAGAGCACTATGAGTGTCCCACCATGGGCTAAACGGTGGGGGAAGGAGTTGCTGAAGGAAGTCAGAAAAGTACAACTGGGTGCGTTCGCTGAGGTGTCCCCTGCAGACAGAGACCCTGGCCCCTGTCACGATGTGACTGTTATGGGGGTGGGGGTGCACCCTCAGGGATCCTCTACTGAGGGTGGCTCCTCGGCTGAGCTCAAGGAATTGACTGCCACCCTAAAAGAACTTTTGAGACATGGTACACTACCAGCAGAAGTCAGATCACAATCTCCCGTCGATGCTCCAGCATCCCCTGCTATGTTTTCCCCCAAGGATGCCCCGAGAACCTGTCATTTGCCACAATTGCTGCAAGGATGGCCATATGAAGAGGGAATGCCAGTCTCAGAAGGACTTAGAGAAAGTAGTGAACCGGCTTCAAGGAGAGCTTCGGAAAATGACTCAGTGGTCAAGGGGTGCATGAAATGACTGCAGTGAAAGCTTCGGCCATCCTAACTCAAACCCCTCTGTGGCTAAATCGTCTGTCCAGTCCCCTGCTGTTGTCCCTCCAGACTGGTCAAAAATAGTGGGCCCTTCAATGAAGACTACTGTGGCTGTGAATGGTATTCCTATTTAGGCTGTGCTTGACAGTGGGTCGCAAGTGACTTGAAGTGACTATTTCAGGACTGGTATGACAAAGTTATCTGATGTGCCATTGCAATCCCTGGAAGGCCTACATGTGTGGGGGCTGAGTGGCAGGTCTTATCCCTACCTAGGATATGTCTGCCTCTGGTTGTATTTTCCTGCAACTGTCACTGGTGTAGAGGAGCAAGTAGAGACACTGGCCCTACTGTTTCCCCCCACCAGACTGTATGATGGGGTTCCCCTGTTAATTGGAACAAACGCCCGCATGTTTGGGAGACTAGCACAACTCTGCCAAGAGAAACAAGGGCAACTCACTGGATGGGCCCTAAGAATTCCAGCCTTAGTAAAAAGGGCATATGACTTACAACAGAAACCCAATGAAGAGGACCCAGATGAGTCATGGGGATAGTGTGGAAAAAGTAACCTGACTCCTTGGTATTGGCCCCCAACGCCCAGTGCACAATCCATGGAGAAGTCCGCCTAAAGAGAAACATACAGAACAAAATATTAATGTTGGATGCACCAGGTGATGGTAAGTTGCCAGAAGGATTTTTGTTTAAACCCAGTATCTTGCCTGCCCGTGCCCATGCATATGCACAATGAGTGATGGTCCAGATTCGAAATGTGTCATATCGGGAGGTCAGGGTGAACTGAGGGTGCACTCTAGCTACAGTACACTTCACAGACACTGCTGTATTACCCAATAACAAGTGCTCTGGCCAAAAGGAGAGAGTGATCCCTGACTTATTTGACTTTGGTGATTCTCCACTGCCAGCTGAATGGAAGGCTAGGATTAGCAAGAAACTCGCCCAGAGAGATCAAGTGTTTTCGTTAAAAGAATGGGACGCGAGGTGTGTCCAGGGTAAAGAGCATCATATACGCCTGCATGATGACAAGCCATTTCAAGAGAGATCCCAACGTCTCACCCCAGCAGACATAGATGATGTGAGGAGACACCTGCAGGAAATGCTCGCTGCTGGCGTGATACAGGAACCAAGGAGCCCATATGCCTCTTCCATTGTGGTTGTGCATAAGAAGAATGGGTCGGTGAGGATATGTGTTGATTATCGAACCCTGAACTGGTGGATCATCCCAGATCAATACACCATGTCCCGTATACAAAATGCCTTGGATTGCTTGAATGGGAGCAAATGGTTCTCAGTATTGGATCTTCACGGTGGATATTACCAGATTCCGATGGGACAGAGGACCGTGAGAAATTCGCCTTCATCTGGCCTTTGGGGTTCTACAAATTTCTGAGAATGCCACAGGGGATTTCGGGTGCCCTGGCCACTTTTCAGTGACTGATGGAACGTGCAGTGGGAGATATGAATTTGCTGGAATGCCCAGTGTACCTAGATGAAGTCATTGTGTTTGGACGCACATTAGAGGAGCATGAGACCCGACTGTTTAAAGTCCTAGACTGATTGGAAGACTTTGGCCTCAAGCTGTCCACTGACAAGTGCCAGTTTTTGCAAACCTCCGTGAAGTATGTGGGGCACATAGTATCTGCAGAAGGGACAGAGACCGATCCCAATAAGGTCATGTGACTGACTACTTGACCCCCAGCCCCATAACTTGAAAGAACTACAACATTTCCTGGGATTCTGTGGCTACTACCGCAGGTTCATAAAAGGCTATTGCAAGGTGATTCACCCGGTCCTGAATCTCACCCAGGGTTACCCCACTACCAACAGTAAATACAAGAAAGGGGCTGTCAAAGAACCCAAGAAAGTATACTTCCGAACAGGTAAACCTTTTGGGCCCTGCTAGACACCTGAATGTGAAGCAGCCTTCCACGAAGTCATATACCAGCTCACCCATGCCCCCATCCTTGACTATGCTGACCCTACCAAGCCCTATGTGCTGAATATGGACACTAGTCTGCAGGGCCTAGGAGATGTGCTGTATCAAGACCATGAGAATGGTTTGAGACCAGTGGCTTTTGCCAGCAGGAGCTTGATCCCGTCAGAACAAAACTATCTTGTGCACAAGCTATAGTTCCTTGCCCTAAAAATGGCCATTGTTGACCTGTTTCATGAGTACCTCTATGGGGCAAAGATATTGGTGAAGAACGACAATAACCCGTTAACCTATGTACAGACTTCAGCTAAATTGGATGCCACTGGGCACCAGTGGCTCTCTGCTTTATCAACCTATGATTATGTTGTCGAATACAGGCCAGGACTGAACCATATTGATGCTGACGCCCTGTTACAAAGGCCAGTCTCCAAGAGTGATTGGGTCAGCTTGTCTGAACCTGACATCTGAGCATTGTGCCAAAAGTTTGATTGAGATGAACGGATGTCTACGGACACAGAGGCCTGTTTAGTAGATTGCTTGGGCCCTCCTGATACCTACATACCGGCTGCCTATTGCTATTTCTCTGCACTAGATATTAGTGCACTACCTCAGTTTGACAATGACAGCATCCAGTGGGCTCAATCCCAAGATCCTATGATTCAGGCAGCACTTGATGCCCTGCGTGAGGGGAAAGATGTGTCCCAGTTGCATTCCCCTGACTTGCGAACTGCCCTATTGTTTAAAGAAGGCCCCAGGTTGAAGTTACACAATCAGTTGTTATACAGAGAGACAGTGGATCACAGCGGTCGAGTAGACAAGCAGCAATTGGTCCTGCCTATGGCCTTTAAAGATTTAGTGCTGCGGTCCCTCCACAATCACATGGGGCATCTCGGTATTGACAGAACTCTTGACCTGGTACGATCTCGATTCTACTGGCCCAAGATGGGGGCTGATGTTGAGCACCATGTAAAGACCTGTATTCATTGCCTGCAAAGGAAAGCCCTGCCTCAGAGGGCTTCCCCCCTTGTCAATATTACTACCAGCACCCCCATGGAACTGGTCTGCATAGACTTTTTGTGTTTAGAACCTGATCAGTGGAATATTGGCAATGTGTTAGTTTTTACGGATCATTTCACATGGTATGCACAAGCTTTTCCAACTAAAGATCAAAAGGCCTCTACCATGGCCAAGGTGCTAGTGGAAAATTTCTTTGTCCACTATGGTGCCCCCCAGCGGATCCACTCTGACCAAGGCAGAGACTTTGAAAGTTGGCTAATCAAAGAAATGCTCTCTCTATGGGGGGTGCGGAAGTCAAGAACCACCTACTATCACCCACAGGGGACCCTCAACCAGAACGTTTTAACCAAACCCTTCTAGACATGCTGGGAACCCTCCACCCAAAAGACAAGCATAAGTGGAGCCAGCAGATTAGCACCTTGGTACATGCATACAATTGCACAAAAAATGACGCTACTGGGTTCTCACCTACCGCCTGATGTTTGGGAGGCAGGCCCGCCTGCCAGTTGATGTCTGTTTTGGGATCTCTCCAGATGGGGTCCTAGCTGAAAACTACCCGCTGTATGTACAGAAACTGAAAGCTCAATTGAACCATGCATATCAACTGGCCCAGACAATGGCCACTAAAAGAAATCTCGCCAACAAAGAGAGGCATGACAAGAAAGTAAAGGCTCAAGAGCTACGTCCCTGAGACTGTGTGTTGTTACGTAATTTGGGACTACATGGCAAGCACAAAATTGCTGACAGGTGGCACCATTTTCCTCATGTAGTAGCTGGAAAGTTGGATGATCTACCAGTATGCAAGTTACACCCAGAGAATAACTCCAAAGCTGTCAAGACCATGCACCATAACCACTTGCTGCCTATCGGCCAAGTTATTATTAAAGCCGAGCCAGCAGATATTGCCTCCCCTGGGCTGGTGACTCATGCTGCTGCAAAAAAGAGACAGAGTCAACCTACCCTAGTAGTTACAGAGTTAAGATTCCCCCGCAGCAGGCACAGAATGATAGTGACTGTCAGTCCATCTCTGACAATAGTGAGTGTGACAATGCCTATTACCCCTCCTATGAATTGAGTCAGCTGTTTCGAGGTAACCCTATGACTAATTGTGGGGACGAAGCTGGGCCTTCTGTACTGCCTAACCCCCCAAGCTTTGTCCTTGGAGCCAATGCTCCTTGAAAGTGAGGTGCAAAGCATTACATCTGAGGTTGCGGACTCTGTGTTTTGCGGAACTGTGGTAATTGCCCGAAGAAGGGGCTGATGGTCTGAGTCTCTCCGGTGACACACCAGAACTTGAACAACAATATGAGAGTGCTGACAGCCCTCCTTCAGTGCCACAAAGCCTAATTGTGCCAGAACCTTCTCAAATGAGCAGAGTGTTGTGGAAACAGAGCCTACAGAGCAAGGAGCTGATAGTGCTCCCAGTTTGGATATTCCCATCCGTGCAGAGGCACCCCTCACGAATGACGAAAGCTGTAAAGTTAGTGCTGAAAGTACAGAGACTGTGGCTGTTCCCCCTGGAAAGACTGGCCAAGTTGTCAAGCCAGTATTGCGCTTCAGTTATGATTCTCCTGGGAGGCCAGTGGATTTGCCTCTCAATGTGGTTCACAAAGGTGTTTATATTTCTCAGAGCTCACTACCCAAACTGAGCTTAATGGCCAATTCCAGGTTGATTGTTCTTCCTTCTCAGTATGGTGTCCCTGCCCCATCCAGCCCCAAATTAGCTGATAGGGAAGGGCCCCCTCCTACATTGTTTAATGTACAGGAAGTTATAACATGAATCAG
Organism: Neoceratodus forsteri; assembly: GCA_016271365.2. Classification (NCBI taxonomy): domain Eukaryota; kingdom Metazoa; phylum Chordata; order Ceratodontiformes; family Ceratodontidae; genus Neoceratodus; species Neoceratodus forsteri. The sequence continues at coordinate 257,654,731 of JADMNL010000025.1, forward strand.
TATTGTGATGTCACAAGTATGTTAATCATAGTGGAATCAGTATTACCTGTATGAAACATGCATAAGTATTGTCCTTATGGATATAGTATCATGAAGTGTAGTGAATATGTATAGTAAAGTAATAAGTTTATGTTAACTGATGCATGATGGTACAGACTTGATGCAGACGGCAAGTTTGCTCCAGGCAGGAAAGGGTGTAACCCCCCTACAAATTGGGGTTCCCGAAAAGTCTTCCTTGAGCTTGTTTAAATGCTCACTGCCAGGTTGGTGTCCTGCATTTCAGAAGTTTAAATGTTTTGCCAGAGAGTGTCTGTATAGCCTCTGTGTACTGTCTCTTTAAGAGCTGCCTGGATTGCAGTCATAATTAATCTGAGAGGGAGCTCTGTTAGAAGATGTACTTTTTTGCTGATCATTTGTTAGAGTAGTAATAATATTGCAGTTTGTTCTAACCCGCCTTCTTTACAGCATGGACAGTTCTGTTTGTTTCAGGGGTGTAGCCAGGGATTTCAGATCTGCACACCAAGTGGACTCACTGTTACCCCTCTGTGCCTCCACGGGGTGTAGCCAAACAGTATACAAATGTACACCAGGACCGTGTTTGTTGCCTCAGTTGGCACAATAAATACAACTTTTGTAGCTCATGACAATGGTTGTTGCCATGCATGGGTAAATACAAATGCCATACATTGCTCCCTAAGACACCCACATACCAGACCAGAAGCTGTAAAGTGGTATTTTCCTTGGGATGCAAAGACAGTACTAGTGACCAGTCCTCCTAGTTTTGACTCCTATGAATAAAATTACAGAAAGGTTCAATATTTTCTTTGTTAGCTTTCATGGAAAAAGGAAGCAATTCAGAGCCTATTTGCTACCCCCCTTAAATAAAACTGCACACCATGGAGTGCTTTGAGTATGCCTGGCTACACCCACGGTTTGTTTCCATCATCTTGGCCCTGGACTGCTGAAATGGGCCAATCAGTACATTTGGGACTCTAAAATGGAGCCTGCCTACAGGGGCTTGGTGGGACCAAAACTTGTAGGAATTGTAGTTTTGGGCCTTTGGCGCCTAAAATAACCTGGAGGAGGAGCCCTTGTTGTGAGTGACAGATAGATCAGCCAACCAAACCTTTTGGATCTTGGGGAAAGTCCCACACTGCTTGCAGTTTCAGTTAGATGTGAGTAGGGAAGTAAGGTAGTTATAACTCGAGATAGTTCGAGCAGCAATCCATAGTGGATTCGCGCAGGAGAACTGTGGATAGGCCTGAGTTTGGTCTGTATGCCTGCCTGGTGTTCCTGAGAGAGAACTTGTGCTTTTTTCGGACTGAATCCAAATTTGGAGAGCGAATTAAGCCACTGAATTGTGACCAGGCTTTAACCTGAAGAAGACCGAAGATTTACTGAATGTGATCGGCCTATCAGGACTTCCGGCTACCTCTGAACTCCTGGATTGTGCAGAGACTCTGTAATTGCAACCAGAGAGCCATTTGCCTGGTACAGTGGAATTTAGTTACATGTGAATGTGCTGTGTGCTTATGGTGGGTCGTGATTTGGTTCCCCACTGTGTGTTTGAACAGCGTTTGCTTGCTGGAGGCTGTAATCCAGCTCCACAGACTGAATCCGTATCCATTTCCATTTGCCTTGGCCCTGCTACACTGGCTCTGCTAGAATACCTGCTATGCAGAGAAAGTCATCAACGAGAGATTGGCCTGAGTATCAGCCCCCTGCTCAATGCCTTGAACAGGAATGACGCCTCAGTAATTCATGCGGGCGCTGCTTCTCTGGGCACTTCAGCTCAACAGCCTGCAGTCTCGATTTCATCCTGCCTGTGTCCATTATTGGGTATTGTGAGTAATCATCAGGGTGGCTCCTTGCAACAACAGCTAATTCTAAAAGTGTTGTCATCTGATTGTCTTGTTGCCTTTTCTTTCCCAAACTGAGCCCTCCGGCTCCGGATTACAAATAGTGTATGTTGTGCATGTTGCTTTCTTCCATCACAGGGCCCCAACCAGCTGCAACGTTCCTGGCTAGCCCGCTGTTTTCCTACCTGGGTACCCAGAGTGTGTGACTGTGTAGGGACTCTGAACTACATGCATAACTGTCTGATTAATATAGCTTTTAAGCAAATCAACCTGATTAAAAAGTCCCCTAAATAAATCAGATTTAACTTTGTTTGCATTTAACCTGACTGTGGTTCCAGTTTGTGCCAAAAGTACTGTACTGTTGCTATTTGCTGTGCTTAGCCCTGTTTTACAGGGGGTCCCCAGGGTCAAGCTAGAGGAACCAGCCCTGGTGGTAAGTGCAAACAGTGTGGGTAATTGCCTGGTGAATAAGGGTCATTGTGAAAGTAAGTATTGTATATTGTTCAGGCCACTAGAAGGGAAAGAGGGGGGGTTACAGTGTCCCGGAGGGCTGTGCCCAGGTTAGCTTGACCACTAACAACCCTGTCCTCCAGGTGGAAGCACCCGTTTCATTACCCAGGCCCCTTAACCTGCTACTAGCCAAGCAGGCAGGGGCATCAGCCCTTGGAATAGCACCACCTAGGGGTCACAAATGTACAAACACATTATTGGATAAGGTTTAATAAATATCAAGTGGAGTTATCAGCTAACAGCAGAAAGCTACTATCTCTCGGGTTGAAAAAAGTAACAGCCAGTGGCAATTATATTATAACTGTGTCATTTTGGTGTTGGTCTGCCACTAGGACCTTTTCTTCTCTACAGGTCTGCCATGCCCATCTCTCACTGTACTGTTGAACGCCATCTTGATGGACCCAGTTGAATGACTTTAGTTGGATGCACAAAATAAAAGTAGAAAATGTTTTTATTAAGCAAAGGAGACTTCTGCACACAATGAGGCTATGCCTCAGACTGAGTGGTTTCCAGAGCCCCTGCTATAAGGCATTGCCAGGTAGTGCAACAATTTGTATCAACAACCAGTGTTGTGAGTGCTCTTAAAGGGGCAGCAACTAAACATTAAGCCCCATGCGTAACTGTGTACTTCACCTCACCCTCGGGGTTGTGAAAGAGAATACCACTGGAACAACCATAATATAACAGTGTAAACATGAGAACAGTTGAGAAATTTCAAGCATTACATACCACAACCTGACCATAGGAGTACTCCACTTCTGGAGGGGGGTGGTGTGCTATATCAAGTACAAGATGGAACAAAACGGATTGTTTCCTACACTGAAAGCCCTCTTTCCTCAGCTGAGCACAACTATGCCATTACAGAAAAAGAATGTCTGGCCATAGTATTTGCTGGAAAGACATTTAACTGCTATCTTCACTACTTCTACTAAATCATTCACAGTTATTGATCACTCTGCCCTAAGTGGGGTGTTCGAAATGAAGGAACCAGTAGCAAAGTTTGCCCGATGGATTGTCACACTCCAGTCCTACAACTTTGAAATTCAATACAGACCAGGTCGACTTCACTTCAATGCAGATAGCATTAACCAATGACAGCATCTCTCTGCATCACCCTTAACAGATAAGGAATTCTGCTTGGAAGCTTTTCCTTTCCATGCCACAGATGTGCTTCCTGTGGACACTCCTACAGCACCTCAAGTTGCTTTACTGTTCTCAAATGTTTCCAGAAAGCGGCACCAATCCTGAATTGTGGGGGAATGGCTCTCTGAGGCACTCCACCTACCTTACATCATGGGTTTCGTGTACCACGGATAGGTTGTCTTGATGCACATGTGACATGAAGTTGAGAACGTCCCCTCTGGATGTCCCTAGTCACTAGTCATCAGTTCAATTTGTGCATCTATGCTAGGTTGTCGCACTTTTCCAGAGCTCCAGAGCATCACTACCTGACTACGCTCCACAAAGGTAGAACCCCCCTTTTAGATCCATTATGAGGTCTGTTTACACACTACAGTTTAATTCTGCATCTATTTCATCCGACGGTATGCTACTCTGACTGTGACAGCTCAGCACACACATGACTACTTTCCCCTCCTCAGGGCTCAGCTGCCGCCAATGCTCTGCACACCCCTTTCTCAGCGGTGCCAGACATTTGCCCATTTCCATACCACTGCAGCTCACCCCCTAAAGGCTCCACATTTTTCTTTGGACAGCACTCTGTGCACCCCTTCCCCACGGGCACAGATGCTGCTTTTACACCTGTTGCTATTCGCCAGCTCTGTGCACACCCTATAAGCGGGCACAGATGCTGCTGTTACCCCACCATCTTGTTTCTACAGTGCTCTGGGCGCCCCTCTTGTAGTGGCCCCCGACGCTCACTTCCAATGGCACAGCAGTACCTTTAGTCAGCACCCTGCAGTTTACTTTGCCAGCACAGCTCACCTACCTGCTACATGCACTCCGTCCCACTGCCTCCACTGTCATGGACCTGTCGCTGCCTCTCAACTCCTACATGCCCCAATGCCTGTTTTCTCTCATCCATTGCCGCCATTCCCAAAATGGAGCCTCGGAAATGTTATTTTATGGCTCCACATCTTCACCGCCGCCATGCCTCGCCCCACGCTCCTTCTGCATCAATCGTGTGCATCTCCATGCATACGCTCCCGTCACGCTCCTCCATTGGCCGCCTCCCACTGCGAGACTACACCCCATGTCTCACGATACCCTGCGCTCTGCAGATCTCCAGGAGGCGCTTCTCTCACACTACTGAGGAACACCCAGAGGCAATTCCTTACTGGCGTGCATCATGTGTGGCGCTTCGACCCTCCCGCTGCCAAGCACCCCGCTGGTTTTACACAGCGCTCCGTTCCCTGTCCTCCACCACGTCATGCTCAGCACACCTACAAATGCCCTTTACTCTTTCATTGGCTTCTTAAGGCCATACTGCGCAGCTACGGTGCATGCATCCTTAAAGCCATACTGCACCCTTTCACTGCAGCCCTCAGCACATCCCTGTTACTGGCATAGGATGTTACCATGCTACTTCAGTACCCAGGAGCCCATACCATGCCAGGCTCAAGCACTGGCTACAAACTGCATTACTGCTTCTTCGTGACTCCACTCTGTCTCCAACAGACTACTGCAGTCACCATACTCAGCACTATGTCAGCTCATTTACACAATGCATTACTGCTTATTTGCATACCAGCAATGGCACACTATTAAGCAGGTGTTCTCTTTCTCATTCTTAGGTGACCATGCTTAAACCAAAGAGCTGCAGACAGTGCAAAGTGCCACTTCCACAACATCACAGAGGCAGACTGTGTGCATCATGCGTGGAGGACTCAGCGACGCATATTGATACCCTTGACCCGGAGGATGATTGCTCCCCCACATCACCCCCTCCGACCACCCAACAGGCATCAGATACAACTAAGGTGCTACTGCAAAACAACCAACCCATGCAAGCGCAACAGGAGGTCTTGACAGCGATGCTACATCAGCTCACTCAACTCTCCAAACATCAGCAGAGACAATCACCACCACCTAACAAAGGACACTGTTCCTCTGTCAGCCAGGCAGATGACCACGTGCCTACCAGGCACACCCCACAGGTTGACTCCAGCAACTCCTCCGATGAGGACGAGGGAGCACTAGACCAAGACCCTCAAACACTGACAGCGAAGTGGTGTTTCCCAGACCAAATCCTGCTTCTGGTACACCACATCATGGAAACAGTGGGGTTCAACACGATTACCCCTGCTCCTGCCTCTAAGCTACTACCGTCCTTGCAGACCACGGCGAAGTCAGCACAGGCTTTCCCTGTCTGCAAGGCCATCGACGAGATTGTCCTCAAAGAATGGTCTTCCTCGGAACCTGCTCGCATCCCTGAGAGGAAATCATGGGACAAAATGTACCCACTGCAGGAGGACAAACTCGCACTATGGTGCACTCCACCTGCCGTGGACCCACAGATTGCGGCCCTAAACAAAAAGACAGTCCTCCCAACCAACTCTGCTTCTGGCCTACGAGACCCCATTGACCGCAAACTCGAGGACCACCTAAAGAAGAATGCCGAACTGGCAGGATTGGGCAGCAGGGCGGCCACCACAGCTATTTATGCCACCAGAGCGTAGCTCACCTGGCTACAGGAACTACAAAAGTCCATCCCTGCAAAATCACACGAATCTTCCCTACTCGACAATGCCATTCTCTCCACCAAATATCTGGCAGATATGGCAGTCGACTCCCTTAAGATAAACGCCAGATCTGCGGCCATCACCAACAGGGCCAGGCGGTCCCTATGGATGAAACTTTGGGACGCTGACAAGGAATTAAAGGCCACTCTACACAAGCTACCATTTAAAGATGACATGCTGTTCGGACAGGCCCTTGAGAAGTACCTCAAAGGAAAGGAAGATGGCAGGCTCCTAGCTCAACAACAGCCTACCACCACATACCTTCCACCCCCTTCCACGGGCGCAACCATTCCTTTTCATGACAAATGCTCGAGTACCTACCTGTTCCAAGGCACCAGCCTCCATCAGAACTATTCCACCCCCTACCACTACAACAGATACAGAGGTAGGGAGCCCCAACAACAGGCCGAGGCCACTCACACGCCGCCCACCTCCAGAGCCTGACTACACATTCCCAAAGCTCAGCATCGCCAGTCGTGCGCCGCTTCACCCTGTTCTTGCAACAATGGGAAGCAACCACCACGGACAGATGGGTCCTAGAGATCATAAGAAAGGGTTTTGCAATGCAGTTCACAACAACACCCAGAGGCCACAGAATGCTCCACTCAACCTTTTCCACGCAAAAGTACACAGCTGCCCACATTACTACAGCTATTCAAGAACTGCAACACAACAATGCAATCGCACCAGTCCCAAGGCACGAAGAAGGCACAGGCATCTACTCCATCTTCTTCTTGGTACCAAAAAAGACAGGAGGGCACAGGCCGGTCCTCGACCTCAAATACATCAGCCAGTCAGTGCGTTACATTCCTTTCAAGATGGAGACGACAAGGTCCACACTCAGAGCCCTCCGCCAGGGAGACTTCCTCATGTCTATCGACTTAAAGGACACTTACCTCCACGTACCCATGTGCCCCTCGCACCACAGGTTCCTACGCTTCTGCATCCTGGGCCAGCATTACCAGTACAAGGTGCTTCCCTTTGGCCTTGCATCAGCCCCACCGCGTATTCACGAAGGTATCCATCATGAACACAGCACATCTCCGACAACAGGGCATCCATGTAATCCCATACCTCACGACTGGCTCACTCGGACAAGATCGCCTAGCAGTCCATAAGGAAACGCAAAAGGTGGTACAATGTCTACAGCATCACGGCTGGGTACTCAACACCAAAAAGAGTCACCTGACACCTACACACACCATGGAGCACTTGGGCACACTAATAGACACAACAAGTGGACTCATTACTTCATCTCTCTCAAGAATCGACACACTCATTGCAACAGCACACAGACTAAGGTCTGCCCCACACCCAACACTTTGGGACATTTCGCAACTGCTCGGACTCATGTCGTCCACCATTGACACTGTTCCGTTGGCCATGTGGCACAAACGGCCGCTCATGGCATTCCTTCTCAAACAAGGCCATGCACCCAACCTTGCCAAATGCGTCACCCTTCCACCACGCATAAAGTCCAGCCTCAATTGGTGGACAAACAGACACAGACTGACCCAGGGTATTCCGCTAGACATCACCCCCGACGTATCAATAGACACGGATGCCAGCTTATCTGGCTGGGGCGCAGTACTCGGCCACCGCACTGCTCAGGGCACATGGCCCTTGTCCGCCACAAAGCTTACCATCAACGTATTGGAAATGAAGGCAGTATTCAAGGCACTACTTCACTTCTCCAAATTCGTACAAAACAAACGTGCAAATCCGGTCAGACAATCAGACCACCGTAGCCTACATAAACAAGCAAGGAGGGACAAAAAGCAGGGCAATGATGTCACAAACCTCAAAGCTACTTGCATGGGCTCAGACAAGCATAAAATCAATATCGGCAATCCACCTGGCCAGCAAGCTCAACCTCACCACAGACTGGCTCAGTTGGGAGATGATCCACCTGGGAGAATGGAAACTTCACCCGCACATCTTTCAACAACTCAACAGCAGATGGGGAACAATCGAGATTGATCTCATGGCATCCCACAACAACCACCAATGTAGGACATACTGGTCCCGATTCAATGATCACTGCGCCGCCACATGGACTTTTCACATTGCCTACATCTTCCCACCCATCCCACTCATTCCTCAAGTTCTACGCAAGATCTGCATGGCCAGAGCCCGCGTCATTCTGGTGGCCCCTCACTGGCCGAGGAGAGCATGGTTTGCAACACTGGTCTCCATGGCGCTCAGCCATCCATGGCACCTTCCCCTCCTCCCAGAGCTCCTCACACAGGGACCAATTACTCATCCCAATCTCCAATAACTACAGCTGACGGCATGGCTCCTGAAAGGGAGAGACTGCTGAAGGCAGGATACCATCCTTCAGTCATTCACACCATGGCTTCCTCACGCCAACCCCTCACGCTTACCACTTACCAATGCCACTGGGACATCTTCACCAAATGGTGTCTGCACCATAAGATACAAGCTTCCACATGCTCCATTCCCCACATCCTCTTATTCCTACAGGAAGGCCTACAACTGGGCCTATCACCCTCGTCTGTAAGGGTTCAAGTGGCAGCCATTGGGGCAGCAAGGTTACGGATACAAGGCACCACTCCCGGAGCCCACCAAGATGTCGTCTGCTTTCTGAAGGCGGCAGCTAACATACGTCCCCCACAAAAACCGACGCTCGCTCCTTGGGATCTACCATTGGTACTGACTGCAATGACAAAGCCTCCTTTTGAACCTATAGACTCCATTCCAATAAAATGGCTGCAACTCAAGACAGTGTTTCTAACAGCCATCGCATCCACCAGGCGTATAGGAGAATTACAGGCCCTTTCACATAAAGAACCATTCCTGCAATTCTTCCCCGACAGAATATCTATGAGACCGGTACCTTCATTCCGACCCAAGATTGCTTCCAAATTCCACCTTAACCAAACCATTGAAATCCCCAGCCAGCTTCCCCCAGAGGAAGTTCAGGCCAACCCACAGCTCCGACTACTAGGCATGACATGCCTCCTTACTACATACATTACCAGAGCGAGTCTATCAATTCAGTAGACTGTTCATTATCACACAGGGCCGCCGAAGGGGCCAGCCTGTGTCCAGAGGTTCCATAGCAGAGTACCTCAGAATGACTATCTCTGAGGCTTACAAGGCCAACAACACCCCCGTGCCACCAACCTTAAAGGCACACTCTACCAGAGCCATTGCCACTTCCTGGGCAGAAAGAAATCTAGCCACTGCAGAGGAAATCTGCGCAGCCGCCACGTGGTCCACAATCCACACTTTCACAAGGCATTACTGATTGGATGCGGCTCAACAGTCAAAGACAAACTTTGCCACAGCAGTCCTCCGAGCAGCAAGCACAGGACACACTGCCATTATCACTTCTACCCCACCCTAGACTTCTTATCACTGCTTTTGAGTAACCCATGATGTAAGATAGGTGGAGTGCCTCAGAGACCATCCCCCACAATGGTAGTTTACTCACCTGGTAAAGGTGATTGTGGGAGAATGGCTGTCTGAGGCACTCCACACCTCGCCCAACACAACACAGTGACAATGTCAGACTATGACTTACTGGACACAAACTTTTATATATATGCTTGCCAAATAAGCTGCTCAGTTGACTATGACAATAAATCGTACACGTTATTTCAATCCACAGACCTTCTCTGTCATATCTGTAAACATATACGTGGGGGGCAACATGACTTTCTCTCATTTCAGATACAGCTTTGGAACACATCGAACTGATGACTAGTGACCAGGGACATCCAGAGGGGACGTTCTCAACTTCATGTCACATGTGCATCAAGACAACCTATCCGGTGCACACGAAACCCATGATGTAAGGTAGGTGGAGTGCCTCAGAGAGCCATTCCCCCACAATCGCCTTTACCAGGTGAGTAAACTACCATTACTGCAATCTGCTGAAGAGCTTCCTTATACCTCCTCTGCATTTGCACTCTCTCTGGCCACTGTCAAAGCTCATCAAAGAGCAGATCCTCAGTTCTGGGACATAATCACTTACTTGGAGTCTGGAAATCTTCCACAACAGAAGTAACAACCCCAAGATGTTTTTTTGCTAGCTTCACAATACTTCTTCAATGTTTCTGCTGGCAATTTCGTATGTTCGTATGATGACAGTGTGCTTTTCCACATCTGGACCAAGGAAGGCAAGCGCCAATGCATGGACAGAATCTGTGTACAGTTAGTTGTACCTGTCTGTCTTATCAGCAGAGTTCTTATATCCACTATGCATCTCCACTTTCTGGAGGTCATGTGGAAACCTACAGAACTCTTGAAAAGACAAGGCTCCACTTCTTCTGGCCTCGCATGAACAAGGTCATTGTACAATTTGTCAAGTCCTGCCAGCCCTGCTTCCAAATAAAGTCTCCTGCTAAACCTACAAAGACACACCTCATCCCAGTGCCTGTAGCCACAGAGTCATTTCAATGAGACACCACAGACATTCTTGGATCTTTAACAACATGCTCTGACTCTGGCAAAAAATACATTCTTCTTTTTGTAGACTACCTTACAAAATACTTAGAGCCAATCCCACTAAAGAACAGCAAAACTGTAACAGTAGCAAATTCCTTCCTTAACGCAGTTATTTGCCATCACGGTACCCCCTTACACCTGCATCCAGACAGATGCACTAACTACCTTTCTACCAAAGACTTGCAAAATCCTTCACATAAAAAAGACTCGCGCAACAAGCTATTACCTGAAATGCAATGGACAAAGCAAAAAATGTCTACCATTCTAAACGGTTCACCCTCAGGGCATTAGTAATGCACTCTAAGCTTCAGCTCCGGTTCATATTTGTACAACACAGCTCATGTATCTATCAATATTTATACCAGCGTCAGTAATCATCAGCATTTTTGTATTGTTTGTTTTTAAATCATGTCTTCACTAGATGACCTTTCAGTTTGTTAAAACTGGTAGGTATTGTGTAATTTATAGGCTGACACTGGCTCTTGTGGATATGAAAGGAAGAAGACGCAAATCTGTGTGTAGGTTTTAAAGTTAATTTGCAGATGGCGAACAAAAAGTAGAAATTGTGATTAGGGCAGTTATTTGTCATTGGCCCAATTCTGAAAGCCTATGTATGTGTCACTACATGCCTTGTGGCAGTCACATTTTCCACATGAGAGCCATGCTGTACTCATAGAACACACTGCCTTCTGAATCCTTGCCCTATCATCTCACAAACAGGCTGTGGATGGTTGTGGCTAAGATGCCATTTGGCAGAAACCTATTCTCAAACCCAGTTGTGTGGGACTACGCACAGTACTGTGCCAAGGACATCAAGGGCCTCCCTGCAAAATATTTTGTTGGGCCATTCCTCCCCACCAAGCATAAAATAACCATTAGTGCATATAAAATATTTATAGCATTGGTACTTTCGTGCTGGTATTACTCTACATTAAATGATCTACAATAAAAAATATGGCAAAATAAACATCACTGCTTACTCAGATCACTTTTCAAGTCCATAACTGCAGTTTCAAAAATAAATGCCTTCCTTTTAAGGTCACAAGTTGAGTCTTGGCCAGATTTGACTAAAAACAAGTTTAAATTGGTTTTCACTTAATAGTGATAGTAATAGTAGTTTATTTATAGAAAGCTCTAAACCAAAGTCAGAGTGCTTTTACATAACAAAAAATGTACAAAATACCAACAGAAAAAAACACAGATATGATGTTTAATAAAGGTAGCATGCCGTAATACAATGTAAGTTCCTAGAAAGTACAAAAACACCCACCACGTAATCAGTTTCACAAAAAAGTCTGCTTCATTATTCACAATAAAGTCTGCTTCATTAATTGCAGCTTCAAATAATGTTTGAAAGGGAAGACTAAGAAGAATCAGCATTTATATAACAATTTTTGTACACACTATCTCCCAAAGAGTTTTACAAGCAATGCGATACTGGTAGTGACTGAATGTGTAGTGGCAGCCATTTCACACATCAGCACCCACGCACAGCCTTGGACAATTGCATGAACCAGTTTTATGGGAAGGAGAATATTGAGCAGGAAAATGCTCTACTGTTGTGAAAAGTTCCTTGGGTTCCTTTACTTCTACCTGGGCACCCACCGAGACAGCACCAGAGATGAGTAGAAGGGACCTCAGTTTAATGTCTCATCCAAAGGAAAGCACACCCCAACAGTACAGCACCCCCATAGTACTGCACTCAGGTTTCAGCATTTAAGGTATGAGCCCAGTCTCGAGGTAGGATTAGAACCTGCAACCTTCTGGCCCAGAAGCAGATGTGCTACCAGGTGAACTGCACAGACACCTGACTCGGAAGTGAGAGATACGGACCTCTACCATAAGTGAATTCCCGAGTGCTTTTGCACTAATTAGACCTTCAAACATCACTACAATCATGTCTTGATTTCACTGATGACTTTGGAAAACCTCTGGTTATAAAGTCAACATGGACAAAACCAAACTAAAATACTCATGTATGGCAGGGAAGAAAATCTCCCTTAAGAATTCAGGGATAAGGTGACAGATGAAATGAAATAACTTGGGGCAAATATAACTAAAGCTCCTCTTCTTACCTCTCTTAACTACAATTAAAACACACTTAGAAAAATAGAAAGAATTTTCCTTAACACTTATTGGTAGATGTAATGTCATCATAATCAACATTCTGCCATTGAATGTGCCAGCAGATAAGGACTACTTGGCCCTCCTAGTCTGCCCATTTTTCTCTGCCTAGAGTATCACCACAGAGTAGATCCTACCTGATCTCCAGCCCATTCATCCCCACTTTCCTTTCCCTAAGACCTCCTTGTGCCTATCAGATGCATTCTTGAACCCCACCACTGTTTTCGTCCTCACCATCTCCGTTGAAAGACTGTTTCAGGAATCCACTACTGTTTCTGTGAAGAAGTACTTCATGTCTCTCCTGAATCTCTCCCACCAGCATTTTTCATGTCCCCTTGCCCCTGAGCTCTTTTTTTCCCTGAAAAATACTTCCCTCTTGCACCTTGTTAACCCCCATGAGGTATTTAAAGGTCTCTATCATACCCCCCCCCTTCTCTTTTCCAGGGTGTACATATTTAGGCCCTTTAATCTCTGCTTGTAGGGCTTCTGATGTAGACCCTGCACCATTTTAGTTGCTCCCCTCTGGTCCACTTCCACTCTGTGTATGTCCTTTCTGAGATGCAGTCTCCAGAACTGAACACTGTACTCTATGTGGGGTCTTACCAGCAATCTATACATAGGTAGCACCACCCTTTTTCTGCAGGGGAGACTCCTCCCTATGCAGCATCCCACTCACCCTCCCAGTTGGCTTGTCACACTGCCTGGGCATCTTTAGACCATCTAATATGATCACCCCAGGTCTTTTTCCTGCTTGGTGGTCATCAGTACAACCCTTCCCCAATTTATACTCCACCCTTGGGTTTCTCTGCCCCAGGTGCATTATTTTGCACTTTTTCACATTGAAACATGGCTGCCATACCCTTGACTACTCCTTGAATTTTCTCAGGTCATGGTGCATCCTTTTCACCCCCCAGAGTGTCCACCCATTTCAGTATGTAGTGTCATCTGTGAAGAGGCAGACCTTTCCTACTAGTGCCTCTTCGATGTCACTTATAAAGACAATAAAGAGGACCAGACCCAGCACTGATCACTGAGGCACCCTGCTGGTCACCTTCCCTTCCTTGGAGTAAACTCTGTTTACCCCCACCCTCTGTCTCCTATCCCCTAACCAGTTTATTACCCAGTTTATCACCTCTGGACCCACTTCTAACCTACTGAGCTTTCTTACTAGACTCCTATGTGGAACAGTGTCAAATGCCTTACTGAACTCTATGCAAGCTATGTCCACCGCTCCACCCTGATCTAGTTCCTTGGTCACCCAGTCAAAGAAATCTATCAGATTCATTTGACATGACCCCCTCCCATAAATCCATGCTGCCTCAGGTCTTCTAATCAGTTGGATTCAAGATAGTTCACAATATTTTCTTTCAGTAGTGATTCCATTAACTTTCCTCCCACTGAAGTCAGGCTGACAGGCGTATAATTGCCAGCCTCTTCCCTGCTTCCACTTTTGTGAAGTGGGGCTACATCTGCTCTCCTCCAGTCTTCTGAGACCATGCCTGTTTCCAATGAGCTGTTAAATAGGACCATCAGAGTTGCAGCCAGTACCTCTCTGAGCTCTGTCAATACCCTAGGGTAAACCCCATCTGGCCTCCTTGCTTTGTCCAATTCCGGATTTGCGAGTCTCTTCAGGACTCTCTCCTCTAAAAAATGAACCGGTATCCACCTCCCTCCCTCTCTCCCTCCCTCCCTCCATCCAGTGCTCCTGTTACCTTTTTGTTGCCCTTCCTCATCTCTTTCGTCAGTGAACACAGGGTCCTATTCCTATTTCGGTCTCTGTCGATGACTGTTAACAATTTTTTGAAAAGCTAGATAGTATTGTTACTAAATTCCTATGCAAAGACATAAAACCCTATCATAGCTTCAAAACACTTTGGCTTGGTAAGGAAATGGGAGGCTTCGGTCTACCCAGTTTTAAATATTATTACCTAGCTTCGCAACTGTCTCAAATCCAGGACTAGTTCTCTAGTGGTCAAAGTGTAAATAAAACTACTGAACAACATTTTCATAAATACAGTAAAAGTATTTTGTATTCAGGCTACTACATAGAAACATATAAATTGTTGGCAGATAAGGACTGCTAGACCCATCCAGTCTGCCTGTAGGTCCTATACATGTATGTGTCCACTCACCCTAAGTGGTCAATGTTTTTTTATCACTCCCTTTGTGCCTAAGGTTCCCCTGTGCTTGTCCCAGGCATGTTTAAATCCTTCCACTGTGCTTGCCCCTACCATCTCTTGTGGTAGACTATTCCAAGCATTCACCACCCTCTATGTGTAGAAATATTTCCCCACGCTACCTCTTAATTTACCCCCCCTCCAATTGCATATCGTGCCCTTTGTTCTGGTATCTTTTCTTTTTTTTTTATTTTGAAATTTAAATTTTATTGCGACAAAACACATAGCATAAACACGGTACATAGTGCAAAGAACATCTTATAACTTCTCAACAGATGACCTAAATTGAATCAAATACCCACCAGCCTCCTCCCCCCCCACTTCCCCAAGGAAAATTTCCCTCCACTTTACCACCCTATATCATACTACAAACCCTCTAGGAAGATCCGCCACCCGCCATCCTCTCTACCCTACTTGACCACTATTGTCTATTCTTGGGGAAGGTATAGCTGAAAGCGGCTCCAAATCTTCTCATACATGAAACCGGGTTATCCTTCCCGCTCCTAATTTTTCCATGTTTAAATTAAACAACATCTCTTGTAACCATTCCGTGTATCGTAATAAGGAGTCTGACATCCAATATCGCAAGACTACCTTTTAAGCGAGCCGGAGATCAGGGCCATATAAAATCTACGCCCTGACTGTGATGTCAGAGTAGTCTCCATCAAACATATATCCGAGTGAAATATTGATCAATACCCAGCAATGGGTCTGCCTCTGTTTAATCTGTGTCCACAACCGCTTTATCGGTGGACATTCCCAAAAATGTGATACAAATCTCCAGTTGCCAGGTGGCACCGATAACATTTTGATCAGGTCTACTACCACTTTATGTAGTTTGGAAGGGGTCTAAAATAGGTTATTCAAGAAAAAAAACTGCATCACCCTCAATCTGTCCTGTTTAACATATCTGTACACATGACTCCAAACAGTCTCCCAGTCCCGCTCCTGTTCCCCCAGACATCTAGTCCAATACTTGGGCTTGAAGTCCGTGTCAACAAGAACTTGGTCAAGAAGTACCTTGTATACTCTAGAAATCGCATGTGATTCCCAAACAACTTGAGCTAACGACTCAAACCAATTCCCATCCACACGCCCTACCTGAAATTTAGTCCCCACCTGACCTAGTAAATGGGTAACCTGGAATACTTTGAAAACTTGCTTCGAGTCTATGTTGTACTTTTCCAGAATATCCCTTATTGGGAGAACACAACCATCCCCCATTAAATCCTCAACACGTAATCCTTCTAGTTGGGGTAACCATTCCCCCCGTATCATTTTCCCCCCAATTTTCAAATTGGTATTTTGACATACCGGTTGATGCATGTCCCTATCCGGAACATAATCTAATCTACTACAGATCTGTCTATGAATACGCAAAGAATTTGCTATTGGGTTAACAGTCAATTTAGGAGGCACCTTCTGGGGAGCGGAATAAAGCAGTGCGAATGGATTTATACCGGCCTCTTTAACCGCCTCCATTTCCAATCCAACCCAGGAGGGGACATAGGGCTAAGATTCAAGTTTGCCTGCAGGAGCCAGCCATTTTAGATATTTACAGAGGTTACTTGCCCAATAGTATAAACCGAAGTGTGGTAGTCTCAATCCCGCTCTCTCCCTAGGGGCTGCCAGCCTATTATAAGCTCTACGGGGCCTCTTCCTTTCCAAATAAATTCGTTATCAATAAATGTAATTCTTTGAACCATTTTAGTGGTATTAGTACATTAAGCATATTGAGTGGGTAGAATACCCTAGGTAGAATATTCATTTTAACTATGTTAACCCTGCCCCAGAGAGAGAGCGGCAGACCATTCCACCTTTGAAGGTCCTGTTTAATGGTATTCTTAATGGCATCCAAATTAAGTCTAACCAGCTTCTGATCAGTTCTGGCCAAGTAGATACCCAGGTACTTCAACACATGCGGAGTCCATTGCATGCCCAACTCCGAAACCTCAAACTTATGTACTCTCATATTTAACGGAAAAATCTGGGTTTTCTCCACGTTAATCCTATAATTGGACAATCTACTATACTCTCCAATTATAGCCATCACCGCTCTAATTGAACTACCTGGCTGAGCGACATGCAACAAGATATCATCCGCATATGCTGAAACTTTGAGCTCTTGTGACCCTATTCTGATACCCACCACCTCGGATCTAATCTCATTTTGGAGAGGAGAGGCTCCAGATATAAATTAAATAAAAGAGGTGATAAGGGACAACCCTGTCTAGTGCCCGAGTTGAGAGGAAAACTTGCAGAGAAACGCTATCGTCAATATACCTTAGCTTTGGGATTCCTATATAAAGCAAATCACGTAGTTTATAAACTGGGCAGGAAGACCAAATTTCTCCATGGCAATAGCTAAAAATCTCCAATCCACTCTGTCGAATGCCTTCTCTGCATCCACCGACATCAAAACACATGGAAATTTACAATCCTTGGAGACCGAGAAGACATGAGACAGTTTACGCAGGTGGTCCGACGCCAACCTGCCCTTCATAAACCCAACCTGATCCTGGTGAACTAACCTAGGCATGACCTTGGACAACCGTGAGGCTAGGATCTTCACCAGAATCTTAATGTCGTAGTTGATCAATGAAATAGGCCTGTAACTAGTGACTTTATCTAACTCTTTCCCTTCTTTCGGGATAAGCACTATCAAAGCCTCAAATAAGTAATCATCTACTACGCTCAAGGTCAATATACTCTGAAATAATCTTCTCAAGCCGGGACATAACAGGGTCTCAAAACACTTATAAAAGTTAGGTGAGAACCCATCTGGACCAGGAGCCTTGTCATTGGAAAGCGTTCGTATTGCCTCCAAAATCTCCTCTTCAGAGATGGGAAGCGAGAGCTGGTATCTTTTCTACATCGGAAAAGATCCCCCACCTGCACCCTCTTTATGCCCTTGAGGTGCTTAAAAGTTTCTATCATGTCCCCCCTTTCTCTCCTCTCCTCTGCTCCAGTGAGTACATATTGAGGTCTCTTAGTCTCTCCTCATATGTTTTGTGGTGCAAACCATGCACCATCTTTGTCACCCTTGTCTGAACAGCCTCCACCTTGTTTATGTCCTTACACATGTGTGGACTCCAGTACTGCACGCAGTACTCCAGGTGAAGCCTTACCAGTGTTTTATACAATGGCATCACCACTTCCCACCTCCTACTAGTAATATCTCTGCCTATGTACCCCAGCATGCCACTGGCCCTCCCTGCAGCCTTTGTGCACTGCTTTGATACCTTAAAGTCATCAGATGTGATAACCCCTAGGTCTCTTTACTCTTTGGTGATGGTCAGCACCTCCCCCATCCTGCAGCTGTCCCTAGGGTTCCCTCTACCCAAGTGCATTATCTTGCACTTGTTTGCAATGAACCTTTGTTGCCAAACCTCTGACCATCTTTCAAGCTTCTCCAGGTCCCTCTTCATGTTCTGCACCCCTTCTGGAGTATTCACCTTGTTGCAGATCTTGGTGTCATCTGCAAATAGGCTGACCTTTCCTTCCAGCTCCTCTGCAATGTCACTGATGAAGACATTGAACAGGACTTGTCCCAGTACTGATATTTGTAGCACTCTGCTAATCACCCCCTCTCTCCCCGGATTGGATCCCATTTACCACCACCCTCTGCCTTCTGTCCATCAGCCAGTTTCTAACCCAATGTATCACCTTATGTCCCATGCCCAAACTACTCATCTTGTTAACCATCCCTGCGTGGGACAGTATTGAAGGCTTTGCTGAAATCCAGGTGGGTGACATCTATGGCCCCGCCCTGATTCACTTCCCTAGTCACCAAATAAAAAAAAAATCCATCAGATTTGTCTGACAAGACCTTCCTGATGTGAATCCATGCTGTCTCAGATCCTGGGCACCAATAGATTCCAGGTGTGCCACTATCCTTTCTTTCAGCAGTGTCTCCATGATCTTCCCCACCACTGAGGTGAGGCTGACTGGCCTATAGTTCCCCGCTTCCACTCTATTTCCACTTTTGTGCAGTGGGACTACATGCACCCTCCTACAGTCCTCTGGAACCATGCCTTTTTTGAGTGACTCTGTAAACAGGGTGGCCAGAGGCACTGCTAGTTCCCTCTGCAGCTCCCTTAACATCCTTGGGTGTTTGTCATCTGACCCCATGGCTTTATCCACCTTCGCTTTGTAAGTTTCTCCAGAACTCTTTCCACTGTGAATGGACTGGTGTCTACTTCTCCCCCCTGATTGCCTCTGCTCCCCAACTGTGGTCCTTGACCCTCTCCCTCCTCAGTGAATACTGAGCAGAAGTGTTTGTTCAGTATTTCTGCCTTGTCTAGATCCCCCTCCTTACACTCTCCCTCCTCCCCTTTGAGCCTCACAATCCCCTCTGGTTTTCCTTCTACTGCTGATGTATCTATAGAATGTCTTGTCCCCTTTTTTCACAGTCTGTGCTAAACCCTCCTCTGTCTGTGCCTTGGCTTTCCTAACAGCCTTTCCTGCTTCTCTTAGACATTCAAGGTACACCTCCTGGTCCTCCTCCCTTTGGGTCCCTTTATACTTCCTGAAATTTGCTCTTTTAATCCTTACTTTGTCTCCCACCTCTTTAGAGAACCATAGTGGTTTCTTTCTTCTTTTCCCTTTTGCCACTATTCTAATGCATTGGTTAGTTACCTCCATAATGGCTCCTTTTAGTCTCCCCCACTGTTCCTCCACTCCATCCATTACCTCTACCTTCTCCAGGGCTGCTCTTAAACAATTACCCATTTAACTGAAATCTGCCCTCCTGAAATCTAATATTTTTGCCCTTGTGTGGCTTAATTGAATCCCTGTCTCCATGCCAAACCATACCATGTGGTGGTCGTTGGATCCCAGCTGCCCTTCCATCTGGATTCCCTTGACTCTGTTCCCATTGGTCCATACCAGGCCTAGAATCAATTTGCCTCTGGTTGGCTCATGTACCAGCTGTCTGAATCCACCTCCCCTGCCGGGATTCTAGGATGGCTGTGCTTCTGGCTGAAGCAGCTGCCTGGGTGGTCCAATCCATGTTCGGCATATTGAAATCTCCCATCAACAGGATTTCACTTTTAGCTGCCATGTCATGAATTTCTTCCACTAGTACCTATCCACTTCCTCCATCTGTGCTAGAGGTCTGTAGATCACCCCTGTATGTATTGCTGTGCCATTTCCTGGTTCAAGGGTGACCCACATTGTCTCAGCCTCCCCCTGCCTTCCCTGTACTTCTGTAGCCTTTATGCCTTCTCTGATGTACAGGGCCACCCCTCCTCCCTTTTTACCTTCCCTGTCCCTTCTTAACAGTGTATAGCCCGGTACATTGATGTCCAAGCTGTGATTAGCAGAATACCATGTCTCTGTTATTGCTGCTATGTCACGGTCTGCATCCGTCATCAAGGCTTCCAGGTCTGGAACCTTATTTCCCAGACTGCGGGCATTTGTGAACATGACCTTCCATGTTTTACACCCTGCTCCCCTTTGTTCCTGTTTTCTCTACTTTGCGTCTTACCCCCGCCCTGGTGTTCATGCTCATGTGCTCTTGCCTCCACTTTATCCACCCTTATACACGTTTCCCCTGCCTGCCCCTCACTGCTCGCTTCAGTTGTTCCTGTTGTCAATTTGTACTTTCGCATGTTCTCATTGGGGGGGGGTGTTCCTAAGCCACCTGTCTCTCCTGGCTCTCCCCCCTTGGCCAGTTTAAATGCTGTCTGTTGAAACATTCCAATGTCTCACTAAGGACTGAGGTCCCCTTTCCGGACAGATGTTGGCCATCCTTCTGATACAAGCTCACATCTGCCCAGATTGGGCCCCCAGTCTCCTTTGAAGCCAAATCCTTCCCTTCCACACCAATCCTTCAACCAAGAGTTAAAGGTTCAGTTGTGGAGTGCCCTGGCCTCTCCCATGCCTTGGACAGGTAGCATCTCCAAGAATGAGATGGAATGTGCAACCTGTTTCAGGTCCCCCCACCAGCTTCTTGAAATCCACCTGGACTCTGGCTAACTCTACCTTTCTCCTCACCAGGTCATTTGTCCCCAGGTGGACAATGACATCCAGCTTCTCTCTCCTGGCTATCGCCGTAGCAATCCTATGGATTCACTTCATATCCCTTCATGCAGCGCCATTTCCTGGGAGGCACTTGACCTCCCTCTCCCCCCCTGCTAGGTGTCCCTAATTTCATATCCCAGACAATAGAGTCCCACACTAGGAGTAGCTTCCCCCTCCTCCAGAGTCCCTTGTCCCCATTCCCTGGGGCTCCAGCTTGGAGGTTCCAACCATCCTCCCTGGTCCCAGCTGTGGGTGCCTGTGTAGGGCATTCCCATTCCTCCAAAACAATGTAGGAGTTATTAAGCTGGACCAGTTGGGGGTGTGCCTCTGACCCCTCCCCACTCTCCCTAAGTCCACTGTTGTCCAGTCACTCTTCTTCCTGGTCAACCTTTGAGGTTGATATTGTGGACCCAGTGGTCTCTGGGTGGGGTTGGAGACCACCTGTAACCTTGCCACCTCTGCATGGAGACAGGCAACCTCCTCCCCCCTCAGCCCAGAGAGGTGCCTGCAGATAGGGCAACATCACAGCCTCCAGAACGTCTCCCTGAAGACTGCTGCTCCACAGCCACTGCACTGCACCACTCCTGTCATGTCTGATGTGATCAGGCCAGCAATATAATCTAGGCACACCCTCTAGATGAACCCCTATGCTCCTCTCTGTCCTCGGTGTGGACTTTTCTGTGTTTTGTAGGAAGGTATAAAACTATGGGCCCACACCCAATAAAAGGAGGACTAGCCCAGGGGTGGATGGGTGGAATTACCCCCTGGCTGGGTCCAGAAACAATCAGCCGAGGACCCTTCTACCCTATGTTTGCAAAGGACAAGCCCCAATGATAAAAAAAAGATCCCCCAAAATCCACTGAAATATGAGACCTGCACTTAAGGTAACAGACTCAAACAAGTACAAACAATAACAAGCTTACCAGCAAATAAATCCTTCACTCCTGCCCAAACAAAATGGGGAATCACACTGAATGGCAATTAAGAAAATACATTCGTTTCAAACAACCCTAATCCCGTGAAACTATAATGGATCAAGTAAATAAAATACTCCTTTCTACTCAAAGTACTTATTTATTTATTAGCTTTTAGTAACTTGAGTAAGTCGCTAGAGCAACAGACGCCTATTTTCAGAATATGACCGGGAAAACCTAGGACATTGGTTACAATATGCAGAAATGCACAGACATAATATAGGTGTACAGGAGCAAAACAAGATATACATTGGGTAGCACAGTAATAGTTACATAAGGGAACATTTTAGGCATAGATCATAATAAGGATGTAAAATAAAGCAATTAGGGTAACCATAAGACAGCTGAGGACAGTAAAGACATCAAGGTTCATAGCCACCTAGACAAGCATATTGCATGGGAGAACATTGAGTGTAGTACTCAGGGTCAGACCTGACAGCCTGCAGTGGGACAAAAGCAAATTAAGAACATTTGCATTGGCCAGAGGCTAGAAGGTGGGTGAACAAGCGAGTTTTTGAATTCTCGATGGGAGGCTGAAGTTTCACCATAAGGGGGAGTGAGTTCCAGAATTTGGGAGCAAAATGGGCAAATGCCTGTTCACCCATTGTTGTCATGCAAGGTCTAGTGGAGAGCATGGGGACAGAGGAAGACCGGAGGGTACGGGTGTATGAGGCAGGAGTCAGGAGGTTGGCAAGATAGACAGGGCAGGGAGGTCTAGACAGGGAGTCGATAAAGCAGCCCAGGGAGTAGGCTTGAATATCCTTAGGTGACAGCCAATTTAAGCCAGCGTTAAAGGAGACAATGATGGTAAGACATGGGCAGTTAAGGCATCTACAGATGTTGTTGTAGACAGTGTCCCATTTGTGGAGTGTAGCAGAGTTTGCAGCAAAGAGGAGGGGCAGAGCATATTGGAGCTGGGGTAAGAGAATACCTCTCTAACAGAAAGTCTAGCGAAGGAGTGAGGGAGGGCATTGACGCTGATAGCTCCGCCTAATTTTAGCATTGACGGCACGGCACGCCCATATTGACATGTTGAGACAGGTCAAGTGTGGATCCAAAGTGACCCCAAGGTACTTGAAGAACTCAGTGTTTAAGATGAGGGAGCCATCAAGGCATTGAACCCGGAGCCTGTTCGCAGGGGCAGACAGTTTCTTAGAGGATCCGAATAGCATAGCACAGGTTTTTTCTAGGTTCAGGACTTGGTTAAACTTAAATTAGTACTTGGCACAATAATATTGTCTTTCCATCAAAATAATTTCAGTTCACACAATCATTACAAATGCAGTTTAATATTCTCCACAGTTATACCCCAACAAGAATAAACAAAATGGACAGTAACAAGTGTGACAGATGCCCCAGATGTCACAATAGCCCAGGATCTCTTATTCATGTGTTCCTTACTTGAAAAAAAACCTCACTCACTACTAGTACTAGGATGAAATTGTTATTAACTTTGGAAAAATCTTCAAATTTTAAATGGAACAAGAATGTGATGGGCATTTTATTGGGAGTAAACCAATCAGACTCAGCATGTTCAAAGGATCAAGGCAAACTTTTCTCTCTAGGATATATAATTGCTAAAAAGTGAATCTTAATGTTGTAGAAGGACGCCAAACCTCCTTGCTTTCAAACTTGGATGAACTTGATGATAGATGTGTATAAGCAGGAAAGGATACTGCATTACTTTGGTGGTGAAGAAGACTTTGAATATGGGCATGTTGCATCACCAACGTATTGAATTAACTTATATAAGAACAGAACAATGTATCCCAATTAGCTAGATGGATTTCCTCTGTAGTCAAAGCATGTTTTATTATGGAGATCAAAAATGTCTGATTTATGATTCACTCATAGACCCACTCAAATTAGAGCAGTTCTTTTTCCCATGTTGATTAACTGTACAGAAGTTCCTTTATAAATACCAGGAGATTAGTAATGCATTTTCTCACAAGTGATTGTGTATGGATACCTTCTGCACATTGTTTTGTGTGATTTGTCTCCTCCAAATAAACTTCAATTAAAAAAGGAAAGTAAGGCTATGTACCTGTGAGTCATCCACTTTCAGCAACCTCACACTGTCTCATCATTAAACACTGCTGCCATGTAGAAAGGCTAAACTCTGATTCTCAAAATATGGCAATAACATCAGTGAACTGGGTTTTAGCATTATACAATAGGTAAGGCAGGCTGTATAGCAAAGTAGTTAAGGGCACTGAACTGCAAACCCGAAGACCTAGGTTTGAATCCCAGTAGCCCTCACTTGCATACTGTGTGACCCTGAGCAAGTCACTTAACTTCCCTGTGTTAACAGGTCGCACCTGGAAACAAGCGCTGTCTTAGTGTGCCTTTCCTGGTTAAATAATTTCCCCTTTCCCATAAGAGTAGTTGTGTACTGTGATTGGAGGAATCCAGCTGCATGACATGCATTCAAGTTGCAGTGGAAGAGTCTGCACTGGGCTGGGGTGCTGGGATAAAACAATGAATTAGTAACAAAAAGTCTGGCACTCACCACCAATATAAATAAACTGCAGCTCACAACTGTAGATAGTGTGCTCAAATTGTATTCAGTGCCAGTGGAAAAACATCTTGCATGTTTTGGAATTCAATTCCTTTGTCAAAAATCTTAAGACAAAAGAATTGACTTCTGAAACATGTCAAGACGTGTTTCCACTGGCACTGAATAAAAATTGAGCATGTTATCTATAGTTAGAGTGCAGGACTTTTTACTGCTATGGCATACCTCCATTTCACATAAATGCACAGTAAACCACATTTACTTTCACTTGTAAGAATTTGTTTTTATTTATTTAAGAATGTTTTCTTTTATGTTCCTTATCTTTATGGATAGAAACATGTTGAGAAAAGATACATTTTGTAGGGCTGTGCATGAGGCTTAGAGATGTGCCGAAGTTTTAATTTGCTGGATTAACTGCCACAAAGTGGCTGAAATTCGCATCCACATAGTTTTGCAAAGTGTTTCGTACTTTCAGCAACTTCGACTTCACCCAAAATCATGAAGTTTTCATGAAAATAGTAGAATTCCTTCTGCAAATGGCAGAATTCTGCCTGCAAACAGAGGAATTTTGCCTGTGAATGGTGAAATTCTGTCATTCATGTTCAGAATTCCACCATTTGTAGGCAAAATTCTACTCTTTGCGGGCATTATGTCGCCATTTGCAGCGAAATTTCGCACTTCGTGGATCGATACACATTTCACAAATTGGACTAAATTTGTGAATTTAGCCAACTTCGCCCATCTCTAGTGGGGCTGATTTTTGATATCTGTAAAAGGTTCAGTATTTGTGTGAGTTTGTCTCACTGAACCACTGATAAGGAAACAACTGACCTACTGTAGAACACCAAAATTCACAGCCACTGAAAATGCATAGTGCTCTGTAAATCATCCTGCATTTCCTGACTGAGGTAATGAATAGTTTTTCAATGTCTGTTTGTCCAGTTTGTGTCACTGGAAGTGCATAGTTCAAAAACATGTGTTCAGACTTATGGGGACAAATAAAGATCCAGGCACAAAATGTCTGATTTGTACACCTAAACTGGTGCAGAAACAGTTGCTTTAGGTGTTCTATGCTTCAAAGTACTCAGTGCACACCATTAAAGATGCATAATGAGCTGTACAGCTTTTCTCTCTGAAGCAGGCCTCAGCAGGACACCGGGGGCTAGCATTCACTACTCCCTAGCAGCCCCTCCCCTCAAGGCTATAGCACTGCAGAAGGAATGGCCTGGGTGTGGAGGCAATGTGTACGCCTGGTATGTATCCAAAGTAGATTTCATGCTTCCTATGAGCAAAGGAAGATGGGATATGGCAGCCTCCTGCCAGGAAAGCCATATCTCCCTCAAAATGTCAACTATTTGCACAGTTTTCTATGATGTTATTCAGCCTAAACACACTTTATAAATGTCACATAAATTGGTAAATTGGTGAATATTAGTGAAGTGTGTCGAGTGAGTCATTCTCCTAACCTTTGTGGCTAATTCTAACTGGCATTGTTAGGGTTGGACTCCACCTGCTGTTTTTAACTTTCTACAGGGACGGATATACTGGATTTCAGTGTGAAGTCATATCCTCATGTCAAATTGTATTATTATTTTTTTTTTAATAAAGCATGCAATACCCACTGGCCAAGAGGTTTGTGACCCTCCATGTCCTGGAGGGGATGCTGGGTATAGCTGGGGCCCCAGAGGAGAATATACTGGGGCTCAAGTAAAACTTTTTACCAGTGCAGTTTGTGCAAACCAGTAGGTGCACCAAGCAGGCTGTATTCTGCTTGGTGCATAGGCATATGGGAATGCCTGCTGATGCTACACCTCCGTTCCTACCCCCAGCTCTGAATCGACATGCAGCTACATGGGATCTATCTAAGTCAGGGGTGAACTGGCATGCATGGGTGTGGGTCTGGGATTCTGTGTTGGCATGTGTCCACAGCACGCCCAGGATGCATCAAACTCATATCTACATGCCTGGTATCATGCAGCACAGGGCTGAATATCTTTAGTGCATAGAACCCTAGGAGTCACATTTCTTGCTTACCTGACCACTTCTTTTTTTTTGTTAATTATTTTTTATTAGTTTTAAAAGACCAGCTTGTAAAACATACAAACACCCACATACATAATGAAAGCATTTGGACAAATACTTACAGTAGGAAACATTACAGTATTGTCCAGGGTATTCCAACAAGTTCTGATAGAGCAGCCTTGGTTATACTGTTTGAAAAATGTTACTTTTAAAGTAAGTAACTCAATGTATATTTTGTTAATGTGATAGATGTAAAATGTTCCATGAAAGAAGCCTGTTTGTATTGCAAGTATTGTTCCTTTTTATAAGGGTAATGATGGGTCTGTAGTGGAAACACAAGCAGATACCTCAGCCACTCTCCACCTGTGCTGTTGATCGCTCAAGCAATTAATCTCTGTCCTACCATTCATTAGAAACATAATAAATCACAAATGACAGCATTCTCATATCCATTTTGATCAGCCAAATCCATGATGTCATTTCCTGTTTTTATAAAACAAGCGTATGAGTTGCAGTGCTGAATAGTTACATAAAGACAGTGGCAATAACCTGTTTGGAAAAAAAAATCATATTTCACATTGTCTTGAATAATAATTAGAGCTTAAGTGCCTATATTATGCAGATAAGATATATTGCCACAATTTGTCAATGTCAAACAAAGCTGTCTTGTACCATATTTGCCCTATGACACATCCCTTCACTAATTCTAATTAAAGAAAAAGTACTGAACTGTATCTCTTATAGTCCCTCAAACTACATTTTACAGCATAGAAGCAACAACTTGAGTGTGATATTTTAATCAGTTTAGCATTTTCTCAACAGTGAGAAGATACTGTTTGTAATTTTCCTGTGTGTGTGTGTGTGTGTGTGTGTGTGTGTGCAGTTGCTTGTGTGCAGACAGTATTAGAAACAGAGAAACATAGCCTTTGATGGCAGATAAGGACTGCTTGGCCCACCTAGTCTACCCATTTCCCTACCTATTGAATTTACAGGCTATGGGGATGTTTACCAAAACTGCAACAAAAAGAGAAGATAAACTTTTGTGAAAAGAAGACAGTAGGGCCCAGGTATTCAGACTGCACCTGGCAGGGGCACAAGCCTGGGCGCCGCGCAACTGGGATGTGCCGGGGCCAGGACCAGGTGATATTCAGCGGTGATGCACCATGGCACAACACCATTGAATACGGCACAGACTGCGCACAGTGCAGTGGCATTGCACCGGCACAAGCCATGGACAGGGAGCAAGGGGATGCTCTAGCGCTACTGCAGTTGCGCAGGGCGCAGCACTCGCAATATTCAGCAGAGGGCATGCAATTGAGGTCATAATATATGCAAGGCACAAATGGGGCTATTTTCATGTAATTATGGCCCCATTTACATGCCTTGCGCAGCACAGCCCGGTGACCTGTGCCTGGCGCCCTGCACAGCATGACGTGTGCAGTAGGGATCCCAGGGCAACCCCCGCCCATAGCTGCGAATGCATAAATGTATGAGGAACAATCCCTGGTAGTCTAGTTGCCCCCCCTCCTGATTCCCCGATTAATGTAATGGTAGACTTTCCCTGGTAGTCTAAGGGCCCTCCCCTCTCCCATGTCCCCGATCACCAGAATAAGTCCATCATGTAATTCCCTGGTAGTCCAGTGGTACCCCCCCTCCTGTTGTCGCGATCGGCGTTACAGCTATATCACATTCCCTGGTGATCTGGTGGCACCCCACCCTCCCACCCACCCACCTACAGCACCCCTTGCCCACCCTGCTAATCCCTGTCATTGGCGGGCAGCCGAAACCCGCCCGCACACCTCCCGTCTGCCTGCCGATTACAGGTACAGTATGGGCTGTAAGCCCATTGGTCCACAGTGTGGACCAATGGGCCTGTGGACCTAATGGGCTTACAGCCCATACTGTACCTGTCATTTGGCGGGTGGCTGAGCGGTATGCCGGTGGGTTACAGCCATGCCAATGATGTGAGGGAGCAGGGTGGGCAAGGGTGCTGTGTGGGTGGAGGTGGGGTGCCACCAGATCACCAGGAAAATATGATATCGCTCTGTACCATGATCATGGCAACAGGTGGGAGGGTACCACTAGACTACCAGGGAATTACATGAAGGACTTGTTCCGGCAATCGGGGACACTGAAGGGGGGGCCACTAGACTATCAAGGAAAATCTATTGTTACATTTATTGGGGCATCAAGGACTTGGAAGGGGGGTCCACTGGACTACCAGGGATATGTGTGTTCCTGTGGATGGTGTTCTGGTTGGGCGGGTGGCCACCCACAGCTGGCAGCTGCTGTGTTGCATCCTGAAATACAGCAGCCTGCCTGTGGGTGGCTGGGAGTTGTTCCCACTCCTCACAGGCTCAACTCTGAGACCCCCATGTGGCGCACTACAGGGTTGCACCGGCATATGCGCCGCACATCCTGGGCTAAATATCAGGATGTGCTGCATATGCATGGGCACGCCCCCTGCATCTGCACCACATACAATTACATTGCGCCCTGGCGCATTGGGTTTTGTGCTGCGCCTGGCAGCCCATTCAATATCCTGCCAGGGCGCAATGCAGGGTTGCGCCAGCGCAACTCTGTTGCACCAAGCGCAACTCCTTTGAATATCTCTGTCCCAGTATTTAAGAAATAAGGCATAGCAGAGTGTGCGTTATTTTAAGATGATGGCACACCTCAGGAAGTGAGGCACGAGGCTGCACTGAGTGTCTTATGCACCTGAGAAGTGCCATTATTCCACAGATATACAGACCCTGGAGTGTCAGCAAGGTTCAGTTGGTAGCACATCCATCTCTGGCCAGAAGGTCATGGGTTCTAGTCTCACACTGGGATTGGGCTCATACCTTAAATGCTGCTACCTGAGTGCAGTACTAGTGGTGCCTCAAAATGGCCTGCCTCCCAACATGGAGGTCTGAGTTCGCTCTCTAAACCATGTCACCCGCACATCAGCTCGATGTGCAGCTTCTCGTCCCTTGTGGTGCCTCACAATAAATTTGCTGTATTTTTAAAATTTCTTGTTACCTACAGTATTTCATTGGGTACACACTGTACATATTCAGAAGCAGAAGCAGGCTCACAAAGTCAAACTAGAGTCCAAACAATGAGCACACTGTGTGACAGGGAACAATTCTACACGTTATTGTACAGAAAAGCCTTGTCTAGTCTGGCAACATTGTTTACTTCTTTCTGAGGTCTATGCCCCCTATAAAACCCACATCTTTTGACATTTGGTAACATGCAGTCCTGGTTAGAAAGGCCAGTATGCATACCCAGACAAAAAAACTGTATTTAGGACTTGCAACAAGTGCTGTGCTCTTCTGCTTACTCAAAAAAAAAAAAAAAACTAGATAATTTTAGAAAAATAAGAAATGTGGTTCTACAGCCCAAAGGAAAAACAAATCATGAAATGCTACATTGGAATACTTCATTTTCATCACCAGGGGTACTTCAGCTTGTTTTATTAAGCATCTTATTTATTTGTTTTGCTAGACCGAACGTCCTTTTTCCATGATCACCCCTCCCCCCACCCTGACATTGGGTCTGATGTGACCACACCTTGTTTTATCAGTGAGAAGGCTGAAAAGAAACTTCCATTACAAAGAAACATAGAAACACATAATTTGACGGCATGTAAGGAGTGCTTTGCTCATTCTTCCCTACCTGCCTACTCTATTACAGCAGATTGTACCTGATCTACAGCTCTTTCTCCCTCCCTTTTCCTTCCACTATGATTCCCTTTTACTTATACCATGCATTCTTGAACCCCATCCACCACTATTTTTGCCCCCACCACCTCCGCTGGAAGGCTGTTCCCCACTCTTTCTGTGAAGAAGTACTTTCTCACATCTTTCCTGAATCTACCCCCTCCAGCTTCATAGCACGTCCCCTTGTTCTTGAGCACGTTTTCTTCTGAAAAATACTTCCCTCCTGTATTTTATTTACCCCTGTGAAGTATTTAAAGGTCTCAATCATATCCCCACTGTCTCTGTTCCAGGGTGTATGTATTGAGATCCTTTAGTTTCTCCTCATAGGGCTTTTGATGTAGACTTTGCACCCTTTTAGTTGCCCTCCTCTGGACTGCCTCAACTTTGTTTATGTCCTTCTGAAGATGTCGTCTTCAGAACTGGATACAGTACTCTAGGTGGGGTCTTATCAGCAATCTGCAGAGGCAACTCCACCTCCCTCTTTCTGCTGCTGATACCCCTCCCTATGCACCCCAGCATCCCACTAGGAGGAAGGGGAAGGAGAAATTGTTTAACCAGGAGAGGCACACTAAGCTGAAGCTTGTTTCCAGGTGCAACCTGGGAACACAAGGAAGTTAAGTGACTTGCTCAGGGTTACACAGTATGTATGTGGGGGGCTATAGCCACTAGCCCTCCCGGCTGCCTTGTGCACTGCCTGACCACCTTTAGGTAATCCAATATGATTACCCCCACTCCACCAATTTTGTACACTGCCCTGGGTTTCTGTGCCCTAAGTGCATTATTTTGCTCTTTTTTTGTATTGAAACCCAACAGCCATACCCTTGATCACTCCTCTAGTTTTCTCAGGTCTCTGCTCATCCTCCCCCCTCCCACAGTGCCCACCCTACTGCAGATTTTGGTGTCATCCACAATGAGGTAGACCTTCCCTTCCAGCTCCTCTGCAGTGTCACTTATAAAGACATTAAAGAGGACTGGTGCCAGCACTTATCACTGAGACACCCTACTGGTCACCTTCCCTTCCTTGGAGTGAGCTCCATTTACCACCACCCTCTGTTGCCTTTCCCCTAACTAATCTTTTATCCAGTTTACCAGCTTTGGACCTACTCCATTCATTTAACTTTCCCACCACCAATGTCAAGCTGACTAGCCTATAATTGCCAACCTCCTCCCTGCTACCACTATTGTGTAGTGGGACTACATCTTCCCTCCTCCAGTCCTCCGGAACCACCCATGTTTCCAGTGAGCTGTTAAATAAAACTGTCAAAGGTGCAGCCAGTATTTACCTGAGCTCCCTTAACACCCCTGGATGCACCCCATCTGGCCCCATTGCTTTGTCCACTTTCAGATTAGCAAGTCCCATCAGGACTTTCACCTCCAAAAAGGTATAGGGTCCATCCTTCTCCCTCTATAGCTTCTGTTACTTTTTTGTGGCCCTCCCCTTCTGCTTCCCTTGTGAACACTGAACAAAAGTATTTGTTCAGGATGTCTGCCTTTCTCTGGCCACCTTCTGCACAGTGCCCCTGTTCCCTTTTTAACCTTACAATCCAACCCGTCTTCCTTTTTTCACTGACATACCTAAAAAATGTCTTATCCCCTTTCATTACCTCCTGTGATACTCTCTATTCAGTTTGCACCTTTGCACTCCTTTCTGCTTTTCCTGCTTCCCACTGTTTCCCCAATACACCTCACTATCCTACTCCCTCTGCGTCTCCTTATACCTTCTGAATGCTACCCATTTAGTCTTTACTTTTTTAGCCTTTTGAGAACCATTGTAGTCTCTTTTTCCTCTTGCTTTTGCTCACTTATTTGATGCAGAGGTTTGTTGCCTTCACTATGCTCCCTTTTATCTTCACCGACTGTTCCTCCACTCCACCCAGGCCATCTCCCCGTGCCTGGTCATCCCTGAGGCATTCACCCATCTTTATAAAATCTGCCATCCTGCAGTCTAAGTCCCTTGCCCTTGTGTGGTTCTTCAATTTCACAGCCATCCTTATATTGAACTACACTGTATGGTGAGCAGTGGTCTCCAATTGGACTCCCACTTTGACGCCTGCAACACTTTCCCTGTTAGTGAGTACCAGGACCAGTATTGCCCCATCACGAATGGGTTCACCGACAAGTTACAGCCCATATCAATGTCATCCCATGGTTCATGTTCCATGCAGACTATATTTTATCTATGCCAATCCTTAGTATGGACTACAATACAAGTATTCCTCTAGCGAAAGCCAATTGGAAAAGGAAAAGCTGACAATCAAAACAGTGGGGTACCAACTGGCCATACATCTAGCAAGTACTTCCTTTCTGAGAGAAGTACATTTACTTGTAAAGTCATCTGCTGCTACAGACTAGTTGCTAACTAATTTTAATTTTATTTTTTATTTACATGGCAATGGCAGTAAAATGGGGAGCATGGGGGGATAGTTTTGGCTAAAGCCTTGCATATACTAAAGGTTTTGGGGTATGATAGGGGGTTCCATCCATTGAGAGCACCAGCATTGGTGCACCAGGTCATCAGGGTGTCAAGTTGAGATTTCACTGATTCCTGTTTTTTGTCCCACAACAGGGCCAGCTGGTGAGATAATGGTATCATAAAAGTGAGGCACCTGGCTCCTGGGAATGTAGGATGCTGCTGTCTGGCAATTATGCACCCTCTACTGGCTTACGGAGGTGCAGCTCTGGTGCTGGTTGTGGAGGCCACTGCTTACCCATATTCCTGGTAGGAGGAAGGGCTTAGCTGTTGCAATCCTAAATGTTTGTGTGGGGGATGGGGAAACAAAGGAGGAAATGGGAATGACTTTAGCAGCAGGATCTCAGGTCATATATGCAGACTGAAACAGAAGATAATCTAGGACTTGGTTTATAATCGGAGTCACTTTGATGCAGAAGTTTAGGTTTCTCACACTTCAGCTGAAATGCAGAATCCAAAAACTCCTTTTTAGGGCTGCAGTGGGCATAGCCCTGCAGACCTCTTGCTAGAGAAAAAGGACTCCACGCATTCCTTGTGACCATGATGGCCACCGCAGTCTACTGTGCATGTGTGACTACTAGCTCATACACAGTAGCCTGTGAAGGCCATCTTGGAAGCAATGGAGTGTGCCATGACTGATGATTATTGTTTTCTTTTAAATTATAGATATCCCCTACCTGACATTCTCCTCTCAGCACCCCTGCCCCCCAGAAATATAAGGGTGACACTGGGGGGTGCCCAATCCCTCAGAGTCATGATCCGGAGCCTCGTTTTTTTTAAATCCTGTAAAAAGAAAACTGTCCATCAATGCCTTTTGCGGCCATTCCTGCCCCCACCTGACCCTCCCACTCAGCACCCACCACCCCTCGTAGCCCTTACTTACCCATTGGGGGTCCAATGCCATAATCTTATCTGGGCAGCAGACACGTCTTCACTCTTCAACGCCAGACCGTGAACTAAGGAAATCAGGTATGCGGCTCAATGTATTTCAGTGGGGTTTTGAACTTAGTAGCATAACTTGGCCATTTTTCAATATTTATGCGCCAAATTTTCAACACACCTTTTTTGGGATACCACCTCATGAACAATGTAAGTGGCTTTAGGTAAATGTGTCCCAAAAGGTGATTTTGTGGTTGCTGCATGAAATCACCTTTGGGGCAGGAGTTGAACATTTTCTCCACCATTGGTCAAAGATGGCTATGTTGAAAATGTGGTGTAAAAATGTAAAAAAACAGCAAGCTCATAACTTTGGTAATTTTCAATATTTTCCCCACAAATTCACAACTTAGCCATATCTTTATTGCACCTCATGAATGCGACAGCTGTCATTTTTCAAATCCTGTCCAAAATGTTGTTTTTTTTACATTGTGAAAGGTGATTTCACACACCCTGTGTGAAATCACCTTTCAGGCATGAGTTGAAAATGTTCTCTGCCATTGTGCATGAGGTGGGGTCATAAGAAGGCTATGTTCTAAATTTTGTGTAAAAATATTAAAAACCAACAAAGTTATGAGCCTACATTGAAGTTTGCAAACACAGGCTTGTAATGTTGGTAATTTTCAACATTTTTACCCCAAATTTACAACATAGCCATATCTTTACAGCACCTCATGAATGTGACAGTTGCTATTTTTCACTTTCTGGCCAAAATGTGTTTTTTGCATTCCGAAAGTTTATTTCACAGTCCCTGCATGAAATCACCTTTCAGGCAGTAGTTAAACATTTGCTCTGCCTTCTTTATGAGGCAGGGTCATAGCAAAGCTATGTTGAAAATTTGGTGTACAGCTATTGCAAAACAACAAATTTATGAGCCTACATTACATTTTGCTAATGCAGGCTCATAACTTTGGTAATGTTCAATATTTTTACCCCAGTTTTCTCAGCTGCAGCCCTATTGGCTCTGGCCAGATTTTGTTTAAATTAGGGGAAGAGAAAAAATAAAGGTACAAAAATAGCCTTAAAGGGGAACAGGTATCAATTAATGCCTGACAGCCAAGGGTGGGGCTGGTACTGATATGTTTAGTTACAGGAGGACTGCAGTACTGGTGAACAGCTAATAAGAGCTTTTGTAAGCTCTAACATGAACTGTGGCTGTTGAATCTCCCACAACTGCAGCCCAGCTCTGACGTCAGCCATGGGAGATTCTGGAAATCCTGATATGGGCAAATGTTGGGATGGGAGTTAGCAGGATCAGCCAGATATAGTCTATTCTGCAGCAGTAATCAGTAGCAAAAAAATATTTATTTCCACACAAAGTATAGATCAGGACCTCTTAATGATAACCATTCCCCTTTAAGAGATTTATAGGTTCATTTAGGATGCTTTTTTTTGGGAGGGGTGCACTGGGCTTAGTTTGCAAAAACTAATAGTGCAAAAAAAAATGATTTTTTGTCTACAGGGAGATCACATCAATACACACATCATACAGAAAACCAGCATCATGTTGCCATGGAAAACATTTACAGAATCAACACTTTGTCACATAACCCTCCAGCACTTCTTAGCAACAAAAAAGTTGGGCATTGTGCCAGCCCTGAAAAGAAAGCTGACCTCCATTCCACTCCATTGCCAACAACGCTGAAAGTTAGCCTTTGTTTCTTATACCTCTAATTGGTGCAGCAGGTAATTAGCCAGTGCCAAGGCCAGCTGTCAATAACAGAAGGTCATCCAGTGACTTGCAGTCCAGCTTGAAATCATTAACCAGATTATCCTGTCCCTTGACTGCAAGGCAGAAGCACTCTTTCTGACACTTACCCTGTAGGGAACATCCACTTAAAATCCCAAATAATTTGCACCAGGAAAGAAAGCAAGACTATGACCTGGTGAGTGAGGAGAGAAGAAACCTGGCATGAACTGGCAGACAGCCTGATAGAGTTGAGTACTGCTCCAGTGATACAGCAAGAGTTGGCATAGGACCCATTCACTGATGCCTGCATGGACAGGATGCTGAAGGTGAAACAGAGCCAGCTTGTGAGAGAGAGAAGAGTTTCTATGCTGAAACTCATAAAGGGAGAGACAAACATTTATTTCTACCATACAGGGCAAGAACCCAAATGTTTTTAAATTGTCAAAGGATAATAGTTTATAGTGCCTCTCCCCAGAGGACCAAAACCAGGCTGCTTTCCTTTTTTCACTTCACAGGGACACTTGGTTTGTTCTAATATATGTAAACTTTGGAGGGGAAACTTCATCAACAGCTTTTAGCACTACTCTTCTGGTCTGTACCTCTCATTCTGACAATGAAAAAAGACAGGGGAAAAAGGTTCTCCAGGACAAACAGAGAGGCACCACAAGGCACTCTCCCTGTGGCTATCTTCAGACCAGCCTCCTCAAGGACTCATCAGCTCCCAACTCTATGAACACTGCAGTGTGACTTAGGCTGCTGCAGCAAGTCCCCTCCCATTTGTCA
The DNA here is from genome assembly GCA_016271365.2 of Neoceratodus forsteri. Classification (NCBI taxonomy): domain Eukaryota; kingdom Metazoa; phylum Chordata; order Ceratodontiformes; family Ceratodontidae; genus Neoceratodus; species Neoceratodus forsteri. The sequence goes on from JADMNL010000025.1 coordinate 257,690,693, forward strand.
TGCATGCCCATTTTTCAGAACACAAGAGACAAGAAAAGTCCAGTGATTAACCCTCAGCTGCTGAAACAGCAGTGTGAAACACATTCAGGAATGCCAGGGGGTCACAGCAGTCATAACAAGCATTTGCCAATGCCAAATGTTGGCTTGCTGATACTGGCATTGGTAGTGCAGGAGTTAGAGAGATGCATAATAGGAATGGCAGTGAAGTATTGAACTGATGCCAACCCCACCCTGCAGACACTGACAGGCATTGGGGGTGTGCCTCTGGGTCATCATCCATAACGCTCATGCCATTTCACCTCACCCTACCCTGAAGATACCGACAGGTGTTGCAGTGTGCCTTTGGGTCTTCGGATTGTATGCTCACCCCATTCCATAAGTAAATACGCTGAGGTAGGTGCAGTATAGGAGAATGGGGTGAACTTTGGAGCTGAAGACTCCAAGGCACACCTCAATGCCTGTCACTGGATGCATGGTGGGGGTGGAATGGCGTAAGCATTACAGCCGATGATCCGAAGTCACCCCCCAATGTCTGTCAGTCTCTGCAGGGTGGAGCGTTATGGTTGGAAACCCTAACACACTGGGTGTTTGTTGGTATTTTCACTCCAAATTTTCAACATGGGCTTTTTGTGACCCCAACCTCATGAACAGTGGTACTATAAGTTCATTACCCAAAAGGTAATTTTGCACAGTGACTACGCCATTTGGCTCCACAGGTGTGGAAGCACATTTCAGGCAGGATGTGAAAAATGACAGCTATACTGTTTATAAGGAGGTGTGAAAAAATGGCAATGTTGAAAATCTGGATAGAAAATATTAAACAATTGGCAAAGTTATGAGCATGCATAGAAACTGCTCAATGCATGCTCATAACGCAGTCATTGTTTGGAATTTTTTCACCAAATTTGCAACATGGGCTTTTTGGCTACTCCCTTCATGAGCAGTGGCACTGTCATTTTGTTAATTGGTCCCAAAAGGTGATTCCGTGCAGCAACCGCAAAATCATCTTTCTTGACAGAGTAACGAAATGACAGTGACATGTTGATGAGGTGGGTTCCCAAGAACCTCACATTGAAAATATGGGGCTAAAATTCCCCCAAATGGCTGAGATATCAACTTAAGTAGAAGACTTGGTTTGCTGGCCAAGGCACCTAGCTTCACCTGAGCTCTTTCCTTCTAAGACTGCTTGAAAGGCAGAGTAGAGAAACTTACCAGAGCAAGGGAAAAGGATTAAGACTTAGTTTGGCTAAGCAGATTTACTGTGTGGTGGTATTTTTATTTTTTACTCACAGGGATTGCTACTGTTTGTTGCTAACATTTCGTTGCTTTATTTTTTCTCTGATTCAAATTGTTGTTGCTGGTATACCTTCTTCTGCATTATTACAAGGTGTGCCTACAGGTGTGTGCTAACAGATTACTCCTGTAATCTTCTGATTCAAATTGTCTTTTGCAAGGTATATCTTCTGTTACTGCTTTATTTTTCTCTGGAGCAAAGTGTTTCTTACAGCGTATATCTTCTCTGAAATTATTACAGGTGGTGCTTTACAGGTTTTACAGTTTTATCTAACATTAGGATAAGCTTTCAGGGTTACTGCATTTGTTGTTGACTGATTGTTTCTGCTCTTACCTCCTTGTTCTTTCATCCGTGGTTCTTCTTTTTAGGCAGGGGAAGGGCCCAGCCACCCACCCCCATCCCCAACCACCCCACGCTACACTCCTTTTATAGGGTACCACAGTTGTGACATTTCCTGTGGCAGAGCAGGAAGGGGCGGATCAGTGGGGCCTCCATAAAGTGATCTCATTTACAGGGCACTAGTAATTTAACTTGTTATAACAAGTTAAACAAAGCACAATTAAACCATTACTTGCATTTTTTCCTTTTTTTCCTTCTAATTACTCTGACTAGGTTACAAACCCAGCAACTTATTTGGAATGGATTTCATTAACTGCAGGTACTGTGGAACAATTTTCAGAAGGACAGTCTTACAGGATTCAGGACACTGTCCTACATGCTGGGCCTTTGGAGATCTTAGGAGCTCAGCCCGGGCAGCATGGGCAGAGATTGCATGCCTCAAATTTCATATTGAAGAGGAAATACATTATAAGAACCACCCACCATTTCCCCAGCATCCAACAGAAAAACCTCAACGCAGAGGTAGTTGGTTCAGGAGGTTGGCAGGTGGTTAGGAGGAGCAAATCAGGTGCCCCATCACTCTCTGCTCTCCAACACATTACCTCCAAAAACCATATAAACACTACAAACAGGTATCTGCCTCTATCTCTGAAATCAAATAAAGAGGCAGAAGACACTGCAGAGCAGAACACTGCGGCACAGGAGCTAGCACAACAAAACTCACCCAAATCAGGAACCAAAACAAAACAAGCACAAAGGAAATCCAAAAAACTTCTGATCATAGGAGACTCCATGATTCGGGGAGTTGATACCCATCTCCAGCCAGGGGTGATGGTCAGATGTCTCCCAGGTACATCAGCATGGAGAGACACAGACCGCTTTGCCAAAATTGTTCACAAAGCAGGAGAAAACATTGATGTCCTAGTACACATAGGGACTAATGATCTCGCCAGCCGGTCAGTTGTGGAGACCAAGGAACACCTGACTAGGCTGGGTGACAAACTATCATCTATTTCATCTGGCATCTCCTTCTCTGAGATCCTGCCAGTCTTGGAGAGGGGAGCAGATGGACAGAAGGTCAGAGAAGGGGAGATAGGGGAGCTAAACACATGGCTCAAGGGCTGGTGCCAGGAAAAAGGACACAGATTTGTAGGGAACTGGCAACAGTTCTGGGAGCGAAAGTTCTTTAAATTTGATGGACTGCATCTGACTAAAGAGGGAGTCAGTGCATTGGGGCAGAAGTTTGACATCTTTGCAGAATATTTAAACTAGCAAATGGGAGAGGGTGCAGCACCCCATCGTCGAATGGGAAGAACACCTTCCCCCTCAGCTAGTGGTCAAACAGAATTCAGCATGTTTGCCATTCATTTGCATCACCAGGTAAGAAAAAGGTTTGTCTCCCATACGAGCTGCACAGGGGTAAGGCTAAACTTCACCCAACAACTAACACACCAAAATCTGGCCAATGGAAAATCATGTACACAAATGCTCACAGCCTGGGAAATAAGATCCCAGACCTGCAGGCAATAATGTCAGAGGCTAAACTGGACATAGTAGCAATTAGTGAGACGTGGTTTACCAGTAACCACACTAGGAGACTTCAGTACCTGGCTATGTATTGTTCAGAAGAGACCAAGGTGCAAAAGGGGGAGGAGTGGCCCTGTATGTTAATGAAAATATCAAAGCTACAGAAATTCAGAATACACATAAGGCCAGAAGAACTGTAGGTCACCCTGGAAACAGGAAATGGGACAGCCATAAGAACTGGGGTTGTCTACAGGCCCCAGACCAGAGGGAAGACATAGACACATTACTGTTAGAAGATATACAAAACATGACAGCTAAAGGGAGGTTCTGATAATGGAAGACTTCAACATGCGGATACAGATTGGTCAATACCAGCAGGAACATCTGCCAGAACTAGACTCATAGTGGAGTCCCTGCAGGGAGGGCCTCAAACAACTGGTACAGCAACCCACAAGAGACAGGGCTATCCTAGATCTAGTACTGACAAACAAAGAAGGGATCACAGATCTCAGGTAGAAGGTCACCTGGGAGCCAGTGACCATCACATGGTATGGTTCAATTTGGCTACTACATCTAAATCATCCCATTCCAAGGCAAAATATGGGACTTCAGAGGAGCTGATTTGATAAGATGGCCAACAGAGTTAAGCTAGCCCTGGCAAAAGAAACACAGGTGAGGGGTACAGGCAAAGTGGGCAAGCATTAGGATGCAATACTTGAAGCAACATCCCATTGTGTTAGACAGAAAAGGAAGTGCAAAAGAAGAAGGAAACCACTTTGGTTCTCAAATACAGTAGCAGAAAAGTTCAGAGCCAAAGGCTGGCCTTCAGGAAATATAAGGAACACAGCGGATGAAGATAGGAGGCATACCAAACTGCCCTAAGGGAAGCAGGTAAGGCAGTAAGGCAGGCAAAGTCCCAAACTGAGGAAACACTAGCACGAACAGTAAAGAAGGTGACAAGACTTTCTATAGATACATTAGTGAAAGGAGAAAGTCCAGAAGGGTATTGCTGCTTAATGGAGAAAAGGGAGCATGTGAGGAGGAGGACCCTGTAAGGCATCTATCCTAAATAGATACTTTTGCTCAGTATTTACTGAAGAGAAGGTAGGGCAGGCCCACAGCTCAGCATCATGGACACAGGGGGAGGGAGTGACACTACTCCCTTCACAAAAGAAAGGGTCCCACAAGAGCTTGCTAAGCTCAGGGTGGATAAGGCAATGGGACCTGATGGCATACATCCCAGGGTACTTAAGGAGCTAAAGGAGGAACTAGCAGAGCCATTAGCTGAATTGTTTAGTGAGTCCCTGAGCACAGGAGAGGTCCCAGAAGACTGGAGAAGGGCTCATGTGATCCCACTCCACAAGAGTGGTAGCAGGAGGAGGCGGGAACTACAGACCGTCAGTCTTACTCAGTAGTGGGCAAGATTATGGAGGCACTCCTTAAGGAAAGGATAGTGCAACACCTGGAATCCATAGGGGCACAGGATCCAAGACAGCATGGGTTTGCAAAGGAAGGTCCTGTCAAACTAATCTCATAGATTTCTTTGACTGGGTAACCAGAGTGGTGGACCAAGGGGGAGCAGTTGATGTCGCCTACCTTGACTTCAGCAAAGCTTTTGACACTGTTCCACATAGAAGATTGATAAATAAGCTGGGTAGGCTCGAGTGGGTCAGAAGTTGGTCAGCTGGGTGGCAAACTGGTTGACGGGCAGAAAACAGAGAGTGGTGGTAAATGGTATACAGTCAGAAGAGATGCAAGTCACAAGTGAGGTACCTCAGGGATCAGTCCTGGGGCCAGTCCTCTTCAACATCTTCATTAGTGACCTTGCAGATGGACTAGAGGGTAAGGCTTGTCTGTTTGCAGATGACACAAAGATCTGCAACAGAGTAGATGATCCAGATGGGGTGGGCAGAATGAGAAGAGATCTGGATAAACTAGCAGAATGGTCAGAAGAGTAGCAACTGGGATTTAATGCAAAGAAGTGCAAAATCATGCACATAGGGAAGAGAAACCCTGAAGCCACCTATAGGCTGGGAAGGGAGTTGCTAGCAGTCACAAAGGAAGAAAGAGACTTGGGCATCATCATCACTGATGACCTAAAATCATCCAAGCAGACCTCTAAAGCAGTAGGTAAGGCTAGGGCGGGTGTTAGGGTGTATTAGTAGGGGTATCACAAGTCGTAAGAGGGAGGTATTAATCCCTCTGTACAAGACACTGGTTAGGCCCCATCTGGAGTACTGCGTGCAGTATTGGAGGCCACACCTTCACAAGGACATTAACCAAATTGAGGCAGTCCAGAGAGGGCACCAAAATGGTGCAGGGATTGCATCAGAAGACATATGAAGACAGATTAGCAGAGCTCAATATGTATACCCTAGAGCAAAGGAGGGAGAGAGGTGATATCATCGAGGCATTCAAACACCTTAAGGGCATAAACAAGGTGAAAGAGTCTAACATGTTTAAATATAAGAAAAATAGCAGGACAAGAGGACACAGCATGAGATTAGAGGGGGCCGATTAAGTGGGAATGTGAGGAAATTCTTTTTCACAGAAAGGGTGGTGGATGCATGGAATGGCTTACCACAAGAAGTGGTGGCTATGAATACAGTGCAGGGCTTCAAACAGGCATGGGATAGGCATAAGGGAGCAATACAAATGTCTATGAATAGATAGGCCACTGACAGAGCAAAGGCCGATGGCACATTTATAAGGTAGAAAAAGAAATGGGCAGACTGGATGGGCCTTGCGGTCCTTATCTGCCGTCAACTTCTATGTTTCTATGTTTCTAAGTTGAACCCCCCCATTGAGTCTTATTATAAAGCTTATCATCATTTCTTCAGTTTGTGGTTGGCCTTTGAAAAGTGCAGACGTGTCCCACACCACAGAAGATCACTGCTCCTGACCTCCAGAGGTAAGTATGGCGTGAAGGGGGTGCAGGGAGGTGGGTGTGCAGAGGGAAGGTGTGGATTGAAGGAGGGTTACGGGGAGACCATGAGGGACCGTTTTCTGTTTTACAGGTTAAATAAAATAAAAAGACTGTGGGGGACGAGTTTCTATTTTACAGGGAAACAATTAAAAACATTTAAGCACACTAGGTGGGCTCCCAGTGTTACCACAATAGTGTGCAGGGTATGCCATCGTCGACACAGGGATTTGGCACCCCATTGTCAGCAAAGAACATAGACGGGTTGGGGGCATCGCATCTGACACCGGGAGTGGGCATCTCAGTGTCATAACAAGGAAACAATTATTTCAGCACACTGGGGTGGGCTCCCAGTGTGCCATATTAATGGGGGTGAATACATGCCAACACAGGGATTGGGCATCTCTGATGTCAGCTTTGCAGGACTGTGTAGTGGGCAGCAGGAACTGGCATGTTTTGGCACACTGGGATGGGCTCCCAGTGTGCCACATAATGGGAGGGAACATGCTGACACGGGGATTGGGAATCCCGATGTCGGCTTTCTGGGGAGTGTGTGTCAGGTGGCAGGAGTCATCATTGTGGAAAGGTGCACCGCAGCTATTTTACTTATTGAAATTTTTCACCAGGAAAGGCACACTGAAACTCTGCTGGTAACTCTGGCCATGTGCATTACTGTGTACTGTACTACGCATGGCCAGAGTCTTGTCATCTGCCGCTGCAATGACGAAACTGCACCTCATTGAAGTGGCAGATTTCTTTCAAGGTTTTGGCTCTCTTTGAAACTGCTGTCATCGCCAGCATGCTCACTGATTGGCGGCTGAGGGACACACCCACTAAAGCATCACCTGCATTGGCCACAACACTGACACACCTCTGAAATGTGTTACTACCACAAGATGTTGCTTGCGCACATACAAGCAAACATAAAAAAATGCTATTGACTGATAAGAGTGGAAGGAAAATAATGAACTTTTCTGAAGACCAGGTCTACATTTCTGGAGTTAGAATGCCTTTGAAATTTTTCTAATACAATACCAGTTTCTTTTCTATAATGCCTTTCATACCAAAGTATCCCAGCAAGCTTTACATTGTGGAAAGATATGGTAAAATTAAAAAAAAGAAAAAAAAATATATATATATATTCTGTTATGTATTATGAGACAGGACAATCATCTAGGACCTGTACCAAAGAGTAAGTTAACATTTTTTTTTATTATTTTGAACTGAGACAATGGGAAGAGGTCTTGACGTGGTGGGCCAGTCTGAGACCCACAGCACTCCCACCAGCTAAACAAAAAAAATGAGTTGAATTATTCTTTACGTGTGTGTGTTTGTGCGTGCGCATGTGTGTGTGTGTGCGCGCATTTGTGTGCATTACCTTTGTAGGTCAGTACTACAGAAGCATATTGCTTTCATTAGATGTATGCTAGTGTCAGTAGGGCTTGCCTAGTAGCAGATCTGCCTCTGCGCCAGAAGGATGTGGGCTGTAGTCTGCACTGGGTTTGGGCTCATACCAAAAGTGTTGGCACCTGAGTGCAATAATAGGGGGGTGCTGTACTGTTGGGATGAGCTGTCCTTCAGATGAGAAATTAAACTGTGGACTTGTCTGCCTTTTCTGCTAGTTCAGATGGGCGTTAAAAATCAGTGAATTACCCTCCCCAAACAAAGACCCGGGAGGGTTGAAGCACTGGGGCTGAGGATTCTAGCCTGCGTTTCTCCACTTTGCTGCTATAAATCTGATTTATCAACTGTACCTTTGGAGTTGCTTACTTGCTTTCACAGTGGTTCAAGAGTGCATTGCTTGTGAGTTTCCCATGGGGTATTAAAAATCCCATGGTACTTCTTGAGAAGAATAGGGGAACTGCTTATTAAAGGAAAAGCAATGATTAATTATACAAAAACAGTAAAGCAAATTTGTACAGTCCTAATGACAGAAAAAAAACATTGTGTGAGGAAAAAAAAACTAAACTAAACATACCATACCATACCACATGAAGCCCAAGAGCATATATTAAGACTAGGGGAAGGGGGGGCACCAAAAAAAAAAAAATAAATAAAAGGAAAAAGAAATATGACATGCAAAGCCAATTAAAAGTCATCCCATCTTGAAATACTATGATTATTGCGGGGCTTTGCAAAGTGCCCTCAAAAAAGTGCCCTCGGGCAGTGTTTCCAAAGGCAGATCCATGCCATTGGTAAAAGACGAGTTCTTTCTGCTGCATACTGTCAACAAAGGTTATATTCCACCATCTGTAAAAGGGTGGGGTGATTTAACAACTGTTGTTGCAACATATATTTACAACAAACCCTCCAAAGCATGACCTTAAGGTAGGAAAAAATCAGAAGCAACATGGAAGGAACATGCACTGAGGTGTGACCTGACAATGAGCTGTAAATCAATGAATCATAAGGAACAGAACTCCAAAAGGGATCCACCCAAGATTTACCTAAAATGGCCAAAAGGAAGTATATATGGACAGTCAAAAACAGGTGTCAGATGGATTCCACCTTGTCAGCAACTGTCCCTCGGGCATATTTTTTCCGTCATGCTGTTATGCTTCTTATTGCCTTTGACATTTAAACGGCCATGGCAACACAGCCAGGCCACATTCCAAAATTGTGGAGGAAAGAATTTGTTATTGAAGTAAGACAAGGCTGCATTCCTGAGGGGCAGTGATATTCATGACATTACAGGGACATCCTCTAGAATCAACTCTTTATAAAAAGCTTTTTTATGTTGCAAGCATATGACGTCCCATGATAACTGGCAACATTTAATAAACATCAGTAAAGGTGCCAAAAATTCTGGAAATCGGTGTCCATGTCTAGAAAATGATTTTGGTTTACCCCATTCTAAAATTAGAGGCATCATCCACTGTTGAGCCCATCCTTTCCAGGGGGATCCAGGGAAATATGTTATACTGGAAAAAAACACGATAAAAGAAAACCACAGGATTCACCATATTGATACCACCTTTTTTATAGGGAAGGTGGAGTACATCCCGTTAAATTGGATTAAGCTGACTCCCCCTTACCATTGTAAAAAACACACTATTTAATCTTATTTTGAACTCCACAGGGAGTGGAAATATGGTGCTAACATATAAAAAAAATGGGCATCAAAAACTCCTTGATGACCCCAACCTCTTCTTCTTTGACAACTGCCAGGATTTCCAAAGAACCATCTGGGCTGCTCCAGTATCCAAAGCATGTCTCCAGTTGCTGGATGACAAATTTAAACTACTAAAATAAATGCCAAGAATCTTCACCAGTTCCAGAGTAACAGGAATGGCCTTAATGGTTAATGGCAGATCCCGATGCTTCCCTATTGGAAGCACCCGACATTTGGAGTAATTAATGACTGCACCTGTAATCAAAGCAATATCATTAATCAAATCTATAGCATGTTCCCCTGAAACCACATCATTTACAAATAAACGGACATCGTCAGCATAAGCTGATACCTTCACCGAGGCTGTGGAGAGTGGTCTGGGGATGCCGACGATCTGTGGCGTGGCAGTTACAGTCCTCGACAAAGGATTCAACATCAGTATATACAATAACGGGCTTAATGGACTGCCCTGTTGGACTCCCCATTGGACTGGAATGTTGGGGCCTTGCCAGCCATTTATAATTGGCAGGATGGAAGAATGGGAATACATCAGCCAAATCCAATGGATGAAAACACCCGAGAGTCCATATCTCTGGAGTACCAAGAATAGGTACTTGTGGGACACCTTATCAAAGGCTATTGCTTGGTCCATCATGAGGAGAAAGTGACAGATCTGTCTGGACCAACAAGAGGCAATCAAATTCCTGATTAATGTTACAGAGTCCTGTATCTTCCATTCAGGAATGGAGCAGGACTGGAAGGGATGTATGAAGACAGGGAAATGCCGGGTCAATTGTTTACAAAAAATGTGAGTTAATAATTTTGCATCTGTGTTTAGGAGACTGATAGGTCTCCAATTCAACAAAAGTCGACGATCACCAGATTTAAATAAAAAGATCTGAATGGCCTCCGTAATGTTTCCCTTGAAGGACAAGTGAGCCAATATATAAGACAGAGGGACACAGCTGATATAATTCAGATGAATGGCCATCAGTTCCCAGAGAGGTTAGTTTCCTAAGGGACTGAATTGCCAAAAGGTCTTCAGATACCGATACTTGCTGACTGAGTTGGACATTTTCTAACTGGGGAACCTTCGGCAGTGGTAGGGAATCCAAGAAGTTTGGCACTGAATCCCCAATTGCAAACTCCATAAATAGTCTTGTACCATCTGTTGCATTCCCACTAGGGTGGATAATTCCCTTCCTGTCTGGTCACATAAAGACATCATCTGTCGGTGCTGTACCCTGTTGAAGCAACTAGTGAACAAGTCACCCATCAGGTGTTTGCTTTAGATGCTATATTGCCATTCAAAGGTCAGGGATTTTACCCTGTCATATTGAATGGTTTTCATTCATTCAGGAGCGAATCTGGGCCGTAAGGGATGCTCCCCTATCTGCTTGTATAGAAAGCAGTTTCTGGAGTGAGTAATGCAACTCTAAATATATAAAGTAGGAGGATCTGCCCAATAACTTTGCACGGCTCCGTGCCAAGTCTGCAATGGACCATTTGATCTGATCCCACCACTGTAGTGCATCTGAGTACAATTCCAATACTTACAAACAAGCCTAAAATAATGATCTCAAACTATCAGGAAAAATGGAATCTTTCAGGATAGTATTGTTCACCCTCCAGCAGGGTTTCCCTGATTGAAGTGATGAATCAATCATCAATACACAATTTAGGAAAGAATGATCAGTCAGGCCCACAGGATAAAGAGTTGCTGATAAGATGATACACCTACAAGAAACAAAAATATAGTCGATACATATGGCCAATGTCACCCTGTGGTAGGTATAGTCCCCTGAGGGGCGGAGAGTTTGAAAAGAGTCCACCAGATGGGACTCTCTACAAATGTCCTGCAAACATAAAGAATCACAAAATAACTTAGATGTCTGAGCACCCCTATCACGAAGGTGAAGGGGCAATTAAAATCACCTCCAAAGATAATCACCCTGGAGGTGCATAAATAAGGTTGCAAGGATTTAAACAGTGTTACCCTATCAAATTTAGATTGAGGTGCATAAACGACCATCAGCTGGTATGCCACTTGACTGAGTGTACAATTGAGTAAGACAGCCCAACCTTGTTGCATTTCCACCACTCTTGTCACTATGGGAGAAAGGTGATAAAACAAAATGGCTACACCGGAATATTTCAGGGTCAGGGATGTCCAATTGGGGCAATATAGGTCAGGGAGGCAGTATAGCGCAGTGGTTTAAGACTCTGAGCTGCAAATCTGGTGACATCCAGCAGACCAGACCTGGGTTTGAATCCCACAGCTTCCACTTGTATACTGTGTGACCCTGAGCAAGTCACTTAATTTCCCTGTGCTCCCAGGTCGCACCTGTAAACAAGCTTTCAGCTTAGTGTGCTACTCCTGGTTAAACCACTACAAAAAAAAAAAAAAAAAAAAAATTTTCAATGCTGAGTGAAAAATAAGAAAGACCAGGTGTCCAAAGCTGTTGTGCTGTGGCAATGTTGGCCAAAGACCATAATCTTGGGTCTTGCAAGAAAAGTAACTCCACTCCAGTATCCTGCACAGTTTTCAAAAAGATCTTTCTTCACATGAGATTCTGCAGGCTCTTCACAGTCAGCATAGCAACTTTCATACCAAAAAAAGGAAAAAGGAAGAAAGCTTCATAATGTCAGATGCCCAGCACTAAGGTGGCTATACACGTTTTTTCTTAAATTTTACTTTGCAACCAGGTGATGAGCCAACTTTTCATTTACAAGTTGCTCTCTGCTTGAGGATGTCTTCATCAGTGTCCTGGGATCTGTCAAAACCCAATGACATTGTGGATGAGGCATCTGATTCAAGTTCAACAGCGGTGTCTCCCCACACCTTGGGTGAGGCCAAGGGACAGTATCTGTTCTGAAGTGGAAGCGAAGAATGCATTGTTGCTTGGAGGTGAATGGGAAGGTGTTTATTTGGAGGGACCTCCATCTGGATACTTCCATGATGGGAGTAGGAGGCAGCATAGCCAATGCCTCTGGGATGTCCAATTGGGGCAATGGTTGATCATCCACAGATGGGGCCAGGGGAGGAAGAACTGAAGACTCAGCTCCATTGAAGGTGCAGATGTGATCCTTAGCGGTTCCAACAAGGAGTTACTTTCAGTGGAGGTTAAGGGAGGTACTGCCCTTGTAGGTGGACATAACAAAGTTTCCAGACTGGGAGCAACCGCAGGTTTAACAAAGGTAGGTGAAGGAACAGTGTGTTGGCTGCCTGAAGACCTATTGTGGGCTGCCCATGGGCAATCACAGAAAGAATGTCCTTCCACTTGGCAAAGCTTGCATTTCTTGCAGTTCTGGCATTGAGCTGTAATATGCCCATGATCTAAACAAAGGCTACAATGGCACCGGTCACAAATGTTACTTAGGTGATTACAAGAGTCATAGTTAAAGCAAGCTTTTGGTTGTCCCAAACAGAAACAGACATCTTGGTCACGATCCAAAAAGAAGCTGTTTGGAAGATGCACGAGTCCAGTATCTAAAGCACAAAGTTGGATCTTATATTTCCACCCCCTGTCCAAATTCCATACATGTCTAATATTTTGTCTGGATGGCCAAGCACTACATAACATTGTTATGTAGCCAATGTTGAAGCCAATAAGTGACATTCTGCATGTTTCCCCCTTCATTGTGAAACATCACCGTCACTGTACAGTTTGTTGGCCTAGTGAGAGGTATCACTTGGAAAGATATCCACAGTTCTGAATACCACAAAAAATTGTATTTCATCCAAAACCTATCCAAAACCTATCCAAGGAGGAATGTACTTGAAAACTGACATCATGCAACATGGAGCCAGAGACATAGATGATTGTGAAAATATCAGGCATGAAGTCAAGAGATTCCATTAAGAGGCTTTCTACCAAAAAGGCACGAGCAGGAGGTAGGTCATCCACCCCAATATATTTCAGACGGACTGCATTGTACCAAGCTGCTGGCGGAGGTTGTGCTGCAAAAAGGTAAGAGAGTTTGAATGGAGCTTCTCATGGGGGTAGATGCTGGAACTGGGTAGTAAGGAACAACAGTGGGGTCAGCAGTTACTAAACCCTCTGGTGGGTCATGATCCACCAACTCTGTACTTTGCTGGGGGAGTGACTGTAAAGTTCCAGTGTTTGGGTCACTGCCAGCCAAAATATGAGAGGGATCAGTAGGTGACAAGGTGGTAGTCTGTGGGTGAACCTGAGAAAGGGATTCACACATATCCACATGTTAGTTTGGCACTAGGGCTGGGTTCGGAGTCAAGGAGTGACCATCTGAACCAATTTTCCAACCTGTGTGCCTCAGAGCCCTCTCCGGGCTCCAACCAGGTGTAGCAGTGTCTGGCTGCTTGATGGGAGAACATGCAGGCATAGTAGGGTGCCCTCCCAATGTGTCTGCACACAAGACAGATGCATTTTGGGCATGCAGAAAAAATCTGAGAACTCTATGTGAGTACTGCATGTGTGACTGAGTGCACCATTAATTCTGGGGTACTTTGCATGTGGTGTAACGCTCCCATTTCACTTAGTTACCACTTGTCAATTTTATGCACACAAGACAAATGCAGTTTGTGTGTTGTGATTGTGAGCACATGATGTCATACTTAAATTATAAATTAAAGCAGCATTGCAAGAATATGGTGACAATTTTGACCTGTACTTTTTATGCTGTTTTACATTGCCAGCCACTAGTTACCTCCAAGTCATGACTTGAATGATACCCTTCTTTTCACAATTTCTGTCTGCTTCACTACTTTTTCTCATGTCTGAAAAAAAAGGAGCACTCCTTTCAATATTGTTCTGACCAGGTTTTTAGCACTATTTGCAGCTGTTTTCAATCAGTATTGTTCTGTGAGGTCATAAAACACTGCCTGCTGCATAACTGTTAATTTTATAACAGAAGTGATATATAACAACTGATGGAGAAACGCAGCGGAAAATATTGACAAAGACCTGGTCCGCACCGTATTAAAAGGAGTGTGCCTTTTATTATTTCAGACATGAAAAAAAGTTGTAAAGCAGACTCAAATACTGGAAATGATAGTATCATACAAGTCAGGATGTAAGTAAAGTGGCAATGTAAAATAGCATTAAAAAGTATAGGTCAAAATTTTCAATAGTTTGTTGCACTGCTGCTTTACAGAGATTCACCAAGTTACATCGTTATTATGGTGTTGCACCCAATATATGGGTGCCTTATCTCAAGGGGAATCTTTCTTGCTCCACATCTCCTTACATAGTGCAATACATTTCTGTCAAAAACGCACGTAATTTCATTAAAGTGTGTCACATCACGGAGGAATTCCCGTTCTGAAAAGCCGCCCAAATTCTGCCCCGCTTTGTGGTGAAATGTGGGCACGTTTCCACTAACAAGGCTCTTGTTACTGGAGATGTGCCCACACATTTCTCCACAAACTGACCATTATAACATAAAGAAACATTCGGAAAGTTGTTGGATGTTCACTATAATGGAGCACACACCTGCGCTCTCCCTGGCATCACGTCCTAATGTTGCTGAGAGTGGGGGGCAGAATTTGGGTGGCTTTTCAGAATGGGAATTCTTCTGTGACATGACACACTTTAATGATATTATGGGATTTTTTGACAGAAATATTGCACTATGTGAGGACACATGAGCAAGAAAGATTCCCCTGGAAGTAAGACACTCATATATCGGGTGCAATGCTGTAAGTTGGTGAATCTCTTTAATGTATATTTCACAAACAAAATATTTTTGGAGCCTCAGTAATGTTTACTTTGTGACGGGAGTCATGAATTGGATTTGAAGTGTTTCGCTAAACGCATGACTGAGCAGTGCAAGTATGTTGTGCTAAACTGCATGTGTGCCATCAGTGTTCTTTCCTGTGTGTGCATACATTGTCCAGCTTAATGCAAACATATATATGGTGTGACTTGTTGCAGTGTCTCAAGAATAATGATAACAAAGAATACATGATGTATATTTTATTGGTACCATCAGCACCAGCGGAGTAAGTGATATGATATTTTTTCAGAGGTATCCAGTCACTGTGCACCTCAGTCACTCACAGTGCACATATTTCTTTGCAGAGATCATAGCACAAAAAAGAAGCTCTCCTAAAAGGTATGTGTGCAGTATGTGACTAAGGTGCACTCTGGCCAGACACCTCTGAAAAAGTATCGTATCACTTCATCCACTGATGTTGATGGTGACAATAAAATATACGTTATTCTGCTCGCTATTCTTTATACCATAAACACTGCAACAAGTCAGCAACATATGTTTGCAAGAAGCTGCACAATGTCTGATGTCACACACACACACACACACACACACACACACACAACGAAAACAACACTGACTGCACACATGCAATTTAGCACATCGTGCTTGCACTGCTCACACCAGCTTTTTCACAAGCACTCCACAACAGAAAGTCAACATTACTGAGGTGCTGCATTATAATAAAAAGGCAAGTGGCTCTTATTAAACAAACAAAAGAATCACAAAACACTACAGCACAGCAGTGGGGGGGAGGTGTCCCTCAAAAATTCCCTTAATGAGGGATTCCATAGTGTTCCAGCAGCAGATGGAGCATTGACAGTATCTGCAGCTGCTGTTGCTGGATCTGATCCACCTGCTGCTATACAACACCCACCCTCTCGTTGCTTTCTTCAAGGGCCACCCACACCAGTGCAATGTCTGCCTGTGTTGCAGGCACTGTGGCAGGGTCCACTGCAGCAGGAAAGCCAGGTATTGGTGGTGGTGGTGAGGGTGGTCCTGGTGGCTGTGGTGGTGGTGGTGGTGGAGCAGCTGCTGCTGTTGCCTCCCTCACCTGCTGTGGCAGTGAGCTGCCCTCAGCACCCCTGCCCTGCCACAGAAGGGTCAGCAGGTGGGCGCCTGGCCTTTGGTGGCAGCCTGCCACTCCACCTTGTGGTGGTTTGCTATTTGTATGCTCTGGCCACCGGTCCCCAAATGTGTCCTCCGGGGGCCACAGTGCACCTGTACATCACACAAACAGCAAACCACAATGGTGCTGCCCCCCCAACACAGCTAAGAAACTGCCAAACTGGAGAGCTGCGGGGGGACCAGATGTACTGCCAGAAGCACCTTCATGCACCTGGGGCTCCACCTGTGGCTGTGGAGGTGGTGGAGGGGGTGCTGCTGGAGCCCCTGCAGCTGCTACTGGTGGTGGTAGTGGCAGACTCGGTGGATGTGCCACTGCCAGTGGCACTGGTGCTCCTGCTGTGTCCAGAGGGGGAGACGCAACACCAAACAGTCGGGAGCAGTCCAATGGCACCTGACCACACCCACGCGTGTGCACTCCTCCCCTCTGCCCACGCCCACGGGCCACAGACTCTTCTCCTAGGTCCATCGTGCACAAGTCCCTCAGACTGTGACTGACGCCTCACAATACTCCTTCACACACATTCACAGTCTCACACACACGCACACACGCACAGTCACACAGTCACTCACACACACACAAAACAAAACTTATAAAAAAAAAATCTGTATCAAAAAAGAACTGAAAAAACACACTACAAAAAAAATAAAGATTTAGCTTTTAAAAAAAACTGTTTTTTTGTGGTCAAATTGCAAGATACCAACTATCAAGTAACAAACTCTCCTCTTTCTACACCCAAAAGGCTTCCTCCTTCTACCACTGTAAAGGAGAAAGTGAAACTAACTGCTTTTCTGACTCACTTCCTTCCTGCCTGGCTAAAGCATGTAACTTACAGTACTATACGCCATTTGATGTGTGGAGTGGCTACCTATGCTGTTGTCACTTCACCTTACTTCGCGTTAAGGCGGAATGACAATGCAAAGTCAGAATGGGAAGGTGAAGTGAACACTTTGCAGTGCTCACTTCACGTAGCTTAATGATGATGCAAAGTCCACTTCGCCAGCGGATTTTAAATTTGTTGCATCTCTACCCCTCTGTGGCAGAATACACTGGTTGCGTACAGTTGCACATCCAGTATTCTCTATATATTTGTCAAGACTGTGATCTATAGTTGACATATTTTGTAGAATCCAAATCTCTTTGGATGCCATCAGTTACATAGAAGAGGCAATTACCTGGCCAATACAACACTGCAGTCTACAGTTTTATTTACTTTTCACATAGTAGTCACTTAAGGAGAATGCAGGTTTTTGTATTCCTGAAAATTATACATTTTCCTTACACCTTCACATAAGACCATGAATTTTTTTTTGAAAGTTATTCTATATGACATCTGTTGGGTTATAAATACAAAGAACCAAGCTGCCAGTTAAGGAGAGATCAATGTAAAATACAGTTATCTGTGGACAAGAGAGAGAGAGAGCGAGAGAGAAAAAAAGAGAGAGAGAGAGACAGAGAGATACAGAGACAGAGAGAGACAGAGACAAAAAGAGAGACAGAGAGTGACAGAAAGAAAAAGAGGCAGAGAGAGACAGAAGGAGAGACCAACAGACAGAGAGGAGAGGAGAGACAGAAACAGAAAGTGAGAGAGAGAGAGAGAGAGAGAATGAGAGAGAGAGAGAGAGAGAGAGAGAGAGAGAGAAAGAAAGAGACAGACAGAGAAACTGAGAGACAAATACAGAGAGAGAGACAAGGGTGGGGTGGAGATGGAGAGAGCAAGAGAGTTACCAGAACTAGAGAAAAGAAAATGATTTAGTATTGTAATATAAAACACACACACACACACACACACACACACACACACACACACACAAACACTAAAGGCAAAACTAACAGCTAAGGTTAAAGTGCCCATGTCAGATGATAGAGGTGTGTAATGCAAATGTGCCTACCCCCACCTCCTCTTTATGGAGACAGACTAGACTGTATGTGAGGCCAAAGAGAGGAAAAACATTTCAGCACACTACATGTAACTACATTTGTTTGAGAGAAATATAAGACCAATACTAATTTGTCAGGTAGTAAAGGTCAAGTACTTTGTCTGGCAAAAAAACAAACAAACAAAAAAAATGACAAGTAAACCATCCCATTTTAGACACTAGAGGTAATTACCTTGTCCCAGCTTCTGGAATGAATGCTTCAGTTCTGGATTAGATAGTAAAATCTCACAACTGCCCAATTTAATATGTGATGCAAACTGGTGGTATCTGATGGATATTGGCTAATATTTGCCTACAGTATAGTGTGTCTTTATGTGTTCGAATCAATACTATCCTGCTACTGCAGGTCTAGCCGGTATTACACTGTAGGTCAGTTTTACTCTCTAAATAAATTTATGTATCTAAAAATGCCAAGCTGCAGTTCAATTTCTTTCCCTACTTGTATCCCAGAAGAACTGACAGCAAACATCTTTGTAGCATTAATACCCAAATTGTTTTTTCTAGTTCAAATCTTGGAAGGATTTCTGCAGATAAAGAGTAGTTTGCAACAGGGCACCATCTGTTTTTTTCACAGATCATATCTTGCTCAGTGTGGGCCTAATTAAACAACAATTTGTGTTTGACATTCCACGTCTGAGCTACCAGATTAAATTTTGTGAGGGAAGATATTCCATTTCAGGCTTTCTATAGCAGATGGCAGACTTTTTGCTTTGACCTCTGACCTATAATTATTTTGCAAGAACCAGTCACATTTTGCAAGTACTTTCAAGAGAGAACATGGCTTTAACTGAATGCAAAGCACAGATGATGGTGATTAACGAGGTTTGCTGCTGATGCCACCATCAATATGGATAGCACTCAAACGTTATTGAAATAAAAAGACAATCTCTTACAAGTACACTTGAAGTTGCTCAATATATGAATTCATCAAGAATGAAAAATTTTAGTTTAAAATTGTAATTTATTGGTAAAAGGTTCCTTTCCAAAGCAAGAACAAAGTATGACTAAATTTTATGCAAATCTACTTGATATTCAGGAAAACAGTGCATAGTTCTCCATAAATCGTCAATTTTTATGTATTATGACACACTGATTCTGCACTCTCAAGAAACAAAGATTGCATAAATGTCTTGCTTATATAGTTGATACATGTGTTTGACTGTGAGCTGGGTAAGTACACAAACGATATATTTTCATGTAGAGAAATTAGGTGATTCTCAAAGTATTTAGTTTTTTGTCATCCACTGGAATAATCCAGTCACTTTATGCAGAAATAATTATAATACAAAAGTTAAAAATTTGAGGGACCTTGTAGGATGGCAATAAACAGTGAATAATTAAAAAAAAACTTTTCAAAAATATTGTTTTGTATAGAATATGTGGAGTACAGGTTAAGCATGGGGCTTAAGAATAGCTGCTGCCCCTTTAACTAGGAACAGTAATGTTACAGCCAGAGTCTTTGGTCACATGTTATGATAATTATTTCCAGCAGGGGCTTCGGAATGCCCAATTTCCTGCCTAACAGTCAGCCTGAGTCTGTACCTTGTGCTGATGAGCTGTCCCTGCTTATGTTCCTGAATAAATAAATGTTGTTTATTATTTTATGCGTCGACTCAGTTTGTTCGGTACCAGTGAAACAACTATTGAAGAAGCACTAGATGGGCAAGGCAGACTACAATGAAGGTAAGGGTCCTCTGTGGCAGACCAAATACCAAAATACCACACATGGTGGAGAATGTAGCCCTTCCTCTGCCCAGACCCGCATCTCACTTGTCTGTGTCGTTGGGCACCCCAGAGTCATCTCCCATGTGTGCCTGAATTTTCTGTATGCTGCATAGCATTCAACCCTGGCGGCAGAGAGGAAAACAAAACTGAATGGTATCCTGCTTAATTTAATTCTCCTGCAAATCTGCCTTAGGAATATAAATGTGCATGAATGTGGGACATTGCTGCTCCAACCCTATCAGCAGCTGTACACAAGTTAACTTTTAAAAGCCTCCTCAACTCCATGGAGCTGCAAAACTACAATTTTCCCCAGCTCCTACTTCGTGGCAGGGCCTGTGCAAACTCAGCTCCTGTACAGCCTCTTCCCCTGGGTATGCAGCCTACAGATAAGGGTGCCCAAAAATTCAAATCAGCCTTCCTACTCTATAAGCTTATTAACAGTAAAATTGTTCAGCCTAGCCCCACAGAGCTACAAACTGTGCCCCCCCCCAGCTCCAGGAATGCTCCATTTTGTCAAGCAAGCACAAGTCACAAAATTCAACTGCAGCCAAACATCCTCTCTACATCCCAGCTGCATAGTGAGGATCACAGCGCCCAGAGAGAGAGATCAAGCCATAAGGGGATTTTAAAACAATCATTCGGCCACTGTTAACCAGATACCTTCCATAGACGGGCCCGCTCCTTTCCGCCAGCGGCTACACTTAATGCCGCACCTGCAGCAAACCCGCTCTGTCCCATCGCAACAGCAGCTTCCCCATAGACTGAACCGCTCCCCAATTCACCAAATGCAGCCTGCACCATTGTTTCCGCAACTGACGCCTCACTCGAGCTGCACTGGGGATCCAATCTGGCCTGCCACCCTCTGTCTGGCTGCAGCTTGCGCCTAAACCAGTGGCACAACTCCAATGCCTTGTCCTTCCTGCCTCTTACCTTGTGGCTCACACTGATCGCAATGAAATTCTGGACTGCTGCTCTGCTTCTCATCATGCACTGAAGTCTGTCAGCCCTGCTGCACATCTCACGACCACACAGCTGCAAGCCCACTCAGACCTCCAGCCTTCTAACGGCCTCACTCTTACAAATACAGCCGCACTCACAGCCACTCTGTTCCCCGGCTGCTTGCGGCCTTGCAGTGGCAGTTCCACAAACCTTCTGCCCTCAAAATCGCAGGTCCTCACATCTATCTGGTAGCCCCAGTGCACAAAAACAAATTGGAGCTCCACTCCCTCCAGATCACAGCTCTACTTCCTGTACTGCTGCAGCTACACTCACACAGAGCTCTGCTGCTTTCACAAGGCCACGCGTCATGGAGTTACCGCACAATGGAAAATCAAACAAAAAATATTGGAGCACACCACAGAACAGGCCATCTGATTTCCTGGGCAGGAATACAAATAAAATGGGGGCACAACATAAAGTACTCATAGCCACAGACTCTCAACCTGGAGGGGAGCAGTAAACAAACTCTGGGGGCAACTGCAGAGAAATCAGAGCTTAATATATAGAACAAGGGACAGGAAAAAACAAAAATACAGGACAGTACAGTCAATAAAAATAAAATGCTGCAAACAAAATACAAACATTTCCCCCTGAATTCTGCCACTCACCCAAAGGTTGGAAGCCCACTAAACTTTTAGTGGGTAAGAAGGCCTTCAGCCTGGCAGCCGCCATTTTGTCCCTTCACAGCAGCACAGCAACCTCTTGGCAAGCAGCCTCCATCTTGTGACAGCAAAAACAATACCGAAACAGTGATCATAACCCTCCCGGTGGCGCTATCTTGCATTAGCCAAGAACCAAATCACCTCACTCCATAGGAATCAATGGCAAACCTACTAAAATCAATGGACAGTACAACAAATAACTGATTTTGCAACAAAGCTTTATTTAAATAAATGACAACATAGAATTGAGTGGGAATTATTTATTAAGATGTCAATCGATGGAAATTGCTTACAAATAACTGTACTTTTAGCTACAAAAATATTTTCTTCTCAGCACTCCCCATCTACTCCACAACGTCTCGTATCCTGCATCGTGGCAGCTCCTTCTCATCCTTATGACCTTCATTCACTGCAGGAAAGCTTGTCTCTGACCATGATGTCTGAGGCAGATGCCACTTCGAGTACCAGAGCATCCGGAGAACTATCTTCACCCACCCCAAGCGTGTGGGGCCTCAAAATTGAAACTATCCTGTATGACATCCAGTCATCCATTGCAGCTCAAGCAATGCCAGCTATGCAAGCTATCCAGGATGACCTTGTGACATGGACAGCCAGTTCTGAGTGCTGTAGGATCATTTTTTGTAAATATAAAAATGTGTATGGACTGTCTTCCATGAGAAAAGGCTGAAACAGCATGTGAGATCACACACACACTCACACAGGTTTTAGATACCAGGTGTTACATGGCAGGCCTGAAGCTAATGACAGAGTAGAACAGACCTTGATCAAGGATATCCTGTTTTATCTAAAGTTAAGTACAGGCTGGAAGAGGCCTGAGTTGAGCATATCCATTTTATGACGTTAGGAGAGGAAACCAGGTTTAGTAAACTGGTACGAAATCATAAAGATGCTTTCATGTCCTGGAAGGGGGAAGCTTATTATGAGATCAAAGAAATGTCATTTGGAGGACATGAGTCATGCTGAGGTTGCAGAATTTAATACTTGGAAAAGACATCCTGTTTTTTATATAAATATTTTTTTATATATTCTGACAGGAAGGAGCTAGGTGACCTCATGCAAGTAGGTGGGGAAAACCAGATTTTAAACATTATTCTGTTTGACTTCACAGAGCCATTTTTATCTAGACTCTGACAAGGAAACATCTGTGAGAATTTTAAGCAGGTATTTAGAGACCAAGTACTGTAGTAGGAATTGCACTGTTAAAACCTGTTTTGTTTAAGAGAGTTGTATGTCTTGTGATATAATAGTTCTGTATTTTGTGTTTTACATATTTTTATCTATTTTTAGTAAAAACTCTTTTTAGAGCATACTTGGTCTGTCTTTGATTTCTTTCATTTGCAAGAAAAGTATATATATGGTTATAGCAGACACTAGGCATAAGCTTGAATGGTGATAGCAAATTGGAAAGCAAAGTGTTTTAAATCTGAGGTCTTTATTAAAGTTTTTAAGGGTTCATTTCTGTACACCTGGTTAGGTGCCCGTAGGCAAAGATATCTGGCCCCCTGAAGACAAAATTATCTGAGCCTGTGCATTGGGTACGCTAGCAAGAGGGTCACAGTTTGAATCCCTCAAAGACTGGAGACCAAAGGTTGATCCGAACTCAGCAAAATAGACAAGAGGGTTAACTTGTTCTGTTAAACTGTTCACAAGACTGCGCTCGGAGGTTGGCACTTTGGGAGTAGAGAGCCTGACCTGCTGAGTGGGTTTGTGGCAGACCTCACCTACATTAAAACTAACTCGTTTCAGTCCACAATCCATACTAGCCTACAACCAGTACCCTTCTCAACATTGCCTTATGAAGATGCTGTTGACTGGCTTGAGCAATTCCACGCCTGGATTTCTTTACACGGTTGGACTGATCCTTTGTGTATTTCCAGTCTCTTGTGCTTGTTTCTGACAGGAACTGCCATTACCTGGTTCAACACATTTTCAGAACAAGTCACAATTGACACTGCTGTCCTGTATGCAGCTTTCAAGAACCATTTTCCCCAAGCACATCCACCCTGGTTATTGGAACAGCAACTGTGGGAACGCACCATGCAACCCTTTGAGTCTATGGAAGCATTCATAGTGGACGTTGTCATGCTGTAAATGTTTGCAAATATCAGAAAAAGAGCAAATCACAACCTTTTTATGGGGCTCCTTCCTCAACTCCACCTGTACGTAATCCAACAAAAACCAACAACCTGGATGGATACAATTCAAGCTGCACGACTCACACAAGAGTCCATATCAATGTCCCAGGCTATTACTGTGCAAGCGCTGCAGTCATCGCAGTTAGCCGCCCTCGCCACTTGTGTCCAGCAACAGCAATCAATGATAGAGATGCTCATCAATACTGTCAGCAGCTTAAACCTCAGTGCTCCTGCTTCCCCTGCAACTTCTGCCAATGCTCTTCAACTACATTGACATCAACCTGAGCCACCCCCACCTTCATGAGAACCCATGATCTGCCAGTGGTGTGGATTCAGGGGACACACTGCTGCTGTCTGCCAAAAGCTACAGAATCAAAACAGAAATCAGAAGAGCCAGAGACACCTACCACAGCACAGTCAGCAAGATAACTGCAACTACACCCAAGATCAAGGGAAAACAGCAACTGACTGCCCCTCTGACTCTCACAATGCAAATAATCTGCACCCTTTGGCTACTAACTCAGGCTCACCCCTGCCTCCAGGAGTGGAGGTTCCTGTCATCAGGTCACCTCTCCTATCGAACTATATCCCTGTCACCATTGGAGATTGTTTCACCTATGCCGCGGTTAACTCTGGAGCAGAAATCTCAGTTATTCATAACAGTATTCTAGACAACCCAGCTACCCATCACATACCTAATGTCTCTCCAGCCGACCTCAAGTACATTATTACAGCAAGTACTGCTACAGTACCTATCAACAGCATGGTCCATCTCAAGCTCCACTTTGGCTCACAGCAAGCTACTGTCAGGTTTTACCTAGTATCTGATTTGCAACCAGCAGTGATTCTTGGCTTTGATTTCCTTAAAGCTCACAAAGCCATCCTAGACTTTGCCTCAAACAAACTGTCACTAGATCCTTGGAGACAACTCGCAGCTATAGACTCAGTCACTGTGCCTCCTAAATCAGAGATGGTTTTGCTTGCCAAGATTAGAAGTGAACCACTTCCACAAAGTGTTGCTGACATCATCATGGCATCTCCTGCTCTGCACTCCTCAGGTCTCCTTCAAGGGAACACCTTGTCTGTTGTGCACAGCGGCTCAGTATTCCAAAAATGCTGCAGCTTTGCAGATGAGCCAGTGGTCATCTCAAAGAGTGACAACATTGGAAAGTTTGTATGCTTGTCTTCAGGGGACCAGCTTCACCTTCTGCAAGAGCCTCAACCTGGCTCCATCAACTCTCGTCCTGTAAGTACCATCACAACCACTCCAGTCTCCAAAGAGCTACCACCCAGTCAGCGATTACCCTCTTCAAAACTTGCAACCTGTCCAACAAAGAAACAGCAACTTTTAGAATTCCTGGAGAACTACTTGGATGTCTTTGTTGGTCCAGTAACCAAACTTGGGTGTTGAGATATCCTGCAACACACCATTGAGGTGCAACTCAACCAGCAGCCAATCCATCAGCAAGCCTACAAAGTGGGACACAAACAAAAACAAATGCTGGAGGACATCATCAAGGACATGCTTGAACAGGACATTATCAAAGAATCTACAAGTCCCTGGGGAGCACCTTGCTTGCTGGTGGTAAAGAAAGACAAAGGGTATCATTTCGTGGTGGATTACAGAAAGCTCAATGTCTACATGGTGCAGGATGCCCATCCCTTGCCTACAACTGAAGATGCCTTAGAGAGCCTTGGTGTGGCCAGCCCAGCTTACTTCACCACTCTAGACCTTCAGAGTGGATTATACCAAATTACTATTGATCCAGCTTCATGCCTATATACAGCCTGGAACTGCCACTTGGGACTTTTTCAATTTAAACGTCTGCCTATGGGACTTCAGAACAGTCCAGCCACATTTTAATGTGTCATGGAAGCCATATTACGTGGACTGGAAATCATGCCTAGTCTACCTGGATGATGTTATCATCTTCAGCAGAACTTTCCAGAGCACTTCCAGCATCTCAAAGAGGTGTTTGAACATCTCAGACAAGCCAACCTCAAACTTTGGCCAGAGAAGTGTTGTTTTGCACAGCATCAAATTCATTACCTGGGACATATGGGTAGTTCTCAAGGCATCTCTCCAGACCCAGATAAGTTCTCAGCAGTAAAAGACTATCCAGAACCTACTAACCTCAAAGACCTTAGAGCTTTCCTGGGCTTGTCTGGCTACTACAGAAAATTCATTTGCAACTGTGCCAAGATTGCAGCTCCACCGTACCACCAAAAAGGGATGTGATTATGTTTGGACTTCCAAATGTAAAGAGTCCCTTGAAATCTTGGAAACAAATCTAATATCTTCTCCAGTACTGGCCTACCCAAGGCTTGACCAACCCTTCAAACTCTACTCAGATGCTAATTCCTTTGCAGTGGGTGCTGTGCTATCTTAAATCCAAGATGGAACAGAATGAGTTGTTTCCTATGCCGGGTGCTCTCTATCCTCAGCTGAACAAAACTATAGCATCACAGAAAAAGAATGTCTAGCCATGGTATTTGCTGTAAAGAAATTTGGCTGTTACCTTCGCTACCTCTCCTTCATAGCTATCATTGATCACTCTGCCCTCAGATGGTTGTTTGAAATGAAGTAGCCGGTTGGCAAGTTCACCTGTTGGATTGCCATATTGCAATGCTACAACTTTGAAATTCAATACCGACCAGGTTGAGTTAATTCTAATGCCAATGCTGTAAGCCAGAGATGGTATCCCTCTGCATCATCCTCAACAGATGAAGAATCCTGCCTACAAGCTCTTCCTTTCCACTCTACAGATGAGCTCCCTATGGACACTCCTACTGCACCCCATGTTGCTTTGCTGCTACCAAATGCTTCTACAGAGAAAAGCATTAGCCCACAACTACTGCAAGTAGCCGAAGAGCTTCTTATCTCTTCTACCACAGATATCTCCCTGCAATGGTAAAAAGACAAGAAAGAAATAATCCTCAATTTACAGACATAATCATGTACTTAGAGACTGGAGCCTTACCGCAACAAAAGCAACACTGCCAGGATGTACTTTTCCTTGCTTCACAGTACTTTCTTAATGATGGTGCGCTTTTCCACATTTGGACAGAGGAAGGCAAGGGCCATCGCTCGGATAGAACTCATGTACAATTAGTTGTGCCAGCCTCTCTAGTTACCGAAGTTCTTCAATCCACTCATATCTCTCCACTTTCTGGTGGTCATATTGGAATCCACAGAACTCTCAAAAAGACAAGGCTTCACTTCTTCTGGCCACACATGAACAAGGACATTGTCCAATTTGTCAAATCCTGCCAGCCCTGTTCCCAAAGTAAGCCTCCTGCCAAACTGACAGAGGCACACATCATTCTAATGCCTGCAGCCACTGACCCATTCCAAAGAGTCAGTACAGACATTCTTGGGCCTTAACCTACATGCTCTGACTCTGACAACAAGTACATTCTTGTTTTTGTAGACTACCTTACAAAGTATTTGGATCTAGTCCCCTTAAAAGACATTAAAGCCACCACAGTAGCAAATGCTTTCCTCAACACAATCAAAATTTTTGTCATGGTACATCGTCATACCTACATTCTGACAGAGGCACTAACTACCTTTCATCCATTGTGCAAGAAACCTGTAAACTTCTTGACATCAAAAAGGCTCATACAACCAGATACCATCCACAATGCAATGGACAAAGTGAGAGAATGATGTCTACCATTCTCAGCTCTCTCTCTAAGCACCTGGATGAAACTCATGACACCTGGGACTGCTTTGTTCCCTTCATTTAATTTGTTTACAACACAATTCCTTGTATGGACAGTACGGAGTACACACCCTTTTTCTTAGTCCATGGACGTCACCCAAGAACACCACTGGACAAGGATCTCTAGTTGCTAGAGGTCCCAAAGTCAGCTTCATCCTTCATCATTCCAATGTTGGAGCAGCTTGAACTTGCCAGATGTGTTGTAATTGACACACTGTGCCAGAGAAAATCTGCAATGCAGAAAATGTCAGCAGCCAAGTAGCATGAACCTTCATTTTCTGTTGGGGACATTGTATACTTGTACTGATGTGTCCTTGTTCCAGGCACCACCAAAAAACTGCTTCACGCTTGGACTGGTCCCTTCTACATTGTGGAAAAGCTTCCTCCTGTTCATGTTCGCTTGCACCACAAGTCCGATGGAAAGCTGGTACACCATAAAATTCACATTAACAGACTGAAACATGGGTACCTAAGTAATACCCTGCCAGATTATCCCAATCCCCCCAACAATGTAGCTGCACTTGAACCTGCTATACTTTCAGAAGCTGAAATTCCTGTAGACAATTTGTGACCAGTTCCTCCAGAAACCCACAGTCCTGACACTCATCAGTCAGATCCTGTTTTACCTGATCAGCCAGATGGACTTTCTGGGACTTCTCAATCTTTTGTTGCATCTTCTTCTCAGAACTCTCCCATATACCAGATTGAGAAGATATTGAGCAAAAAGTATGTCAATGGATCCTGGACTTACCACATAAAATGGTGTGGTTATGACAACTCACAGAACTCTTGGAGCCCTTTTTTTTACCTCACCCCGTCCTGTCAGGAACTGGTCCAATCCACACACAAGTCAATTCCCACTGACTGCAAAAGTCACAAAAAAGTGTGAACTTTAATTCTGAACTCAGTGGCCATGTCTTGAACTTTGTGTGGTAATTCATTTATTGTCTGCCTTATAGAACTGTGTGCTCATTTATTCTTGCATTAAGCTTTTACTGTTTGCAATAACTGTTTTTTTCCCTAGGTCTTTGAAATGTTGATTATTTGCAATATTGACTTATAGTTAAAGTGCATCCTGCTGCTCCCACTCCCTCTCTCTCTCTCTCTCTCTCTCTTCCCTTTCCCTTCCCCTGCACTTTAGCACTTGTGGCATGGCCAAGCTTCAAGTGCTATGTTGTCCCCCCTCCCTTGGCACTACACTGACCGGCCACCAGTGTAGTCCAGATTCTTTCCTCCCCTCCCTGCAGTGGAGTTTTGTGTTGAAAGTGAAAATCAGAACAAATCACAGTAATCAATCTAAAGTATTGCTGAATATTTGTTCAATATCTCTGAAATGTCTTTTGCTAATGTTTGCTGAAATGTTTAAATTAATGATTACAGTTATTCTATTTTTATTGTCAACATGCCATAGCAATGCTTTTACTTGTTCAAGTGGCACTCGCATTTACTGTCCCTGGGGTGATGTAGAGTACAGGTTAAGCATGGGGCTTAAGAATAGCTGCCACCCCTTTAACTAGGAACAGAAATGTTGCAACCAGAGGTTTTTTTTTATTTTATTTAGTTTTTGTTTACCGGGTAGGCACACTAGACACAAGAGTGATTATTTTCAGGCATGACCTGGGAGGTTACAACAATTAATCAGGCATACATAAAAAAGAAATATACAATAAAATTGATCAGGCATAAATACAATAAAGAAAAATACAATAGCGATGATTGCTGAACCTGTCAAAAATTCAGCAGACATGAAAATTATAGCACATCACTTTACAAATGAATCATCAAGAGCAGTTTGTACACAAAAGTGTGA
Source organism: Neoceratodus forsteri (assembly GCA_016271365.2). Lineage (NCBI taxonomy): Eukaryota > Metazoa > Chordata > Ceratodontiformes > Ceratodontidae > Neoceratodus > Neoceratodus forsteri. Next base: position 257,719,782 of record JADMNL010000025.1, read on the forward strand.
GCAACTACAAAATGGATACAAGCGATATAGCAAATCAGCAGCATATTCCATTTTACAGTAAGTGCTATTGTGACAAGTAATAGATGGTACTAGTTAACCACAAACATAGCTGTAGCATTAAGGAAGAGCAAGGTAGATTAGGGTACATACAGAGCTGTGTAAATAATGTAGCCTAAAGAGGACTGAGGCAAGTGCATTGGGCTTTTTTGACAAGTAGGCTGTAGTGCAACCTTCTGAAGACAGCATGACTAAGTGCCAGATGAACATTTAGGTGTGACGAGTTCCAATATTTTGGGGCCAGATGAGAGAAGGCTGAGGCAACTTTTGATGTTCTACATCTAGGGGTGGCTAGCAGGAAGAGTTCTGTAGATAGCCCATAAGAGGAGGACAGGGAGACTAGCATAGATGCAAGAGAAATGGGTGTGTTTAATCTAATGATGGTATCCAATAGTGACCCAAAGGCAATTCATCAATGGGTTGTTGAGGAAGTCCAGCATAGGTCACTATATAGTAAGCAATGGTGTTTCAGCCAAGGCAAAGCAGAAGCATATTGACATATATTATTGTAGGTAATATCTCATTTACGTAGGGTACTCTTCAATGCATTGGAATAGGTAACAGCTCCATATGTTAGTGATAGGAGTAAGATACCCCAGGCAATGGCCAGCCTAGCAGAGGGATTTAAAATGTAACTCATTTTGTATGCAATCCCAAGCTTAGCATTAACTGATTTGCATGTGGCCACAATGTGTGTGGCCCAAAGGTTAGGATTTCATCAAGAAGAACACCAAGATACTTGAAGGAGCTTACTGTCAACACAGACGAGCCTTCAGCGCAGGCAACTTTATATAAGGGACGGTTGGATTTTAGTTTGGCAGTAGAGCCAAAGAGCATACTCTGTGTTTTGCTAATATTGAGGATGAGTTTATGTTTGTTAAGGCAGTTCTGTATAGTTAGAAAAGCAGAGGATAGACGACTGTTAATTACGTGTCTGTCTGTAGAGCTACAGTACAGAAGAAGATCATCTGCATACAATATAGATGAACATGATGGGGTATCAAGTGATATGCGATTTACAAAGATAGAAAAGAGAAGAGGGCCCAGAATGGACCCTTGAGGAACTCCAACATTAATGGTTGTTTGGCCAGACACTTCAGAGTTGAACTTTACTATTTGACTTCTATTAGTTAAGTAGCTTGAAAACCAACCTACAGATTGGTCAGAAAAAACAATAGATAGGAGGCATGCAAGAAGAAGAGTGTGATCCACTAGATCAAACGCCTTTGTAAGATCAATAAGCACTGCTCCTGTCATAAGTCCCAAGTCCATGGTGCTTATGGTATCATTTGTAAGTTGCAGCAAGACAGTGGAGGTAGTATGGCCTTTATGGAAGCCATGTTGGTTAGGTGATAAGAGATTATACTTAAAGAGGAAATCAGTGACCTGAGTGAAACATAGAAACATAGAACATAGCATTTGATGGCAGATAAGTACCGCTTGGCCCACCTAGTCTGCCCATTTCCCTAATTGATGAATAAGCTGCAGATCCTAGTTAGCCAACAGCCTACTTCCTCCTACCCCCCACTAGAATTGCCTTATGTCTGTCTCATGCATTCTTGAATTCCCCCACTGTTCTTGACTCCACGACCTCCTCAGGAAGGCTGTTCCATGCATCCACAACCCTCTCAGTGAAAAAATACTTCCTAACATTACCTCTGAGCCGTCTCCCCTCTATCTTCAAATTATGCCCCCTTGTTCTTCCACATCTCTTTTTCTTGGACTTTGTTGATTCCCTTGAGGTACCTGAAAGTTTCAATCATGTCCCCCCCTTTCCTCGAGGGTATACATATTAAGCTCCTTTAGTCTCTCTTCGTATGTCTTCTGGTGCAGACCCTGCACCATTTTGGTTGCCCTCCTCTGGACAGCCTCCACTCTGTCTATATCTTTACAGAAATGGGGTCTCCAGAACTGCATGCAGTACTCCAGATGGGGTCTCACCAACTGTCTGTACAGAGGGATAGCAACCTCCTGTTTTCTACTGTTGATACCTCTCCCTAAGCATCCCAGTATCCCCCCAGCATTCCTTACTGCCTTCTCACATTGCTTACCCACCTTTAGGTCATCTGATATAATTAATCCCAGGTCCCTTTCCATTTTTGTGGTTGTTAGTATCTCCCCCCCCATTGTGTACTCTTCCCCTGGGTTTTTGCTTCCTAGGTGCATTACCTTGAACTTCTTTGCGTTGAATCTGAGCTGCCATACATTTGACCATTCCTCCAACCCAGCCAAGTCACTTATTATCCTTTCCACCCCACCTTGTGTATCAACCCTGTTGCAGAGCTTTGTGTCATCTACAGAGAGACATACTTTTCCTTCCAGGTGCTCTGCAATGTCACTTAAAAAGACATTAAAGAGGACTGGCCCCAGTACTTAACCCTGCGGTACCCCGCTAGTTACCCTCCGTTCTTCACTGTGGACTCCCTTTACTATTACCCTTTGCGTCCTATTGTCCAGCCAATTTTTTATCCGGGCTACCACCTTGGGACCCACTCCAAGGCTGGTGGGACTGTGTCAAATACCTTGCTAAAATCTAGGTAGGCCATGTCCACATCCCCTCCCTGGTCTACTACTTTGGTCATCCAGTCAAAGAAATCTATTAGATATGTCTGACATGACCCCTTCCCACTGTGAATCCATGCTGCCTTGGGTCCTGTGCCCCGCTGGCCTCTAGGTAGTCAACAATTCTTTCCTTCAGAAGTAATTCCATCATTTTCCCTACCGCTGAGGTCAAACTGACTGGTCTGTAATTTCCTGCTTCTGCCCTGCTCCCACTTTTGTGAAGTGGAATCGCATCTGCCCTCCTCCAGTCCTCAGTTACCACCCCATCCTCCAATGATTTGTTAAAGGGAGTAGTCAGTGGTGTCAGTAGTTCAACCCTTAGTTCTTTTAGAATTCTGGGGTGAATCCCATCAGGCCCCATTGTTTTGTCCACCCTCAGTTTCAAGAGTTCTTTCAGAACCCTTTCTTCTGTGAATGGGCTGGCATCGACTCCCCTATCCAGGGTTTTTCTCTTGTTTGGTTTAGGTACCTCCCCCTCCTCATCCGTTGTGAATACTGAGCAGAAATATTCATTCAGTACCCCTGCTTTTTCACTTTCACCGTGTGACTGGATTATGTGGGTAGGGTAAATAAGCAAGACAAAGACTCCAAGAATATGGTTAACACACCTTTTCTAGGCATGATGTTTATTGTCCAACTGGACTATTTTTTTGTAGAAAATAGTATTTATGTACAAAAATAAACATAAACCATATTTGGCATAAGTCTTCAACATCATACTAAATGAAAAAAAGAAATATAATAGAATAAACGAAAAGAAAACAGCTCTTCTCGAACTCTAGAAAACTACCCTTCCCTGATAGTTCACCCACAGAGTAGATACCTTTTCTTAACAGTTTCTACTGTCCTCTGTGCTTCGAGATAACCTCTCCTCACTCACTCTCAGGCTTATCTGCTAGTTCTGAGCACCAGGGGAGCTTTTATACCATGTACTATTACATCATCAGGTCAGCTGATCCGCCCCTATTTTAAACAATCATTATTCCTATTCTAATACAAACAAATTTGAGGGATCAGCCTGACTGCTTATGTACAAAAAAATAGAGAGGTGGAGACCATCCTGATCGCTATGTTCCTACTGTACTTAATACCCCCAAAAATACTGTTCTCTGAGTTAATCGCCTATCAGCAGTGAAACTCTGCCCCCATCTCACCCTGAGTGACATCTGTCACTGAGGATAAAACAGCCTCAACATGGGGCAGCTGGCTCCTGAGGGCTCATACTGCAAGCTAGCTGTGCTCAGGTAGGAACAAGACTATATTTAAATCACTTCATGAAACACATTGTTCATGTAACATTTTTTTCTGTATCAGAAAAAGAAGAAGGCGTTCTCTAATCACAGAGTACTGCTATACTAAACGGCTAAAATGTTAAGCCGCCGGGAACCTGTTTCATTTGGGCCCCCTTTTCTTACAGTGTTCGAGTTAGCCCACGGTTACATTATGATACTGCTTTAGCCTTCTTTAGATAGGGCTTTTGGTAATTTAGGCTTTCTTCCCCCTTGCCTCCAATAGCGAGTGCTATTCTCAGCGCTACACCAGAAAGTGAAAGCTTTTTATTTTTATTTTTCTCCTACCTAGCCTCGGTTTCATTCTGAATGCAAGCAGGCTGCTGCGAGTGAGGAAGTCCATCATTCTTGCTCCAGCAGCCTGCCATTTAACTCCTTTCCCTCATTTGGAATTCACATAACTAACGGGCACAATTTCTCCACAGAAAACCCAGTGCAAGACTACAGAGGCACGAGTCCAAGAGGGAAAGCACTTTCACTTTCCCGACTCGGCAGCGCCTCACCTGACACCACAAAAAACATCTTTCTGGATCTATGAGGCTACGGGAGAAATATTTCTCTTTTCCTACTCTCCTGTAGCAGCTCATCTTCTTGGACTCTAAGGCAGGTGGAGAAGTCATGGCAGCGCGAGCCAGAGAGGGAAAGCACTTTCACTTTCCCGACTCAGCAGCATGCCATGAGATTTCTCCAGCCTGTTCTGCACAAGAAGAGATGCTTAGATAGCATTTGTTTTTCAAAACCAGGCAGCCTTCTCTTAAACCAATAGCTGCTCAAACGATTTATTTCCTTTTTTATAGTGACTAACAAACAATTTTAGAAGCTGCATGTAACCTTTTCCAGGGGACCCTAACTAATTAAGTAATCTGCCTGGAAACACAAACGGCAGCTTTTAACACAAATGACTGCTCAGTTTATTGCTTTCAGAAGCTGCACATAGTTTCCTTACAGGAGACATAAAACAATTCTTTGGCAGCTTATAAAACAAACAACTGCTTATTTTAATACTATAACCCCACAGGTTTTCCAAAGGTATACGGGGTTTAACAACCAAAGATGTAGCATCATTTTAACTATAATTCTAATATGTTGGACATTGGCATGGGAGGAAAAATACAATAAAGAGGGGCAGGCAAGAAAGCAGTGAGATACCATGGATGGCCTTCCCATAATAGTAGAGTTAGATATAATTAGTGAAATGGAAAAGAAGAGTTTGCTACTGCAGTAGACTTATAGGGAAAAGAATTATGTCAAAGTCTTTGATGGGGGGGTACAATCTATCACACACCGTCTGCCCACATTCCCTCCACTTTATTAAGCTTCAGTATTCCTTCCTTGGTCTTTCTTCATGCCCTAATGTACCTATAAAAGGTTTTATCCCCCTTCTTAACAGAGTTGGCTATCTTTTCCTCAGTTTGGGCCTTTGCTATTCTGACTGCCTTCCCTGTCTCCTTCTGCTTTAACTGATAAAGTTCTCTGTCCTGCTCCTTCTGTGTTTCCTTATATTTCCTGAATGCTATCCTTTTCTCCTTAACCTTCCCTGCTACCTCTTTTGAGAACCATAGTGTTTTTTTCCTTCATTTTGTTTTGTTGATTCGCTTTACACAAAGGCTTGTTGCCTCTATAATGGCTGTTTTGATTATTCTCCATTGTTCCTCCACCTCTCCTTCTTACCCATTTGCTAGTGCTTTTCTGAGGCACTTGTTCATTTTCCCAAAGTCAGCCCTCTTAAAGTCCAATACTTTTGCTTTTGTATGGCTTGACTCTATGGCTGTGTTTATCGTGAACCACACGGTTTGGTGGTCGCTTGTTCCCAGATGGCTACCCACTTCTAAATCTGAGATCCTTTCTCCATCCCCTTTTGAGAGTACTAGGTCTAAGATTGCTCCCTCCTGAGTGGGTTCCAACACTAGCTGTCTGAGGCATGCCCCTTGTAGGGCATCAAGGATGACCCTGCTCTTGGATGTGTCTGCAGCAAAGGTGCTCCAGTTAACATCTGGCATATTCAGGTCCCCCATCAACAATATCTCCCCTTTTTCTGCAATTTTAAGGATGCCTTCTATCATTTCCTTGTCCATTCCCTCACCCTGAGATGGGGGTCTGTACACAACCCCAATGTGGATTGTGGTACCATTTCCTGTCTTCAGGGTGACTCATAGTGCCTCATCTTCTCCCTGTTGTTTTAATCCCTTCCCTTATGTAGAGAGCTACTCCTCCTCCTCTTTTATCCTCCGTGTCCCTCCTGTAGATTGCTTATCCTGGTATGTTGATATCCCAGTCATGGTTCTCTGTGTACCATGTTTTAGTGACTGCCACAATATCCAGGCATCCCTCTTCCATCAGGGCCACTAGTTCAGGAAGCTTGTTACACAGACTATGGGCATTCGTACTTATCACCCTCCATTTTTTGATGGCTTTACCCCTTTTAGCCTATCCCTGTCCTTACTGCCTTTACCTTTTTCTGCATTTACCCCTGTCCTGCTCACTAATGACTTCTCTACCTTGGTGTTTACCTCACCTCTGTTCCACCATCCTCTCCCTTCCTGAGCTCACCTTCATCCAACTGATCCTCTTTCTTGGCAACCTCTGAGGTAGCGGCAGTGGCCCTCATGGTCCCTGGGTGGGGGAGGAGGTTTCATAAATCTGAGCCAGGTCAGCCTGGAGATGGGTAACCTCCTCCCTCAGACCAGAGAGGTGCCTGCAAATAGGGTAGCATTGCAGCCTCCAGAATGTCTCCCAGAACACTGCTGCCCCACAGCCATTGCACTGCACCACTCCCATCATGTCTTATTTTGTGTCCCCTCTCCCATTGCTTTGTATGCTTACTCTCCCCTCCCTTTATGTATTTTTCCACCTACTTTCTTACTGGCTATGTGCCTTTACAACTGTCACCCTTCCTGTTCTGGGACAAGCATGTCCTGTATTCTTCAGTAGTCTTCTTCTTCCTTGCTCGGATTCAGACCTCCAGCAGCTGGGGGGGGGGCTAATATTTTTCCTTCAAGGTTGATGAAACTAATGTGTCTCAGTGATCCTTCCCTTCCTACTGCCAAACAGGAAGTTCCTGTTGTCAGTCAAATCCAGTGGCTATAAAAGCAGAGTGGCCACTAGTTTCTCAAGGATTTTGTTTAAATATGAGAGTATGGCTATAGGTCTATAGTTGGAAATATCTTTTTTGTCACCTTTTTAAATACAGAAGTAACTTTAGTGATTTTCCATACATTCAGTATATGGCCATAACAGAGGGACATATTGAATATCTTTGCCAGGGGAGTGGCAATGGAAGGATCAGCCAGCTTTAAAAGCTTAGGTTAAAGAGAGTCAGAACCTACACTGGTATTGTCCGAGATAGCATTTAGTAGTTTTAAAGCATCTATTTTAGAAGTAGCTTTAAAATAGAAAGGAGAGTGCTGGGGTTTACATGGTTCAAGGGTAAAGGCAGATGATTAGTTATCAGATAGGAAGGTGGCGGTATACAGTATTTGGACAGGTCAGTGAAATGTCTATTAAAAGAGTTTGCGATGGTATTTGGGTCATTAGAGTGGACCCCATTTAAGACCATGTCGTTTGCGGTAAGGGATTGATTTGCACCAAGAAATCTTTTGATATGCTACCAGAATTTATTTGGATCTCCTGCAGTTTCCAAGAGTAGTGCTTTACAGTACAAACATTTAGCTATTAGTATTTGCTTTTTGCATATATTATGCTGTGCTCTTTAGGTATTAAAGTCAGCAGGAAGTCCCTAGGTTTTGAAATATCTGTAGCTTTTATCTCTAGTTCCAAGGGAGGAGAGGAGGTCTTTATGTAGCCATCTAGTCTGTTTTCTTCGAAACACGCCATGTGAGCATAGGAGTATGTTTGGCTTGGAGGAACATAAATTTGGTTAAGAAGAAATCAAGGGCAGTTTCAACAGTATGGGACTGAAAAAGGGGGCACCAGTCAATAGGAGAGATGTCATAAAGGAAGTTTTCTTGATCAAATTTGACATAATCTCAGAAAGTGACGTAACGTGGTGGTGGGGTACTAGCTGGAGAGGGACCCCAGATACAGAACACTGGGGAGTGGTCACTTATGGAATCAGGCAGTATTCTTGCAGCAGCAATTCTGTCTAATTGATTTGTGAGGACCCAATCAATACGTGTGCTAGATTCAAGATTCAGAGATATCCTAGTAGGGTCAGTTATAACCTGATGCATGTTATGTCCTTGCACCATTGATTAAAGAGAGTTGTGACTTTTTCCTAACCAATCCTGGTGAACATCCCCAAGGATGACTATTTTGTTCTTCCCAATAGCAGAGTCATAGTGGTCTAGCAGTTCAGTTAGGCCAGATTTGCCACTTTTGGGCAAATTATAAGCACACACACACTATGTGTAGTTTTTTTTTGTTCTGAGTAGGAGAAGGGCATGAATTGATTCACAGGATGAGAGGGTGGGGGTTTGGACTATGGATAGATTAAGGGAATTATTGGAATATATTACAACACCACCGGCCCTTTTAGAGGAAAGTCTGTCACCCCTAAAAAGATAATAGTTAGGTAAAGAGCAGCTGGCATCAGGGATAGAGAGCTTGAGCCATGTTTCAGATAGGCAAAGGATATCTGGGTTATATGAGGCCACCTATGCCTCAAGCTCAGCAAAGTTATAGAGAAGACTCCTAATGTTAATGTGAGCAGTATGCATGCCTTTCATCTTATATCATTAACTAATTGTGGAGATTTTGTGGGACTGGGGGCCGGGATTCATCTGGATTTTGTGGGACTGGGGGCTGGGGTTCATCTCAATATCCCCTGATAAGAGGAGTGCTGGTAGTACTAGGAACCATAGCTTACGAGGAGCAAAATGGGGCATCTGGAACACATATCGCTGTGACCATTTATGGATAGAAATTGAGGCCAGGTATATGAATAATCTAGGGAGAAGTATTGGAGTGAGGTCATAGCTTTTGCTTTATAGGATAATCATATTTGAGAAGGTGAAATCAGTCAGATTGGAAGTTGCCTGATGCCAGCCAGATGGACATGAAGTAGCTATAAGGATGGACAACAGAAAAAGTATTATTCTCAGGGCTGGCAGGAACAGTAGTTGACCTGCCATTCTAAGAGTGTCCAGAAGGCAAGCAAGAACAGGGTGAGGCAAGAAAAAATGTACTGATCTCAGGCAGGATAAAAATTTGCAGCCTCAGGCAAGATATGAGAGGGCTGATAGCCAGATATCAGAAGTTAAAAATACAAGAGTGTCCCTAGTAAGCACTCCCTCTAAATAGTAAGCAGGACATTTAAATGGCTGAAGGACAAATAGTTGAGATTAGAGGGATTGGAGGGAGAGTAGGGTAATAGCAAGCCAGAGAGAAATAGAGAGGAGCTCAAATTGACTGGCTGTTTGAATTTAATATTTTTGATAATAGGGCAGCAGATGTTTTGGTATGCTATCCCTTTAAGAGAGATGTATGGGTTTGTTTGAAACAGGGGCGGGACTAAGGTACATTTAATAGTGGCCAGGGGTGGGGGAGGATGGATGGGCCAAAATTCAAGCAACCTGATAGCAGCAAGCTGAGAGCAGCTCCAATAAATGAGAACAGTTTAAATAAACTAAGCTGGGGTCTGTTTATAATAGATTCAAACAAGCTGTGAGCTGAAGAAATAAAATCAGACTCCAAGCTGTTTGAATAAGATCAGCAAGGAATTCAGCTGACTGCAACATAATTTAAAATCAGGCTGCTCAGCACATTAAATTAGGCTGCTCAGTAGTTTGATAAAGTCTCTCTGGTCACGTTATGCTAATTATTTCCAGCAGGGGCTTTGGAAACCCCAATTTCCTGCCTAACAGTCAGTCTGAGTCTGTACCTTGTGCTGATGAGATGTCCATGCTTATGTTTCTGAATAAACTGATTTTATTTATTTTATGCGTCCGACTCAGTTCACTCGGTACCAGCAAGACAACTATTGCAGAAGCACTAGATGGGCAAGGCACACTACAATGAAGGTAAGGGTCTTCTGTGGCAGACCAAATACCAAAATGCCACAAATGTATGTAGGTCCCAGAAAATAACAATAAATCTGTTAAATGGGACCTATTGCGCAAATAACAGGCCTAGAGTGAAAATAACACATTTATTTTGCATTTGCCTATGTCAGAATATGTTATTTTTCACTTGTTTACGTCACATAGCAAGGGAGCTGTCAATCATTTTGATTGACATCCCATTCTTGCCAATCCAGTAACTAATCAGCCTCTTTGTAACAGGCAATAGTGATCCTCTCTTTAAAACTCAAAACCCCACTCCTGCTGCCATCCTGTATTCCCCATTGTCTTAAGGAGTTAAAAAAAACAGTCAGCATTTTTCAGTCTGTCCCTATCCACTTTACTCAAACTTAATTAAGCCGGCAGTCCATTATTTAAAATGCCTAACTGCTTGTCATATGTCCGTACTATGGCCGGCATGCTGACAGTACACCACCGTCACTCACTTGCTCCCAGCTAAACTGGTTCATTCGTTCCCTCCCTCAACAACTCTCAGCTGCAAATCCAAAAGGAGAAAAAAGGAAAAACTTTCTACAACCAATTATTTAAAACTGTGCATCAAATCTCTGTAATCTGCCCAGCTAACCGACCATTTGCTCTGAAGAAACAGTTAATGTCTGCAGCAGCCATATGCTTTATGACCATACTGCAGGACAATGGTAACAAAACACGATACTCTCAGTGTAAAACACAGTATTTCAGTGTGCACTACTTTTGCAGGGGAAGGGGTGTCCATCTTACACAGGACTATGGGTCGAATTAGTTACTGTACTTACTGTATGAGTGTATGTGTGAGGGGCTGCATAAAATGTTATTTCTTAGCAGTGTTTTCAACTCTAGTCAGAGCAAGATTTTGAAAGCGAACAGAGTTTATTACTTGTAAGTGCTAGTGATTTTTACTATTGCTGCAAACTTTTAAGTTTTAACACAGTTCATTGTATACACAGAACATACAATGGCTCTGTGTTAAAATACAGCATTTATCTCCATTCTTGAGGGTGCAGAACTTTCATAACTCACTCATGGAAATAAATGCCATATTCTAACACAGACCATTGTATATCCTCTGTGCATACTTGTGATACTCAGAATATCTTTATCTTGCTAATACAGCTGGTGTTATAAAAAATCCAGTAGCTCCTTTCCAAGTAAACTCTTTCTAAATCATTGACTGTTCAGACTTGTTCAGATAGCTCTCTTAGATAAATATAATATTTATAATAGCTAGATTTGTGCAGATCTGTTAATTTTGACTCAACATTGGATTAAACAGCCTGAATTAAACTGGCCTTTTCTGGTACACCAAGAGATAAAAACATGTACAAAAAAACATGAACCTCTTATTAAATGGGTAAACCCTCCTGACCTAACCTCTGGCCTAATATCCCCATTTATATTCCATGTACAATGTGAGCAAAATATATTTCTGATACCCAATGTTAAGTCTAAATTCAGAAAGTTAACTGTTGGTACTTATTTGTCCATTTTTGGAAGTCTGTTCCCTTATAGCTATTCAGTCAGTGCTGTATGGAATTTTCAAATTCCAACGGAAAGAAATTTTGTGGAATTTTCAAAGTTCTACCTCAATTCCACCCAAGTTCATCAGAAACAGAATGGTGGAATTCCACAGCAGAAAAATGCAGAATGAGTTTACCACAACATTTCAGCAGAGTTATATTATGTGGATCTTAATATTTTCCGCATAAATAATTGCAGAATGATTTTCCATGGCAAAAATGCTTTTCCATGGAATATTGTTCCCTGGAACTCAATATTTTCTGGAGAAATGGTTGCGGAATGATTTTCTATGGAAAAAATGCTGTTCCAAGGAACATTATTCCATAGATCGCAAAGGGGATGGAATTCCCCAGAAAAAACAGTGCAATTCCAGCAGATATTCAGATGGTGGAATGATCATTTTGTGCTAATTTTGCTGGCAGAATTCCACATACCGCACAGTTCTTTGACCGAGGTCTTGAAAGAAAACTTTAGCCACCCTTTAACAGTCTCTTCATTTATTTTATGTCTTTCTAACTGTAATGAGTAATTGTTAATACCATGTGCTGTAACCCAGCCATCACCAATAACAGGCCCCCCCTGGCACATGAGATGGGCCTACCCTGGATAAAGAATGTTACAAATTCCATACCCTTTGTCCTCATGATATGACTAGAGTAACCCACAAAAAGCTGAAAAAGTTTAATCTAAATATATAGATATGTAGTGCATAGCCGTTGCCGGGGGGGGGGTTCGTATGGTTCGAAAGAACCCCCCTTTTGAAATTCTCCCATTTTTTTCATTATGTATAACATTTTTTCATCATTTCTGTTTCTTTCGTGACTGTCGCAGAGTGCTTATACACACATGATGAACCCCAGCACTTTCTCTCTGCATGCGCTCCCCTCCTCATCTGCTGTTAATCAGCTTCCTCAGTGCCAGCAAGATGACTGGAGCTACTTTGTGAGACTTTCTCAGCACTGTCCTCCTATGGCTGGCTGGCCAACTGCAGCTCATGTCAGCATCGTGAATGTGACCGAAATATAGCATGGCCGCTGCCCACAATTCACACTGTCAGCTAGCACTCAAGAAAGATGGAACATGGCGGCAGGCTCAGAGACGACGCCTCCAAGAGAGCAAAAAAAAGTAGAGGACCTCGACTTATTATCAGTCACCGGCAGCTAAACTTTGCTGGCCACTATTGCCAAAGATGTGTCCCTTAATAACTGTATCTCAAGGGATAGGCTGTGCAGAACTGGGCTAAGGAGCTTTCCGGGTGGGTGGGCTGAAGATTTAGAAATAAATTACTTAAATCCTCCTCTATACAAAATGCAAAGTTGTAATGTTTCATATTCCTATTTTAACTTTTCATAAGTTAAGCAAAAGAGGTACCACAGTGGAAAGGCAATGCAAGTGTTTGGAAGGGTCTGGCTGGGATCTACACTGCCACCTCACTAATTGTGCTGTTCAGCGAGGTCTTCACTGTGGTCCCATTTTTATTGACATTCAGTTTCACTTTTGTCTGTGTTATCTGTGCCAGATGCAGTTAAAACAAATATGTTGTGATAAGCGTTTTCTCTAGATGATCACGTGTCAGTAGAATGACATTTGTTGCTACAGTTCAGTGTTAAGAACATACCCACTATAGTTTTGGAAGTATGGTGGAGTGGGGGTTGGGTAGGCATTTGGGAGATGGTCACTTTGCACTGGGAATCCCCACCACTGTCAGATTACCTTTCCCCTCACTCCCATTGTCATGCCTACCACATTGGAGAATGGAGTGGGGGCAACAAGTGTAGTACCCAATACTAAACTAAGCATTATGTTACAGATTTTTTTTCAAGCAGGGTGCTTGGTATAGAAGCATAGACAGTGACGGCAGAAAAAGAGAGGTCCATCCAGTCTGCCCAAGTTCCCTATAATCCCTAGAACCTACCATTTCTCCAGGGTACTAACCCTCCCAATCCTCTCTCTATTCTCCTCATTGGTCCTGTTGCCCCCAGCAGCCATTATTCCCTTCATTATGACCCAGCCCTGCTTGAATCTTCTGATTGTTTTTGCACCCACCAATTCAGCTGACAGACTGTTCCAAAGTTCCACCACCCTTTCCGTAAATCAGTACTTCCTCACATCTCTCCAGAACCTACCTCCTGTTAATTTCCATTCATGTCCATGTGACCATGAATTGGTACTCAGGCTAAATAATACCCCGCAGTTCACTTTGTTAATTCCTTTAAGGAACTTGAAGGTCTCTATCACATCTCCCCTCTCCCTTCTGGTCTCCAATGAGTACATATTTAATGCCTTGGGGTGCTCCTCATTGGATCTGCTCTGCTGTCCCTGAATCATTTTAGTTACTCTGTGCTGCACTGTCTCCAACCTATCCTTATCCTTTCTGAGGTGAGGACTCCAGAACTGGACACAGTACTCTAGGTAAGGTCTCACCAGGGATCTGTAGTGGGGAAGTATTACCCCCTTTCTTCTGCTATCAATACCCCTATCGATACATCCCAGCATCCTGCTAGCCTTGCTATAGGCCATGTTGCACTGACTCGATTGCTTAAATGGTATATTGAGTTGGAGAGGGTGCGGGTTACAGCAAGGGGGTTGAGGGAGTTCAGATATGAGTTATATAGGCTTAAAATAAGCCACAAAAGTGCACAGCAGAGCATACCGTAGCCATTGGTTTCTGGGAGACATACTATATCCGAGACAATGCCTTAGGTATATTACAGTAGCAGCATCTTGCTTCCCTCCAGTACTGAATACATATGTATTCACCCTGCAGCCAGCTAGATAATAATTTTGTTTAGAGCAATGGGGTGTAGGAGATCTCAGATATGACTTCTTTAGCTTCAAAATAAGCCCTAAATTCAACAAACAGCTTCTGGGTTCCTGGTGGCCCTAAGACCCACAGCTTTTTCTAAAAGGTTGCAGACTGCATAAAAAGAACCCCCATTGTGAAAATCCTGGCAATGGCCCTGTGGTGGGTATATTTTCAGAAACCAAGTATGAAGTGGTCTCACATTTTGAACTACAAACTTTGAGTATACTTCAGAGCCTAAAATCCATTAGCTTCCCCCCCAACTTGTTGTGACTGAGGCTGGGAGCCTATCACCAGTGCCAGGTAACCCCAGGACCACCCCTTCCACACATGATGGATGGTAATAACCCTCCTCTTACCTCCGCAGTCAACCACCTTCTGGAAACTGTAATCACAAACTCATTTTTGAATAAATTCCCTGCTGTATGCATTGAATTGCAAGTTCATGAAAACATTTTTGCATTGTTATAAAACTTGTAAGACATTTTGTTGACAATCCTACAAACTGCTATAACTATATTGATACATTTGAAAATAAATGGATATTTTGGGTAGTGTTAATCCTCATAAAGTTAAGTATTATTTTTTTTGTAAGGAAATAACTTGAAATAAAAAAAGAAATTTAAGCCCTGCATAGCTGGAAGTATTATGGGTACAGCACAATAATTCATATACAGTAAGACCTAACTGGGGGTGGATATGTTTTTCATTTTCAGAGAGGGGCACAAAAGGAATATAAACTGATTTAAAACTACATTAGTGTGTAAACAGTAAATGATGTAGCAGGTGATACATATCAATGAAGAACATTAGTAATAAAAACAAAACTTCATACCTGTCTGTTTTTACATGTTAGGTTTCCTGGTACTTGTACTGTAATAGTGGCAGTTTACATATTTCTCTTCAGGCCCTAGTTAACACTTTAATCTCCTTTGGCTTTATCTCAATTGAAGGTTTTTCCTTGTTGAATTGCACCCCAATTTTTTGAACCTCCTTATCTCTTTTCCTACTCATAATTCTACTGTTCTGAGTACTGCATTTTCTGTAGGTTAATAGCTCTGCAGGATTCTGGGTCCGCACTACGGGCTCCTTTTTCTGTAAGCACTGTCAGTAGTGTGGAAGCCTGCTGAACTGAGCCTGGTGATTTTGTATTGTGGAATCATGTTTGCTAGGAGCTGCATTTGAGTCACCAAACTTGTTTCCGGTGTGAGAATCTGACTCATGCTTCTTGCAATTTACTGGGGTGCCTTAACCTTGAATTCATCTACTGTAACAGCCTTGATCATTATAGCTGAGTAGGTGGTTTCAGTGTCTTTTCCCATTCCTGATTCTCGCAACACACGTTTTCCAAACCTTATTGGTACCTCTGTACTTTGCAATGACATGACATTAGCAAAACCTAGCAATAGACCTAACATTCATTGCTTTGAATATAGTTCCTATCACTTGACAGGACTTCATGACCTGCATCCATCTAGCTGCTAACAATACAAACAACAGCAGAATAAAACTAGATTTATAGTTGGTTCCTATAAAATCAAAATCCAGCAGACGCCACCCCCCCAAAACAAAGAAATCAGATATAAATTGAATCTAACTGTCACAACTACCCCAAAAGAAAGCTGCCACAAAAGAGCCTGTATATTATATTATTGCCTTTCTGTTGTAGAATTTCATTCATTTGTTAGTACTCTATTACTCACACATTTAATAGTTAACATGATTACAATGTAATACACAAAAATGTCTCCTAGTCAGGCTTTCTTTCACCTTCATGTTTCCTGTAGTCACTGGGGTTGCCTATGCCTCCCCTAAGATCTCACACCCATCTCTGGTTGACTTTCTTTCCTCCATCACCTCATATTCCTATTTAGGTGAACTCATCCTCCTCAGGGATTTCAATGTAAATTGGCTCTCCCTATCATCCAAATTCACCATTCTCAGGACTGAGTCCCTTAATTTCTCCCAGGTTATATCAGAACCCGCCTGGCTCAATCCACACTCTATCAAGCATACCCTGCTGGACTGGGTTCTCTCCTCCCACTCCTACCGCATTGTTGCAGCAGGTTCTTTGTCAGATTCCTTTAGCAACCACTACATTACATTCTGTGTTAGGAAAATCTGTTGCCCCCACGCTTTGCCAAAATAGACCTGGTCCAAGTCACTCCAGTCTCTAAACATCAGTGCGCTACTGAATGACCTCGCTGCAACATACTGGTCTGCCATCCCCTCATCCCCTTACACTGACACAACCCTCACACTTTTCCATTACAAATTCTCTTCCATAAGGGACAAACATAACCCACTCAGGAAATCCAGAGTAAAAATGTCCAACTACCCCTACATTACCACTGAAATCATTAACCTATTCAAGTCCTGAGATCTTGTGTGGGCCCTCTATAAATTATCCCACTCTGTTGACATCAATTCTTACAGGGCTCTGAGGAACAAGTGTCCGAAGTTTGTCTGGGCCACGACATCTCACTGTTTCAAGGTCAAACTCCAGAATAACCTTAACTCCCCTGCTACATTCTGGAAGGTTATTCAGTCCCCTTTCAATCCCCCTACCCAGTCTGCTCTCCCAATCCCCGTGGTTAATGGTTCACCTGTATCTGACCTTCCCTCTGTTACTGCTCACTTCATCAAGTTCTTCACACCCTGTTTCCTCCCTTCCTCTCCTGCTCCAGGCTCCTCTCCCTGCCCTCCTGCTTCCCTACCTTCCATCCATCACTTGGCTTCCACTTCCCCCTTGCACCATTCAGGAAACTATGCTTGCCCTTTCCTCCCTAAATCCATAAAAGTCCAGCCCTGATGGTCTGGACCTCAAGCTCCTCCATCTGTCAGCTCTGGCCATTGCAACTTCCCTTACTCACCTACTTAATTTCTCCTTCTCCCTCAGTGCTGTTCCTCAATGCTGGAAGTTGAGCAAAGTTATTCCACTTCACAAAGGGGGTAACCCCTCTTCCCCTAGCAACTTCCACCCCATCTCCCTCCTTGCCTCCCTCTGTAAGCTGCAAGAGAAACTGGTCCATTCTAGGCTCCTCAACTTCTTGTCATCTTCTGAGTTCCTCTCACCATTCCAGTATGGACTCTGGAAGTACCATTCCACTATGTTCTCACTACTCCATTTCACTGATCTAATTTTCACCAGGATGGATCGGGGCATATTATGGCTGTTACATTCATCGATCTGGCCAAAGCTTTTGATTCAGTGTCCCACTCACTCCTCCAGGACAAGCTGAGTTCTGCTGACCTTTCAGCTCCCACTGTTGCTTGATTGCGCTTCTACCTATTGGGCCAACAGTTGGTACAGGTTGGAGAAGCCCTGCCACCTCCCCTTCCTATGCAGGCTGGGATCCCACAGGGCTCCATCCTGGGTCCCATCCATTTCTCCATCTTCCTGAACAACCTCTTCTCTGCCTCTGCCAACTCGAATACACCCATGTATGCAGATGACACAGTCATCTTCACTTCTGGTCCCTCCACTGCAGCTGTGGAAGACTTGCTTCAACAGGATTTCAACAAAGTTCTGCAATGGATCAAATCCAACCAACTCAGAGTCAACACCAAAAGAACAGTGTCCATGACCTTTGGCACAAGTCAGAAGCTGGCCAGATTCTCTGCCCCTCCTGTTTTCTCTCCTTTGGATGGCACACCACTTGAGTCAATTCAAACTTTCAAGTACCATGGTGTGTGGCTAGACAGCAAGCTTTGTTTCTTAGTCCATATTGATGCCATATATGCAGAACTCCATCCCAAGCTTGGTGCACTGTACCGCAGCAATGACTGCTTATTTCTGCAGGTACACAGGGAGCTTGTTATCAAACTGGTGCTTCCTGTCTTTGACTACACGGATGTGGTATATGGTACCACCCCTTCCACTTCCCTTACCAGATTGGACACCCTTTGCAAGTCCTTCTGCTGCTTCGCTGGCAACTCCCACCCCCACCCTGTACACACCATTGTTTACTGTATTCATCCCTATCCATCCTTCCTCTGCCCTCGTGTCACTAAGCTTACTGTATCTTCTTAATATCCAAATACTGGTTTGGTCCCCTTCTGTCTTATCTCTCCTTTCTCCTCTCCCAACTGCCCCTGCATTCTGTTCCCTTTGCTCAAGAGACCATCACACTGTTGCCACTCCTACCCCCCCGCCTCTCTGCTGACAATCTGCCTTCTCCTATTGATGCCCCTCACTGTGGAATAAACTCCACTCTTCCTTCAGACTCTCTCCACCCCCTGGCTCTCTCAAGCACCAGTTGAAACTCCAACCACTACTTCCCTGCTCCTGTTAGCCTCTCCTCCTGAAACACTCCAGACCTAGCCTTACCACCCTTGTAAGTAGTCGGTTGGTTCCCACATTTTGTCATCCTCATTACCTCACCACTTCAGTCTCCTCTCCCAGTATGAGGTCAGTCACCTACCAGTCTTTTAGGGCTATAGCCTGCTGACATTAGTATGCTGTTCACAGAGTATTACTGCCATGTCTGTATGTGCACTTTTAGGTGTTCGTTTTGAGATATTCTGCACTTTATGTGTCTGATTATGAAGGTTTGTATTTATTCAAACTTTGCACACAATGTTTATCTAATGTTGTTCCTCAGTTTATACTATATGTATTGCACCATTTTTTTTCCCTATGTTTCCTCTCCCCTAGGTCACACCTGGAAATGAGCTTTGTCTTAGTGTGCCTCTCCTGCTTACCAATTTTAAAAATAAATAATAAATACATGCTCTATTAAACCCAATTCCCTTTCTCCAGTGAGAGTTTGGATCCAGTCTATTTTCTTTCCACAAAAAAACAGAAACAGAGAAACAGATAATGTTAGCAGGAAAGGCCATCAGTCAATCCAGTCTGTCCTGTTTTACCCTATTCTACCCCATAACCTTGGTTTTTGCCCACACTTCCTCTCTGCACCCTGCCTTAATGCTACCCCCTACCTATTAAGCCCTTTACTCTGCCACAGCCACGCTTAAATCCATTAATGTTTTTTGTGTCCACCACCTCAGCCAGTAAACTGTTCCATGGCTTAACCACTCTCTCTCTCTCTGTAAAGTAAAACTTTCTCATATCCCTTGTGAATCCCGCCCTCAACAGCTTCCACTCATGTTCCCTTTATTTTGACTCACCATTCCTGATGAGTAGTTCCTCAGAGTTTTCCTTGTTTGTTCCTTTCATGAACATAAAGGTCTTTATCATGTGTCACCTCCCCCCCCCTTTCTGGCCACCAGCGAATAAATGTTCCGCGCCCTAAGCCAGTCTTCATAGGATCTTCCCTGTTGGCCCTGTACCATTTTGGTTACCCTGTGCTGCACTATCTCCAGCCTGTCTTTATTGTTCCTTAGGTGGGGACTCCAGAACTAGGCACAGTATTCCAGATGGGGTTTTATTAGTGAGCTATAGAGAGGTAGTATTACCTCTCTCCTCCTGTTATTGAAACCTCATCCAGTACACTCCAACATTCTGTTTGCCTTGCTGTTTGGCCTTGTTGCATTGGACAGTTTGTTTTAGGGAGTCACTTATGATGACTTTCAGGTGCCTTTCCTCAGAAGGAGTGCCCAGCATTACCCGTCCCATCCAGTATTCAGTCCTGGGGTTCTTGTTCCCATTGTGCATAACCTTGCCTTTTGTGGCATTGAATTTCAGGTGTCAAACCTTGGACCATCTCTCTAAACATTGCAGGTTTCTCTACAACTACCTTACACGCTCTGTGCTGTATACTCTGCCACAGAGCTTAGTGTCATCTGCAAAGAGACACATCTTGCCCTGTATTCGTTCTCCTATGTCACTGACGAACATTATGAAAATGGCTGGTCCTAGAACTGACCTTTGTGGTGCCCCACTCCTGACCTTCTGTCTCTCTCTCTCTCTCCCCCATTTTGACCCTGTTTACCACCACTCTCTGTTGTCTCCACCCAACTGTCTTCCCACTCATCTAACGAGGTTCTTCTCTGATCCCATATCCTCTAAGTCCTTTATAAACATCCTGTGTGGCATGGAGTCAAATGCCTTTCTAAATTCAAAGCAGATTAAAGACACTGCTTGCCTCTTGTGATGGGGTCAGGTAGGGACCCATCACTAGTTAGGGAAGGGTTCTCTTCCCCCTGCCCATATGGAGCTAGGCCTTGGGCCTTGAAGACTCCTTCTGGGATGTTTCAAACAGGTATTGGTAAACTTGCTAGTGAGCAGAGAAAATTAATTTCAGAAATTTGCTTACCTGTGTCCACATTCTTTCTTCACATTAGCTGTCCTGTTTCTTTGTCTTCCTGTGGGTTGGTAACCCACAGTATCACCTTTTTTCTTCTTTCTCCTCTGATTTAGAGCCATGTATAGTATAGAGAATAGCTTCATTGCCTTTGAGGCTGTACAACTTAACAGGCATTACTCAGGAGGTTAACACCTCCTACTTTCTAGTTCTACTGCAGTATAGAAGAAAATGGGTATTAGCCTGTATTTACTGACTCAGCCAGTCAGTTACAAAAATGCCTTTCCCTATTCTCTCTCCCCCCCCCCCAGCTTACCTAATAGCCAGCAGTCAGCTCTGAGGGAGATTGTCAGTTTAAATAAAGATACATGTTGGGTCAGGGACTGCTCCGAAACAGTTGTTCTTTTCAGATCAGAGCCAACAGTGAAAGAAGCTGCATCTCCAATTACCAGGTCTGTCTCCCTAAACTAAAGGGAGCATGTTTGATTGTTTGCCTTATAAAGGAGTTTGAGTTGTACCAGTGTGTATAAAGTTTCTTGCTAGTACACCTGTGACTAAGTTGCCACTCCAGCTGCCAAATGACTGTAAGTGAAATGAACTTTGAATTTGCACATTGAAAGAAAAGTGAAGAAATACCTGTGAAATCCTACTATATGAAGAGAACTGTGGTTGTTTACCTTTGACTTGAAAATAACATTTCACAACTGTGTTTTTAAGTGCAAACGGGCATCCTCCTTCTTTCACCTCCCACACCCCTATCACATATTGGGGTCTCATCCAGGATCACCCTGACAAACTGACAGGGAGATTTTCCTTTTTCTAACATCTCGCAACTCAGATCAATTTCTTGATGATAACATATTCTGTGGGTCAAGCCCAGCACAGTCTTAATTAAAACATAACTACCACAGGAATATGAAACCTTATTGCCTGGACTTCACTTCCTAGAAACTATCCAGCATTCCCATGCCCATATTCTAACAATTCAGGACACCTAAGGGGAACAACGTGTTACCCAGGTGCAGCGTCCAAATAAAACCCTACCACATCCACGTAGGACATTCAAGTGTTGTGATTTTCATATAGCAAAGTGTCGGAGGCTTAAACCCCCCTCCATGAGGGAACACATTTTTACCATCACCACCTGGTCTGAACACAGACCCACCACCATGGTATCTGAGGATATAGAACTTAACAGTTTCCTCAGTCCAGCTACCAATGTGGTCAGGGCACTAAAAAGGGAGAAAAGGAGAGTCCTACCCTCCAACAACAGTAATAGTATTCCCAGGGGCACCAAAGCAAGAACACAAAACCCAGTATCCTCGCTCACCACTAAATGAAGTCCTCCTGGGGCTCTTCCTTTTAGTTCCTATGTCCTCTCCTGCATGATAGCATGGGACACCCCCCTACCATACTGTACCCAGTAGACCCAATATGTTTTACATAAACACCTAACTTAACTTGAGGATATTACTTTACTGTTGTTCTTTACTTGCTTTAACCCAGGTATCACTCAGTGAGTTTAACTCACACTTGCAAAACATGTGAGGAACCAAAACATCTCATAACATCTTTTGCATTTTCTATTAAAATTATCTTGAAATATAGCAATGGGTCACCTCAGCAATCTGAGAATTAAGAGTGCTACCAAGGACTGTTACCCATCTGGTATGATGTAAGCTGGGTCGGAGGTTCCCCTCTTCCAAGGGCATAATTTTTTCTCCATTACGACCCCTCTCTTTTGGTACTCTCTTTCTACACCCAGTGTACCAGTACCTCTGCTGTACAGATACTTTCTGTTCCCCACAGGATGCGAGACCAGCCTCCACAATTACTGGGCACCAGTAGCTGAGGACAGAAAAAAGTGGTCTATGGTATTGTCAAGCAACACAAACAGAATAGCAAATGCAGGGGAATCAGCAGCTGAAGTCAGAACAGCAGCAGGAATGAGAAGAAGCGACATGGAGAAGGAGGGAAACGACTGAGAAAAGAAAAGTGGTAACTGGAGGACACCCGGTCTCCCCACAGCACCAGAGAAAATGTAGGAGCCCACTGTCAGAGGTAGCGCAGAAAGTGACATCCACTACAGGGGAGGGCAACAAGCAATAGCACATGCAGTGCGAGAGGCACACACCCCGGAAGCACAATAGTGGTCGCCGTTCAACTTTCAGTCCTTCATGGTGCATGGGATGGTAAATTTCAATTATGGGTGCTCAACCAATGTGCCAGAGAGCCGAAAGAAGACACACCGAGACAGCTGTGGAGGAAACAGAGAAGAAGAAGACAGAGACTGAAAACCACAGGAGAAAACATCAGATCACCGTCAGTGAAACAGAAAGAAGGTTAGAAATTATGCAAACTAGCTGTAGCAGCAGAAATCACAAGGTGAAAATCAGGAAATTTTGGACCTCCAACACAAGCTATGAAAAGAATAGCCGTGTAGAAATGCTCAGTTGACGCATAGAATTGTTTAGAGATAGTTACTGAATAGTTATGTAACTTGTTGTTTTCACACCATAATTATATAAATCAGAGTGTGTGCAAATCTTTTGAAGTGCAGTAAAGAAATTAAACGTCAAACTAATGTGGCTGTGTCATTTTGTTAACAGTGCAGAAATTATTGTCCTAGTTAGTCATATATTTTGAAAGCCATGTTACAAGCGCATTAAGCCACTCTGAAAGTGGCATCTAATGGGGAATGAATGCATGGTTAGGCTGTTGTATACACTCAGCCTGCGGTCCCAACCATGCATTAATTCCCGATTAGATGCCACCTTCATCGTGGCTTAATGCTTACTTGTCTCTATGTGTAGTAGTGTATCTAGTTTGGCCAGTGTGTATTTTTGTATCTAGTTTTGTCTGTATGTGTATTAATGTACAGCGTATAATGAGGGTTCATTCTGAATGGATTTCCATGCCAGTTAAAACCTTGCTGTACCACAGTTCAAAGGTTATGGAACACAGTTGTACTCTTCTGTATAAAGCAAGGTTCCAACTGATCAGATGTCTTAGAGGCAGCTGGAGTTCTTCACAGTGCTGCTGCGCACACAGCAGTCAGTTCAAGTTCTGAACTGAAACCACCAACATGTTTGCTGCTGCTGTGGAGCATGCTGTGAAAACACTTTTGTTAAAAAAAAAAAAAAAACTAAACAAAAACTATACACAATAAAATATTTGCTACCAGTTGACATGTTAAATTCAGACTGTGTTGTTACACTCAGGGTTTGATTACATCGGACCTCTCAAGCTTTGTTGTTGATGTCTGATGTAATCAGAACCCGTATGGCAGCACATGCTGGTTGTGTGTTGGTGTATCTAGTTTTGTCTGTGTGTGTATTAGTGTAGCTAGTTTTATCTGTATGTTTAATATTAGTGTATCTAGTTTTGTCTGTGTATGTTAATGTATCTAGTTTTGTCTATGCGTGTATTAGTGTATCTAGTTTTGTGTGTGTGTATAAGTGTATCTACTTTTGTCTGTCTATTACTGTGCCTGGTTTTGTCTGTGTGTGTGTATTAGTGTATCTAGGTTTGTCTATATATATATTAGTGTATCTAAATTAGTGTATCTAGTTTTGTCTGTGTGTGCCTTAGTGTATCTAGTTTTATCTACGTGTATCAGTATATTTGGTTTTGTCTCTGCGAGTTAATGCATCTAGTTTTGTCTGTGTGTATTAGTGTATCTAGTTTTGTCTGTGTGTGTTAGTGCATCTATGTTCCTAGGTTAATAGGTGTGTTAGACACAAGAGGGCCATGGCCCTTTGACAGTGTCTCCCACAACTATGTGGGTGATTCGTTTGTGTCACAACATCCAGTTTAAATGCATATCTAACCTTTTTTTAAAACATATTGAAGTTTTCTGCTTCTACCACTTGGTGAGGCAGTGCATTCCATAACCTGGCAGCCCTGATAGTAAAATAATTATCCCTTTTACGCGTATTTGTTTTTGGGATAAATAGCTGTTTATTATGACTTCTTAGATTTGCACTTCATGCAATATATTTAAATCCACATTATGACCTAAGGGACGGATTTTGTAGTATCCTGTATAGCTGTAACAAATCTCCCCCCCCCCCAACTACGTCTCTCCTCAAGGGTGACTAGCCTTGTTTTTTCCAGTCTTTTGTTGTATATTGTATGCCTTAGGTTAGGGATGAGTTTTGTAACCCTATGTTGTACTTGTTCGATTAGGTGTATGTCTCTTTTTAGATGAGGATTCCAGAAGGGGGAACAGAAGTCTAGGTAGGGTCTGATGTAGGTTCTATATAGAGTGCTCACTTTTATGTACAAATGAATGTTTAATGCAGTTCATTAACATATTAGATGTTTGTGGGATCTTTTGGCAGTGGCCTGCCAGGGTGAAAGAATAATTTATTATAACCCCAAGGTCTCTCTCTTTTGAAACTGCTTTTAACATATGATTTTGTATTTTATATGTTGTTTGGAGGTTATTTTTTTCTGTGTGCAATACAACACATTTATAAAGGCTTAAGGACATTTTGTTTACAATTGTTCATGCTTCCATAGTTTCAAGATCATTTATGAGAGCTGTTTGTTTTGGTAATGTGTCTACCTCTCCACCAATTGTTGTGTCATCTGCAGATTTTGCTATTATGTTTTTAATATTTTTGTTTATGCCACTTATGTACAAGCCAAACAATGTGGGACTCAGGACTGAACCCTGCAGTACCCCACTGGTCACTTCCCCCAGATTATTCAGATGTCCGCCCACCATAACTCGCTGGGTTCTTCCAGACAGTCAGTTCTCAATCCATCTGGTAGTTGAAGTGCTTAATCCTATGCTGTTTAGTTTTTCAATCAATTCTTTGTGCGGCCCTTTATCAAAAGCTTTTTCAAAATTCAACAGAATAACATTTACAGGTGTGTTTTTATCCAGGCTGCCCCCAATGCTGTTATAAAAGGTAATTAGATTTGTGGTACATGAGTGGCTGCGTGTGAATCCATGTTGGTTATTATTGGCGTGACCAAGCTGGGCTAGTTCAATTTCAGTCCTGCGTTTGACCAAGTGTTACTTAGTGTTGATGTTAAGCTAATGAGCTGGTAATTCTTTACACTGTCCTTTTCACCCTTCTTAAAAATTAGGACCACAGTTGATGTTCTCTAGTCATTTGCTACATGTCCAGATGTAATGGGTTTTTTAAATATAGATGTTATGGGTCAGAGAAGGCTATCTGCTGCTTCTACAAGTAGTTTTGGATTGATATTATCAGGACCTGCTGCCGAACTCACTCATAGATTTGTGAATGCCTTCAATCATACACTCTTCTAAAGTAAATAGGGTAATGTTTGCTTCTTCCTGATAATTAACTGTACTATTTGATTTATTAGTATAGACCATACAAAAGTGATCGTTAAATGCTTTTGCAATTATACCCTCATCTGTAGTAATGCTTTTGTCTATAGTGAAAGGCTTTAATTTATATGATATATTTTTTTTTCTGTTTGCATAGGCAAAGAAGGTTCCTTACTGGTCTGGTCAACCAAAGAGGGATTCTTCCTTTACTATTGTACTTTTTTATTGTCAGTACAAATTTGCTTTCTGCCATTAGTATTGTACTTTTTAAAAAGTTCTAAGTTTCCTCTGTCGATATGCCATTCAACTCCTTATCCCAATCAATTTTGTTAAGATGTTTATTTAAACTTTTAAAGTCTGTTCTATTGTAATTCTTAATGGTTTAGATTTTATTTGGCTTGTGGGCAGCTATTTTGAGTCTGTATTTAATTATTTTATGGTAACCCCCCCCCTCCGGGACAATCAGTTTTGATGTCATATACTAGATTCTGGTTATTGGTGAGTATCAGGTCTAAAATATTGGTACCCCTTGTTGGAACTGTTACTAACTAGTTTAATCCCTCTGATGCAATTGCATCAATAAATGAGTTTTCTGTTATGTTGGAGCCTGTTAGCAGTTCTGAGTTAATGCCCAAAAGGTTCAAGTCCCCTAAAATAGCAACTTCTCCAAATTCTGTCATTTGTAGTATCTCTTTTGTTATTGCTTCATTTGTCTCTTGTTTTGCTTGGTGGTCTGCAACAGGCACCCAGTATTATCTTTTTACCACTTTTATTCATGGTTATTTTAAGCCACAAGCTTTCTACTTCAGGCTCTTCCGTGGCAGGTGGGAATACCCAGACACAATCTATGTTGTTTTTGAGATACATGCAAACACCACCGCCTCTTCTGTGATTTCTGTTTTTTGAACAGAGAGTGTACCCTCCTATCTTTTGATGTCGCTCACAACCACTGTCCCACGAGGTTTCTGTCACTGCCACTATATCCAACTTGTCCTTAATTATACATCAATGCTTCTAGCTCTAAAGTCTTGGTGGCATTAAGGCTTCTCACATTAAGCACCAGTATCCCAAAGTCCTCATCCATAAAATTCAATAACTCTGTTATAGATCCATTAGTTGGATTTGTTCCCGAAGCTCCCCTTGATATTAGTTTAAAGTACTGGATATATATTGGCTTTACGTTTTTTTTCCCAGCTGGAAATTCCCCTGCCTACTGAGATGTAGTCCATCCCAACAGAACAGATTTTCTTTGTTTTCGAATTCCTCCCAATGCGTGAGGCAGGTGTACTTTTTTCAAAGCGTCCACTTTCTTATTCATTCATTTATAGTTTTTATCTTCTTGTTTCTGAGGTAATATTTCTAATATGGTTATAGAGCACCCCATTTCCTCTAGTTTATTGCTTAAGTTAATATAATCCTTTTGCATACTTTCTGTACTTGAACTGCTGATGTTATTTGTTCCTATGTGAAATATTACATATGGATTTTCCCCTGAATTGTATAAAATATTATCAAGCACAATAGTGATGTCATTTATTCGTGCCCCTGTAAAACTACAGCAAGTTCTATTGTGTTTGTCAGGTGCACATACAGCTCTATCAATATATTTTGTCATACAGTCTCCCAATAAGTAGACTTGCCTGTTTGTTGTATGCACATCATTAACTGCATCTGTATGTGGGTTCTTGGGTAGGTCAATATTTCTTGGGGGGTCTGTTACTATTGGTAATGTGGGATCCAGTAAGAAATTATTTTTTGTGTTAGTATCATCATCATCATCTATGTTTTCATTTATTTCTGCTATGCTAGCTTCTGTAATGCTTGTTTTTTTATATCTGAATGTTGGGACACGCTGATATTTCAATTTCCATATCAATGGAACCACTATTTGTTTTAGGGGGAGATTCAGTGCATACCCCGGGGGCATCTATAGCTTCTTGAGTCTCTAAGTCCGTTTCCCCTAACAATGAGAACTAATTTTGTAATGGGGTCATAAAAGTCATGGCTCTTCTGCCTTTTTTAGGTTTTTATGTTACTACAACCTCAGTCCATTCTGAATCTTCTGTTGCTTCATTTACTTGATCATCAACTCTGTCCCTTTTATGTGGTCTTATTTTGTTTGTATCATTTCTGCATTCAGTACTCATATGGGCATTTATTTGTTGAGTCCAACTATTTTCAAATGACAGATGCACAGGGAGGGCAGGGGGCATAATTGTTGTTTTTAGTGATAGTCTTTATTTGGGTGCATATTTCCAGCTGGTTTATTTCTACAGATTTTAATTGCATACTGAGAGTACAAAATTTCATTCTCTAGAGTTTGTGTGTAGTGACACTTCCTGCAGACAAAAAAATCACTTGCAATTTCTTGGTCTGAAAACAGATACATAAGAGATTTACTGCATTTAACACCCATATCCCCATCTAGGGACTTAATTATGCCCTCCATGATATGTTCCAGTCAGAGACACAGACTTAACACAAATATGTATATCTAGTTTTGTCTAAGTGTATTAGTGTGTCTAGTTTTTGTCTGTGTGTGTATTATTGTATCTAGTTTTGCCTGTGTGTATGAGTGTATCTAGTTTTGTCTGTGTGCATTATTGTACCTAGTTTTGCTTGTGTGTCTATTAGAGTATCTAGTTTTGTCTGTATTAATGTGTCTAGTTTTTGTCTGTGTGTATCAGTGTATCTAATTTTGTCTGTATGTATTAGTGTATCTAGTTTTGTTTGAGTGTGTATATTAGTGTACCTAGTTTCATCTGTGTGTGTATTACTGTATCTAGGTTTGTCTGTGTGTATATTAATGTGCCTAGATTTGTTTGTGTGCATGTTAGTGCATCTAGTTTTGTCTGTATGTGCATTAGTGTGTTTAGATTTGTCTATGTGTGTATTAGTGCATCTAGTGTTGTCTGTATGTGTACTGTATGTCCCATTAGCTCAGGTGTCCCTCAAGGTTCTGTCCTGGGTCCTATTCTCTTTACAGTATTCCTAAATGACATATTCTTTGTCTGTTCATCTGTGTCTATTCATATGTATGCTGATGATACAGTTCTTTTTGCATCTGGTTTATCTCCCCGTGACCTTATCTCCTGACTTCAGTTGGATTTTGACAACATTCAGCACTGGTTCAGGGATAACCAACTGTCTCTTAACGCCAAAAAAACAGTCTCAATGACTTTTTGGTACCTGTCAGAGGCTTGCCAAACTTACTTCTCCCCTACTGTTTAATACCCTTGATGGTGCTAATATTGAAGATATCTCCTCCTTTAAGTATCTTGGGGTCTGTCTTGACTGGCATCTTGCTTTCTCTGTGCACACTGATGCAATTCACCCAAAGCTTTACCCTAGGCTTGGTGCTTTGTATAGGAATAAAGCGAGTATATGGCTCCTTGTTTGCCGAGAAATTGTCTTAAAAATTATCCTTCCTGTTCTTGACTACAGTGATTTAGTCTACAGTAGTGCCCCTAAATCTTCCCTTGCCAGACTGGACTCCCTTTTTCATTCTTTCTGCTGCTTTGCTTTATATTGCCCCTCTCATACTCACCATTGCTCTCTTTACTCAGCTCTTTTCCTCCCCTCTCTTGATGCTAGGCACCTTTCCCACTGTGTCTCTTTTTTATCCAAATTCTGGTTCAGCACTCTCCCCATATATCTCAAATCCATTCTTTCCTCTCCTCCTTCTTCCTCCTCCTACCCTCTCTGCAACAATACTTTTCATTCTCTCTCTGTGTCGCTTCCTTCTAGAAAATCTGTTGTTGGCCAATCTGCTTTTTCTTACCACTTTCCAAAACTTTGGCCATCTCTTCCCCTTCCTAATCATTCTGCCTCTTCTCTTTCCTCCCTAAAGTCTCTTGTTTCTGACTTTTGTCATCCTACCCGCAACTGCTTGTGACCCTTCCTCTTTTTCTCCATTCTCTAGTCTTGCCCTCTTCTTACTGTTCTGCTATTTTCCCTTTTTGTGTATATTAGAGTGTCTATTATTTTCTAGATGCCTTCATTTACTATTCTGCCTATAATATTTATGATTCTGCTTGTAAAAACATATCATTCTATTTTACCTTGTTTTTTTTATTGTTAGCTATTTCCCCATGACACATATGGAAACTAGTTGTTTTCAGCTCAGTATGTACTTCCTTGTTAAACTTTTAAATAAATAAATTAAATAATGTATCTAGTTTTGTCATTATGTGTATTAGTGTATCTAGTTTTGTCTGTGTGTATTAGTGTGTCTAGATTTATCTGTGTGTATATTAGTGCATCTAGTTCTGTCTGTATGTGTATTAGCATATCTAGTATTGTCTCTGTGTGTATTAGTGTATTTAGTTTGGTTGTGTGCATTAGTGTGTCTAGATGTGTGTATGTGTGTATTAGTACATATAGTTTTGTCTGTATGTGCATTAGTGTAACTAATTTTGTCTGTGTGTACATATTAGTTTATCTAGTTTTGTCTATGTGTGTATTAGTGTATCCAGTTTTATCTGTGTGTATTAGTGTATCTAGTTTTGTCTTTGTGTGTGTTTTTAGTTTTGCCTGTGTGTGTACTAGTGTGTCTAGTTTTGTCTGTGTGTATTACTGTATTTAATTTTGTCTGTTTACGTATTAAAGTATCTAGTTTCGTGTTTGCATATTAGTGTATCTAGTTTTGTTTGTGTATTAGTGTATCTAGTTTTGTCTGTGTGAGATAGTGTATCTAGTTTTTCTGTGTGTGTATATTAGTGTATCTAGTTTTGTCTGTGTCTATTAGATTATTTAGTATTGTTTGTGTGTATTAGTGTATCTAGTTGTGTCTGTGTGTATTAGTGTGTCTAGTTTTGTCTGTGTGTATTAGTGCATCTAGTTTTGTCTACTGTATATGTGTATTAGTGTATCTAGTTTTGATTGTATTAGTGTGTCTAGTTTTTGTCTGTGTGTATTAGTGTGTATAGGTTTTGTCTGTGTGTATTAGTGTGTCTAGGTTTTGCCTGTGTGTATTAGTGTATCTGCTTTTGTCTGTGTGTATTATTGTATCTAGTTTTGTCTGTATGTGCTGTAGTGTATCTAGTCGGCAAGTATGATGGATTACTTGATCATCCTTTTTTTGGTCATTTACATTTAAAAGGAAATTTTGTGAGAAATACAATGGATGGGAAAATAAATCAGGACAGAAATTTATTAGATTATTACTAGTAGATTTATATAATTTGTATCCTTTGAATGAAAGGCTTTTGGGAGATCTTCAGGGAAGATGCACCTATATTAAAACAAATGGTGTTACTCTCCCAGATTTAATACTATGGTCAGGCGATCCACAACAATGGAATATGCTAGAAATTCCCCCAAGACCTGAGACTGACTGCTTGGCTATGCTGCTCCAGCGGTTCCTATCTTATAGAGATATGCAGGAACAGGATAATTTTGGTGAATCCCATATTTCTGAGATGAGCTATAACAAAAGACTAAAATGGAATATTCAAATAGAGAATCATGTGATTAAAGTGACAGAAGAGAAGCTTGATATTGACACTGTTAGTGGCCTTTTATTAATGTCAAGTGAAGAGATTAGTGAGTTCATATCTAGAATTTCTGAACACATTAAAGGTAGTCTATATAAACAGCAAATAAAAAATTCTAGGGTCAAAATGAGAGATACATGTTTTGATACAGAATGTAAACAACAGAAAGCTGTGCTGACAGCACAAACTAGAAAAGTTAGAAGATCCTGGAATAAATGAGGCTTTAAATTCTTAAAACAGGAAAGAGCTAAGCATACTGTAGGTCCCTTTTAAAAGTGAAGAAACTGCAATACTACACTTTAAAGTGGATAAAAATGCTGGAAGTGATTGAACATGGGGACTCAAAAGAATTTTGAGCCCTTGTGGCAAAAGCTGCCAATAAATATAAGGTGGCTGTGGACACATATATTTCGGAGGATGTAAGGGTAGAGTATTTCGCACAAATGTTCTCAGAGAACCTGACCACTGAAAGTTTACCCTTTAATAGAGAGTTGGTAAATCCTATAGGACAATCTAGATAGGAGGTATACATGTTTATAAAATCATTAAAGTTGAACAAGGTCCCTGGCCCAGACCAAATCCCAGCTGAAGTGTTTTTGGTCAATACAGCATTATAGTCAGATATATTTATCATTTTGTTTAATAAATGTATCAAGGATGACATGCACCCATTATCATGGAAAGGGGCAATAATAGTCCCAATCCATAAGAAAGGAAATGTTATGGACCATGTATGGGCTTATAAGCCTTCTTGACATCAGTTTAAAGATTTTGGCCCAGATTTTCAAACTGCACCATTCTGAGGCGCAAGCCCCTGCGCTGCTCAAAATAGTTGCACAGGGGTGTAGCCGGGGATGATATTCAAAGGAGTTAGCTGTTGAGCAACTCCTTTGATATCACCAACCACAGCACTTGCACGTAGCGCCAGTGGAACTATGCGCCACCGCAAGTTGCCAGAGTTGGAGCATTAGTCCCTATGGTGGCTAGTACCATTGCCATGCTCAAATTTCCGATATTCAAAAGTAAGAGGCGCAATGGAGCCATAATTTATGCAAGGTGCGGGGCATTTGCATCTATTTATGGCCCCATTTGCATGCCATTTGCATGTAGGTGCGCATATCCCCGAGGACTTGCTCCTGGCCACCCTGCCAGGCAGCAGCCGTCGGGGACCGACACACAATGCAGCCCGATCGCGGGCATCACAGTTACATGAAACCCCACACATATCCCACAGCCCGATCGCGGGCAGTACAGGTACATGAACCCCCACACATATCCCACAGCCCGATCGCGGGCAGTACAGAGTACATGAAACCCCCACACATATCCACAGCCCGATCGGGGCAGTACAGGTACATAGAAACCCCCACACTATCCCACAGCCCGATCATGGGCAGAATGTATATGAACCCCCAATTGCCCGATCTGATGGGCAGAATGTAACCTCCCCCCAGCGAATATCTCCTGGTGGTCCAGTGGACCCGTAAAGAGGCCCGATCGCGGGCGAATGTCACATCACAACCCCCCAAGCATCTCCTGGTGTCTAGTGTCCCCCCCACCCACCACGAAGCCCCTCCACCCGCTCCCCTACGCAGCCGGCGGGCGGCAGCATCCCACCCACCTGCGCCCGCCGCCCACCGACGGGCTTGTGGGTGGTGGGGACACTAGACACCAGGGAGATGTTTGGGGGTTGTGATGTGGCATTCTGCCCGCGATCGGGCTTTACGGTCCACTGACCACCAGGGAGATATTCGCTGGGGGAGGGTTACATTCTGCCCGCAATCAGGCACTGGGGGTTCATATACGTTCTGCCCGCGATCGGCTGGGATATGTGTGGGGGTTTCATTAACTGTAATGCCCGCGATCGGGCTTCGGGATATGTGTGGGTGGTGGTTGTTTTACATTCTGCCCGCAATCGGCTGGTGGGGCAGGGACCGAGTTGGGGCCAGCCAGTGGTGGCAGCTGCTGTGTTACGCCTGCAATACAGCAGCTCACCTGTGGGTGGCCTCAACTTGATCCTTTTTTTGGCTCAAGGTTGTGCAGGCGCAGGTTGGTTGCGATGTGACATCCTGCACAACCCCGACTGAATATCTGGCTGCGCAGGTTATGCATGGTTCCTCCCCCTCCTGTTGAGCATGCATTCATTTGCATTGCTCTTTTGTGCAACCTGTTGTCAGTGGCATAACTGCCTCCTGCTGAATATCGCAGAATGGAGCATTTTTGGACTTGCGCATGCGCAACCCTTTTGAATATCTGGGCCCTTCTCTAAAATACTTTTGGAGAAATTAAGACTAGAAATAGAGCTCAAATGTGGTCTGAACAACTCACAGGTGGGCTTTAGGTCAGGGTTCAATACTTCTGATAACTGCTTTGTTTTAAGTCATCTCATTGAAAAATACACTATGTTAAGGAAACAAAAAATATATGTGCTTTATGTAATTATAAAGTTGCTTTTGAGACAGTTAACAGAAATACACTCTGGGTAATAATGAAAGAAAGGGGAATCAACTGTCAGTTAATAAATATTAGCAAAAATTTATATGGAAACACATGAGCCAAAGTTCATGTTGGGCCTGACGGGAAATTATCAAAAACAATACCCACCAGAAGAGGTGTAAGGCAGGGTTGTGTGATGGCCACAATATTATTTTCATTGTATATAGATGAGCTCTTAAATGGGATTGAATTATTGGAATCTGATTCTCCAAAAATCATGAACACCAGTTGTGGGGTGCTTGATTATGCTGATGATATTATTATCTTTTCTCTCACAAAATATGGGTTACAGAAAAAGATTACTCTTCTTGAGAAAATGTCCAGGTCTTTAAAACTATAAGTAAATGTTACAAAGACACAAGTATCTGTGTTTGGAAGGGATTAAACACAGGAAACTGTTTTTTGGGAAAGGAGAAACTCACAGTCGTGAGTGAATATGTTTATTTAGGTATTCTTTACTTCTAATGGAAAATGGAATAAGCACATTAGTAACAAGCATTTGTCAATGCCGAATGTTGTCTCGCTGGCATTGGCATTGGTAGTGCAGGAGTCAGAGACACATAATGGGAATGGCAGTGAAGTACTGAACTGAAGCCAATGCCACCCTTACCCTGCAGAGACTGATAGGCATTGGGGTGTGCCTTTGGGTCATCAGCTATAATGCTTATGCCATTCTACCTCACCCTACCCTGCAGACACTGACAAGTGTCGTGGTGTGCTTTGGGATCATTGGGCCATATACTTACACCATTCCATAAGAAAATATGCTGAGGTGGGTGCAGTATCGGAGAATGGGTTGAACTTTAGGGCCAAACACTCCAAGGCAGACCTTGATGTCTGTCAGTGGCTGCAGGGTGGGGTAGGGGGTGTGGGGTGGAATGGTGTGAGCATTACAGCTGATGATCCCAAGTCACACCCTTAATGCCTGTCAGTCTCTACAGGGTGGGGAGTATAGTTGGAAACCCTAACACCATAGGCGTGTGTTGGTATTTTCACTCCAAATTTTCAACATAGGCTTTTTGTGAGCCTACCTCATGAAGAGTGGCATTATCAGTTTGTTAGCTGAAAGGTAGTTTTGCACAGTGGCTATGCCATTTGGTGACACAGAGATGAAAACACATTTTGGGCAGTATGTGAAAAATGACAACTGTATTGTTCATGAGGAGGTGTAAAAAAATGCAACATTGAAAATCTGTAGTGAAAATATTAACAATTGGTGAAGTCATGAGCATGCATAGAAAGTGTGCAGCACACATCCGTAACCCAATTATTTTTGGGATTTTTTTTAACCACATTTTCAAAATAGGTATTTTGGGACCTCCCCTCATGAACAGTGGCATTGTGATTTTGTTAATTTGTCCCAAAAGTTGATTTCCCACAGCAAACATGCCATTGTGCGCCACAGATGCAAAAACACATTTTGGGCAGGATATGAAAAATGACAGCATTACTGTTCATAAGGGGTGTGAAAAAATGCCAGTGTTGAAAATCTGGCATGAAAATATTGCAAATTTGTGAAGTTACAAGGGTGCGTGGAAACTGCGCAATGCACGCTTGTAACACAGTAATTTTATGGACTTTCATCACCAGATTTTCAACATAGGCATTTTAGGATCTCTGCTCATGAAAAGTGTCACCGTCATTTCTTCAAACTCTCCCAAAAACTGATTTTGCACAGTGACTGCCCTATTCTGCGCCGGATGTGCGAAAATACATTTTGGCCAAGATATATAAAATGACAGCTGTACTGTTCATGAGGAGGTGTAGAAAAATGTTAATTTTGAAAATCTGTTGTGAAAATATTACAAATTCATGAAGTTACGAGTGTGTGTGGAAACTGCACAACGCACGCTCGTAAAACAGTCATTTTTTTGGATTTTTTCCACCAAATTTGCAACATAGGCTTTTTGAGAGCCCCCTCCCCCCATGAACAGTGGCACTGCCATTTTGTTACTCGGTTCTGAAAGGTGATTCTGTGCAGTGACCACGAAATCACCTTTTGGGACTGAATAATGCCATGACAGTGACTGAATTCATGAGGAGGGCTGCCAATAACCCCATGTTGAAAATTTGGTGTCAAAATTCCCCAAAATGCCCGTGATATGCACAAAAGTTGAAAAACAATATATTTATGCCGTTATACAGCTTACCGGCATTTCTTCAGTTCGTGGTCGGCTTTGAAGAGTGCAGACGTGTTCCTGGTCCAGTGAAGATTGTCATACTGGGCTAGAGGTAAGTATGGGGTGGGGTGAAGACAGGGTGCGAGTGGTGGGTGTGGGTTGTAAGAGGAGACAGGAGACCGCAAGGGACCTTTTTATTTTTTTACAGGGTAAAAAAAAAAGGGAACATCATGGGAAAGTTTTTGTTTTTCAGGGGATTTGGCACACTGGGGTGGGTTCCCAGCATGCCACCTAAGTGTTTTGGGGGTGATGCTGTAGTCGATGGGGGATTTGGCACCCCTGTTGGCACATACCGAAGGGGGGGACAAGAGCCGAGGGGGATTTGGCACCCCCCTCAGCACAAAACAAAAGTGGGGGGGCATTATGCTGATGGGGAGGGCCCCCATCAGCAAAATAAATGGGGAAGGAGTTAAAGCTAACAGCATTGGGCCCCATCAGCAAAGAAAGACTGTTGGGGCGATGATGCGAGGGGATTGGGCACCCCTTGGCATACATTTTAAATGGGAGGGGGGGTCATTATGCTGATGGGGAGTGGGCTCCCCCATTGGGCAAAAGAAGTGGGTCAGGGCACTCTGCAGGCGCTGTCACCAGGACAGGCACGTCAGGAGGGTGTGTTATTGTGCCACTGCATGATTGCAGCAGACCTTTTGTTAGACCTGGTGGCCACTTGACGTATGCCTGGTGTCAGCACCTGCAGCTGCCTCAGAGAATTAGGGGTGCACCTACTGATGCATGCCCTGCATTCGCCCACAGTGACCATTCCTCCAACTCTGCTACTAGTGCAATATGTTGGCTGTGCAAGTGAGAGTCAACATAAAAATGTGGAAAAACTTAAAAAGACAGCTTTTGCATTGGAAAAAATTTCAATGATACATAGTTTTTTTTTCTTCATTAAAACCATTGCTTGAGGCAATAAAAATGAAATATCTAGCACAGAACTTATGGAACTGAGATTTGGGATAGTAAACATAAGGAACGTCTATTGACTCTGATATACAAGGTGCTCAGAAAAAATTTAGAGGTTGATCATTCCTTTCCTTCTGTGTATTTAAGAGCTGAACTTGGATTGGATAATGTTAATTGTTGTTTGATACCAAAAAGTTAAACTTCTGAATAATGTTAACTAGCCTCCCTTTGGAACGGATGGCAAAAAAAAATGTGTATTGGAAAAAGAAGATTGGAGAAGGAGGAATTGTTTTAAATCCAGTTGGTATACCGCGATATTAAACTTATCAGAAAAATATTAACTAACTTGTTTGTTAAAGTATCATATTAACAATATAGTGATAAGTAAACAGTATGCATGGTTTATTAATTGGAGAATAAAAGACTATTGGATGGAAATTGATAAACAAGAAATAAGGAATTTTAGGTTTTCAAAATGGCATGCAGAAAATAATGATACTTTTGAGTTCCATTCTTATTTAGAAGTATTGACTGATAACACATTAAGCTCTGCATTTACAAGGTATAAGTCTGAGCTTTTTGATAGTAATTTTCTATGGGCTAGGCATGATAAATCTCATGATACCTCCCCAAATTGTGATTGTGAAACTGGTGGTCTGGAAGACCTGTTCCACGTCCTCTGGATATGTAAATGGTATCAGACAAATCATAAATACCTATGGAAAACATTAGGCATAAATATCAATATGGAGTCTATGGAACTGGATAAAAAGTTATCAGCAAGAAGTTTGCTTGACACAGAGAATGTATTTACAATTAGATCCTTGGTAAACTATTTTAAGTATTACAAAGATCAGAAAGAAAAAGATTTGCAATAGAAAGGTTTATGATAAATTATGTATTACAACGATGAATAGGAATAGTGTAAAAAGATAATTATATCTGGAAGTTGCTAATATGGGGGGATTAATTAAATGTGGAACGTGTGATATATCTACAGATGTTAATATATTATTGCTAATTTATTCATCTGTTTAATAGAATTAAGTATGATAAATTTCTCTATGTGTGTCATTTTGTATTGTAATGACCTTGGGCCGGATATTCAAAAGGGTTGCGCCATGCGCAATAGGGTTGCGCATGTGCAAGTCCGAAAGTGCGCCATTCTGCGATATTCAGCAGGAGGAAGTTGCGCCACCGAAAACAGGCTGAGCAACAGCGCAATGCAAATGATGGCATGCGCAACCGAAGGGGGTGGATCCCTGCATAAAGAGCGCAATGCGATATTCAAAGGGTTGTGCAATGCGCAACAGCGGAACAGCCGGAAGTTGCGCACAGCGGAAATGAGCCAAAATAAAAAGGCTCAAGGAAGAGGCTCAAGAACACTACAGAGATGCCAAACGAGACAGACAGAGAGAGACAGACAGACAGTGATAGTTCAGAACAGGGCAGGCAAGGGAAGTTGTGTGGGCCATAGGCTGCAGAGGCCAGCGGGGGTACCCGGTGCAGTGGAGGTAGCAGTCAGGACAGTGGGGGTAACAGAGCAACATCAGCTGGGGGGGGTCACAAGCCAGGAGATGGACAGTGCCAGCTTCCACATGGAAGCTGTAATGAGGGGATGAGAATGCATGCTGCAGGGGATGTGGCGTGGAAGGGCCTGTCGGCGTACGCTCTCAACAGGCAGTACCGCGCCCACATCAGCTTTGGAGCTGTACACAGATGTAGAGATCGTGGCCGGTACCACCTGAACAGGGCAATACTGAGATGGCTCTGTGAGCTGTGCAGTGATGTGATGCAGGCACCCTCAC
Source organism: Neoceratodus forsteri (assembly GCA_016271365.2). Classification (NCBI taxonomy): domain Eukaryota; kingdom Metazoa; phylum Chordata; order Ceratodontiformes; family Ceratodontidae; genus Neoceratodus; species Neoceratodus forsteri. The sequence continues at coordinate 257,758,430 of JADMNL010000025.1, forward strand.
GACGGAGTCACGCCTGTCGGTGGAGACCAAGGTGACAGCCTGCATGTGCCTGCTCACCACGGGCACCTTCAGAGGCCAACAGGGGACACCACAGGCATCACACAGTCAGCCACGCCACGCATCCTCACCCACCTCAGCGCACTGCTGCCACATGCTGCGGAGCACATCCAGTTCCCCAGCACCGCGGCAGAGTGTACAGCAAACATGCAGGAGTTCCACAGGGTAGCACGTATGCCTGGCATGCTAGGGGCCATAGACTGCACCCATGTGGCCATTCGCACACCACCTGGCCCTGATGGGGCTGCATATAGGAACAGGAAGGGTTTCCAGTGTCAACTGCCAGGGTGGTGTGATGCCACTGCGCATAATCAATGTTCAGTGCACACACCCCTGGCAGAGCACATGATGCCTTTATATGGTATCAGTCCGCACTGTGCCATCGATTCAAGAGTGGGACATCCCCACAGGCCATCTAGTGGGTGAGTACCATGTAGGAATTGCAAATGTGGGGCAAGGGTGGGAATGCCACAGGTGCTATGGTAGGCACACAGGGATATTGGCAATATGGACCTGAACATGATACTCATCTCCACCATCTCCACACAGGTGACAGCGGATACCCACTCCGTCCCTGGCTGTTCACACCATACCGCGCCCCATGACCCCATCGCAGCAACGCTTATAATGAGGCGATGCCGCCACACGCAACATCATCGAGCGGGTGTTTGGGATGCTCAAGGCACGCTTCTGATGCCTAGACACCTCTGGCGGTGCCCTACAGTACAGCCCCTCAAAGGCCTGTGGGATATTCCTGGCATGTTGTATCCTGCACAACATGGCCAAAGACTGTGGGATAGCCATTCAGGTCGAGGAGGGGGACAGCGATGGGGACGCCAGCGGCGCCGGTGATGATGGTGATGAGCTGCCCCCCCTTGGACGGTGGGACCCCCGACTGATCCGGCAGGCCCAGCTGCACCGGCACACCATCACGGAGGAGCATTATGCACAACACAGGTAAGTCAAGGGGCCATGTGCAACCAACATTGTCCTGGCGCAACCCACAGACACACAGAGTAACACACCAGGGGTGCATGACGGCAAGGGGAGTGGAAGGGACCAGGCACACACACACCATCAGGAGGGTGAACAGTCATATGGACACACACACACACACACACACACACACACACACACACACACACACACCAGGCACAAAGTGTACATGGGCAGGCAAGCAGAGCAGGAACAGACACGCAAACACACAGATCCACAGACCACACCCACCACCTGTACTGTCCAAGCACGTGTGTCGATGCTGGGCACCCTTGCACCTTGGTGCAGTACAATGCAGATCATCATGCACACGCACCTGTGGACAGCAGTCAGGATGGTGTGCAGGTGGTCCGATGTCGGCGTGATGCAGGGCACCCACCAGTGCACTGCCCACCATGACGCAACAGTGCACACAGAGCAGCACCAGACAGGGCCTCACTGGGAGACAGGTCAGTCATGTTGCACCATTCCACGGCCACCGCTGATGCGGGCGCCTCGCCATGACCCAACAGCCCTGGCAGGCTGAGCAGGGCCACATGGGTGGCACCGATGGACCACCAGGGGTCCCACTGCACGATCGCGACCTTGTCCGCACTGGGGTCTGTAGGATGCCAACATACCTGCACCAGGGGTGCTCGGGATGCCCACAGCAGAACCCGTGTCGACAGGCTGGGTGTCACACGATGCCGGAATGGGGGAGTGAGAGCGATTGTGGTGCTGCAGTAGGGCACCTGCTTGTGTGCTCCAATGCAGCCACGACAGCCACCAATGCCTGGGTCTGCCTGTCAATGGCGGCGGTCATCCATCCGCATATGGACCATCTCTGCAAGGTTCAGAGCACAGTCCCTGCTGTGCCACTCCACAGCCATGCATAGTGCCTCCACGGACGCTGTAACCCGCCTTTGCTGTACTGATTCCCGCAGCAGGCAGATGTGCTCTTCAAATGGGTACTCTGCCACAATGGCATCCTGTCCCCCAGGGTATGGAAGGTCCTGATGCTCAACACCCCTTGAGGGTGGGCGCTGTTCACCAGGACCAGGAATGGGCATATCAAAGGGTGGTGGGCATGTGCCACTGCTGGACACTGTACCCCCAGACCTGGTGGGTGACTGCTGCTGCTGCCCCTCCAACCGCTGTGCCCCAGGGGCCACTCGTTCTACTGCTGTGGCCGCAACAGTGCCAGACACCTGCACAGCCACCAGTGCTGCCCCACTGGTGCTGACAGGCACAGCCTGGGACTGTGCTGACATGCTGGCACACACATTGGAACCAGCTAGGCCCAGGGGCACATGCTGGCCTGCTGTGTGTCCGTCATGGGACACACACATGTCACTGCCCATTGCAGTCCTTGCATCATCAATGGTGCAGGTACGTGCTACAGCCACAGTCACAGCGTGCTGGCATGTTTGCATGCCAGACTGCTGAGACACAGGCTGTGCACCCCACACACCTGACTCACTGACACCAGAGTTGGCAGCCCGGCGTGCATGCTGGTGCAGTGCATGCTGGCTGGTGACAGAGGTGGATGGACCCTCCTCCATGTCCAACTGGTCTTTCTCACTGCCTGGACCCACCACCACTGTCCCCTGAAGATGAACAGGATCTGTAACAGAAAGTGAGGACATGTGAGTGCATGTGAACAATCTTCCCCCCCCAACACCACCACCATGTCATACCGTGCAGTGATGGGCTTCCACCTGTCTGGAATCCACCTCCTGGTACGCCCTCAATAGCACTCCACTGCATTGATGCAGCCAGTCTGTCCTCAGCCGGGTCAGCTCCACCACCGCTGGCTGGCCCCGCCTGTGCCAGTGCTGCCCTGAGGGCTGCCACCTTCTCCTTCACCCTCCTGTGGTCTGTCCCCATCTTTTGCATTCCTGCACGGAGCTGGTGGCTTCCTTGCAGGTTCACTGCCCGAGCTACCCCTCCCATGCAGCCACACGGGCCTGAGGTGCCCGCCATCCACTCAGTAGTGGTCCTCCTCCAGGTAGGCCTGGAAGAGGGCCTGTCTCCGCTTGTGGTGAAGTGGCCTCCTCCGCCCACCATCCTCACCTCACCTTGGCTCTGCTCGGTCATGTCGATCTGTATGGGTGGAAGTGGACACCTGTCACTGTGCAGTCTACAGCGTTATCCATGACCATTGTCCAGAACATCACACAGCATGCAACCCACCTCTCACCTGCAGTAACCGATCTGGCCAGCGAGCCCAATGTCGCACATTTATAGCGCAATGCATGCAAATTAGAGTGGAGCAACTGTAATGAGATGCAAATGTACACCGCGCCTTTGAATGGCTGATCAGATGATTTGCATGTGTCGGCTGAATATCGCTACGCTGCGCTTTGCGCAATACGGTTGAGCCGGCTGAGCCAATGGCGCATATCTGTGACTGTGTGGTACACTGCATTGTGCATGCCCAGGTAGCTTACGCAGGTGCCTGCCACACTGATGATGTGCTGTGCGCGATTGGCAATTCAGGCCATGGCCACCATTGTGCCAATGGTGCTACAGCGCATGTCACCACATGGCGCAGTGGCAGTACTGCGCAATAGTCCACTGTGGCACTGGCACGCAGGTGTCCGATCACGCAGGATGTGTGGACATCCGATGGCGCCTGGCGTGGCCTGCGCCACTGACCCATGACCTGTGCACGACCTTTGCCCCTGGCGCGTCACGCCTGCCATGTATGTTTCATCGCTGTTCGGTGACAGCGCGATGGATCGCTGGCGCTGTCCTAACAGCGCCGATAGGCAGTGATGGAGTTGTACTTGCAACATTTCCATGTGGGGTTACCGCGCTCCTGAGCGCCATATTGCCACTGTACAGTTTGACAATGGCACGCAGGAGAGCACCACAATGGGGGGCTTTGGAGTTAGCCAACCTGGTGGCTGTAGTAGAGCCCCACTATGGCTCACTGTTCGAGGGTGTGCCCCTGCAGGTGCCACGCACCCATGTGTGGCAGCAGGTCGCCGCTGCCCTGGAGCAGGCCACTGGGCGGAGGAGGACCCCTGAACAGTGCAGGCACCGCTATGGTGACCTGCAGAGGAGGAAGCGTGCTCTGCTTGTGTGCCTCAGGTCGCGTGCCAGGAGGGGCATTGTACCCAGGCCAGGTGAGTCTGCTGTGTATGCACCGGTATTGTCTGCATGGGTGACTGTGTAATGTAATCTGCGCATGGGTGTGGGTTGGGCTGTGGTTTGCTGTGAGGGTGTTTGCAGGTGTGTGCTGTTTGGGTCTGGATGTGTGGGCAGGCACATTCAATGGGGCAAGGGGCTGTCTGCTTTGGGATCTCACTGATGTTTTTCTCTTCCTTTGTCTCCCACAGGCGTGGAGGAGCAGAGGCAGGCATGATCTGAGGCATGGGATGGCGGTGCCAGGGTGGCTGGCGGAGGAGGGGTGCAACTGCCTCAGCAGCAGCAACAGCAGCAGCCACAGCCGCAGCCGCAGCCACAGCACCTGATGCAGCGGCTTGATGAGGGTGAGTGTCATTACAACATGGATGCTATTGCATGCTGTGGGGGGGGCACGGCCACCATCCATGGACAACACTGCCATGCACGTGACGTGTGACAGTCAGCACTGTCCAGTGGCACTGCATGTCTGTGAGTGCATCACTGGTGGTCCATGCATGCACTGGGCACATGGCTGTGGCACTACCTTCCCACCCACATAGCCACGCCACTGTACAGCCTTGGTTGTGCTGTGCTGGGCATGGTGGGTGTGTGCAGTGGCACACATGGCTGTTGCTGCCTGGTTGGGCTTGTCTTGTGCACGGGTCACTGTGAGTGGGTGCAGTCCATCACAGGGGTGGGGCCACTTGGCTGTATGCCATGCATGTTGGGTGGGCTTCAGGGTTGTGGACAGTCACAGCCATTGATTCTGTTCCCTTGCCCTAGGTGCCCAGGTCCTGCACAGGATTGAGTGGGCTGTCCACCGCCTGCTGGAGGTGTCCACGGCGTCCCTATCTATTCTGCAGGAGATGCACCGGAGGGGTGTCAGTCAACGGAGGAGGCCACGAGACCAGGGGCAACCTGCTGCTGTGCAGCCTGGAGGACAGTAGCTGTCCCACACCTACCCTCTTTACCCTTCTGTCACACCCTGCCTTCCTCACTGTTCTTTCACCCCTGCCCCTTACCCACCTCACCTTGTACCCATTCCCCCCCTTTCTTGTATATATCTCTGTACATAGTTTATTGTTGTGTGTTCGTATGATATTCTTTTATAAATCTATTTTGTATGAATACTGTAGTGGTCTCTGATTTACAGCTGGCTATGGGTGCTCAGTTGCAGTGGTGTGCATGGCATCTGGTGTGGTATTGTCCTGGGATTGTGTGTGTGTGTGCACGGGGGGATGTCCCTGGTGTGGTGGTGGTTTTCAGCCGGACTGGCCGTGTGCTGCCACACACCGCTGGGTGCTCCTGGTGGGTCTGGCTTGTATGATTAGGTGGTACACATGGTTGCATTGTGCCAGGGGGGGGCCTGGGGAGTCCTGCAATGACGGTCACAGTCACTGCTCAGGTGGTGTCTTGGGGTCACAGCGTGTGTGTGCTGTGCACACCGGGGCTGCTGGACACTGGGGTGGTTTGCCCTTTGTGTGGCAGTCTCAGTCGCCAGTGGGTGTGCTGCAGCACATGGCCGATGTGCTTTCTTTGCTTGTCCCCATGGGCCGTTGATATTCCGTCCCTCCCCAGTTATGCTGTTCTTGGGGTGTGGGGCATTGTTAGTTCTGCAGTGTGTCCCTGTGCCCATCTGTGGCATGGGTGGTGGGCCTTTGCCTACCTCCCTGGTGGTGCTGTTCCATTTCTATGCTGCTGGGGGTGTCATTGCTTGCCCTATGGGCCTCTGGACTGCTCAGCTGGGCTGGCCTTGTTGCGCTATGGCACATTGTATCTGCTCAGCTTCCCCTTCCTGGTTGCGTTATGGGGCGGTTTGTGCAATATTCAGACATTGGCTGCTTGTGCAATTGGCCTTGCTCCATGTTTGAATATCGCGACGATTAGTATGCGCAAGTGACTTGCGCTTGCTCTTGCTGTTGCGCACTTTTCGGGCGCAGTTTGAATATCCGGCCCCTTGTGTTTAACAAATAAACATTACTTACATACTTAGTGTATCTGGTTATGTCTGTGTGTATTTGTGTATCTAGTTTTGTCTATGTGTGTATTAGTGCATCTAGTTTTGTCCGTATGTGTACTGGATTTGTATATGTCCCATTAGCTCAGGTGTCCATCAAGGGTCTGTCCTGGGTCCTATTCTCTTTTCAGTATTCCTAAATAATGTACCCTCTCACTGTTCATCAGTCTCTATTCATATGTATGATGATGATGACACATTTCTTTTTGCATCTGGCTTATCTCACCTTGACCTTATCTCCCAGCTACAGTTGGATTTTGACAACATTCAGTGCTGGTTCAAGAATAACCAACTGTCTCTTAATGCCAAAAAAAACAAAACAAAAAAAAACAGTCTGAATTACTTTTGGTACCCATCAGAGGCTTGCCAGACTTACTTCTCCCCTACTATTTAGTACCATTGATGGTGCTAATATTGAAGATGTCTCCTCCTTTAAGTATCCTGGGGTCTGCCTTGACTGGCATCTTGATTTCTCTGTGCACATTGATGCAATGCACCAAAAACTTCACCCTAAGTTTGGTGCTTTGTACAGGAATAAAGTGAGTATACTTCTCCCTGCCCACTGAGAAATTGTCCTACAAACTATTCTTCTTATTTTTGACTACAGTGATTTAGTCTACAGTAGTGCCCCTAAATCCTTCTTTGCCAGACTGGACTCCCTTTTTCATTCTTTCTGTTGTTTTGCTTTAGATTGCCCATCTTGTACTCACCACTGCTATCTTTACTCAGCTCATTCCTTCCCCTCCCCTCCCCTTTCTTGATGCTAGGCACCTTTCCCATTGTGTTTTTATCCAAATTCTGGTTCGGCACTCTTCCCTCTTATCTCAAATCCATTCTCCCCCCTCCTCCTCCTCCTCCTCCTTCTTCCTCCTACCTTTTCCGTAACAATACTTTCCATTCCTTCTCTTTTCCTTCTAGAAAATCTATTGTCAGCCAATCTGCTTTTTCTTACCACTTTCTAAACCTTTGGCCATCCCTTCCCCTTTCTAATCATTCCGCCTCTTCTTCTTCCTCTCTAAAGTGTCTTATTTCTGACTTTTGTCATCCTACCTGCAACGGCTTGTGACTCTTCCTCTTTTTCTTCATTCTCTAGTCTTGCTCTCTTCTTACTGTTCTGCTGTTTTCCCTTTTTATATATATTAGAATGTGTGTTATTTTCTAGATGCCTTCATTTACTATTCTGCCTATAATATTTATGATTTTGCTTGTAAAACTGTATTATTGTATTTTATCTTGTTATTTTTTTTTCATTGTTAGCTATTTCCTACCCCCTCCAAAGAAACATCTGGAAATGAGCTTTTTTCAGCTCAGTATGTACTTCCTGGTTAAACTTTTAAACAAATAAATAAATTAAATAGTGTATCTAGTTTTGTCTTTATGTGTATTAGTGCATCTAGTTTTGTCTGTATGTGCATTAGGGTATCTATTTTTGTCTGTGAGTGTATTAGTGTATCCAGTTTTGTCTGTGTGTATTAGTATATCTTGTTTTGTTTGTATTTGTTAGTGTATCTAGTTTTGCCCGAGTGTGTATTAGTGTATCTAGTTGCGTATTAGTGGGACTAGTTTTTGTTTATGTGTTTATTAGTGTATCTAGTTTTGTCTGTGTGTATTACTGTATCTAGTTTTGTCTGTGTGTATATTAATGTATGTAGTCTTGTGTTTGTATATTTGTGTATCTAGTTTTGTCTGTGTGAATTAGTGTATCTAGTTTTTCTGTGTGTGCATTAGTGTATCTAGTTTTGTCTGTGTCTATTAGAGTATTTAGCATTGTCTCTGTGTATTAGTGCATCTAGATTTGTCTGTGTGTGTATTAGTCTATCTAGTTTTGTCTGTATTAGTGTGTCTAATTTTTTTTTCTGTGTGTTAGTGTGTCTAGGTTTTGTCTGCGTATGATAGTGTGTCTAGCTTTGTCTGTGTGTACATTAGTGTATCTAGTTTTCTCTGCATGTGTATTAGTGTATGTTGTTTTGTCTGTTTGTGTATTAGTGTATTAGTATGCCATTGTTAGGGTGCCGTGATTATGGGTCTGTAATGTGGGCACCGCAACAAGGTTGTGAGTGACAGGGGAGTTCTGGATTTTAAAATGTCTCACACTCACACCACGTTGGATGTCACCACAATTTTGCTGCCCTTCATGGCATGCCCAACCTGGTGGATGTTATATTTATGGTTGGGGGGATGTGGGGGCAGTGCCCCCCTGCAAAACTTCAAATTTTCACTGTAAGGTCCTTGGGAACTGTAACTTATTTGTGGCACAATGTCACCCATGCTAATGCTGGGCAACATATTTCTTGCACCCTAAGTTACCTCACCCACATTGGCCGCACACTGTCATGAGTGAACCTAGTGTATCCAGTTTTGTCTGTGAATATTAGTGTGTCTAGGTTTGTCTGTGTGTATTAGTGCATCTAGTTTTGTCTGTGTGTATTAGCATATCTAGTTTTGTTTGCGCATGTATTAGTGTATCTAGTTTTGTCTGTGTGTGTATTAGTGTATTTAATTTTATCCGAGTATATCAGTGCATCTTGTTTTGTCTGTGTGTATTAGTGTATCTAGTTTTGTCTGTGTGTATTAGTGGGTCTAGATTTGTCTGTGTGTATATTAGTGCATCTAGTTTTGTCTGTATGTGCTTTAGCGTATCTAGTTTTGTCTGTGTATTAGTGTATCTAGGTTTGTTTGTTTGTCTTAGTGTGTCTGTTTTTTTGTCTCTTTGTGTATTAGTGTATCTAGTTTTGTCTTTGTATGTTAATGTATCTAGTTTTGTCTGTATGTGTATTAGTGTATCTAGTTTTTGCTGTGTGTGTGTTAGTGAATCCGGTTTTGTTTGTGTGTATTAGTATACCTAGTTTTGTCTGTGTATTAATCTATTTAGTTTCGGTCTGTGTATATTAATGTATCTAGTTTTGTCTTTATATGTATTAACATACCTAATTTTTGTCTGGATGTATAAGTGTATCTAGTTTTGTTTGTGTGTGTGTATTAGTGTGTCTAGTTTTGTCCGTATGTGCATTAGTGTATCTACAGTTGCAGCCATAGACATGTCAGATATTTCCTGAAATTTCTGTGATATCTCTGGAGATATTCCTTGCCTAACTGTAGTACTATAATGGGCCACCAGAGATAATCTATTTAGACATATTGCAAAACTAACTACTCTGTGCTATTGCTGTATCTACTGTGTTAAAATGACCATGTACTCTGCTATATGACTTAGTTGGTTGCATACTCTGCCTTATGTGTTGTATAGCTTATGCCTTGCACATTGCGAGTTTACCTGTTTATGCAATCTAATTGTTGTTAGAATGTTTTCATTTCAGCGTTGTACCAGCCATTGTATTCTTATCAAACCATTTGTCACTTCCCCTGTTTTATTGTTCTCATGTTGTTATTATTCACATATTGTACTCTCCCAGGTCATGCCTGAAAATAGGCAACTAACGCACTCAGCTGGTAAATAAAAAGTGACTAAATAAATAAATACATCAGGAAATATCTGATTGTGTCTATGGCTGCAACTGTAGTTTTGACTTTGTGAATTAGTGTATCTAGTTTTATCTATATATATATTTTTATTTTATTTATTTATGTTTTTGAGAACCGGGTAAGAACACTGGTCCCAGGGACCATTTTCAGGTACGACCCAAGCCATATAGATGGCACATGGATTACACAAGTACAACACTGTTTGAGAGTTACAGAGCTACAGTTGGAAAGTAACAGTTTTTAATAGAGTAGATTATACATGTTTGCAGTGAATGTCAATGCAGTTCAACACAAAAACACAAGTTGCATGCTTTATTAGGATATAAGGTGTTGGCACACTAACATGATTTAACAGTACTCGACTAACAAGTATCAGGTTGTTACCTTACATACACTGGATGATTAACAATTACATGTTAATATATCTAGTTTTGTCTCTGTTGGTATGTCTAGTTGTGTCTTTGTGTATCTGTTTTTTCTGTGCAAATTACTGTATCTAGTTTTGTCTGTACTGGTGTGTCTAATTTTTGTCTTTCTGTATTACTGTATCTAGTTTTGTCTGTGTGTGCTTGTATATCTGGTTTTGTCTGTGTGTATTCGTGGGCCTAGAGTTCTCTGTGTGTATTACTGCATCTAGTTTTGTATGTATGTGTGTTAGTGTATCTAGTTTTGTCTGTGTGTGGATTAGTGTATCTTGTTTTATCTGTGTATGCTAGTGTATGTAGTCTTTTTCTGTGTGTGTATTAGTGTATCTAGTTTTGTCTGTGTGTAGTGTATATTGGTTTGTCTGTGTGTATTAGTGTGTCTGTTTTTTCTGTGTGTGTATTAGTGTATCTAGTTTTGTCTGTAAACAGTATTAGTGTATCTAGTTTTGTCTGTATGTATTAATGTTATTAGTTTTGCCCATGTGTATTAGTGTATCCAGTTTTGTTTGTGTGTGTTAGTGTATCTAGTTTTGTCTATGTGTATTAGTGTATCCTGATTTGTCTGTGCATCTAGTTTTGCCTGTGTGTATTAGTGTATTTAGTTTTGCCTGTGTGTATTAGTGTATTTAGTTTTGTCTGTGTATTAGTGTATCTAGTTTTGTCTGTGTGAGCATTAATGTATCTGGGTTTGCCTGTGTGTATTAGAGTATCTAGATTTTGTCTGTGTGTATTAGTGTATCTAGTTTTTTCTGTGTATTAGTGTACCTAGTTTTGTTTGTATGTGTATTAATTACCAGCTTGCCTAGATGAGGTGGCATCTAGCAGTGGCGTATAGTGGCAGTTTGTGGTGGCGAAGTGCTGCAAAGTGCAAAGGGAGACAGTGGGAGTCCATGGGAGATGTGGGAGACTCAAGCAGTAAGTGCTGTGCAACTTGTCGTTGAATTGAATAAGGATTGTACCTGAGGATTGAAAAATGGCTTTAGGTCATTGATTGTTTAAGTGGAGCACAGTACTTGTGATATGTTGCCTGTTTAGTGATTTACTTAATTATCAGGCTGATTACGAATTTTACTCTCAGGCCTCTGATAGTAAAGATTTTAGCATGTCTGAACTTTTATTGTAAACTAAAACTTCAGTTCAGGCCTATTATTTATTAAAATCTGAAAAGACCTCCTTGTGTTTTTGTGGTACACTTTTAGCTAGTTTCTCCACATTGTTATTTATGGTGGACCTGTCTTATTGTTTTGATTTTAGGTGAGTTTTAGTTCTGTTTTGTCTGCTTTTACTTTCTGGTGATGTTGAGTTAAACCCTGGCCCCATTATCCTTGGTGTAAGTTCTGCACGGCCTTGGTATGACACACATGGTATTAAATTATTACATTTGAATGCCAGGAGTCTTGTTTCCAAGTTAGCTAATCTTGAGACCTTAACATGTTCCTACAAGCCTGACTTGGTTGTGATATCCAAGTCATCGCTTAAACCCTAAGTTCCTGATGGTTTGTGTAAAATCCCTGGTTACAACATCTTAAGAGCTGACAGAAAGGGGAAAGAGAAAGATGGCGACATTGCAGTTTATTTTCTGGAACATCTTTTTTTTTTTTTACAATTGTATTTATCCTCCTCGGCAGGTCGCCCTGTTGTCAGCCAACCTACCAGAACTCGAGGTATTCCGGGGGCTTGTGGTGCTGTGCATGCCCCAACAGAACCCCAGAGCCCGGCCTGGAGGCTTCATTCTTGGGTGGCCCCCATCTTTCCTCCATTTTCTTTCCTGGGTGTCCTAATCCTGAGACCCCAGAAGTGGTGATGCATGTACATGGAGGCATGCATGCACATTGCAGCTCCAGTTCCAGCCTCTTCTGCCCTCCCTCGGCCTAGTGCTGGCACTACTTGGAGTGACACAGCCTCTCCGGCCTCCACCAGGGGGTGGCCATGCTCCAAGGAGAGGAAATACTCCCTCCAGAGGTGGAGAGCTGCCAACCGGCAGCTGTTCATGCCCTTTCCATCCCCCCTGCCAACCTCCAATGACCAAGGCTCGTTCCCAAACCCGGGTCACTGGCGTGGTGCGAGGTGTGGCGTCCAGCGCCTCAACCCTCTACGCCACTGGACCGGCTTGGAACATCTTGATGTATCCATATTATCCACTAGTTTCAACTATAAGCCAGACAATGATTGGCTGGTTCTTTGTTTGCTGCTGGGTGGGTGTAAAAATGTTATCTTTGGGTGTTTCTATAACCCACCCCATTGTGGATTGCAAGATTTAAAGGAATTTTTGGCTGTAACCTCTAGTTATCTGTCATGCAGGAATTTTATTTTTGCTGGTGATGTTAATTTGGATTAGTTCAAAAATGATTCCTTGGGCTTAGATACTTTTGAATTCTTATAATTTATTTCAGTTTATAAATGAACCAACTCAGCTTAACCTCCAAATTTACAATCATTCCATATTGGACCGATTTGTTGTAAATGAACAAAATGTTATTGCATTATGTGGTACACTGGATGATTCTATAAGTGATCATCAGGTGACTTTTTGTGTTTTGAATTTTAAACGCCCAAGGTTTCCTTCCCGTACCATCCAATATTGAAATTTCAAAAGAATTAATTATGCTGTTTTCAGGTCTGAAATGTTGGAAATCGACTGGTCCTTTCTGGAAGCTATTCCAGATATGGATTGTGCTGTTGATTTTTTTTTTTGCTCCCAATTATTAGCTGTCCAGAAATACTTGTTCCTTTTGTGTACATTAAGGGTAAAAGGTTCAAATAATGATTGGTTTTCAAAAGATAGTAAATCCTGGATTAGGCATAGAAATTTGGCTTGGTAGGCTTATAAACATGCTGCGTCTCCCTCTCTACTGGCAGCTTACAGGTCTCTCTGAAACAAGGTTTGCAAATTAATAAAGCAGGCTAAAGTTGATTTTTATAAAAATAAATTTAAAGTTACCTGCTATAATTCTAAGGTTTTTTGGGACACTGTATGATCATTGTAGTCTCCCAAAGGTAAGACAGATATTAATAAAGTAAAAGTAGCTGATAGGGAGATTACTGAGCTTGATGAGATTGTTAACTTGTTTAATTTTAAATTTTCGGATATGTCTATTTATTTGGACAGACTAAATCAATCCCAAGGTTTGTATGTTCCTGATAGTAATTCTTCTTGTTTAGATGTAGTTAAACCTCTATTTTATTTTCGTAGTTTTTCTTAAACTGAGGTTTTGAAGCTGTTACATAAGTTACCTAATAAATTTAGTGACTGTGGCATGGGTCTTGATGGCAGGTTTATTAAGTTGGCCACCTCTTTTATTGCTAGTCAATTAAGTTCAGGTTTTAATTTGTGTTTGATCTCTGGTGTTTACCCATCTATGTGGAAATGTGCAAGGGTGGTGCCAGTTCCTAAGAAACCGAATGCTGCATTTGCTGAGGATTTTCATCCTATCCCAATTTTAAATCCTCTGAGTAAGATACTTGAAAAGTTGTTGGCAAATCAACTCTCCATCATTTTAGAATTGAATCATTCTTTGTGTGTACAACAGCATGGTTTCAGATGTGATCATGGTACTGGCACTGCCCTGGTTAAGTTCACAAACACAGTCCTTCAAGGTTTTGATGGGGGGGGAGGTTTACTTGGGTGGTGTTTGTGGACCTAACCAGGGCATTTGATTTAATTGACCACCCCTTGCTTTGTATGAATTTAGGTGCACTAGGGATGTCCACTAATGTTGTAAACTGGGTCCGGGACTATTTAACTAACAGATGCCAGTTTGTTTCTATTCAGGTTGCTCATTCTAGTTTGAGGACCCTGGTGTGTGCCGTTCCACAGGGGTATATGCTAGGACCTTTATTGTTTTCTTTATGTGTTAATCATTTACCTGCTGTTATTAGGAAATGTCAGTACCTTTTAGATGCAGATGATCTTATGTTTTATCAGGCTACTTCAATTTTTGAGCTTCAAAACACTTTAGAATCTGAGTTCCATTGGTTATATTCCTAATTGTCTTCTAATTTGTTGCTTATGAGTGTTAAAAAGACAAAGTCTATGGTTTTTGGTAGTCCTTAGGGACAATCCTCAAATGCTTTTACATGATAACTTTGGTAATTGTATTGAAAAGATAACATAGTTTAAATATTTGGGAGTCCTGCTTGACCCCAGTTTGATTCTGTTTTCTCAAGCTAAGGCTGTTAATCAAACTATAAATATGAAAACTGGCTTGCTATATAAATTTAAACAGTTTTTGTCTTTTGATATATGTCGAACTATTGCCATGGTGTCTTACTTCCCCATATAGATTATGTTTCATGTTTATACCATAATTTGGTTCTAACTGTTACTTATAACAATATACTGTATGTCATTTTGTTCTAACTGCCCCTTATGTTGTATTCTGCTATTGGTTAGTTATCTCCTAAGTTAAGATTTTCTTATTTTTTGGGCTGCCTGGTCTATCAATCTACTTTTTCTGATACTTTTCCTTTATCTGATTTGATTTCTGTTTGAGAATTTACACTTAATCTTAGGTCTTCTGAGGGTATTATATTGGATGTAAATAGGCACAAAAACAAGTGTGGTTTACGTTCTTTTACCATCACTGCTTCAAAGTTGTGGAATGATTTACCCATGCTCTTATGTTCTGCTACTTCATTTTCAGGTTTTAAAGCTCATTTTAGGAATTATTTGTTATCGCTCAATGTATGTCACTGTAGTATTTAAGTTATTGTATATTTTGTACTTGTTGATTGTCCTGGGTCAGTCCTGACAAAGGGCTTTGCCCAGTGTCCCTACCCAGTTAACAAATATAAATAAATGCATCTAATTTTTGTCTGTGTGTATTAGTGTATCTACTTTTGTCAGTGTGTATTAGTCTGTCAAGTTTTGTCTGTATGTGCATTAGTATACCTAGTTTTGTCTTTGTATATTAGTATATCTGGTTTTGTCTGTGTGTGTGTTCTAGTGTATCTAGTTTTGTCTCTGTGTGTATTAGTGTATCTAGTTTTGTCTCTGTGTATTAATGTATCTAGTTTTGTCTCTGTGTATTAGTGTATCTAGTTTTGTCTCTGTGTATTAGTGTATCTGGTTTTGTCTTTGTGTATTAGTGTATCTTGTTGTGTCTCTGTGTATTAGTGTATCTGTTTTTTCTCTTTGTATTAGTGTATCTAGTTTTGTCTGTGTGTGTATTAGTGTGTCTAGTTTTTTCTGTATTAATATATCTAGTTTCTGTCTGTCTGTGTATTAGTGTATCTGGTTTTCTCTGTGTCTATTAGTGTATCTAGTTTTTTCTTTGTGTGTATTACTGTATCTAGTTTTGTCTTTGTGCGTGTTACTGTATCTGTGTGCATGCATACATGCTTTTGTGTGTATCTGTGCATTGCTGTGTGTGTCACACTATTTATCAGCAATTTTCTACAGTATGTAAGCTGTAATACCCAACAGGGTGGGCCGTGTTGAGATATAACAGCCCTTTCCGGGTGTTATTAAGCCAGACACCACAGGTGGAGCATCTTACAGCCCCTGGAAGGGTCAATATAGCCCATAACACCCACCATGGGGGTATGATTCTGCTTAGAAAATGGGCATATACACTGTTTATGTAAGAAAAATAAAATGTTGAAAAAGTTAAAAGGCCAATTCTAAAATCATTTCAAAAACTACATTTTTTAAAAGTAGTCCCTCCACTAGTAGAGTTGCCAGTAGGGGATGCTGCTGCTCTATAACACCTGTTAGTAACAGGAGTGTTTAGAAGACAACCTGTATTTTTTAGACAGTTTTGTTGTAATTCTTTTGTTTTGTTTTTCTTTAGCTTTTACTTATTTTTTATGCCACTTGAAAGGAAAGCAATGTGCAGACATATTGAACACAGGTGTGGCAAAGTGAGCATAATCGGTGGTCGGTGACAACTGTGAATGTGATTGGCAAAGTCAGAATGAGCACAGACAGCAAAGCCACAAAGAGTACGGTCAGGAGCCATGCCTGATTGAAGAGAACTGAGGGGCCCAGATGGCAGAACGATTGTTATATGGAGAGTACAGGTCAGATTCACTTTTTTAAACAAATGCTCATATTTTTTTACAGTGACTTCTGTTGCTTTTCCTAACTGGGAGATGCCATGATGTATGTGCTTTTACCTATGTCTGAAACTTTCCTGGGTTGTGACTAAAAATAGGCAATTTCTTTGTCTACAGCATTTACCCGGTAATCAAATACTAAATAAATAAAAAATTGGGGAACCGAGTTCAGATCTGTGCTAACAGTAGTACCTAAAAAATATAAACAACCTCTTTGTGTGTGGTGAGGGGAAGAATTTAAAGGATACCTAAAGCAATCAATTTTTTGCCTGTTTTATGCATGAAATTACTATAGCATATTGTTCCCCACATGATCCTGAAGAAAATGATGTGCCACTTGTGTGGTTTCATCTTCTGGTTCAGCTGCCACAATGTTTTAAATAAAAAAGAGCTTTCTGTATTCATTTTCAGTATTCATTCAGCCACCCCCACCCGCTGCATGCTTGAAGATGACGTCATCGGAGTCAGACCAATAGTGGATGGACCTTGTGGATTGTATTGGCGCCTGCAGAACAATAAAGATTTATATTTAATCCAAGTTATTTTGGAGTGTTTTCTTTTGTGTTATATATGTTGAAATCTCATCCCTGCTTTTTTTACTGGCCAAATGCTTTTGTAAATTAATAACTGTGAGCTGTTTCCCACTGAATTCTGTATCCAGTTCGGACGTAGTGGCACATGATGATTGGTGCCATCGTGATTCACCAGTGTTTTTTTACTTTTGAGGAGGTGGTAGTGGGTTGAGGATGCTAAATGAGGGATCGGGACCACACTGTCATAATGCATGTTAGGGATTTAGACAGTGAGATTCTCAGTCCAGCAAATGAGGATTTGAGCTTTCTTCGATGCCTTGCTGATGACCATGTCTGTACTCATCAGCTGTTTGAGCTGTCAAAATCACTGCAAGAAATGGAGTGGGCACAATGCAACACAAGCCTGTGAGACATGAATCAGTGCATGGCTCGTTGTGCTGCTATTCAGTCCTGTTCAGTAATGTCCAATTGTGTAATGCTGAGTCCCATTATGTCATGATACCATAAACTGTATGTGCGTTCACATGGTGCCTTTTTGCATTCACTGTAAAGGTGTCAGTCATGTGGTCAAGCACTGTAATAAAATAATCAGTCTATATAATTGTTTGTGGTATTTTATTTATGTCACTCAATATTTTTTGGATGTGTGTGTGTGTGTGTGTGTGTGAAAGGATTTCCTGTGTATTTTTTATAGTGTGTTATTTTTTTATTCAGTATTACCATCACTTCAACCTGATCATGTGACAGTTCTTTTGGAGGGAAAAAAACTTGTCCATAATGAGTGGTCATTTTGACTGTGCTGCTGCTGTCTGTGATACTGTTTGTGGGACTCTATATAATTGTTTAATTTCAAATAATTTGTTAGTGGATGCCAAATTAATTTGTTGCGTTTTATTTTTTGTTTGTTGTAAGCAAATCTGTTCTGATATTTCATTATTACACATCACTCAATTTTATCATGCCATACTGCGTGGCATATGGCTGCAAAAATATAAGCCGCAAGGGTTGCAGACTACATTTATCTCATTTTCCCCGGGATCCACTTATTCAGAAAGCTTGGGTACACTTTTGCAATGAGAAAGGTTTGTTCCTTCACAGTATAGCCGAATATGTTCTGTTCATTATGAACGATCAGCATATGAGAGACACCGTGACACAATGGCTGAATTGGGATGGCTAAATGGTCAAGCAAGGCTGAAACCTTCAGTGGTTCCATCCATCTTTTCTCCAACTGCATCACTTGTTGCTCAAAAGTCATCACTGAAACACGGTGCCTACGTCAAGCATGAATGCATGAGGGTAAGTTCAAATTCACCATTGTGCTGCAATATGACATGAAACTGTGTAGTAATATGATATTTGTTCCCATCTGTACTTGGCATTCTAGGTTTCACCATGTTAGAGTATGTGCCCAATTCCTAAAGCTCCTGGGAACTGCGCAATCTGTTTGTACAACAGTAAGTGATGCAAGGTTCAGCTTGTGCAACAAATACGACCAAACGAAAATTCACAAAGACAGGCTGTGACAACCATGGTCAGCCAGCACCAAAGGGGTGTGGTGCCCGCCTTGCACAACAGAAGTGGCGGCATCATTGCGCTAGAGACCCTGATGTACAGTCATGCTGCCATATCCCATATATGTGTATTCACAGAAATACCCCAGAGATACGTATTCTAAGTACCGTTACAGAAGACAGGGCTGATCCTTATGTAGTTACATGCCTGTATGGGAAAGTGGAGCACTGTGCTTCAATGTTCTGTGCTCTCCACCCCCTCCCCAGACCTGATACCTCTGCAGTAGATATTGTAAAGGTCTGCTGAGGTAGCAGATAATGTGACCTGCCCTGATCCATGGCAACATTTGTGTTAATGCCCTGGTATGCTAGCATCCACCCTTCCCCAGCCCCCATCTACAGACAATATGACAATTGATCTCCCCGCTTGTGTACTGAACTGCTCCAAATTCTCCATTGTAATTTGTCGCCAGCTTATGTGGTTGGAGAGAGCAGTGCAGGGCCTTAGAAGAGATGTGAAGAGGGTGTAGGGTGGGGATCAGGGGCTGGACAGCAACCTCCCATGAGTAACATGAGGACAGTACACAGGAGGAGCAAAGGGGCAAATTGAGTGTGGGTATGGTAGTGTGCATGGTCAAAAAGGATGGGTGGGTACAAAACTGCAAGAGACCACAGGAGGGGGGAAGGAGCCAACGAACAAAGATACAAAATGGTGTTGAACTAGGTTTATGGTGTTGCTAACAATTGGGGAGAAGGAGCAGAACGAAGAGGGGCAGTAACTCCACTGGGAGGGAACTGAGGTGGAAAGGACAGTGAAGGCCATGGGGATGCCAGTGAGGCAGAGCAGGGGGGCTGTAGTAAGGGGAAGGGGGATGTTGGTAAGATCAGAGGTAGGAGGTGAGGGTAAGGGGGGAAGGAGTATTGAGGTTAGGGTGGTAGAGGGTGACATAACAGAATGATGGAGTGGGCATAGAGTGGAAGAGAGGGAAGGGGAGGTTACTGAGAGAGCACGAGATGGGAAGGGGGGACTGTTTAGTGGTGGTGGCAAGGGGTGATGCAAGGGGAAGGAAGAGAATCACAAATGGACTGGGCAAGTTGGACTCCAGTAGCAGGTACAAGGATAAGGGGCTGAGGGGGAATGGAGCAAGAGGAGGTGGGCATTCTAGCAGTTGGTGAGTCCATTCTATAAGGGATCTGATGGAGCAGTGAGGGTGAAAGGCATAGTGGAATCTGGGTCTAGGCCATGCAAGGATTGTCTGTGGGCAGGGTTGGGCAGGCAATTCTGAAATGTGCAGGGAGGGGAAGGAGAAAACTTCATGCAGTGATGCACGTGGGCACGAACGATTTAGCAGGGGGATAGAAGAAGTAGTATAACAAAGATTCAGGAAGCTGGGCAAGCTGGGAGAAGAGATGGGGCATCAGTTGCATTCTCTGAGATACTCCCAGTAACCTTTGCAAGTATAGCAAAGAAAAGAAGGATAGGGGATTTCAATAAATGGTTGGGGGAGTGGTGTAGGTTAAATGTGTATGAGTTTGTGGTAGACTGTTGAAGGATCTTGGACAATCGTGAGCTGGGGACAAGTTACACTTGTGCATGGAGGGGAAGGTGGTGTGAAAACAAAGGATAGGAGAACACATAGCCACAAAGGTGTATTTATAAAATGGGCATTAATGCTTGGTCAAATGATGGAATGTCATTGGGTAGAAATTGTCATCTGACCATGCATTAATTCCCCCGTAGATGCACAGTTTGCATATCGACTGTAAAAAGATTACATTTTTTTTTGCTTCTTACTGTTAGCAAGCTGTTTTATAAGTGCAATAACCCACTCCAGACAGTGAGTGTATTAGGGGCATTAATGCACTTTCTGCCTGGTTGAAGTCACTCACTCAAGCCCTCGTGCCTCACAATGCATTCCAGGCGTGCATTAATGCCCCGATACACCCATGGTTTGTTGTGGGTTATAACATACTTCAACTAGCATGAGGGTGTGTGGAGAGGAGAGCTGAAGACAGGGCAGCCAGAAAGGGGAGCCAGATGAGCTACTCCCTTGTTAATGGATAAGACAGGAAGGAAGGGAGGAAGGGTGGGGGAAAGGGTGGGATGGAGCACGTTAGTGAAGGGGCAGGTTGGAGGGTAGTCTTAATGAATGTGAGAAGCCTCGTAACAAATTGGCTGAGTTGCAGGCTCTCATGGTTGGGGGTTGACATTGTGGCCATCATGGAAACGTGGGTCACCCAGAACCGGGATTGAGATATGGTTATACCCTGTTACACGTAATTCAGGAAGTATAGGGAGAAGGAGAGGGGGGGGGAAAAATATGTAAGTGATTGGATAAGATGTATAAGGGAAGAAGTGGAAGAAGGGAGGATGGCAGCCATATGGATGCAAGTCCAGAACACCAAAATAGGACATTGAGGATGGGGGTAGTGTACATGCTACCATCTCAAATGGATGACCAGGACATATACCTAGCGCAGCAAATCAGGAGGATGTGCAGGAAAGGGAACAGAGTGGTGGTAGGGGACTTTAAACTACCTGTTTTGGATTGGTGGGCTCAGGCCACCACAAGTGCTATGGAGCCGGTTCTCTTGGTTGCACGTCAGGACAGCTTCCTGTTGCAATTGGTTCATGAGCTGACCCTGTAGGGAAGGACTCTGGACCTAGTGCTGATAAACGGGGATGCTGTAAGAGATCTATTGGTGGACGATTCACTTGCTTCAAGTGATAACTCCTCAGTGTGGATCATGCTCAACATGGGAAGGGAAACAGGTGGGACATGAACCTGGGTGTTGGACTTTAGTTGGGTGGACTTTAAACAATGGGTGAGATTTTAGCGGGGCATCTGGTACGAATTGTGTCACAAATGTATGAAGGCAAAAAATGGTATATCATCCAAAAAGGAATGTTGGAGGCTTGGAGACGTGCTAGGACACAAAGTAAGAAGTGGAGAGCAAAGAAACCTAAGCGGTTGAATGGAGAAGTAATGGAAGTGGTGAGGGACAAGAGAGTGACACATTCAGATGTTTACCCAATCAGGGAGGGGGGATGACAAGGAGGTGTATACAAAAAAGTCCAGGGAGATGACCAGATTCATCATAATGACAAAGGCTTCTAGGTAGCTTATGCTGGCACAGGGCAATAAAGAAGGAAAAAGGAACTTATTCAGTTATATTATGGACAGAAGGAGCAGCAAGGAACAGATAGTGAGGTTTAGGATGGAAGGGAGTGGGGGGAAAAGGAGTGGATCAGGCAGAGGTGCTAAATGGCTACTTCAGTTCTGTATTCACAAAAGAGAAATAGGGGCCATTACCTCAAGGGAAGTGGGGAGTGGGCAGAGGATGGAAGGGAGTGACAGATGTAGACTTTACGAGGGAAATGTTACTGGAAGGGTTGGGGACACGAAGGGTGGACAAGGCACCTGGACTGTATGACATTCACCCTAGGGTGCTCAAACAGCTAGCAGAGGTCCTGCTGGGGCAACTGGCTGACCTGTTCAACACCTCCCTGGGCACAGGATGCATGCCACAAGACTGGAGGATGGCCCATTTGGTGCACTTTCACAAAAGTGGCCCAAAAGATGAACCAGGCAATGACAGACCAGTGAGACTCACATCAATTGTAGGAAAGCGCATGGGGACAAAAGAGAGACTGGTGATCTCTCTAGAGGAAAATGGCCTTCAGGACGAGAAGCAGCATGGGTTTGTCTCTGGTACATTCTGCCACACCAACCTACTTGAGTACTATGGTTTGGTGATGAGGAAACTGGACAAGGGCCATACAGTGGATGTCCAGTATTTGGACTTAAGCAAGGCCTATGATTCCATGCTGCAAGGGAGTCTGGGGGGGTGAAGCTCGTATACATAGGGGTGGGAACAAAACTGATAAAGTGGATCATGAGCTGGCTACAGGGGAGGCAGCAGAGGGTGATGTTGGGGGGTGAACTCTCACCACAAAGGTGGTGATGAGTGGTGTACCACAGGGATTGTTACTGGTCCCAGTGCTGTGAGGATACAAAGACGGGTGCTGTGGTGGATGACAGCTAGGGGTGGAAGGAGCTTAGTCAGGAGACCAAAATAAGCTGAAGGATTGGTCAAAAACATCACAGTTGGGGTTCAATGTCAAGAACTGCAAGGTACTACACTTCAGGGCCAGGAATTATGGGAGGAGCTATCAATTTGGTGTGGTTCAGTTGGAGAGTACCAAGGAGAATAAGGACCTGGGGGTGCTTATCATGGGAGCAATGAACACCTTCGCTTAGTTCAAGAAGGCGGCAGCAAAAGCAAATAAAATGCTGGGGTGTGTAGCAAGAGGACTCTCATCCAGAAGTAGGGCGGTGATCCTTGCCCTACACAGGTTAGTGGTCAGACAACACCTGGAATACTGCATGCAGTACTGGTGCCCATTCCTTCAGAAGGACAACAGTTTATTAGAGGTAGTGCAGTGTACAGTGACGTAGATGATGATCCAGCTGGCTACAGGGCAAACCCTACGAAGGAAGATTGAGCAAGCTGAATATGTACTCCTTGGAGGAGAGGAGGGATAAGGGTGATATAACTGAGACCTTTACTTAAGTAATGGGGATAAAGCAAACTAGTATGGAGGGGATTTTCAAGCTGAGTAGGGGGAGGGATACAGGAAGGCATGGGCAGAGATTAGAGGGGGTTTGATTCTGGATGGAAGTAAGACATTTCTTCACAGAGAGAGAGAGAGGTGTACAGGTGGAACACTCTTCAAGAGGAGGTGGTATCCTGTAAGACAGTGACCAGTTTTAAGAGAGGGTGGGGCAGGATGAGGAGGGGAGTAACCATGAAGAAGGGTATGGAGTGCAGGACAACTGAAAGATGAGGGGGCTTGCTGCACAACTGAGCAGAATTGATAGACCATGAAGCCTGTTTCTGCTGGTATTTTTGTATGTTCTTAATTAATCCAAATATCCAATATGCTGTACTGACCTCCCTCCAAAGCCATAGTGACCTAACACCCCCATGCCATAACCCAGTACACGAATGGCACAACCCTCCGCACAACATCTCGTCCACTCTCCAAGGTAACTGTGCTAGAGCACATGCTGTACACTGTAGGCACTCTGCACCTCCTACCAACAGAATGGGGTCAGTCAGATTTCAGTTGTTGACTGGCTTCGTTGTCATGCATTGGGTTGTTGCAGTTGTCATCTGTGTCATTGAATGAAGGGGAGCTCAGTAGTATGGCGATGTTGTCTGGATTATGGTAGTTAAGTATGCCACCAGTGATTCTGTTACATTCTGAAATGGGCCATCATTGCTGTGGTATGCCAGAATCCCTCAGTGGATATGCATTGTCGTATTGTGTGGTGATATGTGCATAGGATATGGTCTGCAGGGATTTAGTTGATTATATTACCAGATTCTACAGGAAGGGGAGCACAGTGGTGGTTGTGGACTTTGACCAACCTGAGGTGGATTGGAGCTCACCAAACACTGTGAGTGCAAGGGAACAGGTCCTATTATAATCATTTTCAGGACATCTTCCTGATGCAGTTGGACCAAGGTCCTACTCGGTTACAGTGGACTCTGGACCTTGTACTGTCTTTTTTTCCATTTTGAAAAACACCATAGTATCTGTAAATAAGTGCTTTGCCAATTCATGCTGAACATTTAGTTTCCACGTTACAAACCTCACTCCTGTAATGGACTGCCTAACTGGACAACACACTGAAAGGTATTTAGGTGACCGTCTCAACAGGGGAGGGACTTTCATTGTGGCCACCCTAAGAATTTTGATGCAATCAAATGTGTGTAACTTCAGACAACATTGTGGCAGTCTAGGTAAATCTTTGTTATGTTTCATTTCACATACTTCCTTTTTGTTTTATCTAAGATTGTTAATGAAGCGGTGGAAGCAGTTCAAAAAAGAGCAGCAGCAGCGGAACCACAATCAGCTGACCAATCATCGGATTCTGGAAGAATGGATGTTGCAGTACACAGAGATAATCAAACAACTTTTGTTCACTCAGTAGAAGTAACTCCACAGGATGAATGTATGGAATCAATGGATTTTGTCCATGGAAGTGCCACCCTTAAACCTGAGGATGTCAGTGACATATCACTATGTGACCTTTGCGGATCTGCTCAAGTTAGTTTTTCTGAACCTCCACCTCACAGCTCATCCAGAAGTGTAAAGTGTCAGGCAAACATCAAGCCGTCACAATGAACATGTAGGATACAAGTGTCTTGCAATGATTTTCCAAAGTACAGTAACATTCATTCAGTTGGGATACAGTGCACCATACTAGATGACTGTAGACCTCTTGAAATGCTCAACTCATCTGCCACTAACCCGAAATCCTGCTAGCACAGTACAGTATCTATTTGACGGATCTGATGATGAAAGCGATGATATGGGTACCATTAACGGGAATGACCCTGATTTTGTGCTACACAACAGTTCTTCACACTGTAAAGATGATGACCAAATGATGGGCAACACACATCATCCTACAAGTGTCACCCTTGTACCCTCTCAGAAGGAATGCTACTACTTTGTATCTGAAACCAAACTTGCAGAATTGTTATCTACATCATATCTGCAGCACTGTCACAGATAGGTATGGGGTCCATACTATAGGCACCATGATAGTTGAGCGAAGTAAATGTGGAAAGGGACATACTCATATGTGGTATAGTCAACATATGGTGAACTCTATGCCACAGGGCAATATGATGCTGTGCTCGGTGGTGTTTTGTACTGGTGTAACCCCAACAAAAGCACTTAGACTGTTCCACATCATCAATGTCCCTGTGGTTTCACAGGTGACATACCATAAAATACAGAAATCATATATTATCCCTGCTGTGCAGCAGGTGTGGCAGTCACAACAGAAGGAAATATGTGATGACATTCGTGGGACAGAAATTGTTGTGGGAGGCGATGCACGCTGTGATTCACCTGGTCACTGTGCCAAGAATGGACTTTACACTTTCATGGACCTGGAACAGAAAAAAATTATTTACCTACAGCTCATTCAGGTAAATATAATAATAAAATGACAGTTCATTGTAGTATGTAACCGTGTGTCATTTGTTTAGAAATGACACTGATTATCACCATCCACTTCTGCATGGAGAAGTCATAAAGGACTTGGCAGACTTCTATGTCGACAGTATGTTGTGGTTGTCAAAATGTTATATTCGTGGGTGCTTTCTCTAACTGTGTCAGCAATTTTTCTTACCAACTTGGTGATCATCTCTTCCAGTTGACTACATCACGGTGCCTGAAACAGGCCTGTGAGTGTGCATCTCATCACCATGGACACACTGTTGTCCTGAGATGCTAATTGTCATGACACTGATCGTTATTTTATTTGTAATGATAGTCACACTAACTGTACTATCAAGTTCCCCTATTGGCATTCACCGCATGGACAGTGTGTTTGGGTAACATACAGATTGTCTGTTCTGGTGGAATAAGGTGCACTGTGTATAGATGTCATTGATTAGTTACCTAATTACCGATTGCTTCTTCTGCTACTAACTGATTCAGTCACTGCCAGTCATCAGAGGTGACGAAATCCATGGCAATGGAATTGGGAGGGATTGCGTCATGGACTAAAGTACATAAAGGAGCAGGTAGGAAAGGTATCTCAGCTAGTCACTGATCTCCATTTGCAAGTAAAGGCATATATGAAAAGAGAGCATCCTGAAGTGAAACAGTACTTTGATGTGTGGCGCATGTCAAAGGGTAAGCAGCCTCTTCTGAGCAAGACTGTGATGTTGGGTTGGCTTGTATTCCCCTGAGCGATCTTAGTAACATTAACATAGTCTTTGTACAAATTTCTGTTTAACCAAAAGGTGTTGATAAAAAGCTTGAAAAAAATAGCCAAAAAGAAGGATTGCAGTGACATCCACCTATGGTCAAAATCAAACACGAATCAAATGATCTGGATTGCAGTGGGAAACACTGATGACTGAGAGGTGACACTGCAGAAATGGCTTAGCATGGTCAACCATGTGTGCCACGTACACACTGGGCACAGTGATAAATTTCCACAATGTGCACATGGAAAAATAACACAGACTTAAGTTGTGGTTCAAGAAAGGTATGTATGTCTGGCAATGCTGACAACCTGGGCTAAATGTTTCCATTTCCTTTACTGCGGTCACTGTCACATGACACAATATTTTTTACTATGGTTCTTAATTGTGTTGTACTGACATATCGCTTCCACCTCAGACAGGGTGCTGTGCTCATAGGCTCATGTCAGACGTCATCACCAGTCCATACCTACTTCGTGATCTGAAGCAGATCTTGCCTACATTCCAGACATACGCTCTGGAAGTTTTTTATGGACTTATCTGCCACTTCACCCCCAAATTCTCCCATTATTTTTTCTCATCAATGTATGCAAGGTATGTATTAGGCCTGTTATTGGTAAGCCAAGTATTATTCCATCATTGTTTCCACCTCCTTTAACAAAAACTTCAGCTTGCACCAAAATATATCAGCAGACCCAACCCCCCTCCACCCCTTAAATCCTGGATTTACCATGGAGTACTTCCGTCACCCACCCCACCCCCACCTTTCCCACGCCCTTTTTAAACTACCCACCCTCTTACATGAAATTGCCCTTTCCGATACTGAAGTCCATTGCATTACCACCCTTTCCATGAAGTAATGTTTCATCATCTCTCTCCTAAATCTACCATCGTATAATCTGAGCCAGTGCCCTCTCCTGGCACTTCCCTTTTTCAGGTGGAATACCATGTTGGCACAATATTTGTTGATTCCATTCATGTACTTGAACATTTCAATAATTTCTGCCCCATCCCTCCTCTCATTCAGTGTGAACAAAAAACAATCCCTTTTCCTCTCCTCGTAGGATTTGCCTTCCATACACCATATCATTTTTGTAGCCCCACGCAGCACCACCTCCAGTATTCTGATGTCCTTTTTCAAGTACGTATGCCAGTAGTGCATGCAGTACTCCAGCTGAGGACTGACAAATGACCGGTAGAGGTGCAGGATCGCCTTTCTATGTCTGGATGAGAATCCATCTTGCTGCCATCCTGTATCTCCCCCCTCAAAAAATTATTTCATTATAGCCTCCTTAACTTCACCCACTGTGGATGTGACACTGACAAGTGTGTAGCTGCCCCATTACCCAAGTATTTATGACATGTAGCCCACATGGGCTTGCGGACCCCCACCACCTACATGCCCAGCCCCAACCCACATGCAGAGATCACCAACATAACTCATTTACAAGCCATCTTGGGCTCTCCCCTAGTCACGAACATAGGTTGCCATTAAATAGAACCCTTATGGTCTATCAGACCCCACCACAGCTCACAGCCACAATCCCCGTTACACTCAACAAAATTGCCATGTATTTACTATAGAAAACAATACTTGACAAATGTCCAAAATAGCCCTGGTGGACCAGAGGCACCCCCCACCACCCTCCTGCAGTTTGCAGCATTCTTGGTGGCTGTGACCTTGATTGAACTGGTATGGCAAGCAAGGGACACAGGCTCATGGAACATGTCTGATACTTAATCAGGCACGGTGCCCAGGGTGCAGTGGCCTTGGCCACAAGATGCCATTGTCGCAACATTCGTCAAAAGTGTCTTAAAATGTTATATCAAGCCATATTGTTCAGTGACTGCACTGTTTATCCTTCCTTGATGTGACACTCTAAAATCAATGTTTTAACTGTCTATAGGCACATACTGGCGGCCCTGCATTTTAATGAAAATGCACAATGGGCTCAAGCGGTTACCAAAATGGGTGAGCTCAAATTCAAGATTGCATTCCCTAAAGCGAAAAAGAGTGCTGAAGCTGTTGCTAAGCCTGTGAAAACAGAGACGACCTATGGTAATTGTAAATGAATATTTTATTCCTCTTGTGTGCCAGACTACAGTGCTTGTGCATAGTTGCCAATCCAGTATTCTATATATATACATTGTGGGTAACAGTAGAATAACACATTTATAGCCACATGTTAGGCAGCATGGGTTTGCAGCAGGCAGGTCATGTCAGACGAATCTAATTGATTTCTTTGACTGGGTGACCAAAGTAGTAGGCCAGGGAGGGGCTGTGGACATGGCCTACCTAGACTTTAGCAAGGCATTTGACACATTCCCACACAAAAGATTAATAGTCAAATTAACCAGCCTGGGAGTGGGTCCCAGGGTGGTAGCCTGGGTAAAACATTGGCTGCTCAACAGGACACAGAAGGTAATTGTAAATGGAGTCCACTCTGAAGAAAGAGGGGTTACTAGTGGGGTACCGCAGGGTTCAGTACTGGGTCCAGTCCTTTTTAATGTCTTTATAAGTGACATTGCAGAGGGACTGGAAGGAAAAGTATGCCTCTTTGCAGATGACACAAAGATCTGCAACAGGGTTGATACACAAGGAGGCGTGGAAAGGATGAGAAGGGACTTGGCAAGGTTGGAGGAATGGTCAGAAGTATGGCAGCTTGGATTCAATGCAAAGAAGTGCAAAGTAATGCACCTGGGAGACAAAAATCCAGGGGAAGATTACACAATGGGGGGAGGTAGTAACAACAACAAAAATGGAAAGGGACCTGGGGGTAATCATATCAGATGACCTTAAGGTTGGCAAGCAATGTGAGAAGGCAGTAGGGAGGGCTGGGAGGATACTGAGATGTATAGGGAGAGGCATCACCAGCAGAAAACAGGTTGTTATCCCCCTCAACAGACAGTTGGTGAGACCCCATCTGGAGTACTGCGCCCAGTTCTGGAGACCCCATCTCTGGTAGGACATAGACAGGATGGAGGCAGTTCAGAGGAGAGCAACTAAAATGGTGCAGGGTCTGCAAGAGAAGTCATATGAGGAGAGACTAAAGGGCTTAATATGTACACCCTCGAGGAAAGGAGGTGGGGGGACATGATAGAAATGTTTAAGTACCTCAGTGGAATCAACAAAGTCCAAGAGGATAGCATCTTTCAGAAAAAGAGATGCGTAAGAACAAGGGGACACAATTTGAAGATGGGGGGAGATGGCTCAGGGGCAATGTGAGGAAGTATTTTTTCACAGAGAGGGTGGTGGACATATGGAACAGCCTTCCAGAGGAGGTTGCGGGGTCTAAAACTGTGGAAGAATTCAAGAATGCATGGGACAGACATAAGGCAATTTTTGTGGGGGATAGGAAGAAATAGGCTGTTGGTTAAATAGGATCTGCAGCTTATCCTCTAGGTAGGGAAACGGGCAGACTAGGTGGGCCAAGCGGTCCGTATCTGCCATCAAAGTCTATGTTCCTATGTTTCTATATAAGAGCCTTCTAAGTAACTTGTGACTTCGCCATTCATGAGTTGTGGGTCTTACCAGTCTCTAGTGGAAATACATGCGTTATTCAGATGCAACACAGTTTGTATCCCATATATCTTATCAATGTAATTTCCCCCAAAAAACACCTAGAACAAAGCATGATGATGAAAACATTCCGTTTTTTCATGTGTTCCCTTTCCGCAACAATAAAGTGGTATCACAAGCCCCAAAATGAAAAACCAAAATGCTGGGTTTCATTCTTCATACATTATTTCTCGATTGATAAGTTGGGTAAAAGATTTAGAGATGTGGGATATGATGTCATAAATATGTTACAGGTGTATAACACCATGCATTATGTAAGCAGTAAGACACTATGGGGTAGGCCTTACACAATTGTAACACACGACTATGGTGTCTAGAGGCACTCGACATTCGACCTTGTGCAGCACCACACACCCCATATGCACGTTACAAAATGGAAACGTACACCACGCAGCATGGTATTGTTTATTTTTGCTATGGCCCTTGCATCCAATGAAGATGCAAACATTACTAACTTTTTTACAAGTAATGTCTGCTTTTTCAATTGTGTTGCCATTCAGCACAGTATACTCTAACAGACTGAAATTTGACCAGTTGCCAGTATGTGTTGCGAAAATCAACTTATGGGACAATATTCTTTGATTGTCCAGGTACTATGACAATGGTCGAAAATTTATTTCACAATGCCACCCAGCAATGCAAACTTATATGTGGTGCAGAGTTTCAAATGAAGTACACTGTGTAAATTGTATACATTATCATCTGTCTGATATGCTTCTTGAAAATAATTTATGGAATACTGACAAATGTTTCCAGAAATACATCTCAATTCTACTTCTGATGTTTCAGGTTATGTGGCAGAGTTACAAAAAATTGTTCTTCAGCTCAGAGAGACGTACCCCTCCTATAAGATGGCATCTGTGTTGATCAGCTCTGAAGACTTCTCATCACCACTCACCAGCAAATACGAACACCCGTATAAGCATGATGCGATTCAGAGACATTTTTCCCAGTTCAAAATGCATGCCAATGAAGCTCAGCAGTAACGTCATGAACTGTAGGAAAAGTGAGCATTGCGTGTATAGTTGCTCAGGAACTGATGAATTCAATATAAACACTGGACACTGACAATTTCTGAAGTACAGGTACAGTCTCTTGGCACGTACAGAAATAAAAGGAATGCACGCTTTGATAGGACATGTACTCACTACATACCATGACCATTTATCTGTTTACAATTGCTGTTTTGAGTTTCACAGCAATCCATTTCTACAAGTAGTGACTGTAGATAGTTCTGCATAGTCCCATTGTTTGGACCGCTCAAGTAAAACACCACAGTGTGTTACTGTTTATTGATAATGAATTCAGGAAATCAGAAAAAACTCCAAGATAACAATTTGAGTTTACCAGCTTCACAATGTCTATTCACACCATGCTGTTACATTTATTACCATTATTTGATTTTCTTTCGAAGTAAATCAGTTGTTAGCAGCACACTGTCTTTTAAAAATGTTGTAGACAACATTGACTTTATTTCAGTACTCATTAAAGGGAAATGTCCACGTCCGCAGGTGCCCCACCACCATCTCAAGCAGGGCCCGATTAGCTGTTCCATACATAGCACAGGGGTTACTACTCACTGCCATATTTAATGTAAAATCTTATCTGGTTGATCCTACGCCACCCACACCGGCATTTTCCATTACAATCACCTCCAGACATGCGCACACAGCCACCACCGGCTGTCTCCAACGTGACATGTCATACGGAAAGCAGCAGGGGGTGCCTTCATAGGATTTCAGTACTAATTTACTTTCTAGTAGCTCCTGGTTTGAGCTTACAGCTGACCATGCTACTCTGATACCAGGTACATACTGGCATGCAACATGTCAGTCTGTAACATGTCTCTGTATATCAGTAACACACATAGGCTCGAAACAAGAGCAATTTGAAGCTACGGAAACACAGTAAAGGAAGCCTGCAAGGATGTACATTGTCTCAGATTAGCACTGACAACCCTCAGCTACAAAACATAGCTGTCAGAAACTAAATCAGTATAGAAATCCTACGGAGGCACACCGAATAATCACTGCACAACACATCACGTCACGTTGCCCTGCAAATCATTAACGCTGTTGGTTGTACAGATGAAGGGTATACCATCACTGCAGTGACTCCTCCACCATGAAGACTATCACAGTGACAAGAATTGGGCAAAACCCGCCGTCGCTGTGATGGTCTGTGCAGTGCCCGAGACTGCCTCGCAGGCTGTATTACCCCCACCCCGGTGCAACTCTGATTCAGAGTTGGATTCCTAGAGACCAGGGTGTGTGTGGGGGTGGAGGCCCCCACATGGGGAGTTTGGGGGCACAGCCCCTCACTAGAAACATGGAAGCATCCCCAACACTGCAATGCTGACAGTTGGCACTGCAGCTGTCACTGTTGGAGATGTCTCCATGCTCGATGTCACAGCGGCATGGTAAAAACATGAAGGGCCATTTGTCCTGTCAACACAGAAAATAAATTATTTTGAGAAAAAGTTATATCCCTTGTGATTTTATTGTTATGCATAGCCACTAAAAGAACCCTGACTTCATGGTAAGGAAACATACGAACATACGAATCTACCAGCAGATAAAGGCCTTATGGTCTATTGAGTCTGTTCAAGTGTGCAGCTAGCAACCCTTATACTGCATCGTCCCTCCCTCCTCCCTGCCCCTCCCTCTTACCCAGTCCCATCCCCTTTAAAGCAGTACACTGTTCTACTGAATACCACTTCAGCAGGCAACACGCTCCACCCAGACACCATTCTTTCCATTAAAAAGTGTCTTCTCATTTCCCTCATGAACCTTCCCCATCCCATCTGAGATCATGACCTCAAGTGTCCCTGCCCCCCTTAACTTGAATAGTTCCTCCATGCCTGTCTTGTTTATTCTCTTCATGTACTGAACACATGCCATTATGTCAGCCCACGCAGCCCAGTTATGTGATGTCACAAAATTAATCCTGCGTGACCGCACCCATTTACCTATTACTCAATCCAACACTTTGATTTATGAGAATCACAACTATAAGTGATATAATTAAGCATGCTAATATTGGTATAATAGAAGTCAATATGGCTCAGTCACACGGACTTCGTTTTGTGACATCACAAAACATGGCTGCGTGGGCTGATGTGTGGGCGTGGTTTCCTTATAGGAAAGTCTTTTTTTTTATTGACTATGCATTAAAATAAAATTACAAGGGATATTACATTTTCTAAAAGAATAATTACAGCATGGGGTTGCACAAGCAGACTCCCGACCAGGTTTCTCCACTATCACGCTAAAGGGAACAGCTACTAGGAAGCTGCTCTTGAATTACTAGACAAGTACTGACATTTACAGGAATCAGTATGTGCTTGCTGCTATTAACATGTCTCATTTATTAATAGTTTTTCTGTGTCTTACATCAAACAACAAGGGCGATTGTTACACTCATACTTGCTATGACGATGCTGTGACACACACATAGAGATTTTATTGCATTCAACAATCATCCTATCAACCAGTCGAGTAATACAGTGATGTTGTCAATTTAGAACTGGTTATGAGTAGGTGAGTGTGTGGTGCACCAAATTATACCCTGGATTCTGACTGGTCAGTGTGTGCCTGAGACAGTGATGATATTGCAGTATAACATCACTGTCATTGATTAGCATTAGCTTTGCTTGCTGTCATCATTGAGCAGCATTACCTTTTTTTCCTCTTCTCTTAGGAAACTCATTAAAAATCTACTAAAAACATTTAAAATTTTTTTTTTATTTTGTATAACAATGAACCATTGTATAATAGCAATACGGCACTCCACGGTGTGTGTTATTGTGTAATAACGTCACTCCTGGGGTGGTGGAAGCTCTCGGCTTTGCCTCGTGCTTCAACCCACCCCAGGCATGATGTTATTGAAGCAATATACCATGACAGAGAGTGGGTATATTGGTGGATTTACCATGCCTGGTATGGTTTGGTCACGAGGCTTAGCCGACTGACTTAACCACACCAGAAGTGATAAATCCACCCATATACCCACTCTCTGTCATGGTATATTACTATTACACAATGTTCAACTTGCTTTTTTTGTTTTTATAGTGATATAAAACTTTTACAGTGAGTATACTGGAGGATTTATCACAGTCATGTGATGCGTTTTGACCAATGAGGTTACAGGATTTTCATATCCCATTGTATAATACACATTATGAACCGGCGATCGTAATTCGAGCAATCTGATTGGCCGACAGCTCTCTAAAGCCGTGATGATATCGGGCTACATCATCACGGCTTTTAAAAAGCTCCGGCAACCAGCCTCCTCGCTGAAAAAATTCCCGCTGTTGCCAGCATTCTCCACATCCCTCACGACCCGCGCAAAACCCTCCTGACACAGAAGCTGTCCTACAATGGCATACAACGACCACATATTTAAAAACAAAAATAAATCCGTTACTAAACGGAGTGACGGGTAGCTGCACAGAAGTTACGGTCGGTAACTTGACTTGGTTTCTTGAAAGCAGCACCGCACTCACAGTAACGGGTGATTTTCTTGTACCGTAAATAAAACAATCGCCTCTGCCATTGGTCACAACAGCTGCAACTACTCCATTTACTTACTCACCAATGTGCAGTATTTCAAGCTGACTCCTGACTCGACAGAAACCTCTTCAAAATACCCACAAATCACATCCGCAGCAACGAGAAGATGAGTTCAGAGACACAACAGTCCCACCACTGTCAACTACCAGTATCATAGCGCCACCTACTGTCTCGAGAACTATTTTGCAAAATGTCACACCTACCACCCAAAACTCGTTTTAAAACCTGTTTATTTACTTTTTATTTTTAAACATTAAAGCCAGTTCATAGTAGCAATAAGGCACTCAGGGTGTGATATCAGGGATATCGTCTACTCGGTCGTTGACGATCGCCTGCGGCCTCATGCCCAACCACCCGAGGCGTGACGATATCCCACGATATATCACACCCTGTCATGCCTTATTGCTTAATTATAAAATGGCAAGAAAGAATCTTGGACTGTGATTGGTCAGTTTGGGGCTGGACCCATGGTGTTATCCCAGCACATCGCTACGGTCTAGTCTCAGCACTGTGAACCTGTAGATGATCATTTGGAGCTAGATGCTTTCTTTTTTGCATCCCCTCTTAAGAATCAAAAATATTTTTCCACACTAATAAAAACATTCTTTAAAATTATGTTGTTATTTTATATGTAACAACGAGCCATTGTATAATAGGAATAATGCATTCCAGGGTGTGTGTCGTTTGGGATAGCATCACCTGGAGCGATTGGAAACACTAGCCTATGGCCTGTGCCCAACCCCCAGGTGTGAGATTATCCCAGCATGACACACACCCTGTCATGCATTATTCCTTTAATAACACACACCCTATTGTGCGTTATTGCTTAATTGTTTCATAATGTTAAAAATATGCTTGACTTTGCTTATGTAGGAAGTCATTCACATGTAAACAGTAGAAGACGTTTTGTTGAGTGACAGCAAGTCGACTTCCTTGGCCAGATTATGAAAACATGTATCATCTCTTTCTTATCTTAATTGATTAGTGGAACATTTGCTAACAACAATTTCAAATTGTAATGTGTGTCTTTGTAATTGGGACTAAAATCTTTACGATAAACAAAATTTGACTGTTGCAGATAATTTCTCAGTGCACTTCTACTATCTATCATTTATGTGTTTTGTTGTTGTTAGATGGCAGAGCACTGCATCTTGGGTGCATAGGGTTGCTTGTTCACATCACAACCATGGAAGGTGACATATGGTAGTAACTAAAAAGGATTATGGAAGTTGAACCAATAAGTAATGCAGTTAAAGTAATTGAAAATATTAGCTGTTCTGGGATGTGAGCAAACTGAGAAAATCCATGGTGGACAATTTGATGTAATTGTGTGACAGTACGGGCTGGAGGTGTGTCCGATACAGCATCACATACATAAACACATCTCATAACAGTGTGTTGGCATGGCGAGGTTTTAACATACTCTATGAGGATGAAGTTAAATTTTACTGTACTGGTGTCACATGTAACAAGTTCACCAAAGGCCTCCTAGTGGGCAAGTAAGTACATAACAACCCCTGCTAGAGTCCATGCTGGCATAAGGGTACTTGAAATTTGCCAGTGGGATACTCATGAAAACCATGATGGTATGGACTCGATAGCATTCATGTGCTGCAAGGCCACAGGACACAACATTCTATTGTGATGAAACAACTATTGCAAAACAGATCTTGTCAACTCACTGTACTGACAATGAGGTTGTGTGACTCGTCACATGCACTATGGGCAACAGACTTACAGGACTAATTGATATTACATAACTAACTTATTATGAACAATTAACAGAAAGCTACACAGTGGAACAGGAAATGTAAAATGCAAAATTTTGCTAATGTGTCTTGTGAAAAAGTAGTCCTCATTTCACTTTTGAGAAAATGTTAACCACTGCTGTTCAGTATTCTCCTGTGATGGCTCTTGTGGTGCTGGTTTGAGTCCGGTGTACTCATTGGAAAGGAACGAGTTGCGAATTGCAGTAGCCACACAAGAAGGGAGAATTCTTCTATTCCACCGTCCTAATCTCTGCCACATCCACATAACAAAGCTCCTGTAGGCAATGTATCGAAAGGTCCTGGAAATGAGTAATAAATATGTTACCATAACTTTGTACAGTGGGATGGACAATGGACAAGGAAATCATGAAAGGCACAAACCTTTTATCTTAGTCACTGTGTGGATAAATTAGCATGACAAAGCCAGTAGTAGAATAACAAAGTTATTACAATAGTGATTACATCACCCTCCATTTATACAGTCCTTGAGTACATCACTGTACCATCCTGTCACCCACCCGGCAGCTGGTTGGTGACTTCTACTGTTGTCTCTCAAATTATATCACAAACTTGAAATGGAATGCCCCCCACCCCAACGTTATGTTTCCTAGAAAAAATGGGAAAATAAATTCCTGTGTCCTGATTGACAGAGACTTGGTTCTAGTCATTACAGTAACAGAGTGCCTTTTCTGGCTAAAACAAGTCCATGCCATCCAGGGCAACTCACAGAGTTCATAAGCCACTAGTTTTCTAGTTCCCATCACAAACGTGGCTGCAGCCTTTACTCATATATAAAAAAAAATTAACTAGGCCCGGAAAATAAATGTTAATTAAATTAAATAAAGTAAGTAAATTATTTAATGTTCTTTAAACTCATGAGCCCCCCTTACATACATACACAAATTTTAAAAAAATCATGCACTGTTCAGAGTTTCCATTGCTGGTATTACTTTGATGACCATGAAAAATCCCCCTCCTATCCCTACCACTTTGTGAGACGACTCCATGCTCATTACCTGGCAACATGTAAAATTGAGGTTCTGGCTACACTTTAGGCGTGTGTGTGTGTGTGTGTGTGTGTCTTTGTATGCCAGTTAAACTTTGAAGAATTTTGAAGTCATGTATCCCATGTTACCATTCTGTGTGTGTGTGTGGGGGGTGGGGGGCGCATTGTATTGCTGGTATAATGCAGAACTCTCAATTCTGTTCCATGGTAAACAATCGTACAATGAATTGCATGTGAAGAAAGACAGATGAGTGATGGGTGAAAAACGTGTGTGGAAGGACTATTTTACATTATTTAGCAACATTTAAGTAGATTTTTTTGTGACATTGAAACATTTTTAGAATGTCCTTTTCTTCAAAGTTGCCTATAGGCCCATTTTACATAAGCAATAAGACATGAGTGGGTGTTGGTAGTGCGGGGACATAACCCACGACATACCGTGGGTGTATCGGGGCATTCATGCATGCCCAGGCTGTGTTGTGAGGCACAAGGCCTTGTCCAAGTGACTTCAACCAGCCTGCAAAAGCATTAATGCTCCCGGTAAACCCACTATCTGGAGTGGGTTATTGCCATTATAAAACAGCTAGCTAACTATAAAAAGCAAAAAAATGAAAACATGCCAAGTGTTAGTCTCTCAGAACATTAATGCATGGTCAGGTGACACTTTCTGCCCAATGGCAAGTTGTCATTTGACCAGGCATTAATGGCCATTTTATAATGCGTTGTACTGAGCAACATTGTATCTGTTATGACACCAAAACAGCATGGTCATCCATCAGCAGTAATTTGTTATATGCTAGCATTTTTTGTCATGTCACAAATTTACCATTATTATAGTGTATTGTGGGTAACTAAATTCAATGCGAACTACCAAATTATGACCAGTGGTACTCCGCCTGTAATACCAACCCCTATCCATGGCTGCTCGCCATACACATAACAGACAAAAAGTTATTTATGCAGGGTAAAAAAATAAAACTATATATTTATTTATGTACTCAATATTGTAATGTGTGGGTACCCAGCTAATCATTTTGTTTCCATATGAAATTGCTGACCCGTCTCCTCCAAAGACAGTTCATTACCTTACCCTTTGGGACATGTGGGGCTCATCAGCCTCTCAAGTTAAATCATGATTGTTTGCCATCATTAGCGCAGGACAAATCGTGATGTACTGCTGCACAAGAGCAAGTAAACATTCAGGTATGCAGGATGCCAACCAGCATGATGCCTTTTTTCAAATTAACAAAATATGCTAACTTTTGAGAGGGGGACAGGGGCTCAGTGAAAGGAGTCTTCCATTGACTCTGTCAATATAGATGAGCAACTGAGGCTTTTTACCGTGTCTCTGGGTCCATCTGCAATCCAGTGTTTCTGGTCACAGATACAGTTAACGAGAGGGATAGGACAGTGGAGATAAAAGTGGATGTTGGCCGGAATAGAAAGGATTCCTGCACTTCAGTGGCTACTGTTGCAGCTAAACACCCACAAAACCTGAAGTGTAAATTAAGGAGCATTTTTTGGAGGACACAGGGCGGCACGTTCACACTGAAAAAAAAATGATAGGTTGGGCAAACACAGGACACTATGAAGTAAATATGCTGTTGCACCCATAATACATATTTTACTTCTTAAATTATACCAATGTTTTAAAAAAATAAATAAATAAAGTACAACGGACATTACTAAAAATAAAAAAAATTAGTATATATAAAAAAGGAAAAGTGACAAAAAAGCACAACCATGTTACTCACATTCAATATGCGGGTGGCGATTGTTGGTTACAAAAGTTGTTACTACAGTGGACTGTCACCTCTCATAAACCTAACTTTACAAACTGCCACTCGTGAGGTCACCGGTGGTCACAGTGTACTGTACAAATAGCCAGTTTGAGGCTCCACTGGCATATCCCTTATGTATCCACTGAAGGGAAGTAGAGAGATAGTTGACATGGAAAACACTGTCAAGTACCTCGTGGGAATACAAAAATTACAAGATGGAATCGCCTGGAACTTACAGTACATAACATATTCAAAGCAAGGGGGGTGGCACAGTTTGAAGCAACACGTTCACAAATCAGGTGCAATATAAATATATAACCCATGACAGACTGTGTGTGTATCGGGCATTAATGTACGCTGTTGCTGCATTGAGGCACGAGGCCTTGCCAGAGTGACTTCAACCAGGTGGGAAGTGCATTAATGCCTCGATACACCCACTGTCTGGAGTGGGTTATTGCACTTATAAAATGGCTTGCTAACTGTAAAAAGTAAAACTCAAAAGCTTTTTACAGTCGGCATGCTAACTGTGCATCTACCGGGTCATCAATGCATGGTCAGGTGACACTTTCTGGCCAATGACAAGTCGTCATTTGACTAAGTATTAATTCCCATTTTATAAGACTATCCAGGTAGTCACAAAATATTTGGATTCACATGGAGCATCCGTACACATGTAGTCCCCAACTGAAAACTAGTGAAGGTGGGCATGGAGGACATTGGTCGCAAGCTGTATGTTTATCACTTTATATGTGATAAAACATGCAGTAATGAGAAGTTGTTACAATAATACAATGATGAAAGAAGTACTATATTACTACTCTACATTTGAATGGTTAAAATGAACAACTTTGACATACAATGTTTTGAAAGATCCACATAACCCATACATAGTGCCAGCCAGTGAGCTATGAACATGTGTCTAGGTTTAGGATAATAAAAAACAAAGGGTATTGCAGTACACTTACTCATGGGTGGGATTATCTTCATCAAATGGGCCATCCAGCCACACACACTCGTAAAAGGCAAGCTGGATAATGTTTGGGTTAAGGCAGTTGTCTGTAAACATGTCATGTTCACATATGCATGTCAGTTCTTGCTGATCAACCACAGCTGCGACCATGCGAACCTCATGGCACATTTGCATTCCTCACTTGGCATAACAATGCAGCATTGACAAGTACACCTGCAAATAACATTAATATATATCATGAACTGCAAAGTGTGGATGGGTACTGTTACTTTAAAATGTGCACAATCAGGTAGTTACATGGATATAGATACGAACATGCCTGTACCTCATTGTACTTGACAGGTATGTGGTGACTCTGTTAACACCATGATGAATGTCACAGCATGAGGTTCACAGCAGGGCACTGACAGTGACGTGATGCACAGGGAGGGTTGATGATCATATGATAGCTGGTATTGCTATGGGAAGTGCAAGAGTGACTGCTGACAGCTAAATTGGGGTACTGGCTATGGGTGGGATTGATAGTGGATACTGACACTGCATGCATGGCTGTTGATGCCTACACTGTAGAAATATCCAGCACGGATATTTGTGTGCTCTGTAGTGACAATGCCAGTGCAGTAAACAGTCATCAGCCGAGTCATTTTCACTGATGTTGCTGGTGGTATTTGTAAGGACAGTACATTGAGGAGGCTGAAGACCTCTGTTCCACCTCCACCAGTGTGTGGCCTTTCACTTGTTGTGCATGAATACCTGGTCACAGCAGTTTCTGGCCAGCACAGGCAACAATACATTGGCCGTACAAATCCCAGCAACTAACAAAAGAAAAGCCTCACTGTGCCTGCAGCTGGACTCATCACAATACTCCTGTACTAGCATCAACATTAATCCAGACAGTGTCAGGACTCCCTACCCATCCTGACAACACCGTGGTGGAAGTAAGTATCACAGTACCCCTGTACAGTTGTCAACAGTCACCAATACAGTGCCTGGAGCAACAACACCAGTCCTACAGTCAGCACACCTATACCTGTGTCTACCAGCATCTGGATGACACAACACAGTTGCAAAGTGCTGTAGGGAGTGGTCCTCATTGCTGACACCATGAGGCAGTTACCTGCATTAGGTCAACAGCAAGGCGCTGAGACTG
This sequence comes from Neoceratodus forsteri, assembly GCA_016271365.2. Classification (NCBI taxonomy): domain Eukaryota; kingdom Metazoa; phylum Chordata; order Ceratodontiformes; family Ceratodontidae; genus Neoceratodus; species Neoceratodus forsteri. The sequence continues at coordinate 257,799,247 of JADMNL010000025.1, forward strand.
GAGCACAGAACAGACTGTGGTGCTTACCGTATGACATCTGGTCTTGGGAGAGGAATTGCAGGGGTGAGTGGTGACAGCTACACAGCACTAATGGGGTAAGTAATTCCACCAAGGTGCTGGTGGGATTGATATGGGGAATATGGGTGTGGGCAGGACAGTAGTGTGGTGGGTAGGTAACTGGCTGGGTGGCAGGACACAGAGGGTGGTGGTAAATGGCTGTCACTCCACAGAGGGAAGAGTAACCAGTGGGGTACCACAGGGATCAGTGCTGGGACCGGTCCTATTCAACATCTTCATCAGTGAGATTGCACAGGATCTAGAAGGCAGAATTTCACTTTTCGCTGATGACACAAAGCTCTGTAACAGAGTAGACACACCAGAGGGTGTAGACAGAATGAGAAGGGACCTGCAGAAACTTGAAGAATGGTCAAGGTTTGGCAGTTGAAATTCAATGCAAAGAAGTGCAAGATAATGCATATGGGGTACAAAACCCTGGCACAATATATCAGTTGGGGGTGAGGATATAGCATGCACCAAGCAGGAAAGGGATCTTGGGGTGGTCATCTCTGATGACCTCAAGGTAGAAACAGTGTGACAAGGCATCAGGTAAAGCAAATAGGATGCTGGGATGTATAGGCAGGGGCATCACCAGCAGGAAAAGGGAGGTCATAATTCCGCTATACAAGACACTAGTGAGGCCCCACCTGGAGTACAGTGTACAGTTCTGGAGACCATACTACGTAATGGACATAGACAGGGTAGAGAAGGTTCAGAGGAGGGCAACAAAGATGGTGCATGGGTTGCATCACAAGTCCCTATGAAGACAGGTGAAGGAACTGAACATGTACTCCCTGGAGGAGAGGAGGAGAGAGGGATATGATAGAGACATACAAGTATCTTACAGGGAGGAACAGGGTGCAGGAAAACACTATTTTAAGCGAAAAGATGTTTCAGGACTAGAGGGCAAGGGATGAAGTTGGAGGAGGACGATTCAGAGGAAACGTGAGAAAGAATTTCTTCACAGAACGGGTGGTGGACAAGTGGAACACCCTGCCAGAGGAAGTGGTGGGGGCTGAAACAATCACGGGATTTAAGAATGCATGGGATAGACATAAAGGAATTCTAGAGGGCAGGGGTAAGGGGAAACAGACTTCTAGGAAAACAAACTGAACTTACAAGCTCAAATGGGCAGACTAGGTGGGCCATAGGACCTTATCTGCCGACACTGTCTATGTATCTATGTATCTATGAGACCTGCCACAGCACTGCTGGAGCCTGAGGCAAACACTGCAGTATTCCAATAACGATGACTGCCACGGGTGTTTCTGTTCAGAGTTGGGCACATACACATTCAACGTGGAACCTTTGTAAACGAGCAGTTCCTGCTCAAAGGTATTTGTAATCCTAGATTTCAATAAAATAAAATTAAAAAAAAAACTAGAAACCAGAGGAAACAGTGAGCAGCTTTCTAACTCACATTCCTGTTTGTGGTGTTATTTATAAGGACAGTACATTGAGGAGGTTGAAGGCCTCTGTTGAGCAACCAATATGTATATGTAATTTCACTTGATTTGCACGAGTAGCTGGACACAGCAGATTATAGTCAGCTCAGTCAGCAATACACTGGATGTACCAAAGCAGACAGCAATCTTGAGGAAGCTATCCTTGGGCCTGTTGTCATTGCAGTGCCACACAACGTATATGAAGAGGGTAATGTGGCATCCACGTTGCTGACACCATGACTCAGTTAGCAGAAAGAGGACCTCAATGAATAGGCAGTGAAGCCATGTACACTGAGGGGTGCTGATAGTATAATATGTTGTATCAATAGGGCAAATTCAGGGATAACTGATGAGGCCAACACAGGAGTACTGTACTTTGATGCTCATCCTCAAAAGGGTGTCAGTGGGTTGGTTTGGATGAATGCAACTGGATTCAAATGTAATGATCATGCTCCATAACATTGATATTGACTGTGTGATCTGGAAAGGGAGTGCACTGAGGAGATTGCTATCCTTGTCTCTGCCACCAACCCATGGGTGGACTTTTGCTGTTTTGCCTCAGTAGATGTGCTCAGCTGATTGTGATCTGGACATTCTACAAAACAGCGACTGTACTGAATACCAGAAATACCAAGAGATACACATTGCGGGTAATACCTACGCCACAATCCTACACAACAAAAGCAAAGTCAGGTACACGGTGGTCCTTGTCACTGACATCATGAGCCAGACAGCAGCATTAGGCTCACATAAAGCCAGTGAGATTGAAGCACAGTACAAGGACGGGTGCTGACCAAATGACAGCTGCTGTTGGTATGAGCACTGCATGGTTGCCTGTTGATACTCACACACTAGTATTGAGGTACTCGCTACCATCAGGGTGTTTGTGGGATGGATAGGTAGTCTAGCAACTATCTCACTGGCTGGTGACAAAGATACAGGAATTCTCTGAAAGGGCCACTGCAAGGGAATGAGTATCACAGTAGTCCTGTGTTGGCATCCACAGTGATCAATACACAGCACTGTATAACATCACCTGCCCAACAGACAACACTCCTTCTTGATGTGTGCATCATGCTGAAACTTGTCTGGCTCTGTCAGCAGAGCAGTCACCAGATGCACATGTTCGGATCCATGGTGTGGCAGTGGTATGACCGCAGACATGGGGTGAGTTTTATCTCTATAGTTGTGTGATTTTTATCTGCAGATGTATTGTGGCCTCCAGTCTATGACAGCAGGAGGAAGAGAGCAACATGATGCACAATGCAAATTGATTCACAACTATACACAACTACCTAGATATAGCTCTGCCTGAACCTAGCAGCATCCAGCTGAAACAGCATGGATGCAAAGTACAGTTGCTGGTGATCCTCAATACTGACAGCATGAGGCAGGTAGCAGCATGAGGCACACAGCAAGGCAGTGACAGTTGAGGACCTGTACATGGAATTGTGCTAAGCATATGATATCTGTTGTTGGTCTGGGCACTGCATGGATGCTTGTTGACAGCTTCAAACTAATATTGGTATACTATGGCAGTCAGGGGTGTGAGAGATGGATGTGGAGTTCTGCAACAGTATGGCTGCATGGTGATGCCAACACAGGAGTATTGTGATACTGCCACCAGATATAGGTTTTACTGTCAAGGGTAGGGTCAATAGAAGTGTATTCAACAATGATCAGCTTATTCACTCACAGTTGCACTGTGGGGGGGGCTGTCTGAAAAGACAGTGCATTGAGGGGATTGAAGGCCTTTGTGCCCCCACCACCTGTGTATGGACTATACACAGCAGTTTGTTGACAGCTCACTCAAAAATACATTTTGCACACAACATCCAGCAACTAGTAGGGTAACAATCTCACTGTGCCTGTGGTCAGAATCAGTATCACAGAACTCCAGTGTTGGCATAAGAGGTCATCAACACCCCAAAACAGCCCACATGCCAAGGTCAAACTGAATATCACGATACTCACATAGGTGCCAACATGCATCCATACAATAGTAGAACACATTTACCCATCCAAGCAGCACATTGGTGGGACTGAGTTTCATGATACTCCTGTGTAGACGTTCACAGTCATGAATACAGTGCACAGACCAACACAACCAGTCCAATACTCAAACCCTCCATATACACATCTCAAGTATGAATGTCTTGATGTGGGCCTTCCTCTGATACTTCACTCACAGTGTCAGTGAAGCAGACATCAAATTCCCATGTTCAGATCCGTGGTGTCTCAGTGGTATGATCACATAGGGACAGTTTTACCAGGATAGTTGGGGAACTTTGCACACTGCAAGGTGATTCAGCAGTACTGCGCAATACCACATGTACATTACTATGCCTGGGCATACCAGCATCAGAATGAAATACCACAGATGCAAAGTAATGAAAGCTAGTGATCCTCATCAATGACACCGTGAAGCAGGTAGGAGCATGAGGCAGAAAGCAAGGCACTGACACTGGAGCACTGTACATGGAGGTGTGGTGACAGTATGATTGGTGGACTCCTCTGGGAACTGCATAAATTTGAGAGTACATGGAAACAGGTGAACTATGATAATAACTCACAGAAGGGTGAAGGTGGGATGGGTAGTGGGTAGTGCCACTGCATGGGTGCATTTTGACTGCAAAATGTCTACTGTGCTAACCACATCAACCAGGGTGTCGGTGGCATAGTTAGAGAGCAATAACACTGAATGGCTATCTGGTGATTACTATACAGGAGTGATACTGTTTTATGCCATGGTGGTGGGTGGGATACTTTGGTGGGACCATCACTGAATGGCTGATTGGTACCTCAAACACAGCAGTGATCTGATAATGACTACAAACAGGGTGCGGATGTGCTTGGTAGGAGCAATGAAAGTACAATGATCAGTACCCAGCTTACTCCCTATGACTGCTTGGGTGCTGTTAGTACAGCCAATGAAATCAGAATATTGCAATACTTAGATATACCATCAACATGTGTATGGAACAAAACAAAATCATATGACTAACTCCTAATTAAACTGACATCTAAGGGGGAGATTAGGCCACTAATGCCATCTCTTAATACCTCAATAGCACACAACCTAAATGTTCTATCATTTAACGCAAGGTCTCTTAACAAGATAAAAACGGCAGAATTAGAACTAAAGATCCACGAACTTAACGTAGGACTGATTGCCATAACAGAAACATGGGGTAACTCCAATAAACATTGGATAATGAATATTCAAGGATTCAAACTTTATAGCAAAAACAGAGCTGGCAACCAGAAAGGTGGAGGAGTGAGTCTATATGTCGCTAATAGCATTCCATCCTTTGAATCCTCTTTACCAACTCAGACAGAAAGTATCTGGGTTCACCTACAACCCAATGGTTACCCTCAAATTTTGGTAGGCACGTGCTATCGCCCCCCCTTCTGATATCAGTTACATCAAACAATTATCTTCAGAAATCACCCAAATTGCTGACAAGGGATCAGTAATTATTTTGGGTGTCTTTAATCTCCCTACTATAAACTGGGACACTTTATTGGGTACAAACCAGCATGACCTACAGTTTATCTCAACAATCATTGACCTTGGTCTTACACAACTAATTAGAGAACCTACCAGTGGGACTAATATACTGGACCTAGTGATAACCAATATGGAGGCCTCTTTGCACAATTTACGAATCATGGATCCATTTAGTAACAGTGACCACATGTCAATTCACTTTTCTATTCCTCTGACACATAAAACCCCTACTAATAAACTTACGATTAAATTATATGAGAAAGCAAATTTTTCAAAAATTAATGAGCAGCTCTCAGCCATATCATGGGACTCATTACTCTTACCGCTTAACATCAACGATGCATGGAACACCTTTAAGGATATTATACATAGCCTAGAAAAACAATATGTTCCCGTAAGAAAAAAATATAACATCAAAGGCAAAGTTCCCGCTTGGTACAACAACACAATCAAAAAACTTAGTACTCATAAACAGAAGTTATTTACCGATTTAAAACAGTGTCAGTCTGAGCAGAAAGAGAATATACTACTAAAATACAGGAAGGTAGTTAAAGATTTAAAAAACGTCAATTGTCCTAGCAAAATGAAATCTAGAATTTAAAATTGCCCACACCAAGGATTCGCACAAAAGTTTATACTCCTATCTAAATAACAAAAAGGGAGATACTAAAAAGATAGGTCCACTGATTATAGACAATACCACTATTCTCTCTGACAAGGTCATTGCAATGGAATTTAATAAATACTTCTGTTCAGTTTTTGAACAAGACATAGAACCTTCACCACTTGCCAATCCAGGTACACCACCTGGTCACTCCATTTCCCTTTCTGAAACCCTTAAGCTCTTAAACACATTAAAAAAAAAAACAAGTCCAGGACCTGACAACATAACCTCTAAATTTCTCATGGGAACATCTAACAGCATCGCTATCCCTCTTACTATTATTTTCAACAAATCCCTTAGTGAATCCAATGTTCCACTGGATTGGAAGACAGCTATTGTCACACCAATCTTCAAAAAAGGGTTACACTACAAAGCGGAAAACTACAGACCCATTATTCTTACGTCCATACCTTGTAAACTACTGGAGAAAAAGATTAAATACTTAATTGAAGAAGAGATGCTGTCTTTGAATTTAAATGATATTACACAACATGGATTTAAAACAGGTCATTCTTGCTAACTAATCTGTTATCCTTCTATAACTCAGTCAGCATAAACCTCGATCTAAACATCCCAGTAGATGTAATTTTGCTTGACTATAGTAAAGCCTTTGACAAGGTTTCACACTCCATACTGATAAACAAGCTTGTAACCCTAGGATTTTTTAATTACATTGTGTCTTGGGTCCAGAGCTGGCTTTACGATAGATCCCAGGTTGTTAGGGTGAATGGAGAACTGTCTGATGAGGGGTTGGTGTCTAGAGGTGTGCCCCAGGGCTCAGTGTTGGGTCCCATACTGTTCGGTATCTTTATTAGTGACCTAACCATCTCATCCAATAACAACATATCTAAGTTTGCAGATGACACCAAGCTGGGGGGATGAGTTGATAGTGATATTAATAGGAATATCCTAAAAAATGATCTAAAAATAATTGAATCATGGGCAATTACCAATAAAATGTCATTTAATGTGTCTAAATGTTCAGTATTACATATGGGCAAAAATAATCATAAACAAACCTATTACCTTAACAATATTATGGTCAGGGAATCAACCATGAAAAAAGATTTGGGCATATTGGTCAACAACAAGCTATCATCCACTGACCATTGTAATAAGGTTGCTAATCATGCTAACGCCCTTTTACGTAGAATCAATAATACATTTGTCCTTAAAACTGAGGAGTGTATTATGGCCCTTTATAAAACTCATATCAGACCTCACTTGGATTATGGTTCATCTTTTTGGAGTCCCTACCTAGTTGTGGACATAGCCAGAATTGAAAAGGTCCAGAGGAAGGCCACAAAAATCATACCACATCTCTCATTACTTGATTATGAATCTAGATTACAGAAAACGGGGCTTTATTCACTAAAATTTAGAAGATTAAGGGGTGATCTCCTCCAGTTATACAAGATCTCTCATTCAGCAACATTGATGAATGCATGTGGACTATCTTTTACATCCAGAAAAACTGTAGCCAGGATTCACAACAAGCAAATTGGAGTTGATAGAACGAGATCGAACAAAAGGCAACAATTTTTCACTGTTAGAACCCCTAGAATTTGGAATTCCTTGCCCCAGGATATCATTGATAGTCAGACCATAAATATTTTTAAAGCTAAACTTGACAAATGGCTTTTACATAAGAACATAACTTAACAATGATCCACAATGTGTGGAGGACATCCTCGATGGGCTTCGGCCTTCTTTTGTCCATCAACCGAGTAACCGAGTAATGCCAAACACTGCCCTGGGAGGGGGGAGGAGGAATCATTGCAAATGCAAGTTTACTTTCACAGCATAACATATTCATATTTAGTTCAGGACTGCACAGGATAACAATCATAAAGATTACAACTAGGAATTGTAGCCTGCTTCTACTGCATACCAGTCCTCAGCGGTGTCCTGGTCTCGTCTGCCATCTCTGCCTTCATCCGCATTGTCGTCCGCTCCTGAGCTCCCAGTATCATCACTAGAACTTCTCTCCTCTGCAGCCTCGATTGATCTCAACCTGGCCAAAGACTCAAACTTATGTGGCCTTATAATAATACTGAAATCCAGGTCAAGATCAGGGTTGCCATACATGCTTTGTTCATCACTTGCTTCAGCCATCGCTATGCCCAATACAGTCAATGGAGCTGAACTACAGTATTGCCTATGCTCCGATGACGTCATGCGCCCGAGATCACAGGGGCAGCTCATTAACTGAGAACTGCAGTTTGGTGTGAGATAAGGATGATGATCTAACTTTAGATAACAGCATTTATAAACACATTTCCTGGGAAATAATACAATTGTTAATTTCAGTTAACAGTGGGCTACTAGAAAATGTGAGTAAAACATGATTCAATGACTTTCAGAAAAACAGGGGTTTAGACATCCTTTAGGTAATGCCTGTATGTGTTATGTAATTAAAGTGACTACCTTTATTCGAGGGGAGGTCATTCACTCGCTAAAGTTGAAAAAACAAAATGGCTGCTAATTCAAACTTCAGCATTCTGAGAGGTCACAAGGGTATAGGCTGACAATGTGGCAGCTGGTACTGGACTTGTTGTTTGCAGTGCAATGTTAAGCAATAAATGTATTCCCAGCCGTAGGTATGGACCAGTCAGGTTTGAGTATTTTACTAGCCCATTTTCTAATTCAGTATAACTTTTAAAACAATAGATCAGCTCTTGGTGGTGTCAGGCAGTTCTTGTTTTGACAATTATTTTTATTCCTAATGACAATGTCCATTAGACCTGTTACTTACAAGCTACCATACCTTTCCACACACTCATACAGCCAAACTGCTATAGCAGACATGATTCCATGCAGCTATGCATACTTTTGCATGAAAACAACTCTATGCAGCATTACTTTATTTTGTTGATTACCACCATGCAAGCCCAGGGGCATTACTGCGCTAGCTGTCTTTTTAGCATACCACATAATGTAATGCAGCCATTTTATCTGACGTAAGTCTCTGGATACACTGCTCATCAGTCCTGCTTAGAAAATCAGTCCTTGACCTTTAAACTGTCTTCTGCATGCGCTTCACAATTTTTTTTCCCCAACACTTCACCCTGGATAACAAACACATGTACAGCATGTCAAACTGACAAATGCATCATTATTTAATGTTGATATCATTTCATTGGATCAGTACAATGAACAGGTATACTAATATATATATATATATATATATATATATATATATATATATATATATATATATTTGTATGTATATATCTAGGCAGTCAGTGTAACATAGTGGCTAAATCACAGAACTATAAACCTAGAGATCCAGGTTTGAATACTAAATATGGCATTTATTCATTGTGTGATCTTATGAAAGTCATTTAACCTCCGTTTGTGTAATCTCTTCTTCCTCTCCCTATATCTCTGTCTCACACACACACACACACAGATGCCCACACATGCATGCACAGATACTTACACATGCTTTCCCTGTACCTACCCCCAAGCTTACTCCATCAATCTCACTTACTTCTTCTGTATATGCCATATTGCTACTGCCAATTATTCATGGACTGTAAATCACTTTGGGATACATTAGAATAACAAAGGGCCCTGCATGAAACTCTGCACTTGTTTCTCCAGTGGTTGAAGCATGTTTTGGCCTTAGTTTCTCAAAATGTAAGGACATTTATTGCAAAGAAAAAAGCCAACTATGTTAAAGAATTTTTATGGTTCCATAGTAACAAGAGGAGGGAAATGTTGCATTAGGGTTTTTTCAACCCCAATGTTCATCACCCCCTGCCAGCCTCTAACCTCAAATCCCTAGGCTAAGCTACAGGTAAATGGCCATGCCCCAGAGGTCTACATCTTTAAGTTACAGCTCTGGGGGCCTTTGACAAGAAAGTTATGACAGATTTCATTGGGATAACCAGGAGGCTTCTGGGTGTCTGATCCTGTGGGCCATATGTGTAACAGCAGTATTGTGGGTTGCAGAACTAGACCTGCTGCTTGAAACAACAGACCCAGGGGGCACAACCCCAAACCTGTAGCATGGCCTTGGGTCATGAGGCTAGTGGCTGGGGGAGGGGCTGGATGTTTAGTTACAAAAAACCTGAATGCCAAATTTCACTGCTTCTGTGGCTACATAACATTTTAGCTTTTTGCAATGAATATATATCTATAGATATAGATATATATCTCTATATATACTGTATAAATTGCAAAAACTGTGTTAATGCTGTAGTTAGTAGTAAACCACAAAGTAGGGAATGCTAGGGTTTTCAAAGCTAACACTCCCACACTACTCAATATCACCAACAGTATCGGGTGTGCCTTGGAGTCATTGGCCCTAACCCTCACTTGATTCTATAAGTAGGTACTATGAGATGGGTACAATATAGGAGAATAGGGTGAGTGTTAGAACCAACAACCACAAGGCACATGCTCGACGCCTGTTGGTGGGTGTGGGGTGTTAGCTTTGAAAACCCTAATGCCACATTTCTTTACTTTTGTGGCTTTATCCTTAACTAGACCATTAACGTAGTTGCTTACTTTTTGAGATAGTATAATCATATTCTTATTTGCCTGTGGTATTGCACAGCCCTCTGGGATCTGCGCTTGCATCCCTCCATAGATGCGTATATGTATGTAGCTGTTGAAGCACAGGGCCCTCCAGGCCCTGCGCTTCCATTTATAAGACAACAGTGACCAAATTGTCAGCATAACCATCTTATTACCCCGCCTTATATACACCTAGTACAGACAATTTTGAAATCTCAGCCAAAATGTAATTCTGCGCAATTGCAATGCCATTCCATGCCAAAGATGTGAAAAGACATTTTGGCCAGGATTTGAAAAATGATAGCTGTGACATACATGAGGTGGGGTAATAAGATAGCTAGGTTGAAACTCTGGTGTGAAAATATTGAACATTTCCAAAGTTATGAGCGTGCATAGATAAACTGCAAAAAATGGTCATAACTTTGAAATGTTTACAAATTCTGATCCCAAATTGTCAGCATAGCTACCTTGTTATCCCACCTCATGTACCCAGTACAGAACATTTTTGAATCCCTGCCAAAATGTAATTCCACACAACTGCAATGCTACTTCATGCCACAGGTGCGAAAACACATTTTGAGCAGGATTTGAAAAATGACAGCTGTGACATATATGAGGTGGGGTAGTAAGAAGGCTATGCTGAAAATCTGGAGTGAAAATATTTAAAATGTCAAAGTTATGAACATGGTCATAACTTTTGCATTTTGTAATATTTTGACCCCACATTTTCAACATAGTCTTGTTATGACCTCACCTCATAAACTCCATAGTTGAAAATGTTCAAATCCATACCAAAATGCCATTCTGTGCCACAGGTGCAAAAACACATTTTTGACAGGATGTGAAAAATGACAGTTCTACTTTTCATGACGTAGTATGAAAAATTGGCTATGTTGAAAATTTGGAGTCAAAATATTGAAAATTACCAAAGTTATGCAGGTGTGTAGGAAAATTTCAATGATTGCACATAACTTGGCCATTTTTAGTAATGTTTTTACCAAATTTTCAACATGGCCTTTTTGGGACCCCACCTCATGAACATTGTTGATGAAATTTTGTTATTTAGTCCCAAATGGTGATTTTGCACAGAAACCACAAAAACACCTTCCGGGCCTGATTAATGAAATGACAGTTACAGTGTTCATGAGGTGGAGTCCCAAAAAGGCCATGTTAAAAATGTGGTGAAAAAAGTCCTAAAAATGGCAAAGTTATGAACATAAGTTCAAAGCACCATTGAAATACATTATACAGCACTTACCTTGATTCCTCAGTTCGCAGTTCAGCTTTGAAGAGTGCAGACATGTCCCAGTCCACAGAAGATGACAGCCTACAACCTCAGGAGGTAAACATAGAGTAAGGGGATGTGGGGTGGTGGGTGCTCAGTGGGAGGGTCAGGATGGGGAAGGGGGGATGATGGGGATGATGAGGGACCGTTTTCTTTTTTTCAGGTTAAAACAAAAAAAGACATTGGGGGATGGTTTTCTTCTTTACAGGTTAAAACTAAAAAAATACTGTATAACCTCTTCATTTTGCTGTCAGTTTAATTCCACTTTATCCATGGGGTAGATATATCGTGCGGAATTAAATTAACAGTGTACATTAGTTTACAGTGAAAGAGCTCTATGCACTGTGCTAACAAAATGCATAAACCAGGCGCATTGGCATAGCTATGTTGGAATGCCGCAGAGACCCCACGTTGCATTTACCAAGGGGGAGCAGGGCAGGTACTCGCCCAATCCCCCAGCTGTGCTGACAGCAACACGCAGGGGGTGGGCAGGAGGCATGACGGAGGGGGGGCATGTCCACACTCCATGCCATTCACAATGGTGCAGATTGCTGGGTGTGGGGGATGCACCTTACACTGGGTAACACCCTGCCTTAATGTATACATGCCCACCCAGGATGCTGCCACAAGGCTGCAGTGAGAAAGATGGGGCACATCAGAGCCCCTCAATATGCCACCCCAACCCATGGGACCACACAGAGGATTGAGGGTAGCTGACCAGGTCCTGCTGCCCTTGTGCCCCCGGTGCATAGTGCACCATCTGCCACCATCAGTACCCCATGAGCACAAGGGATCCACTAGCAAACCAGGTCTGGGCATTCCATTGAATGCACACCAGGTCCATGGAACAGTCCTTCTTGCACCTGAGAGCCAGGGGTGGGGCCACAGACAGGTGGCCAGCGGTAGTGAATGCCGGTATGGGTGCACCTGTTCATGTTTGCATAGCTATGGGGTAGGGCTATGCTCCTCTGGCAGATACCCTCCATGCAATACTGCATAGTGCCCATTATATATATTTATAAAATGGGCTAAAGAAATCAATCATCCTGATTGGCTGAAAGCTGTTTTCAGCCGTGTCCTTATCAGGATGTATCATGCCAACCGGCACTAATTGTGCCACGCAAACCACAGCACACAACAAAATCCATCCATGCCACCACTCTCTTCCTGGCCAGTACAGCTCCTCAGCACTGAACTATAATCATAGCTGGACAAAAACACACCAGCTGCACTGAGACACACAATGGAACAAACACAGAACTCATGGATACCAGTGACTGTCCATGGTATCTTAACGTACAAAATGAAATACTCACTGCTTCTCAGAGTAACAGCTCTTAGTTCCACTGCTAAAAAAGTTGCACAAACCATACTGCATTAAACTCGCTTCCCCTCCCGTAACTCCTCTCCCTTCTACGACACCTGCAAATGCCCATAAGTCCTCATGTAAAAACGAGTGCATTACTCTAACCGCAAAACAAAAACATTTCCAAAAAATGACTTTTGTTATCTCCCTCACGCTTACATGAACCGCGAAGCAGGAAACCACAACCTACGGCGGCTCCTGAGGGACACGCTCGCTACCAGCTACCCACAAAAAGTAAACTAAAGTAAAAAAATAGCAGTACCAAAAATACAGACATACACCACAGTGGAAGCCTCTCCTTCCTATTTCACTAGTACGATCATGAAGTAGGAAGCAAAAACTGTGTACTGTGACGGCATTAAAGAGACACGCTCGCTCCACTGAGAATCGACCGCTTGCAGCACCACAGAGATGACGCTCCAGTAAACTGAACAAAAACATATCAATACCATTTATTTAAAATAAAACTAAACAAAATATGCTGTCTGCCCATCTCTGCATGTGTGCTTACGGGCGAAAGTGCTGGGGAGCACTGTTGCCTAGGAAGCAAGTCGCAAAAACTAGCTTGTTCCCTGTTGATCCCTCTGATTGTTCCCTGTCAACACCTTCCAAATAAATAAATAAAAGAAATACTGTGAAGACAAGAGACAGACAAACAGACATGGCATCACCTTCCCTAACATCTTAAAATTACTTTTAAAACGCTCAGTACAGGGACAGTAAAGGGACTATTTCTTCAAAGTGAGAAAAAAGACATAACAAATTAATAAATTGCATCTCACTTTTCAAACTGCACTAACTTTATTAAAATCTCTCTTCAAAATTTTGTACTCCATTTTATAAAGCGCAATAACACACTGCGGTGTGGGTTATCTCTGATAGCACTTGGAGGATAAGGCACTCAGCACAAGTGCCTCGTGCCTACCAACAACGCACCTGGGCATGCTCTTATGAGGAGATAACCCACACCTCACATGTGTTATTGCTTGTATATATATATATATATATATATATATATATATATATAAGTATGGTATTGAAATCTTGTATTGCGATTAGTAAAGAACAGACCACGGAGTATGGAGTGTGGAGCACGGAGCACAGACCTCGGAGCATGATAACTGCCATGTTGTCCCCTGTAGTCGGTGACTCATGTGATCCTGCCCTCTTGCTCCCCTCTTACTTGTACTCATTACTTCGTCATCTCAGCACACAGCAAATAACTAATGCCAATATTTTTCATGAAAATGTGAGTGAGTTTCTATTCTTATTTCCACCAACTGTGTGGCAACAGCAGGGAATACTTTAAATAAAACGAAGTGTGGGGTTAGTGAGTCCGAGGGGTCCATGTTTACTGTTATTCTCTGTTATTCTATGTACAGTAATTCTGTGTTATTCTGTGTTGTTTTTGCTTACTGTATGTCGTGCTGTGTTAGTGTCTTTGATTGTGGTTTTGTGCTTTTGTCTGAACTTGTTCGAACTTCACAGTGATCATGTTTATTGCTTGGTGGGGGGTGGAGGGGAGGGCCCAGGATCGCAGAATTGTATGATACAGTACTTGTTTTTGTGCTTATTGCTTGACTTGGTTGGGGGGTACTTGAAGGATTTTGTTAAAAAACTTAAACTTTATTGAATGAAAAAAGCAAGGTTTAAAAAAAACGTGTTGCTTCAGTAATTAAAGCAGTGACTGTGCGCATTGAGGATTCTAGCATAGCAGAATCCATTTATGATGTGCTCCTCCTCTCTCTCTCTCTCTCTCTTCAAGTCTGGTGATGCTTTTGGCCAGCTGCTGAGCGTGCTTCACTTTTAAAATGTGCATTTGCAAATCAATGTTTATTGTCCACGAAACACAACCATTCAAAAGCTGCTGTGACATTGCATCTGCGTACCAGGTTGTGAAATGGTGTTTTAGCTCCTCCTTAAAGACCTTGTTTACAGTTAGATCTAGTGGCTGCAGTAAGTCAGTACATGAAGCTGGCATGAAAACTGGTATAATTACATTTTGCTTGAGAGTTTGCAGAACATCTTCAGTGGTATCACCCCTGAACAGATCCATTATTAACAGGGATCTGTGTTCAGCGGCAAGTCCATCTGTTGCTTGATTTTGTTAATGTATGGGATCAGGACATCACTGATAAAGAGAAGCATCGTATCGCTGCTAGCCCAGTGATTTTTTGAATGACTGATCAGTCACCTCTCAGGGAAATCAAAGGCAGGATGGCAGTTACTGATTTTCCCTTTGTAAATGATCTGAGGGTGGAGAAGTTCACCAATCATAGAACAGGCAAGCACCACCAACACTTACAGTACTCTCATTTATAGTGCTTTGGTATTTTTTGTTGTAATACCTGACAACGTTTATAATGCCATTCTCCACAGTGTATTTTCCAATTTCAAATCGGACAGCACCAGAGTACTTTACATACTCTGTCTGGTGCTTCTTTGCAGGAGGACCAGCAAGCTAACTCACAACAGCCTCAGCAACTTGCATGGGGAATGCAGCTTTCAGCACTGAGTGACTCTCCTGACAAGTCCCAATTCACAAAAGGCTTCTTGCTTAGCCATGAAAGGAGTGACATCTTTTATCTTCAGTTCAGTAGTCAGTAGTCTACAAAAGACTGACTTAGAATGATAGCTGACTTCTGGTTTCCTCGATTACCGTAGTACCGCTAATATAGATTTATGTGGACATCTCTAGGTTCCCCAACTGTTCTCAAATTTGGTTACACAGTATTAAAGCGCTATACAGTATTTGGGACACTGGGAGCGGGCTCCCCAGTATTCCACACTGCTGGGGGACTTCTAATGCTGACACGAGATCGGACCCCCCCGATGTCAGCAACTAAGACAAGGGACTGCGGGGGGCATCTGACACTGGGAGTGGACATTCCAGTGTCAGATTAAATAAATAAATAAATGTAATTGGAGGGCAGGGGTGCCACTAGACACCAGGGAAAAGGGAACTCACAGATGAAACTGCAGCCAGCAGCACAGGTTCCAGCTGTGGCTGCAGAAATCAAGAAAATCCTGCTGTTCTCATACAGAGAACTCGGGGGGGGGGGGGCGCTTCTCTTGCTAAGCTGGGCACCTGGTATTTTGGGTGCCCAGTAAACGTATTTTTGGTACTTAGAAACAAACATCAGAATTTAGGTAAATGGGTCCTGTTTAGCTGGGTTCTGATGCTTGTTTATTAAAATCATAGCATTTTTGTGTTTTTTTCCACATTTGTTGGTATGTGGAAAAGGGCAACAAGATGTTGGTTGGCACGGCACAAATAAAGTTTGGTACCATGCCAAACAAGGGGCCCAAATGCAAAACGGGCATCAACATTTTACTTTTGCAGCAAAAGTTATCTGAAAAAACGTAGCGTGCAAGCGCAGATCAAAAAACACAAAAATTTAAAGCTTAATAACTCTGGAACCCCTTGAAATTTTTTCATCAGACCCATCAAAGGCACTACCTTGGGACATGACACATGTTTCCTGCAAATTTGGGGTGGCAATTCCTTTCTATGTAGGCAGTAAGCGAGAGCAAAAGAAAAACAAACTATGTTAAGTATAGGAAAAAATGTAGTGTTTTTCTTAAAATGACACACGCAGATCTCAGAAACCACATAAGCTGCTGTCACAAAAAACTCCACACAGCAAGATTTTGCCTGCTAGACAACACAGACAAAATTTCAACTCATTCCGTCAAAGGGAGCCAAAGATATTAAGGTACAAAAAATTGAGTTTAACATTAAACAGCCTGCTCAATCCTAACTACAGTGATGCTATTGCACCCCTAGAATATATCCTCTGCAAAAAACTTTATTGAGGCACCATTAGGGTTCCATCAACAAAAGATGGGAAATGTGGTCTTAGGGTTTCCAGCCCTAACGCCCCACCTCCATCCTGGATTTTCAGCAGTAACACCCCACCCTCACCCTGGCTTTCCAATCCTAACACCTCACCCCCACCCTGCATGCAGAAACAGGTGTGGGGTGTTCCTTGGGGTTGTGAATTCTAATGCTCACCTCATTCCAAGAGTAAGTAAGCTGAACTGGGTACAGTATAGGAGAATGGGGTGAACATTAGGGTTCACAACCCCAAGGCACACTTCCCACACCTGTTCCTGCATGCAGGGTTGGGTGGGGTGTTAGGGTTGGAATGCCAGGGTAAAGGTGAGGTGTTAGGGCTGGAAACCCAGGGGTGGGGGTGGAGTGTTAGGGTGGGAAACCCTAAGACCGCATTTCCCAACTTTTGTCACTGGGACCCTAATGGTGCATTAACAAAGTTTTTTTGCAGAGAATTTCCTTGTTTTTTGAGAAAGTATAATTGTAGGCTTATTTGCTTGTGGGAGTGCAGGGCTCTTTGGGCTCTGCACTCCCATCACTCCATAGCCCTCTGTGTATTTGCATGTGGGAGTGCAGGGCCCTCTGGGCCCTGTGCTGCCATGTATGGATAAGGCCTGTGCTGCCAGCACTATGTAATGGTATTCTTATTTGCATCTGGGGATGCGCATCCACCCATCCATCCATAATGTTTAAGATATTGTAATTGTATCCCTATTTCTGTGTGGGCGCACAGGGATGTCTGGGTCCTGGAGTCCCATCAGTCCTTATTGGTATCCATATTTGAGTGTGGGAACGCAGGACCGAGAAGGCCCTGCGCACCCATCCATGCATAGTTTTTCAGATAGTGTAGGGCCCTGCACTCCAATACTGTAGTGTGCAGACCCAAAGAAACAGCTGACATTGCAATGTTCTCCTATAAAAAACACATGCAAATGTGAACTCTGTATAACTCGACAGCAAATTAATATAATTTCACAAAAGTAGCAAAAGGCACATCAGTGGGTCAAGCTGTCTGTACCCTGGAAATTTCAGAAGAAAACAGAAAACCAATGGCCAAATTGCAAACCATTTCTTCTCAGAGTAGTGACAGAGAAACAACTCTGTACACCTTCCATTACAACGTTATCCGATGGAAAATTAAGCAAAATGTAACCCCCCAGAACTCCACAGCAAAATAATATATTTTCACCAAACCAGCAAAAGGCACATCTGTGGGGCAAGTCCTTTGTACCCTGAAAGTTTCAGTCCAAAATAACAAGCCAATAACTGTGCAGTGAGAAAGAAACAGCTGTCTTAAAAATCCTTTTTCACAAATTGTGAAAAAGAATCCTTTTCTGCTTTTCCTTTTTTTTGCAATTTGCGATAAAAGAAAATTCTTTTTCTCAAAATGCAAAAAAGAATCCTTTTTCGTGAGTCTTTTTTCACAGTTTGTGGCAAAAGAAAATCCTTTATCACAAATTATGGAAAAAGATCCTATTTTGCAGCATAACTTTTCTGTGATTTGCAAAAAAGGATTTCTGCAGCTACAAAAAAATTAAAAAATGTCTGAACAACTTTTCAAAAAACTGACCACAGTATCAGATTCTACGGACTCTGATTAGGTAAACACAACTGTTGGTGTTTACTAAAGCCCTCCATTTTTTTAGCAATTTAATTTTGTTTCTCTTGCTAACTGAAAACAAAATGGCAGCAGCACAATAAAAGATTCTGCATTTGTAGCAAAAGATCACATGTTTATGAAAAGAGGATTGTCATCTGGACCCCCCCCCCGAAATCAGCCACACACACACACACACCATCGACTGGGTTCGACCTCTGACCTTTATTGGGTAGATTTTACAGTCTTTACATTCCATAACAGTATTCATTAACTGTATAATTTCCCACCACCGAGATTCCATCCATTTCATTATACACAAACCAAACTGGGGTTGCCCCTTTATTTACATGGTGTTCACATTTAATTTCACTATTGGCCCATTTGTTGACCCAATGCATCTTCAACCTGGATCATCCACCTGGGTTCAGGTGTCCCACCTGTTCTCCAGACCTTCAACCCCTGGGGTGATTGCCCCAAGGAGAGCCTTCCCCCACCCAACCGGACCTCATTCCATCTGGGCCCTCTTCATTTTTCCCCCAGCCCTAGGACTTCCCCCATTAAAAGCTAGGCAAATAGCCCCCAGTCCCTGCCAGACTTCATTAGCTCTCCTAAAATCCCCGGGTACTTCACAGATTTCCTACGCCCAACATGTGCACTCCATCAGCCCCGTACATACCCGGTGTATCATATGCAATTAACCCATGCCTACTACACAAGCCCCAGGATTCCCCTGGCCCAGGCTGCCAGCTTTTCTGTTGACCCTTTTCCTCACCTTTTCTATGGTCAACATCTCCTGGGCTTGCCTCCATCACCTTCTGGGAACAATCTCTGACTAGCCCAATTGCACATGTGGCCATCTTGTTTGTAAGGCCTCCAAGTCCACCAATATGCTCCTTACCAGTGCTACCCAGGGTATCCTCCCCAAATCACTCCCCCCTCATGAATAATCAGCAAGTCCAGTGCTGGCCATTGCACACTACATTCTTTGACCAGTGGTATAAGCTGCCTTCAGCACAACCCCCTTTTCCCCTACCATTTCACCAACATCTTCCTCGGGTCTTGTCCCAATTGCCTTCCACCCTTCATTGTCAGTGCCCATAAATCTGTCCAATGAATGAGTGTCCAAGAATCCACACCACCCTGCGCTGTCCGCCATCTGCAAAAACAAAGCGACTCATTAGCCCTCATTTTCTGATGTACTATCTGTAGGCTTGTGACCTCCACCTCCCCACCCATTGCACCGCCTCTGAGGCCCCCCGGACTGGCCACCTCCATGGCTGCCTCAATTCTAAATGAGTGGGAAGCAAAACACTCAGCGTCTTCCCCTATGAAGACCATCCCTTTTTTCAACACCGCCATGACCTGGAAGGCAGTAACTGGGTCACCACTGCCATGCCTGAAAAAACTTCCCCCACCTGGCTGCCTTACTGCTACATAATTCCTAATGGTGTCCACTAATCCCCCTCCTCCCACCCTGTTGCCTCAAAACCACCCTTATCCCCTTGCCTTCCTGATCAGTTTTGGACCTTCTGAGCCAGACACACACTGCCCCATCTGACCAGGATATGTCCCCCTGTTGAAGGCCTCCTGTTCTGTCCCTTCTACCTTTGGCCTCATTGACCCAGAAAGACCCACATTGCATCAGGTGGAATACTGTCAAAAACAGTTTGGCCTCCTGCATTGAAGCACACACCTGTCCCATGCTACCCAGCAACTTGCCTAACAGATCCCTGCTAATTGGTCTGCATTAGTCCACCTGTTGCCCCTGCAGCCTCACCCATCCTTGCTGCATGCAGCGGATGGCTGGTGCCCTGTCGGGTGTGCCTCATCCCTTCATTTGGCAAACCATGCTGATGCTTGCTAGGTGTATCCCTATGGTGGCACATGCCATGCCCCCTTCCCCATGCTTACCATGTACCTGATGATCTGCAATTCTGTAACCGGGCCACTTACCTCTAACCCCGCCCCCTCCTGGAATTTCTCGAATGACATCCACGTTCTTTTGTATGCCCTCAGCGTATTGGGCACCCAGGAGCTCTGAAAAAGGAGCTGGGCTCTGTCCATCCAATCTCCCATAGACCAGCAGGCACCAGAATTCTTAGGGGAGCAGCCCTTGGAGACAGCGACTAGAACCTCTCCAACTTGTAAACGGGAGAGGCTATCAGCTATGTCATTCTTGGCACCTTCTATATATTTTGCCTCAAAAGTTGCATTGAGTCTTAGATTCCCCCCACACCAGCCCCCTAGCCACCCTTAACACTGCCTCTGTGGACCCTGATTGTCTGTTGATGACTGATACACCCACTAAGTTGTCACATCTAAACAAAATATAAAAAACAAGGCTAAATGCAAAACAAAATGGTTATATTTAATGCACTCTGAAAATAGAAAATAGAAAATAGAGTTAAAAATCTACATTTCGACCTTAGGTCTTCTTTAGGAAATATCTAAAAGAGAAAAAAACAAAAGTAATGTAGAGGGGAGTTAAAATTAGGGATATATATATGTGGGAAAGAGAAAAGGGAAGACTCAGGGAGAAGTGATAAATGACAAGATTAAGAGAGACTCTGTGAAACAAAAAGGCGATGATGGGAAAGATAAAGCAAAATATGAGTGAAAGAGCTAGAGAAGTCCCCAGGTGGAGACTAATTAACAGGGCCTAGTAGGAAGGCTGAAAGGTGACAAATGTGGGGGAAGGAAACAGAGATGGAGACTTATGGTGGAAATGAAAAATAAATTAAATGTGTACAGATACAAACAGACTTTACTCTTTTATTCCTAAAGGCCTCTCCTGGCACCATTATGGCCACCCATATGGGAAAAGCCTCCAAGAACGATATGTCCTTGGTGAGCCTGAGCTCACTCCATAGATCTGGCCATTTCTCCAAAATCCATCTGCCCTGGAAGTATACACCCATGTCTCACCTCCTGGCTGCATCCGTGTATAAGTCCATCTCCCCATTGTCCCTCCATTGTTCTTGCCAAAAACATCCCCCTGTTGTAATCTGCAAAGAAAACCAGCCAGGCTCATAGGTCCTCCCTCACCCCAGCACTGATGTGGACCCAATGGTGAGGCAGCTTGGCCTTGGCTGTAGCCCTGGCCAGCCTCCTCGTAAACACCCTGCCTGGTGCCACTGCCTTGCAGGCGAAGTTCATATGGCCTAGCACCTGCTGCAACACCCTAAGCTGCACCCTCCCCCCTGCCCTGCATCCACCTAATAAGCTCCGCAAGTTTGGCCACCCTCTCTGCTGGGAGCTAAAAACATTGTAGCTCCATGTCCAGCTCAATACCCAGAAACTTGAGTTTCCCTCCAGGGCCCTCGGTTTTGTTGGCCGCTAGCGGTACCCCTAGCTCCTCACATACTGCTTCAAATCCCTTGAGCATGCCCAAAACCTCTGCCCTGTCCTCCCCTATGAACAAGAAATCATCTAGGTAATGGACTAGCACTCCCCTTCCGTGCTTAGCCAGGAAGACCCATTGCAGCCACGTGCTGAACACCTCAAATGTGGCACAGGCCACCAAGCAGCCCATGGGCATGGATTTATCAAAATAGAACCATCATTCGAACTGGAAACCCAACAGATACCAGTCCTTTGGTCTCACGGGGAGTAGTCAGAATGCAGCCTCAATGTTGGTCTTAGCTAGCCATGCCTTCTCCTTCAATTGTATGTGTGCCATAGCCTGTTCCAGTGTGGCATAAGACACCAAACTCCTTCCGGGAGCAATGGCGTCATTCACTGAGTCACCCTCCGGGTAAGATATGTGATGAATTAATCAGAATTGCTCTGGGGCCTTCTTTGGAACTATGCCCAAAGGGGATACCCAGAAACTCGGGAAAGAGGGTGCATCAAATGGCCACACCACCCTGCCCACTGCCAGCTCCTTCTTCATCTTCCTCTGCACCACATCCTTCTTACCCTTAACGGACGCCAAGTTCTTAGCCCTCATCTGCTTTCTGTCCCCTGCAAAATATAAATTAACCCCCCTCTCAAAATCCTTCCTAAGCATGTCCTTAGCCTCTATATTGGGGTAGCCTTTCGACCAAGCCTTAAGGATGCCAACCCTGATGAGCGAGGCCGCCATCCCGAAGGGTTCTCCTCTAACCCCCCTCGCAGTGCATGGCTCACCTCCCTGGAGCCTCCTCTCGCATTTGCCACCTCTAACTGTGCCCTGTCCATTGAAACCTCTCCTGCTCCCACCTGACCTCCTGGAAAGATTGCTCCTGGGCCTGGAAAACATTCTATCCCCTTGGGCCCTGCAGCTGGAGACTGGGGCCTCCCACAACCCTAACAATTGTGCTTAAACTTACATCTTGGCCAGGTACAGTTCACTTTGTTATACACCCAGTAGGATTTTCCCCCCTGTGCCTCCCACCCCTTTTCTCCCATCCCCATTACTCCCTCCTTGAGTGGACAGGGTTCTGATCCATAACTCTGACAATGTGACATCCCACCTGACTTCCCCGTGTGATGTCGTCCTTTGCCTGAATTTCTCATCTTAGATGAGCCACACATATCCGCTCTTAACCCTATATGCTTCCTTTATGATTGCCGGGTATGTCAGCAATTGTATGGCTAGTTCTGGCTTTTTCTGGAGCACAATAGCACTGAAATGCATAAAACTCTCCATCCATGCCCCAAACATCTTACTCTTAAAGCTGACCTCCTCGCTAGTTTTACCCACAATGGCCAGTGCCACCACCATCTTGGAGTTACCTACTGAATCTTTCTGCTCATACCTCTTAACTGAGTCCTTGTCTATCAGGGTGAACATGTCAGTGTATTCCCTTTCCATATCTTTTCCTTTAACGCCTGTGAGACATGGTCCCCCAGGGTCATGCTGGGTGGCCACCCCTGCCCTCTTTGCTAGTCCCTTCCTCCGCCCACCCCCCTTGTTCCCCTTTCTCCTCCCACTTCTTCATTGCTTTCAGGTCTTTCCATGTCTGGTCTACCTCTTCCCAGCCTTTATCCCTTTTCCTTCTACAAACCTGTCAAGTAGTCCTTGAGACTACCTTCCAACCGACAGGTCTATTGTCGAACCATACCCTCCTAATTTGCCTCCGTCTGCTGCCCTCCAGGCTGCCCCGCTGCCTTCTTGGGGCTCTTTCCACTGTGGCACCTTCTTTCTCTTCTGAGCCTGTTTCTCCTTCTCTTCCGCTTCCCTGGACTCTTTCAGTATGGCCTGTACTTGATCCATCATATTCACTGCCTTCTGCACCACTTCGGCGCTGGTCTTGCCCTTGGGCTTTGCCGCTCTCTTGGGGGCCATTCTGTAACTGAAAACACATATGTAAGCATCTCCTGCTTCCTATATCACCACCTCTCCTCCTCAAGCCTCCCTGTACCTGCCCGCCCAGCTCCCCTGCATGTCTCCACCCCATCCTGCCTTAACCCCCACCACGGGGCCTTGCCCTTATTCCCCCTTTTCTCTCCTATTTATTTATAAAACACCTTATATACCTCTGTATATAGCTATATATATATTCCCCCCTTTTTTTTTTGCCATAAACTTCCCACCAGCCAAAAGGGGCAGACCCACTGCTGCCCTGCCGGGAACAACTGCAGTTGGCCAGGAGCCTTGTGAACCCCCCCAGCCAGTAAAAACCTTACCCCTCGCCCGCTTGCACTTGGCCCAGAGATAAGCCTGCAATTTCCCTTGCTACACCACTCCGTCAACAGGTCCACTATTCAATTGCCGCTCCCGCCACTCGCAAGGCAGTAAATCTCATGTGCAGCCCTTGCTTTGCTTTTCCCCCTTTTCCACTTCTTTTTCTTTTTTTTTTTGTTCTTATTATCCCTCCCCCCCAAACTGTTCTGGCCCCTCTCTGAGCTACTCGCTAGTCCTAGTGGTCCTCCCTGCAGTGCTGGAATCCGACCGGGCACGCTTCCTTCCCTTGTCCATCCCCTTCTCCCTCCAAGAGAGAATAGACGGTGGCCCCACCCAGGGAACAGGCATTGCGTGCCTCTCCAGGAGTCTGCTGCCTTTCCAACTGCCACCACATCCCGTAGCCAGGTCCCCCCCTTCCCTTTCAACTCCCAAGATCCTTATCTGTCCTCCAGCTACTGGTGGTGTCCCGCCACCCCCCCCGCTGGACTGTCCCGAGGAGAAAGAGCACCAAGCCTCCGAGGCCCACAAAAGGGAAAAATGTCTCCCGCCCGTCCCTTTGCCCACCCCTTTACTTAAACAGGCCACCTGGGCCCCACCGGTAACACAAATGACCAGTCAGCAAACCATCTCCCTTCCACATGGGGCTGTCTCGAGTCTGGCTCCCTGCCCTTGCAAGGGCACAAAACCATCATCCTGGGCCCCTCAACTGCTGCCCCTGCTTGCTACGCCGGGATCGCCCCTCCTCTGCCATGCCCCTTGCTCTGGGGCTGAGCACAACCAGCTGCACCACTAAGGCCCATCGTTGTCTCCCCATCCCCTCCTCATCCTGATCCTCCCCACTGCGCACCCACCTCCCTGCACCCCCGCCACTATCCATACTTACCTCCAGAGGTCAGGAGCAACTATCTTCTGTGTACTGGAACATGTCTGCACTCTTCAAAGCTGACCAGCAAAGTGAAGATTTCAAGGTAAGCCATATAATGGGAATCAGTGGGAGGGGGGTTCAACTTAAGTTGATATCTCAGCCATTTCTAGGAATTTTGGCCCCACATTTTCAACATGGGGTTCGTGGGACCCCACCTCTTGAACACTGTCACTGTTATTTTGTTACTTGGTCCTGGAAGGTGATTTTGTGATCGCTGTGCAGAATCACCTTTTGGGACTGATTAACGAAATGACAGTGCCACTGGTCATGAGGTTGGGTCCCAAAAAGCCCATGTTGCAAATTTGGTAAAAAAATTCCAAATAAATGACTGCTATGAGTGTGCATTGCACAGTTTCTAAGCACACTCCTAACTTCGACAGTTTTTAATATTTGCACTCCAGATTTTCAACATTGCCATCATTTCACACCTCCTTATGAACAGTATAGCTTTTAGGTTTAAAGAAATAAAGATACAGGGGCCATTTTTAATTTTTTTTTAATAGGGAAAGGATGTGAATATTTCTGGACAGTGGGAGTGTGCTCCACAGTGTCCGGGAGGATGAGGAATGGAGGGTGCGAGGAGGACAGCAGCAGTGGGAGGGAGAGGAAGGGATTTACTGTGTGTGTGTGTGTGTGTGTGTGTGTGTGTGTGTGTGTGTGTGTGGGCTCAGACAGAACGAGGGTGTGGGGAGGACAGCAGCAGTGGGAGGGAGGGGGAGGAATTGATTTATGGGGGGGCTCGAACAGGAACACAAGGAAGACAGGAGCAGTGGGCATGCTCAGCACGTTCACATATGCCTGCCTACACCCTGTAGTCATGCTCAGCAGAAAAGCTGGCTCCACTCTCAGCTCCTGCTACCCTCCCCCCGGTCTGCTGCACGCCGTGGCATACCAGGCATATTGGTGGCTACGTCCTGCAATGATGGGGTGCTTCCTCATTGCAATGGCGAATTTCTTTCAAGTTGGTGGCACGCTTCTCAACTGCTGTCATATACAGCATGCTCATTTATTGGTGCCACAGAGACAAGCCCAAAAAAGCAGTGGCATCATTGGCCACAATACTGCCACACCTCCACAACCTGCTACTCCAGCATGCTGCCACAAAATATTTCTTGTGCATGCATGCAAGCAAACATAATAAAATGATTAGCAGGACAGAAATGGGGTTTTGTCCCTTGAAATGATCAGTAGAGCAGAATTAACACCTTGTTCGCTGTCTTATTGTACCACTATCTCATCCAACTTTCTCTAAGGTTTAGTACTTAATCTGGCATGAATTTGGCTTTATATGTTATGTTGATGTCCTCTTCCTTGTTCTGTGTAGCAGCTTACCTTTTATAGAGTTTCATACTGCAGGCTTTTTTTGTCAAACAGGTGAGTGTCTCTGTGCAGAACAGCACAAACCACCATGGGCTGATCCAGACATTATTACACAACAGTTGAAGTTAACAACTATTCACAGTCATTGGTGCAACCACTTACCACTACAAACATCATTTCAACCCATTCAAGCTATGCTTGGTGGAGATTTTTTTTTTATTTTAGCTTTTGTTGACCGGGTAAGTGCACTAGACAAATCCTGCCTATTTTCAGGTACGACCCGGGGGACGGGGATACAGATGAATGCCAACTGACCTTGAACCAGATTAAGCTGTTGGTGGTATTTTTAGTGAATGAGGGAAATTTGGCCAGGACACCGGGGAAATTCCCCTACTCTTTTCAATAAGTGCCATAGGATCTTTAACATCCACCTGAACTACCACCAATCCAGGCAGATGGGACCTCGGTTTAACGTCTCATCCGAAAGACGGCACCTCAGAAGTGCAGCACCCCTCTCATGCTACACTACAGTGTCAGTACTAGGATATTAACCCAAGTGCCAGATGTGGGAACTGAACCCACAGCCCTCTGATCTCCCGGCCTCAGAGGTGAGTGTGCTACCTACTGAGCCACTGACACTGCAACTGAGATCACAATCCTTTCCTGAGCAGTAGCAAATGGCTTTGTGATTGGTCGCAGCCTCCTGCTCCTATCCAGGATTATGATCTAAAAGTAGGGTGGGAAACGGCATCCCAAACACTGGATGAGTACTGGGGAAACACGAAGGGATCAATAAGTATGACAGCATGTTTGAGCAAGGAAGAGGGTGTTGGTATTTGTTAGGGATGCTGACTCTTGATGGACTGGGTGGGGAGAGTACACTGGACCACCAATAAACTTGCCAGCATGCCATGAAATACTACTGTACTGGCCAACAAGGACTATTTCTGTGGGTGCAGGGGTTGCGTCAAAAGCCCTATAAAGACAGACTGAGAGATCTTAACATTTACACCCTGGAAGAGAGGAGAATGAGAGGGGACATGATAGAGACCTACACATACCTCATAGAGGTGAATATGGTGCATGAGGGAAGAGAAAGAGCACCAGAACTAGGGCGCATGCAATGAAGTTGGGGGGGGGTGAGAGAAAGTACTACTTCACTTAAAGAGTAGTGGACATCTGTCACAGACTGCCAGTGGAAATGGTGGAGGCAAAAACAGTAGGGGTCTTCAAGCAAGAGTGGAATAGCCATAGGGGAATATGAGTAAATAGGTAGGGAGGAAGGAGGGAGGGAGGGTAGCTGGAGAACAGTTAGGGTCTGTGAGACAAACTAAGCAGAGACCATCTGGGTAGACTGGGTGGGCCAAGTGCTCCTTTTCTGCTGACAAATTCTCTATTTCCAGCATGGGTTTGTTTGGGAGGGGGACACTTGTGGGTGCCTGGTACAGTGCCATACTGTAACTTGGAGGTAGTTGCAATCCAGCTGTTTGCACCTTCATACAGCTGGACTTGCTATTTACATTGCACTTCTCCCCCCTGCAGCATACTCCAACCTGTCTGTATGGTGCTATTGGGAGGTGGCCTAATGGTGCAACTGAAATGCAATTGTTTTGCACCTCTCCCAATATAGACTGTGAATGAAGCCATGATTTCTAAAAACAGACACATTAAACTTACTGTTGTATTGCTGATGAAAACAAGCATTTGTCAATGCCGAATGTTGATTGCTTTGCACCGTTGAGCTCGCTCACTCCCCTTCTGTCACCCGCTTGTTCTGTTTCTCTTGGCACTGCAGGCTGTGCTTTTGTACTGGGTTCCTGCCTGCATTGGCACCTTTGTCTGCCCACAAAGAAATCCACAGCTGTCCCAACAGAGCTCCGTTGAGGTCACTCAGTCTCTGAATCTCACATGCTCATTCTGTTTCTCCTGGCACTGCAGGCTGCTCTTTTGTGCTGGGCTCCTGCCTCTGTTGGTGCCTTTTTCTGCCCACAAAGAAATCTACAGCAGTCCTGACAGAGTTTCATTGAGCTCGCTCACTCCCCCTCTCTCACTCGCTCATTCTGTTTCTGCCAGCGCTGCAGGCTGCCATTTTGTACTGGGCTTCTGCCTGCTTTGCTGCCTTTTTTCTGCCCACAAAGAAATCCTCTGCAGTCATGCTAGAGCTCAGTTGTGCTCGCTCACTCCAACTCTCTCAGTTGCTCATTCTGTTCCTCCTGCCACTGCAGGCTGTCCTTTTGTACAGGGCCCCTGGCTGCATTGCTGTCTTTTTCTGCCCACAAAGAAATCCGCAGCAGCCCCAACAGAGCTCCATTGAGCTCACTCACTCACTCCCCCTCCCTCACCCGCACTTTCTGTTTCTTCTGGTGCTGCAGGCTGCCCTTTTGTACTGGGCTCCGGTGTTGGGGCCTGTTTCTACCCACAAAGAAATCTGCAGCAGTCCCAACAGAGCTCCGTTGAGCTTGCTCACTCCCCCTCTCTCAGTCATTCATTCTGTTTCTCCCAGAGCTGCAGGCTGCGCTTTTGTACTGGGCTCCTGCCTGCATTGGCACCTTTTTCTGCCCACAAAGAAATATGCAGCAGTCCTGATAGAGCTCCGCTGAGCTCACTCAGTCCCCCTCTCCCACTTGCTTGTACTGCTTCTCCCACTGCTGCAGGCTGCCCTTTTGGACTGGGCCCCTGCCTGCACTGATGCTTTTTTCTGCCCACAAAGAAATCTGCAGCAGTCCCGACAGAGTTAAGTTGAGTTCACTCACTCCCCCTCCCTGACTCACTCTCTCTCGTTCTGTTTCTCCCAATGCTGCAGGCTGCCTTTTTGTACTGGACTCCTGCATGGGGGCCTTTTTCTGCCCACAAAGAAATCTGTAGCAGTCCCGATAGAGCTCAGTTGAGCTCAGTCACTCCCCCCTCTCACTTGCTCGATCTTAATCTTTCCCTAACACTGATTTCCCACAGCGACCGTGCTATTCTGTGGCAGGAGTGCAAAAACATATTTTGGCCAGGATGTGAAAAATGACAGCTGTACTGTTCATAAGGAGGTGTGAAAAAATGGCAGTGTTGAAAATGTGGAGTGAAAATATTACAAATCTGCGAAGTTACAAGGGTGCGTGGAAACTGTGCAACGCACACTTGTAACACAGTCATTTGATGGGCTATCATCATGAAATGTTCTTAATCTGTCCCGAACACTGATTTCCCACAGTGACCGCTCTATTCTGCGCCAGAAGTGTGAAAACATATTTCGGTCAGGATGTGAAAAATGACAGTTGTACTGTTCATACGGTGGTGAGAAAAAATGGCAGTGTCGAAAATCTGGCATGGCAATATTACAAATCTGCGAAGTTACAAGGGTGCATGGAAACTGTGCAACGCACACTTGTAACACAGTCATTTGATGGGCTATCATCATGAAATTTTCAACATAGGCATTTTAGGACCTCTGCTCATGAGCAGTGTCACTGTCATGTTCTTAATCTGTCCTGAACACTGATTTCCAAGAGTGACCACGCTATTCTGCGCCGGAAGTGCGAAAACACATTTTGGCCAGGATGGAAAAATGATAGCTGTACTATTCACAAGTAGGTGTGGGAAAATGGCAATGTTGAAAATCTGGGGTGAAAATATTATAAATTTGCAAAATTAAGAGCGTGCGTGCAAACTACGCAATGCACGCTCGTAACACAGTCACTTTATGGAGTATCGTCACCAAATTTTCAACATAGTCATTTTAGGACATCTGCTCAGTGCTCATGAGCAGTGTCACTGTAATTTTCTTAATCTTTCCTGAACACTGATTCCCCACAGTGACCACACTATTCGGCGCTGGAAGTGCGAAAACACATTTTGGCCAGGATGCGAAAAATGACAACTATACTGTTCACAAGGAGGTGTGAAAAAAGGCCAGTGTTGAAAATCTGGCTTGAAAAATATTGCAAATTCATGAAGTTACGAGTGTGCATACCAACTGTGCAATGCACGCTAGTAAAACAGTCATTTTTTTGATTTTTTCCACCAAATTTGCAACACAGGCTTTTTGAGAGCCCACCTCATGAACTGCTGTTTTGTTAATCAGTCCTGAAAGGTGATTCCGCACAGTGACTGTGAAATCACCTTTCGGGGCCGAAGAACGCCATGACAGTGGCAGAATTCATCAGGAGGGGTCCCAAAAACCCATGTTGAAAATTTGGTACCAAAATTATAAAAAATGCCTGAGATATGCACCAAAGTTGAAAAAAACCTACTTATGCCATTATACAGCTTACTGGCATTTCCTCAGTTCGCGGTCGGCTTTGAAAATTGCAGACGTGCTCCTGGTCCACCGAAGATCATTGCGCTGGACTCTGCAGGGTAAGTATGGGGTGAGGGGGTGGGGAGGCAGGGTGAGCAGAAGGTGGTGCGGGTTGTGGGAGGCAGGGAGACTGCGAGGGGAAGTTTGTTTTGCCAGGTTAAAAAACATTGCGGGACCCTTTTTTAACAGAGCCATTTGCTGCGATGGGTGGTCTCCCAGCATGCCAACAGAGTTTTTGAGGGGCAGCTCTAGCTGAGGGGATTAGGCACCTCTGTTGGCACAAAGGGGGGGCACAAGAGCCGAAGGGTAATGGGCACACCCTCGGCACAACTGTACTGCGTGTTTGGGGAATTATGCCGATGGGAAGTGGGCTCCTTGTTAGCAAATGAAACTGGGAGGGACATAATGCGGTGGGAGTGGGCTCCCCGCCGGCCTTTTATGAAAATGTCGGCACTGAAGCCAGCAGAGATTGGGGCCCCCGTCGGCAAACAAACATGGTGGGGGGCACATGCTGCCGAGGGGGACTGGGCACCTCCTCAACAGTGGGGGTGCTTAATATTGTTTGTGAACATGGCAGCAAGCTGCCGGCATGTTCAAAAACAATATCATAGTAACAAGGTTCTGCCCAGCAATGACGGGTCGCTCCCTCATTGCAGCAGCTGACGCTGCAATGACGAGGTGACCCCTGATTGCAGCAGCTGACACCTTACATGGTTGTGGCACGCTGGCTGAACTAGTGTCAGTAGCAGCATGCCACCCCATTGGGAAAAGTGGGCCAAGCCTTCAAAGGCTGTGGGGGCATTGGCCACAACAGTGCTGTGCCTCCACAACCTGTTTCTGCAGCAAGCTGCTGCAATATGTTTCTTGTGCATGTGCGCAGTCAATATAAAAAGGAATTCTGCTGTCTAAACAGAGAACCATCTAAATCAAAAGAAGCATTATGTGATGTCAGGTTTTTTTTTTATTCTTTGGTAACCACATAAGGCCCTCTAGGCACAAGTGCCTGTTTTTAGGGGTTACCTGGGAGCACTGGGGAGGTTAAGTGACTTGCTCAGAGTCACACAGTATGGAAGTGCAGGTTGTGGGAGTCAAACCCAGGCCTGCTGGATGTAGCAAGCTCATTATTCTAACCTCTAGGTTATACTGCCAGCCCACATAAATCACTTACACGATGTCACCCAATCAGCACTCAGAACCACAGGGGCGCATATACTACGTGCAGTTGCAGACGTGTGAGAAAACTTTAAAATACAGCTTTCTCTGTTTTTCCCCCTTTTTATTTTGTGGAATGTAGCCACAAATAAGATCAGAGCCTGCTATGTACTAGCTTTTGATGGCTGTGTAACCAAAATGCATTTTATAAATGAAAAACAGTACATAAAAAGTAAAAAAAAAACAAGCATTTGTCAATGCCGAATGTTGATTGCGTTGGTCTGTTGAGCTCACTCACTTCCCCTGTGTCACTTGCTCAGTGTGTTTCTCCCAGTGCTGCAGGCTGCTCTTTTGTACTGGGCTCCTGCCTACATTGTCACCTTGTGCTGGCCACTAAGAAATCTGCAGTTGTCCCGACAGAGCTCCGTTGAGGTGGCTCACTCCCCCTCTCTCACTCGCTCATTCTGTTTCTCCTGGCACTGCAGGCTGCCCTTTTGTACTGGGTTCCTGCCTCTGTTGGTGGCTTTTTCTGCCCACAAAGAAATCTGCAGCAGTCCCAACACAGGTCTGTTGAGCCTGCTGACTCCCCCTCTCTCACTCACTCGTTCCGTTTCTGCCGGCGCTTCAGGCTGGTCTTTTGTACTGGGCTCCTGCCTGAGTTGCTGCCTTTTTCTGCCAAAGAAATTCACAGCAGTCACACTAGAGCTCCATTGAGCTCTCTCACTCCCCCTCTCTCACTCGCTCATTGTGTTTCTCCCAGCAATGCAGGCTGCCCTTTGTACTGGGCTCCTGCCTGCATTTGCACCTTTGTCTGCCCAAAAAGAAATCCACAGCTGTCCTGACAGAGCTCCGTTGAGGTCGCTCACTCCCCGTCTCACTCACTCATTCTGTTTCTCATGGCGCTGCAGGCTTCCCTTTTGTACTGGGCTCCTGGCTCTGTTGGTGCCTTTTTCTGCCCACAAAGAAATCTGCAGCAGTCCCAACAAAGCTCTGTTGAGCTGGCTCACTCCCATTCTATCACTCATTCAGTCCGTTTCTGCCGGTGCTGCAGGCTGCCCTTTTCTATTGGGTTCCTGCCTGCGTTTCCGCCTTCTTCTGCCCACAGAGAAATTTGCCGCAGTTACAATAGAGCTCTGTTGAGCTCGCTCAGTCCCCCTCTCTTACTCACTCAATCTGATTTCCCTGCCACTTCAGGCTGCCCTTTTGTACTGGGCCCCTGCGTGCCTTGCTGCCTTTCTCTGCCCACAAACAAATCTGCGGCAGTCCCAACAGAGCTCCATTGAGCTCACTCACTCCTCCTCCCTCACTCACTCGGTCTGTGTCTCCTGCCGCTGCTGGCTGCCCTTTTGTACTGGGCTGCTGCCTGCACTGGTGGCTTATTTTGGCCAGAAAGAAATCTGTTGCAGTCCTGACACAGCTCCATTGAGCTCTGTCACTCACTCATGCCGCTTCAGCCCACGTTGCAAGCTGGCCTGTTGTACTGGCCTCCTGCCTGCATTGCCACATTTTCTGCCCACAAAGAAATCCACAGCTGTCACAATAGAACTCCATTGAGCTTGCTCATTACCGTTCTGTTTCTCTTGGCGCTGCAGGTTGCACTTGTATACGGGGCTCCTGGCTGCGTTGGCACCTTTGTCTGTCCACAAACAAATCCTCAGCTGTCCCGACAGAGCTCCATTGAGGTCACTCAGTATCCCCCGTCACGTGCTCATTCTGTCTGTCCTGGCGCTGCAAGTGGCCCTTTTGTACGGGACTCCTGCCTGCATTGGCATCTTTTCTGCCCACAAAGAAATCCGCAGCAGTCCTGATAGAGCTCCGTTGAGCTCACTCAGTCCCCCTGTCTCACTCGCACTGTTTCTCCCACCACTGCAGTTTGGCCTTTTGTACTGGGCCCCTGCCTGCATTAATGCCTTTTTCTGCCCACAAAGAAATCCGTAGCAGTCCTGACAGCACTCCGGTGAGTTCGCTCACACCCCCTCTGTCACTCATTCTCTTGTTCTGTTTCTCCCAGTGCTGCAGGCTGCCCTTTTGTACTGGGCTCTTGCATTGGGCCCTTTCTCTGCCCACAAAGAAATCTGCAGTAGTCCTGACAGAGCTCAGTTGAGCTCGGTCACTCCCCACCTCACTCGTTCAATCTTAATGTGTGATTTCCCACAGCGGCCGTGCTATTCTGTGGCAGGAGTGCAAAAACATATTTTAGCCAGGATGTGAAAAATGGCAGCTGTACTGTTCATAATAAGGTGTGGAAAAATGCCACTGTTGAAAATGTGGAGTGAAAATATTACAAAACTGCGAAGTTACAAGGGTGTGTGGAAACAGTTCAACGCACACCTGTAACAGAGTCATGTTATGGAGTTTCATCACCAAATTTTCAACATAGGCATTTTAGGACCTCTGCTCATGAACAGTGCCACTGTCATTTTCTTAATCTGTCCCACGCAGTGATTTCCCACAGCGATTGCTCTATTCTGAGCTGGAAGTGTGAAAACACATTTCGGCCAGGATGGGAAAAATGACAGCTGTACTGTTCATAAGCAGGTGTGGGAAAATGGCAATGTTGGAAATCTGGAGTGAAAATATTATAAATTCGCGAAGTTACGAGCATGCGTCAAACTGCACAATGCATGCTCATAACACAGTCATTTTATGGAGTATCATTACCAAATTTTAAACATAGCCATTTCAGGACCTCTACTCATGAACAGTATCACTGTCATTTTCTTAATCTGTCCCAAACACTGATTTCCCACAGCGACCGTGGTATTCTGCACTGGAAATGTGAAAACACATTTCCGCCAGGATGTGAACAATGACAGCTGTTCTGTTCACAAGGAGGTGTGACAAAAGGCCAATATTGAAAATCTGGTGTGAAAATATTGCAAATTCATGAAGTTATGAGTGTGCGTAGCAACTGCGCAGCGCACGCTCGTAAAACAGTAATTTTTTGGATTTTTTCCACCATATTTGCAACATAGGCTTTTTGAGAGTCCACCTCATGAACACTGGCACTGTTGTTTTGTTTATCAGCCCCCAAAGGTGATTCCGTATAATGACCGCAAAATCACCTTTCAGGGCCGATTAACGTCATGACAGTTCAACCATTCATGAGGAGGGGTCCCAAAAACCCCATGTTAAAAATTTGGTGAAAATATTCCCCAAAATCAGTCCGTGGTCGGCTTTGAAGAGTGCAGACGTGTTCCCGGTCCACCGAAGATCGTCGTGCCAAGCTCCGAGGTAAGTATGGGGTAGAGGGGTGGGGAGGCAGGATGTACAGTGGGTGAGTGCGGGTTGCAGGTGGGGGGCAGGGCGAGCGACGAGGGACAGTTTCCTTTCTTTCAGGAAAAAAAAAAGATGTCTTGGGACCGTTTTTTCTTCACAGGGGCATCTGGCACACTGGGGTGGGCTCCCAGCATGCCAGCAGAGGCTTTTGTTTGGGGGGGCCAGCAGTAGCTAATGGGGGATCGGGCACCCCCGTCGGCAAACAAGTGGGGATATCATTATGCTGATGGGGATTGGGCACCCCATCAGCAGAAACAAAAGCGGGGGGGGGGTACAGAATGCCGATGGGGAGTGGGCTCCCCTGTCGGCAACAACAGAAACACAGGGCCATCAAAGCCGATGGGGATTATGGCTCCCCTTGGCAAGTAAACATGGTGGGGAGGGTTATATTGTTTGTGAACATGGCTGCAAGCTGCCACCATGTTCACAAACAATATCAGGGGTTTTACATCCCGCCCTGCAATAACGGGTCACTCCCTCATTGCAGCGGATGGCTGACGCTGCAATGACGAGGCGGCCCCTGATTGCAGTGGTGAAATTCTCAAAACTTGGTGCCAGCGTTCCAAACTGCTGTCACCAGCAGCTTGCAAAGGCATTGATGGAAGCGGGACAAGCCTTTGCAGGCTGTGGGGGCATTGGCCACAACAGTGCCCCACCTCTACAGCCTGCTTCTCAGCAAGATGTCCCAATATGTTTCTTGTGCTGTGCGCAATCAACATAAAAATGTAAAGCTTCCTACTTCAGAGGTTGAGGGAAGAGCATTGCACTTTGCTTTGTGGTCCCTGTCAACCATATTTATGAGAGAATAGTCTTATTTAGTAAGAGCACCCCTCAGTACATGTAAAAACATGGATTCTTCATATTTTATGGTTCTGTTGCAAAAGCTTCCAGAATAAGGACTGTTGTGCTATCAATATTTTCATTTTGATAGCCTTTGTCTGCCATACATTTGTGAATTTTTAACCCTAGTTACAAACACATTCCAACGTGTTATACTACAGGGAGGTAGGTTGCATGCTATTGCATACAGTAATCATTTTATGCTTTCTGTTATCCACATAATGCAAACAGGTTCTCTGACAGTGCCAGTGTAACACATGCAATCATCCCGCTAGTGCTGCCAGACAATCTGTTTGCGTTATGTGGATAGCGGAGTGTGCATGGTGATCACATGTGGTAGGATGGAACCCAGCTCATTGTCTGGACACTGCAACAATAATAAACAGATGTTCGGGTTTCCAGCAAAACAAATTCATAGGGCCAGATTTTCAAAGGTCAAAGAAGGATGCATGGTGCTTGCGTAAAAAAGAAAATGACACAAGGAGCAGGTAATGTCAAAATCTCTGTCTGATTTTATAATGGTGCTTGCATCAAAAACATATCTTCATGCACCGGACTGGCTTGTGGCAAGCTTGCATCAAAAAATGCCAGCACCATGTTGGAAAGGATGCCAGCATCACAGAAATGATGCACTATCCTCTTAGTTGGGATTTGTAAAAATGTAGGTCCTGTCATTGTGCCTAAGATTGCATGCTGCTGTTAGACCAGCCAGAGCTGATCTAACTGATGCTAGAGCATATTCATAGCCCACGACATGCAGGCAGACCTGAGTCACAACTGAGGTGCGACTGCAGGAGCACAGGCAACAGTTGTGACATGACACCATGCCGGGGCAATGGCCTTAATGGACATCAGGTTGACTATCGCAAGGTTGTGTATGTGAGCCCAGCAACAGGCTGGCAGGGCACAAAGGCATGGCAGGCCACAAATGCAGCAGAGACCATATTGGAGATAGACTGTAAGGGTATACAGGTGGTGACCATCACATACTGACCTGACGGATGAACATTGTGGGGCACCCTGATACCACCAGTGGCAGTCCTATCTGTAGAGCAGTATGATCATGGCTACACAGGTTACCCCTCCCCAGGGTCGGACTGGCCCACCTGGATACTTGGAAATTTCCAGGTGGGCCCACCTCAGTTGGGTAAGTGGTTACTTTCTGAACTCTGAAAACTTTTGCATTTATCATCTTTTTTCTAATTAAATGGGGTATCTGGGACACTGCTGATAAATGTAAGATGCAAACACAGAGCTAGTGTATCAGATTGAAGTGGAATATTGATATGAGTGTGTCAACCTGGGCCCTCCTCTATTGATTTTCCAGGTGGGCCCTTGTATCCTCTTTCCAGGTGGGCCCTCTGTACCCCAGTCCGACCCTGCCCTTCCCCCCTCTCCACACCCATTGTGTTTGTGCATTCACGATAGCCTATATTTGCTAGCGACAATGTGTACCCTGTGGACAGACACCTCCCCCTAGTGACTCACAGCAGTAGCCTGTGCAGACTTTGTTTATGTCCCCATGAAGGCTTGGTCCTGCCTTGTATTTTGTACAGTCATAACTCTGGCTACAGCCCATGACCCAGCCCACCTCCCTCAAAAGTACTCAGCTCTGTATGTAGCAGATGTCTGCTGCCACTCTACAAACCATCAGGGAAATGAT
This sequence comes from Neoceratodus forsteri, assembly GCA_016271365.2. Taxonomy (NCBI): domain Eukaryota; kingdom Metazoa; phylum Chordata; order Ceratodontiformes; family Ceratodontidae; genus Neoceratodus; species Neoceratodus forsteri. The sequence continues at coordinate 257,836,606 of JADMNL010000025.1, forward strand.
TGCCATGAAACGCATTGTACTGCATATGCTGCATGTTATTGCAACAGGAGTTGCTTGTACACATATTGTCAGCACTACTGCTCTTCTGGCAACATTATCAACATACACATATTGCAAGGTGTTTGCCGACATTACAGCACCATGATACAGGCCTGTGGCGTACGTCATAGTGCACTCTCCTATGCCATGGCAGCCGTGGCAAATTAAATATATTGGTACAGTATTATGCTGTGTATCATCATACACATGTGACAGCCACATTCTCAGACATCTACAGAATGACTGTAGCATAGTATGACACTGTGGGATGTGTGTTGTACTACCTGCCGGTGGCAGCCAGCATTACAGCTGAGTCACTCCTCATGACAATTATCCATATAGGCAGTTTTCACAATGTGTATCTGAGTAGTACACTACAGAAATACCATGCATTGCATCTTCAACTGTCAGGGCTCTTTTCATACTATATACCTTTGCTGGCACACATATTCTGCTTCCTTGCAGGCACGATAGGCCCCCTGGCAGTAACATTATTTCAACAGCAGCTAGAGCCAGGCAGTGCCATGTCTTACTGTGCTAGCTCCCCCTGTTTTGGCACCCATGCCTGATACATAACTACAGGGCTCAGCAGCCTGCAGAGTCCAGGGTTCTGCCACGCAATTTTCCTAGTCACTTACAGGCATCAGTTGGCTTGGTCTTTCTCATGGCAGTGGGACAGCATCTGTTGTGGGCCATCTGTTCTGTTGACCTCCATTGCATGCCATTGTACCTTTTCTGCAGTTCCCACATGGTGCACCTTACAGGGCCTACAGCATTGCCCCAGTGGCCACTTCACCCCAGCCCTGTGTCCTATGCTCCCATAGCTCCATGTACCCACCTCTAGATAGCAGCGGTCAAGTTTGGCATCCACCTTCTCTATTAGGATGTTGGTTGCTGCCACTGTATAGTTTTTCTGGTGCCTGTGTGTGTGTATGTTCTTGCTTCCATCCTTCCTTCCACCATTTCTTCTGCCATTTTTTCCATCATATTTTGTGAGGCAGCTTCTGTCATTCCTGCCCCATGCATCATATTTACGATGCAGTGAATGTCTTGTGTCATTTTGGGGGACTTTGCCCAGAGAATGCTTTTCTTGCAAAATACGGCACACAGCATTTGGTGCACCTGAATTTGGAGCAAGGTGGCTGTTGAACACACCTTGCATCTGTTTAAGGGCCCTCTGAAAATTTGTCCCATAGTCATTATCTAAAGACGACAATTACAAAAATTTACCCTCCACCTCCCAAATTTGAATTTTAAGGCCTTTCTTTCTTTCTTTCTTTCTGAAGACATTTTCATTATAACATGACCTTTTACCCTTTGTGTATATTGCTTCCTGCTCGTATTCCTGCCAGAAAGTCCTGGTGCAGTGTTTTCAAAGGTTTTGATGCAGTACTTGCAGAAGCTGGACTGCTACAGCCACATCCCTGTAAATGCAGTACAATATTTGCTGGCAACTGTAAAACATACTGATGCATTTACAACACTTTGCTCAATATATGACCAAAAAATTTTGCATGTGTCAAATATTTGACACATGCGTCCTTTTTAGTGCACAGCTTGCGGCACTTGTGACAAGAATTTAGACCACGTTTTCTGTGGTCAATCAGTCTTGTTGCAAGTAATGTAGTCATGTAAACATCTTATCTCAAAGCTCTGAGAATCCATCCTCTAATCCTCCTCTTATGACATAACAACCTGTTGCCATAGGAATGATTCTGATGTCACAAGCAAATGATTAGGGGCAGAATTTTCCAGATCTCCAGAAACTGGTGCAGGTGCAGGAAAAACTGGTGCAAATGGGCTGCACTTGCAGAGCCTCAGGTTTTCCTGCACTCAGAATTTTACGGCTGGCTCCACAGTTTATGGCAGCTTGTGGCCATTTTTATGTTGCTTGCACGCATGTGCAAGAAACATAGTGCCATCATCGGAGATTTCGAGGTGTGTCACCTCCTCCTCCAATTCAGTCAGTGTGCTGGTACGTGTTTCGAATAATATCGCATTTTGGAGCTGTCTATGACACGCCCAAAATGCAGTGGCATACAGTTGAAAGGAGGAGCTACGCCCAGTGAGCACTGATAAGATATCGGCTGCTCACGCAGCTCCCCCCACACAGGGCGCAGCGCGCTTCCCCACACGCACTGTATAACCGATGGGGTGGCCAATCCCCATCAGCTGTGCTGGATTCGCTTCCCCCCTCAAAAGCCTTCAAAATGCCGCTGGGTACCCACCCCAGCGTGGCAACTATCATATAGTCGACGGGTGCCCAACTCGCTGCCTGGGCTGTCCCCCGGTAGGAGTGCCACGCTGGGAGCCCACCCCAGCGTGGCCAAACTATTCTTTAGGCTGCCGGGGTGCCCAATCCCCGCCGGCTGAACGGCCCCTAGTCCTTGTGCCACGCTGGGAGCCCACCCCAGAGTGGCAAACATCCACGACGCCTTTTTTGTTTTTAAAACCTGAAAACAAAACGGTCCATGCTGCATCTCCCAACCCTCCCACAACCCGCACCCACCCACTGCGCACCAGCCTCCCCACACCCCTCACCCCATACTTACTTCCGGACTCCACCGCGACGATCTTCGTGGACCGGGAACACGTCTGCACTCTTCAAAGCCGACTCGCGAACTGAGAATTGCCGGTAGCTGTATAATGGGTTACATAGGGGTTTCAACTTTGTTGCATATCTCAGGCATTTTTTGATTTTCACTAAATTTTCAACATGAGTTTTGACCCCTTCTCAATGATGTCACTGGGTCTCGGCGAGGATTTCGCCGCAGTGACTGCACAGTGACTGCGAAATCACCCTTTGGGCCCGAATACTGACATGACAGTGACATCAATCATGAGAAGGGGTCCCAAAAACCCCATGTTGAAAATTTGCTGCCAAAATTCCAATAAATAACTGTTTTAAGAGCGTGCGTTGCGCAGTTCCTACGCAGTCTCGTAAGTTCACGAAATTTCAATATTTTCACTCCAGATTTTCAACATTGCCATTTTACCACACCTCCTTATGAGTAGTACAGCTGTCATTTTTCACATCCTGCCCAAAATGTGTTTCGCCCACATAGCACACAATGCGCAGTCGGTGTGCAAAATCAATGTATGGACACATTAAGAAAATCACCATGACACTATTCATTAGCAGAGGTCTTAAAATGACTATGTTGAAAGTTGGTGAAAAAATTCCTAAAATGACTGTTTCTGAGAGTGCAGCCGCTTACTAGTTCACGCACGTCAGAGGTTTACTTAACTTTCAATATTTCAGTCAGATTTTTAACATTGCCATTTTACCACACCTTCTCATGAGCAGTACAGCTGTCATTTTCACATCTCACCCAAAACGTGTTTCAGCCATGTAAGCGAATGGCACAGTCGGTCTGTGAAATCAATGCATGGGACACATTAAGAAAATCACAGTGACACTGTTCATGAGCAGAGGTCTTAAAATGGCTGTGTTGAAAATTTGGTAAAATTCTAAAAATGACTGTTTCACGAGTCGTTACGCCAGTTCCTCATATGCCTTTGTAAGTTTGTGAATTTTCAATATTTTCACTCCAGATTTTCAACATTGCCATTTTACCACACCTCCTCATGAGAGCACTACAGCTGTCATTTTTCACATCCTGCCCAAAACATGTTTCCTAGCCCCATGTAGCACACAATGGCGCAGTCGGTGTGCGAACTCAGTGTATGGGACACATTAAGAAAATCACAGTGTCACTGTTCATGAGCAGAGATCTTAAAATGGCAATGTTGAAAATTTGGTGAAAAATTCTAAAATGACTGTTTCACGGTGTGCATTGCACAGTTCCCACGCATCTTTCGTGGGTTTGCGAATTTTCAATATTTCCACTCCAGATTTTCAACATTGCCATTTTACCACACCTCCTTATGAGCAGTACAGCTGTCATTTTTCACATCCTGCCCAAAACGTGTTTCCGCCCATGTAGCGCACAATGGCGCAGTCGGTGTGCAAACTCAATGTATGGGACACATTAACAAAATCACAGTGACACTGTTCATGAGCAGAGGTCTTAAAATGGCTATGTTGAAAATTTGGTGAAAAAATTCCTAAAAATGACTGTTTTACGAGCGTGCGTTGCTCAGTTCCTACGCACGCTCGTAAGTTTGCAAATTTTCAATATTTGCACTCCAATGACTTCCAAATACCTAAACAGCACATAGAAGCAAGCAACATTTGGCATTGACAAATGCTTGTTTGGTGTAGCTGTGACAAAATGTCACGCCTGGTTGGACCAGGCATAAAATCCTCCATAGCTATGCCTGCCACCTTTGCAGAGTATGGGCTGAAGATCAGAATGTCCACAGCTAGGGATATTTTTTTATTGCACCAGTGGCTGCACAGTGGGACTTGGTCCCAGAATGGCTGAAAATCTGGCCCCAGGACTCCAGGGCTTAACAGAGGAACAAGGACAGATGATGTTTCAGGAGCAGCAAGCCTGTTTTTGTGCAAATGTCTAGTAATAACGAATGGGATGTTCTAAAATGTAATTATTTTGGGAGAATGCTGTTGTAATGCAAACTATTACTGTTTTGCATGAAACAGGAAATATAAATTGATAGGGCCTCCAAAGGGTGTTTCTTATGGTATAGGAGACTCCGAGCATGAAGTTTGAGAGACAGGACTCACAACAGAAGTGACTTATACCATAAGGGACACACCTTGGAGACCCTATTGCCTTTTTTTTAAATTCTTTAATAACCAAGTAATGCCCACGAGGCACAATGCCTGTTTTGAGGGGTGACCTGGAAGCACTGGGGAGGTTAAGGGACTTGCTCTGGGCCACACAGCAAGCAAGTAGAGAATGTGGGAATCAAACCCAGGCCTGCTGGATGTACTAACCACATTCACAGCTTGTTATTCTAACCTCTAGGCTATACTGCCTGCCCCAGTTTAACTTAAGAGGTTTATAGTCAGTTTAGAGGTTTTTTTTTAATTTTCCTGTACTGACCTACCCTCTGGCACTAAAGTGGAGTGCTCCGCAAGAGACACTTTCTTAAAACAAAAGTTACCTCCAAGGCAAAACTTTACTCTTGCAGTTATTCTTTCTCATAGCTAAGTCCCTTTTCTTATATATGTACTATTCTACTAACACACTGCCATGGATCACCACTCAAGTGAAATTTGGACAAAAGAGAACTGAGGGGACCTTGTGTGGATTTGAACTCTCAACCTCTTATTTATCAGGCTGTAGACCTTTCCACTACACCACCAAGCTGGCACAGCAGTAGAGGTTAAAGCCCTGCCAGGGAGGCAGCCCTATCCATGCCTGCCTCAAAGGCAGATCTGCCTTTCATACTAGGATTCATACTAGGAAGTGCAAAGAGCATAAAGGCTTTAGCCCATATACTGTATGCTCCTGTAGTAGTGTCACAGAAAATACTTTGACATTCCATCTTTCCGAATATAGTAGTCCAGCTTTTCTTTAACTCTAATTTTGTTTTACTCACTACTACCTCCACTGGAAGTGAAGTCCACACACCCACCTCTCTAGATGTGAAAAAAAACTTCCTTTTGTTGGTCTTAAACTGTTTTCCTCTCATCTGGAGTGGATGTCCTCTTGTTTCCATTTGCCCAGGTTTGAATTCAATATCTAATTCCACTATAAGAGCAGGATCATGTATTATGTTGTACATAAACAGGACGTCCCCTCTTATCTGCCTAGTTTCTAGGGATATCAGGTCCAACAAAGTTAGACATTGACTAGGTTGTCCAGCCCTTTTGTAGATTTAGTAACTCTCCTTTGGACTTTCTCCAATCTATTTCTGTCTCCCTTCTTACGTGGGTTCCATAACTGTGAGGCATGTTCAAGATGTGGTCGCACATAGGCCCTATACAGGGGAACCAAAACTTCACCTTCCCTAGACATAATATTCTTTTTTATAGCCCAAATTATTTTGCTAGCTTTAGTTATAGCTTCAGTGGTTTGTTTAGTGAAACCCAGATCACCAGTTATATTGATTCTTAAGTCTTTTATGTTACATGACACCTCCAGAGGTGTACCGTTTAGTGTGTAGGTATTCATCATGTTACCTCTGCCTACACGTAATACCTTACACTTGTTCGTATTTAGTGTCATCTGACATTTTACTATCCAATTTAAAATTCTAGCAAGATCATGTTGTATTAAGGCAGAGTCTGACCGGATATTGAATAGCCCACCTATCTTAATGTCATCTGCATATTTTGTTACCCAACATTTCAGATCTGCGGTAAAGTCTGTGACGAATATCTGAAACAAAATGGGTCCCTGTATGGAGACCTGGGGAGCCCCACTAGCCACTTCTCCCACCTCTGAAAGGTGTCCATTCACAAGCACCCTCTGCTGCCTCTCACACAACCACTCCATTATCCATCTGACAACAACTGGGTTAATCGTAGCTTGTTCAAGTTTACCAATAATTGCCCAGTGTGGAGTAAAGTCAAAAGCCTTAGCAAAATTCAAATATACCTGTATTATATCGCAGGGGATGTTATTGTCTATTGCATGACTAATCTTTTCACAGAAGCAGAGGAGATTTGTTGTACAGCTTCTCCCTTTTCTGAATCCGTGCTGTTCACTATCTGTATTTTCGAGGGATAAGGTAAGGTTGTCTTTTATAATGTTCTCTAGCATTTTCCCCACTACACATGTGGGACTAATCGGCCTATAGTTCTTAATTGATCCATTGTCTCCTTTTTTGTGTATGGGTACCATATGGGCAATCCGCTAGTCCTGTGGCACCACACTGGTATTAAGTGATTCTTCAAAAAGAACTTTCAAGGAGGAAGTTAAAAATTTAGACACAAGCTGCAACAGTCTAAAGGAGTTTTCGTCGGGTCCAGGGGATGAGTTTGGTTTTAGTTTTTTATCTTATCTGATATTTCTTCTTCAGTGATACTAATTTTAGTACCACTGAAGTCAGTGTGTTCCAGCTTAGGTTTTTTTTTTTTTAAACACCTCACAGAAATATTTGTTGAATATCTCTGCCATTTGTGAATTGTCCTTTGTGATGTCATTATTATGAGTTATGGAGGCCACTTTAGTCTGTGGCTTTTTTAAGGAATTAATGTACATGTAAAATTCCTTGTGATTGTCCTTTCCTTGCTCTCTGTGCAAGTTTATGTTCAAATTCTCCTTTGGCTATCTTGATTTCCCTTTTGCAGCTTTTTTGACAGTTCTTAAATACCTTGATGGCAGCACTTGTGTTATGTGTGTTGTTTTTTTATACAACCTGTTATTTTTGTTTATAAGCCTTTTTACCTTTCTATTGAGCCATTTCGTGGTTTTTTTTTCTGTATTGTTCCTAGTTTTTTTTACTCTGGGTATAACTTTGTGTGCAATTTATGTGACAGTTTCCTTTATATTTTGCCACATTTCCTCAACCATTTTGTCTTGAAGGCAACTTTCATTTAAAAAAAGTGTCTCTGCGGAGTGCTCCCTCAAAACAATCCCACATGAGAGCACACTGTGTACAGGATTAGAGGTACAGTAATTCTGGGTGCTGATTGGCTGAAATCACATTAGTGATTTATAATCACTGTAATATTACCTGAATAATGGCTCTGTGTAAACCTGAAAGCATGAGTATTATCCAGGTTTGTTAACCTGTGCTTACATTTTGTAAGGCATTAAAAAAGTGAAATTAAATACAAATGGAAGCTCACTATGGATTTAAAAATTCTACAGACTTTGTGCATGTGACGTACATTGTTACTGGAAACAGTTTAATGCTTCCACTTCCAACATTTGGATGAGTTGTAATATTTTTTGCAAAATGCCACTATTTGTTAGATATGAAGGATAGTGCTCTACAGACAGAAATAACATGAATGCTTTTCAGGTTTTGATTATATGATTTCAGCCCTAAACACAATACTGTAAGAACACAATTCTTAATGTAGAACTGCATGAAAGAAAGGGATATTATTCACTGGCCAAGTCATAATACAGCTCTTATTTAAAAGCCCAAGGACATTCATGGTTAATCAAAGTTCTGGACTTGCTGCTTAGAAATCTTTTTTTTTTTTATGCAACTGAAGTTATTCCGTGTTGCACAGGCAGTAGTCATATATTATTAATGCTCTTTTCTCCCTGCCGCAACTCTGTAACCTGTTTTTGGGATCTCTGTTGTGTATTTAATCCTAATTTAATTTTTAAAACTTGATTGCCCTTTCTTCTCTAAAATTCTTTTTTTTTCCATATTCTTTTTATTAAAATTATAACATTCTTAATGCTAGCTAGCTGTTATTTAATTATTAGGCCTTATTAATTATTAGGCCATGCCATATGGTATTGTTAAAAGCTTGAAATGACTGTATGCTGTTTTAGCTGTGCCATCCAGATCTAAGAATTTTTCTTTTTCCTCTCCTTTGCACTGATCTTGCCTGCTAATTCCTCTTTGTTTTTTGCCCCCTCCTCATCTCTTCTTTTCCCCTCTGTGACTGTGTCTGTAATTTCCCCACACCCTGTTCTGCTGGCACCAAGACACAGTCAGATTTCTCTGCCATCCCCCTCCCTTCCACTTAATTGCCCTCTTCTTCTTCTTTTGTCCTAACCTCTCCACCCTCCTATTTACCTATACTCTGTGAGCCATTTTAAGCTGACGACCCGCCTCTCTCCTTTCCTTGCAGACTACCCCTGACCAGGGCTCCCTGCTGCTGTGAGTGGACACGGCTGGGAAGCCAGCTGTCCACGCTTCTACTCCTACCCACCTGCCTCTGCTAGTTCCAGGTACACTGATTTGGACTACCTGGGGTTTGTAAGCAGGATATTTGATTGGACTCAGCCCATCAGTTCCTGCTTACTATTGGCTGCTTCTGACTCTGGCTTGTTTCGCATTGGCAGACTTGCTTGCAACAGCTTCCTTGGCTCTTTTCTCCCTGCTGCAACTCTGTAACTTGTTTTTGGGACCTCTGTTGTGTGTTTAATCCTAATTTTTCTCCTGCCCACTCTCCCCCACCCCATCACTCTTTAAAGTCACTTCTTCACCACCCTCTTCCAGTGCTGAGATCCCTACTGGTGGACTTATTGACTATTCTTCAGCTTTAAAGGGACTTTCCTTATTTTTATGCTGTCCTTGGTCTTAAAGGACCTACTCCCTTTTACTCAATTTATAGCTGCTGCTAGCCCCAAAGATAGAAACATAGAAACATAGAATTTGACAGCAGATAAGAACCGCTTGGCCCACCTAGTCTGCCCATTTCCCTACCTAACAGATAAGCTACAGATCCTAGTTAACCAACAGCCTACTTCCTCCTACCCCCCACTAGAATTGCCTTATGTCTGTCCCATGCATTCTTGAATTCCCCCACTGTTTTTGACTCTACGACCTCTTCAGGAAGGCTGTTCCATGTATCCATAACCCTCTCTGTGAAGAAATACTTCCTCACATTACCTCTGAGCCGTCCCCCTCTATCTTCAAATTGTGCCTCTTGTTTTTGCACATCTCTTTTTCTGAAAGATGCTACCCTCTTGGACTTTGTTGATTCCCTTGAGGTATTTGAAAGTTTCTATCATGCCCCCCCCCCTTTCCTTGAGGCTATACATCTTTAGTTCCTTTAGTCTTTCTTCATATGTCTTCTGATGCAGACCCTGCACCATTTTGGTTGCCCTCCTCTGGACAGCCTCCACCCTGTCTATGTCTTTGTGGAGATGGGGTCTCCAGAACTGTACACAGTACTCCAGATGTGGTCTTACCAACTGTCTGTACAGAGGGCCAACAACTTCCTGTTTTCTACTGGTGATGCCTCTCCCTATGCATCCCAGTATCCCCCCAGCCCTTTTTACTGCCCTCTCACATTGCTGGCCCAACTTTAGGTCATCTGCTATGACTACCCCCAGGTCCCTTTCCATTTTTGTTGTTGTCAGTATCTCACCTCCCATTGTGTACTCTTCCCCTGTGTTTTTGTTTCCCAGGTGCATTACTTTGCACTTCTTTGCATTGAATCTGAGCTGCCATACATTTGACCATTCCCCCAACCTTGCCAAGTCCCTTTTCATCCTTTCCACCCCACCTTATGTATCAACTCTGTTGCAGATCTTTGTGTCATCTGCAAAGAGACATACTTTCCCTTCCAGTCCCTCTGCAATGTCACTTATAAAGACATTAAAAAGGACCGGCCCCAGTACTGAACCCTGCGGTACCCCACTAGTAACCCTCCTTTCTTCACTGTGGACTCCACTTACTATTACCTGCTGTGTCCTGTTGTCCAACTAGTGTTTTACCCAGGCTACCACCCTAGGACCTACTCCCAGGCTAGCTAATTTGTTTATTAATCTTTTGTGCGGGACTGTGTCAAATGCCTTGCTAAGGTCTAGGTAGGCCATGTCCACAGCCCCTCCCTGGTCTACTGCTTTGGTCACCCAGTCAAAGAAATCAATTAGATTTGTCTGACATGACCTTCCCGCTGTGAATCCATGCTGCCTTGGGTCCTGTGCCCCACTGACCTCTAGGTACTCAACAGTTCTTTCCTTCAGAAGTGATTCCATCATTTTCCCTACCACTGAGGTCAAACTGACAGGTCTGTAGTTTCCTGCCTCTATCTTGCTCCCACATTTGTGAAGGGGAATCACATCCGACCTCCTCCAGTCTTCAGGTACCACCCCATCCTCCCATGATTTATTAAAAAGGGTAGTCATTGGTGTTACTAGTTCTTCCATTAGTTCTTTTAAAATCCTGGGGTGAAGCCCATCAGGCCCCATTGCTTTATCCACCTTCAGTTTTAAGAGTTCTTTCAGAACCCTTTCTTCTGTGAAAGGACTAATATCAACTCCCCTATCCAGAGTGGTTCTATTGACCAGATTAGGTATTTTCTCCTGCTTTTCCATTGTGAATACTGAGCAGAAGTATTCATTCAGTATCCCTGCTTTTTCACTGTTGCTCTCTGCCCAACCACCTTCCTCTTTGTTCAGCCTCAATATCCCTGCCTTAGTCTTTCTTTGCTCCCTAATGTACCTAAAAAAGGATTAAAAGATCCTAAATATGCAATATTTACTGATAACTTTTGGTTGCTTATTAGGTTTGTTCTGCTGCACACTGGACCCCAGCCAAGAACCCTCTTATATAACTTCCTCTAAAAATCCAAGCTTGTATGATAGAAACATAGAAGTTGATGGCAGATAAGGACCACAAGGCCCATCCAGTCTGCCCATTTCTTTTTCTACCTTATAAATGTGCCATTGGTCTTTGCTCTGTCAGTGGCCTATTTATTCATACTCATCTGTATTGCTCCCTTATGCCTATCCCATGCCTGTTTGAAGCCCTGCACTGTATTCATGGCCACCGCTTCCTGAGGTAGGCCGTTCCATGCATCCACCACCCTTTCTGTGAAAAATAATTTCCTCACATTCCCCCTTAATTGGCCTCCCTCTAGTCTCATGCTGTGTCCTCTTGTCCTGCTATTTTTCTTATATTTAAACATGTTAGACTCTTTCACCTTGTTAATGCCCTTAAGGTGTTTGAATGTTTCGATCATATCACCTCTCTCCCTCCTTTGCTCAAGGGTATGCATATTGAGCTCCATTAATCTGTCCTCATATGTCTTCTGTTGCAGTCCCTGCACCATTTTGGTTGCCCTTCTCTGGACTGCCTCAATTTGGTTAATGTCCTTGTGAAGATGTGGCCTCCAGTACTGCATGCAGTACTCCAGATGGGGCCTAACCAGTGTCTTGTAAAGAGGGATTATTACCTCCCTCTTACGACTTGTGATACCCCTACTAATACACTCTAACATCCCCCTAGCCTTACCTATTGCTTTAGAGGTCTGCTTGGATGATTTCAGGTCATCGGTGATGATGATGCCCAAGTCTCTTTCTTCCTTTGTGACTGTCAGCAACTCCCCTCCCAGCCTATAGGTGGCTTCAGGGTTTCTCTTCCCTATATGCATGATCTTGCACTTCTTTGCATTAAATCCTAGTTGCCACTCTTCTGACCATTTTGCTAGTTTATCCAGTTCTCTTCTCATTCTGCCCACCCCATCTGGATCATCTACTCTGTTGCAGATCTTGGTGTCATCTGCAAACAGACAAGCCTTACCCTCTAGTCCATCTGCAAGGTCACTAATGAAGATGTTGAAGAGGACTGACCCCAGGACTGATCCCTGAGGTACCCCACTAGTGACTTGCATCTCTTCTGACTGTATACCATTTACCACGACTCTCTGTTTTCTGCCCGTCAACCAGTTTGCCACCAGGTTGACCAACTTGACCCACCCTGAGCCTACCCAGCTTATTAATCAATCTTCTATGTGGAACAGTGTCAAAGCTTTGCTGAAGGTAGACATCAACTGCTCCCCTTGGTCCACCACTCTGGTTACCCAGTCAAAGAAATCTATGAGATTAGTTTGACAGGACCTTCCTTTTGTAAACCCATGCTGTCTTGGATCCTGTGCCCCTATGGATTCCAGGTGTTGCACTATCCTTTCCTTAAGGAGTGCCTCCATAATTTCGCCCGCTACTGAGGTAAGACTGACTGGTCTGTAGTTCCCTGCCTCCTCCCTGCTACCACTCTTGTAGAGCGGGATCACATGAGCCCTTCTCCAGTCTTCTGGGACCTCTCCTGTGCTCAGAGACTCACTAAACAGTTCTGCTAATGGCTCTGCTAGCTCCTTAAATACCCTGGGATATATGCCATCAGGTCCCATTGCCTTGTCCACCCTGAGCTTAGCGAGCTCTTGTAGGACCCTTTCTTTTGTGAAGGGAGTAGTGCTCACCTCCCTCCCCCCCCGTGTCCATGGTGCTGAGCTGTGGGCACTGCCCTACCTTCTCTTAAGTAAATGCTGAGCAAAAGTATCTATTTAGGATAGATGCTTTTACAGGGTCCTCCTCCTCACATGCTCCCTTTTCTCCTTTGAGCTTAGCAATACCCCCTCTGGACTTTCTCCTTTCACTAATGTATCTATTGAAACTCTTGTCACCTTCTTTTACTGTTTGTGCTAGTGTTTCCTCAGTTTGGGACTTTGCCTGCCTTACTGCCTTCCCTACTTCACTTCAGGCAGTTTGGTATGCCTCCCTATCTTCATCCTTCCCACATCTCCCTTACACTAGTCTCTTCATCTTTTTTGGATCTACATGTACAGATTCACTACCATAGTGCTACTCTTTATATCTGTCTCAGGCCTTATTTTTCTCAGCTCCTAACCACTCTCCCAACTAAAGCTCCTAGTACCTTTGCAGCCCGAGTGCTTTTATTTGCTTTGCTTTGCTGGGTTCTCTGGGCCCTTGCCTTGAATGTTCTTCCTCGGTTGCACCCCACCACTATAAAAGGGGTTGAACTCGATTTCTCAGGCTGCTGCTGGGTGCCCTCAAAAAAATCCTACTTCTATTGCTATTTTATTCAGGCAATATTGTATTGAACCCAGGTCTCATTTCCCCAATTCTCGCACCTGCTGAGTTGGCCCAACTAAAGGGGTTGAGCCTACTTCATATAAAAGTTTGTAGTCTATTGCATAAGTTTGATTCTATACAGTCCAGGATATCTCAAACCAAGCATGATATCCTGGTGATTACTGAATCCTGGCTTAGACCTTCCACACCAGATCATGAAATTAATGTTCCCTCCTATAATGTATTTAGAGCTGAAAGATATACCAGAGAGGGAGGGGTTGCAATTTTTATTCGTGATAAATTTACAGTCTCTTTAATTAGTTCCACCTCTATGACCAAGGAGTTTGAAAGTCTTATAATAAAGGTCCAACTTTCACCTTTGGCTTCTTTTTGCATTATTGCATGCTATAGGCCTCCCTCTACAGGTCTTAAGTCGTAGGATTTCTTGGGCAGTCCTATGGATACACTGACCTCCGAGGCTGTCATTTTGGGTGACTTCAACCTTGATTGGTTCTCTGCTGGCTCAATTCCACTAAAAGACTTCTCAACACCTATGGTCTCACACAACTCATTGCAGAAACTACCCACCCAAACAATAAAACCCCTGTGCACAGTACCTTACTTAACCTAATTTTAGTCAATAAACCCCGTCTCATTACCTATTCTGGCATCTTCTTTAACAACATCAGCGATCATTATGCTATAACCTGCGTGAGATCTGTCCCCAAACCGATCTCTACTTCTAGGAACATTTATAAAAGAAGCCGTCATAATGCTGACCATCACGCCTTCCTCTCAGACCTCCAGTACTCTCATTGGCAAGACTTCTACCTGGCCCCAACATTAACTGAGGCCTATGAGATGTTTCAGAACATTGTACTTGGGGTAATAAATCAACATGTACCCCTAGTCAAAATCTGTACCAGAAAAAGTCATGTCCCTGGTTTTCACTGAACCTTAAAGCTGCATTGCTTCATAGGGACGCACTTCGGAAAAAAGCACAAAAAACTAAACACCAGATGGACTGGGCGACCTTTAGAATGGCGAGGAACCTATGTACTAAACTAATTAGGGCCGCAAAAGCCAAACACTTTTGTACTGAATTAGACTCCTCTTCCAGTTGTTCTGAAAAATTTTGGAGGACCTTAAAGGAGGCTAAAGGACATAACACAGCTAACTCTTTTCCAGCAAAAATCACTTTTGGAAGTTCCACCATGACAGACAAGCAAACTATTTTAGATCTTCTTAACAACCACTTTGTCACTGTGGGCTGAGCTTTCAATACTTCTTCTGCCAATAATTTGCATACCCAGCTATTTGCTCATGATCCAGCTTGCCTAACCTCTGCTGTTCCAGCTCCAGAAGTTTCCTTTTCCTTTTCCTTCAGCTCTGTCTCCCCTAAAACAAGTGGAAGATCTGTTACTGGATTTAGATACTAGGAAGAGTGCGTGTGCTGACCAAATTGATGCCAATTTCCTAAAACCCAGTTACCATGTTCTGTCCGCACCCATAACACACCTTTTTAATATTTCCCTTGCCCAGGGTGCTCTCCTCTTGGTCTGGAAAACTGTCCATGTTATCCCACTGTTTAAGTCGAGTGATCTGAGTGATCTAAATAATTATTGACCAATATTCCTTCTTCCCATACTTTCTAAATTGCTTGAAAAAAATTATAAACTTACAGTTTAGAAAATATCTGGAATTATTCAATCTGCTCACCCCAGTATAGTCAGGTTTTAGACCTAGTCACAGTACGGTGTCCGCTCTTGCAAAGGTGACCAACGACTGGCAGAATGCCCTAGATGATAAAAACTACATATGCGCCTTGTTCCTTGATCTGAGCAAAGCCTTTGATACGGTGGACCATGACCTGCTTTTGTTAACTCTTCACAATATTGGTCTCGACTCCTCCACGCCAAAATGGTTTAGCTGTTATCTTACATGTCAGCAACAGCAAGTCAAGGCTGATGGGGATCTCTCCCCTCAGAAAACCCTCTTGAGAAGTGTGCCACAGGGGTTTATACTTGAACCTCTATTATTTGCAATTTACATAAACAATATCAACTCTGGTATCAAATCAGCAAATATCCATCTTTTTGCTGATGATGCTGTTTTTCATATAGCCAGGCCCACCCCTGAACTTGCCTGTACAAACCTTCAACTTGACTTTAACTGGCTGCAATAAAACTTACTGTATCTAAAACTTCTACTAAATGTGAAAAAGACCAAAGCCATGTTCTTTTCTCCTCGTGTCAGTGCACCTAATTGCTAGTCTTTTGGTACACCTCATCAAATTACCACTCTTTTGGGGGAGTCCCTGGAGTTTGTGATCAAGTTTAAATACCTAGGAGTCTGGACTGACCATAAACTCTCATTTGCCAATCATATTGAGGAACTGGCAAAGAAATTAAAACAAAGACTCAGAATCATTTTCCATATTAAACATCTACTTACACATGAGGCCAAAACTAGACTGGTTCAAACTATCTTTCTTCCTCCCTCCCCTGGACTATGCTGACTTTCTGTGTGGGCAAGGTCCTAGTACTGCTTTAACAAAACTTGACACCCTATACCATAGAGCATTAAGATTCATCACTCAAGCCCCTTACTTCACCCATCACAGTATCCTCTACTCCATATTAGGCTGGAACTCACTCAAATTCAGACATCTAAAAAATGCCACGACTTGGACTTACAGGGCAATTATCAATAAGCTTCCCCCGTACATTTCCGACTGTTTGCCTGTTTGTCCCACAGGCAGTTATTCTCTGAGAAGCCTTTCTTATATCATACTTATGATTTCCAGAGTACGAATGCATTTTGGTAATTCCTATATAAGTCATACCCTTCCTGTCTTGTGGAATAACCTTTAAAAACTCTGAAGATAGCCATCCCTGTCAAATTATCCACATTTAAAACCCTGTTCACACATTCTTTCAATGAGACTTGTGATTGCTTCCCATGATGCATTATTAACCTGGTATTTGCATCTAATCCACATTCTTTCCCTGGCTGTTCTGCTTCTGTTTCTACTTATGGTCCTTCACATATACATGTCTTCCAACCCCTCATCTTCTAAGGGTTCTACTATATATATTATACATATTTGTGTTTCCTATGTATATAGTATGTATTTTAGCTATTTTATGTTTACAGTGGACTGTATTAAATTGCTGACTACCTATTACTTTTTATGTTGGCTCGCGCATGCATGCCAACCAACATATTGCAGTAGTAGCAGATTTGGAGGTGCAGTCACTGTTGGTGAATGCAGGGCATGCATCAGTAGGTGCGTCCCTCATTCCCTAATAAGGCAGCTGCAGATGTTGACACCAGCAACATGTAAACTGGCCACTGGATCTAAGAAAAGGTCTGCTACAATGAGAGCCAAGCTCGTCTTGCAGCGGTGTGCCTTTCCTGGTGAAACAGTTTAATAAACATGGTGGCACTGACTGCCTCTGCGCACAGTGCCCCAACCCACTTCATTTGCCGATGGGGGAGCCCACTCCCCGTCAGCATAATGCCCCCCCATTTAAAGTGTGTGCCGAGGGGGTGCCCAATCCCCCTCAGCATCATGCACCCCCACAAGCAGTCTTTCTTTGCCAATGGGGGGCCCAATCCCCGTTGGCTGCAGTCCCCCTTTCCCTGTTTATTATGCCAATGGGGGAACCACTCCCCATCGGCATAATGACCCTGATGCTTTTGTTGTGTGCCGATGGGGGTGCCCAATCCCCGGTCGGCTACAGCACCCCCCTCCAAAAAACAGTCATGGTGGCATGCTGGGAGCCTACCCCAGCGTGCCAAATGCCCCTGTAAAACAAAAACTGTCCTGCAATGTTTTTTAAAACCTGCAAACCAGAAAACAGTTCCTCGCAGTCACGGTGGCCCTCCCCCAACCCGCGCCCACCCTCTGCGCACCCTGCCTCCCCACACCCCCCTCACTCCATACTTATCTCCAGAGCATAACGCAACGATCTTCTGTGGACCGGGAACATGTCTGCACTCTTCAAAGCTGACCACGAACTGAAGAAACCGGTAAGCTGTATAATGGCATAAATAGGGTTTTTTCAATTTTGGTGCATATCTCGGGCACTTTGGGGAATTTTGGAACCAAATTTTCAACATGGGGTTATTGGGACCCCTCCTCATGAATGCAGTCACTGTCATGGTGTTATTCGGTTCTGAAAGGTGATTTCATGGTCACTGTGCGGAATCACCTTTCAGGACGGATTAACGAAATGACAGTGCCACTGTTCATGGGGGGGGGTCTCTCAAAAAACCTATGTTGCAAATTTGGTGGAAAAAATCCAAAAATGGCTGTTTTATGAGCGTGCTTTGCGCAGTTTTCATGCACGCTCATAACTTCATGAATTTGTAATATTTTCACTCCAGATTTTCAAAATTGGCATCTTTCCATACCTCCTTATGAACAGTACAGCTGTCATTTTCCATATCCTGGCCGAAATGTGTTTTCACACTTCCAGTTCAGAATAGCACGGTCACTATGCAAAATCAGTTTTTGGGACAGTTTGAAAAAATGATGGTGACACTGTTTATGAGCAGAAGTCCTAAAATGCCTATGTTGAAAATCTGGTGACGAAAGTCCATAAAATGACTGTGTTATAAGTGTGCATTGCACAGTTTCCATGCACCCTTGTAACTTCACAAATTTGCAATATTTTCATGCCAGATTTTCAACACTGGTATTTTTTCACACCTCCTTATGAACAGTGCAGCTGTCATTTTTCACATCCTGCCTAAAATTTGTTTGCACACCTGTGGCGCACAATGGTGTGGTTGCTGTGGGAAATCAACTTTTGGGACAGATTAACGAAATCACATTGCCACTGTTCATGATGGGAGGTCCCAAAATGCATATGTTGAAAATGTGGTTAAAAAAATCCCCAAAATAATTGGGTTACGGACGTGTGTTGTGCAGTTTCTATGCCTGCTCATGACTTCACCAATTTTTCATATTTTCACTCCAGATTTTCAATGCTGACATTTTTTTACACCTCGTCATGAACAATACAGTTGTCATTTTTCACACCCTGCCCAAAATGTGTTTTCGTGCCTCTGTCGCCAAATGGCATAGTAGCTGTGCAAAACCACCTTTCAGCTAACAAACTGATAGTGCCACTCTTCATGAGGTGGGGTCACAAAAAGCCCATGTTGAAAAGTTGGAGTGAAAATACCAACAAACACCTATGGCGTTAGGGTTTACAACTGTAACATCCCACCCTGTAGAGACTGACAGGTGTCAGGGGTGTGACTTGGGATCATTGGCTGTAATGCTCATGTCATTCCACCCCCACCCTGCAGCCAGTAACAGGCATTGAGGTGTGCCTTGGAGTGGTCGGCCCTAAAGTTCACCCCATTCTCCTATACTGCACCCATCTCAGAGTATTTCCTTATGGAATGGGGTAAGTATAAGGCCCAAAGACCCCAAAGCACACCATGACACTTGTCAGTGTCTACAAGGTAGGGTGAGGTTAAATGGCATAAGCATTATAGCTGATGACCCATAGGCACACCCCAACGCCTGTCAGTCTCTGCAGGGTGGGGGTTGGGGTTGGTGTCAATTCAATACTTCACTGCCATTCCTATTATGCATCTCTAACTCCTGCATTACCAATGCCAGTGAGACAACATTTGGCATTGACAAATGCTTGTTTGTTACTACTATACCATGTTCTGTATATTATGCACTGTACTGCCTACTTATTCCTAACTGCTTGCCTCATTGACTTATGTGTATCTTACCCAGGTCCATCTTGTAAAAGAACTTGTCTCAATGGTGTTTCGCCAGGTAAAATAAAAATTGATTGATTGGTTAAATAAAGATTGATTGACTTCAATTGCCATGGATTATATTTTTATTGACTATTATTAATAGATTTATTAGTTATATGCTCACAGGGTCAATGGGCGACAACTGACATGTTTGAATGCATGTGTAATGCATCTGTCAAATTCATCACTTTGTCTCACAGCCGGGACTGTGTTGGTGAAGGACTTTTGTCTAACAGCCAGGGGGCTGTGTTAGTGAAGAACTCTTTTGTCTCACAGTCATGGCCCTGTTGGTGAAGTTCTTTTGTCTGACAGCAGGTACTTCGTTGGTGAAGGACTTGTCTCATAGCCAGGACTGTGTTGGTAAAGGACTTTTGTCTCACAGACAGGACATTGTTGGCAAAGGACTTTTGTCTTACAGCCAGGACCTTGTTGGTGAAGGACTTTTGTCTGACATCAAGGACTGCTGCTGAAGGACTATTGACTGGCAGCCAGGATTGTGTTGGTGAAGGAGAAGGACTTATGTCTCACAGCCGGGACTGTATTGGTAGAGGACTTTTACCTCACAGCCAGGACTGTGTTGGTGGAGAACGTTTGTTTCACAGCCAGGACTGTGTTGGTAAAGGACTTTTGTCTCATCACCAGGACTGTGATGGTGAAAGTCTTTTGCCTGACAACCAGGACTGTGTTGGTGGAGGACTTTTGTCTCACAGCTTGGACTGTGTTGGTGGAGAACTTTTGTCTCACAGCTGGGACTGTGTTAGTGAAAGACTTTTGTCTGACAGCCAGGACCATGTTGGTGAAGGACTTTTGCCTGACAGCCAGGACTGTGTTGGTGGAGGGCTTTTGTCACACAGCCAGGACTGGTTTGGAGAAGGACTTTTGTCTGACAGGCAGACCTGCGTTGGTGAAGGACCTTTGTCTCACAGCCGGGACTGTGTTGGTAAAGGACTTTTGTCTGACAACCAAGACTGTGTTGCTGAAGGACTTTTGTGTCACAACCAGGACTGTGTTGGTGGAGAGCATTTTTCTTATAGTCAGGAATGTGCTGGTGAAGGACTTTTGTCTCACAGCCGGGACTGTGTTGGTGGAAGACTTTTGTCTGACAGCCAGGACTATGTTGGTGAAGGACTTTGTATGACAGCCAGGATTGTGTTGGTGAAGGACTTTTGTCTGAAAGCCAAGTCTATGTTCGTGAAGGACTTTGCTGACAGCCAGGGCTGTATTGGTGAAGGACTTTTGTCTGACAGCCAGGGCAGTGTTGGTGAAGCATTTTGTCTGACAGTCAGCACTGTGTTGATGAAGGACATTTGTCTCACAGCCAGGACTGTGTTAGTGAAATACTTTTGTCTGACAGCCAGGACTATGTTGGTGAAGGACTTTTGTCTGACAGCAAGAACTGTTGCTGAAGGACTTCTGTCTGTCAGTCAGGACTGTGTTGGTGAAGGACTTTTATGTCATACCCAGGAATATGTTGGTGAAGGACTTTTGTCTCTCAGCCAGGACTATGTTGATAGAGGACTTTTGTCTCACTGCCAGGAATATGTTGGCGGAGGACTTTTGTCTCACAGCCTGGACTGGGCTGGTGAAGGACTTTTGTCTCATCACCAGGACTGTGTTGGTGAAAGACTTTTGTCTGACAGCCAGTAATGTGTTGGTGAAGGACTTTTGCCTGACAGCCAGTACTGTGTTGGTGAAGGACCTTTGTCTCACAACCAGGACTGTGTTGGTGAAGGACTTTTGCTGACAGCCAGTGCTGTATTGGTGAAGGACATTTGTCTCACAGCCAGGACCTTGTTAGTGAAATACTTTTGTCTGACAGCCAGGACCATGTTGGTGAAGGACTTTTGTGTGATAGCAAGGACTGTTGCTGAAGGACTTTTGTCTGTCAGCCAGGACTGTTGATAGAGGACTTTTGTCTCACTGAAAGGAATATGTTGGTGGAGGACTTTTGTCTCACAGCTGGAACTGTGCTGGTGAAGGTCTTTTGTCTCATCATCAGGACTATGTTGGTGAAAGACTTTTGTCTGACAGCCAGTAATGTGTTGGTCAAGGACTTTTTTCTCACAGCTGGGACTGTGTTGGTGAAAGATTTTTGTCTGACAACTAGTAATGTGTTGATGGAGGACTTTTTTCTCACAGCCGGGACTATGTTGGAGAAGGACCTTTGTCCGACAGCCAGGACTGTGTTAGTGAAGGAGTTTTGTATGAAAGCCAGGCGTGTGTTGGTGAATGACCTTTGTCTCACAGGCAGGACTGTGTTGGTCAAGGACTTTTGTGTGACAGCCAGGACTGTGTTGGTGGAGGACTTTTGTGCTACAGCCAGGAATCTGTTGGTGAAGGACTTTTGTGCTACAGCCAGGAATGTGTTGGTGAAGGACTTTTGTCTTACAGCCAGGACTGTGTTGGTGAAGGACTTTTCGTCTGACAGCCAGGACTGTGCTGCTGAAGGAGTTTTGTGTGGCAGCCAGGACTGTGTTGGTGGAGGACTTTTGTCTCACAGCCAGGACTGTGTTGGTGGAGGACTTTTGTCTCACAGCCAGGCCTGTGTTGGTGAAGGACTTTTGTCTCACAGCCAGGACTGTGTTGCTGAATGACCTTTGTCTCACAGCCAGTACTGTGATGGTGAAGGACTTTTGTCTCTTAGACAGGAGTGTGTTGGTGAAGGATGTTTGTCTCACAGCTGGGACTGTGTTGGTGAAGGACTTTTGTCTCACAGCTGGGAGTGTGTTGGTGAAAGACTTTTGTCTGACAGCAGTAATGTGTTGGTGAAGTACTTTTGTCTCATCACCAGGACTGTGTTGGTGAAAGACTTTTGTCTGACAGCCAGTAATGTGTTGGTGAAGGACTTTTGTCTCACAGCCAGGACTGTGTTAGTGAAAGACTTTTGTCTGACAGCCAGTAATGTGTTGATGGAGGACTTTTTTCTCACAGCCGGGACTATGTTGGAGAATGACTTCTGTCTAACAGCAGGGACTGCTGCTGAAGGACTTCTGTCTGTCAGTCAGGACTGTATTGGTGATGGACATCTGTCCGACAGCCAGGACAGTGTTCGTGAAGAACTCTTGTCTGACAGCCAGCACTATGTTGATGAAGGACATTTGCTCACAGCCAGGACCTTGTTAGTGAAATACTTTTATCTGACAGCCAGGACCGTGTCAGTGAAGGACTTTTGTGTGACAGCAAGGACTGTGTTAGTGAAAGACTTTTGTCTGACAACCAGTAATGTGTTGATGAAGGACTTTTTTCCCACAGCTGGGACTGTGTTGGTGAAAGATATTTGTCTCATAGCTGGGACTGTGTTGGTGAAGGACTTTTGTCTCCCAGCCAGGACCATGTTAGTGAAGGACTTTTGTTTGACAGCCAGAATTGTGTTGGTGAAGGACTTTTGTCGGACTGCCAGGACTGGTTTGGTGAAGGACTTTTGTCTGACCGCCAGGACTGTGTTGGTGAAGGACTTTTGTCTGACCGCCAGGACTGTGTTGGTGAAGGACTTTTGTCTCACAGCCAGGACTGTGCTGCTGAAGGACTTCTGTCTCACAGCCAGGACTGTGTTGATGAAGGACTTCTGTCTCACAGCCAGGACTGTGTTGGTGAAAGATATTTGTCTCATAGCTGGGACTATGTTGGTGAAGGATTTTTGTCTCCGAGCCAGGACTGTGTTGGTGAAAGACTTTTGCCTGACAACCAAGACTGTGTTGGTGAAGGGCTTTTGTCTGACAGTCAGGCCTGTGTTGGTGAAGGACCTATGCCTCACAGCCAGGACAGTGTTGGTGAAGGACTTTTGTCTGACAGCCAGGGCTGTGTTGGCGAAGGACCTTTGTCTCACAGCCAGGACTGTATTGGTGAAGGACTTTTGTCTTGACTGCCAAGACTGTGTTGGTGAAGGACTTTTGTCTTATAGCCAGGACTGTGTCATGGAGGACTTTTGTCTCATAGTCAGGACTGTGTTGGTGAAGAACTTTTGTCTGACTGCCAGGACTGTGTTGGTGAAGGACTTCTGTGTGTCAGCAAGGACTGTTGCTGAAGGACTTTTGTCTCACAGCCAGGACTGTGTTGCTGAATGACCTTTGTCTCACAGTCAGGACTGTGTTGGTGAAGGAGTTTTGTTTCACAGCCAGGACTATGTTGGAGAAAGACTTTTGTGTCACTGCCATTACTGTGTTGTTGAAGGACTTTTGTCTCTCAGCTGGGAGTGTGTTGGAGAAGGGTGTTTTTCTGACAGCCGGAACTGTGTTGGTGAAGGACTTTTGTCTCACAGCTGGGAGTGTGTTGGTGAAAGACTTTTATCTGACAGCCAGGAATGTGTTGGTGAAGGACTTTTGTCTCACAGCCGGGACTGTGTTAGTGAAAGACTTTTGTCTGACAGCCAGTAATGTGTTGATTGAGGACTTTATTCTCACAGCTGGGACTGTGTTGGAGAACGACTTTTGTCTGACAGCAAGGACTATTGCTGAAGGACTTCTGTCTGTCAGTCAGGACTGTATTAATGAAGGACTTTTGTGTCACAGCCAGGAATATGTTGGTGAAGGACTTTTGTCTCTCAGACAGGACTATGTTGATAGAGGACTTTTGTCTCACTGCCAGGAATATGTTGGTGGAGGACTTTTGTCTCACGGCCTGGACTGTGCTGGTGAAGGACTTTTGTCTCATCACCAGGACTGTGTTGGTGAAAGACTTTTGTCTGACAGCCAGTAACGTGTTGATGAAGGACTTTTGCCTGACAGCCAGTACTGTGTTGGTGAAGGGCTTTTGTCACACAGCCAGGATTGTTTTGGAGAAGGACTTTTGTCTGACAGCCAGGCCTGTGTTGGTGAAGGACCTTTGTCTCACAGCCAGGACTGTGTTGGTGAAGGACTTTTGCTGACAGCCAGTGCTGTATTGGTGAAGGACATCTGTCTGACAGCCAGGACAGAGTTGGTGAAGAACTCTTGTCTGACAGCCAGCACTGTGTTGATGAAGGACATTTGTCTCACAGTCAGGACCTTGTTAGTGAAATACTTTTGTCTGACAGCCAGGACCGTGTTGGTGAAGGACTTTTGTGTGAGAGCAAGGACTGTGTTAGTGAAAGACTTTTGTCTGACAGCCAGTAATGAGTTGGTGAAGGACTTTTTTCTCACAGCTAGGACTGTGTTGGTGAAAGATACTTGTCTTATAGCTGGGACTGTGTTGGTGAAGGACTTTTGTCTCCCAGCCAGGATCGTGTTGGTGAAGGACTTTTGTTTGACAGCCAGAACTGTGTTGGTGAAGGACTTTTGTCTGACAGCCAGGACTGTGTCAGTGAAGGACTTTTGTCTGACCGCCAGGACTGTGTTGGTGGAGGACTTTTCTCTCTCAGCCAGGACTGTGTTGGTGAAGGGCTTCTGTCTCTCAGCCGGGACTGTGTTGGTGAAGGACCTTTGTTTCACAGCCAGGACTGTGCTGCTGAAGGACTTCTGTCTCACAGCCAGGACTGTGTTGGTGAAAGATATTTGTCTCATAGCTGGGACTATGTTGGTGAAGGATTTTTGTCTCCCAGCCAGGACCGTGTTGGTGAAAGACTTTTGCTTGGCAACCAAGACTGTGTTGGTGAAAGGCTTTTGTCTGACAGCCAGGCCTGTGTTGGTGAAGAACCTATGCCTCACAGCCAGGACAGTGTTGGTGAAGGACTTTTTTTCTGACAGCCAGGGCTGTGTTGGTGAAGGACCTTTGTCTCACAGCCAGGACTGTATTGGTGAAGGACTTTTGTCTTGACTGCCAAGACTGTGTTAGTAAAGGACTTTTGTCTCACAGCCAGGGCTGTGTGGTGTAGGACTTTTGTCTCATAGTCAGGAATGTGTTGGTGAAGAACTTTTGTCTGACAGCCAGGACCATGTTGGTGAAGGACTTCTGTGTGACAGCAAGGACTGTTGCTGAAGGACTTTTGTCTCACAGCCAGGACTGTGCTGCTGAAGGTCTTTTGTCTCATCATCAGGACTATGTTGGTGAAAGACTTTTGTCTGACAGCCAGTAATGTGTTGGTGAAGTACTTTTTTCTCACAGCTGGGACTGTGTTGGTGAAAGACTTTTGTCTGACAACCAGTAATGTGTTGATGGAGGACTTTTTTCTCACAGCCGGGACTGTGTTGGAGAAGGACCTTTGTCTGACAGCCAGGACTGTGTTAGTGAAAGAGTTTTGTATGATAGCCAGGCGTGTGTTGGTGAAGGACCTTTGTCTCACAGGCAGGACTGTGTTGGTGAAGGACTTTTGTCTGACAGCGAGGACTGCG
This sequence comes from Neoceratodus forsteri, assembly GCA_016271365.2. Lineage (NCBI taxonomy): Eukaryota > Metazoa > Chordata > Ceratodontiformes > Ceratodontidae > Neoceratodus > Neoceratodus forsteri. The sequence goes on from JADMNL010000025.1 coordinate 257,862,008, forward strand.
TTACTGAAGGACTTTTGTGTGACAGCCAGGACTGTGTTGGTGGAGGAGTTTTGTGTGACAGCCAGAACTGTGTTGGTGGAGGACTTTTGTCTCACAGCCAGGACTGTGTTGGTGAAGAACTTTTGTCTCACAGCCTGGACTGTGTTGCTGAATGCCCTTCCTCTCACAGCCAGGACTGTGTTGGTGAAGGACTTTTGTTTCACAGACAGGACGATGTTGGTGAAAGACTTTTCTGTCACAGCCAGTACTGTGTTGGTGAAGGACTTTTGTCTCACAGCTGGGAGTGTGTTGGTGAAGGATGTTTGTCTTACAGCTGGGATTGTGTTGGTGAAGGACTTTTGTCTCACAGCTGGGAGTGTGTTGGTGAAAGACTTTTGTCTGACAGCCAGGAATGTGTTGGTGAAGGACTTTTGTCTCACAGCCAGGACTGTGTTGGTGAAGGACCTTTGTCTCACAACCGGGACTGCGTTAGTGAAGGACTTTTGTCTGACAGCCAGGGCTGTATTGGTGAAGGTCTTTTGTCTGACAGCCAGGACTGTGTTGGTGAAGGTCTTTTGTCTGACAGCCAGGCCTGTGTTGGTGAAGGACCTTTGTCTCACAGCCAGGACTGCGTTGTTGAAAGACATCTGTCTCGGAGCCGGGATTCTGTTGATGAAGGACTTCTGTCTCACAGCCAGGACCGTGTTGGTGATGGACTTTTGTCTGACAGCCAGGACTATGTTGGTGGAATACTTTTGTCTAACAGCGAGGACTGTGTTGGTGAACGACTTTTGTCTCACAGCCAAGACTGTGTTTGGTGATGGACTTTTATCTCACATCCAGGACTGTGTTGGTGAAGGACTTTTGTTTGACAGCCAGGACTGTGTTGGTGAAAGATATTTGTCTCATAGCTGGGACTGTGTTGGTGAAGGAGTTTTGTCTCCCAGCCAGGACCGTGTTGGTGAAGGACTTTTGTTTGACAGCCAGGACTGTGTTGGTGAAGGACTTTCGTCTGACAGCCAGGACTGTGTTGGTGAAGGACCGTTGTCTCACAGCCTGGACTGTATTAGTGGAGGGCTTTTCTCTCACTGCAGGACTGTGTTGGTGAAGGGCTTTTGTCTGATAGCCAGTCCTGTGTTGGTGAAGGACCTTTGTCTCACAGCCAGGACTGTGCTGCTGAAGGAATTCTGTCTCACAGCCGGAACTGTGTTGATTAAGGACTTCTGTCTCACAGCCGGGGCTGTGTTGGTGAAAGATATTTGTCTCATAGCTGGGACTGTGTTGGTGAAGGACTTTTTGTCTCCCAGGCAGGACTGTGTTGGTGAAGGACTTTTGTCTGACAGCCAGGACTGTGCTGATGAAGGACTTTTGTCTCACAGCTAAGAATGTGTTGGTGAAGTGCTTTTTGTCTCAGAGCCAGGGTTGTGTTGGTGAAGGACTAAGGACAAGTGTCGATATCAGAGTGCAGCTTAGCAGTATGCTACACTATTAGTGCTAGTTTAAGTTAGTGACAAATATTAATGTGTTTACTTGACCCCACCCATTCAAAATAAAAGTAACAGATGGTGTGAGTATGGGGAAGGGGCAGAGTCCCCAACTTAAACAAATTAACAAAGCAACATCAAAACAACAATAGTGAACCTGACTAGTACAAACAGTGTAGTGTACTGCCTTACATTATTAATGCTCCTCCCTACTCCTCCACTAACACCACCAAGTTTACCTCCCTTGTGAAGGTACCACACAGCTTGACTGTATGGCCTAATAAACCGCTCCCTTAAATGAGAGTTCTATCAGTCGACTTGTCGATGCGGAAGAATCTCATCCCTAAGAGGAATGTGTCAATGCCATTCCCTGAGGAGAGAGGGAGAGAGATAGAACTGCGGCACTGACAACCAGTGGTCTGATTGCCTTCTAAGCTTAACTCATGGCACAATTATGAGCTTCAGCAAGAATAAGAGGAAAACCCTCCTATAGAGGAAACTTTTGGGCATCCAAGGCCTTTGGTCCCTACCTCTCCAGTCATATGTCTGTTAATCTATCTTTTTAAAAAGCAGAATAACATCCCCCCAAATTATTGGGTGCTGAAAGCACAGTGCAGCTTATATGAAAAATAGAATAATGATACACTGCTTCAATTAAATGGCTGAGGAGTGGCTGAGAGACCGACTGAGAAGGCTAACATTACCCCCTCCCCAAATTGCCATGGAGTTTGGCCCTATGACTAAAGGATGTCACCACTGGAGGTACCAAAGGAACTTAAGCCATGTAGTTACAAAAACTTGCCCTTGACTGGGCTCCCTCCTCCAGACCTGCAGCCGTGGCTCGCTCCTTAGAGCCACTGGCCATACTCAGCCTCCTGCGGCAGAGAAAATCAAAAACTTGCCTTTGACCTGGCTCCCTCCTCCAGACCTGCAGCCATGGCTCGCTCCTTGGAGCCACTGACCATACTCAGCCTGCTGCTGCAGAGAAAATCAGAAACTTGCCCTTGATCAGGCTCCCTCCTCCAGACTTGTGGCTATGGCTCGCTCCATGGAGCCACTGACCATACTCAGCCTCCCGCCGCAGAGAAAATCAGAAACTTGTCCTTGACCTGGATCCCTCTTCCAGACCTGTGGCTGTGGCTCGCTTTTTGGAGCCACCGGCCATACTCAGCCTCCTGCCACAGAGAAAATTAGAAACTTGCCCTTGACCAGGCTTCCTCCTCCAGACCTGAGACGGTGTCTCACTCCTTGGAGCCAGCAGCTATACTCAACCTCCCACTGCAGAAAAAAATCAGAAACTTGCCCTTGACCGGGCTCCCTCCTCCAGACCTGCTGCCATGGCTCGCTCCTTGGAGTCACCGGCTGTACTCAGCCTCCCACCGCAGAGAGAAATCAGAAACTTGCTCTCTCCTTCAGACCTGCGGCTGTGGCTCATTTCTTGGAGCCACCGGCTGTACTCAGCCTCCCGCTGCAGAGGAAATCAGGTAAGCCCGCTGTTGCTCTTCTTGCCTACTCAGATCCAAATTCAAAGCCCTGCTTCCCACTGGCTAATTTCCTCTGGAAACCGCTGGACTGCCATTGGTTAGTGTGCCTTCTTGAAGCAGGACATCTGGACACTGGCCCTTGCAAGCACCTTGGCTGTTCACTGACCAGGTTTTGCTATTTTCAAGCTGTGTCCTGACCAGCTACATGTTTCCAGACTATATGGGCAAATGTGCATGTTTCAAAACTATTATGGGTAAATGTGTTTTATGCAGGGTACTGTATTTTATTTCTGGTTGTGGGAAAACTGCTTGTGGGTTACTGTGTTAAATTGTTGTGGGTTTATACCGCACTGTTTCTGTTCATGTGCTAATATTCTGTGACTATATTGCTAAATATTGACTATATTGACAATATTGCTAAATAGTGATTATAAAAAGTGTCCATTTTCCCATTAGCATGTTATACTGTACTCCCATCTTTTTGTTCTTACCCCACTTGCAGAATTGCTGCTCTTATATAGAGATAATATTGTTACACATATCATGCCCTGCAACATGAAACTCCTTCTCTCCTCTCTCCCCCTTTCTCTGCTCCTAGTACTTTCCCTAACACCTCCAATTGGTCTTCACTTGCAAATGCAGAATAACTCGCATTCTACACCCTCCTATCTCTAATTCCTTACTTACATCCTCACTATCACTCCTTCCCCACCCTTTGAGCTATGGTCATATTCGCCCTCTATCCCTAATGCTTCATTACTAACTGTCCCACCCTTCTTTGCTGCTCTTCATCTCCTGCTCCCCTACTCTTATGCACACTACCCTTCCAGTTTCGCTGGTTCCTTGACATCTAACTCTAAATGCCCCATGCTTCACTTCTTCATCTTTGCTGTACTCTTGCTGTCCTGTGGTGATATCCACGCCAACCCTGGTCCATCTGTGTCTCATGCCCTGAAAGTTCCATTATCTACTGTGGCCCCTTCTAGTGCTCCCGCTGTCCTCCTGAAGGGTTTCAAGATCATTCATCTAAATATACGTAGTTTGTTGCAAAAAGTCGACCTTCTACAAACTATGGTGGCCACTCTAAAACCTGACATACTGATCATCGTGGAAACTTGGCTAAAGTGCACAGTCCCAGATCTTTCAGTCTCCATTCCTGGCTACTCCTTCCTGAGGCAAGACTGAACAGGTAGAGGTGGTGGCGTTGCCATGTACATTCTTACCTCCCTCCAATGTTCTAGTATTTATTCATCCACTAGCCCAGCATCCCACGACACACTAGCTATTCATTAACTCTGCCCTTCACCCTCCCCATTTTTATACCCTGCATTTACTGTCATTCAAATGTCCAGCCCTCTATTGCACTTGACCTCATAACCTCCATTGCAGCCCTTTTCTCGCTCTGGTGAACTATACATCTTAGGTGACCTATACTTAAACTGACTATCTCCCAAGACATCCAAAATATGTAATGATCTTGGAGCTCTGAACCTCTCACAATTGATCTCGGAACCCACCTGCCCTAACCATAAGACAGAAAATCACTCCCTGATCAGCTGGGCTCTTACCACCCACCCCCACAGAGTAGTTAGCTCTAACATCCTCCCAGATGCTCTCAGTGATCACAACCCAATATTCTTTGTCAGGAAAATCCACAGACCAAAATCTTCACATAAAACTTTGCAACTTCGCTCCTTTAAATGCCTAGACCTTGAACCTCTCCTGCACAACCTATCTCTCTCTGACTGGTCTTCCTTAGTCTCCCCCCTCTCAGTTGATAAGGATCTAGCCTACTTCAAAGAAATATTCCTTGCAAATTGGAACACCTTTGCCCCTCTCAAACAAACCAGGGTTAGAAGTAACCACCTACCGTGGATTACTCCAAAACTCTTAGCCTGTCTTAGGGCCAGAGATCATGCCTGGAAGTGCCACAAATCCACCCAGCTTCTTAGTGACCTCACTGACTACCGTGAGCTCTGAAATGCCTGTACCAGGGCAACAAGGCTAGCTAAGTTTGATTACTTCAAAAATGCTTTCCTCACTAACATAAATTCCTCTTCCTAGTTCTGGAAGCTGGTTCATGCCCTCTTTACCCCTCAGTCCCACCCCCCCCTTCACCAGTGCTAAAGGTAAATGGCAATCTTGTAGCAGAATCCCATGCCGTAGCTGCAGAATTTAACTCCTATTATACCTTTTGTGCAATCAGACTGCTGAAGTCCCTCCCTAATTACCTCTCCCCCCAAATGTCACGCTGCCTCTCTATCCCCCCAAAAAATACACTCCACTTCCTATTTCCCCACACCCCTCCTTCTTATTCTCTTCACTCTCCCCCACCAATACTCTAAATGCCCTCCTCACCATCAATCCCTCAAAAGGATCTTCCCCAGATGATCTTGACCCTAAACTCCTCTCTTTCTCTCAGCCCTGGCCTTTGCCTACCCCCCTCTCCTTAGTCTTAAATCTCTCCTTCTCAACCTCTGATGTCCCTACCCCATGGAAGCATGCAGTGGTCCTCCCCCTACTTAAAGGTGGAGAGCCATCATCCCCTGGCAACTATCACCCCATCTCACTACTGCCTACCCTAGCCAAACTACAGGAACATCTAGTCCTTTCTCAATTCACCTCCTTTCTATCTGATACCTCCTTCTTTACCCCATTCCAATCTGGTTTCAGGAAAAAACATTCTACCACCACCTCCCTACTTTGGCTCCCTGACTCCACCATCTCCAGGATGGACAATGGCCAAATCACCTCAGCCATATTTGTTGACCTTGCCAAGGCTTTTGACACTGTTTCCCACTCCCTTCTCCTTGGTTTCCTCTCATCTACTGGTCTAACCCCTTCTGCCACTAACTGGTTTAAGGCCTACTTTACTGGTTGAACCCAGTCAATTAAGGTCATAGATACCATCTCGCCACCCCTCCCAATCTGCACTGGCATCCCTCAGAGCTCAGACTCTGTGCTTGGCCCTTCTATTCTCCATCTTCCTTAATGACCTGACATCTGTCTGCTCCCCCTCCCCCACCATACACATGTACGCTGATGATACTGTCCTGTATGCATCTGGCTCATGCCCAGCTGAGGTTACATCTAGCTTGCAGCAGGACTTCAACAAGGTCCAGCTCTGGTTTGCAAACCATCAATTATTCCCCAATGCCAAGAAGACAGTCTTCATAACCTTTGACACAAGGCAGAGACTCTCTAGGCTTCCCTCCCTGCCCACGTTCCGCACTCTTGATGGGACTTTATTTGAGGACACCTTGTATTTCAGATACCTTGGGGTTTGGTTAGACCAACACCTCAGCTTCTCTGGACACATTGACGCCATCCAGAAAAAATTGCACCCCAAGCTTTGTGCCTTTTTCAGGAACATCAGTTGCATCCCTCCTGCAGCTAGGCATGAGCTTGTTCAGAAGATGATCCTCCCCATTTTTGACTACTACGACATAGTCAATGGTGCTGCTCCCAAGTCCTCCCTGGCCAGACTGGATACACTCCCTTCAGCTCCTTCTGCTGCTTTGCCCTTGATGCTCCCTCTTGCACCTACCACTGTGACCTCTATCGAGCCCTTTCCTTCCACTCCCTTACAAATAGACACCTCTCACACTGTGCTAAATTCATCGCTAAATACTGACTGGGTAAACTCCCTACTTCTTCCCCTCATTTATAAGACACCCTTCTCCTTCCCACTCCCTCAGATCTACTGACACTCACACGCTTACTGCCCTCGCTGCTACACCCTCTCTGGCCAGTGTGGGTACTCTCACCATTTCCCTAAAATATGGAACTCTCTACCTCCCCAAATCCAACACCCTTCCTCCCTCTATTCAATCAACACTGCCCTCTCCAACTATCTTGCAGCTAACTGTTTCTGTCATGACCCACCTTCATTTCCTTCATCTTGCTCCTTACAGTTCATCCCCCCTTTGGAATTTACCCAATACCTCTATTGACTCTACTGCCTCTACTGACCCTAGCCCCTCCAAGGAGCTAGTTCTCATACCTTTCTCCCTTCCCCTACTCTCTCCCCCTTTTTCCCTAGCCTTCACACTCCCCTTGCAGGGTTCTCAGCATCCTGAAGGGCTTGCCACCTTTTCTTCCCCCATCTACCTATCCTTAGCCTTCCAGATTCCCTTCCAGGGTCCCCAGAATCCAGGAGGGTTCCTTGGATCAGGCCTCATCCCCTACCAGGTGTTATTTCTCATTCCCTCCCTCTCACTATCCCTCTATAATTACAGCACCTAACCACAGGAGGGTTTACAATTGCCTGAACTTCCCTGCCCCCTTGCAGGGGTCATCGCATCCTGAATGGTTCTCTTTTTGGTTCAGGCCTTATTTCCCCTCCTAGGTGTTAATCACACTTACTCCCTCTGTCTCTCCCTCTCCAATCCCCACTCCAGTCCCCTGTCCTCTTGCAGGGTTCCCCGCATCCTGAAGGGCTCTCTGTGAGACACAACTCTGCACTGCCATCTCTTCCCCTCTCTCCTTCACCCCTTATTTCATGATAGCACTTGTTCATTTATTACCATTGCACTTATTAATTGTTCTCACAAATTACATATGTATGCAACACTGTTTGTAGCAACTGCCTTAATTAATTGTATGCAATGTTGATCTTTGTAACTTGAATGTAAAATGACTCATCCCTATTGTACCCCTTCCCCAAGGTCGCACTGGGAGAAGAGCAACCTGTTGCTCAATGTGCCTTCCTGGTGAAACATTTCAATAAATAACTAAATAAATAAAAGTTAAAGGCACCTTGAGGTATGCAAACACAGAGCCAGAGAGAGGGAGGAGATAGAGAGAGAGAGAGAGAGAGAGAGAGAGAGAGAGAGAGAGAAAACAACAGCAGTGGCATCAACTTCAAGAATGACTTGGCTGCTCCATTTCTCTGATCTGTGACTGTTACTAGCACCCTAGCAAGATGCTGCAGATCTTGGCAATATACTTGTGGGCCCCCATCTATTTATTTATTTGAAAATTGGTGACCAGGAAAGGCATATAGAACCGAGGCTTGTTTCCAGCTGTGACCCAGGGGAGAGGTACCAAGGATATGAAATACATGGCAAAAACATAGTTCACAGTTACAGTAAAGTGCAAATGAGAAAACACAGTGATACAGGAGTAAGTGCACAGTGACCAAACAAGGCAAAGGCAACAAAACTGAGCATTTCAGCCACACAGATGCCAGGATAGGAGGTAAGTGCATGGGGACTGTTAGGGGGAGGGAAAACAGGAGCGGGGGAGTGAAGGAGTATCAGCTGATATCTAAGGGAGCCTGGGGCAGTAGTGAAGTGGAGGGAAGAGGGTACGTGGTTCCAAAGTGAAGGAAGATGATAGGAAAAGGCCGATTGCCCAGCAAAGGTACAGGGATATGGAGCGGTGAATGTGCAAGGATCCCTGAATTGGAGGGAGCAGGAGGCAGAGGGGAAGAGGGACAGGAGTGAAGTGAGGTAGGAGGGAAGTGATCCAAACCAGTATTTACATATGAATGAGGCACAGTGAATCTGGTGATGTGAAGGTAGAGGGAGGATGTATAAGGTTGAGTAAAGTGAGTAGTGATGAGTATGGGAAGGGGAGCTAGTGCCAAAGTGGCAGATGGAGTTAAAGGGGGATCTGTCCTAAATCCCTCCATTTTAAATTCTGTGTTAAAAATTCCCGAAAAAAAAAATCTCAAATTGACATAGTACCGAAATTGCATAATCCCGAATACAGTAATCCTGAAATGTACTCATCATTCCCGATCCCAATCCCGCAGAGGTAAACTATCGTGGTGATAGTACAATAAAATAGGGTTACAGCTGACATGATGTCTATCAAATACATTTTGGCAGAAGCATGCATAATAAACAGCAAACCTTGACAAAATATACATATTGCAACTTAAGACCTGAATAGTTGAACAGGGGAGCCTGAAAATGGCAAAGTAGGCACAAAGTGCATAGATTTGGCAGAGCATTATATATAGTAAGTCAGAACAGAGCACAAAACAAAATATCCCTGGTAAAATTAAGTGAGAACCTAACAGTGGAGAGTTGAAATTGATGTCCATTGAAGTCCAGGATATGGGTCACACAAATATAACAAAAATCATTATGAAAAAGCTCCTCAGGTAACTGACGTGCCTGTATAGCATTAAGCGATTTGGATGATCATGTACATTGGTTAGGCTGGGCTTTGTCATAACGTTTTTTTGGAGGTTCCAAGCCCTTTAGGCAAGAACTGGCTACAATCTCAGCCCAAGGATTCATCAGTTGAAGAACGAGCAGCTTCCTTATTAGACAAAGAACATGGGATATTGTCCGAGGTATGTTGAATTTCAGCAGATGGGGGATGCTGTAATTGGTAAGAGCTCAGTGGGGGTGAAGTGTCAATAAGGGGAGCAAATCAGTTGTGCAAAGGCAAAGATGCTGTTGAGTCAGATGTAGAAATCCCAGATTTAGTAATAGTAAAACTCCTTATTAGACTGCAGCAACTGATCTTAATGCAGGTTGGAGAAACAGAGGCTTTTCCTTGCAAATGAGTAGAACATCTTTTAGGTAAAGAATCCGTTGTGCTCTGTACCTTTCACAAAAGAAAAATGAAAAAGTGCAGTTGTTGAGCAGGAGAAGTTGGCTGGCTGATCATATCATCCAGTGGCAGACCTGTTTTGCCAAAACAATTATTGGTATCCAGTGCATACCCCCGGCTGCTCAAAAAGAGCCTGCAGTTTATAAAAAATTATACTTTCAAACTAATATTCTTGTCACTCCATGCTATTTTTTTTTCAATTCAAAGTTTATTCACCACATTTTCCACATTACAGGAGGCAGTAATGAACATTTTGACATGAGATTCGTAAGACAAGTCATACTGCCCCCAACCCTTCCTCCCCGCACAGCATTTCATTATAACACTATATCACCCACTAACTACCTTTACCAAGAATAATTAAGGTGGTAACCTCGACTACACATTACTTCATAGCCACTGTAATTAGAGTGTGAAGAGGATCCCAGATAACCTTATACCTATGTACCCTGTTTTGAAGGCTAGCAATAGCCTTCTCTGTACATATATTTGCTAAAATCTCATTGAGCCACTCCTGATATGTTGGACAGGTCCCTTCCTTCCAACGCCTGAGAATGATTTTTCTGGCCGAGAGTGCAATCATGGATATATGAAATCTCCGGATTTTAACCTTTATGGAAGACAAATCCCCCAAAAGGCAAATATCCGGTGTAAAACAGTCTTGTAAACCCAATAAAGGATCCAGGTTGGTTTTTATATGCTCCCATAATAAGGCTATCTGGGGACATGACCAGAATAGAAGAAAAAGTGACCCTGTGTCCTGGGAACACTTATTACACCTATTGGTATCAAGAAGGCCCCATTTCACCAGTTTAGTTGGGGTATAGTACAAATTATGCAGGATGTGAAACTGCATGAGACGTAATCTATCTTGGGATACATATTTATGACGATGCATCCAAAGGACGGACCATTTAAAAGTATATTGGGGGAAAAAATGAAACCCAAAAGTTAGTGGGGCCACTACCGCATCCGAACCACCATTGGAACAATACTTGATAAATCTTAGAAATTACACCTGAGGAGACGAGAAATGGAGAAAGTTCAGATACCAATGCAAAGGCCGCTGGATGGGGTGGAGAGGCCCCAAGAACCGTGATTAACAAGTGCCTCAATTGAAACACTTTAAAAACCTGAGACTCCAGAATTTTGAACTTGTAAATGAACTGAGAGAATGAGAGCCACTCTCCAACTTCATCCAAAAATGAAGATACTAGCCCCTCTCCTAAATGAGGCAACCATGAACGGGAAATTTTCTGTTTGTTTGTGGTGAAAGCCGGGGAATTCCAAATGGATTGAGCGAGATCTTTACTTTGATTGTAACGCAGAAAGGAGCACAATTGCAGATGTACTCTTAGAGAAGTCATGATAGTGGGACATTTGTTAATATTTTGCAACTGAGAAATTTTTAGATAGAGCATAGTCAGAGGGTCCATATTCATAGATTGGATAAAATCTAATTCAATCTTGAGCCAAACCAGGTTCATGTTATCTGGGCCCGGTCTTACCCATCTCAGGTATTTAGCCAAATGACTAGCCCAGTAGTAGATAGGCAAGTAGGGAATCCGCAGCCCCCCTCATTTTTGGGTGCAGCCAGTTTGTGGTATGCCAGCAGGTCTTATTCAACCATATAAACTTGGTAAAGAGTTTATGCATTTTCTGAAACCAACTTAATGGGACAAATGAGTTAAGATGCGATAAAGGGTAAAATAAACGGGGAAACACATTCATCTTAATTATATTAATACAACCCCATAAAGATAATGGGAGTTTATCCCATCTCTCTAGGTCTTAAGTAATCCCCTGCAATAGAGGGTCCAGATTTTCTTTAAACCACAAGGAAGGATTACGCGTTAGCTTTATACCTAAGTATTTAATAGCCCGGGGTGACCAACATAGTCCCAGAGAGATAATGTCAGTCTTGAAAACTTCATGGTTAAGAGGGAAAAAAGATGTCTTTTTGGGATTTAACTTGTAATTCGAGAAACTACTAAATCTATTAACCTCTCCTTACATGTTCGGGATAGATATTACCGATTAGCTAAATGTAAGAGGAGGTCGTCAGTGTACGCTGTTATTTTCACTACCTCGTTCCTAATGGGAATACCTTGTATTCCTTCATTATTGACAATATGTTGAATAAGGGATTCCAGATAAAGATTGAAAAGTAATGGAGAGAGAGAGAGAGAGGCATCGCTGCCTTGTGCCTGACCACAGCGTAAAAGACTTGGAAAAGGTCCCATTCCCTGAAATCCTCACCGTAGGAGACCGATAAATTGCCCTGATCCAGTCTATGAACATGGATGGGAATCCAAATGCTTTAAGGGCTTGAAATAGAAAAGTCCAATTAACCTGTTCAAATGCCTTTTTGGCATCCAGGGAGACCAGCCCCACAGGATATATGGCATCCCTGGACTCCGAGAAGACATGCGAGAGGGTACGTAGATGATCTGAAGATGCACGTCCTCTCATAAATCCCACTTGAGACATACCCACGAGATCCAGGAGAATCAGGGTTAATCTATCTGCCAATATCTTCGAGAGAATTTTGACATCTTGATTCAGCAAAGATATTGGCCTATAGCTCTGAACCAATTCTGAGTCCTTGTCCGGTTCAGGTAACAAAACTATCAATGCTTCAAACAAATGTGCATCTGCCATCTCTCCAGAAAAAATATGCAAATAGAGACGATGCAACACAGGTAGTAATTGTTCCCTGAAAACTTTATAAAATAAAGCAGAAAACCTGTCTGGACCCGGGACTTTACCCAGAGGCAAGTCCTTTATAACAGCAGCTATTTCTTCCTGTGATAAAGGGGAAGATATGAATTTCTTTTGAGAGTTAGATAGGAATGGAAGATGTGCTTCCCTGAGATACTCCTCCAGTTTTTGGATAGGTGGAGGACAATCCATATCCCTATATAATTGCTCATAAAAAGTGGCAAACTTCTGGACTACCTCTGAGGGGATACCTTCAGGGTCCCATCTGATTGTGATCTTATTGGTGGTATAAATCTTGCTGATTCTTGTTGTTTTAAACGTAAAGCCAACAGGCGCCCCACTTTTTCTCCTTGATCTGTAAAACTGACCTTTGTGTGGATTATAGCCAGCTCTGCCTTTTCTCTTAACATTCCCAAATATTTATCTTTACATGTTAATAGTTTATGTGATTCCTCTTGAGAAATATTTTCTGGGTGAATATTTTCTAATGCCCGTATCTGAGACAATAAAGACAATAACTCCATTTCCTGTGCCCTCTTCCTCTTTGTAGCTAGACTAATAAGAATGCCCCTTTTATAGGCCTTAAAGGCTCCCCATAAAATATCCAGCCTTGCACTATCTATTGGGTTGGTGGAAAGGAAAAACTCTATCTGCTCTTTCACCAATCCTCGATATTTTTCATCTTTTAGTAATTGTTCATTTAATTTCCATCTGGTCTCTCTTTTGGGAATGTTAAGGAAAGCCAGATTACCAAGGACTAAGGAATGATCCAGTATTGGGCCCGGTTGGACTGAGGTGGACAATACCCCTGGTGAGAGCTCATGAGAGACTAGCAGGTAGTCAATGCGAGATTGCGTGCCATGTACTGGTGAGCAATAAGTATATTGCCTAATATTAGGATGTGTGACTCTCCAGATATCGCACAACCCACATTGATCCATCATTTCCTTGAAGGCCCTGTGCCCAGGGGACAGTCCCCTCAATCCACTGCTCGATCTGTTCAAATTGGGATCTGAAACCAAATTAAAGTCTCCCCCTAAGATAATTGGAATAGGGAGTATAGGAAGGATCGTAGAGATCAGTTTCATGAAAAAAGAGGGATCATCTGTGTTTGGTCCATAAATGCTACCTAGAACCAATGGCATGGCCCAAATAGTACCCTGAACTAAGACATATCTGCCATCTGCGTCCTTAAATACCTGAGAAGGGACAAATGGGATGTCTCTATTAATCAGTATCATGACCCCGCAACTATTGGTTTCCCCTGAAGCATAAAAAACATGACCTATCTGTTGTCTCCGAAGTTGTAATACTTCGGAATCCACTAAGTGAGATTCTTGTAAAAATTATATCTGGGCACGCAACAGACTCAGGTGTTTAAGTACCTGATATTGTTTCAGTTTTTTCCTGATCCCCTTCACATTCCACGTAACAATATTAATATTCTGAGCCATCTCTTATGTCAGGTGTAAATCCAGATAAGGTATCTATCGTACACTGCAACCATGTAACAGGTGATTCTATTCCCCTGAACCTGCTATGCCCTCTCCAACCCCCAACCCTCCCCTTATTAAGCCCTGTCCCTCCCACCCCGACTATCCTTCGAACAATCCACAGCTTCAGTAATCCCAGAACATTGTCCAAGAAACCATCCACCCAAACCCCCCTCTTATCGCTAACAATGTTCAGCAATACTCCGTTTACTACTCCTCCCCCAGCCCCCAGAAGAACAGTCCCCAAACCCTGTATTATTTATAATGCAATCTCCCTTTTTGAGATGTTAGTAATAAAGAAAGAGAGAGGACTCAACATCATTGCAATACAAGCCACTGTGTCCCTCACCTATCCCCTCATGAAAACCATTGAAAGCAAGCCAGTATCGATAAGGTATCGCTACCAGAAACATCACAGCTTGCTAGGACATGTGGCTTGCTAGATATGAAAAGATACCTCATGGTGCAAGATGAGAAAGCTGGCCGCAGCCTTATATGAAATTCACTGTACGGGCCATTGTCTCAATAAGCTCTCCAGCCCCATAGGGACAGGCCCCTGTTCCTCTCCCCCAATTTGCTGTGCCTTTGCCCCAGTAAACCCCCACTTTTCTCCAGCCTTAGCGACCATTAACACTTAATGCATGAAAGACAAGCTCCCTCTGTCCTGTGTTGCAAACACGTAACTGCACCCTGGTGCTTTACAAAGGAAAGAACATCACAGCCCTTGTAATTATATTTCCCCAAAAGCTATAGCCTTTTACCAGACCCATCCTTACCAAACTCTTACAAGGGGAAGGGGAGACTAAATATTGCTGAGTTGGCTTTGTTTTCTCCAAACATGAAAACTAACGAGAGATCACTTAATTACTTGAAACCCCAGACCCAGACAAAACGAACAAGAATGTACATCCATAATTGGAACACTATGAAAACTGAAGGGCCTGAAACCCCATACCCAGACAAAACAAAAAAGAATATGCATCCATAATTAGATCACTATGAAAACAGAAGGTTCCCTTCTGCCCCTGATTTGGGCTGAAATGAGAGTCCAAGAATGTTTAACCGCTTCTTTCCAGAAGATTCTTTTGCTTGAATGCCCAGCCTTCTCAAATCGATTCTCATCTTGTCAGGAGAGACCTGAGGCCTTTCATGTGTCCCTAAAGAGATCTGGCAGAGATACTTTTAAGCCAGCAAACGCTGCCTCAGGTTCTTTATAGGTAGTGCAGGAACCAGCCACCTGTACCTGTAGCCTGGCCAGGTATCCCATATGAAATTTAAGTCCTGCAGCGATGATTTTTGAGACAACAGGGTGAAATGCCACACATTTCAAACGGACTGAGCCTGGAATATCTTGTGCTATTCTAAGCTTAGCTTGCTCCCAGCGACCTTCTTGGAGTTCTCTTACTTTGTACAAAAACTGTTGTTGCTCTAAGAAATATAAGAAGTGACAAATTATAGGTCAGGGCGTTGCTCCAGGAGGGGGCTTCGGTCTTAATGACCTGAGGGCTCTCACTATAATGTATTTGGCCCCAAATGGGGAGGGCCAGCAATCTTCTCCACCAGCTTCTGGGTAAATGCAATGGTATTCTGGCCCTTCTCTCCCTCCGGTAACCCAAGAATCACAACATTATTTCTCCGACTGCGACCTTCAAGGTCTTCAAGCTTAACCTCAGATCTGGACAATTTCTGGTGCATTGCTGCCATCTCAGGCTTGAACCTCCCCACTTGTTTCTCTAGCGAATAGATCCTAGTCATGTTGTCTGAGGTAGCAAGAGTGATCTCCTCTATTTTTCTCATGAGCGACTTCATTTCTGATGCCATCTCCTTAATCTCATCTCTGAATGGTTTTAAATTCTTCCAGAAATTTAGACAATGTGAGCAGCTCCTGATCCACCCCTGGATTCAAAGCATCTCCCTTTTCCGCTCCACTCGAGGCCCGGGATTTTTTTGGGGGCCTTTTCTGATGTAACTGGCGGGGTGTGTTTCTGCTGTTGCTTTTTCATGTAAACGTCCATTCTTTCTCAAAATCGCCCTGCAAGGGCACAAAGTAGAAGGTTTAGAGATCGAAGAAATATACCAAAAAACAATTAGAAAGAGACAGGAGGCTGGAGCTGTACTGAGGAGCGACTATCCGGTAGCTTGCAACACGTGGTCCCCTCTCACTCCATGCTATTTTAGGATTTCTGCATCATTAAATGGGGGCATAGCACAAAAATGAGTCATATAGGACAGCTGTCAACAGTCGGCGGTATTTCTAGATTTCGGCATTATTGAACATCAGGGAACAGACTTAATCAGGAAATCAGTGACGGTAATATTTAAAGCAGGAAAACTGACCACGGGATTTAGTACCTAACCCATTAAAGGTATCCAGTCTGGCCAGGGAGGTGGAGATGGTGGTGCCACAGATCATGTCCACCTAGTCAAAGACCAGGAGCATCATTTTGATAACAAGCTCTCAGAAGACCTGCAGAGAGAGACAGTCTTTACTGTGGTACAAGCACCAAGTTTGGGTCAGAGCTTGGCATAGATGGTGTCAATGCGGGCAGCAAAGTCTAGCTTGCTGGCTAGCCACACACTGAGGTACATGAAGGAAGGAACCACTTCTAGAAGTAAGCCATCCAAGGTGGAGAAGAATGAGCAAGGATGGGAGTCTGGACAGTTTCTGGCTGGTGCCCAATGTTATGGACACAGTTTTATTTGTATTGGCTCAGAGCTGGCTAGATTGGAACCACTGCAAAACAATATGGAAGTCTTGCTGGAGCAGACTTTGCATGGCTGAAGTGGAGGGACCGGAAGTGTAGATGACTGTGTCCTCTGCATACATGTGAATATGTGAGTTGACACAACCTGTGGGAGGTCATCAAGGAAAATGGAGAAGAGTATGGGACCCAGGATGGAGCCCTATGGGACCCCTGCATGGAAAGAAAGAGAAGGTGACAGGGTGCTACCAACTTGTACTAATTCTAGACAGCCTGTGAGGTAATAATGGAACCAGGAGGAAAGGGTGAGACACTGAGTTGAAGGCCTTGGCCAGATCAATGAAGGTGGAAGCTGTGATGTGCCCCTGGTCCATCCCTGAGAAGACAGAATCAGTTACAAACAACATGGAGGAGACAGAGGAGTGATCCTTTTGGAAGCCAGACTGGAACATGGAAAGGAAATCAGAGGAAGAGAGGAAGTCAGAGAGACTGGTGTGACTAGCTTCACTTGCAACTTGGCAAGGGAGGGGAGGAGGGAGATTGACCAGATATTACTAGGGGAGGAAAGGCCCCCTATCCCTTTGTGTAGTGGTAGAACTTTGGCCAACTTCCTGGACTGTGGGACAGCAGTGAGGGAGGAGAGGTTTGATTTTTGCACACTGTATACTTATTTATTCTTCTGGCCAGACACCCACTTCTGGATCTGGCCATCACCAAGGCCCACTGACCTACTATACCAACCCCAAAGTTTTCTGTGGCTCTCCCCATGGTGGGACCAATTGAAAGGCATCCTGTCATGCTGGGTACTGATGCTGTGTGGCTGCTTGGCAAGCATTGCTGGGCCTAAGTGTGGTGGCACTATCATCCTATTGATAGCACTTGTGCCACTTGTGTTTTTTGCCTCCCCTGCCCATCAACCCACCTCCCCAAATGGCACGCACAGTGTCATGTGTTGACATAGGAACAACACTGCTTACTGAAGTGTGGTGCACTCTGCTTTTCTGTTCTTCTCCAGTACAACAGGGTGCTATGACAGAGTGAACCACACGTTCTCCCGCAATGGCTGGGGGCATCTGAGCTGATGCCTTACTAGCCTTCTGATGGCCTGCAGTGATGAACCAGGCTTGGGGAGTGAGTCAGGGGAACTGTAATGGTAAGCAGTTCCTCAACTGCTACCCTATGAGGCCAGACCATATCTGTTTGATTTTAATGAATTAATGGATCCTAATGAAGCACATACCTATTTAACTCACTACTGGGATGAACATAAGTTCAAAGAATGGGAAAGCAGCAGTATTGTTTCTGGTAGCAGATGTTACTTAGGTTTGGCTATACTGTGTACTGAAACCAACCACTCAATACACAGAATTCTTCACATGTTGTTTATTTTTATGCATCAGACACAGATCTCCTATAGACTGACTAACATTTTGCACATCCATGGGCTTTATCAGGATAGAGGATCTGCATTAAGACAGTATAAAATGAAATCAATACATATACTGTAGCTTGGCAGAAGACACCAGGAGAAAGGACTGATGTGTGACTCGACTTCTCTGCTGGGACTAAAAAAGAAGAACTTTTGTACTTGGACCTTTAATTTAGGGTAAAAAAAATTAACAAACAAAAAAAAAAAAAGTGTGTGTTTGTCTGAGTTAACTGAACTGAATGGGTATCTGAACAGTTATCTAGGTGTAAATCTCAGGTGATTGAAAGGACTTAATAGCTGTGAGGTTTAAATTACTTGTAGAATGATCTAGTAAGTAGGGGGAGTGGCTTAGCTAGAAGGAAGCTACATTTAAAGACTGCCTTAGAAAGATTCTGCTTATAGCTTGGCAGAAGACACCAGGAGAAATGACTGCTGTGTGACTGGACTTCTCTGCTGGGACTAAAGAAGAACTTTTGTACTTGGACCTTTAATTTAGGGTAAAAAACAACTAACAAACAAAACAAAAAAAAGGTGTGTGTTTGTCTGAGTTAACTGAACTGAATGGGTATCTGAACAGTTATCTAGGTGTAAATCTCAGGTGATTGAAAGGACTTAATAGCTGTGAGGTTTAAATTACTTGTAGAAAGATCTAGTAAGTAGGGGGAGTGGCTTAGCTGGAAGGAAGCTACATTTAAAGATTGCCTTAGAAAGATTCTGCCAATAGCTTGGCAGAAGACACCAGGGGAAAGGACTGCTGTGTGACTCGACTCCTCTGCTGGGGCTAAAGAAGAAGAACTTTTGTTTTTGGACCTTTAATTTAGGGTAAAAAAAAACTAACAAACAAAACAAATAAAAGTGTGTGTTTGTCTGAGTTAATTGAACTGAATGGGTATCTGAACAGTTATCTAGGTGTAAATCTCAGGTGATTGAAAGGACTTAATAGCTGTGAGGTTTAAATTACTTGTAGAAAGATCTAGTAAGTAGGGGGAGTGGCTTAGCTAGAAGGAAGCTACATTTAAAGACTGCCTTAGAAAGATTCTGCTAATAACTTGGCAGTAGACACCAGGAGAAAGGACTGCTGTGTGACTGGACTTCTCTACTGGGACTGTATTGCCCTCCTTCCCTCCCCTCCACCCTCCACCTAAAGCTAGTTCTATTTTTATAGGCATAGGATTTGACTGACAGCAGGAACTTCCTGTTTGGGAGCAGGAAGTGAGTGATCACAGAACCACCAAAGACCCACCATCCTAGAAGGGCAAGAGTAGCTTTCCAGACCCCTCTAGTTGCTGGAGGTCTGCTTCTGAGCAAGTAAGTGGTCTACTGAGAAATATAGGATATTCTTGTCTCAGAACAGGACAATCAGGAGCTTAAAGGGCACACAGGCAGAAAGTAAGGAGAGAGAGAGAAAAAACAGAGGAAAGAGTAAGGATTGCAAACAGTTAAGGGGCCAGAAATAAGACATGATTGGAGTGGTGCAGTGCAGTAGCTGTGGAGCAGCAGTCTTCCGGGAGACGTTCTGGAGGATGCGGTGTTGTCCCATCTGCAGGCACCTTCTGGGCTGAGGGAGGAGGTTGCTCATCTCCAGGCTGAGTTGGCCAGGATTTGTGGACCTCCTTCCATCCAGGGACCACCAGTGCCACTGCCATTGCCTCAGAGGTTGCAAGAAAGAGAGCGGTTGGACCACAGTGGGCTCAGGAAGGGTGAGGGTGGTGGAACAGAGGTGCATCCCTCCAGTGTACCTCTCCACAATTCCTATGCCATTCTGGCAAAGTGTGGTTCCTCTATGGAGGCACCCACAGTGGAGACCAAGGAGGATGTTGGGAACCCCCACAAAGGAGACCCACAGGAGGGTGGCAGGGGACCCTGCAGGGGAAGGAAACAACTCCTGGTGGGGGACTCCATTGTTAGGAAGGTAGAACTGGGGGAGGAAGGGAGAGGGAGGTAAGGGTGCCTGCCTGGCACCATGGCTTGAGGGACAGGGCTAATCCTCAGGATTGCCGAGCAGCTGCACAGGAGGAGTTGGATGTCATTGTCCACCTAGGGACAAATGACCTGGCTAAGAAAGGGATTAGAGAAGTGCAGGAAGAGTTTGTGGAATTGGGGAGGGGCCTTAGTCAAGTAGCACGCACGGTAACCTTCTTGGAGGTGCTGGCCATCTATGGCATAGGAGAGGCTAGGGTGTTCTGCACCATGGGATTCAATTAGTGGTTGAAAAACTGGTGTGGAGCTCATGGATTTGGCTTCATTGGGGACTGGGGGTCCACCTGGAGTGATGCAAGCCTATACTGGCATGATGGGCTGCATCTGTACGGGAAGGGAACCAGAATCCTAGGTGCTAGGTTTAAATGCTTCATTGGCAAGCATTTAAACTAGCCAAGGGGAGAGGCACTGGAAAGGAGCAGGGAAGTCCTAGCCCCCCCCGAATAATTATGGTAGTAAGTGCGACAAACACCAACATAGAGGTGTCGATAGGGAGAAGGGCTGGGGTAAATGGAGAAAGTGACAAAGGCAAGAAGGACAGGGATGGGGCAAAAGGGAGTAAGGCCATCAGGAAATGGAGGGTAATGAGTACCAGTGCCCGTAGTCTGGGCAACAAGCTGCCTGAACTGGTGGCCTTGATGAAAGAGGGATGCCTGGATATCATAGCAGTCACAGAAACATGGTACACCGAGAACCATGACTGGGATGTTAACATACGGGGTACATAACCTACAGGAGAGACAGGCAGGGGAGAAGAGGGGGAGGAGTAGCTCTCTATGTAAAGGAAGGGATAAAAGCAACTGAACAAAAGAGTAAACAGGGAGGAGAGGAGGCACTGTGGGTCACCTTGGAGACTGGAAAGGGCACCACAATCCACACAGGGGTTGTGTACAGACCCCCATGTCAGGGGGAGGGAATGGAAAAGGATATGATAGAAAGCATTCTTAGAATGGCAGAGAAAGGGGAGATACTGTTGATGGGAGACCTGAATATGCCAGATGTTAACTGGAGCACATTTGCTGCAGCCACATCCAACATCAGGGCCATTCTTGATGCCCTACAGGTGGCAGGCCTCAGACAGCTAGTTTCGAACCCACTGTGAGGGAGCAATCTTAGACCTTGTACTCTCAAACGGGGCAGTGAGAGAATCTCAGATCTAGAAGTGGGTTGCCATCTGGGGACAAGTGACCATCAAACAGTGTGGTTCACGTTAAACTCAGCTACAGAGTCAAGCCATACAAAAGTGAGGGTACTGGACTTTAGGAGGGCTGACTTTGGCAAGATGGGAGAGTGCCTCAGAAAAGCACTAGCAAACAGGCTAGAAGGAGGTGTGGAGCAACAATGGGGAATCATCAAACTGCCATCACAGAGGCAACAAGCCTTTGTGTGAAGCAAATAAACAAATCAAAATGAAAGAAAAGCCACTATGGTTCTCAAAAGAGGTGGCTGTGAAAGTCAGGAAGAAAAGATAGCATTCTGGAAGTATAAGGAAACACAGAAGGAGCAGGACAGAGAGCTGTACCAGTTAAGGCAGAAGGAAGCAGGAGGGAAGTCAGAATAGCAAAGGCCCAAACTGAGGAAAAAGTTAGCCAACTCAGTTAAGAAGGGGGATAAAACCTTTATAGGTACATCAGCGAGCGTAGAAAGACAAAGGGAGGGATAGTGAGGCTGAATAGAATGAACGGGTGGGCAGAGGGGGACAGTGAAAGCAGGATACTGAATCAATATTTCTGCTCAGTATTCACAAAAGAGGAGGGGGAAGTGCCTAATCCAATTAACAGAAGCACTCTTGATAGGGGGTTGATCCCAGTCCTTTCACAGAAGAAAGGGTTCTGCAAGAACTCCTAAAACTGAAGGTGGACAAAGCAATGGGTCCTGATGGAATTCACCCCAGAATTCTAAAAGAATTAATGGAGGAACTAGTGAAACCACTTGCTACTCTTTTTAATAAATCATGGGAGGATGGTGTGGTACCTGAGGACTGGAGGAAGGCGGATGTGATTCCTCTTCACAAAGTGGGACCAAGACAGAGGCAGGAAACTACAGACCTGTCAGTCTGACCTCTGTGGTAGGGAAAGTGATGGAGTCACTTGAAGGAAAGAATAGTTGAGTACCTAGAGGTCAGTGGAGCACAGGACCCAAGGCAGCATGGGTTCACAGCGGGAAGGTCATGTCAGACTAATCTAATAGATTTCTTTGACTGGGTGACCAAAGTAGTAGACCAGGGAGGGGCTGTGGACATGGCCTACCTAGACTTTAGCAAGGCATTTGACACAGTCCCACACAAAGATTAATAGTCAAATTAACCAGCCTGGGAGTGGGTCCCAGGGTGGTAGCCTGGTAAAACATTGGCTGCACAACAGGACACAGAAGGTAATTGTAAATGGAGTCCACTCTGAAGAAAGAGGGGTTACTAGTGGGGTACCGCAGGGTTCAGTATTGGGTCCAGTCCTTTTTAATGTCTTCATCAGTGACATTGCAGAGGGACTGGAAGGAAAGTATGCCTTTTTGCAGATGACACAAAGATCTGCAACAGGGTTGATACACAAGGAGGTGTGGAAAGGATGAAAAGGGACTTGGCAAGGTTGGAGGAATGGTCAGAAGTATGGCAGCTAGGATTCAATGCAAAGAAGTGCAAAATAATGCACCTGGGAAACAAGAACCCAGGGGAAGAATACACAATGGGTGGGGAGGTAGTAACAACAACAAAAAAGGAAAGGGACCTGGGGGTAATCATATCAGATGACCTTAAGGTTAGCAAGCAATGTGAGAAGGCAGTAGGGAGGGCTGGGGTATACTGGGATGTATAGGAGGCATCAGCAGCAGAAAACAGGAAGTTGTTATCCTCTGTACAGACAGTTGGTGAGACCCCATCTGGAGTACTGTGTCCAGTTCTGGAGACCCATCTCCATAAGGGCATAGACAGGATAGAGGTAGTCCAGAGGAGGGCAACTAAAATGGTGCAGGGTCTGCAAGAGAAGCCGTATGAGGAGAGGCTAAAGGAGCTTAATATGTATTGTATACCCTTGAGAAAAGAAGGGAGAGGGGGAACATGATAGAAACTTTTAAGTACCTCAGTGGAATCAACAAAGTGCAAGAGGGTAGCATCTTTCAGAAAAAGAGACGTGCAAGAACAAGGGGACACAATTTAAAGATAGAAGGACGGCAGTTCAGAGGCAATGTGAGGAAGTATTATTTCACAGAGAGGGTAGTGGATGCATGGAACAGCCTTCCTGAGGAGGTTGTGGGGTCTAAAACTGTGAGAGAATTCAAGAATGCATGGGACAGATATAAGGCAATTCTTGTGGGGGGTAGGAAGAAATAGGCTGTTGGTTAACTAGGATCTGCTGCGTATCCTGTAGGTAGGGAAATGGGCAGACTAGATGGGCCAAGCAGTCCTTATCTGCCGTCAAAGTCTATGTTTCTATGTTTCTATGTCCCTAGGTGAGGTGTTATAGTCCTATATTAATATGCTGCATTATTGTAATTGGTTCCCATGAATGACTATACCTACACATATTCCCCCACATCATCCAGTTCACAAGACAAAACACTGTCTGCAATATACATAAATAAAATGAATTATCTACTTATATACTATTCTACACAGCAGTGTCAGTAGGGCCTAATGTACATCTTAGCAACTGCGATGTTTGCGTGGTCCTGTATACCACAAGGCTCAAATACATATATGATAAATGTTAAAAAACGTGATTGCTGTTAATGTTTACACTTATAAGCAACCATTGTATTAGCTCATAACATTATTTTTTTTGTATTCTCTTTTTATTGATATTTTGAGAGAGAATACAACAAAGCACACAGTCAAATAAAATAAGAGTACAAAACATCAGTCGACACAGTGAATTAACACTTGGTCCAGCATACAGTCAAAATTATACATCAGGTGGATGTCAGGTGAGACAACCCTATATCATACCAAGATTCCATACAGATAAAAAATAAACATATAATATGAGTCATAAAAAGTGAGTGGACATGCCATGGCCACAAGGGGTCAACCTCCCAGAACAGATTAAAAGATGGCTATATCCACAAAGCAAAAATTTCCAGGGATCCAGAATGTTCACCTACACTAAATCCCACACAAATATGTTAGTTCATCCCCTCTCTTAGAATCTGTGCCTCCACAAGGGACAAAGAAGTCAAGAAGGGCTCCAACGTTTTACAAAGCGGTCCTCCTTTCCCTTTATGACAAATGACAACCGCTCCATAGCTAAAGCCTGAATTACCAGAGTCCTACAGGCCTGGCTTGTGGGCGGCACTCACAATACCCATATATTCAAAATACAGTGACGGGCTAGCACCAGCAGCAGCTGTATCCATCAGGGAAGCAGGTCCCTTCCCTCCTCTCTAAAATCCTTTTTTTCAAAGAGTAGGGTGGCAGGGTCCATTGCTATCTGTCATCCCGCCATTACTGAAATCTCTCGAGACACCGCCTACCAAGAGATCTGCAAGACAGGACATTTCCAAAAATAATGAATATACAGGTCCACCTCTGTCTGACATCTTCCTCACAAAGGAGGAGATTGCAGGATAATATTTATGCACAATCAGGGGAGGGCAATGCAAGTGTTGTACAAATTTAACTGCGACTCTTTATATTTATTACATATCAGTATTCCCATGTGGGATCGCAATACTAACCTCCAGTCTTTTTCCCTAATATCCATCTCCAGGTCTCTTTCTCACAGTGCTTTGCTTTTTAGTGTTAGGTCAGGGACAAATTGCCTTTCTTGGGATACCGTCTTCCTAATCATCTCCTCAAGGTCCCCCTTTGCCCCATAGACCAACTGCTCCACTGGAGCCAATGCCGATGCATTAACTGGGTCCCTATGTAAATTCCTCCCAAAGGCTGTGACCTGTATGTAATGAAAAAAGTGTGAGTGTGGCAAGCGCGTGTCCCCCTGCAGGTCTGCGAAGAAGCACATGCCCTCTTGAGTATAAAGAGTACCCAAGCAACTAATCCCCCTAAGCTCCCAATCTTTATAACATCCGTCTGACAAGCTAGGCAGAAAAAAGGGGTTTCCTGCCACCAGTACCAGTAACGTCTCATCCTCCACTGCACCCCTACAATGTTTCACCTGGTCCCAGGCCTCCAATGCCCACCTCACCAGGGGATTAGACACGTCCAAGTTAGAATATACCTGATGCCCTTTTTTGGCCAGATAGGCAGACAGATGACCAGAGCACCCCATCTCTTCTAAGTCCAGCCAGCTTGCTTCAGGTGGGCAGTTCATCCAATCATGAATATATCTGTGTTGGATTGCTATGTAGTAAATTTTCAAATTGGGGAAATTTAGCTCCCCCCCAGAGGTATCTGCCTAAGCAGCTGGAGACACATTCAGGGGCATTTACCCTGCCACAAAAAATGTAGAAAAGGCCCCAGCTAGGTGTTTCAAATCTGCTTTCACAAGCCCCATCGGGAGCATCTGCATCGTGTACAGTATCTGGGGGGAATATATTCATTTTAATCAAACTGACATGCCCTTGCCAAGAAATAGGAAGTGCCCTCCACCATCCCAAATCTCCTATGATTGTATTAATAAGAGGGGTATAGTTCAGGTGATACAATGAATCCAGGTCTCTGCCTATATGTATCCCCAAGTACTTAAAGGAGCCAGAGACCTTCCGCAGTCCCCATGTGCCACCCCCTACCAACCCCCATACCAGGCCAAGAGACAGTAACTCTGATTTAGACAGACTAAGTTTATAACCCAAAAAATCAGCAAACTCCAAGATCATCCTGAGCAGCTCCAGCATAGACCGATAAGGCTCCATAATATACAAAAGCAGATGCTCATAACATTATTTTAAAACCATTTTATGTTATTGAGAGACAGTTATATGATTCCTGACAGTAGCTCACTTTTTGTTTAAAAGGAACAGATGTTACAAATGGGTTATCACACATTTTATTCTCTCTAATTAGAGGTCATAAAAAAGTAACAAAGTTCAGAATACCTTAAAAATAATGCTCTGTTACAGTTTATGTGCTTTCATCAAGTTAGTGTAAACACCAGAAAATGCTTTTTTCAAGTTGGAGTGTAAACTACTAGTAAATGTCTGATTTAAAACACCTCTTACGGATATCTGTTAACACTCTAATTTGATGAAAGCATAAGAACTGTAACAGCATTATTTTAAAGTATTCTGAACTTTTTTACTTTTTTCAATATCTAATTAAAGAAAAAAAATATGTGATAGCCCATTTATAATATCTGCTCCTTTTTAAACAAGCATTTATCAATGCCAAATGTTGTCTTGCTGGCATTGGCATTGGTGGTACAAGAGTTAGAGAAACACATAATAGGAATTGCAGTGAAGTATAGAACCGACGTGAACCCCAGCCCACCCTGCAGAGAGTGACATGCATCGGTGGGGGGGAGGCCTTTGGGTCGTTGGCCATAATGCTAATGCCATTTCATGTCACCCTACCCTGTAGACTCTGACAAGTGTTGCATTGTGCCTTGGGATCATCAGGCCTTACACTCACCCCATTTCATAAGGAAGTATGTTGAGATGGGTGCAGCATAGGAGAATGGGGGGGGAACTTTGGAGCCAAAGAGTCCAAGGCACACCTGGATGCCTGTCATTGGCTGCAGGGTGGGGGTGCAGTGGCATGAGCATTACAGCCAACAATCCAAAGGCACACCCTGATGCCTGTTAGTCTGTACAGAGTGGGATGTTATGGTTAGAAACCCTAACGCCCTGGGTGTTTGTTGGTATTCGCACTCCAAATTTTCAACATGGCCTTTTTCTGACCCCATCTCATGAAAGCATGTGGGACCTCTACTTATGAACAGTGTCCCTGTGATTTTGTTAATGTGTCCTGAACATTGATTTCCCACAGTGACTGCACCATTCTGCATCACATAAAAATATCAGTTACACCATTCTTAAGGAGGTGTGAAGAGATGGCAATGTTGACAATCTGGAGTGAAAATATCAAAAATGCTTGACGTTACAAGCGTGCATGAAAACTAGGCAACACACGCTTGTAACAGTCTGTTTTTTGGAATTCGTTCACCAGATTATTAACATAGGCATTTTGGGATCTCTGCTCATGAACAGTGGCAGTATTATTTTCTTAATTTGTCCCGAACGTTGTTTTCCCACACCAATAGTGCCATTGTGCGTCAGATGTGCAAAACCACATTTTGGGCAGGATGTGAAATATGACAGGTGTACTGTTCATAAGGTGTGCAAAAATGGCAATGTTGAACATCTGGAGTAAAAATATTAAAAATTCTCGAAGTTACAAGCATGCGTGGAAACTGCACAAAGCACACTTGTAACATGGTCATTTTGTGGAATTTTTTCACCAAATTTTCAACATGGGCATTTTGGGACCTCTGCTCATGAATAGTGAAACTGTGATTTTCTTACTGTGTCCTGGACATTGTTTTCCTACAGCGACTGTGCCACAGTGCACCGGATGTGCGAAAACACATTTCAGGCAGGTTGTGAAAAATGATGCTGTACTGTTCATAAGGAGGTGTGAAAAATGGCAATGTTAAAATCTGGAAAAAATATAAAAAAATCTTGAAGTTAAAAGCGTGCATGGAACCGCGTGAATACACGCCACATAGATATCAGTTACTTTTTGAATTTTTCACATTTTTCAACATAGGCATTTTGGGATTCTGTGCTCATGAACAGTGTTACTGTGGATTTTCTTACTCTGTCCTGAAAACATTGTTTTCCTACAGCAACTGCGCTACTGTGCACCAGATGTGCGAAAACACATTTCAGGAATGATGTGGGAAATGACAACTGCACTGTTCATAAGGAGGTGTGAAAAAATGTCAATGTTGAAAATCTGGAGCAAAAATATAAAAAATGTTCGAAGTTACAAGCGTGCGTGGGAACTGGGCAATGCAGTCTCGTAACGTGGTCATTTTTTTGGAATGTTTTCACCAAATTTGCAACATAGGCTTTTTGGGAGCCCACCTCATGAACAGTGGCACTGTTGCTTCATTAATCAGTCCCGAAAGGTGATTTTGTGCAGTGATCTCGAAATCACCTTCCGGGACCGAATAACATGATGACAGTGCCTGAATTCATGAAGAGGGGTCCCAATAACCCCATGTTGGAACTTTGGTGTCGAAATTCCCCAAAATGCCTGAGATATGCACCAAAATGTAAAAAACCTAGCTATGCCATTGTACAGTTTACCGGCATTTCTACAGTTCACAGTCGGCTTTCAAGAGTACAGATGTGTTCCCGGTCCACTGAAGATCATCGTGCCTGGCTCTGAAGGTACAGTAAGTATGGGTGAGGGGGTGGGAGGTGGGGTGCACAGAGGGTGGTTGTGGGTTGGGGGTGGGGCTGCCAACAGCCAGTGAGGGACTGTTCCCTTTGTTTCAGGTAAAAAAAAATCACTGCATTACCGTTTTTCTTTGGTTGTGTAACCACACTGGGGTGGGCTCCCAGTGTGGGCATGACACACAATTGGAGGCAGCGCCAGGAAAATGGTGGGGGGGGGTTAACATGCTGACAGGGGGATTGGGCACCCATGAAGTTGGCTACATAGGGACTGTGAGGGCTGGCGGCGAGCTGCCACTCGCCATGTTTATTTAAATGTTACACCGCACAAGGCACGCCCTGCAATGAGGTGGGGCTCCCTCATTGCAGTGGCTAAAATGTTTGAAGGTGGTGGCACACTTTTGCACTGCTGTCATAGATAGCATGCAATGTATTTTGTGCCATGGAGCCCAGCCTGAAAAAGCAGTGGCGCCACTGACCACAGCATGACTGCGTCTCCAAAACCTGCTATTCCAAAGTTATGGCAACATGTGTCTTGTGCATGTGCAAGACAACATAACAAAAAGTAGGCTGCTTTAAGGAATCATATAACTGTTGGACAGAACTATATAAAAACCTTAAGAGTTGTAACTTTTTCTTAATAACAAAAAATGGGTTTAAAATAATGTTATGAGCTAATACAGTGGAGCCCTGTTATAAGGGCGCCCTAAATACCTGGCAAAAATGCTTTTATAACCGTGATGTTCTTATAAGAGGGTTTCATTATAAGCAATTAATATCCATATAAAATCTATGGTTAACATGATGAAACTGGGCTCAAACTACCTTTTAGAGAACTCATTATTAAAAGTAGTATAATATAGTTTTTTTTAAAGTGCTTAAAAACACAGAAACATAGAATCTGATGGTAGATAAGGACTGTCTGCCCCACCCAGTCTGCCCATTTCCCTACCTAATGGATAAGCTGCAGATCCTAGTCAACCAGCAGCCTACTTCTTTCTACCCCACCCCTAGAATTGCCTTATGACTGTCCCATGCATGCTTGAATTCAACCACTGTTTTTGACTCCACAACCTCCTCCGGAAGGCCATTCCATGCATCCACAACCCTCTCTGTGAAAAAATACTTCCTTACATTACCTCTGAGCCATCCCCCCACCTTCAAATTGTGCCCCCTTGTTCCTGCACATCTCTTTTTTTGAAAGATGCTACCCTCTTGCACATTGTTGATTCCCTTGAGGTACTTGAAAGTTTCTATCATGTCCCCCTCTGCCTCTTTTCCTCGAGGCTATCCATATTAAGCTCCTTTAGTCTGTCTTCATAAGTCTTGTGGTGCAGACCCTGCACCATTTTAGTTGCCCTCCTCAGGACAGCTTCCATCTTGTCTATGTCCTTGCAGAGATTGGGTCTCCAGAACTGCACACAGTACTCCAGCTGGGGTCTCACCAGCTGTCTGTACAGAGGGATAATAACTTCCTGTTTTCTACTGGTGATGCCTCTTCCTATGCATCCCAGTATCCCCCCAGCCCTCCTTACTGCCCTCTCACATTACTTGCCCACCTTTAAGTCATCTGATATGACTACCCCCAGGTCCCTTTCCATTTTTGTTGTTGTTGTTAGTATCTCGCCCTCCATTGTGTGCTCTTCCCCTGGGTTTTTGTTTCCCAGGTGCAATACCTTGCACTTCTTAGCATTGAATCTAAGCTGCCATACATTTGACCATTCCTCTAACCTTGCCAAGTCCCTTCTCATCCTTTCCACCCCACCTTGTGCATCAACTCTGTTGCAGATCTTTGTGTCATCTGCAAAGAGACATACTGTACTTTTCCTTCCAGTCCCTCTGCAATGTCGCTGCAAAGACATTGAAGAGGACCGGTCCTAATACTGAACCCTGCGGTACCCCACTAGTAACCCCCCTTTCTTCAGAGTGGACTCCATTTACTATTACTCTCTGTGTCCTATTCTCCAGCCAATTCTTTATCCAGGCTATCATCTTGGGACCCACTCCCAGGCTGGCTAATTTGTATATTAATCTTTTGTGTGGAACTGAGTCAAATGCCTTGCTAAAATCTAGGTAGTCCATGATCTACTACTTTGGTCACCCAGTCAAAGAAATCTATTAGATTCGTCTGGCATGATCTTCCCGCTGTGAATCCATGCTGCCTTTGGTCCTGTGCCCCTCTGGCCTCTAGGTACTTGACAATTCTTTCCTTCAGAAGTGATTCCATCATTTTTCCTATCACTGAGGTTAAACTAACAGGTCTGTAGTTTCCTGCTTCTGCCCTGCTCCCACTTTGTGAAGGGAATCACATCTGCTCTCCTCCAGTCCTCAGGTACCACCCGTCCTCCCATGATTTGTTAAAGAGGGTAGTCAGTGGTGTCACTAGTTCTACCCTTAGTTCTTGGGAATTCTGGGATGAATCCCATCAGGCCCCATTGCTTTGTCCACCTTCAGTTTTAAGAGTTCTTTCACAACCCTTTCTTCTGTAAATGGGCTGGTATCAACTTCTGTATCCAGAGTGTTTCTATTGTTTGTTTTAGGTGCCCCCCCTTCATTTGTAAATACTGAGCAAAAATATTTGTTTAGTATCTCTGCCTTTTCACCGTCACCCTCTGCCCACCCCTTCCCCTTTATTAAGCCTCACTATCCCTCCCTTAGTCTTCCTTCGCTCACTGATGTACCTAAAAAAGGTTTTATTCTGAGCTGGACGTAAATGTCCACCTAGGGACAAATGACTTGGCTCATCATGAGGTTAGAGCAGTGCAGGAGGACATTGCAGAGTTGGGTAGGGGCCTAAGACAAGTAGCAAACACAGTATCCTTCTCAGAGGTGCTGCCTGTCAAAGGCATGGGGAAGCGAGGGTAATTGGCACCATGCAGTTTAATGAATGGTTGAAAAATGGTGCGAGCACAGGGGTTTGGCTTCATTAGGACTGGGGTTCCACCTGGAGGGACACCAGCCTATACTGGCAGGATGGTCTGCATCTGTCCAGGAAGGGAACAAGTCTTTTGAGCAATCGGTTTAAATGCTTCATTGGCAAGCTTTTAAACTAGTCAAAGGGGGAGGCACTGACAAACAGCAGAAAAATCCCAGCCTCTCCCTACAAAACAGGGTACTAAATGAGAAAAAGACCAAGGTAGAACGGTCAGTGGGGGATGCTGCAACAGAAGGTAAGGCCATCAAAAAATGGAGAGCAATGAGTACCAATGCCGTAGTCTAGGTAACAAGCTTCCTGAATTAGTGGCCTTGATGGAGGAGGAACATCTGGATATCGTGGCAGTCACAGAAACATGGTACACACAAAACCATGACTGGGACGTAAACATACCAGGATACACTATCTACAGGAGGGACAGGGAGGGTAAAAGAGGGGAGGTAGTTCTTTACATAAGGGAAGGAATAAAAGCAACAGAACAAAAGGGTAAACAGGGAGGAGGAGAAGAAGCACTGTGGGTAAATTTGGAGACAGGCAATGGCACCACAATCCGCACAGGGGTTGTATACAGACCCCCTTCTCAAGGGGAGGAAATGGACAAGGAAATGATAGAAAGTATACTTAGAAAGGCAGAAAAAGGTGAGATATTGCTGATGGGTGATCTGAATATGCCAGATGTTAACTGGAGCGCAGTTGCAGCTGCCACTTCGAAGAGTGCAGTTATTCTAGATGCCCTACAGGGCGTGCACAGACAACCTAGTACTGGAGCCCACTCGAGAGGGAGCAATAATAGACTTGATACTCTCAAATGGAGTTGGAGAGAGGATCACAGATGTAGAAGTGGGTAGCCATCTAGGAACTGACCGACCATGAACAGTATGGTTCACAATAAACACAGCAATAGAGTCAAAGCCATACAAAGACAAAAGTACTGGACTTTAGGAGGGCTGACTTTGCCAAAATGGGTGAGTGCCTAAGGAATGCACTAGCAAATGGGTGGGAAGGAGGGTGGAAGAACAATGGGGAATAATAAAAACTGCCATCACAGAGGTATGAGCCTTTGTGTGAAGCAAATAAACAAAACAAGACGATGTAAGAAACCACTATGGTCTCAAAGGAAGTGGCAGTGAAGGTTCAAGAGAAAAAAAGCATTCAGGAAGTACAAGGAATAGCAGCAGAGCAGGACAGAGAACTGTATCAGTTAAAGCAAAAAGGAGGCTGGGAAGGCAGTCAGAACAGCAAAGGCCCAAACTGAGAAAAGATAGCCAACTCAGTTAAGAAGGAATAAAACCTTTTGTAGGTACATCAAGGGAGCAAAGGAAGACCAAGGGAGGATAGTGAGGCTTAATAAAGGGGAGGGAGGGTGGGCAGAGGGAGAATGTGAAAAGGCAGAGATACTAAACAAATATTTTTGCTCAGTATTTACAAAGGAAGAGGGGAGGTACATAAAACAAACAGTAGTAACACTCTGGATACAGAAGTTGATACCAGCCCATTTACAGAAGAAAGGGTTCTGAAAGAACTCTTAAAACTGAAGGTGGACAAAGCAATGGGGCCTGATGGGATTCATCCCAGAATTCTAAAAGAACTAAGGGTAGAACTAGTGACACCACTGACTACCCTCTTTAACAAATCATGGGAGGATGGGGTGGTACCCGAGGACTGGAGGAAGGCAGATGTGATTCCCCTTCACAAAAGTGGGAGCAAGGCAGAAGCAGGAAACTACAGACCTGTTAGTTTAGCCTCAGTGATAGGGAAAATGATGGAATCACTTCTAAAGGAAAGAATTGTCGAGTATCTAGAGGCCAGAGGGGCACAAGACCCTAGGCAGCATGGATTCACAGCGGGAAGGTCATGCCAGATGAATCTGATAATTTCTTTGACTGGGTGACCAAAGTAGTAGATCAGGGAGGGGCTGTGGACATGGCCTACCTAGACTTTATAAGGCATTTGACACAGTCCCACACAAAAGATTAATATATAAGTTAGCCAGCCTGGGAGTGGGTCCCAAGATGACAGCCTGGGTAAAGAATTGGCTGGAGAATAGGACACAGAGAGTAATAGTAAATGGAGTCCACTCAGAAGAAAGGAGGGTTACTAGCAGGAGTGCATGAGGTTCAGTATTAGGACCAGTCCTCTTCATGTCTTTATAAGCGACATTGCAGAAGGACTGGAAGAAAAGTATGTTTCTTTGCAGATGACACTAAGATCTGCAACAGAGCTGATGCACAGGTGGGGTGGAAAAGGATGAGAGGGACTTGGCAAGGTTAGAGAATGGTCAAATGTATGGCAGCTTAGATTCAATGCTAAGAAGTGCAAGGTAATGCACCTGGGAAACAAAAACCAAGGGGAAGAGTACACAATGGGGGGTGAGATACTAACAACAACAAAAATGGAAAGGGACCTGGGGGTAGTCATATCAGATGACCTAAAGGTGGGCAAGCAATGTGAGAAGGCAGCAAGGAGGGCTGGGGGATACTGGGATGCATAGGGAGAGGCATCACCAGTAGAAAACAGGAAGTTATTATCCCTCTGTACAGACAGCTGGTGAGACCCCATCTGGAGTACTGTGTGCAGTTCTGGAGACCCAATCTCCACAAAGACATAGACAGGATGGAAGCTGTCCAGAGGAGGGCAACTAAAATGGTGCAGGGTCTGCACCGGAAGACATATGAAGAGAGACTTAAGGAGCTTAATATGTATAGCCGCAAGGAAAGGAGGGAGAGGGGGACATGATAGAAACTTTCAAGTACCTCAAGGGAATCAACAAAAGTCCAAGAGGGTAGCATCTTTCAAAAAGAGGTGTGCAAGAACAAGGGGCACAATTTGAAGATAGAGGGAGGCGGCTCAGAGGTAATTTAAGGAAGTATTTTTTCACAGAGAGGGTTGTGGATGCATGGAATGGCCTTCCGGAGGAAGTTGTGGAGTCAAAATCAGTGGTGGAATTCAAGCATGCATGGGATAGTCATAAGGCAATTCTGGGGGGTGGGGGTAGAAAGAAGTAGGCTGCTGGTTAACTAGGATCTGCAGCTTATCCAGTAGGTAGGGAAATGGGCAGACTGGGTGGGCCAAGCGGTCCTTATCTGCCGTCAAATTCTATGTTTCTATGTTTCTATCCCCTTCTGAACTGAGTTGGCCATCTTTTCCTCGGTTCGGCCTTTGCTGTTCTGACTGCCTTGCCAGCTTCCTTTTGCTTTAACTGATACAATTTCTGTCCTGCTTCTTCTGTGATTCCTTGTACTTTCTGAATGCTTTCTTTTCTCTTGAACCTTCACTGCCACCTCCTTTGAGAACCACAGTGGTTTCTTACATCGTTTTGTTTATTTGCTTCACACAAAGGCTTGTTACCTCTGTGATGGCAGTTTTTATTATTCCCCATTGTTCTTCCACCCCCCTTCCTGCCCATTTGCTAGTGCATTCCTTAGGCGCTCACCCATTTTGGCAAAGTCAGCCCTCCTGAAGTCCAGTAGTTTTGCCTTTGTGTGGCTTGACTCTATTGCTGTGTTTATTGTGAACTATACTGCTCGATGGTCGCTAGTTCCCAGATGGCTACTCACTTCTACATCTGTGACCCTCTCTCCATCTCCGTTTGAGAGAACCAGGTCTAAGACTGCTCCCTCTTGAGTGGGTTCCAATACTAGTTGTCTAAGGCATGCCCCCTGTAGGGCATCTAGAATAACCCCACTCTTAGAAGTGGCTGCTGCAACTGCACTCCAGTTAACATCTGGCATATTCAGATCACCCACCAGCAATATCTCCCCTTTATCTGCCATTCTAAGTATACTTTTTATCATTTCCTTGTCCATTTCCTCCCCCTGAGAGGGGTCTGTATACAACCCTGAGCAGATTGTGGTGCCATTGCCTGTCTCCAAATTGACCCACAGTGCTTCTTCTCCTCCCTGTTTACCCTTTTGTTCTGTTGCTTTGATTCCTTCCCTTATGTAGAGGCTACTCCTCCTCCTCTTTTACCCTCCCTGTCCCTCCTGTAGATAGTGTATTCTGGTATGTTTACATCCCAGTCATGGTTCTGTGTGTACCATGTTTCTGTGACTGCCACGATATCCAGATGTTCCTCCTCCATCAAGGCCACTAATTCAGGAAGCTTGTTACCCAGACTACGGGCATTGGTACTCATTGCTCTCCATTTTTTGATGGCTTTACCTTCTGTAGCAGCATCCCTCACTGACCTTTCTACCTTGGTCTTTTGTCATTTAGTACCCTGTTTTGTAGGGGAGGCTGGGATTTTCTCCTGCTTATCAGTGCCTCCCTTGACTAGTTTAAAAGCTTGCCAATGAAGCATTTAAACCAATTGCCAAAAAGACTTGTTCCCTTCCTGGACAGATGCAGACCATCCTGCCAGTATAGGCTGGTGTCCCTCCAGGTGGAACCCCAGTCCCCAATGAAGCCAAACCCCTGTGCTCCACACCATTTTTTCAACCATTGATTAAACTGCATGGTGCAAAGTACCCTCTCCTTTCCCATGCCACTGATAGGCAGCACCTCTGAGAAGGATACTGTGTTTGCTACTTGTCTTAGGCCCCTCCCCAACTCTACAAAGTCCTTCTGCACTGCTCTAGTCTCATGATGAGCCAAGTCATTTGTCCCTAGGTAAACAATGATGTCCAGCTCAGACTCCTGTGCAACTGTTCTCGTGATCCTAAGGATGCGCTTCCTGTCCCTCCAAGCCATGGCACCAGGCAGGCACCTTACTTCAGTTTTCCCTGCTCCCCTAGTTCTATCCCCCTAATAATTGAGTCCCCCACCAGGAGCTGCTTCCTTTCCCTGTGGTGCCCTCTGCCTCCTTCCTGAGGGCCTCCCTTGTGACGGTTGTCTGCAACCTCCTTAGTCTCCTCTGTGGGTGCATCCATAGGGGAACTATGCTCCCCCAGAATGGTGTATGGATTGTGGAGTGGAACAACTGACTGGGTGTGCCTCTGTTCCACCACCCTTACCCTCCCTGAGCCCACTGTGGTCCAACTGCTGTGCTTTCTTCACAACCTCTGAGGTAGTGGTGGTGGCTCTGGTGCTCCCTGGATGGGGGAGGTTCCCTTACTACTGTCCAGTGTGACCTGAAGATGGGTAACTTCCTCCCTCAGGGCAGAGACTTGTCTGCAAACAGGGAAGCATCTCAGCCTTCGGAAAGACTCCCGGAAGACTGCTGCCCAACAGCCATTACATTGCACTACTCCCCACATGTCTGTCTACCTTGTTTATTTTTTTTTCCTGTGTGTGTGTGTGTGATTGGTTTGTTATATAGAAATATATGTATTATATAATATGTATGCTTATATTGTCAGTGCAGTGTGCTAGAGAGGATATGACAGTGATATGCACCTTGCTCTCTTGAGGAAATGATGTCAGAACCCCAGGTATAAGGAACTATTTCCAGGGGTGGGTGGGGTGAGGGGTGGGAAGGGTTGGAGGCTTAAACTGTGCCCTCACGAAACAATCAGCTAAAAGCTCTGATCTACCACTGCGATGAGTGCCTTCGTGTCAGCAAGATGCCCTACACGACAATTTGACAAAGAAAATACCCTGCTAATCAAACAGAGAAAAATCCAAACATCCAAGTCAGACACAGGTAAACCTCCCCAGCCCCAGAACAGCCTGGTGACTTGTGCTCTGAAAGCAGTCAGCCCCAAAACACGTCAGCTGTGCACAAGAACAGACACAGACACAGTAAAAAGTATTCAGTCCCTGTGGGTTTAAACTCTTCCTTCACTGAAAATCTTAACAATTGTAACAAAAGTAAAGCAAGGTGGAATGAGTTTTTCTGCAACATTTCAGCAGAATTTGTTTCAGTGGATCTCAATATTTTCTGTGGAAATGTTTGCAGAATGATTTTCCATGGAACAATTTTCCTTAGAATATTATTCTGTGGATCACAGTAGGTGGAATTCTGCAGAAAAACCAGTGAAATTCCAGTGGAAATTCCGCCAGCGGAATGGTCATTCCGCATTCCACACAGCACTGTTGTGTAATGTTTTGTTAGTTGTTTAGTTTGCTAAACAATAATAATTCTGAATTAAGTGATATAAATGTGGTATTATGCTATTGCACTTATGTACTTGTTTGTATTGAAGACTAATAAATATATAGTTTCAAACAAAAAATCTTAGTTGAAAGATTCAAGAGATGTACTGAACCTGTTGGAACAGATCAATAGGGACATGAATAACTTAAAAAGTTGTCTTCTGGTTACAATACATGTGGTTAATCTTCACACCTCGATCCCCACAGAAGGAAGGGCTAGCAGTACTGTCTAATATACTGGACTTCAAGAATGCAGATTAAAAAGAAGCTACCATAGGTTTTCTGACAAAATTGATGTCACTAGTTCTTCAGGTTTACTAACAAATTTTACTTACAAATAAGAGGCACAGTAATGGGGTCAAGCATGGCCCCATACTTTGCCAACCATTTTATGTAACAATTTGAGACTGACTTCATCGACGATCCCAACAATATTTACAGACAGGAAATAGCTTTGTATAGATGATACATTGATGGTTTGTTATTTTTATGGACAGGCTCTGAAGAAGAATTACATCTGTTCTATCTTTATTTAATTAGTGTGAACAAAAATATACAGTTTACACAACAGTATGATGGGGTTCCGGTCAGTAACATCGTGGAACAAAATAAAGTGGACAAAAATAAAGTGGCAAAAACTGTGTCACCATCAATATTGTCAACACAAAATGTAGTATGCCAGAACAAAGCAGGACACATGACACACAGGTAGCAAACAACATCCACCACATGGAGGCACTGCACTGGAACACATAGCTGCAGGCACCCGTGCACAGGAACAGCACAGGGGTGCAGGGAGATGGAGCAGGGCAGGGTGCAACCACCACTGGGGGAAGCAGGCCACTGGACACCTACTATGGTAATCTAATGGCACAGGCACCCACATGGTGGGGTACCCCCCCCAGAACGCTGAGTGATGGAGAATGTGCACCGGGGTAACCACTGGAGGACAGGTGGACCATGGCCACCATGTGGATGGCCATGTATAATGCAAGGGACCAGGAGCAGAAGCCAGCATGTCCCCAGCAACACACACCACACACAGGACAGGGGAGATGGCATGCTGGCTTGTGCTCCTGGCTCCTGTGGTTCTAGTGCAGTGTCTCCATGCAGTGGACATTGTTTGCTACCTGCATGTTGTGTGTCCTGCATTGTTCTGGCATGCTAAATTTTGTGCTGCCAATATTGATGGTGACACTGTTTTTGCCGTTTATTTTTGCCCACTTTATTTTGTTCCGCATTGTTACTGACTGGAACCGTATGATGGTAATACAATTTCTTTCCTTGATCTAGTAATCTAC
Source organism: Neoceratodus forsteri (assembly GCA_016271365.2). Lineage (NCBI taxonomy): Eukaryota > Metazoa > Chordata > Ceratodontiformes > Ceratodontidae > Neoceratodus > Neoceratodus forsteri. Next base: position 257,900,408 of record JADMNL010000025.1, read on the forward strand.
AAGGAGGGTAGACTGTACAGTAAGCCAAGAGACAAAAATACCTTGCTGAGTTATGGTAATCACCGTCCAAAGAGTCTCATTAGAAATATATCCTATGGGCAATTTCTAAGAATGAAAAGAAACTGTTCAAGTAACATGGACTATGAAGGGGACATGGCCAAGCCAAGCAACAACATGGATGTGTGAGTTGAGAGCTCCATGAAATCCAGCCCAGTATATAACCACCCTGCATTAGAAAATATATTTTCTTTTGGGAGCATCTGGAATAACGTTCTACATGGCTTCGGCAGCAAAATTATCTAAAAAAACAATTACAGCTACTGCAACTCAACTTTAAAATGGCAGCAGAAACCACCAAGATGTTGGGCCTGAAACCATCAATCACTTAAGCAACCTCAGAAATGACTACAGAGGAGCAGCAAGGCCTAGACCCACAGATGGAACCACAGCAATCAGCCACACAAATCTCTCTGGAAGGTCTTATTAAAAATCTTAAAAATGAACTCACAACCCAAAAGAAAGCAGGGTTCGAGAATATAAATGCTCAACTCACCCATCTCCAGCAGACCATGAATATGATGAGTGTCACTCTTGAGAAACACAGGGGTAGGCTGAAAGAACTGGAAACCTGTGTAAGCGCACAGAAGGATGCCCAAAATCAAGCGACTACCTCCCTGCAGCAGGCCCTCAAAAATATAGAACAGTTAAAGAACATCCCTGAAGACCTCGAAAACTGTGAAAGCCAGTGTAATATCAGTATTGTCAGTTTACCAGAGGGCATGGAGGAGAGGAACTGTGGGAGCTTCTTGGGCCCATGGTTAATCAAAACTTTGCATCTCCCCGAATCTACCGCATTGGAGATCTAGCATACTCACCAGTCCCCAGGTAGGCACCCTGGACTGGAGGAGAGACCTTGAGACCTTATTATTAAATTCCTTAGGTACCAAGACAGGTAACTGGTACTGAAAGTGGCTAGGAAAACAGGAGCAATTCTAGTAAAAAAGAGCCATGTTAGTATTTTTTCAGGTTATTCTCGAAAACTACAGCTGAAGAGGCAGGCTTTTGTTGAGGTAAAAAGAAACTCCATACTTTAAATTGCCCATTTGCTATGGTGTATCCTGCATGCCTTATTATTCGTCCAACTGACAAAGTCCCAACATCAGGGAACCCATGAAGGGTTACGTTAGGGGAGGTTCTCATCTCATATGCTTTCTATAAAAATAAATCTATCCTTCAGGAGAAGCGTGCCATGGAAAGTCAGATACTGGATATGGAAAAAAAGTTGATGGTAGGGGAACAGGATATAAGTTTGGAGGAACTAAAATGGCTTAAGGGAAGACTAAACCAACTATCCTCATGTCATATTGAAAGAAATATTTTATTGACACAGGCAAGTATACATTTTGAGGGTGATAAAGCTGGGAAATGCTTGCTTGGCAGGTCAAGAAAAAACATGCAGATAGGGTGATTATAACCCTAGAAGCCCTGGATTGAATCCTGTCCTCTGATCAAACTATAATAAATAAAACTTTCCAACAGTTTCATGAAACCATGTACAGTACTGAGGTGCCCCCGAACACCAATCTTCAGACATTCCTAAATAATGTCCCACTAACACCCTTAGATCCCATTCTCATCGAGGACCTGGACCAGCCGGTGACACCCCAAGAGGTTAAACGGGCTGTCTGGTCTTCTAATCCTGGCAAGGCCCCAGGACCAGACACAATACCTGTGAAATTCTATAAATCCTTTTGGGCCAACCTCCAGCTGCTAATGTACCTGATGGTGCAGGTGGCTTTGGAACTGGGATTCTTGCCTCGACCCACACCATGGCAACTATAACAGTTCTCCCAAAGCCAGGAAAGGATCCTGCAAAGTGCGGCTCTTATCGCCCTATCTCTCTGCTTAATGCAGACTATGAGATTATAGCAAAGGTGTTTGCATCTCACTTAGAAAAAGTCCTTCCGGTTTTGATACATCCAGACCAGAGCGGCTTCATTAAAGGCCAACAGGCAAAACATAATATTTGCTGCACCCTCAATATTATGCACCATTGGTCTTCAGGGGGTGGGGTGGTCGAGGCCTTTTGGCATTGGACGTGGAAAAGGTCTTCGGCTGTGTTGAATGGTTTTCTGTTTGTGGTCCTTGAAAAATTCAAACTGGGTCCCTGGATGCGGTCCTGAATTGCAACCTTGCATAAATCCCCTCAGGTCCAAATACTCACTAATGATACTCTCTCCCCCCTCCCTTTGACTTCACTAGTGGTACAAGACAAGGGTGTACCCTGTCCCCTCTGTTGTATGTGTTGACAATAGAAGTACTAGCCACAGCCATACGTAACCACCCTGACATTCAAGGTTATGCCCATGTGGGACAAGATCATGTTATCTTTTTATTTGCGGATGATGCTCCTATTCATTAACAACCAAGACACGGCCTTACCAGTGTTAACAAGATGTTCTGAGGTATATGGTCTGCTATCAGGCCATAAAATTAATTGGGCAAAATGTGAGTAGCTGCCTCTGGGAGTAGGTGGCAGCCCTATTCAAATTAATGGGATAACTATCCACCCTTTGACCACTCTCAAATATCTGGGCATTTGTCTCCCCAAGAATCTTTCCACATTGGAAGATTTAAACTATAAGCCATTACTTAAAAAAATCTGTGAGAACTGTGAGAGATGAAGTACTCTTCCTTTGACACTTATAGGCAAAGTGAATTTAGTTAAGACGTGTTTACTGCCACAGTGCTTCTATTTGTTTCAGACCCTACCAGTCCATGTACTAAACAAATATTTTAAAACTCTTAGAGGTCTTGTTGCAACAGTATTGTGCCGGGGTCAGAGACCAAGGATTAAGCAAGAGACCTTATGGCAGCCGATGGCCATGGGGGTCTGGGACCCCCCAATTTTTGTCTATATTATCTGGTGGTGCAGCTGGCCTTTTTGACAGATCTTTTATTGGGGGGTTCTTCAAAGAGGGCTTGGGTGGAACTGGAGGAATCAGCATGAGGCACCCCATTGTACAGCTCCCTCTTTGCAGCTGTCTTGAAGAGGAAGGTGGTCAAACACGTCTGCAGCCCTTTCACCAGCATCTCAGTCAGAGCATGGCTTGTAGCCCATGTGGTCCTAAAATATCCTACAACACTCTCCCCTGAAGCCTCTATCTGACATGCCCTATGGGGAGAACACCAAAACCCAGGACCTACCCTGAAGGTCTTGCTTACTTGGGAGCGGAAAGGCCTGTCTTTGATATCCCATCTATATAAAGACAGAACTATGCTGTCTTATCAGCAGCTGTCTATAAACAGTTTGGCCTCAATATTTCCCACTTTTTTGCTTGTTTACAGGTGTGGGCCCAGATTCTGGTGATAGAATGTGATCAGAGCTCCCTCCCGGCTTCTGGACGCTCCCCCTTTGGAGGAGGTTCTGATGGGCGGTGGTTCACTGTTGAATGCTAGATCTCTAGCTAAGTGTTACAGGGTCCTTTTGGGGGGTCTTCCGGACCCATTGGTTGTTCTATGGGCAAGGTGGGAGAGGGACCTGGGCTAAGATACTCACACAGAGGGAGACTGGAGTGTGGCACTTAAAGATGAAATGACCTGCTTTACCAGTAATAGGTTGTGGGCAGTCCACTACAATATACTTCACAGGATACACTTCATCCCAGCTGTGGCCAATATAATAAATCCCCTCAGCCCAAGCGTGTGTCCCAAATGTAAGTCTCAAGAGGGGACCTTTTTCCACATGATCTAGGCATGACCAAGGGTGTCCCTTTTTTGGCAAACTATTATATTTCTGCTGCTCTGAGTACTTAATAGCTCACAACAAGTAGATGCAGTGGATGTACTTTTGGGATTGTCTGGGGGGAGGGCCTGGGGGAGGAAGAGGACAGGCCACTCCCCTTTGACGATTGGGCATAGTTGTGGGAAAACAAGTCTTGGCCCAGCAGTGCTGGTTAGAATCAGAACCAACTGTAGCCCAATGGGCAAAACTTCTTACACAAAATATGAAACTTGAACACACGCAGTACAAAGCTACAGGACAGGAAGCCAAGTACCAGCAGATATAGGGTCCCCTTGAAGCAGCTCTTGTCTCTCCATAGTTTTCACCTTCTGAAAGGGCACCTGCCCAGTGATCCATTGGCATTCCATATAAACCAATATCTAAACTATATTAGGACAAATGTAATTAGCTGAGAAATCTAATGGTATATGGTAATATATCTTCAGGACAAAGCACTGAACAGGTCAGGTTACATAGTACTGTATCATTATATTATAGTTTTACCTGCTGCTACTTGGTCAACCTTGGGAATTGATCCTGAGGCGTAAAAGATCTCAGAGACAATTCATAGTTAATATTATACTGCAGTACTATATGTTTATAAGCCCTCACATGTGCCTGTTCTTGTAGTGAAGCAGGAATCTTCTATAGTAGGCCTGCACAACCAACTGCACTGACAAGACTCTCTGGATATGATTTTTATTTTAACTACGTTGAACTCTCTCTGATATCTATTTACTGTGTATGGAGATATTTCTCTATTCATGCTGTACTGTGTTGGCTTGCTGACATTTTAAGTAAAGTTTATGAAAAAAACAACATGGACTATGAAGAAGCAGTGGCAGACTTAGAACAGACATTTCTAGCAAGGGGCTATTATAAAGTGACTGTTAATCTAGCTAAAAATAAAGCTTCAACTGTCCTACATCAACAACTTCTACAATCATCCAGAGAAAATGGGACACCACCAGGAATAGTCTTTTCTACTGCCCATAACAGTGCATTTGGGCATGTAAAACAGATTATCAAAGAAACAGGCATGTCTTTAAGTCTACAGCAAAAAGGTGAACAAACATTTAAGGAACCACCCCTCATAGCAGCAAAGAGGGGTGATACACTTACGGATAATTGGTACAATCTAATTATGCCTCACTAAAAATACCTCAAACATGTTTTTCCTTTGGACCACCACCAAAGGGGAATTACCCATGTGAGCACTGTGCCAAATGCAATAGTATGTACAAATCCATACAGGTATATAATTCTCATGGAGATGAACATCTTAAAATGAGACAGCATATAAGCTGACTACCTCAGATTGGGTGCTGAATCTGGATGTTATTTTCGATGACGGCCTGACCCTCAAATCACAGATGTCGACCGTTGTCAAATCCTCTTTTAACCATCTGAGAAATATCACCTGGGTGAAGCATCTGGTTCCTCCTGACAATCTTCCAACTTTGGTCCATGCCTTCGTAACTTCCCGCCTTGACTACTGTAATGCCCTTTACCTAGGGCTACCAGGGGTTGATATCCACTGTTTGTAGCTAGTGCAGAATGCAGCAGCCAGGTTATTGATTGGTACCTCTAGGACCAGTTATATAACACCTGTGCTCCATGGACTTCACAGGCTGCCAGTACAGTGGTGGATCACCTTCAAGGTCAGATTACTGACCTATAAAGCCCTACACAATCAGGGACCCCGCTACTTGCAAGATCTCCTTCACCCTTACCACCTTCTCTGTCCTCTCCAATCCACCAATGAGGGATTGCTAGAGATTCCCAGAGTTCGTTTGAAATCATCGGGGGCCCGGTCTTTTGCTTTTGTGGCCCAACCCTGTGGAATTCTCAACCTCGTCATGTACGAGAGTGCCTGACCATCCAGAGCTTTAAAATAACGCTAAAACACATCTATTTAGTTTAGCCTATCCTGAATCTGGTTGAAACGGATGTGTGGTATATTTACACTCATTTTAGGTGCCTCTGATTTGATTAATTTTATATTTATTGCTGAAGTTTGACTTCAATATTTGGTGTTATGATGGTTTTAATTGCAATGTTTGTTTTATTTTAATGTACAAGCACCTTGGTTTTAGAAAGGCACTTTCTATAAATAAAGAAATCAATCAATCAAACTTTTGTAGTTTACCTAATTAGGTGTTTATATGATCATGTTCACATGGGCCAGACAGAGCAAGCATTGGGACTCAGAATTTCTGAGCACAAATCAATGCTAGGAAGAAAGGATGCAGCATCCAGCCTGGGTAGACATTTCAATGAAACAAATTATCAGGCATCCTCATTGAAGTTTTTGGATTTAGAAGTGATAGAACCAATGAGTAGGGGTGGCAACAGGGAGCAAAAATTACTTATGAGAGAGACTTGTTGGATAGAAATGTTTGGCACCCTGCGTGGTGCCCATGGTTTAAATGAAGAAATTGACTGGGTTCCTCTGTTGTGAAATAGCTGATATTCTATTATCCATGCACTGTGAACCTAATCAAGTGGCGCTTCTGAAGGAGTGGAAAACAAATACCCCCTTATTTTGATAACCCACCTCTCCATTTTTTGTCATTTAAAATTCTGATATTTACCTCTGTTAGTTCATATTTATTTTTGTAAATCCATTTTTTGATTTAGAGACCTTATTTATTTGCAATACCCATCCAATGACACAAGGCTGTGAGTGAGGCTATGTCATCTAGAGACAAAATTACTACGATACAAGTCTGTGAGTGGGATATTACAATGATGTGTCTACCATTATGGTGGGAAATAAATAAATGAGATATGAGTATTAAAGCTCCTTGAACTTGGCATTCCACTTAATTATTGGCAATATTGTTACAGGGGACAGCTCATATATTTATGAATAACACATATGAGTTTAGAGCAGAATGCTTTTTTTTTTATTATAATCCCTTTGGTTTGGATTACCACAGTTTTAATCCCTTTTATAGCTGTACAATCCTAAAAGGTTTTCCTCTACCTACAGAAAGAATAATATGTTTTCCCATATTTGAGTACCTTGCTGTCCAGCGTCCACTGTTAACAGCTTAAGCTGGACCTCCTGTTCCCCCAGCGAAGTCATAATAATTACTTTAACATGGTCAAGTATGCAGCCCTATATCAATACGTTAAAAAGATTTAAGATACAAAATTAAGAATCATCAAAACATTTTAAGTTTGTAAGTCTGTTGGATTGGATGGATGGTTGTGGCTTTAACAGTCACCCGCTGTCACACAGCAGTCGCCAGCGAGTGCACTCAACAACATCTGATGTCATAGCCGGCCTCTCGGTGAGTGACATAATGATGCTTGACAGTGGCAGCTTCAAAAGCTGGCAGGGAGAGAATGCACTGCCAGATCAGCACTGCAAAGGTGGTGAGATTCTTATGCAGTTACACACTAGCCAGTGTGAGCCTCTTGGATGCGCTTGAAAGATTTACTAGCAAATAAACTTGATGAGTGTAAACTATTACGTGTATATTATATACGTGCTCTGTATCGACTTTCTAAAGTGTTTAAACAGGATGCTTTTCCTGTGTTTTTTTAGTGCAGCAGGTTAACACCCTTTATACATATTTTGTGAACATGCTAATTGAATATATCATTATATTTTTATGAGTTTTATATGACCATTCCCCTTGAAAAAGCTGACGGGTTGGGCCAGCAAAACATTGGAGGCAACAACTTTTGGTGGCCAGTGAAATAAATGAATTTTAGAAGAAACTAACTCAAGTTTGAGTCTTTGGTTAACTGGTTGCTATAGTGACTGCTGTTTGGAGTTAAAGTTCAGTGTCAAAAAATGCAAGGTAATGTATATTGGAAAAGGAAAGGGAATATGTGAATAGAATATAGAATGAATAGGATCATGGTGGAACTCATGTTAGAAGAAAGTGATCTGGGGGTATAATAAACAGAACTATAACATGGATAAGAGAAACCAAGATCTGTGATTGATCAGATGTAATCACATGACCTGCACTATTCCTGCAGAACTGCACAGGTCAGACATGTTTAAAGGGACACTGTCAACCTCCTTAGGCCTCAAAATGTCCCTAGTTTAGAAGACAAATGTTATAATTGTTCACATTCTATAGAGAAGGTTGATGCAGCTGGTAGTTTGATTCAGACCCTTTTTTCTTTTAAAAAGTGAAAAACTGACTCCCCACCATACTGGTGTTACCACACCAAAACATGTTTGTTTACATTTCTTGACTAGCTCCCACTGCATCTTTCCTGGATTCAGGAACACCCCCAACACATTCTAGCCACTGATTATGCAATGGCAGTAGAAAAGACTATTGTATCATGAGTGACTGCACTGTTTGAAGGTGTTTCTAATGTTCAAGAAGTGTGCACCAAGAGTAGTTCAGTGATATGAAGCAAAACAAGCTGAGCAGAGCTAGACATTGCCATGCATTTTGGTTCTAACAAGCAAGGAGGCAAATAAAAGAACCAGCAACATCAATGAATTTTAGAGGAAGTAAGCAATAATAAAATGTGGGTTTTTACCTAAAAATAATATGATGCAAAAAAGGTTGACAGTGTCCCTTTAATGTTCTGAACCTCATTAATCAGTTTTTAAAATAAAAATCAGTTCAGCCATTGTATAATGGCAATAAAGCATTCCAAAGTTTGGCATAATGGCACTTCTTAGGTGCATAAGGTACTAAGCATGACCTCGTGCCTCACTTCCAATGGTGTACAGTTATCCCACAATAGCACACACCCTATCATGCCTTATGTAAGCAATAAAACATGACAGGGTGTTGGTTGTGCTGCCATAACCACATGCCCAGGGGCATAGTAAGGCATGGGGTCTCAGGCCGAATGCCTTCAGCACTTGGAAGTGCAGCAGTGGCAGCACAACCCTACCCTGGAGTGTCTTATTATACTTATGAAATGGGTAATTTGTAAAAAAAATATAGTAAGTATAGAGTAACAAAAGAAAATTAAGCAAAGGTTTAAATTAGATGTAAAATAGTTTCTCAGTCATTGTATGCTACTATGGGGCACAGAAGTGTTACTGTGCCATTATTTCATGTGGTTCTTTAGTCACCTGCAGCATGCGTCCCCCCTGCCCCCATTGCAGGTATTTTAGTTTGTGTGGTAGTGAGGGAGCAAACTAGATAGAGCTGGGAGCAAATTGCTAGAGCAGGTGCCAATATTTTAAGTCAGTAGGGTTCATGTAATGGTATGCTGGCTGCACACTTCCATCTACGATATCCACATTGAGGAAAATACCACTGTTGTGATGTGCAGTGTAGGTGAGCATGTCAGTATTCAGAGTCAGAGGGGGGACAGCCAGTAGTGAGCAAGTTGCAAGGTATTTTACTTTGTTTGGCAGTGAGGGAGTGAGTACTTAGAGATGGGGGTGAGCTGCCGGAGTGCATGCCGTTGTTTAAAGCAAGTGGGTTTGACATGATGGCATGCTGATTGCATGCACACCTCCATCTGTGGCAGCTGCACTGAAGAAAATACTGCCTTTGTCATATGCAGTTCAGGTGAGCACATCAGTTACTGAGTGGGGGGGGGGACAGTTGGGCGTGATGTTTGTTTCAGGTAGCTGTTAAAAAGACAGATGTACATGGATGTTGGGAGTGTTTAATGTTTGTGGTGGAGAGTAACCTGTTAGGGGTAGGGAGTAAAAAGTAGCAGTGGTTTTTAGTTCCTTAATAGTGCACCAGGATTTCGTTGAAGCACTGTGTCCTGATTGCCAGAACTTGTTCATATCCATTGATAGTACTGTCTTGATCCAATGGGTCTGAATGTGTTTTGGCCAATCAGAATGCAAGATTTGCCTTGCCCATTTTGTATTGCTTAAGTATGACATCTTCACCTCAGTGTGAGAAAGGGGATGGAAAGGCAAAAGGGATACTGGAACGTATCAGATGGTGCTTCACTAACTGAAACAAGGTGATCTTGCCACAATACAGGTCAGTGATATACCATGCCAAGAATATGGTGTACAGTTTTAGAATCCTCTTCTAAAAACAAATAAAGAGAGACAGAAAAATATCCAGCAGAAGGCAACATAAATGACTCATGGTCAACAGTAGAGGACATATTCAGAGAGTCTTGAAAGCCTAACATGTACTCACTGGAGGACAGGAGGGCAAGAGGGCATGATAGAAACATACACATGTATACAATGGCACTATGAGGTAGACACCACAGATTTATATAAGACAAAAGGGTAGATAACCTCCATGAGCCAAAACCTCAAAGTTGGGGGGAGGGGGAATTTCAAGAAAGACACAGAGAAGTATTTCTTTACAGGAAGGGTTAAAGGAAAACTCCTATACAGCTCATAAGTGCAGCAGCTGCTGCAGAATGGCTTGATTGGGGCTTTTAGCGTGAAACAATGTTTTTTATTTACCTGCTGCCTGGCGATTTTAATTAAAAAGACCTGCTCCGTCTATAATGGCTGCAGATTCCCAGGTGGACATCTTGCGCTCCCTGGGCGGCTTCTGCCGGGAAGGTTATGCTAATGAAGGCTACCAACAAATGGCAGAGTTGGTAGTCCTCATTAGCATAACCTTCATGATGGAAGCAGCCCGGAGTGCTCGAGATGTCCACAACTGGGGCTCTGCAACCATTATAGACAGAGTGGGTCCTTCTAATTAAAATCGCCAGCACCAAGTAAATAAAGAAAATAATTTTATGTTAAAAGCCCTAATCGGGTGTTTCTGCAGCAGCTGCTGCACTTACAGACAGTACAGGAATTTCCCTTTATGAAGAGATGTACCAGGCTGCCCAAAGATATTTTCAATGCCAGTACAATCCTGGGGTTCACAGCCCTATGGGATGGCTACAGGGGGTAATTAGAAACAACCAGAAGATTGGAGGTAGCACAGGGAGCTTCAAATGATTGAGTAAGCCTAGGTAGATAAAACAGGACAGACTGGATGGGCTCTTGTCTTTATCTGTCATTAACCATCTATGTATCATTATAAGTCCAATTAATTATTCATGAGATTAATGAGGTTCCCGATTTGCTACTGCATCGGTCATTAACGTCTAAGAAATGGCTAATCCACCTGCCAACTGACACTGTGTGGCACACACAGCACACCTAAAGCTAAAAAAAATGGCAAAAATATGCCGGCCCGGTGGCACTGAAGGTTGAGGTGCTTGCCACTACACCTCGTACCATGCCGGTGATTCAGGTTCGGGAACGAGCCCGGGCTGCAAGTGGTTGGCAGGGACAAGAGAGGACCAAGTGTCCGGAGGACTGCTCTGCTGTCTTGGGGAGGGAGGTTTGTCATCCCGCTCGCTGACTGCCCTCTGGCGGTGGTTGGAGGATAGAATGGGTTGAAAAGGCATGCACCGATGTCCTTATGTTGGTAGGGAGGGGGGACAGAAGAAAAAGAAAAAAAGGAGCCATCAGGCTCTATGATGGCTGCACCAGTGCCCTGGCCAGCTCACCAATGTCTGGATTTCGCTACGAGGGTGGGGGTAAAGTTGGTGCCCCTTCACCCCAGTCCTGCCATGGGGGGAACCTGTGGGAGATTTAGGGGGTATCAGGTCGGGGAACAGTGTGGCCAGAGACTGAGTCCCTCCGAGGGAAGGACCGGAGCAGCCTGCCAGGCTTGGGGAGCCATAAAAACCTATATAGAAAAAACAAAAGGCAAAAATAAAAGTTGTGATTGCAATTAGAATTATAATCACAATAAAAACCTAGAAACTGGTCATTTTCTCTGATTAATTACTGGCTGGAGGAAGATGGCTCTTGGCCATCTCCCCAACCGGTCATTAATCCCTCAGAAATGACTGGCTTCTTGGTCATTATCAATTAAAAAAAGAAAAGCAAGGGATGATTACACATTTGGACTGGGGTACAAGGGAACCACCTGGAAAACTGATACAGGGGCCCACCGGCAATACAGAGTAGGGTCCCAGGTGACACATTCATATCAGTATTCCACATAACTAAGATATATGAGCTCTGTGTTTGCATCTTACAGTACATTTACTTGCAGTGCCCAAACTGCCTCATTTAATTAGAAAACATGATGAATGTAAAAATGTTCAGAGTTTAAAAGGTGGCCAGGTACAAAGCAGAGGGGGGGCCCACCTGCAAATGTCCAGGTATCTTGGTGGACAAGTTCAACTCTGCATGAACCTGTGGTGAAAAAGGGAGCAGGACAGCAGAAGAAGAAGAAGCAACAGGAGGCAGAAAAACAACAGCAAACCCAATGAGACAGGAGATTATAGGTTCAAACCCCACTATAGCCAAATACTCACTGTCTGACCTTGGGCAAGTGACGTTAGCCATGGAAATGGGTAGAAACAGGACCCCACTGGAAATGAGATGCTGCATCTCCAGCTGGGTAATAAATTCTAAAACAAAAAACAAACATACATACATGAAGGGACCAACAGGAATTCAGTATCATTGCCAAGGACAAGGGAAGAAGTGAAGTCTGTTGAGGCACAGAGCCCAGGAGAGATTTTGGGTATGAGACTCCTGAATGTGTTTGGGAGCCATGGAGACAGTGAGTTTCAGAGTCCTAAAGTTTGTTGAGAGTGCTGAGCCGTGCCTGGAGTTAGGCACAGAGTTCTGAAGCAGGAGGTGAGACTCCACAGTGGGCACAGCACATTTGATGTGTGAGACATATCTCATGTAGAGGGGTAGAGGCTTCAGATACAGAGCAGTATCAGTCATAATGTTTGAAGGTCAGAAAAGTGGAGGCCCTTGAAAACAGTTGTGGGTGTGGTATGGAAACTGACAGGTAAAGTCGCTTTGGCTGGAGCTGTGGGTGCGAAGCCTAAGCAGCAAAGCCAGTGGTTCACTGAAGCTCACGTTAGATGGCGGGGCATGGAGCCCAAGATAAAAGAGGCACAGGCAGTGCATGAAAGGGTCCCCCTGTTATGGAAGCCAAAGGGTGGTGGGAATATGGAACTCCCGCCCTGAAGATCTAATAACACGTGGTACATTAAATGATTTCAAAATGGATTGGGCACTTATATGAGTACAGAGAAAACTCAATATTATTTATAAAATAAGGAGTTACTAAGGGCATAAGCCCATAGACTTATAACCATACTTTGAAACTATGGCAGAAAAAGAAGTGAGCAGCACAGCAGCAACAGATTAGTGCCCCTGCAATGGGAACTGGCATGTATGATGATTACCTTGCTGTTATGGACCATTGAGTATAGAGTTAGTTGCTTGCTACCCCCCATCCTTCCCATCACCTCCACCACCACTAGATCCCTTCAATTATTACATTCTTAATGCTGTTTTGATTGAAGCTTAATTACATAGGAACTCATGGAACTTAAACGTATTTTACCTTTATTTAAAATTACCATTGACCAAAATGGATGACTATCTATTAATATACATAATAATTAGTACGTTGTCACCGCTCTTGATCATTTTAATTACATCTGATTTCTTGAGCTTAATGTGTTTCTCATAAATGTAACTGTAATTTTATGAAGTCCTGTGCCTGACAAAGTATCACATACGGTGAATAACCTTCTACTGTAAGACTAAGTAGGACGACACATGTGACTGCAGTTTGTTGCTGTCGGTCTTACCTGAAACAATGTAAAAGCCTGTATATAAGAATTTTTTTTCTCAAGTGATTAGAACCATCCAAAAACCAGAAGCAGCACTTGGGACATGTACAAAAATAATAATGAGCACACCCACCAGGAACTGCAGTTGATACTACCTCTATTCAAACAGTAGTGGATCAGTGCAAAACAACAAATTGCAGAGCCCCTGTCGATGGGTGTGCAAACACTAGTCCAACCTAATGTTTCACCTCTAAATGACACTTAGTCAGTGGTCTTGTGTAGAGGGAGCCTTGTCAGCCTACCTTGTCTACTAGGATTTGTGTACCCATGATGCTTTCCACTGAGTTTGAGGCTTCACAATGTATATAGTACAGTACAGTATGTGGTTTGCAAAGGTATACGGAAACCAAACAATGCCCTAATCTATGTATACTTAGCGCCCTTCACTTCTCTATATCTCCCAGGTTTTATTCAGGTTATAATGTGTTATATATGATTTGCTTTAACATTCTCACCCTGTTTACCTACTCCATTCTGAACCTAAATGCACTAGTTTTACTGTCTGTACTGTCTGTTGCTGTCTTATATTTTACTTTCTGTACCCTTCCACCAGGTCACACCTGGAAATGAGCCTCAACTAAGTTAAAATTTATGTATTTAAAATTGGTGACTGGGGTGGGAGGGCATGTGCTTCTTCTAACTTGGGCGCCCTGCTCCTCCATCCCAGTATCCAATATTAAATACAAAAACAAATCCATAACTAACTAGCCAATTAACTAGCTAAAGTGTCCTCTCCTTCTGTCCTTTCCTGGATCACACATCCTGCTCTTTTCCAATCTGCTTCTGTAATATGCTACCTCTGTATGTAACAAGTATCTGGACCTGCTTCAAAATATATTTGTACAGTACTGTAAAAAATAACTAAGGGCCTTGTCCACAAAGCATATTTGTCCTATTCACAGAATGAGAGACAGTCTTTTGTGAACAGGCTCTTTAGATAGAATAAGCCCCTGACATGTCAGGAAAACATTGCACAGATGTATTTTTAAGCACAGTTCGGCTAATAGCATACGGTTACTCTTTGTTACCATTAAAAAAACACCACAGTGCACAGTAGTGATGACAGAACTATGGTATGACATTTAAAAAAGTAGCTAAGTCTGTCATTGCATGGTACATTTAAACCGTGAAACTGCCATTTTCTCAATGGCTTTCAACACAGAGGTGTAACTAGACAATAACAAGCATTTGTCAATGCTGAATGTTGATTGCGTTGGTGTGTTGAGCTCACTCACTGCCCCTCTGTCACTCACTCAGTTTGTCTCCTGGTGCTGCAGGATGCTCTTTTGTACTGGGCTCCTGCCTGCATTGGCATCTTGTTCTGCCCACTAAAGAAATCCGCAGCTGTCCCGACAGAGCTCTGCTGAGCTGGCTCACTCTCCCTCTCTCATTCGCTCATTCTGGTTCTCCTGGCGCTTCGGGCTTCCCTTTTGTACTGGGCTCCTGCCTCTGTTGGTGGCTTTTTCTGCCCACAAAGAAATCTGCAACAGTCCCGACACAGGTCTGTTGAGCCTGCTGACTCCTCCTCTCTCACTCGCTCATTCCGTTTCTGCCAGAGCTGTAGGCTGCCCTTTTCTATCGGGCTCCTGCCTGCGTTGCCGCCTTCATCTGCCCACAAAGAAATTTGCAGCAGTTGCAATAGAGCTCCGTTGAGCTCACTCACTCCCCTTCTCTCACTCGATCATTCTGGTTTTCCCACCACTGCAGGCTTCCCTTTTGTGCTGGGCCCCTGCATGCATTGCTGCCTTTTTCTGCCCACAAACAAATCTGCAGCAGTCCTAACATAGCTCCATTGAGCTCACACACACTCCTCCTCCCTCACTCGCTTGTTCTGTGTCTCCTGCTGCTGCAGGCTGTCCTTTTGTACTGGGCTCCTGTCTGCATTAGTGGCTTGTTCTGGCCAGAAAGAAATCTGAACACAGCTGCACTGAGCTCGCTCACTCCCCCTATCTCACTGACTCATTCTGTTTCTGCCGGCGCTGCAAGCTGTCCTTTTGTACTGGGCTCCTGTCTGCATTGCCGCATTTTCTGCCCACAAAGAAATCCACAACAGTCACAATACAGCTCCACTGAGCTATCTCACTACCGCTCTGCCACTCACTCATTCTGTTTCTCTTGGTACTGCTGGCTGCGCTTGTTTTACGGGGCTCCTGGCTGCGTTGGCACCTTTGTCTGTCCACAAAGAAATCCACAGCTGTCCCGACAGAGCTCCGTTGAGGTCGCTCAGTCTCCCTCTGTCACACGCTTATTCTGTTTATCCTGGTGCTGCAAGCCGCCCTTTTGTACGGGGCTCCTGCCTGCATTGGTGCCTTTTTCTGCCCACAAAGAAATCCGCAGCAGTCCTGATAGAGCTCCGTTGAGCTTACTCAGTCCCTCTGTCTCACTCATTCGTACTGCTTCTCCCACCGTTGCAGGCTGGCCTTTTCTACTGGGCCCCTGCCTGCTTTGATGCCTTTTTCTGCCCACAAAGAAATCCACAGCAGTCCTGACAGCGCTCCGGTGAGTTCGCTCACTCCCCCTCCCTCACTCGCTCTCTCTCTCGTTCTGTTTCTTCCAGTGCTGCAGGCTGCTCTTTAGTACTGGGCTCTTGCGTTGGGGCCTTTTTATGCCCACAAACAAATCCACAGCAGTCCCGACAGAGCTCAGTTGAGCTCAGTCACTCCCCCCCCCTCACTTGTTCGATCTTAATCTGTCCCAAACACTGATTTCCCACAGCGACCATGCTGTTCTCTGGCAGGAGTGCAAAAAACATATTTTAGCCAGGATGTGAAAAATGGCAGCTGTACTGTTCATAAGGAGGTGTGAAAAACTGCCACTGTTGAAAATGTGGTCTAAAAATATTACAAATTTGTGAAGTTACAAGGGTGCGTGGAAACAGCTCAACGCACGCTTGTAACAGAGTCATGTTATGGAGTTTCGTCACCAAATTTTCAACATAGGGGATTTTAGGACATCTGCTCATGTCATTTTCTTAATCTGTCCCGAACACTGATTTCCCACAGCAACTGCGTTATTCTGTGCCGCAACTGTGATACCACATTTTAGCCAGGATGTGAAAAATGACAGCTGTACTGCTCATAAGGAGGTGTGAAAAAATGCCACTGTTGAAAATCTGGCATGACAATATTGCAAATCTGCGAAGTTACAAGGGTGTGTGGAAAGTGTGCAACGCACACTTGTAACACAGTCATTTGATGGGCTATCATCACCAAATTTTCAACATAGGCATTTTAGGATCTCTGCTCATGAACAGTATTACTGTCATTTTCTTAATCTGTCCCGGACAGTGATTTCCCACATTGACCGCTCTATACTGCTCCGGGAAGTGCGAAAACACATTTCAGCCAGGATGAGAAAAATGACAGCTGCACTGTTCATAAGTAGGTATGGGAAAATGGCAAGGTTGAAAATCTGGAGTGAAAATATAAATTCGCGAAGTTACGAGCATGCGTACAAACTGCGCAATGCACGCTCGTAACACAGTCATTTTATGGAGTATCGTTACCAAATTTTCAACATAGCCATTGCAGGACCTCTACTCATGAACAGTATCACTGTCATTTTCTTAATCTATCCCAAACACTGATTTCCCACAGTGACCTTGTTGTTCTGCCCTGGAAGTACGAAAACACATTTCCCGCCAGGATGTGAACAATGACAGCTGTACTGTTCACAAGGAGGTGTGACAAAATGCCAATGTTGAAAATCTGGCATGAAAATATTGCAAATTCACAAAGTTACAAGCATGCATAGCAACTGCGCAGCACATGTTCGTAAAACAGTCACTTTTAAGATTATTTCCACCAAATTTGCAACATAGGCTTTCTGAGAGCCCATCTCATGAACACTGGCACTGTTGTTTTGGTAATCGGCCCCGAAAGATGATTCCACTCAGTGACTGCGAAATCACCTTCCGGGGCTGATTAACACCATGACAGTTCAAGAATTCATGAGGAGGGGTCTCAAAAACCCATGTTGAAAATTTGGTGAAAAATTCCAAAAATGCCTGAGATATGCACTAAAGTTGAAAAAACCTATTTATTACATTATACAGCTTACCATATTCCTCAGTTCGCAGTCGGCTTTGAAGTGCAGGCGTGTTCCGGTCCACTGAAGATCGTTCGCCAAGCTCTGGAGAGTAAGTATGGGGTGAAAGTGTGGGGAGGCAGGTGCACAGTGGGTGGGTGCGGGTTGTGGGTGGGGGCAGGAGACTACAAGGGCCGTTTCCTTTTTGCAGGAAAATAAAAAACAAAAGGCGTTTTGGGACCAATTTTTTCCTTTACAGGGGCATGTGGCATGCTGGGTGGGCTCCAGCATGCCACCAGCTTTCTTTGGGGGGCAGCAGTAGCCGATGGGGATTGTGCACCCCCCGGCACATAAGGGGGGTATCATTATGCCAATAGGATTGGGCACCCGTCGGCTGGAATAAAAGCAGGGGGTTACAGAATGCCCGATGGGGGTGGGCTCCCCGTCGGCAAAAGCAAGGGCACCGAAGCCGATGGGGATTGGGGCCCCGTCGGCAATAAACACAGTGGGAGGTTATATTGCTTGTGAACATGGCGGCAAGCCACCGCCATGTTCAAAAACAATATTAGGGCTTCTATATCCTGCACTGCAATGACGGGTTGCTCCCTCATTGCAGTGGATGACTGACGCTGCAATGATGAGGCGGACCCTGATTGCAGCAGCGAAATTGTCACAAGTTGGTGCCAAGGTTCCAAACTTGTGTCAGCAGCAGCGTGCAAGGGAATGGGGGAAGCGG
This sequence comes from Neoceratodus forsteri, assembly GCA_016271365.2. Taxonomy (NCBI): domain Eukaryota; kingdom Metazoa; phylum Chordata; order Ceratodontiformes; family Ceratodontidae; genus Neoceratodus; species Neoceratodus forsteri. The sequence continues at coordinate 257,918,551 of JADMNL010000025.1, forward strand.
GACAAGCCTTTGCAGGCAGTGGGGGCATTGGCCACAACAGTGTCACACCTCCACATCCTGCTTCTGAGAAAGCTGCCGCAATATGTTTCTTGCGCTGTGCGCAATCAACATAAAAATGTGTACATAAAGGCCATGCTTGTAGCCCCATCTGGTACAAACACACACACACACATGCACACACCATTTGTACACCATGGCACTGGTTGTTGCCCTCACTCACGCACTGGTAAATACACCTGCTATGCATTGCTCCCTCAGACACCCACTTATCACCCCAGAGTCTGTAATGTTATATAGTACATGGGACAGAATGACAATCTCAGTGGACAGCCCTTGTAGTTTTGGGTCCCAGGAATGAAATTACAGACAGGACAGTGGATGGTTCTGTGCCGTGTTTCATGGAACAATAGCAGCATTGCAAAGCCTTGTTGCTTCCCCCTAAAATAACATTTTACACTAGTACAAGTACAAGGAGTATGCTTCCCTACACCCATGTTTCAACACAGTTAAGTGGTGGCTGTGGGGGTGTTTTCAGACCATACACTATGTAAAATAGGATATGGGCAGCACCACTCACCTCATCATGTGTTGCCCTTTCAGGGCTGAGATGACTACATGGACCTCCTGAGCTTTGCTCTTAAGGTTCATATGCTGCCATCTCAACCCCTTGATAAAAACACAACTTTGTTGGGTATGGTTGCCTATGCACTATGCTATACCTGTTCCATACATTTTCTGTCTTTAGCATTACCTTTTCTTTTATAACAACAGTTTGCACATTGACATAAAAATGGGATCACGGTCCCCCTAGATGTCCTCTGTTTCAGCTGCACGCCTACACCTGCCATCGCAGACTGCAGCTTGTGACATTTATGGCATTCATTTATTTGATGACAGGGTAGGTACCCTGGTCCAGTGAACCTTTTTCAGGCCATACATGAGCCCAGAAGGGCAGTACTGAAATAAAACACACTTAGTAAGAGCATGGATATGCAAACGATAGTGGAAACAATTTGACCTGTTTGTTTATAGGATGGATACATGTTATATATTAGGAAGCAGTATAGCCTAGAGGTTAGAGAACTAAGTTGTGAACCTGCAGACACAGTAAACCAGGGTTTGAAACCCCCAGTCATCACCTGTATACTGTGTGACCTTGAGTAAGTCACAAACCTCTGTATGCTCCTAGGTCGCACCTGGAAATGAGCTTCAGTTCCTTGTGCCTTTCCCAGACCCGAATTAAAAAAAATAAAAAAAAAATAATAAATACATTAGCAATAGACAGCAAACTGGACAATCTCTTACACATTATGTATAGGTATAACTGGGCATGATTGGAAACCCAGACATGAAAAGTGTACAATAGCAGTTTATCTTGGATGAACAAAGTGGGTGTTTTGGTACCTTTTATTGGACCAATAAGAAATCTACGGAATACAAGTTTTCAGGCAACACAGAGCACTGTGCCGGAACTGTTTGAAAAGTGGTAGGGCCAAGGATGCAAGGGGTAAATTCTCCCCTATTAAATTAACATGATTGCAAAAACTGCTAGGGCCGCTTATGAAAGTGGTAGGGCCATGGCCCTAGTGACCCCCCTGTTCCGGCACCTATGACACAGAGTCCTTCCTCAGGTGCAGCAGGTTCTATAGAAAACAAGCTTCTTTACTTTGTCTAAAGCAATCTACTGATAACACTGTACACATGGGAGTAACAGTTCTGTTGCTTAGGAACTATTATACCTAGAGGGCAATACAGAACTGGATATGTGCAGAGAAAAACTGTCATACTTCAGATACACTGACGGCATATTTATAATTTGGAAAGAGTATTATCTGGACAGAAAGTACTCACACACTTAATGAATTTTATCAGGACCTTAACATCCTTTACCCATCCGTTAAACTTTCCCTGGAGTACTCTGACATCAGCATTGATTTCCTTGACATCACAGTTACCTTCAAAGATGAAACCTTACAGACCTGTGTCTACAGGAAACCACCAGACAGAGATACCTACGTAAAGACAGCAGTCACCCTAGGGACACGAAAAAATCTGTAATGCACATCCAACTGCTTCGATACCATCAAATCTGTTTGAGTGAGGAGGACAGAGATAAACCCCTTGTCTCATTAAAAAAAAGACATCTACTGAACAGGGAGACTTCTCTAGAGAAATTGGCAGAACTGTGGGATGTGCCACACTTATGCCATGAGAACAACTACTGCAATATAAAGAAAAGACTGCCATCAACCAGACACCCTTGGTTGTTACAACCTGGATCAGGAACCCCTACGAAAAATTATTAAAGACCTACAACCAATATTCAGTGAGGATGACACCCTGAAATGTATTTTGCAGGATCTGTCTTTCAAATAACCACCTAACTTGTGCAACCTGACTGTCAAGGCAAACTTATACCTGACCAAAACAATAGAACACTAGGTGGCACTAAACCCTGCACTAATACTACATGTAAAACATGTGAGCACATTTCCACTTCAGACTTTATCAACACCCCCCAAGACAAGCAAATCAAGATACATGGGAGTTATTCATGTTTATCCTAGAATGCTGTCTATTACACCCACTGCAAGAAGTATCCACATACAGTATATGTAGGGGAAAACAAGCAACTTCTTCAAACCTGAATGAACTCAAACAGGCACAATATAAAGGGGGAAAAAGACTGAAATACCAGAGGGACAGCATTGCTCTCAGTTGATTCACTGCATCTACATAGATACATAGATGTTATGGGCAGATAAGGGTCTTTGGCCCACCCAGTATGCCCATTAGTGTTTATTAATATTGTCTCTTCAAACTTTACGGGAACTAGGTTGTACCCCTCCCCCTACTACCAGTATTCCCCCATGCCCATCCAATGTGTTCTTAAATCCTGTGATAGTTTCTGCTCCCACCACCTCCTCTGGCAGGCTGTTCCACCACCCTCTCCATGAAGAAGTACTTCCCCATGTTCCCTATGAATCTCCCTCCCTCCAGTTTTTCCCATGTCCCCTTATTCTTGAGCATCTTTTTCTTTGAAAAATTGTATTTTCCTGCACTTTATTCCTTCCCATGAGGCACCAAAAGGTCTCAGTCATATCCCCCCCTCTCCCTCCTCTCCTTCAGGGAGTGCATATTTAAGTTCTTCAGTCTATCCTTGTTGGGTTTGTGATGTAATCCCTGCACCATCTTGGTTGCCTTCCTCTGAACCGTCTTCACCCTATGTCCTTGGCGTAGGTAAGGCCTCCAGAACTGGACACTGTACTCAAGGTGTGGCCTCACTAATGTCCTGTATAGTGGTATTATGACCTCTCTTTTTCTGCTGCTGATCCCCCTGCCTATGCAGTTCAGCATCCTATTGGCTTTATCTGCCACCTTATCACACTGCCTACCTACCTACCTACCTTGAAGTCATCAGAGATGATAACCACTAGGTCCCTTTCCTGATTGGAGCATTCTATATCCTCCCCCCTCAGCTGATATGTTGTTCCTGGGTTTTTGTACCCCATGTGCACTATCTTGCACTTTTTAGCTTTAAATTCCAATTACCAATCCCTGACCAGTCCTCAAGCTTCTGCAGATCTCTCATCATTCTGTCCACTACCTCTGGTGTGTCCACCCAGTTGCAGAGCTTTGTGTCATCAGCAAACAGGCACATTTTCCCCTCTAGGCCTTCCATAATGTTGCTGATGAAGACATTGAAGAGAAGTGGATCCAGTACTGACCCCTGTGGTACCTCACTGGTCACTTTATCCTCTGCAGAGTAACTGCCATTTACCACCATCCTCTGTGTCCTGTTATCCAGTCAATTCTCTTCCCACCTTACCACCATCTTACCCACGCCTGTGTTCTTGATCTTGTTTAACAGCCTTCTATGCAGCACAGTATCAAAGGCCTTGCTGACGTCCAGGTAGGCCACATCCACTGCCACCCCCCAATCCACGTCAGTGGTCACCCAGTCAAAGAACTCGATGAGGTTGGTCTAGCACGGCCTCCCTTCAGTAAAACCATGTCTTGGGTCCTGTAGACCGTTGGCAACCAGATGCTCCACTATTCTTTCCTTCAGTTGTTTTTCCATGATTTTTCCCGCTACTGATGTCAGGCTGACTGGTCTGTAGTTCCATGACCTCTCTGACCTCTCTGTCTTGGTTCTCAAATAACACTTCAAAAATGCACAGGAAAGGTGAGCTTATGAGCTCAAAATTATTCATCTTCTGAATGCTGAAACTAATGGACTGAATATAGACCTTGGTTTCATGCTCTATTAGAACTTTTAACTGATAACTGCCTTTTTCTTGGTTCAGGTGCATATGCATTTTCTGTGCGATAGTTATATACATGATCTCTTACATTTAATGTATATTTTTAGTGTGCCTTACACATTAACATGTTTTTATTTATGTGTTTGATCACACTTTTTATCTACTGTATTCTTACGTGTATGTATGTTTATGCAGCACAGATAAATAGTTACATACTCTTAATTTTCTCTCTCTCTCTCTCTCTCACGCACGCATGCATGCACGCACGCACGAACACACACACACAGGGCCAGATTTTGAAACGTTGATGCACAGCTTGCAGCAAGCCCCGCGTCAATGCATTCTTTGGTGCAGCAGTGCCAAACACTTTTGCTGCAGCTGCACCTGATTTTAGTGCATAGGGTGCAATTATGACAGTTTTCTCACTTTAAGGCAGCTTGGACCAAATATTTGGTGCAAGCCCCATGAAAAGGGACCCAGAATTGATGCAAGCTAGACCAGCAAAAAGCTGATCTAACTTGCGGCAGTAAATTGCAGGATGGAAAATCCCGAGTACCAGCCCGGAGAATGCTGCAAGCCCAGTGTGTGCCAAATAATTGGTACACCAGGGGCTTGCAGCATTGTCAGAGCTTTGTAAATCTGGCCCGCAGTCTGTTTTTAGCAAGGCTCTTGGAATGTAAACATCTAACAATTTATAGGCCTCTTGCCGTCACATTCAGTCCTGGGAGAGAGGGGTCTGCATACCCAGTCTGATTTATAACAACCTTGTAATATATGGATTGTTAAAATAATACTATCAAAAGTCATACAAAAAAATCCCTATAATACACTACTCCCTTTCTGATAATTCTACCCTTCCTCAAGCGATAATACTATTGGTTGTTGTTGATAATACTATCGTTTACTGCTGATAATACTATCGTTTCAGCTCTGAACGATAATATTATCACTGAAATCCCACAGCGCATGCGCCAGTTTGCCTGCCACACAAACGTGGTTGCCATGGTGCCACGTTCCAGTCTGTGCACCCAATGTAAACGGCAATGCCATTGGCACACTTTTCTGAGTAGGCGGACAACCAAACGCCGAAAAACATGGTGGACGCTTATCACAGCTTAGCGAGCAACCAGTTATGCCCAGTTTGTTTTTTATATTTATTTCTCAGAAAAGTGGATTACCTGCCGGATGAACAAAGAAAATAAACGGTAGGATTACCAAATTAAAGTAAAAGCTTTCTCACAAATCGGCACAACTTCAATACTGTCTATGCATGGGTCAGCTGAGAGCGAGAACTTCTTCAGTGCAACAGGCAGCCAGCCCAGTTCACAGAATTTTAAAAGCAGCACATTTTTCGAATCGGATCCATATATTACAAAAATAAAAATAGGTTACAGTAAATTACTCGTTGCAATTCCATCTCGAGTTCTGGGGACATAGAAACCTCTCGAGCTCGGCCTCGAGGTTATCTATGTCCCCAGAACTTTGATGAAATTACAGCCTTGTAATTCACTGTAACCTATCTATTATTCTATTTATATTATATTATATTATATTTATAACAACTTTATTGAAGCTTTTCCAGGATCTCAAATATAATATACAGTAGTCGTACCTACCAATATTTTTATAATACATATTTATATGGGAGTGAAAACCTCTAACTTCCAGAAGTAGCATAGGCTATAGACAATCAGGTAGTGATTAAGGGTCCTTGGTCCTGGTAGCAGCCCTGTCTTTCCACTCCATAAAATAACAGTTTAGTCTATGTCAGTCACCCACCCCCTACCTTGAGAGAGAAAGAGGGGTTGATTAGGGTGGCAAAGAAAGGGTGGTAAGGTCCCCAGAAACTGTAGCTCATTATGGAATAAATATCATATATCTTAGCCATGATGGGCAATAGTCAGAGATCTCATTTCTTCTGGTGCTTTTCAGTCTGCTATTGTAACTGTGATGTAATTTTTTTCCATCTTATATGTATCCTATTTTGTGTCCTCCCATTGTGTTAATTTAGGGGGTTCTGGTTTAAACCAGTCTCATTATGACTTTTTCCCTGGCTCCATGAATATGCCTAAGAGGTACAGATGCACCTTATCTTTAGTGTGTCGAGGGTAGCTTAATAAAAGGAACACTTCAGGTGCCAGAGTGCCAAAAGACTGAATAATGGCATTTATTTCCCCCTCCACTGCTTTCCTGAACCTGATTAGAACTTGGCAGGACCACAATATGTGTGTTTGTCTGCAGCCACCTCATAGTGGCAGCCTCTCCAATAGGAAGCATCCCTGGGCGTGAAAAATGTAACCATGATCTGAGGGGAATGGAAAAAGCAGAGAACTGTTTTCCAGCTGAACTTTTGCCACTGCGGGGGAGCCTTTTACCTTATTTTATTGGCTCCAGAGTTTTCCAGTGAGATGGTGAGGGGGATATAGTAAGTTCGGCCTCTAATGTGACTTGTGTCTGAAACATAGAAACATAGAAGTTGACAGCAGATAAGGACCGCTTGGTCCACCTAGTCTGCCCTAATTTCCCTACCTACATTACCACCGCAGACTCCACTTGGTCTCCAGCTTACACCCACCCCTTGCTACTCAGATTCCCTTGTGCCTAATGTCCTCCCTGATTCTCTCAGTGACCACTCCCCTGTTAGCTGCACCTGGTCAAATAAACTCATCAAACAACCACCAAAAACTATCACCAGCAGGGTTCTACCCAGTGGTCACCTTTCTCGACTCAAATCTTACCTCCTCCATCAAGACTGGTCCTCTATCTTCAAAGCAACCAACACAAGCACTGCCCATGACCACTTCATAAACATCTTCACTGTGGCCTGTGACACGTATGCTCCTATTAAGAAACGCAAAGTCAAATCACTCAGTAACCCTTGGCTCACAGGTGACCTCCTCAGGATGCTAAAAACAAGAGACCACCTATGGGAGCTGGCCGGAGACTCTGGAAGGCAAAACAACATCCAAAACTACAAACGTGCCAGCAATGACTGCACCTAAACCATCCGGCAAATGAAGTCCGCCTACTATAAGCATGCCCTCACAAACTCCTGGGGCAATGGTCGGGAATTCTCGAAGAACATAAAGGAACTCACCGGGAATCCACCCAAAACCCCCCATCAGTACTCAACATCAACGGAACCACAACCCTCAACCCAAAAACCATTACGGATACCTTTAACAAAGCCTTTACCGACCTCAGCGCTGTTCTACCCCAGGACTACTTCAAAGATGGTGAAGCCCCTCTGTCCGCAATGAACACTACTCCCACCAGCTTCTACTTCAAAGCAGTCAAGGCTCACCAAGTAGGCAAATATGTAACCAAAGCCCTTGGTAAATCAAGATTCAGTAATGACTCCCTCGATCTCAAAATCGGTCCTCTGACCAGAATTTTCAACCTCTCCCTCAGCCTTAGCCAGTTCCCGGACAGATGGAAATCTGCCACTGTCACCCCAATCCATAAAAGTGGTGACAAAACTGCCCACGATAACTACAGACCTATCTCCCTACTAACCCCACTCTCTCAGGCACTAGAACCCATCATCTTGGACCAGCTCACAGAACACCTGGATACGTACAACATCCTGTGCAAGCAACAACACGGGTTCCACAAAGGTCACAGCACCTCCACAGCCCTACTTGAATTCACCGGCGCAATCCTCAATGCACTTGACTCTGGTGAACTACTAGGCTCAATCTACACTGACTTAACTAAAGCCTTCAACATCATCAATCACTGCCTCCTGCTTATCTAGCTTCAGAACACTGGGCTGTCAACCGACTCCATTGGCTGGTTTAAGAACTACCTTGAAGAACGGTCCCAAACAGTAAGAATCGCTGATACACTCTCAGACCCTAGACCGGTCCGCTCGGGAGTTCCCCAGGGCTCCATTCTGGGACTCCTCCTCTTCAGCCTATTCTTAAACTCACTACCGGACAGCTGCCCAGAACAAATAATTCTCTACGCCGACGATGCTGTGATCCTCACCTCAGACCCTGATCCAATCCAATTACAAAATAAACTTCAGCAGGCCTTCTCCTCCATCAAATCCTGGTTTCTAAATCATAAACTGCTTCTCAATCAGAAGAAAAACAAGTCTATGGTCTTCTGCAGCCCCCACAACAAAAACAAACAACTCCACCTCTCCATTGCAACCAAACAATGAGCCATCCTAGAGCAAACACAATCATTCAAGTACCTCGGCATCACCCTTGATCCCCACCTCTCATACGCTGTCCATATCGGCAATGTTGCAAAGTCTGCCAATGCAAGGTTAGGCATATTATTCCGGGCACAGGAAACACCTAACCCCAGAAGCACTGGCAGTGGCCGTCCAAAGCTCCATCGTCAGCATCATAGACTATGGTCTTATCATATATGGGTCTGCAACTACCTCTGCTCTCAAACGTATTGCAACCTCCCTAAATAAGGCCTGTCACCTCATCACTGGCTCACATCGCCGTACCCACACATGTGACCTTTATTCCCAATCTGGTTGGCTTCAACTGGACAAATGCATAAAATACCAAACCTGCATCACGGCCAAGAAAATTATAATGGGTCTGGCCCCACCTGGTGTCTGTGCCCTCCTTAAGCCTAGACATAGGAACGTCACTACAAGGAGATCCAATTCCCATCTACTACATATTCCACAATGTCGCACGACCCAAGGACAAAGATCATTCACCTATCGGGCATCCAACTGGCTCAACTCTCTTGGCAGCGACATAGCAACCACTCCAACACTCAGCCTCTTCAAGTCCAAGCTGCACCTCTCACTGCTTGCATCCTGCGATTGCCCATCTTAACATTTCCACCGTTCCAGCTGCAAATGCCCCAGCACCCAACACTTACAATCACTCTTTGCACCCCTAGCACCTTACCTGTCATATTCCCTCAACAAGGACCCCTGGCTGCACTGTCTCCCACACTCACCCACTTCTCCCCCGTATCTCCTCTCCTACCTCCACCCCAACCACCTCCCATACTCCCCTTACCCTCTGCACCTCCTTCCCCCCGATGTCCTACCCTCACTTCCCCCCCCTTCCCTTGTCTTGCTCATAGTTCAAGTCTTTGTACTGGTTATTACATGTCTGTAAGTCAATGACTATATGTTTGTAACTAAAAATGATGACTGTTGCACACACTGATGTGGAACCTTTGTAAAAGAGCCTCGGCTCAAAGGTATTGTAATCCTAGATTGAAATAAATAAAAAATAAATCAATAACCCATACATTCTTAAATCCTGTGACCATTTTAGGCACTACCAGTTCTGCTGGGAGGCTGTTCAATGCATCCACCAGCCTCTCAGTGAAGAAGTACTTCCTCACATTTTCTCTGAGCCTCCCCCTCTAGCTTCATAGTGTTTCCCCTTCTTCTTGAGCATCTTTTTCCATGGAAAATGCTCCTCTCCTGTGCCTTGTTTATTCCTGTGAGGTATTTGAATGTCTATCATACCCCCGGTTCCCTCCTGTCTTCTAGGGAGTAAGTACTTAAATCATTTAGCCTTTCTTTATAGTGCTTTTGATGCAGGCTCTGCACCATTTTGGTTGCCATCTTTTGCACCACCCTCCACCCTGTCTATGTCTGAGACATATCTATAGTGAAGGCACCTTGCAGTATCTTATAGCAAATGGAAATAAAATGGGCTTGCCATGGTCATCATAAAAGAGTTTGTATGAAATGTATTGGGGGGGAGGGGGTTGGTCAAATCCACACTGAGTATTAAAGTGGAGTTCAAGTAATGATGAAGTTGTAGACAACGATAATGATCTCTCTTATGTAGGCCATCACCTGCCTCCAGTTGGGAGAAAGATTGCAGCTGGCCATCCATGTAGAACTGAAGTAGATATGCAAGACACCGGTTAATCCATTGTTTAAATTTATGATCCAGTTTTGCTCGGAGAAATGCCACAGGATAAGATGGAATATAGAGCCAATGAGAGCTCAGGTTGTACCTGCACTGTTGTAAGAGACCTTGCCGAAACTGCAAGAAGAATCTCATTGTGGTTCAGGTGACCATTGTGAAATCTATGGAATGCAGATTTCCAAATAAAAGGGGTTCAGGGAAGGCATCAAGCAGGTCTAACTCAAGCTCAACCCATAGGTACTGGGGAATGCCATTGTCCATCTCAAAATATGTCCTAGTTGTGCAGCTTTTGATGGTATTGGACTAAATTAAGGAGGGCCAGTCCACTCTGATCTTTGGAAAGCTACAATTTTCCAAAAGCTATCCTGGGTCTGCTCCCATTCCATATGAATTGGGACACCCATTTGTTCCATTTAGGACAAGTGCTTCATGTAGGGGACACTTGTAATGTTTGGAATTAATAAGGTCGTCTGGGTACTATATTCATACATATGCTGTTTATTCGTTGAACTAGTGTAAGGGTGAGCTGGACTTATCTCTGCAGGACTGCCTGTATCATGTGCTCTACATGTGGAAAGTTTAGGTGGCCTAACTCTGTGATATTTGAACCTATGTGTACTCCAAAGTATTTAATATGTGCCCCATCTATAACAATACTGTTTCCTCAGATTTGGATGGCGGTGATAGTGCTACTGGAGGACTTCAGTTTTATCTGTATTTATTTTGTGACCCACAAACATTTTCACTGTGTGAAGGCAGGATATCAGGGTGGGCAAATAATTTTCAGGGTCTGTAATGTACAGCAGTTAATCACCTGTGTAGTATGTTACTTTTTGCGTAGAGTCATCAGTCTCCACACCCCATAGCTCTGCTGTGTTTTTCAGAGGTACTGTGCTAGAGGTTCCACATACAAGACAAATAGATACGGGGCAAATGGACAGCCTAGATGTGTGCTTCTGGAGAGAGTGAAGATGGAGGAAAGGGAATCGCTGGCTTTTATTGTTGCCCATAGGGATGAATGTAGGCCCTTGATGAGGTCTAAGAAAGGGATGAGAAAGTCAAGGTGATGCAGGATATGATGTAAGAAGGACCATGCCACATTATCGAATGCTTTTTGGGTATCAAGACTCGGAATGAGGGCTAGAATTTTGTGAGCAGTAAGATGTATAATTATTAAGATGGTACATTTAATGTTGTTTGGTTTGCCTATTTCTTATAAATCCCAATTGGCTGGGATATATTATCTGGGGAAGAATATAGTCTAGTCTGTCTGTCATAATACTTGTGAATAGTTTATAGTCCATATTGAAGACTGAAATCGGGCAATATGATTCACAGTTGGCAGAGTTTTTATTTAGTTTCAATATTGCTGATATAGTGGCAGAGCACCACATATCGGGGCATTGTGAGGTAGTTAGGGATTCCCGAAAGCTTCCAAGAAATAAGTCATCATGCAGGGGTGCTAATAATATTTTATAATATTCCACCCCGTAGGTGTCTGGGCCTGGACTAATTTGTTTAATAGCCCCTAGCAGTCACATGATTCAGAGAGTTGTGAATATCAAAGTACCCAGTTTCGCCTTTGCCCCTTATACTTGTCAACCACTTGAGGCACTATACACCCTCACTTCCTTAAGCACTGACAACTGTCAATCAAAATTGCTCAAGCATTACCTACCCTCCTGTGCTCTAACTGCTGTTGCTCCTTGTATCTAGCACCTCCTCGCCCTTAAGCCTCCTCCCACCATCCCTTCCTCATATCCAGCAGTGCTGTCCTGGCACAGATACCTATGACTACCTGCCCCAGGACCCCCAGCGTGGCCCCCTGCAGCAATATGAAGTGCCTTCTCCTTCCCCTTGTGGCTGCTACACTGCTAGGCACACTGCTAATAACTGACTATTATGCGCAAGCACTATCCCTCTATCAAAAGAATCTCCTGTACTTCGACGAAACCACGCATCCATGACTTTCCCTTCCCCCTTGATCAGGTGGGAAAGCAGTTTGCATGGTCCGCTCACTTTGGCCTTTCTCTCCAACTCAGATCGTCGCCTGCTTGGCCTCCACCTAGACTGCCTCTCCATTCCACAGATCTTCACGGGATGACACATTCTTCAATTAATCCTGCTCTCCCTGCTCCTCCTGGGTGGGGACATTGAATGCAACCAGGGCCCCACTAATGCACCAGTCTCTTCCATCTGTGCCACCTGGACCCACCTACCTGGACTAAAAATTACATGCATGAATGTGTGCAGTCTCCCTGTGAAATTCACAGACCTCGAGGCCTGGGCCTCCCTCCATAATCCTCACATCATTTGCTTAACTGAGACTTGGCTGAAGCCACGGCACCCCGACTCCCTGTTCCAGCTTGCTGGTTACACCCTCCTGCACCATGACAGGCCAGGCAAAAAATGGGAGGGGGGTGCTGCCATGTACATTAAAGAGCCCCTCTATGCTCCCCCCACGCTCCAATGAAGGCTCCCCATGTGATTGGATTATTGCCGAATTAATGTTAGGATCTACTAAGAAACTCTACTTGGGTTCAGTGGCGGAGCCAGAGGGGGGGCTGGGGGGGCGGTCACCCCTCCCTGCTGCCCCAGTGTGAGTAGTGGTGCCCTGCCACCTTCTTTATGCACTGTTTAGTGCCCATTGTGGAGCCTGTCATTGACTGAATGGCCCTCCCTGGCTCCCAAATGATCCCGAACCTGGCTTCACTACTGCTTGGGTTGCTGCTACAACCCCTTGCAGAGGGGTGTAGAGATACTTAAAAGCCTGCTCTCTGAATATGAGTCTCTATCCCCAACTAGGGATACCATCATTCTCTGATACCTCAACTGGCAAGACACCCATGCAATTGACTAGAAAACATGCTAAAACTGCACAACCTGGCTCAAATTATCGCCCTTTCCACCTGTGTCAACATTCGCACCTACTCCAGTTCCCTCTTTGACTGGATAATCACCAACAGAGATGATAGAATCACCCACGCATGTACCCTGGCCGACTCTCTGAGTGATCACTTCCCTACGTACACCATCTGGTCCTCTAAAGCCACCTGCCCCCCCCAACTCAAGTACCTAATTTTTCAGAACTTCAACTGTAGGGACATGTCTCCACTCCATGAGGATGTTAATGACATAAACTGGTCAGGACTTTATGCTCACACAGACGTTAATGATGTGGTTGACTGCTTTACTAGTGTTCTCCTTGGTATACAAGATCGACACTTCTCAGTCACCACCAGGAGAGTCAGAGGTGGATGCACGTGCTGGGAAACCCCCGAACTCCTCACTCTGATGAAGCAGAGGGACTGTAAACGGGCTGCCAACAAACTGACACCCCCCACCCTGTGGCATGAATACCACCACCTACGCAACTGCTGCAGCCACTTGACCAGATCCTTAAAATGGAAGTATCACCTCAAGACACAGAGGGGCAACCTCAGCAACCCCAGGAAATTCTGGAATGCAATAGGCTCCCTGCTATAGCCCTGCACAAGCAGTCCCAACATTCACCTAAATTCCCCCTCTGGACTACTCACTGACCCCATTGATATGGCCACAGCACTCAGCTCCCATTTCACAGACCTATCGGCCCTCCTCTGCAAACTCCCTCCTGGTCAGCCCCTCACCTCAGGCCCAGTACCCCCTCTTCTCCCCCTCTGCCTCGTCCCCTACCCCCACCCTACTCTCCCTCCCCTCTTCTCTTGCCCTTTCACTCCACCTCCCTGTCCCAGGTCTAATGTTGCACCCCATCCCATCTCTCTCCTCTCTTGCACCTCCTCCCACCCCTTTCTACTTTAAATCAATCTTCCTCAGGGACACCCTCAAGCTACTATGGGGTCTGCCCACATGTGTGCTGACAGCCTCTCCCCGGCCTTTCTAAAACTAGTCACCCCAGTAATCTCCAGGCCACTTACCCACATATTCAACCTTGCCCTGTCCACCTCCTCCATGCCTCTCACCTGGAAGACTGCTAAGGTGGTGCCCATCTTCAAGGTAGGGGACCCCAAATCACCTGATAACTATAGGCTGATATCATCTTATCCCACATCAGTAAACTCCTAGGAAAGGTTATCCACCACCAGCTATCCGAATACCTCAATCAACATAATCTCCTCTGTGCCCAACAACAAGGCTTCCAGAAATACCACAGTACTGTTACGGCTCTGGCTCTGTTCACTAATCACATCCTCTCTAACATGGATCATGGCTGTTCGACAGGTGCAGTCTTTGTTGTCCTGTCGAAAGCCTTTGATATGGTTACCCATGCCCTCCTCCTCTCTAAACTGCAATCTCTTGGTTGCTCAGCAGAAACCACCAAATGGTTTCAGTACAACCTTTCCAATCACTCCCAATCAGTCTGTATCAGCTTGATCACATCACCTGCCATGACCGTATCCACTGGAGTTCCCCAAGGTTCCATACTGGGCCCCTTGCTCTTCTCTATCTTTATCAATATGAAGCCAGAAGGGGAAGGAAGGAAACATATTCCATTCAGTGATTTAGAGTAACTGGTAATTGCTATTTTTCTTTTAAACTTAGATTGTGGGCTTGTAGTGACACTATACTTTCTTTGTTGTCTTTACTTATAATTGATTTTGGGCTGTTGAAAATTTAAAACATAGTGGTGGTGTAATTCTGTGCTGTCTATAATTGCTGCAAATTTTATCTTGGCTTGTCTGACTGTCCTGTAGTTGGGTGAAGGGTGTTAATTGTCTGGCCTCTGACCTCAGCTACGTGATAACTGGAGGTGGGGCTTAGTCAGAGTTAAAGTAGCAAGCAGAGGTTTATTTTCTCAGAAGAAGCCAGAAGGGGAAGGAAGGAAACATATTCAATTCAGTGCTTTAGAGTAACTGGTAATTGCTATTTTTCTTTTAAACTTAGATTGTGGGCTTGTAGTGACACTATACTTTCTTTGTTGTCTTTACTTATAATTGTTTTTGGGCTGTTGAAAATTTAAAACATAGTGGTGGTGTAATTCTGTGCTGTCTTTAATTGCCCCCCTCCTCCCTTCCCCAACACTTAATTATATGCCCTGATAAATCTGATTGACAGGAGCTAAACACAGGGTATAGTAAGAGGTGTGAAGTAGGAGGGGCATAAGGGGAAGAAGCCCACCCTCAAGCACAACAAGTGTTTTGACTCATTTATTTATTTATTGGTTTCTTTTCTTAAAAAAAAAAAAATTATCTGAGGATCAGTGACAGGATTTTTAGTACAGTAAATTAATAAAAAGAGAACTAGGAGAGCTTCAGTAGCAGACAAGTTGTGGAATTGCAGTATAATGTGGGAGTGGTGCAATGCAGTGGCTGTGGGGCAGCCATATTCAGGCAGACCTTCTGGACACTGAGGTGCTGCTCCTATCTGCATGCATCTCTCTGGACTGCGGATGAGGTAGCCAGACTCAGAGCGGAAGTAAACTGGGTCAGGAGTACCATCACCCCTATCCAGGGACCACCCAGTCCAATGCAGCTGCCTCAAAGGATGCCAAGAACGAGGAGCACTTGGATGACAGTGGGCCCAGGAGGGTTAGAGCAGTCAGGCAGAGGCACATCCCAGATCCTATTCCACTCAAGAACTCATATGCCACACTGGCAAACGAGGACAACCAATAGAGGTACCCAGAGAAGTGGAAGGAAAGGATGTGGAGGTTAGCCAAGGAGGTGACCTCAGTGGGGAAAGCAGGGACCCAGAGGAGGAGGAAGCCAATCCTGGTGGGGGACTCCATCGTAAGAGGGATCCAGCTAGGAACACAGGAGGGGAGGACAGGGAGGTGAGGTGCTACCAGGTGCCACGGCATGGAGGGATGGAAGGAAGATCCTGGGGATCACTGGGAAGGCAAGACGGAGGGTGAGCTGGATGTCATTATCCACCTAGGTACTAATGACTTGGCAAATGGGGAGCCAAAGGAAGTTCAGGAAGAGTTTAGGAAACTGGGAGGGTTTCAAGCAAGTAGCTACTTCTGTCACTTTCTCAGAAGTACTACCTGTGAGAGGCAAGGGAGAGCATAGGAGGCATGCACCAGAACTTTAACTCATGGTTGAAGAACTGGTGCTGTGAGGAAGGGTTTGGGTTCATTGGTGACTGGGGACCCACCTGGAGGATGGAGGTTTGTTCAAGCTTCGATCGCCTGCATCCATCCTGAGGGGAATCTAAGCACTGAATGATAAGTTTAAATGTTACATTGACAAGCATTTAAACTGGCAAAGGGTGGCAGGCCAGCAAGGAGGGTACCTACTTGCTCACCCCCACAGCTAGCAGTGGAACCAGTGAACCAGAAGAGGGCTATCTGCAAGGCAGTGTGCAAAAGATGGAGATTAGTGCCCAAGAGGTGGATAAGCAGAAAGGGCAAAATTCAGCAGAAGGGCAGACAGCAAGGAGAACCAGGGATAAATGACAACCAAGGAAGGGCTAGAGTAGAACAGTGAAGCAGTCTAGGGAGGTCAAATCATGGAAAGCCATGTGTGCAAACACCAGGAGCCTTAGCAACAAGATGGAAGATCTGAGGCTGTCATGGTACAGTCAGACCTGGACATTGTGACCATCACTGAAACCTGGTGTAATGATAACCATGACTGGGAGATGGCCATACCTGGCTACAACATATTCAGAAGAGACAGAGCAGGCAGGAAGGAGAGAGTGGCACTGTATGTGAAAAATGACATAAGGGCCACAGAGATCCAGGAGGAACAAAATGGGGGAGATACTGTGGGTTAAGCTGGAAAGGAAAATGGGGACAGCTATCCGCACAGGTGTGGTCTATAGACCACCAGCCCAGGAGGAAGAAACAGATAGGGAGTTGATGCTAGCCATCCAAAGGATGGCAGACAAGGGTGAGGTAGTACTGGTTGGGACTTCAATATTCCAGACGTGGACTGGAGCATCCCAGCAGCAGTATCAACTAGAGCAGATTTATCCTGACTCCCTTCAGGGTGCCTTCCTCAAGCAACTGGTCATGGAACCAACTCGGCAGAAGGCAATACTGGACCTTGTGCTCACAAACAGGGACAGTGTGATGGGGGTAACAGTGGGGAGCACCTGGGTAACAGTGACCACCAGTCATTGTGGTTTGAAATCACAGAAAGAGCAGAACCAAACCACACAAAAACACGTATCCTGGATTTTAGGGGCAGACTTTGGGAAAATGGGGAGATACTTGAAAGAGGCATTAAGGGAATGGGACAGGAATCAGGGTTGAGGAACAGTGGGCAGTATTTAAAATGGGATTATAAGAACAACAGAATTATGCATTAAGCAGGTTAGCAAGAGGAAAAGGAAGAAGAGACCATTATGGTTTTCCAAAGAGGTAGCAAAGAAAGTGAAAGCCAAAAAGATTGCATTCAGGCAATACAAAAAGACACAGGCAGAAGGGGATAGGGAGAAGTACCAGGAGAAGCAAAGGGAGGCAGGGAAGTCAGTAAGGGAAGCCAAAGCTCAGACAGAAGAACACATTGCAAAATCAGTGGGTAAAGGAGACAAAACCTTTTACAGGTACATAAGTGAAAAAAGAAAGACAAAGGGAGGGATAGTGAGACTGAAGGGGGAGGATGGGAGCTGCGTGGAGGATGACAACAGTAAAGCTGACATATTGAACAGGTATTTCTGCTCAGTCTTTACTGAGGAAGAGGGGGGTAATGGGTCTGAAGGGAGTACAAGGGTGCGAATGGTGCAGAATGGACACAAGTCCCTTTTACAGGAAAGGGTCCTGAAGGAACTGGAAGTAATAAGAGTTGATAAAGCAATGGGGCCAGACGGGTGCACCCCAGGGTCATTAAAGAACTAAGAGGTGGTGGCTGAACCTCTGGCTATCCTGTTTAGCCGATCACTGGAAACAGGGAGGTACCCAAAGACTGGAGGACAGCAGATGTAGTCCCCTTATACAAAAGTGGGAACAAAGAGGAAGCAGGAACTACAGACCAGTCAGCCTCACCTCGGTAGTGGGGAAGATCATGGAAGCACTACTGAAGGAGAGATTGGTGGAACATCTGGTTGTCAATGGACTACAGGACCCAAGGCAGCATGGTTTCACCAGGGGAGGTCATGTCAGACCAACCTCGTTGAATTTTTGACTGGGTGACTAGGGAGGTGGATCAGGGAGGGCAGTGGACATGGCCTATCTGGACTTCAGCAAGGCCTTTGACACTGTGCCATAGAAGACTATTACACAAACTGGGAATACGGGTGTGGGCAGGACAGTAGTGTGGTGGGTGGGTAACTGGCTGGGTGGCAGGACACAGAGGGTGGTGGTAAATGGCTGTCACCCACAGAGGGAAGAGTGACCAGTGGGTACCACAGGGATCAGTGCTGGGACCGGTCCTATTCAACATCTTCATCAGTGACATTATAGGATCTAGAAGGCAGAATTTCACTGTTGCTGATGACACAAAGCTCTGTAACAGAGTAGACACACCAGAGGGTGTAGACAGAATGAGAAGCGACCTGCAGAAACTTGAAGAATGGTCAGGGGTTTGGCAGTTGAAATTCAATGCAAAGAAGTGCAAGATAATGCAGATGGGGCACAAAAACCCTGGCACAATATATCAGTTGGGGGGTGAGGATATAGCATGCACCAAGCAGGAAAGGGATCTTGGGGTTATCATCTCTGATGACCTCAAGGTAGGGAAACAGTGTGACAAGGCAGCAGGTAAAGCAAATAGGATGCTGGGATGTATAGGCAGGGCATCACCAGCAGGAAAAGGGAGGGTCATAATTCTGCTATACAAGACACTAGTGAGGCCTCACCTGGAGTACAGTGTACAGTTCTGGAGACCATACCTACGTAAGGACATAGACAGGGTAGAGAAGGTTCAGAGGAGGGCAACAAAGATGGTGCATGGATTGCATCACAAGTCCTATGAAGACAGGTTGAAGGAATTGAACATGTACTCCTGGAGGAGAGAGGAGAGGAGGAGAGGGATATGATAGAGACATACAAGTATCTTACAGGGAGGAACAGGGTGCAGGAAAACACTATTTTTAAGCGAAAAAGATGTTCCAGGACTAGAGGGCATGGGATGAAGTTGGAGGGAGGACGATTCAGAGGAAACATGAGAAAGAATTTCTTCACAGAACGGGTGGTGGACAAGTGGAACACCCTGCCAGAGGAAGTGGTGGGGGCTGAAACAATCACGGGATTTAAGAATGCATGGGATAGACATAAAGGAATTCTAGAGGTCAGGGTAAGGGGAAACAGACTTCTAGGAAAACAAACTGAACTTACAAGCTCAAATGGGCAGACTGGGTGGGCCATAGGCCCTTATCTGCTGACACTGTCTATGTATCTATGTATCTATGTAATACCTTCCCTTCTGACTGCCTCAACTGCAACACTCTCCTTTACACTGATGACCAAGTCATCTTCCACAGTGACAAATATCTTCCTTGATAATTCTCGGTCCTTACTCAGAACTTCAGTGCTGCCCATAGCTGGTTCTCCTTTATCTAAGGGTTACTCTCAACCCCTCTCTTTCCTTCTCTGACTATACCAACACCACCATACACAAGTTTAACCAGAAACTTGGGCCTGCTTACCGCATATAACCATACCTGTCCAATGAGGCTTGCCTAGCTATAGTCCGAGGAAACCTTCTCCCCATACTTAACTACTGTTCCCCTATATACTCTTGAATCTCTGCCACCCTCCGCACCAGACTAACATCTGCCTACAACAGCGCTTGTCGCTTTGCGCTGTCTGCCCCTTTCTCCACACATCACTGTGACCTCTATTGTACCCTTGGCTGGCTCTCATTACAAGGTCACTTTGAATTTACCCTAGGCTGCTTTGTTGACAATATCATTTGACACAGTGCTGTTTCCCCTCTCTCCAACCTCTGCAAGCTCTGTACCATGCCCAGGTGCCTTCACTCCTCTACTGTTCCTCCTTTAGAGGTACCACGCTTGAAGACCAAAATGGGAGGGAACGCCCTATTGGTAGCTGCCCCCACCTTCTAGAATGGGTTCCCCACACCTCTTAGGTCCTCCAACACCCATATGGACTTCAGACAATACCTCAGATCCTGGCTACTTACCAAACACTGTTGTAACTGTCCACACAGACAATCCACTGTACCTTCTTGATTTCTCTAGGCCACATACTTTCCTCACCAGCAAGCCCCCTACCTTCTTGACTACCCTATGCTACCCTGTTCTTTTCCTCAAATCTTCACTGCCATCTCAGTACTACTCTAGGCACCTTGGTTGGTGGGGGTGAATAAGCTGGGTTTACCATGCTAATACTGTACTCAGTATGGCTGCCTTGTCTACTGTTTCCTACTCATGTTGTAGTTAATTCTTGTATCTCCAGGGGTACTTATTTGTCCTGCTGCATGATAGTAAAATTCATTTTACCGATGCTTTTGACCACCATTTGTATTTATTATGTTGTACTACCTTGGTGTATATCATGTATTATGTTCCTTGCCGCTTGGCCCGGGTCGTGCTTGAAAACGGTATCCTGGACCAGTGCACCCTACCCGGTTATCAAAGACATAAATAAATAAAAAATATATAAACATTTCCCATTTTTCAGTTCTTTTATTCTAACTGTGAGCTACTGTGATGTACTGGGCCATATAAGGTAGTCCTTATGGTCATGCGTAAGCCAGGGTAGTGGTACGTTATTAAAAATATCCTCAAGGCAACACTCCAGTGGCTGAACATCTGCCTGGTATAAACACTGATAAAAACTCTATAAGCTATTGAGTATTTCTGTGGTGCTAATGGATCATGGAAGGCCAGAGTCTGGATCTAGAAGCTTAGCTATGGTCACTGCCTTTTGTTTATGAGGTAGTCTATGTGCCAAATGTTGAGCTACTCTGGTCCCGCCTTCATAAAAAGATTGGTGGAGCCAAAGGAGAGCTTGCTCTGTTTTAAGTCAGGATTTCTTGTTTTTAATGCTGTAGCTTGTTAATTTGATCCCCAAGTGTAGTGCCTCCTCGCACATGTGCGAGTTGGAAGAATTTGAGTTCCTCCTGCAGTTCTACCAATTTGGTGTCTCTCAATTTTTTCTTTCTGGTGGTGTATGAAACTATGTCTCCCCATAACACCATTTTCAAGAATAAAAAGCAATTGGTGCCAATTCCTAAATGAATTCTTTTGAAGGTGCATTCTCTAAAATTGAACTCAGTACTCTAGGTTTGGCAGCAGTAGTGAGCAATAGAATGGCAACACCATTTCCTTCCTCTTGCTGGAGATATTCCTCCCTATGTAACCCAGCATTCCACTAGCCTTACCCATTGCCTTGTCACACTTCCCTGCCACCTTGAGGTCCTCAGATATAATAACCCCAAGGTCTCTATCCTGCCTAGTGACTGTTAGTACTGCCTCCCTTCCTATATTCAGCGCTGGGGTTTCTAAGTTCTAGGTGCATTATTTTACAGTTTTTGGCATTGAACCCCAACAGCCACATTTTAGACCATTCTTTAAGCTTCCCAAGATCTCTGCACATTTTTTCCACTCCTTCCTGAGTGTCTACCCTATTGTAGATTTTGATGTAATTCACAAAAGTCATACCTTTCCTTCCAGCTCTTTTGCAATGTCCACTATAGAGGCATTGAAGATGACTGGTCCCAGTGCTGAGCCCTGTAGTACCCCACTTGTCACACGTCCCTCTTTAGAATGAAAGCTGTTAACCACCGCCCTCCGTGCCCTATACTAGAATCAGTTACTAATCTAATTTACCACTATGGATCCTTCTCCTAGGCTAGTCAACTTCCTAATTGTCCTTCTATGTGGCACTGTGTCAAAGGCCCTGCTAATGTCTAAATAGACCACATCTGCTTTTCTCCCCTGATCAATTACCCTGTTCCACCAGTCAAACAAATCTATGAGTTTCATTTGACATGACCTCCTGTCTATGAACACGTTATATGTGATCTTGCAGGTCATTGAATTCAAGGGGCTCCATTTTCAAAAGATTAACGTGGCACAGACCGGGTTTGTGCTGTGCTAACCAGGAAGAGTGCCAGCTGTCGGGAATGTGCCCATATTCAAACAGCACAGATGCACACCGCACTCCCAACAGCACCAACTCACACAATATTGTGCTGAGCCTGTGCAAATGAGGGATCCCTTATATATATGTGTGGCACTGCACTATATTGAAAGTGTTCAGAAGCAATAAATGGCAACCAACAGTGGTGCAGTTTAGCACTTCTGAAACCCAGCCCTTAACAATGCTCAGACCTGTCTGCCCACTGTCAAGGGCTTGGTACCCTGGGGGTTCAGCGCCCCTCCCTAGCCCTGATCCCTTCACCGGTATTTATTGTCCAAGCTCTGGTGGTCTAGTGGTCCCTCC
Source organism: Neoceratodus forsteri (assembly GCA_016271365.2). NCBI lineage: Eukaryota > Metazoa > Chordata > Ceratodontiformes > Ceratodontidae > Neoceratodus > Neoceratodus forsteri. Next base: position 257,940,984 of record JADMNL010000025.1, read on the forward strand.
CTAGCCCTGATCTCTTTCCTGATATTTATTGTCCTAGCCTTGGTGGTCTAGTGGTCCCTCCCTAGCTTCATTCCTTTCCCCGGTATTTATTGTTCAAGCCCTGGTGGTCTAGTGGTCCCTCCCTAGCCCCAATCCATTCCCCGGTATTTCTTGCCCAAGCATTGGTAGTCTAGTGGTCCTTCCAAGCCCCAATCCCTTCCTCAGTATTTAATATCTAAGACCTGGTGGTCTAGTGATCCCTCCCTAGCCCCAATCCCTTCTCCATTATTGTTAGCATAAGACCTGGTGGTCTAGTGGTCTCTCCCTTGTACCGATCCCTTCCTCAGGATTTCATATAATCCCTGATGGTCCACTGGTACCCCCTTCCCCCTTCCTCAATCATCCTCCCTTCCCACAGAAATAATTTTCCTGGTGGTCCAGTGGTCCCCCTTCCCCATTCCCTGATTGCCATCCTGACCTACAGAAATCATTTTCCTGGTGGTCTAGTTCCCCCCCACAGCCTGGCAGGTAGTGACCCTCCACCCCGCTCCCCCAACCCAACCCATGCCAACGACTGACATACCTTCCTCACACCACCACGGCCAGCAAGCTGACTGAACTGTCAATGAGCATGTACAGTACATAGTACAAACTCATTGGTTGGCAGTTCAACCAATGAGCACGCATTATGTACTGTACATGCTCACTGACAGTTCAGTCAGTGGCTGGCCATGGCAGTGTGAAGAGGTCTGTGCCAGTCACCTACATGGGTTGGGTGGGGGGGCAGGGTGGTCACTACCTGCTTGGGTGGGGCCACTAGACTACCAGGAAAATTATTTCTGTAGGATGGAATGTCAATCGGGGAATGGGGAAGGGGTAAGGAACTACTGGACCACCAGAAAAATTATTTCTGTGGGTAGGGAGGGTGATCGGGGAATGGACCACTGGACCACCAGGGATTATACAAAATACTTGGAAAGGGATCGGGGCTATGGAGGGACCACTAGACCACCAGGTCTTATGCTGGCAATAATGGGGATGGGATCAAGGCTAGGGCAGGACCACTAGACTACTAGGTCTTATGCTGACAATAACAGGGAAGGGATTGGGGCTAGGGTGGGACCACTAGACCATCAGGTCTTATGCTGACAATAACAGGGAAGGGATTGGAGCTAGGGAGGGTGCACTAGACTACCAAGTAAAGGCTTGAATAATATGTTAAAACTGACATGGATTGGGGCTGGGGGGACCTGGCCCGGTGCATTCCATAGCAGTGCTGGCATGCAGATAAGCCCACAATGGGCATGCAAATAGCCCGCTAGCACTATGCATCCCCAGTGGGCTCATCTGAATTTCTGGGCTGAATATCACCCATGGGGTAGCGGCACTATCCAGTTTGTGCTGCGCTTCACCCCTATGAGCGATCTTCAGTTCCACCCTCTGGTAGCACTATGCCAAACATGGTGGCTGCTTGCTGTGGGCTGTGCTGCCAGAGTCTGATATTCAAATGGATAGTGTGGTCAGTTCAGATCATGCTATCTGTTTGAATATGGTGCCAGAGCCAGCTGGCCCTATTTTTGCGTACAGTGCACCTGTCTGCTTGCGCAGCCGGCTGGCTCTGAAAACGGAGCCCAGGATATTCTGTCACCCTTTCTTTCAGTAGTATTTGCATCAGTTTTCCCAACATTGAAGTGAGACTGACTGGCCTATAATTGCTAACCTCCTCCCTGCTGCCGCTTTTCTGTAGAGGGACAACTTCTGAAAGGCTCACCCATCAGCCCTTCTCCGGTCCTATGGAACCACTCCTGTTTCTAGTGAGTTGTTGAACAAGGCCATCAGTGGGGCAGCCCAAGCCTCCCCAAGTTCTTTTAGTACCCTGGGTTAAATCTCCTCTGGGCCCTTGTCCACCTTCAGGGCTGCAAGTCCTGTCAGCACTCTCACCTCTAAATATGGACCTATGTCCACCCTTCCCCCTCTATCCCTGCTTTTCCATTCTCACCACCCTCTACTATGAAGACTAAGCAGAAGTGCCTGTTTGAGATGTCAGCTTTTTCTTGGTCTCCTTTTGAACCATCTACCCCTTTCACCCTTCTGATTCTTACTATCCCCCCTTGTTTTCCTCTTCTCACTTATGTACCTAAAGAAAGTCTTATTCCCTGTAGCAATCCATTTGGTAATCCTTTCCTCTGTCTGTGCCTTTGCTCCCCTCACTGCCCTGCCTGCTTCTTTCTGCTTTCTATGTATACCCCCCCGTCATCCCCTTCTGTGTTTCCTTATACTATACCTCTTGAATGCAACCCTTTTTTCCTTTTCCACCCTTGCCAATCCTTTGGAGAACCATAATGGTCTCCTTTTTATGTTCGCTTACGTGCATGCGCAAGGAACTTTTTGGGAGAGTAGCACACTTGGAGGTGTGCCTCTCCCATCCAATGCACTGCTCCCTTGAGCAGGCATGGTGGTCCTGCACCAATGGGTGCAGGAGCTCAGTATGACAGCGGTGTTCCTCTGCTTCAAAGGAAAGCACCGCTCTGCCTCTGACAACCGCGACGTCCCCCTCACGTCCGCGGCTGCTCCCCCATGCGGCGTCACGCCGCTCCACAGCTTTGGTGCTGCAAACTTTGTTTGCCGACGGGGTGCCCAATCCCGCCGGCTCCACGGCCCCTCAAACCATCCTGCTGCCACGCTGGGAGCCCACTCCAGCGTGACAAACGCTGCTTTGTTTTGCCGGGCCAGGGTGCCCAATCCCGTGCTGCCTCGGCCCCCCTCCCCGTGAGTTTGCTGACGGGGTGCCTAATCCCATCGGCTCCCTCGCCCCCAGTCATCTTGTGCCATGCTGGGAGCCCACCCCAGCGTGGCAACGGTCCCATCGCCGCTTTTTTTTTTTTTTAACACCTGTAAAATAAAACGGTCCCACAGCCTCCCAGCCCCCCACAACCCGCACCCACCCACTGTGCACCCAGCCTCCCCACACCCCCCATCCCATACTTACCTCCGGACTCCGGCGCGACGATCTTCAGTGGACCGGGAACACGCCTGCACTCTTCAAAGGCGAACGCTAACTGAGGAAATGCCGTAAGCTGTATAATGGGCTAGATGGGGGGTTTCAACTTATTGTGATCATTCAGTCATTTTTGAATTTTTGCACCAACATGGTTTTAGATTCTTCATGAATGATGTCACTGTCATGGCATTATTCAGGCCCGAAGGGTGATTTGGCAGGCACTGCACAGTCACTGCGTGAAATCACCCTTTGGCATTGAATAATGCCATGAGAGTGACATCATTCATGAGAAGGGGTCCCAAAAACCCCATGTTGAAAATTTGGTGCAAAAATTCCAAACAATGACTGTTTTACGAGCGTGCGTTGCGCAGTTCCTATGCAGGCTCGTAAGTTCGCGAATTTTCAATATTTTCACTCCAGATTTTCAACATTGCCATTTTATCATACCTTCTTAAGAGTTGTATAGCTGTCATTTTTCACATCTCACCCAAAACATGTTTCTGCCCATGTAGCGCACAATGGCGCAGTCGGTGTGCGAAAACAATGTATGGAACACATTAAGAAAATCACAGGGACACTGTTCATGAGCAGAGGTCTTAAAATGGCTATGTTGAAAATTTGGTAAAAAATTTAAAATGACTGTTTTACTTAACGTGTTATCTATGCAGTTCCTACGCACGCCGTAGGTTTGCGAATTTTCAATATTTGCACTCCAGATTTTCAACATTGCCATTTTACTCACACCTCCTCATGAGCAGTACAGCTGTCATTTTTCACATCCTACCCAAAATGTGTTTCTGCCCATGTAGCGCACAATGGTGCAGTCGGTGTGCAAACTCAATGTATGGGACACATTAAGAAAATCACAGTGACACTGATCATGAGAAGAAGTCTTAAAATGGCTGTGCTGAAAATTTGGTGAAAAAATTCCTAAAAATGACTGTTTTATGAGTCTGCGTTGCGCAGTTCCTATGCACGCTCGTAAGTTTGCGAATTTTCAATATTTTTCTCCAGATTTTCAACATTGCCATTTTACCACACCTCCTTATGAGCACTGCAGCTGTCATTTTTCACATCTTGCCCAAAATGTGTTTCCACCCATGTAGCGCACAATGGCACAGTCGGTGTGTGAACTCAGTGTATGGGACACATTAAGAAAATCACAGTGTCACTGTTCATGAGCAGAGATCTTAAAATGGCTATGTTGAAAATTTGGCGAAAAAATTCCTACAAATAACTGTTTTACGAGCGTGCGTTGTGCAGTTCCTACGCACGCTCGTAAGTTTGTGAATTTCCAATATTTTCACTCCAGATTTTCAACATTGCCATTTTACCACACCTCCTTATAAGCGGTACAGCTGTCATTTTTCACATCCTGCCCAAACGGTCTTCTGCCCATGTAGTGCACAATGGTGCAGTCAGTGTGCAAAATCAATGTATGGGACGCAGTAAGAAAATCACAGTGACAGTGTTCATTAGCAGAGGTTTTAAAATGGCAATGTTGAAAATTTGGTGAAAAATTCTAAATGACTGTTTTTACGAGCGGCAGTATTGCACAGTTCCCACACACTGTCAGGGTTGGCGAATTTTCAATATTTCCACTCCAGATTTTCAACATTGGCATTTTACCACACTTCCTTATGAGCAGTACAGCTGTCATTTTTCACATCCTGCCCAAAACGTGTTTCCGCCTATGTAGCGCACAATGGGGGTAACAAAAAGGTCATGCTGACAATTTATTGTGCAAATACCAGCAATCGCACAGGGCATTAGGGTAAAGCACCATACATGCCAAACACCACTTCAAATACCTGCAAGTGAACGTTCGGCATTGACAAATGCTTGTTCCTTCTGACTTTGCTTACTTGCTTTATGCATAGGTCAGTTCATTTAGTTATGCCCTCCCTTATTCCCCCGCACTGTGCCTCAGGCTCTACCCCTCTCTGGCACTCCTCCATCCCTCTTAAGCAGTTTCAGAGGCAGTCACCCATTTCTTTAAAAATCTACCTTCTTAAAGTCTATTTATTAGTTTGTTTAGTTTTTGATAACTTGTTAAGCCCACTGGGAACCAAGCCCATTTTCAGGGGCAACCAGGAAGAGAAAACAAAGTTTGTTTACAAACATTTCACTCACAGATGTACATGTACAACAATAGAGAAACATTCCACAGAAGAGCAGTTCACATATTCAATGTGTAAACAGAGCTGACATTTATCATGTTATGACATTTACAAACTAAGGTTTTTGTAAAAACAATTATGATGTCATAAATGGAGCACTACGTCAGGTCATGAAAAGGAGTCAGAGTAGATGAAGTGTGGAAAATAGTGTTCCTGTTTTCAAGATAATGTGCAGAGTTACTATGAAAAAGTGAAAGCAAAATACAGAGAAATGTGCTGAAAAAATTATGTTTTTCCAAGGTGTCCCATGTCACATGAGAGGTTCGTTAATTCCCAGTAACTCAATTAAAAATACTGTAAATGTTTGCGATCTGTTCAGAAATTGAACATTTTAATGATGATCTCATGAATATTTGGTTGAGCTGTGAAATAAATCACAAATCAATATGACACATTAACAAGGTGAAAGAGTCTAACATGTTTCAATATAAGAACAAGCATTTGTCAATGCTGAATGTTTGCTTGCTGGCATTGGCATTGGTGGGGTGTGCCTTTGGGTCATCAGGCATAACGGCCACACCATTTCACCACACCTTATCCTGCAGACACCGACAAGTGTCACGGTGTGCCTTGGGTGTTTGGCCCTTATGTTCACCCCATTCCATCAGGAAATACGGTGAGATGGGTGCAGTATGGGAGAATGGGGTGAACTTTGGGGCTGAAGAGTCCAAGGCACACCTCAACGCCTCTCACTGGCTGCAGGGTGTGGGTGAGGGTGGAATGGTATGAGCATTACAGGCGACAATCCCAAGTCACACCCCTGATGCCTTTCAGTCTCTACAGGGTGGGTGTTACGGTCAGAAACCCTAATGCCTCAGGCGCTCATTGGTATTTTCACTCCAAATTTTCAACATGTGTTTTTTGTGACCCCCACCTTATGAACAGTGGCAATATCAGTTTGTTAGCTGAAAGATGATTTTTCACAGTGACTACAGCATTTGGAACCTCAGGTGCGAAAACACATTTTGAACAGGATGTGAAAAATGACAGCTGTACTGTTCATGAGGAGGTGTAAAAAATGGCAGTGTTGAAAATCTGCAGTGAAAATAGTAAAAAAAAATGGTGAAGTCACGAGCGTGCGTAGAAACTGCGCAACGCACACCCTTGATGTAATTAGTTTGGGGATTTTTTTACAGCAGATTGTCGACACAGGCATTTTGGGACCTCCGCTCATGAACAGTGTCACTGTGATTTTCTTAATCTGTCCCGAACAGTGATTTCCCACAGCAACCACACATTTCTGCGCAGAAAGTGTGAAAACACATTTTGGCCAGGTTGTGAAAAATTACAGCTGTACTGTTCATAAGGAAGTGTGGAAAAATGCCAGTGGTGAAAATCTGGACTGAAAATATTACAAATTCATGAACTCACGAGGGTACGTGGAAACTGCACAATGCTTGCTCCTAACACAGTCATTTTAGAAACATAGAAACATAGAATTTGACAGCAGATAAGGACCGCTTGGCCCACCCAGTCTGCCCATTTCCCTACCTAATGGATAAGCTGCAGATCCTAGTTAACCAGCAGCCTACTTCTTCCTCCTACCCCAACCCCCTAGAATTGTCTTATGACTGTCCCATGCATGCTTGAATTCTACCACTGTTTTTGACTCCACAACCTCCTCCGGAAGGCCGTTCCATGCATCCACAACCCTCTTTGTGAAAAAATACTTCCTTAAATTACCTCTGAGCCATCCCCCATCTTCAAATTGTGCACCCTTGTTCTTGCACACCCTTTTTTTTGAAAGATGCTACCCTCTTGACTTTGTTGATTCCCTTGAGGTACTTGAAAGTTTCTATCATGTCCCCCTCTCCCTCCTTTCCTCGAGGCTATACATGTTAAGCTCCTTAAGTCTCTCTTCATATGTCTTCCGGTGCAGACCCTGCACCATTTTAGTTGCCCTCCTCTGGACAGCTTCCATCCTGTCTATGTCTTTGCAGAGATTGGGTCTCTAGAACTGCATGCAGTACTCCAGATGGGGTCTCACCAGCTGTCTGTACAGAGGGATAATAACTTCCTGTTTTCTACTGGTGATGCCTCTACTGGTGATGCCTATGCCTATTTTATGGACTTTTGTTACCAAATTTTCAACATAGCCATTTTAAGACATCTGCTCATGAACAGTGTCATTGTGATTTTCTTAATCTGTCCCAAACATTGATTTCGCACACCGACTGCACCATTGTGCTCTACATGAACGGAAACAAATTTTGGGCGAGATGTGATGAATGACAGCCATACTGCTCATAAGGAGGTGTGGTAAAATGGCAATGTTAAAAATCTGGAGTGCAAATATTAAAAATTCGTGAACTTAGTGTGCTGTGAGAACTGTGCAATGCACATCAGAACAGTCATTTTTGGGATGTTCTCAATTTGAACATAGGGTTTTGAGACTCACCATGAAAATGTGACACTGTTGTTTTGTACATTAGTCCTGAAAGGTGGTTTTGCACAGTGACTGCAAAATCACCTTTCGGGACTGAATAACAAAATGACAGTGACAGCTTTCATGAGGTGGGGTTCCAAAAACCCCATGTTGAAAATTTGGTGCAAGAATTCTGAAAAATGCCTGAGATATGCATAAAAGTTGGAAAAAAACTTATTTATTCCATTATACAGCTTTCCAGCATTTCCTCAGTTCGCAGTCAGCTTTGAAGAGTGCAGACGTGTTCCCGGTCCACGGGAAGATCGTCGCGCCAGACTCTGGAGGTAAGTATGGGGTGAGCTGAGGGGTGTGGGGAGGAAGGGGCACAGAGGGTGGGCGGGTGGGGGGTCAAGACAGTCAGCGATGGACCGTTCTTCATTTGTAGGTGTTTCTTTCTTTTAGGAAGATGACACGGGCATTTCCACGCTGGGTGGGCTCCAAGTGGGCAGCTGCAAAGTTTTTGGGAAGTGGGGCCGAGGGGATTGGGCACTCGCCAGCCATAGAGAAGCGGCCACACTGGGGTGAACTCCCCAGTGTGGCACCTGTAGCGTGTTTTGGGGAGGGGTGTTGCAGACGGATGTTTGCCACGCTGAGGTGGGCTCCCACTGGGCATCTGGAAGGCTGTTTAGGCACTGGAGCCAATGGGGATTGGGCACCCCCATCGGCCATACTGTATGTGTGGGGGAGTGTGAGCATGCTGGGGTGGGCTCTGGCGTGCTACTGTTGGGTGGGGAGGAGCTGTCTGGGGCGATGTTTTGCACTGTAGTGCCGGATGCGGAGGTACTTTGCATACTGCCAACGGTGGCAGTATGCAAATTGCCTACACACTGTGGCTCATTCTTTCAACTGTACACCGCTGCATTTGCAAACGCTGTCATAGATAGCTCTTACATTCATTAGCGCGGTGGGGCCGCACCTGCAAAAGGCAGCAGGGCATTGGAAGTAGGGAGGCACACCTACGAATTCTCGTATGGTGGCACTATGTTTCTTGCACATGCATACAAGCAAACATAAAAATAGCAGGACAAGAGGACACAACATAAGATTAGAGGAGGCCGATTAAGGGGTATTGTGAGGAAGTTCTTTTTCACAGAAAGGGTGGTGGATGCATGGAACAGCCTACCTCAAGAAGTGGTGGATATAAATACAGTGTAGGGCTTCAAACAGGCATGGGATAGGCATAAGGGAGCAATACAGATGAGTATGAATAGATAGGCCATTGACAGAGCAAAGGCCGATGGCACATTCCTAAGGTAGAAAAAGAAATGGGCAGACTGGATGGGCCTTGCGGTCCTTATCTGCCATCAACTTCTACGCTTCTATATGTCTATGACTCAGAATCCAGATATACAGACTACTTTTACGTGGTTTGTAATTACTTAAGTAGAACATTCTTTAAAATCCCACACTCTAGTGTTTCCACAGCCCTTGCTTTATGGAGAGAGTTCTGACTGACAGATTCTAAGCCTGCTTGCCTTGGATACTTTAGACTTGCTCTTCTTTTAGATTTGAAAGTTTTGCTGCTTTTTATGTTTTGTCTTCATTTACCATGAACACCCACTCCACCACAGTCCTTTAACACTCCAGTGTAACCTGTTTCAGTGGACTAAAATTCCTGAAGTCTTCTGCCACTCCCGTACTACTTCCACAGTGCTCCCAGATCTATGGGGATTCCCGTATTTTATGGGATTTGAGTGCTCAAAATGGGGTATGGGAAGGAATTATTCATTTTTAAAAATATATGGGAAAAATTGGCACCCGCTGTGTAGTCACTTTAAATCTGGGGAAAGTTACAGCAAGAGTCTCGGAGTTCACCCGGCATCAATTCCCAAACATGATTACAACACAAGCCTGCCCCCTAATTGCTTCAGAGACCCCAGTCATGCTCTGATCACGCACTGACTGGGGTCTCTGATTGGCTATGCTGCAAGTGTTTGATGCAGAGTACTGCCCGGGAATATTTAAACTAGCTACCAGTGCTTTAATTCCTGCTTCAAAGTTCACTTTAGTATTTATTGCTGCCACTGAAGAAAGAAGAAAGAGAGAGAGGAGAGATATCGGCCCCATACATCCACAGCTCACCTCCTCAGCCTGCCACATGTTTTCAGCATTCGTTTCACTTTCACCAACCCGGGACCTCGGCATCCGTGAGAGCAGAGCTACGACCTACTGCCAGTCTGTTCTGTGCCGAATTTTGTCAGCTTTTAATTTCGGCAGCCAGAGAAGACAAGGAGAGAGACCAGCCTGTTGCCTTGAATCTGCAAAACTAAATACATTTTTAAAAAATGACCCCACCAGCATCAAGAGGACCCTGACCTGCCACCGGTCTGCGCCATTTCGTCGGCTTTCTTTACCGCAGAAAAGTGTCAGTAACAGAATCAGAGTCAAAAACTGAGTAAGAGAGATGAGCTTGATTGGATCTTGAGCTGCTTTCTTGGCTTTTCACCAGACGATCATCTGCAAAAAAAGGTAAAAAAAATATTAATAACCTCTCTCTGAGTCTAGACTGGCATCAAATTAAATCGAGCTACTAGCCGAAACCTCAATGAATCTGTGCTGCTTTGGCTGAGACAGAGGGTGAGAGAGGTTGAGGAGGGAGATTTGTGAGTGTTTAATATTTCATTTTTAATATTTAATATGTGTCCTCCCTAAGTGTCCATGGGACAGTGTGTACTTGGAGGTCGAGGAGATAATTTGTTTTTTTAAATATAAATATTAACAAAAAAACTCCTATTCACACTGGAGGATGAAACAAATAATTCAGGTACCAAACCTGTCTCTGAGGTAATCCTAATGCATCGATGATCTGCTGCTGCTTTGGTTGGGACGTGTACTTGGTGGAGGTTGAGGAGATGATCTCTGAGTTTTTTTTAAATGTGTTAAGATTATTCATTAACTGGAGGTTGAAAAACTGATTCAGGTACCAAACCTGTCTCTGGGTAATCAAATAATCATGCATTATTCTTGATCTGTGTGCTGCATTGGTTGGGACATGTCCTCAGGGAAGGTCAAGGAGATACGTTTGAATCATGCATCACTGTTGGCTGCTTTGGCTATGAGTGTGTTTAAAACCTTGGGGGAGGTCGAGAAGATAACTTTTTTTTTCCATTTATTTCTATAATTGTGAATCGTGCTTTAGCCCTGTGGAGGAGGGAGTCTGTTGTGCTGCATGATCAGGGAGCCAGTCTCCCAACTTGGAGAACTATAGTGTACAGCTTATTTTCAATTTTTGCACTTGGTGTGGGCTTTGGTTTCCCTGTGTTGCTCAAGGATGTTTTGGTAGAATATTACTTGTAGCTCTGGCTGTGTGGCTTATTATTTTCAGGTGAACATTGATGTGCGATCAGATATTTACCTGGTAGGATGCCTGGGAAGCTAGCTGTCAAGATGTTTTAGTAATTTTTCTGGTTTTGGGTTGGAATATTTTATATATCCACAAAAATGCGTAAAATGCAGACTTTAATAAGCTGATGGTAACTTTCTTAATAACCGAGATGGGCAGAAGGGACAAAGGAGGGCAATGGGGTATGGTCTAAGGCTCACAAATCATTTTAATTCTCTACTCCTGTTGGTAGAAGAGGGGAGTGTGGGGTGGGGGGGGGATGTTGCTGATGTAGCTGCAACAGGGATGGATAGGAAGGGAGAAGGGGGCAATAAGCAGGGATCGAAAATGACCATACAGGAAAATTTACAGGAATTTTACCAAAGTTTTACAGGGAAAATGCAGGAAAAATGAGGGTCTGCTACAGGAAAATGCTTTGTCTGATCTGGGAGCACTGCTTCCACTGTCACTCAAGTTGCTCATTGTTAAAAGCAGTTTCACTTCCAGTGGAGTCTGAACTGAGCAAATACACCTCTGTCTGACCGTATGCCTGCTAGATGCACCGGGGGTCAATTTTGAAACCTTACTGTGCCACTTTACCAGCTTAGTGTGTCATGCTTGTCATTCTGTCTTCTTTGTATGTATCTCCACAGCTAGTACCTGTGTTTGGACTTTAGCCATAGTGAGGATAAGAGTCTGGAAACATGAGAATACTCAGTCTAATTAAAGATTACTTCCAAACTACAGTGGAGTCTGTAAACCAGCATTTAAAGACATAGTAATGACAAAAAATTGCAGGCCAAAAATTTTAGGAAGTTTTAAAAGTAGTCCCTTATTACATTTTACTTAGGAAACTTTTTTTTCTTATATGCTCATTAGATCGTTTTACTTCTAATAGTATTGAATATGATGTGAAAAGCAGTGCTTTAAAGGAAAGCAGGCATGTTGAGTTCAATTCCTCCCCCCTGCATCATTAGCATGTGACCTCACTCACTGTTACATCACAAGCCCTGCTTCCTGACTGGTAACATGTGTCACAAGTTACCAATTAAGCAGCAGGAGACTGGCTCAACTTGGTTACTGTGATTTCAGTGTCTGTGAGGTCATAGTGCTGATGATGTATAGGGAAGAATAATAGAACTGATTATGTCAGCCTCAAAGTAGAGTGCTATTCTAAACGTCATACATAATATTGTCAGGTAGAATATCTTCTAAGTAGCAAAACAGAAAATAAAAACATACTTCAGATACTGTAAAAGAAGTGATAGTTGACTATTTCTGAAACACTGCCACAAGCGACCCCTCAGTTGCCCTCGACAACTTTCTTGCTGTATTTACTCCCTTACAGAATAGACACGCCCCACTCACAAAAAGGAGGGTGAGGGGCACTGTCACCAAATGGCTCCATGGCGGCCTATTTTCCTTCATGAAACTAAGGGACAAATGCTGGGCGAAATACAATGCCTCCCTTGATAGGTCTGACTTCCTGGAATATAGGCAGCTAAGAAACATATGTAAAAGAGCTATCCGCTCTGCCAAGAGTGAATTCTGTAAATCTGCCTTGTTATCCTCAGCCAGAAACATGAGGAGCTTCTGGTAAAACATCAAAAACACCATAGGTGGTTACACCAGAGCCCAGGTCACTGACATGCAAATTGGCGGAGTCAGCTGCAACAACCCTCTTACAATCCCCAATGCTTTTAACTCCCAGTTCTCTGACCTGCCCGTTCACTCCTTCCAACCCCCCCGACCCCAAGGCGCAAGACCCCTACTGTAGAGGGACAACCCCCTGACCTCCCATCTACTTCAAGGTTGTCTCCACCAGCGAGACTCAGAAGCTCCATGCTGGACTCTCCCCTCACATTGGAGCCAGGCATGACAACCTAAAGCCTAAACTGCTCTGTCTGGGTGCACCTCTCCTAGCCTAGCCCTTCGCCCATATCTTCAATACTTCCCTAATCTCTGGAACCATCCCTGATGTATGGAAAGTGGCCCAAGTTGTCTCTGTCTTCAAACGAGGTGACCCAAAAACTCTCAAAAACTACCACCCCATAGCTATCCTGTCTGTGATTAGCAAACTGCTTGAAAGGGTGGTTGTCTCACAGCTCACCCACTACATACAAAATTATGACCTACTTACCCCTGCTCAACATGGCTTCCGTAAAGGGCACAGCACCTTTACTGCCCTAGCTGAGGTCACCTCTGAGATCAGGACCGCTATTGATCAAGGCAAACTTACTGGAGCCATCTTCATGGATCTCTCAAAAGCCCTTGATCTGGTTCTCTGGTCCCTCGGCCTCTCCCCTCCAGCCCATGCTTGGTTTGCTAACTACCTCTCTGGCAGGCAGCAATACACCAGATTCAACACGGCTCTCTCTGATCCCACTCCTGTGAACTGTGGGGTCCCACAGGGGTCCATTCTCAGGCCCCTTCTGTTTTCCCTTTTCATCAATGAGTTGCTCTCAGCCTCAACCTATGGGCACTCCACCCTGTATGCGGATGACTTGGTCATCCTAACCAGCTCCCAGGACATCAATGTCATCAATTCCAGGCTTCACGTTGACTTTGATCTAGTACAGTCCTGGCTAAAGGGCCACAAGCTAACCATCAACCTTCAGAAAACCCAGGTTATGCTCTTGGCTCCCTGGCCAAATCAAAAGCTTGTCCTGCTCCACTAAAAATCACTGGAGCTGATGGTTCCCTCTTGCATGTTGTTGACTCCTTCAAGTACCGGGGGTAACCCTTGACCCACAATTTGACCTCTCTCTGCATATTCGCAATATATGCAAGGCTGCAAATTGCAAGCTGGGCCTGGCATACAGAGCCAAAAGTTGTCGTACCTTGGATGCATGACTTGCCCTAGCTAAGGGGGTTCTTCTCCCCATGCTCTGTTATGGACTTGTCTCCTTTGCCCACGTCTCAAAAACCTGTCTCTCAAAGTGGGACACCACATATAGCAATGTATGCCGCTTTGCTGTCTCTGCCCCTCACCTCACACATCACTGTGAGCTGTACACCACGCTTGAGTGGCTCTCACCTGACAATCATTGCACCTTTGTCATTGGCAATTTCATTGACAATATTGTTAGAACTGCCACCCCCCTCCCCCCCGCACTCGCAAAATCTCTCAAGCCTGCAAGCCACCCCACCATTTAAGATCCAGTGACTCTCAGGTCCTCCTGGTTCCCAAAACTTGTACCCTAATGGGTGATCAGACTTTTGCCGTCTATGCTCCCAGACTGTGGAACTCCCTCCCTGCTCATATTTGCTCCTCTTCCTCCCATCCCTGCTTCCGATCCTCTCTATGGGGCTTCCTGAAAACTGCCACTGCCTGTATCTGTACTTAAGGAACCACCCCCTGCGTCATTCGGCCCAGACTCAACTGACTGGTGAGTCATTGTCTCTTCTGTAACTGATGAGGCCATAAGTCTCTTGATATTGTATGTCTAATATTCTAGGCTATCTCATCAATATTATTTATATTACCTGTGCTGGTTCCATTGTACTCCTCTGTCATGTAATACGTATTTGTACTATCTAGTTCTGTCTCTGTTGACCTCATTGCCATGAAATGTTGATTTGTGTGGCCTATTACCCATATTTATTTGTGGTATGGCTGTTCCTATTCCTGTATCCTGTATATGACTGCTGTTTCTGCCTGCACTTTGTAATGTGTAACCCTCAGGGGGCGCTATCCCAAGGACTACTACCCCTGCTTGATTTGCACACTAACAGGTTGAAGGGCCTGGATCTGATGTCGGGTGCCTCCCCCCAGAGGTCGGGGTTAAGACAGTCTGATATGACTTGGTCACAGCCCTCTGGGTCACTGCAACCCCCCTTTCTTCCCACTAGTGGCCCACACAAATCAATCACAGTCCCCTTGCTATACACACTTACCCCCAGTATTGGTTTGATCAGTTTGCCTCTGGGGACCCCCTGTAAAGTAAGATGCAGTTACACAATAACTATATGCATGGTAATTCAACATAGCCACACAGTTCAGTCAGCATACCTTTGCAAAACAACCAATCTGATTTATTTAGAGGGAAGATAACAGGGACTGGGGGAAATCAGGTTAATTAGCTTATCACTCTAACACATGCGTATATGTAAACCTAGGGCACTGTGCACAGGCCTAACCTATAAGTCACTGTCTCTGGGTACCCAGGCTATAGGAGGCTAGCCTCTCGATGCAGCTGGTTGGGGCCCTGACACAAAAGCAAACACTTGATTCCTACGCGGATTAAGCAGAGCCAGCCGGCTTAGTTTGTGTAGCCAGTAAAGCAGCCAGACAAATCCTGCCCACACTGTGAACATCTGACAGGGAGCTACCCTGACTTAGTACTCACGACTCCAACAGAAAGATCGCTCTCACACCACTTGCAGGGACGAGCCTGGGATTCAAACACTCAGCCACACATTTATATGAGGAGCAGAGGGGTATCATACCAGGCAGCTGCTGTATACTCCCGACCACTTTCACTGCAGTACACCGGGCCCAATGACGCAGCTTCACTTGTCCTGACAGACCGAGCACGATTGAAGCAGATTCTCCAGTCTTCTACAGGGTGAGCCTGGTAGGTAGCTGTGCTTCTGCACAGCCTCCTACGACCACTGCCTAGTGGATTTAGTCCGAACTTGGTGGCATTCAAGCCGCCCGACTCTGGCCTTCCGCACGCGCTTCCCGCGCGAAAACTCAATGGCGCAAAAGCCAAGAGCTCCTTCCTCGCTCACAGCCACAACTACTCTGCCCATTGGCAGTTTGAGCCAGGACCCACGGTTCAGGCGCCACACGATCCCATTGGTGGGCGGCAGATACTAGGAACTTAAGTCTGTTCCCATTGGTGCCTAAAGGGTGCCCTAGCCCAGAACTCCATTTCCCAGAATTACTGGCAGTATTCTCTATGGCCAGCTGGCTCCAAAACGAGTCCTGATTCTGGTTGGCTCAAATAGTCTCCATTTTAATGTTCCCTCACGCTCCATTGGCCCAGTTCGACTATCCAGGTCCAAAATGGAGGGGCCAAGTACACAAAGTCCCAGCTGCAAAAAAGGCAGGTTAGACAAAATGCAAATTCACTCATACGCTAAGTAATTGTAGCCAAACAGCCACATCTATCCAGTAAGCTCCCTTTGGCCCTTATAGCGACCACAAATGGGAGCACTTCGGCCGCAGCTCTGGCGGGATTCGAGCAGGGAAACCCCATCCCCCCTTTGTACAACCTACTGGAGCCTGCGAGCAGGCAGCTCTTAAAGGGACAGTACCGGAGGCTTCTTAAAAGCACTCACATCACCCACAGCCAGCGGCATTTCGCCGAACATCAGTTAAGCCGGGAGCCTCCTAAACAGCTCTGGGAAGGCTCTTAGGAACCCACCATTTGTAAGGGGGTTACAGATGTATATGGCTATTGTTTCTGCCTATACTTTGTAATCTCCCGGGTCGCACCTGAAAATAGGCACTTGGCTGTCTAGTGTGCTTACCTAGTTAACAAAAGCAAAATAAATAAATGAATAAAAATTCCCGTTAGTACACTAGCACTTTAAGTCTGAGTCATAGATAAGCCCATAGCTCCATTGTTTGATCATCCTAGCTGGCCTTGAGGAAGGCAAGAGGTAAAGAAGTTTGAAACTCACATAAAGTATTTGTTTGAGCTCACATCAATCTACAAACAACATAATGTTCCTTTAATGTATGCTCAGTTAACACCACAGAACAGCTATTAGTATTCATGCATTGTTACATTAATCCTGTGGCTAAATTCACACAAGTTTTTAAACTGTTTTTTTTTTCTTGAATTTATCAGTATTTCACAATCCCCTGAAAGCAGAATAAAGAAACCCCCCACATAACCCTCTACAGGCTAATTACTGTGTTTTGTTAAACGAAAAGCCGGGCCTTTGTGAAATGTTACCAAGATAGCAGCATTCTCATTAATATTATCAGTCCTTTAGCTCTACCAACAGGCATGCCAGCTGTCTGATTTCTGTCCAGAGACCTTCCCCCATTTAGGAAATCTCACTTGATTGTTGCATTTTCAAATAAAATTTCCTAGCTACTAGTTCTATTTTTACTAATCAAAAATGTCACTTTTTTGTTCCATGTGGACATCCCTTTTGTTCCATTGCTTGCATGGTTAATTGCAATTATACCTACAGTAGGAAAGTCTTTTAGGTGTCATGCATGGCACTCCACAGTGTTAATGGAATTATTGGTAAGGAGCAGCCAATGCTTGTAGGAAAACATTTTAAAAAGTAATATACAGGGAGTCAGTAGATGCAGCTGAAGTGGGAGGTGGCAGGAGACTAGAGCTTGCACAGTGACAAACAGCAGCAATGACAAAATGTTGTGTTGTAACCATAGGCTGAACAAAAAATAACTTTCACTGACTACAAGATCCAAATGGGAGGGGGATCTGCATTACCCTCTGTGGAGAGGAAGTGCAACATTGGTATTAGGGGGCTGGCTGGGGTGAGGAGTTGCTGTTAGACTGCTGTTATGAGGAGTGGGAGGAACTGCTGTGAGATAACAAGAGTAGTAGTCCCATGTGATAGGCCTGACGTCTCCTATCAGTTTAAGCAAGTAGAAATACAGAAAGGAGAGAAGGAGAGAGGTTGAGCTCCAGCCTTTTCCCCTGTTTAGGGCAGTGGAGTCCTTTTTATGTTGATTGCTCGCATGCACAAGAAACATATTACGGCAGCTTGCTTCAGAAGCAGGTTGTGGAGGTGTGGCACTGTTGTGGCCCATGCCCCCACTGCCTTTTAAGGCTTGGTCACTATTCCCCAATGCCGTGGCATGCTGCTGCTGACACTAGTTCAACCAGTGTGCCACAACCTTGAAAAGTTTCAGCTGCTGCAATCAGGGGCCGCCTCGTCATTGCAGCGTCATCCACTGCAGTGAGGGACCAACCCATCATTGCAGGGCAATCCCTTGCATTCCCCCCATCCAGTTTGCCGACGGGGAGCCCAGTTCCCATCAGTTTCTGTTACTGTGTGCCAAGGGGGTGCCCAATCCTGCTCAGCATCATGTCCCCCCTTCTTTCTTTGCCAACAGGGGTGTCCAATCCCCATCGGCATGTTCCCTCCCATTTCTTGTGTGCCAAGGGAAGTGCCCAATCTCCCTTGGCTCATGAGCCCCCAAGTATGTGCTGATCGATACCCACCTATAGGCTCTAGTGCCCCCACCCCAAAATTAGGTGGCATGCTGGGAGCCCACCCCAGCATGCCAGAGTACCTGTAAAAAACCATCCCATGGCTGTTTTTTTTTTACATCAGAAAAGAAGAAAATGGTCCCTGGCTGTCTGGCTTCCTCCCCAGCAGCCCACCACTGTGTACCCCACCTCCCTCACCCTATACTTACTTCCGAGCCTGGTGCGACAATCTTCGGTGGACCGTGAACACGTCTGCACTCTTCAAAGCCAACCGTGAACTGAGGAAATGCAGGTAAGCTGTATAATGGCATAAATAGTTTTTTTTCCAAGTTTTGTATATATCTCAGGCATTTTTTGGAATTTTGGCACCACATTTTCAACATGGGGTTTTTGGGACCCCTCCTCATGAATTCAGCCACTGTTATGGTGTTATTCGGCCCTGAAAGGTGATTTCACGGTCACTGCGTGGAATCACCTTTTGGGATTGATTAATGAAATGGCAGTGCCAGTGTTCATGAGGGAGGCTCTCAAAAAGCCTATGTTACAAATTTGGTGGAAAAAATCCTAAAAATGACTGTTTTACGAGCTTGCATTGCACAGTTGCTATGCACACTCATAACTTTGCGAACTTGCAATATTTTCATGCCAGATTTTCAACATTGGCATTTTTTCACACCTCCTTATGAACAGTACAGCTGTCATTTTTCCCATCCTGGCCGAAATGTGTTTTCACACTTCCGGTGCAGAATAGCCCGGTCACTGTGGGAAATCAGTGTTCGGGACAGATTAAGAACATGACAGTGACACTACTCATGAGCAGAGGTCCCAAAATGCCTATGCTGAATATTCAGTGCTGATAGTCCATCAAATGACTGTGTTACAAGTGTGTGTTGAGCTGTTTCCACGCAACCTTGTAACTTCACAAATTTGGAATATTTTCACGCCACATTTTCAACGCTGGCATTTTTTCACACCTACTTATGAACAGTACAGCTGTCATTTTTCACATCCTGGCCGAAATACGTTTTTGCACTTCTGACACAGAATAGCATGGTCACTGTGGGAAATCAGTGTTTGGGACAGATTAAGATCGAGTGAGTGAGAGGGGGGAAGTGACCAAGCTCAATTGAGCTCTGTCGGGACTGCTGCAGATTTCTCTGTGGGCAGAAAAAGACCCCAATGCAGTCAGGAGCCCAGTACAAAAGGGCAGCCTGCAGTGCCGGGAGAAACAGAATGAGAGAGCGAGTGAGGAAGGGGGAGTGAGTGAGTGAGCTCAACGGAGCTTTGTTGGGACTGCTGCAGATTTCTTTGTGGGCAGAAAAAGGTGTCAGTGCAGGCAGGGTCCCAGTACAAAAGGTCAGTCTGCAACAGTGGGAGAAACAGAATGAGCGAATGAGAGAGGGGGAGTGAGCGAGCTCAACGGAGCTCTGTTGGGACTGCTGCGGATTTCTTTGTGGGCAGAAAAAGGCACAAATGGAGGCAGGAGCCCAGTACAAGAGGGCAGCCTGCAGTGCCTGGAGAAACAGAATGAGTGAGTGAGAGAGGGGGAGTAAGCAACCTCAACGGAGCTCTGTCAGGAGAGCTGTGAACTTCTTTGTGGGCAGAAAAAGGTGCCAACACAGGCAAGAGCCCAGTACAAAAGAGCAGCCTGCAGTGCTGGGAGAAACAGAATGAGTGAGTGAGAGAGGGTGATTGAGTGAGCTCAATGGAGCTCTGCCGGGACTGCTGCAGATTTCTTTGTGGGCAGAAAAAGGCGCCAATGCAAGCAAGAGCCCAGTACAAAAGGGCAACCTGCAGCGTCAGGGGAAATAGAATAAGCGATTGAGAGAGGGGGAGTGAGTGAGCTTAATGGAGCTCTGCCGGGACTTTAGAGTTGCCTACCCTCCTGCCCAGAGTCCTCTGTTGTCCTATATTACAGCAGGGTCTCTGGAGTGGAGGCAAAGCAATGGTTGGATACTTTAAGCATTGTTGTAATAATAAAGATTTAGTTGTTCTGTTTATTTCTCTAACTGAGCTAACTACTGAGCTATACTGTTATGATTGCTGTAATAATACATATTTATTTGTTCTGTTTAGTTCTCTAACTGAGCTGAGTAATAAATTTGGTAGAAAAAGTCCAAAAAATGACTGTTTTTCGAGTGTGCATTGCGCAGTTGCTACATATGTCAGTAGCTTCGCAAATCTGCAGTATTTTCACTACAGATTTTCAATATTAGCATTTTTCCACACCTCCTTATGAACAGCTGTCATTTTTCACATCCTGGCTGAAATGCATTTTCACACTTCAGGCACAGAAAAGCGTGGTCGCTGTGAGAAATCAGTGTTCAGCACACATTAAGGAAACCACAGTGACACTGTTCATGAGCAGAGATCCTAAAATGCCTAAGGGGAAAATTTTGTGATGAAAGTCCATAAAATGACTGTGTTATGAGCGTGTGTTGTGCAGTTTCCTCGCACCCTTGTATCTTCACAAATCAGTAGTATTTTCACTACAGATTTTCAGCAGTGGCATTTTTTCACACCTCCTTTTGAACAGTACAGCTGTCAGTTTTCACATCCTGGCCAAAATGTGTTTTCACGCTTCAGGCACAGAATAGTGCAGTCGCTTTGGGAAATCCGTGTTTGGAACAGATTAGGATTGAATGAGTGAGAGAGGGGGAGTGACCGAGCACTGAGCTCTGTCGGGACTGCTGCAGATTTCTCTGTGGGCAGAAAAAGGCACCAGTGCAGGCACTAGCCGAGTATAAAAGGGCAGAAACAGAACAAGCGTGTGAAAAAGGGGTGAGTGAGCGAGCTGTGCCGAGACTTTAGAGTTGCCCACCCTCCTGCCCAGAGTCCTCTGTTGTCCTATTACAGCAGGGTCTGTGGAGAGGAGACAAAGCAATGGTTGGATACTTTAAGAATTGCTGTAAAAATACAGATTAAGTTGTTCTGTTTATTTCTTTGAGCTAAGTACTGAGCTATACTGCTATGATTGCTGTAATAATACATATTTATTCGTTCTGTTTATTTCTCTGAGCTGAGTAGTAAATTTGGTAGAAAAATAAAAAAAATGACTGTTTTACGAGCGTGCATTGTGCAGTTGCTACGCAAGCTCGTAACTGGACAAATTTGCAATATTTTCACTACAGATTTTCAACATTACCATTTTTCCACACCTCCTTATGAACAGTACAGCTGTCATTTTTCACATCCTAGCAGAACTGCATTTTCGCACTTCAGGCCATAAAATGACTGTGTTATGAGCGTGGTGCAGTTGGCGGGGGTAAGGGACAGGGAGGAATGAATACTGGGGTGGTGGAAGGGGCATTAGAAGGGAAAGAGGGTAAGGGGTGTGGGGGGGACTGGTCCTGGGAGATTCTATACTGAAATGGGTGAGATGGAAAGGAAAAGGGGAAAGGCACAGCCATATTTGGGTTGACGCTGTTCCCAGGTTTACTGCAGGAGGGACAGGGCAGGCACTGCTCAAGCGTGCACAGAGGGGGAGGAAGAAACCTCATTTACTGTTGCATGTGAGTGCAAACAACTTGGCAAGAGACACTGTGGAAGAAATGAGGGGGAGGTTTGAGTACTTGGGCAGGCAGTGGGGAAGTCGGTGGCATTCTTGAAGTTACTGCTGGTGCCATGTGCAAACATGGAGAGGAAGGGTAGGCTTGAGTAGTTTGAGTGGCTGAGGGATTGGTGCCACAAGAAACATTATGGGTTACTGACTAACTGGGGTAGGGTCGGGGGGAATAGTGACTTGTACATGGGGGAGAGGGTACACTGGAGCAGGAAGAAGAGGGGTGTATTAAAGGCTGCATTGCTGCTGAGCCACTGGCACTAAGGGTTGAGGCACTGGACCCCACACCTCGCGCCACGCTGGCAACCCGAGTTCAGATGCAAGCCTGGCCTGCCAGGGGTTGGCAAGGGAGGGATGAGATTGAGCATCCGGAGGACTGTTCTCCTATCCTGGGGTGGGATCCAGGGACCCACCGCTCTGTAGCGGCCCCCGGTGACGACTGCAGGCGCTACTACAGTGGTGTAGTAAAGGGTGGCGGACTGTGGAGGACATTGGCATGCTGTGCCTTAGCATCATTGCACGGCTGCACTCTGCAAAAGGGAGAAAAGTGTAAAATGTGCTACAGTTAGGCAGCATGAGCTTCCAACCTCCCCTGCCTGCCCTGAATGGTGCCTCCTCAACTGGATCCTGCTCTGGTGGATCAACCTGGGAAGCTCCTCACCACCCCACCACAGGCTTAATCCGTGGAGGTGAGCAGGTCGGCCTGATGTCGAAGGCAGGGCTAGGGTGGTCGGTCAGGATGACCGAGCCGACCATAGCCCAGTGAGAAAATATGTAAAAAAAAGGTGGCAGGATTAGAAGGGTGTATCTCTACTAAGATGGATTTAAACAAATGGCGGGGGGGGGGTGGCCAAAAGACTGAAGTTGGTAGAAAGGTCTGGATGGGGAGCTTGATGAGCTCATCGTCCTAGATATAGGTAAAGGCAGAGGTGTAGTAACCCTGGAAGGGGGTGGGCACAGTGGTCTGAGTGTAATACAGAAGTCACCACCACCCAGTAAGAATAAGGAGGAGAAAGGGTGCGGATTACTGGGATCAGGGACACAGGCCAGGAGGAGAAGAGTGAGGAGAACGAAGAGTACGGGTGAAAGGTGGTCTGACTACATGGATAGACATCTGGTTACAGGGGAGGGTGCAGAGGGTGGTGTTGTTGTAGCTCTCGGCACCAACAGCAGTGACAAGCAGGGTGCCACAGGGCTCAGTGCTTGGCCCAATGCTATTAGTGCTCTTTATCTCCGATACAGCACACGGAGTGGGGAGCAGAGTTAGTCTGTTTGCACAGTATACCAAATCAAAAGCAAATAGTTATAGTAGCAGAGCCCTCACACACACACACACACACACACACACACAGACACACATATATACACACACACACACACATATATACACTCCCCAAAAAACTGCTTAAAAGCCTGCAATTCATTCAAATCAGTTCCATTTTCTTACTTACTTGGGGTTCAATGCCAATAAGTATAAAATCATGTACCTAGGGCATAGGAACCACGATGCTGGGTATAGGATGGGGGGAGGTACTGATACTCACTAGACATGAAAAGGTCCTTGAGGTTATTACTGTATATCAGAGGACCTCAAGATGGCAGTACAGTGTGACAAGGCCATGGGCAGGGCAAATTGGATTCTGGGGTGCATAAGGAGTGGCATCTCCAGTAGGAGGAGGAGGGATGTTGTGCTACCATTGTATCACTCCCTGGTATACCCCCAGCTGCAGTACTGTGTCTAGTTTTAGAGTCCACACTTCAGAAAGGACATAAGGTAGAGGTTTCCCAGAGAAGGACAACTAAAATGGTTCAGAATTTTCACAGGAATTCCTACAAGGACAGGCTGAAGAATCTCAAAATGTACATTCTGGAAGAGAGGAGGGCGAGAGGTGACATGATCAAGACCTACACAGTACCTCATAGGAGTAAAGAGGGTACAGTTGGGGAGTTTCCTTCAAATGAGGATGAGCACCCAAACCAAGGGACATACAATGAAGCTGGGTGGGGGCATTCAGGATAGATGTGAAGAAATATTTCTTTACTGAAAGGTTGGTAGACGCCTTGAACAGACTGCCAGGAGAAGTGGTGGAAGCGAAAATGGTAGGGGGCATGAAGCATGCATTGGATAAACATGGGGTATATTAGAAAAAGGGGAAGGAGCGGGTCAGCAGAGATCAATAGGGCTATGGAAGTGGAGTAGGTTCAAGTTAATTGCAGGAAAAATCCATTAAGCAAACTCATTCACAAGGAGGTCCTGATGGACACAGGCAGAATAAGACATGCAGTAACATATATAGGCAGTAGTTACAAGTAGGTAGAGAACACTTGGGCAGACTGGGTGGGCTGAGCGGTCCTTTTCTGCTGGCAAATTCTATGTTTCTGTGGCATCATGTGTTAATTCAGGTGCGGTGTTTATTCAAAGTTGGGCCTACCATACATCCAGATGTATGGTACAGTAAATTACAGAATTAGATGCAGCCCACTTACAGTACAATAAACAACCTCAGTGCTTCGAGAAGCCTTTACTCTTCATAAGGCTGTTTATAGAGCTGGGGTTCTGTTTGCAGTGTCCACACCAGTATACTGATCTTAAAATCGAAGCCGCATCTGAATGAGTACTTGATTCTTCCTCACTCCATTTCTTCCCCACTTTGAAAACTGCTTGTCCTGAGTTACTTTTGGGCTGGCAGTGCCTCTCCTCTGTTGGAAGATGACCAATAAGCATCACTGAAAGATGTCAGACTTCACAGACTGTGAAGGCAGCTGCTCCCGGACAGACATAAGGCAATTCTACTGGGGGGGGTAGAAGGAACTGAGCTGTTGATTAACTAGAATCTGCAGCTTATAAATCAGGTAGGAAAATGGGCAGACTAGGTGGGCCAAGCGGTCCTTATTTGCCTTCAAGTTCTATGTTTCTATGTTTTTCACCCACCATCTTGGCAAGAAGAAGGCTGTAGCTGTGGCCACTGATGACTGTTTGGGTGTGGGAATGGGGGGACCAAAAGAGACAGACCTAAGGAGGTAAAATCATAATAAAAATTGTGAGACCTTCACAAGCTTTCCAAAATGCTTACCAGTAAAAGAATACTCTATGAAGTTTTTCAAATGGCAACACAAGCTGGTGAGCCCTCTGTCTGCCATCTGACACCAGGCATCAGCCAGCATAAAATTGCCTAAAGAAGGCACGTGGTCACGTGGTTACTGAAATACTGGAGACTACAGATTTATAAGAACAAAAGAATATCACACAGAAGCTGGCACATATGCCTATAGCAGCTGTCTCCTGCTTCTCAGTACTTATATTTATACCCTTGAGGTACTTGTTTCTATCATATTCCCTCTTTCCCTCCTCTCTTCCACTGAGTACATATTGAGGTCCCTTAATTTCTCCTCATAAGTCTTGTGTTGCAAGTTCTGTACCATCTCATTCACCCTTCACTGGACCATCCCCAGCCTGTTAATATCCTTACCAAAGTGCGCCCTCCAGAACTGCACACAGTACTACTCCATGTGAAGCCTGACCATGGTTTTATATAATGGCATCATTACCTCCCTCCTTATGCTGGTGATACCCCTGCCTATGCATCCCAGCATGTCACTGGCCTTCCCAGCTGCCTTACCACTTTGACATATTCAGGTCATCTGAAATAAGAACCCCCAGGTCCCTTTCCTTCTTTGTGACTATCAGCAACTACCCCCCCCCCATCCTGTACCTTTCCCCAGGGTTTCTGTGTCCCAGATGCATAATTTTGTACGTTTTTTTAATTAAACTTTAGTTGCCAGTCCTCAGACCATTTCTCAACCTTCCCCAGGTCCCTCCTCATTTTCTCTATTCCTTCTGGGGTATCCACTGTGTTACAGATCTTGATGTAATCTGCAAACAGGCAGATCTTTCCCTTCAGCCCTTCTGCAATGTCACTAATAAGTCATTGAACAGGACTAGCCCCACAATCAATCCCTGTGGCACCCCGCTGGTCACCCCCTCTCCCCAGACTGCGCCCCATTTACCACCATTCTCTGCCTCCTGTCTCTTACCCAGTTTCTAACCCACTTTGCTGCCCTTTCCCCCATGCCCAGCCTACTCAGCTAGTTTATCGGCCTCCTATGTGGGATGGTGTCAAAGGCCTTGCTTACATCAAGGTAAGCATTGTCCACTGCCCCACCCTGATTTACTTCCTTTGTCACCTAGTCAAAGAGATCAACCAGATTTGTCTGACATGACCTCCCCAGTGTGAATCCATGTTGCCTATGATCCTGGCCTCTGATGCCTTCTAGATGCCCCACTATCCTTTCTTTAACCAATGTCTCCATGATCTTCCCCACTACTGATGTGAAGCTGACCGGCCTATTGTTCCCCGCCTCCTCGCTACTGCTGGATTTCTATAGAAGGGACCACACATGTGCCCTCCTCCAATTCTCTGGTACCACCTCTGTGTTGAATGACTTACTGAACATGTCTGCCAGAGGTACTGCTATCTCCCTTCACAGTTCTTTTAATATCCTTGGGTGTATGCCATCTGGTCCCCTCACTTTGTCCACTGTTAATTTACTCACCTTCTGCAGGATTCTTCTGCCTGTGACTGGACTATTGTCCACCTCTCCATGCCTTTGCAACTATTGTGGCCCTTGCCCCTCCCCCTCTTCTGTGAATACTGAACAGAAAGACATAGTGAATGTCTTGGGGGGAGGGGCACATGACAGTTCTTAGGCATGGTACTTTCACTTCCAAATACCTAAACAGCACATATAAGCAATCAACATTCGGCATTGACAAATGCTTGTTTTATCTGGTGTCCTTTGATTCACCCCTGGTCTGGCCAGACAGGGTCTCTTGCACATCTTTTCTGTCCTATCCCCTCTACTGCCCAAAACTTACTCCCTTCCCTGGTTAGTTGGGCAGTTTTGTGGTGTGCTCAAACAATATTGCAGCTCCAGACAGAACCCCCCCAAAAAAACAGTAGGATACCCAGATGCAGACTGGTGGGGAAAGCTGATAAAAAAGAGGAAGTGATATATTCAGAAACTGTGAAGCAAGAACTAGATATATAGTGCCATCCTGTGGAGAAAGAAAAACAGTGCAGCAGAATTACTGGTATATTCTAGAATTTGTATGGCCATTAATCCAGTCAGCATGGTTTTGCTTCTTTCTTCAAATAAATAAATACATGCATACTGTACTGCATTTCCTTGAAATTTGCCTTATCTGTGTGCTTCCTGAACACCCATGCTGTGACATCCCATCACCTGGACTAGCAGTTTGCAATGCACACCACCCACTAGGAGGAGATGCTGGGTATTCATCTGCCAGAAAGTTCAATGTATTTTTGTATCACTACGAGGAATCTTGACCCCTTTCGACCTGTGGTGTAAGACCTGCATTGTGTTATATATATCACTTCCAGGGTGTGGGCATAAAGTTCTTATTTTGTGCTGCACCTGAGTGTGACACGTTCTGGGACCCTCAAGATGTGAAGGCTGTACTGTCATCTTCAAATTTCTTGGTTCTCTGCCCTGTCCCATTGTAGGTAGAGGGTTCTGTCATGTTCATCCAGCCAGCAGAAGATTATGTCCAGGGAATCCTGGTTCCCACCCACTGTATATGTGCATCTGCTGTTCCCATCCTGTCATCCAATCCAGTCCCTATATTTCACTATTAGCAGATGTCAACAATATTTTTTATAGCTGCCATATTCACCACTATCGTTTCCAGCATGCTGGCAATGTATTCTGGGGTAGGCTTCATCAAGAAGAGGCGTGGCACAGCCATTTTGCGAGCGAGTGTTTGAGGTCAATTTTACTAAACGAGTTTTAGACAATAAAACTCTGAGAACAAGATGAAGATACAGAAGTGATAAAAAACCTCCCTGCAACTAAATTATGCCCTCGGTTTCCCACGATGGGCCATCTAAATGGTGATGCATTTGG
This sequence comes from Neoceratodus forsteri, assembly GCA_016271365.2. NCBI lineage: Eukaryota > Metazoa > Chordata > Ceratodontiformes > Ceratodontidae > Neoceratodus > Neoceratodus forsteri. Next base: position 257,968,523 of record JADMNL010000025.1, read on the forward strand.
AAAAGAAGATGGCCGAGTCAGAGTGATGAGGTTAAGTGGCCATCTTGGTTGGGAGCTCAACAGTTCCCTGAGTAGATCGATTTGTATCTCATGGTCATTGTTTTCTAGAATAACAGTCACTTTGCTTTTGCATTTTATTGTATTTGATTGAAAGTCTCCAGGAAAATATATTTCATTTTTTTTGTCCACATGCAAGTGCACCTTTATGATGACGCAGATTGTTATAAAAATATGCAGGGCTGTGGGAATTAATGGTTGTAGAAGAATCCTAATTGACAGATTCTTTTCTTAAAGATATGCAGTAGGCATTAGGTATGAAACATGAAGCTAAGCCAGCTTTACTATACAGGGACTGCTGTCTCATATAATGGATTATGATTTCAGCCTTCCTCTGGAGGTGGCACTGCTGAGTAATCTCTCCTACACTTACGGCATGAGATGCAATGCTTTTAGGTTCACATTTTTTGTAACTGCTGACTGAAATAAATAAAATAAAGGGGTTTGTTTTGCAGTACAGCATATGGTTTAGTTGCTGAGCCAGCAACATACAGGAGACCCCAGTGCTGTTGCAAAAAAAGTTTATTTGCAGCTGCACCAGCAGTAATTTGTAAGTCAATGCAGAATGTTGAAACTGTACAGGAAAATTTCTTTTTTTTCCAGTTATTACTCAGACAGCCACAATTATGCAGTGGACTCTACCACTTCAGTCAGTAACTTGGTAGGTACACATTTATAGATACTAAGACCCACCTGCACCCCTCACATTTAAGGGAGTCCATACATATACCTCCTTAAACTTTTCCTGAGCTTGAGGTCTTTTTAAACAGGGGCTTCAAAATTTAAAGTGTACATCCAGTATCCGGAACAGTTTTTCAAAATATAATATTCAGATACAATCCAGCTTAGCATTCATTAAATGACTCTATTTACAGTATGTCCCTTCATTCTTTATTGCCGAGAACATTTGCACGAAAATAGGATCTTTGTGCCACAGATTTCATGTCATCCTCTTGCTCATAATAGTTTCAACAACAGCAGACTGTTATGTTGCAATTAATGGGACTATGGCTACAGTGGAGGAGAAGCAAAGGAATGAGATGAAATCTGGGGGTGGGGCAAATATATTTTCAGACCGATAGTCTCCAACAGTAAACAATGAGGATCAGATAAATACAGAATGTTAATTAAGCAAAAAGGCACAACAGCATGTACATAATGCATGACAGTGTGTACATTATGACAGCATGTACATAAGGCATGATATTATGTACATTATGACAGCATGTACATTATGACAGCATGTACATTATGACAGCTGCACATGCATTATTGTACATTATTGTGAGATACTTTTGTGAGGGACAAGATAATGCAGAGTGGCTAATTCACCCAAGAGGCACTGTTCTTCCATAATGATCCCCTCTCCCACAGAGTGTGTTACTGTGATTATAAATGACTCCGAACTTTGGCTTTGAAACTGAGAAGTTTAGAAAGTCAGGCATTTCAGACTTTGCTAGGATACTGTACAGTCATGTGATCACATTTGACCAATTACATGTTTTGGTTCATTTTACCCATTTTATAATGAAATACATGCTGAATTGTGCTGGAATATTATAATTCAGAAATATCTCCTGCATACTGGAAACATGCTTCTAGTAAATCTGCTGGTGGAAGAATCAGGATAAAATGTTGTTGACAGAGGAGACAATTATTCCTGTGCTCTGGTCTAAATTTGACAGAAGCTTTCTTAACTCATTCATGCCAAGGCAATGATTTTGTTTCAACATTAAAGCAGCAGTGTATGACAGTGGTAAAGATTTCAACCTACACTTTTTTATTCCATTTTATACTGCCCCTTCCCACCTGTCTTGTATCATACTCATCTTTTCCCATTTTGAGTCTGCTATACCACCTTTCTTTTAATATTTGAAACAATGAAAGGATCTCTCCTTTTAATATGGCTCGGTGCAGGTTTTTATCAGTATAACTTGTTTATTTTGCACACCTACTGTTGAAGATCAGTTTTCTTGTGCCTAAAATGAATTAACTTGCAGCAGACACTGCTCTCTAACCTTATGGGACAACAGATGTATAAAAAATAGCTGAGAATACTGATGAAAACCTTTTCAGAACCATATTAAAACAAGTGCTCCTTTTAGTACTTCAAATGTAAAAAACTTGTGAACACATCAGGCTGAAATGGAAAAGAAGGGTATCACATAAGACAGCAGGGAAGGGGCAATCTAAAATGGAGCAGAAAAGCTTAAGTCAAAATTTCCACTGCTATCATGCAATGTAACGTTCAGACGTTTTAAAGTGATACTGGAAAAAATGGGGTTTAAGCATCTTTTGTCTAAGGGTGATGCACCTTTTACATGACAAAAATATCCTCATGTTAGGGGCTTTATAGAGCATTGTTACTGTCCTGTGCCACTGCTGAACACCATACTCCCTTTTGCAAACAACATCAGAACAGCAGGAAAAGTGGTCTGGTGTTTATGTTAGACCAGTTGTCTAAAGCCTCACAGAGCCACAGAAGACCTTTGGTAGGGCTTATCATTTACTCCTGGAGTAGCTGTATGCACTCTTACCAAATGTTTAACATTTGATAATTAAGAATTGCCCTCCTCCTCAACGTGCAGTAGACCTGTTACTGGGTAACAACATTTTTTAAATTAATTATTTATTTATTTTACTTTACAGATAGCTGCCATCACGGGAGTATGGTGGCCTGCCTTCCTCTCCCCCAAACTGATTGTGTATACTGCATTGCATGATTCACTGTAGGCATAGCTAGGGGGGAAGGTGTCTACCCCCAATCTTGCTTCCATTATGTTTTCATAGACAAAATGTTGTACAACCAGACTAAATAATGTGATTTCTTTGGTGGAACTCCCCCCCTTCCCAAATCTTGGTTACGTGGCTGTTCGCTATGGGCAAAAGAAGGACTTGAGATAGGATGGCCATTGTTCTGAGTTCTCCCTTACCCCTTCTCTGTGTATCTATGCTGAGAAACCGCACAAGGTCTGTTAAGGGCACTGTGGTATATGGAGTGCAGAACTGTCTGAGACTGGAGTAGTACCCATGACCTGCAGATAGGGTCCCACTGAGAACCAGGTCCTTTGATAACAGCCATGTAGCACATCTACAATGTAGTGCAGTATGTTAAACTCCATGGTAGGAGGCCACTAACCCACAAAGTATGCTGTACTTTTTAGGGGTAGTGTGCGAAATTGAAATATTTCACCTGGCAAAATATTTCATGTAATTCCGCAATTGCGCAAAATTTTTCACCTAGGCGAAATTAAATTTCACCTATTTTCATGATTTTGAGTAATGGCGAAATTTCACGTAAAATGCCGTGGCAAAATTTTTCACCCAGATGAAGCAAAATTTCACCTGGTTTCACGATTTCGCTTAATGGTGAAATTTGGCATAAATGTCTTGGTCTGCCAATTTTGCCCATTGATGTTAAAAATTTCACACTGTGGGTGCAATTTCACCAGTGTAACTTTCAATTTTGCTGGTGAAATGTTGCTCCTAAAGTGAAATTTGCTCTGCATTGTGGGCAAATAGCTCAGATACCATGTGCAGCTTGTTTACAGCTCATTCTGCTGTGTTTTGAGTCAGAGAGCAGTCTGTTATGGTGCATCAGAGCTAATAAAGACTTTTAAAACCTCATTAAAACTTGTTTTTGAGAGCTAATTGCTCCAAAATATAATGCTTTTGCCTAGTGCTGCTAGGGAACATTTTCTAATTTTGTGGATTTTTGCATAATACTTAGTTTAATTAGGTTTTACTTTTGTCTGTGTCTTTGAAGGAGATTGAGTGGGGTAGGGTAGGAGCACAAAGCAGTGCAGGCTATTTCTAGCCTTTTACAAACAGGTTACTCACAAATTGTGAGTTATTTATTTACTGTTATTTCTTATTAATTTTGTTATATCTTGCCATTTTTTTCTCTGAAAAGTTACTCAGTCCTGTTTGAGAGAGTTTCTGCTGCTGTTAGCTTGTGTTATATATACTATTCTTCTGCTTTCAGTTGTGATTGTGAATTGTAAAGTTTTAAACACACAGAGTTGATCCATTATTTTATTTGTTTGTGGCTAGTTCTGTTTGCTGGAGTGTTAACTTGTGTCACTTAAACTGTGAAAATCAACAGTTCTATATTTTTTTGTATGTTTACTTAAGTACTTTTATTTGATCACTTGAACTTGCCCATTTACAGTCGCACTGCTTTGTTGAATTGCTCCCCTGTATTTTATTGCTGGATCTTGCCTCTGCACATTGCGTGGTGTTCCTGTTTTAGTTGACTTACCTCACTCTTTCTCTGTTACAGCATTGTTTAACACCTGACGCTCGCATTATAAAAACTGCTCTGTGGTGATTTGCATATGCAGTCCTTGATGCTTTGCATTATGGGGCATGTGTGATTTTGTATTTCTTTGAAACTTGGCTTCCTAGCCAAGGCACTTTGGAGTAACCATTGCCTCAGTGCTTGCGCACAGAGATTCTTTGTATTTTAACTTGTTTTTTGTTTTCACTGGGTTCACCACAACATAACCCAGACAGACCATCTTAGGGTAGCTGGTTCATTCCACTGGGGTGTCAAACAGATGAGGCACACTGATGAGTCTTGGTAGGATGAAGCACGTGTCTGTGTCTTCTGTTGGCACCCTTTTCAAACTATGTGAGAGGTCTTTCGGCATCATGCATTTCTGCTTAAAGTTGAACCAGCATAATATTCTGTGGAGATTTGCATATGCAGCCCATGATGCTTTGCATTTTGGGGGCATGTGTGATTTTGTATTTCTATAAAAAAATATATATTGATATAGTCATTTGCAAGAGATTGCTTGCTGATCCCTCCCATCTAGACCACTACCATATTGTGGTACTCGTCTTTGTTGAGGTTTTATGGTTGTCTTTGCCTTTATATAATAAAAACAAATTGTAGTATTAACTAAGTAATAACACATTACAGTACTTTATTTGTCCAGGCACAGGTGATCTGTATTTAAAGTCAGTCACTTGTGCCCTTTTTCCTTGTGTGTATTTCTTTAATTCCTGTTTGAGGAAAGAAAAAAGTTACTTTTTATGTTTGCTTGCACACATGTGCAAGAAGCATAGTGCCATCATACGAGTTTTCCAGAGGTGTGTCAGCCTCTTCCAATTCAGTCAGTGTATTTGCAGGTGCGGTCGCAGAGCGCTAATCACTGCTCCAGCTGTTTATGACAGCTGAAAAATGCAGTGGCATACAGTTGAAAGGGAGAGCTCCGCTTGAGTGAGCAGAGCTCTCCCCCCACACACACACGCATGCACACACGCACACTGCATGATCATGCACCTTCCCCTTCCCCCTCCCCCTCCACACTGTATGGCTGACGGGGGTGCCCAATCCCCTGTTGGCTCCACGCCCCCCCAAAGCATCCAGGTGCCATGCTGGGCACCAACCCCAGCATGGAAAAATGATGTAATGGCCAACAGGGGTGCCCAATCCCCAGTCGGCTTCACTGTCTCTCCCCCCCGAGTGCAGGGTGCCACGCTGGGAGCCCACCCCAGCATGGCAACAGATGCCATGGCTGACAGGGGTGCCCAATCCCCCATCAGCTCCATGCCCCCAGCCATCTTTCTGCCATGCTGGGAACCCACCCCAGCATGGCAAACGTCCCGCGTCGTCTTTTTAAAAAAAAAGACCTGTAAAGAAAAAATGGTCCCCAGTCTCCCTGCCCCCCACAACCCGCACTCACCCACTCACTGTGCACCCTGCCTCCCCAACCCCCTCACCCCATACTTATCTCCTGAGTCTGGTGCGATGATCTTCGGTGGGCCGGAAACACATCTGCACTCTTCAAAGCCGACCATGAACTAAGGAAATGCTGGTAAGCAATATAACGGGATAGATAGGGTTTTTTCAACTTTATTGCATATCTCAGGCATTTTTTTGAATTTTTGTACCAAATTTTCAACATGGGGTTTTTGGGACCCCTCCTCATGAATTCTTGCACTGTCATGGCATTACTTGGGCCCGAAGGGTGATTTCGCAGCCACTGTGTGAAATCACCTTTCCAGAATGATTAACAAAATGACACTGCCAGTGTTCATAAGGTGGGCTCTCAAAAAGCCTATTTTGAAAATTTGGTGAAAAAATTCTTAAAAATGACTGTTTTACGAGTGTGCATTGTGCAGTTCCTACGCACGCTCATAAGTTTGCGAATTTTCAATATTTTCACTCCAGATTTTCAACATTGCCATTTTACCTACCTCCTTATGAGCAGTACAGCTGTCATTTTCACATCTCACCCAAAATGTGTTTCCGCCATGTAGTGCACAATGGCGCAGTCGGTAAAGAAATCAATGTACAGGACACATTAAGAAAATCACAGTGATACTGTTCATGAGCAGAGGTCTTAAAATGGCTATTTTGAAAATTCGGTGAAAAAATTCCTAAAAATGACTGTTTTAGGAGTGCACGTTGTGCAGTTCCTACGCACGCTGGCAAGTTTGCAAATTTGTAATATTTGCACACCAGATTTTCAACAGTGTCATTTTACCACACTTCCTTATGAGCAGTGCAGCTACCTTTTTTCACATCTCACCCAAAATGTGTTTCCGCACATGTAGCGCACAATGGTACAGTCGGTTTGGGAAAACAATGTTTGGGACAGATTAAGAAAATCACAGTGACACTGGTCATGAGCAGAGGTCTTAAAATGGGTATGTTGAAAATTTAGTGACAAAACTCCATAAAATGACTCTGTTATGAGTGAGCATTGCGCAGTTTCCATGCACCCTCATAGGTTCATGACTTTGTAATATTTTCAGTCCAGATTTTCACCAGTGGCATTTTTCCACACCTCCTTATGAACAGTACAGCTGTCATTTTCCACAACATGGCCGAAATGTGTTTTCACACTTTCAGTGCAGAGATGTGTGGTCGCGGTGGGAAATCATTGTTCGGGACAGATAAAGAAAATCACACTGACACTGTTCATGATCGGAGGTCCCAAAATGCCTGTGTAAACAATCTACTGTAAAAAAATTTACAAAATAGTTACATTATGGCTGTGCGTTGCACAGTTTCTATGCACGCTCGTGACTTCACCAGTTTTTTTAAGATTTTCACAGCAGATTTTCAACATTGCCATTTTTTACACCTCCCCATGAACAGTACCGCTGTCATTTTTCACATCCTGTTTGGAATGTGTTTTTGCACCTGTAGTGCCAAATGCCATAGTCATTGTGCAAAAGCAGTTTTCAGCTAACAAACTGAAATTGCCATTGTTCATGAGGTGGGGGTCACAAAAAAACCATGTTGAAAATTTGGAGTGAAAATACCAACGAATGCCTGAGGCGTTAGGGTTTCCGATCATAACACCCCACCCTGTAGAGTATGACAGGCATTAGGGGTGTGACTTGGAATTCTTGCCTGTCATGCTCATACTATTCCACCCCCACCCACACCCTGCTGCCAGTGAGAGGCATGAAGGTGTGCCTCAGACTCTTCTGGCCCAAACTTCACCCTATTCTCCTATACCGCACCCATCTCACCGTATTTCCTGATGGAATGGGGAGCACATAAGGGCCAAAGACCCCAAGGCACACCATGACACTTGTCAGTGTCTGCAGGCTAGGGTGTGGTGAAATGGCATGGTCGTTATGCCTGACGACCCAAAGGCACACCCCAATGTCTGCCAATCTCTGCAGGGTGGTGGTGGGGTTGGCTTCAGTTCAATACTTCGCTGCCATTCCTATTATGCAGCTCGGTAACTTCTACACTACCACTGCCAATGCCAGCAAGCAAACATTCGGCACTGACAAATGCTTGTTTATTTTTACTAGAATAGGCTACATACCATATATGGTATTAGTTGTACTCTAAGTGCTGCTACCTGCCCTGATTGTGTTTGGACTTGTAAGGAAGCCAGTACTGTAGGTGTGAAGTCATGTGTGAGGTGTTTTTCACACAGTTATTAATATATCCTTTTTTCAAATACACCCAGAGAAAGGCAAAGCTTTGAAGCAGCAGCCAGCAAAGATGCCTGCTAAGAGGTGGCCCAGTACAGGGGGGAGACATGGTGGGGGAGGATGAGGGAGCAAAGAAGTCTGCTGAAATAAATACAACTCCAGTTCCAATTCCCCATAGCAGTGAAGGCACACGTATGACTGCCCCAGTGTCTTCTGATGTGGCTCTGGTGGTGCAGCAGGAACCAGCAAAGGAGTTGTTGGCAGAACTGGGTCTGGCATACCTGTTTCTTACTTTTGTAAGGCTCAAACTGTTGCATTCATGCTAGTGGGGGATGATGACAGTGAGAAGAAGGGAGGCACTGACACCAGCACAGGAACAGTGGTCCAGGAGGAGGGTGATAAGTCTGTCAGTGTGACTGTCCATGTTCCTGCAGGTGCTGGTGATGATAGTGTTCAACCAGAGTCCGATAATCCTGGAGAAAGGGATATTCAGGCCCCTGAGATGGCTGTAGAGAAAGGAAAAGGTGCCATGCTGCAAGAAGACAGTGATAAGGAGGAGGAAGACAAGGACATCATTGCTATTGGTTGGGATGATGACGACTGGGATGATTCCACACTTCGCTGGAATTCCTGATGAGATCTGATTTTGGTCTGAATTTACTGAAACATTTTTTTTGGAAACATTTCTGGATTTGTAGGCCCTGTTTATCACAAGCAAGACCGAGTTTCAGGCTGAAATTATTGGTAAACAGGGCCCAAAACAGCAATATAATGTCTGGGTTGTGGTGGGGGGCACCATTCACATCATGACTCTGACCAGATTTCAGTCTCCTCTTTATGTACCATTTTTCCTGTACTTATGTAAGTTATGTACTTATATGATATGTACTTATGTAACTGTTTCTATGACTGTTGTGTACATATTCAGACTGATGTTGGCTTTGGCAGCTGCACAGAGCCAAAGCAACTGCCACCAATCCTTACCACACACAAGAGACAGAGACAACAGCATCACATAGCTTTGGGAAAAAATTTTTGTTCATACGAACAAATTACTATACTTGACATTTGTGGATAGGAGGAAATATATAAAGGAGTAACATAAAAGAAGCAGAAAGGTACACAGTTTAAGGGCACAGTAGTACAAGTTGGGGGCAGGTAGACATGCAGGGTCAGACTCAGTCAGGGTAAGGGTATTCATATGAGACAGAGGGGAGAAAGGGAGGGTGCATAAACATTACATAAAACATAACAAATTAGATAGAAAACCACTGGACAAGATAAGAAAAAGAACAAAGAGGATACATTTTTTGTGTGTTTTTTTTTACTTTTTCATTTTTGGGTGTTTTTCATGTTTTGGGGGTACAGAGGAAGAAGACTGAGCATTAGAGAAGACAAACAAAAGAAAAAAAATTAGGTGCACTACTCACTTCCACCAAATTTGCCACTGCCGCTGCCACCACCACCACTACCACCACCACCACCCCCCCCATGATGCAGCTCCACCAGGAGGTCCAAGACCTTCTTTTGGTCCTCATTTATTTTATGTAAGTCCCTCCTGACCTCCTGCAGAACCTGTCCAACTGTTGCCTGACTCTCTGCACTTCCGTGCGCACTGCCACCACCTCTTAGTGCACGGCCTCCAACTCCTCCATCCTGACAACTTGACCTGCTGGGGGAGCTGCTGTAGGCTGTGAGGATGCTGCTGCAGAATCAGGTGCAGCAAGTCAGTGCAACTGGTGCTGCTGATGAGTTGGGGGTGGATCACTCCTGGATTCTAGCTGCTGTCTCCTGCTGGAAGTACTGCAGCACCCCCGGGCCACCAAATGCCTTCCTCCTGGTCAGCCCCATCACTGCCTCCTGCTGCAGCTTCTTGCTACTTGGAGAGCCACTCAACAGCATGGTGGTGCTACAGGGGGCTCCTTTGTCCACCCATCCCAAAATGGGACCCTGTTTTCCCCCTCCTTACTTCTTTTCCACAAAGGTTGCAGATGACAACAGTGTCATCTGAAACCTTTGTGGAAAAAAAGGACCACACTAAAGAGACCTTGGGGGGTCATCTTGATCTGATGTCCCAGCACAGCTGCCTCATCCAGAATCGAGACCTGCTGCTGCTCTTTCTGGGTGGGGCGGGCACAGGCTGCACATGCTCCTGGGGTGGGGCAATGGGCTCCTGCTGCTCTTCTTGGGTGGGGGCACATGCTGCTGGGGGGTGCAAGGTGGTCCTGCTGCTGCTGGGGGGGGCAATGAGCACATGCTCCTCTTGGGGGGCTGCTTGGAAAATACCTTCCTGTTAAGGCAGACAGTAGATCCTGCTGGTGGCACTCCTTTTGCCATTCTTCCCCTTGCTGTACTGCTTACAGTCCCAGTCCCTTTTTCCTTCATTAAAAAAAAAAGTTTTCTTAACAGAAAACTAAAGTAAATAAATGAAAAAGAAAGAAAGATACAGGAAGGGAGTCAAACACACACCCACACACACACACCCACACACACTAAAGATAGAAAAATATAACACTAAAGAAAAAGCCCTAACAGAAAATATTTACTTTTCAAAATAAAGTGGGGAAGAGATTAAAAACAAACACACACAAACACTATATTTTGGAAAAACCAAGCTCTCCTGCTCACTTTGTCTAGTCTCTCCTAGGCTATGAAAGCTCTAAAGATTTAGTCTGGCTTCCTGCCTAAGTAGTCACCCATGTGACCAGCAGTCTGATAGAGAGAGTAAGTCATGTGACAAACATTTTTTCCAAATTTCGCCTGACACTAATGTCAAGCGTAAACGTACCAGTGAAGGCGAAATTTCGCCATTGAAATTGATGGTGAAATTACACCATAAGGGCCCAAAGTGAGATTTCTCTGGTGAAAACTGATGGTGAAATTTCACCGTAGGGACCCAGTTAAGCGAAATGTTTCGCATGTTGAGACTGACGATTTTGCCATAATTTCACTGGTGAAATTTGATTTTGCTTCAACCATTTTTAGGGGAGGAAGGACAGGCCAAATAGTATGATCATATTTTTAAAGTCACTAAATAACTGGAAACATGTGTAAAATGAGACAGAGAAATCCTTCACCGTGATTGGTGGAATCTGACCACATGACCATGCAGGGATTTTACTGACCGCATAGCTATGTATACATGATGTGGTGTCTGAACAATGCAAAAAGTAATAAAGAGTTCTATGCTAACAGTGTACTCGCATTATAAAAAGATAAATGGAAATATATCATAGCAACCTGAACAATGTCAGTTAATTTTTCAACCAATTTTAATGAGTTCTGCTTTTTTCTTACATTTTCAGAACAAAACCATTTTATAAACAATTACTCAATCGCTCAATCTGTCAGTCAATGAACTTTTATTTATATGGCACTCTTCCCAAAACATCTCATTGTGCCTCACATATCGTTCATCTACCATAATAACAAATTTAAAGCTTTAAAACAACAATCAAGATATCGTACACAGCCTGCTTGTACAGGATGTTCAAAAAATAGCAGCCCTAAAACAGCAATAAGAACATTTCTGAAAAGTCAGAGTTTCTTGCTAGTGCTATGTGTAATTTTCAAATTCTGGTAGAACGAAATTTCGCAGTACTTTCGAAATTCTGCTGAAATTCTTCCAAACTTTATCAGAAATGTAAAGGCAGAATTCCACGGCAGAAAAATGCATAATGAGTTTTTCCACAATATTTCCACAGAATCGTATTCTGCGGATCTCAATATTTTCAGTAGAAATAGTTGCGGAATGATTTTCTGCAGAAAAAATTGCTGTACCACAGAATAGTATTCTGTGGATCTCAATATTTTCCATGGTAATGGCTGTGGAATGATTTTCCACAGAAAAAAATGCTGTCCCGCAGAATATTATTCTGTGGATTGCAGCAGGCGGAGTTCCACAGAAGAACCAGTGAAATTCTGGCAGAATGGTCATTCCGCGTTAATTTTGCCGGTGGAATTCTGCATTCCTCACAGCACTATTCCTTGTTAAATAACAGAGTCTTCTGGTCCCTTTGAAAATATCTCTACTGAGGTTGCCCCTTATAGAGTGTTTTCCACAGGCCTGCACCATGGTGCTGCCACCTCAAAAAGATCTATCAGAATAGCAACAGAGACACAACCTTGGGGCAACCAATGTGACCTCAGGACAACCAAGGGACAAGGCAAGACAATTTTATTTATATGGCACCCAATCCTGGGAGCTCTGGGTGACTCATAGAAGCAAACTGATTAATAAAATAGTACACAATAAATAATGAAATCAGATAATAAATAAGCACATCAGAGTGTTAAGAGAAAAAACAAACAACATCATGTCCCAAAACAGATGGTAATCAAGTAAGTCTTAAGCTTGGATTTAAAGATGGTCAGGGAAGTGGCACCTCTTACCTTTGAGGGATGGGCATTCTAAACAAGTGGGACAGCCACTCAGAGCACCCTATTGAGGTCAGTCTCAGTGGAGTGGAGATGGCATGCGGGTCATACTTGTCCTGATGTTGACTCAGGTAGATTGGACCCAAACTGTGCAGGGCTTTGTACAGTACAAGTCACATTAAACTGTTCTTCCAACTCACTGGTTTAGCATTTTTCAGTGAGTTGCTTAATGCGTGCACTGCTCAATGCAATGAATTCATAAAAGTTTCCTAATGGTTTGCCTCTAGCTGGTGTTCAGTTTCAACTTACTTTGCAGCTCTCTGGAAACTTTTATCAATGTCGTACTACACATTAAGCACCCATAAAAAACTAAACCACTGAGTTGGAGCCCAATTTCAGTATTGCAATGTGTAGTGCAACTTGATTGACATGTCATTCTACCCAGTCCCATGAAGAAGCTCACATCCAATTCCATCCAATAGCAAGCCTGCATTGGGATTGAAACCTCTGCCCCGCCACCATTTGGTTTTTCCCTGCTTATGAGGACTTCACTCATGCCATGTTATTTCTGCCCTTTTATTCTTTTATCCCCCCCCCCAAATGCCGCAGTTTCTGGCTCCAACTGGACTGTAGCAGCTAAAGAAAACTGTTACTGTTTGCTGTATTCAGGAATGGCAGAATTTCACCCACAAATGTCAGAATTTCACTTGTAAATGGCAGAATTTTGCCTTTTGCAGGTGAAGTACCACCATTTGTGGGTGAAGTTCTGCTGTTCATGGGTGAAGTTCCACCATTCCTGGATGAAATTTTGCCATTCATGGGTGAAATTCCGCTGTTCCTGAATACAGCAAACAGCAGCAGTTTTCTTCAGCTGCTACAGTACAGTTGCAGCCAGAAACTGTGGCATTTGAGTGGATAAAACAAATAAAAGGTCAGAAATAACATGGCATGAGTGGAGTCCTCATAAACAGGGGAAAACTACATGTCGGCGGAGGCAGGGTGTTCAGTCCAAATGCAAAATTGCTATTGGCTATAATTGGATGTGAGCTTCTTCGTGGGATTGGGTGAATGAAGTGAATGCCAGTGACTACTGCACTGCAAATGCATTTGAAAATGCATTGTAGGAACATTGGATGAGAGCTTAAGGGAGTTTACAGTGGCTGAAAGTGCATTGCATGTAGATTACATGTGAGCTGATGATTAGGTGAAACAGAGTTTGTATTTTAAGCATTGAGAATTGCCACTGTATTGTCAGCACAAAAAAATAATGAAAGAGCAGTGAGTTGGAGGAACAATTTAATGTGACTTGTACTGTAGGTCAACAGACACAACCTGAAAGCTGTTGTGTGCTGTTGTGTCATTGAGGAGGCAGACAGTACTGTCTGCGGAGCACCTGCATGATATGCTTGGAGTGGGGCAACATGGATATCAACCTGGCCACCACTGCAGGTGGCCAAAAGGCATCTATTTAGACTGAGATATAGTACAGGCTTTACAGTAGTCCAACCTCTATGTAGCAGAAGCACTCACCAGAGTCCATGTACCCTCATGCACCTGATAGGGTTTCACATGGGCAATGTTTTTCAGGCGGAGAGTGCCATTTCAGGCCCCTGCTGACAGCTGATGTTTTAGTATCAACCACTGGTCCAAGATGACTCTCTGATTTTTCACCCTATTGGTGGCTTGAGTGGAGGTGCACCATGAAGTTGGATATCAACAACTTACCATTTATTGCTGTTGACCTGTGAGAACATGGCTCTTCCTGTAACACCTCCATTTTGCCTGGGTTCAGACTTAGCAAACTGGATGCCATCTAGATGTTGATGTCAATTAGGCAATTGACCATCACTGTTACTGGTGCTCTATTGTCTGGTGCAAAAGGCGTATACAGCTGAGTATCATCTGCATAACAGTGGAACTCAAGACCATAATGTCCAATTACCTCATCCAATGGATGCTTATAATATATACTGCAAACATCATTGGACACAGGATTGAGTCTTATGGCACTCAACAACTTAATGTAAGTTGGCTGAATTTCACCTCTCCAACAGCCACTCATTGAACTCTTTTGGCTAGGTAAGACTCAAACCAGCCCAGAACAAAGCCAGTGAGTCCACCAGAGTTCTCAAGGCCATCAATCAGTACTCCATGGTCAACAGTATCAAATGTAGAAGAGAAGTCAAGGTGAACCAAGATGGACTATTTTCATCTGTCTTGTGCCATGAGGAGATGCTTTAGCACACTGACAGAAGTGATTTCAGTGCTGTGTCATTGCCTGAAGCCCAACAGTAGGGGTTTGAAAATGTTAATGCTCTCCAGAAGAGCCTCAAGCTGCAGCACCATTACTTCCTCGATAACCTTTCACAGAATGTGAATGTTAGAAAGAGGACTGTAGTCACTGGGTTGGCTGGGTCCAGTAATAGTTTCTTCAGGAGGGGTCACACTCCCACCTCCTTCATGGCTGATGATAAGAACTCCTCCTTCAAGGAACACGTGACAATCCCAGGGAATACCAGAGCCATCAATAAGCCTTCAGCATATAAGCATAGTCACACACTTCAGGGTGTGCATTCAATGATATCATTGCAGTTATTGCATGGTTGAAGGCACTTGGCCACACCTCATACATCCCTAAATACCTCAGGCATGCAGCTGTATAGTTAATGCACACCTTGTTATGTGTTATTGTGCATATATGATAATGAATCCCATGTTTATGCAGTAAATGAATACAAGAAGCTCAATGTCAAATATAATAATTACTTTAGTGCTTTGAGCATGCTTAAAGAATACATAACATGACAAATGTATGGTAACTTGTTACACATAAACCAATCATCATTATAGTTAATACAATTAGTTTTCATGTCATCTACAAGCAGCTTATAAAACTGTACATTCTGACAAAAAAAGATAAAATCATGTTTTATGGCACAGGGGATTAGGATGATGTTCCTTTCTATGTAAAGAAAAGTGCTTCTAGCAAAACGCTTATGAAAGTATCAGGGGGTTGTGGTGTCTTCTACTAATTCAAGTTATGTAAAAAAAAGTTCTTGTCTTTGTGCAGTTTGAATCCTTTAATTAATAACTTTAAAAAGTTTGCAATCATGTACACTGTAGGTGGGCTATTCAGAATTGGGACACTCAGTGTCTATATAATGTCTTCAGCAAACTCCATCGGATTCCACAGAAAATGTAACGAGGCTGCAGAGCTGAGGAAGTGACTTTTAAAATGTATTATATTACAGTTACTAGGCACCCTGAAACATTTGTAGCAGATTGCAATTACTTTTTTTTAATAAGTAATTATAATTGATGGTAGCTGTCACATGTCTGTATGTACTATGTCGTTCTAAGCCTATGCTGGGGCAGATGTACAAGCCTGTTTAAAATATGGTCTGATCAGGCAAAACCTTGCCAGCCAGACTTGTACAATAATTTGGATACCCACAATGTCTTGCACCTGGATTTGCATACCCATGAAGCACTGCACTTGGATTGAGGCTTTACAGTATGTGTGTAGTTTGGAGGGATGTGCAAAAATCCAAACTGGGGCAGATGTATCCATAGTAGAACTTTAATTTCACAAAAATTCCTCAAACAGAACAACTCTAGGCAACTCTAGTTTTTGGAAACAAATATGCTCAGTGTCATGTAGTTATTACTTACAGTGGTAACATAGAGAATACTGGATGGGCAACTATGCAGAACCAGTATGTTCTGCCACAGAGGGATTCTGATTCCCTCTGACATCTAGAGCGAAGCTCGAGAGGTCCATGGGAATCAGAACCCTGAGGTGGCAAAACGCACTGGTTGTGCATAGAGTTGCTCATCCTGTATTTTTCATAGTGTATAGTACTGTGTGAAAAATGTGTTTTGTGAGTTCTTTTGCTTTCAAAATGAAACTGACTCATGCAGTGTCTAGAGATTCTAGAATGCAGTTCTACCACAGTAGGGTAGAACAGCATTCCATGACATTGGAACTGTGGTAGAACAGCATTTTGAAAAGGATGGAATTCTATACAGAACAACATTCCACTATACGATATAATAGCGATTGCTCAATTGGTATTAGGGTTGCCAAAACCCATTGATGTTCTGGGTTCTGGTTCTGGTTCTGGTCTTGGTCTTGGTTCTGGTCTAGAACTTTTCAAATAGATCTAGGGTTCTATTCTTTTTTAGAACTTGAATTTGTTTGACTGAGGAGGAATGACAGAGTTACTGAAAGGAGAAATAACAACTGAAAATAAACCTGTCCTCTCAGCATAGTAATAATATTCTGTTTTGCTGCACATGCACAGAGGAAAGAGAAACTCTATGTGCCATTTGAAAAGCAGAGACCAAGAGTCACAATGGATGTATTGCAGTTTGGCACAGCTGCATGTGCAGATACAGTATATGAACAACATGTTTTCATATGCGTCTCACTAAAACCTTTTAAAATGTAATTCAAGATAGTTTGTTTTACAGATTGGCATTCCCTGTTTTGAAATGTCTCAGCAGAAAAATATTTTTTTTTTAGGCTTTAGAGCCATTAATACTTAAAATCCATCTGTGTTCTAGTTCTAAATTAAAACTTGAACCACTGGGTTCTAGTCTGTTTGGAAGTAGTCCTGACAACCCTAATTATAAAATGTTTTTTTCCATATCGATTGTTTATCAGCTTTCCCCCCATTTTCTTCCCATCCCCATGTCCTGGGCATGTGCTCATGTGTGGAGGCACATGTATGCTATGCCTCAGGGCACCCTCCTGCTATGCTGCTGCCCTCTCCTGCCTATGCTACCCACCAGGCCTCATCCCTCCCTCCCTCCCCCGTGTCAACTTTCCATCAACCCAGTAATTTATGAACCCAGGTCACCAGCGTGGCTCATAAAATAGGTTTTAAAAATTGTAAAACCTGGTTGGTGGAGGGCTGTCTTTACCAGTGCTGTTATCTCAGCAAAACAGCACTGGATAAAGATCCAGCAGCCTCTTCACAATAAAATCAGTACTCACCACACATCCCTGATTGCCATCACAAACATGGCTGTCACCTTTAGTTACTAAAAACTTTAAACTAGGGCCTAAAAATAAAGATTATGAACAAGTACCTTGGGTTTGCTGGCACCTACTAAAAGGCCACAGGGTGCATAAAGAGCACTTCCTTTCACTGAAACACCAAATAATATTCCACACCAGATGATCTTCTGCTCATGGTTCCTTCTTTAGTAAGAAAAATCAGAATTCGGAGCTAGGTAAGACATTTTTTTAGGAGAAGAAGAGGAATGTGTTGAGGACCCCCCGATCGTGATCTACCCCCACCCCCAACCCCAGGTACCTTGGAGGAGCCAACGAATGAACAGGTGGAGTCCAGAAGGTTTAAGAGAACTAGAAGAGGGGGAAAGAAACAAAAATGGAAGAAGAGGAGAGAACAGAGGTCAGATGTGGAGGGGGAGACGTGGTCGCGGGAGAAGAGCATGACGAATGTAATAAACATATCACAGATACGGCTGAGTGAGGAAGAGGTATTGGTTCTAAATAAGGGATTATCATTTGCACCTACTAGAAGATTTGACACTTTTCAAACCATTGTGGATTTAAACAAACTTGGAAGAAATCTAAGTGTAAAATTATTCTTTAACAGGAGGACCACTGAAAACCTGGAGGGTCAGGAGGTTATTACAGAGGTAATTCAACCTATTTCTGACAATATGAACAGGTTTAAACCACAATCCGATCTTTGTCCACCCATGTCTGCCGCCCTGTTAACTTAAATACATAGCCTCGAACGAGACATTGAGAAACTGAACGAAACATTCATTCACAGCAGACATTATAATCTAACAAAGGGAGAGTGGCAGGCACTACAGGCTTTAGGAAAGAATGAAGTGATAACTATTAAGACTGCTGATAAGGGTGGGGCAATAGTGGTACTAAACACTGAAGATTATGAGAAAGAGGTTTATAGATTATTGAGTGATTCTGAATTTTATGTGAAAATAAAGAAGGTTCCAACTACGGAATTTAAGAAGAAAATAGATTATTTTTTACAGGAGGTTAAAGAGGAAGGCCTACTAACACTACAGGTGATAGCATATCTCCAGGTTGAGTACTCAGTTAAAGCAACTTTCTATTATCTGCCAAAAATACACAAAGATATGGTGAACCCCCCTGGTCATCCCATTGTGTCAGGGAATGATTCCCTTACAGAACCCCCTGGCAAAATATATAGATTTTCATTTGCCAGAGTTGGTTAAGCAGATTCCATCATATATTAAAGATATAGGAGAAATACTTGGGATACTGGAGAATCTGGCAATAGAAGAATAAAGCTTACTGGTTACACTAGATGTAACTTCTTTATACACGAATATACAACATGATGGGGGGGGTGGGGGTACTCGAGTATTATTTGTATAAAAAGATCTGTTCCTGATCCCCCCACTACAGTGTTAACCAGATTAGCAGAATTTGTATTAAAATGCAATGTGTTTTTCTATAAACAAAACTTATTTCACTAAATAAAGGGTACAGCTATGGGTGCAAGTTTTGCACCAAACTATACGAACCGTTATATGGCAAGATAGGAAAAGGATACCATCAGGAATGTCGATAAGCCCTTTCTTCACAAAATTGATTTGTGGAAATGTTTTATTGATGACATACTGATAGTATGGAAAGGGACAGAAGAAGAACTATTTGATTTTGTCAGATATTTGGAGAACAGCATCCCAAACTTGAGATTTAGTATATCGTTCAGTTATAAGCAGATCAGTTTTTTAGATCTAATCATCACTAAAGACGGAAAAGGGGGAGGGTGGTCACAGATCTGTACAGGAAAGAAACAGATTGTAATGCTGTATTATTGGCAGACAGCAGTCATCATAAGTATGTGATTAGGGCTATTACCAAGGGACAATTTATCCGTATCAAAAGAAATTGCAACACAAAAGAGCATTTTGAAAAGAGAGCTGATGAGTTGACTGAGAGATTAAAGGACAGAGGATATGATCAAACCCTGATATTAGAAGCAAGGAAACAGGTAGAATGTATACCACATGAGAATCTCTTAAAAGAAAGAAAGGAAGAATCAAACACGGATCCACAGGTCACATTTGTCAGTAACTATAGCTTACAATCAGCAGAAATCCCTGACATTGTGAGAAAGCACTGGCATATGACAAAACTTGATCCAGGTCTTAAGGAAATAGAAGAAATGGGTCCCAAGATTGTCTTTAGAAAAGGCAAAACAATAAAAGACTACACAGTACACTCAATCCAGCCAGGGGTAATACAACCTAGAATGTGGCTACCACAAAAAAATAACAGTTGCCACAAATGTGGCAACTGTAAATACTGCTGTAAAGTGAAAAGCACTAAGACCTTTCCAAATAGAGTAACAGGGGAAAGATACTGAAGTTAGGGGCTTCATCACATGCATTACATGTGGTGTGGTTTACCTAGCGGAGTGTAAATGTTGCAGTTTTTACATTGGTAAAACCAAGAGAGCATTTAAAACCAGAATAGGTGAACACATTCGAGCCATCGAAAATAAAAATGTTAAAAATGCTCTAGCCATGCACATCTTTAAGTCCAGAAAAAAGAAAGATCATGGTTTCATGTTTACTGGTATAGAAAGACTGGTAATGTCCATTAGAGGGGGAAACTTTGATAATTTGCTGTTAAAAAGAGAACAGTATTGGATCCATGCTCTCTGAGCAATGGAACATCCTGAACTAAATGATAGGATGGAAATTAGGCCCCTTATGAAGAAGAGAAACTTAATAATAGAAATTATTTTTTATGTGCCTACAGTGATGATGTGTTAATACTAACATACTAATTGCCAGCAGATTAGGCCTTACGGTCTATTGAGTCTGCTCGAACCTCAGATCCCTAGTTGGGTGCCGAGGCCCTCCCCTCCTTGTGTTCCAGAAACCCCTATCATCCATCCCCACCCCCCTGGGCCAGGCCATCATCTGATACATCCACTTTCTGTGTCTGTCCTTCCCTCTCTTGAAGCTCTCCCCTGTGGATCTCTGAACCAGCTCGCCAGGCAGTGCATTCCAAGGGTCCACCACCCTCTCAGTGAAAAATCTCCTCCTCTTTTCCCTCCTCACCCTTCTACCTTCCAACTTCAAACCATGCCCTCTGGTGATACCTCCCTGCTTTAGTCTAAATATCCCCTCCATGTTTTCCCTATTTATTCCCTTGAGGTACTTGAAGACCTCAATCATTTCCCCCCGTCTCTCCTCTCCTCCAATGAAAACAGGCAGAGCTCCTCAAGTCTGTCCTCATACGTCAAATCCTGTAGTCCACGTATCATCTTTGTTGGCCTCCTCTGTACCCTCTCCAGGAGCTGTATGTCCCTCTTCAAGTGTGGTCTCCAGTACTGTACACAGTACTCAAGGTGTGGTCTAACCAGTCCATTGTACAGTGGCAGAATCAGTTCCCTGCTCCTAGAGGTGATCCCCCTTATGATGCATCCCAACATCCTGTTTGCCTTGCTAGCCACTCTCCTGCACTGCTCAGAGTTATTCATACATGCATCCACCATGACCCCTAGGCCTTTTTCCCCTATTAAGGCCTCCAGCGCCTCCCCTCCCAGGGTGTACCTGTGTTTAGGGTTTCCCTGCCCAAGATGTAACACCTTGCACTTGGTGATATTGAAATTTAATTTCCATGTGTGAGCCCAGCTTTCCAGGGTGTCCAGGTCCCCTTGGCGGGCCAACCTCCCCTCTTCTCCCTCAACCACTGCTCCCATCTTGGGGTCATCAGTGAAGAGACTCATTTCATGCCCTATACCCTCCCTGATGTCCGATATGTATGCATTAAACAGGATCATATCCAGGACCGAGCCCTGCGGTACCCCACTACTGATCTCTGTAGGGTTCGAGAGCTCCCCACCAACCACTACTCTCTGGGTGCATCCAGCTAGCCAGTTTTCAATCCATCTGACCATCAAAGGGCCTACTTCCAACCCCATCAGTTTCTCCACCAGACCATTGTGGAGGACAGAGTCAAACACCTTGCTGAAGTCCAAGAATAATACATCCACAGGCTTTCCCCAGTCCAGTTCTGATGTTACCCATTCGTAGAACTCCACAAGATTGGTTTGACATGATCTACCTGGCACAAACCCATGTTCAGACTATCCAGACCTCCCACCTCCTCCAAGTACACCCCCAATCATTCTCTCAATACTCTCCATTAATTTTACCACCACCGAGGTCAAACTGATGGGTCTATAGTTACCTGGTACTTCTCTCGAGCCCCCTTTATGGATTGGCACCACATGTGCCTCTCGCCAATCCCTAGGTACTCCCCCTGTCTCAAGCGACCTGCTGAACAGTTCCGCCAGGGGTGTAGCCAGTATGTCCACCAATTCCCATAGTACTGTCGTATGAATGCCATCCGTCCCAGGAGATTTGTCTTTCTTTAGGGCCTTGAGGGCTAACCACACCCTTTCAGTGGAGATAGCATCATCCGTCCCCTCTGCCTTACTGGCCTTTTTATTCTTATCCTGATGTGACACCCCTGGGGTACCTCTCCTTCCCTCTTGCTCCATTTCTGTTGCTTCCCTGATCCCACTCACTGCCACTTCTATCCCCATCGTGCCTTGCTTTGTAGATATCCCATCCCCCCCAGTGAACACAGAGGTGAAGTACTCGTTTAATACCTCTGCCTGGTCCCTCGCCTCTTCCACCCACCCTCCTTCTGATCTCAATCTGCTGAGATGGCCCTTAGTTTTTCTCCACTCCCTAATGTACTGGAAGAACCCCTTTTCCCCTCCATGTATCCCCTGTGCAAGCCGTTGCTCTTTACTGGACTTTGCCCCTCTCACCGTCCGATGACTTTTCTAGATACAAGATGGTACATTTCCTTATCCCTATCCCCTCTTGTTGTTTTACATTATTTGTAGGCCGCCTTCTTTTCTCTGACCGCTACTTGAACCTCACTGGACCACCAGCATGGTTTATGTGACCTTGCTTCCTTACGTTTCACCTTAGTGCAGGTCCTGACTGCCTCATGAAGTCCTCGTTTTATGACCTCCCATCTCTTTTCCACATTTGTCATTGATGTAATCCCCTTCAAGTGATCCTTGAGAATATTTCCCATGCCCACAAAGTCTGCCCCCTGAAGTCCACTGCCAGTGTCCTAGATCTCTCTCCTCCCCTATCTCATGCCCCTCCCCCCAAAAATGTATTGTTTTTGTTTTATTATTTTAGATTTGCACCAGCAGTTCAAAGAAAAATGCTGAGGGGTTTTGTCTTCCAGACCAAACTGTATACAATCTCATTTTGTCCTGTATGTATGTATGTAAGAAATAAGTTTTAAAGTTTAAATACTAAACGGATGTACTAAAATGAAATATAAGTGCTGGGTAAGCACCTGTTTTTAACAATATTAATATGATGTATTTTTAGATGTGAGTGTGAATATCTTGTACTGTCCTTTTAAGCACTAGGTGTACTTAACGGTAGTGATTTAGGGTATCAGGCATCCTTTGAGAAAGCACACACGTGTGAAACATGTCAGGAAGCCTGCAACCAACAAACTAGGTTGTGAGAGAGGGAGCTGTGGGAGACATCACTGTTTTCCACCTTGTTATTTGTGAAGTCGATTGTTTTAGATTTCAATTGGATTTATTGCTGTAAATTCTGATTTTTCTTATTAAAGAAGGAACCATGAGCAGAAGATCCTCAGGTGTGGAATATTATTTGGTGTTTCAGTGAAAGGAAGTGCTCTTTATGCACCCTGTGGCCTTTTAGCAGGTGCCAGCAAACCCAAGGTACTTGTTCATATTCATTATATTTTTTGCTGTGCACTGCTTAACCTTGGTGCGGTCACCATTTTGTTCTTGACTTTGGCCTAAAAATAAAACTGCCTTAAATTTAAAAAATAAATAAATAAATGTTATTGGACCTCATAATTCTCTTCTTACACACACACATAAATTAAACAAGCATTTGTCAATGACGAATGTTTGCTTGCTGGCATTGGCATTGGTAGTGGAAAACTCACCTTGAGGCAGACAGATTGATGGACCATTATAGGGATTATCAATCAGCAATTTCCCTTAAGAAAGCAGAGTTCCTGTCCGGGCAGATTGCTGCTGCTCAGAACCGACCAGCTCAACTTTTTCAAACCATGGACAGACTGTGCAATCCAGCCTGTTTGCAAGTTCGAAGAGCTTTTTCACAAGAAAATTGTGATGAGTGTGCTTGGTTCTTTGCTGATAAGGTTGCCGACATCAGGACTGAGATCCATTCAGCTTGCACTTTGGGGCATGGCAGTGGTTGGTGCGAGGTCACTCCTCGGTTTTGTTGGATGGACTTCAACTGGTTGGAAATCATGGATATCATACAGATTGTCCAAAGTATGTGGCCAACCTGCTGTAGTTTAGATCAGGGCCCAACGTGCCTTTTAGTTGGATGCATTGATGTCATCAGTCCGGTCTTGGCGGAGACAGTCTGGAGCTCGTTAGAATCGAGTGAGTTTCTGGACTCCCTGAAGGAGGCGGTGGTGATGCTGCTCCTTAAGAAAACTTTTCTCGACCCAGAGTGTCCTGCTAACTACAAACCAGTCTCTAATCTCCCTTTTGTAGGGAAGGTTATTGAGAAGGTGGTTGCACTGCAACTGGAGAACCATCTTACCATCCATGATATCTATGATCCTCTCCACTCTAGGTTTCAGAAGAGGCATAGCACTGATACTTCCCTTGTTCGGGTGCTTAGTGACCTCCTGATTGCAAGAGATCAGAGGACCCATTCCATCTTGGTCCTCCTTGATCTCTCAGCGGCGTTTAACACTGTGACCATGGGGTGCTGCTGGAGCGCCTGTGGTTACTCTGTGGCCTGTCTGGAATGGTCCTCAGATGGTTCTATTCTTTCCATACTGGTAGATCTTAGAGGTGGTCTTGGGGATTTATTCCTCCGAGTCATTCTCTCTGCTATGTGGGGGTACCACAGGGCTCCATGCTGTCCCCATGTTGTTTTGCGGTGTATATGCTGCCACTGGGAGACATTGTAAGGAAGTATGGGCTGGGGTTTCACTGCTATGCAGATGATACCCAGCTTTACTTGTCCTTTGTGCCCAACCAGGCTAGTGCGGTCTCAGTGTTTAACAACTGTCTCGTGAGATACAGGACTGGATGAATGGCAGCTGGCTGAAGCTGAATCCTGACAAGACCGAGGTGCTGGTGGTGGATCCGGGTCACAGAACAGAGAGATTGGTGACTGGTTGTACCTCTGGACTTTGGCTTGGAGGAGCCCAGCTACTATCCTCTGAATGGGAGCAGAGTCTGGGTGTCATATTTGATGATGAACTGATGCTACATTCACAGGTGTCAGCTGTCATTAAGTCCTCTTTTTACCATCTGGGGAATATCACCTGGATTAAGCACTTTGTTCCATCCAGTGATCTTCCAATATTGATCCACGCCTTTGTGTCCTCGCGCCTTGACTACTGTAACTCCCTCTACCTAGGGCTTCCAGGGGTTGATATCTGCTGCCTGCAGCTGATGCAGAATGCAGCAGCCAGGCTGTTGACTGGGCTATCTTGGTCAAGGCATTTTATGCCTGTGCTGCACGAACTGCACTGGCTGCCAGTTCAGTGGTGGACACCTTCAAGGTTGGCTTGCTGACCTATAAAGCCCTACATGGACAGGGCCCTGGCTACCTGCAAGATCTTCTGTGTCCCTACTGCTCCCTGACCGCTCCTCTCAGCCAACAAGGGATTGCTAAAGGTTCCCAGGGTTTTGTTGAAGACATACGGGTCATGGGTGCTTGTGTTTGCAGTCCCTCCCCTGTGGAACTCTTTACTTTGTTGGATAAGAGACTGCCTGACAGTGGAGAGCTTCCAAACTGCTTTAAAAGCTTACTTATTTGAGCTTGCCTTTGGAGATGATATGTAACTAATTATAATATGACAATTTTGGTTTTATGTATGTTTTTATGTATTTATAGTATTGGGCGCTATGATCATTGGAATAGTGCCTTTTTAGAAATAAAGATGATTTGATTTGATTTAATTGCTTTGGTGTGCCATGACGCAATATTGGACACTATCACTGCAATGTAACTCACAAAAGTAACTCATTGGCATAAGAGATTTCTACAAGATCTACTTTACTTGTACTGCTATATTTTGAGGTGGCGGAGGTGTCTGCTTTCTCCAAATATCATATAAAGATGGTTACTATAGGGATGCTTTTTAAAGAGATCCACCCAAGCTGCATTTGCTGCTATTTTCAAAGAGGAAATGTGTTCAAACCTGCTAGACTATATAGTAGATGGCCTAACAGCGTCCAAAGTTTGCATCTAAATCCTGACACAACTGTGTCCAAAAAGGGACACAATTGCATCTGCATACAAATTGGACGTAATTGCATCCATTTGTTGACACAAATTGTGAATTTTTGTTGTAAATAGATGCACCTTTTGAAAATAGCAACAGGGCTGCCTGGATGCAAGAAAATAGATGCAGACACAGCATGCATTTGCATCCACATCCTGCCCTTTTTAAAATGCTGCCCTCTGTGTTTCACAGAAAGCTGCTGTTCGAAATCCATTCATTTACAGGCCCGCTGACATGTGTGATCCTTGGCTTTCTGCAGTCCCTCTCTGTAAGGAAAATCATTTATGAAATGGGACTAATATTTCTGAGCTAGTCAGAAGATAGAAGCAATGTTCTGTTTCTAACCTCTCAGCGCCTTTGCGGCAGAGCTGATAGATGAACAGTGCTTGCATGTTGAGTACTAACTGGCTCTCACCTCACTAACCTGTACTACACATTGTTCTCCAGCACAGCTGCACCAGGGAGCCATCAACGTCTCACTTTTAAAACAGAGAACACCGGATGTTAACTGCTGTCTTTTATAGGTTTGTGTAACATCTTGCATGACAAAGTACAGTTTAATGCTCCTGAACAATTGTAACAAGCATATTGTGATGGGGCTCATCTTCCAATTAAACATCTCCTGAGACATGCACGGCACTTTGGCATATAGCCATAATCCCTGTCAGCAGTAGGAGAAAGATTTATTGCCTTGTGCTACCTGTGGTTTTGCTTTAAAACATCACACACTACAGTCCAAACTACAGGTGCAAGCAGGGCCTCATTTGTGGTACATTCTACAGTGGGGAGCCGACCCAGCAGACAAAGGATTGTGCTTCCCCCCAGGTCAGCCACCCAGGTTTGGGAATGGACAAGGGTTACTTGATGGGTCAGCAAGGTGAGGGAGGACCGATGGCAGCTCTCCTTCCTCGGGGGGGGCACCAGTTCCCACTGCAGGGACTGGCACGTGACAAAGTTTGGGTGGCAGTCTAGCAGACTACACACAAAATAAGGGGTAGGGCTGGAGCATGACATGCTGGCGCACACACCCTGATGATCCAGTCCAGGGGAGGAAAAAACTGAGGAAAGAGATGTCAGGCTGGTACAAGCTGGCACCCCCCCCCCCGCAGGCTCTTGCATGACCAACACAGCTGCCCACCCACCCAACGAGGCCCCATGCAAGTGGTGGATAACCAGTAAGTCCATCAGAAGGTCAGTGATGGGGTGGGGGGTTGCCATTGGACAGACTCGGGGGGGGGAGGGAGAGAAAATACTGACTGGAAAAAAGCAAAACATTCGTACAGTGGAAAGCTGGGATTGCTTGAATGACTGGGGGTTGTAGTTTCAGTTGGCACTCATTTTTTTTTTCCATTGGTGCTGTTTCTCCCCTCAGCCCTGAGCAGCCCTCTGGATACCAGCCATCCCAGCCCCACTCCCCCAGTTTTCCTCCGGGTCTGACCTTTGTGCAGAAGCAGCGTAGCCGATGTGCTCATCAGGGTGCAGCACTGCCAGGTGGCTGGAAGTGAGTGGCTGCTTAGGAATCCATTTTCCCATTTTTCTTCCCCCGAGGAGTATATGTGCAGTGCCTGCCCAGATGTCTCCATGCAAGCATCTGTACATAGAATTGTTCTTCAGTCCCTGGCTGCCTTAGCCCCAGATATTTCTAAGGGCCTGGCTACTGCTGGGCACTGAAATCCTCCCTCCCTGGAAGATGAGAGCAGTCCTCCAGACACTCTATCCTCTCTCCCCAGCAGACCTCCAGCAACCTGAGTCCGCATCTGAATCAGGGTCACCGGTGTAGCGTGAGGTGTGGCATCCAGTGCTTTAACCCTCAGCACCACTGGGCTAGCCCATGGCACCCATGTTTCTGAAAACCAAGCACACAATATGCAGATACTGCATCAGGGAACCATCATATCATGGATAACAGTAAGTGAAGTTAGAAATTGGCAAATGCAGTTCAGCTTCAGTTCACACCCCCTGACTTCATTTCAGCCTCGACACTTCCACTTCAGCACTTCAGGACCCAAGGCACAGGGGTCTAGCAAGCCACTTCTGGTCCACCCCAATCAAAACTACATTCCACCTGCCTCCCCTGTCCCTCCAATCAGATTTCTTTTTAAATGCCTCAGTTGGCACTTGGTATATTTCCAGGAACCAACAAATATTTTTACAAAAAAATCTGTCAGAGGGAGGAGGAGGAGGAGGAGGAGAGTGGAAAGGGATAGGGAAGGGTGGGCCACTGAATAGCCCATGCCACTTAAGATGAGCTAGAGTGCTTTTTGTTGATTTATTTGCTAAATTTTAAAGTGATCAGAAGAGGTCCAAATGTTTGTCAGGGTCAAATCAAAGGTGAGTGTTGAATTTCAGAACCGTCACCAAACACAGATTTGACAATGGCTCACTCCTTAGTCCTGGACATTGCACTACACTGATTTTTGCATGAGGTACTGGGAGTTGGGGAGAGAGTTTCTGCAGAGTGAAAAGTGTGAAACAATATATATTTTTTTATTTATAGTTTTTACGACCTGATCTGTCCTGATTGCCCCATCCGACTGCCCCCTTCCCCAAGCCCTGGTCAGAGAATTTTTCTGCTGTGTCATTCTGTCCCAGGCCCACACTGTCTGCGGTGTATGTGATGTGCGTTCTCCACAGAGATGCCCCCAGCATTCTGCATGTGGGGTCCCTCCACTGGGTGGTCTGGCTGTGCTGCCACCCAAATTGCTCAAGATGGCACTTGAGCAGTGGGACACTGTCATTCACCTCCCCCCCCCCACCGAAGGAGGAGAGCTGTCCTACAGGTGCACAATCCTCCCTTCCGTGACCAGCCCCCAAGTGGTCCATGTTCATTTCTGAATCTGGGTCTCCAGCCTGGCGGGAGGTGGGGCATCTAGTGTCTCAGCCCTCCATGCCACTGGGATGGCTGGAAACAATATATTTTTAACCTAAACTTGTCCTCCAGATTGAAGTACTATGAGTAACAATAGACATCATATCTGGAGCAAAACCCTAAAAACACTCTTACGAAACAAACGTTACAAAGGTCTTATGACAGGCTTTTGTTGACATTGAGAAGACAAAACTCAGTTTTGTACAATACTTAATCTCAGCCTCCCAGGCTGGGGTGGGGTCATGGGTGGAGGATCTCAAAATTCTTGGTGCAACACATAACCCCCCCACCTTTTATTTTTATTTTTTTGTTTATTTCTGTGTTTATGTCCCTTTACACTCCCCTGCCTGTGCCTGGCTCCACTTGACCCTGCCCCTCCATCAACTGCCTACCTCTATGCTGCCTCAATTGTGACCCCTGGGTGGGGTAGAGGGAATGTACCTCTCAAACTGCTTTGTCCTTGTCATGCAGCATATTATGGGGTGCAGGACTAATCCTCTTCGGTCCACTGGGGTCTGTCATCCTTTGGGCAATGGTGATATTTTTCTTCATTTCTCCCCATTCTCTCAGATGCAGGCATGCAATGGGGGTCCTAGGCACATATGCACTCTGAGCGTGCTACCTTCGTGCAACACCATTTGAGTTTGTATATTCCATGATATTAAAATTACTTCCTGTATGGAACCATAAGGGTTTTTTTTTTGTTTGCAACTTATAGTTTCAACTCAGAAATAAATTATCAGACTGTTTTGGATAATGAAAAAAGTCCATTTATATTTTAATTAAAGAGGAAACCTCACCTCCCCATTGTAATGCTGCAGGACCTTTAGTTCCTAGTTAAGAAAAACACATTAGGAGGACATTTTTTTATGTACTTACTGTCTTGTAATTAAATTTTTTTATCTGGTTGATCTTGTGACTCTCAGCCCACCATGTTAACATGCTGTCTTTCCCAGAGTCTCCCCGTGGCCAGCCCTCTGATGATGCAACTGATGGACTGAGCCACTGGGGCTGCCTTTGTGCTGGCAAGTCACTTAGCTAGTATTAGTGTGAAGGTGCGCATGATCATGCTTATTCTACTGGTATTGATTATGCTAAGCTTAAAATGATCGGTACCAATAGAATAAGCATGATCATGAACTTCTTACACTAATACTAGTGTAACCCCCCTGCAAATGGGGGTTCCCAAAAGACTTCCAGGAGCTTGCTTGAATGCTCCAAGCCTGAATGGTGTTTGGCATTTAAGCCATTTATCAGTGAGTGTTTTTAGAACCTCTGGTACTGTCTCTTTAAGAGCTGTCTGCTTGCAGACATAATTAGTTTGTATGGGGACTGTGTGTTTCTTTGATTGAGTACCACTCAAGCTGCTGCCAATTCACTTCATTTTGCAGTCACTAGGAGTGCAAAGGAACCTATCTGAAAGATGTAACTGTTTGCCAGAAATTATTTAGAGTAATAATGAAATTACAGTTTGTCTAACCTGCTTTCTTTGCAGTCAGAACTGTGTCTGCTAGTTCCCATTCTAGTTTTGAACTGCTGAACTGGACCAATCAGTGTGGGGTAAGCTAGCTCTAAAATGGTGCCTTGGACGAATCAGAACTTGGACTCATAATCTGAGCCAGCCACAAGAGGATTGTATGGGCAGTGACTCTGGGAGATGTAGTTTAGACTTCAGTGCCTTTTTGGACCAACAGCAGCAGTCTATTGTGAATGACAGCCAATCCAGTCAAGAACTGGGAGGAACTCAAAGGAAGTGCCGGTTTTGTCGGTTGGAGTTTGAGTTGAGCTTTGGCAGTGAAGAAGGAAGGAGCCCTGTGCTTTTCAGTGTGCAGTTTTAGTCAAAACGTGTAAGGCCCAGAGTTCGGGTCTGCAGCTTGTGTAACAGCTTGTTAGGACTGAATCTGCCCTGTGAAAAGAATCAAAGGATCTCTGAAGAGTAGAAACCAGGCTCACCCTGTAGAAGACTGGAGGAATTGCTGAAAATTGCACTCGGTCTGTCAGGAACTGAATCTGCTGTGTGTTCTCCGGTATTGTGCAGTAATTGCATCGGGATACAGATGCAGCCTGCCTGGTATAGTGCTTCTTTTATATGGATGTGTGAAGAGGTTTGTGTACCTCAAGTGAGCCCTGCTGACATTGAAGGACCCTATCTTATTTGGAGGTCGTGAGTACTAATTCAGGGTCGCCCCTGTTGAATTGCCACATTAAATCTAAATGGAATTACTGTACTGCTGACTGTTTAATTCTCCTTTTCTCTGTGTGAAAGGGCCCCTACCAGCTGCCACGGTTTGGACTAGCCACTAGGGCTTCGGTACCCAGGGACAGTAACTGATAGGGATAGGCCTGTGCACAGAGCCATAGGTAGATTATTAGAGTGATAAGCTAATTAACCTGATTTCCCCCTGTCCTTGTTATATCCCCCTAAATAAATCAGAGCTGCTTGTTTCAGCAAAGTTATACTGCCTGAGGTATTTGTCTATGTTAAAGTACTGTACTGTGATTGTTGCACTGTATCTCATTTCACAGGAGGTCCCAGTGCCGGAACCAGACCTGGGGGTAAGTGTATACTGTGAAGGTAATTCTGATATATTGTGTGGGCCACTAGTGGGAAGAAAGGGGGTTGCAGTGTCCCAGAGGGCTGTGACCAAGTTAGTTTAACTATTGCAAACCCTGACCTCTGGGTG
The DNA here is from genome assembly GCA_016271365.2 of Neoceratodus forsteri. NCBI lineage: Eukaryota > Metazoa > Chordata > Ceratodontiformes > Ceratodontidae > Neoceratodus > Neoceratodus forsteri. The sequence continues at coordinate 257,999,763 of JADMNL010000025.1, forward strand.
GAGGCACCCGCCATTGGATCCAGGCCCCTCAACCTGTTAGTGGCAAATCAGGCAGGGGTAGTAGCCCCTGGGATAGCGCTATCTAGGGGTTACATCAGCTAAGTGACTTGCTGGCACATAGACATCCCCCTTGGTTCAGTTTGTCAGCCATGGCATCAGAGGGCTGGTCGTGGGGGACACTGGGATAGATAGTATGTTTGTAGTGCCCCAGAGTCAAGGGGCACCACAGAAAGGAAAACAGGGACCCTTCCCTGAGCTGGAAAGCTAAATTTTTTAACAAAATGGCTCCCTTGGACCCCTCCTTCCTCTATTCCCCCAGATCCCTTTGTCTTTTTTGCACTATTCAGTGCAGAGAAGGGGGGGGGAGGGCACTGGGCAAAAGACCCTCCCTCCCAGATGAAGAAGCCCAATCCAAAGGGCTGTCAAGCAGGACCTTCCTGGCCCTACAAAATGGCCAGGGAGTGGTTAAACTGGAGGGTCAGTGACCAAGTGAGGATGGTGGAGAACATGGGGAGCACGACTATAATAGCTTACCTTAGGGTCACTCCATGGCTCTCCCGGCATCGCTCCCCTTCAGCCTTGGTCCGTGGCACGGTGGCAGCAGCAGCAGGATTGGTCAGGTGGAGTGCAGCTCCTTGACATAACCTGTTCTCCCTGGGCAGAGTCCCAATAAGCGAGGGGGGGAAGTTAGCACCGGCGGACCAACTTGGGTTACAAGGAAATAGGTCTGGGTGGAAAACACGCCCCAACCTTTAATTCCACCCAGCAACCACAGCAGTCTTGGAGAGGAGCCAGGTGGGAGCGCGGTTGCCTGGCCAGGTTTTCTGCCTCCACCCAGCAGCACTGAAGTCCCAGGCCATGGCGGTGAGTGGGCCGAGTGCCTGATTTTATGATTACACTTGCGCTACGGGTGTTAAGGAAGTAGGGTGGGGAAAAGGAAAAAAGTGTGGAAGATTAAAGGGCCAGAGTCCAAACTGACAAGGGGAGGCCTAGTGGGCTCCCAGAGTGGGATGACAGCCGAAAGTAAAGGGGAAGGAGCCAGAGAGCAGTTGGCCGAGTGCCCAAAAGAAGAAAGGAAAGCCTCCAGAGGGGGCGGAGAAGATAAAACGAGGTGCACCACGATATAAAAGTCATGGGTGGGGGAGAACAAAGAGTATAATGGAACAGAGGCCCTCATAATTACAAATAAGGAGGGTGAGCTATGGTAGTAGGCCCTAGTTAATGTTCATGCAGGAGACCCATAGACCCAAGCATAGGGGCTAGCTGTGAAGGTCCAGCATCCATGCCCTAAAACATAATAATTAGTGGGCAGGCTGGACGAGGCCCTACCTAAGGCTTAGGGGTGGCTATTAATATTGACAAAATGGGTCGGATCTGCAAAAATAGCCAAAAAAGGGGAATTCCCTTAAAGACGCAGCACGTTTTGGAGGGTGGATGGTTTTATGGCCTAAGTTGCCCACAGAGTTATGTGTAAGTGTTCGGGGCCCCATCTGACCCGAAATGTGCTATGGCTTGCCTGGCACCCTCTATTGACTGCACCTTTTTCACAAACTAAATTGTTGGGAAAAAGAAAACCAAAAGACAAACTGTTTGCTTGCTACCGAACGGTGTTATCAGAGTGTGTCTTTCTGTATCTGACGTCCAGCTTCACCTTTGTTGCCTGGACCAGCTTCTTCAGAGCCTGACACTGACCCAGGGAGGTCCCCTGCCCATCCTCCATCTGCAGCAAAACTGTCTCCGGTGATGTTAGCCTGCTTCGCAGTTCCACCACAGTGTTCCAGCATCAGTACTGTGAAGGTAAGTGTAGAGAGCCGCTAGTCAGGTATCCAGTAGTAAATCAGCTTAAAGGCTGCACTGACTCAAACATGAGGGACCACAGTTAACATTGTCTATGCCCTTTTCCTTATTTTGCCAGATGGCTGTAAGTGTGTGCATACCCATGTCACTTTGCAGAGGCCGCCCAAAGATAGTACCGCCAGTAGTCTTCTAGTTGGGAGGTGGTCTAGGTGCCAGGTACCTACCAGTGGTCATTGCTACAGATCATCTAGACAACCATCTGCCAACCAGAAGTCTTCAGCCTCTTGCCAGGAGCTGCAGAAGATCACCAAGCTCTTCAATGTCCAGCTAGCAGTGTTCCTCTGTGTGTTCTGTTCATCTGGGGGACGCCCCATTATGACCTGTTTGTAAAAAGCATTTTGTGTGGAAAATGCCCACCTGCTGTTCAGCTGACTCATTGCAAAGCCCAAGCTTGGTTTGCTTGCCATTCATCATCTCTTCCAAGTGCATGCAGGACTTAGACTAAAAGGGGGTTAATCTCCCTGTTCTCGGTTTGACCAATGGTTGGTCCTGATTGCATTCCTTCAACAACTTGTCAGGGAACCAACTAGAGGAGAAGTAACTTGGGACTTAATAATGACTAATGGGGACAGTATAAATGAGGTAGAGGTTGGGGAAAACCTAGGGGATAGTCACCAGAGAATGGTCAGGTTTAGTATTAGGACAGGGACAGAAGCAAATTGAACCACCACCAAAGTAATGGACTTCTGAAGGGCAGATTTTAAGACGATGAATGGAATTTTCAAGAGGGATATGGCAGAGAAGGAGAACCTACAGGACACTGAGGAACTGTGGGTGATAATAATAGGGGGAATCTTGAGGACAATAAAGAAATGCACAAGGAAGATGGGTAAGAAAAAATGTGAAAGAAGGCCACTTTGGTTCACTAAAGAGGAAGCAGGATCAATAAGGGAAAAACAGAAAGCCTTCAGGGTATACAAAGCAACTCAAGGAAGGGAGGAAAGGGAAGTATACAGGGAAAAAATTTGGGTGGCAGGGCAGACAGCCAGGAAAGCAAGATCACAGACAGAGGAGAGAATAGCAGGGAAGGCCAGGAGGGGGTACAAAATGTATTTTAGGTACATTAGTGAGAAAATAAAATGCAAACAGTGAATGACACTAAAAGAGGAAGGGGGGGCTTTGATTGAGAAGGATGAAGATAAGGCAGACATGTTAAACAGGTACTTTAGCTCAGTCTTCACAATCAAGGAGGAGGGAAAAGAGGACCAGATCTGGGGCATAGGGGGAAGGAGGGCAGGGAGGTAGACACAAGTCATTTTACTGTAGGTAGGGTATTGGAAGCACTAGACAAATTAAGGGTAGACAAAGTGATGGGCCCCGATGCAGTACGTCCCAGGGTGCTCAGGGAAATGAAGGAGTAACTTGTGGCACCATTCGCAAGGTTGTTCAGTCTGTCCCTAGAAAAGGGGAAAGTCCCAGGAGACTGGAAAAAGGCAGACATGGTGCTGCTGCACAAGAACGGAGGAAGGGACAATCCAGGAAACTATCGCCCAGTCTGTCTTACCTCCATGGTAGGTAAACTAATGGAGGCACTCATAAAGAAAAGACTGGTGCAATTTCTGGAGGAGGAAGGGAGGGCTCTTGGATGACAACCAGCATGGGTTTACAGGAAGAAGATCATGCCAAATGGACTTGATCAAGTTCTCTGAAGTGGTGACGGAGGTCTGTGATCAGGGAGGGGTGGTGGACATGGCCTACCTGGACTTCAGTAAGGCCTTTGACATCGTCCCTCACAGGAAGCTAATAAACAAACTGGGCAGCCTGGGGTAGGGAGAAAATTAATGAATTGGGTGGAAAACTGACTGAAGGCAGAACTCAAAGGGTGGTTGTCAATGGTGCTCACTCCAGGGAGGAAACAGTGACAAGTGAGGTGCCACAGGTGTCAGTATTGGGCCCAGTACTGTTTAACATCTTTGTTGGGGATATTATAGAGGGTCTACATGGGAAGGTGTGTCTATTTGCAGATGACACAGAGATCTATACTAAGATGGAAACACCGGGTTGGGGGGGTGGTTTAGAAAAAGTGAAGGAGGATCTGGGCCAGCTGGAAAAGTGGTTAGTGAGGTGTCAATTGAAATTTAATGCAAAGAAGTGCAAAAATTATACACATAGGGTGCAAAAAGCCAAAGGTAAGCTACAGGATGGGAAGAGAGGAAATTAAAACAACAAAGCAGGAAAGAGATCTGGGGATCATCATTTCAGATAATTTAAAGGTGGCAAATCAGTGCAACAAGGCAGTGAGGAAGGCAAACAGAATGCTGGCATGCATAGGGAGGGGCATCATACGCAGGAGGAGGGAGGTCATCATGACGCTGTACAGGTCCATGGTTAGGCCACACCTGGAGTATGGGGTACAGTTCTGGACACCGCACTTGCAAGGGCATAAGGATAGAGTGGAGTGAGTCCAGAGAAGGGCTACCAAAATGGTGCAGGGCCTACAAAAGATAGCATATGAGTAATGCATGGAGGAGCTTGGCGTGTACACACTGGAAATGAGAAGGGAGAGGGGGACATGATAAAAACCTTTACATATTTGAAAGAAATAAACAGGGTGAGGGAAGGGAGCATTTTAAAATGAGTGATAACACGGCAACAAGGGGGCACAGCTTAATACTGGAGGGAGGAAGTTTCAAAGGAAATGTGAGGGGACAATACTTCACTGAGAGGGTGGTGAGCACCTAGAATAGGCTACCAGAGTGGGTGGTTTGAGTGAAATCAGTGGGGGAATTCAAGAAGGCATGGGATACCCATGTGGGACTGAACATTAGAGGCAAGAGTACGGAAGGAAGAAGGAAATAAGGTTAGGCTGACAAAAAAAGCCACGGGGAGGAAAAAAGGGCAGACTAGATGGACAAAGTGGTCCTTTTTTGCAAACAAATTTCTTTGTTTCTATGTTTTTGTTTCTATGTATTGTTATGTTGTTTAGTATGTTATCCTATGGTGTTTTAGAAGACAGTTATTTTGTTATTCTCCTTGTCCCTTGTAAACAAACCTTTTGCATCTTGGTCACTGATTAAGCTTCCTGCCTCTCCTTCCAGATTCATCTGGCCTGTCCTAAAGTTGTTAGGAAGCCAAGGACCCCATTCTACCAGGAACCTTTGGCTTGCTACATGTTAACATAGTGAGCAGTGGGTCACGGGATCAAACAGATAAAAAGTAAATTATAAGACTGTAAGTACATGAAACAATTTTGTCCTAATGCATTTTTCTTAACCAGGACCTAAAGGTCCCCCCTACAACAGGGGAGGTGAGGATTCCCCTTGAATTAAAATATAAATGGACTGCTTTGATCATCATACAAAACAGACTGATAATTTATTTCTGAGTTGAAACTATAAGTTACAAACAAAAGACAAACTATTATTGTTCCATACAGGAAACAACTTTAATATCATAGAATATACAAACTCAAATAGTGCTGCATGAAGATTCTAGTTTTTAGCCCAATTAATAATAAAAACAATGTATTTTTATTCATGAGAAACTGATACACCATTGAGTGAGGGACTCATTTCCAGTGGTTTCCAGTGGATCATTTCCAGGTGTATCCTGGAAGCAGTGAGTGGGTAAATGAATTACTCAGGCTAAATGACTTACTTACTCATAGAATGCAAGTGGAGATTGTGGGAATCAATCCCAGGTCTGCTGGATTTGCTAACATCATTCACAGCTTGTAATTCCAACCTCTAGGCTAATATTTCATTATTTATTATTGTTTTTGTTTATTTATGTATAGATATGATATATGCTGTATAATATAGATATACTAGAAAAGCATGCACTATATAAGGCTCTTTAACATTTGTGAGTCAATGTGTTTGTTTCCTGAAAGATTCCACTTTGATAGCAGTTGTGATTGAAATCCTCATATATTCACATGAGTGATATATTATAGCTACTGCCCCAAGTTCTCTGTAGCACTTCAGCCCTGATTATGGCAGTAGGGCTCTTAGGATTCTGCAGCAACATTTGCTGATTCCTGCAGCATGGCATGATTTTTCTGAGGTAGAATGAAGTCCTGCCGTTGGCTAAAATATGATGTGATGTTTTCGATGACATCATGAGCTGTGCACAGAGGAAGGGAGCTTCAGGGTATACAAGAGGAAGAAGGGAACCAGCTATTATGGAACAAACTGTGCCGTATAGTTGAATGCAAATGCCCTAAGAGCAATGAATTCTGTGGCACTCCATGTATTCTGCAGCATAATTCGAGTTCAGTGGAAAATTTTGCAGACAAGGAATTATAGAATTCCAGGGGCCATGACATTAGCTCAAGCAGCCACACTTTCAGCTCCTTCACACTGCCCTAGCAGTGCACCTTAACCTTGTCATGGAATAACCACCTCTAGAGGGCGACAGGGCAGTTTAGATTGCATGACCATTTAATCAGGCTCTCATATGATGCTGCCAGAAAGGTTGCCTGTTGATGCAAATGATGGTTCTTTTGCGAGCTTAAAGGAGCTTAATATGTATACCCTTGAGGAAAGGAGGGAGAGGGGGGGACATGATAGGAACTTTGAAGTATCTCAAGGGACTCAGCAAAGTCCAAGAGGATAGCATCTTTCAGAAAAAGAGATGTGCGAGAACAAGGGGGCACAATTTGAAGATAGAGGGGGGGATGGCTCAGGGACAATGTGGGGAAGTATTTTTTCAGAGAGAGGGTGGTGGACACATGGAATGGCCTTCCTGAGGAGGTCATGGGGTCAAAAACAGTGGGGGAATTTACAAATGCATGGGACAGACATAAGGCAATTATAGTTGGGGTTGGAGGAAGTAGGCTGTTGGTTAACAGAGATCTGCAGCTTTCCCAATAGATAGGGAAATGGGCAGACTGGGTGGGCCAAGTGGTCTTTATCTGCTGTGAAAATCTATGTTTCTATGAACCAAACTAAGGCCACCACAACTCATTTCACAAAGGCTACTTGCATAGCCATCAGGTGACAACAGCTCTCAGCAAGGAAAGGGAAAATTGTTTAACCAGGAAAGGCACACTAAGCCAGAGCTTATTTCCAGGTGTGACCTGGAAGCACAAGGAAGTTAAGTGACTTGCTCAGAGTCACACAGTATGTAAGTGGGTGCTGATGGGATTCAAACCCAGGTCTCCAGGTTTGCAGTTCATTGCCCTTAACCACTACATTTTACTTCCCCCTATAACCTATCTGGGCCACATATAAACCAATGATTTATAGGAGAAAGACTCCATAACCCACTACTGATCCAGTGAGTCATCCCACCAAACACCAATAGTAAGGCTCCTTAGAGAATGTATTGAAGACTCCACATTCATGTGTAAGCTAAAAGAAATATCCAGAATATAAGTCATTTAGCAACATAAATCTTACATTAAAGTATTAAATAAATCTGTTCCAATATTTTAAAGAGAGAAAGCTGCAGACAGCCTGAATAAAGCTTAGAGCATAATGTTCATGTCTTTATTGTCAGAAAAAAAAAAACAGCTTTTTCATTCTCGCCTTAATGCTGTTTATTCAAAAGAGCTGTATTTTTTTCTTAAGTTAATGGCACTAAAACCTTGCAAAATGATTGCTCTACAATGCTACTTGTCTAATTTTAATATTTTTGTGGGCTTGTGCTATTGCCTTGATCTCGGCTCCCCATGCACATCCATAAGGTTCCACAGATGCAGCTCTGATTGGAATTCACCGAGTCCTTATATAAAGATGCTATGTTGTCAGTTATACTGTAGCAGACCTATAATTCAGTTCCAGTTGTGGAAGTCCTGCAGCTCAAGTTGTTGTACTCACACCAGAAGAATAATAACTTTTATAACACACTAGACTGATAATCTGCCTTTGCCCTTGCCATTTTTATGAAGTAAATCTCCACCTCGGAAAAGATCAGGATACATTTGCACGGAACAAATAATAGCTATCTTCTGACCTGAGCAAAACTATAATGGGAAACTTCATTGATTGATGTGGCCCTACAGGATCTTGGCCACTTTTAACAGGAGTCGTTTCTTTTATTCCATACTGAACTCAATGTCACTGAACTAGTTTGCTTGAGAGCATGCAGAACTGCTGTGAGAAAGGCCAAGGTCTAACACTTGCAGTAGTGCTACCAGTGAGATGAAGAATTGTAATGGATGACTAAAAGTCTTGACCTGCAGGCAAAGGAGGTAGTCTTTAAAGCAGTAGCTCTCTGAGCAAAGAAGAAAGCAAACAGAATAGCGGTGATAAGAATGAAGAATAAAATAAAATACAGCAACACAAGCACTTTCCCTCTCTCTCTCTCTCTCTCTCATGCGAAGGCTGAATCAGAAAATACAATCCAGTTATCAGAACATACAAATCCGGCAGTTATCCCTGTCTGCTGTTATGTTGATTCTGGTTTTCCTTCATCTTCTCCCTTTTCACCTACTGCATATAGTTCTCTCATCACTCACTAAAATAGCATGTGACTGTGTAAATACAGTGTGTGTGTGTGGGGGGAGGGGTTATGTATTTTCTTTTTTAGATGCCAGTTTTGATTTTACAGGTTCTAGCATAATATGTACTGATAGGTGAGTCTATATTCAAACAAGCTGTAAGCATTCCCCAATTAATGATTACCTCAACAATGCAGGTGTCTGGTTCACATTTATTTTTCCAATGTCTGTACCAGTTTTTTACCTAAAGCTACGTAGCAACTACAGTACAGAATATGAACCTTGCCAGTAGGCTCATTCTTGAGTTTATTTTTTTTAGTATTTATTTATTAGATTTTTTGACAGGGAAAGGAAGGCTTGACATTTTCAGCTTTGTCGGGGTGTATACAGATGCATACCAATTGAAACTGAACCAGATAAAGCTGTAGTCAGTGTGTACTTTCCCCTTCCAACACTATAGCAAACTGAACGTAATGAATGATATAATGGTTTGAACTGAATAGTCCAGTTTTCACAAAGTTTGGAGGAAAAGGGAACACACCTGGTTTAACTTTATTTGTTTTCTTTTTTTTTATTGGCTAAAATGAGACAAGTTGTAGTCCAGTTTTCAGTTATGGCCCAAGAAGAGAACAGCATATACAGCACCATCAGCTAAAGATACAAGATAAACTTAAAGACACTCCAGTGGCCTGGCAATTAAAAGAACCCACTTCCTCTCAGGAGTTCACAGGTTAATGTTTTCAACCCATGATGATCCCAACCAGCTGCAGCCTGAACAGCAGCGCAACAGACGCACTCCCTGCTCCAGGCTGGGTCTCCTACTCTCCTCCCTCTATGACATAATTATTTTACTATGGCATAACTGTTTATTTTGGGGGGCACTGAGCATCTTCTTCCTACCTTGTTAGAAAATACTTCATGACCCATGTGTTGTATTTCTTCTTCTCCTTACCTCGTGACATAATACTGCATGACATGTGTTGTATTTCCTCTCCTTCCTACTTTGAGACGTATATTACTGCATGACATGTGTGTTGTTTTCTTTAACTAAGTGCAGTATAATTGCATAATACTAGGTGCTGCAGTGATTTTCTTATGGTATAATGTAGACCCTTAAGAATAACATTGGGCCATACAATCTGGGATAGCAAACAGGGCTGTGTAAACAACCAAGGGACGGGGGGACCACAAACATCTGATGAGGAGTCCTCTGGGGACCATGAAACACAGCTGCTGTTGAAGAGCACAGCTGTGTGACCCAGTGATGAACTAAGGCTGACTGAGCCTAAAAAGGGGAAAAGAATCTGAGAGCTTGAACAGTGGGGGAATCTGGATCTTGGAACCTGAATGGAGGAAAGACTTGTGAGATTGTAGGAGGGAGACTAAAATGAAAAGAAGAAAGGGATCCGTTATGCTGGTAATTACCCTAAAATGAGGACATCTCCACTGATAATTTTGTTTGTATCTAGGGGTGTGTGAAAAAAAATTACACCGGCAGAATTTTGGCAAAAAACAGATTTCCACTTCTACGAAAATTCGGAAATCATTTCGCCAATTTTTGCGGCAATTCTGCAAAAAAATGCGGAATAAATTTAAGAAATGTGGGTTAATATATTAGACTGTGGGGAAAAAAACACAGAAGCAATGCAAACTGTGTATAATTACATGATATATGGCGAAATACTAAGCAAGAGACTTTATTTCCACATGTAATGTAAAACGTCTGCAGTTAGTAATTAAATGCTGCAGTACTAGGTGGAAATCTGCAGTTATCTGGTGAAAGTTTGGAATTCCACAACAGGCAAAAGAGTGGAAAATCCTACAAAATCTTCAAAATTTCATGGAACTTCCGCAACAGCGGAAATCCACACTATCGCCTACCTCTATTTGTATCTTCACCATCTAAACTGATAATATCTTAATCCATGGCCTATTTCCTAATCTGTGATCTGATACTAACTACTTGTAGTAGTAGTAGTAGTAAAAAAACATTACTTTTCACAGGATAGGACTATTAGGACCCTTAGGGCAACAGAGCCATATCTGCAAAGTCGTTGTACCGTAATTATTGCACAAATGCGGAACAAAATATCAGACAGATTAATACAGTGCCCACTTAAAAGTATAAATACCTTAAAACTGAGTTTTCAAGCATAATATTACAGAACAAAAATATTAAGGAAAAAGTCTTTGGTCTGAAAGATTATATACGATTACATGTTTTGGTAGACCTGATGGACCACAGGTCCTCTTCTTTCATCATTTTCTATGTTTCTGGGTTGAAACAAGTTCTCAAGTAATGGTCTCTGACATCTACATAATGTGGCAGCATTTCTGGTTTGTGGTGTCAGCAGTTTCCATGTCTTGGATACAATGTGTTGCGACAATATTTGTCCAAATTTAGATTTCACACAGTGCACATTAAGACTCTGGAAATGTGCCTACTTTATAACATAATTTGATTTGTTGAATCTAATGCCTTTTTTTCATTTTCCCTGTATCAGACCTTTTCATTATTTTGTAATAGTCCAATGTTTGTTTCTTCTGGGCCAGGATTTACAAAAGGAGTGCAAAGTGGGCACAAAAGCTTGCGCTGCACTACCCAGTTGCGCTGGTAGGCAACGCAACTATTCGCAGTTGGATAGCCCGGTGGAATATCTGACTGTGAATAGGGGCTTGTGGGGGTAGTGCTAACCAAGGAAAACCAATGGAATATCTAGTAGTGCTGCCCCCCCAGCCAGTTAGGAAAATGGCCCCACAGTCAATAGCGCTTAGGCGCTAAAGTGCCATTCTCCAATGAAGGCATGCAAATTAGTCTATTGGGCATGCAAGGTACTAGTGGCCATTAACATGCCTATTATAGGCTCATTTGCATTCCATTAGTGTGGTGGTGTGCACCCCCCAGTAGTCCAAGCCCCACATAGCCGCATACCCCCTTAGTGTAGTGGTGACCCCCCCACCCCGATTGTGGACCCGATGGTAGAAAAAATATATTTTCATGGCGTAGGGTCCCCACCCCAAATTCCTGACCACCTGATTACGCACCCGTTATTAAAATAAAACTTGTCCATAGCGTAGTGGTCCCACCCCGGTCCCTGATTGCTGGATCACCCACTCATAAATTAAATACATTTTTCCATATTGTAGTGGTCCCACCCTGCCCCCAATCACCCGATTATCCACCTGATAATAGAAAAGAAAGTCTTTCCATAGTGTAGTGATCCAACCCTGCCCCCAATCACCCAATTACCAACCCAGTAATAAAAAAATAAGTTTTTCCATAGTGTAGTAGTCCTTCTATGCCCCCAATCACCCAGCAGCTGTGCTGGGGCAGTGGGAGTGGGGTAGTATGTGCTTAACCAGAGTGGGTGGGGATTTTGGGGGGACCACTATACTACAGAAAGGTTTTTCTTTTATTACTAGGTGGGTAATTGGGTGATTGAGGGTGAGGAGTGACCACTACACTATGGAAAAGTTTTTATTGTGACAATGGGTGGGTAATCGGGTGATTGGGGACCAGGGAGGGGTTGGGGTAGCTGCAGTACTCCCGCTAACCACTGGGGTTGTGTGGATTACCACCAGGTTTTTTTCTGTGGTAATTTGCTCCATGTAAGGACTTTCACAAAGGCCCTTGTGTAGAGCAAATCCTTTGTGAATGAGATTGTGGGGATATGCAGGTCCCCATCCTTCATTTGAATTGCGGCCCCCCCTCACTACTTTGCCAAGGCACAAACCCAGTTTGCCGAGGGAAAACTGGGCTTTGTGAATGCCAGCTATTCACAAAGCCCAGTTTTCCATGGGTAAACTGGGTTTGCACCCAGGCAAAGCTTTGTGAATCCTGCTTCTGGTATCCATGGAGTTCCAGGATAGCTGGTTGTACATTAAGCAATGATGCCTATATAAAACAAACCAAAGAGCAAAAAACCTGGCTAACTTGTTGTGTGTTACATTTAGGGTCATAAGTAACTTACTGCTTGCAAAGTAGTTTACATGATTCCCATATGCTAGGACTGTAAGGTTAGTTATATAGCACACAGTTGTATTCCTTGCACATTTAGAAATAGCTAAAACAGTGTGAGGAAGTATGCCAATTCTATAGTTAGCATTTATTGTGAAAGTGCTAATATGCAACGCAAAGCTTCAAGCATTGTCTACTGTTATTTCCAAGTATTTGTACTCCTTTGTGTTCACTGTTTTCTGTCCATTCAGCAAGTGGTGGTGAAAGGCCATTGCCTGAGTCTTTTTGGTACTCAATACCAGTTTTGATTGATCAGACCAGTGGTGCTGGGAGAAAAAGGCCGGATGTAGTTTGATCTCCTTCTGGCACTAGTATGGCGCTTGCCAGTAAAACAGTGTCATCAGTGCACGGTCCTATGGCCAAATGTTTTATGAGATTCATTATGTCATTTATATACTAAGAGCAGTAGGGGGCCTTATATACCAATTCTTGTTGTGCACTCCTATAGAGTATGAAAGGCGCTCTGACAAATGCAACACCACACTTTGTGATCTATTTGGGAGCTATGATTTAATCCAGATGGTTGTGGTACAGTTATAGTCACTCCATTCTTGCAGATAGGATGTTTGTGGTCCATCAGGTCAATAGCTTTAGAAAGGTAAACGAACACTGCACCTACAGAGTCACCATGCACCCAGAGCTTCTGCTGCCTAGTTACAATTCCTAAGAGTGCAGTGCCCCGGGATATCCTGCTCTAAAACTTGCCTGACGGACTGTTAGCAGAGTGTAATACTTTAGGCAGGAGTGCAATATCCTGTACTGCATACACTCTAGCAGTTTAAATAGGACAGACAGACCCAGAATTGGCGTAGAATTTGATGGATTATTTCCCCCCACCTTACAGAGCAGAACACATTTTGCTCATTTCCAAGGTCCAGGGAAATGGTCTTCATTGATACACCAATTAAATAATTGTGTTACAATGTGATCTACAGTGTCTGCAAGTTTATAAGAGGAAAATTAAACTTAGCTATGTAAATTGTTTAAAACATTCTGTTTCTTGAATTTTACATAAAACTGTACAAACAGTACTGCTATTGAATTATATAGTTGCTACAGAGATAGGGGCAGAATAAATAAAGGGGTGGAAAGGTCAGACTAGATGGCCCTAAGGGTCTTTTTCTGCCATCAGGATTCTCCGGTACAACAATCTGCATGCTGTTGGAACCTCAGAAGGGGAAAAAATGTATTGACATAGGATATCTAACCATACGCCATATGCTGTCATGAAAAGACATTTTCAAAGATTAATGTCTGGTACTAGAGGTACTATAACCCAAAGGGCAATGTAGTCTGTGAGTAAATGGAAAAGATACTGGCTGGATTTAGACCCATGAACTCCCACCTCAACACGTTAACAAAAAAATAACTACTCTGATGAGACATCACTGTCTTTAAGACAATTTAAAACTTGGCTAATAAAGCATTCAGCATTGATATAATGGGATCATAAAGAAACAAGTCATAATGGTATTTGTGAAACTGACTTGACATCACAGAAACCTCTACAGGCTTAAACTGTATTACTATGTAGAGCTTGAAACAACATTACGTAACTAATAGCATGCAATGGAAATGGTACCAAATGACATCCACAGACCGTACAATCTCCAAGTCCCCGTCCACCACACATAAATATAGCCCCAAACATGTGCATGTAAACTGTAGTCACTGCCATCTTACATCGAAAAAATAAAGCACTTAACCACAAAAATGCACACAGATGCAGTTGGATTCAAAATATAGGATGCTTTTTGTGAAACAGTGCATAAAGCAATCAATGAGTGTTCCAGCCAAAGATAGAAATGGCTGCAATAGTAGAAATTGGTGTGTGTGTATGCGTGTGTGTGTGTGTGTGTGTGTGTGTGTGTGTGTGGAAGGATGATCTTAGTCCTCAAATGTCCCAGCTGAAGAGAAAAGTCTTTCCTTACCCCAGATCAAGTGTCCATCTCCTCGATGTGCTGCTCTGATTGACTCTCCATTGCATCCTCATCCAACTCTGAGCTTCCTGACTCTGAGAGTTTCTCCTGGTCAGCCTCCAGCTTCTACAACAGAATACCCACTTTATGTGGATTTGTGGAAACATAAGTTTTAGTGCCAACCAGCACCTGAAGATGTGCAGGGAAAGCAAGGCAAACGACATGTCTAGGGCCCAGAATATTTTTTTTTATACTCAAATTCCTTATGCCGTTGCAGGGTTTTATTTAACTCTAAAAATTGATTAGCGTTTTGCTCATAAAAGTGCTAAATCTTTCTGAAAATGCATAGCTCTTGCCTCACTGTGTTTAACAAACACAGCACTTCTAGAAAATCTATATGAATACTTTCTGTACAGTTAGTATCATCCCAAGAAAAAAACTGCTAATCAATTATTTAAAACCCTGCGTTGTCTAGTGGCATATAGCAGGTCCAGAAAGAAATAAAGAACTGCTTTACTGAGCACAATTTCTTTAGCCTTCTAGGCCAAGTACAAAACTTTGTCCTTAATGCAGGATTAAGGCAAAGTTAACAGGACTGTATGAGGAGTGTAAGTGCTGCTTGCTGCTTGGCAGGGAGTAATCTGGTATGACTTGTCCAAGTAGCCAACTGTTGGTGTATCAGGCCATTGAAAAATACCAAGTAGTTAGTTTTCAAAGAATGAGACCCAGTCCGAGCCTTCGTACTCTTCAGGTAAGCTCACAACCAGAATGGTGCATTCCCAGAGCTGGTTTACAGCCGTTGCAAGCCCTATTCTTAAGGTTTGTTCTCCTTTATGCAGTTTACTAAGGCTGCCATGGCCTTCTCTGCCTGTCCCGCCATGCTGTCAACCTTAGTCCCAAGCCCAAAAACAGAATGTTTAACCATAATGCTTGTGATTGTAAAATCATCAAATTTGCATTCTAAATTCTGTATGGCCGAGGACAGCAGTGAATTTTTAATTTCTATCAGTTCTTTCCCTGTTAGTTGCTCCTTTGGGTTCTATAATAGTGGATCCATTTTCAGGGCTCCTGACTGCCCGGACTTAGGTTTAAAGTAATCATTAGTCTGGGACTGGCTACCCTTTCATCTCCCCATATCAAAAATTAGATCAATGTGTGCAGAGGGTCTTCAGCTCTTGAATGCTGCAAGTCATTTCTGCTTACATAGTTGAAAAAGTAAGTTTCTTTGTTAAGTTTCACTTTTATGCAGTAGGAGCACTATATAAATGTGTCCAGTTAAGCTGATGACTAACTCTGACTCCTACATATTTAATATATTTGTAAATTTGGGTGTGTGGGAAGTCTGTTTAATAACCCCAGTGTATTGTTTCAGGTACTTGTTTTGAAATAGTCCTATTTTTTTTTCACTATTTTGGGACGCATATTAATTCAGTCTTTTTTCCTCTCAATATTCAGTTTTTAATTACTTAGCCGTCTTGGAACCCAGGACCATCAGTTGAGCCAAAGACTACCACAAAACGAAGATAGTGACATCAGCTGAGCTGACATCAACTGCTTATTTATCATGGTCTGTTTGACCTTGTTTAGTTCTCATTCTGCACCTTAAATATCTTGATTTTTCATGAGTTTAAGTGCATTTGATGGTTTTGTCCATTCAAACATGACAGTTATTTGCTTTAAGTACAAAGCTATGAAAATAATGTTTATTTACAAGAAATATTTTGACATTTAGAAGTTCTGTGCTATGGTGTAAAGGGGCAAGCTACCATAGTGTAGGGTTTGGCATCTTGGTGTAAAATATTTGCATTCCCATTGTTTTGCTAACCTGACATTATTTACCTTTAGTTTTATTATAATATAATAAATGCATCTTAGAGTCAGTTTTTGACACCCATGACAAGGTTCCTTGCTGATAGTCTTGTAAGAGGTAATGGTCTAAGTGTTACAACTATCAGCTTACTGATTTATTCAGAATCTGTGCATGCCCACAAATTCATATTTATCCACACCGCCTAGTTTTCAAGTGGGTCCTGGGGACAGTTACACAATAGGGAATCTGCTAATATTTCAGGGCTAACACTTACTGTATCGTGTGCAAGCCAAGGCTTAGTAGTCCTAGCATGTCCTTATATGTTTGCATTCCACTTAAACAGCCAATCAGTAGTCAGTAAAGACAAGAATATTGATAGGCAAAATAGTTCAAACCTTTGTAAAATTAAAAATAATAGTTGTTGATCTTTATCTTGTAATTGTCATTAAATAACTGCTTATAAAAATGCATAGCTGCTGCCAATCAGATGTGAGCACAAAACATCCCATTTTAAGCTACAGAAACAGCTACATAAAAAGATTCATGATGGCATGCAAAACTGATTCAGACATAATGTATTGTGATTTAAGCAATGCAGCCTTATGAAAGATGTGTAGTTATGTGCAATCATGTTTTATAAACCAACTATACAAAAATATGTTTAAAAAATAAAGAATGTACAATTTGCATTTGAAATCACTACCAAAACCCAACTGCTGAAGCGTAAACATTTTATTTTTACTGATGACAATGTAAAGCTTTCATGACCTGCGTACACCAAGTAAAACAGCTTAGTTTATGCCTACTGATGAAATTATTTAGAAGTTCCTTTTATGAAAAGAAAGCTGGATAAGATAATTCCTGTCTGATAAGCTACTAGAAAAGTAGGATGAAACAATGCAGTATTTAATATGGTAAAACTATCATCAGAGCAATAGGAATGTTTTGTACTAGATGATGGTATCAGAAACATCAGTCACTCAGTAGGCAGAACAGTCACCTCTGGGACTGGAAGATGAAAAGGTTGTGGGTCCCAGTCTCACGCCAGAAACTTCTGATATCCAGTACTGGCACTGTAGTGCAGCACTGAAGGTGCTGCATTGCTCAGGTGCCGTCCTTTGGATGAGACATTAAACCAAATTTCAGTCTGCCCACCTCTGTTGGCAGGTTGAATGATGTAGTAGCAGTACTATTTTTATTCAAAAGAACAGGAATACATACACCTTTGAGCCAAGAGTAATTTACAATGGTTTCCTACAAATGGCAAAGTTACAAGATGAGATTCATAAAATATTAACACATCACAATAACAAACACAATGTTTTGCAGATGGTTAAAGACAGGAAAAATACTACAGAGTGATTTTTAAAAGGGTTCAATATGGATACAAATGCTGCATCTGTGACCATTTTCCTGCGTCCAGGCAGCCCTTGCTGCTATTTTTAGAAGTTGCATCTATTTACAACATAAAATCACAATTTGCATTAAAAAAAACAGACACAGTTGCATCCAAATTAGATTCAAGTGCAGTTGCGTCCATTTTTGGAGGCAAACTTTTTGATTCTATCAGGCCATCTGATAGATGATCTTACTGGTTTGGGAACATTTCTGCTTTGAAAATAGCAACAAATGCATCTTGGGTGAATCTCTTTGAAAATACCTACCTTCAAGTCCAAATTGAGTCTGCCTGATATTCCTTTCATTGTTTTACTATGTCTTTTTACAGCCCCCCAACCCCATGCCTTCCTTTTGTTCCTTATTGCCCCCCTTGAAAATGTCCCATTAGATCTTGAACCCCACGATTATCCCAGCGTTGATCACATTATTGAATTACTATTCTCCACCTGCTCCATGATGATGCAGTGCAAAATTACTAGTATATACAAATACTTACTGTGTTACACAACTACATGTACCAGGCACAACCCAGCTGCAATAAAGGCAGGACCACTAAAAGAGAAGCTGTAATACTAATTTAAGTAATTCCCTAACTAATGCAGCATGGATGAGGTGAGGTAGCTTGTGCCTAAAAACAAGTAGGCAGTTATTTTAATGAAGGACTATAACAACTTTCGTGTGCTTTCTTTTGTCTTTGTGTTTACTTTTTATTATCAACTAGACTTCTTGTAAGTATTTCAGCTGACATAAAACTGTCTGATGAATCTAAAGGCACTTTTATACATAGGTTTTTAAAACGAAATATGCGTTACCTGTGTGGCGCCATTGTGCTCTGTTGCATTCTGGTTTCCTTTTACACCCTGCGAGTATTTCGGCCAATCCCACCTCCATTTGTTTCGGCTACCCCAGAGTTTGCTGCTCTAATGGCAGTTTCTGCAGTGCTGCCAGATTGGCTGTTTCACACAGCCAGATTAAACTAAACACGTTGGTGCAAACCGCGAGAAGCAGATTGCGGTTTGGACGAACGTTCACCAAGGGAACGAAACAAATGCACTTTACACACAAGGGATGTAATGGAATACTGTTTCCGTAACAGTTATTCCACTACATAAACCTGTGTGTAAAAGTGCCTTAAAATTGCATGCCATTGAAGCCCAGGTATAAAGCAGTCAGCAAGGTGGTCATTTGGGCAAACAATAGAGTTCCTGTTGGCTAAAGGGTATTTACACTTCAAAGAGATGAATTGCTTTCATAGTCATAGGCTCTGTTTTGGGTGTAAACAAAGTAAGAGCAAGGGAGATGGAATCCCAATGCATGAAGACAAAAGGGTGGACATTGCAATCCACAAAACCCATGAAATCAAAATCTGGAGTACAAATCCAATTTGGACTAGCACTCCAGATGGGAGATTCCCAATAGGCAAAACAACTTTTCAAATCCATGATATCAGAATGACATATTTGATGATGTGTAATGGGGAGTGGGAAGTTGAATGCTTTGCTAGACTCAGTAAAAGCAGTTAGGTTGGGATACTGAGCAGTTAACATCTAAGGTCAAGTCTGTCTTGATTTACTAAGGTGTCCTATGTGGTAAGCTATTCTACTTTGCTAAATAGAGACGAGTGAGATAATTTTTTCTGTGTGTTACCTACTGTTCCAATCATTTCTTTTTATCTCTGTAGACATACTGTGCCCCATAGTCTTGTTATAATATCCTGTATTATATGTGTAAATGTCTATAAATATTAAATATGACTTTTATATACTTCATGTTTATGTTACTGAGTTCATAGAGGTACAGATAACTGGGTAACAACTGATAACAACTGCTGATCTACCCCTGAAGAGAAGACTACACTTACCGTATTAAAAGCAAAGTCATTCCCAGCTGTGCAGTAGGTTGCTTGCTCTTTTGCTGGAGCACTATACTGTGTGAGCAGTGGCTTTGGTGGGATTGGGACTGAGAGATACCCCCCCAGGTGAGGCTACAACTGAGTGGTGGCAGCACACCAAGGTGACACTTTCATGCATTTGAAGAGTTGAGAAAGATGGTAACAGTCTCAGGCTGAGTATGGGAGAGAACAGTCTGTCACAAACTGGAGGCAGCAATTGGAATCTGAGACAGTTTTGTCAGTATAAAGGTTATCTGTCCAGTCACAAAACAGGATAGACAAAAGGGGACTGTATATTTTACCAGTTTTAGCTTTTTGTAAGCAAGTTCCAATGGGTTTGCTGCTGAAGCTGAGAGAGGGAGCGCAGCTATCCTACAGCAAGGAGGTGATTTACAGAGTACATTGAATTGAATTCTTAATTCAGTGGCCTGTAATAAGTAGAAGTCAGTGTTTTGGTTCTTTGTTTTTGGGGTTGTCTTTACTTTATTTATTTATTTATTATTTATTTGTGAGAATCGGTTTACAACCTTTGAGCCAGCGGCTCGTTTCCAAAGGTACCTCGTCACATTGAGACACATATAGCATATAGGTTACATAGTTCAGGTTACATAGTACAGGTTTTCTTCAAGTAGGTGTTCATTAGAGACACCACATCACACTGGTCAGGCAACATAAATTTGAGTTACATGGTACATGTAATACAGATAGGTCTGACACAATTGGTTTCAATAGCTGCACAATCAACTGTCGTGAGACAGCAGGCTCTGGCCAGGTTCTACTTAGGAATGGTGAGCTGGGTAGGGGATGGGGTGGGCTAGGTGGGGAGCTGCCCATTGTCACGAGTGGAGAGGTCGAGGTGGGGCCTCAATCAGAGACAGGAACAGTTACGAGTGTTGAGGAGTTGGCTGCGAAGGGTGGTTTTGAATTTGGAGATTGTGGAGGCATTGGAGATGGTGGCAGGGAGAGAGTTAAACCAGAGTGGGGCTCTGTACCTGAAGGACCTCTAACCATGAGTGGTTCTTGATCTAGGGACCAGTAGAGCGGTCTTGTAGGAGGACCGTGTAGAGACAGTGGGCGGGATCCGGTGTACTTAGTGTAACTTTACATTTGCCAGGGAAGTAATCTAGCTGGGAGAATGTCTGCAGTCATTTGTGACTAGGGCTGTTACTGAAACTCTATAAAATAGGTGTCTGATGAAGGTAGGAGCTGAAGAAGACTTGAGGGACTGTGGATTACAAACAGGAGTTGACTGTGGACTATGTTTGCTGCTGAAGTTAAGAGGCAAGGCAAGGCAAAATTTATTTAAAAGACGCCCAATCCCAGAGGCTCTGGGCGCCATACAAAACATTAAAACAGGCATTTTAACATAATAAATACATAAATTTACACATAGATACAAATTATTACAGAGCTAAACATTAACTATAAGTCTTTGTCTAAGCATTAAATTAAATTAAATTAAATGCCTTAGAGAAGAAAAAGGCCTTTAGCTGGGCCTTGAAAAAATCCACAGATGAAGTCTCTCTGACCATAGTTGGTAAGGAATTCCACAGAAAAGGGGCCTCGGCACTAAATGCCCTGTCGCCGGCTGATTTCAGCCTAGTTCTGGGAATGGTCAGGAGGCATTCACTGGAGGAACGAAGAGGGCGTGAGGAGAAGGCAGGTGACAGAAGGTCTAACAGGTAACCAGGGCCCTGTCCGTGTAGGGCCTTATAGGTAAGAAGACCCACCTTAAAGAGGACTCTCCATCTGACTGGCAGCCAGTGCAATTCACGCAGAACCGGTGTGATATGGCAGAACTTTTGCTGCCCGGTCAGCAATCGGGCAGCTGCGTTTTGCACCAGCTGCAATCTGCAGAGAGATCCTCCCGTGACCCCAAGATAGAGCGTGTTACAGTAATCAAGCCTAGATGTGACTAAGGCATGTATCAAAGTAGGGAGGTCCAGAGGCGGAACAAGGGATTTAATTCTGGCAATGTTTCTGAGATGGTAAAAACAGGTACGAACCACAGAGGATATTTGAGCCTCCATGGTTAAATCCCTGTCCAGAATCACGCCAAGATTTCGCACCCAAGAGGAGGCCTTCAATGGCACAGACCCTAGGACAAGCCCAGTTTCTGTGTCAGAGGCCATCCTATCACGAACTCTGTTCGACTCCACTACTAATACCTCCGTCTTATCGGGGTTCAGCCGCAACCAGCTGGAGGCCATCCAGTCGTTAATCTCAGTCAGACAGATATTAAGCACATCAACTGCATTGGATGTTCCTGGGGCAAAGGAAAAATATAGCTGAGTATCATCAGCATAGCAATGAAAACTCAAGCCATATTTCCTAATGATCCCACCCAGAGGCAGCATATACACTGCGAACATCATTGAAGCCAATACTGACCCCTGAGGAACTCCACAAAGAAGCAGACTGGGTGTAGATGAGAAATTTCCCATCATAACCCACTGCCTCCTGTTAGTAAGAAAGGACTCAAACCATTTGATAACATTACCGGTGAGTCCGCATAGGTCCCCAAGGCGAGCAAGCAGCACACAATGGTCCACGGTGTCAAATGCTGATGAGAGATCGAGGAGAACAAGAATTGTCTTGTCTCCCCGGTCTCTAGCCCTAAGAAGGTCATTCTGCACCCGAACAAGTGCAGTTTCGGTGCTATGTCTGGTACGAAAAGCTGACTGGGAGGGTTCGTACAACTAGTGAGATGTGAGGTGCTCTTCCAACTGAAGCGCTACCACTTTCTCAATAACCTTTCCTAAAAATGGAAGGTTAGAGATCGGACAGTAATTTGCCTTGATCTCCGGGTCCAAAGATGGCTTCTTTAAGAGGGGTCTCACCAGAGCCTCCTTCAAGGCATCCGGAAAGACACCCTCAGAAAGGGAACACCGTACAATCATGGCAAACACCGGGCCAACAGAGTCAGCGCATCTCATTAAAAAATGCATCGACACCGGGTCCAGTTCACAGAAGGTGTGCCTCACATTGGTTGCTACCTCAATAACCTCACTATCCTCCACTGGTCTAAACTCCTCCCCAACCAGGCGGAGTGCACTCAGAACACTGTAAGCGATCACTGCCAGCTGTATCATTTCTGGCTGAAGGAGCCACCCGCCGGATCGCAGACACCCTATCCGAAAAGAACCGAGCAAAATCCTCACAATCAGTGTTGGAAAAAACCCTCCCGGGCCGTAGACAGACAGGATGTAAAAGTCTATCAATGGTCCGGAAGAGTGAGGCTGGTCGGTTACTTCTGGCAGCAATCTCCCCAGACAGAAACACTGTCTTCTTACGGTTGATTGCCTCCTGGTACCCAACATAGTGGGCACGCAGGGCCAGTTTGTCCGCATCCAGACGGGATCTCCTCCAGCAGCGCTCCAATCTCCGACCCAGTTTCTTCATCTCCCTGAGCTCACCATCAAACCATGGTGACCTCAGGTAAGAAGTCCTGGGTCCTACACGGACATCACCTCATTATAGGCATCAACTCTGACCACAACACCTCCCGCACATGCATCGCCCACTCTAGACAAATTCGCTGCCGCCAGAAAACCCTCAGGGTCAAACCCCGTAAAGGCGACGAATCATCTCAACAGGGAAGGGCTTATAGGCGGGCCCCAAGCGTGAATCTGGACGTGCAATGATCAGACCAGAGAACTGGATTGATCTTAAGATCACTAATATCAAGTCCCAGTGAGAACACCAGGTCCAACATGTGGCCATCCTGATGAGTTGGTAAAGTAACTGCCTGCGTCAAACCAAGGGAGGACATGATCTGGAAAAGTTCATAACCATGTCCATGATTCACATCGTTGAACCAGACATTGAAATCCCCCAGAAAAACACATCTGGGGGATTCCAATGATGCAACGGAGAAAGGGAGAGCAGCTACCAGCTACCTTAAATTAGAGCTGTGTTTTACCCTGTAGGTTACAGAAGAAAGTGTTTTTTTTACCAGATTGTTGATTGTTTTTGTAGACACTAAGTACCAAAGGAACAACCCCCATTCCTCAACCACCCCCAGGTGTGCTACCTTTATAGTGGAAGGCCAGGCCACACCTACTTAAAGACACAGGAATGGTTAGGCAGCACAGCATAAGCAATAGCCTAGCTGGTATATAGGCAGAATTACAAATGGTGTAGCTAGCAACTAGGTCCACAAGGGTACATACAAGAGGAGGAGATAGAGAAGCTTTAAGTCACCTTCAGAAGGAGAGAAAGACAGGGTGGGAAGGAGAAGGGAAAAAAAATGGTTAGCTGCTGAAGTTCTGTCTCTGAGCATGAGGAATACAGGAACTTCCAGTCCCAGAACAGGAAGGGCAGGAGCTGTAAGGGCACAGAGGCAGTAGGAAAGTAGGGAGAAAAAACAAATAAACAAACAAAAAAGAAAACAGAGAGCGGAAAGAGTAAGTATACAAAACGGTCGAGGTGCCACAAATAAGACATGATAGGAGTGGTGCAGTGCAGTGGCTGTGGAATGGCAGTCTTCTTGGGGACATTCTGGAGGATGCAGTGTTGTCCCATCTGCAGGTACCTCTCTGAGCTGAGGGAGGAGGTTGCTTGTCTCCAGGTTGAGTTGGCCAGGATTTGGGGGACTTCCCCTCCCACCCAGGGACCACCAGGGCTGCTGCTGCTGCCTGAGAGGTTGCCAAGAAAGAGAAGCGGTTGGATCACAGTAAGCTCAGGGAGGGTGAGGGTGGTGGAACACAGGCACATCCCTACAGTTGTACCTCTCCACAATTCATATGCCATTCTGGCACAGTGTGGTTCCTCTATGGAGGCATCCACAGTGGAGACCAAGTAGGATGCTGTGAACCTCCATAAAGGAGACCCACAGGAGGGTGGCACGGGACACAGCAGGGGAAGGAAACAACTCCTGGTGAGGGACTCAATTGTTAGGGGGTACAACTGGAGGAGGGAGGGGAGAGGGAGGTAAGGTTTCTGCTCGGCTCCATGGATTGGAGGGACATGGAGCGAATCCTCAGGATTGTGGGAGCAGCTGCACAGAAGAGGGAGATGGATGTCATTGTCCACATAGGGACACATGACCTGGCTGGGAATGGGATCAGAGCAGTGCAGGGAGAGTTTGGGGAGTTGGGGAGGGGCCTTAGACAAGTAGCACACACAGTAACCTTTTAGGAGGTGCTGCCTGTCTATGGCATGGGTAAGGCTAGGGTGCTCTACACAACGGGATTCAATCAATGGTTGAAACACTGGTGCAGAGCTCAGGGTTTTGGCTTCATTGGGGACTGGGGATCCACCTGGAGGGATACAGGCCTATACTGGCGCGATAGTCTGCATCTGTCCAGGAGTGGAACCAGGATCCTAGGTGACAGGTTTAAATGCTTCATTGGCAAGCATTTAAACTAGCCAAGTGGGGGAAGGCACTGAAAAGGAGCAGGAATATCCCAGCCCCTGCCTACAAAACAGAGTAGTTAGCAAGGTAAACACCAAAATAGGGAAGTCGATAGGGAGAAGGACAGGGGTAAATGGAGAAAAAGGCAAAGGCAGTAAGGACAGGGATGGGGCTAAAAGGGGTAAGGCCATCAAAAAACAGAGGGCAATGAGTACCAACACCCATAGTCTGGGTTACAAGCTCCCTTAACTAGTGGCCCTGATGGAAGAAGGAAGCCTGGGTATTGTGGCAGTCACAGAAACATGATACACAGAGAGCCATGACTGGGATGTCAACACACCAGGGTACACAATCTACAGGAGGGACAGGGAGAGTAGAAGAGGAGGAGGAGGAGTAGATCTCTATGTAAGGTAAGGGATCAAACCAACAAAACTAAAGGGTAAACAGGGAGGAGAGGTGGTACTGTGGGTCACCCTGGAGACAGGAAATGGCACCACAATCCACACGGGGGTTGTATACAGATCCCCCCATGTCAGGGGAGGAAATGGACAAAGAAATGATAGAAGGCATCCTTAGGATGGCAGAAAAAGGGGGTACATTGTTGATGGGGGACCTGAATATGCCAGATATTAACTGGAGCACATTTGCTGTAGCCACATCCAAGAGCAGGGTCAATCTCGATGCCCTACAAGCGGCATGCCTCAGACAGCTATTGTTGGAACCCACTCAGGAGGGAGCAATCTTAGACCTGGTACTCTCAAATGGAGACAGAGAGAGGATCTCAGATGTAGAAGTGGGTAGCCATCTGGGAACAAGTGACCACCGAACAGTGTGGTTCATGATAAACACAGCCGTAGAGTCAAGCCATACAAATGTGAGGGTACTGGACTTTAGGAGGGCTGACTTTGGCAAAATGGAAGAGTGCCTCAGAAAAGCACTAGCAAATGGGCAAGAAGGAGGGGTGGAGGAGCAATGGGAAAACATCAAAACTGCCATCACAGAGGCAACAGGCCTTTGTTTGAAGCAAATAAACAAATCAAAACAAAGGAAAAAACACTATGGTTCTCAAAAGAGGTGGCGGGGAAGGTTAGGAAGAAAAAGTTAGCATTCAGAAAGTATAAGGAAACACAGAAGGAGCAGGACAGAGAATTTTACCAGTTAAAGCAAAAGGAAGTGGAGAAGGCAGTCAGAATAGCAAAGGCCCAAACCAAGGAAAAGATAGCCAACTTGGTTAACAAGGGAGATAAATCCTTTTATAGGTACATTAGGGAGCGAAGAAAGACCAAGGAAGGGATAGTGAGGCTTAGTAAAGGGGAGGGTTCATGGGCAGAGGGTGACAGTGAAAAAGCAGGGATACTGAATGAATACTTCTGCTCAGTATTCACAAACAGACATAGGCGTAGTCTGACTCCCAAAGCCCACAGCACAGCTATACACAGCTTGTTTTTCTCACATGTGGACTATGGTCTTATCACATATGAGTCGTCCACTGCCACATCCCTCAAACGTATTACAACAGCACTAAATAAGGCCTGCCAGCTCCTCTCAGGTGCAGGGTGTCTAACCCATACCTGTGACCTATATGCACAGGCAAACTGGCATCAGTTCAACGGCAGACTTTAATATCAAACCTGTCTCCTAGCTGAGAAGTTTACCTCTGGGCTGATGCCTCCTGGAGTTCAGGAGTTTCTTACCCCTAATTTCAACTCACGTCAAACCAGAGGCTCAGTCTGTCAAGATCCCTCAATGCCGTGCTTCTCAGGGTCAAAGGGTATTTTGCCTACTGAGCCCCGCTCTGGTTCAACTCCCTTGCTATTGACGTCTCATCTGCTGCTACCATAGGAGCCTTCAAACGGAAGCTTAAACTCTGATTTGTCTCTGACTCCACATGTGACTGCACCCACTAACTGCTCATGCCAACTCACCCCAGATCATCTTGGCACAGCCCCTGTGACTTATGTCTACTCTCTCATGCAGTTAAGCAACCTGACGAGGCCCATGGGCTGACTTACATTCTCCCCTACACCAGATCATCTATCGCTGCCACCACTGCTCTCTGTCATTACCCAATATTCTCACTCCCTGTAATTGTACTTAGTTAATGGACATACTTTTTACAATGCCCTTAAGCCACCGTACATTTTCATTTATGTAATGACTCGTGGTCTTATGTAAATTTGTAGCAGTGTAATAGTGTCATTCTAATCACTGTATTGCCAATCTGTTGTTTTCATTCCTTTGTTTGTGTTCTTGTTATTGCTTTTTTTTTGTAAACTTTATTTTTTAATAGGACTCACTCAAACATACCTTTGCCTCCTAAACAGGGAGGAGACATGCAAAATCCATGGATTCAGTTACATCATTTACGCCATCTGATAACTTAGACCATATATAAGCTAACATACCAAAGTAAGCCAATAAAATGGTAAAACAAGTGATACATTTAATTCCTGTGGCAATGTAGTTGAACAGTTGATAAAACAAACTGGTACTAAATACTTAAGCAAAACAGTCTCGGTACACCACAGGGACACAAAAAACTCTCCAAATGAAGGAAATTGTAATAATAATAATTTTACTTGCAAACTTCATAAAACTGCGGCAGCAGACGTGTATATAGAAGCTCTGAAGCTGCAAGGTAATTTTCCACACTCCCTGGAAGCGCTGTAGGGACTGCCTGCACGAACAATAATTAATTTCTCAATCGGAACTGAGCCTAAGCTTACCTGGGGAGTCTTCTGGCCGTGGCAAAGGCCGCTTTTGCTCGCTTAAGGCATTTAAAGGGTCACACACAGCTTAGCGACAAGCTTGCAGTGTTCTTTAATTTTAAAAACTTGTTTAATTTTCCTCACCATTTAAAGCTGATCCAGACATTACCTTAAGGGGCCACGCTAAGAATCATGCAGTGTACTTTAATTTCAAAACTCGTTTAATGCTCAGCATTTAAACCTAATACTGTCTTTTACCTTAAGGGGCCAAGCTAATCTCAGTTATCAAAGGCAGCAGCGCTTTTCACCTGTATGATTTTTTGTTATATTACTCCTTTAGTGTCTCGAGGGACCGAACTGAGTCATCCATTTTGATTTGCTTTACCTGCTAGGCTCTATACCTAATTGTTTCAACTTGTCTATTTTAAAACGTTTGTGTAGTGATCGCTAGTTTATTTAAGGCATTTAATGGGACTCACACAGCTTAGTGACAGTTTTTACCTATTGGGCTGCTCAGAATCTGTTGAACTAAAGAGTCCCCCTTACACTCAGCCCCTGTTTCCTGTATCAGGCTGCTTGGAGGCATGATCATGCTGCCGAGAGTCCTTGCATCCTCCCCTCCTTCACGACTATTTAATCGCAGGTCTCACCTCCTATCTCTTACTTCTACAGGTGCTCCCGGAGACCTTCTGACCGGAAACCATCCATGAGGTCATAAGGGCCTCTGCTCCTGCCCTCCACCGCCCCCGCTCTCGCTCTGAAGCCGCAAGGTAATTTTCCACACTCCCTGGAAGCACTGTAGGGACTGCCTGCATGGACAATAATTAATTTCTCAATTGGAACCGAGCCTAAGCTTACCTGGGAGTCTTCTGGCCATGGCAAAGGTCACTTTGGCTCGCTCGCTCGACTGACATGCTGGCTGCTGCTGCAGAGGCTCAGCTCTGCCCTGCCGCCCCCACCACCACCCTTGGTCATCACTCCAATTTATATGCACTGAATTGGTCAATTGAGCTGAAATTACTTATCAGCTCACTTTGCCATCTGCAAGTTATACTGACTCTCCACTAGGGGCTCCCCTATCGTTTTTGAAACTTAGCTATCCTAGAGAAGCTTTTCTCTACAACCAAGCTTACAGCTGCTTATTTCCTTTCCTCTCTCTCCTTCTTGTCAAGCCATTATCTTAAACTAGTGCCCTACAATTGGTGCTACTAGCTTGAATCAATCTACCTGCTGTTTTCAGCTTGCTACTGCTTCCCTTCTCCTAGGGGACTCCTCCTCTACAGGGTCAACATGATCCCACCACATGGGCCTTATTTGATCTGAATCCTGCTAGGACCTATTCCAAATGTCCAGAGCTGTACCCTGGTTTCTCACCCTAGTGTGAGTGATCGGTGGAGGACCCTAACACTCCCCTACATACCTTCCGGCTACCTGGTCAGGATATTACTAGCTCTAGGGGGGATATAGAACCTAATTCTGGTCCCTACTCCCCCAATCTCACTCTCAGCAATCCCTTAAACCCCTTGTGGGCTGACTCCAAAGGACTCAAGCTTGCTCACCTGAATATCGGCAGTCTATGGCACAAATTCCATGACCTTGAGGCATGGACTGCACTTTTTATAAACCCGACATACTAGCCATGACTGAAATCTGGTTCAAACCACAGATCCTCCCCCACGAAGTGGACCTAGCGGGCTTCCTTGCCTTCAGAAAGGACAGGGTGGGGAAAAAGGGAGGAGGGGTTATCATCTACATCAGCACTGCCCTGCAAGCCTTGCTGCTTGACCGCCCCCTCTCTCTGTGGATCCCTAGGTGAAACACTATTTGTAAAAATCCTCCTCAGAAACACCAAGCCCCTCAACATAGGGTGTGTCTACCTTCGACCCCAATCCACCTCTTCCTCCCTTGAATCCCTAACCAATGATCTTGAGGAGTACACCATGGGGGAGGCCATACTCCTCGGGGATTTCAATTTCCACTGGCCAGCCCTAGTCTCCTCCTCTGCCAAGAACCCGATACTTGGCTCCTCTTTTACACAGATCATTGACCTTCCTACAAGACATAATCCTAAAACTGGTAACCACTCTCTCATTGACTGGGCACTTGTCTCCTGCCCGGACCGTATTCTGTCGGCAGGGATTATATCTGACTCCTTGAGTGACCACTCACCTATCTTTTGCACCTGGTCCAACAAGCCTCTAAAAATCACCGCTAAGGTCATTGAAGTGAGGAACTATAGTAGACTTGTACCTGCCAATTTCTGCACCGACCTGAGGAAAATTGATTGGGACCCCATCGTCTCCCTCTCCTCACCTGACGAGGCACTTGAATATTTCACCCAGGCCTTCTCATCTGCGTCTAATATGCACGCCCCCCCCCAAAAAAAAAAGCTCAGGGTACAGGGAAAGTGCCATAAATGGCTGAGCCCAAGCTCAAGCATTCCATGCTCCTCCATGACAGAGCATGGGGTACCTACAAATCCTTCTGCAACTCATCAGACTGGGAGAAGTACAGGGAACTGAGAAATCAGTGTAAAAAATCCTCAAAACAGGCTAAGACCCAGTACCTAAAAGACCTCCAAACAAGTCATCTACATGACCCAAAAAAATTCTGGGGCCACATAAACTTACTGCTCATGGGTACTACAAGCAGTCAAGCAGACTCCATCCTAGTAGGGGACCCATTGACCAATGTCAACTCTGTAGTTGCTGAGGCCTTCTGTGCCTCCTTCTCTAATCCAAATGGGCCCCCCTTCTCTGACCTCCCCAGGTCCTCCCTTCACTCTAGAGTGGACTGGGTGCATCCAATGCCTCAATTTCACCTGAAACTGGTCAATCAGTCTGTGGTTCTACCTCTTCTATGCAAAATTAACCCAAATTCCTCCCTGGGCCATGACCAGCTAGAACCTCGGCTGCTGAGGGCTGCTGCCCCAGCTATTGCCCTCCCTTTCACCCTCCTCATCAATAGGTCCCTACTAGAAGGAATAGTCCCAAAAATGTGGAAGGTAGCGCCCATCATCCCCGTCTACAGAAGTGGTCCCCGTGACAAAATGGGAAACTACAGACCAATCTCCCTTCTCAGCCCCCTAGGGAAAATACAGGAAAGACTAGTTTCTAACCAGCTTCAGGACTACCTAGAGCAGCACCTACTCCTGGTTGATGTACAGCACGGCTTCAGGAAGTGCCATGGTACTGACACTGTGCTCATCCGGCTTACATCGGACATCCTTGCTGCTATGGACCGAGGCTCCCCAACGGGCTCTCTTTTCATTGACTTATCCAAGGCCTTTGACCTGGTCAACCACAATCTCCTTCTCTCCAAACTCCTACACCTAGGACTGGATGATCACTCGCTCTCTTGGTTCAAGGGCTACCTGAATGACTGTACCCAAAAAGTCCAATGGAGGGGTACCCAGTCTGGCCCTAGACCCGTTGCCTCTGGGGTATCCCAGGGCTCTATCCTAGGCCCCCTGCTTTTCTCAGTCTTCCTCAACAACATTGAAGGCAACTGCACACTCAGCAACCTCATCCTCTATGCAGACGACACTGTCATATACTGCAGTGACCCACAACCTAGTGTCATCTCCGCCAAACTGTAGGACAGTCTCTCAGCTCTTGAGGCCTGGTTCTCCTCAAACTCCCTAAAGCTCAACGAAGAAAAAAACCAAAGCCATCCTGTTTGGGTCAAGACGTCTGAGCTCTGACAGAAGTGAGCTGCTCCAGCTCAGCACAGTCCAAGGAAAAAGAGTTGAGGTCACTGCCAACTTCAAATACCTTGGCATCCACCTTGACCAAGAGATGACCTACAGACCCCACATCGACTCCATAACCCGGTCCATTCACCAAAGGCTTGGACTCCTCTACCGCCTGGGAAACTCCCTTTCCTGTGAGGCACGATGAGCAATTGCCTGCTGCAATCTCCTCCACTCCATCCTATACGGTGCTCCTCTATTGCAGTTCCTCCATGAGACGGAACTCAATAAACTCACTTTGCTCTACAACCATGTGGCTCTCTTCGCCACAGATTCCTCCCCTAGGAGACACCATTGCGAGACCCTTATGGACCTGAACTGGCCCACACTGCGGCACAAACTAGCTTACCCTACTGCCTGCCTTGCCTTCAAATTCTCTACTCTTGGCCCCCCTTCCTCACCTTCGTGGACTTCTCACCTCCAAAGTACAATGCTGAACCCTGCGATCCTCTGCAAATCGCCCCCTAGACATCCCTCGGATCTGTTCCAACCAAGCCAAGCGCTCCTTCAAATACGTTACCTCCTACCTATGGAACTCCCTCCCAGCTAGCTTGATTGACTCACCCTCCCTTACCCAGTTTAAGTCTGGCCTCAAAGTATATCTCCTTGAACTCAGACTCTGTGGCTGCAACCGCTAGCTCCCTAGCTCAGGTCTCCTTCCCATCACCACTGCCTTAATTCCTCCTTCTTCCCCGATGAATCTCCTAAACAAGGCTGTCAATTACAATGTAAATTGTCTCGATTTCCTACTAACTGTGTGAAATTTTATGCCACTGTACTGCATACATGAGCCTGAATGTGAACTTGTTGTTACCCTTGTATACTGATGTTGATGTATATTTGTGTACCTATTGTAACTACTGTAAATAATGCTGATATGTGTTTTTTCTGTAACTAATTCTGGGTTGCCCCTAAAAAAGGGACCTCTGGTCTCAGTGGGTTTACCCAGTTACCAAAATCCAAATAAATAAATAAATAAAAGTGCTAAGTGCAGACACAGAAAAACTCCTCACGCACTTTTCACCCGAACACAGGCTTTTTTTACTTAGATGTTCTCTTCCAGTATCGACCCCAAGGTTGTGTCAGGCAATATGTATAGTGTCTCCCCCAGTATTAAATGAGCTGAAGTCCATGCTTTCCAGGTTTCTCTCATGCAGAGGTTCGGGATTTTAGGAAGTGACTCCCCTCTTTGAATATTAACCAGTAAGTTATAGTAAAAATGTGCGTCTCGTTTGATGTCTATGTTTCTTCATGATGGAGATACTCCCCCTTCCCTCAGTAAATTGTGGATGTGGGCTAATTGAGCAGCCAGGTAGTATAGGCATAGATTCGGTAAACCCAATTCCTCTTTGTGCTCTGGATTCCAAAGTATCTCCTTCCTTATTCTAGGATTCTTTTCCTGCTACAGCAAATGAGTGCAGGCCCCTTTAAGGGCCTTCAAATACTTCAGTGGGAGTGAAAGTGGTAAAGACTGAAATAAATAAAGTGCCCGTGGTAAGATGTACATCTTAATTAAGTTAACTCATCCCAACAGAGTCAATGGGAGAGCTTGTCAGTTTGTACAGTTCTTGATTTTCTGTATCAAGGGATTGTAGTTAATTTTAATTATCTGAGAAAGCTTATTGGGAAGGAATATCCCCAGATATTTTATTTGCTTGGAGGGGTTAATTATGGTATCAGCTATCGTGATTGGAGCCCCTCTTCCTCCTAGTGGGAGCCATTCACATTTGTTCCAGTTAATTTTGTGATTGGACAATGGTCCATACATCTCAAAGATCTTGCTCAGAGCTAGCAAGGCTTCCCCAGGATTATCCAAAAATAGAAGTATATCATCAGCAAAGAGGTAAAGGACATGATTTTCCCTACCCACAACACAGCCCTTAATCGCTTTGTCTCCCCGTATGGCTACAGTCAGAGCTTCTATGGTAAGTACATAAAGCAGGGGTGACGGGAGCAGCCCTGTCTGGTACCTCTAAAGAGGTCGAAGGGGGCCGAGATAGTGTTGTTAGTTAAGATCTGGGTTTGGGGATTGGAATACGGGCTTTTAACAAGGTAAGAAGTGGTTCCCCGAGTCCAAATCTGTGGAGCACTGCAAACATGAATGGCCACTCGACCCTGTCGAAGGCCTTCTTGGAGTCAAGTGCAAGAAGGCCTCTGTTGGGACCCCCCGTTCCACCTATGAATAACATTAATAGAATGCCTAAGGTTGTGCTTAGCCTGGCAGCCCTTGACAACCCCCCCCCCAGTCGTTACAGACTAAAGCAGGTATTATCTTCTCCAGCCGGTTTGCCAATACTTTGGCTAAAATGTTATAATCGGTATTAAGGAGAGATATTGGGCGATGAGAGACACACTTAGTGGGGCATTTCTCTGGCTTGGGCAGAACTATGATAGTAGCAAGTCTCTGGGATTGTGGTAGTGCCCCTCCTCCAGAGCAGTACAAAGTACTTCTCCCATAAGAGAGCAAAGGGAGTCCCAGGTGTATCTATAAAATTCGGCAGGTATTCCATTGGGGCCAGGTGACTTCCCCTTATTTGTTTGCCACATCACCCCCTTAATTTCTTCAAGAGATATTGGCAGGTTCAAGTCTTCCCTTAAGTCCTCACCCAAGGTGGGCAATGCTACCCCTTGGAGGAAGGTTTCAGGGTCTTCATCACAAGGAACCTGGGAAGTGTACAGATAAGTATAGAAGTCCCTAAAAACATAATTTACCTCTTTCTGATCAAATGTACAGGACCCATCTGGTTTAACCATTTTGAGGATTGCCCTTTCTGCCTTCTTGTGTCTCACAAGGCTGGCCAGTGACTTACCGGCTTTGTTGCCCTCAAAGTATGAGAGGGATTTTGTGATTAATAAATTCCTTTCTAGCTTTCTAGCTTCTATCTGGTTTAATTTCCCCTTAAGTTGTTTTAGCTCATTATTTATCCGCAGATGGGGGTCTGCCATGGCCACCCTCTCCATTCCCTGAATTTCCTGTAGGAGCTGGCCATCCTCTGTAAGTGTTAGCCTTTTTTTGTGCATGGAATATGAAATTGTCTCACCTCTAATATAGGCCTTTAAGGCGTCCCATAAAAAATGTATGTGAGTCCCCTTCCCTTTATTAAAATCTATAAATTCCTTAATTTTCTCATTTATTTGTTCAATATAATGCTTATCCAGGAGCATGATAGGATCCAATCTCCACTGGTTCCCTGAGGGAGCCTGTGACCCAACCGACAAAGAGATCCACAAAGGGGCCTAGTCAGAGATTATCATGGGCCCAGAGGTTGCCCGCATGTCTCCTGTTATCAGGCGGGTGGAGAGAAAATTATAGTCCAACCTGGTGTATACCCAGTGTGTATGTGAATAAAAGGAATATTCTTTGTCCCCTGGGTGGTCATGTCTCCAAGCTTCAACAAAGGCTCTCCCTTCTAGCAAACACCGCCAAGTTGCAATGCTTTTGGGATATGGTTTTGATTTTTGTCTCCGAATGATCCAATCTGGGGTCAATCTATGTATTAAAGCACCCCCCCAATACTATATTATCCAGGAAAGGAGCTAAAGTAAGTCTCAGATGGGTAAAAAAGTCTGGGGAGTCAAAATTAGGCCATAAATTGACGCAAATGTATATACCTTCCCCCCAAGTCTATTTCAGCTATGATAAATCTTCCGTGTGGATCCGCCAATGTTTTATTTATTTTATGTGGAAGATTGGGTAGCTCCAAATGGCCACTCCCCTGGCTTTGGAGGTAAAAGGCACCACCAATAGGGTCCCTCCCTATGAGTGTGTCGACTATTCTGCCGCCTCTCTGGCAAGATGAATCTCCTGTATCAGGACCACATCTCCCCTTGATTTCTTAATATGGGACCAAACCCTTTTCCTTTTAACAACAGTCTTCAATCCATTAATGTTCCATGAAATTATAACTAAGTCAGCCATTTCTACATTTCCTCAATATGCATAACTTCTCTGGCTAAATACTACCATAAATAAAAGTGCATGACTTCTAGGCTCTGTCTGAGTAGTCCATAACTTTTAACTTTAAACAATCTTAACAGGTTCCCCTCCTTGTTACTCCCCCCTTCCCCTCCGCCCCTTAAACATACTAACTAAACAGAACAGACCCCCCACTCCCTAAACTTCCCTCAGAAAAACTCAGCTCTTCAAGCCAGGCCCCCACCTGGGGTCTGCTGTAGTTACCCGTCCTCTACTTCTCATGGATTGAGCTGGTGAATCCACTTTTTTTACTTTGGACATCACTATAATCATCAACAGTGTCCTGCATTTTGCACTCAGTGGATGAGGAGGGCCCACGAGTGGAGCCTAACCCCCAAACGCAGGCTGCAAGTGGGCGGATAAAGTGCCCCACCTTATAAACCACCCCACCCACACACCACCTTTATACTACTATGTTGGTCTTATTGGGTACGAATCCTCTCTCTACCCTGAGTGGCGGAAAAAGGATTCCCTCATCCCCCAAATACAAATGCAAAATTCAGATTTGTCTCCATTGCTCATCCTTCACATAGTTAATGACCCCTCTAAAAACCAGGTTGCAGTAATACTAGGGGAAATGTAGTACCGCAAGAATTGTGCTGGTCATCCACCAAGTGTTCCGCACATCTCCCCCCCACAAGAGTAATTACTGCCTTATATAACCCCATAAACGATGGGTGCCCAGGGGGAGTGTAGACATAGATGTGAAATGGTAAATCTGCTGCTAAAACAGCTCTGAAGTGATTCCAAATACTTCCCATCTTCCCGTTTATCCCCTGCACTATATTATCTTAGATCTGATGTTTTAAATGTCAAAAACATGGAAAACAGGAACGTTCAAAGCACAGACGCCTCAGATATGCTCCTTCCCCCGCTTATCTTCGTTTCTCAAAATATTGAAGAATAAGTATAAAGAAAAATGTAGTTTGGCCTGTCCAGAGTCCACACAAAAAAATGGACATGTAGCCAGTGGGCCATCATATAAACACAAAGGGCTGGTAACGTAGGCAGTTCAGGCCTAAGGGTCAGGAAAATAAGCCTAAGTTCCAGTTATGCTCTTCTGAGCATGAAGGCAAAGGTCTGAGACTCTTCACCCAGAGTTACGTTCCCGGGCAAGACCGCTCTGATTATAGTCAGAGTAAGGGAGTTAGAAGGGCTCATGGTTCCTCTCAGACCTAACCCTAATAGGCCACCTTTCCACAGTGTTGTGGGTCAAGTAGAACCCCTCCCAAAAAACTCCCTTCCCCTGGAATTCTGCCAATGTGAGAGGAAAACAGTACCTAAATGGTATGATTAGCAAAGTCACTCCTCCTGCTGCCCTCTCTGATCACCACCTCCAATCTGCCCCAGGATCTGCACATATTCCATGGCTGCATCCGGGTCAGTAAATGCTCTCTGTCTGCTTCCTGGGTACCTCACTATCAGCCTGGCAGGATATACCAGAGGAAAGGGGCAATTCAGCTCGTGTAGCTCATTTTTCACCTCTTGTTATTGTCTTGATTGTTGACATGGAACATACAGTATGTACAGAGCTTTTGCTCAAAGGTATTATCCAAATAAAGAATAAATAAAAATAAATAAATAAAAAAGAAGAGGTGGGGAGGTACCTAATCCAAACAATAGAAGCAGTCTGGGGGGGGGTCGATCCCAGTCCTTTCACAGAAGAAAGGGTTCTGAAAGAACTCCTGAAACTGAAGGTGGACAAAGCAATGGGGCCTGATGATATTCACCCCATAATTCTAAAAGAACTAAGGGGAGAACTAGTGACACCACTGACTATCCTTTTTAAAAAATCATGGGAGGATGGTGTGGTACCTGAGGACTGGAGGAGGGCGGATGCGATTCTCCTTCACAAATGTGGGAGCAAAGTAGAGGCAGTAAACTACAGACCTGTTAGTTTGACCTCAGTAGTAAGGAAAATGATGGAATCACTTCTGAAATAAAGAATTGTTGAGTACCTAGAGGCCAGCAGGGCACAGGACCCAAGGCAGCATGGATTCACAGTGGGAAGGTCATCTCAGATGAATCTAATAGATTTCTTTGACTGAGTGACCAAAGTAGTAGACCAGGGAGGAACTGTGGACATGGCCTACCTAGACTTTAGCAAGGCATTTAACACAGTCCCACACAAAAGATTAATAAACAAGTTAGCCAGCCTGAGAGTGGGTCCCAGGATGGTAGCCTGGGTAAAAAATTGGCTGGACAACAGGACACAGAGGGTAATAGTAAACAGAGTCCACTCCAAAGAAACAGGGGTTACTAGCAGGGTACCGCATGGTTCAGTACTGGGACTGGTCCCTTTTAATGTCTTTATAAGTGACATTGCAGAGGGACTGGAAGGAAAAGTATGCCTCTTTGCAGATGACACAAAGATCTGCAACAGAGTTGATACACAAGGTGACATGGACAGGATTAGAAGGGACTTAGCAAGGTTGAAGGAATGGTAAAAAGAATGGCAGTTTAAATTCAATGCAAAGAAGTGCAAAGTAAGGCACCTGGGAAGTAAACCCCAAGGGGAAGCGTACACATGGGGGTACTAGCAACAACAAAAATGGATAGGAACCTGGGGGTAGTCATATCAGATGACCTAAAGGTAAGTAAGCAATGTGAGAAGGCAGTAAGGATGGCTGGAGGAATACTGGGTTGTATAGGGAAAGGCATCACCAGTCGTAAACAGGAAGCTGTAATCCCTCTGTACAGACAGTTGGTGAGACCCCATCTGGAGTACTGCATGCACTTCTAGAGACCCCATCTCCACAAGGACATAGGCAGGATGGAGGCAGTCCAGAGGAAGGTAACTAAAATAGTGCAGGGTCTGCACTAGAAGCCATACAAAGAGAGACTAAAGGAGTTTAATATGTATACCTTCGAGGAAAGAGGTGGGGGGGGACATGATAGAAATTTTCAAGTACCTCAAGGGACTCAACAAAGTTCAAGAGGTTAGCATCTTTCAGAAAAAGAGATGTGCAAGAACAAGGGAGCATAATTTGAAGATAGAGGGGGAACGGCTCAGAGTCAACATGAGGAAGTATTTTTTCACAGAGATGGTGGTGAACACTTGGAACAGCCATCCTACGAAGGTCATGGGGTCAAAAATATTGGGGTAATTCAAGAATGCATGGGACAGACATAAGGCAATTCTGGTGGGGGTTAGGAAGAAATAGGCTGTTGAATAACTATGATCTGCAGCTTATCCAATAGGTAGGGAAATGGGCAGACTGGATGGGCCAAGTGGTCCTTATCTGCCATCAAAGTCTATGTTTCTATGTTAAGTAGATAGAAGACATTATGTCTGGGTCATATAAGGAATGCACAATGCCAAACCTGCAGGAGCTGTGCAGTAAGAGACAACTGGGCTATGAGGAAGGCCAAACACGAGTGGAACTTATAAACATCCTTGAAAAAAGTGACCAGGGCAACGGTGCAAAAGTGGTCACTGCTAGCCAAAGTCATAAGGTGGTGGTTAGGGAGAATGCAGATGAACCACAATCTTTGACTAGAGCAGCTATGCAAGCAGACTGGGTACAAATGTTGGAGATGGAGCGCGCCCTGGGTACAGCTAAGGCAGAAATTGAGAGGCAAAAGGGAGATGCGGAGCTGCAGAGGAGAAGGCTGGAAGCTGAGGAGCAAGAAAAGCAGAGCCAGTACATGAGAAAGGCAGCACCAGCAAGACTGAGAGAACTGAGAAAGG
This sequence comes from Neoceratodus forsteri, assembly GCA_016271365.2. Classification (NCBI taxonomy): domain Eukaryota; kingdom Metazoa; phylum Chordata; order Ceratodontiformes; family Ceratodontidae; genus Neoceratodus; species Neoceratodus forsteri. The sequence goes on from JADMNL010000025.1 coordinate 258,038,523, forward strand.
CAGCACCAACACAAAATCCAGATGAAGGAACCTGAGCATGAGAAGATTCTGTGCCAGAGGACAGCACCATAGACTATGAGTAATGGCATGCAAGGTTCGACCCAGGAAACCAAAATTAATTCTATAATGTTTCCCAGATATCAGAAGGGTGGTGATTTATTTTTAAGATCTTTCAAGAGAATCTGTGGCTACTTTGCATTAGGCAGGACTTATTGGGCAACTCATCCATTGCCACTGTTTACAGGCAAGGCATTAGAAACTTTTGCCAGAATGGATAATGACAACTGCAACAGAAAGGACTGCATACACTATGGTAAAGTGATAAATGCCATGTTAAAATGTTTTGAGTTAACCCCCAAGGCCTATAGGCAAAGATTTAGAGTGTTAAGAGATAGCTATGTTGAAATGTGTGTGCAGCTAAGTAATTTATTAGAATGCTGGGTAGAGGGTGCAAAGGCTCACTCTGTAGAAGAAATAAAACAATTATTTCTTCTGAAACAGTTCCTAAACCTGTACCCGAAGAACTAAAGAATATGGTTGTTGGCTAGAACGCCAAACTTGTGATTCAGCTGGCCATCATCTCATTGCAAAGGTAATGGAGAGGGATATCAGGTGGTTTTAGGGTAACCTGGGAGGGCAACCTAAAGGAAGCCAACCTGTGCCTGAGCAAAAAGGGAAGCCCTTTGGTTTCAAAAGCAAAGAGACAGGCAAACACAGTTGCCATCTCTGCCAGAAACTGGGGCATTTGTCATATTATTACCCAAAAAACATGGCAAAAGGCGCAAGTGCAGCTGGAGGGGGTAGCTCAGGAAGCTCCCAGCAGTTGGTAGTCTGTACATAGAGTGCATTGCCTTTAACTCTACTGCAAACATGCATCCTGTATTTGTGAATGAAATGGTGACCCAAAGACTGAGGGATACTAGGGCCTCCATTTCTATAATGAAGTGGGATTTAATTTAGGAGAAACAGATCCTGCCTGGCCAGTTTTCTAGGATTAGAAGATTGATGGGTACTGCAGTCTCAGTGTCAATGGCCCAGGTCTTTCTAAGATAGGAAGGTGGCCAGAGCATAAGGGAGATCAGCATTGTACTAGACCTGCCAGTAGATGTTAAGCATGGGTAATGACTTCGATAGTAGGGCCAATATTGTGTGTGTCACTACTCGTAGCAAGGTGAGGGAACTGGCTCCTGAGGACATAGAGGGGGCAGTGCTTGAGGAAGCAAACCCTACCTCAGCAGCAGGAAAAGTTATAGCTGAAGAATGAGCTGTGAGTGGCAGTTCTGAACCACAGCTACAGATTGAGGAGAACCCAGTTGTAGGTAGCTGTCCCACAGCAGAGTGTGTTTTGGGGAAGGTCAGGCATGCACAGCTAAGGAGAGCTCAGCAACCTGAACCATTCTGCAAAAGATAAGAGAGTTAACCACTAGTGTGGAAGGTGACTTTCCAAGTTCTGAGAGAAGTGTAATGTACTGGGAGGATGGACATCTGTAACATGTATGGGTTCCCAAGGGAGGATCGGAGGAAGGAGTACTCCACCAGGTAGTGGTTCCCAGGAAATATAGGCAGCAGCTTCTGGCCTTAGCCCATGACAAATCCTTTTTCTGGACACTTGGGGGTCAACCATACAAAAAGTCAGCTGACGAATCATTTTACTGGTCTAGAATGTTGAAAGACATGGCAAAGTACTGCCAGATATGTCTGCAGTACCAGAGGGTGGGAAAGGTTGGAGACAAGACTAAGGTGGCTTTGATTCCCATGCCTATTATTCAAAGAACCATTTTGTCGAGTTGCCATAAACATTGTGGGGGTTGCTTGCACTCCAAATTGCACTGGCAAGTGGAACATCTTGGTGGTTGTATATTATGACACAATGTACTAACAGTCAGTGCCCTTGTCCTCCATCAAGGCTGAGAAAGTGGCTAATGAACTGCTGAGGATATTTAGCAGGGTGGGTTTACCCCAGGATACTCTGTTGGACCAGGGCACCAACTTCATGTCTGATACGATATTTAGTCCTTGAATGAAGTGTGGGTTAAGGCAGCTCAGGGCCTTACCTCACCACTCCCCTGGCTAACAGTCTGGTTGAGCAGTTCAGTGGGTCTTTTAAGATCATTTTAAGTGCATTCACCAATCAGCTTGCAAGACAGAGGGACAAGTACTTATCCCATCTCTTATTCACATATAGGAAAGTTCCCCAGGATTCAACAGGGTTTTCACCCTTTGAGGTCCTGTTTGGCAATAGGGTAAGGGGTCCCCTTGATTTGGTAAAGAATGAATGGGAGGCTGAGATTGCTCCCCAAGGGGAACCTACTGTATGTGGACTATGTCCTGAATTTCAGGTCATGGTTCAAGGAGCTCATGGGCTTTTCCAAAGTGCACCTAGCCACTGCACAACTGAGGCAGAAGACAGTATGACTGTGGGGCCTGAGCCTGGGAGTATAAAATCAGGCAACGGATGATGGTGCTCATCCCTGACTGACAAAATAAATTACACATGGCTTGGTATGGGCCTTACTTGGCAGTCAGGAGGGTGAATTATGTTAGTTACATGATGGAGCTATCAGACAGGAGGCACAGTGAGTCTACCACTTAAACATAATGAAGCACTACCATGATTGGGAGGAGATGGTCCTGGCTGTGTACGGTGATCTGGAGGAGGCAGAATCAGACCTGCAGGTAGATCTCCTTGATGAGATTATGGGAGAATCCTTAGAGGATGCCATCACCCTCTTGGAGTGGCTGACACTGGACCAAGCTGTCCAGAAATGTGCGGTACTACATACATTTGGAAATGTTTATGGGGAATCCGGGGAGTTCCATGCCAGCAGAGCACCACATGGATAAGGGGTCTGAAGCCCCACTGAGACAGCCACCCTAGAGAATCCCAGAAGGAGTAAGACATGCCATAGAGGGGGAGATCAAAGAGATTATGTCTCTTCATGTGATCCAGGAGTCCCGTAGTCCCTGGGCCACCCCAGTGGTACTGATCCCCAAAAAGAATGCGACTATGAGGTTCTACATCGACTACTGCAAGCTCAATAGCTGCACGGGGTCAAACACACACACCATGCCCAGGACGGATGAGGTACTAGAAAGGTTAGGGGGAGCCATTTACCTGTCCATCACAGACATGACAAAAGGCTATTGGCAGGTAACCCTGACCCCCCCCAAAGCCAGAGAGATGTTGGCCTTTGTCACTCTGTTTGGATTATTTGAGTTCAGTGTAATACCATTCAGGATGGCAAATGTGCCAGCCACCTTTCAAAGGCTTGTGGACCACATTCTGAATGGGGCAGGAGACTTCACTCTGACATACATGGATGTCATTGCCATCTATAGCCAGACTTTTGAGAATCATGCCAAGCACATGACTGAGGTGTTCTGTTTACTGCAGGTAGCTAGGCTAACAGTTAAGATAGAGAAGTGCCAGACAGGAATAGCAGAAGTGTCATACCTTGGACATAGGGTAGGGGTACCTCCGGCCTGAGCCAATGAAAACTGAGGCTTTACAGGGATGGGCCATGCCCATGACCAAGAGGAAAATACAGGCCTTCCTAGGGATGGCAGAGTACTACCATACATTTGTGCTGAATTTCAGTAGCATGGCTAAACCCCTGTCGAATCTCACCAGGAAGAAATTAAGAGCTGAGGTTCCCAGGAAGCAGACCTGCAATACTGCATTCCATCAGCTGAAGAAGGCATTGTGTCAGGCACCTGTGCTCATCAACCTGAACTATTCTCTTGGGATTATTGTGCATGTAGATATATCTGATCATGGGCTAAATGTGGTCTGAGTCAGATTACACACTCGGGAGAGGAACTCCCAGTCATGAACCTGAGCAGGAAACTGCTGGCCAGAGAGAGATAGCCTATGCCACAATCGAGAAGGAGTGTCTCAGTATTGTCTGGGCTTTTCAGAAGCAGCAACCTTATTTGTATGGGAGAGAGTTTACCCTGGTCACTGACCACAACCAAACCAATGGACATAACCCTAAATTGCTAAGGTACAGCCTGGTGCTGCAATCCTATAATATGGACATTAGGCATCACAGTGGGTCATAGTATGGCAATGCAGACGAGTTGTCCAGACAATAGTCAGTCCCCCCTTTTTAAGTAGGAGAGGTGCTATGAGAAGCTAACTTGGGGTTCACCTAAAGAGGAAACCGAGGACATAGCAGGTGAAGCCAACCAGCTCACACGACAAACAAACATCATTTAGTGGTGTTAAAGGATTTGCTTTTCATTTCTCTGAGGGGGGAAGATGTAACAACTTCTGTGTATTTTTCTTGTGTTTTTGTGTTTAATTTTATAGAAACATAGAAACATAGAAGCTGACGGCAGATAAGGACCGCAAGGCCCATCCAGTCTGCCCATTTCTTTTTCTACCTTATAAATGTGCCATCGGCCTTTGCTCTGTCAGTGGCCTATCTATTCATAGTCATTTGTATTGCTCCCTTATGCCTATCCCATGCCTGTTTGAAGCCCTGCACTGTATTCATAGCCACCACTTCTTGTGGTAAGCCATTCCATGCATCCACCACCCTTTCTGTGAAAAAGAATTTCCTCACATTCCCCCTTAATCGGCCCCCCTCTAATCTCATGCTGTGTCCTCTTGTCCTGCTATTTTTCTTATATTTAAACATGTTAGACTCTTTCACCTTGTTAATGCCCTTAAGGTGTTTGAATGCCTTGATCATATTACCTCTCTCCCTCCTTTGCTCAAGGGTATACATATTGAGCTCCTGTTAATCTGTCCTCATATGTCTTCTGATGCAGTCCCTACCATTTTAGTTGCCCTTCTCTGGACTGCCTCAATTTGGTTAATATCCTTGTGAAGATGTGGCCTCCAATACCTGCATGAAGTACTCAGATGGGCCTAACCAGTGTCTTGTAAAGAAGGATTATTACCTCCTTCTTATATGACTTGTGATACCTCCTACTAATATACCGTAACACCTAGCCTTACCTAATGCTTTCTAGAGGTCTGCTTGGTGATTTCAGGTCATCAGTGATGATGATGCCCAAGTCTCTTTCTTCCTTTGTGACTGCTAGCAACTCCCTCGCAGCCTATAGGTGGCGTCAGGGTTTCTCTATGTGCATGATTTTGCACTTCTTTGCATTAAATCCAGTTGCCACTCTTCTGACCATTTTGCTAGTGTATCCAGATCTCTTCTCATTCTGCCCACCCCATCTGGATCATCTACTCTGTTGCAGATCTTGGTGTCATCTGCAAACAGACAAGCCTACCCTCTAGTCCATCTGCAAGGTCACTAATGAAGATGTTGAAGAGGACTGGCCCCAGAACTGATCCCTAGAGGTACCCACTAGTGACTTGCATCTCTTCTGACTGTATACCATTTATCACCACTCTCTGTTTTCTGCCCGTCAACCAGTTTGCCACCCAGTTGACCAACTTCTGACCCACCCTGAGCCTACCCAGCTTATTTATCAATCTTCTATGTGGAACAGTGTCAAAAGCTTTGCTGAAGTCAAGGTAGGCGACATCAACTGCTCCGCCTTGGTCCACCACTCTGGTTACCCAGTCAAAGAAATCTATGAGATTAGTTTGACAAGACCTTCCTTTTGTAAACCCATGCTGTCTTGGATCTTGTGCCCCTATGGATTCCAGGTGTTGCACTATCCTTTACTTAAGGAGTGCCTCCATAATCTTGCCCACTACTGAGGTAAGACTGACTGGTCTGTAGTTCCCCGCCTCCTCCCTGCTACCACTCTTGTGGAGCGGGATCACATGAGCCCTTCTCCAGTCTTCTGGGACCTCTCCTGTGCTCAGAGACTCACTAAACAGTTCTGCTAATGGCTCTGCTAGTTCCACCTTTAGCTCCTTAAGTACCCTGGGATGTATGCCATCAGGTCCCATTGCCTTATCCGCCCTGAGCTTAGCAAGCTCTTGTAGGACCCTTTCTTTTGTGAAGGGAGTTGTGCTCACCTCCCTCCCCCCTGTGTCCATGATGCTGAGCTGTGGGCTCCTGCCCTACCTTCTCTTCAGTAAATACTGAGCAAAAGTATCTATTTAGGATAGATGCGTTACAGGGTCCTCCTCCTCCATGCTCCCTTTTCTCCATTAAGCTTGCAATACCCCTCTGGACTTTTCCTTTCACTAATGTATCTATAGAAAGTCTTGTCACCTTCTTTTACTGTTCGTGCTAGTGTTTCCTCAGTTTGGGACTTTGTCTGCCTTACTGCCTTCCCTGCTTCCCTTAGGGCAGTTTGGTATGCCTCCTATCTTCATCCCGCTGTGTTCCCTTATATTTCCTGAAGGCCAGCCTTTTGGCTCTGACCTTTTCTGCTACTGTATTTGAGAACTAAAGTGGTTTCCTTCTTCTTTTGCACTTCCTTTTCTGTCTAACACAATGGGATGTTGCTTCAAGTATTGCATCCTTATTGCTTGCCCAGTTTGCCTGTACCCCCTCACCTGTGTTTCTTTTTGCCAGGGCTAGCTTAACTCTGTTGGCCATCTTATCAAAGTCAGCTCCTCTGAAGTCCCATATTTTTGCCTTGGAATGGGATGATTTAGATGTAGTAGCCAAAGTGAACCATACCATGTGATGGTCACTGGCCCCAGGTGACCTTCTACCTGGAGATCTGTGATCCTTCCTTGTTAGTCAGTACTAGATCTAGGATAGCCCTGTCTCTTGTGGGTTGCTGTACAGTTGTTTGAGCCCTCCTGCAGGAATCCACTATGTGTCTAGTTCTGGCAGATGTTCCTACTGGTATTGACCAATCTGTATCTGGCATGTTGAAGTCTCCCATTATCAGAACCTCCCCTTTAGCTGTCATGTTTTGTATATCTTCTAACAGTAATGTGTCTATGTCTTCCCCCTGGTCTGGCGGCATGTAGACAACCCCAGTTCTTATGGCTGTCCCATTTCCTGTTTCCAGGGTGACCCACAGTTCTTCTGGCTCCTTATGTGTATTCTGAATTTCTGTAGCTTTGATATTTTCATTGACATACAAGGCCATTCCTCCCCCCCTTTTTGCACCTTAGTCTCTTCTGAACAATACATAGACAGGTACTGAAGTCTCCCAAGCGTGGTTACTGATAAACCACATCTCACTAATTGCTACTATGTCCAGTTTAGCCTCTGACAGTATTGCCTGCAGGTCTGGGATCTAATTTTCCAGGCTGTGAGCATTTGTGTACATGATTTTCCATTGGCCAGATTTTGGTGTGTTAGTTGTTGGGTGAGGTTTGGCATTACCTTTGTGCGTCGTATGGGGAGACAAACCTTTTTTCTTACTTGGTGATGCAAATGAACTGCAAACATGCTGAATCCCTGTTTGACCACTAGCTGAGGGGGGGGAGGGGTGTTCTTCTCATTCGATGTATGGGGTGCTGCACCCCTCTCCCCATTTGCTAGTTTAAATATTCTGCAAAGACGTCAAACTTCTGCCCCAATGCACTGACTCCCTCCTTAGTCAGATGCAGTCCATCAAATTTAAAGAACTTTCCTCCCAGAACTGTTGCCAGTTCCCTACAAATCTGTGTCCTTTTTCCTGGCACCAGCCCTTGAGCCACATGTTTAACTCCCCTATCTCCCCTTCTCTGACCTTCCGTCCATCTGCTCCCCTCTCCCAGACTGGCAGGATCTCAGAGAAGGAGATGCTGGACGAAATAGATGATAGTTTGTCACCCAGCCTGGTCAGGTGTTCCTTTGTCTCCACAACTGACTGGCTGGCGAGATCATTAGTCCCTATGTGTACTAGGACATCAATGTTTTCTCCTGCTTTGTGAACAATTTTTGCAATGCGGTCAGTGTCTCTCCATGCTGATGTACCTGGGAGACATCTGACCATCACCCCTAGCTGGAGATGGGTATCAACTCCCGAATCATGGAGTCTCCTATGATCGAAGTTTTTGGATTTCTTTTGCTTTTTTTGTTTGTTCCTGATTTGGGTGAGTTTTGTTGTGCTAGCTCCTGTGCTGCAGTGTCCTGCTCTGCAGTGTCTTCTGCCTCTGTTTGATTTCAGAGAGAGGCAGATACCTGTTTGTAGTGTTTATATGGTTTTTGGAGGTAATATGTTGGAGAGCAGAGAGTGATGGGGCACCCGATTTGCCCCTCCTAACCACCTGCCAACCTCCTGGACCAACTACCCTCTGCGATCGAGGTTTTTCTGTTGGATGCTGGGGAAATGGTGGTGGTTCTTATAATGTATTGCCTTTTGAATATGAAATTTGAGGCATGCAATCTCTGCCCATGCTGCCCGGAGCTGAGCCCTAAGATCTCCAAAGGCTCAGCATGTAGGACAGTGTCCTAAATCCTGTAAGACTGTCCTTCTGAAAATTGTTCCACAGTACCTGCAGTTAATCATATCCATTCCAGATAAGTTGCTGGGTTTATAACCTAGTCAGCGTAATTAGAAGGGAAAAAAAATTATTATCTGCTGGACCTCTTGTAAGTATTTCAGCTGAGATAAAACCGTCTGATGAATCTAAGATTGCATGCCACTGGAGCCCAGGCCCAAGGCAGTCAGCTAGGGGGTAATTTGGTCAAACATTAAACTTTCTGTAGGCTAAAGGGTATTTACACTTCAAAGAGGTGAATTGCTTTCATAATCACAGGCTTTGTTTTGGGTGTAATCAAAAAACCAGAGCAAAGGAGATGAAATCCTGTGGACTTTGTTAGATGAGAAAACAAAAGGATGGACATTGCAATCCACAAAATCAGGGTCTGGCGTACAAGTCAAGTTTGGACCAGCTCTCCAGATGGGAATTTCCCCTAGAGACAAAATAATTTGTCAAATCAATGATGTCAAAGTGACATATCTGATGGTGCATCACAATTGACTGGCAGCTGAAGGTTTTCGAGGACTTGCTAGACCCTAGCAAAGGCAGTCAGGTTGGGACACTGAGTAGTTAACATCTAAGGTGCAAATATGCCTTAATTCACCAAGGTGTCCTGTGTGGTAAGCTATTCTACTTTGCTTAATAGACAGAGATGTGCAAAATAGTTTTTTTCTGTGTGTTACCTACTGTTCAAAACATGTTCTTTTTATTTCTGCAGAATTACTGTTTCCCACAGTCTCAGTGTACTATCCTGTATTATATGTGTAAATGTCTTGAAGTATTAAATATTATATTATTTTTTTACAAACTTAATGTTTCTGTTACTGAGACCTTAGATGTACAGATAACTTGGTTATAACTGACAAAAACTGGTGGTCCATTTCTGAAGAGAAGGTTACAGTTACCATATTAAAAGCAAAGTGATTCTCGGTGTGAAGTAGGGGGTGGGTCACTTACCCTTTTGGTGGAACACTGTACTGTGTGAACAGTAGCTCTGGTGGGACTCGGACCTAGAGATACACTGAGGGAGGCTGTGGTTGAGTGGTGGCGGCATATCAAGGTGACCCTTTCAGGCATTGGGAGGGTTGAGAAAGCTGGTAACAGTTGTAGGCTGAGTCTAGGAGAAACTAGTCTGTCACAAGGACAAAGATCTCATGGCATGTATCATTAAAATAGGGCTTTTTTTGTTAATTGAAAATATGTATAACATATCATAACATAACATATAAGACTTAAGATTTTCTCCAGTGTCCTGGCCAACATTCCACCTTTAATAAACAGGTCCATGTAACCCATGCCCCAGGACGCAACTGAAAACAAGTTATCATAGCTCAGTGTGTCTTTCCTGGTCAAACATTACGAAATAAAAATCTGTGCTGCTGTAGCAGCTTTCTGGAGTGCAGACATTTGCTCCCTGGCCCACTCATCATCTTTTATGGCCTTGTCATTAGAGAAGTTCAGGACATATTTCATGAATGTTTGATCATTACACTAGAATTACAGTTTCTATGTAGCAACAATGTGATTGGCAGTAGATCAAACTTCATCACAAGAAGGCCATTTTTCATTTTTTTCTTATCTCACTTTAGTCACCAAAAGAACCCCAAAGGATTTCAATCCAATTTCCTTGTTACAGTATGCTGATTCCTTCAGGAGGAAAAAATGCAAAATTATTTAAAGCCCATAAAATCCTGTACAAGATTTTCTGACTATAATTTTGAAATTTGACAGTCATTTAAAGTGAACTTTGACCTTGTCTGTTTCTCTTTGGAGGAAAAACTAACATTGCACTGTAATATATGTGGAACATAATCATCTTGTTGCTTACTATATGCAATATATGTTTTCTATATTACTTGATCTAGGTCACGTAACAAGACTTAAAACAACAATATATGTTGCTAGGCTTCAGTATTATAAAAGCACATTATTTATTATGTTAAATGGGTGGGCTCATGGGGACAGTGTTCCTTTCACAGGCGTGCCCCAGACATGGGGTTGCAAGACATTACACAGAAAAGCAAAGAGAGCGTGCTGGGAATGAATAACCCATCACAGATATTTATGTGTGGAAGACAAGCTAAGAGCATGAGAACAATACCATGCAGGATCACTGTGGTTTTGGGGGAAAAAAAAATGTAATTTTAAATCAGGAAATCCCAGAAATTAAAGTGAGGCATTCCACCCTGAAATAACATCCAACAACAGGTAACTGCAGGGAAGTTCAAATAACTGGCTGTACAGTGTTACTGACACAAATCATACACGGGCCAGTTTCTTCATGCCTTTACTACTGTGGGCTCTAAGCACTTGCAGTTCTAATTTCCTGTGCTGGATGGGCATAACTCATCAGGTTCCCATGTTGGGAGCCTCACTTTCTTCCCATACCTAACAAGTTGCACAAGGGCTATGGATTAGCCTAGTGTAGCCCAGGAAGAGATCACATGATGACATCTATCTCTTCATCACCAAGGGCCAAAAGTTGGTCTTTGCCTAAAGAATGGAAACAACTGCTGACTGTGCAAGAAGATGCAGAGATGAAGCCTTTCTGGTGGTTTATTTTGGCAGTGACTTTGTGCAGTGCTCACTCAGCCCCCTACTGGAATATGGCCCACAGGAGGGAATGGAGATAGCACATCTCAAATGGGATGGCATGATTGCTCCTGTGAGCTATGTTCTCCAATTGTTTAACCAGCCATGGAATGCAAAGAAATCCATAAGGCATGCAAGGTGTCAAGGGGCCATTTACATGCCATTATGGGCTTATTAGCATGCTGCACAATTCCACTGCGGACGACTGTGTGGAGGCATTGGGCATAGCTGTGCCAGCTCCCCCCCACCCCCAATCTCCTATCCTGAAGATTTACAAATGACAGGTACCATTTCATTTATTCATGTTATACTGGTTGGCATGTGAGCAATAATGTCTGTTTTCACAAGTGACCAGTAAGCTATACATTATAAAAAACATAAAACACAAACAGTATAAGTAATACATTGTGAAAAATACACAATACATTTCCCAGGTGTACAGTGGTTCCCTTCCCCTCATCACTGTAAATTTGCCCCTTAACTATGACATTCTATCATCCCTAGCTCTAGAGGTCTCCTCCATCCAACATCTGCCCTTTAACTATGTGGGACAGGTAGGGCCAAGAACACCATGGTGTTGGGGGCCACTGCAAGAAGAAACAAGCAGCCATCCCATCAAGCTAATGTGAAAAACTAGGAAGCTTTTGCACTAGAGGAAAGTCAAAATTCACCGCAATGTTCCTGGAAATATAAATCAAATCTCATTTTATTGTGAAATCATTAAAATGAGGGTGCAGACTAGCTGAAGCTGCATGCCAAAGATAGCCCTGGTGCTTCAAGTACACAGACTCTTTGTCAGGGGCATCAGTATATGATTTATATATCCACAAATGTTGCAGTGAAGTTTGACTTTCCTTGAGTGCAGGAGCTTCCTGGTTTTCACCTCAACTATGGTATGTTCTCATCCCCAGTATCTAGTTAGCACCCCCACACCCAGTGGCCAATTTGATCCCCCTGCACCCCCTGATGTCCAGTCTGACCCCCTCCCACTCCTGTCCACTCCAGACTCTCCACCCCCATTTCCACAGTGGCCCCCACCTTTGGTAGTGAGGACTGCAGTGCGTACTTGCGTGTGCACACAATTGTGTGATACCTTGTGGAGCAAGCCAGCATCCCTTACTCCACAGCCACTCCAGCCCCCATTTCCAGCTGTGGTCACACAAGTGGCAGTGATGCAGTGGAATCTAACATCAGCCTTCCTAAAGAAGTACAGCATCTTTTAGGATGCTTTATCCCCCCCCCCCCACTGTTGCTGACCTTCTGACAATCCAGGCTTGGGGCATGAACCTGGGTCTCTGGTATCATGATTAGTAGCCCTACCACATACTGATGGACTGCCCCCCAATTTTCTCTAATTACTAATTTTCACAGTTTCACTTTGACTATCTAGTTTCCTGTGAAGTATGCTGATTGTTTTGTGTACCTTCAATTCATGTTTTATGTATTATCCCTGCCTTCTTTTTTTCCTAGAGATTATTCTTCGGGTTGTTAGCTTGTCACAGGGATATACCCTGGTCAGGCCAAACCCGGTCATCATTCAGATGGCTACCAGGTTTTTCTCCCCCTATAATTTCCTCCCTCCACCCCTGGCAGGAATGAGTGCCTGTAATGGCCACACACAGCTGCAGCATCCTCCATATGCCAGGAGCAAGCTCCCTGGTCCAGCCACAGGGGTCACTGTCGTGGTGGGGTCTGCTGCCAACCCTCCCTGACCGAGATGCACTGCCGAATGGCAGCTGTCTTGGCCATGGCCTACATCCCAACATGACTTTCCAGGCTCCCGTCCAAACCTTGGTCATTGGCACAAACTGCCGCTGGGCCATGGGGAGGGGGTGGCCCACCCCCTGCCTCCTTTTGTTTGATTTTTAGCATATGTACATGTGCCTTTAGCAATGGAAAGGTGCATCTTAAAAATGACAATCAAACTACACAACTACTATTGCGTCCGTGCTTCATCAAAGGGCAGCATAACTTTTCCAATTTTGAGATTCTACCCCCCCCCCAACCTTGAGTTGAAGGGAGATACTAATAGTACTCCAAACTTTTGGCTTACTCAGCCATCCCCCCCTCCCCACCAACTCACAGCATGTCCTTTGTATTAGAAGTTGTACTATTATCTGACTATTAGAAACTGGTGTGTGAGACCAGGAAGGGGGGGAGGGGAGGGGTTAGAGGTGGAGCCGAGTGGTCTCTATCATAAATGAAACAAGGCAGACTGACTAATCAGTTTGTCTGGCATCTTTAATGATGCAGACCAAGCCATTAGAGCCATTTACATAGCCTACCAGCTCTGTCTGCACTACTCCTATGTGGCAGTATATATTAGAATAGTTTCAACGATTGGTATTTGGCAACTGGTGTGGAGAATGTCAGATGGTTGATTCACAATAGTTGCCATTGCCATGACATTGACAGCCATTGCCAGGTTACTTCAATTAAATTTGGAGGAGGTCTACTCCCTCTAACCATAGTTTTCTACCAGTTTTGTTCTTGTCTTCTAACTCCCTCACCACACCCTGCCCTCACCCTTTTGCTTCCCCTTCCTCTTTCGACAATCTCCTCATCCCCCCACTACCCACTATATATTTCTTTTTTCCTGGCTGCTGTATCTACCTTCCCTCTCCACACTGTCCTCCTTCTATGCTGCCCCTTCTCTGGTCTTCTATCTAATAGTAAGTTGTCTGTTCTTTTGGGGTTTTTTTTTTTTATATACTTTTTCTCCCTAGGGCCACCACTCTGCCTTACCTCTACATGTCTGGCATCCTGTGGGTATTCAGGCCGCCATCTCCTGGGACTATTCTTTGGCTCCACATTTGGACCTGCAGCTACCCTCGTGGTGTACCCCCTGTGGCGGGGTGGAGGGGAGCTCTCCCCCAAGCTCAACCCCCCCAGATCAGGATCCAGTAATGCCACGCGCCCTCAGGGCGATCGACTCCCCCTCTGGTGGCCAGCCATCATGCCGCTGCTACTAGTGCCCCTAATTTCACTTTTTCTCTGGCAGTGAGGCATGCAATGGCGCGCCACGGCCCCAGTGTTCACGCCCACACGTACCTGGGCCGAGCGTCTGCCCCAGCATGTTTCCTCCATGTCCCTGCCAGTACTCTACAGCCACCCCCAGCTGCTGCCAGAGGCCGCTAGAGCACCAATGGCAACCTGCCACCTTCCCCGGAGAAGGAGAGCAGTCCTACGGATGCTCCATCCTTCTCTTCCCCTGCTGATCCCCGACAACCCAGGCTCGTTCATGAACCCGGGTCACCGGCGTAGCGCGAGGTGTGGTGTCCAGCGCTTTAACCCTCAGCACCACCGGGCCGGCTGTAAGTTGTCTGTTCTAATACTTTAACATTACTACTTCCTTCTCTCCCTCCTCTCTTTTTTTGTCCCTTCCTCTTCCTCCCACTTAAAAAAAACACATTCTGCCACATGGACAACACCTCTGGGCTGCTTCCTCTCAAATCACAACTTGTAATTGGCCATTAGTAAACTGCTTCTCTCTCTCTCTCTCTCTCTCCTCCCTCCCTCCCCCTCTCTCTCTCTCTTCTCCTCTCTCTCTCTTTCTCTCTCCTCCTCAATCTCCGTTCTCTCTCTCCTGACTTCCTTGACAATGCCTTCTGGCTGCATTTTCCCTATTGAACATTAAGAAAGTGAGCATTAATCACTTGAATAGTTATATCCTTTAATTCAGTCCCTCCAGTCACTTGACTTGGAAAACACTGTTCTGATGCCTGTTAATTCAGTTTATTTTGATTGTCTATGTTTAGTTCTCTTTTACCTATTATTGTTTTCTGTTCGTTCTTTTTTATCACCATGGCTTGTGTGTATTTGTAACATTGCCTGTGCATTTTGATGTGGAACCTATGTAAATGAGCTATTACTCACAGATTTGAATTCTGAAATCTTAATAAATAAATAAATAAACTTTATCTTTGATCATCCATTTATTGTCACTGGTGGATTTCCTATATTTGATAATACTGTAGTTGATGTTTTCATAATTTATACTTAGCCAAAGGGGCCACTCAGTTTCCTTGTCCCTCTGTATCTATGGTACTCTCCTCCGAAAGTCCACTTATGTAACCATTGCCATGTCTTTCTTTCTGTGATACCTGATGTAAGTGACACAAACAGTATCACATTCATCACAAACTATAACGCAAAGAGGAGGACCTATGGAACCCACGGTGACTGCCTGAAGTCTCAGATTCTGAAATGAAAAATGTATTCTAACCATATCTATATTCAGAGCCATGCTAGCACAATTTGTTTTGCCTTGTGTTTTCACCCAAGTAAGGTATGGTTTTGGGGGGAAGAGGGGGCAAGGCTCAATCCCTATCCAAACTAGCCTGCTGCTCCTTAATTAATAGGAGGACCACTGAATCTAATAACAAACAGTTCCCGTTCACTTGGACACTTACTGTTTACGTTTACCCATCTATGTTATTGCAAAAGTGAAAATATACCTCCTCTGGCAAAGCAGTAATCAATACTTCTGGCTACCAGCAAATTTACCCATCACAGACTGAAGGCTGTTTTGCAGGACCCTTTTTCCAGCTGTATTTCAAAAAGCATGGTGCAAGCTGTGGTGCCTACTTCTTAGCGAATAATGCATGTACCTTCCTTTGTAGACAAGAGACATCAGCTTAATCACCCTGTCAGTTTAAGGCAGCAGCTCCTGCCACAAACCAGCAATTTCCCACTAAACACAATTTTCTGCAGAACGTGTTGGTATGCAGTTTGAGTCTATTACAGTTTTCCCCATACACAGCTGATGGGTTGCCATATTGATCTCTTACAGCTGTCTACGGCTAACTGAAGGAATACATCTTCAAAGACAAGTTTCCTGCATCTAATATCTTTTCTTGCAGCTACTGTAGCCTTTCAAAATGCAGTCGCTTTTTAAATCAAACCACTGATCATTTATCATAAATTTAAAAGTATCCTATGATACTGTGCTTGTATTCTAGTACGGTTTGGGATTTAATCTGAAAAGAAATAATATTTCTTTACTCTTTTTCCCACAACATTTCATATTTGAAAGGACAAATACAGTAGTAATAAAATAATTGGAATTTCTGAATAAAGGAATGCTAAATTACATATGGATGTGTGCTGAAACAAAAAACTGAAGAAATCTACAAAGTGATGTAAGTTTCAAGGCATGGCTTTAAAATAGTTTACAAAAAAACAATTACGCCATCAAAAATCTGTGTGTCTGTTATCACAATAAGCAATAAGATATGACAGGGATTGTGTTACTGCTGGATAAATGATGTACCTTGAGAACTGAGGCACAAGGTGAAGCTGAATGTTGTTCACACCCAGAAAGATTTTTATCCCATAATTTTGTACCCCAGAGTGCCTTATTGCTTTTATAAAATGCCCTCCCCATTCTACAATTTTTAAACAGAGTAAAGACTTTATTTGCCGGTCTTGGTCAGAAAGGCACACTGAGCTGGTTAGCTCATTTCCAAGTGTGAGAATGTGATACGTACCGTTCCAAGAGGCAGGTAAGTCCAAGGAAGTATGGCATGACAGTGGTAAGTTGTAACTAGAGAGCATGAGACACTGACAGCATGCAGTATTCTGGCATCAAGCGTACAGTCTGGTGGCTCTGAATCATATGTTGACTATCCTACAAGTCATGCTAGTTTCTGGAAATCAAGCCTGTTAGGTGTTTCTGCTCATGTCCCTGAAGCAGTCCATCCTTGATCTGAATCTCAGCTGGCATGGACCATTCTAACATTTCTGGGAGCTTATCATTCTAGCACTTACCCATGTCCCACATGGTGATCAAAAATATGCACCAATTGGTACGAGAACTAAGCCTGCCAGTGCTAACATGCGTGACGTCGACTCACTTGGGTGCTGGAAATGGCAGGAGGATGGATAGCTTTTTCTGTGGCACTGCAACTGTTGGCAGGAAAAGGGAATAAAATGTTTCTAAACTCCTAAAGCAAGACGTGATCAACTACAGGAAACCAATCTGGGAGTTGGAGACCTATGTAGTAATTGTACTAAAGTGTACTGAGGTCATGCTGGGGTATGTTGAGGCAGAATCACATTACAGACAATGCAAATTGTAACTTGAATGCCTCAGCAAACCTCAGGGAAGGTATACCTCTTTGCTGATGACACCAAAATCTGCACTAGAGTGGACACTTCTGGGGTGTGTGTGAAAAGAATAGGCCGAGACCTGGGAAAACTCAAGGAGTGGTCAGGGGTATGGCAGATGGTTTTCAGTGCAAAAAAAGTGCAAAATTGTGCACTTAGGGCACAGAAACCCAGAGGCAGACTACAGAATTGGAGAAGGGACATTCATGGTCACCAAACAGGCAAGGGATCTGGGGGTAATAATATCTGATGACCTAAAGGTGGCCAGGCAGTGTGGCAAGGCAGTCAGCAGGGCCAGTGGGATGCTAAGGTCCACAAGGAGGGGAATCACCAGCAGAAGGAGAGAGGTGGTTTGCCACTGAATAGATTGCTGATGAGACCCCACCTACAGTGCTGTGTCCACTTCTGGGGACCACATCTCTGGAACGGCATAGACAGAGTGGAGGCTGTCCAGAGGAGGGCAATTAAAATGGTGCAGTGTCTGCATCAGAAGCCTTACAGGGAAAGACTAAAGGAGCTTAGTATGTACACCCTGGAGGAGGAAAAAAGAGAGATAGGGTGATATCGTAGAGACATATGAGTACCTCATGGGTGTAAATAAGGTACAGAAGGGGAGTACTTTTCAGAAAAAAGATGCACAAGAACAAGGGGACATGCAATGAAGCTGGGTGGGGGGAGGTTAAGAGAGATGTGAAGAAGTACTTCATCACTGAAAGTGTGGTGGATGCCTGGAACAGTCTTCCAGCGGAGGAGGTGGTGGGGTTGAAAACAGTGGTGGAATTCAAGAATGCATGTGATAGGCATAAGGGAATCTTAGTGGAAAGAAAGGAAGGGGAAGAGACAGAGCTCAAATAGGGTCTGCAGTGACACTATAGGCAGGGATAAAATGGGCAGACTGGGTGGCCAAGCAACCCTTCTCTGACATCAAATTCTATGTTTCTATGCTGTGTTTCTAAGAGGACAGAGCAGTGGCAGAGGACCAGGAGGGCAACGCTGATTGGCAGAGTCCAGGGGACAGGGGATGGGTGGGGGGTGAGTCAGGGTGAATACCAGGAATTAAAAAAATTAATTTTTGTCATGTCAAAATGATTTCTTTTTCAGGTTCACTCAGTGTTACTGGGTATACATTTGCTTTGAGCTGTGTGTGAGGTGCATGGGGTTACTGCGAATGGTGGTGTTTCTGCCCATAACATGTGTATTTCTCTCCCCAGTGCCAAAGTAATGCAAATTTAAGTAAAGCTAATTTATTTTTCAGATGCCCAGTCCCAGAGGCTCTAGGCACCTTATATAAATAGAAACCATATGGTAAATACACAAAAATAGAGAAAGGCTACAAAATGAAGTTTTACAAAAAATAGCACCCAGACCCATAACTAAGATTAAATAAATGCTTTTTAAGACAAACCACAAAAATGTCCACTGAGGGGCCCCCTTTTATCAGTGTGAAGTGCATTCCACAAAATTGGTGTAACAACTCCAAAATCACGATCCCTGAAAGAATTTAATTTAGACCTGGGGACAAAGAGGAGACCTACCTCAGAGGAACAAAACAGATTGCTGGACCTAGCTTAAAGGCAAAGGTGTGTGTGTGAGTGTGTGTGTGTGTGTGTGTGTGTGTGTGTGTGTGTGAAAGTAGATCTATCATGGATTTGCCAGCCTTATTTTCAAAGCAGACTAATGTCACCACTGCTAGACCGTCTGACATACCAGATGGTCAAACAGCATCAAGAAATCGAACACAGTAGCATCTGCAAAGTCAACACATGCATCCAAATAACATTGTATGTGTCATTATTTTGATGTAAGTTGCCACAAAGCAGACAAACTGTCATAAATGTAGGGTACCATTTGAGAACAGGGCACCTGGCCATTTGGACCCATTTGTGCCGATGTCTTACCTGGGTGGATCAAGCTTCAGTGCCTTCACTGGAAGCCATTGACCCCCCCCCCCCAAAGTCTTGTTAATAGGATTATGGCCCCTGTAGTGCTTTTCTTAATCTGCATCCCAACTATGGAGCAAAGCTCAATTGTCAGGTTTTTTAATGTGGCATTAATGCTTTAACAATTGGCAAAATAGACGTACACACATACAGTACATGAAGCTAAAATGAAACTTCAGGCAAATAATAAAACTTTTTCTGTACTGAATCAATATAAACATTTTGAGCAGTGGTACAACACTGCAGAGGTGATTTTGCTTATTCGGTGAAATGGAAATAAATTGCTCATCAGTTTTCCGGTGCTGTATTACAGCAGGTTATGTTACTAATGTTTTTTAGATGTAAGCAATTAGACACAGGAAGGTGCTGGTAGTAAGGCTATGGACATATACCCTGGGGTGCAGTAAGACATAAGTCCACAGGGCAAGTGTCTTCAGCCCCATGTAAGTGAGTTCAGAGCACTACTACTAATGACCCGGAGTGGCTTATTGCACTTTTAAAATGAATTTAGGATAGTAAAACAATAAAAAAAAAGAGAAGAAACTGTTATGGTTTTGAAATTCATTATTTTTTTTTCCTAGTTGTTTATTCACTGGGTTCAGAAAATGATTCAAGGTAGCATCTGTGAACAATTCAGAAGTAACTGTCAGAAAGTGTGAAATTTTTATTAAGTTTTTGAGGACCGAAACATTTAGGCTGCTAATTATGAAAGTGGAATTTCTTGATGGCATATTGGGCCTTTTCTTAGGTGTTGGTAGTACTGTATTTACATACATATGTATGATTGCTGGCAGATAAGGGGAAAGGGAAAGGAGAAATTGTTTAACCAGGAAAGACACACTAAGCCAAAGCTTGTTTCCAGGTATGACCTGGGAGCACAAGGAAGTTAAGTGACTTGCTCTGGGTCACACGGTATGTAAGTGGGAGCTGTGGGATTCAAACCCCAGTCTCCAGATTTGTAGCTCAGAGCCTTAAACCACTGTATTATACTGCCTCCTAAAAGGACTATAAAGATAAGGACCAATATGGCCCACCTAGTCTGCCCCATGATACTCTTATCTATTGAGTATCCCCATGCTCCCCTCTGATTGTGTCCTGATTTCCCCTTTAACACCACCAGTTAAATCAACACCCCCTCTCACTCCCAGGATCCCCTTGTGTCTGTTCCATGCACGCTTAAAGCCAGAGACCGTTTCAGCCCTTACTACCTCGTCCGGCAGCACATTCCACATATCCACAACCCTCTCCATGAAAAAGTACTTCCTCATATTTCCTAAATGTTCCTCCTTCCAGCTTCATGCCACGGCCCCTAGTTGTTGAGCCCTTTTTCCTCTGAAATAGCCTTCCCTCATGTACCCTGTTAAACCCCTTTAGATATTTGAAAGTCTCAATCATGCCCCCCACATCCTTTCCCAGGGAGTACATATTCAGATTCCTCAGTCTATCCAAATATGCTCTCCCATGCAGCCAATGAATCATTCTGGTGGCCCTGCTTTGGACAGACTCCACCCTCTCAATGTCCTTTTTCAGATGTGGTCTCCAGAACTGGACACAGTACTCAAGGTGAGACCTGACCAACATCTTATACAGGGGCACAATGACATCCTTCCTTCTGCCAGCAATATCCCGCATTCTGTTTGCCATTCCTATCCCCCTTTGGCATTGACTTGATGCCTTGAGGTCAGTTTTGATGATGACACCTATGTCCCTCTCCTTCTCTGTGACTGCTACTTCTATCCCCCCCACACATATTTTGCCCTAGGGTTACTATGCCCCAAGTGAATAATTTTACACTTCCTCTTTTGTTGAACCCCAGTCTCCACACCTCGGACCAATGCTCCAACATTTTAAGGTCCTCCCTCATCCTGCTAACACCCTCTGGTGCATCCACCCTGTTACAAATCCTCCTATTGTCCACAAACAAGCACACGTTTCCCTTCAGCCCTACTGCAATGTCTCCAATGAAGACACTGAATATGACAAGGTCGACCCCTGTGGTGCCCCCGCTAGTCACCCTTCTCCTAATTAGAGAGTACCCCATTAACCATCACCTTCGGTGTCCTACCAAATAGCCACTTTTTGACCCATTTAATTATGGCTGGTCCAACCCCAAGACTGCCCAGCTTATTCAATAGCCTTTTATGAGGAACAGTATCAAAATCCTTCCTGAAGTCCAGATAGGCCACATCCACTGCTCTTCCTCAATCCACCACCCACTTCACCCAGTAAAAAAAAACTCTATTATATTTGTTTGGCAGGATCTTCCTCCGGTAAGTCCATGCTGCCGGAGGTCCACTTGTTCTCTCCCCTTGAGGTAGTTCATTATACGCTCTTTTAAGAGTGACTCAATTTTTTTTCCGGCCACTGAAGTCAGGCTGACAGGCCTGTAATTACCCACCACTTCCCCGTCTCCACTCTTGTGTAGCGGAACCACGTTTGCTTTTTTCCAATCCTCTGGGACCTCTCCTGTTTCCAGCAATAGGGTAAACAGCTCCATCAGAGGTTTCACCAATTCCTCCCCAAGATCTTTCTGTACTTTGGGGTGTTCTGCATCTGGTACCATTGTTTTGTCCTCCCTAAGCCTCAATAGTTCCTTCTTGACCCTATCCTCCATGAAGGGGGTGATGTCTACCCCCCCAAACCCCTGCCATCCAGTTTCAGCCCCATATCCTTCTCCTCCTTGGTACAACTGAGCTGAAGAATTTACTTAGCATATTAGCCTTTTGATCATCATCCTCTACAGGTACTCCCCCTCCCCCTCAGTCTTATTATCCCAGCTTTAGTTTTACTCTGCTCTCCTATGTATCGATAGAATGCCTTGTCCCCTTCCATGATTGTACTCATAATATTTAACTCCATCAGTGCTTTTGACTTTCTAACTGCTTTCCCCACCTCCCTATGTAAAGCCTGGTAATGATCCCTGCCTTCTCCTTCTGTGTTTTTTTGAATTTAAAAATGCCCTTTTCTTGGCCCTCACCTTTTCCACTACTTCCCTTGTAAACCGCATAGGCCTCCTTCTCCTCCTACTTTTCCTGATGTGCCTGACTCCCATCCTGGTAGCCATTTCAATAGCCTCCCTTATCCCTCTCCATTTCTCTTCCACCCCCTGCTTTCCCCATCCTTACTAGGGCGTCCTTCAGGCTCTGCCTATTTTTCCGAAGTCAGCCCCCTGGAAATCCAGGACCTTTGTTCTTGTACGGCTGTACTCCAATTTGTTTTTTATCTCAAAAACCACTGCATTATGGTCACTGGTTCCCAGGAGTTCAATTGATTCCACCCTTTCAATACTGTCCCCCTTTGTGAGGACAAGATCTAGTACAGCTGTCCCCTTAGTCGGTTCATCCACCAGTTGACGGAAGCCTGATTCCAGAAGTGAGTAAAGAAGTCCCTGCTCCAAACGGGTTGCCATTGCTGGGAGACCCCAATCCACATCTGGTAGGCTGAAATCCCCCACTAGCAGCAACTCACTCTTTCTTGCCATCGTATGTATGTCCTGTAGCAGGTCCATGTCCATCTTCTCACTCTGCATTGGGGGCCTGTATATCACCCCCAATTTCAGAACTATCCCCTTCACCTTTTCTAAATTAACCCACAGTACCTCTTGCCCCCCACCCCGTACCTCAGTAACCTTTATGGAGTCCCTCACATAGAGTGCCACCCCATCCCCTCTTTTCCCAGGCCTGTCCCGCCTGAACACGGTAGACCCTGGGATGACCAAATCCCAGTCCTAGTATTCCTTGCACCAGGTGTCCATAATGGCCACCAAGTCCACCCCCCCAAATGGCCGGCTCACAGGTCAGGGGTTTTATTACGCAAACTCTGTGAATTTGCACACATGGCCTGCCATCAGAGAGACCCCCCTCCAAACAAAACCCTGCCATATCACTTTCTCCTTCTTATGGGGGAGTGCCAGTCAGGACTTCATTCCCTCATCCCTCCCCCCACTCATCCAAGCTACATACTCCCCCCTTAGAGGTTTAACTGCAGGACCTCTATCATGTACCACCTTATCTTTTCCCTAAGGATCTTGGAACCCTCCTCGCTCAGGTGCAGTCTATCCTTGGCTTACAGACTCTCATCCAGCCACATGCTCCCTACCCTCCTAGCGATATAAACCCCTCTTCCCTACATCAGTCTCTTAACCATACATTAAACTCTCTAATCCTATCCTTCCTCCTTGTGCTGGTGCAGTGCACTGAAAGAACCTCTGAGAAGGTTATAGAGCCGGATACCAATTTGCAGCATTCCTGTAGCTCCCGAAACCTTTTCTGAACCTCATGTATCTCATTCCCCGCTAGATCATTTGTTCCTAGGTGTATTATTAAGTGCAGTTTTCCCTCAACCCTTCCTGCCTCATGCATGAGCCTAGACCCTACCCTGCCTGCCTCCAAACCAGGAACACATACCATCACCCTCCTTTTTTGGGGGTCCCATCACTTGGTCCAATGTATGCCCTTTATTATTAAGTCTCCAATGATCATCATTTTCTCTTCTCTTCATGATTCTAGTCATTTCTCCCTACTTATACCCACTAGTCGATCCCCATCATTGACTGACATATCTTTTTTGGCCTGTGATCTCCCTCATGCCCATCTCCCCTTTGGCCTCCCCTTCCCCTGCCATAGGGTTATCCTGTCTCCCATCCTTATCACTGCCTGATCTCCCTACCTTGTCCAATTTGTCCACAGACTGGTTTGATCTTTTAGTCCCCCCTCCATCCCTCGCCTCTTCCACCTGCTCTGCTCCTACTGTATCCCCATTGTTTACTCAAGCCCAGAAATCACTCGGCCCCCTTAGGTCCTCTGCTTCCATTACTGCTAATGGTAACAACCTGTTCAACCCTCTACCCCCTACTGCAGCATTTCCCCATGAGCTCCCCCAGTTCTTCCCATTCTTTGCGCCTGTGACACCCTCCATGTACCCTTCACTACCTGCAAGCCATTTCCCCCCACTTCCGTTAGGCCTTCCCTCCCCTTGACTTTCCCCCAACTTCAATGCTGGTACAATCCATACCCCTCTGCACTAGTGCCTCTCCCCACTGATCCTTACCTTCCCGCACCCCTCTCCCCAGCTCCCACCTCAGTCAGTTTAATTCCTCCTTAGTTGGCCCAACTGCCTGCATACTGGTACACACCAGTATTCCACAATGTGTTTAGGAACACAGCTGTCCCACACCCATTGCAGCCAACTACCCTTCCCCTCTTTCTGCCCCTCCATCTGCCTGTCCCCACTCATGCCACTTCCCTCATCCCCTTCTACATGTGCCTGCCTCCTGACTCCCACATCCTACTGGTGAGATCAGCACAGGTTACTCCAGTAATCCTACGTAACAGGTGTGTGTCTGTCTCAATTCTACCAAATCACACCCTTTACCATAAAAGAAAAATCACTGTTCCCTTAAGATATTTAAAAACACCAAATTCCCCTCTTCCAATAAGCCACTAGAAAAATCACTGTTCCCTTTCAGATATTTAAAACTGGCCTATCATCCTGAAATCGCCTCTTTCAATAAACCTGCAGATTATCCCTGTTACACATTCTCATTACATATTTAAGTATGGCATGTAGCCAATCAGAATGTAGTATTTTCCCTACCCATGTCATAAACTTTGTTATATACTCCTCTTCAACCCCGAATATGGAACTTGCACTTCATTTCGGGTTGTGGCATCATATGGTGCTACACTGCATTTTGAGTTCCCTCATGTTAAAGATAAGAGTTTGTGGTTTGGATTTAGCCCTGGTGTCACAAGTGTTCCATAAGTTCAGGAGTGGCAGTTTGGAGGGCACACTGTTTCATCTAGTTGCAAGAGAAGTGATGCTAAATGATGGGAATTCAAAAAAAGCTAAGAATATCAGCGACAATTACATGGCTGTCCTATTTAATGGAGCTGTCCTTTATTTCAAATTAAAAAAGAAAAACTAAAGCAGACTCAAAACTGGGAGAAAAAAGCATTTAAAGGAAGGAAGGAAGGAAGGAAGGGAGGAGGGAGGGAGGAAAGGAATAGAAAGGTATACAACTAAGTACAGTACAAAGTTTTCACGGTAATGAAACTGCTTTTTTAATAAAATTACATACATATCTAGCTCTGATATGAATGACCCGCTTTCTGAAATCTTGTTACTCATGCAGATGTGCTAGATGATGGCTGTGAACCCAGTATAAGGGCTCCCAATACAAAATACCATTCAGTGGTGTTGTTAATTTGAGGTGTAATGAGGCACCCTATTTTACCAACACTGAAAACAGCTATGCACGAAGATGGGGCTAAGTCACTTAGTGGAGGAACCTCCAGGGTGATAATGTTGCAGTGCAGATGTGTCATCCAGATGCTTGCTTGATGGCTTTTGACAGCTACAGGGCTCTGGGCATGGCATAGTGCCCAAGCCCTGACTGAATGGTGCTATGTCTATCATTTTCCCCCCACCACCCACCACCTGTAGGCTTGCTTTGGGGTTGATGAATCTTCAATTTTGACTGTTGCCATTGTACACCCTTGGTGGCTCAGTAGCTCCACTCTCAAGCATGTATTCAGAAGAAGAAGAATCAATGCACTTTACAAGCAATGCTAGACTGGTAGTGAAGTGACTGAATGTGTAGTGGCAGCAATATTGCACATCAACATCCATACACAGCCTGGACAATTGCATGAACTGGTGTTATGGGAAGGGGAATATTGGCCAAGACAGTAGAAATGTCCCCCACTGTTTGCGAAGAATGCCTTGGGTTCTTTTACTTCCACCTGGACACCCACCAGGAAAGCACCAGGATGGGTAGAAGGGACCTCGGTTTAACATCTCATCCGAAGAACAGCACACCCCAACAGTACAGCACTCCCCTGATATTGCACTAGGCTGCCAGCATTTTTAGGTACCAGTCCAATCCCAGTGTGGGACGAGAACCCATGACTGTCTCGTCCAGAGGTGATTTGCTACCAACTGAGCCACACTGACACAGTCATTGGAGTACAGTGGAACCCCATTTCTAGCCATGTTTCTTTTCATACGGCTTGTTTTTGTCAGCTCACATCAGTTTTTGTCTTGTACCAGCTCCTCATGTGAGCCTGTTGCAGAATAGCAACCCCTCAACTGCATATCCACAACAGTTCTAACCCCTGGTGTGTGACTAAAATTGCAATTTGATTAGTGAAGGTTGCCATGCTGTTTATTTATGGTAACTGGGAGAGGCACACTGAGTAAAAGCTCATTCTATGTGCGACCCAGGAGAGGGGAACAGTGGGAGGACAGTGGTACAATACTTAGCAAAGCATTGACCATTCAGTAAAAACACAATTAGTATAAAATTAGAATAAAATACAAAAAGTAGTATGTGCAGAGAAGAAAGTGTGGTGCAGCTCAATGAGAACACGTAGTAAGTGCATATCCAGAAGTGGCACCATACTTGGGGAATAAGAACAATACTGACAACTGGCGAGTGACCTGAGGAGCAGGTTGTTGGCCCAGCCACATAAAGGAGGGAGAAACTGTAGTGGCGTGGAACTTGATCCAAGGCAGGATCGGGGATCCAGCCACCTGCTTACCAGGATAGTTAAGGCATGGCCATGGAGCTATCAGGAGGAAGGGTAATAGGAATAGGTGGGGAAGGGTTGAAGTTTCAACTGGTGCCTGAGGGAGCCTGGTGATGGGGAGAGACAGAAGGAAGAGGAGAGCTGGTTCCAGAGGGAGGGAAGTTGATAAGGGAAGGCAGATTGCTCAGCAGAGAAGCGGGACTGAGAAGTACAATGGTCCTTGGAATGGAAGGAACAGGAGGCAGGGTGGAGTTGGGAGAGGAGAGGAGAGGTAAGGGGAAGTGATCCAAATCAGTATTTGGATATGAAGGAAGTACAGCAAGTCTGGTGACGAGAAGGCAGAGGCAGGATGAATAGGGATGAATACAGTGAACAATGGTGGGTGTGAGGGGGAGGAGTTTGTAGGAAACTGCAGTGAAAGGTGCAATCCTATAGACCACATCTGTGTAGTCAAAAACAGGGAGCACCATTTTGATAACAAGCTCCCTGGGGACATGCATAGATAAGCAGTCATTGTTCTGGTACAGAGCACTAAGCTTGTGATGGAGTTTTGCATAGATAGCATCGATGTGTGCTGAAAAGTCAAGCTTACTGTTTGGCCACACTCCAATGTTCTTGAAAGATTTAATGGCTTTAAGAGGTGTGCCATCCAGAGTGGTGAAAATGGGGGCACAGTGAGTATGGTCAGTTTGACTGATCCCAGAGGTCATGGACACCATTTTTTAGTACTGAATCTGAGTTGGTTAGAGTGGAACCAGAGCAGAATGTTGTTGATGTCCTGATGAAGTAGGTAATTTACAGCTGCAGTGGAGGGACTGGAGGCGAAGATGACTGTCATCTGCATATATGTGTATATGTGAGTTGGAACAGGGAGAGAGAAGGTTGTTCAGGAAGATGGAGAAAAGGATGGGACCCAGGATGGATCCTGTGGGGCCCCAGCCTGGATAGGGAGGGGAGGTGACAGGGCACCTCCAACCTGTACCAATTGTTGTCAACCCACTGTCGGCCCGTTAGGTAGGAATGGAATCAAGCAACAGCAGAAGCTGAGAGGACAGCTGAACTCAGCTTGTCCTGGAGGAGTGATGGGACTGGCTTTAGCCAGGTTGATGAACATAGCAACTGTAATGTACCCCTGAAAATAGAATCAGTGACACTCAGCAGGGAGGAGACGGTGGAATGGTGCTTCTGGAAACTAGACTGAAAGGGAGAGAGGAAGTTGGAGGATGAAAGGAAGTTGAGGAGTTTAGAGCAGGCCAGTTTCTCTTGCAGCTTAGAGAGGGAAGGGAGGAGGGAGATGGGACAGAAGGTGCCAGGGGAGGAGGAGGTCACCCCTTTGTGAAGTTGAATAACTTTGGCCATTTTCTAGGACTGAGGAACAGCGCTGAGGGAGAAAGAACAATTGAGTAGATAAAGAAGGGAGCAGCAACATTAGGAGTTTAGATGTGGAGGAGCTTGGGGTCCAGATCATCAGAACTGGACTCTGATGGGTTGAGGAAGAGAAACGGCAAGCAGGTTTTCCTGGATGGTGACAGTGGTAAAGAGGAAACCTGGAGAGGGATGGGAAGGGGAGCAGCAGAGGAAGAAGAGGAGCCAGAAGGAGGAGAAGAAGGGAGGGTGCAGTTTGTGAAGAGCTTGTTGAAGTGAGCAGCAACAAAGATAGGGTCAGTCACAGATGAATCATTTACCATGAGGATTGGGGAGTGGACTGGTAAGGGGGTTAGAAATGGAGGGGATCACATTCCAGCATTTTGCTGGGGCGTTAATGTTTTTCTAGATGTTGGCCTTGAAATAGTTTGTTTCCTGGACAGCCTTTGCACAGTTGTTCCTCAGAGCACTATAAGAGGTGAAGTCAGGGAGGAGTGGGATGATTTGTAGTGGGCCCAAACAAGGTTTTGAGACTTTCAAAGGTCATGGATTTGTGGTAATCCAGGGCGGTGGAAAGTTTTTACTCTGGATTTCGTGAGGGGGATGTGCTTGTCCCAAATGAAGAATTTGGAGTGCAATAGTGCAAAGGCCACATCAGTATCAGAGGCAGACAGAGTAGTTGACCAATCTGCTGCAGCAAGGTTACATACATACTAACATACTAAAATGCCAGCAGAATAGGCCTAATGGTCTTTCGTGTCTGCTCGTTTGGTCAGCCCCCACCCTGGGTGCTGACCTTGCTGTCCCCCTCGCCTTCTCTGGCTTCTCCCTTCCCAGTTCCGGATATTCTTGCTGCATTGGATTTTGCTTCCTGAACCCTTCCCCTGTACCTGTCCCACCCCTTCTTGAACCCCTCCACTGTCTCTGCCTCCACCAGCCCCCTAGGTAGTGCATTCCATGGCTCTACCACCCTCTCAGTGAAGTAGCACCTCCTCCTTTCTCCCCTGAATCTTCCCCCCTTCAGCTTCCACCCATGCCCTCTAGTGGCCCCTTCCTCCTTCCTTCGAAGCACCCTCACTGTTCCTCCCCTATTTACCCTCTTCATGTACCTGAAGACCTCTATCATGTCCCCCCGGTCCCTTCTCTCTTCCAGATGCCAGATTTTTCTGACACAGAACATCATGTAGTGGTCACTAAAAGAGTCCAGCAAGATAGCAGCTGCAACAATTCAGTGGGGTTGGGAGGTTAGAACCCAGTCCGAAAGGGTATGATTGACAGAGTGGGGATTGAGCTGTGTGGGTTCTGAAATAACCTGGGACAAATTAAGAGACTCAGTCCTATGAATGGTAGATTTGGAGGATGGGGAAATCCAATTTACACTGAACTCCCCGAGGAGAATGAGTTCACATGTGAAGGAATGAGAGATTATGGAGGAAAGAGAGTCCACCAAGGATGAATGTGAGATCTTAGGAGAGGCATAGACAACCCCAGTGAATAAAGGTACAGAGGAGGGAACGGACAGCCTGACTTGGAGAAATTCATTGGAGGAGGGTATGGCCTCCCTGATGGCAATAGTACATTGAGGCTGTGGCGGACATATATGGCACCCTCTCCTCCACATTTTTCCCTGTCCTGCCTGAAAAGATGGTAATCAGGAAGGGACAGGCTAGAGTCAGGAGTCCTGGAGGAGAGCCAGGACTCAGAGATGCAGAGGCCATCAGGAGAGAGAGTAACTGAAGCCAGATGGAGAGGAGGTCAAGTTTAGTAGAAGTCTCCTGTCATTCAGATGGAAGACACTACACCCTTCATAGTAGGGGAGAAAGGGAGGCAGGAAGGGGAGGGACCAGGATTGGGCTCCACATTGCCAGACCAGAGAAGAAGCAGGAGAATGAGCAGAAGGATTGAGTGGAGTTTTCTATCCTTTGAGCGGGTTGGCGATCAGGGAGAAGAAGGGCAGTGTGGGATGAGGAGGGCACAGTGGAGAAATTCCAGGTTGAAGGAAGAGGATGGTAAGAGACTAGGGTGGATAGGGAGGGGAGGAGAGGAAAAGAGTAGGGAGAGGGGGGATGAGTGGAGAGGGGAGGTAAGGGAGAGTAGGAGAGTTGTATTGGGGATAGGGTGAAGGGTTAGAAGGAGGAGGGGGAAATGGAGCAGACAGAACAGTGCATGGTACATTGTGGCTAGGAGGAGGGAGCAAAAGCAAAAATGGCAATTGGTAACCACAGTAGTTAAACAGTGCACAATAGTGGGCAACTAACAGCTAGGCAGATTAGAGAATGAGTTGTGCTAGGCAGGTGGTCAGCAGCAATTGCTAACACCTGATAGCAGACCTAGGCTGTAACTTCAAAGTAGGAAAACAGCAGACAGGTGAGGGCTGCATCGCAGATGTCCTCTACAAAAGTTTGAATAGCTAAATATGTGAAGTAGGTGGGAGACTGCTAACAGATAAGATTAATACAAGTTAAAATACAGTGTATTAGCTTTAAATTCATAATTAATGAGAGCCAAAATATGGAATGCCAATGTACCCAGATATGATAATTCTAGGAGTCAGCAAAACAGTGGCTAAGTGGACCACAGGCAGCAAACTGCATGAATGGGATGAAGCAGTTGCTAGCAATGAATACTGCCACTAGACAGGTTGCAATGCAGAAATTAGGCAACAATTAAATAGGTTGTAGTAATGCAAGTAGTAAGCAAACGGTGATACAATAAATAGGCATAATATGGAGAGTACAGAGCCTGTATGTTGGATATACCAGACAGGGTAAGGCTAGGGATGTAATATAATAGACAAAAAAAGTCACAGTCCCCTTCGGTGAAGGATTGTTGCGTAGAGTCCACAGCCCTAAGAATTCCAGGGAGTGAAGGGTGCGTAAGGGTAGGGAGTCATTGGAACAGCATTGTTGGCCAATGGCCAACCTCAGGCTGACTTCAGGCAGGCTCCTCGATGTTCTTTGTGTTCGGTCCTTCACACGGAGGGCTGCAGCATGGAGGGGCTGCTAGTAGAGCTCCGCTGAAAATGGGAACTGGTCCTGCCCCTTGGCTCACACAGTTGGCTGTTGGCTGCTGCAGAGATTGTAAGCAGCTGTGGGGAGTTCGAGGTGCTGGCTAGAGGAGCGATCAGAGGGGAAAGGAAACCAAGAAGGAAGGCTGTCCCACACCCATTCCAGTGGTTGAAGAACTGAAGCCCAGTTGCAGGATCCCAAAATAATGGTCCATAGGTTGAGTGTGCTTTGAAAATAGCGCTCGTTGTGCTGGTCTCGCCCCTCGGTTCTCCCCATTGGCTTGTGGCTGCTGCAGAGATTGTAAGCAGCTGTGTGTGGGGGGTCTGAGTTGCTGGCTGGGGGTGCAATCAGAGGGAATGGAAGACAAGATGAAAGGCAGTCACACGTCCACTCCAGAGGTTGGAGAGCTGAAGCCAAGTTGCAGGATGACAAAAGAAAGGAGGAGCTGTCAGCATTTGAATGCCGACCCCACTCCCTTTCCTGCCTGCACACTCACAGTGGAGTTAATGACTGTATAAGAAAAAGCTTGCAGTCATGTAGCACATAGCACAGCAGGTGCAGGAGAAGGGACTGGTGCTAAGTGGGTACTGCAGCAAGTGAATGACACTTCCTTGTGACTGAATTTAGCGCCCTTAGTTTCTACAGTATGAAAAGGAAAAGCTCTTTCTCAAAACATGGAAACAAAATACACTCTTTCACTTGATACAATGATTCTGTCTGTGTTTTTGCAGTATTTAAATCACGTTTTTTCCATTTGACTAAATAGTTCAATTTAACTAAAAAAGGTACATAATATCCATTTTTGTTGTACAATACCATCTCCAGACTGTGAGAGTTCCCTTCCAATTTAGCTTTGTTATACCTTGCTATAGTCTTTGCTGGATTTCTGCTTGCCCCACTCACATATTGAGGTCGCTAATGTCATTGTGTATTTCAAGAGGTTTGTCTTTAGGCTGTTAATAGTTAAGCACGTCTGAAAAATATCCCATCCATCTTTCTCACTATTCCAGATTGGTGCTTAACAGTTTTCCATGTTTCACTTTCATCCTTCCGTCTGTCATCGGTACTTTTCCATATGTCTTGTGCTATCTATCCATCTTACTGCCACCACTTCCAACCTCATTTTTCTTTTGCAGCTCCGGTAATGACTTCTTTGACATTCCTCCCATGTTCTTAAGAACATTAGCATTAGATTTGTTTTATAAATTGTGCATATAGATTTCCCCGAAATCCCATTTAAAATGACTTCTGTCTTGGAGTTTTTCAGTGCTGAATCTTCAAATGTTAACTATATTTTTCTTTCAGATCAGACAATGGTGATCATTCCAAACATCAATCAGTCATCTCTGTTTCTGCCTCTCTCTCTCTCTGCCTCACTGTGCCTCTCTATTGCTCTGTCTCTCTTTCTCTTCCTGCTGTCCTAAAGAGCAAATTACAGAAACGGGAGTGGAGGGCCCGGAGACTAGTTAGGGTCTGCAGCGATACAATAGGCAGGGGACTCTTGAGCAGATTGGGTGGGCCTACCAGTCCTTTTCTGATGACAATTTTCTCTATTTATTTTTCTTCTTCTTTGTAAGGATGTAGACGTACATTTCACCATATATACTGTAAATTTATATTCAATAGAATATGTGGTTGTTTCTACTGTCTATTTACTGTACCTTATTTAGCTAATACTGTAATATTTAATGGTGACTTCACAAAGTAATCTATCAGTGTTGCCATAAGCCACTGGAGGATCTAAAAATGTTATGAAGGGAGATCTATTCTGTTTAGCAAGGACCAGAGGCACGCATCCTAGAAATATTTGGAGACCAAAAAAAAACTATTTTGTGTTATGACATAAAAATTGGCTGCTGATGGTGGTGGTGGTCATAGTGGGGTTCTAATCCCTGACTCCCTACTGGTTCCACTTCTAATCTAACAGTCTTATGCATTTGCTGAGCTAAAAAAAGTTAAAGCAAACAGTAATTACTCCAGTTGTGTATGGTAAAGCAACACTGTGGTGTGGAAAAAATGCTTTGAATGCTAAGACTATGAAAAATGTATTTATTTATTTAAGAGTTTCACCAGGAAGGCATACTGAGCAGAGTACTGCTCAATTCCAGATGCGTCCTGGGGGGAGAGGTAAAAGGGTGTAGACAACATCGGATGATATACAGAAAATTACAGTACAATACAGCAGCAGCATAGGTGTTATAGAGATACAGGTACAACAACAAGAACAATAGCTTAGAGTGCCAAGGCACCCAGTTAATACAGATTGCAGTAAATTAGGCTTAACTAATTAGCAAGTACAGTGGTTCAGCAACACATCTAGCCCGAAAAGTGTCTATATACTTGAGTTCACTCCCTAATATACAGAGAGATATTATGGTAGTGGAGTGAGTGCAGACATGCATATTCCAAGGAGGAACACTGGGGGCCCGGGACAGACACAGAGGCCTCAGGTGGCCTATCAGGTTATTTGGTGTCTAGAGGGGGCTGCCCGCAGGAGCAGGTGGGGGGGAAGAGTGATTTAAGGAGCCGATTACGCTGCTGGGAGTTATCTGAATGCCTAATGACAGCCGGTAAGGAGTTCCATAGTTTAGGCATGCGGTAATTGAATGCGGCCTGTCCTTTGGCTGTGGACATGTGAGGGACATGTAGCAGCCGAGAGTCAGTGTTCTTGAGAGAGTATGCCGATGGGGGTTGAGCATGGAGGGAGGACTCAAGGTAGGGGGGGAGAGACTGTGCCCAGTATTTCACAGTTAGCCTTGCACTGTGGAGCTGTCTCCTAACTTGGAGCGACAGCATGTCTAGAGACTTGTAGAGATCGCAGTGGTGCATTGAGGTGGGGGCAGCCTAGGGCAAACCAGCAGAAGGAGTGGAAGAGTGGGTCGAGTCTTGCTAGGGTAGATTTGGGGATGGCACTGTAGACTACATCTCTGTAATCAATTATCGGGAGGATCATTTTCTGGAGGATAGCCGTGTGGGTTTTCTGAGGGATGCAGCCCCTGTTACGATGCAAAGCACCCAGCTTGGGGTGTAACTTCATGTGGATATAGTCGATGTGGCCTGAGAAGTCGAGGTGCCGGTCAAGCCAGACCCCAAGGTACCAGAAGGAGGCGCAGTCCTCCAATGGTGTCCCATCTAAGGTGTGGAAAGTGTGGGTGGTGAGGAGATGGGAGAATCTCTGCCTACTACCGAAGGTTAGGGAGATTTTGGGGGGGGATTTAGTGACAGCTGGTTTGAGCAAAACCAGTGCTGGACAGCAGTGAAGTCATTCTGCAGTCTAGCTGCCACTTCAGCGGGGAAGGGACCTGATACATACAGTGCCGTGTCATCAGCGTACATGTGTATGGATGTATGTGCACACACCGAGGGCAGGTTGTTCAAGAAAATGGAGAACAGGATTGGGCAGAGGACTGGGACACCGGTATTTATGGGGGGCGGGCAGAAGTATGAAGACTGATTCGGACAGATTGAGACCTTCCAGCTAAGTAAGATTGAAACCAATTGGTGCTGGTTGTTGAGAGACCTGCATGTGCGAGTTTAGTTAATAGAAGGGTGTGGGAGACCATGTCGAATGCCTTGGCAAGGTTGACAAAGATAGCTGAGGTGATGTGCCCATGGTTCATACCCGTGAGGACGGTGTTGGTAAGTCATAGCAGGGAGGTGGTGGTGGAGTGTGACTTCCAAAATCAGACTGGTACGGTGTGAAAAAGGAGGAAGAGTCAAGAATGGGGGACAGTTGGGCGAGCACAAGGCACTCCTGAATTTTGGCTAGGATGGGGTGTAGGGAAATAGGGTGGTAGTTCCCAGCTGAGGAGGGATCACCCCCTTTCTGGAGGGAAATGACTGTAGTGCATTTCCACTTGGATGGGACTGAATTTAACGAGAATGAGAGATTGTTGAGCTCGGCCAGAGGGTCAGCAATGGCTGGGGCAGCCAAGTAAAGCATTATGGAGTCCAGACCTGATGAGCATTTGACTTTAGTGGGGTTTAGTGCCCACAGTGCTTTTAGCACCTCGGTTGGGGTGACCAAACAAAAGGCAAATGACAGGGAGGTGGACTTTAGGAGAGGGTGGGCACGGTGGGGATCGGGGAGTGAGGAAAGGAGAGAGGCCGCACAATTTGTGAAAAAGGTGTTAAAGGCTGAGGCTACACCTGGTTCAGTAATGATGGTGCCATCAACATTGAGGGCAGGGGTAGGGAGCTGAGCCGGGGGGTGAGTAGTGATTTTATTGATTTTCAGAAAGTCACAGGGTGATTTAGGTTAGCGTGGAGAGAGGCCTTGAAGTAGTTAGCCTTGGCCTGGCGTAGAAGTCTGGTGCAGGAGTTTTGGAGTGTGCAGTAGAGTTGGAGTGCCTCCAGGGTACAGTTTGCCTTACAGGCTTTCCATGCCTGGTCACTGGCATGGAATTGCTTGATAATATTGGCAGTGACCCAGGGCAGGTGGGCACCCCTTACATGGGTCCTTTTCAGCGGTGCATGGAAATTCCATACAGCCAGGAATGTGGCAATAAAAAGGTCAAGGGCAGAGTCGATGAAGGATGCCCATGGGAGGAAGGACCAGTCCATGCTGGTCAGGTCATACCGTAGCGCTGGGAGGTTGAGGAATTTGTAGAACCTGATGAGCAGTATCCGTGGGGGAGGAGATTTGGGCCTGAATATTCTTCTTACCACGTAGATCATGTGGTGGTCACTTAGTGAGTCTGGAAGAAGTTCTCACTCGAGAATACAATGAGGGTGCGAGGTAAGGGCTCCGTCTAGTAGGGAGTGGTTCTGGGATTTATGATTCAATTGTGTGGGTTCTGCAATTTGTTGGGTCAAGTTTAAGGAGGTTACGTGGGGCCGTAACTTAGAGCTTGTGCTGGAAAGCCAGTTAGAGTTGAAGTCACCAAGGATAATCAACTAGCCTGCTGAACCAAATGTTTTAAGTGTGCTCAAATGGTCCATTATGAGTGTCGTGGGGGTGTCAGAGGCGCAAGGCCCACTTCTGTGGGGAAGGGAGAGGAGAGGGAAGTAAGGTGCCTGCCTGGTGCCTTGGCTTGGAGGGGCAAGATGCGAATCCCCAGGATTGCAGAAGCAGCATCACAGGAGGGGAAACTAGATATCATTGTCCACCTCGGGACAAATGACCTAGCTAGGCATGAGATCAGTGCAGTGCAGGATGAATTTATGGAGTTGGGGAGGCCTCAGACAGGTAGCAAGCATGGTTACCTTCTCAGAGGTGCTGCCAGTCTATGGCAGGGTGAGGTTAGGGTACTGCACACCATGCAGTTTAATGAATGGTTGCAAAACTGAGTGAGCACAGGGCTTTGGCTTCATTGGGGACTGGGGGTCCACCTGGAGAGATGAAGGTCTATACTGGCATGATGGTCTGCATCTGTCCAGGAAGGGAAAAACGCTCCTAGGTGACAGGTTTAAAGGCTTCCTTGGCAAGCTTTTAAACTAGCCAAGGGGGAAGTGCTGATAGGAAACAGGAAAGTTCAAGCCTTCCCCCACAAAACATGGCAGGTAGTAGGGTAAACACTAAGGTACAGAGCTTGACAGAGGGCAGAACAGGGGCAAATGGAAAAATAGACAAGGGCAATAAGAGCAGGGATGGGGTAAAAAAGGATAAAGCCAACATTAAATGGAGGGCAATGAGTACCAATGCCCGTAGTCTTGGAAACAAGCTTCCAGAGCTAGTAGCCCTGATGGAAGAGGAACACTTGGATATTGTAGCCAGAAACATGGCAGTACAGAGAACCATGACTGGATGTCAACATACCAGGGCACAATCTACAGAAGGGACAGGAGGGTAAAAGAGGAGGTGGAGTAGCTCTCACATAAGGGAAGGGATCAAAGCTACAGAACTAAAAAGTAAAGGAGAGGACAAGAGGAACTCTGGGTCACCTTGGAGACAGGGAATGGCATCACAATC
Organism: Neoceratodus forsteri; assembly: GCA_016271365.2. NCBI lineage: Eukaryota > Metazoa > Chordata > Ceratodontiformes > Ceratodontidae > Neoceratodus > Neoceratodus forsteri. The sequence goes on from JADMNL010000025.1 coordinate 258,075,281, forward strand.
CGCGACAGGGGTTGTATACAGACCCCGCCTCAAGGGAGAAATGGACAAGAAATGATAGAGGGCATTCTCAAAATGGCTGAAAAGGGAGGTACTGTTGATGGGGACCTGAATATACCAGATGTTAACTGGGCGACATGGACTGCAGCCACATCCAAGAGTAGGGTCTTCTTGATGCCCTACAGGGAGCATGCCTTAGACAGCTAGTGGTGGAACTCACTCAGGAGGAGCAATATTAGACCTGGTACTCTCAAATGGAGAGAGGATCACAAATTTAGAAGTCAGTAGACATCTGGGAACAAGTACTACTGCACAGTGTGTTTACAATAAACACAACCATGGAGACAAGCCATACAAAGACAAGGATACTGGACTTTAGAAGGGCTGACTTTGGCATAATGGGTGAATACCTGAGGAATGCATTAGCAAATGGCCAGAAAGAAGGGTCGGAAGAACAATGGAGAAAAATCAAAACTGCCATCATCAAGGCAACAAGCATTTGTGTGAAACAAATAAAGAAAACAAAGCAGAATAAAAAACCACTATGGCTCTCAAAAGAGGTGTCAGGGAGGGTTAAGGAGAAAAAGGCTGCATTCAAAAAGTATAAGGAATCACAGACAGAGCACGACAGGGAACTGTATCAATTAAAGCAGAAAGAAGTGGGGAAGGCAGTCAGAAAAGCAAAGGCCCAAATCGAGGAAAAGATAGCCAACTCAGTTAAGAAGGGGATAAACCTTTATAGGTACATTATGAGCATAGAAAGGTTAAGGAGGATAGTGAAGATTAATAAAGGAGAGGGAGGTGGGCAGAGGAGACAGTGAAAATGCAGAGATACTGAATGAATACTTTTGCTCAGTATTCCAAAAGAAGAAGAGGAGGAGTTACCTAAACCAAACAGTAGAAGCACTCTGGATAGTGGGGTTGACACCAGTCCATTTCAGAAGAAAGAGTACTGAAAGAACTCCTAAAACTCAAGGTGGACAAAGCAATGGGGCCTGATGGGATTCACCTAGAATCCTAAAAGAGCTATTGGGAGGACCTAGTGACACCACTAATCACACTTTTAACAAATCATGGGAAGATGGGGTGGTACCTGAGGACTGGAGAAGGGCAGATGTGATTCTCCTTCACAAAAGTGGGTGCAAGACAGAAGCAGGAAACTACAGACCTGTTAGTTTGACCTCAGTGGTGGGGAAAATTATGGAATCACTTCTGAAAGAAAGAATTGTTGAGTACCTAGAGGCCAGCGGGGCACAGGACCCAAAGCAGCATGGATTCACAGCAGGAAGATCATGTCAGATGAATCTAATCGATTTCTTTGACTGGGTGACCAAAGTAATAGACCAGGGAGGGGCTGTGGATATGGCCTACCTAGACTTTAGCAAGGCATTTGACACAGTCCTGCACAAAAGATTAATAATCAAGTTTGCCAACCTGGGAGTAGGTCCCAGGGTGGTAGCCTGGGTAGCAAACTGGCTGCACAACAGGACACAGAATGTAATAGTGAACGGAACACATTCTGAAGAAAGCGGGGTTACTAGTGGAGTACCTCAGGGCTCAGTACTGGGTCCAGTCCTCTTTAACGTCTTTATATGTGACATTACGGAGGGTCTGGAAGGAAAGGTATGCCTCTTTGTGGATGACACAAAGATCTGTAACAGAGTTGATACACATGGGGGGGTAGAAAGGATGAGAAGGGACTTGGCAAGGTGTGAGGAATGGTCAGACATATGGCAACTTAGATTCAATGCAAAGAAGTGCAAAGTAATGCACCTGGGAAATAAAAATCCAGGAGAAGAGTACACAATAGCAGGGGAGGTACTAATGACAACAATAATGGAAAGGGATCTGGGTGTAGTCATATCAGATGACCTAAAGGTGGGTAAGCAATGTGAGAAGTTAGTAAGGAGAGCCAGGGGGATACTGGGATGCATAGGGAGGGGCATCACAAGTAGAAAAAGGGAAGTGGTTATCCCTCTGTACAGACAGTTGGTGAGACCACATCTGGAGTACTGCGTTCAGTTTTGGAGACCTCATCTACGCAAGGACATAGACAGGATGGAAGCAGTCCAGAGGAGGGCAACTAAAATGGTGCAGGGTCTACACCAGAAACCATATGAAGAGAGACTGACAGAGCTTAATATGTATAACCTTGTGAAAGGAGGGACAGGGGGGACATGATAGAAACTTTTAAGTACCTCAAGGGAATCAACAAGGTCCAGGAGGGTAGCATCTTTCAGAAAAAGAGATGCGTAAGAACAAGGGGACACAATTTAAAGTTAGAGGGGGGATGGCTCAGGGGTAATGTGAGGAAGTTCTTTTTCATGGAGAGCATGGTGGATGCATGGAACCGCCTTCCTGGAGAGGTTGTGGGGTCTAAAACAGTGGGGGAATTCAAACATGCATGTGGCAGACATAAGGCAATTATAGTGGGGGAGTGCAGGAAGTAGGCTGTTGGTTAACTAGAATCTGCAGCTTATCCAATAGGTAGGAAAATGGGCAGACTGGGGAGGCCAAGTGGTCCTTATCTGCCGTCAAACTCTATGTTTTTGTGTTCTATGTTTCTATGTTTAAACACACATTATTGTTAAATTTTGTCCTATTGTTCCTTAGACATCTGAAATACAATTGCATATTACAATCTCTAATCTTATGAAGTCAAAATGTTATAATACAGCCCAGTGGTGTTGTGCCATACTGTAGGGTTACAGCAGTAATATTTTACAAGATTACTGGGCACATTTCATACAGATAAAGAACATCTGGACTGAACCTATAATTGCATGCCACATCCTATAGTATTGTGCCACACAATTACAATCTTGCACAAAATTCTTATGGAATACCTGCTTCCAGGCATGATTTATGACAGATTTCTAAACACTTTGATGAGATTTTAAATTAAATTATTAAGAAATCATATTTCTTTCCCTTAAGGGTAGGTGTGGCATGGGGACCCAAAAAAGAAAGGTGGGTGGAACTGAAATAAGGAGAATGAAACTGAATTGACCAAGGTCATATGACCTAATGGCCTGTACTAACTCCAGTCACCCCAGCTGGATAATGGGAAGGTCAGGCGTACTGCAGGAGTGGAGTCACATAATTGGTTGAGGAAGTGGAGTCTGAAATGATGGCTAGAACAGTGTTAGGATGGGATATGGAGACCTAGAAAGTATGCAAGGGCCTATGTCGGGAGTTAAAACCTGGGGGGGGGGGCAGGAACAGGTGCTGCGTGTGGGAGAAGAACTGGGTAGCAGAAGATAACTAAACCCAGGAGACCATACACAGGGGAATACCAGAGAAAGAAGAGGAGTAACTGCAGGTATAGGAATCAGCTATAAATTCATGAAGCAGAACCTTCTGTGAGAAAAGAGAGGTACAGGAAATTGGGGTGGGGTTAATGCCGAGAGGGGGAGTCTGTAGGATAAGAAATTCTGCCTGGCATAGGTTTTGAAATGGGGATTCTGAAGAAGCCTGAACCAGAATTCCTGAATGAATAGGAAGGGAAGGGGGAGAACTGCAGAAAAGTATATGAATGAAACAAGACCAAGGTTTAAAATACAAGACCCTTGAGGTGTGAAACACTAAAGCAGGGGTTACAGAGGAAGTGCATTGCTGATAAAGTGATGCTTTAAAGAATCACAAAATATCATCTACAAACTACCTATATAGTATCTTAGTTAATCTTAGTAGGGGATTTTAATGCAAAGTTGGGCGAATCAAATAAAACAAGCAGTTGTCAATGCCGAAAGTTCACCGTTGATATTGATGTATGCTCCCCCGCAATAACGCGGTTTGATACATGGCCCTGTGCTCCCACCCTCCATAACTGTCCTTATGTCACAGTGGGAGAGCAAGGCTCGAAACTGCGGGAGCACAGGGTCCTTTGGACCTTGTGTACCCAGCCCTCTGTAGATGCATGACCAAATTATCAGCATAGCCATCTTATTACCCCAGCATATGTACCCGGTATAAAAAAAATTAAAATCCCCACCAAAATATAATTCTGCCCAACTACAATGCCATTCCATGTCACAGGAGGGAAAACACGTTGTGGCCAGGATTTGAAAAATGACAGCTGTAACATGCATGAGGTTGGGTAATAAGAAGGTTTTGTTGAAAATCTGGGGTCAAAATATTTAAAATTTCCAAAGTTACAAGCTGGCGTACCAAAATTGCAATCAATGGTCATAACTTAGCCATTGTTTTATAGTTTGACCCAGTTATTGAACATAGTCTTCCTATAACCCCACCTCATAAACCCCGTAGGTACAAATGTTCAAATCCATGTCAAAATGCCATTCTGCACCACAGATGCAAAAACACATTTTGGGCAGGACATGAAAAGTCAGCTATTCTGTTCATGAGGTAGTGTGAAAAAATGGCTATGTTGAAAATTTGGAGTCAAAATATAAAAATTACCAAAGTTACACACATATGTAGAAACATTTCAATGAGCGCATGTAACAGCCATTTTTAGGATTTTTTTCATCAAATTTTCAACATAGGCCTTTTGGGACCCCCCCCCCCATGAACACTGGCATGGTGATTTTGTTAATCTGTCCCAAAAGGAGATTTTGTGCAGGGAACATGCCATTCTGTGTCAGAGATGTGAAAACACATTTTGGGTTGGATGTGAAGTAGCTGTACTGTTCATGAGGTGGTCTGATAAATAGCTATGTTGAAGATTTGGAGTCAGAATATTAAACATTTCCAAAGTTATGATCGTGCATAGAAAATTTTCAATGAGCACACGTAACTCAGCCATTTTTGGGGAACTTTCCATCAAATTTTAAACATGGGCTTTTTGGGTCCCCATCTCATGAACACTAGCACTGTCATTTCATTAATCAGTCCCAAAAGGTGATTTTACTCAATGACCATGGAATCACCTTCCAGGCCTGAATAATGAAACAACAGTCACAGTGTTCATGAGGAAGGGGTCCAAAAAGCCCATGCTGAAAATTTGGTGAAAACATTCCAAGAAATGGCTTAGATATAAACATACATTGAAAACACTATTCAAATATATTATGTGGCACTTACCTTCATTTCTCAGTTTGCGGTTTGGCTTTGAAGAGTGCACATGTGTCCTAGTGCACAAATGATAGCAGCCGACAGCCTCCAGTGGTAAGTATAGGGCAAGTAGGGTGTGTGTGGGGTGGCTGGATGCTCAGTAGGAGGGTCAAGATGGGGGAGGGGATGAGGGAGATGATGAGGGACGATTTTCTTTTTTTCAGAGACAAAAAAAAACATTGGGGAACTGTTTTCTTTTTTCATAGGTACATTGAATCAATATTTTGGGACACTGGGAGTGGGCTACACAATGTCCCACAGAACTGGAGGGGTTGGACATAACTGGGGACACTGGGAGTGGGCTCCCCAGTGTTCCACACTACTGGAATGGGGGGGTTTCTACTGCTGACATGGGGATTGGGCACCCCGATGTCGGCAAACACTGTTGTCAATGGGTGTGGGGGGGTGCCACTAGACACCAGGGAAAACAGATGGCTAGATGACTACAGCCAGCAGCATGAGCTCCAGCTGTGGCTGCAGAAGAAAAAAAAAAACTTGGTGTTCTCATACAGAGAATGGGGATGAGCAAAGGGATACGAAAGTAAAGGCAGGACTGTGCACATGCGCACAAGCAGTGGTACTACTGCTCATGTGTGAACTGGCTACATTCCACACATATGTTGACTCTTTCTTTTGAAGTTTTTGCACAAGCCACTCGTTGCAAGAAGTTCACTGTGTACATGCCATGCAGTGAACTTAATCACCCAGGGTAGGATATGTTAAAGAGCCAGTGGAGCCAAAACAAGCAGACAGGAAAATAATCCAAATTTTAGGAAATAGTCAATTGTAACTTTTTATTTCTGTAGTAGTTTTCATTTTCCTTTTGCTCCTTAGAAAGTCTTCTATGTGATAATATTGTGCTGGATGTGTGTAACAGCTCTTAGCCTGGCAGCTGACATATCTATCTCTATCCCCCCACTTCATCATCAGCACCGTGACAGTGGCATCACAGGTGACTGACCTAGTAGGTATTGAATGGCTGCTCCTAAGCAGCAGTGAGGTCACAATGCTGATGATGTAGTGGGGGGAAGAGAGAGAGAGAGATATGTCAGCTGCCAAGCAGAGTGCTGTCCCACACATCACATCTTCTAACATGAGCTGAACAGACTTCTAGTTAACCAAAGGGAAAATAACAAGTACCTCAGATATAAAAGGTAATGGTTAACTGCTTTTAAGAACTAATATTAGTTTTAAGCAGTACACTGGCTCTTTAATGGATGCCTAGACTTGCCAGAAAGAATTACAATCATCAACGTTACAGTAAAATAAACTTAAAGATAAATTAGCAAACTTTGCAACTGAATCAAATTTGAGAAACCTAACTCTGTACTGGATGCACCTAGGGTGTTACATATATTTGTTGGAGAGTAGGTACTGTTCACTAATGATAACATCACTGCAGGCCCTTTAAGATTGAATCAGGTGCAGAGTATGGACACAGAGTCCTAAAAGCAATTACAGTTTGGTGAAATATTTTTCAGATCACAGTAAAAAAGGTTCTTGTCTTGCAAGAACAGATAAATCAGGAAGGGCATACAAGGCAGTTATTACAAGTAATGAGAAATGAAAGAGCTAAGCACCCAAAAGTACAGATAGAAAAAGTAATTATTTTTTTATATGTCAAGTGTTTTTCTTTTCCCTTATGATCATTATAAAGTTTCTTCCTGGTAGTATTTGATGTGATGCAAAGAACAGCATTTTAACTGGAGGATGACATTAGGTACACTGGTCCCAGGGACCATTTTCAGATATGACCCGGGCCATATAGATGGTATATAAAGTACATGGAATACAATACATGAGTTACAGCGTACAGTACATGGAAATACAATAGATGAGATTCAGCATACAATATACAGGTAACCCAGTTACAGAGTTGGAAGCAGGACTCGTGGTCAAGCAGTTCAATCAAATGAGTCAGTGCAAAGAAACAGTATATAAGCAGAGGTGAGAAACACAGTCCATCCATACAAATGAGAAATAATATTCTGCTAGGTGGCAAGCAGACATATCCAGTTCTATTCCCCTTTGTACTTTTTTTTTTTTTAAATTTTATTTTAGTTTTTGTTGACTGGTTAAGTGCACTAGACAAATCCTGCCTATTTTCAGGTATGACCCAGGGGAGGGGGGATACAGATGAATGCCAACTGACCTTGAACCAGATTAAGCTGATGGTGGTATTTTTAGTGAAATGAGGGAAATTTGGCCAGGACACCGGGGAAATTCCCCTACTCTTTTCGATAAGTGCCATGGGATCTTTAACATCCACCTGAACTACCACCAATCCAGGCAGACGGGACCTCGGTTTAAAGTCTCATCTGAAAGACGGCACCTCAGAAGTGCAGCACCCTTCTCATGCTGCACTACAGTGTCAGTACTGGGATATTAATCCAAGTGCCAGATGTGGAAACTGAACCCACAGCCCTCTGATCTCCCGGCCTCAGAGGCGAGTGTGCTACCTATTGAGCCACTGACATTGACTGTACCTCCTCAGCATCGTGACCTCACTCATTGTGATTGTGACCTCACTGGTGACCAGTCTGGCTGAAGGTGAGCATCTTTTCTTGGTCACTAGTTATGTTGCAATAAGTTAGGTCACAATCCTGATGAGGTATGATAAGGAGCAGAACTAGACAGAGTATATCAGTTTACAGCTAGAGTACTGCTCCACACATTACAGCTTGTATTTTTGGGTAAGAGGTCTTCTAATTAGCAAAATCAGAAAAGAGAAGGAATATCAGACATAAAAGCAATAGTTGACCACTTCTGAAATAATATTAACTTCAAGCATTGTATTGGCTCTTTAGAAGGAGTAAAGCTCCTGAAGAAGAATTAGTGACAAACTTGATTTGTATGGTTCTTTCATTATGAGCCTAAAAGCAGAATCCCTTGGTGCAATTACTGGCAAGGAAACATTTGAGCCTTACCATTTATCCAGAATAATCTTTCAGATTAACTGTATAAAGAGCTGAAACGCTGTGCTTTGAATAATAAAAGTTTTCTCTGTAATGGCACTACACGGAATATCATGAATATTGAAAAAGCAATTTATTCAGAAACAGACTAAAAGATAAGTGTATGAGGAGCAATCTGCAGGCACTTTATTGAATAAAAAGAAAAACAAAGTGGCAATATGAATTATGAGAATTACATCTTACTGCGTAACACAGGAACTGTAAAGGTTTTGAGGGCAAACATGGCTCAGGGTATAGGAAGTGCAAGGGATAATGTTGAAACTCTGATCCTAGTGAGAAGTTGGACTGATTATTACACATTTGTAAATAACTAGCATAACCCTCATCTTCTATCACCAAATATTCTGATGCTCCTCTTCATCAGTACTTTGTGAGGTGTGACTAGTGTGGAAACAGATATATTACTTCTGCATGAAGGCTTTGAAAGCTCAATAGCCTTGGTACATACTGAAGTCAATCTGAACTGAAGTTCTGCCACAGACAAAACCAGACTTGCTACTCTTGTTAGTTGAGAGAGGTGGGTGTGATAGTCAATGAATATGACACTCAAATACAACAACATATGTTTAAAAGTGTCCCCATGAACTTCTACGAAGTGTGTTCCAGCGCATTCCCAACTGAGGCATCACAGAATGTCTGAGCACAGGGGCAAGGTCATCTAGCAGAACCTTTAAGGAATCAGACTGCCTGCTTCGTGGAGCACAAATACAATCCTTACATTTCCCATAATGCTGGATTTGTAAATTAATGTTCCTGCTCCTGACACCTACTAGTCAGGCAAGGCTGATGTCTGTTTATCGTGGGCATTTTAAACTGGACCAGGTTTGGTACTCTGAAAACTGTAATAACCTGCACCATACCCATATAATCTAAGATTGCCTATACATCTCCAGCTCAACACGTTAACATACTAGGACTTATTTTCAAAGATTTCTTCCACACCTACAGAGAGGGAACAATTATTTTTGAAACAGGGGCCAACTGAATGCTTCTCAGCAGCCCTGATAGCCTGTGATGTCAAAGTTGGCTCAGCAGGTGTACCTGCCTGTGGTCTATTCCTTTCTGTGCACTGAATGGTAGACAGACTGATCGAACTACCCAGAATAGGGGTGGGCTTAAATTATGCAGAACTTTAGAATGAACAAGATTTTTCTAATAATATTAAACACATTATTACACAACAAGGACATTTTATATGAAATATTTCTTGTTTAAGTCTGGTAATGGTATTATTTCACTTAAAGCTAAATAACAGTTAGCCGGGGAGGATAGTGGGGTGCTTGGAACTGAAGTAATTGGATTACAAAGGCTATGGTGGTTTATGGTATATCTGGTTTGGCGAGAAGGCAGTTTCCAGCTAACATTTTTTATGTCGTACTAAGGTTTGCCTTATCTTTACTTTTATCCTACCCCACAAATGTTTTTCTTTGTGAGACTCACTTTAAGCAGGAACAGTGCCACAGGTTCCAGGACAAGTTAGTACTATCATTCTTGGGCATTTGGGACTGGGGATTTGAAAAAAAAAAACATATATATATATATATATACACACACACACATATCTATATCTATATCTATATCTATATCTATATCTATATCTATATCTATATCTATATCTATATCTATATCTATATATATATATACACACACACACAACAATCAAAGCAGTAGTTTCTGCTACAGTTGTGACTATTAATCATTTGTAACCCTATTAGTACCACAGATTTAAAAGAAATGCCTCTTCTCCGTATCCATAGCACTGTTGACCTCACCTTATGCACAGCGCACTTGCGGCATTCTTGTAGATTTCGTACATAATGGGCCAGATTTTCAAATGGTGGTGCAGGGCTTGTATCAAGTCCTGTGCCATGGGACTATGGTTTTGCCAGTGAGCCGAACCCTTTGCTGCAACTAAGCCCGTTTTTCCAATCCCAGGGCGTGGTGTATGTTTCCTGTTTTACATCTGGCGCAAGCTTCAGAATCTTAGTCTCCTGGGAGTGGTGCAGGGAGTGAACACGCTAGACCACAGATATGTGGTCTAAGGACCTGTGCCTGGTGCAAGGGATGGAAAGTCCCGATCGTCCTCTGGAGATTGCTGCAAGCCCCATGCGCCAAATGTTTGGCGCACAAGGGGCATGCAGCATTCCCGACATTATGAAAATCCAGTCCTATGCTTTTGTGACCTCAGTTTGACCCATCACATCTTGTACCCTTGGTGCTGATTTATTTATTGTATTCATCGTGCTCAGTTCTTTGTAATTGTTACTTTTCTGTACCCCACTCCTTCAGGTCACACCTGGAGATGAGCTCAGCTCAGTGTGCTTTTCTCAGTTACCAATTTTAACATAACATAACTAAACAAACAAACAAATACATATATAAATAAAGTGCCACAGGTTGAAAAAATGCATATGGTCTCTAAAACTGCATCATTTCCCGTTTTGCAACATTAATGTTTGCAAAATATATATTTTTTACATCCCAAAACAGGTTTACTACATGTGGTCTCTAGGTTAAGGAATTGCTGGGGCTAGTTAAAAAGGTTACAATGAGAACTCAGATGTTAAATATAGCTGAACCAAACCTGATAACTATTGGCATGTGTTAGGATTTTTTTTTGTGGCACTTTCAATTTGGGAAAAAGTTAAAATGCACTATAAAATACATTTGCATGAAAAAAAAATCTCATCAAACATAAAGATAGGAAAATCCTGTATGATCACTGCCTAAAACAGTATACAATAATTATTGTACCTTTTGCAGTAAAGAGCTGCATACAGTATGTGTCGGTTCTGACTGACACCTCATTGTTCAGCGCAAATAACTTTACTAACTGCATGCAATCATAGAACAGGTTAGCTTCCATTCTCTTGGGCATATAGAGATGCTCTGTTGGATCTTTATGTTGCATTGTTCTGTTTTGTTACCATGGCCACCTTACTCACAGCAGTATGTTACATTATTATGTGCTGAAATAACTTTACCCTATCTACATCCACAATATGTAAAAGAAAAAAAAACAAGGGAATAGACAGTGGTTAATACAAAATGGAAATGTATTTAGTAATGTTCATTTAAACAAACACTAAGGTTAATGTTTTAACGTTGTACACATTCTAGTGATATTGCTTACAAGAGGAGTGTGTAAGTTTCTGTGGGGGAAGGGGGCTTTGCACAGGATTTCAAAGGGAATGTTGAACTGTTCACCTGCAAACTTAGCCAGCAGTTTTCAGAAACATCGGGCCCGATTCTCAAAACTCATTGTAAGCCATGACAAATGTGACTTGTGCCAATTGCTGGTGCACCAGGGACCCAGCACTCGATCCTCAATCAGGAAGGGTCCCAGCCGGGGCATGGCCTAGCTGCATTTGGAAATGGATGCTTGATTCAAGAGCTCCACATTCATCCACAGTATTTTGTAAACATCCTGCTCCTGAAAGCACCATAAACTGCATACATTTTCTCTACACATGTTCAGAATGGCAAATATGGCTAAATCTGCAAAAACTCAGGCAAAGTTGTCCTTTAAACACTCCAGAGAACATCAGAAGAATTTGGGCCCAGACGCACTGATGACTTGAGCTAACTCACGAGTGGGGATGGACGAACAGGAACCTACGGATAGAGAGAAAAGGCCTGCAGGCGACACATCCTACCAAATGCTGGAGAAACTATTCAAAGAATTAAAATACAAACTAACTACAAAGATGCAGACAGGATTTGAAAACATGTCCTTGCAACTGCAGCATCTGCAGCAAACAGTTAACACGGTAACTGAAATAGTAGACCAGCATGAGACTTAATTACAAGAACTGGAATCCCTGCCAATCAAGAGGATAATATTTCTCAAATTTTGGCCAGTCTCCAGTGGGCCTTGAAAGGCATCACATACTTAAAACAAACACTAGACAACCATGAAAATAGAGAACGGAGATGCAATATCAGGTTGGTGGGCATGCCCGAGGGAACAGAGGGAACGGACTGTACACACTTCAAATACCTGAACAAATAAGCCTGGAGATTCAGTGAGTGCACAGATTCCCGGGGCTCAAGCCTGCTCCAGATCAACGTCCAAGATGTATAATTGCAAAATTCCTAAGGTACAATGACAGACAAGTGGTGCTGGAGGCGGCAAGAAAAGCGAGGACAATAATGGTTAAAAACTCACGAGTCAGTGTGTTCCCAGATTTTTTCCAGAATGTTGTAAACACAGCAATAGGCATTTCAACTGGTGAAAAGGAAGCTCCATGACCTGGATTGGCCGTTTGCATAGTCTACCCAGCAAAACTGGTGATATGGAGGCCCAGGGTGAAACAACGGGCCTCTTCAGATCCTAGTGCAGCAATGGCTTATATGGAGGAACAGAGAAAAGATCCAATTGTCAAAATGAACTGGACCAAGAAGAGCAAGCTCCACGATGTGGCTGAGAACTTCAGGTACCTTCTTCAGTAAATCGGGGTGGGTGAGTTTGGGGGAGGACTGTTGTATTCACAGTCCGTAGCAGGGTTATGGCCTATCAGGCTGTACCACGACACCTCCCCTTCCCACTCTGCTTACACCCATTTCTCAGGTCCCACAGACATACAAGATTGAGAGGCTACGTGGTCACTGGCAGGCTTTGCTCTACTGCTGCATCAGTAAAAGGAGTTATTGAATATAAGAACAACAGGAAAAGCAAAGTCAAAGACAGACTATTACTAAATTGGATGGCCCACTCTGACTCTTGATCCTTATGGGTCATTCTAAAACCCAGGAGGGCTACTTTGCCATGTTTAAAGTTCTTTGTTTCCTGTTCAATGTTGTATTAGTGGGAAATGTTTGAATTTTTTTTTTGGAATGTTTTGAGATTAGTTTCAGCTTTGCATATTGAGAAATGGGGTATGTTTCAGTGAGCAAAGTCGAAACAGTTTTATTTTTACTACAGTTTCCAGCAGGCCTGGGGCCTAATAGTGCTAACACAGTTCAAGCCTCGCCAAAGTGAGGGCTGCAGTCTGGACAAGTCACCCAGCACTTCCAAAGGATGTGCAATTACAATCAATTTGAAACAAGCATATTGAGGCTAGACTGGGGAGGACCCGGCACTTTTCAGGGTATTGCTAGGTTCCTCGGCTTCCCTCGGGGGGGTTTGATTTGGACCTATTCCCGCAGAAATGCCTTCATGCAAGGGTATTTTGATGCCCCCATTTTAACAACATGGGAGAGGGGAGGAGAGGGAAGGAGCCAACTCCTGCAAGTGAGCCCAAGATGGTTATCATGGGTCGCCAGGCTCAGTCACTATTCCTCCTCTTTCAAAAGCAGAGATTTACTGCATAGTTAGCTATTAATTAAGTAAGCAAAATGGATGGATGGCCCAGCTCCATCCATGGAGATTAGAGGGTGTTTATGGGTGGGAAGAGGCAATATAGTGAAGAAGGGTTGGTGAGAAGGGATGTATCCTTTTAAGGGGTTTATATCTCTACGTCTGGTTTTTTGAAGGAATATGGCCTACTAGAAGAGCTGGGAGGGGGGATTTTTGCAATGGGGAAAGTTCAGTTCTTAAAGCTGCAAATGGGTATCTTAGTAAGTTGTTGTGCTGTTTTGGTTCAGTGGGGTTTGGGAAGGACAAGTAAGGGGGGTGGTTGCCTTACTTGTGTGTTTAATGGAGACGGAAGCAGTTCTTGGGTGGAAAAGGGGTACATGGGGGAAAATGTTTAAAAACTAAACCAATGACTTTCAGACTGTTACAAACAAGGTTATGTTTTATAAGGGACTATCAAGAGCAGTATTTAAAAGGTAACAAGATAAAATGGGAAAGATTGCCTTCTTGACTTGGAATGTCAATAGTATCAAAACTGTAGTAAAAAGAAAAATTGTCTGGACCTATATTAAAATGTCGAAAGGGGATGTGAACTTCCTACAGGAGATGCATATAATGCAGCAGGAGGCAGCTAAGCTGGCTTCCTCGAGGGCAGGACTCCTGGTGGCCCTCTTTACATCTAGGGCGAGAGGGGTGGCTATTTGATTCAGGCCCTTGATCAGAGTAGAAATCTACTCAGTGCAAGCAGTTCCCCAGGGCAAGTACCTAATAGCTGAAGTGACTATGGAGCAATCTCGATACCCGTTGGTGTCTCTATGGGCCTAATTTTGACTCCCCGGATTTCTTTCATTACCTGTCAGTGGCATTAGCCCCATATAAAGGCAATCTGATAATTGGGGGGTACTTTAACACATACTAGGACACTGTCTTAGATTATTCAGAATGGTGCAGTAGGCTTCTCCCAAGGAGTGTGGCAGCCTTTGATAACTTGAGGGAACAGGGATTAAGTAAAATCTGGAGGCATAAGCACGCACGAGACAGAGAATACTCATTTTACTCTCACTCACACAAAGTTTACACCAGACTAGACTACATTTTCTGCCCGGTGACGCTTCTGGGGGGGCAGGTCCTGGAGGCAAGCTGCGGTCCCCTGTTGATTGCAGATCACACCCTTTAGTGGTGACAGTGCAAGTTAGTACAGACACCATGCAGGCTTGACAGTGGAAAATGGATCCTACTATAGTATAGTTCTGCTCCTGTTTTCCCCCACCTCTCTACTATCCCCACTGCAGTTATCCCCCACCCCTTCCTCCTCACCCTCCTCTTTACACCTGCCTCTCTCCCTAGTCCTGGTCCACAACCCATTCTCCCTAACCCGCCTTCACCTCCCTTCCCCTCTCCCTTTTCTGTCTGCTCATCCCACCAACTGTAGCACAAATCTCCCAATCCTGGTCTCCCACCCCTTCCCTCTCTCTTTCTACCTCCCTCCCAGTTACCCCTCTATGTCTACTCTCTCTTCCCATTTTTCCTACTCTGCCTCTCACAGCTGGCTACTCCTCTAATCCCCTTCTTGCAGATTTTACACCCCCCTTACCTTTCACCTTCTCCCCCCTCAGCCCTCCCACAGGCCTAGCTTACCCTGATATATTCTCCATCTTAGCTTGAGGCAACTCAATTCCACTCCCCTTTTCCCTTTGACAATGCCTTTGTGGCTGCATTACAATTATGTAAATATTGTTTGCTGTGTTCCATCATCCTTATAAGTATGTTTAGTATTGTTGTTCTAAATGTTTATTACACTACCTGGTTTCCTTATCAGCTTGTTATGCTTACCCTGTATTGAATTTTGTACTCCAACTGCTTGCCTGCTAATCTTATACAATTTGTACTCCAAATCTTTGTATAATGACATGGTATTTTTGTAAAAGAGCCACTGGCTCAAAGGTATATATCCGAAATTCTAATAAATAAATAAATAGTAAGTGACAAACAATATGTGGCATACATGACTAAAAAGCTCAGAGAATGTATTTCTTTAAATGACACTGGGGAAGTTTCTACCCAAACGGTCTGGGATGCCATGAAGGCATTTATAAGAGGAAAGACCATAGCCTACACCTCCCACATTAAAAAGAAGCAGACTCAGGAATAGGGGGCCCTTGAAAAAGAGATATAAGAGATTAAAGATAGAGAAAAACAGGACATGGCCCAGGGAGATCCAAACAACAACAGAGTATTAAGGCAACTGAAGGGAAAGCTTAACCAAATGGCATCGTGTAGGACAGAAAGAGACCTATTACTTACACCGTCCCACTCCTACTTTGAGGGAGATAAGTTGGGGAAGTTCTTAGCCTGGCAAGTTCAAAAGAAAAGAGCGGAAAGAATAATTCATGAAATAGGTAAGGGAGATGGGACTACTGTAACCAGCCCACAGGAAATCAATGCTGTGTTCTGCACGTTTTATCAGCAGCTCTACACTACACAAGCTGCAGAGGACCTGTTTCTGGGAGGCTTCCTGGACAAATTAGATCTTCTGACTTTGTCCCATGAGGATTTGGAACTTCTGGACTCCCCAGTTACTCTTATGGAGCTTCACAAGATGGTTTGGGCTTCTAAATGTGGCAAAGCCCCAGGACCAGATTAAATCCCATCTGAGTTTTGCAAAGCTTTGTGAGAGATACTTGTCTCCCTAATGCACAAAATGGTGGGAGTGGCCCTAGACGAGGGAGTGCTGCCTCCTTCACTTTGCATGGTGACTATAACAGTGCTGCCCAAGACTGGGGAGGATCCCCAGAATTGTGGCTCACACAGGCCAATATCGCTGTTAAATGCAGACTAAAAAATCATAACTAAAGCATTGGCAAAATGTCTAGAGGAGGTCCTTCCAGGTCTGGTGCATCCAGACCAGGGAGGCTTTGTGAGAGGCAGGCAGGCTAAACACAATTTAAGGCATGCCATTAATATCATCCAGCATTGGTCAGGGAAAGATACAAGCAACAGCCAGGGCCTCCTAGCCCTAGATGCGGAGAACGCATTTGACTGTGTGGAATGGCCCTTCATGTTTGCTGTTCTTCAAAAATATAACTTTGGTCCCAATCTCCGTAAATGGATTAGCTCCTTCTATGCTTTCCCAAAGGCCCAGATCCTTACAAATGACACCCTCTCCTCCCACTTCTCCCTCACGTGAGGCACCAGACAAGGGTGTCCTTTGTCCCCACTCCTGTAAGTTCTCACTATAGAGGTCCTGGTCATCAAAATCCGAAGACATGAAGATTTGAAAGGGTTCAAATGGAGGGGGGAGGAAACAATGTAATATCCCTCTTTACCAATGACATCCTGTTATTCTTGGAGAAACAGGAAAAAGCCCTTCAGGCACTCACATGGGTGTTCTCAGTTTATGGTCCAGTTTCAGGACATAAAATCAACTGGAGCAAGTGTGAGTGGCTCCTTCTGGGCAAAAGGAAAGACCGGTATGGATAGGGGAAACCCAGATTAATCCAGTAAATGAGTTAAAATACCTAGGGATCAAACTCACCAGTAAACTGTCTAGACTAGCTGAGATCAACTTCAAACCTTTAATAAACAATGTGAAGAGTGATCGTTTGAGATGGCAGACACTGCCTCTTACACTAGTAGGTAGAGCTAACTCGGTAAAAATGTGTATTCTGCCACAGTGTCTGTACCTATTCCAGCTATTCTAGTCAATACCTACTCAGGTCCCCATGAAATACATAAAGGCACTGGAGGGGGCAGTTACTTTTTTGTTATGGCAAGGGCGGCGTCCTAGAATAAAAAAAAAGAGGCACTATGGTCCCAGGTGTGGGGGGGGGGGCTAAGCTTGCCAAATCTGCAACTCTATCACATGGCAGCACTGCTGGCATTTATAGAGAACCTGATCCCAGGATGTGCACACAGACGTGCGTGGATAGATCTAGAATCCAGTGAGGGGGAAGGACAATTATATAACTCAGTCTTAGTTCCAAGTGTGGCCAGCCCTCAACCAATAGCAATTAAAAACCCAATAACCAGGAATCTGGTCAAGATCTGGGTGAAAGCACACAACATTGTGGGCGGGGGCATGACATTCTCCCCAGAGGCTTCAATAGAAGCAACCCTAAAGATAAAATATGATCTACATGCCACAGGAGTAAGAGTATCGAGGGAGTGGTCCAGGAAGGGCCTGACTCTTCTCGCTCAATTGTACTAGGGGGATGCATTGTTGGACTTCCACCAACTGCTCAAGATATACGACCTGAAGGCCGCACATTTCTTCATTCACTGCAAAATTAGGTCCACGTTCAATCCAGAAGGAAGTTCAGACATGTGACTGACCTGCTTGCTGCTGGAAGTGTTTGGGAGGTTACCAGGAAGGTGTGGTCGAAGCCACTCAGCGGGTGCTACAGGTTGCTACTGAGGGCATTGCCAGACCCATTGAAAATCTTTAAAGCTCACCTGGGAGAAGGATTTCAACCCAGACAGCCCCATGGGAGGGGACTGGAACAGGATCTTAAAGGATACCTAAACAACATTTTGACCACAAACTGTTCAAAAATATGATCACAAACAGGAGTAAAGGAAAGGCTGCTGAATTTGTTAATGCTAAAACTACATTTATATATGTTACCTAAATGTGGTTCCAAAGCATTTGAAAAATGTAAAATCAACCTTCCAATTTCAAAAAAACTGCCTTACCTGATTCTTAAAATGGCCACTAAATGTGTTACGTGATGACATCATCGGAGCCAAAGTCAGAGAGTTATATGGCTCTCTATAGTGCTAACTAGTTCTTTTTTCCCTTTGTATAGAATTGTTTCACCAAAATTGTCAAAACCATGTACATTATTTAGATCGATACGTGTGTTAGACTATGGTTCTGTTCATTTTGTTTACTTTAAGATGCTGAAATTGTGTTTTAATCCAACTGACTTTCTCTTTGGCAAACCACAGTGCAGTACAAATCTTGAATAACCTGGTGGTCTAGTGGTTATAGCGGATCCAGAATGCTACGATGGGGAAGGGGGTGCTGGGAGTGTGTGTATACTTGATATGCACTTTTTAACATTTTAATGAAGCCTTTATATTTTCTGTTATTAGGCTTTTCTAATATGTTTTTGATTGAAACTATAAATGTAATCCATATTTTTGAATGTAAACATTCATACAATTAATAAATCAGACTTCTTCAACAAACTGAAATGCAGCAGCAGTAAGCGAGTACTTTACAATGGGGGGTGGTTACAGCCGCACCCTTCATCGCCTCATAGATCCACCACTTGTTTGTAGCAAAGTTCTTCTATAGTCCAATGCCAGAGTTCATACTTTCCTGGAAATCAAAAATATGCATGTCTTGTCTTCTCTCCTTTATCCATGGGAATAATAATAAGAAGAATCAGTATTTATATAGTGCTTTCATATACATTGTATCCCAAAGTGCTTTACAAGCAATGCTAGACTGGTAGTGAAGTGACTGAATGTGTAGTGGCAGTCAGTTCACACATTGATACCCACACACAGCCTTGGACAATTGCATGAACTGGTTTTATGGGAAGGGGAATGTTGGCCAGGACAATAGGGTCAGGTAGTGATCATGGTGCTGGCAGCCCCAGATCTTATTTCTCACAGTGATCTGCTCGTATTTCTCCCCTTCTGTCTTCCCCCTTCCCTGAATATAGCAGTACCTTGCAGGAGTGGCCTTCTCACTCCCCCTCTGGTATTCATTCTCACTACTTCTCCCCACACCAAAAACTGGTGAGCTCATCACCCTTGTGCATCATGAATGTAGGTAGTACAGTCCCCAGGTTTTTTGACATATCAAACATAACAAAATCTTTCCAGTAAGTCAGGCTGATAGCAGCAGGGAACAAGGCAAATTATAGACTTTCCTATCCTTAAAAGATCTAGGCTACCTTTGATTAGGCACTATTATCTGATGGGTGTGCACATCATTATGCATGTCATTTAATAGTGCCTAATCATAGGTGGATTAGAGCTTATATGGGTAAGAATACCTATGTTTCCCCTTGTGACCTGCTGCTATCAGCCTGGCTTACCAGAAGATCACATTTATTATTAATATGTAAAAATGACATGGGCGATTGTATTAGCTGCATTCATGGTGCAGAAGGGTAGTGAGCTCACCAGTTTTTGGTGTGGGGAGCAGAAGAGAAGAATGAATGACAGAGATGGACTGAAGAGGCCATTCCAGTAGGGTACAGCTATATTCAAGTTAAGGAAAGACAGGAAGGGGGATGTTTATCAGATCATTGTGAGATCTGAAATGTAGGGCTGCCAGCACCATGATCACTACCTGACTGTGAATGAGAGCAGCCAGCGATGACAACTACTCAGTGGCAGGGCTGCACTTAAAGTGTTACTTGAATTCAGTGAAGGAAGATTACCCTCAGGTTGGGGTGTTGATGTTTGTTAGGACAGTATTGAGGGAGTTGTGTATAGATCATTCAAGATTTAGAAGTGTGGTAGCCAACCAGCTCGCATTGTGGAGTAGGGCACTAAAAAGTAATAGAGAAGATTTGCTGGGAACTGTACTGCGGGGGTTCTCAGATCACAAGTAAAGGAGTAGACTGACACTGGAAGTCTGGTGGATTCACTCAAGGCATTAGTATGCCTCTCCTGCTAATAATATTGTTATCCATAGTAAGTACAGCTCTTATGAGGGCATGAAAAGCAGTTTTTCTGGTGAGTCCTGAGGCTTATTGCTTGGCCCTTCACGAAGACCCAATTGTTGGTTAATGAGGCAGGACAAGAACACAACAGGGGAACTGTACATACTGCCTTCACTGTGCAGAAGGGTAGTGATCCACTCAATGTTTACTGTGGGAGCAGAAGTCAAACATTGAAAAAGTGGACTTAAGTGCGATTTGGGAGGTAATTTTTAACAGTGCCAGCTGATGATCCGTATTGGTGTAGGTATTCACAACTCTCTGAGGTATACAATTACAGTCTGAGGTGTGATAATTCTCTTCATGAGACCGCAAGCTCATATGCAGCCCCAGGCAGTGCTAAGGACACGGTATGGATGGTGGGGTGTTCAACAGAAGCCAGGCTAGGTGCAGGGGGTTCACTTGGAAAAAGAATACAAGAGAAGCTTTCTTTGTGGATTAATAAGAATGCATGAGCTTTGGAAATTGGACCGGACCGGTGCTCGGCTGTGTGTACCCTGAGCAAGTCACTTAACTTCCTTGTGCTGCCAGGCCACTTCTGCAAACAAGGTTTCAACATAGTGTGTCTCTCCTGGTTAACAAAAAAAATTCAGGGCATCACATAACCACTAGATCTTCAGGTATTTGAAGTGTTGTACTGTTCTGCAGTTTGCCAAAGAGAAAGTCAGCTAGATTGCAAAATATTTTCAGCAAGTTAAAGTAAATTAAATTAATAAAATCATAGCCTAACATGTGTACTGATCAAAATAATCCACATGTTAGCACATGATGTTGATCATTCTGGTAAAACAATTCAAAACAAAGAAGGAAAGAAGAACTAGTTAGCATATCGGAATCTATATTGGTCTTTGGCTCTGGCTCCGATTATGTCATCATGACTCATCACTTAACACAGTTGGCAGACATTTTAGGGAGAAGGCAAGGCTGTTTTTTGTAAGTGAAAGGCTGATGGTTACATTTTTCAAAAGCTATGAAACTGCATTTATGTTACTTACATAAATGCAGTTTTATCATAAATGTAAACAGTAGCCTTTACTTCACTTCGCCATGAAGCCAGATTTTGGAGTTTGCAGTTTTAAAAAATTGCTTGTTTAGGTATCCTTTAAGAATGGAAAGGACATGTTTAGTAAACAACAGGCTGAAAGCTATCCATTTAAACTACGTGTACAGAACATATTTCACCCCAGTATTAGCCCACAAGATAGACTCAATGTCCTCTGACACATGCCCAAAATGTGAAGTTCAGGTGGGGACTTTCTTTCACATGATCTGGCAATGCCCCAAAGTTAGAGCCTACTGGGCTGAGATCACATGGCTCATGGCACTTACTATAGGCATATAATTGAACCCAGGCCCCATCGAGATATTGTTGGGCCTGCCAAGGGGAAGGGGGCATAGAGGTAATACAATGTGCCCACCGGTGAGGCAGGGATATGTAGTGGGGAAGAAAATTCTAGCTATGCACTGGAGACTGGAGTCGACCCCAACCATCGCTCAATGGGCTCAGTCCTTGATTCAGTGTATGAAGCTGGAACATATATAGTATTTAGTGCAGGACCAACTTGAGCGATATCAGGGCATATGGTCACCTTTGAAAGAGGAACTGATAAGTGACTGGTTTCAAACATTTTAGATGTTAGACCCAAGGTGCTGAGGTATTGACACATCAAAAATGTAATTACCAGAGATATGGAAAGGAGTTATACATCCACTGGTTAAATAACTAGAAAACTCACATGCCGTTGTAAGTGTTTTCTAAATGTGAAGTCAGTAATTCTCCCACAAATTTTTAGTAGAAGAGATGTATACAAAATCTGTGGCATGAAGCAATGTATTAACTGTGATGTTTTGTATATGTTTGTACTGTTTGTCCTGAAACACTGGTTTTAACTAAATACATTTTATCAAAAAAAAAAAAGAAAGGGTCCTGGCGACAAAGTCCTGCAGCTTGCAGCAACTGTGGCCATGTGCCAAACAAATGGTGCATCTGGATGGGTTTCCACAAGCTGTGGGGTGGCCATGCCCCACTCTAAGAAGTTCTTGGTAGCTAGCACCCCCCAGCCCCAATCCCCATGTTACAAATAGTAATCCCATCCCAGGTGATCTAGCGGGCTCTCCCTGCTCCAATATGCCAGATTAGTAAAATATTGTGTCCCTGATGGTCTTGCAGACCTCCCTCCCTGTCCCCAACCAGCCTATATAATATATATATATATATATATTTCCCTGGTGGTCTAGTGGACCCCACCCTGGTAGGCAGTGCCCCACCACCCTCTCCCCTGTCCCATCCCTGAGCCGACAATTGTCACAGCCCACTGCTCACCATCATGGTCACTGCAGTTCAGTCAGTGGCTGGCTGTGGTTATGAGCAGTGGACTGTGTCTGTCATAATCTCGGGGATGGCATGCGGGGAGCAGTGTTTTTGAGCACTGTCTGATGGGGTGGGGTCCACTAGACCACCAGGGAAATAAATATAATATGGGCTGATCGGGGATAGGAAGGGGGGTCTGCTAGACCTCCAGGGACCTGATCATTATAATGATAAGGGGACTAAGCTGAGTGATCTGCTAGACCACCAGGGACTTGATTATTTTAATAATAATGGGATCAGGCTGGGGGATCCACTAAACCACCTGGGACCGGATTATTTTAATGATACGGGGGATCAGGGTTATGGAGGGGGGGACTGCAGCACATTTGCACAAGTTTCTAAACCCTCCCAGAGGGTACATTTCTAAGTACCCTTAGACCAGCCCTGTCTGGTCAAATGAGGTTCAGTTTTCAAAGGGACAAGAATGATGCAAGATGCTTGCAACACAAAAGAATGATGCAAGGAGCAAGCTGTGTCAAAACTTGCATCAATTCTGATTTTCTAATGCTGCTTGTGCCAACACTAGAACTGCCTGTGCTAAAGTGGCTTGTATCAAGCTTGCATCAAAAAAATGTGTGCATTATGCTGCAATAGGGCTTGTGTCAAAAAATTACACACCATCTCCTTTTTTTGGATTTTCCAAGGTGGAAGCTGCTGACAGTGCACCGTAGATGCATGCTGCTGTTAGACCAGCCTGAGCTGGTCTAACTGACACCTGATCACATAAAGGTGAGGGTAGATTATGTAGGGAGTTGGGTTTACAGCCAATATTCCCTTGCAGGACTGTTTTTTTTTTTAACTTTATTCTTTTTATTAGAAAATGTTAAAATCTTGCAGGAGTAGTTGATGGTGTTTTGGGGGTGTAACATGCCATTGTCTTGGCCACTTCATCCATGGTAATTTTTGACTCAGCTTACATCATTTTTGCTCCATGCTCCATTTTTTAACTCGATTTGCTTCATTTTTTTTACTCAACTTGCATCTTTATTAAACTCGCTTTATGTCACTTTTCTCTATACACATGGTTTTTGATTCAATTTACTTAATTTTTTGACTCAACTTGTGTCATTGTTAAACTTGGGTTTGCATCACTTTTCTCCATGCATGCAGTTTTTGACACAATTTGCTTCACTTTTTTAACTCAATGTGCTTCATATTTTTGGCTCAGCTTGCACCATTTTCACTCTGCATCCTATTTTTGACTCAGCCTGTGGTCATTTTTTCTCCATCTCACTGTGCATCGTATTTTTGCATCAGCTTTGCCTCATTCTCAGCTTGCATAATTCTCACCCTGCGTGTCATATGTTTGATACAGTGTACCCGTTGCAACATTTTAGGGGACTTTGCTGCAGAGAACGCGTTTCTTGCAAACTAGGGTGCAGTGTTTGGTGCACCTGGATTGGATGCAGGGTGGATGCTTGATGCACCTTGCATCATTCTAAGGACCCTTTGAAAATCTGGCCCATGGTACTTAGAAATTTGCCATCTGGGTGAGGTTTGAGAATCCTGAATTAGGGGATTGGCAGCCTGCATCTGCTGCAAGCCCCTAGTGCCATGCAGCAGCCCACTGTGTGCTGCAAGGACAGTGCAAGCCCTCTTTGGTGCATGCTACCTGCAGTTGACTCACGCTGCATTTGAGAATCACTCCCAGTGCATCTTTTGGTGCAAGGGGCACTTTATGCCATTTCTTGTGGTGCAAGCCCCTTGTGCTATTCCAGGAGCTTTGAGAATCGGGCCCATCTTGTCAGTCGGGTGCATTTCTGAGAGCATCACAGAGTTGATTAAATTTTAAAGATTCTTTTCACAAAATCTAAGAGACAGGCCTCCACCATAGAGACCTTAGTGAGTTCTTGCTGGTTGAACAATTATTAATGAAAAAAATAGTGGGGCATGCAAAGTATCCCCCCCATGAAGGGCATGCAGGCTTTTTGAGATAAATGAAACATAATTTTAAAGCAAAATGGTTAGACAAGGTTAACACATACTGCACTGTATCTTCCAGTTAATGTCCTGTATGGATGATATTGAGGATAAGAATTTTTAGTGACCTTAAACCCCTGTATGCATTTGCAAACTCTTGATTTTGTAACTTCTTCAGCAGTAAACACTAATAAGTCATGTTTCCATGCAAATTAAATGTAGTGTTGTGTACAATGTGTCTCTCATATATTTCAGGTTCACAACTAAACACCATCAGTATAGCATCCTGTAAGCTTATGAAAAATGTTTGGTTCATAAAGCTAACAAAATAGTAATAATGTACCATAACCTGCTTGCAGAGGGCATGGGGTGCATCTGTAGTTGCTGCAAGCTAGTTGCTGCACTAGAGAGGCATATTGCCTAACTGGAAAGGTCACTGGATGTGCCATTGGGGTATGAAGAAGAAGAAGACCGGAATTGGGGGAGAAAGGACTATGAGGAGGGGGAAGTGACAGGCTAGGATCCAGGATACTGAAAGAGAAGGCACAGATGGTATGCTGCCATATTTGTGAGATGTGCACCACCCTGCAGTTGGACAGCAGGAGATACATCTGTGGTCACTGTGGGGTGGATGACACTGTTAAGAGATATATTGCCTGGCTTGAGTGTCACTTTGAGGCACCACTGGGACACAGGGAGGTGAGTAGGCTGCTGAAGAGGATGGGAGAGGAGATTAGGGATATGGGCACTAGGCCCAGTGGAGGCAGTTGACATGTTCCTGTGGGGTAATAGGAGGACAAAAAATACTGCAGTCACCTGTGGTAGGTATGGGGGATAGATCAAAATGAGGAAGAGAGGTAGTCAATATGGTCATAAGGGAGTACCAACAGCAGTGGACAGGGGCTGGGGGGGCAGTCCAGGCACCAGAACATCTAACCTGCTGAGGAGGAGGAGGAGGAGGAGGAAGAAGGCTGGGCAGAGGGGCAGAAGAGATGTAATCATTGGGAACTCCATATTTAGGCCAGTGAGGGATGCAGCGGCAGCATTGCTGGATCAGGGTGGTAGCTCAAGCCAGGGTGATTTGCCTTCCTAAAGCATGGGTAGAGCAAGTGTTACCCAGGGTCAAGCAACACAGCTGGAGGAGCAGTTGACTGCTATCATGTATGATGACATGAACAACATAGGTAGCAAGTGTCCCTAAAACATGAGGAGTCATTTCAAGCAACTATGGTTGTTTCTGAAGGGAGATGTATCCAGGGCAATCTTTTGTAAGATGGAGAAGTGGCAGCAGACCATTAGGCAAGCTAACACTTGCTTAAGGTCTGCTGCAGCTGTAAGGGTTAACTGTACTTTTTCTGGCCAACCAGAGGGTCTTGTGCAGCAAGCGATACCTGTAAGGGTGTGCAGTGATGTGGGTGAAACCCAAAAGGGTGACACCCAGAATCGTGATGGGAAAAGGGCAAAACCAAAATGGTGACAAAGGTTTCACCTCTTCCCTGAGGTGCTGCAACCTCGGAGTTTGTCATATTAGTAAGGGAGTGTGAGGGGCGAAGACCCAGGCAAGAAAAAAAGAGTTGCCATTTCAGATTTTGCCCAACTGGTTTTGCAATTCTGGGTTTGCTCTTATAATTGTGCCCTTATCACATAAAACCACTATATGCTCTGGATCGGTTGCACCTATACCAGGAGGAAGGGGCAGTACTGGCCTGGATAATGGACAAGGCAGTCAGAGGGGTTTAAACTGGAAGACTGATGACCTCAGATAGGGGATCACTAAGGCCAGGAGGCAGATGCACTGGATCAACAAGGACAGCAAAATCATAGTTTCAGCCAGTGCTGGCAATGTGTGCTTTCACCACCTGCATTGTACAAAATGAAATTATTTTTTTCAACACAGAACATAGTGGTTGTTCAGTTTGTCACTGATGCACAGTAGATCCTACTTGCAGTAATCTTTTATGAGGCTGTTTGTACAGTTCAGTTCTGAAAGACTGGAAATTGGACAATGAGGTCCTTATCTTCAAGAAAGTGGCTCATATGGACCTGGGCAACCACAGCCCCTTCAGCATGTCATTAGTTATTGGCAAGGTCCTGGAAGCCATTATCAAAGAGAGAATAAAGAAGTACTTCGGTGAGGCCAAGGTTCTCGACCCCTCTTGATATGACGCTATAGGAAAAGATCCCACCAAACCAATAAGATCACTTTTTCTGAGAGGTTGACCATAGAGCTGGTTGGATCATTGTAATGGTAGAGCTGTGCAAAATATACAAACTTTTGCTTTTGCTAAATTTCACAAAATGTGAACATTATTATGAAAATTCAGTTTTCATGAAGTTGGCAATTGGCAATGTTTTTTTCCCTCGACCACATAGTTTTTTTTCTGTAACTTAAGAACATAAGAAAGTGCCGGCAGAAGGAGACCTTGCGATCGATCTAGTCTGTCCTTGTAAGCTATTCCACTCCTAGTTTCTTTCCTGTCTCAGGTTTCCACAGTGCCTATCCCATGTTAGCTTAACTCCCTTACTGTTTTTGCTGTCATCACCTCTGGAAGTGGACTGTTCCAGTGCTCCACTACCCTTTATGTGAAGAAAAACATCCTGCTGTTTGTTCTGAAGTTACCTCCCTTCAGGTGCACATTGTGCCCCCTTGTTCGTGCAGTTGGGTTTTCTCTGAAGAGATCCTGTGTTTGAACTGAGTTGACTCCTTCAAGGTGCCTCTATCATATCCCCTCTGTCCCATCGCCTTTCCAGTGAGTACATCCTGAGATGGTTTAATCTTGATTCGTAAGGTTCTTTGTGCAGTTTATGTATCATCTCCGTAGCTCTCCTCTGTGTGGTTTCCAGGCATTCTTTGTCCTTCTTGAGGTGCAGTCTCCAGAACTGAATACAGTACTCTAGGTGAGGCCTTACCAAGGACCTGTAAAGTGGGATTATCACTTCGTGTTTCCTACTTGTGATACCCCTACCTATGCATCCGAGAATGCCCCTAGCTTTTTGTGTCACTTTTTGTGTTGCCTTTTTGCATTGCCTGGTTGTCTTTAAATCATCAGATACTAGTACTCCTAGATCCCTCTCTACCTTAGTTTTGGTCAGCTGTCCCCTACAAGGTATATTTCCAGCCTATGTTCTTTCTCCCCAGGTGCATAACTTTACATTTCTTGCCGTTGAATTTCAACTACCACTGTTTTGAATTTGAGGACTTAGTGCTTGGCAACAAATACTGTATTTACTTTCCCATGAGAAAGGAAAAAAAATACTGCAGTTTGGGATCTTTTTTTCTGGGATATTATTTCTGCCCCACAACTTGGGGACTGTACGAATGGTGAAGTTTCGCAAACTATTTCAAATATTTTGGGAACTTCCATGATTGAAAAATATGCAAATTTGAGAATTTTGCATATGGAAAAAATTCCAGACATCTCTACATAATTGTTAGCTTGAATGGGGCATAACACTACTCCTGCCACACTATTTAATAATTTATTGATATAAGCAAGTTTTAAGGAATCAAGTAACATGTTTCCAAGTGAAGTTTCTCTAGACTCAAGTCTGTGGTATAGTAAGCATTACTAATATCAGTCCCTGTAAATTAGCATATGTTGCACAGCATATGGCTTTATCACTGTTTATGAAGTATGTGGGAGGGGGAGATTGATGGACCCAGGGTCCTTTCCTAATTTAAATGACTATTACTGTTTTACTACTAGTCTGAATTTGTTGCCACTGTTATTCGGAGAAGAATTTAAAAATTCTCTTTGCAATTTCAGTTGGATATCTATGCTTTTAAGGGCTATGTCACAGTTTATCTCAGTCATTTCTCACCACCACAACTCAACCCAGACTATTAGGTCTGGTGTCAATCAGCTCCCATGTCAAGTCATCTCTAGACAATTTGCCCCCAGCATAAATATCATAAAATAAACTCCAGGTGGTCACAATTCACCCACCAGAGGAGGCAATGTTCTCAAGGGATGTAGAAGTGGAAGTTGTACTGTAATTGTTGTTGGAGTACATAGGATATGTAGTGGAAGCAAATTGTCTGGGGACAAATTGATGTGGGAGTTGATTGACACCGAAGCTAATGATCCTGGGTGAGGTGTCACCAAGCAAAATGAGTGGACAAATTGACATGTTCCCCTTTAAGTGCCAAAGGATTCTTACAAAGTATTATAATCTGAAGATAATATGCCTACTGAATAACACATGAATTCATTTTAGGACTAACTTAACAAAATAATTAGCAATTTCTGTTATTGTCCATTTGAAATATCTTGAGAAAAGTTTCTTACCTGGAAATATATCTACACATATTTCTCCAGGCTAAATTATATGTTTTTACCAAGTTCCCAAAAGTTTGACATATTTCTTGCCATTACAAATGTAGTATGCTCAGAAGCCCCTGCCATTTCCACATTAGAAACAAAATCATTGTTGCCAAAATATGGAGCCAAACAGTTTTTATCTTCCCAGTGAAAGTGGATCTTTACTCCTCACCACTCCTTTACTATAGATTATTTGAAATCCCAAAGGTAAAGATATTCCCTTTTGTACTACTGAGTTTTTATGAAAAAATCAATGCAGCCAATAATGTTTTGTGAACTCCTTCTGCTACTAGGCAGTTACATTAATTCATGCAGCTGAGAGGGCTTGGAAGTACATGTTAGCCCATATTTTTGCTGCCTTTAGCATTTCGCATCATGTTTGGCATTTTGTCTATTCACACGAATCTTGAAATTTCTACTTCCTGCTCTACTGAACCTCTTAGAAAGACATGTCATTAATTTCCAGTATAAATGCAGGTACTGAATCAACTTCTTCAGTTTAATGGATTCTACTCCATTTGCAATTCCATATGACAGCTAATTTCTACACTTTAAAATTAAGCTTCCTCTAAAATAAATGGTCACACTTAATTTTAAGTGTCAGTTTCAATGTAACTGTGGGGTAGGTAATCATTAATTACATTAACAGGGGTAATTACACTGTAGTTACATATTTGTGCATGTAGCTACATTGTAATTACAATGCAGTTACAGTGCTGTTACACTGTAATGCCACAGTAGTTAAGAAAACTTAAAGTGTTACCAAATAAATTACCCTAGTTCATCACCAGTGTGTCTTTTAAAGTCATATTTTTATGAAACATGGAGTCTTGGAGTCAGTGTAACCAACTGTGGTGTGCTGCATTTGCAGAGGAGAAACAGACATGACCCTTCATGATGTGTGGGGCTGTCCTTGCTGCAGTGGAGGAGGAATGCACTTTGTTAATGTGTTGTCTTTCAGTATAATGTGTGGCTTTAAGAAATCACATGAATATTTAAATGTATCAGTCACTACAGGACTATTTAAACCACATGTTTAGAGGTGCAACAAAGTTTTAATTCACCCGCAAATTTCCAGTTAAATTGCCAAATCCACTGTCTTGGACCATTATGTGAAGTTTTCCTGTTTAACAGGATTAATTTGCAGTCATTTGTTGTTGTCCCTGTAGGCAAGGACCTGACAACTGGTGCACCTCCTGTTGCGCATGCCCTCCCTGACCCCCTGACCTCTCAGATACAATCCAATCTAAATTCGACTTTACAGGGGTAACCACAATACCTACAAAAGTCCACCACCAAAACTAGAGTTGGGCCAGACTCGACTGACATGAAACTGCTTAATATGGCCATTGGCAAACTGACTCTGCCAATCAAAAATTGTTCAATTTCTCCCTTCAGTTCCACTTCCTCCCAGATGTCTGGAAACAAGCCAATTTTGTTCCTGCATTCAAATCATGGGACAATACTTTTGCTTTTCTCTACAGACCTATCTGTATTCTCTCCCCACTGTCCAAGGCCTTGGAATTGTCAGTGTATAGTTGGTGGTTTGTATCTCCACACATAATCTCCTTGCCCCTAAACAGCATAGCTTTAGGAAGACACACAGCACAACTACCGCACTGAATGAGCTAACTGAAGAGCTCCATGTAGCTCTATATTGATGGGAATATGATGGTGTTACCTTCCTTGATCTATCTAAGGCTTTTGACCTATTAAGTCACGAGCTTCAAATAAAAAAAAAATGCTGGAGCTTGGCCTGTCAACTGAGGCAACTGCACGGTTCATTGATTACCTGGTTAACAGAACCCAAAAGGCAAAGTGTGATGATATGTTCTCTGGTCTACTGCCTTTGACCACTGGAGTATCACAAGACTCAACCTTGGTGGCCCTGCTGCTTAGCCTATTAACAAAGTTCTGGAGGTCTGTGTCTGTTCCAAGTCATTACTATATGCAGATGATGCAGTAATTTTTCACTACCCACCAGGAACTGACTACTCTTAAGAAAAACCTGCAATTAGACTTTAACAAGGTGTTCAGTCAGTTCACCACTAACAACTTTGTATTAAATTCCAATAAAACAAAACAAATCAGTACTGTTTGGGAATACCTATGCCCTGAAGAGAAGCCTAGTCTGCACATCATCATCACCACCCCTAATGAGGACTTAATTGAACAAGTCCAAGTGTTCAAATACCTCGGTATCTACCTAGATTCTACCCTGTTCTTTTTTCTGCATGTTGACTGTCATCAAAAGTATACACCAAAGTCTTGTTCTGATCTATAGAAATAGATGAATCTTAACCAGTGAGGTAAAAAAACTGTTAATCTTTGGCCTCATTAACTCTGCCATAAACTATGGTTCAGGGATCTATTCTGCCACTAACAGCACTGTCCTAGAAAAAATCTACACTGCCTTTAATAGTGCATGCAGATCTGCACTGAACCTAAAATCCAACTCCCACCTCTGTGACCTCAACACCAGTTCCAGTTGTCTCTCCTTCCATCTCTGATCTTCCTACAACTCAGCTGTCTTATGTAAAAGGGCACTACTTGATCAAACCCCTCCAGTGTTTGTGTAGCCTCTTTAGTCTGGTCAACAACAAATATGGTACTTATTCTGTGGCCGATAATAACCTGCACATGCCCTTTAGGAGACTTGTCCATGGGCAACATTCCTTTATACCAAGAGCTTTCAGAACATGGAACTCACTACCCCCGTAGTGACTGAGCCCGTGCCCTCAACTACTTCAGATCACAAGATTCTATTTTTTTCCTCCAGAAGCTTAATTGTGACTATTCATAGATGGGAGAATAAAGTGGGCATGTACTACAAGTGCACTTGTATACTACTCTGTACTTTGCATGTGATATTATTCTCTGTACCCTGCACATAATATTATATATTATTCAAGATGTTGTCTTTATGTTGTTGGTGATATCTAAATCTTTGTAACTTGGACACCTTTGAAATAAAATAAATAAATAAATGAATACATACATACATTATTTAATGTGCACATGCAGAAGCAATTGAATAAAAATGTTTTCAGAAATTTAAAATGTTTCTTTTTCACTTAATTTTTTATCTATGTAATAATAATAAAAAAATGAGGACAGGATATAACTGTATCACAGGATTATGGTGACATAAATAAACCATTTAAACTTCATTTTCATGGAGCATGATGTAATCGGAACCCCTCAATAGAATTTCATACTGAATAAATAATAGGTAACTATGAATTATATACAGAATAATGCTTGGAGGACTGCATACAATGAGAATGTTATACACACTTGAAGTGTGGGATGCTACATAAACCCCGAGAGCAAAGCTCAAGGAGTTTAAAATAGCATCCCCAACCGAGGGTGTCTATAAAATGTGAGTTTTGTACAGTCCTCCAGGCTGTTTTGTATACTGTAATTACTGGACTACATTTATTTCACCAAAAGCCCTCTCCCCTACCTGTACAGAGCAGGCTGCATCCTTAGTTTCGTACAGGCTGGGAGTTGAAAGTGCCAACTGGCACTGTCACTTTCCAACTGCGTGCATTGCAGCAGCTTGAGTGTGCTTGTGGGCTGTTACAGAAATCTGGCCCATAAATACCGTTATAACTAATTGGTTATAATGGCAAATTATAACTGGGGTTTCCTGTGACAAAAAACAGAGCCCAGTTATTATAATCCTGTGATTCAATCAAGATGTTTTAATGATATCATAAACCCGAAGGGCAAAGCTTGAGCGATTTTAAAATGTCACTAGAATTCTGAGTCTCAGATGGAATTACAAGTTTTGTAGTAGTGGAACTTTTTGTATTTTGTATAGTTTAAGGTCAGAATAGTTTAAAGGGTTTTATACAGTTACAGGTAAATTGATGTTTGCTCTTGTCAGCAGCATAATTTCTCCTCTGTAACCATCAATTATTATTTGACTCAGGGCAATTTGCCCATTGCAACTACTCCTCTGTAGCCAGCGCATTGTGTTTTCACAGTATTCTCTGCTCTGTTACTTGTGCACTACCACTGTTTACTATGCAATATCATTGTTAGTATGTTAGTTATACCACTTTGTTTAATTCTAACCTGGATGCAGAGCCTTTGTTAATGAGTCTCTGACTCAAAGGGTTGAAATTCTAATCTCAGTAATAAATAAATAAATATAATCTAAGCTGCCATTGGTTATCTCAAAATGCTGTAGAGTAAGTAGAACATTCTCAAATTACAGGATTTTTGATATCACAGCTCCAAATTTTTACAGAAATTGCATGGGCTATACAGTATGTGAATTTCACTTCATTTAATTTATTTATTACACTAGTAAACACAATGAGCAATAATGCCCATATTCACAAGACCAGATCAGGACACACCAATCAATGAGATACAAACAAAAGTTGACATTTAGACAACATGGTTAAAGATGGAGCATGTCTGCACTAAATTAAACAGGTTTTTGTTTTAGAATAGCAAATAAGTTGCTTTTAGTGATTGGATATGGTAAATGATTGTGCAGTAGCATGGTAAGCTAAAGTTCTCTGCCCTAACTTTTCCTTCCTGAAAAGAACAAAGAAAGACCAATCATCTTGAGACAGAGTTCCCCTAATATTCTGAGATGGCAGAAATAGAGCTAAAATACTTGAGGGTAGCTGGCACAAGACAATCTTATGGAGAAATATTGCAGCCCTGTACTTTAGTCTGTCCTCAAATGACAGACACACTGTGGTTTCAGGACGCCCTGTTATGTATCGACAAATTGAGTTGTACAGCACCCTGACCCTGGACAGTGCCCCTCCCCAACTCCTTAGTAACGTACTGTCCCATAGTCAAAAGCATAAGTAGACTATTTTCCCAAATTCACCTCGATTCTGGAACTAAACAATGTTGCATTCTATGCATTAGGCCCACTGGAGGCTATGTACAAAAATGAAACATTTATACATGCTGTGTATCTGCAGCATGCAGGCAATCCTTCTGTTAAAAAGCCGTGCATTGGGGGGTCCCATGGACCCCCACAGCATTTACTGAAGCTGTGTGCATCCCTATCTTTCTCAGTCCCTTGGCCGTTCATGCAGCTACATACATTGGTAGTCCATGGGAGTGTGCAGGTGCATGCCTACATGCTACACCATGCAAGAAGACAAGAAGTGTCCATTGCACACTCCCCTGGAATACAACCGCTGGCATTGGTGGGACAGACCCCCCAACCATATTGCCCCAGCCCCATGGTCAGAAAAGGAGGGCAGGGGCCAGCATTCAGGCACTTGCCTGACAGGTTTAAGTTTAGGGACTTGCACTGTCCCACAATCCCCTGCTCTGCGTGGAGCAGGGGCATCCAAAATCCAAATGGATGCATCCACCAATCCACCCCCATGCAACAGTGTTGGGCCACAGACAGGCACCCTGTGGTGACCAGTAATTGTGCCTTCCGAGCTGCACATGCCTGTTTGTGGGTGCGGAGCTGTGCGGGCCAGATACATGCCTCTTGTATGTACCTGGTTCCTGTTAGAGCATATCCCCCAATGTTTGTAAAGCAAGTGCATTACTTGTGACATGACTGTTCGACCACATGAGAAATGGCCTAACATTTTGCTGCAAGTGCCACAAGTTGTGAAAAGACATGAGACAGGCATCTTTTTCTATGCCATAAAGTGTGGAGACTCTCACAAATGCGTAAAAACATTGGAAAATTGCCTGTAAACACATTGGCACATTTAACATGCAGGCTACATCCAGAACTGGTAACTGCCTGTGTCATGTATCCCAGAGCTCCTCTGTAGTCCATTCTCAACTACTGTTGTCTACTAAAAGTCTGCCCAGTCTGAACTTGCAGCAATATATGTTAATTGCACATAGTTTGTATTCTGGTTGGGTGTTTAAAACCCCTATGGCCCTCTGCAATAAAAATGTTTTTTCACATTATTTTTGAACATTTTTTTACTCATTGTGAAAGTCTGCCCCCCATTTTAGATCCCTGAGCGCTAGTCCTCACCCTTAGTTGATACAAGCATGCTGTCATCCAGTTTCAGGTAAACAGTTTGTTAAAGTGTAGTCTACCCATTTCTTTTAGATTTTCACCTTGTCTTCTGCTTGGCCCTTTAGAATGTGTTTGACCTGTGTGCAGCCAAGCAGTGCTGATTCTGGAACCTGCATATGTCTATGCCACAATTAATAACTCCAGCATGAATCCAATGCCTTTTTATTTTGTTGCAGTGGTTCAGAGAATGCATACTGTAGGATTGGTTTACCACTAGTTGTGGACTAGATGCATCCTACTTGTTTTACACGAAGGACAAGTCCATATTCCAACCCACTGCTGTTATTAGGTCTAGTGTGTCCAGAATTCATCATCCAGTCTCAGGGCTCCCCACACTGAAATACTCACACACATTGCTCACTTAGTGTATCCTTTCAAAGTGATGGAAGCGTTTTGGTGCTCACAAACTTCAATCATTTAGTCATGCAGTCTGTAGCTGACATGCCTTCAATCTGATTCTGAATCATTTTTCTGGAGAGGGTGACATTGGCTAAGTTTTATTCTACTGCAGCAGAACCAGCAGTCCCATCATGGCACATTGGTAAATGGAAGTCATAATTTTCTTTAGAAAAAAAAGAGCTAGGTTTTATATGTGCACAAATAGAAACTCTCAATGCTCTCCAACTCTTGGCACCCAGGAAAATATAACTGTGACAGCTGCACCTCTCAGCTGTACAGATCTACTTTGGCGCATAGTAGCTTTTAAGGGTTTTTACCAGTTATGCAAAAGTCTTATTTCAAGGTTTTCCAAGATACTATAAAAGAAAAACAGAGGGATCACACACTTTAGGGTGAAAAGAACTGCAGTGCATAAAACCATGGTGCAGGCAAAAAACCACATGTAACAACACTGCCAGCCAATACTGGTGGCAGACAGACAGTGTGCAACACCTTTCAAACTGTTTTTATGCAGGGGGGCTCTGCCCACTGTACTGACCCATTGCAGGGGTTGAGCTCCCACAACCCCTAATAATCTCCACCCACCCCATATCAAAGAGCAGAAGGCAGAGTGATATACTAAGTACACTGCACCTCAAACCCCCTCACTCTCACGTCTCTCACACACTATTTTTGATGACAAAGTTACGGAGCCCTCATTCCCGTGCCATGTTGATGGTATACCAAGACAGAGGTACTGTTTTTTTGTCTCTGTTTGCAGTTGCTTTGTTAAACAGTACTTTTTTAGGCAATCAAGGTAGACTTGTAAATTTTCTTCTTTCTCTGCGAATTGGAAGTTGTCTAAATAGCAAAGTTAACCAC
Organism: Neoceratodus forsteri; assembly: GCA_016271365.2. Classification (NCBI taxonomy): domain Eukaryota; kingdom Metazoa; phylum Chordata; order Ceratodontiformes; family Ceratodontidae; genus Neoceratodus; species Neoceratodus forsteri. Next base: position 258,111,212 of record JADMNL010000025.1, read on the forward strand.
TTTCTCAACTTGACATCTTCCCATTCTAAAGCAGTGACTGAAGAATTTACATTTTTCTTTCATTTTCTTTTTTTTTCTGTCTCACAAACAAGATGATCGTGTCCTCATTACCAAAAGGTTTCATGCATCTCAGATTCAAAACCAAAGGACTAGATCAGTCCTAGGCAACATTGGAACAGTTTAATTTCAGAAAATGACAACATTTATTAAAACATACTTTTTCACTTCAGCTTATATTTTAATTAGATTTCTGTTTTTTTGACCTGGTTCTGTCTCAGCTCTCATTGAAGGCTGCATGAGCTTGCATAATTAGCAACCTCTGAGTATAATGAACCCCTTTTTCTATAAAAGTTCAGTGCTCACAACCACACAATTCAGTATTCAGAAAATCTTAAGAAAAATATAATTTCTATTTCTTATCCCTCACAGAAAATATACTCAGGGTTTCCTCAAAAGCATTTATGTATGGGGGTGCTCAGTCCTTTTGTTTTGAGCCCCCATCTTTTTGCAACACCCCCATACTTCCTCTCTGTTTACAGCAGAGCTCTGGTCTCCAATATTTGTCACAATCACAGCATTTTACACAGGAAAACAATAAAGGAAAAATTACCCAGAAATACAAAGAAATCTGTGGGGAAGAAACTGAAAAGTAAAAGTACTAGAAGAAAGAAATGGGGGGAGGATCAAAGATCAGAGATGGGGACTATATGAATGATGCCTGTGTTGCTTAACATATGCCCCATCCTGATATTACAGTAATCATTATGCCTATCAATCTGAAAGCACACGGATCACAGCTTCTACTAAAATAAAGTGCTGGTTGTCAAATCGGCATCAAATTAAACCCCACAATGGACACAAGAAATGAATGTCACATGACCTAGACTGAGAATTAGGGGTCAGATTTTCAAATGGCCAACAGGCTAAGTCCCATGCTGCAGTCCACTGGTGCATGCAAAACTTTCCCCACTGATGGACAGTCACATTTTCAGCCAGTGCTCTGCACAGGTGGCAGGCACAGCTGCGGAGGTTGTTATGCTTGGTCCAACCAAGCATAACATTTCCACACAGCTGTGCCAAAAAGTGGCTGAAAGCAAGCTACTGTAATTTGTGGAGCTGGTCATAAATTGGCTCCCTCTTTGCAAATCCAGTGCACACACACAAAAAACTGTGGCTCCACAAATAAAGACCCACTTGCACAAGTTTTTCCCTTGCCTGAGCCAATTCCTGGGGGTTTGAAAATCTGGCCCAAGGTCTATAAAACAGAAAGCTATTGTCACACAAGCTCTTTAAAGGTTTCTGAATTACTAGGTGAAGCTAGAAGCAAAACAAACTGCATATGCTTCTGGTCCAGTGTTTTACAGCAGTACCAGACTTAGCAGGTTCCTTCGCTTTTAAATTGATCTTTAACAAACTTAGGTGACACTTTTCTAGAGAATAACACCTTTCAAAATGTTAGAGCCCCCAGAGAAAGTGAAATATCAATCCCCAAGAATAAGTAAAAGCCTCTGCTTTGTGTCAGACTGGTGGCTGAATGTTGCTATTTTTCCACAAAACAGTCAGCTAAAGAGCAAGAAACTATTAAAAGGTAATGTCCACGGTGAAAAGTCTCACGTTTAAATATGGAGCTACCCCCACTTTAAATGTTTGTGCAAAATGAAAAATGATTTACTTATGGCTGGTGGGCTGGATTTTAATAGGCCATGATTCAGGCACAATTTCCAGTTTTGGGCAACATCTGTATGTGACATGACCTGTCTGCCCTGTCTTACGGGGGTTGGTAGAAAGCAACACCACCACCTCCACCACACCAAGGCTCCCTGGAATGGCGATGGATATGGAACTGTACTCAAAATAACAAAATCAAAACACAAACTAAAAAGGGGACTTTTCTTTAAAATATATTGCAAGCAACAGCTTGATTTTGCTGTCCTTTGCTATTCTTTTCTGTCTCCAGGCTGTTTTGTCAGGATGGCCACCTGAAGAACACCCCCTTTTTTGTACTCTTGTTTCCTTTCTCTGCTTCTCCATCTAATTATCTTATAGTCCTGTCTGTTGTGCTCAGGTATATAAAATAAAGTGTCCAAAAGTTGCCTATTGTATGTATTCACATGCTAAAATGTCATGTTAGTAAAAATATGCTATGTTTAAAATGTTTGCGGAGTGAAGAAGGAGTGCTCAGTAAACCCCCCTCCCCTTTTCAAATACCGGTCTGAAAGCCGGTTATTTTAGGTACGGTATTATAATTAATAATGTCCCATTTTGTAAGAAGAGAGCCCAGCCCTCTGGCTGTGGTCAGGAGGTTTTCGTCCCAACCGAAGAAAGTACAAGTTGTACAGTTTCTTCTGGCGGTGTGGCTCTTGTCAATTTCCTCTACTGCACTAGCCAGAAAAGAAAAAGAAACCAGACTGAAGAAAGGGAAAAGTCCTTCTGTCTCACTGCATGGCTTCTGCACAGTTCTCCCACCATGCCAGCCAGAGAAGGACGAAAATGAAAAGTCGAGCCAAGTGGCTAATACTATGCTCCCAAACTGGAGCTCAAAACAAAAAGCACAAAGAAAGATACAAGTCAAGCAAGAGAGACGGGATGCTGCAGGAATACTGAATTGAATGTCCAGGTCTCTCTCTCTCTCTCTTGCTGTCAGCATCCTGTGATGCAGTTGTACTGCTGAAAACAGTATAGCACAATTGGGCACAAATGGAGATGCAGAGCACCAAGTAAATAAAGATGTTGCTCTTGTATGCATTTAAAGAAATGAAATAATATTAAAATCCTAAGACAGATGGGGAAAATACATAAAATGGCATAAAGTTAAAGGTACATTTAAAGCCATGAAATATAATGGCATGGTTGTCAAGATGAACACAGTTTGTAAAGCCACCATTTGGCTTTCTTATTTCTTATTTCTGCTTTTTTTTGTTGTTGTTTCAAATATGCAAATATCATGCTGGAAAGCTCTAAATTACGTTTACAATGGTGGTAGATGCTGGGGTAGTTCCCTGTTCTCCTTTAGGAGCCAACAGCCCTTGTGAAAGAATATTTATGCTTGTAAGTAAGGGAGGGTACCTGATATCAGAGTCATGGGAGGAGCCAAATCTCAGTGAGGCTGATTAGTTAAACACCCCCCTTATCTAGTACAAAGGTTAAATATTGAGAATGCTGTTTTCTATGAATAATGGATTATCATTTGTGGTGTTTACAGCCCTTTGTTTTTGATATGGGAATGTCAGTTATACAAGAAATTATTGCACTATATTAAAAATGGGGAGGATCACATGACATGGGGGTGGGTATAAAACCCCTAGTGGTTAAGCTAGACAGGAGATTGACGTTTAGTGTATCCCTAGCCTGGGAAAGGAAAGGACATGCTGTTCTTCATGTCCAAGAGCAATCCATTGGGAAGGAAGTGATTACTTTTCTTGGGAAACAGTACCAGATAGATACAGGATCTGTATAGCTATGTCAAGTGATCCTATCCTGAAAAACTGCTGTTTCTGACTGTACTGCATTGTGTTTATTGCTTTAGTTTGTTATTTTTTTTACCTGTAGTCTACAGTGTTTGATAAAACCACACTAGTAGTGTGTTGAACCTTATATAAATGTATGCCGTCTATCTGTTTCACCCAGACACTGGGACACTATTATTCAAAATGGCTGTACGATGCCAGTTCAACAATGAACTCGTCGACCAGCATCACAGTGCCAGGCTCTATGTCAACCGTGATTTGCAGTCAGCAGGGAGCCACGCACATCGTAGTGTGTTTTTTCTTCGAGGGGCTTAGCCCCCTGAACCTCACATGCAGGGGTCTCTGCCCCTGCACCCCCTGTATATTTAGATGCCAACTCAGAGTTGCAGTTGGTTTGGGGAGGGGGTGCAGGATGGGGAAGGTATTGCTGGGTCCCAGGTGAACTTCTACAGTGTCGTGGTGCTGTTGCTGATATCGACGCATGTCTCTGTAGAAGTGTCGCTGTACAGGGAGGCATACCATTCAAAAGGAGTAAAAACATTTGAATACTATTTTAAAATGTTTTGATGTATTTGTGAAGTTGTACCTGATTTCCAACAGGCATGCATCATTTTTTGGATGCAGCTCATGGCCACCACTGCACACTAAGGTTAGACCACCATTAAAAGCTGCAGTGCAACAAAAAATGTTTTTTCCTAAAACACTAGTTTCAGCTGCAGTTTGTAAAAATACTGGCATACCTGTCAAATCTACTCTTCTAGAGACCTCCTATGCAGTGCTTCATGATTTTTTTAACAGTTTTTATTGATCCTGACTCTTGCCAGGTCTACAATGCTATTTTTACACCAAATGGGGTGGCCATCTTTTCTTCTTGAGAAAAACATATATGAAATATTTATAAAATACTCAAATGTTTGTGGAATTAGAACCTTTTACCACCAAATAAAACTTGAAGATACCTGGATATTTTTTTGTGAAAAAAGGTAGACACAATTGTTTTGCTCAGTTTAGTTGCACTGTGCTTTAAGTGAGCTAACATTCATGCATGATTTGCAGGGCTGCACTAAAATTGTGCTGCATATCCTGGAGATCATTTTTTAAATTCTACCCAGAATCTTTATATTACCATCTATTTGGTTGATCCTGCCATCCTCCATCCCAACATGATGGCAATACAGCTATTCCAGTGGTCTTCTAGAATCCTCCTTAATTGATGTGATTGTCAGGAGTCAGATACAAGAGATTAAATCATCTCAAATAAGTCCAGGAGCTATTTACAGCTCTCATTGGATGGTTGCCAGCCCCACTGTACTCTCAAGGCTAAGTATAAGTCAAGCATGCAGCAGGACTGTCTACTGGCAAATCAGAATTGTAAATATTTCCTGGACATGTTTGGGATGACTAACTCTCCCACAGCTGGCCTCCTTTAGCTGACATCAACTGAAGGGGAATTTGAGATGTCACAGTAGTGGCTGCAATGCTATCCTGTTAGGGTGGGGTGTCAGGATCAATCACAGCACATAAACTTACAGAGTGACACTTTCAAAGAGACATCTGTTTTTCACATGTGGCAGCCGAAATCTGTCACGGGTGTTAGACCACAAAAAGTTGCTTTATCTCTCAGGACAGGACTCCACAACTGCATCCGAAAAATGGTTGCAATTCCTGCAGTTGCTAAAGAAATTGCCATAAACTGCAGGAATTGTCGTAAATGGTATCCAAATGTCTGTGATGAAGGCATAAACATTTGGATGGACATGTGTGGACGCAGCATGCATCTGAAGCATGGATGTAAGAACATCTTGGAAAAATCCTGCCCATAGAGTGTAAATAACAAAAAAATAATTGGGGGCAAAAGAGAAAGTCAGGGGCCTGTAATCATGGACATTCCTCTTTAACATTGTGGACAGTGGTTCACCTCTTGAATTCACAGTATTGAATTGAGTTATAAATTTGTTTTACTAGGAGAAAGCTCCATTGAGCAATACTATTTACAAGGTGATCCTGATCAGGAAACAAATGGTATCACCTGATGTATCCTTTTTCATGGCTGCATAAGCAGAGCCATGCTGACATATTGCTATGACATGACATATTGCTATGACATAGGACAGAGAAGGGATGGTGGAAGCATGTGCCTGCATACCTCCACTGTGTCCTTCCACAGTGGAGTTTAAGCACATGTGGTCAGTGCTGTTCTTTTGTTTCCCCCCATGCCCTTCCCCTCCATGGGCACACTATTTTCTTGCTGTCTGTCATTTTCAGTTCACTTCTGCAGTTGTGGCCAAAACCCCCACCCAAAAAAAAAAAAGCCACTGGTCAGAGCCAATACGGATGCTATACTGCTTTACAGCATGCTGAATTGCAATGTTGCTGTTGTTTTACAAATCAAATGCCGCCACATCTTCAATTGATTTTGCACAAGTTTTGGAGATTTCCTCTCATTTCTCACTCTGTGCAGACAGCTGAATGATTCAGATACATGCAGATACGTATGAGAAAATATAGAAGCAGTGACACACAAGCTGAAGTTTTAGCTTAAGTGCACATTTACTGAGTGTCCAAAAAGGTTTGCCCTGGCACTTTGAGGGAACAATCCCTCTTCATCAGGTGGGGGTTGGGGGGGTGGAGTCATCAATTACTCAGTGCATTTAAATAGTGGCAAAATCATGACGTTTTTCAAAAGCACAAATAGAGAACATTTGATTCGTTAAATTTCCATATTACCAAAAAAGTATTAACAAATGCGCCTAGTGGAAATTAAAAGATAAAACTGACACATCCATAGCACCCAGAAGTTTGTTTAGCCATAGTATAAACCTATAAATGTAAATACAGTATGTCTTTCTTTACTAGTTATGCAAAATTCATCACAAAGGCATAAACAAGTACTGGCCCTTTAAAGATACCTTAGCAAACACTAACTCAAACCTTATGAGCAATTCAGTGTTATTTTTTAATCCCCTATATAAAGTAAATTTAATTAATTAAATTTTTGATACTTTCACCTTGTTAATGCCCTTAAGGAATTTGAATGTTTCGATCTATCCCTCTTTGCTCAAGGGTATACATATTGAGCTCCATTAATCTGTCCTCATAATTCTTCTGATGCAGTTCCTGCACCATTTTGGTTGCCATTCTCTGGACTGCCTCAATTTGGTTAATGTCCTTGTGAAGGTGTGGCCTCCAGTACTGCACGCAGTACTCCAGATGGGGCCTAACCAGTGTCTTGTAAAGAGGGATTATTACCTCCCTCTTATGACTTGTGATACCCCTACTAATACACCTTAACATCCCCCTAGCCTTACCTACTGCTTTAGAAGTCTGCTTGGATGATTTCAGGTCATCGGTGATGATGATGCCCAAGTCTCTTTCTTCCTTTGTGACTGCCAGCAACTCCCCTCCCAGCCTATAGGTGGCTTCAGGGTTTCTCTTCCCTATGTGCATGATCTTGCACTTCTTTGCATTAAATCCCAGTTGCCACTTTTCTGAGCATTTTGGTAGTTTATCCAGATCTCTTCTCATTCTGCCATCCCCATCTGGATCATCTACTCTGTTGCAGATCTTGGTGTCATCTGCAAACAGACAAGCCTTACCCTCTAGTCCATCTGCAATGTCACTACTGAAGATATTGAAGAGGACTGGCCCCAGGACTGATCCCTGAGGTACCCCACTTGTGACTTGCATCTCTTCTGACTGTATACCATTTACCACCTCTCTGTTTTCTGCCTGTCAACCAGTTTGCCACCCAGTTGGCCAACTTCTGACCCACCCCAAGCCTACCCATCTTATTTATCAATCTTCTATGTGGAACAGTGTAAAGCTTTGCTGAAGTCAAGGTGGGGACATCAACTGCTCCCCTTGGTCCACCACTCTGGTTACCAGTCAAAGAAATCTATGAGATTAGTTTGACAGGACCTTCCTTTGTAAACCCATGCTGTCTTGGATCCTGTGCCCCTATGGATTCCAGGTGTTGCACTATCCTTTCCTTAAGAGTGTCTCCATAATCTTGCCCACTACTGAGGTAAGACTGACTGGTCTGTAGTTCCTGCCTCCTCCCTGCTACCACTCTTGTGGAGGCGGGATAACATAAGCCTTTCTCCAGTCTTCTGGGACCTCTCCTGTGCTCAGAGACTCACTAAACAGTTCTGCTAATGGCTCTGCTAGTTCCACCCTTAGCTCCTAAGTACCTGGGATGTATGCCATCAGGTCCCATTGCCTTGTCCACCCTGAGCTTAGCGAGCTCTTGTAGGACCCTTTTTTGTGAAGGAGTAGTGTTCATCTCCTCCCCTGTGTCCATGGTGCTGAGCTGTGGGCCCTGCCCTACCTTCTCTTTAGTAACTCCTGAGCAAAAGTATCTATTTAGGATTGATGCTTTTACAGGGTCCTCCTCCTCACATGCCCCATTTTCTCCTTTGAGCTTAGCAATACCCCTTCTGGACTTTCTCCTTTCACTAATGTAGCTATAGAAAGTCTTGTCACCTTCTTTTACTGTTTGTGCTAGTGTTTCCTCAGTTTGGGACTTTGCCTGCCTTACTGCCTTCCCTGCTTCCCTTAGGGCAGTTTGGTATGCCTCCCTATCTTCATCCCGCTGTGTTCCCTTATATTTCCTGAAGGCCAGCCTTTTGGCTCTGACTTTTCTGCTACTGTATTTGAGAACTCAAAGTGGTTTCCTTCTTCTTTTGCACTTTCTTTTCTGTCTAACATGATGGGATGTTGCTTCAAGTATTGCATTCTTAATGCTTACCCACTTTGCCTGTACCCCCTCCCCTGTGTTTCTTTTTGCCTGGGCTAGCTTAACTCTGTTGGCCATCTTATCAAAGTCAGCTCCTTTGAAGTCCCATATTTTTGCCTTGGAATGGGGTGATTTAGATGTAGTGGCCAAATTGAACCATACCATGTGATGGTCACTGGCCCCCAGGTAACCTTGTACCTGGAGATCTGTGATGCCTTCCCTGTTAGTCAGTACTAGATCTAGGATAGCCCTATCTCTTGTGGGTTGTTGTACCAGTTGTTTGAGGCCCTCCCCCTTCAGGGAATCCACCATGTGTTTAGTTCTGGCAGATGTTCCTGCTGGTATTGACCAATCTGTATCCAGCATGTTGAAGTCTCCCATTATCAGAACCTCCCCTTTAGCTGTCATGTTTTGTATATATTCTAACAGTAATGTGTCTATGTCCTACCCCTGGTCTGAGGGCCTGTAGACAACCCCAGTTCTTATGAGCTTCAACTCAAGACTGAAGAAATGGTGCAGAGAGGAAAAGTTTGGCTACACTGGGGACTGGGGACCCACCTGGGAGGATAAGAGCCTATATGGGGTGATGGCCTGCATCCATCCATGAGGTGAGCCACAGTCATAAGTGTATGGTTTAAATTTTTTTTGATGAACATTTAAACTAGCCAAGGGGGGGGGTGGCAGAAGGAATCAAGAAGGCAGAAATTCCCCCCCCCACAGGCAGAAGTAGAGAGTAAGGAGAACCTGAAGGGAGAGGAATCTCCCAGAGTGCAAATTAATAAGGGAAGCAGGTTGGTAAAGATAAAGGGGGAAGGGACCAGGAGCATTAACATGAGAAGGGGGAAGGAAAAAGGGCAAAAACGAAAAAAGGTGGGCAACAAGCAGAGTGGAAACAAAATCTGGAAGGCCATGTGTGTGAATTATCGAAGTCTAGGAAATGAAATTGTGGACCTAGAAGCCACCATGGCAGAGACCAACCTGGATATTGTGGCCATTACTGAGTCATGGTGCACTGAAAACCATGAGTGGACACGGCCATACCAGGCTATATGTTCAGGAAGGACTGGGTTATAAGGAGGGAGGGTGTAGTGCTTTATGTGAAGGAAAGCATAAAAGTGATGTAGATACAGGGAAGGCTGAGGTTCTGTGGGTCACCCTGGAGATGTGGAATGGAGCCACTATTCACACTGATCAATGATTTTAGTACTTGAATACATAACCATTTAAGAAAATAAGTAGTAAGTGTATTTTAAGCTGCAGAACTAGATATTGTTGCCTACTTAGATAATAATTATTCCTTTTTTGTATAGATTTAGGTGTTTAACCACTAGGGAAATTAAGTAGTAATTATTTTTTAAGTTAGACGCCTAGGATAGGAGAGAAATATCGGTATAGGGTGAATTGTCAAATGTGTTATTGTGTAATTACTTCATTTGATTGGATAATATATATTTACCCTTTTGTATAGATTTAGGTGAGTAACTATTTAGGAAGTAAGGTAGCAACTGTCTCCCAAGTCAGAGATTTAAAGAGAATACCATGAATATGCATATTTGTAAAGGCATTAGACTGACCAGTTTGCTCCTATTGCTGATCTGCTTGTATAAAACTATGGCTTATGAGAATGGGAAAGCTGAAAGGGTTATAAACGGGGATTCTGGACATCATGGCAAGAGTGTAAACTGGTTAATATCCCCACAAGATATGTCTCAGTGGGTACACAGGATGTTACTCAAATTAAACAGTATTCACATGGGATTTGGGGGACAAGTGCAGGTTTGTATTTCTTCGGTTAGTATGTATAATAATATAATCAGAAGGGCCATGATTAGAATCTGCTTACAGAAGAGAACATGGGTTAAACTTGTTTTTGTCACTACACTGTTACTCTTAAGTGGAAATGTACATTTGACTCCTGGACCACAACAAATGGAAGCAGTTTCCATGGACATCCTGAATGGGAAAGATTTTTCAATTGTACATTGTAACATGCGTAGTACAGGCAATAAAAGAGATGGCTTTAGAGAATGGGTTTTAGAATATCAGGTAGATATAATCAAGTTAACTGAGACCAGGTTAAATACAAAGATTCCACCTTCCTTTCTTGAGACAGATGGTTATCAGCTGTTTAGACAGGATCATAATAAAAAGGGTGGTGGAGTGGCACTATACACAAAGCAACAATTAGATATTAAAGCCCTACCAAATGAAATGGATTTTCAAGGTATTGAAGTACTAACAATGGAATTAGGTCTTCCTTTCTCCCAACTTACAGTGATAATGGGTGTATATAAACCTCCTAAGATTCACCCATCAAAATTTGAGATTATGTATGATCACCTATATACATTTAAATCAACACATCAAATATTGTTGATTGGTGATTCTAATGTAAATTGGGAATATGCAGCAGCTGATCATGACTTGGTCGATTTGTCTGTTAGACTGGGTCTAAGCCAACTAATTGAAGGGGTAACCAGAGTTAATAGCAAGGATAGTGAGGCATCCTCAATTTTGGATTTGATTTTTACTACAAGAAAGGAAAATTATAAAATGAGTGGGGTCTTGTTAGATACCTTTAGTGATCACCGGGGGTGGTATGTGTGCGAGCTAAAGAAAAAGGAATTAAAACTGGATAGTGGGTCTTTAAAAGAACGTTTAAGTATTTTGATTACATTAATTTTATGCAGCATCTGGAAAATGTGAACTGGGAGAGGCTAGCTCTAATTCCTACTGTAAATGAGGCCTGGCAGTTTTTTAAAGAGGAATTTGAAAAAACTTGTAATCTATATGCACCTATGAGAAAGGTGTATCGAGGGTTAAAAAATGCTATCTGGTACAATGGGAATCTGCATAATTTACATAAAAAGAGAAACATCCAATAGCAAAAGGCAAAGAAATCTAAGGCCCAGGTTAATTGGGATAGCTATAGAGACTTAAGGAATAAATATTTAAAGGAAGTAAGGAAGGCAATGGTAGATTATCATAAATATGTATTACAAGACTCTAAATTCTCACATCCTGGTAAATTCTGGAGCCTAATTCATAAATTACAAAATCTGGTTAAAAATGGTTATCCAAAAACTTTCCATATTAATGGTAAGGATATGGAACAGTGCTCTGAGGTAGCAAATTGTTTTAATGACCTATTTGTGAATATGGGTGTTGTAAAGGATGAACTAGATTAAGTTATTTTAACTGGGGAAAATCATTTTTTTGATAATAATGGGGAGTCAAGGCAAGTGTTTAATTTTGGTAAAATAAATATTAATGAGGTACTGTTAGAATTGTTGAATATTAATGAAAGAAAGGCAATTGGACTTCATGAGATTAGTAGTAATGTATTGAAATTTGCAGCCCCAGTGATTGTCTACCCCCTGACTCAAATTTTTAATTTATCATTAACCACAGCTGAAGTGCCTGATGAATGGAAACTTGCTAAAGTAATTCCAATTTTCAAATCTGGTTCTAAAAGAGAGATTAGTAATTACTGACCAATATCTTTGATACCTGTGGTTGCAAAGATTTGTGAAAAAATGAAAGCTTAGCAGGTTAAGCATTACATAAAAGATCATGGCATTTTGAATAGTAATCAGTCAGGCTTTAGAGAAAGATATAGTACTCAGACTGCATTCATAAAAGTAACTGGGGATATTCAGATTGCAATGGACAATGGATTATTAACAGGAGCAATCATGATCGATTTGTCAAAAGTTTTTGACTCCTTGAATCATGGTATACTTATTAATAAATTGAAAAATATGGGATTTTCGGAGAATGCTGTAGATTGGTTTTCCAACTACTTAAGGGGTAGGATACAAAAGGTATTTTTAAATACACATTTTTCAGACAGATAGAGCAGGGGGTACCCCAGGGATTGATCCTGGGGCCCCTCCTATTTAACTTATACACAAATGACCTGGAATTTAAACAACAAAAATTAATATATCACCTGTACGCTGATAATATTATTATGCATGTTTCAGGAGTGTATTCATATTTCATACAACAAACTCTACAAGCAGCCTTTAAAGATATACAGAACTATTATATTAAAAATAAACTGGTTTTGAACACTACTAAAACAAAGGTAATTTTATTTTGGCAAAAAAATAAAGACCCATACATTAAAAAGTCTTTGGAAATAGCAGCAAAAGGTGGCTCTAAACTACTGTTGGTAAATGAGTACAAATATCTAGGGTTATGGATGGACATAAATTGTAAGTGGTCCTTTCATATAAATAAATTGGTTACAAGGTTGGGGCAATAACTGGGGATGTTATATAGAATAAAAAAATAATTTTTCAAGGAACACCAGGTTGCATGTGATAAACACTATGTTAGTGTCAGTGATCGATTATGCTGATGTGATATATGGGGGGGGGGCAAATAAGTCCGATTTGAAAAAATGAAATGGTATATATAATAAAAAGGCTAGGTATATCACGGGGGGTGCATAGACTCACTCATCATTGTGAGTTTTACAGAGACGTGGGGTGGGATCATTTGTATAATAGGAGAAATCAACATATAATTAAAATTATGTATAAGTTTATAGAAAATAAATTACCTGAATATATTATTAAAGTTCTAAAAATAAAACACCCAATTAAGGGTTTAAGATCAGCCCAGTATATAGAGTTTGAAGTGCTGAAGTGTAGGACAAAAAGTGGGTGTGCTGCGTTGTTTTTTTTGGGGTCCAATAAAGCTGGAATAATCTACCTGTTAATTTAAGACCCTGTGGTGCTAAAGTGAGTTGGACCACGATTAAGCAGTGGTACCATAAACAAAGTGGTCAATTGCATGAATGTTGCATGTCAGTTACCAACCCGACAGCATCAGTTTGACAGCGAGGTCCCCTACAGCGACTACAGTGTCATGCTGGTGTAGGGAACCCACTGGAACCTGGTGCTGTCTGTTGGGGGTCCTGCACCCCCAAATCAGCTCTGACTCGGGTTGATAATTCAAAGGGGTAAGTGGGCACACAGTCCCTGTGCGGGTTAGAGTTCGGAGGAGAAACCCCCCAAAGAAAACACATACAGCCACTGGAAACCGTCAGTCAACTGCAAAATGCGGTCGACTTGCCGGTTTCACTGTTGGGGTGTTCAACAAAAATTTTGTCAAACACCTGTCATGGATCCATTGCATGGCACTGGAAAATGGATACGTTTTAATAGAAGGGCAAACAGTGGTTTGTGGGATGTGATTCAAAAGGTGGAAATGTATTTAATATTTATATGTAAATTTGTAATTTTGTAAGCCTTGACAAATTTTCTCCCTAGACTGTAAACCAAGGTATGCACTTTAGAAGGCGTCCCTTGAAAATGAGTGTACTTGTGTACACAATGGGATTGTTTACCTTGTTCGTTTATAAATGAATAAAATCATTACTACTACTATTACACTGGAGTGATCTCCAGATCTTGAGCACAGGGGGGAATTAGATAAGGTACTGGTGGAAGCCACTGACAAGATGGAAGGAAAGGGGGAGGTGCTGCTGGTGGTGGACTTCAACCTGCCAGATGTAGATTGAAGCCTACCAGCAGTGGCTTCAGCTAGAAGCAGGGACATCCTGGACTCTCTGCAGTGGGCATGCTCAAGCAACTAGTCAGAGAACCCACTTGTGATGGGGCAATACTGGACCTGGCACTCACTAACAGGGACAGTATTGCAGACGACAAGGTGGGAAGTCACTTGGGGACCGGGGATCACGGTATAGTGTGATTCACTATAAGGATGACTAAGGAATCGAACCACACAAGAGTGAGAGTCCTGGACTTCAGGAGGGAAGGTTTTATAAAGATGGATGAATGAATCAGGAATGATCTGATAGGGGATGGACTGGGTGGGGTGGTGGAACAGTGGATGAAGCTAAAAGGGAGCATAATAAAGGCAACAAACCTCTGCATCAAACAAGTGAGCAAAAGCAAGAGGAAAAAGAGACCGCTATGGTTCTCAAAAGAAATGGCTGAAAAGGTAAAAGCTGAAAGGTTAGCATTCAGAAGGTATAAGGAGGCACAGAGGGAGGAGGAGAAGGATAGGAAGGTGTATCAAGCGAAATAGAAGGGATCAGGGAAAGCAGTAAGAAGTGTAAAGGTGCAAAGTGAAGAGAGACTAGCCCAGGAGGTAATGAAAGGTGACAAGACATTTTAAGTCTGTAAGTGAAAAGAGGAAGACCAGGGGTGGGATTGTAAGGTTAAAAGGGGAAGGGCGGGACTGTACAGAGGGGGGCCAGGAAAAGGCAGACACCCTGAACAAATACTTTTTTCAGTGTTCACAGAGAAGGAGAAGTGGAAGGGCCACAAAAAAGTAACAGAAGCTTTGGAGGAAGAGAGGTGGACACTAGTCCTTTTCTGGAGGTGAGAGTCCCTAAGGGGTTTACTAATCTGAAGGTGAACAATCAATGGGGCCAGATGGAGTGCATCCAAGGGTATTGAGGGAGCTCAGGGAAATAGTGGCTGCACCTCTGACAGTACTATTTAACAGCTCACTGGATAAAGGAGTGGTTCTGGAGGACTGGAGGAGGGTGGATGTAGCCCACTGCACAAAAGTGGTAGCTGGGTGGAGACTGGCAATTATAGGCCAGTCAGCTTGACATTGATGGTGGGAAAGTTAATGGAATCTCTGCTGAAGGAAAGGATTGTAGAATATTTTGAATCAAGTGGGTTACAAGATCCAAAGCAGCATGGTTTCACAGAGAGAAGTCATGTCAAATGAATCTGATAGATTTCTTTGACTGAGTGACAAAGAATTAGATCAGGGTGACGCGCTGGATGTGGCCAACCTAGATTTGAGTAAGGCTTTCAACAGCATTCCATATAGGAGGCTAGTAAGCCACATGGGTAGCTTAGAACTGGATCCAAAGGTGGTAAACTGGATAAGAAATTAGTAAGAGAATAGGCAATGGGGGTGGCAGTGAATGGAGTTCACTCTGAGGAAGGGAGAGTGACCAAGGAGGTGCCTTAGGGATCACTGCTGGGACCGGACCTTTTTTTTTGAGTATTCTATTTTGGCCCCCTGTCATGCTCAGGAGCTGCCTCTCCTTCGGGCTGCCATGAACCCTCAGACATTCCCCCCTACTATCTCCATACAAGCCACCTTACCTCAAATCCGCAGCCGACCTTGGTATAGCCTGGCGTAATCCTGTACCGGGTGGGTCCCTCTCCTCCGAGGGGGAAGGCACCGGCGGGAGAAAACTGGCACACTATTTCATTTTGGTCCTGGGCTCTGCTGAGGCTTTGCGTGGCCTCCTAGGAGTCTTTGGAGTTGCCCTTAGGTCGGCATCCGTCATCTGGCCAGTCTCCAGAGCGGTATTTCCATTTTCTGGTGTTCCCCTTGAAATGATCCCTCTGCAATGCTCCCGGTCTCCACCGGGTGCTGCTGCAGAGTGACCATATGTCCCTAACCCACCCCACGGCAGGAGAGCAGTCCTACGAATGCTCAATTCTACCCCTTCCCCTGCCAACCCCAGGTGCCCGAGTCCATTCCCGAACTCGGGTCACCGGTGTGGTAAGAGGTAAGGCGCCTGCGCCTCAACCCTCTATGCCACTGGGCCAGCCCGGACCTTTTTAATGTCTTTATAAGTGAAATTGCACAGCAGCTGGAAAGAAAGCTCTACTTCTTTGTGGATGACACCAAAATCTGCAATAAGGTGGACACTCTGGGAGGGAGGATGAGCAGAGGCCTGAGAAATCTAGAGTAGTGGTTAAAGGTATGGCAGCTGGGTTTAAATGTGAAAAAGTGAAAATAATACACTTAGGGCACAGAAACCCAGTGGTGGAGTGGTACTGACAACCACCAAGCAGGAAAGAGTCCTGGGAGTAATCATATTGGATGTTGTAAAGGTAGCCAGGCAATGTGGCATGGCAGTCGGGAGGGCGAGTGAGATGCTGGGGTGCATAGGGAGGGGTATCACCAGCAGAAAGAGGGAGGTGGTGTTGCCTCTGTATAGATCACTGATAACACCCCACCTAGAGTACTGTGTCCAGTTCTGGAGCGCACATCTCAAGAAGGACATAGACAGAGTGGAGGTAGTCCAGAGGAGAGCAACTAAAATGGTACAGGGTTTGCATCAAAAGCCCTACAAAGATAGACTAAAGGACCTCAATATGTACACCCTGGAACAGAGGGGAGGGGAGGGGAGGGTACGATAGATACCTTTAAATACCTCACAGAGGTAAATAAGGTACAGGAGGGAAGTATTTTTTCAGAAGAAAGGTGCTGAAGGACAAGGGGACATGCTATGAGGCTGAAGGGGGTAGATTCAGGAGAGATGTGAGGAAGTACTTTTTCACAGGAAGAGTGGTGGATTCCTGGAATAGACTTCCAGCAAAGGTGGTGGGGCAAAACCAGTGGTGTAGTTCAAGAATGCACATGGGATAAGTACAGGAGATGCACAGTGGAAAGGGGGGGAGCTATAGATCTTGCACGGTCTGATGTAATAGTATAGGTAGGGAGGAATGGGCAGACTGGATGGGCCAAGCAGTTCTTACTGTATCTGCTATCAAATTCTAGGTTTCTGATGGTAAAATATGTATTCAATAAGCAGCTAAATATATAACTGTGTATTACAGAATGTTGCTTAAGTGATAAAGATCACCAAGTTATAAGCAATACTGTCACTTTAAAAGAAGTGCTAAAGACGTATTTGCAAAAAATAACCTGCACCATCACAACTGATATACTCTGTTATTTTCTGAAATATTTTATTTGAATTGTACAAGTCATACAAAGGATACAGCATATTGTATAAGTACCACTAAACAGGGCTATCAGCGAGAAGTGTGGCCAAGACAACCGGAGGATTAAAGGAGAATGTATTATAAAGGAGAAAGACTAGTGGAGTAATCATTTTACAGACAATAAACCCCCAAAGGGGTACATTGTGAGGAAACCCTAGGGATATAAACTGCATGAGCTTCCAAAGTAATTGCTACTGAAGATCACATTTTAGAACAAATCTGGAGGCAGTTGCTCACTGCCGAAAATAATATTTCAAGTTTTTCTATTTATTCCTGGAGTTTCACACATCACTTTGTTGCAGTGGAAACATCAGAGAAACTCCATTTTGCTACAGGAGCTTAGTTTGCTTGGAATATCTCTGACAAGTTTAGAGGAATTTTTTTTCTTTTTTGCATTGTCTAATAGAAGGATCTCTTCCCACAGAACTGAGAGCAGAAACTGCACTTAGTTTTAAGGGTAGGATCAAAAAGATATTACCTGAAATTGTCAAAATTGCAGACCAAATGAGGAGAACGTTTGGGCAGAAGTATACCAGATAAAGTAATGCACTGTAACATGCCTCACTTTTCATAGAAAGGGGGTTATTGCCTGTAGCTGACTTATGACCAGTGTATGAGTACGATGTAATGAACTGACTACTGTGAGTTGTTTGGTACTGTTGTACTATGTGTTTTATATGTCCGTTTTATGTTCCACAAAATCGAAAAAAAAAATACATAAAAAGGAAAGGAGTTTATTGTATATGAATGAATGAAATGTACAGTAATTATATGGTAGTACATGTGATAGACAAAATAAAATATGTGCATCAGTCTATTGTTCAGAGCTGCATTCCTAAATTCCCTCTGCTCCGAACAGAAATGGCAATACTGAGGCTGTAGTTTCATCCCCCCACGGTATGATGGGAAGACACAGCCTCCCACAAGAAACCATTAGGGACCCTTCTAGGGATGAAAGATGAAAACAGCAAGTTGAGTCAGGACAAATATATTGCAGAAAAGATGGAGATTGCTCACAAGAAACATGGGATTCAGCTGACAGGACCCTGCAACATGAGCAGACTTGACAGACCAAACGGCCTTCTTCTGCTGGCTTCTCCATATGTTTCGTATGTATTTTTATATGCAGTAGAATTGATAATTGTGGCAAAAACTTTGCAAACTGCTTACTTTGCAGAGAAAGAAACAGCAAAGTGTGGCTTTTCTAAAAACTGCAGCTTTTTTACTTTGTTGAGTTTTTTTCCACGAAGTGCAAACTTAACACAAAGTACGGACTTTGCAGAAAATATACAGTGTGAAGTGGGGAAAGAAGAACTTTGCAACACCCCTGTACAGGGCGTGTCCCAGAGACTCAAGGCACTGAACAGTTTGAGGCATATGAAAATATAGGCAGATGACTAGATACTGGGGATGGGTGAAGTGGCTGAAATTTGAGAATTCTGCAGAATTTGCAGAATTCACCAAGTTTTGTACGGCAAAGTTGCTGGGTGATTTTTTCAGTGAATTTACCAAAATTCATTTGCAAAGTGCTCGCTTCAACTAAAAAGGCAGCCAGTTCTTGATAAAAACTTCACAATTCCGGCAAAGTAAAAGTTCCTTGTGTCTGCAGAAACTTCACAATGCTTTGCAAAGGCAAATTTTGGCCACCTTGTGGCCACTTCACCGGCAGCTTAAATTCGCAAAAATATCTTCTAGATACATACAACAGAACACAATAAAGCATTAGATGATTAATAAATTCTGAACTACTTAAAATCATAAATACAGAGTAGAGGCCAAATTATGGGAAAAGCAGTCTAAGAAGGTTAAAGAAACTGGTCAGGGAAGGACTGAATGAATAACGAGCACCAGATGCAAGCTTTAAAAGACACAGGGGAGGCTATAGAAACATAGAAACATAGACTTTGATGGCAGATAAGGACCACTTGGCCCACCCAGTCTGCCCATTTCCCTACCTACTGGATGAGCTGCAGATTTTAGTTAACCAGCAGCCTACTTTCTGCCACCCCCCACTATAATTGCCTTATGTCTGTCCCGTGCATGTTTGAATTCCTCCACTGTTTTAGACCCCACAGCCTCTCCAGGAAGGCGGTTCCATGCGTGCACTGCTCTCTCCATGAAAAACAATTTCCTCACATTACCCCTGAACCATCCCCCCTCTATCTTTAAATTGTGCCCTCTTGTTCTTACACATCTCTTTTTCTGAAAGATGCTACCCTCCTGGACTTTGTTGATTCCCTTGAGGCACTTGAACGTTTCTATCATGTCCCCCCTGTCCCTCCTTTCATCAAGGGTATACATATTAAGCTCTCTCAGTCTCTCTTCATGTGGTTTCTGATGCAGACCCTGCACCATTTTAGTTGCCCTCCTCTGGACTGCTTCCATCCTGTCATGCTCTTGCGTAGATGGGGTCTCCAAAACTGCACACAGTACTCCAGATGGGATCTCACCAACTGTCTGTACAGAGGGATAACCACTTCCCTTTTCTACTTGTAATGCCCCTTCTTATGCATCCCAGTATCCCCCTGGCTTTCCTTACTGACTTCTCACATTGCTTACCCACCTTTAGATCATCTGATATGACTACCCCCAGGTCCCTTTCCATTATTGTTGTTAGTACCTCCCCTGCTATTGTGTACTCTTCTCCTGGGTTTTTGTTTCCCAGGTGCAATACTTTGCACTTCTTTGCGTTGAATCTAAGTTGCCATATGTCTGATCATTCCTCCAACCTTGCCAAGTCCCTTCTCATCCTTTCTATCCCCCCCTTGTGTATCAACTCTGTTACAGATCTTTGTGTCATCAGCAAAAGGGCATACCTTTCCCTCCAGACCCTCTGCAATGTCACCTATAAAGATGTTAAAGAGGACTGGACCTAGTACTGAGCCCTGAGGTACTCCACTAGTGACTCCCCTTTCTTCGGAATGTGTTCCATTCACTATTACTTTCTGTGTCCTGTTGTACAGCCAGTTTGCTGCCCAGGCTACCACCCTGGGACCCACTCCCAGGCTGGCTAACTTGATTATCAATCTTTTGTGCAGGACTGTGTCAAATGCCTTGCTAAAGTCTAGGTAGGCCATATCCACAGCCCCTCCCTGGTCTATTACTTTGGTCACCCAGTCAAAGAAATCTATTAGATTCATCTGACATGACCTTCCTGCTGTAAATCCATGCTGCTTTTGGTCCTGTGCCCCGCTGGCCTCTAGGTACTCAACAATTCTTTCTTTCAGAAGTGATTCCATCATTTCCCCTACCACCGAGGTCAAACTTATAGGTCTGTAGTTTCCTGCTTCTGCCTTGCTTCCACCTTGTGAAGAGGATCACATCTCGCTCCTCCAGTCCTCAGGTACCACCCCATCCTCCCATGATTTGTTAAAAAGTGTGGTCAGTGGTGTCACTAGGTCCTCCCTTAGTTCTTTTAGGATTCTGGGGTGAATCCTGTCAGGCCCCATTGCTTTGTCCACCTTGAGTTTTAGGAGTTCTTTCAGGACTCTTTCTTCTGTAAATGGACTGGTGTCAACCCCCCTACCCAGAGTGCTCCTATTGTCTGGTTTAGGTAACTCCTCCTCATCTTCTTTTGTGAATACTGAGCAAAAGTATGCATTCAGTAACTCTGCCTTTTCACTGTCTCCCTCTGCCCACCTCCCCTCTCCCTTATTAATCTTCGCTATTCCTCCCTTAACCTTTCTATGCTCCTTAATGTACCTATAAAAGGTTTTATCCCCCTTCTTAACTGAATTGGCTATTTTTCCTCGGTTTGGGCTTTTGCTATTCTGACTGCCTTCCCCACTTCTTTCTGCTTTAATTGATACAGTTCCCTGTCGTGCTCCTTCTGTGATTCCTTATACTTTTTGAATGCAGCCTTTTTCTCCTTAACCTTCCCTGCCACCTCTTTTGAGAACCATAGTGGTTTTTTACTCCGCTTTGTTTTCTTTATTTGTTTCACACAAAGGCTTGTTGCCTCTATGATGGCAGCTATCTGGTGCATACCTGAAGGAAGGGCATTCCACAGTAAGTGGCAACCACTACAAAGGCCCTATTCCCCAGCTAAAAGAAGGGGTACAGTCAACAGCCCCATGTCTGTGGAACACAGAAAGACAGTAGGAGTGCAGCAGCACCTGGTCTGTGGGGCATCTAATTCTGGTGGGACTGCGGGGGATCCAGTGCTGGTGGCATTAGGAAGGGCCTAGACCTTTAAATGCTTAAAAACTTAATAGAAGGATTTTGTAGCTCATCCTTTGTCTTGCAGGCAGTTTTACAGGTTAGAGATGTCCAGACTGAAGTATTACTCTACTTTGTTGAATTCCTTGGCTTCTTCTAAGGAGTTCATGACTGAGTCAGCGCCAGTGGTATCTTAGAACATTCCTTGGTGAATGGCTGAATGATGGTAAGAATTTGTGTCATTCGAGGAGCATATTGCAGTAATAAATGCAGTCTAATCTAAGTGAATGGTATGCAGGAGAAGAGGGTCTAGGCTGATGCAATAGGCTTTGCTAAGATATTGAGACTGATGTTCAGCAACAATACAGAACAATGGGTTTTCTTCTTCTGTAGGACCAACAATATTAGAGTTACCTGTACTGCGGGAAGGGAGAAGGCCGGAAGGGTGGTTCAGCTCCATACAAACCATATTGATCAGCGGCATTCGTATTTACTTTTAAAAGCTTTGAAATTATTGAGTTTACTTATCTATTTTATTCTTTTTTAGATTAAAGTCAAGATGTTGCCATAGGCTTGGACAGTACTGACTTAATATCTGTGGGCCACAGACTGTGCTGTTATATTTCTAAAGAGTCTGTAATGTGGCTGACCTTTCTCTACAAAGCAGCTATCAGTAGGAAAGCCATATTATAAATATGAGAAAATTGAGCCACAGCTCTGGTCTGAGGAGATGGTAAAGTGAATTCATTCATTGATGAAGTTTAATTAATTAAAAAAACTACATTTATATGACTTTGCTTTCCAAACAATTGTAATTATTTGTGCTTCTGTCATTCATGGAACACGGCATGAGCACAAATAATTACTTTGCACACAAAGGGGACCATAACAAAATTGCACTTGAATTTTAATGAGACGCTGTTAGTGTTGTTTGCCTGATTATACCAGTTTCACCATTGTAAGCCAATTAATAGTAAAAAAGATATGCTTGCTGCTTAACTCCCATTTAAAGCAAATGTCCAAGATTATAGAAAGGTGCTTTTTTTTTAATCAGCATAGCCCATTATCTTAGCTCAGCAATAGTTCTTTAGGGCATAAATGAAATTTTTTGTATGAACCCACTTTGAAAGGGAATGGATCTTAAATTGGGCCAAACAGATGGCTAGCTGATGACTTCCACTTCCCAGTCTGCCAGCCCCACCCCCGGGAGAGCACAGGGGCATGCCCCATAAACTTCTATGAGGGGCATTTTCAAAACCTTTTTATTTTATTGTTAAATCAATCTGTGACATAAATAAAAGCCACTGCACTCTCCCTAAATAGACATCACAAAATGTATGAGTGTGGGTTCCAGGCTGGCAGACCAGGAAGTGGAAGGGACTGGCTGTCTGTCTCTTTGGCCCAGTTTATGATCCCTTCCCTCCCAAAGTGAACTCATACAAACATTTTCATTTGAGCCACAAAGGACAATTGCTGAGCTAAGGTAAGGGCTGTTCCGATAACAAGCCCAGCCATACCTGCCCGGGATCATGAGGTTGCAGAATCACTTCCAGCCTGCCCTCCCACCACACTGCATTGCCGAGGCCAGACTAGACTGAGGTTTCCCCTAACACCAGGAATTTTTTTTGCTGCATTGCTCCTCTCATATTTTCTCTGTTCCTGGACCCTGTCCACCTAAGCCACCTCACTAAGCTCTCATGCCCACCAACATCTGCCTGAAACCACTTCTCTGAGCTTTGTTACTCACCAATCCAGGAGCTGTCTCCAGCACATAGCCAAAGCATCCCAGATATCAGTGCTTTAAAAAAATGACTGTTTCAGTAATTCTGACCTAGTCGTTCCTGCTTGGGGTCGTGAAGGTGCAAGGCTGCTTCCAGATTGCTCTGCCTCTGCACTGCAACACTGATGCCAGACCTGATTGAGGTTCCCCCTGACACCAGGGATTTCTTTTGCTGCATTGCCACTCTTCGGGTGTTCCCTGCTCATGGACCCTGCCTACCTAAGCTGCTTCACTATGGTCTCATGGTCACCTATCGCAACAGAGTTACCAATCCAGTAACCACCTGCAGCACATGGGTAAAGCATCCCATCTCTTAACAGAGCCTCTGCTAGTGGTCCTCTGCACTGTGCTCAGGAGTGCTAAGGGCAACATAGAATAGGAATCTGCCTGAAGTCAGCCGGGAGTAAGCCATTAGCTGGTCATGCTGCCCTCCCTCTGATTCTACTGTTCTTTTGTCCACAAGCCACTCCTAGGTCTTCTCTGCATCAGAAGGTGTGTACTCTATACCTGAACATACTCAGCTGTTTTTGCTCCCCTACGTGTAGATCTTGCAAGACATTACTTCTTTTCCCTGGATTGCTTCTATTTTTTTCAATTGCTTAGCTGATCAGTTCTTTAGACCAAGTTTGAGTTATACTAAAAATTCCTGTGCCCTAGTTGCACCTTACCAGGGATTATCCTCATTTCTAGACTGCATTTCTTGATTTTGTTCCATTCACAGTCCTGCTTATTTGTTGCTAGTTGCATTATTTCAGCTACAGTAACTTCCTGCTTGACTGTCACTCACTATTTGGGTGAACTTTATTTTCTACATTTGTATAACAACATTTTTGTAAGCCTTGGCCTGTTCAGCTTACTAATTTTGCCCAGCTAGCCTGCACTTTTCTAGGCAGCTACTGCCTTTTACTGCTGTGTTGATGAGCCACTGTAACTAGCTAAGTATTAAATTTGCTTCTTCTATCCTGACAATCATGCACCCAGCCTCTATCATCTGCCTTCTTCTTCCCCTGTCCCTCCCCTCTTATCAGCCCTCCCTCCACCCCTTCTCCCCTCCTCCAGCTCTATTCACCCTGGTCTCGTCTCCTCCCCCTTCTTCAACCTTGAGTAACTCCACCGTGCCATACTTTCCCTTCTCATCCCCCCCTCCTTTCTCTCTGTCTCCCCAATCTAGTGGATGCAAGTACCACTCCATCCTCCTACTACTTATCATACTCCTCCTCCTCCTAGTTGGCGATGCTGAATCCAACCCTGGCCCCTTTCTTTCTGCATCCTCCCTTTCCTCTACTCCAAAGGCCTTAACATTTTCCATCTCAATACTAGACCCTTCTTCCTCAATATGGTCTTCTCAGAGTCTGGATCGTTCAACACTCTGCTGACCTTCTTTGCAGTTCAGAATCTTGGCTGTCCTCCTGTACACTTGACTCTACCTGGTACTCTCTGACTATCACCTCTTCAGACAGGACCATGGCAAATAGGGTGGTGTTTCCCTCTACATTCGCCAGAACCTCTCCTGTTCCATTTCTCTCAGGGAGTCTGTACCTTTCTCTTGTGAGTTTTTTCATGCCAAATTCTCCTTTCTCTCCTTCCTACTCATCTTCATCAGAATCTTCAATGCCTCCCTCAAAATATCCGCCTCTGGTCAAGTCTCTCCACTCTTGCCTCCCACTCTTCCTTTGGTGCATTCACCCTC
The DNA here is from genome assembly GCA_016271365.2 of Neoceratodus forsteri. Lineage (NCBI taxonomy): Eukaryota > Metazoa > Chordata > Ceratodontiformes > Ceratodontidae > Neoceratodus > Neoceratodus forsteri. Next base: position 258,135,783 of record JADMNL010000025.1, read on the forward strand.
CTTGGGGACTTTAACCTAAAGTGGCTGTCCCCAGCCTCTGGGCCTACTCTTCCATAGGATCAAGTCCCTAAATCTCAATTGACCCATTACGGTACCCACCTGATTCAATCCTCACTCCAACAACCACACCCTGCTGAACTGGATTCTCTCCTCACATTCCCACCAAATGATTGCAGACGGTATTCTGCTGGACACTTTCAGTGACAACTGTATGCCCTTCTGTCTCAGGAAAGTTTGAGTTCCTCCATCTCCCCCCCAAATAAATTTTGTTCAGATCCCTCTGGACACTCAAGATTGACTCCCTCCTTAGTGATTTTGTTGAAATGGACTGGTTCCTTTTGCTCTCTGCCCCTGACATTGATGTGGCCCTCTTCCTGTTGCACACCAAATTTACACTCACCTAGGACAAGCCCGCCCCATCAGAAAATCTAGGGTTAAAAGTTCACACCAGCCCTGGATCACTCTTAACCTTATTGTGCAATAAAAGTCTTGTGATCAAGCCTGGGGTCATTTCAAATTATCCCACTCCCTGCCTGACCTCCTGTCCTACAGGAAACTCAGAAATTCCTGCATGAAGGCTGTCAGCATAGCTAAATCCCTCTACTTTGAAACCAACCTCCAGAATAATCTTAACTCTTCAGCAAAATTCTGGAAGGTTATTCACTCACCTTTTGCCCCCTATCCCCACCCAGTCTGCTCCCCTGTCCTCATGGTAAAAGGTTCACCTGTGGCTGATGATCCTTCTGTTGCTGCTTACTTCAATGAATTTTTCACTACCAGTGCCCTTCCATATCCTTCCCCTCCTGGTTCATCTCCCTCCTTTCCCATACTCCTCTTCACCCCACACATTCCTGGGATCACACTTCTCCCCTGTTACTCCCCAGGAAACCTTTCTCACCTTCTACTCTCTCATCCTGTCTAAATCCAGCCCTAATGGGCTGGACCCTAAATTTCTCCATCTCTCAGCACCTGCCATCGCCGTCTCCCTTACTCACATTCTCAATCTCTTCTTCTCCCTCTGTGATGTCCCTCCATCTTGGAAGACTGCTAAGGTACTCCACCTTCCAAAAAGGAAGCGACCTCTCCTCCCTAGGTCACTTCCACCCAATCTCCCTTCTTCCTACTCTTGCCAAGCTGCAAGAGAATCTTGTCTACTCCAGGCTTGTTGACTTCCTCTACTCCTGTAACTACCTCTCTCCTTTGCAGTTTGACTTTCTGAAGCACCACTCCACAGTCTTTGTGGGTCACTGACTCCATCCTCAGTGTGATGAATCAGGTATACAGTACTGCAGCACTCTTCATCGATCTGACCAAAGTCTTTGATTTGGGGCTCACCCACTCCTCCTGGACAAGCTGAGCTCTGACAGCCTCTCTGCTCCTTCTGTTGACTGGTTCCATTCCTGCCATTCAGGCTGTCTGCAGTTGGTGCAGTTATGATTTTTTCTGGCAGGTCTGGTGAGACTGAAGAACATATTCCTATTCAAGATAAGGAGGGGGCCACCATTGAATTGGTAGAAAATTTTAAATAGTTGGGGATAATTCTTCATAGTAAACTGTCCTTTTAATTACATGTTAAACAGCTCAGAAAAATAATACATCAAAGACTAGGTCTTCTTTACCACACAAAATCATTCCTAACAGTTGATTCTCGGAGGCTACTTTCACATAGCTTCTTTTAAGTGTTGTTGACTATGGTTTACTTGTTTATTCTGCAGCAATCATTACAGCATTGAATAGTTTAAGAGTTACTTATAACTCAATATTATGGTTTATGCTTAATGCACCTTGCCGCAAGCACACTGCCAGTTATATAAACTTTCAGATTGTTTATCTTTGACCAATAGAATTTCACAAAAAATGGAAGTCTTTCTGTTCAAAATCACAAATTGTCTGCTTCCTGCTTCAATTATTGATCTCTTCCCAAGATTTACAATTCTTGTAGAACTAGGTCCCAGAGTAGATTTTCTTTTAAAATACAGCTTTTTAAAAAAACATTGGGTCAAAGGTCACTTTTGTATCGAGCACCTCTTTTTCATAATAGTGTTCCAGTTGATGTTATTAACTGTAAAACTGTTTGTTGTTATAGAACTCATGTTAAGTAATGCCTATCCAATAAGACGGAATGCACCTGTTGATCATAACTATAACTGAACCATTCTAATTTAATGTTATTTGTATTTTGTATAGTATAAGTTTATTGTATGTCTTGTGCATATTTATGTCTGTTGTTATGTTATTGTAACTTCTCATCTGTGAAAATGGGCAATTTTTGCTCAGCAGATTTACAAGTATAAAAAATAAAAATGAAAATGAAATGAAAGGAGGTGGCCTGTCCCCTCCCCTTCCTATTGAGGGTGATGTCTTACAGGGCTGCATCCTTGGCCCCATTCTCTTCCCTATCCTCCTTAATAACTTCCTCTCAGCCTGTGGCAGTTCACAGATCCACATGTATGCAGATGACACAGTCTTCCATACCTCCATCCCCTCAATCTTGGTTGTGGAAGCCTCGCTTCAGCAAGACTTCAACAATGTCCTGTGCTGGTTCCACTCCAACCAACTCTGGGTCAATGCTAAAAAACTATGATCTATGGTACCAGCTAAAAACTGGCCAGGTTCCTCCCCCTGCTCTTCACTACATTGGAGTTTGCCCATCTTGAAGTGGCTTCTTCCTTCAAGTACCTTGGTGTGTGGCTGGATTGCAGGCTCAACTTCTTCACCCATATTAATGCCATTCATGCCAAGATTAACCCCAAACTTGGTGCCTGTACTGCAACTAGGGCTACCTTCTCCCCAGGTCCATCAGGAGCTGGTCACAAAAACGGTTCTCACAGTGCTTGACTATGCAGATGTGACCTATGGCACTGCCCTCTCCTCTTCCCTTGCCTGATTGGTCAGCCTCTTCAATGTTTTTTGTCATTTTTCTATTAACTCAAATTCATCACTGCTCCCTTTACTTCTCCCTAAACAGCCTCCCTCTCCCCTCACATCACCAGGCCCACTGTTCTTGTTTCATCTCAAAACACTGGTTTGGTTCCGCCCTCATACCTTTCACCTCTCCCTCACTCCCATCCCCTCTACCTCCTACTCTTCTTTGCTCTAGGGACTCTTGCACTTTCTCACGTCCCCATCTACATTCCTCAACTAGGTAATCTGCGTTATCCTATTGCCTTCTCCCCTCCCTTTGGAACCTGCTCCCTTCCACTTTCCATCTCTCCCTGTCTCCCCTCTTCTTTAAGAACCAGCAAAACTTCTCTACATCCCATCCTGCTCCTGCCAGTCCCCCACGATCTTTCTCTGCTAGGCCCTGCCATACCTCTGTTGAGTTCACCTGTGTACTGCTATTGCCTGTATTAGTTTGTACTGTACGGTTACTGTACATTTTTGATTTAAATCCGCAGTTTATATTAGCAAATTTGATTTTGAGCTGCGGCTTTTGTTCGAGGGAGGCTAATAATCGAGGGCGGCTTGTAATGCAAAACCACTATACCAAGGTATAGTACCTGCAATTAAGAGGCAGCTACTAGCATTTAATATAGGGTCTGCAACTTGATTTGATGAGCATCACAGCTGGAGAGAGTGGTTTGAGCTAGCAGTCCATTTAGTCTACAGTCTACAATGCCAAAAAGAAAATCTTAGATGCCAAAACTACTGTACTTGCTCTGAGTGCAGTATAAATCAGCTACAATCAGACATGCCACAGCTAGACATGAAACGGAATGGACACTATAATACAGATTAGCTTTCTTTGCCTTAAATGCTGGCAATTGCTTGTTTGTCCAAAAAAAAGCTCACAGGTGGTGCTACATTTACTTTGAAGCAGCACTATGTTTGTATACCACACTAACCACACTAACATGATATAGCCCTTACAGTCATTTACTGGTAAGCTGCAGTACCGGATTGATGGACATCTCACTGTCGCACATTCACATAAGGGTTACTGCAACTATTACTGTAATGGAAATTTCAATATTATTAGTTGTGGCTTATGATCAAGGGTAGCTTTTATTAGCAAATTTGATTTTGCACTGCAGCTTTCATTCGAGGGTGGCTACTGTATGAGTGCGGCTATAAATCAAAGGTATACGGTATTTATTTTTTCTCCACCTGCACTTTTGTCACCTTATTACACATAATTGCTACAGAGTACCAAATCTCATGAGGCTACCTTGTCATTGTACTATTTTCCTATTATCCTGTTATTCTGTAAAATATTATGCACTTTTCTATGTATCTTATTGGGGGTTATCAGGAGGGTTTTGTGGTTATCACTGTTGAAATAACAGCGGACAGACTAGATGGGCATATGCTACCTCCTGTCTATAAATCTTATGTTCCTATTACTGTATTGTTGTACTTTTTGTACTCCTCTTCCCTTTGCCCCTGGGTCACACCTGGAAATAACCCTTGACTCAGTGTGCCTTTTCCAGTTACCAGTTTTCAAATAAATAAACAAATAAAAACCCTTACTATAATCTTGGACATTTCCTTTAAGTATTGAAACAAGGTATGATAACTGGTTAGATGTGTTTCGAACCAATTTACAAAAGCAGTACAATAGATTACCATTATGCACAGGTATGATATCACAAATCCCATAATACACAGTTGTGATGTCATACCCATATATAATTAAGCAATAATGTATTTGGAACATAAATACAGGTTACAATTGCTAGAATTCTAACCCTGTATTTATCTCCTGACTGTGTCATCAGGTTTTTCTATTTTTATCTGGACATGTCATCCTTTTTTTAAGCTCTTCTGGGTGTGTCATGGAATCACACACCTGGGAGGGTTAAAAAGACAACTATTTCCACCTTGGGTGGCAGCACTGACCAACAGAACATTTAAAAATACATTATACATAATAACCGCTACCTGATCATGATGAGTGAGTGAGGATAATCTTCCTTGTATTTTGAGTGACCTGATTGTCCACTTAAGCTTTTCTCTCATGGAATATAAACATAATGCAAAGAACTCTGAAGTTTACCACTCTGTTTATCATGATTGGGTAGTGGTTATCACATGTATAAGGCAAGACAGGTATTGGGGCACTGTGGGGTTTATCCACACATCATGTAGTGTACAACGAGGCATAAACAAGTGCTTTAATCCAACTGAAAAGTGTGTTAAGTCCCACAATGGCCCACATCCTGGAATTCCTTATTATGATTCTAAAATGACCCTGTCTATAAAATACACTAAAAATAAAATAAATTCTAATTAAATATTTGTATCACAAATACTATATATAATGATGTAATCCATCCACCAATACAGTAAATAAAATAGTCCCAAGTTCAATTATTATGTACAGCTGGCAGTAGGGACTATGTGAGACAGAAAGTGAAAAGATAGTTTTGATTTGTTTTAAATGTATTTGTTTCTCCTCTCTACCCCCATTTATTAAGGTCATTTGTCATTTTCCTCCCTTCTGTTCCTCCCCACCACTTATATCTGGCTGTGCTCTAATGGACCCCTAGAAGACCTTCTACTGTCCTTGATGCTTTCAAAATTATTTGTCCAGCCTTACACCCATTTGCTAAACATCAGTCACCCTAAAACTGTTGAACCTTCCCGGTTATTGTTGTTGGCGGTGGTGGTGAAGGGCCATGGATTTCCCATGAGCAGGTACTGTCATCCATCATTCTCATTCATGTCATTTTAAAAAACTTCACTAAGGGTTTTTTAAAGCCCTCTGGGTCTGTCTCCGTCAATTGACCTGTGTTTCCCCACTTTCTTCCTCTTCTACATTATTTACTCCCTTCTCTGCTCTGTTTCCTTTTTCTCTGTCTTTCCCCACAATCAATGGATGAGATAAATGCTTACTATTGAATTCAAGAATTCATAATTCTGCATAATTCTTCTGGCAGAATGTTCACTTCTCCCACATACACACTCATAACAGAATGCCTTAAAGCAGGGCCTCGGTTTTATCTGTGGCATGGTACACAACAGTGATTGCCCTGGTAAGCATATAAGAATAGAAGGGGGGCTTTTTATGGTCAGCAAAGGAACACTAGAAATAAAACTGTGAGTCGTACTTAAAGCAGCAGTATTTGTTAATCGGTGAAAAAAATTCATCATATAGTTTTTTTAGCATAAATGTATTTCTGACAACCTAAGTTTCACACTAAGTATATATATTTTTTTTCTCAGGTGTGTTACAACTATTTGTATAGCTGATCTTGTAATTAATGACTCACATCATTAAAGAATGCTGTCATTTGACATTTTTTTTAAATCTCTTCCTCTGGTGTTACTTGTTGAACGTGCATGCTAGATTCATGCTGTAGTTGCATTAGGATGATTCTTCTGCATGTTTCTGATAGTAAACAGCACAAAATATTAAATTCTTTTCACGGTGGATGTGGTATGGGCATGGCATGGGTGTGGCAACTTTTAAAAACTTCAAGACCCCATATCTTGGTTCTGGAATGAAAGAAAATGAAAAGAAAAACATGTATCTTGATATTTTGGCCGGACAAACCTTATTACTGAAAAATGCATATGTTTATTAACAAGCACTGCTGCTTTAATTTTAAAATGTGTGTATGTCTGTAATCAATGGACAATGAGGAAAAAAAAACATTTTATTATTTAAAAAATATTAAAAGAAATTTTAGGGCATAGTTTAAAGTTTTTAGTGAAGAGAAAAATGACTGTCGCTTGAAAGTTCCAGGAGGAACGTGCAAAGATTTTAATGTGAGAAATGAGGCAGGCCGGCCCTTTTACCATGGATTCTTGCAGACCAATTAGACTCCATGAATACTTCTACCTATTTAAAATTGGATATCTGATGTGATTTTAGAGTGAGAGTGGAATTTTATAGGAGCATGCACTGCCAGCCTTTCTCGTGGAACACTGTTAAACTGATAAAGAAAAAGGAGATAAATGGCAAACAATGATCTTGCTTCGAGGGGGCTCTTGCAACAGGCAACACCAATAGGACTGAAGTCGTCAGATGCCAGGACCACATGGAAAACTTCTAGCTGGCAGTCTACAGTGGGGGACCACCCCCACTGATGTCATCACGCTGACATCTGCCTATCCTATAAAAGGTCAGTCCCCCAGACCTACCTCAGTTCTTTTCCCACCATTGACCCACACGCATCAGACCTCCATGGATGCCTGCTTCAGTCAACCACCATTTTCTTCGCACTTTACCCGTGATTTATTTATTTATTAGTGTACGATTACACCGAATTTCAGTGTTTTTCTCCTTGTTTACGTATTCTTCTCCAGCATCATTTTCTGACCAGCCTATGAAGTGTGCCCTGCAGCAAGAAGATACCTGCCAAGGATGGCTACTCTTCCTGCCTTCTCTGCTTAGACCCCAGCCAAGACACCGAGGCCTGCAAGCACTGCCATGACTTCAACTAGGCCACACAGAGATGCCACTTGAAGACCCTTCAGAGCCACTTGCTTCAGCAGAAATTAGCCATGACAGAGAAGGAGTTTCAGGCTAAAAGTTATTCTACCTCCCTGGCCTCTGGGGCTTTGTCTTCTTCTTCCTCCCAGAAGGAGAAGAAGTCTAGTGGGAAGCACAAGCACTGGGACAAACACTGGGACCATCCTCGGTCATCCTCGTGCTCGCGGTCACCGCACAGACTGACTTCCACTTTGGGGTCTTCCTCCTGCAGGAGGTAGGCCCCTCCAGCCTCAGCAGACCTCATTCCCTCCAGGTTGTCAGTGGCCCTGCCACCCACCCTCATCTCTGTCACAGGCAACAACTCTTTGAGGCAGTGGATTTCTTTCCCTGCCTCACAGCCCCTGGTGCTCAGACCCTTAGTTCCTATTGGTCCTCAGCAAGGGGGTTCAACTGAGGTTGGCTCCCCTGGTGGCAGGTCTTTGCCCATTGCCCCCCCAGTCAAGGTGTTGCCTTCGTCAGTCTGAGACTCTGGAGCCGGCACCAGCCCTTCCAGGCATTGCCAGGAGAAATACTTGCCTCTTCTTCAACACAGGTGACACCTCTGCCTCTGTCTCCCCCATGCAGGCACCAGCCTCTCCTCTGGGGCTTACATCAGTTACTTCTCTGGACCGGCACCAGCCTTTGCCTTCTAGGCCAGCGCAGACTCCGCCAATGCCTACACTGATGATGCCTCCACCGTTGTCACCTCTGCCCCAGTCTGCACCTCAGCTGTTGCCTGCTGGTCCTCCTAGAGACTTCCAGCCAACACCTGCTGGACTGACATCAGGGTACACTATGCCACCTTCCCCACCGATGTACCCATACCCTCTGCCTCACTATCCTTATCCACCATATAATCCTCCTTTTCCAGTGGATTACAATGTCCTGTTCACAGCCTGGTGGGCCTTTTATGAAGGACAAGAACACACCTAGGAGTTTGTCCTCTCCAACTCCCAGAACCGCCCTCCCAGGGACCCAGACCAGGTGGAACCCAGCAACTCCCATACTACGGGGGCTTCTGGGGGTCATATGGGCATCTCCCTATCACATCTGGAGAACTGTCACCCACCAACACCAGTCCCAGATAGTGACCCTTCAGGGGATGATTCCTCTTCCTCCTCAGAGACATTGGAGGGCTCGGGGGACTCCTAGGATACTCAGGGGTGAGCCAAAGAGATCCCCAAGTCTCCCCCAGAAGATCCCTCCTTCATGGATGTGATGCACCATATCCAGTTCCTCATGGGGTGGGACACTGAGGAATTTAACCCAGAACACCGTTGCCTGGTGCTTTGCTTGCACAAGATGGAGACCCTTCCCTTGATGGTCCCCCCCTTGATTGAAGCGTATGATGATGTTACCAAGGTAATGTGGAATCACTCTTCTTCCACCTCAGCCTTGACTAAGAAGGCAGATCACCTCTACCACGTGCTAGTGGGCAAGCCTTTCTATGGTGAACAGCTCCCGGAAGATTTGGTGATCATGAATGCTGCCCGCAACCATACTAAAAGGCCCAAACATTTAAGCACCCACCCTCCAGACAAGGAATCCCACAAGCTGGACCAGTTTGGCAAGCAGGTATACTCTTCTTCTATGCTGGCCATTTGACTCATAATTATTTAGCTCATATGGTGCAGTACCAGAATGCCATTTGGGATCAAGTGAGGGATTTGGCGGAAGCTCTTCCTGATGATTCCACCAAAACCCAGTTGGCTGAGCTTCTTAATTCTGGATCTGATGTAGGCACTCACTTACTCAGAGCAGCCTACAACACGGTTGATGCTGCCAGATGTGGGGTGGTGGCAGGAGTTTGCATTTGCCCCCCATTCCTGTCTCCAGGTGTCCAGGTTTGCGCCTGATGTTCCAGTCAAGATATTAGATGCTCCTTTTCAGAGTTTGGTCTTGTTTGGGGGAGAGCCCAGGATATCATCTCCCGCCTCCAGAAATCATGAAAGGCCCTGAGGTCAGCACACTCCATGTACTGCTCCCAGCCTCAGTCCTCCCAGTGTCAACAATTTTACTGGACTGCTCACCAGCCTTCCAAGGGCCAGTGGTCAAAGGGCTCCTTTAAATGCAAGGCAACCACCCTGCCTTCCAGTGCAACTGCCCCATATACCCCAGAGCACCCTCAGTCGCTCTGCCCACCCCTGGCTCCACTGCCTGACTCCTCGCTTGACTCCTTCCCTCCAGCAGAGGCTTTGGAGGAGGTAGTCAGGGGTCTGTTATCCCTATACCTAGATGGGTGACGCACCATAACATCAGATCAATGAGTGCTTCAGATCATCCAGCGGGATCACACCCTCAAGTTTCTGGAGACCCCCCCAAGAAAGCCCTCCCTCACCCTCCCATTACCTGCCAGCCTCAATCTCCCTCATCCAGACCGAGATTCAGGCACTCCTGCACAACAGGGCCATAGAACCTGTCACCCCAGGTCAAAGGGGAAAGGGATTCTACTCCCACTTCTTTCTAGTCCCCAAGAAAACAGGGGATCTATGACCAATCCTGGATCTAAGCCACCTGAACCTCCAGATAGAGTACAAGTGCTTCAGGATGGTGACTCTTCAAGGACTTTTACCCCTCATTCACCAGGGTGACTGGTACTGTTCCCCGGATATGCAGGAAGCTTCTTTCCATATCATGGTTTTCCCGGGCGCACAGCCTCTTCCTCTGTTTCTGCTTTCAGGGGGACCACTTTCAGTTCTGGGCCCTCCATTTTGGTCTGTCCTTGGCACCTTGGGTCTTCACCAGCTGCCTAGCAGTGGTCGCAGTGACCTTGCAGAGACAGGGATTTTATGTGTTCCCTTACCTGGATGACTGGCTTCTGATGGCCCCCTCCAGGGATCGCTTGCTGCAGACCCTGGAAGGCACTTTTTGGCTCTTCCAGCTCTTGGGGCTAACTATCAACCTACTAAAGTCTTGTCTCTCCCTGAGTCAATGCCTACTCTATATCGGTGTGGTCTTGGACTCATCCTGGGGCAAGACCTTCCTGCCAGAGAACAGGGCAGAACAACTGAGAGCTCAAGCTCGACTGGTCTTTTCCAGTTGCCAGGCTCCAGCTAAGGTGTTTCTTTGTCTACTAGGGCACATGGCAATGGCCATCACCATGGTTCCCCTGGCCCACCTGCATATGAGAGTTCCCTAATGGATCTTTCAAGTCCAATGGGACCAATGCACTGACAATTTGGAACAGCCGGTATTGATTTCTGACCCAGTGAGATGGACCTTGGAGTGGTGTCAGTACCCCGCCAACTTCCTGATAGGGGTTCCTTTCCACCTCATATCATCTCAGCAGATTCTATCCATGGATGATTCAGGTCTGGGCTGGGGAACTCACCTATGAGACCATCAGACCCGGGGACTTTGGTCCGAGTCAGAACAGCATCTCCACATCAACGTGCTGGAGATGTGGGCAGTCCTTTATGTTCTGCAAGCCTTCCAGACTCACATTCTTCCAGGCTGCTACTGGTGCAGACAGGCAACATGTCTATAGTCTCTTACATCAACAAACGGGGGCACTCACTCTTACTCACTTTGTCAGGAAGCCATGAGAGTCTGGTACTGAGCCATCGAGCATGACCTAGAACTTTCAGCCCTTCCAGGCATCCTAAATGCCCTGGCTGACAGTGTAAACAAGTCCAGGTCAAGGGCACATGAGTGGGAACTCCTGTCCTTGGTGGTCCAAGATATCTTTGATAGGTGGGGATGCCCAGAGTTGGACATTTTTGTGTCCTCACTAAATGCAAGACTGCCGCTTTTCTGCTCACTCAATCCAGGGCCTGGAGTTTTCTGGTGCGATGCGTTGGCCCTCTCCTGCAAAGGGGGGTTCCTGCATGCCTTACCTTCCTTCCTGCTCCTGCAGAGGGTTCTCCTAAAACTCCAGTCGGAGGGGGTGGAGATGATTCTCATGGCCCCCCACTGGCCACGTCAGATTTGGTTCCCTCTACTTCAGCATCTGGCAGTGGAACCTCTGGTTCCCTTGTTCCTGTGCACCAGCTTGCTCTCCCAGGATCAGGGCATCCTGGTCCATCCAGATCTAAAGTCCCTGCATCTCCATGCATGGCTCCTGCAGACTTAGTTATCACCCGCTTTGGGGTGTCTTTCAGGGTTGCCAATGCCCTGGTGGCTGCCAGAAAACCTTCCATGTGAGCCGCCTATGCCATAAAGTGGAAGTGCTTCTCCCTCTGGGCTATAGCTCACCACTTGGATCCATTCACGTGCCTGGTGAACCTGATTTTGGAGTACCTCCTCTCCCTTTCGGACTGGGGTACTCTTCGTTAAAGGTGCATCTTTCTGCCATTTCTGTATTCCATGCACCTATAGAGGGCAAGGCTGTTGCCCAACTGGACCTCTCCCTCACATTTTTGTGGGCCATTCTACATTTGAAACCTCCCATTCTGGACCCCGTCCTGCCTTGGGATCTTCTTTTTATTTTGGAAAAGCTCACTCTGCCTCCCTTTGAGCCAGCTGCAAGTTGCGAGCTAAAATTTCTGTCGTGGAAAGCATTTTTTAGTTGCTACTACTTTTGCATGGAGGATTTCTAAACTCCAGGCTCTGACGTGTAAAGAGCCTTATTTGGTTTTTCACAAAGACAGGGTGTCTTTGCGTACCAACCCTAAGTTCTTACCTAAGGTGGTGTCTGAGTTTACGTTAAACCAATCCATCCACCTTCCAGTTTATTTCCTTGAGTATTCCAATCAAGGGGAGGCCTTGTTGCATACTCTTGATGCTCACAGGGTGCTACATTATTTCATTAACCACCCCCAACACGTTTGTATGACTGATCAGTCGTTTGTTTCATTTGCCCCAAGAGGAAGGGCATCTGTTTTGAAACAGTGTTTGTCTAAATGGTTGGAAAATTGCACTGTGTACTGTTACCATAAGTACAACAAGCCCTTGCCTGGGGCAGTTAAGGGCAACTCTACTAGAGGTATGGCAGCCTTTACCACTTGCTTCCGGAATGTGTTCACTGCGAACATTTGTGCAGCTGCCACTTGGAGTTCAGGACACACCTTTATCTGATACTACAGTCTGGCTATTTCCTCCAGACACAGGGCCAACTTTGGACTAGCTGTCTTTCAGGGCCTTCTCTCATGAACGGCCTTCTGGGAGCCACATGATGCATGAGTCCAAGTAACTGCTTCTCTGTTCGGCTCCCGCTCCCATCGCCCAAAATCAGCTATAAACTTACTCAAATAGTTCTTATTTTGAATCTTATCGGTACTTACAAACTGCTTTTCTCCTCTAGGCATTGAGCTGAGTTGTTTCTATGCTGGAAAGATGGATGTTGATATGAAATCAGCACCTCCTAAACATACTTTACCTGAAACACCAGACAAATCGTCCAAAAGCCCAGCCTACCACATCTGGTCGCACAGTCACTACTACCTTGATGAATGGCCTTCTGCTGTCTGTTTTTGCCTCTTCCCGGCTGACTTAAGGTCAGTTCCGGTACTGCTTGGGACTTAGTCCTACTGGTGTTGCCTGCTGCAGGAGCCCCTTTGAAGCAAGATAGTGCAGTTACGTAAGAAGTTACCACAACAGTAGATCTTCGAGAGGAGCTCTTCCAGCAGGCATTGCTTTCCCTCCCTCCTTTCCCCTGATTGCTTATCCTCCTTTGCAGCTTTGCTGCTTTTCCTTGGCCTTAAGAAACCACCTCAGTTCTCCATTTTTGCTTTCTGGCAGGATAACTGAGGTCAGTCTGTGGGACTGCCCCTTTTATAGGATATGCAGACATCAGCGTACTGACGTCAGTGGGGGTGGTCCCCTGCTGTAGACTACTAGCAAGAAGTTTTCCATGTGGTCCTGGTGCCTGATGGCTTCAGTCCTACTGGTGCTGCTTACTGCAAGAGTTTGTCTCGAAAATCTACTGTTATGGTAAGTTGTTATGTAACTGTACTTTATTGTAACTGTTACAGTAATTATTGTCAAAGATAGGCAAAGTGGACACCCTTCCATTCATGGAGAAATTCACAAAGTTTCCACACTTTGTATGGTGTTTGCTTCACACCTTGTGGAGCCTTTAATGGGGAAAAGTCTGCAAAGCATGACTTATTTGCAAAGAACGTTGTACTTTGAGGCATTTTTTCAGTGAAGTAGTCATTTTGTAGGAAAAAACAACAGCAAAGAGCAATGTTTTCATTAGGTGTGAAGTGCCCATTTTGGAAAACTCCACACAGGGGAACTTACATCTAAAATTGGTGTACAGTGACAAAAACAGACACAGCAAACAAAAATATGTACAGTACCCTTTTAAAGAGCAGCTGACACCTTTGTGAAAATGTTACAAAGCACAATATTTAGAAATGATCCATCATGTATTTCATAAATGTTCTGTATTCTCTTCCCTATGGAGTCTATTACTGATATTTGCATGAAAAGCAAATCTCTGTTTTGGGGGTTCAGTTGCTTCTGCTGTTTATGTAAGCAGTAAGGCATGAAGGGGTGTGTGTAAAACATAATAGTTTATGGTAGAACATTGTATTCCCTAAAAATCTATCATTTACTAGTCTTGTTGTACCATCGATGTGACATCACAATGTTGTTGTACCATCGTACCATCATGAGTACGTCACATCGATGGTACAACAAGATAGAATGTCTTTGCACTTGCGCGATTAACAGAGAATCGGCCACGGCGATGAGTGCTCACATGGAACTGAACATCGCACGGCAGTATTACAAATGTAAGATCAAATTTATTTTCAAATGTCGCCTGTTACAAAGTGGTGCCAGCAGTTGTTTTTTTCAAAAACAACAAAAAAATCTACTCTGAGACAGCGTGGACGAGGATCAGTTCCTTGCGCTGGGGGGGGTGGAGCGAAGTCTGAAAGCGTGGCAGCAACCAGAAACTCACAAGAAGTGCTCAACTTTTAAGTTACTGTTGCCCGTACGCTATAAAAGATAATGGATGGGCATCAGTGAAAAACAATGCTGTGCTCACTTCGATAGGTTGTCATGACAACCTTGCAAACCTCGAGAGCATGGGCAGGGGTGTAGTAAGGCATGAGGCTGAAGTGACTTCAGCCGCTGGATGTGCTGTAAAATGTTTTACACACACATCCCTGAGTGCCTTATTATACTTATAAAATTAGCTAATTTTTTCTTTTACTTTTGACTATTGGGAAAAGCATGTTTATATGTAGAAAAAATAGCTTTACTTGTGTGCATTTGAGAAAAATTTGTTCTTCCGCCCATTGCAAGTGATGTCATTGATGATGTCATTGTATTATTGCCTACTTTCTTCTTCCTTTTTTTTTATGTTGGCTCATGCATGCGCAGCCAACATACTGCGGTAGTAGCAGATTTGGAGTCGCGGTCACTGTTGGACGACTGCAGAGCACGTATCAGTAGGTGCATCCCTCATTCCCCAATCAGCCAGCAGCAGGGGCTGACACCTTGCATATCTACTGCGGCCACCAGATCTGAGAAAAGGTCTGCTGCAATGAGAGCAAAGCTCTGATTCAGCATGACCACAACACATCTCCCGATGTGCAGGCAACATGGTGGCAGTGACTGCTGCTGCCACTACCTGTCACAATGCTGATGGGGGAGCCCACTCCCTGTCAGCATAATTCCCTCCGCATTTCCATTGTGTGCCGAGGAGGTGCCCAATCCCCCTCGGCATCATGCGCCCCCCCCAATAAATGCCTTTCTTTCCCTATGGGGGTCCCAACCCCTGTTGGGTTCGGTCCCCCCCTCCCAGTTCAATCTGACGACGGGGCAGCCCACTCCCCATTGGCATGATGTCCCCCCTTTGTTCTGTGCTGAGGGGGTGCCCAATCCCCCTTGGCTCGTGTCCCCCACTCCCCTTCCATATGTGCTGATGGCTGTGCTCAATCCCCCATCAGCTACTGCATCCCCCCCCAAAAAAACACTTGGATGGCATGCTGGGAGCCCACCCCAGTGTGCCAAATACCCTGTAAAAAAAAAAAAAGTCCAGCGATGCTTTTTTTAATTTTTATTTTATCTGTAAAAAATAAAACAGTCCTCGTGGCCTCCCTGCCCCCCTCCCACAACCCGCGCCCAACCTCTGCGTACCCTGCCTCCCCACACACCCCTCACCCCATACTTAGCTCTGGAGCCCGGTGCAACGATCTTCGGTGGACCGGGAACACGTCTGCACTCTTCAAAGCCGACCACGAACTGAAGAAATGCCAGTAAGCTGTATAATGGCATAAATAGAGTTTTTTTCAACTTTGGTGCATATCTCGGGCATTTTTGGGAATTTGGACACCAAATTTTCAACATGTTTTTTTTGGGACCCCTCCTCATGAATTCAGGCACTGTCATGGCGTTATTTGGTCCTGAAAGGTGATTTTATGGTCACTGTGTGGAATCCACTTTTGTGACCAATTAATGAAACGACAGTGCCACTCTTCATGAGGGGTGCTGTCAAAAAGCCTATGTTGTAAATGTGGTAGAAAAAATCCAAAAAATTGCACAGTCGCTGTACAAAATCAGTTTTTGGGACAGTTTGAGAAATGACGGTGACAATGTTCATGAGCAGAGGTCATAAAATGCCTACGTTGAAAATTTGGTGCCGAAAGTCCATAAAATGACTGTGTTACAAGCGTGCATTGCGCAGTTTCCATGCACCCTTGCAACTTCACAAATTTGCAATATTTCCATGCCAGATTTTCAACACTGGCATTTTTTTCAAACCTCCTTATGAACAGTACAGCTGTCATTTTTCACATCCTGCCCAAAATGTGTTTCCGCACCTGTGGCACACAATAGCGTGGTTGCTGTGGGAAATCAACTTTTGGAACAGATCAACAAAATCACAGCACCACTCTTCATGAGGGGAGGTCCCAAAATGCCTTTGTTAAAAATGTGGCTAACAAACTCCCCAAAATAATTGGGCTACGGATGTGTGTTGCGCAGTTTCTATGCATGCTCATGACTTCACCGATTTTTCATATTTTCACTCCAGATTTTCAACGTTGCCATTTTTTTATACCTCCTCATGAACAATACAGTTGTCATTTTACACATCCTGCCCAAAATGTGTTTTTGTCCCTGTGTCGCCAAATGGCATAGCCGCTGTGCAAAACCACCTTTCAGCTAACAAACTGATTGTGCCGCTTTTCATGAGGTGAGCTCACAAAAAGCCCATGTTGAAAATTTGGAGTGAAAATACCAACACATGCCTATAGTGTTAGGGTTTCCAAATGTAGCACCCCATCCTGTAGAGACTGACAGGTGTCAGGGGTTTGACTTGGGATCATCAGCTCTAATGCTCATGCCATTCCACCCCCCCCCACCCTGCAGCCAGTGACAGGCATCGTGGTGTGCCTTGCACTGTTCGACCACACAGTTCACCCCATTCTCCTATACTGCACTCATCTCAGTGTATTTCCTTATGGAATGGGATAAGTATAACGCCCAAAGACCCCAAAGCACACCACAACACTTGTCAGTGTCTATAGGGTATGGTGAGGTACAATGGTATGAGCGTTATAGCTAACGACCCAAAGACACACCCCAATGCCTGTCAGTCTCTACAGGGTGGGGGTGGGGTTGGCATCACTTCAATACTTCACTGCCATTCCTATGATGCATCTCTAACTCTAGCACTACCAATGCCAATGCCAGCGAGACAGTATTCAGCATTGACAAATGCTTGTTTCTCTGTTGTTCTCCACATTCAAGATATGGAATATTTATATGGAATGTTTACCACAGAATTCATGGATTCAAAATTCTAGTCAGTTCCACTGGCAGAATCTTTCTCTCCCAACACACTGCACACACAAACAACAAAGGCCTTTGTTACAGCTAGACTCAGTTATCTCACTGTCAGGGCAAGAAGAAGAGAGTTCCCTGATTAGCAAATAAAGACAGAAGGAGGATTTTTCACCGTCAGCAAAGAAACATTTGTAGTGAAAACTATAAACTATATTTATTGTTTCTAATTTGTTTATGTTTGTAAGGAGAGTGTGATAATCAGGGAAACAACTTTTAATTCATTTGTTTTATTTTTTACTTAAGGTAGTTTTATTTTTAGGGCCCAGTTGAAGTTTTTTTACAGTGTAAAGGTAGCAGCCATGTTTGTGGTGGAAGATCAGTTCTGACAGTAGGGGGCTAACTGAAATGCCTGTGTTCCAAATGCCCATTGATCTGTGTTGCAGACTCTTCACTGCTGAGGAGTCCTTTTTTTAACCAAGTGTAAACCATATTTTACACATAAATAAGAGCCAAACAGATTACATGATTTTACCCTGCCATTTTATAATCTGCAGTTGAGGTCACAGTACTCTCCTTGTGATAGCACACTGTGATATCACAAGCAGTGAATTGACTTCAGATGGTGGGATAGGCAGCAAGAACAGATAAACTCTTAGGCCCCTCCAAAATCCTAGGACCTGGCTTGCCAGCCACACATCGGGAACTGGCCGCACCCCTGATGCACACATCAATATCTTAGATCACTTTTTTTTTTTTATTCCTTGGTAACCGGATAAGGCCACTAGTCACAAACGTGCCTGTTTTCAGGGGTGAGTGATTTATTTAGAGTCACACAGTATGCAAGTGGAGGTTGTGAGAATCAAACCCAGGTTTGCTGGATGTACCAACCTCATTTACAGCTCATTACTCTAATCTCTAGGCTGTACTGCCAGCCAGCCTTAAATGTGGTCTAAGTGTTGTGCACATCTGCAGCAAGTTGTGGCATAATGGGTGCTTTATAATGATGCATGCATCAGTATTTGATGCTCGCAGCATTGGGTGCCAGGTAAAGTAAATGTGGCACAGGATTTGAAAATAGCATTTAAACACTGTGCCGCATTTATCCTGCCACAGGTGCACACCAGAATTGGGTCCTGCACCTGGGGTAGGACCTTTGTAATTCCATATCCGTAATCTTGTATGGGGGAAGTGATTTTTCAACAAGTAATAATTTACAGGTACTAGTTACTCTCAAACATTTGTAACAAGTTACAGTTGCTTATTGCAGTACTTGTCAATAAAAAGTAATAAATTACTATGATAATAATGCATATTTCTTTTTGTGTAACTTTACATTACTTGTCTTCTGCAGATATAAATGTGAGTCTTATGTATGGATGCATTCTCTGGGAGAGATGGTGGACTACCAGCTAACTCCAAGCCCTAGACGTGTCCCAGTTGTACCAGATGCCTGTGCAGCATATGAGAATACAGTTGTGGAAGGACAACTGACCCCAATTAAAAGAAACTAAACATTTCTGTTACAGTAACTACTTAGGAAACAAAATTGTCTTTACAGTTACATGTTTCATTTTCTTAATCTATTACTATTACTACAGTTCAAATTTACTTTTCAGTTGGAACAGAGCCTTAGTGAAACACATACAATGTGAGACATACAAAATTAGATAATAAATACAACAAGACATATACTGATAAAAGATAAATTATGATACAATAGAACTTCAATAAAAATATTGTAAAAAGGGATTTACAAAATCCAAATGAGGTACTACATAGCTATGATACACGTGCGACATATGGCATTTTTTTGATGCCACCCTGCTGGTACACCGGTAGCACTACCACTTGTACTGCTGATGACCTGGGTTTGGAAATGGGCCCAAAGTGTCAGAGGGACCACCAGTGGGAAGTTCAATGAGAGCCCCATGGGCAGCTGTCCACTTCCATGGAGGTGGTCACTGGTGTCCAGTGCTTGAGTGACACGCAATGGTGGCTGGGTGTATACAAGGCTGGGACCATGTTGAAAGGGTAGAGACTGCAGCAGATGTCTGTGGGCATGTGTGGAAGCACACATGCCCCCAGACTAATGCCATTTCCCATTAGCATCAGCATAAAGCTCCCTCTCCTCTCCTCTCCTCAGTCAAAAGATCCCCCAGCCTAAGTTTCAGAAGGATTACAGGTGAATCTTGGACTCTGCTTTGGGAGCTCCACTGTAGGAGATAAGCTACAGGGTCTCTGCTCTGGGCAGGTGGTGGGGAACGGCAGGTGGGGGGTAGGAGGGTCTGATATGGGGTATGTCGCATAGTGACTAAACAGAATTGGAAAAAAATGATGGCATTTTTCAAGGCATTTACTTTCCTGTAGCACCCTATACAAAAGGTGTGGGATGCTTCTTAGAGCACATGTACAAAACATACACAAATACTGTAGGCATTCAAATCAAAACATAAAATAGTAATTACAGTAAACAAACATATTTAAATATAGAGAGAAGTGTATGGCTCATAGATACCTGAATAATATGGAGTTACTGTACTGTTTTTCAAATAAGCAAATGCCATCTACCATTCCCAGAATATGTCAATGGAGTAACCAGATTTGAATAAGAAATGTAAGAGTCATTTCCTGTTAAACAGGATGGAATATAGATTTTTATACATTATGCACCTCGGGAATTAGGATGATGACATAACATGGAGGCTCAACACAGTGCTCGGAAATATCTCTGCCTCTGTTTCCTATAAGTTGCTGCTTTAATATATTAAATCTAGAGTCCCCTTTTCTACAGCAGTTACTAAAAAAGTAATACTGTTACAGAAACTACTTGGCCCCCAACACTGCCTGTTTCTACTCAGATACATTTAGTAATAAAGAAAGTGGAACAGAAATGCAGAAAATATATGATATGAAATGCAAGCTTGAAGTGATTTTTTGATTTCTAGCAAAAAAAAGTCATAGTTGTCATTAGCAGAACTTAGCCACATAAATTCCTCCCCAGATCTGAATTACTGAGCATCCTATTTTTTCACTACTGAAGCCATTTTAAATGCAAACAAAATCTGAGACTTGTATACCTTATCTGTTGTTCCTTGTGTTTTCCCTGCTACTAAGTCACAATCCTCTGCTTGTGACATCCAGACTATTTCTGAGGCAGCAGGTTGTAATGACATAAACATCAATATAAGCTGTTGAATTTTCTCATTTGTGGGAGAATAGTGGTGAAATTCAACAGGTTCCGCATGGGTAGAATTTCATGAAAATCACTCAACTCAGTGGAATGAAATCTGGTGGAAATGGAATTGCACAGTTTCACCCAGCACTAGAAAATTGTGCTTGGTGCAGCCACTTGGAAAATACGCCCAGGCACAAGAATCTATGAAAGTAATCCTGTGATATTCTGTTTAATTTCTTGTTCTGTTTTTTTTTATGGTTGTTGAATGTATTTGTATAACATTTTGATATCTTGACTACCTTTTTCTATTGATGTACAGTATGTAACTTTGTACTTTTCACTTTTGGACTGCATTGAAAATGAGCACTGCTCTATTGAGTGTTATCCCTATTCATGGCATATGAATAAAAAGATCTACTACTACTAATATGAGGCAGACTCAGCTGGGGTGTTGCCTGGCCAGGAGATGAGATGACAGCATAGTCTCGGTGCTCTGAGAGAGAATCAGCGATAAATCTCCACCACCCGACTTCAAACTTTTACAAAAACAACTTCAACAACTATTCAAAATACAGATGTTTGCTGCACCCAAATCAGTGAGAAAGTAAACACAGATCTCTTTTAAAGCAGGCGCTGAGCTGACCAAAGGAGGAGGGCCAAAGAGTTGCAGTGTTGCCCAGCCACAGGGGCAGGAACAGGAGAGTCCTCCAGTCCATCGCCACTAGAAATGGCTCCACAATCTGGTCACAAACCCACCTTGGAAACCCTGATCTATAAGTTTAGCACAGAGCTCAGGGCAGGGTTTGAAAACCTATAAGCACAATTTGTGCACCTTCAACAGACCATCAACAGTAGTGGGTGAGATGGTTGACTCGCCTGGGAAATGGCTGGAGGAGATCAAATGCCACATGGGTGAGCAGGAAGACTGGGCAAAGAAGCTAGCTGTGGAGTTGCTGCAAGCTCAAAAAGTGACCATGATACCTACTGATACTTTGGACAATCATGAAAACTGGGAGCTCAGAAACTTAGAAACATGGACCTTGACCTCAGTGGTAGGGAAAACGATGGAATCACTTCTGAAAGAAAAAACTGTTGAGTACCTAGAGGCCAGTGGGGCACAGGACCCAAGGCAGCATGGATTCACAGCAGGTAGGTCATGTTAGATGAATCTAATAGATTTCTTTGACTGGGTGACCAAAGCAGTAGACCATGGAGGGGCTGTGGACATGGTCTGCCTAGGCTTTAGCAAGGCATTTGACACAGTTCTGCACAAAAGATTAATAAACAAATTAGCCAGCCTGGGAGTGGGTCCCAGGGTGGTAGCCTGGGTAAAAAACTGACTAGACAACAGGACACAGAGGGCAATAGTAGACGGAATCCACTCCGAAGAAAGCGGGGTTACTAGCGGAGTACTACAGGGTTCAGTACTGGTTCCAGTAATTTTTCATGTCTTTATAAGTGACATTGCAGAGGGACTGGAAGGAAAAGCATGCTTCTTTGCAGATGACACAAAGATCTGCAACAGGGATGATACACAAGGGGGGGTGGAAAGGATGAGAAGGGGCTTGGCAAGGTTGGAGGAATGGTCAAAAGTATTGCAGCTTAGATTCAATGCAAAGAAGTGCAAAGTAATGCACCTCTGAAACAAAAACCCAGGGAAGAGTACACAATGGAGGGGGGGAGTATTAATAACAACTAAAATGGTAAGGTACCTGAGGTAGTCATATCAGATGACCTAAAGGTAAGCTAGCAATGTGAGAAGGCAGTAAGGATAGCTGGGGGGATACTGAGATGTATAGGGAGAGGCATCACCAGTATGAAACAGGAAATTGATATCCTTCTGTACAGACAGTTGGCGAGACCCCATCTGGAGTACTGCGTGCAGTTCTGGAGACCCCATCTCTGCAAGGACATAGATAGGATGGAGGCAGTCCAGAGGAGAGCAACTAAAATGGTGCAGGGTCTGCAACAAAAGCCACATGAAGAGAGATTAAAGGAGCTTAATATGTATACCCTTGAGAAAAGGAGGGAGAAGGGGGACATCATAGAAACTTTCAAATACCTCAAGGGAATCAACTAAGTCCAAGAGGGTAGCATCTTTCAGAAAAAGAGATGTGCAAGAACAAGGGGACACAATTTGAAGATAGAGGGGGAAGGCTCAGTCAATGTGAGGAAGTATTTTTTTACAGAGAAGGCGGTGGATGCATGGAACGACCTGTCTGAGGAGGTCATGGGGTCAAAAACAGTGGGGGAATTCAAGAATGCATGGGACAGACATAAGGCAATTCAGATGGGGGGTAGGAAGAAGTAGGCTGTTGGTTAACTAGGATCTGCAGCTTATTCAATAGGTAGGAAAATGGGCAGATTAGGTGGGCCAAGTGGTCCTTATCTGCCGTCAACGTTTATGCCTCTATGATTTATACATGAAACTGTTGGAACATTGTCACTTTTGCTGAACATTAACTTTTCTGCTGCCTCATGAATGTGGGGCTTCCTTACACATGTGTGGTCACTGTTCACTGTTTAGCAGGACAGATATTCCCTGCCACCACTGCTTAGGGATCACTTTTGTGAAGTATGCAACCTGGAGAGTGGACAGTACTGGCCCACTTGCAGTCTGTTTGGTGAACATAAGTTTAGTGACTATACTACAGGGGCATGCCCCGGGCCCTTAGTGACTGACTCCCTTCATCTCTGCAAACTGCATTTTAAGTACTGGACTACAAATGCATAGTTTCTGTATTTGAATTGTGACTATTCCTTTATATGTTCTCCCAGATGGATATCTGACCAATTGTAACAATTGTCTGCGGTTGCATATGATAAGGGGAAGAGAGAGAGAGAGAGAGAGAGAGAGAAGGAAAGGGGCATGCTCAATGGGAGGTGCTCACAGCATCTCGCTCCACAGAAATGGCCCTTTAATTCCCATCCAGCACCAGAGTTTTTTCAGCAACCCCTGCAGCACTGGTATCAGGGTGAGGAGTGGCAACTACAGATTCTGCGAAGTTTTACTTGGTCAGCGAAGCTGTAAATTTCACTTTCACGAATTACTTTGCAAATTGCCCACTTCACCACTTCGCATTGAGTTTTCCTGGGGAATATGCACTTTTTCAGGCAAGGTCGGCTGAAGTTAAGGCAAAGTTGCAACATCACCAGTGAATTTGCATAACTTCTCCTGAAAAAGTGCCACTTTGCCTTCCAAAAACTTTGTGAAGTTGGCACTTCACACTTTGCTAATTTGGCAGACTTTGCAAATTATTTCACAGAGCGAAGTTTGTCAGCTATGCACATCTGTAATGGCAACCCTAAGGGAACATGGGACATGGACTCTAGTGCCATTTGAGGAGGCACATCCTGACACAAACATGACAGTTGATAAACAAAATATGATGGTGGAACATTACACTGCAGCTTGTTCACTGTGCCTTCGATGGTCACCATTTTCCCTCAGCTGGTTCATACCATGAGCAGTGGTAGGAAGAGAGAATCTGCTGCAATTCAAGAAGAGAGGGATGGGATCAAAAATTGTCGTTCAGCCAGGTGAGCTAATTGCTAGTGCTGTGCAGAATTTTCAAATTCAAGCAGAATGAAATTTCTCATAATTTTCAAAATTCTGTTGAAATTCCACCAAATTTTGCCAGAAACGGCATGGTGGAATTCCATGGCAGAAAAATGTGGAATGAGTTTTTCCACAACATTTTCATAGAGTTTTATTCAATGGATCTCAATATTTTCCATGGAAATATTTGTGGAATTATTTTCTGCAAAAAAATCCTGTTCCATGGGATCGTATCAAGCAGAATTCTGCAGAAAAAACAATGAAATTCTGGCAAATGTTCTACCGGTAGAACGGTCATTCTGCTTTAATTTCGCTGGTGGAATTCTCTATTCTGCACGGCACTATTAGTTGGCCCTGGTGACCACCGGGAGCTGTTTGCTCCAGAGAGGGGTGGTGTTGGGGACATCAGACTTTGGGGGTGGGAGGGGAAGAGTTCTTTATCTGCTAAGAGTTCTGTATCTGTTATTAATGTTGGGTTATTGTCTTATTTGTGGGTGGGGCAGGAGGTAGTTGCATTGAGATGCTTGGTTATAGGTTTTGTAGTTGTAACTTTGAAAAAAAAAAAAACTACTGTTATGCAGAGTGTATGGGATGGGTCAAGGAGAGTGGTGGTGGTGGTGGGGGGCTCCAGAGCACATCAAGCATAAGTGAATTAATCTGGAATGTTAATGGTTTGAAATCAGTGATGAAGCGTGGGTACTGACATATATTAAAAAGGTAAAAGCTGCTTAGTTTTTTGCAGGAGAACCATATGGTCAGGGAGGAGGCAGAAAAGCTGTAAACATCATAGGGAGGCTGACTGCTAATAGCGACATTCACTATCAAGGCAAGGGGGGGTAGTGTTGTGGTTTCGCCCTGGCCTGTGATCCCCTATTAGGAAGTTATACCATTCCCTGGTGTCTAGCACTTACTCCCCCCAATCACACACACACATGCCTGATGTTACCTGTAGTATTCCCTGGTGTCTAATGGTACCTCCCCCCATCTGATCACCTGCCCGACATAATGTCATAGTTTCTCTGGTGTCCAGTGGTCCACCCATCCTGTCCCCTGTATTAGGAAGTTACCATTCCATGGTGTCTAGTGGACCTTCCTCCCTATCCTTGATCCCATGTAATAGAAAGGTAGTCCTCCATTCTCTGGTATCTAGTGGACACCCCATCCTGACAGGTAGTTCCCAACCACCCTACTCCCTCCCGACCCTGAACCAATGACCAGCACAGCTCTCTGCTCTCCACCATGGCTGGTTGTTGACTGAGCTGTCAATGAGCCCTACTATGTTTTTTCAGTCTATCCCAGATTTTCTTAAAGGCTCCTAGTGAGTTAAAGAAAGCATTGTGCTTTTCCCTCTGTTATCAGTACAGCCCTCTGTGCCTCTTCTGTGCCCCTCTCTCTGGAATGTATATACCTCAGCAAAAAGGAATCCCCTGTGCTACCAGTTGGGGAACAGGTTACTAGAGCGGACCTCCTCTCTCATTTAAATCAGTTAAGCACATTCAATCCAGGCTTACTTACAGGTTTTAGATAGATTTGATAGTAAGAATAGATTTTATGGAAGCTGCTGGTTTGTGGTCATGCATACACTTAAATTAAAATCCAGTGCCCCCCCCAACATGTGCTGTATTATCCAATTTTCCTTGTTGGAAGGAGTAGCTATTTGCATATTTGAAATGATTAAGCATGGCACCATGGTCACCCCTTTGCCACATCCTAAACTATAGTGAAGTTCTGCTATCACCATCTAAAAGGTTGATAAGCTTGCACTAGCAGGTTAATTGGGTTATGCATGACTCCTTTCCACAAGCACATGGAGTTAAATGTGTCTGTACTTTTGCACTCTGACCTTTTTAAAAGCTGACACTGGTCTTCATTCAAGTACAAATATATTTACACTCATTAATACATGTCTGCATGCACAGACTACCATTTTCACTCACACAATTCTTTGCAGATTGGTCTGTTGAGGTCTAAAAATAGGTGGGTTAGCCTGAAGTCCCTTTAAAAATCAGGCCTTGTATTTTGATAGTTTATAATTTATTTACGCAGCATGGTGTAACTAAAAACATGCAGTATTTTATTTTCACTGGAGTCCTGTTTCTTTCTGGTCTTACATTTGGGTAGGTTGGAGCACAGGGATATGAAGTGACTTGCTCAAGGTCCCAGAAAAGGGTTCTGGTGGGATTTGAACAAAGATACCTTGTTTGACTTCCTTTCCTCCTACAACTACTGTGGGTTAGACTAACCCCATGTGGCTGTAAATCCAATGTGCAATACATTTTATTAACACAAAACTGGTTTTGTGAGAATGTTTTGGTTGAAAAATGTATTTGCATTAGTTTTCAGTGCAAATACAGTGCACTATCTTTTGCACAGAAAAACCACTCCTATGCTAAACACATTCTACTCTTATACTACGTATCTATAGTACTCCAATGCCACAATGTATGCACATTGCATATGGCATACAGCCCGCACTCATATTCTGTAGGACTGCAGCTCAAGGTACGTGCTTTGTGTGTGTGCAGCACATATGGAGTGTTCGCATAATGTACACATACAACAGTGAGTGAGAGGCACACAAATACATGTACCTGCTCATGACGTACAAATGGTATACATACAAGAAACCCACATTTAATATCAAAAACCAATTGAAAAATCATTTATGGCAACAAAATTAATTCTGTCAGTTCTAGATCTAAAATATTGTACCCTACTTCCTGTAGACATACTGTACTGTTCCATGTGGGAGTGTGGGTTGGACTGAAAACACAGAAGGTGAAAACAGTTCTTTTAAAAAGTCCCATAGGGCAGTGTACTTTATTAAATATGGACTTGGAGACACTGGACAAAGAAACAAACCTTTCAAACTGTTAAAATCTGGAACTTCTGTATTGCTTGTACTGGTTGACTAGTCAGGATGATTTTGGGTACTATAAGAACTTGACTTAAACAGCTGTCAGTTCCCACTTAGCCAGTAGTCTCACAAATGCAACATTAGTACCTGAGGGTGGTCCTACCTGTACCTACAGCCCTGCAGCCCATACTTTAGGTAGACCAATCACCCTTCCAGCTGCTCAACTTAGCTCTGGTCTGAAACATCCCAGCCTTAGTTAGCACCACCACTGGTCAGCCTTTCTGATACTACCCCCAGCACCGACTACTCCCATCTTGCATCAGCCAGTTTTCTCTCCAGCAGAGGACTGCTCTCTCCACAGTTCAGATCTTAATCTCATCTTTTTCTCATATTTTAAACTGTGCTCAACCAGTCCCTTATATAGGGCTAGAGATCATGTGACCTGCCAATCATACTTTAACTTTTAGTTAAATTATTGCAACAATTTTAAATATGGCTGTTTCATACAGAAAAGTAAACAAAGTTAAAAAAAACAACGTTTTAACTAGGGATGGAAGAACCTCAAAAGGTTCTGAAGTTCTAAAAGGTTCTGATAAGCAAAAAAAGGGTTGCTTATCCAAACCTTTTATGACCTTTATTATTTTATGGTAACTGTATGTGAAAGAAATCATTTTAAACAGCTTCTAATCAACATATCTGTAGAAAAAAGCAATTAAGCCACAGTTCAGTAGTACTAAAATGCATGAGTAGTGAAATGAGATGAGGAGTGAATAGTGTGACTGTGGATGTGCCCACCGGAGGATGCCAATGATTTGGTTCAAAGGCAGACAAGTCCCAGATCTATAATTTTTTTAAACCAGTCTCCTGTGTCTGACTTTTTGTAGAAGGGGAAAATTGTGTTGTAATGTATGTCACTAATTATGTTCAGCAACAGCTCTCGGTATGGAACACAAAAGATAGGGCATCCTACAGAATAGGAACGCTAACAGAAGCATTGTACTGGACCAAGGCTCATGAATGACATGACATGATAAACTGGGTGTCCTGATTCGTGATGAAACAAAGATTAAAAAAGAAAAAAACAAGCATTTGTCAATGCCGAATGTTGTCGCGCTGGCATTGGCAGTGGAAGTGGCGGAGCTAGAGATGCATAGCACTGTGATTTTGTTAATGTGTCCTAAAAGGTGATTTTGCACAGCGAGCATGCCATTGTGTGCCACAGCTGCGGAAATGCGTTTTGGGCAGGCTGTGAAAAATGGCAGCTGGACTGTTGATAAGGAGGTGTGCACAAATGCCAGTGGTGAAAATGTGGCATGAAAGTATTGCAGATTGACGAAGTTACAAGGGTGTGTGGAAGCTGCACAAAGCACGCTTGCAACACAGTCATTTTAGTGACTTTTGGCACCAAATTTTCAACATAAGCATTTTAGGACTTCTGCTCATAAATAGTGTCACCGTCATTTCCTCAAACTGTCCCAAAAACTGATTTCACACAGCGACCATGCAATTCTGCACTGGACATGCGAAAACACATTTTAGCCAGCTGCACTGTTCATAAGGAGGTATGGAAAAATGCCAATGATGAACAGCTGGAGTGAAACTATTACAAATTCACAAAATCACGAAGCGTGCTTACAAACTGCAACACCTCTATTAAAACACTCATTTTATTGACTTTTGTCCCCAAATTTTCAACATAGGCATTTTAGGACATCTGCTAATGAACAGTGTCACTGTCATTTTCATAATGTGTCTCGAACACAGACTTTCCACAGCGACCGCGCTATTCTGTGCCGGAACTGCGAAACAGATTTTGGACAGGATGTGAAAAATGACAGCTGTACTGTTCATTAGGAGGTGCAGAATAGTGGCACTGTTGAAAATCTGGAGTGAAAATATTATAAGTTTGCGAACTTACGAGCATACATGCAAACTGCGCAACGCACGCTAGTAACACAATCATTTTATGAAGTATTGTCACCAAATTTTCAGCACAGTCATTTTAGGACCTTTGCTTATGAACAATGTCATTGTCATTTTCGTAATGTGTCCTGAACACTGATTTTGCACAGCGACTGCACTATTCTGAGCCGGAAGTGGGAAAACACATTTCGGCCAGGATGTAAAAAATGACAGCTGTACAGTTCACAAGAACGTGTGGTAAAATGCCAATGTTGAGAATTTGGTGTGAAAATATTACGAATTCGCTAACTTATGAGTGTGCGTAGCAACTGTGCAGCGCATGCTCGTAAAACAGTCATTTTTTGGATTTTTCCCACCAAATTTGCAACATAGGCTTTTTGAGAGCCCACCCTCATGAACAGTGGCACTGTCGTTTTGTTACTTGGTCCCAAAGGTAATTCCACGCAGTGATCTGAAATCACCTTCGGGACCTAATAACGCCGGACAGTGCAAGAATTCATGAGGAGGTCGAAAACCCATGTTGAAAATTTGGGCCAAAATTCCAAAAAAATGCCTGAAATATGCATCAAAGTTGAAAAAACCCTATTTATTCCATTATACAGCTTGCCAGCATTTCCTCAGTTCGCGGTCGGCTTTGAGGAGTGCAGACGTGTTCCCGGTTCACCGAAGATCATCACGCTGGACTCTGGAGGTAAGTATGGGGTGAGGGGGAGTGTGGGGAGGCAGGGTGTGCAGAGGATGGGTGCGGGTGGGAGGCAGGGAGACTACGAGGGACCATTTTCATTTTACAGGTAAAAAAAACATTGCGGGGCAGTTTTTGTTTTGAGGGATCTGGCATGCTGGGGTGGGCTCCCAGCATGCCACTGCTGTTTGGGGGTCTGTAGCTGATGGGGATTGGTCACCCTTAGCCGGCACTAGCAGGGGAGGAATTTATGCCGATGGGGATTGGGCACCCCATTGGCCCACAAGAAAAGGTGGGGGGTGCCGAGCTGAGGGGATTGGGCACCCCCGGCTTTTAACAATGTAGGGGGGTTCTTTATACTGATGGGGAGTGGACTCCCCCATCAGCACACAAGTAAAGGGGGGTTAGAGCTGAGGGGGATTGGCCACCCCCTTGACATATAACAAATGGGGGGAGGTGATTTATGCAGACGGGGAGTGGGCTCCCCCTTGGCAGTACAGAGGGGCAGGGTTAACTGACAGGGGGATTGGGCACCCCTGAAGTCAGCAGTTTGACGGCCATTGTGCCGCCATGCTCATAATGTCGGTGAGCACGCCCAGAGAAGGCCCACTGCGCCTGATGAGCTTTGCCTCGATTGGCAGCGGATCTTTCTTAGATGTGCTCACCACACGTGGCGCGTGGTGGCGCTGGCATGCAGGCTGATTGGGAAATGAGGCACGCGCCTACTGGTGCGTGCCCTGCATTCGCTCAACAGTGCCCGGGCCTCCAAAGCTGTACTGCCGCAAGATGTTGGCTGCGCAAGCACGCCAACATAAAAAGGGTTGCACAAAAAAAGTTAAAGTGGTGTGATTCATGATGACCATGAATGTGATTCATTGTGACGTGATGTGAGTCATGTTGGCACTGGCAGTGCTTCTCAGAGCACCAGAAAATGGATGGAACTGAGCTTCCACAAATAGTTGCCATTGAAAAAAATTTGAAATACCTATGGTTTCACTTCCCTAAACTGTCTAACTGAGAAACACACATGCTAAAAACAATGTTCACTCTGAGATTATAGCTACTGGAGTAAGTGCAACCGGCTTGTAGGCCTAGTAGTAGGGCATCATACAGAATGTGAACACTAACAGATGCATCGTACTGGAACAAGGCTCATGAGTGACATGACATCAATCAATCAATCAATCAATCAAATCTTTATTTATCCAGGCGAACATCGTTGAGCATGGCTCATTTGCAAGATGTACCTGGTAAGGTCAAGGTTCAATTTACATGAAATATAGCATTCAGGACATTTACAAATAGAAGAATACAAAAATGTGAATAGTACAACTGATCACAATAATTAATATAACAATCAAATTATACACCAAATTGTAGAGACAGGAATAAAACAATAAATCAGATATTGGACACATTAATTTGACATGTATAACAAGGATATATTACATATATACACGATTCATAAGGTTCATAAGGTAGCCAGCTCGCCTAGGATGGGTACTAGGGGACAAGTGAGTGTTTTGTGGCTGATGGAGTGGCAGGATTGGTACCCTATAGTAATGGTAAGGGGTAGTGAACTGGGTGGGGGAGGAATCCTAATAGTTAATGCAATAAGAGGATCCAGAGTAGGTATAGGAGGAAGAGGAGAGGGTTAGGCACTGGATCTGAAAAGGCACTGGATAGTAAGTTATAGGGTAGTTTCACAGTAGGTGCTGGTAAGCTTGTATTGTGTATCTACATATCTACATATGGAGGGTTAAACTAGTGTTGATGGAAGCAGCTACATTTTTCTTTGAAAATCCTATTGTATAGGTATTTGAAGGCTGAAATAGATATAAGCTTTTTCAATTTCAATGTCTTCTGCATTGTGTTCCATAAAGTGGATAACACATGGCTAATTGCATATCTACCATGTCGAGTGGAATTTAGGCACCTTGAGGGTAATAAGGTTCATGCTTCTTAATGCATAACTATTTGATGTGGCTTGTAAAAACAGTCAGAGATATATTTTGGAAGCTGCTGCGATATTGCTCTGTAGGTCCATAATACTGCATTTCTATCTCTTCTGGCTTGAAGCGACGTCCATCCCACTGCAGAGTAGAGCAGACAGTGGTGAGTGCTATAGGTAGGTCTGTGATGAACCTCAAGGCTCTGTGATATAGTGTATCTATCTTGTTCAGACATACAGTAGGGCAGCGACTGTATAAGAAGTCAGCATAATCTAGTACTGAGAGGAAAGTGGCCTGGACCATCTTCTTTTTGAATCACTTGTAAGGAAGTGCCTTATTCTGTAGTACAGTCCAAGTCTTTGTCTGAGTTTTTAACAGTTCTTCCAAATGTTCTAGGTAGTCTAACCTATTATATAACCATACCCCCAGGTATTTGAATTTTGTGACATAGTCTAGGTTTTCACCAAGGGCAGTGGTTAATTTCAGAAGGTTAAGAGGGATACTGTATCCTGACTCACCTGAGGGGAGAAAAACATAGCCTTGGTTTTCTTTGCATTCAATAATAGTTTCTTTCCCAGCAGTTGATATTGCAGCAGGTCGAATTCTGTTTGTAGATCTTTGCAGGCTGTAATAGGTGAAGAGTGACTGACATACAGTACTGTATCATCAGCAAACAGGTGTATAGTGGCTTTGGATAGTTTTAAGTCGATGTTGTTGATATATATTGCAAATAGGATAGGGCCAAGGATTGATCCTTGTGGTACTCCTCTTTGAAGTGGTCTGAGTGATGATATATCACCTTCGGCCTTCACCTGCTGAGTTCTTCCTAAAAGATAATCATGAAACCATCTAATGGAATTGGTGTCAAGCCCAACTGACCTCAGTGATGAGAGGAGCAGGTCGTGGTCAACCGTGTCAAAGGCCTTACTTAGGTCTAAGAAAACAGCACTAACACAATTTTTTTTATCCAATTCAAGTTGCCAGTCATTGGTGACTTTTGCAAAGCTGTGATGGTACTGTGATTTGTTCTGAAACCAGATTGTGCTGGATTTACAAGATTGTTAGCTTCTAGGTACTCCCTTAACTGAGTGCTCACAATTTTTCGAGTAGTTTGGATAGTACTGGGAGAATGGAGATTGGTCTGTAGTTATTGAGGTCTGTGGGATCCCCGGATTTCAATAGTGGAATAACTTGAGCGGTTTTCCAGATTGACGGGATGCCTCCTGTCTGTAATGAGAGATTGAACAGATGTGTCACTGGTACTGCTATAACATGTAAGGCAATTTTTATGAAGTAGGGGTCAAGGGAGTCAGCACCTGCACTTTTTTTTGTATCCAACTG
Source organism: Neoceratodus forsteri (assembly GCA_016271365.2). NCBI lineage: Eukaryota > Metazoa > Chordata > Ceratodontiformes > Ceratodontidae > Neoceratodus > Neoceratodus forsteri. The sequence continues at coordinate 258,168,373 of JADMNL010000025.1, forward strand.
TAATATTAGTTCTTCAACTTGTTTCAGTGTGGTTGGTGTGAAGGAGAAAGTGGAATCAGTCACTTTTACATCAGAGTTCTTAATCCCTAGTTGCAATCTCAGAAGGTTGGCAGGTGAGGAGTCAAATGCTAGCCCAGCAGTAGTAAAGTGATTATTAAAAGCTTCCAGTACTTCTATTCTGTCAATGATGGTTCTATTTCCACTATGTACCTTTTTTGGGAGTAGGTTGCTTGTGACATTGCCAGTTATATCTTTTATGGTATTCAAAATTTGGCAGGGTTATGGTATGATGAATCTAGTTCAGCCATATAGTATGCAGCCTTTGTGTCTCGCACTTTCTTGGTGCCGAGATTCCTAGCTTTTCTGAACTGCTCCCAGTCAGTGTCTAACTTGGTTTGAGCCTTCTTCCAAAGTTTGTCCCTGTTGAGCAGGTTGGATTTAAGATCTGAATTGAACCAACGACAATATTTATTTTTGATATGAAGTTTAGCAACTGGTGCATGGGTGTTTAGAGCACTTGTAATAATATCATTTAAAATACACCATGTGCAATCTCCGTAGTAGTACGCTAAATAGAATTCTTGCCATCTTATGGAGTGTTTGATATCATCCAGGTATGCATTGATGTTGAATTTCTTTTTCGATCTCCTCAGCATGAATTTTGTCAGGGGCAATGGCTACATGCAGTTCTAACTGCTGCAATAGTACAATGATCACTGATGTCATTGAACAGTACTCAATATGTGAGAAGAGGGTGAGGTTTACTCACTAAGTCAATCCAGTAGTGTATTGTTTTTAGGGTTCTTTTTGTTTATTCTAGTAGGTTCATTTATAAATTGTGTAAGCCATGCATATCACAGAATGATGATAGTGGTGCTGCTGTCTTAGAAAGCCAGTTTAGATTAAGGTCACCTATGATTATGGTTTCTTCATTTCCTGCTGAGATCAGATCCCCAAATGGGATAGAATTTTCAGGCCAGCTGAGGAGGCCTGTAGCACCCGATCAATTGTAGCGAGATAGTGTTGGAGATCTATTCTGAGGGATAGGCATTCAATTCTTTTTTCATGGAGGACGAGTCAAGACAAGTTGTAGGTAGGTTGGCCTTTACATAGATTACTACCCCACCTCCTCTTGAATGCCTATCAGCTCTGGATGTTTGATAGTCAAGTAAGTTAATGTCTCTGTCAGCTGTATCGGACCTAAGCCATGATTCAGATACCACCAAAATGTCAGGTAGTGTATGGCTAACTGAGCTTGAAGCAAAGTGATTTTTTAGTAGGCTACATACATTAATATGTAGAAGGCTTAGCCTTTAATCTTTACTAATTCTGAAGGTGCAGAGATATTCATAGGTGGCCCAGGGTTAAGTTCCACGTTCCCAGAACAAATTAGTACAAGCAGTAGTATTTTCATGGTTGCCGCAGGATAGGGTATAGAATCTAGTAGATGCATTTTTTATTGAGTTTTTTTTTTATTATGTTGGGATCTTAAATGCCATTCAGCCTCAGTCTTTCGGCCTCTTATAATAGAAAAGATTAATACTTTGACTGGAATAAGTGTGGACTGTATATCTGAATGCAGTTGATAATACTCACCAAACAGATGTACAGCTGAAAGTGTCCCTCCATAGTAGCTGTTAAGTGTGTCAGATCGTATTAGTGGGATGTCATAGTAACATATCCAGTCTCCTGCTATATGACTGCAGCAGGAGGAGAACGATACCGTATCAATATGTATTGTGTTATTTGGATGTCTGCTTCTTATATTGGATTCCAGTATTATAAGTAATACAACAAGGCACAAGGGAAGGTTCCCCATTATGAGGTGACCAGATAACTGGGTGTCCTGATTCAAGATAAAACTCAAGATTTAAAAAAAATAAAGGGTTGCACCAAAAAAAAAAGTTGTTTCTTGTGTAATCACAAAGAGTGAAACAGGTGTATTTTTGTAGGATTTCTATGTCAGCACAATCAGAGGTAAACTTTGTTATGCAGCCTTTAGATACTTCCTTAGTAACGTCTCTTTTATGAGAACAGAACAAAACATGGTATGTGTTTAAAGAACAGATAATTTCTTTGTAATATGCCAAATGGGACAACAAAACTCAAGAGTTGCAAAGATGCATGTTTTCTCTTTCTGAAGAAGACAACATTTAATTGTAACATGGCAAATTTAACCAACTGCAAATAAAGAGAACTGATTGGTGCAAAAGCATCAGATGGTATACTCTGGAGATGGCATTAATCCAGCAATAATTCCATCCTCAAAGTGAAGCACCCCAGTGATCCACAGAGGCGAAAAAACAGTGTACTATGTGCGCTACAGTGATGGAGGTGCAGGAGTGTACAGGTAGAAGGAGCAATGACGCACACGAAGATAGTGGAGCAACTGGGTAGGCAGCTCTGGAGCAAACTGCACCCTGATATGTACCGCAAGTGGAAAAGTATTGTCCGTTGAATTGTGAGGCGGTGACGGTACATGGCAGTGACAGTTTTACTTACTGTTTTGGTAAACGAAGGCAAAACAGGGCAAAGAGCCGCAAGTGAGCCCCACAAGCAAGCAGCGTGGAAAGCAATGGGACGCATGAAGTAGGAGACGGAATGACATCAGACCGAGAGTGCAGAGACACACACAATATGCAAATTAGAAGCACTCGCAGATATGGAGAAATGAGCAGATTGTAGACCTCCTGTGGTCTCTATCAAAATAATAGCCGCGCGGATGTCTCAAATTTTCAGGAATAAGTGTTCACACATAGCTGGTTCATAGTTGTGTATCCAATAGTTTCAGTGCATAACGAGATTAATCACAGTCTCTGCAATGTGAAAAAAGTGCAGGAGAAAAATGCAAACAGTGAAAAATCTGTCACAATTATTTTATTTCCACCATGAAAATAACAGCCCTAGTAACAATGTTGTCCTTAAAGCCATGTTACAAACACATTAAGCCACTCTGAAGGTGGCATCTAATGGGATTAATGCATGGTTGGGCTTTTTTTCACCCTCGGCCTCCGGCCTTGTGCCACAACCCTCCCAACCATGCATTAATCCACAATTAGATGCCACCTTTGTCGTGGCTTAATGCTTACATGTTTTGTATTTCAGAGCTGAGGATACTGTCCCTACTGGAAGGTTTTGCTACTGCTGTGGTATTGTACTAAAACAAGCTCCCAAAAATAGTTGGCAAAAATGAAAATCGTGACAAGTTCAAGTTATGTGATGACCATGAATATGTGAACGTGATCGTGACCGTAGTGAATGTGATTTATTGTGAGGATGAGGAATTGTGTAACAGTGGAAGCGCTTCCCTGAACTTCAGATACTGGATGGAACTGAGCTTCTTTGTGACTGTGATGACCGTGAACGTGAACGTGATTCATCATCAGGATGATTCATCATAAGGATAAGGAGTCATGTTACAGTGGCAGTGCTTCCTGGAGATTCAGATACTGGATGGAACAGAGCTTCCAGAAATAGTTGCCAAATATGACATTCGTGACCATGATGACCGTGAACATGATTTTATTTTTATTTATTCCATGTGATGTGATGGAATGCCCTGCCCACTGAGCCAAAGCTTATACCCACTGAGAGAGCACAGGGAGAAAGATGACAGATGACTAACTTTTTTATAGGGGGGGTTCACACAGACAGTATGCAAGAAGTAGCACTGGTGCACTGACAACTGGCTGGTAGATTTTATTTCACACACAGAATTTATTTCACAGACCACCTAAGCTAAGGGTGATGCTGCAGGCACTGCTGCTAGTATACCCACAGAGATTCTGGGGGATCCTGCCTGGCCTAACCCTCTCTGACACAGTACTTTTTCCCTTCAAGAATTTTTTTTATTTATTCCACATGATGTGGCAGAATGCCCTGCCCACTGAGTCAAAGCTTATACCCTTCTGAATGAGCACAAGGAGGAAGATGACAGATGACTGACTTCTGGGGGGGGGGGTCACACAGACAGTACACAAGAAGTGTGGCCCTGGTGCACTGACGACTGGCTGGCAGTCTTGGCAGATTTTATTTCACACACCACCTATGCTAAGGGTGATGCTACAGGCACTTCTGCTAGTATACCCACAGAGATTCTGGGGGACCCTGCCTGGCTTAACCCTCTCTGGTACAGAAGGGGGGGGTCACACAGACAGTATGTAAGAGGTGGCACTAGTGCACTAACAACTGGCTGGCAAATTTTACACACACACTCTAGTTCTCATAAGTTGCCATCAGTCTCTCTCTCTCCAAGTTCCATTCTGGCTCATCATTCAATGTTCATGTTCATGAATATCTTGGATCCCCTGTCCAAGTCTCCTCTCCCATACATTGTACTCTCCAGTCCAGTCCTCACAACAGTCCTCAACTCTCACCCAAGTGCAACACCCAGATCTTGCTGGCAATCCTCTCCCAAGTCTCTGACTCCCAGTCCCTGACTCCACACCTCCAACTTCCCCAAGTTCCCAATCCCTTCCTCCCTTAAGTTCTTTTAGTTTAAAAAAATTCTGCTTCGCTGGCCTGGTGGTGCAGAGGGCTGAGGCACTGGTGCCTTAGCTCACACCACATTGATGACCTGGGTTCGGGAACGGACTCGGGCGCCAGAGGGTCGGCAGGGGAAGGAGTAGGATTGACCGTCTGGAGGGCTGCTCTCCTCTCCTTTCCTGGGGTGGGTTGGGGAATGATATCGCTCTGTAGTGGCCCCCTGGTGGAGACCAGGGGAAGTTCAGTTGCGACGCGAGTAGGAGAATCGGAGGAAAAAGTAGAAAAATGGCGTCTCCTCCTACCGGAAGACGGCCGCCCGGACCAGTACCTCCCTGATCTCTGCGACAGCCGACCTGGCCACAGCAGCACCCAGGGCCAAAGCCTAGGCCAATAGGCTGTTTCTCCTCAGAACAGGAGGACCCACCTGATGAAGGGTCACGTCGGGTTATCCTGAGGTGGCTGCGATATGGGGTCGAGATCGGCGGTGGTGACGGGAGAGGTGACAGTCCTTGTGGCAATTGGCCTGAAGGAGAGGAAGGTGAGGGTCGCAGGGGAGATAAACAGATAAAGCAAAATAAAAATTCTGCTTTTTTTTTTTGTTTTTGTTTTTTGTTTTAGGGGTGGCAGACTGGCAGTGAACTTCTTCACTTACCAAAGGGCCAAAAAAAAAACCCTCACAAGCAGCACAAGCACAGAAGAAAACAATTGATTTGGTGATCTGCAATGCAAGGAGCAGCCAAGAGAAGCTGCTGCTCCTCCTTCGTCCTCCTGATTCCTGTGCGTAGCTCTAAGGTGGACCACGTGAGATGCTAGAGCAGCAACCCAATCAGGTGCCACCTTAGAGAGATGGACAGCTTGGCCATCCAATGAGGGATCAGAGCATTGTCTCTGGTCCCTTTGGTGGGTTCCTCCTGCTCTGGTGCTTCTCACACTGCAGTTCCTGCAATTGGAGTCATCCAAACTGATCCGAACAGGTGAAAGTGTTCGGAAGCGATTCATTCCGAACACTTCGGCATGTTTGGATCGGTTCGTATTTTTGACGATCTGGTTCTCCCATCCCTAATTTTAACACAAATCTTTCTTTATCCAATTGCAAAATAAACAAAAAGAAAATGAAGACGGGAACTCTCAGACTGGAAGTCCCACCTTTCTTGTTCCCAGACTCCATCATGCTAGAGCTCAATGAAATCCCCATATGTCAGCCAGCCTGAGCCCATAGTAATGCACAGAATGGATGCCAGGAAACGTAAAGCACATGGAGTCAGGCATTTCTTAAGCAGGTACATTTTCTCAACATATAGCAATGTATGCAGTTTGGGCTTAAAGAAACAACTGATTTAATATCAGGAAAATACAGTTAAGACCAGCAATGTGAAACAAAAGGCATTGCTAATGCATTGTTTGTAGCTGCTTGTAAAACATGAGTTTTATATATTTCATTTTAATGCTGCATGCCTCCTGATACCTTAATTACCCTCCATATAAAACTAGAAGTGGTTTATAGTAGTTCTCCTTCAGTATTTTGTTTTATATTTTTTTAGGGTCAAAAACACAGATTAATAGTGTTTATGTAATTTCTTCCACAGGCACAGTATTATGCAAATGGTAGCTTTTAACAGAGGAACACAAAGCCCACAAACTTTACTTCCACCCTAGCTGTTCTAAAACAGCCCTTTTTGATGTAATGCTATGGAGGTGGGGTCAGAAAGAGAAGAATTAAAAAGAACATTAAAGTTTCAACCCTGGGTTATCAGGCCAGGGAAGACGAGTTAGAATATTAGCAAGGTTAGCATAGAAGAAAGGCTGCAACTAAAAGGATACGAAAGAAACATTAAAGGTAATCTGGCATGCTGTAAGCACATTTCTGCACTGAGTGTTTTCAGATGTCAGCATGCTTTCATTTTATCTGGTACCTTAGGGCAATAGTTCTCAGACTTCGTCACAGTGAGCCTCCCCAAATCCATGGAAAAGATTTTGAACCTCCCCCAAAAATTGAAATAATCTTGGGCCTCCCCAGAGAAAAATAACACACTGTACTTTGCACAGTACACCATGACTAAATTGAAACCCCTTTGAGTACTTGGCTCACATTCAGTTCTTTGTCTTATACGGACGTGGAACCTTTGAAAAAGAGCCCCGGTGCTCAAAGGTGTTATCTGAATAACAAATAAATAAAATAAACAAATATTATTATTCAGCTTATTGTGACTCCCCCCAAACAGGCCAACCTACGTACTCTGCTATTTTCATTCTTGAACCATTGTTATCCCTTGTTGCAGTACCTTCATGGGTCAGACTACTTTCTCTGTTTCCTCTCTATATAAATTAACCTTCCTACATACTTTGCCTCTCCCTGTCCTTCCCTGCTCCTAAACAACTTCTCAGGGATTACTTTGCTCCTTCCTGCTAGTGCTGTTAGCACTTCTATGCTCAACCCTTGTATTTGGGCTGTTCTGCCATCAGGCTACAAATTGATCAATTACCACCACTCATTATTAGTTTATTGTTCATATTTGTTTACACTATTGTGCATTGTGTATTTCTTGATTGTTTTGCAGTTACCTTTTGAAATGTATTGCTCCCTACCCTTCCCCGGGTACACCTGAAATGAGCCTTTCATTCACCTTCCCTTGTCACCTATTAGTAAATACATTTAATTCACCTACTATTATCCTCTTTCAGTTTGCATCATCTCTTCACACAAAATATATAAAACTCAAAATCTAAAAACAGTACTTTTTCAGACTTGCTTGAGCCTCCCCTGGAACAGGTTGGGGCCTCCCAAGGGAGGCTGGCCTCACCATTTGAGAACCCCTGCCTTAGGGCAACCTTATTGGGCTGTAAGGCTTTCTAGGTCTGTACCCCATTCTCTGTTCTTATGAAACAAACAAAAAACACACACAGTGGGAGGTTTTCACATATACACAATATTTTCTTTGCAGTTATTGCTCTTTATGCACCGTGCGGATGGAGCTCCTTGTGCCAGCCACCCCAGACCCATAACCCCTACTTTCCACCAGGACTTACAGTCATGCACCTGCAGTGTGGCCTGGGTGTTCATTGAGTGTGGGTTCTGCAGCTGGCCAGAGTCATCTAGCTGACCAGAATACTATTCTTCCCTGGTTCTCTAACCAGGAAGAGTGAGTGTGTAATGCCACCCCCAGATGGTGCCATGCATGCTCCCATATGTAGGTCATCAGCAGCCATCAGTCCTCCTGTTCCCCTGTATGATGGTCCCTGGTTGCTGTGTTCCCAGTCATTATTAGGGGCCAGACTTGCAACCGGTGCCATATCCCCTTCCCCGTCTGAGGGAAGAGAGAAGTCCTTTGGGTGTTTCATCCTCTCTCCCCAGCTAAACCCCAGAAACCTGGGTCTGGTCCCAAACCTGAGTCACTAGCGGGGTGGCAGGTGTGGCATCCAGTGCCTCAACCCTCCGTGTCACAGGGCCGGTATATAAACAATAATTATATACCATAACACATTATGGATATGCATAGTATTCTTATGCTATCTAAACACTTGTTTACCACATGAATAGGGTTCAGATAGGAAATACATGTTATGTCTGTCCAAAGGGAGCAATGTAGCTTAGGGATTAGAATGTGATTTGATTTATTTGATACCCTTGTCAGTGCATTGGACCTAAAAGCCCATTTTCGGTCATAGCCAGAGTCACATGGCAGGCAAAAAGCAGGAAAAATGCTGATCTGTAAACTTGGAAACCCTGACTGGAGACCCATCGCCACCACTTACAGTACTCACTAAATAATCCGGGACAAGTAACAAAACCTCCCAGGGGGTTATCTCCTCTCTGTGTTCCTCACCCCCTGTTAACCTCCTTGAGCTTTTCCTGGTCTCACTCAGTCTCATTGCCTCCCTGTATGCACCTATTATAAATCGCTAATTTGATTTCTGCCAATCAGCATGCAGAGCCACTCTTGTTCTATGTACAGTGTGCTCTTTTGCGGGAGTGTTTGGAGGGAGTGATCCACTTCAGCACCAGGGAGAGGACAGCACAATAAAATAAAATAAAATACAAAAAAGACTATAAACTTATAAATTACTTGAGCTAAACTCGAGTGGTTTATAATAAGTTAATAGGGCTTCCAAGGGGTGCCTCTTATGCTACCTCTTATGGTACCTCTCACCCAAACTTCTTGCTTGGAGTCTCTTATACCATAAGAGACACCCCTTGGAGGGCCTATTAGCTTATAACATTTGTTGCCAACTGTTCAAGGATAGCAGTGCTTTGGAAGACATCAAAATGACTCGGGTTCATGCTCTGTGTCCGGGACATCTGGTGCTGACTGATGAAGCAGTGTCTGGCGTCCTATCAATACCTCCTGCCTCAGGGATGGAGGGCACCTCCTTCTGTTGCATGACTGCCCCCTGGTGACCCGGGGGAAAGGGTGTGTCATGTGGGAAGGAATGTGTGGTCCCTCTGAGGTGACCTCATGTAGGCATTTACCCACTTGCCTGACAGATGGTGTGGAGGCATCACATGCCCAGAGTAGGGGCCGGCAGGGGAGCACCGAAGGAGGTGTGGGGCTTACCCTCCCTTCCAATGACCCTGATAGACTGATTTTCAGATCACTTCCTGGGGCGCAATAAGGGGAGGGCCTGGCAGGGGATAAAATACCCCCAGCAGCACCCAGCAAATGAAGCCACTCTGCCTGCCATACCACAGCAGGGTCACTTTGACTCCTCCCATGCCTTGTCGACTCCTCCTTACAGGCCCCAACTGTCAAGTGAAGTATCTCCTTCTGGCTTGGGGAACCAGGGGGTCCTGCCCATGGGGGACAGGCCATGGGTTATAGTCGGGCTGTCCAGGGAGGTTGTAGAGTGAATGGTGATGGGCAGGATCACCAAAGGACTCTTGTGGTGGGGTACAAGGTCTTGGGTAGGTGCAAGAAGGTCCCAACAGCTGGTGATGTGAAAATGGGGGACAAAAGTAGAAAGCAAAAAATAAAAAAAGCAGTGCTTTAGAAGACAATGTCTGTGAAAGGCACTGTATAATAATTAATTCATTTCCTCCTTCTTATCCTTTGCTACAAACCATTTCTCTGCTTTAAATGAATTTTTCAGTCTCAGATATACAATCTTTCACATTGTAGATTCAAGTATTATTTCTGTCCCACCGAAACATTGTCAACATGCAGCAGAAATACTGCTCATAATTATGCTATATGTACTCTGTACTTTCATTGGAATGAATTATAGTAGGTACGGGGAAAAAAATAACTGGTGCATATAACCCAAACCTATTTTTCTAAAATCTTACTCTGTCAGTCATTTGAATTCTAGTTTTGTTTTCAAAATACAAAATGCAATGTAATTAGGTAAAGGGCTAAATTCATGCTAAATTTCCTGTTTTTAAAATGTAATTTTTTATGCCTGAGTCACAAAAAAAGCATCTGAAATGTGCCTGCTATTGTTTATAAATTTTAAACATTTAAACTACTGACTAGTCAGCTTGTAGCATGGTAGCTGCATTGCTGCTTGCTGAGATGTTGACCTGGGTCTGTGCCCCCAAATCCAGTACCTCAGGATACAACTGTGGGGGGGGGGGACTGGCATATGCAAAGCTGCCCCTTGGTGATCTGGGGTTAAAGGAGTGGAGCCGTGCTGGAGATATCTTGGTCCAAGCAGTACTGTATGCCTTATGATGGCTTGACCTTTTCCCTGATCGAGTGCATAGGGGCTTCCTGCATCCTTGAGTTAGGCCAGCAGGAGATTCATGGAAAAGGATGGTGCTCCACTCTTAGATGACCCTAACAGGCAGTAGTCCAGACACATCTCATAGGCTACACCCTTGAAGGAGGGTTAAGAAGGTTAATAAGACACTTAGGATTGGATATTATGCTATAATAACATATTGACTGGTAGGCTGCACTTCAACCACCAGGAGATATGTTGGCTCAGCATTCCAAAACATTAGTATTGCTCTGATGTAGCCGAGTAGTGGGCGATAAGTATGCTCATCACGTGTGTGTGTCCCTGATGTGAATCCTTCATCTCCCCCTCTTGGCCAGCCAGTAGACCAAGCTGGATCATGTCAGGAACAGAAATTTGGCGTTTTGAGTGGCAGTGACTATAAGCGAAAATTAAGCAGCTTTTTTTCAAGTGTAAAAGTGAATCAAAGATGTTTTTTTCTATGGAGTGGGTGATACTATGCCACAAAGTTGTGGTGAGGTAACGTACTGCTGTATATCTAAATGTTCTATGTTTGGACCATTATGAGGCAGCTAGGTTTGAAGCACATTAAAGCTATGTCTGCACAACAATTTTCCCTATATACAATTTGCTGCCAAAAGGAGTGACAGTACGAACGGAGTGTTCACACCTCTTACACTATTCTTCTTCATTTATTTAGTTATTTGAATAATCAGATGAACACCTTTGAGCAAGCTTGCTCATTTACAAAGGTGCCTCCTCAGTATCAGCATACAAAAATAAATAGATAAACTCATACACAACATCGATAACAATTAACATGGAGCATTAAGGTAGCAGCCATAACAGGCATTGTCATGCAAACATGTGCAGCAAGTTGGCAACCATGAGGCATATTTAGGCTAGTACATAGGCATGGAGTCAGCAGAAGGAAAAATAGCAGAGGCCAGGCAACACTTTTTGGTAAGTAACATGGTTGAGGTGGCCAGTGGAGCAGTTGCAGTGGCCAGTGGAGCAGTGGCAGTGGCCAATGGAGCAGTTGCAGGGTGTGAAAGGGGAGAGAAGGGCTTTTGCTGCATGCAGTCACAGATGGTGCCAGGTAGGAGAGTCTTTAGTATTTCCTTTTGAATTGACCAGTTTTTGAGAGTCCCATCAGAGACACTGGCAAATTGTTTAGCCATTGTGGTGCTCTGGCCGCAAATGAGTGCTTAGCTAGACTTGCTCTGCAGTAAGGCACAGATAGGGTTCCACAAGAATTGCTCCTGCTGGGGTATGGGCTTTGGGCAGGGCTTAGGAGGTTTTGTATTCCTGGGGAGGTGAGACCCAGAAGTGCTTTCTTATCAAGCATACAGAACTGGTACTTGATCCTGTCCTGCAGGGGGAGCCAGTTTGTTAGGGTATATAGTGTGCAGGTGTGCATTGCCCCTTTAAGAATTCATTTTTTAGGATCAGACTAATTGTGGCTATGTTTGGACCATGCCGTAGCTGTGAGGAGCAGAGCTGCAGTTTGTGTGGTGCAACTTACTTTAGACATGCTGGTGTCAGGAGAGTGTCGTCTGTTTGTAACTGTGCATTCAGTTTGATATGGCTTTCATGAAAGGCAGAAGCTGTAAGATGGAACTCTTACAGTCAGGTATTCTGTACAATTCTGCAGCTTTTAAAGAACTAGAATTCACATAGAGCTCTTGGTGATATTAGTCTTGTTGGGACTGTGTATATGATTGTATTTTGTGGAATGTATGTGCTTGTAAAGGTTTTCTATCTTGTAATTAAAGATTTACATTTGTCGAAGGCCTTCAATCTAGTGCACCATAGCCATCTGCTTACCAAGCTGGGAAATACAGGGCTTACACCTCTTTCTGTTACTTGGTTTCAGAATTATTAATCTAATAGGTTTCAGCAAGTTCTGCTGCAAGATGTTCACTCTTCCTTAGTTCCTGTACAAGCTGGTGTACCTTAGGGATCAGTTTTAGGCCCTATTTTATTTTCTATCACATTCACATACAGTGTTTTATGCAGGTGACATAGTACTTTTTAGAAAGAGTCATACTTGGTCTGGTGTTAATATAACTTTGTAGTCTGATTTTGCACTATTTCAGAACTGGCTACCTGAAAATGTGTTATTGTTGAAGTCTCAGAAACTAAATACATGACATTTGGTTCCCATCAAAAGGTTCTTACTCCACTGTCAGCGAGTCTGATTTTAGATGGGGGGTAGAGACTGAGTGTGTGAAACACTTATTTGAGTTTTGCCTTAGACCAGAATCTGTTGTTATGATGTGCATAACTGTATTAATACACTGATAAAATGAACTCGTGTTTGGGTTAGTTGTAGCATCTGAAAAATTGTCTAACCCTGAGGTCCAAGAAAATCTTAGCTCAGGCCTTACCATTGTTTTAAATAGATTATGGATTGTCTGTGTATTGTAGTGCATCTGAATCGCGTATTTCTAGGGTAGAGGTTCTTAATAATCCCATTTGCATTTTACACTCTTGTCCAAGGAATACATATCACTGTGTACTGTACAGTCCTTTAAAATGGTATTCATTTGACATGAGATGTTTTTATTTTACTTTATTGAATTTTTGTACATTTTTTTAATATTCTGACTAATTGTTATGTTTGCTTGCGCATGCGCAAGAAACATTTTGGCACAACTTAGGAGAGAAGCGGGGTATTGGAGGTGCGGCACTGTGGGGGCCAATGGCCCCAGTGCATTTTGAGGCTTGGCCCACTTTCCCCAATGCAGTGGCACGCTGCTGCTGACACTAGTTCAGCCAGCGTGCCACCACCTTGAAACATTTTTGCCGCTGCAATGAGGGGCCGCCTCGTCATTGCAGTGTCAGCCATTCGCTGCAATGAGGGAGCGACCCGTTGCAGGGCAGTACCTTGCCAGCCACATGCCCCTGAACCAGTTCATTTGCCGACAGGGTGCCCAGTCCTCATCAGCATAATGTCCCCACCCCCAAGTTTCTGTTGTATGTCAAGGGGGTGCCCAATTCCCCTTGGCATCATGTGCCCACCCAACAGTCTTTCTTTGCCGACGGGGCACCCAATCCCCGTCGGCTTCAGTCCCCCCTTCCTAGTTGAATTTGCCAATGGGAAGCTCACTCCCCTTCAGCATAATGTCCCCCAGTTTGTTGTCTGCCAGGGGCTGCCCAATCCCCTCAGCTCTTGCCCCACTCAGTATGTGCCGATGGGGGTGCCCAATCCGTCGGCTACAGCCCCCAAAAACACTCAGGTGACATGCTGGGAGCCCACCAGCATGCCAAATGTCCCTGAAAAAACACCAGTCTCGCAATGTTTTTTTTCCTGTAAAACAGAAAACAGTCCCTCGTTGAGTCCGTGGCCCTCCCCAACCCAGCGCCACCCTCTGCTCACCCCTGCCTCCCACCCCCCCAACCCCATACTTACCTCTGGAGCCCAGCGCAATGATCTTAGGTGGACCAGGAACACGTCTGCACTCTTCAAAGCTGACCGCAAACTGAAGAAATGCCGGTGAGCTGCATAAATAGGGATTTTTCAACTTTGGTGCATATCTCAGGCACTTTTGTGAATTTTGTCACCAAATTTTCAACATGGGGTTATTGGGACCCTTCCTTATGAACTGATGCACTGTCATGGCATTATTCGGTCCCGAAAGGTGATTTCGATGTCACTGTGCGGAATCTCCTTTCAGACTGATTAAAGAAATGACAGTGCCAGTGTTCATGAGGGGGGCTCTCAAAAAGCCTATATTGCAAATTCGGTGGAAAAAATCAAAAAAATAACTGTTTTACGAGCGTGCGTTGCGCAGTTTACACGCATGCTCATACCTTAGCAAATTTGTAATATTTTCACTCCAGATTTTCAACATTGGCATTTTTCCACACCTCCTTATGAACAGTACAGCTGTCATTTTTCACATCCTGACTGAAATGTGTTTTCGCACATCCAGCGCAAAATAGCGCAGTCACTGTGGGAAATCAGTGTTTGGGACACATTAAGAAAATTATAGTGATACTGTTCATGAGCAGAGGACCTAAAATGCCTATGCTGAAAATTTGGTGACAAAAGTCCATAAAATGTCTGTTACAAGTGTGCATTGTGCAGTTTCCACGTATGCTCGGAAGGGCGCACATTTGTAATATTTTCAATCCAGATTTTCAACATTGGCATTTTGCCACACCTCCTTATGAACAGTACAGCTGTCATTTTTCATATCCTGCCCGAAATATGCATTTGCACACCTGGCACACAATGGCATGGTTGCTGTGGGAAATTAATGTTTCGGACAGATTAAGAAAATCATAGTGACAGTGTTCATGAGTAGAGGTCACAAAATGCCTATGTTGAAAATTTGGTGAAATAATTCCACTATCTGACTGCGGTACAAGCATGTGCTGCACAGTTTCCATGAGATAAATCCTGTGCAAATTTTAGAATTTTGAATGTAGGTTCAAACTCTGTATCCGCACTCTACTCTGTCTGTTGCTCAGCTCTGTTTCTCTGCCTGAAGAGAGTATCGCCCTGTAGTGAACTCCAGCAATGGACTGGTTCTCCAGTCAGGTTTTTATTCTGTAGTTATATCAAAATATATCAAAAAATATATGTCTGCATACAAATATCTGGGCATCACCTTCGACTCAGCTCTCTCTTTCCACTCTCATTTTAATTCCCTGTCCACTGCCGTAAACACCCGGATTGGACTCCTCTACTGCCACAAAGACTGCCTCCCTCAGAATGCCCTCTGGCTGGCTATCACATCCTCCATCCTGTCACTGGTCGACTACAGGCTCCCTGTCTATGTGGCTGCTGACCCTACCGCCCTCACCACAGTCCAGACCTCGATCAACTAGGCTTGCAGGCTCCTGACTGGTGCCCCCAGCAGAACGCACACATGCCAGCTGTACTCCTCCTCGAATGTACTCACCTTTGATGAGTACCTGCACTACCACACCTGTACACTAGCAAAAAAATCATCCTGCACTCCTCGCTGGGGTTGCTTCCCAAAATTGACTTCCCACTGTCGCCACCCGAAGCGCAACCAAAGCCACCTTCCAGGTCCCGACAGCCAGGACCTCTCTCACCCAAATATCATTCCACCACAGAGTCCCCTCTTGGTACAACTCCCTCCCCACTCATATCACAAACATCCTCAAAATCGGCCCCTTCAAAATCGCCTTCCGAAACCACCTCACTGACACTCAGAGCTGTAAATGCCCCTGACTGGCCCATACCTAGAGCTCTGCCTGGCCCAATTTACAGACAACATCCTTCCAGATTGCCTTCTCCCCCAGCAACCACCCCTTCCCCCCCAGGTATTGCTCCCTAGAACCCCTAGCGGTACCTTATTATTTATATACTAGACTAATTGTAACTAATTGAAGCCTTTGTACACCTTTGTATTACTGGAACTGCTTTGTGTGTTCTTTTATTGTATCTCACCTCTAATGTTCTCCATTATTGTACTGCACCACCAATTGCTGTCTACCCTCCCTGCGATGAGGTGCCTTTGTAAATGAGTCTTTGACTCAAAGGTTGTAAATCCAAATTATGAAATAAATAAATACATAAAAAATAAAAAATGCTCGGAACTTCGAGCATTTTTAAAATTTTCACTACAGATTTTCAACATTGCCATCTCTTCACACCTCCCTATGGATGGTACAGCTGTCATTCTTCACATCCTGCCTAATCTGTGTTTTCGCACGTCTGGTGCAGAATGGCATGGTCGCTGTGGGAACTCGAAGATCGGGACACATTAACAAAATCACACTGCCACTGTTCATGAGAAGAGGTCCCAAATGCTTTCATGAGGTGGGGGTCACAAAAAGGCCATGTTGAAAATTTGTAGTGCAAATACCGACACACGCCCGGGGTGTTAGGGTTTCTAACCATAATGTCCCACCCTGTACAGACCGACAGGCATCAGAGGTGTAACTTTGGATCACTGGCTGTAATGCTCATGCCATCCCACCCCCACTCTGAAGCCAGTGACAGGCATCAAGGTCGCCACTCTTCAGCCCCAGACTTCACCCCATTCTCCTGTGCACCCATTTCAGCATATGCCCTTATGAAATGGGGTGACCTAGTTTAACACCCCAAGGCACACCTCAACACTTGTCGGCGTCTACAGGATAGGGCGAGGTGAAATGCCATGAACATTATGGGCAATGACCCACAGGCACACCCCACTGCCTGTCCATCCCTACAGGGTGGAGGTGGGATTGGCATGGGTTCAATACTTCACTGCCATTCCTATTCTGCATCTGTCTAACTCCTTCACTTCCAATGCTAATATCAGCAAGCAAACATTCAGCATTGACAAATGCTTGTATAAAAATGTGGCTCAAAATGGGGGTGTTTGCACAAAAAGATGGTGAAAAGTGGGAATGTTTGCATGATAAAGTGGTGTAAATAGTGTTTTCATGAAAAATGGACTCCCAGGTGCTGGTTAAAATTGACCAGTGCCTTTTCTTTCCGGTGTTTTCTGTTGAAAGTGGAAAATCCTTGGCGCTAGACCTATTAAATACTCATGTAGATGAATGGGTATTTAACTTTGAGGCTGGAAAATATGTAATGGAGGGCAACAAAAAAAGATTTGTAGCCAATGGAGTATGACCTAGCCAGAGAGGCTGGAGAGTCTGAGCATGCTCTTACTGGAGGACAGGGTGACATGGTAGAAACTTACAAGAGCCTGGTTTGTTGAGTGGCAGCTTTGAAGTGACCACAGCAGATCACTAAAATACATAAAAATGTAAGTGAAAACCCACTCTCATTGACATCTATGGAGTATGACCCTGTGTTCTCATAAATTAAGATTTCACAGAATTCGTGCAGGGGCAAAGCTCTCGAAAGCCACCAGCCAGGAAGGTGAAGGGATTTGGGCTGCCAGTTCCTCAGGGCAAGAATTATGACTCTTTTCTCTCCTAAAATGGGAAATAAAAAAAGTTCTACAAATAAGATTAAGTCCTGAGGAGGTAGACTACCACTGGGAGCTTTAAGGCACAGAAATTGGTGCTCTTGAAATGCAATACAACCAGTGTTCCATACCATGTGGGCACGTAAGGGTAACTTGCTCTCCGGTTTTTAAATAATGGTGAGTGAAACAAAATTTGGATGTGTACAAGTGCTTTAAATCTAGAAAATAAACCTGCATCTTTTGTGTCATGAACGATGTTATGCAACACTGTTCTGTGGGATGTGGAACATTTCCAAAGGTGGGATGAGTATTGGTACGCATTAGTATTTCTTTAAAACTGGGAGAGTAGAACAGGACATTACTCACCTTATCTGGAGCACTGAATACGACTCACACACACAAGGTCATACTGCATTAGAAACTTAGTTATAACTGAGAAAAGTGTTTGTCATGATGGTTGATTCCCTATCTCTTTCAAAAAGTGCCATAAGATCTTAGACTTCCTCCTGGATAATAGCCAGACCACCAGAGATCGACAGAAGGGATGTTGGCTTTAAGCAGAAGTGCATGTTGGGTCTGAAATGTTACCTTTAATTAAGTGATAACATTCAGTTATAACTGGCTGAAGTGGATGATTAAATAGCAATGCAGAAGGCCGAGGCCTTTAATCAGCCACTGAAGCTGCTTATTCTTTCGTAAATTCTGGCTAATTGAATGTTATTACTATTATACGACTAGAAATTTTGAACTGAGGATTTTAAAAGTGCTATGGTAGATTTTAAGTGATTTGCCAACAGTCACCCAGTGTGCAAGTGGTGACTGGGGGATTCAAACTCAGTTGTCCGGGTTTGCTGGTCAGAGCTCTTAACCCCTGTGCTATATTGGCTTCCAGGAAACAGCTGAAGAGGAACATGTCTTTGTTACCCATTTTTTGCCCATGGTCTAGATGGATAACCTACTGTGGATGTCTCCAGAATGTGGATAACCTACTGTGGGCATGTCTAAAATGTCATTGTAGTAGTTTGTTGGATATGAACACAGTTTTCCTGTGTTCTGATTGGCTTTGTACAGATACTAGCCATATAATTTTTTAAATTCTATTTTAAATTGCACTTTCTCTGTGGTCTTATGTGTTTATCCACTTTTTTCATTTTGAGACAACAAACACTTCTTTTGTTAACATTTGAATTAATAAAAGGAGCACCCCCTTTCATATGGCACAGTCCAGGTTTTCATCAGTATTTTCTGCTGTTTTTCAAAATGCACAGAATAACATACTAATAATGCATCATTATAATAATTATAGTGAACTAGCATGCAGGAGGCAGTGCTCCCTTGCCCCAGAACGACAGGTGTACTAATGCAACTGAAAATATGGCTAAAATCCTGGTCCAAATTATTTTAAAGGAAACATTTAGTAATTTTAAATGTAAAAATATTGCTAAAGCAGACTCAAATGGATAAAGAAAGGCATTGTAGAAGACAGGAGTAAGAGGCAGTCTAAACTGGAATAAAATCAATGTAACATGGACTGCTGCTTTAACCTCCCATCTAAAGGAGACAGCATCTTCAACCATGCAGTACCTTCACAGCACTGTGACTGCATTGTTAGTATATGGTATTAACCCAAGAGTCTGATGCAGGACTTGAACTCACACTCGTCTGATCTTTCTGGCCCTGATTGGGACTGAGACCAACTCAGCCACTGACACTGGTCTTTTGAAATGTCTTGCATTCCAATACTGCTACGGTTATGTGGTTTGAAAGGTGACTTGAGAATTTAGAAAATAAGCTGTGCTCCAAACAGTTTGTGTTTTTCAATCAATCAATAAATCAATCAATCAAGTCTTTATTTAACCAGGCGTTCATCGTTGAGCAGAAGCTCACTTGCAAGATGGACCTGGGTGGAGCATGAACAAATATATATACAGGTCAACACAGATATTTACAAGGCAATACAGATAGATACTGTTTACAGAGAGGAGAAAAGAAGCTCATATGTACATAGAATTATACAGACATTGTACAGATTACAGGGTATTTACATACATCTAAGTGTCTATAAGAAGATAAAGCAGGATATCTAAGGATGCTGGGGGAACTAATGGAGGAAAAATAGGTGAAAAAGTACACACCTGGTAGAGGCGGTGGTGGGGGGGAAGAGAGGGAGGTAGGGGGGAAGGCTAGGAGGGACAGTGCACAGAGAGGAGTTGGTGGAACGGGAAGTGGAGGGATAGATGGAGGAAGAAGTATGTGAGGGCCCCTGCATCGACTGCCATGAAGTACAGGCATTGAGGATGTCACAACCCAGGGGTAGTGAGCTCTTGTCTGAGGTTGGAGGGGGAAGGATTAGGGGATGGACTGGCCTAGTGTTGATGAAACAGGGGGTCAGCTGCTAAAATTGGGTTTAGGCAGGGCTGTATACCAGTGCAGACAATGGTACTGGGTTTGAGTGGATGAAGCAGTTACATACTTCTCTGTACGGAAATAAAACGTCTTGAAGGCATTTATACCGATTAGAGTGCTTAATTTGAGGGGTTTTTGTAGATCGTTCCATAAGGTAGGTAACAAGAAGCTTATGGCTGCCCTGCCGAAGCGTGATTTTGCATTGGGTACTTTAAGTTTAATAGCTGAGTAACTTCTTAGCGCGTAATTCCCAATTGTACTCAGGGGAAGACAGCAGGAGATATAGTAAGGCAGTTTATTAGAGATGACGCTATAGATCCAAAGAGCGGCATTTCTGTGGCGCCTGAACTTTAGATATGTCCACCCCACTGCAGCATATAGGGTGCAGTGATGCGTGTTGAAGGGAAGTCCCGTTATAAACCTCAGAGCTCGATGGTAGAGTGTGTCCAGTTTAGCCATGTAAGAGTTAGGGCATTGGCTGTAGAGGAAATCAGCGTAATCAACCAAGGATAAGAAAATGGATTGGACCAGTTGTTTCTTGGCAACTTTGGTGAGAAATTGGTTGATTCTAAAAAACAGGCCAAACCTTTGTCGGAGTCATTTTAGCAGGTCCTCAATGTGTTCAATGAAAGAGAGACTTTGGTCTATCCAAACTCCCAGATACTTGAATTTTTGTAACAAATTCTAGTTTTTCACCTAGAACTGTGGTAATTTATGGAACTGTCCCACTGGACACAGGGTTAGCTGTACGGATGAAAGGGGAGATGATCATCGCTTTAGTTGTTTTGGTATTAAGGAGTAGCTTTTGTGGAGGAGTTGGCATTGCAAAAGGTTGAATTCTGACTGTAGATTATTGCAGGCAGCTTCAGGTGTTGGGCGACATGCGTAGAGAACTGTATCTTCTGCAAACAGATGGATGTTGGCTTCTTCTATACAGTAGCCTATGTTATTGATATAGACTGCAAAGAGTAAGGGCCCTAATATAGAACCTTGAAGTACCCCTCTTTGCAGAGTTTTTCAGGGGGACAGGCCTCCTTCAGCTTTAACTTGTTGAAGGCGCCCTGTAAGATAGTCAGCAAACCAGCTCAGGGAGGATGGGTCCACACCTATGGTATGAAGGGAGGAGAGGAGCAGACTGTGGTCAACGGTATCGAAGGAATTGCTTAGATCAAGGAAGACAGAGCAAATAAAGTTTTTGTTCTGAAGGTTGCACTGCCAGTCGTTAGTAACTTTGGCGCAAGCTGAGATAGTGCTATGTTTAGCTCTGAATCCAGACTGCATAGGGTTTAACAATTCCCTAGACTCAAGGTGAGTCCTCAACTGTGTATTTACAATTTTCTCTAGGAGCTTGGACAGGACCAGAAGGAGAGAAATTGGCCTGTAGTTATTGAGATTGCCGGGGTCACCTGATTTGAACAGTGGTATGACATGTGCTGTCTTCCATATAGGTGGTAAGGTGCCCTGAGACAGGGATAAGTTAAAGAGGTGGGTGACGGGTATTGCTAATACATGGTAGGCAATTTTTAGGAAGTAGGGGTCAAGGGTGTCTGCCCCAGCACTTTTTCTAGTATCCAACTGAAGCAAGAGGTACTCTACCTCTTTCAGTGAGGCAGGTTGAAGTGAGAAGGGCGGCGAAGCTATTGGAGTTTCAGACAGTTGGCTGGCAGTCTGGGAGCAAAGTATGTTTGCAGAGGAGTTATCAAATGCCATGCCTGCAGTAGCAAAGTGGTTATTGAATGCGTCAAGTATGTCCATCTTTTCAGTTAAAGTCGTATTGCTGGAGGTAATCTTGGTCGGGAGTGAATTTCCTCAGGGGTGACCTAGCAGATCGTTGATTGTGTTCCAGAGCTCGATTGGGCTCTTTGAGGTAGAGTCAAGTTCGGATTTGAAGAAGGTGGCCTTCGATTCTCTGATTGTTTTGGTACATAGATTTAGTAGTCTCCTGAACTGGTTCCAGTCCTCTGCAGTGTTCAGTCTGCACGCTTTTTTCAAGAGCTTATCTCTTTCTAGAAGCAAGGACTTGATCTGAGCGGTGAACCATTTACAGGTTTTGGTCCTAGTTCGAACTTTGATCAGGGGAGCATATTTATTAAGGGCCCTCGATAGAATGTCATGGAAGATATTGTAAGCTGACGTGATCGTTTTGGCCAGATAGAAATCTTGCCACTGAGGGGAGTACTTAAGCTCATTTAGGTAGGCATGTTCATTGAAGTGGTGCCTGGATCTCTTCATGGAGAACTTACTGGCAGGTGCTGGGTTGTTGGTGGATCTTACTCCCGCAATAAAGCAGTGGTCACTAGTGTCAGAGAAAAAGACACTGGCATGGGAGAAGAGATGGGGTTTGCTCACCATTAGTACATCCAGAAGTGTGCTTTTACTGGGGTTCTTCATGCTTGGGCATGCTGGTTCAGTAATAAGTTGCGTCAGCCCATGTTCTTCACAGAAGGATGCAATGGGGCAGCTGCGTTGGAGAGCCAGTCAAAGTTGAGGTCTCCTAAAATAATAATTTCAGGCAGCCGCTGTCCCAACTTGTCACTTAGATATGACACAAGCTGGAGGCCCACAGACGGTGGTCTGTAGCACCCTACTACGCAGAGTGCAGTAGTCTGTGTAATTTCCACTTTGAGAATTAGGCATTCAAATTCACTGACGACAGATGCCGAGTATAAGCAGAAAGCAGAGAATTTGTCTTTAACGTAGATAGCTACCCCTCCTCCTCTGGTATGCCTATCAGCTCTGAACAGGGCATAGTTGGGGATGTTTACTTCTCTATCAGTAGTGCTGGGTCTAAGCCACGTTTTGGAAATCACAAGTATATCAGGAGAGGTATGATTTACCCAGGTTTGTATTGAGGTTATCTTTTAAAGGAGGCTTACATACGTTGATATGCAGGAAGCTTATTCATTTTAGGTTTGCTAGTTCTGCTGGTGAAGCAATAGCTTCTGGGGGACCAGGGTTGAGTTCTATGTTGCCTGAACATAGCAGGAGGATAAGTAGAATTTTTCTGAGAGCGCTAATTTTAAGCTTGTAATTCCTGCCTTTCTCTCGCCTAGTAGATCTGGTATTTTTAGGGACTGGAGAGTAGCCACCATAGAAGGGCTAACCTGTTGTAGCAAGAGCTAGTACCCCTACTGCAATAGGCGGGGGGGGGATAGAGGTCAGCATGGTGAGAGGTGGGCCTTGTGGTGGGGGAGTGTTATAAGTACTACTGGTATGTGTGGTCCAGGAGCAGGGTTCGAGGTACTGGTACTTGGAGTCACAGAAACAATTAAAGGATCGGTTGCCATGTGGTATACAACACAAGGTGCCGTTGTGGACCAAACATGCTGGTAGTTCAGGTGTCCAGTGCTGGGCAGCTGGCATCAGCAGAAGAAGGAGCAGTATAAGAAGCCATATAGTGCTCAACATGATAGTACTTCAAAAATGAGCCACTCAAGTAGCCCAAAGACTAATGGGGTTGCTGGATTAATGCAGCCTATTAGTAAGTTTCTGATTCAGGTCGGCCCGAATTTGATAGCAATAAAAATATTTAGTGGTGAAGGCACAGCCAAGGAGAGCCTATGCGTATTAGTAAGGTGTGGCCCTGTAAGTTGGATCCCGTGGGCTAGACAGAGAAGAGGGGAATCATGAGCTAAGTCTCTATTGGTGGGGTACTGGGCCAGGAGGCGTGGGCTAATATTTTGGCGGGAGCTACTGTATTTAATAATCAGAGGAGGTGGGGGAGGGAGGCGTAAAAGTTGCGGCAGTTGTCGTATCTTGCAGGGCTTTGGGTCCGAGTCTGAGGTCTCAAGCGTTGGCTGGAGTGGTGCTGACCGCCTGGTAGCCAGGAATCCTGTGGTTTGGGTTCTGGGAGTCTGGGTGGCAGTTCCTCAGCTGAGAGAGAGAAGGAAAGCGAGGATTAATAAGGGGATTCACACAAAGGGTCAGACAGAACAGTGGGGAGTCCAAAAATTAGCAGGACAATGGACATGTATTGCTTTGGAGCCCAAAAGTGTCTGGGGCCAGTGCACATAAGCAGAGAAAGGGCTGTAACACTAGATCTCTTAAAAAAACACAATTCAAGTCCTTTCAAATACAGACAGGGTTAGCGCATCAGTTTTTTAACATTAGACCCAACATTTGTCCCAACATATACAGTTTTAAGGTTTAAAATCAGAGAGCAGGAGCCGGCTTTCACCAGGGACCAATCAGAGCGTGGTCTGAAAGGGCACTCGCAATCCGGTTGGTTGCGGCAGTTGCCGTACCATGCAGGGCTTTGGGTCCGAGTCTGAGGTCTCGAGCATCGGCTGGAGGGGCACCGACCGCCTGGTAGCCGGGAATCCTGCGGCTTGGGAGCTGGGAGCCTGGGTGGCAGTTCCTCGGCTTGCAGGCTTTGGGTCCGAGTTTTTGACACCCCATTGCAAGCTGTGGAAAATGACTCTGGAATTGTTAGTATAGAAAATGTGTACTTTCCCCAGCTGACCTCATTGTCTTTGTTTATGATATCCAAGTGCTAACCATGACAGCAGACCAGGGGTCCAAATAATTTTTTAGGACTGGGAAGCATTTATGCTAGCTTCTTCGAGTTGGTAGTATTTTCATCTAAACAAAAGTAATACCATCCATTCACCTGTCTTGTACCCCCCCACCCCAGGTCTCAACCCCACTGGGTGTCCACAGCCACTGGCTCTGTTTAATTCTGCCATGGTCTTGAGAAACTTCCCCACTGCTGTCACCCTATTTTTAACATTTGGCATGTTGCAACTGACCTAGCTAGCCACTGAGCAATTCCTGACACTATCTCCAGCTCTGTACACATCTGATACCAATGCTTCTTTCTGTCGCCACCTCTTTTGCTCATACTCTTCTTAGAGTGTGAATCCATGGATGGTAGCATTACATGTGCTGCTAGTTGTGTGTCTGTATACCAGTATACTGTAAATGTGCAGGGTAGAAAACAAATTCAAAAAATCAGAAGGAGGGAGTAAATCATGAAACATGGTAGTAGAATACTTATTTGCTCCCTTTATCTATCTGTTCCCCTGCGGCAGAACGTGGTGTCACAAATACAGCAGTTGTGAGGTTAGTTTGGAACAGTCTGCCTTTTTACGTTGATTGTGCACAGCGCAAGAAACATATTGAGACAGCTTGCTCAGAAGCAGGTTGTGGAGGCACGGCACTGTTGTGGTCAATGCCCCCACAGCCTGCAAAGGCTTGTCCCGCTTCCCCCAATGCCGTGGCATGCTGCTGGTGACAGTAGTTTGGAACCTTGCCACCAACTTGAGACAAATCAGCCGCTGCAATCAGGGTTCACCTCGTCATTGCAGCGTAAGCCATCCGCTGCAATGAGGGAGTGACCCATCATTGCAGGGCGGGATCTTCACAAACTGATATTGTTTGTGAACATGGCGTCAGTTTGCCGCCGTGTTCACAAACAATATTTACCCCCCCACCATGTTTACTTGCTGATGGGGGCCCCAGTCCCCATCGGCTTCAGTGCCCCCATGTTTGTTTTGCTGACGGGGGAGCCCACTCCCCGTCGGCGTTAGGTAACTCCGGCCCCCGCTTTTATTGTCTGCTGACGGGGTGCCCCAATCCCGTCAGCATAATGATACCCCTTTTGTTGTGTGCGTGATTGCCCAATCCCCGTCGGCTACTGCTGCCCCAAAAAAGAAAGCCTCTGGTGACATGCTGGGAGCCCACCCCAGCATGCCACATGCCCGATAAAAGTTAAAATGGTCCTGCAACGTCTTTCTTTTTTTTCCGTGTAAAAAAAGAAACTGTCCCTCAGCACTTTCCTTGCTCCCCTCCCACAACCCGTGCCCACCCACTGCGCACCCTGCCTCCCCACACCCCCCTCAACCCATACTTACCTCCGGAGTCCGGCGCAACGATCTTTGGTGGACCGGGAACACATCTGCACTCTTCAAATCCGACCGCAAACTGAGGAAATGCCGGTAAGCTGTGTAATGATAGAAACAGGTTTTTTTCAACTTTAATACATATCTCAGTCATTTTTTGGAATTTTGTCACCAAATTTTCAACATGGGGTTTTTGGGACCCCTCCTCATGAATTCTCGAACTGTCATGACGTTTATCGGCCCCGAAAGGTAATTTCGCAGTCATTGCGTGGATTCACCTTTCGGTGCTGATTAGCGAAATGACAGTGCCAGTGTTCATGAGGTGGGCTCTCAGAAAGTCTATGTTGCAAATTTGGTGGAAAAAAATCCAAAAAATGACTGTTTTACGAGCATCCATTGCGCAGTTGCTACACACGCTCTTAAATTCGCAAATTTGCAATATTTTCATGCCAGATTTTCAACATTGACATTTTTTTCACACCTCCATGTGAACAGTAAAGCTGTCATTGTTCACATCCTGGCCGAAATGTGTTTTTGCAGTTCCTGGCGCAGAATGGTGCAGTCGCTGTGGGAAGTCCGTGTTTGGAACAGATTAAGAAAATGACAGTGACACTGTTCATGAGTAGATGTCCTAAAATGCCTATGTTGAAAATTTGGTAACAATACTCCAAAAAATGACTGTGTTACGAGCGTGTGTTGCGCAGTTTGCACACACGCTTGTAACTTCAAAAATTTTTAATATTTTCACTCCAGAATTTCAACATTATCATTTTCCCACACCTACTTATGAACAGTATAGCTGTAATCTTTCCCATCCTGGCCGAATTGTGTTTTTGCACTTCCAGCGCAGAATACAGCGGTTGCTGTGGGAAATCACTGTTTGGGACAGATTAAGAAAATGACAGTGATACTGTTCATGAGCAGAGGTCCTAAAATGCCTGTGTTGAAAATCTGGTGATGATAGCCCATCAAATCACTGTGTTACAAGTGTGCATAGCGCAGTTTCCACGCACCCTTGTAACTTCGCAGATTTGTAATATTGTCACGACAGATTTTCAGCAGTGGCATTTTTTCATACCTTCTTATGAGCAGTACAGCTGTCATTTTTCACATCCTGACCGAAATGTGTTTTCACAGTTCCGGCGCAGAATAACGCGGTCGCTGTGAGAAATCAGTGTTCAGGACACGTTAAGACAATGACAGTGGCAGTGTTCGTGAGCAGAGGTCCTAAAATCCCTATGTTAAAAATTTGGTGATGAAACTCCATAACATGACTGTGTTACAAGCATGCGTTGAACTGTTACCACGCACCCTTGTAACTTTGCAAATTTGTAATATTTTCATGCCACATTTTCAACAGTGGCATTTTTTCACACCTCCTTATGAACAGTACAGCTGTCATTTTCCACATCCTGCCAAAAATATGTTTTTGTACTCCTGCCGATGATTTGCATGGTCACTGTGGGAAATCAGTGTTTGGGACAGATTAAGATCGAGCGAGTGAGAGGGGAGAGTGACCGAGCTCAACTGAACTCTGTCGGGACTGCTGCGGATTTGTTTGTGGGCAGAAAAAGTCCCTAATGCAAGAGGCCAGTAGAAAAGGGCAGCCTGCAGCACTAGGAGAAAGAGAACGAGAGAGCTAGTGAGGGAGGGGGAGTGAGCGAAGTCAGCAGAGCGCTGTCAGGACTGCTGCAGATTTCTTTGTGGGCAGAAAAAAGCATCAATGCAGGCAGGGGCTTAGTACAAAACTGCAGCCTGCAGCGGTGGGAGAAACACTACGAGCGAGTGAGACGAGGGACTGAGTGAGCTCAACGGAGCTCTATCAGGACTGCTGCAGATGTCTTTGTGGGCAGAAAAAGGCACCAATGCAGGCAGGAGCCTCGTACAAAAGGGCAGCTTGCAGTGCCAGGACAAACAGAATGAGCACGTGAGACAGAGAGACTGAGTGACCTCAACGGAGCTCTGTCAGGACAGCTGCAGATTTCTTTGTGGACAGACAAAGGTGCCAATGCAGCCAGGAGCCCTGTACAAAAGCGCAGCCTGCAGCGCCAAGAGAAACAGAATGAACCAGTGACAGAGCAGTAGTGAGCAACCTCAATGGAGCTCTGTTGTGACTGCTGTGGATTTCTTTGTGGGCAGAAAAAGGCGTCAATGCATTCAGGGGCCTAGTACAAAAGGGCAGCCTGCAGCGGTGGGAGAAACAGTATGAGTGAATGAGACAGGGGACTGAGTGAGCTCAACGGAGCTCTATCAGGACTGCTGCGGATGTCTTTGTGGGCAGAAAAAGGCACCAATGCAGGCAGGAGCCCCGTACAAAAGGGCAGCTTGCAGCACCAGGACAAACAGAATGAGCATGTGAGAGAGAGAGAGAGACTGAATGACCTCAACGGAGCTCTGTCGGGACAGCTGCGGATTTCTTTGTGGACAGACAAAGGTGCCAATGCAGCCAGGAGCCCTGTACAAAAGCGCAGCCTGCAGCGCCAAGAGAAACAGAATGAGCCAGTGACAGAGCAGTAGTGAGCAACCTCAATGGAGCTCTATTGTGACTGCTGTGGATTTCTTTGTGGGCAGAAAAAGGCGGCAATGCAGGCAGGAGCCCAGTACCAAAGGCCAGCCTGCAGCGGCAGGAGACACAGAATGAGCGAGTGAGGGAGGGGGAGTAAGTGAGCTCAACGGAGCTCTGTTGGGACTGCTGCAGATTTGTTTGTGGGCAGAAAAGACAGCAATCACGAGGGGCCCAGTACAAAATGGCAGCCTGCAGTGGCGGAAAACCAGAATGAGCGAGTGAGAGGGGGGAGTGAGTGAGCTCAACGGAGCTGTATTGTAATTGCTACAAATTTCTTTGTGGGCAGAAGAAGGTGGCAATGCAGGCAGGAGCCCAGTACAAAAGGGCAGCCTGCAGCGCCAGCAGAAACGGAATGAGTGAGTGAGAGAGGGGGAGTCTGCAGGCTCAACAGAACTGTGTCGGGACTGCTGCAGATTTCTTTGTAGGCAGAAAAAGCCACCAACACAGGCAGGAGCCCAGTACAAAAGGGCAGCCTGCAGCGGCAGGAGAAACAGAATGAGCGAGTGAGAAAGGGGGAGGGAGCCACCTCAACGCAGCTCTGTCGGGACAGCTGTGAATTTCTTAGTGGGCAGAACAAGGTGCCAATGCAGGCAGGAGCCCAGTACAACAGAGCAGCCTGCAGCACCGGGAGAAACAGACTGAGCGACTGACAATGGGGCAGTGAGCGAACTCAACACACCAACGCAATCAACATTCGGCATTGACAAATGCGTGTTTTTCTTTTCTCTGAAAGACACTGGGAAATGAGTGCAACATTATGTGAAATATATTTAGTACATCAATAACGGAAATAAATGAAAAAGCAAACAAAAATTTTCAAAACACTTGCGTTAAACATAATTCTGAATATATACAGAAAAATGCGCTGGGTTGTGTGCACTGGAGGTGTGTAATGCTGCATAAACCCAGAGAGTGAAGCTTGAGGGGCTTATTTAAGCATATCACACAGAGGGTGAATATTAAATTTGAGTAGTTCATGCAACCACACGGTTATTTTTTATAATCACTGACACATCAGTTTTTTTCCCTCTCCCACAATCACATTATGAGCTGCGCCTGCTTTCAGTAACAGAAAGACATCAGCAGAATCTGTGTAGAAGTGGTGATTCTTTCATTTAAAAAAAATGCTAGAGCCAGCCCGCTGGTGCAGCGGTGGATTACTTTCCTGCGCCGCAACCTTGAGTTGAAACGGACTCAGGTGCCTGGAGGGTCAGCTGGGGGGGGGAGGATCGAGCACCTAGAGGCTGCTCTCCTCCTCCGGGGTGGGTGGGTTGCTTGTCCCACCGCTATACTGCCACACAGGTGTCCATGGGTGGAGGTGCAGCAGGACGAATGGAAAAAGGGAGGGAGGACATTGGCCAGGAGCCAGAGCATATGCACGTCCTGACGTGTTCTGCCCCTAGACTCTCCCAGTGAGCCAACATCCTGGGTGGACCAGAAAACCAGGAAACACCTTGCAGTGCTCCCAGTAGATGGAGTTCCCAGCCCCAATCTCCAATGCCCCTACCTGCACCATTGACAGCATCCCCGATGAAATAAAGACACATTGGAGTGTAAGGGCCCCACCCCGTACCCGCCTTGGGGGGTATAAACAAGGCTCAGTGGGGTGATGGAGTGCTTTGGCATCCGGCTAGAAGAGTGGAGATGTACAAGGCCACAGGAGCCTCCCAAAGAAGGGGAGTACTGCATCGAGAAGGGGGCATAAAGAGAAAAAATAAATAAATAAAAAATGCTGTCTGAGGTACTGCTGTGTGCTGAGACAGAGATGCTCTGTGAGTTACGAATGCAACTGATTTGTTTAAAATATAGAAAATACATTCATTGATTGGTTTACTGTTGTGGTATAGCAGGGAGGATTTCAAATTACTTTATTTAGTGTAATTCTCCCCAAATCTGATGCTTACCTTCAGTGTCTCCCTCATCCTCTCTGGGCCGATTCTTCACCCTCTGGTCCCCTGGGACTGATGCTTTGGAGACTGGCAGGGCAGTGCAGTTCTCTGTCAGGAGCCCTGGTGGGATGAGGACCAAGGCTCCACTTGAATCCATGACCATTGCCACACAGCTCCCCCTGCTGTTGGCTATCAGGATTGGTAGCATGGCAAAGGCGGGGGGGGGGCAAGAAAGAAGATGGCAACAGCTGTTCCAGTTCCTGAGCCCAGGAGAAGATGCAGTCCGGGAACAGGACCAGAAGAACACTACATTTTATGGTTTGGGGCTGCCGTTGCTTGCTGTGTCATTTGCTTTGAAGGAGGGACTTTCTGGGCAGTTTATGCATTGTTTCCTGGGGGTGGTAGCCTTCTTTCAGTCACCATGTACTCCATATCACTACCCCAGGTGGAGGCACCACATCAGTATACTCCAGTGCAGTACATCCTTGGGGAACTCAGGCCTGCCTCCTCAGAAGTGGAGAGGTGAACCCCAACGGCCCTGGTATGGCGTCCATGTACATTAGGACATGGCTTTTGTATGGATAGTGATGATCTGGCAGTTTACACAGCATGTTTTTTTGCCGTGAAGAAAAAACACCTTGGAATTACTGCCGCACACATAGACTGTGAGTCTTGAGTACAGCTGCTTTGTGTGTTGGTGCATATTATGCCATAATAATCGGTCAGTTATTACAGCAGATTACTGTCCATCACTACTGACAAAAAGTGACGGACAGTTATTATATATACATAATGTATGGGCAACAATGTGTAATGAGTTTTGTTCACACACCAAGGGGGTGTAATACCACATAAACCATGAGAAAGGTGAACTTTTACAGGGATGCTAGGAGGGCCTCCTGTGGATATAAATGTGGCCTCATGTGTTCTTAGGCAAGAGAACTGCGAACCAAAGTTGAGGAATTATGGGGCACATAAGAAGTGACTTTCTAATATCCATAAGAGGCCCTCCTAGCATCCATATAAAATTATTACAGATTGTGCGACAATGATTTTTTTTTTTCATTGCCTTTTTTCATCTATACAATGATCCTTTTGCATTCACTTACATGCATGCACAAGGAACGTTTTGGGACAGTACAACTTTTTGGAGTTGTTTGAACCTCCTGTCTAATGCAGTGCTTGGTGCAGCAAGCGCGATCATGCCACACCAATGGATGCACGAGTTGTCTATGACAGCAGTTTGGCTGCAGTGCTCTTCAGTTGAAAGAAAAGTACCGCTGCAATCAGTGGTGGGAACGTGTATCTATTTAGCATATTGACGTCACCTTTTTCCCTCCGGCTGCTAATGAAATCCTTCCCGCTTCCTCCCTCTGCTTCTGTCCTCCCCTCTCCCTCGTTATTGCCCCCCCAACACAATGTATGTGCTGACGGGGTGCACAGTCCCTGTCGGCTCCAGCCCCCCCAAACAAACAAGCCATTCATTGTGTGCCGAGGGGGGTGCCCAATTCCCTCAGCTCATGCGCCCCAAACACATTTTTTGGGGGGCCAGTGGGGTACACAATCCCTATCGGCTTCAGGCCCTTCCCCCCACAAACACCCAGGTGGCACACTGGGAGTGCCCATTGTCCCTGTAAGTAAAAAACCTGTGAAAACAGAAAACCATCCCTCGTTGTGTCCATTGCTCCTCCCCCAACCCGCACCCACTCTCTGTGCACCCCATCTCCCCACACCTTCCCTCATCTCATACTTACCTCCGGAGCCTGGTGCGACAATCTTCGGTGGAGCGGGAACACGTCTGCACTCTTCAAAGCCAACTGCAAACTGAACAAATGCTGGTAAGCTGTACAATGGCATAAATGGTTTTTTTTCAACTTGGGTGGATATCTCAGCCTTTTTTTGTGAATTTTGGCACCATATTTTCAACATAGGTTTCTTGGGACCCGACCTCATGAATTCAGTCACTATCATGTGATTATTCGGTCCCAAAAGGTGATTTTGCGGTCACTGTGCGGAATCGCCTTTCGGGACTGATTAACAAAATGACAGTGTCACTGTTCATGAGGTGGGCTTCCAAAAAGCCTATGTTGCACATGTGGTGAACAAAATCCAAAAAATGACTGTTATGAGCGTGCATTGCACAGTTTCCATGCACCCTCATAACTTTGACAATTTTTAATATTTTCACTCCAGATTTTCAACATTGGCATTTTTTCATACCTCCTTATGAACAGTACAGCTGTCATTTTTCACATCCTGGCTAAAATGTGTTTTCACACATCCGGCGCACAATGGCGCAGTTGCTGTGGGAAATCAATGTTCGGGACAGATTACAGAACTCACAGTGGCATTGTTCATGAACAGAGGTCCCAAAATACCTATGCTGAAAATTTGGTGACAAAAGTCCACAAAATTACTGTGTTATGAGCGTGCATTGCACAGTTTCCACGCATACTCGTAAGTTCGAGAATTTTTAATATTTTCACTCCAGATTTTCAACATTACCATCTCTTCACACCTCCCTATGAATGGTACAGCTGTCATTTTTCACATCCTGCCCGAACTGTGTTTTCGCAAGTGGCACAGAATGGCGCGGTCACTGTGGGAAATCAACATTCAGGACAGATTAACAAAATCACAGTACCACTGTAAATGAGCAGAGGTCCCAAATTCTTTTATAAGGTGGGGGTCACAAAAAGGCCATGTTGAAAATTTGTTGTGCAAATACCAGCAAATGCCCGGGGTGTTAGGGTTTCTAACCATAACATCCCACCCTGTATAGACTGACAGGCATCAGGGGTGTGCCTTTGGATTGCTGGCTATAGTGCTCATGCCATTCCACCCCCATCCTGCAGCCAGTGACAGGCATAGAGGTGTGCCTTGGACTCTTTGGCCCCAGAGTTCACCCCATTCTCCTATACTGCACCCATTTCAGCGTATTTTCTTATGGAATTGGGTGACTGTAAAGCTGAACACTCTAACGCATACCTCAACACTTGGTGTCTGCAGGATAGGGTGAGGTGAAATGGCATGAGCATTATAGGCTATGACCCAAAGGCACACCCCAGTGCCTGTCCATCTCTGCAGGGTGGGGGTGGGGTTGGCGTCACTTCAGTACTTCACTGCCATTCCTATTCTGTATCTGTCTAACTCATGCACTTCCAGTGCTAATACCAACAAGCAAACATTCGGCATTGACAAATGCTTGTTATTTATGGATATAGTTACCCTTAATACTTTCATCTATTCTACCAGATCTTCTCATGAATCAAAACTAAAACTGCCTGTGCTTAAAGGGCCATTGTATAATGTTCAATAACAGCCCAGAATAGTGATACAAACCTGGGAATAACCTTATCTAAAGAAATGCTACTTTTAATAGGCAGGTACCACATGATGAGGTACTAAGCGTTGAAACCCCTCAATACATACTTCACTAACCCTGTTATACATCAGGCAGGACCATTGGTACCCAACAACCAGACCACTCCGCCTGATCCCCAATCTCTTAGCCGCCCACTCTTTCACATGAAGCTGGCAAAGGTAAAAGAGGTCCTGGCTATCCTAAAAACCCTGAAAACAAGAGGTTCAGGAGGCCCGGATGGAATCAAAGCTAGATTGCTAAAAGATGGGGCCTCGGCACTCGTGTGGTCACTCACATGGCTGATCAACAGGTCCTTACTTGAAGGATATGTCCCAGACCTGTGGAAGCAGGCGCATGTGGTACCAATTCACAAGGACGGGCCTGCTGAACCAATTGAGAACTACAGGCCTATCTCCCTGCTGTGTACCCTGGCAAAAATTCAGGAGAAACTCGTCTATGCCCAACTCAGGGAATACCTGGAGACATACATGCTGCTGTCCCCATCACAACACGGCTTTAGAGCCAATCATGGGACAGACACTGCCCTAACCAAATTCTCAACTGATGTACTCAGAGAACTAGACTCTGGATCCAGTACTGGGGCGGTTTTCATAGACCTTTCCAAGGCCTTCGACCGGGTGGATCACAGACTGCTACTCCAAAAACTCCTCCACATAGGCCTCGACTCCCATGCCCACAAATGGGTGGAAAGCTACCTCTCTGATCGCACACAGAGGGTTAGGTGGCAGGAGAAACTCTCCAAACCGTAGTCCCTAATGGATGGAGTACCCCAAGGGTCTATACTTGGGCCCCTCCTGTTCTCGTTGTTCGTAAATGAACTGCACAATCATTGTGGGAGCAGCAATGCAATCCAACACGCGGATGATGCTGTCATTTACAAATCCTCGGACAACCTGGATGATCTAGGGGCATCTCTCCAAGAGGATATTCACATCATGGAGACGTGGCTTATCAAGAACAAAATGGTCCTTAATACTAATAAAACCAAAGCCATGCTGTTTGGACCAAGAGCCCTTGGACATGATAGATCACAACTACTCCAACTCACGTCCCTGGAGGGCACTAAATTGGAGGTAGTTTCTTCAACTAAGTACCTTGGCCTTACCCTTGACCAAGACCTCACGTTCAAACAACATGTTGACCAGGTCACAAGAGTAATCCATACAAAACTCGGATTACTGTATAGGCTCAAGGAACTGTTAACCCCTGAAGCTCGGACCGCTATTGCTGCTAGTGTCCCACTTCCAACACTAATATATGCTGCCGTGGTCCTCCAGGGAGTCGCAAAGCTGGAGTATGGTAAACTACAGACTCTATACAACAAGGTGGCTCACTTTACCACCTTATCCCACTCCAGGAGCCATCATTGTGAGGCATTAGCAAAGCTTAACTGGCCATCCTTTGAGGCTCACCTCAGGTACCCTGTACTCTGCCTGGCGAAGAAGATAATAAGCCCTATGCCTCCCCTGAGTCTCGGTGGACTTCTTACAGTAAAAACTAACCTGCGCAGCCTTTGGTCCTCGGGTCTAACGTTACTAGAGGTTCCCAAGGTTAGGACAAAGGCAGGCTACAAATCCTTCTCATACGCTGCCCATTCCTTGTGGAATAACCTCCCTTTGGAGGTGCGTGAAACCCCATCAGTTCCGTGCTTCTGCACAAGACTTAAAACCCACCTGCTATCAATGGCCGCATGCCAATGCCACCGCATCCTGTGATAGCCTGCTTACCAAACTAATATTTTCTAACCCCTGAACAGGCAGCACTAACTTTCCTTCCCCCTCTCTGAACAATCCTAATGCTCTTAGAACTACATTACCTAATGAATTAACAGTACTGTCTCTTGAGTAGGTATGGCTAATGTAAGATCTCATGTCAGTTGGGCTAATGTAGGATCACATGAACAACAACTTGCAAACAAGATATTTAAATCCATTGAACAACTGCTTTGTGTAAATAGCCAAATACTGTGTACCCATGATGACCTTTTATGTATATGTTCAACTGTTTATAATCTCATGTACTTTTATTCCCGGGTCGCCCCTGAAAAAGGGACCTCTGGGGCCCAATGGGCCTACCCGGTCATCAAAATTCAATAAATAAATATTTTAAATCTAGAAAAATGCTGAAGAAGTCTCAAAATGGAGAAAAGAATATCTTACAAGATAAGAGAAGACAAGGGGATCTATAATGGGATAGAAATGCCTAAATACAAATGTTCACCATACCATGCACTGTGGCAGTGGTGGTCAATACACCTTGAATTGGGATCCATTTTGGTGGATCTCAAGAAGCTCCAAGATCTGCCAGCAATAAAGTGAACAAGAAGTACAACAATTATGTTCATCAACTGTAAGGATCTTCACTGATTCGAAAATACAACCTCTGCCACAAGATCCACCAAAAATCTCTTGAGATCCATCAGTGGATCCAGACCCACGTATTGGCCACCACTGCACTGTGGCTTTCAGTTTTCCTCACCAAATGAGTCATTTGAAAGTTAGGATCTAATTGTCAAGATGGTTGGGGTGATGTAGAATCACATGTCACATATAGTTGTTACATTAAAAAGGAACACGCATATGAAACCTGATTCTTTCTGCATCATTTACTGCATTTACAATGCATGTTAAATCCCTCCAAAAATAGATCAAACATTATTCCATAGTAGATAGAAACTCTTTTACTGTACAAATGGGCTGACGAGAGATGAAACAGAGGTGTCGTAGGAGTTTATGCTAAGTCTGAAGCACAGGGAAGGCAAAAGTATTCTGAGGAATCACTTTTGTAGTTCTTGGAACCATGAACAATAGCAAATAATTATGAGGCTGTGCAGTTACAGAATTAGCCAGGTATTCTGTCAGGTATGTCATGGATGAAGTGAATATATTTGTATGGAAGCAAGCACCAAATATTTTTGTCACCTAATGTTAAGACTTGTCCATTTCAGTTTACTGTACACCTCACAATGGAGGGTTTGAGATAGACACAGAAATATAAATCTATACATTTTATTGAATAGATTGTCTAGAGAGGGAAGTCATTGTTTGGTTGTGATTTAGTAAATGGCATCGCCACAATCACTCACAGTAAGTAGTAATTGTTAATCAAGTTTCTTGTATGTGTTTAGAGAGAAATATTACATAAGAAAGAGCAATATGGCATGCCAGTTTGGTATTTTGGGGTATTCATATCTATCTACAGTATATATATAAATAAGTAACACCTGTCTGTATGTTAGGGTTGAGTTGTTGTTTGTGTCAAAACCCCTAGTTTTGACAGCTTAGAACTCAGCTGTCTTGGGACCCAGGGTTTTGAAAATTGGCACCTACTCTGTCCCATGTTTTAACCCTAACACCTGCACCCTCCTCCATCTCTTACTCCTATAACCCAAGGTCAAGTTGTGCGTTTGGGGCCATAACACATGGGTTTGCTGCTTCGAGTTACAAGTCTGGAGCCATGCCCCATAGGTGCCACATAGATGTTTTGTTTAATGTAGCGCAGTATACAAAGAAGCAGGCTTGTCCACCATGGCCCCAGACCTGTACCTTGCTTTGTAGGGTTGAAGGGAAGACCCGTGGTGTATGGTCCCATACTTCTAGGCTGTAAGTGAAGCACCAGATCTGTGGGGCACAGCTCTGTACAGTATGTGTAGCTTGGTTTGTGCAGGGCCCTGTGGGTCCTACATAAACAACTGACCCATGAAGCACACCCCAGATCTGTAGTCTTAAGCAGCATACCAGTGGAGCACCATCCTTGACCAGTAGCTTATAAGCATAAAGTAAAGCTGCAGACATGTGGGAATGCTCCCAGACCTGTTACTTTAAGCAGCAGACCAGTGAGGCACCATCCTTGATCAGCAGCCTATAAGCATAAAGTACAGCTGCAGACATGAGGTGAATGCCCCCAGACCTGTAGCCTTAAGCAGCAGACCAGTGGGGCATGTATCTGATCATATAGCTTGGCCTTGGGTCATGAAGGTAGGGGGATGGGGGTGGGCATTAGGGTTGAAACCCTAACATCACACATCCTACTTTTGTGTCTTTTTAACCCTAATATATACTGTATATTAATGTAGGTTTTTACAATTAATTTTCTTACTTTGGAGAAAGTATAGTGCCAACCATAAGACTTGATTCACACAGAGCACTGCCTCAGTCTATCTATATCATTTTACTAGCCTCACTTCCTTCCCACCCAACACTGTCTTTTGAATGCCTCCCCCAACTTAGTTTTTCCACATCCTTCTACCTTTACAGGAAAAGTGTATTTTCTAAGATATTCATCCCTTACTGTTCTCCCCCTCTTTGGCCCTCCTATAATGTAAAACAAATGATAAATACATACAGATCTGTCTTGTCTTACTAATACCTTTCCTACCCCACATCATCTTTTAATGAGTCCCTGCTCACATGCCTTCCATCACCCTGAAGGTTATAGGGCAAAAGCCTCTTTCTAAGATCTTCACTCTCCCCTCTTGGAATCCTAATGCTTGATGGGAAGGGGGAGATGGTAATCTGATTGCAACTCACTGTAGCCAGTGGTGAACTGAATGTGCCTCCTCTTACTCCAGTGCACTCTGCTAACAGAGTAGGGCAGTGACATGCTAGACGAATGATTAGTGTCAACATTATAAATCACTAATGCAATTTCAATCCAGTCAACATGTAGAGCCCCTATACTTCTTATTCTGAATACTGTATGCTCTCATGCAGGAGTGCTAGGAGAAGTGCTCCGTTTTGGTCCTGGGGAGGTTGGCATAAAATAAAAAAAAAAACAGTTCCCCAAACTTGTTATAAATCATTCAAGTTAAACTTGAGTGATTGAAAATAAGTTAAAAGAGCCTCTGAGGGGTGTCTCTTATGGTATAACAGACTCCTCTCATGAGATTTGGGCAGACAGAACCACTCAGCTTTGCTTCACAGTCCTCTTGCCCAAACCTCATGCTTAGAGTCTCTTATACCATAAGAGACACTCCTCAGAGGCCCTATTATCTTACATTGGTATTCCTGAATAAGACTGATAGCATAGACAGCAGCAAACACCAGAAAGTTCATCAGCACTGCTAATTGCCTGAGAATGCTGCCCTCAGCTTCTCAGATGCTGAAGGTGTACAGTGGGTGGGGGGGGGCAAAGTCACAACTGACTAGCTTGATCCCTTCGGACTGGGAGAGGGTAATAATATTGGGCTGGTGGCTTTTGCTTCATGAAAATAAGGGGTGTAGGCTAGGGAGAGGACAGTGGTTCAAAAATAGTGTCATGTAGGTAGGGGACTAAGTATGATTTCAACCTATGCTGCATAATGCAATCAGTGAAATCCTAGGAACACCACAGCACACAATTGCAGAGACACAAATGGATTTGTGCCCTCATATTGCCTTTTCTATATTTTATGACTATGTGTTGCAAGACTAACTCTGGGTTAATGCAGTTTTACAATTAATTTCTTCCTATACCAGAGGCAGGTAGTTTGGTGCCAATTCCTCATTCAGTTCAGTAGCTTTCGTGAGACACATTCGCTGGGTATCCATATTGTTTTGATCACTATGAGTTTCAGTCATAAAACATACTGTAATCTTATAAATTACATTGTATACTATAGAAATGCTTGATATATAATTGACCAGTAGACATATAGCTCTCTGAAATGTTACTATATCGCAGTACAGAACTGTGCAACCGTACAGTTTAATGGCACGCCACTCTGTAGCTCAGCATCATTTTCTGTTACAAGGTAGAGCTACAAATACACAGCACACTGGGCCTGATTTTAAAACAATTGGGACTGGCTCAAGGGGCTTTTGTCAAGGAGAAATTAAGCAAAGGGTACTTTGCATCACACCTTGTACCTGTCCCAATTTTCTAATACAGCTTGTGCCACTGGGGGACCACCTGTGCCAACTGGGCTTGCCTCGTCCTTCCGACAGCTGCACCAATGCACGATGGTGAAAAGGGGCTTGCACCATGGTGGGTCTGCCGCATTCTCTAATTTGCGATTTTGCAAGCCCCCCAATGGGTGTTGGACCCTGCCATTAGACCAGCCTAGCACTGTCTAGCAGGCCATGTGCCATTGCTGGAACCCTCACTGGGTGGGGAAGGGGGGTGACCCTGTGGTCCGTGGCAGGTATGATCCCAGTCCCCCACCTGTGGTGACACTGTTGCATCATCCTTCCCACACAGACTTGCACTGACTGTGCACTGGCCTTGTTGGGGGCAGTTTTCACCCCTTCCCCCTATCTTGACCCATTCTCCCCCTGCATGCCAGGGCACACCCAGGATGATTCACTAGCCAACAGGGCAATCATCCAGCAGGTTGCCATCACTGGACGCTGCTGCCACCAGCCCATCCCATGGCTTGTGGCATTCCCATATGGTTCACCATTTATTCGGTGCAGCTCTCAGCTTGCAGCAGTCTTGGGGGCATTGGCACCAGAACCCCTCTTTTTCTAAAATCATGTGCAGGGTCCCTGGTGCTCCTCAGGTTTGCCATTGCCAGGGGTTTGGCACAAATTGCACCAATCTAGTGGCCTTTTTAAAACTGTGCCCATTATCTCAAGAACGCCATTAATTTTATAACTTGGTACTAGGTCGGTACACCAGAATACAAAGTTATACAGTTATCACTATTTTTCTAAAATAAAGTTAACATTTTCCAACAATAGACATTCATTGTATACTTTCATTATCACTATTTCGTGTCAGTAATTGTGCAGCATATGGAAAATCCTCTTTTAAAGATCTGTGCCATGGTATGACACCATTATATACTACTGGACAATGACAATCTTTAATATCATTATCTAATTGTTTACCCATGCTGGACAGGTGGGAACAAAGGTAGGAGAGAGCAGACTCAATGGATCGAGAATCTTTTTCTGCCTGTAAAGCCGTGTGTGTTTCTATGTAAATGTGCTGCTGTTTTCTTTTTCCTTGTCTTTCTGCCTGAGCTCCTGCTGGCAGGCAGGCTTCAGCTCTCTCCATGAGAGAGCTCACATCCTCCCGGCTAACCCCAGCCTCAATACCAGCAAATCCCCCAAGGATTTCCCCCATGGTGGGGCCAGGGGGGAAGGGCCACCTCCCATGCACACAAATCCAGTTTTGTCGGTCAGGCCTGCAGGTCAAGAGCATGGCATCAGCTTTTTGTAGCCTGCCAGCACTCCCCTAATTTTCCATTTTCTGTTCCTCCCCCATTGCAAGGGTGTGCATGTCAATGTGCATTTGTGGAGGTGTGTGAACACTGCAGGGTCCCATAGCACCCTCTCTTCATTGGTGTCCCTGACTTGCACTTCTCTCAGGTCTCCGCCTAGGGGTAGTCATTCGGTGGACTACCAAACAACCCTTCCTGTAAGAGGAGAGCTGTCCTCCAGATGCTCAATCCTCCCCCTCTCCTGCCAACCCCCAGCGACCCATGTTCACTACCGAATGTGGGTCACCAGTATGCCAGGAGGTAAGGCACAAGGCCTCAGCCCTCCAGACCACTGGGATGGCCTTTGTGTTGCTGTTTTTAATATGTTTAGTTAGTGAAACCACAGTAAACATTATGATATGATATAACACCATGAAAAGTATGGCTGGAGTTTAAAATTTGAGATCGTCTCTGCTGTACCTAGAAAGTCATGCTGTCCTGATCTACAACATTCTAGACATGTTTTAACTCTTTGCAGTTTTGTTTTACTTGTTCTTTGATGAAAAAGTGTCTCAATTCCAGTCTGTAGAAGTCAAAGCTAGGATAATGGTTTTGGACCTACCTTCAAGGAATTTATAAAGACAAAGTTTAGTACAATATTGTATGTTGTAGAGGTTTGGTAAACATAAGTGACATACCTATTTCCAGTCCGTATGTTACTGTGTCAGAGACAGCAGCATCTGAAAATATAATTTTTTAATGGAATTGGGGCAATGTTACTACAGTATGACATAGATAGTGAATATTATTACAGTTTATACAATGGCTACAAATGACAGAAAATTTTGATTGGCCAATAAACATTCCAACTCTTATAATACCTCACTGTAATTATATGGTGGCAGGACTTCTACCTAATTCAAAATATCTCATATTTTAAACAAAAAAGACCCACTGTTATTTAAAATATGTGGCTGCTTTTTTGTGCCTAATTGCACCCCCTGTTGTGTCTCATTGCTTATATAATATATAATTGTATTTGTCATTGGGGATGGCATGGGTTCAAACATGGCCATATGTTCTACTGAAATTAATAATTTTGGTCAAATGATCTTTATTTAGGAATGTGGAGATAAGGAAATGAAATAGAATAGAAGAAATAAGATCTTGGTATATCTAGAGATTTTTTTTTCTTTTCAGGTCATGGTATAGCTTAAATAGCTTTTTTAAATTAACTTTTAGATTTTACTCAAACTTGCAATGGTACTGCAGGTGAAAGCAGGAAAGTGATGTGCTAAAAGCACTTGAAGTGAAATAGAAATCATGTTCTTGCTCTCTGCCTTCCCTTCTGGGTTACATGTAATCGGCAATTATGGCTATCACTCTCACTAGGGGAATCTCTGGAAAGATACTTTCTGGTAGCTGCTAAAGAATACTGTCAGTCATTTAACAACCAAATCCAGTTTGTAAGAGTATAGCTTTAATCACAGTTTTGTACTGAACAGTTACAGTATAGTCTACATCCAAAGGAAATGCCTTATAGCAATATGTTTCTTTAACACTTGTGTTACTATTTGGAAAAAATAAATCAAATTAGCATATTGATGACATTACAAATGATATTACATTTAAGCGTATTTATTGTTAGTAAGGCCTTTTTTAAGTGACAATGCCAGAAAAAATGGTTTGTTCTGTGAGTAAGGTCAACTGGCTTTGTTTGCATTGTTATACCCACATTTTCAAAGGAGATGTGTGGCACAAAGTAGAGATGCACCGCACATCTCAAACAATATGCCAAAGCATGATATTCAAAAGAGAGAGAGATGCGTCACGCATCTCTGGATTCGCCATGGAGAAGAAATAATGTATGAAGCACAAATAAAGGGAGAGTCCCCATGAATATGCCACACATCCCTATATTCAGTCAAAATATGCAGCGCATCTGCCCACATCTCGGAAATGAGCCACCCAAAGTTAGGCATACAAAAGGGTGGCCTAAATCGGCCACCACCCACAGGCAGGCTGCAGAACTGCAGGCAAACCATCCGGAGACAGCCCTCAGAGATGCACAAGAACATGCTTCAGGCACCCACACACAGCAGTCATGCCAGGATGGATGAACCCTGAGCCACAGGTGCCCTGTCACCACCAGCACCGTCCAGGGAGCAACACCCCACACTGCACCCTGGATGTAGCCACCCAGCTGCCACATGCCAGTGCTGTCGTGTGCCCCCCGGCACACCAGCAGGGTGGACAGCCAAAATGTTATACAT
The DNA here is from genome assembly GCA_016271365.2 of Neoceratodus forsteri. NCBI lineage: Eukaryota > Metazoa > Chordata > Ceratodontiformes > Ceratodontidae > Neoceratodus > Neoceratodus forsteri. Next base: position 258,210,918 of record JADMNL010000025.1, read on the forward strand.
GTACCAGGGGCCATGCCAGCACCCATGCAGCCTGCAGGGAGCCACCCGGTGGTGGCATGCACCCAGAGTGACGTCTGTGGCAACGGTTCCCATATTGCCTGGTGGTACTAGTGGCTGCATGGCATGGGCCAGGGACTGACCAGTGGCACACACACACACATGGTGGCACACCATGGGTGTGCACAGGTGGGACCCACCAACCCAGATATATGGTCACTGTCCGCACAGTGCCATCCCTTGCAGTACCCTCCAGGTACCTCCCATACTGGGGTGTGTGGGGCACTGCATGTGATAGTACACAGCATATGGAGCTGGTGTATCACATGCATGTGGTATCCCAATCAGCCTGTGTCACCCTGTGCCCACCCCTGTTGCATGTCCAGGTTGCCCCTGTGGACACTGTCCAGGTGGATCCCTGTACCTCTGTCTGACCCTGTACATAGCTGTGGGGTGTAGCACTATACCCAGGCCAATGCAGTCCACCCCCACACACACACTGACATCTCAGCACACCTGCCTGCTAGGCTGTAGTACATCCTTTTCACCTTTGTGGGGTGGTGGGGCAGCCCCACAAAGCTGGAACTGAGAATGCCTGGGGTATGCAAATGGCCTGAATTCATTCCAATAATGAGGTCCAGTTTGTGGTGTTTTGCTTGGAATGTGCAATGAGGTCACTTGCATATCCTGGCTGAATATTTCAGAGTTGTGCCATGCCTATGCCACATGTCCTAGCACATTTCCCTATGTTCCTGCCTGTGGTGTGTGGTCCCCCCTGGCTGAACTGTGCTGCAAATCTTCAGATGCATGATCATGCATTTTCAGGATATTCAACTGGACATGTGCCAGTGCATTTTCCCACATATCTTCTGAATATACCATTTTTTTTTTGGCTGGCACATCTCAGATGTGTGGCGCAGACACTTGTGCGATTTTGCAAGGGACTTTTGAATATGGGAGCCTTAGGTTTTATGTATTTTTTCAACTTATAAAATGGGGTCTGGCCACTGGTTCCACTTGCTTGGTCGTTACCTAGTCACATGAAGTTTGTTGCCCTAAAAGTATCACATGCTTAGAGGGGTATGTTTCCTTGAAAAATGATGCCTCAAGTTCAGATGATTATGCAAGTTAAACACAACCACACATCAAAAATCACCATAAAGGTGACCCCCGCCCCACCCAGACAAGGGAACATTACTCCAAACCCACCACACTCTCAAACATTTCAGACAAATGCACCAAGAAATACAATTGAAAAGAACAATACTTTCACTTCAAAAGTAAATAACAAAGAACTGCCTTCCAAAAATAACCCATAAAAGTTCATGAAAATAACTAAATAAAGAAACCATAGCTAGATAGCAGGATGCACCCTCATAATCTGAGGGTGGTAATCTTCACGCTGGACAATGGCTGTAACATGCTGAAGGCAATGAATGATGGGGACTTCCCCTATGCACCTTGTTTTGCACTCACACTAAACCTGGTGGTGTGTCATGTGCTTGACAAACATGCACAGTTAAAAGAAACACTTGACACTGTACAGGACATCACTAGCTATTTCCATTGCTCCCCCAAACATGATGCGCTCCTCCATCATTATCAGTAGAAGCACAATGTTCCCCAGCCTTGCTTAATTAAAGACATTTCTGCAAGGTGGACTTCCGTCTTTTATAAAGTGAAGAGATTTATGGAGCAAATTTCCATTCTCCCCCCACTCTCCAAAGCACTTGAACATATAGTCACAGACCAGCTAACTAACTACCTTTCCAGGTACAACATCCAATGTCCTAAACAGCATGGCTCATGGACAGGCCATAGTACCACATCTGCCCTCCTCAAGTACACAGATTTCATTCACCAGGCAACTGATCACAGGCACTTAGTGGGGTCAGTGTACATTGACCTCACTAAGGCATTTGGTACTGTTAATCACCCCTCCTACTCTGTTCCCTTCTTGATATTGATTGGTGCAGAATGCAGCAGACAGACTGTTGCCTGGGTTGTCGCGATCCAGCCATATTATGCCTGTGCTGCGCAAACTGCCATGGCTTCCAGTTCAGTGGTGGATCACCTTCAAGGTTGGTTTGCTGACCTATAAAGCCTTATATGGACAGGGACCGAGCTACCTCTAAGATCTCTTGTATAAATCTGTGACTGAGCTGTCACCAGCGTTTGAATGACAAGTCCATTTGGGCTGGTAAAAAATCCTTATCTGCCAACAGCAGTCTACAAAAATAAAAGACATTTTCAAACGTAGGATAATGCTGTGATTGATAACAGACTTTTAAAATATGGGCAGTAAGTACAGTGAAATGACTCGGGGGGGGGTGATCTCTTCTGAGTTGCAAATAAAATAGGATCTTAATTGAATAGAATGTTAAGAGTAAATTCAATTAATTTTCAGGGAGCTCTATAATTAGGCAGTAGCCATAAAATTATAGTTTGCAAGAAGGCTGCCCTGGTATACAGCTTCAAGTTGATACATTTGCCCCAACCCAGAACAAAGAGAGTTGTAAAATAGAAAGAAGAAAGATGGTGCCAACCCCCCAGAAAATTTGAAATCATTTGCCTCCAAGAAATAAAGTTGTATCTGGCTGAAAAGATTGGGATAGTCTGGAAAAGATATAATAGGCAAGGTAAAACATTCATCCGTATGATTTCCGCACATTGAAAGAAAGTGAGATGTAACTTACCCCATTTTGATAAATCACCCTGGATAGTAGCCGTAAGGGGTTTGTAGTTTACCAGGTCTATGTTATTAATGTCTTTAGGGATATGAATTCTCAAGTACTTCATAGTACTATGGAACCATTTTACGGAATGTTGTTGTTTTAACTCACTAAAGGGTATAAAATTTAATAAGAGAACCTCCGTTTTATGAGTATTCAACTTAAAATTTACCAATCCCTCAAATTGTTGTAAAATATTCCTGACAGTGGGAATTGACACCTCCAGGATAACACCATCAAAAGAGCATAATCTGCAAAAAGGGATCCTTTGTGGGATATTTACCCCAAAGAGACTCCCTCAGTTTGTGGTGCTTGTCTCAGTGCCATAGCCAAAGGTTTCATATATACTGCGAACAAGAGTAGGAAGTGCAGAACATTTTTATTATATTTTTAATGAAGTAACTATAGGGTAGACTGAGCAGATATGAACATACAGACATATGAACTTGCCAGCAAAAACAGGCCTCGTGGCCTATCGAGTCTGCTCAAGTGTGCAGTTAGCCTCTCATCTCTCAGCTGCCCCTCCCACCCCTCCTTCCCAGTATCCCTTCTCCTTTCCCTGCCCTAACCTCTCTTGAAACTGCTCACCATCTTACAGGACACTATTTCATCTGGTAAGGTGTTCCATTTGTCCACCACTCTTTCCATGAAAAAATGTCTCCTCATCTCCCTCTTTAATCTTCCCCCTTCCAATGTTAGTCCATGCCCTCTCGTGTCTGCCCCCCCTCTCATCTGAAAAATCCCTTCTGTGTTGGTCTTTTTTATCTCCTTCAGATACTTTAAAGTCTTGGTCATATCCCCCCATCCCTCCTCTCCTCCAGTAAATACATATTCAACTCTCCCAGCCTGTCCTCGTAGGGCTTGATTTCCAATCCCTGGATCATCTTTGTGGCTCTTCACTGCACCCCCTTCAACAATCTGATGTCTTACTTCAGGAATGGGTGCCAGTACTGGATGCAGTACTCCAGGTGGGGCCTGACCAATGACCTATACAGGGACATGATAACCTCCCTCCTTCTGGAGGAGATTCCTCTTGCAATAAACCCCAGCATTTTGTTGGCTTTTGCTGCTGCCTTCCTGCACTAAGCAGAGTTGTTCATGCTCCCCATAATGATCACTCCGAGGTCCTTTTCCTCTGTGGAGTTCCTCAACTGTGCCCCATTCAAGTGATAATCCTTCCCCTGGTTCCTGGCTCCAGAAATGCAGAACCCTGCACTTCTTGACATTGAACCCCAACTGCTATGTTTCCGCCCATTATTGCAGCTTAGTCAGATCCACCTGCAAACCCTTCCACCCCTCCACGTCATCGACCACAGCTCCCATCTTGGTATAGTCTGCGAACAGACTGATCTTGCTGCAGATCCCATGTGAGATATCCTCAATAAAAATCCCAAACAGCACCTGTCCCAGTACTGATCCCTGTGATACCCCACTCATCACCCCTCTTGGTGATGAGAGGTCCCCCACCATCACCACCCTTTGCTGCCTTCCCTTTAGCCAGTTTGTGATCCATTTCACCATTTTTGGTTAAGCCCCCACATATTCCAGTTCCTTCTCCAACCTCCTATGTGGCACTGAATCAAAGGTCTTGCTGAAATCCAAATACAGGACATCCACTGCATGGCACTTGTCCAGTTCCCGTGTCACCCAGTCGTAGTACTGTACAAGGTTTGTCTGGCAGGATTTGCTCACTATAAACCCATTCTCTTGACCATCTTGGAGACCATTTTCCTCCAAGAAGCTCACTAACCTCTCTATTAGTATGGTGTCCATGAGCTTTCCCACGATCGATGTGAGGCTCACTGGCCTATAGTTTCCTGGTTCATCCTATGGGCCACTTTTGTGGATGGGCCATTCTCCAGTCCAGTGGTACACATCCCATGTCCAGAGAGGTATTGACCAGGTCAGCTGGTGGCCCTGCCAGGACCTCTGCCAACTCCCTTAGTACCCTAGGATGAATGACATCAGGTCCAGCTGCTTTGTATACCCTTAATGTCTTCAACCCATCTAGTACCCTGCGCTCTGTAATACCTACATCTGTCATCACCTCCCCTCTACCACCCCAGTCACCTGGGGTATCTACCTCCCCTTCTGCTGCATGAATACAGAGCAGAAGTATTCATTCAGTGTCTCTGCCTGCTCCGCCCCTTTCTTCACCCACCCCATCCTTCTTAATCCTCACCAGCTGATCCTTGCTCTTTCTTCTCTCTCTGATGTAGTGGAAGAAGTAATTTTCTCCATTTTTGATTCCCTGCACCAGTTTCAGCTCACTGGATGCCTTGGCAGCCTGGACTTCTCCCTGTACGTATCCTTATCTTCACCCCTCCTTGATTTCCTGTACTTTTGAAACACTGCCCTTTTGGCCCTCACCCCTTCCATAACCTCCTGTGTCAGTCAACTGGGTTCCTTTGCCCTTCCCTTCTTGCTTTTCTTCCTATTGCAAGACTCCAATGCCTCCGCCTACCCTTCCTTAATGATGTCCCATTTGTGGTCTGCATCCATGTTTGGTTGTATTCCTGCCAAGTGCCTGCCCAAAAGTTCCCCCATCTTCTTAAAGTCCGCCCCATAACTCAATCACCCTTGTACCCGTGCCCCCTTTTTCCCGCCCCATGTTGAACATGAAACACACCAAATAGTGATCCCTTCCAACCAGTGGTTCCTCCACTTACAGATTCCTTACAGCTTTCCCATTATCCAGTTCAAGGTCCAGAGTCCTTTCTAACCAAGTCGGCCCCTGGATCAGCTGTGTCAGAAAGCTGTCTTCAAAAAAAATTCTTCTAACAGGACCCACTCCCTTGTACTCGTGGTGGATGGGGTGCCCCACTCCATCCCCGGTAGGTTGAAGTCCCCCCCCACCACTGTGCTCCCCTTCCTGCAGACTCTCCTAATTTGTTCAGCTAATACCCTATCCAAGTCAATCCCCTGAGCCAGTGGCCTGTATACCACCCCCATCCTCAGTGTCCTATTCTTTGCATCTTGGAACTGTATCCATAGTGCTTCTGTCCTCCCTTCCTCTCCTTCCTCCCTTACTCACTTTATCCCCACCCATACATAGATCGCCACCCCCCCATTCCCCATGGCCCTATCTTTTCTGAATAACCTGAACCCTGGGATCATCATATCCCAGTCCTGGTACAGGATGGCCCACATTTCCATGACGGTCGCAATGTTCACCCCCCCACCGCCAAGAGAGCCTGTAACTCCACTGTTCTATTCCTTAGACTTCTTGAATTCAGTGAGACCACCCTCCAGTCTGTCTCCTCCCCTTCCCTACCCCTATTTCCCCCCCTTATTCTTCTCTGTGCCACTTCCCCACTGCCTTTACCCATAACTAGGGGGGTGAGCTCACTAGGCTCTCGATTCTGGACCCTTTTACTCTCAGCGGTCCCCTCACCACCCCCCCTCCTAGTTTAAATCCACCTTTGTTGATATATACCCCTCTATTCCATTTTAGTACTCCCTTCCCCTCTCTGCTCAAATGTAACCTCTCCCCTGCATATAGGTCACTATTGACCCAGGTCCTGCCTCAGTCTGACACTAATCTGTACTTCCTTGTATGGCACCAATACCTCAGTCACTCATTGAACTCCTCAATCTTTTTTTTCATCTCTGAACTCACATGTGGTACTGGGAGTACTTCAGAGAATACCACCGACCTCCCACCTTCTCACACTGCCTACCCAGCTCCTCGAACCTCCCCTTTACCACCACTACTATTTCCCCAACCAAGTCATTTATACCCACATGCATCACTATGTGAGGTTTCTCCCTCCCCCTCTGTGCGCACTTGAGATGTGCCTGTCCTGCCCTGCCCTACCCACAGTCAACCCCAGAATAGCCTCAGCCCAGATATGACTGTGCCTTTCTCCCCTTCCGTCCCATCTGACCCCTTTCAGTATTGAATCCCCCAACACTAGTACCCCCCATCTTCTTGTCCCATATCCCTGCCTCCTGTTTTCACTGTCCACATTTCCAGAGCCCACACTGCCCTGCTCCTTATTTCCTCTATCCACCCCATTTGAGACTCCTACTTCTTTCCCCCTATTTCTGCCTCTCCCTCTGCCTCTACCCTACTTATTCCTTCCCCCCTTCTTCCTATCCCAGCCTAACTCCTGACTCCTGGGCCTTCACTACCTTTCTCCCCCTACCCCCATGATCTCCGACACCTCCACTACCACCTCTGATTCCAACACTGCAGACCTATTACTTGCCACTCCCACAGTGGTGCCCATCTCCTCCTCACCCCTGCCCTGAGTCTTCCCTTCACTTACTGCCCCTCTGCTCTCCTCACCCCCAACCCCCTCCCTACATCCTCATGGGAGTCAGCTCTGCTGTTCCTCCTCTGCTTCTCCGAGCTATTCATCTCTGGGGTCCCTCCTACCCCAGTCCCCCTTCCCTCACTTCTCCAGCTCCCTCCAGAGCCCCTGTGCCTCCTCTTCTAGTCTCCTCAGCCTGTAACAAATTGTACATCCTCCCAGTTTTCATAGTATATTCATCCAAACAGCCACCCCACAACCATTGCACCCCACTATCCTCCCTCTGCCTGCTACCCTCACTCCATGGTGCCCATTCCAGCAACTATTCCACTGTCTCCTGCCACCCTTATTTATGCCCCTCCACCTTCAGTGTGTTCCCCCCCATAATGCCCAATTTTTTGTTCCCTCCATTATTCACACTTAAGTATAACCTCAATTCCTTATCACACAGTCTGTACAGCAATAGCTGGATACCATATGTGACCCTACTAGTTTGCTTCCGAGTCCTTCTTTACCCCCACTGTCCCTAGCTTGCTAGCTCAGTAACTCTAGTTAACACATTTATACATGACCTTGTCAGTTTGAACTTGATTTTTAACTTTAAAATATGCAGTTATCCTTCCTTAACCCAAGCTTGTCAATTTGACTTTCAAATTTGCAACTTTAGAACATTTAAACCTTAAAATCCAACTAGTAAAAGCTTGAGTGTCTGAACTTTTCACCACCTATTAGCTTTAAGAGTTAGCTCATATGGGCAGTTTGCAGCTTCCCAAGCTCCTCACTCACAGCCTTCAAATCCAACCCCTAGTGGCTTTTCAGTATTTAAGAAAGGCTGGTGAAGGAGGTGGGGGAAGGGGGGTTAATCCAGCCAGCAACAGTCCTCCAGAAATTCAGTTACAGAGTTAAAGAAAGATTTAAGCTACTCCAAAATCAACAACAAACTCACAAAAATTCAGTTACAGAGTTAAAGAAAGATTTAAGCTAATCCCAAATCAACAGCAAGACTCACCATCCTACCTCTCTCTCCACAGCAAGCAGAATGAACAGACTTTTTAGATATTTTAGGTATAACATATTTACCTTTTTTAAAGCTTCTGATGAGATACTTCGTGGGAGGCTGAAATATACAAGCATTTGTCAATGCCGAATGTTTGCTTGCTGGCATTGGCATTGGTAGTGTAGAAGTTACAGAGCTGCATAATAGGAATGGCAGCGAAGTATTGAACTGAAGCCAACCCCACCACCCTGCAGAGAGTGACAGGCATTGGGATGTGCCTTTGGGTCGTCAGGCATAACGACCATGCCATTTCACCACACCCTACCCTGCAGACACTGACAAGTGTCACGGTGTGCCTTGGGGTCTTTGGCCCTTATGCGCACCCCATTCCATCAGGAAATACGGTGAGATGGGTGCGGTATAGGAGAATGGGGTGAAGTTTGGGCACGAAGAGTCCGAGGCACACCTTGATGCCTCTCACTGGCTGCAGGGTGTGGGTGGGGGTGGAATGATATGAGCATGACAGGCAAGAATCCCAAGTCACACCCCTGATGCCTGTCATTCTCTACAGGGTGGGGCGTTATGGTCGGAAACCCTAACGCCTCAGGCATTCGTTGGTATTTTCACTCCAAATTTTCAACATGGTTTTTTTGTGACCCCCACCTCATGAACAGTGGCAATATCAGTTTGTTAGCCGAAAACTGCTTTTGCACAGCGACTATGGCATTTGGCATCACAGGTGCAAAAACACATTCCGAACAGGATGTGAAAAATGACAGCGGTACTGTTCATGGGAGGTGTAAAAAATGGCAATGTTGAAAATCTGCTGTGAAAATCTTAAAAAAACTGGTGAAGTAACGAGCGTGCATAGAAACTGTGCAACGCACACCTGTAATGTAACTAGTTTGGGGATTTTTTTACAGCCGATTGTTAACACAGGCATTTTGGGACCTCCGATCATGAACAGTGTCAGTGTGATTTTCTTTATCTGTCCCGAACAATGATTTCCCACAGCGACCACGCATTTCTGTGCTGAAAGTGTGAAAACACATTTGGCCATGTTGTGGAACATGACAGCTGTACTGTTCATAAGGTGTGGAAAAATGCCACTGGTGAAAATCTGGACTGAAAATATTACAAATTCATGAACTTACGAGGGTGCATGGAAACTGTGCAATGCTCACTCGTAACACAGTCATTTTATGGAGTTTTGTTACCAAATTTTCAACATAGCCATTTTAAGATCTCTGCTCATGACCAGTGTCACTGTGATTTTCTTAATCTGTCCCAAACATTGTTTTTGCACACCGACTGTACTATTGTGCGCTACATGTGCAGAAACACATTTTGGGCGAGATGTGAAAAATGGTAGCTGTACTGCTCATAAGGAAGTGCAGTAAAGTGGCAATGTTGAAAATCTGGTGTGCAAATATTACAAATTTGCAAACTTGCCAGCGTGCGTAGGAACTGCGCAACATGCGCTCCTAAAACCATCATTTTTGGGAATTTTTTCACCAAATTTTCAACATAGCCATTTTAACACCTCTGCTCATGACCAGTTTCACTGTGACTTTCTTAACGTGTCCCATACATTGATTTCACACACCAACTGCGCCATTGTGCGCTACATGGGCAGAAACACGTTATGGGCGAGATGTGAAAAATGACAACTGTACTGCTCATAAGGAGGTGTGGTAAAATGGCAATGTTGAAAATCTGGAGTGAAAATATTGAAAATTGCAAACTTACAAGCGTGCGGGAACTCCGCCAACACGCAGTAAAACAATCATTTTAGAATTTTTTCACCAAATTTCAACATAGCCATTTTAAGACCTCTGCTCATGAACAGTGTCACTGTGATTTTCTTAATGTGTCCCGACATTGATTTCGCACACCCACTGTGCCATTGTGCAATACATGGGTGGAAACACATTTTGGGTGAGATGTGAAAAATGACAGCTGCACTGCTCATAAGGAAGTGTGGAAAAATGGCAAAGTTGAAAATCTGGAGTGAAAATATTGAAATTTGGCAAACTTGCCAGCCTGCGTAGGAACTGCGCAACGCATTCTCGTAAAACAGTCCTTTTTAGGAATTTTTCCACCAAATTTTCAAAATAGGCTTTTTGAAAGCCCACCTTATGAACACTGGCAGTGTCGTTTAGTTAATCATTCCAGAAAGGTGATTTCGCGCAGTGGCTGCGAAATCACCTCCGGCCTGAGTAACACCATGAGGTGCAATAATTCATGAGGAGGGGCTCAAAAACCTATGTTGAAAATTTGGTCAAAATTCCAAAAATGCCTGAGATATGCAACAAAGTTGAAAAACCCTATCTATCCCATTATACAGCTTACGGCATTTCCTCAGTTCGGGTCGGCTTTGAAGAGTGCAGACGTGTTCCTGGTCCAGAAGATCATCGTGCTGGACTCCAGAGGTAAGTTTGGGGTGGGGGTGTGGGGAGGCAGGTTGCGTGGGTGGGTGCAGGTTGTGGGGGGCAGGAGACTGCGAGGACCATTTTTTCTTTACAGGTTTTTTCTCTTTTAAAAGATGACGTTGGACATTTGCCTCACTGGGGTGGGCTCCCAGCATGGCAGAAGGACAGCTGGGGGGGCATGGAGCCCATTGGGGGATTGGGCACCCCTGTCGGCCATGGCATCTGTTGCCATGCTGGGGTGGGCTCCCAGTGTGGCACCCTGTACTGGGGGGGGACACAGTGGAGCCGATGGGGATTGGGCACCCCCATCAGCTATACGACGTAGCTACACTGGGGTGGGCACCCAGCGTGGCATATGAAACTGTGATTGGTGAGGCGCCGGCATAGCCGACGGGGATTGGGCACCCGCCGGCTATACAGTGTGTGCGCTGGGGCAGCAGCATGTGTTATGTGTGTGTGTGTGTGTGTGTAGGGGGAGCGCGCATGAGCAGGCGATATCTGATCGCTGCTCACTGAAGCATAGCTCCCCCTTCAAACTGTATGCCACTGCATTTTGGAGCTGTCATAGACAGCTCCAGCAGGCATTGGAGAACTGCGGCTGTGCCTGCAAATACACTGGCTGAATTGGAAGAGGGCTGACACACCTCCAAAAACTCCGATGATGGCACTATGTTTCTTGCACATGCGTGCAAGCAAACATAAAAATTGGTAAGTAGGCAGTGAGGAAAAATTAATGTTAACGATTATAAACTGTCAGGAGTCAGAGAGTAGTTGAAGGGGGGCAGAAAGTCAGACTGGAAGGCAACAACTAATGGGTTATGGTGTTTTGGGAGCACTGCCATTTAATTCATACCCAGGGCACAAAGTCAGTCTGCAAAAGTTACAAAGCTAGCAAGGGTATAAACAGTAAGGAAGACAGTGAGAAATTGCAGCAGGCATGAATAAACTGATTATTGTTTTTTAGGCAGTGATAGGTGTAGTTCAGTGGAGGGTACAGTAGTGTTGCCTAATGCTTCTAGGGGCTAAGAAGCATAAATGGGTTTTACAAATTAAATGGTAAACAGAGTGGTGTGAAGTGTGGAATGGCAGTTCTGCTTCAGAAATGTTTTTTGGAATTTCATTGTTAATTCTACAGAATTTCATAACACATTTATATGTAAACCACAAAATAATATTCCATGGATTATGTAATCTGTGGAATATTAGGTTTCAGTTTACAGAAAATTAATCAGAAGATTATGTAAACTGTTAAATACAATTCTGCAGTTTCTGTAGACTGCAGATTACTAAATATGCAGTTCTTAAATCAAAATTCTACTACTGTAATTTTGGAATATTAATTCCAGCAGCAGATGAAACTGACAATTCTGCATTGCTCTAATGATAAAGTTACTGGATGTGACACAGCAGGACAGAGACTTGGGGTAGGATTTTTCCAAAGGATCCATCACGGAGCAGCCCACCTCAAGTTTCAAAATCAGACTTCTGTTTGAGCTGGTAGACCATCTATTAGATCCGTTTTGAGTTTTGAACCCCTAAAAAGAAGGAATTGCAAAAATTAAAAAAATATAGGATACACACTGCATTGGCTCAATTCTTTGCCAACAATTAAGATTACTTGTCAGAAATGGATGCATATTTTGAAAAAAAAAAGGCAGTAGAGCTCCCTTGAGCAGACACAGACACAATGTGCACTTGTGTGACCTGACCTTTTTTAAAAAATGGACCCATACGATTTAATATAGAAATGACCTCAAAGCTGTCCAAACAGCACTTGGCAGAGGCCAGAAGCTCCTACTGAATTCTAGGTTTCATTACAATGGGAATTAATGGTAGGGGAATGAATATGACAATGTTACTGTAGAATTTTTAAGTTTGGACCCGCATGGAGTAGTGCATGCAATTCTTGGTGCAACATTACAAAATGGACATAAGCGAGCTAGAAAAAGTAAAGTGTGGAGTTCTTGCAAGTGCGAAAACACTGGGACATCAGGGTGCTGGTCTCCCTGGAAAAGCAAATTGAGGGGGTAGTAAGACTGAAGTATATAAAATCATGAAGGGTTATACAAGAATAGACCCAGGTGGTATACTTAGCAGAAGCTGGAATAGCAGGACTAGAAGACATGAGTTTAAGCTAAGAGGAGAGGTAGTCAGGAAGGAATAAGGTAAGCATGTTTACAACTCAGAGAGTATTTGGGTCATGTAACAGATTAGCAGAAAAAGATGGTAAGTGCAGTCAGTAAATGGAGTTTCATGACAAGGCTGGAGAAATACCTAAAGGACAAGACATTTCAGGCTACTGCTGTTAAACTAAGAGGGCAATGACCTTAAACGTGGCATGAAATGATTTTTACATAGTTACAGTAATTGCCTTCCTATTTTCTCTCCATGCCAGTTATGTATTCTAATGTGCTATGGCAAATTTTGATAATTAAGTAAACTAGCTCTGGGTTGCCCTCACATCTACATAGAATTCCAGTTTCCTCACCAGCTGATGCTCTTTCTTTTCATAAGACATTCCATGGCATCAGTTATGCCATTCCATGCAGCACGGGATCATAATGTCACAGATGAAACTGCGCACATGAAGACTGCGTGGCACAATACAGCATCTGGCAATATATGACTATTTTTCTTGTAGCCCCCCACGTCCCCCACACCCCTGGAACTAGTATAATCAATTCCAAGGGGGTGTGGACACAGGGACAAGAAATATAATAAAAAAAAAAGGTTCCCTAGAAGGGAATCAAACCACTCCCCCCCCCAATCCCATCCACTGGGTCGGGTGTTCTAGCCACTCCACCATGGGAGATGCTCAACTGAGCACCTGACTGGCAGTGACTACATTCACTTCCTTGTTGCTGGTGAGCATCAGGGGGTAGCGATACTTTCTATCACTGTAATTCCCCTGTCGCTGTAAAGCCACAAGTAGTACTAGCAGTGCGGTCTTGCTGTGCGCGGTTTCGTCAGTGATATTATGACCCGGTAGGTTCCAGGCTAGTCATCTGAATGGCCTGGAATGGTATGACTGGTGTCAGAGAATGTTCAGATGGTATGGAAATGGATAGCCCCAACTGCCGAGGAGATAGGGATTCAGGGTAGTTACAAAGTTAAAAAAAAAAAAAAGATTATTAGCTTAACAAAAAGGGTCATAACATATCGTAATATTAGATAGCCACTAAAGGGTAAACAAGAGGACATGTAGAGGTGTAAAAAACTGCTCCCTAGTACCTTTAATGGGCTACATACTGTAATAGTCTAAGGCTAGCCACTCTTTTGTATAGAAATAGCTTGCTGTCTGCTGCCATGCTGGTGACCTGCTTAATAGTCAGCGGGAGGGGAAGATCACACATCCCAGTGGATACTCTCCTCCTTCGGGGAGGGAAGGCAGTCTATGACACTGCAATACCGTCACCTAGGTGACCGTGGATGGTGGTGTGGCTCAAGGAGGCAGTTCCAGATTGTGTACGCTCCCTGATGGAAGATGTAAGCACATCCTACAACATGTAAACATTGAGCTGTCATCTCCTCGGAGCATCCATGGGTTGGGAGCAACTAGAACATGGAAAACACCACCAGCAGCAGGATGATGTCCCATGGCACTTCATAGATCCCACACCACCTACCGGTCGCTGGGACCACCAAACCAAGCATTGCCATCCAGAGGGGTATTGGGGAATTCCTGACGGCTCCACCACAGAAGGGAATCTGTGGAGCAACAGGTGCCCCCCAAGTAAGTCCCGGAGATGGATGATAATGGGGTTGGGGGAGCTGCGAAGGATGAAGGGGGCATGCCAGGCAAGGATGGAGGAAGGAAAAACATAATAGCCTGCAAAGTCACCTGCGGCAGTATGGCAATGATGGCTGCCTGGCTGGGTGTATTATTGAGTAGCTCTGTGTCAAGTCCCAAAACCTTTACCATTTTTAACAATTGCACTGTGCTTTTTAACACATGCAAACCATTCTTAAAAGATTAGTTTAGCTTAGTCTAGTACAGAATCTTGATTTCTGTAGGTAGAGTAGGGCTTTTCAGTGAAGAAGGTAGTCTGTTATGGTAGGTTTTAATTTGTTTTTTAGTTTTACCTGTAGTTTATCTGCTACTTATAACATTAATGTACTTGAATTTTGTTTGCTTACTTTGGCTTCCCAATGTGCAGAGGTGCACCAGTCTTTTCGATCTAGTGGCGTACTGGGAATTGCTAACTCTGCTTTTTCCTGCTGACCAATGCATACATTGATCTGCAGTGGGCAGGTCTGAGTTTTGATCCTTGCTCCACCTGATCACTGAACTGGTGCCGGCCAGTGTTTTGCCTGTCTAGTCTGGAGCCACGACTGCCTGGGCTGGGTTGTGGAGGGAATGGCTGCCCTGATGGGGCTCCCTTGGAGGAGCCATAGTTTTCTGCAGCAAAGAAAAAGTAAATTTGGCTACTAAGGAGGCATAGTTTTTATCTAAGAAACTCCCCCAACTTCACCTGTTCACTCTGTGGTGACTGGGTGTTGCGGTTGGCCCAGAAGAAGGGCAGAATTTACTTCTTGGTGGCAGGAGTGGAGTGGAGTTCCAATGGGTCCTGTCCTGCAACTCACGGAAATACTTCTTAATTAAAACACTTGTCCATTTGGTGGAAGGTTGTAAAATCTGGACTTGCTGCATTTGCTCTGTGTGATGCCTGTGATCCTTCTGGCCGAGGAACATCCTGGCCAGAGTCCACCTGGTTTGCGTTCAGGTTGGTGGCAGTCCTGATAATTTTCCTATGGGTCACAGTGTGTTTATTGCAGGGTTGGAGCCAGTTATGTGATCAGCCACCTTTTGCACTGAGGGAGAGTGTTTAGGGGCTGATAGGCACCTGAGGGTGTATAGTGTCCTCTCCATTTGTGTTTCTATGGACTTCCAATACTGTGCTCAGGTTCTGGTGAGAGTGGACTGGCATAAGTTAATTTATTCTGTGGTTTTGCTTTATACGACTGTGTCTGTGTTGTTGGCTGTTGTTATATGGACAGGTTTTTCCTACCTAGTGGCAATGTGTGGGGAACCATATATCTGTGATGATCCCCAAGTTTCATGCTTGAAGTACACTCTATTGGCATCTGTTTTTCTTTATTTTATTTCTACCTTCTTTTTTATTTTATTATATGGACACATGAAGATGCCAGCAGAATTAAGCCTTTTGGTCTATCTTGTCTGCTTATTGTGCAGGTTTCATAGCTTAAGCTTTTGTCCCTGCTCCCCCCTCCTTGACCTTTCTATCCCTTTCATTTTCCCCTCCCATGGCCTTTATCCTCCCCCATATCTATCCCGGCCTCTATTAAAGTTGCCCACCATCCTTGATGAGATCACCTCTTCTGGCAGCACATTCCATTTGGTCACCATCCTTTCTGTGAAGAAGTATCTCCTAACCTCCCTCTTAAACATTCCCCCCAACTTAAGGCTGTGCCCCCTCATGGCTTTGCTGCACCTTAGCCTGAAGAGCCCCTCCTTGTTCACACTATTAATCCCGTTCGAGTACTTGAAGGTCTACTGGCCCAGTGGAAATGAGGATTGAGGCACTGGATGCCACACCTCATGCCATACCGGTGACCGAGGTTCAAGAACGAGCCTGGGTTGTCAGGGGTCAGTGGGGGGGGGGGAGCTGAGGGCTGGACTGAGCAGCCATAAGACAGCTCTCCCCTCCAGGGTGGGGTTCCACTACTGCAGGGTGACCCCCGGATGGAGGCCCAGAAGTAGTGCAGTCAGAATTGACTAGAGTAGGGAGGGTGCCGCAGATTGCTGCGTGTGCATGCCTCCACATGCATGCAAGCAACTGCGGCAAGGGGTGGGGAGAAAATGTGAAAATATGGAACTAGCAGACTCCATGACGGCCCTGCCATGCCTGTGCCAGCCATCCAGAGTCTAGATGTTGGTCTCCGGGGTGGAGGGGAAGTCAACGCCATTCACACATGGCCCTGGCATTGGGGCAACACATGGGGGATTGCCGGGAGGGCCAGGTGCGGAGGAGTGTGTAGGTCCCAAGACTGAGCCCTCCGGGAAAGGGCCATAGCCAGTTGGGTGACTGGCAAACCCTGTTGCCAAGTAGAGGGAGATGGCAACGGGGGTCAAATAGCTGGATTAAAAAAAAAGTACATGAAAGTCTCAGCCATGTCTTCTCTCTACCTCCTGTCCTCCAGGGAGTGTATGTTTAGGGCCCTCGGGGTCTGGTCACTGAGATCCTCTATGACACAGACCCTTTCTGCCAGAGTGAGCTAATTTCAGGGGAGAACAGACATGGCTTTTGCATCAAAGGTAAGCACAGATCTGCCTTGCATTCCAACATACATAGCTGTAACAATCTTGTTAACTGGTACAGCTGACTGCAGCCAATTACCATGCTACTCTAGGTGTCTCGTAATTGGCTGCAATCAGCGAAGTCTGCTCTCAGCATCTCTCTAAAGTGGCATAGGTGATTTCTAGTGTCCTGTTTAAGCAAAGTAGGGACACTATGTTAATCACAGAGACAATTCTGTTCCCACAGGTGCATCCCACTTAAGTGGCCGAACCGCCTAAGCGCGTCCCATTTAGCTGGCTTGGACTGTACACAGTATTAATGTTTTACCAGTGTGTCATCAAGGCACAGGTCAGGAAACATAGGAAGACAAGGAGCAGGTATAAAATTCACACATTTCAGGCCATACAGTCATTTTATCTCAGTGAGACATCATCCCAGCACTGAAGTCACATAGTTCCCACCAGGGGAACAAGACATGTACAGCTGAGTATCATCAGCATAACAGTGAAACTCAACATTGTATCACTTGATGATCTCTCCCAAAGGCAACATGTACACAGAGAACAACAAAGGGGCAAAGAATGAGCCACAGGATAGCACAGAGGCCCCAGAGATGGCATTACCTAGGGCTACCTGCTGCATTCTCCTGGCTATGAAGGACTCAAACCAGCATAAAACTGTGCTAGTGAGGCCCACATAGGTCATCAAGTGATCCAACAGCAACCAATTGTCAACTGTGTCAAATGCTGATAAGAGATCCAAAGGGACGAAGATGGAATAAAGTCCTCAGTCCCTCACTAGGAATAGATCAGGAGTCACCTTAATGAGTGCAGTCTCAGTGCTATGAGGGAACAAAAACATGACTGGAAAAGTTTTAGATGTTATAAGTTTCCAGGTAATCCACAAGTTGCTCATCCATCACCTTCTCAATACCATTCCCCAAAAAGGGAAGATTAGAGGCAGGTCTGTAATTCACCAGAACATCCATGTCCAAAGAAGGCTTTTTTATGAGGGGTCTAACCACAGTCTTTTTTAGGACTGATGGAAAAAAACCCTCCTTCAAGGAACCACTCACAAAACCCAGTGAACACCGGACCTAAGGACTCACCACAGCCCATATGCAGCCAATCTGTTTCTTGGTCCAGGGTACAGCTGATGGGGTGCAAACTACAGACTACCTGCAGCACCTCAACCTCAGAAACTGACCGAAACTTGCACCAGGTAGACCGATCTACATCACCGCAAGAACAACCACTGCTGGCCCATGACAGGTCGCATGAAGAGATACCTGATGTAATGGAGGATACCTTGCTAGAGAAAAATGTACCATACTACTCTCACTTTTCTGCTGAAAAGCTCTAACTGATCGCAGAGAGGGAGAATTTAACAACCTTTTCTATGGTGTAAAAGATCTGAGCTGGATGATTTTTCCCAGCAGCTATCGACCTTGATAGGAACTCTGTCTTTTTCAGACCTGACCTTAGTGTTCTCCATTGTGTTATCAGAGCAGAGCATTTTTGGGAACCTGTTATCTAAGTTGCTCTTCCGGATATAGCTCTGAAGGATTGGCACAAGGTGTGAGCAGGAGCAGAGCTGGTATGGAGCTGTTCCTCTGTGATTCCATTGTGCCAAGGAGTGGGACATTACCCCATGAGCCAAAGGTCATGGGGGGGAGTAGTACTGTGGTGAATGAACTTCAGCGCTGTGATTAACTATGAGCTGACATGGAGTTCATGTATGATACTAGAAGAACTTGGTCACTAGGATATTAGCGTAAGAGTGTTTGGTGTCTTCATCAGCTCATGGAGGGACAAATGTAGCCCAAAGCCCCTATCATATGGAGTTCCTCAGGGCTCAGTTCTCTCACCTGTGTTGTTCACAGTATACATGCTGCCCCTGGGTAATATCATTTGATGTTAAAAGTGTTGGGTTTCACTGCTATGCAGATGACACACAGCTGTATCTGTCATTGGTTTCCAGGACACAGGA
Organism: Neoceratodus forsteri; assembly: GCA_016271365.2. Taxonomy (NCBI): domain Eukaryota; kingdom Metazoa; phylum Chordata; order Ceratodontiformes; family Ceratodontidae; genus Neoceratodus; species Neoceratodus forsteri. Next base: position 258,229,581 of record JADMNL010000025.1, read on the forward strand.
TGCAGTTTCTGTGCTGAAGTCCTGCCTGGGTGAGTTCCAAGACAGAATGTCTTCTAGCTGGCTGAGGCTTAATCAGGACAAGATGGAGGTGCTAGTGACTGAGCCTGATCATCAGTGAGGTGCAGAGTCGGCTGAAACAGTGCCTGGGTTAATGCTGGGTTCCACTTCTCTTGCTGTCTCTCCTAAGGTGAAGAATCTGGGAATTGTCTTGGATATCAGTCTGAAAATACAGTCTCTGGTGTTGACCATTGTCTGGAGTGGTTTTTACCACCTGAAGAATGGTACTTGGATCAAATCTTTCATCCTGCCTGATGACTTGCCTGGACTGGTTCACGCTTTTTTGACCTCCAGATTTGACTACTGTAATGCTCTGTACCTCGAGATAAGTGGAAGTGTCCCACATCGCCTGTAGCTGGTATAGAATGTGGCAGCAACTGTGCTGTCAGACATACCTAGGTCTTGCCATGTGATTCCTGTTCTGTGTAATCTGCACTGGCTGCTGGTGAGGTTACGAATCACCTTAGAGGCTGGACTGCTGACCTATAAAGGCCTACATGGTAAAGGCCTTAGTTACATGTGTAATCTCCTGACCCCTCACCGCCCCCTCCACCCTCTCTGCTCCTCTGAGGAGGCTCTCTTTGTGGTTTCAAGGGCCTGGCTAAAATTTTCTAGGGACAGAGCTCTTGCAGTAGCTGCACAAGCCGTGTGGAACTCGCTCCCTAGACCTCTGAGGGAGGCATCCTCAGTGCAGGACATTAAGAGGGGTCTGAAATTCCACCTTTCTAAGGAGGCTTTTGATTTTTAAATTCCTCATGTTCACTGGCTGTTGATTTTATTGGCTGTATTCTTATTATTATTTATGTATTTAATTTGTTTTAATTGGTTTAGGTGAGATTGCCTTGTTTTTTATATTTATTTTATGTGTAGTAAAATGTGATCCTCTGTACAGCACTCTGAGCCCCAGGGAATGGGCACTTGAAAAATAAAGGTTTACTTTACTGAAGTATTCATTCTTCTCGGTATTATGTGCATTCCAAACTGTTGTGTGCATTATGAAGTGTTGTTGTGCATGTTCCAAACAAATGTTCTAAAACATATTAATTTTATCAGTTCAGCTCCTTCCAAAATTTTTTATAGCATATGTCTAACAATTGTGGAGAATAAAAATGAGTCTGTTCAAAATTCTTGTGCACATTCCAAACTGTTGCATACTTTCTAAGGCATTGTTGTGCACATCCCAAACAGTTGTTTAGTACAGTTCAAAGGTCAGAAAATTGCAAATTCCTTGTTCATCCCTCGCCCAGATGCTTACTAACCACTCAATGCTCACAATTGTACCTTATGTTTTGTAAAAGTCTAAATTTAATTTTGATCATAGAACAGTTCACGCTGGGGATGAATCTGTCATATCAAGTGTTGACATTTCAATCCACATTATTGAACTGGATGCAATTAAAAGTAAAATTATAGGAATGCTGCTCAGTACGGACATTTTCTACACTAGAAAATAAATTCACGAACTTCTACAAGGTGAAATGTACTGTACAACTATGGGTACAGAGTGGATAATAAGCAGCTGAATGTTGGGTGAGTTTTTTTTTTCACAAACAGAATGGCAACCTTATTACTTGGGTTCTAAGACTCATGTAAAAAGAAAAAATATATATGTGTGTGTGTGTATATATATTATATATATATATATATATATACTATATATACACACACACACACACACACAAATACACTATATAAGATAAAATATGGGCAACAACACACAACTCAGCATATGTTTCCATTTCAGGGATGAGAACGTCTCAGGTTCTCAGTGTCCATATGCTGTCCTCTCAACTCCTAGATGGAAACACAGCCTTGTGTATGGTTGCCCATACGTTAGTCTATTTTTATTATTATTTATTGAGAAATCAGAATTACACCCTTTGAGTCATAGATTCTTTTGCAAAGGTTCCTTATCAGTTAAAATAGAATACACGCATTACAAAGAGAATTAACAAAGGTGCATATTAAACAATCAGATTAATGTAGTACATAAAGATTACAGAGGAGAAATAGTATAACAGGTTCATGTCACATTCTGTGTGTAGAGGCAACCCAGAGTCGAGTAAAAAACAGGAGATGCAGTAAAAAGTCACTTGTTCCACCATAGTAATTATTAAATGCATAGATAATGCAGATGGTAGACTAGCAGAGATAAGGGTGCATAATACACAATCCATTAATATAGTACACAATGAGTTCGAGAGGGGGAAGAAGAAAGTAGGAGCTGAGTCAGTGGAAGGATGCTTGGTGCAGTCACAGGTTGAACTCTCAGTGAGAAATTCCCTGAGGGTGGGTTTGAAGGGGCCTATCTTTGTCTCAGCGTAAATAACTGCAGGTAGGCCATTCAGCCAGTAAGGGGCCCTATGATAAAAGGCTCTGACCCAGGGATGTCCTGCAGTGGGGGACCAGGAGAGAGGCCTTGGAGGTACTCCTGAAGACTCTTAGCTGGGGGGAAGCTAGACAAGGCTATGTAGGCCGGGGGGGGGGGGAGTTTGCACTGAATTTTCTTAGCCAGGAGGCATGTATGATACTTAAGGCAGCAGTCAAAGTTTAGCCAGTTGGAGAGACTGTGGAGATCACATGTGTGGGTCAGCCTATCACATCCTGTCATCAGATGGCAGGCTTTGTTTAGTGAAGTCTTTATTTGACAAAGAGCAATGTTATCTGCAGAGCCATAGAACACAATTCCGTAGTCCAATACAGAGAGGACTGAGGATGACACAGCGAGGCGAAGTGCATCAGGGGGAAAACAGTGTTTGTGCCAGTATAGGAGTCCAATTCTGATGTTGATGGTGGTACAGAGGAGGTGAATATGTGCATGTTAGATAAGGGAGGAGTCAAGGTTGATACCCAGGTATTTGAAGGAGTTAACCTGCTCTAGCGGAGAGCCTTGGAAAGTGTGGACAAGCAATACGGAGTCACTGTGTGGGTTCTGGCGGTGAGTGAAAATCATTGTCCTATTTTTTTTTATAGTTTAATACTAGTCGGTGCTCAGCAAACCAAGCTTCAACTTCAGTGAAAGACTTCTGGAGGGTATGCTGAAGGGGAAAAGGTTAAGGGTGGCTATACTATATATATAGTGTATGGTGGAATGCGGTTGTGTATGGAAAACCATAAACTGCAGAAAGTCATTCTGCTGCAGTAGTGATGTCCTCAGTAAAGCAGAATGTCATTTCATTCTACGTTAGTGAGGACATCATAATACAATGGACTCCATCAGCAATTGTGATTCATCCGTTGTTTTGAAAGAGTCGTGCGCGTGTACTGACCTGTGGCAGTTATTGATCCAGTGCAGGCAGAAGAGCACATCTAAAACGGGAAAAGTGAGTGATGTTTTTTATTTGACATGCCAGTCAAAAACATCTGGACCCACCATCCGAGCCCACCATACACTATATAGAACAGTGTATGGTAAACATTCACTACTTGGCTATTCTTCCTCCTCGTGGATACAATGCTGACTTAGGGACCTCTTGAGCTTCGCTCTTGAGGTCACCAGTTGGCATTGTATCCACTCAGTGGAAGAATAGCCTTGTAGTGTGTGATTACCCATACATTATCCTATATGTATTAGTTTGTCTCACTACACCTACTATACAATATGTACTTACTGCATGCACTACATGTATATTCAGGGACTATCTTGTAAGAGGTTGTATCAGAGCTATAGAGGTTTCTGCAACACAGAGTTCACTCATCAAGTTGGAGTTGCCAAGATGGCTTATTCTTGGTGACTTCAATGCCTGGGTCAATGATGCACTTTTGCACTTTGATCAAGATTTCCTCCAGGGGAATGGAATCCCTGGGCCTCGCACAAGTGATTACTTCTGCAACCCATCAATATGGCCATGCCTTGGACTTGGTATTTTCCCTGGTGCTCAAGACTGGGAATCTCGAGACTGATCTGGTCAGTTGGTCAGATCACTGCACTATCAGGTTCACTCTCAGGGCCCCCGCCCTTGTAGTTCACCCCCTGTGGAGGTTGTCCAGTTCCACCCTTTGCAACGGTTTCAGCCAAAGGGACGGTTGGCAGTTCTGGACTCTTTGGATATGTTGACAGCATGCACTGTGGGACTGGAGCAAGCTGTGGCAGCCTATAATAGTGCTTTTGTGGCAATTTTCAATCTCAAAGCTAGCTCTTGTACACTCACTGGTTTCTTGCCTTGGCTCACTGTGGTTTGATGGTGAGCTAAGAGAGGTGAGTGTAAAGGAGTGGAGGTTAGAGCATTGTTTGAGGAGATCTAGGTCCCATGAAGATAGACTGGCTTCAATATCTCATCAGGGTGAGTATCAAAGGGAATCACTTGGAAAAAGGCAGTTTTCCTGTCTATGGAGGTTGCTGCTGGGAGGAACCAACCAATTCAGCTTACATTTACACCCATGAAATGCGAGACTTTCACTCAATTCATTTCAGACAGGGTGTCCTATATTAGGGCCAAGATCCCGCCAAGTGGGCCATCACATTCCAGCAGGGTTGAGCCTACAAGTCTAGAATGCACTCAGTGATCCTGGGGAGTGTTTTGTCCAGTGACAATGGAAGAGGTGAGTGGGGTGATTTCAGAGCTGCGGCCAACATTTTGTAATCTGGACCCAGGCCTGACACGCCTACTTGTGAGCTGTGTAGGGCAGCTGGGCCCGGGATTCACTGAGCTTGTCAGGTGCTCCTTGTCAGAGGGGGTGTTCCCGGTTTTGCCAAAAAGTGCACTGGTGAAACCATTTCTGAGGAAGCCATCTTTGGACCTGGATGTCTTGGCCAATTACTGACCTGTCTCTAACCGGCCCTTTTTTGGGTAAGGTTATTGAGAAGGTAGTTGCACTACAGCTTGAGGCACACCTCACTGCCTTTGACATCTATGAGCCTCTCTAGTCTGGGTTCAGGTCCAGGTATAACACAGAGACTGCATTAGTTAGGGTACATAATGAGCTGCTCAGGGCAAGAGACTGAGAAGAATTGTCAGTTTTCATCCTCCTTAATATCTACTTAACATTTGACACCATGGACCATGGGTTGCTATTGGACTGGCTTAGGGAATATGTGTGATTCACTGGCAAAGTCATCTGCTGGTTCAAGTCCTGTGACAGTGACATGAACCAGAGTGGAGTGTTGGGAAGGTTTTCCTCTCATCTAAAGGTTTTGTCCTGTGGCATACCCCAGGGCTCGGTTCATTCTTCCATGCTGTTCGTGGTGTATATGCTACCCCTGGGTAAGGTCGTTAGGTGGTATGGCCTGAGGTTTCACTGCTACGCAGATGATATCCAGCTCTGCATGTCTTTTGTACTTGAGAAAGTGGGTGCGGTTGATATACTTAAAAGGTGCTTGGACGAGATCCAAGACTGGATGTCATTGTGCTGTTGAGACTTTACCCAGCAAAGACTGGCTGTTGAGCCAGGACATGAGGGCGAGTGGCAACTACTGAGGAGACAGGGCTTTGGCTCGATTCCTCTCGGCTCTTAGCTGCCTTGAAGGTGAAAAATCTTGGAGCTGTTCTTGATGAGGGGCTGACATTTGAGGCTCAGATGTCGGCAGTAGTCTGGAATGGCTTTTACCATCTGAGGAACATCAGCCAGATTGAATGAATCCCTTATACCCCCTGGCAATTTGCCCACACTGGTGTATGTGTTCTTGACTTCAGGGCTTGACTACTGCAATGCTCTTTACCTTGGGGTCAGTAGAGGTATGCTGCGATGCCTGCAGTTGGTGCAGAATGCAGCTGCTAGATTGCTGAGTGATCTTCAAAGGTTATGTCATGTCTTCCCGGCACTGTGCTATCTGCACTAGCTGCCGCTTATGTGGCGTATCTACTTTAAAGTTAGGCTTCTAATTTGTAAGGCCTTGTATGGCCGGGGCCTGTTCAACCTATCTGAGCTCTTGCATCCTCACTTACTTTTGTGCTCTCTCTCTGCTCCACTGAGGAGGGCCTCCTGGTATTTCCAAGATTGAGATTAAAAACCTCTGGAGACTGGGTGTTTGAAATTGCAGGCCTGATCCTCTGGAACTCCCTACCAAGAACTTGGAAGGAAGCCCACTCTGTGGAGGCCTTTAAGAGGGGTCTCAAAACTCTCCTGTTTATTCAGGCATTTGGGGACTGATATCTACCCTATACTGTTAAGTCCCAGCTTATATTTGCAAACAACTGTTTATGAAGCTATTTATTGTAGTGTTTTAACTGATATTTATGTTAGTTAAGTCTAGTCATATGTTTTACAATGTTATGGGGATTGTTTTATTAATGTGTCTGTACTATGTTATATTGTAATGTTTCTCTTAGCACTTCCCCAAACTTACGAATTTCCTCCTAAACATCTGCTCTGCCTCTTCCCAATGCTGTCTCTCTCTCTCTCTCTCTCTCCTATCTGCTCCATGACTTCTCTAGCCACACCTACAATTGTACCTGATAGCTCCCCATGTTCCTCTACTCTCTACCTGCTGCCCCACCATCTCCCAGTTCTTCTCCTGACCTCCCTTTCTCCCATTCCCCTGCTACCCTGGCACATCAGTGCCTTTCCTGCTGAAACCTATGGATAGCTTCTCTGCCTCTTCCCTTCTTATTACACCTTGCACTTTATTTGAACCTATCTGCCTCCTTGGAAACATTGCACTATTTGTATAAATTAGCTTATTTGCTAGTAGCTTAATGTCTGTTCCTACCAGCCATGTAATTTGCATATGATTGTTGAACATTGCTCCCCTCTTCACCCTTCCCCCAGGGCATATCTGGAAATGAGTTGTTATCAGCTCAGTATGTCTTTTCTGTTGAAACTTATGAAATAAATTAATAAATAAATATATAAATAATGGTGCCCTAAGAATCTAGGGAAGGGTGACAGATATAAATAAAGACCAGTCAGGACCATGAAGCATTCTGCTATGTGTCAACTTGGCTCAGTCAGTAGTATATCTGCCTTTGGGCCAGAAGGTTGTGGGTTCTAGTCCCATACTGGGGTTGGGCTCACACCATTAATGCTGTCACCTGAGTGCAGTACTAAAGGGATGCTGCACTTAGTGCTGTCCTTCAGAGGAGATATTAAACTAAGGTCCTGTCTGCCTTTCCAGGTGGATGTTCAGGAATAAACTCTCAGAAAGAGTAGGAGGCATCCCCAGTGTCCTGTCTAAATTTTCCCTGTTCACTACAAACACTACCAACAGCTTTCTCCTGTTCAGTTTCAGTTGGTTTGCATTGGTATTCACCCCCCCCCCACGACAAGGCTGACAATAGGTAATATTGTCTAGCCTTCCTCTCCCAGTCAACAAAAAATAAATATTTAAATAAATATATACATACATACATGTATTCAGTAATTCATTAATGGGCCACTCAGGGTCTCAGAGCTTCCCACTACAGGGAGTGGCTCATCAAAGACCCAATCAGCACCATGGAGCTTTCTGCTGTAGGGAGAATTTCATTAGTGGGCCAATCAAGGCCACATAACTTTCCACGACAGGGAGTGGCTCATCAAAAGCCTGACTGGGATAAGACAAAAAAGCACAGTTGCAATATTTACTTGTATTATATAGCCAATAAATTGTTTAATTTAAATATCTAAATCTTCTGTATTGGGATCAGCTTAAGGTTTGAACAGTGCATTTATATGCTGTATAGTTACGTAGGTAGAAACACTCTCTAACACACAAAACAACAGTAGAGATCAAGAAAAATAAACGGCTCTGAAACTCAAATGAAAGCAATGAAGACAACATCACTTTTAAGTGACTGAAGGATATTAATGCCCTTTAGTTTAGCTTGTGGCAGCAACTTTTGGAAATGGCAGGATACTGTTCTAAACTATATTGATTTGCATTGTGGAGGTAATCTTTGCTATGCGATAGGTCAGATGTGTAATTATTTAAAACAGAAAGGCTTGGATTCTCTAGAATAAAGGTACACTTATTAAGGATCATACAGAGCAGCACTTGGCACCAACCAACAGAAGAGACAGCCATCATGGGTTTGCTAAGGGAAGGCTGTAGCTTAGTAACATGGTATTGTGATGATGGAAGGGTTATACGATCCATTTCGTTCACTCTTCCTGATGCACGCTAGTGACTATATCCAATTTGAGTATGGACACACATTAAAGCTGGTCATCTGGGATGAGATCCCTACTCGTGCTATTTAACCCTCAGTGCCATTCTCCCTGAGAAATCATCATACCTGAAAACAGTCCATCGGATCAGAGTACCTAACCGGTTATTGAATAAATAAAATATGGCTAGACCTGCTCTGAGCACCTGAATAGTGATAGTTTCCACAAACTCATTGGGCAGACTGTTCTACTTGTTAATATCCCTCTGTGCCAATTAATGCTTTCTAATGTTCTCTTTATATTGCCCCTTCCGTTGACTTTAATGTCCTCAAGATCTGCTTGCACTCACAATTCAAACATCTGTGTATATTCAACTCTTCTTATACTCTGTAATATTTATTTATTTAGTTTTTGTTGACAGGGAAAGAAGGGCTAGACAATACTGCATATTATAAGTCTAATTAATTATTGATAAGCCTAGCTAGGCTCCTGATTGGCTACTGGACTGGTCATTAATGTCTTAGAAATGACCATTCCAGTTGCCAGCTAATGCTGTTTGGCACACACGGCTTACACCACTCTGCTTAAAACCTCAAGAAACTTAAAAATAAACAGTAAAAAAGAAAATTGTTATTGTGATTAGACTTATAATCACAATATTTATTAATTTATTTATTAAATTTTGGTGACCGGGTAGGCCCACTGAGCCCCGAAGGTCCCTTTTTCAGGGGTGACCCGGGATAACAATACAAGTTATAAGAATGAACAAGGACATAAGGAACATTTGAGGCATTGTGAGTTACAGCATGAGGTGGTTACAGTAAAGAAAAATAGTGGATACAGGCATGGTTACAGGCATGGTAAAAGAAAAGCAATGAATGCAGGCATGGGTACAGGCATGGTTATCATCATGACATGTAAGCAATTGGTAGTACTTTGCATATAGTTTATTCAGGGGTTACACGTGGCCTCTGGCGCAGCAGTCTATAAGGGCGTGCAGGTAGGAAGGTTAAGCTAGAGACGGGAGTTGAGAGGAGGGAGTACCTTAGGGAGCTTTTAAGTGCCAGGACAGTGGCATGCGCTTGAGGTCAGCAGATGGGACTTAAGCCTGGTGCGGAAGTTCATGAGTGAGGAGGAGGCCTGGACCTGGAGAGGGAGCGTGTTCCATTGGCAGGCTGCTTGGGAGGAAAAGGATCTTCCACCAGCGTTTGTCCTTACCCTAGGGACTTCTAATAGCGTTCTATCTGAGGTCCTTAGGTTCCTTGGGTTGTGTTTGAGGGTTATGGTCCCGGCAATGCTTGGCAGAGCATGGGGTTTGAGAAGCTTGTAGGCCTGGACAAGCAAGGGCTGTTGGAGGCGGGCGACCAATGTGGGCCAACGAAGATTGGCCAAAGTGTCACAGTGGTGACATCTCGGGTGGTCTAAGGTTGCGAAATGAGCTATTTTATTATATAGGGTTTGCATCCTGGTAATCTCTTGTTTAGCCATGCCCTGTATAATAGGGTCCGCAAAGGTCAGGTTGGGTAGAAGGATGCTGGTAGCTATGGAGAGCCTGGCTTCAGGGATGAGTTGGTCCCTGAGTCAGTACAGGGTGCCAAGTTTCCGATGTAGGGTCCTGGTGACCTGGTCCACGTGTTCCTTGTATGTGATATTCTGATCCAATGTGAGGCCTAAGTATTTAAGGGAGGGGACTACGTTAATGGCTTTACCAGAGAGTGAGGTTAAGGAGAGGGATGAGGACCTGTCAAATCCAAGGGATCTTGGCCCGAATAGCATTGCCTTGGTCTTGTCGGCATTTAATACCATTCTGTTCTTACATAGCCAAGTCTCTAGTGAAGTGAGATCCTTTTGGAGTAGAGGGCCTAGGGCAACCATGTCATGCAGGGGTCAGAAGATGACAGTATCATCAGCGTACTGCACAACTGAGCTCTCCCCGCAGTGGGTACGCAGGTCGTTGGTAAACAAGGAAAACAGGAGGGGGCCTAGAATTGAGCCCTGAGGTACACCCTGGTTTAGGGGTAGTGGGTCAGACATGGTCCCTTCCCATGACAACCTCAAAGCCGGACATTTTTTTGGAATAATGACAAGCTAGAGGAGGTGTCCCTCGTCAGAGTCTCAGGCCACCTATCCCCCCAAATGGTTGTTAGTCCCTCAGAAATGACCATCTTCTTGGCTGTTATTGCTTAATTTTCAGCCTCATCTCAGTGGTGGTGTAGGGGGTGGGGGATACTGATTCAGTCAACTGAAACTGAGCCAGATTAAGCTGTTGGGGTATTTTAGTGAGTGGGGAAATATGGCCAAAGCACTATGGAAATTCCCATACTCTTTTTCGTGAAGTGACATACGATCTATAACGCCCAGCAGAACAACCACCAGAAAAGGCAGACATGACTTTGGTTTAACATCTCATCTAAAGCACAGTGCACCCCAACAGTACAGAATCTTCTTAGTACTGCACTCGGTGCAAGTATTTACTGTATGAGCACAATCCCTTTGTGGGACTAGAACCCACAACCTTCTGGCCCAGATGCAGCTGTGCTACTGTAAGCAAGCCCCCTTCAGACTTCTTTAGGGTAAATAATTTGAGTATGCCGTATCTTTCCTTGAAGCTTTTTTCCCTCTAAGCCCCTAATCAGCTTGGTGGTCCTGTGCTGGATCCATTCAATCTCTCCAGTGTACATTCTGTACTGTCTTGACCAGAACTGGATACAAGACTCAAGGTTTGATCCAGCCAAGGCTGTGAAGTGGTGGGTGATCCCCTTCCTTGCCCTTCTCATTACAGCCATGATATAAATAGTGGACACACAATGGTCTTACTCAAAATATGCAATTTATTTCCATGCATCAGGGGGCAAGACCATATCAGTAAGTTATGAAAGTCTTGTCCCCCACAAGTGGAGATAAATCATGTATTTTGAGTCAGGCCATTGTGCATTTGATTTATGCAACATCTGTTTAACAGTTATAACTTTTTAAATTGCATTTTTGTGTGAGGATTTCCCACTTCTCTGTGATTTTAACTGCTGGCTTTAGTGCTGCATAGGTCTATTATGATGTCAGCATTGTGGTAGCCGCTCTCTGATTGGTTCTTATCTGTACAAATGTAAAAGAAAGTGACTGTGACATATCTACCACTAGATAAATATTTATCTGGTGGTTAAACAGCATGATAAACAAATCTCAGCAACACCTGTAGGTATATTAAAGGGCACATATCAGTGGTATTTTTCCTTCCCGGGGACCTAGAGTGAGAATATTGAAATATTCTTACTCTAGGTCCTCATGAGGAAAAATTATCCTGACTGTAGATCCCCATTGGTTGGCTCTAGCAGTGCAAGAAGTGCAATCAGAATGCAGCTGCTTGCTTGTGCATCGGTTCCCGCTCTCAGTTTCATTTCCTCTCTGCACCCATCAAGCACTTTCTCTTTCTTCTGTTTTCTGTAACTGTTAAAATGCCACCAAAAAATGTTAAACTGAGCACAAAACACTATTTTACCAGTAATACTGTCCCCCTGCTTCCCAAAGGAACACTCAACAACATTCTGTGTTCCTGCCCTCCCTCCATATATCTGAGAAGCACGCCGACCCTCTGCAACCACCAGTTCTGCATCATCTATGCTGGTAACAAGTGCTCCTTCGCCAGTGTCTCCATACCCAACAACTGTTCCCGCCTCTGGGCTAGATCACTATTGAAAAGCTCACTACTCTAAACACGTGATGATGAAGGGACACATGCAAGCATCACGTACATCAAGAAATGCTTGGCATCCACTCGTTCATCCGAAAATAACGCTCGATCATAGAATTGTAGAATCATAGAATCATAGAAGTTTGTCAGCAGAAAAAGACCCCATTGACCCATCTAGTCTGCCCTTGTTCCCTCCCCATAGGTAGCCCTGACTCTACCAGCCTACACACCACTTATGTGTTCTCCACCCCCCCATAGATTCCCGGCCTCTTTTTCCTGTCAGGGTATCTATCCCTCCCTCTCTTGTTTAAACCCATGTAGTTATCCCATGCACTCTTGAATCCCCCCCACTGCTGATGCCTCAGCCACCTCCTCTGATAGCCAATTCCAGGGGCCCTCCACCCTCTCAGTGAAGTAGTGCCCTCTCTTACTACCTCTGAATTGGCTGCCCTCCCGTTTCAAGCTATGCCCCTAGTTCTTGGATTGTCCTTCATCTTGAAGATACTCCCTTCCCTCACCTTGTTAATTCCCTTCAGGTATTTAAAAGTTTCAATCATATTTATTTATTATTTTTTTACTTATTTATTTAGTTTTTGTTTACCGGGTAGGTGCACTAGCCATAACAATGACTATTTTCAGGCACGACCTGGGAAAATATAAAACAAACTTCTGGAACTACAGTAACAGTACATATTTAGAAGTAGTCAAAGTAATGGGTACATACAAGCAGGTAGCAACATAGGTAATACAGTATCACAGGTATGTGTAAACAACACAGACAAGTGCTAGAAAAATTAGGGTTTATACTAACATGAGGAGGATAAATTACAGAATATCCTTTCTCTCTCTCTTGGTTTCCAGTGGATATAGGTCAAGATCTTCCATCCTCTCCTCATATGTCTGCTGATGCATACCATGCACCAATTTGGTCACCCTGCTCTGGACTTTCTCCACCCTATCAATATCCCTCTGTAGGAGAGGTCTCCAGAACTGTACCCCATATTCTAAGTGGGGATGGTCCATTGACCTGTATGGGGCATTATCACTAGGGCTGGGTGGACTATTCTACCCGAGATCTGAACCCCTGGATTGAACCTGCAATCCATGGACCTGGATAAATACGGACTTCACCACAGAAATCCAGTTCTGGGTCAATGGAGTGCCTTTTAATGTATTGTTGCCACGTACAGGTGGCCAGTGGCATCCAATCAGGCAACAGACTGTCACGTGTTGCACTCATGGTATATGATCATGCTGAGTGCGCAACACGGCCCAGACGAGTTGGAGGACGGTCAGAGGAGCTTGTGTTGTACCTCACTCACTGCAGCAGAGCACCCAGAAGTTGCACAGTGAAAAGAAAAAACATAAATATTAAAAAGTATACAAAATAATACTGATTTTTGAGGGGAAGAAAGAAACTAGAGAGAGAGAAAGGAGACTTACTAGGGCGGGGGGGAACTTATCATCGGGGGAAGATGAGGAGTCTGAACTGGAGAACGAACCCAGAGGGACTAGGAGAGAGATAGTGGTGGCTTGGGTGGCTGCTGGGGGGGGCAACAAAGGCAAATAAAAGGCAGGCAGTGTGGCAGTGTGTGTACTACAGGGCAAGGGCAACCTGGCAAAATCTTTGACTTGTGTCATTCCACATCCAGAGGAGAGAGGGAGAGTCTGCTGGGGGCCCAAGAGAAACTTTACACTTACAGAAAAACCCAAATAAAAGTTTTTTTTCTTTTCTAGGCCTCAGACAGTGTGGTTGTGTACATGAGCAAGGGCAGGCTGGCAACATTTTTGACTTGTGCCATTCTAGATCCAGAGGAGAGAAGGAGAGAATACTGGGGGCCCAAGAGAAATTTTAGTTACAGATAATCCCAAATAAAGGTGTTTTTGTCTTTTCTTAGCCTCACTGTGCACAATCCATGGAAAAAAAAATCTCTTTCGTTTTTTATATTGTACTTAGTAAAGGACACCAGAAAATAAAATGCATTAAAGGGACACTGTCAACCCCATTAGGCCTCACAGTGTCTCTAGTTTCAAAAACACGTACTATAATCTGTCACATGCTGCAGAGATTGCTGATATCGCTGGTAGTTTGATTCTGATTTCTTTTCTTGTTTTAAAAGTGAAAAACATACTGCTCACCATACTGGTATTACAACACAAATCTGTTTGTTTATAGTCCTTGATCAACTCCCACTACATTGTCCTTGGTCTTAGAAACACCAACACAGTCTAGCCACTCATGATGCATTGTAAGGAGAGGAGATTGTTGCATCCTGAGAGTCTGCACTGTTTGGGGGTGTTCCAGATGTTCAGAAAGTATGCAATGAGAGTAGAGCGATTACACCATTAGCATGTATTTCAGTTCTACTAATAAAGGAAGCAGATAAAACAACCAGCAACACCAATGAATTTTAGAGAAGGTAAGCAATCATAAAATGTGGGTTTTTAGAAATAGAAATAATATGATGCAAAAAGGGTTGACAGTGTACCTTTATGTGTTTTTGGAATATGAGATTTGTACTTTATTCTAAAAGCAATCAGCTCAGCAGTGAAATATGCTTTGCCATTGCTAATATTAAGGCATTGATTAATTTATGTAGTATTAAGTTGATGTCAGAGATCTGAATGCCTTGCCATTTACGTAATATAATATAGACTTTATTGTACAAGACCCATTCTGAGTATGGTGCATGACGGGAATGAAGAACAAGAGAGCAGATAAACATTATTAAATATGAATATGTTAGGGAATTTTGTATTCAGCTCCACCATGTCCTGCACTGCTGAGTCACCTAACAGATAGTGCAGAAGATTCAGTTCCCCAGAACTTCCGTTCAGGCAAAGAAATGATTGTTTATCCCAGACAGGATAGTAAATACTAATGTTTCACAAATTTCTCTCAGTCACTATCAGATTGTCCTTACTTCCAGTGGTCTCCCAGGTTCTGGAGTATCAGAAGCATTCTACTGCCCTCACACAGACCCTGCACTTTAATAGAGTCTGTGTGTGGAATAGTAAGGTGTGAAATGATAGTGATTGTGCTGTCAGTGGCCACTCTCTCAAACTTATCAGACCTATCAGTTATGAATAAAAGACATCCCTTTACATGGCAGGGTGGTTCTTCCTTGCGTAAACTTCTGTCGGTGCTATGAAACTTCCTTCAGTATACAATATCTGTATGTAACCCCCCCTACAAATGGGGGTTCCCAAAAATCTTCCTTGGGTGTGCCTAAATGCACGCTGTGAGGCTGGTGTCCTGTGTCTTAACCGTTTAAAAGCTATGGCATGTGAGTGCCTTTATAGCCTCTGTGTCCTGTCTCTTTATGAACTGCCTATATCATAGTGTATAATTAATCTGGGTGGGGGCTGAGTGTTTCTAAGCTCTAGTCCCGCCTGGGCTGCCAGATAACTGCTCCAATCTGCCATTGCTGGTTGCACAGAGGGAGCTCTGTTAGATGCTGTAATTATTTGCTGATTATATGCCATAATCATAATAATATCGTAGTTTGTCTAACCCACCTTCTTTGCAGCATGGACACTTCTGTTAATCACCACCATCTTGGTTCTGGACTGCCAGTGTGCACCAATCAGTACCTTTGGAGGCCCTAAAATGGAACCTGTCCCCAGGGGTCTTGTGGTAGTGAATTTCTGCAGGAATTGTAGTTTTTCCACTTTGGCGCCTAACTGAATTTGGAGTGGGAGCCCTTGCTGTGACAGACAGATGAATCAACGAATCAAACCTTTTGGATCAGAGGAAAAGTCCCGAGCTGCATGTAGCAGAGTCAGTCTGAGATTGGAGTTGAGAGAGTGAACAGCTTGAAATATTCAAGCAGCTGCTTCTGCGTAGTTGCACGGGAAACTGGTGGAAAGGCTGTGTTTGGCCTGTCTGCCTCATCATCCCTCATGAGGGAAACCTTCAGCTAATTGTAAACCAGAATGAACCCGAACAAGAGTGTGACCTGAATTACCAAATTGTGGCCGCCTTGTTGCCAGAAGAAGACCAAAGATTTGCTCCACGTGATCGGCCTGTCAGGATGTTTGAAACCATCACAGAAGGTACGGGTTTGCTCAGAGACACTGAAATTGCAACCGGGCTGTCATCCGAACTGTGGTACTGCTTTTCTTTGCTATAAGTGTGCTGGATGCTGTTAGTGGGTTGCGATTTGGTTTCCCACTGTCTGATTTTGTCATGCTTGCTGGAAGCTGTATCCAGCACTACCAGACTACCATCCAAATTGTTTACCTGGTCTGGGCCCTACCACCTTGTCCCAGCTAGCTGCTCGCGCCCCAGAGAAGACCATAGACGAGAGACCTACCTGGGGATCAGCCCCCCGCTCAACATCGTGAACAGGAATGACACCACTGTGAAGCGTGTGGGTCCTGCTTCTCCTGGCAAACCAGCAAGTCATCCTGCAGTCTTCATTTCATCCATCTTGTGTCCTGTACTGGGTAGTGTGAGTAAACACCAGGGTAGCTCCCTGAAACAACAGCTCAATCAAAGTGTATCATTTGATTTAATTGTTTTGTCCAATTAATTAATCATGAACTGAGCCTCCTGGCTCTGGATTACAAATTGTGGGTTATTGTGCATGACTTGTCTTTTCATCATAGGGCCCCGACTAGCTGCAAAACCGGCCTACCCCGGGTAATGTGTCAGGCTAGCCTACCTTGCCACTGGGTACTCAGAGTGTGCGTGACTGTGTTGAGGGACTCTAAAGTGCATGCCTTGTAGCCTGATTGAATCAGTACCTAAACCAATCAACCTGATTACACCCCTTCCTTGTTCATTTCCCCTGAATAAATCAGATCTGAATCTTTTTGCACTTAACTTGCCTGTGGTGCACTTCTGTACAAATAGCACTGTGGTACTATTGTTTGCTGTGTTTAACCTTACTTTACAGGGATTCTCCAGGGTCAAACAGGTGGAACCAGCCCTGGTGGTAAGTGTAATCAGAGTGGGGATATATCTGCTGTTTGGGGGCTTTTGTACCTGTCTGTTCTGTTCATTGTTTAGGCCACTGGAGGGGAAAGAGGGGGGTCACAGTGTCCCAGAGGGCTGTACCCAGGTCAGCTATGCTACCACTAACCCTGTCCTCTGGGTGGAGACACCAGTTTTCAGTACCCAGGCCCCTTAACCTGCACCTAATCACTCAGGCAGGGGTAGTAGCCCTTGGGATAGTGCCACCTAGAAGTTACATCTTGGAGGCACTGCTGGTATTTGCACCTTCTAGTGGTCAGAAGTGGGTACTGTGATGCTTGGCCAGCTGGTTATGATTATTGTATGGAGGAATGCCACAGCGTTTTCAAAACGCCATTACTGACTGTAGAGCTTTGGAGTAAAGTTTTCTAATTAAAGCGCAAGTCGCGGTAAAAAAAAGCTGGTTTCTGTACCATTAAGGATTATATTTAATCTTGAGAGAGACTCATCTAGGTAAGAAACCAGTTTAGCGTACAAAATTGTAATCCTATATGGGCCCCTTTCAAGCCCTTTCTAGTAAATGTGCTTTACCATGTCGTTTCAGAGTTAAAATTGGAACGTGACAGCTTTGCTTTTGTGAGAAAGGGGATACTTTACTTTAACAGAACAGTTCCCCAGGTATGCAAGTTATGGGGGTTAAAAAGTTTTTGACAACTTGTGTTATTAGTAGCAACATGATTTTTGTTTAAGCGTTTGTAAGCACATAACATGAATCTGGTTTTTATTCCCTTAGGAAAAGGATAAAAGTTCTTTGAACTATATGAATTATGTGCACACAGTGAGAATAATTCAGGTAGATAAACGGAATATAAATATTACACTAAAATGATTTTTATACTGACAATAATATATGGAACTGAGAGAATGTAGTAATTTATAAGTTTTCTTATATTTTGTTTCAAAACAGAATAAGAAAAAAACCCCGTGAACAAGCTCATAGGAGCGAAACGTAGGGGGCTGATATTGAAATAAAGGAGAAGATATTTTACACTCGTGAAGTGTTTTTTACATGCAGAAGAATGCTTGTGGATTTCTTATAAGTATGATTGATTTTAAAGAATATATTCCTGTTTTGGTAGTCAGATCTCCTACACATCTGCGATTCATTTTTTAAAAGGAAACAGAACTATATCATTTTGCTTACAGTCAAGTTCCTACCCATTTTATTTTTTTTTTTCTAAAGTGCAAGTTAGAGTAGCCATAGTTAGGGAAGAAGATGGCTTCCAGCTACAGAAGGTAGACTGCAGAGTACTTGAGGTAGTTGTGCCAGGACAGAGGAGTCCAGTATGAGGGGAAAGCCAACAAACAGAACTTCATAGATGCCCTGATGGAAGCAGATATCCAGAGCATCAAGTCACAGACTGTAACTGTAAAGGACCAAACCTTGGGCATGGATGGGCCAGCAGCCAGTGCAGTGTCCAGATCCAGTGAGGAGGACAGCAGGGCCAGTGCAAGCCAAGGTCCACAGCAGCAGGGGAAGGTCACCAGCATTCTGGAGCCAGAAGTAATCAGGCTGCAGACTGAGTTGCGCAGAATGGAGCTGGAGTTCCAGAGGGAGGCTGAATGAGAACGGCACGAGGTGGAGCAAGAACAGTGAGAAGCAGAGCGAGAGAAACGAGCCACAGAGGAGAAGAGGGAGCATAAACAGCAAGAAGCAGACTGAGAGGAGCGTGAGCACCAGAGGCAACATGAACTGGAGAAGCTAAGACTCCAACCACCAGCACCAGAGCAGGTAATTGGCTTGGGTTTAACTGGAACTACAGGACTGGGTTACAAATTAAATTCCAAATTGATAGCTGAATTTAAAGAGTGTGAGGATATGTATGCCATTTTAAATTCCTTTGAAAAAGTTTGTATTCAGGCAAAGATTCCTAGAGGGACCTGGAGCTTCCAGCTATCCCTGCTACTTACCGGGAAAGCTCGGGATGCATTGGGTCAAATGGACAATGAGGACTGTAATGATTACAACAAACTTAAAGCTACATTTTTTAAAAAGTTTGAATTAACTGCAGAAGCATACAGAGCTAAATTCCATAAGCTTAGGAGAAGCCCTGACATGAGCTATGAGGAGCTAGCCATGAAACAACGTCAGTGTTTAAAACATTGGTGGGAAGGAACTGAAGCAAACCCTGTAGTTAAAATTGAAAATGCTATATTGTTAGAACAGTTTTTTTTGTCATGCCTAGCTAAGCTGAAAACCTGGCTGGAGGACTGAGATCCCAAAACAGTGCAAGAGGCTGCTGAACTTTTAGATCACAATACCAAGAGCAGACCTGCTCTGAGAGTGAATGGGGCAGGCATGGCAGCACAGAAAGGGAAAAGCATGCCTTCAGGGCAGCTAAAACCCTCACTGCCTCCACCAAAACCAGTTAGCCCCAGGTTTCAAAGAAAAGATTTCTCTGAGAAAAGAAACCAATGTCGGGTTTGTAAAGAAACTGGGCATATTGCCAGACAGTGTCCCAAAAGGACGAGCAATACACAAAATGGGGCTAGGAAACAAGTGGGTTGTTTGTGTGTCCCTGGAAGCATGCCTGTGAATATGAGGGAACACATGCAGCCAGTCACTGTGAATGGTGTACAGACACAAGGGTTAAGAGACACAGGGGCATCCCTGACATTGGTAAAAGGGGATTTGGTAGAGCCTGATCAGCTTATACCCAATAAATTTGTAACTGTACAAGGGTTCACTGGGGAGGAGACCACATTGCCACTTGTTAGTGTTCTCTAAACTGGGGTGAAACAGGGGAACTGTGAAACAGGTGGCTGTAGCCAAAACATTAGCAGTTGACGTCTTCCTTGGCAACAACATCAAACAGGGGATGGTGTGTGCAGTTACCCATAGCCAAGCAGGAACGGGAAATTGTAGTTCCCTGGACCCCATAGAAGCCATTGTGGAAACCACTGGGAGGCTGGTTCCCCAGCCTGTGTTCCCTGATATGAGACTAATGAAAGGAGGGTAGAAATTTCCCCAGTATCAGTTAACCAAACAGCTATGGAGGGTTACTCTGAGGAAGGAGAGATGACCCATTGTCAGAGGGTTAGGGATGACAGTGATTCTGAGTGCCCTGATTCTAGAGATAGGGACCCTAGCTTAGAGACTGAAGGGGACCTTTCCCATGCCTTGGGAATGTGTAAGGAGTTTGCAGCTGTTCAGAAAAGTGACCCTAGTCTAGAGAAGCTGAGGGCTTGGGCAGACTCTGATGGAGTAAAGAGAGGTGACAGAAAACATAAAGTTTATTGGGAAAATGGACTGATGTATACTCAGGATGTGAAGACAGAGGGAGGGAGGGGTGATCGGCAGGCAGCTTGTCGTTCCCCAGGGATACCGTGAGCAGTTGCTCAAGACTGCACTCAATATTGCCTTGTCTGGTCATCTGGGAACTGCGCACACTATGCAGCGGTTGGCACAGAATTTCTATTGGCCCAACTTCACCCAGCAGGTAAAGGAGTATTGCAGGTCTTGTCACCGGTGCCAAGACATAGGGAAGGCTGGTAAGAAAACCCAAGCCACCCTAAATCCATTGCCCATAGTGGAGGAGCCATTCCAGAGGCTGGGAATGGATATTGTGGGGCCTTTAAATACCCCAGCTCCTCTGGGAAGAGGTTCATCCTAACTGTGGTGGATTATGCCACCCAGTATCCAGAGGCAGTCTCCCTATCCTCACTGAGGACAGACAAAGTGGCAGATGCCTTACTTGGGATTTTCTCCCGTGTTGGGTTTCCACAGGAGGTTATCACCGATCGAGGGGGTTCCTTCATGTCAGACCTGATGAAATGTTTGTGGGAAAAGTGTGGGGGTGGTGCAGAGGTGCACAACACCTTATCACCTGCAAGCCAATGGGCTTGTGGAAAGATTTAATGGTACCCAGAAGTCAGTGCTCCAAGCATTTGCTGAACAGCATGGGAGGGACTGGGAGAAATACCTTCATCACCTGTTGCTTGCATGCAGGGAGGTGCTCCAAGAGTCAACAGGATTTTCCCCTTTCAAGCTTTTATATGGAAGCCAGGTATGTGGGCCCCTAGACTTGATACGGGAGGACTGCAAAGGCAAGCACATCATCCAGAAAACTCCCATAGTGGATTACGTCCTTAGGTTTAGGGAAAGGCTGAAGGAACTTATGGGGATAGCCTAGAGCCACCTGGCAGCTGCCCAACAGAAATAAAAAGTGTGGTATGACCGCAGACCCAGAGCTCGCTTGTACACGGTGGGTCAGGAAGTCATGGTCATCATTCCAGTCCAGAAAGATAAGCCGCAGGCTGAGTGGGAAGGACCATACAAAGTAGTTAGAAAGATAAATGACATGAACTATATCATAGAGTTACCTGACAGAAGACATACAGAAAGAATGTACCATATCAACATGATGAAGCCATATGCTAATAAGGCTGACATGGTGTTTGCGGTATGTAGTCCTAGGGAGGGGACAGATGAAGGAGGCGCCCCCTTCTGGATTTGCTGGAAGAAAGAAAGTGGGAGTCCTCAGTGGAGGCAGTTAACTTGTCACCCCAGCTGGCCCCGGACATGATCCAGGAAGTAAGGGAGGTTTTAGCAGATTTTGCCCTACTGTTTAGAGCCAAGCCTGGACTGACCCCCTTAGCGACGCACAATGTAGAGACAGGGACACAGACGCTCATATGGTGGATAACATATCGGGTGTCAGAGGCTGTCCAAAAAGGACATTAGGAGGGAGGTGGAGAAAATGCTGGATTTAGGGGTAATTCAGAGATCCCACAGCTCCTGGGCCTCACCCATAGTCCTTGGCCCAAGCCAGATGGCTCTTCTCATTTCTGTGTGGACTATCATGGACTGAATTCAGTCATGAAGTCAGACGCCCACCTGATTCCCCAGATGGATGAACTCCTGGACAAGTTTGGAGGGGCGACATACCTTATGACTATTGACCTGACAGAGGGGTATTGGCAGGTAGAGTTAACTAACAGAGCTAGGGAGAGGTCGGTCTTCATGACTCCAATAGACTTATTTGAATTTAAAGGAATGACTTTTGGAATGACCCGGCCACTTTACAAAGGTTGGTGAATCAGGTGTTAAATGGTGTTGAGGAGTATGCCGTGACGTACCTGGATGACACTGCCATCTTTAGTGCCAGCTGGGAGGAACACCTGTCACACCTTAGGGAAGTGCTGGGCAGGATACAGAGGGCTTGGATCACTGTCAAAGCTGAGAAGTGCCAGGTGGCCATGGCTAAAGTGGCGTACCTCGGGCATGTTGTAGGCTGGGGGCAGCTTCATCCCAACTAAGTAAACATAGAGGTGATCAAGGCATGGCCCAGACCAGAAATGCAGAAGCAGGTCAGGAGTTTTCTAGGGACAGCAGGGTACTATAGGAAATTTGTACCCAGTTACAGTGCCCTGGCTGCTCCCCTATCTAACCTGGTAAACAAAGAGATGCCTAAGAAAATTACCTGAGAACCAGCCTGTGAAATGGCCTTTACCAGACTGAATCAAATCAAATCAAATCAATTTTATTTTTATAGCACCTTTCAAAACCAAGGCACTGTACATAAAACCAAATACATAAAGATAAAAATTTAGAACAAAAACACTAAAACAGATCATCCGTGACTAGGGAAAGCTAAGCTAAATAAATAAGTACTGTGCAGTGCTCCTGTGTTGACAAGTCCTGACTATAGCAGATCCTTTATAGTCCAGACTGACACCTCAGATGTGGGTATTAGGGCAGTACTGAGTCAGACATCCAACCAAGGGAAAGATCACCCCCGTAGTGTACCTGAGTGAAAAGTTACTTCCCAGGGAGCAGGCATACTCTACTGTGGAAAAAGAGTGCCTTGCCATAGTGTGGGCCCTAAAGAAGTTACAGCCATACTTATATGGGCAGCATTTTGAGGTACAAACTGACCACAACCTCCTGGTTTGGCACACACAAATGGAAAAAAACTAATGGTAGACTGTTAAGATTGAGTCTTGCTTTGCGAGGGTATGATATGACAATCTTACATAGGGCTGGAGCGACCAATCAGAACACAGATGGCTTGTCGCGTCTATATGAGGAATGAACTGAATTGTGGAGC
Source organism: Neoceratodus forsteri (assembly GCA_016271365.2). Lineage (NCBI taxonomy): Eukaryota > Metazoa > Chordata > Ceratodontiformes > Ceratodontidae > Neoceratodus > Neoceratodus forsteri. Next base: position 258,252,379 of record JADMNL010000025.1, read on the forward strand.
TCATCCCATGTAGGGGAAAGAGCCCCCAAATTTAGTCTAGGTAGGGAGGGGTGTGACACTTGGCCAGCTGGTTATGATTATTGTATGATATTAGTAGTATAAATAAATAGTTAGTGTATGAAATGTCAGTCTGTGAGATTTGGCCTTTTAAATTACAAGGTGTCAGCAACTGAAATCGCTGGGATGTATTACACTGACCAGGAGATCTCGGTAATGTAATTAACTTCCTTGAGAAATTGCATTTTACAGCCTTTTTATGACCTCATGCTTTTGAAGTTGGAAACTGAATATACATTTTATTACATCAGGACAGGACATCATTAAGCTGATTCCTGTTGGCTATATCACACCTGGGTGATGGACTGCAGGGTTATAAACCTCGAAGTAACTGGTTGATCAAAGACTCATAATTTAGGAAATGGGTGTTTGCTGATGTCACATTATTTAACATACCAACTGATAGAAAATCATGTGTGTATTTTTTTGATTCTAAAAGGAGGAGCTAGATGACTCATAGAAGGGGTGTGGAGACAGAGTTTAAACTGATACTTGTGTCTGGAATGTCATATCATTTTGGGACTCCAGAGAGACACAGTTCTCTGATCTAACTTTAAACGCACTTCCAGAGGTGATACCTTAGATAGCCAAAAATCTAAATGTATTGTGGTAGGAGTTTTGTTTTGTAATCTTCCCTTGTTCTTTTATGTGATTGTGAGCTCTTTGATATATTGTTCTGTGTTTACATGTTTCATATTTTTATCATCTTTTAGTAAAGAATCTTTTTTCAAGATACTACTTGGGTGTCTTCCAAGTTCTTTTTGCATTTGATGTATACGTGGTTAAGTATGACAGTTGTTTTGAAGGGCTTGATGGTGTTACTAAACTGGAAAAAGGTAAAAATATACTTAAGGTCTCGTACAGAGTTTTAAGGGTTCATTTTGGAAGCCTGGCTTGGTGCCCCTGGCAAAAGATTGTACCGCAATCCCCAAAGAGGGTATGCATCTGAGCCTGTACATTGTGCATGCTAGCAAGGTTCACAGTTTGAATCCCCCCAGAAGTTGAGACTAAAGGTGATTCGGACCCAAAAGCAGACAGAAGGGTTACCCTGTCTATTATCTGTTCACACTATTGTGCTCTGAGGTTGGCACTTTGGGAGTAGAGGGTCTGACCTGCTGAGTGTGTTTGTGACAGGTACTACAACCCCACATTCAACAAATTGTGACAAAATGGAGGTGCTTACTATGCCTAAGTTTAAACTTGCTCCCCATAAGCTATTAGTGCATCATATGATGGAGTGGAGAAAGGCTGAGGGGGTGAACCCCCATCAAGCTCTTCTTTTAATGGACGTCCCATTAGGAACCACTAATGCAGTTATTGTAGAGACCGTTGAACAAGTTACAGTATGTGCTTGGGGAAGGTTAAGGTGAAAAGGAGGGATTCAGACCTATTTGATCAAACTATGGTGGCCCTCCTCTCCTGCAGCCTCCCCATCGACCCAGAGAAGGTGCCACCTGTTATTTTGACTGAAGGGTCCCAGAAGGGGTGGAGGGTCATTCATCTGCACAGTGATCTGGCTACTCCTGCAGGGTCCCTCAGCATAGAGGGGTTCAAAGATAAGCTGCTAAAATTGTTAGCCTCTGAGGGGGTGATCTGCCAAAGAGTTAGTAAAGATGCTAGATCTTTCTGAAGATACCATTCCCTCGCAGTCTCCTATAGCATCTTCTGCCACCCTTAGGGCCTCCCCTATGGTTGTCTCCCCATACTGATACCATCTGTACACCTGGACACTTACTGCAGACTTCGACTCTTCTCGGGCGTGGTCCCAGTGCCCATAGGGGAGGATGACCTGGAAACTTGGATGGACTATGTCACCCCTGTGGTCCAGGAGTGGCAGTGCTCAGAGGGGAAGAAAAGGAAGAGGCTCATGGAGAGCTTGAGGGGCCTTGCACTGGAGACCATTCATTTTCTCTTATCTACCAGCCCAGAGGCCACTGCTGCCGAATACCTCTCTGCTCTGGAGGGGGTCTTTGGTAGCACTGAGTCGGGTGATGATTTGATGTGGAAATTTAAATTTGCAAAACAATAGAAGAATCAGAAGGTGTCTATGTTTGACACCAGAATCGAGAGGGCCCTGCAGAGGGCCCACAGGAAAGGAGGGGTGCCTGCTAGTGAGCTGAATCAGGTCAGGTTAGACCATATCCTGAAATCAGCCAGGTGCTGTAGTGTGATGATGCTAAAACTTAAATTGCAAGACAGGAAGACTAATCCTCCTGAATACTGTTACCTCATGAAAGAGATTCATGAAGCAGAGCATGATGAAGAGGGATGGGAGCCCTATGCTGGGGTTGCCCATACCTGCTAGACCCCTGAAAGAAGTGATGTGACTGAATTGAAACAGATGAGAGAACTTATTAAAGAATTGACAGAGTTGAGAGTCAGTCAACAAGCTGCCGAGACGGCAAAAGATGCTAACTCCTGTCAGGCACCTCCCAATTCAAAGAGCGAGGTCCTGCCTAGAGGAGTGGGTGTGCATGTCGTCTCCTCTGAAACCCAGACTGAGGGTAACCTGCTGGAAGAGGTATGAGAACTGAGAGTCTTGGTGGGAGACCTGCTTCAAGCTATGCAAGCCACTGACCCCTGGGGAAGCCCAGAAGGCAAGGAAAGCAAATCGCAGATCAGAGAGGGACCCAGAGACTCACCTACCATGCTGAAGCAGGGAAACAGCTCCTCTTCCACTAAAGACTCCAAGGATCCCATCTTTAGCTATCACTGTGGAGAAGATGAGAATACCCAGTTTAACTGCAGCTCACCTGAGAATCTGAGAAAGGTTACTACATGGCTGCTGGCATTAATTCGGTGAAGCAATATACGTTCTCAGGCTGGGCCTACCAGATGGAGTTGCTCATCCAAGACAACTGTAAGGCAGATGTCCACGTCCTCCTCCCCTGACTGGTCCGAAGTGGTAGGCCTGGCCATGGAGACCACTTTAACAGTAAATGGTGTATCTGCCCGGGCCATGCTTGACAGTGGATCGCAAGTGACCATAGTGTTTCAAGATTGGTACCAAAAGCACCTGTCTGATGTGCCCCTACAACTGCTGAAAGGCTTGCATGTGTGAGGGTTAAGTGAGAAGTCCTATCCATACTCGGGATATATTCGGATCTGGTTGTCATTCCCTACTGCCATGGCCAGAGTGGATGAACAGGTTGAGACACTAGCTCTGGTGTGCTCCCCTACTGGATTATATGATGGGGTTCTGCTACTCATCGGAACAAACTCCCACATGTTTGGAAGGCTAGCGCAGTTGTGCCAAGAGAAACAAGGGCAACAGACTGGGCAAGCCCTGAGAATTCCAGCCTTGATCCAGAGAGCCTATGACCTGCAGAAGCAGACTACTGAGGTGGACAGAGATGAGCCAGTGGGGATAGTGTGGAAGAAAGATCCCAATTCTCTAGTGCTAGCACCCAACGCTCAATACACCATTCACAGAGAACTTCGTCTTTGGAAGGATGTGAAAAATAAAATATTGATGCTAGATGCTCCTGGGGAAGAGAAATTGCCAGAGGGGTTGTTGGTTAAACCAGTATTCTAACTGCCCATGCCCATGCCTATGCATGACGAGTGATGGTCCAGGTTTGAAACATGTTGGATCGAGAAGTTTGGGTGAACAGGGGATGTACACTGGCTACAGTACACTGCATAGACACTGTAGTATTACCCAGCCACAAGCATTCTGGTGGAAAGGAGGCAGTGACCCCAGACCTATTTGACTTCAATGAGTCCCCCTTGTCTGCCGAGTGGAAGACTCAAATTATCAGGAAACTTGCCCAGAGGGACCAGGTGTTTTCGCGGAAAGAATGGGATGTGGGATGCATCCATGGTGCTGAGCATAATATTCAGCTGCATGATGATAGACCTTTCTGAGAGTGGTCCCGCCGCCTTACCCCAGCTGATATAGATGATGTTTGGAGGCACCTACAGAAGATGCTAGCTGCCGGTATTATTCAAGAGCAAAGGAGTCCCTACACACCCCCTCCTCATAGCTGTGTGCAAGAAGAATGGGTCCGTGAGAATGTGTGTGGATTATCGGACTCTAAACTGGCGGACCGTCCCAGATCAATACTGTACATCACGCCACACATACAGGATGCCCTGGACCGCCTGGATGGGAAACAGTGGTTCTCAGTACTGGATCTCCACAGTGGATATTATCAGATTCCGATGGCCCCAGAGGACCATGAGAAAACAGCTTTCATCTGTCCTTTGGGGTGCTATGAATTCCTGAGGATGCCACAGGGGATTTCGGGTGCCCCTGCCACTCCAGAGATTGCTGGAATGTGCAGTGGGAGACATGAACCTGTTGGAATGTTTAGTGTACTTGGATGATATCAACATTTTCGGATGCATGCTAGAGGAACATGAAACCAGACTGTTCAAAGTCCTCAATCGTTTGGAAGAATTCGGCCTCAAGTTATCTATAGACAAGTGCAAGTTTTTTCAAGCATCTGTAAAATATGTGGGACATATAGTGTCAGCCGAGGGGATACAGACAGACCCCAGTAAAGTGGAGTCTCTGACCACCTGGCCTCAGCCAACCAACTTAAAAGAGCTACAGCGTTTCCTGGGGTTCTGCGGCTACTATTGCCGATTCATTAAGGACTATTCAAAGGTAATCCAACTGCTCCTTAACCTTATTCAAAATTATCCTCCTACCAACCACAGATACAAGAAGGGGTCCTTCAAGGAAGAAGAAAAGATGCATTTTCAAACAGGTGAACATTTTGGGATCCGTTGGACTCCCGAGTGCGAGGCAGCATTCTTTGAAGTCATCTATCAGCTTACCCATGCCCCAGTCCTTGCATATGCTGATCCCACTAAGCCATACGTCCCACACACTGATGCCAGTCTGAAGGGGCTTGGGGCTGTGTTATATCAAGAGTATGAAGATGGTCTGAGACCTGTGTCTTTTGCCAGTCGCAGCCTGACACCATCCGAGCAAAATTATCTGGTTCACAAGTTGGAGTTCCTTGCTCTAGAGTGGGCTATAGTCGATCAGTTTCATGAGTACCTCTATGGGGCCAAGATATTAGTAAAGACTGATAAGAACCCTTTGACATATGTACAGACTTCAGCCAAGTTGGACGCCACTGGGCACTGGTGGCTTTCTGCCCTATCAGCTTACAATTATGTGGTTGAATACCGGCCTGGACTGAACCATATTGATGCTGACATCCTTTCACAGTGGCCAGGTTCCAAAGACAATTGGGTGAGGCTGTCTGAACCTTCTATTAAAGCATTGTGCCAGAAGTTTGACAAAGATGAACAATTGTCTACAGACACCGTGGACTGCCTGGAGGACTGCTTAGGGCCCCCCCGATACTTGCATACCTGCCACCTATTGTCATTTCTCTGCATTACATATCAGTGCTTTGCCACAGTTTGATAGTGACAGCATTCAGTGGGCTCAATCCCAAGATCCCATGATTTGGCCCACACTTTACACCCTGCGTGCAGGGAGGGATGTGGCTAAATTATGTTCTACTGACTTACGGACTGCATTGCTATTCAAGGAAGGCCCCAGATTAAAGTTACATGATCAGTTATTATATAGAGAGACACTAGATCATCGAGGTCAAGTGGACAAGCAGCAGTTGGTCCTACCCATGGCTTTCAAACAGCTGGTACTGAGCTCTCCATAACCACATGGGACACCTCGGTATTGACCAGAATCTTGACTTAGCATGTTCCCCATTCTATTGGCCAAAAATGGGGGCAGATGTCAAGCATCATGTCAAAACTTGCAGTCGCTGCCTTCAGTGGAAAAGTTTGCCCCAGAAAGCTGCCCCACTTGTCAACATCACTACCAGTGCCCCCATGGAGCTGGTTTGCATAGACTTCCTGTGTCTGAAGCCTGATCAAAAGAACATTGGCAATGTACTGGTAGTAACCGATCACTTTACCTGATATGTATAAGCTTTCCCAACCAAGGATCAAAAGGCTTCTATGGTGGCCAAGGTGCTGGTAGAAAAGTTCTTTGTCCACTATGGTGCACTCCAACGTATCCATGCTGACCAAGGAAGAGAATTTGAAAGTAGACTAATCAAAGAAATGCTATCCCTGTGGGGGGTGTGAAAGTCCAGAACCACTCCCTATCACCATCAGGGGGATTCCAAGCCAGAACGCTTTAACAGAACCCTTCTGGACATGTTGGGCATTCTCCATCCTAAAGACAAGTCTAAGTGGAGTCAGCAGATTAGCACCTTGGTACGCGCTTACAACTGCACCAAAAGTGATGCTACTGGATTCTCTCCCTATCGTCTCATGTTCAGGAGGGAAGCCTGGTTGCCAGAGGCGTTGCTAGGGCTGGGCCTCCGGGGCTGGAGCCCCCAAATGTTTTGTCTGGGGCCCCGAATGTTTTTTTGTTGGTGGTGTTCCAGTTTTAAAAAAAAACACATTGCAGATTGCAGCCCAGCCGTCTGAATTGCTTACTTAGCAGTATACACAGAAATGCTCACTGACTGACCCTCGCTCGTTTCTGCCCCGTTGTCGCATCGCCATTGGCAACCATCACAGCTCCTAGTCCAGACTGTTTTCTGATTGGTGGGAGTCTGTGTGGTTTCCCTAGTGACTGTGCACGCTGATGGCAGACTCAAAGGGGCAGCAGGAGCAAGCGAGTACTGTTTGGGACTTGGGAGCCTGAAAAATAAAATGCCTCCAGTGTCAGTGTGCCACAGACAGTGGCATGTCTTGTCAGAGTCGGGGTCCGATCGCAGCATTGTCACATGCTGCTTGCTTGCAGATGCAGTCTGCAGAGTCAGAGGGGATTTTAATTTAAATGGTGCTGCCACGGCACCAGCAGGCGGGCGGGTGGCACACAACAATTTAATCGGTCAGTCACCATCGGTCCAGTTGTCAGGTCGGGAAGTTGGGGAAGGGGTCAGAGCGGGGAACTGGGAGGGGGCCGGGAGGATTTCACTTGGGACAGTCACACTCAGGACACAAGAGGAGTAGAGGACAACAGTGAGACATCGGGGGGGAGTCGGGGGACTAGGGACTTCTGACTTGGAGTCTAAGTTACATGCACTTGGGAGAGCCGACGAGACATCCGAGACAAGACAAAGAGAGTGAGACAGTATTTAATTGGATAGATGCCATTGCCAGCATTGCCAGTGCCACTGCCACAATGAGAATGATCGATCATGATGTCTGTCTGCAGTGTCTCTGCTGTTATGTGAGGTGAGTCAACTACTTAGACTACACTAGTCAATGTGAAATAATAATGGTGGGGTTGGGGTCCAGTGGTGGGTGGCCATGGCAAAAGTAAAAGTCAAAGTGACTGCATGCCTGCAGCATTTATTTGCGGTGGGGCAGGGGCCCTTAAGGGGAGCAGACTGAGCCAGCAGCAGTGCACTAGTCTGCAGCTGAGCTGCTAGAGGCACTTCAGCTCTGCTAGTGCTTGTTGCATGCTGGCTGGCCCAGCAACGAGCGGCAGCCAGCTGTGTCACATGACAGACAGTTACTCTTCTGGGCCACCCATGTGCATTGTGGGATACCTATTTTGTAGTTTATGCTACTTGATAGTCATGTGACTATCAAGTAGCATAAATTACAGAGTGTCATCACAGCAATAGAGCCTTGTGAGTGGCCAGTGAGAATCATAGGGTGTGGCCTTTATTCAGTTAGAGACAGAGACAGATGAGAGGGAGAGAGAGAGAGAGAGAGAGAGTGAAAGCAAAAGCACTGCAGTTGTTCAGTGAGTCAGTGCAGAGTTCGTCTCCTCTGTGTTTGTGGAATTTGAGAAAAAAGGGAATACAATTTCTATATTTTGGCATTAAAAACAGTCATTTTCTGTATTTCAGCAATTGCTGCTGCTAACTTTGTAGTTCTTTTGCCACTACTGATGTAAGGAAAGGAATGCCTGTTTTTCACTCTAGGCCTACTAGGCCAGAAGGTCTCAAAGGAACATAACTTTTCTAGTCTAGTCTGTATCTTGTGTGACTGAGAACTGAGTAAGCCTCTACAGTCATCAACTCAAGTCGAAGTCAGCACAATCTAGGTGGCCTGGCTGTGAGGGCAGGGGGAAATGTTGCAAAAAAAAAAAAATGTGTTCTAGTTGCAGTTTAAATCTGATCCACCTCATCATTGACCCAGAGTACCTGAGGCTGAGATTTGTTTTTTGCCAGTACTGGGCTTGTTGTGGTAGGGCTGAGAGGGCAGCAGTGTGTGTCGCTGTACTGTACTAATAAAAGAAAAAACTGTAGTTGCAGTTTAAATCACAGCAGCCTCTGATCCACCTCACCAGTCACCCAGCATACCTGAGATATTTTTTTGCCAGTAGTACTGGGCTTGTGGAAGGGCTGAGGGCAGCAGTGTGTGTCACTGTACTTTGTTAAAAAAAGTTGTAGTTTCAGTTTAAATCACAGCAGCCTCTGATCCACCTCACCAGTGACCCAGCATACCTGAGATATTTTTTTGCCAGTAGTACCAGGCTTGTGGGAGGGCTGAGGGCAGCAGTGTGTGTCGCTGCACTTTGTTAAAAAAAGTTGTAGTTTCAGTTTAAATCACAGCAGCCTCTGATCCACCTCACCAGTGACCCAGCATACCTGAGATATTTTTTTGCCAGTAGTACCGGGCTTGTGGGAGGGCTGAGGGCAGCAGAGTGTAACGCCGTACTTTGTTAAAAAAAATTGTAGTTTCAGTTTAAATCACAGCAGCCTCTGAGTGACAATAAACTTTAGTGTGTCTGTGCCATTGCAATTGCCTTGCTGTGAGCCCTGAGGTGGCAGTGTGTGGCTCAGAGTCAGTTGGATTGTAAAGAAGTACTGTATATCAGAACTTTTTGGTTTCCACTGTTTCATAAAAATGGATATCGACATTTCTTTAAGTCCAAAGAAAAGAATACACATGAAGAAGTGCGAGTAATTGCCAATTCAGAAAGTAATGATAATGTTGCACTCCCTCATTCTACTGCATCATGTACCACTGTGCATGAGGCGAACGCTGAACCAAGCACAAGTGACCAGAACGGTCACAGTTATGTTGATGCTGACACAGAAGGCATAAATAAAATGAACAGTGAACTAGTAAATGCTCAAAATATCATAGACTTGGGAACACTTGAGACAGGGCCTCTTCAAAGTAAGTTACCTTGTTACCCACAGTGCACATTTGGGGGGAAAAAGGTAATTCCAGTTTCACTGGTTTGAAAATTACAACTGGTTAGAATATTCTGTTGCTCTGGATGCTGTTTTTTGCTATCCTTGTAGATGCTTTGGAATGAAATATGGAGCCACTCACCCTAATAAAGATTCTTTGTTAAGCACAGGATTTGTTAATTGGAAAAGGGCACTTGACTTATTAAGAGAGCATGAAAAGACTTCATATCATGCAAACGCAAATACCTTATGGGCTGGATTTAAAGACACAAAGAGTACTGGTGTTATTGTTCACAAATTACAAGCTGCAGACATCAAAGAAGTAAACGACAGGCAATGCTATCTTGAGCACATCATTGCTGTCACATTATTACTGAGTAGGCAAGGACTTTCTTTCAGGGGTCACGATGAAAAGCATGGTAGTTTAAATAAAGGAAATTTTCTGGAATGCATGGATCTATTAAAACAATTTGATCCTTTTCTACAAATGTATAAGGCACCTTCAAATGCCAGTTATATTTCTCCCCAAACTCAAAATGAGGTGATTGCTTGTTGCACAGAAGAGGTCATTTCAAAGATAGTTGCTGAACTTAACAGCTCAGAAATGTTTGCTGTTATGGCAGATGAAGCAAGAGACGAACATAAAGAGCAGCTGGCAGTTTGCGTGAGGTGTATTGTACCTGCAACTGGAAGCATTACAGAGCGTTTTATAGGATTCACAGAACTTAAATCTTTTAATGCTGACTTCATTGTGGAATCACTGCTAAAATGTCTCCAAGACAGTGGAATTACAGGTGCAAAATGTGTGGCATAGGCATATGATGGTGCCTCTGTTATGAGTGGGGCAGTAGGGGGAGTTCAAGCTAAGTTCTGCCAGCATCATCCAGAGGCTGTGTATGTGCACTGCTATGCATGAGCTGAATCTTATGCTTCCTACATGCAAATGTATTACTGAAGCAAATTTTTCTGCACTATGAAAAGTGTGTATGAGTTTTTTAGTACTTCCCTTGTTCATCTTCATGTGTTTGTCAATATACAGTGTCAATTAGGCTTGAGCCCATCAGAGTTGGTCCAGTTGTTAGATACTCGCTGGTCTTACCAGATCCGATCAATCAAGGTCTTGATGAACTGCTATGTAGCTCTACTTCAGTGCCTTGCTACTATTCGCACTCCAAAAGCCATTGGACTGTTAGCATCCTAGACTTGATAAACAAATAAAGCATCCTTGCAAAAGTCAACCACAATTTACTGCCTGGTCATCTTTCATTCTCTTCTAAAGGTAACAGAAGGCATCCACAATGTTTTACAAAGGGAAGCTCTAGATCTATCCACTGCAGTAGATTTTGTTGACTTAGTTCATCACACTCTTGAATGTAACCCCTAGGTGGCACTATCCCAAGGTCTACTACCCCTGCCTGATTAACTACTAACAGGTTGAGGGGCCTAGGTCCAATGGCGGGTGCCTCCACCCAGATGTCAGGGTTTGCAGTAGTTAAACTAACTTGGTCACAGCCCTCTGGGACACTGTAACCATCTTTCTTCCCACTAGTGGCCCACAAAATGCATTAGGAATATCTTCACAATGTACACTTACCCCCAGGACTGGCTCTGTCGACTGGACTCTGGGGACCACCAGTAAAACAAGATGATACAGTGCAAAAACCACAGTACAATACTTTAACATAAACGAATACCTCAGCCAGTGTAACTTTGCTGAAACCAACAGATCTGATTTATTTAAGGCAACTGTAACAAGGAAGGAAATCAGGTTAATTAGGTTAAACACATTAATAATCACAGTACTGTGTGCATATTCAGAGTCCCAAATTGTCACTTCACTGGGTACCCAGGATGGGGGAGCTAGCCAGGATCAGTGCAGCTGGTTGGGGCCCTGTAATGGAAAAAACACTTACACAATACCCAATTGTAACCCGGAGCCAGGTGGCTTAGTTCGTAAAGAAATGGAAAAGCAACAATTAGATTACACACTTGCAATTCGATATATAGATGGCAGGGAGCTACCCTGCTTTGTACTCACAAACTCAATGCTGGGAACTGGATGGAAGGCAGATTGTCCTGGATTGCCAGGAGGAGCAGACCCTGTGGACACGGTCCTTGTGACTGGACCCCACTGCAGTTTAAAGCAAATTGATGTAGTCTGGATTAAGCTGGCGTTTACTTCCAGCTTCATGCACTCAATTCATTGTACTGGGGATTTGAAATGCGATTCCTCACAAGCACTGCACACAGCTATATGTAAAAGGAAAGTACTATACCAGGCAGGCTGCTTCTCAGTCCTGACCGCAATTACTGCACGATACCTGGGAGAACACAGAGCAAATTCAGTTCCTGACAGATCGAGCGCAATTCAGCAATTTCTCCAGTCTTCTACAGGGTGAGCCTGGTTTCTACTCTTCAGATCTCCTTTCTTCTCCTACAGGTCAGATTCAGTCCGAACGGGTGCTTGCACGGGCTGCAGACTGACAACTCAGGGCCTTACACGCACTTCCCGCACTAAAACTTTACACCGAAGAAGCACAGGGCTCCCTGTATCTTCACTGTCAAAACTGATCTGATCTTTCCAGTAGACAGAGCCGGGAATTTCCTTTAAGTTCCTCTCAGTTCAGTTGGCTGGTTTGGCTGTCACTTACAGTAAACTCCCCCTATTGGTGGAAAAAAGGTGCCGAAGTCAAAACTACATTTCCCAGAGTCACTGCCCTTACAATCCCCTTACAGCAGGCTCCAGAGGAGAGTCCAAGTTCTGATTCACCCAGAGCAGGCTCCATTTTAAAGGATCCCACCATGATTGGTCCAATTCAGCAGTTCAGAACCAACATGAGGAGTTACTCTGCACTGTCCTTGCTACAAGAAAGCAGGTTAAATCAAACTGCATTTCATTATTACTCTAACAGGTTACAAACAAACAATTACATCTTTGAAGAGTGCTCCTTCTGCCCACTTAGTGATGGCGAAATGGATAATTGGCAGTAGCTCGGTGGGACTCAAAGAGGAAAACACACAGTCCCCATATAAACTAATTATGTCTGCAAGCAGACTGCTCTTAAAGAGACAGTACCAGAGGCTCTAAAAGCACTCACAGATAAACGGCTTAAACGCCAAACACCATTCAGGCTTGGAGCATTCAAGCAAGCTCCTGGAAGACTTTTTGGGAACCCCCATTTGCAGGGGAGGTTACATGAAGAGATGTGGAGTGAGGACAGTAGCAATGAACTGTTTAAGGAAGCTGTGGATTTCTGTAACAAGAATAATATGGAATTACATGACACAAACAGAATAAAAAAACAGAAACAGATGGATGATTTTATTGTTGAGGCATCAGTGGGAGCGCGGGACCAAACTTCTTCTTAAGAGGATTTTCGAAACAAGCTTTATTATCCATGCCTTGACAGACTGTCTGTTGAACTAAAGCAAAGATTTTCTAGTGTTGCAGTCGAGATAATAAATGGCATCTGTGCATGCAACCCATCGTCTGCAATATTCCTTTGCTCTGAATCTCTGGCCCCTCTAGCTCATCACTATGGGACTGAACTGCCAAAGGAGGAATTGTTTGTTGCCAAAATATTACCTGAAACAAAAAATGGAAGAAAAACAAATTAATACAAATGAAGTTTATAGGCTACTAGACCCTCTTATGTTTCCAAAACTCAAGCAGTTGGTCCAGGCAGCACTATTCCAGTGACAAGCTGTAACTGTGAGTGCTCCTTTAGTGCACTGTGAAGGGTACATACATGGCTCAGAGGCACCATGACTCAAAACAGATTACATGATCCTGTAATTCTAGCAATTGAAAAGGAAATGTGTTCTGTGTTATCATCGGATCAGGTAATTACACGATTTGTAAAGAAAAGCAACAGCCGGCATCAGTTGTTATTACCAGAGAAAGAGAGAGAACAGCATGGAGGAGAACAAGAGAATGCACAAAATTAAAAATGATTAGGTAGTATTATTTAATGTTCTTTGTTGTTATTGTGCATTTCACTGCTGTATTTTTGAATGAGAACTTTCCAGTCTGAGTCTGAGCAGAAAAATTAAAACAAAATATTTTATTAAAGGGTCCATGTGATGTGAATATACAAATAATGTCATGTGCCACCTTCATATGCCTGTCCTTCACATTTTCCAGTTTTGGTTAGCACTGTGGTTAGGTGACATAGGTAGGATACAGTGTTGCAGCATATAAACATTAAAGAGCAGCTGACACCTTTCCTTTGGGAACACTTTGAAAAACTTTTAAAAACATTTTAAACTTGGACACCATTCACCTTGCATTTTGTTTTGTATCTTCTATAGATTTCTTCTCTACATTACTTATTACTGACTGCCTCTGTAGCTTGTTCCCTACTTGAACTGCATATGCTCTGTTGTGACATCGCCTTCTATTGCCTTGGGAATAACAGTGATGTGACAAGCACAGTATTATGACATCAAGTTGGGAAGAAAGAATAGGAGCCGATGAACACTCAGGGAGCAGTGCCAGCAGATATCCTGTTTCTGTTTTCATGCATATGACCTCAATAATAACCAATAAGGATAAGAAATACAGAACGAATAAGTAATATATAGCTGCTTTGTGTACAAATATTTTTTTTAAGTTATTCTCAAGGTGTCAGTGGTTCTTTACTTCTTTAAATTCCATTTTCTTGTACTTCCCTAAGTTCCCTTAGTGTATCAAGTATCATATTTTACTCAGTCCAATCATGGACCTATGTGACTGTGTGGAAAGTAATTTCACAAGGGTCACACTCAGGGAGGCCACTTGTGGCCTCCCTGAGTGTGACCCTTATGAAATTGGATGCCATTGCCCAGCCCTCCTCCGTGCCAAGCATACTTCTTAAATATCAATAGATTTAGCCCAGCTCTACTGATATTTACAAAATATGCTATTGATTCTATAACTTTTAATCTGCAACATGTAGTTTTTGCCTGTCAAATGACAAGTCACAAGCCAACCAAAACAAAAAGACACAAAATAATGGAAAAGGAATGGGGAAAAAAAACCAAGGCTGAAGTAGCAGAAAATGTGTTATTTTGCATAAGAGAGCACCAAAAGTTCTACAGCTTGTGGGGGCCTAGGCAGTCCCCAGACCCCGGGCCTTTTGTTTGGGGCCCAGGCCCCCAATGTTTACTCATGCTGGCAACATCTCTGCCAGTTGCCTGTAAATGTTTGCTTTGGGGTCTCCCCGGATGGGTTCCAAGCTGAGAACTATTTACAATATGTACAGAAACTGAAAACTCAGTTGAACCATGTGTACCAACTGGCTCAAACAATGGCTGCCAAACAAAACCTTGCTAACAAAGAGAGACATGATAGATGGGTAAAGGCTCAGGAGTTGTTGCCTGGGGATCGAGTGCTATTACATAACTTTGAACTGCATGGCAAGCATAAAAACGCCGATAGGTGGCACCATCTCCCCCATGTAGTAGTTGGCAAACTGGATGATCTGCTGATGTACAAAGTGCACCCTGAAAATGACTCTAAAGCTGTCAAGACCATGCACAGGAACCACCTACTGCCCATCGGCCAAGTGATCATTGATGCTGAACTGGCAAGTGGCACCTCACCTGGGTCGGTGACTCGTGCTGCTGCTAAAAAGAGACAAAGTCAACCTGCCCTAGTTGTTCCAGACTCAGGGCTCCCCCCCCAGCAGGCCCAGAATGATGGTGACTGTCAGTCTACCTCTGATAAAAGTGAGTGTGACAATGCTTATTATCCTTCTTATGAACTGAGGCAATTGTTCCACGGAAACCCTATACATAATTATGGGGATGAGGCTGGGCCTTCAGGAATGTGTAAACCCCCAGTTTCTTCCTTGGTACCAATACCCCCTGAAAGTGAGGTGTAGAGTATTACATCTGAAGTAGCAGAGTCCTTGTGTCTAGTGGAACTGTTTGAGTTACCCAAGGAAGAATCTGATGTAGTAAATCTCCCTAGTGACATACCAGAACCTGCAGAACAAATTAGGGAGGTAGTATAGCGCAGTGGTTTAGGGCTCTGAGCTGCAAATTTGGAGACCTGTGTTTGAATCCTACAGCCCCTACTTGCATATTGTGTGACCCTGAGCAAGTCACTTAACTTCCCTGTGCTCCTAGATTGCACCTGTAAACAAGCTTTCAGCTTAGTGTGTCTCTCCTAGTTAAATAATTGGAAAAAAAATATGACAGTGTTGACGGCACTCCTTTTGTACCACCAAGTCAAACTGTGTCAGAGTATCCTCAGGATGAGCAACCTGGGCCCTCTTCAGAAGATGATAATGAGCAAAGTATTGTGGAAACAGAATCTGCAGAGCAAGGAGCTGATAGCACTCCTGACCTGGACATTTCAACCTGTGCAGAGGCCCCCCCCTCACTGCAGGAGAAGAAACCAATGCTAGTGTTGACCACCCCGAGCCTGTGTCTGTTCCCCCCTGAAAATCTGGAAGAGCTGTCAAACCAGTGATGCACCTTAGCTATGACTCCCCTGGGAAGCCTGTGGATCTGCCTCTCAATGTTGTTTATAAGGGTGCTTACATTTCAAAGAGCTCACTGCCTAAACTGGGCCTGTCTGCCACTTCTAGGTTAATTGTTCTTCCCTCAGGACATGGTGATCCTGCACCATCTAGCCCCAAGTTAGCTGATAGGGAAGGGCCCCCTATTACACTGTTCAATATGCAAAAGGTTATGACCTGAATCAGCATTATAATCTAATAGTGTGTTAATCATTGCAGAATCAGTATCACATGTATGGAACATGTATGACTAGTGTCATTATAAATATAGTATTGTGAAGTGTAGTGAAAATATATAGTAATATGATATGTTTACATTTACTGATGCATCCTTTTGCATTTACTGATGCATCCTTTTGCTTTAACTGATACAGTTCTCTGTCCTGCTCCTTCTGTGATTCCTTGTACTTCCTGAATGCTTTCTTTTTCTCTTCTGTATAGTATACTAATATCATGTAGATCTCAAATAGTATATTGCCTTTTCAATATTCTTGCAGTGTAGACTTGACGCAGATGCCACGTTTTTCCACGCAGGGAAGGGTGTAAACCCCCCCGCACACAAATGGGGGTTCCCAAAAATTTTCCTTGGGTGTGCCTAAACGCCTGCTGCCAGGCTGGTGTCCTGTGTCTTAACCGTTTAAAAGCTAATGCTTATGAGTGCCTTTATAGTCTCTGTGTCCTGTCTCTTTAAGAGCTTATCGCAGTATATAATTAATCTGGGTGGGGCTGAGTGTTTCCTAAACTCGAGTCCTGCCTGGGCTGCCAGATAATTGCTCCATTCTGCCATCGCTAGTTGCACAGAGGGAGCTCTGTTAAACACTGTACTCATTTGCTGATTATCTGCCATAATCGTAATAGCTTGTCTAACCTGCCTTCTTTGCAGCATGGACATTTCTGTTAATCACCGCCATCTTGGTTCTGGACTGCCATTGTGCACCAATCAGTACCTTTGGGGGCCCTAAAATGGAGCCTGCCCCCAGGGGTCTTGTGGGAGTGAATTTCTGTAGGAATTGTAATTTTTCCACTTTGGTGCCTAAATGGACCTGGAGGGGGAGCCCTCGCTGTGACAGACAGAGGAATCAACCAATCAAACCTTTTGGATCAGAGGAAAAGTCTCAAGCTGCCTGCAGCAGAGAGTCAGTCTGAGACTGGAGTTGAGAGAGTGAACAGCTTGAGATAGTCGAGCAGCTGCTCATGCGTAGTCGTGCAGGAAACTGGTGGAAAGGCTGTGTTTGGCCTGTCTGCCTCATCATCCCTCATGAGGGAATCCTTCAGTTAATTGTAAACCAGACTGAATCCGAACAAGAGTGTGACCTGAATTACCAAATTGTGGCCGCCTTGTTGCCTGAAGAAGATCCAAGATTTACTCCACGTGATTGGCCTGTCAGGATGTTTGAAACCACCGCAGAATGTAGGGATTTGGTCAGAGACACTGAAATTGCAACTGAACTGTCACCCGAACTGTAGTACTGCTTTTCTTTACTATAAGTGTGCTGGATGCTGCTAGTGGGTCATGATTTGGTTCCCTACTGCCTGATGTTGTCACATTTGCTGGAAGCTGTACAAAATACTACTGGACTGCAATCCGAATTGCTCACCTGGCCTGGGACCTGCCACCTTGGCCCGGCCAGCTGCTCACACACCGGAGAAGACCATTGACGAAAGATCCTGCCTGGGGATCAGCCCCCTGTTCAACATCACGAACAGGAATGACACCATGGTGAATCGTGTGGGCCCTGCTTCACCTGGCAAACCATTAAGTCATCCTGCAGTCTCCATTTTGTCCATCCTGTGTCCTGTACCGGGTAGCGTGAGTAACACCAGGGTAGCTTCCTGCAACAACAGCTCAATCAAAGTGTGTCATCTGATTTAATTGTTTTGTCTAATTATCACAAACTGAGCCTCCTGGCTCTGGTTTACAAATTGTGGGTTATTGTGCATGACTTGTCTTTCTATCATAGGGACCCAACCAGCTGCAATGCCGGCCTACCCCGGGCAATGTGTCAGGCTAGCCTACCTCACCACTGGGTACCCAGAGTGTGTGTGACTGTGTTGAAGGACTCTAAAGTGCATGCCTTGTAGCCTGATCGAATCAGTATCTAAACCAATCAACCTGATTACACCCCTTCCTTGTTCATTTCCTCTGAATAAATCGATCTGAATTTTTTTGCACTTAACCTGCTTTTGGTGCACTTCTGTACTGTGGTACTATTGTTTGCTATGTTTAATCTTACTGTACAGGGTGTCTCCAGGGCCGAACAGGTGCAACCAGCACTGGTGATAAGTGTAATCAGAGTGGGGATATATCTGCTGTTTGGGGGCTATTGCACCTATCTGTTCTGTTCATTGTTTAGGCCACTAGAGGAGAAAGAGGTGGGTCACAGTGTCCCAGAGAGCTGTATCCAGGTTAGCTATGCTACCACTAACCCTGTCCTCCAGGAGGAGGCACCCGTTTTCAGTACCCAGTCCCTTAACCTGCACCTAGTCACGCAGGCAGGAGTAGTAACCCTTGGGATAGCGCCACCTAGGGGTTACATGTAGTGGGTAAAGCAAACATCTACTAATAATTAGAGGGACATATTCATGAACTCCACATCCCATAGTCTATTTGGAATTTATTCATTTGTAATAAGTAGACATTGTTTACTTAAAATAAGGGGGGACAGTAAAAAAGAGGCAGATTGCCACTAGGGCAAAGCAGAAGAGTTAGGTATGGTGGGCAGACTAGATGGGTGAGGCAGGGTGGGGAGACTGGATGGACCAAGACCCTTTTTTCTGCCATCAGTGTCTCAGTATGTATGAAAATGTTGCTTAGAATTGTATAGTATGAGTGAATGAAAGTGGAAACTGCTCCATGATTGTGACATCATATGCAGCTACCTTGGTTACAGTCTGAGAAGATAGTTAAACACTTGGGACCTTTTTGAGTTCTCGCATCTTACTCTAAAAGTGATTGATCATGCTGGTAGACCCCCCCCCGCCTGCAGACATCGGGGTGCTCAGTCCCCATGTGAGCCTGTATCCCCTCCATCCTTTAATGTGGCACATTGGGAGCGCACCCCGGTGTGACAAAATCTACTGTGGTGTTTCTGACACCGGGTGCCCATTTCAAGTGTTGGATGCGCCCTCTGACCTCGGGGTGCCCGATCCCCAGGTCAATATTGATCCCCCCTTGATCCCCCCAGTACTCTGGCACACTGGGAGCCTACCTCAGTGTGCTGAAATCCATAGTTTCCCTGTAAAAAAGAAAACAGACCCACAACATTTTCTTTTTAAACCTGAAAAAAAAGAAAATGGTCCCTTGTAGTTGCTGCCGGCCCCCTCCCCAAAACCCACACCCTCCCGCTGCACACCCCACCTCCTTGCACCCCCCTCACCCATACTTACCTTCAGAGGTCCGGAGCAGCGATCTCCAGTGGACCAGGAACATGTCTGCACTCTTCAAAAGCCGACCACAAACTGAACAAATGACAGTAAGTCCTATAATGAGTTCAATTTAGGTTGATATCTCAGCCATTTTTGGGAGTTGTGGTCCCAAATTTTGAACATGGGGTACTTGGGACCCCATCTCATGAATACAGTCACTGTCATTTTATTTCTTAGTCCTGAAAGGGGATTTCTAGGTCGCTGTGCAGAATCACCTTTTGGGACCAAGTAACGAAACAACAGTACCACTGTTCATGAAATGGGTTCCCAAAAAGCCCTTGTTGCAAATTTGGTGAAAAAACTCCAAAAAATAACAGCGTTATGAGCGTCTGTCATGCAGTTTCTACGCACTCTCATAAAGTCCTCAATTTTTAAGATTTTCACTCCAAATTTCCAGCATTGCCATTTTTTCACACCCCCTTATGAACAGTACAGCTGTCATTTTTTGTATCCTTCCCAATATGTGGTTTTGCACCTGTGGTGCAGAATGGAGTGGTCACTATGCAAGATCAACATTCAGGGCAAATTAACAAAATTCCAGTACCACTATTCACGAGGGGAGGTCCCAAAAAGGCCATGTTGAAAATTTGGAGAAAACATTCCAAAAAATTACTGTGTTATGAATGTGCATTGCAGTTTCTACACACACTTGTAACTTCACCACTTTTTCATATTTTCACTCCAGATTTTCAGCATTGCAATTTCTTTACACCTCCTCATGAACAGTACAGCTGCCATTTTTCACATCCTGCCCAAAATGTGTTTTCACACCTGTGGTGCCGAATGGCACACTCGCTGTGTGAAATTACCTTTTGAGACTGAGTAACAAAATTATACTGCCACTGTTCATGAGGTGGAATCCCAAAAAGCCCATGTTCTGGAGCAAAAATACCAACAAACGTCTGGTGCATTAGGGTTTCCAACCATAACGCCCACCCTTAAAATGCAAGGCAGAGGAATATACACAGAAAAATACAGGAGGCATGTACAACAGCAATACCAACAGTGAACTTTCGGCATTGACAAGTGCTTGTTTCTTTTCTTTTTTCTTTTTTTTCTTTGCTCAGTTTATCCCATCATTGAAGTTGTCCCGTTTGGCCTGGCATCCTCCCAGCCCCACCCTCCTTCTTCCCTTCTCTGTCTCTTCCCTGCATTCAGCATCCAAGAAGTCCGTTTATCTTTCTCCTCTGGGCTCTATGGTGGACTCCACTGGGGATCAGGGCACCCCCCTTGTCCTCAAGAGTGGAAGGCAGTTGACTTGGTGGGACCCGGAAGTGCTGGCATTGTGCCCCCACACTACCAGGATGCTAGTCTCCATGGTGGGCTTCACTGGGGGTCAGGACTGCTCCCCTGTGGTTCTCAAGTGTGGAAGGCAGCCAGGTTGGTGGGACCTGGAAGCGCTGGCATCGTGCTCTTGCACTACCTGGGTTTTCCTTCCTTGTTGCTTAACAGCCCTCAGGATGCTAGTCTACATGATGGACTCCACTGAGGGTCAGGACTGCTTCCCTACTGGTCCTCAAGTGTTGAAGGCATTCAGGTTGGTGGGGACCAGGTATGCCAGCATTGTGTCACTACACTACCTCAGTCCTCCTCCCATGTTACTCCTCAGACCGTAGGATGCTAGCAGCAAGGGTGCCCAGTGCACATGCAGATGGCCACTAGCCAGAATGCTCCCTCCAGCTACAGGAGCTGCTGTAATTGCACTGCCACCTGTGGTCACCTAGGTGGCAGTATAGAAGAGACGCATGTCTCCCTCCTTCCTTGGTGGAAAGTATCTTCTGGAATGCTCAATCCTTCCCCTTCCCAGATCATTCTGGAACCTGGGTGACAAGCAGCTCTTTGATGGGCTGACTTTTTTTTGCACTTTTACAAATTGAACAAAATCCTACAGTAAGAGATTTCTCAATGTACTGTAGAAGGCATTCTTCAATAAAAATGCATACTTCAAAGTTATGACCATTTGAGATTTTACTGTTCCTACTGAAAAAACAAACTCAAAGTATCAAAGGTACTAAAGGGTGCCAAATATGTTGATTATTTTACGTATTAGTTAATAGTATAAATGCCGCACCAAACCTGGATGGCAGGCTGTGCTGCAGTGGGGAGCACATTGTTGGTGCTTGCTGTGGGGCTGTGAGGTGGCTAAATTTTTCAGAGACTACAAGAACTTTCTGCTCAGTAGGGAACAGGCTTTTTACCTGGGTGGGAACTTGGGAGAGAGTGCAATGAATTGTCCGTGGGGGATTGGGACTTTTTTCCATAAAAGCGGTGATGGCAGTGCCATGCTCAAAGTTTAGAATTATTGGAAAACTGGAAACCTCTTTTAAATTCAGTGATGATTTATTCTCATTGACACTTCCTTATGAAACCAGAATCAAATTTTTGAGACTAATTAACCAGTCTCTTCCTCAGGGTACGTGCCCATAAAAAGCAACAAAATATGATATATAATTAGTATAGCTGTAATATACATTGGTTTACTTCTACATTTAAATTCATATTGAAAAATAGATTGGACTACAAAAATTCCATTTTACTTAATTATGCAGTATTAGGTGGTGACCCTATGTAGTGTATCCACCTTTTCTCTGTATATTATTCTATAATACAGTGATAAATGAAGAATAGTCATAAACTACTAAACAATACTAATTATTAATTTTTTTTAACGTTTCTTAATAAAATTAACAACTCACTTCTCTAGTCTGAGATTATTGGGATTTTTTTCCATTTTTCCCTTTTCAGAGCATGTTTCCACTCCCTTCATATAATAAAACAGAGGATTAAATGCTTATGTATTAAAAATAACCAAAAGATTAATTTCAGACAGTCAACCTGCAAACATATGTATTTATTACACACAAAACCCTTTAGGCTGTGCCTATTTTCAAAGGGTTTAGGGTCAGATACAACAGAGGACAACAATTAGCAGGTAAATAATATAGTATACATTCATAGTGTAATCCAAGTCAAAGCGGGAGAGATACTGAGTAACATTATGAACTAGAGATGTAATACAGTCATACAATACAAAACAGTTGGTCCAGCACAATCAGTTATACAAAACAATTAATGGGATACTGTTGGTTGCCAGGTTACAGAGGTTGTTGGCTGAGAACAGTAGTGCCATTAGATAGATTTAACTAGTACTAGTACCCCTGCTTGAGTGGAAGACAGTGGGGCATATAATATCTTAGTCATTTTCTCTCTTTCTTGAATTGTTCAATTTTGAAAAATTCATACCAGTAGCAATCTTTATAGAAAATAAATCAATTCTATGAATAAATCACCCTGAACACTCCATTTTAACTATATCTGAAAGTGAACTCAACTTTTTTCTTATTTTAGCTAAATCGCTCTTTCATAAGGGTACTTTTCCCTCATTCTAATACATGCTCATGCATGGCACTTCTCCTACCAAGGAGAGCGAGTCAATTATCTGCTGGTATATAACATGCATCTACATATTCTCCTTCATTAACAGATAACTTCTGATTTTACTTTGGTATGAAATTCTGCTTATTTAAAGCAGCAGTGCAGCAAAAATATGCTAAAATTTGACCCAACCTATTTTTCTTCCTAATCAATGCCAGATGTCTTTCAGTTTATTTGAGGATAACATTTTCGGTTTCTGTTATCATTTAAAAAATTTATGAAAGTTTTAAAATAATTATTTCTCAATAAAAAAGCATTTGTCAACGCCGAATGTTGATTGCGTTGGTGTGTTGACCACGCTCACTGGCCCTCTGTCAGTCGCTCAGTCTGTTTCGTCTAGTGCTACAGGCTGCTGTTTTGTACTGGGCTCCTGTCTGCATTGGCACCTTGTTCTGCCCACTAAGAGTTCTGCAGCTGTCCCGACAGAACTCCGTTGAGGTGGCTCACTCCCCCTCTCTCACTTGTGCATTCTGTTTCTCATGGTGCTGCAGGCTGCCCTTTGTACTGGGCTCCTGCCTCTGTTGGGGACTTTTTCTCCCCACAAAGAAATCTGCAGCAGTCCCGACACAGGTCTGTTGAGCCTACTGACTCCCCCTCTCTCACTCACTCGGTCCATTTCTGCCGGCGCTGCAGGGTGGCCTTTTGTACTGGGCTCCTGCCTGCGTTGGCACCTTTTCCTGCCAACAAAGAAATCCGAGTAGTCATGACAGAGTCTCCGTTAAGGTCACACACTCCCCCTGTGTCACTCACTCTTTCTGTCTGTCCTGGCGCTGTAGGTTGCCCTTTTGTACTGGGTTCCTGCCTCTGTTGGCGCCTTTGTCTGCCCACAAAGACATCTGCAGCAGTCCCAACAAAGCTCCGTTTGGCTCGCTCATGCACCCCCCTTCTCTCACTCACTCATTCCATTTCTGCCAGCACTGCAGGCTGCCCTTTTTCATTGGACTCCTTCCTGTGTTACCGCCTTCTTCTGTCCACAAAGAAATTTGCAGCACTTACAATATAGCTCTGTTGAGCTCGCTCACTCCCCCTCTGTCACTCGCTCATTCTGGTTTCCCCGCCAGTGCAGGCTGCCCATTTGTATTGGGCCCCTGCATGCACTGGCACCTTTATCTGCCCACAAACAAATCCGCAGCTGTCCTGACAGAGCTCTGTTGAGGTCGCTCAGTGTCCCTGTCTCACACGCTTTCTGTTTGTCCTGGCTCTGCAAGCGGCCCTTTTGTACGGGACTCCTGCCTGCATTGGCGCCTTTTCTGCCCACACAGAAAGGGTCTGCAGCAGTCCTGACAGAGCTCCATTGAGCTCACTCAGTCCCTCTGCCTCAGTTGCTTGTACTGTTTCTCCACTGCTGCAGGCTGGCCTTTTGTACTGGGCCCCTGCCTGCATTGATGCCTTCTTCTGCCCACAAGGAAATCTGCAGCAGTCCTGAAAGAGCTCCAGTGAGTTCGCTCACTCCCCCTCCCTCACTTGCTCTCTCATTCTGTTTCTCCCAGTGCTGCAGGCTGCCCTTTTACTGGGCCTGCCTGCTGGGCCCTTTCTCTGCCCACAAACAACCAGTAGTAGTCCTGACAGAGCCTAGTTGAGCCTGACCACCCCTCTCACTCGCTTGATCTTAATGTGTCCTACACAGTGATTTCCCACAGCCAACCATGCTATTCTGTGGTAGGAGTGAAAACACATTTTAGCCATGATGTGAAACATGGCAGCTGTACTGTTCATAGAGGTGGTGGAAAAATGCCACTGTTGAAAATGTGGGTGAAAATATCACAAAACGCGGTTACAAGGGTGTGTGAAACAGGTCAATCTACGCTTGTAACACAGTCATGTTATGGAGTTTCAAATCCGATTTTCAGCATAGGCATTTTTGGACCTCTGCTCATGAACAGTGCCACTGTCATTTTCTTAATCTGTCCCGATCGGTGATTTCCCACAGCGACTGCGTTATTCTGCACCGGAACTGTGAAAACACATTTTGGTCAGGATGTGGAAAATGACAGCTGTGCTGCTCATAAGAAGGCATGGAAAAATTCCACTGGTGAAAATGTGGCATGAAAATATTACAGATCTGCGAAGTTACAAGGGTGCGTGGAAAGTGTGCAATGCACACTTGTAACACAGTCATTCGATGGGGTATTATCACCAAACTTTCAATATAGGCATTTTAGGACCTCTGCTCATGAACAGTACCACTCTCATTTTCTTAATCTGTCCCGGACAGTGATTTCCCACAGCGACCACTCTATTCTGCGCCGGAAGTGCGAAAACACATTTCAGCCAGGATGGGAAAAATGACAGCTTTACTGTTCATAAGTAGGTGTGGGAAAATGGCAATGTTGGAAATCTGGAGTGAAAATATTATAAATTCGCGAACTTACGAGCGTGCGTGAAAACTGCGCAATGCACGCTCGTACCACAGTCATTTTATAGAGTATCATTACCAAATTTTCAACATAGCCATTTCAGGACCTCTACTCATGAACAGTGTCACTTTAATTTTTTTAATCTGTCCCAAACACTGATTTCCCACAGTGGCCATGCTAGTCTACACCGGAAGTGCAAAAACACACTTCCGCCAGGATGTGAACAATGACAGCTATACTGTTCACAAGGAGGTGTGACAAAATGCCAACGTTGCAAATCTGGCATGAAAATATTGCAAATTCACAAAGTTATCAGTGTGCGTAGCAACTGCTCAGCGCACGCTCCTAAAACAGTCATTTTTTGGATTTTTTCCACCAAATTTGCAACATAGGCTTTTTGAGAGCCCACCTCATGAACACTGGCACTGTCATTTCATTAACCGTCCCGAAAGGTGATTCTGCGCAGTGACCATGAAATCACCTTTCCGGGCTGATTAATGCCATGACAGTTCAAGAATTCATGAGGAGGGGTCCAAAAAACCCCATGTTGAAAATTTGGTGAAAAAATTCCCAAAAATGCCTGAGATATGCAGTAAAGTTGAAAAAAAACATATGTATTACATTATACAGCTTACCTGCATTTCGTCAGTTCGCGGTCGGCTTTGAAGAGTGCAGACGTGTTCCCGGTCCATCGAAGATTGTCGCCTAGCTCCCAAGGTAAGTATGGGGTGGGGGTGTGGGAAGGCAGAGCGTGCAGTGGGTGGGTGCGGTGGGAGGCAGAGGCGAGCGCCGAGGGATGGTTTCCTGCTTTCCAGGGAAAAAAATAAATAAAAAAATGGGCGTGTGGGACCGTTTTTACTTTGCAGGGGCCTCTGGCACACTGGGGTGGGCTCCCAGTGTGCCAGCAGAGGCATTCTTCTTCAGGGGCAGCAGTAGCTGATGGGGGATTGGGCACCCCTGTCAGCAAAGGGGCGGGGGTATCGTTATGCCGATGGGGATTGGGCACCCCGTCGGCAGGAACAAAAAGGGGGTGACAGAATGCCGATGGGAGTGGGCTCCACACTCGGCAGCAAAACAAACAGGGGGGGTACTACAGCCGGGGATTGGGCACCCGTCGGGCAGGAAACAGAAGGGGTTACAGAATGCCAACGGGAGTGGGCTCCCCATCGGCAAGAAAACAAACAGGGGACCACTACAGCCAACGGGATTGGACACCTTCGGCAGGAACAAAACCGGGGCACAGAATGCCAACGATGGGGGGCCCCATAGGCACCAAACATGGTGGGGATGACAGAGTTGTTTGTGAACATGGCGGAAAGCCACCACCATGTTACGCAAACAATCTCAGAGGTTTACATCCCTCCCTGCAATGACAGGTCGTCCCTCATTGCAGCAGATGACTGAAGCTGCAATGGCGGTGGCCCTGATTTGCGGCTGTTTTGAAAGTTGTGCACGGTGGCTGAACCAGTGTCAGCAGCAGCGTGCCACACGGCATTTGGGGAACCGGGGCAAGCCTTTGCAGGCTGTGGGGCCATTGGCCACAACAGTGCCACGCCTCCACAACCTGCTTCTGGACAAACCTGTTGCAACATGTTTCTTGCGCATGTGCGCAATTAACATAAAAAGATAGCTGCCTCATTTTTGCATAGAAATAATATTGAGTACCTGAGGAGAGTAAGAATCTAGACAAAAATGCAAAGGTGCTGTACACAGCATAGGAAGCATCCAGAAATCCAGATCAACAGTTCTGCCAATATTTTTCATAACCATAGTAGAAAATTAGGTTTTTTTATTAACATTTTTGTTGCACTGCTGCTTTAAAATCAAGTATTGCCATTTCTAAACAATTACAAACATCTCTGTTTTTCAGTGATTAGCAGTGCAGTGTTGCCCTCACAAGTGTTCAGAAGGCTTTCTTCTAGTGTTATTCTCATGCTTTCACAGCATCTGTAGTAAAAGGGTCTAACCCCACATTACTAAGATCTTTTGTACTCGGGCAGCTGGTCATACTTCAGGCAGTCAGTGTTATCCATGACATGCATAAACTTTAATTCTAGCTGCTCAACAAAAGTATTGTAGTGTTTGGACACATGTTTTAGTATTATGTGTAAGCAATAAGACATGACAGGGTGTGCATGGAACATATTTTACCGCATGGCCAGGGGCATAATAAGGTACGAGGCCTTGGCCGAATGCCTTTAGCCCCTGGCATGTGGTAAAATATGTTACATGCACATCCTGGAGTGTCTTATTGCGCTTATAAAATGGCCTACTATTTTTATTTTGCTTTTCACAGTTAGAAAAATAATGCTTATATGGAAAAAAAACATATTGTTTTGCAAATCTATGATAAAATAGTCCTTCCGCCTGAGTTTTGTGTTAATATTCAGTAGCTGATTTGCATATAACACTGTACTTCTATCTTCCTAGTATTGCCATTTCTAAATGAGGCACAGTAGAGAATGGATCTGTTTATGTTGTTGTTACTGCGAGACCAAAGTGTCATGAAAACAGATAGCGCGACTGCAGTGGTTGCCAATAGCGGGTAGTGTAGTGGACGAAACAGCCAAGGAAAATGTTATTTGTCAGGTAAGGATGGCTGTGGAGCTGCATTCTCAGCACCTCTCATGACACCTATTAGCAATTTTATTTTTCGTGGACACCTTTCTGTCTTATTGCTTACTTCCCGTACAACACATCAACTTTTGGCGCACTTCACGCTACTTCTCTGTTCCAGATGGTGCGGCGAGGTGGTCCGTTGTTTTGCACGAAGGAGTCGGGATTGAGCAGCTGCTTGTTAACTGTGCCGTTTTTCCATCTGCATTTATCTTTCTTCCACAAGTTGTGTTGAGACAAGGCTGCCGTTTGATTCATCAGTACTGCATTTTAGTGTAGTAGACTGGTCACTCACACGGTCTGGCTTCTAGCTATTCTTTGCCTGTTTTGTCTCTTTTTACGTAGGGTACCTGATCAGTGGAGTGTGTGGGAACTGTTAACTGTTACATTAGTGCTGGTCACTGAGTGTCTACTTCAGGCAAGTCATCCGTGGGTTTGGTGTTTTATAGTTGTGTCGTTTTAATTTGGGATAAACAGAGTGGCAAGAGCAGGGTGGGAAATGAGAAGTAATCTAGCTGTTTTTCTCTTGCATTCCATAAAAAAAAAAGATGTCTGCCAGTAAAAATGCCAATATTCTATGGCACCAGAATCTTGGCCTTTTTACTGCCAGCTCTTTTTTTTACCCATGCATGGAACAGATTTCATGCATGGGTAACTAGCCAATCACATTCCTTGATTTAGCCTACCCATTTTATAAAAGAGGATTATGTCCATACGACTGGATGTGATTTGTGGTGTGGTAAGATTTATTTATTGTAGTTACTGTCCAGGCACTCCGAGCCATTGAGGGGTACTTTGAACAAATTTAATAAACAAATAAACAATATTATTCTGCAGTTTTCTAAAAAGCAATACACAGTTGCTGTAACCACTGATTACAAATCCATGGTTTATGTAAACCACTGAATACAAATCAACGGTTTATGTAACCACCGAATGCAAATCCACAGTTCATGTAACCACTAAATATGAATTCATGGTTTATGCAAACCACTGAATATGAATCCACGTTAATGTAAACCGCTGATGACAAATTCATGGTTTATGTAAACCTCTGAATACAAATTCATGGTTTATATAACCACTGAATACAAATCCACAGTTTATGTAACCACCGAATATGAATTTACAGTTTATGTAAACCACTAAATACAATTCCACAGTTTATGTAAACTACTGATTTTGAATTCACGGTTTATGTAAACCATTGAGTATGAATCCACAGTTTATGCAAACCACTTGATATGAATCCACAGTTTATGTAACCACTAACTGCAAATCCACAGCTTATGTAACCAATACGAATCCATAGTTTATGTAAACCACTGAATATGAATCCACGGTTTATGTAACCACTGAACACAAATTCATAGTTTATGTAACCACTTAATACAAATCCACAGTTTATGTAAACCACTGAATACGAATCCACAGTCTATGTAAACCACTGATTACAAATCCATGGTTTATGTAACCACAAAACGAATCCATGGTTTATGTAAACCACTGAATACAAATCCACAGTTTGTGTAATCACTGAATATGAAACCATGGTTTATGTAAACAACTGATGTGAATCCTCACATTTATATAAACAACTGAATAGGAATCCACAGTTTATGTAAACTGCAGATTAGTAATCCACAGGTTTTTTTTAAATCCGCTTTCAGAATTTGAGAATTTTGCGAAATTTCCAAACTTCTGCTAAATTCTGGTGGAAACCGGAACTTGAAAATTCCACACAGCTGTTTGTTAATGTGTGTAGTTATAAAGGAAAAGAGGAATTCAATTAACGAATATACATGAAATGTAAGCCCAAATGTGACCAAAAGACTTTTTTTCCAGCAGTGCCAGAGGCTCTTTAAAATGCTTCCAAATACTTTTTTTTGCCATAAAGGTTTTTGTGCCACTTAGTCCTAAAGGCAGCAAATCAGCCTTGTTCCCACTGCACCAAGCTGGCACATGTCTCTCCCTGTCCTCATCTTGGTCATCAGTTTTCCCCAAACATTCCCCCTTGTGGTGAGGCTGGTGTACCCGGCCAGAGCAGTGCTACCAGAATAGCACAAGGAAAGAGAGCACTAGTCTGAACAGTGCTGCCATGGACAATGAGAGGGGATTTACAGCGCTTGCAGTAAGCGCTCCCCAAATTGCTGTCCATGGTGCTGCCACAGGACAAGGGAAGAAGAATTTGGTAGGCTGGCCAAGCTGCGCCTGTGGTGTGGAGGGCTGAGTCATGGAGCAGCTCAGAGGATGGCAGTGGAGATCAGGGTTCTAATTCTGGTTTCCCTGCTTTTGCTGATCAGGACTTCTATTTTTTTTTTCATAAGGGGCAGTGGAAACGAGTATTCCATGGCCCCACAATTTATTTATTTCCCTGTGATCCACTCCCCCCTGGAGTTGGTATATTTTAGTAGGGGGGTATGGAGGGCAGAGTCTGCCACAAAAAGAAAAACAGAGGCATTTTTGCAGGCACGATTGTTGCCTGCGCTGTTCTTGTTGGTGCTATTATGACCTAGTGCCTGAGGCTGGAGGAGGGAAGACTGTCCCCCAAGTACAACAGTCTGGAGTGGATCTTGGCAAGCACCGAGTGATGGCATGGACTTGGTACCAGCAGTCAAGGCTTCATTAAGCTCTTGAGTATAATTTTCACATTTTTCACCCTTCCCTAATGAAGGATGTCTGATATGTGTGTGTGTGTGGAGGCACTCATGTAGGACTGGAAGGAAAAGTATGTCTCTTTGCAGACGACACAAAGATCTGCAGTAGAGTTGATACACAAGGTGGGGTGGAAAGGATGAGAAGAGACTTGGCAAGGTTGGAGGAATGGTCTAATGTATGGCAGCTTAGATTCAATGCTAAGAAGTGCAAAGTAATGCACCTGGGAAACAAAAACCCAGGGGAAGAGTACACAATGGGGGCTGAGATACTAACAACAACAAAAATGGAAAGGGACCTGGGGGTAGTCATATCAGATGACCTAAAGGTGAGCAAGCAATGTGAGAAGGCAGTAAGCAGGGCTGGTGGGATACTGGGATGCATAGGGAGAGGTATCAACAGTAGAAAACAAGAAGTTGTTATCCCTTTGTACAGACAGCTGGTGAGACCCCATCTGGAGTACTGCGTGCAGTTCTGGAGGCCCAATCTCCGCAAAGACATAGACAGGATGGAGGCAGTCCAGAGGAGGGCAACTAAAATGGTGCAGGGTCTACACCAGAAGACATATCAAGAGAGACTTAAGGATCTAAATATGTATATCCTCGAGGAGAGGAGGGGGAGGGGGGACATGATTGAAACTTTCAAATACCTCAAGGGAATCAACAAAGTCCAAGAGGGTAGCATCTTTTAGAAAAAGAGGTGTGCAAGAACAAGGGGGCACAATCTGAAGCTGGGGGACGGCTCAGAGGTAATGTGAGGAAGTATTTTTTCATGGAGAGAGTTGTGGATGCATGGAATAGCCTTCCTGAGGAGGTTGTGGAGTCAAAAACAGTGGTGGAATTCAAGAATGCATGGGACAGATATAAGGCAATTCTCGGGGGTGGAGGGTGGAAGAAGTAGGCTGTTGGTTAGCTAGGATCTCCAGCTTATCCATTAGGTAGGGAAATGGGCAGACTGGGTGGGCCAAGCGGTCCTTATCTGCCGTCAAATTCTATGTTTCTGTGTTCTCTCAGCCCCTCCCTTCATGTCACCCATGCTGCACTTCCACCAGGCCTCCATCTGGTGGCAGTCAAAGGCCAGGAAAGTGACCTTCCCCTTCCCTCCCCTGGAGAGGAGAGTAGTCCTACTGATGCTCTATCCTCTCCCACCCTGAACAACCCAAATCTATTCCTGAACCCAGGTCACCAACATGGCAGAAGATAAGGAGCTAGTGCCTTAGCCCTCCACACATCTGGGCCAGCTCCAAATTTTTGTTTTATAGTAATTGCAATATACCACTGATGATGTCTTCAATAATTTTAAACTTAAAGGGACACTGTCAACTCCCCAAGGCCTCAACTTGTCCCTAGATTAAAACACACATATTATGATTCTTTAGAGACTGCTGATGTAGCTGGTACTTTGATTCTAATTCATTCTTTCTCTTAAAGGTAAAAAAACAAGTGCCAACTATACTGGTATTAACACACAAAAATGTGGTTGCTTACATTCTTTGAATAATTTCTGCTGCATCTTTCTTGGACTTGAGAATGCCCCTAACATAACCTTGTCATTCATGATGCAGTGGGAGGAGAGGGGACTATTTCATCATGAGTGGATGCACTATTTGGGGGTCTTCCTAATGTTTAGGAGTATGCAATAAGAGTAGATCAAGGATTTGAAGCAAAACAAGGTTGGGTATAATTGCACCATTCCTATGCATTTCAGTTCTACTAAAAAAGTAAGCATATCAAACAACCAACATCTTCAATGAATTTTAGAGAAGGTAAGTAATCATAAAATGTAGGTCTTCAGCTAGAAGTAATATGATGCATAAATGTTCGGCTCTAAAGAACACCTTTCTCGGTGCATTGCAAAATTATCAGGAGGCTCCCTAACCTCACTGGGAGTTCCTCCATAGTAGTTGAAAATATTTCTGTGTAGCCCACTAAGGAAGGAAGGGGATCACATTTTGCTCCCGAGGGGGCTAGCTGCTTGATCCCTTCCACTACCTGGTCTACAATGCTGTCCCCGCACTTCCTTGTTTTGTGATGTAATTATATGCCTGGCATGGGGATGTGCTCCATTCGAGTCAATGGGGCGTTATTTTAAAAGTTATTTTTACTATTATAACCAGACTTTTAGTACAAATGGGGCCAGTATTCAAGTAACAAGGCTCTTGTGACTTGAATACTGGCCCCAATTTATACTAAAAGTCTGGTTTTTAATAGTAAAAATAACTTTTAAAATAATGCCCCATAGACTTGAATGGAGCACATCCCTGCACTAGGCATATAATTACATCACAAAACAAGGAAGCATGGGGATGGTGTTGGAGACCAGGAAGTGGAAGGGATCAAGCGGTTAACCCCCACGGGGGCAAAATTACAATCCCTTCACTTCCTTATTGGGCTACACAGAAAATTTTACAACTACTATGAAGGAACTCTCAGTCAGGTAAGGGAGCCTCCTGACAATTTTGTGGGCAATAAGACAAATCTTAGAAAAGTGCTCCTTAATAGTGCAGCATTAGTAATTTGAGAAAAACTGCATATCAAATATATATGGACTTTGTTTTTTTCTTGTGGATTTTATAGAATCTGTGCCCCCACCATTCTCAGGATTTATTGGTGGTAGAAAGTTACTGCAATCAGAGTGAGTGCTGCTCTACCTGGGTTGCACTCCCTTCCTGGATGCTTACAAAAGGGACAGGGTTCATTCAGGAGTGGGGAGAAGGATGACATGCTAATGGCTTCCAGAAGCATGTTGAAAAGGCATTATGGCTCTGGCAAATGCAGTCTCAGTCTCCTGTGCCTCCCCACAGGTTATCAAGGGGAAAAACAGGTAGCAACAGGGGGCACAATGCTGTGACTGATCATAGCAGTAACAGGGGAAGTTTAGGAGGACACAACAATGCTCTCAGTATTGCAGGCACTAATGTTAAGGAGGGTTAAGTATCACTGGACTGCCAGGGACCATAATGTCTGGGAGCAGGTGGTGGGTTCACTTGACCATCAGGATGAATAGCCAACATGCCTCTTGGGGAGAGTGGACTGTTTGGCCACCAGGGTCCAGTTAATATTTATTTAGTTTTTGTTAACCAGGTAAGTGCACTAGACAAATTCTGCCTATTTTCAGGCACGACCCAGTCGAGGGGGATACAGATGAATGCCAACTGACTTTGAACCAGCTGTTGGTGGTATTTTTAGTGAATGAGGGAAATTTGGCCAGGACACCAGGGAAATTCCCCTTCTCTTTTCGATAAGTGCCATGGGATCATTAACATCCACCTGAACTACCACCAATCCAGGCAGATGGGACCTCAGTTTAACGTCTCATCTGAAAGACGGCACCTCAGAAGTGCAGCACCCCTCTCATGCTGCACTACAGTATCAGTACTGGGATATTAACCCAAGTGCCAGATGTGGGAACTGAACCCACAGCCCTCTGATCTCCTGGCCTCAGAGGCGAGTGTGCTACCTACTGAGCCACTGACACTACAATGGCTGGATTAGGGAGGTAGGACATTTCCTGTCTGGATGCCCATGTGTGAAACAATGTGACTGGGTTGCAGAATTACAATGCAAAACACGCATGTGCAATTTGATGTTATGACCTGGTTGCAGGCCCACTCCAGCCTGTAAGCAGCCACTACAGCTTGATTGGTTGTTTGGGCTTCACCTTCTGTTGCTAAAGGGAACTCTGCCCTGGTGACATGAGCTGACACTTGTGTGTAGCGCTATCTGGTGGTGGTGATGGTGGTGGTGCAGTGGTGTGACAAAAAGCCACCCTTTTTTTGTTGCCCTCTATGGTGTTTAAGAATGTGGTCCCATAAATGTTCTTATCCTTCTTGCATGCTCAGAAGCATCTGTATGTACTTAGAGTAAGCAGAGATCTTAACGAGCTGCTGACACCTGTGGAAAAACTTTGGAAAACACAATATTTCGACATAACAACTTGTGTATCATGTACTGTATCTTCAATGGATTTCTACTCTCCCTTATTTATTACAGAGGAACTTTGCAGAAAAAAAAACAGTATATTATTTTCTTAGAGTAATCTACGCCTACAGCTTAGTCCCTATTTGAAAACCTAATTCTCTGTTATCATGTCACAGTCTGTTGCCATGGAAATGTCTGTGATGTCACAAGCAGACCACATCAGATGGGATATAAGCAATAGGAGTAGATAAACATTTAAGGAACAACAGTACTGTTTTCATGCATATAACCTCAGAAGTAAAGGGGAGAAGAAATACAGAGCTGATGTGAAAAATAAGCTGAAAGGAGTCTAAATGTTATGTTTTTCAAGTTCCCCTTGAGATATCAATGGCTCTTTGAAGAATTCTTAGAAATAGACTTTTTCATGGACTATACTGTACAAAGATGAAGCTTGCATTTCATATGTTTTTTTAAGTACTTCCAAATGACATTCAAATGCTAGCCTCAATGTTTGAGAATCCCTTTAATTGGAATTCAGGTGCCCTTGATATCTGTGTGGTAACAGGCTAGAAACAGAACAAGAGATTATCTTTTTTTTTTTTAAATGACATTTTCAAATAGGGGAAATCCATCACTTTTCCTCGTTTTCTCTGTAAAAGATTTAGTCTTGCTTCAGTGCTACGTGCAGTCCATCTGAAATCATTTAACAGCCCCCAAGCCCCAGATCTACTATGCTTGATGTAACAATAGTAGATCCAGGAGAATGACCAAAGCAAGCTTCGCACTTTGGCTTAAGATGGGTCTCCAAAGACTTTGTACTCAAGATCTCATGCTGTTAGAGGAACTGAACCAAAGGCCAATTTATCTGAGCAAACTCCTTCAGATTATTAGAGTGCAGTAAATATATACGTACATGTCCTGTGCCATAGGTAGTCATTAGGCTGCATGGTAGCAGTGAGCGCAAACTTACAAAACTACCAGATGAAAGTAATACATTGAATGAGAATTTTCTGTGAACAGAAGAATGCATGTAGAGTTTTTATTAGCTGCATTTGGAAAAAAGGGGTGCTTTATATTTTTTTGGCCTTGCATTTGGAAGAAGAAGCTGACATAATTTTTTGGTCCCAGTCATAAAACTATTGTACAGTACCTGTTGCATTTGGCAATACACTGCAGTGTTGTGCAAGGGATTTACCATGCAATTCTGTTTGTGATTGATGCAGTGCAGCATGCATGAATGCAAGTCCCGTCAATGCTGCTAGTCATTCTGAATCACTGCATAGGAGATCAATGCAATGCTGCAAGCAGGTGTGTCCATGTCTGCGCAGGTCCACATCTCCATTCTATATATGTACACTGCCTGTTATGCAAAATTGTGATTACAAGCAGAAATGATAACTTACACCACAGTGTCCCTGTACATAAAACAAGTGTGCCGGGATGTCATATCCCCTATCGAATGGAGCATTCCACCTCAGCCCTGTGCAGTTGTACATAACCCACACTTAGGCATGACAATGATGAGTAGCAGTACTGCTTGCTATTCTGGTAACTGAATTCAGGAGTGAGCTCTAGTTATAAGGGGTTGGCATGGGGACTGAGGACTGAGCATCCTGAGGACTGCTCTCCTCACTCTGAAAGGGAATGAAACATGTCCCAGCTTTTTAACTGACAGCTAGCAAAGACTGAGTGACAGCACAGCTTGGGATATGACAGGATGGGGGATGGACTGTTGCTGATGCCAGCACCAACTGCACATGTGTGGGTGCACACCTATGTGCATCATTGCATGCCAGCAATACTGGGGAGGTAGCAAAATGGGGAGAAACAGATGCTGGTTGGGCAGATGATTCCCAACTTACCCCCACCTTCATTGCTGGAAACTCTGCTCCAGGCTCTTGGATTGGCTCTGGCACATCAGCTCTGCCATGTGCAGCTAGATATAAGGGTCACAGCTGCATTGGAGAAGAAGATATGCCCTATCTTAAAGGGCTTAAGTTAAGGGAGAAACACAGTGGTGCATGGGTGGTGTACAAGTCCCAGAAAGCTCAGGCAAGAAAAAGCCTCTACTGATGGGAAGATGACACAGGCAGTGCTCGAAAAAGGTCCTGGAAACAGATGCCTAAGGAAAAATAGGATTAAAAAAATACAATGAGCATAGTGATACTGGTGTGCGGAAATACATGGTGTATTCAGAAGCACACTGGGGCTGTGTTCTCCCATACAAAGCTGTAGATATCATCTTTCTCCTCCTGCTCTGGCCTGTCATTTTCTTGAGCCATAACCCCCCCACCCCACTACCTGACAGGGCTGTGATCTCCATCTCCTCCATTGCTCACTGTGGGACTACTCAATAAATGAGTCCCCTTAAGCCCTCAGAAGCAAAAACAGTTGCTCACGTTCAGCCTCACCAACACATGCAGACACACCATCTCCTCTAACATGCTACTCCTAATATGTCTCCATACCCTGCATCTGCATGTCTCAATCCTCTGTCCCCCCACATGTGCCCCCACCCCCTGCCCTGACCAACCATCAGTGGCCTGCATATTAGTGTAGGAGAGCTTACCCTGCCCCAGAACCCCTGGCAGCCCCATGTTGGGCTGTATTGGCGGTTTGTTGTCCGTGTCTAGCTGTGGTGCCCTGATTCACCCAGCACTGCACTGACCACCAGGGCAGGTCAACAGATTCCTGCAATAGAACAAGTACAGCATGCCAGGACAACTAGAAAAGCACATTTCATTACCTACTCATTACCCTCTTCTTCAACACTATGTACCTACTGGAGGTGAGATGAGAAGCATACATCCAAGTTCTGCCCCCCCCCATTGTCCACACACAACTGATTATTCAATTTCAGTTTAATAAAATTCATTTTATTTGTATTCAGTATAAAAACCCTTGAGTAGAGCATATTTATAATGGTGTCCTGTTAAGGAAAAACTTCTGATAACAAGACAAGCAACAACAAGACTAACAAGATTATCTTGTTTAACAAGACAAGATTCATGTGCTCCAGCACTAGGGATGAGGTGGCCTCACCCGCCTATGCCCTTGTTTTGCTGCTGTTGCTGCTGCTGCACTTACGTGCATGCTCAGGATCTCAACTCTGTTTTTCAAAGTAAGTTTTTTCCACTTCCAGTGTTCGTTCTTCTTACATGGGGGCATCCTCTTGTTCAGAATAGTACGCTCTTTGGGACAGAAGCTCGATTTCATACCAAAATAAATGTAAATTTGTTATGCATGAGTTTTGTAATGATCACAGCACCATTTCAGATGCCCATTCACTGCAGTAAGACACTTCTGGACTCCGACTGAAGTTAGGTGGGCTGCTCATTCAAAGCATACTGCTAAAAAGAGTATAAAAAGGGTACCATTTTACTTTGTATCACATATTGGGGCTGTCAAATCAGTTGATTTGCTTGTCCTGTTCATACAGGCAAACTGGTCACACATGACCTAAAATCAAACTCAAAACCTGACAGCGTCCATTGAAGGTCACGCTTTTAGAACTGAAAAATGACTTCAGGCTTTTTAAGCCAGCATTGAAGACATTTAATCAGTGCCTTTGGGATGTGGGAAGCAGCATTAGTGCAATCAAAGACAAGCAGTCCCAGGATGACAGTGAGATGAAAGAACTGCGGACAGAAGTAAGCAAGTTAGAAGATTGGAGAGAATACCAAGAGGGTTGAAATAGGCATAATGATCTTGGGATTGCTGGGTCCCTGAAAAATCTGAGAGCTGACATGATGGTTTTTTGTGAAAAACTGTTACTTGATGTGGCCACCTCTAACCACACACTGTGCTAATTCATCAAATGAGCCCACCACTCATTGCTTGCTATGCCAACCTCAGTGAAGAAGCTGAGGACTATTATCCTGAAATGCCTTGACTTCCAGAATAAAATCTACATTCAGCAATGGGCCAGAGTGAAAAAAGAACTGTGCGAAGGGAAGAAATTTCACATATTTAGTGATGTCACCCCCAATGTAAGAGA
This sequence comes from Neoceratodus forsteri, assembly GCA_016271365.2. Taxonomy (NCBI): domain Eukaryota; kingdom Metazoa; phylum Chordata; order Ceratodontiformes; family Ceratodontidae; genus Neoceratodus; species Neoceratodus forsteri. The sequence continues at coordinate 258,290,446 of JADMNL010000025.1, forward strand.
CAAACAACTGGCCCACAGGAATGCTAAAAAACAGCTGCACTCTGCTCATCTGGCAATTACCACTGACAGTCACAGTTCAGTTCAAGTCAGCTGAGAAGGCACAAAGAGAATTGCCTGGCTACCTCCCTAGGGTATTCCCCCATCTAAAGAAACAAATCCCTCCACGCACTCGGAAGCGACTGTCAAGGTTCAAGCTGCAGGAGGTAAGACAAAATATAAAGTAAAGCAATTCTTGTGGAACTGTCTGCTACAATCTTTCATTTATATAGGTGTCTGTGTACAGTTTAAAAGGGATTGAAGTGTTTTGGCTATGAAAAGGAGCAATAGCCCATTGCCTGAGTTAAAACAATGGTGACTTGTCTTTTGCCATTTGACAACTAACTTTGACAGCTGTCATCTTGTGGAACCCTGTTTTTCACACCTCCAGCTGATCTCCTTGTACATACATACGAACATCCGAAGAAGCCAGCAGAAGAAGGCTATTTGGTCTATCAAGTCTGCTCATATTGCAGGGTCCACAGCTTGAGCTAATGTCCCTGCCTTCCCTCCCCACTCCTCCCATCCTCCCTACCCATGATCCTTACACCCCTCATGCCTGTCCCAGCCTCTGTTAAAGCTGCCTTCTGTCTTCAATGAGATGACTTTGTCCAGCAGTGCATTCCAAGAGTCCACCACCCTGTCTGTGAAGAAGTGCTTCCTGACCTCCTTCCTAAACATCCCACCCTCCAGCTTAAGACTGTGCCCCTTGGTGTTATGGTTGCCACTCAGCTTAAAGAGACTCTCCTTATCAATCATATTTGTCCCTTTTAAGTACTTGAAGGCCCCAATCATGTCCCCTCTCTCTCTCCTGTCTTCCAGGGAGTACATGTTCAGTGCCCTCAACCTCTCCTCATATGCCTTACCCTGCTGACCCACTATCATCTTTGTAGCCCTCCTCTGGACCTCCTCCAGCAGGTTAATGTCCTTTTTGTGGTGTGGGCACCAATACTGAACTCCATACTCTAGATGTGACCTTACCAGTGACCTGTACAAGGGCAGTATAACATCCTCTCTGCTACTACTGATCCCCCTAGATATGCAACCTAGCATCTTGTTTGCCTTTGCTGCTTTCTTGCACTGCATGGAGTGCTTCACTCCCAGGTCCTTCTTCTCCTCTGACACAAATACTCGGACTCCACCCAAGTAGTAATCTGTTCTAGGATTCTTGGCTCCAATATGCATAACTTTGCATTTCTTGTCATTGAAGCCAAGCTGCCAGATCCCAGACCACCTCCCCAGCTTTTTCAGATCTTCCATAGATCCTGTATCCCTTCAGCTGTGTCCACTCTCCCGTAGAGCTTGATGTCATCTGCGAATAGGCACATTTTGCCCTTAATGCCATCCCCAATGTCATTGATGAAGACATTGAACAACACTGGCCCCAGCACTGAGCTCTGTGGGACCCCACTGGTTACCTCTCTGGTACCAGATAACTCTCTCCCACAACCAGCCTCTGGGTTCTGTCCCTCAGCCAGTTTTCCACCCATCTGGCCATCTTTTCCCCAACCCCAAGATCCACCAACTTCCTGATCATCCTTTTGTGGGGCACAGAGTCAAAGGCCTTGCTGAAATCAAGATAGAGGATGTCTACTGCTTGGCCCCGTCTACTGTCTTAGTGACACAGTCAAAGAAGTCAATCAGATTCGTTTGACACAGTCCCCCCCCCCCATTGAACCCATGTTGTCTCACATCCTGAAGACCATGCTCCTCTAGATATTCCACCAATCTTTCCTTTAGAATGGTCTCCATGAGCTTACCCACAATGGAGGTCAGACTGACTGGTCTATAATTCCCTGGGTCATCCATAGGACCACTTTTGTGGAGGGGCATTACATGTGCTGTTCTCCAGTCCTGCAGTACCATGCTTGACTCTAGGGAACTATTAAATAGGTCTGCCAGTAGCTCTGCCAGCTCCTCAGCCAGTTCCTTTAGTACCCTTGGATGTACTCTTATCTGGGCCTGGTGATTTGTCCACCTTCAATGCCAGCAGCCCTTCCCTCACTCTATCCTTCTCTATCACTACATCTGTGTTCTCCTCCCTCGCTGCTCCTCTTTTCCCTCCTGAAAGCACTGGTCCGTCCTTCTTCCTGGTGAAGATGGAACAGAAGTATTCATTTACTGTCTCTGCTTTTCCCCCCATTATCCTCCACCCACTCCACCCCTTTCTTAAGCCTAACAATCTTTTCCTTCTTGTCCCTTTTCTCACTTACATATCGAAAGAAAACCTTCTCCCCCTTCTTAATTCCTTCAGCTATCTGCAGCTCCTTCTGTGCCTTTGCTCGACGGATTTCCTTACTTGCCTCACTAGCCAACCTTAGGTAATTTTCCCTATCCACCTCTCTTTTGGTCTTCCTGAATTTTCTATAGGCCAACTTCTTTTCCCTTACTGCCTGGGCAACCCCAGAACTGAACCAGCTGGGCGCATTGGCCTTTGTGTTCTTACCCCTGAGTCTAACACACTCATCTGTGGCAACCAGTATTACTTCCTTAACTCATGCAGGCCTAGCTATGCCTGTAGGTGGTGTCTGAAAGCATAGTCACTCAGGCCAACAATGCCTGTAGACGTACTCAGTTGACTTACACTCAGGCCTGGAAACGTCTGAGGAAGTCAGCAGTTTTTCCCTAAATATTAAACAAATCAAATTGCTTACAATTGATTGCATAGCACTGTTAGAAAGGTAATTTCATGCTGAACAATTTTGCTGCTTATACTTTGTGTCTATCATGCATACTTTAGGAATTATTTGCATTTGTTTAAGGTATGGTGTGCATGGCTGACATCTGTCTCTCAAGCCTCACCTAAGCACCTTAAATAAATCTAAAATAAAAACACAGTTGTTTGGTTGTTTAGCTAGCATAAAATAAAAACTAAATGGATTACAGTTGATTGCATAGTACCATTAGAAAGGTAATTTTGTGCTGAACAATCTTGCCACTCGTACTTTGTGTGCAGCACTTACGGTTCAAAAGATATTCACATTTGTTTGTGGCATGCTGATTATGGCTTGATTTTGCTTAAAAAGGCCCAGGATGCAGTGCTAATAGTATACAGGGGCACAAGTGATAGAAGTCTGAAAGAGCTCTTGTGGTGTGAATGAGTTAATGATGAACCACCTTTGGTCCACACCCATATCTGCTTTGATGCCCTCCAGATGGCTCCTTAGCACTTCACCCATTTTCCTGAAGTCTGCCTTCCTGAAATCCAAGATTTTGGTCTTAGTTGGGATGCTTTCCCTACCCCTATCCAACTGGAACCACACTGTGCAATGGTCACTTCCAGCCAATGGCTCCCTGACCATTGTTTCCTGTTCATGTTCCCCATTTGTGAGCACCAGATCAAGAATTGCCTCAGCTCTTGTTGGTTCAGTGACGCCCTAAGTCAGGAACCCACTCTGCAGTCCTTCCAGGATCATCTGACTCCTAGTACATGTTGTGGAGGGTATGCTTCAGTCCACCTTGGGCAGGTTGAAGTCTCTCCCAATTACCACCTCACCTTTCCCCCGCAGCTTCCAATATTTGTGAGCTCAGTTCCCTGTCACTTCCCTCATCCTGACTGGGTGGTCTGTAAACCACCTCACCTTTCTCCCTCTATTGGACCTTAACTGAACCCATAATGCCTCCACCTTTCCTTCCTCTGACTCCTCCCTCATGAAAGTTATTCCCTTCCTGATATAAACTGCCACCCCTCCCCCCTTCCCGATTACCCTGTCCCTCCTGTATAGTTTATATCCAGGGATCACAAGGTCCCAGTCATGATGTGATGTTGCCCAAGTCTCTGTTACTGCAGCTCTGTCCACCCTCCTCTCTGCTAATAGTGCCTGTAGGTCATCCATCTTGTTTCCAAGACTCCGCACATTCAGAGACACTACCCTCCAAATAGAATCTGATTTTCCTTCTTTTCTCTCTATTCTTCTATTCACCTTTATTCCTTCTGTGTGGACCCCTCTATTTACACTTGTTATGTGTTCCTCTCCCCCTCCACCCTTAGCTAACTGTGTTGTAGTGACAGTTCTTAACAACCTGCTGACTCATGGTTGCCGCCGCGCTCTGACGCTCCACATTATGCATGCTTCTCCTGCAAGTCATGCTGCTCAGCTATGGCCACAGTTTGTTTACCTCACTGACAGCTCAAACCCTCTTCAGCAGAGAGGATCAAAAGCCTGTAAAACGTGGATTAAACAATTTAGCCCCTTGCGTAGAGACCACAGAATTTTATCCTCACCTCAACACAGGAGCAGAGCGGCAGAGCAGGGTGAACTGTATCCTGAAGGTCAGACATGAAACCAAACAAGGGACATCTACAAACTGACTCTCTGAGGGTGTTGTTTTTAATTATTATACAGGAAAGCTGGAATGTTGAATACACTCCCTTCTCTAATACTACTATACTGTACCCTTACTATAAGGGTGGGATTGTCTGGAGTTGTGTAGCAGTTATGGCGAGCATGGTAAGGTAACAAATGCTGTACTAATTGGCTATGCTATCGGATTTCAGGTGCAGTGGCTAGGTCGCATCTCACCACACTGAGATAATAAACACTGCATCAAAGCAGGTCTGGTAGATAATACCACACAGGTGCTAAATGCCTAATTGAATAACATGGGTCAGTCGGGGGAGAGGAAGGGCCTCATATTAACACTAGGCAACAGGTCCCAACTGATTAGGATGGGGTTAGTTCCCTTCAATGGTCAGCTTGGCAGTCTCTCTACTGCTTGGGTCACTTCCTCTCTGCACTGACTCCTCACATTCATATGTTTTGAAATCGGCAGTCAAATGCTGAACCTGCCCTGGACCTTGTGGGCTAGGATGTGGTACTGGTGCCTCCCCCAACACACTGATTTGTTTGAGCTACACAACTTATAAAAGCTGATCTACACTGCTGAATAGTCCCAACAACCCACTGGGTTAACCTCAGGTCACAGAACTCCTTTTTTTGTGCTTGCAAAAGAAACATTTTGCTACAGATAACAGCCTCCTCACATTCATATGTTTTGAAATCGGCAGTCAAATGCTGAACCTGCCCTGGACCTTGTGGGCTAGGATGGTGTGTCACTGACTAGCTAAACGCAGGTCAAGCTGCGTTGGGCTCATCCTTGACAGACCAATGATCATGCAAGCTAAGTATGACAGCGTTTCAAAGTTTCTGGACGGAAACTTTCTGTAGTTGAAAGGAATGAAGCACTCCAATGAGAGAGTGCTTTGGTCCTTTCATGGTCGTTGTTCTTCTTTCCCCTGCCATCTCCCCTGGCGAGCCTTTTTTGTTTGCTAGTGACTGATCAGCTGTGTCTCTGTCCCTCCCACCGTGCAGGTTGGGGCGTGGATCTGCCACACTGTTTTTCCCAGGTTCCCTGTTTCAGTCAGCCAGTCCACTGTATGCCTTTTCTCCCTTCTCATCCTGCTTCTCCTAGGTCCTTTATGTTTTTTCCACCCCTTTTGGTATTTCCCCATTTTTTTCCCTCCCGGACCACTCTCCCAGAAGCTTGCTCTCCTCGGTCTGTCTCGTTCCCACTGGTCCTACCCAGCACTTTCCCTATGCTTTCTGTTTACAACAAAATGTAACCCGGGTGCCATGTTCTAAAGAGGGCTTCTACCCCTGCCTCGTCAGCTCCGACAAGCTCAAACAAGGTTGAGGGAACTGGGATTGGTTTCTGATGGAAAGAAGGGGGTTCTTTTTCATAAGTTAGATAAAAAGCACGGTGCCTCCACCCAGAGTAAGGTTTTGTGGGCCAGTTGATAAATTTGGTACAACCTCCTGTGATTCCATACCTACCCACCTCCCTCACAGTCATCCCACATACATGGCATGCCTGAAACCTAAAATCACATTTTCAATAACTTTGCATTTAAAGACTTCAGCTAATCATATGCTCATGAGGCAATTTTTTTCAAAACAGATAAATCACATTTATTTACATGGGGAGGGCTAGGAAAGGTAAATTGAAGTAGAGTTTAAAACAATGCCATTTGTGCTGGTGGCAATTAGCAATTAGCAACAGAAACAATTAATTTGTAGTTTGAATTTAAAACTCTTTTTCTAGACAAGCCCCCCACCAACCTGTTTAGGTTCAGAATTTACTTTCTGACTAACTAGCTTCATATGTTTCCCATTACACCATCCCCTACTGGTACCAGTCCCCAGTTCAGACAAATCCTGTCACTTTGTCCCTGGGTACCCAGCATTAACGTTACAGGCATGTGATGCAGCTGGTTGGCTGGCAGTTGGTATGCTAGAATAAATCAAACACTTTTGCCTTTTACTTTAAATCTTCTGTACCATGGGGCATAAACTTGAAAACAAACTATGTACATAGAAACATAGAATTTGATGGCAGATAAGGACCACTTGGCCCACCTAGTCTGCCCATTTCCCTACCTAATGGATACGCTGCAGATCCTAGTTAACCAACAGCCTACTTCCTCTTACCCCCCCACTAGAATTGCCTTATGTCTGTCCCATGCATTCTTGAATTCTCCCACTGTTTTTGACTCCATGACCTCCTCAGGAACGCTGTTACATGCATCCACAACCTTCTCCATACAGTTCCCCAGGGGCAGGACAATCCCTGCATTTGATCATGGTTTTGCAGACAGACTCTGGTGGCTTGAATCTGTAGCTCTGGGGAAGATGGAACATGCAGAAACCTGGATACTTGAGAAGCTGGAAATGTGAAGCAAGTATCTTGCAGCTTGAAACACTGAGACATGAAGCTGGCATCCTGCAGCTTGAAAAACTGGCACCATTCTGCTTGCTTGTAGATGCTAGCAGCTTGTCTCCTTCAGCCCACCAAGCAGGCCAGATGCAGAGCTCAGTGCATGGTGTCCCAGAGTACAAAGAAACCCAGACCCAGGAGTGACCCCATGGTCTGGCTCCCCCCACCATTGGATCTACAGTGCCCTAGCACTCAGGCTCACGCCCTTGGCCCCCTGTGGCCCAGTCTGTCCCACTCAATAGGGATTGGCAGTTTCCCTACCTGGCTCCAGGTTGCAGCTTGCAGTCAGGTTCTTTCACCTACTCTGGAATCAGCAGCATCTTTATGCAGTAATGCTTTCTCTGGGACAAATGGGTCAGGCAAGAACTCACAGTCTCTCACAGTTTCACAGTAAATTTGGCCACGTCACTTAAAAAGAAACCTGTAGTCACTTCAGGTGCCTAAAGGTCATTTTCAACCACACTGCCAGCATGGCAGTCGTGGCCGATTGCATACAGGACACAGTCTCTGAACTCTCACTGAGCAGGCAGTCCCAGTGAGATGTGGGTACATTCACACGGGCTCTGCTGAAGACACTGCCTTGCCAGGCTCTAGATAACAGAAAACACTTTCTTTCTCACCGTGCAGGTGCTGCCTCAAACAGAAGAACAAAACTCTCACCGATCAGGTGCAGTCTCAATTTTACTTTCCATCTACTGGCAACTTCAGGCAGTCTTCCTTTAACTAGTTGGCTGAGCAGGCACCCAAGTAGGCCCCCATACATCCTCAGACCTCACAGGCATCTGGGCAATTTCCCTTCCTTCAGGACTCCCTGCTGATGACCTTGATTCTGTTTCAGATACGGCATCTTTGTTCTGGAAACTCTCCTTCTCATCATTGAAAGACTTCACAGGTGACTCCTGGGCTATTGGTTATGCAACACCCCCAGGCAGGCTTTCGTATTACTCTGTAGAACACATGGAGACTTCCCCTCCCTATGAAAAACTGTCAGAGAACTTCCTTGCCTCAGACCAGTAAATCCACTTTTTGAACTGAAGCACCTTCCAGGCATTGGAAGGCAGCATAGGTGTCTCCTTGGTTTGTAGTTAAACAATCCTCTAGACAGACCTTCTTTTTTTCTCCCTACAGGGTCAGGGAGCAAGGGGCAGGAGCCCCATCCCTTGTGAGGGGCTCCAGCCAACTAGCTGGATTCAAACTCACTTCCAACTGAATTATTGTCTCTCTTCACAGTGCTTTCAAGCTCCAAAAAAACAGCTCCTGATTGGTTGGAACAAACAATGAGGGGAATCTAACAGTTGCTGATTGACTGATGCCAATTGTCAATCAGAAAAATGGCAGTTAATGGGTTTACTCGATGCCCTATTGGCTGGCTGTTTTGGTGGCAAAAGATAGAGCCCCCCTTTTCCCAGAAGCCTTCACTGTAGCTCCTCGGGATCCTGGCTTTCTCATTGGCTGTGCAGCGGTCACCAGACTGGCAAACATGGCTGTCAGCAAAACAGTTTACGTAGTGTTCCACTGTAATATTATAATGCAGGCAAACAGTATGCATTTATTTAAGACCACACATTTGTAGCTGCTTCTCTGCCCTTTTTAGTGACAACAGAGTGGGTTAAATTCAGGGCTTCTTGTGTCCGTCGCTACCTCCATAGCGTTATCCCCACAGGACACCAGCAGGGCTGATTAATAAAGGAATAATGATGACAGGGTGTGTGTCATGTTGGGATAACTCCACGCCTGGGGGGGCGGGGTTGGGCAAGTGGCCGCAGGCTAAGTGCATCCAATGCCCCAGGCATGGGGTTATCCCAAATGACACACACCCTGGAATGCATTATTCCTATTATACAATGGATTGTTGTTATATATATAAAATAAAAAAATAATTTTAAAGAATGTTTTTATTACTGTGGAAAAATATTTTTGTTTCTTAAGAGGAGATGCAAAACAAGATAAGCAGCTCATAGAGCTCATCCATATTGGTTCACACTGCTGAGACTAGACCAGTGGCGTTATGCTGGGATAACGCCACGGGTCCAACCCCAAACTGACCAATCACAGTCCAAGATTCTTTCCAGCCATTGTATAATTGTTCATAAGCACTCTTGGCTGCTCTTAAAGTGATAGGCGCCCATTTTAAATTGCTAGCACTTAAGAACGCTTTAAAAAACATTTTATTTATTTTCCCCATGTGCCTCCAGACCCCTTTTTAACTTCCTTTGCACTTGGGGGCCAGGGCTCACAGAAACAGCTGCTTTAGAGCCACACAGAGCAGCTTTCACTTCCGAGTGCGACAGTGTTTACTTTGATCAAGAGGGAGAAACAGGAGAGCCGGCCACAACAGCTCGCACACTGAGCCATGTGGCGATCAGCTAAACCGGCAAGTGGGCAGCTTTACTTTTCTTTGCTCTGCTGGTCCCCACAGCATGGAACAGAACAGGGCTTGCAGGAGCATACAGGGGCCACACTGGTCCAGGAACTGGCAGCACAACTAGCAGAAGGCATGATCAAGGAAAGCCCCCACCGTGGGGTGGGGGTTACAAAAAAAAACCTCCAAAACTTGTTTTTGATTCTGGAAGCTCTGCTTGAGCATTCCCTTCCTGCTTCCTGCTTCTTGCTTTTCTCCTTTCCCTAGTATAACGCCCACCCATCAGGCTTCTACATATGCCATGGAGTGGCTTTCACTATGTGTCACACGCCACTCTCGCTGCCGCCTCCTTATACTCTGAACCCCCCCCCCGCTTTCACATTAGCCACAGTAACAAACTTTACTAAACGGTAGCTTTCCTGCTGCTTCTCTCCCCTTTCTCTCAGCTCCGCTGCCACTAGTGTGGCTTGACTTAATAGCAGCTCCCTTGCTGCTTCTGCTTCTGCTTCAGCCCCTGGCTGCCTCCCTAAAAAATGAGCCCATAGGGCATAAACTAATGAGAATTCTGCCTCTGGCTCGGCGATTCAGGAAGGTGGGGGGAGGCACTTTCAAAACATTCCTTCTCTACCTTCCCAGTCACTTATTTTGTCCTCTCTCTCCCACCCATGTGGAGTAGGCAGCAGCCTAAGCTCTTTGAGGGCTGGAAGTTTAGAGCACCCACAGGCACTCCTACAAAGTGTGGTTGCACTAGCGATTGGCTGCTACTGCAGCCCTAACTGGCTCTCCTCCTCCTCCTCCTCCTGCCATTGCACACACAAGCCCTCCAACACTATACAAGGGCTCCCATTAGACCCCGGGAAATGGTTTATTTAATTAAATAAAGAAGCTGGCCTAGCCACTTAGGGAGCTAGCCCACTAGACTACCAGGATTATCTTTTTGCACAGTGCCTCCCCCGGGCATTTCCTAGCCCACAAGACCACCAAAGAGTCTTTATTCATCCAAAAGGGCTACTAGTCCACCACTAGACTTTACTAGCCCACTTGGGCTACTAAATAAATTACTGGCTACTTGGCCACCACTAGGGCAAAGAGGTTTTAGCTGAGTCCCCTTCCCCAAACCTAACTTCTTTTGCTCTGTTTTTGTTTTCTTTTCTTTATTGCTGTTTTGATTAACATATTTTCTATTTTATTTTTTACTGGCCTGACAGGACGAGGGCACCTACCTCTCAGATAACTATAATTTTATGTCTATCTTGTCCCTTCTGCCCTACTGGATCTCCTTTAAGAGCTGGTGACCCCTTTTCTATTCTTTTATTTTACAGGTACACTCTATGTCACCACTTCAGACTCCTATATTTGGCTCCCTAGGGCAGATATGTCCCTCTATTATACATTATTTTTGGTGGGTTGACTGTAACGGGGTGGCTGCACCCATTGCACTACCTTTTCAGGTTTTATTTATACCTGCCTTGTTTTCCCCATCTCCTGTGTTGGCCCTTTCCGGGTTTCTGCAGTCTGTGGGCCTCCCACAGTCCTCCCTTAGCTCCCTCCTTCCCAGCTCTGTCCTTCTAGAGTCACTACTCCATACCATGAGAATAATAATAATACAAAAAAGATAATTATGTTATTTACCTCCTTGGCACTTGTTTCCTTGCACTCAGTGTGCAGGCAGGTTGTTGCCGTCTGTTTCCGCATGGCCGTGCTTCACCCCCTCCCCCCATATGGCGGATCTCTCCCTGGCATCTTCTGTTTTTTCTGCTACCTGGCTGCTATTCAACAAAGAGCCCAGTTCTGCAGTTTGATAGCCTCCCATTTGCAGGTATACCTCCCTTGCTTACTACACAGCGAGTTTCCGAAGTGCTGCAGTATTGCCTCTGAAATATCAGTGCCAAACACCTAAACAGCAAATACAAGCAAGCAACGCTCAGCATTGACAAATGCGTGTTCTTTGTTCCTGATTATAAACTGGACAATGAAGTTATAATGGTTAATGTCTTGTTGAAATAATTCTTGTCTTAGGCCCTGATTATTCAGGTCACAAGAGGGGGTGAATGAGTCCTTCCTGCTAGACAGCAAGAATTAATACATCAGCACCCACTGGTGCTTACAAAGCAGAACCCCCCTTTGTGAGTCATTCCATAGGGGTGATGCATAGTTACATTGTTCAGTTCAGTACATTTCTCCGTTTTATTCATTTTTGCATTGTATTCATCCTTACTGCTATTTGCTGTTGCAGGTTGATGTTCATAATTTGTTTTGCTGCTGTGTACGAGGGCCTTTTAAAGGTACAGAGGTCTTACTGGCTGTTTGCTTGCAAACAGGCAAAAGACAATGTAGAGGGCAGAATGGTTCACTATCCAAGGTTTGAAGACTGGGTGTGCCACTGATAGGAAGTGGTTTTCAGTCACTAGTATGGAAATGACATGCACTTTTCTGAAATACCTCATGGCAGTTATAGTATCAAAACATGCACTTGGAATGATAAGGGAGACAAACTAGGCAAAAATGACATCAAAACCTTGGACATTTAAAGGCCTTGAGCACCCAAGTTGCCTTTTTACAAGAAACCCATACCAAAAGAGATCATGGGCACATTTAATGGAGAGTTTGGGTGGGCCCAGGGCTGAATTAACAGAAGGGCAAATTGGGCAATTGCCTAGGGGCCCTGAGCTCTCAGGGACCCTCCCCTTCTCCCCAGGGTTTGAAAATGTGTGCCAGCCTGCTGCCCTCCCATCATATGTGCCTGCTGGGTGCCTTGCCATTTTTATGTTTGCTTGCACGCATGTGCAAGAAACATAGTGCCAGCATCTGAGTTTTTGTAGGTATGGCACCCTGTCTTCCAATTCAGTCAGTGTGTTTGCAGGCACGGCTACAGTTCACCAATGAATGCTGCAGCTGTCTATGACAGCAGTTGAAAATGCAGTGGTGTACAGTTGAAAGGGAGAGACCCGCTTCAGTGACCAGTGATAAGATAGTGTTGATTAGCATACTGCCAGCAATCCTCTTTGTATACGTCTCTGCTTTCCCTTCCCAGAACCTAAATTCAGTTTGAAGAGAACTTTTCCTAGGACTATCTTTCCGGGAGGAGACAAGTGACTAAAATGACATCTTTGGAATGTTTTCAAAAAAAGATCTAATTACCATCCTTGGAATGTTAAGTCAGAGTTCAGGGTAGGGACGGCATTGACAAAAGCAGAAAAACAGAACCCCAAAGAGACTGAAAAAGTAGACACAGTTTTCGTCTGTTGGCACACCTGATCAGTATTGTAATAATATTCCCCAACCCTCTGAGTGTCTCTGAATAGCGGTCCCCCCCACCCACCACACACAGTATGGCTGACGGGGGTGCCCAATCCACCGTTGGCTCCGTGCTCCCCCCAGAGTTCTAGGTGCCATGCTGGGAGCCCACCCCAGCGTGGCATAAGGGAGAATGGCGACATTGGTGCCCAATCCCCCGTCAGCTCAATTAAACCCCACCCAAAAGAAACAGACTTCCAGTTTTCACGCTGGGAGCCCACCCCAGCGTGGCACACATCTATATGGCCAGGGGTGCCCAATCTCTGTCAACACGGTACTGACGCCCCCCAAAAAATCTTCCAGCTGCCATGCTGAGAGCCCACCCCAGCATCTCACAAGTCTCGCTTCATCTTCCTAAAAAGAAAACAAACCCTGAAACGAAAAAAACGGTCCCTCATTGATTGTTTTGCTCCCCAACCCACATCCACCCTCTGTGCATCCACCTCCCCACACCTCCAATCCACCCCATACTTACCTCTGGAAGCCGGTGCGATGATTTTCGGTGGACCGGGAACACGTCTGCATTCTTCAAAGCCGACCGTGAACTGAAGAAATACCGGTAAGCTGTATAATGGCATAAATAGAGTTTTTTCAACTTTGATGCATATCTCAGGCATTTTTTGGAATTTATGCACCAAATTTTCAACATGGGGTTTTTGGGACCCCTCCTCATGAATTCTGGCACTGTCATGGCATTAATCAGCCCCAAAAGGTGATTTCGCAGTCACTGTGCAGAACCACCTTCCGGGAACGATTTATGAAACGACAGTGTCAAAGTTCATGAGGTAGGCCCCCAAAAACCCTATGTTGAACATCTGGTGAAAAATTTCCCAAAAATGACTGATTTACGAGTGTGTGTTGCGCAGTTCCTATGCACGCTAGTAAGTTCGCAAATTTTTTATATTTTCACTCCAGATTTTCAACATTGCCATTTTACCATATCTCCTTATGAGCAGTGCAGCTGTCATTTTTCACATCTCACCCAAAATGTATTTCCACGCATATAACGCACAATGGCGCAGTCGGTGTGCGAAATCAATGTTCGGGACAGATTAAGAAAATCACAGTAGCACCATTCATGAGCAGAGGTCTTAAAATGGCTATGTTAAAAATTTGGTGACAATAGTCCATAAAATGACTGTGTTACGAGTGAACATTGCGCAGTTTCCACGCACCCTCTTTAGTTCATGAATTTGTAATATTTTCAGTCCAGATTTTCACCACTGGCATTTTTCCACACTTCCTTATGAACAGTACAGCTGTCATTTTTCATACCATGGCCGAAATGTGTTTTCGCACTTCCAGTGCAGAAATGCGTGGTCGCTGTAGGAAATCACTGTTTGGGACAGATTAAGAAAATCACAGTGACATTGTTCATGAGCGGAGGTCCCAAAATGCCTGTGTTGACAATCTGCTGTAAAAAATCCCCAAACTAATTACATTACGGGTGTGCGTTGCAGTTTCTATGCATGCTCGTGACTTCACCAGTTTTTTTAATATTTTCACTGCAGATTTTCAACATTGCCATTTTACGCACCTCCCCATGAACAGTACAGCTGCCATTTTTCACATCCTGTTCAAAATGTGTTTTTGCACCTGTGGTGCCAAATGGCATAGTCGCTGTGCAAAATCAGCTCTCGGCTAACAAACTGATATTGCCACTGTTCATGAGGTGGGGGTCACAAAAAAACATGTTGAAAATTTGGAGTGAAAATACCAACGAACGCCTAAGGCATTAGGGTTTCCGACCATAACGCCCCACCCTGCAGAGACTGACAGGCATCAGGGGTGTGACTTGGGATTGTCGCCTGTAATGCTCACACCATTCCACCCCCACCCACACCCTGCAGCCAGTGAGAGGCATCGAGGTGTGCCTTGGACTCTTCAGCCCCAATGTTCACCCCATTCTCCTATACAGCACCCATCTCACCATATTTCCTGATGGAATGGGGTGAACATAAGGGTCAAAGACCCCAAGGCACACCGTGACACTTGGTGTCTGCAGGGTAGGGTGTGGTGAAATGGCATGGCCGTTATGCCTGACAACCCAAAGGCACACCCCAATGCCTGTCAGTATCTGCAGGGTGGTGGTGGGGTTGGCTTCAGTTCAGTACTTCACTGCCATTCCTATTATGCAGCTCTGTAACTCCTACACTACCAATGCCAATGCCAGCAAGCAAACATTCGGCATTGACAAATGCTTGTTTTATTTGTAGCCTTAGGTTGGTAATTACTGCAGTTTAAGGCTTGCCACTCGATGGCAGTGTAGCTGCCCAGCTGGCAGAAATCACCAAAGGAAGTGCCAAATGCTCCCAAAGATGCCAACACAGCACCCTCATGGCTCACACCCAGGCCAGGATACACAATGGTGGTGCGACAACAACAAGCTGGGAGAAAGGAATATGCTCAGGCTTCGCATTAGCACTGAGAGTGCATGACACCTTTCTGACCTTCAATAAAGATTAAAACCGGTCACGAAAGAGCTTCCACAGGGCTCCCAGGGCTAGGGGCAGCTACTAGGAGCCCGCTTCACAACAAACTGTGAGCTTGTAACCGGCAAGCAGAAGCTTTCACGGGCCCCCCTGGCCAGGGGCAGCTACTAATATCCAGCTTGACAGTAACATTGGTTTAAATGTTCCTCAAGTTCAATAGCCAGGGGAAGTCCTATACCTTAAAGGCAGTTTGCTCATGGAACACCGACAGCTTGTGTAGGAACAGTAAAGTATTGGAATGCTGCTCCTATGAAATTTAAAAACCTTAGTGAGTTTTGGCAAGTTTGAACAGTTGTGTTGACCTGCAACGGGTGACAAGAGATTAAAACACAATTTGGAATAGGCAATTGAACCAGGAGGATCTGTGTGAATGTCTTGCAACTGATTACTGCACTGTAAGGTGTTGTTTTGCACTGGATTTTATAAGCAGAATAAAGTATGGTTTTGGCTGGTTGGTGAATAAAGGCTGAGTGCTAATAGACTTTGCCTCCTTCTGAGGAATAGTTTCTTGAATTTGTATTTCTCTGCTATCTGAGCACAAGAAAAAAGTAAATATGGGGTGAGTAATAGAAATCCAGATGAGCTGAGCAAACCCCACATTGCAATTAACAACTAGGATAAACTGGAATCAGACATCTGCAACAGATGTAAAGAGCATAAAGGCACATTTATACATACCACTTTAATCCGCTGCAGTCTGTGTCGCTCACCCACCAGTAATCTTACATCGGTGCCAACCACCATTTACACATAAGGTGCTATGCACCATTGCAGTGTCAGTGCACTGAATTTTTCTGCACTGCACAGCATATCCAACAGGTTTTGGGGACGTGTTGACACCTCAACGTGTCAAATGGCAAAATTTTGGAAACTTTTTTTTCAGAGTGTGATCACAAATGTAAGGGAGTCCACAACAAAAATGCAGCAATCAAGCATGGCTTTCAGCTGCCTGGTTAGGACAGTGAGAGGACAGTCAGTTAAAATGCCATTTTCCTGGTGTATATATAAGCTGCAACTATATGAATTCCATTATCTGCATTCTATTTTACACAGCAAGCAAACAATATGGCAACATAATTAAATACATTTTAAGAGTTTACAAAAGAAATGCAGTTATTAAGCAGCTCATTTTCTGTCGACAAACTTCAAGCGATCTTTATTCATTTCTGCTACCTGCATGTTGGTGGGATGTAAAAAGTCAGCACATTAATTTGAAGGGAGGCTTTAGTGGCAGGGACATAGCTGCAGTTTCAATTTTGAAAGTCAAACTAATTAGGTTAACTGCAAAACAAATTGAGTTATGAAACTATGAATCCCACTGGTGCTCCTCAGTGATGGGAAAATGGATTCCAAGAGGATCATAAAAGGAAAACAAGGGGGTGGAGGGGTAGATGATGGATAGGGCATACATGAAGGCAGTGTGGGAAACAACAACATGCAGGAGCAATCAGATTAGGTTTCTGGAGTCCTGTGTGTTCATTCCTTTTATGTATTGCTACTTGTTGCTGGTATAGAAGGCACCCCTAGACTGGTGAGTCACAATGAGTCTCTCCCCATCTTGTGGGTCAAAAGGGACAGCAGACTAAGGGGAGTAGCATAAGGTGTTATGGTGTGTTGTGGGGCTGTACCAATGCAGGCAGAGTGGCATGTGTATGCGCCAGCAAAAAACACCTGCACCAGTACAGGAACTCAGGAGAACACAGATTGCTCTGCACTGCATTGGAGTGCATCAGGGCCGCCTGCGATACTCGCCATGGTGTTTACACAGTTTAACCTACACCGAAACAGCTCATTTGCACCTCACAATGGTGCAGAGCAGGCAGTGCAAACGAGCCTTTAAACACATTCTCTGCAACGGTCCTCGAGTTAAGCCACCAGGGAAGACCTGAAAAACGGACTTGACCTACGTCTATGTTTGTAAGAGGCCTTCACACTAGCTTTGTGTTTGACTGGACTAGGCTTACATAATCTAACAGGGGCACTGGAATACAAAATGGCTGTCATCTCATGATCTTAGCCTCTGTTAGAAGGGTACTGATGCATCACTGGGTAGACAAAACTACCCCAACTTACAAAGAGTGGCATAAGTGTATATTGAAAAGCCTCCAAATGGAAAAAAAAAATATTATCATAACCATGTGACATACCATGGGAGCATACAAGAAAAGATGGGAAAAGTTACACGTACTATTGATGTTAGACTTTGACAATGTAAGCTGAATATTTCTTTTTAAAACCACAATTGCTTAAACATGTCTTCTCTGAATAACCCTTTCATTACTTCTGTAATGTATTCAGAGTATCTGTACACTGCAGCCTATTTGCTATGGCACCCTGAATATGGATGGGTGCCATAGCTGGTTTGTATGTTGTATATTTGTTTTTATTCAAACATTTTTATACATTATACTGAGTTTTTTTTTAAAGGAAAAATGGGAAACTGAGAAAGTGTGCATTTAAGCAGGACGTGCACTTATCTAGTGTGGGCCTAAGTGGGCTCAACTGTATATATAAAACTGCAAGTTTACCCCCCCATAAATCCATCCTAACTAATTAATTATCACTACCTGACCATACTGCAAGACAAACCAACAGGAGGGAGCAAAAGCCTGTCTTGCCTGTCTGCTAAACAATATGCCTGGGAGCAAAACCCCCTGCTTGTAAATATCTATCCAACTTACTTTTAAATGTGACTAAATTTGGACTATTTACTACTCCATCTGGTAATACACTCCAATGTGTTATCACCCTCTGTGTGAACCAGTTATTCCACTTGGTTGTCCTGAAATACCTATCTTGTATTTGAAACTTAAGACCTCTAATTTCTCTTGATTCATCCTTTAAATTCAATACAAAGACAGTTCTTCTGGTCAGTTTCATGCAGTGCCTTGTAAACTGCTATGAGATCACCCCTCAGTCTCCTCATTTCTAGAGAAAAAGAACCTTAGGTTGCTCAGTCTATTGTTATATTCCATATCCTTCCACCCAGTAATCCTTTTGGTTATTCTTCTTTGCATACTCTCTAATTTAGGATATTGTCAACATCCTGAGGTGCCCACAATTGTCTGCAATATTCCAAATGAGGTCTCACCAGAGATCTATAAAAGGGCAACAGTACATCTCTTTCCCTACTCGTGATATTTCTCCATACAACCCCCCTCCCCCATTATTCTATTGCATTTGGCAGTGGTTTAATTACAATGTTTATCAGGTCTGAGATCACTGGACACTATTAGCTCCAGATACCATTCACTATCTGTGGATCTGGGACCATGGTTACTGATTTTATAATCTTCCCTCCTATATCTCTTTCCAAAGTGCAAAGTGCATGACCACACATTTATTCAAGTTAAACCTCATTTTTTTTTGCGATGCACTGATATATTTTATTTAATGCCTCTTGTAAATCTTGTATCTGATCACTGGTTTCAACCATAATACACTATCTAATTATGGCCATCCTTAATTTGGAATTTTTACTGCACAAACATCCTGCTTTGCTGGACACCTTTAGCTTTAAATTATAGTTTAGTGTTTTAATAACATATTAAGCCAGCTCGCCACTGCAGCAGTAGTGCTATGCTCATGACGTCGGGATGTTGTAACATTCGGGAATGAACTCAGGCTGTCGGAGGGCCAGACAGGGGGGATTATGGACTGCTCTCCTTCTCCAGGGTGGTGAGGGTACTGGTGCCTGGTAGACAGTGATCCCTGCTGATGGCTAGGGGTGAGTGCACCTTGAACAAAAGCTGAGGCACAGGATTGGTAAGTTAGTGGACATCTGCATGTTGGAGGTGGGAGCATCCCCAACATGTGCTCATATCATTGCACATCCACTCCCACCAGGGCTGATAGATAAAGCCAAAAACCTTCTCTCTTGTGTTCAGCATGACAGCTGGGGACATAGCCACAGTCTTCTCTCCTGAACAATGCCCAGCCTAGCTTATGGGGCATTTCTCAGGTGGATCTCAGTCTCTCCCCTGCCCTCCCTTGGGGAGTCCTGCTGGGAGGGGTAAGTCAAGGGCATCCCTGTGCAAGCAGGCTGAGGGGATGCTGGGTAGGTGGCAGTGGGGGCTGAAGGGTAGGACACGGGGTACATCCCTACCTCAAGAAAGAAGTAAGAAATAAAACTGACAGTTGAAAAAAATGACATATTGTCTGGTCCCTCATCACTGTGGCAGTGATGCTACAAGCGTTGCTAGTGACTTGGGTTAGGAAGCAAGATAGGGATGCTAGGTACCTGCTGAGAGGAGGTCAAGGAGGATGATCCAAGCATCACTCAGATGCTGTCCTCTGTGGGTTTGAGCATAGCAGGTGCCACTGTACTATGGCCACCTGGGTGAGCAAAGATGATAGTGTAGCAGTTACAGTTGGCAGCAGGGGGTTGCTGGCTGGTCCTGTGTGTAGGCTTACCTATGCGTGCACATAATCACATGGAGCCCCTTGCCACCAGCATCTCTATGGAGTGGGAGAAAACTGAAACAGAGAGCCATGGTTTGCAACCAGCATCACAGTGACACTCTCAGCCCTGCCAAACTGACTGGTCAGTGTCCCCACCAATATTAGCCGGTTCTGCAGGAGGGGGGAGATGCCAAAGCTACCAAGTGCTGCACCACACTGGAGAAAACCTGTGGGTTAAGGGGCACACAGGTGCTAGAGAAAGCATAGATGGGTCAGTGGGTGGGCAGCACCAGAGATGGAGGACAAATAAAGTACTGCACATAGGAAAATCTTGAAATGTAATTTTTGGCCAGTTACACCTCCAACATGCATCAACAATTAATTTTGTCTATATGCTGCAATCTCTTTTCAAGAAGTTTTTTATCATACAGATACATATGTTTTATATCACTGGCCCACGAGGGCTTCTTGTAAGGGTCTCTAATTTCTAATCAGGGATTCTTATTCAGCCTCTGATGTATGACTGCACTTCTATTAAGTTTGGGAAGGAGCCAATGACTTGGCCTATATGTGCTGTCACTGTTTTGTATATGGAATTAAAAAGGGGTTAACAAGATTTGAGCCTAGAATTAGAAGTGAGATTGTCTTCATTCACTTTGCTTAAGTAACGCCCCCTACAAATGGGGGTTCCCGAAAAATCTTCCTCGAGCTTGCCTAAATGCTCACTGTCAGGCTGGTGTCCTGTGTTTTAGCAATTTAAATGTGATTGCCAGAGAGTGCTTGTATAGCCTCAGTGTACTGCCTCTTTAAGAGCTGCTTGGATTGTAGTCATAAGTAATCTGAGCGGGAGCTCTGTTGAAAGATGTAATTATTTGCTGAAAATCATTTAGAGTGATAATTATAATGTAGTTTATCTAACCTGTCTTCTTTGCAGCAAGGACTGTTTTGTTTATCTCCACTATCTTGGTCCTGGACTATGAATTGGACCAATCAGTACTGGTGGGACTTAAAATGGAGCCGGACTACAGGAGCTGTCTTGAGTCAAAATCTGTAGGGATTGTAGTTTTGGGCTTTTTGCGCCTTTTTGCACCTGAAGGGGGAGCTTTTGTTGTGACTGACAGGAGGATCAGCCAACCAAACCTTTTGGATCTTGAGGAATTTCCCAGGCTGTTGCAGCTAGTTTCAGTTTTGACCTGAGAAGTGAGGAAGTAACAGCTCAAGTGATTTTGAGCAGCAGTTCTGTGTAGTTTTGCATGGGCAAACTGTGAAAGGGCTGAGTTTTGGCCTGCCTGTCTGCCTGCTGTTCCTGAGAGGGAAAATAGAGTTTATTCAGACTGAATCCAAGTTGTGAGGACTATTTAAGCCACTGGACTGTGTCCAGGCTTTAACCTGAAGAAGACCGAATATTTTCTGAATGCGATCGGTCTGTCAGGTTTGTGCAGAGACTTTGCGATCGTGACCGGAAAGCGGTTTGCCTGGTACAGTAAAATTTCCTTACATGTAAATGTGCTGTGTATTGAAAGTGGGTCATGATTTGTTTACCCACTGTGTGAACTGTGTTCTGCTTGCTGGAAGCTTTATCCAGCCTAATCGGACTGCATCTGCATTCATCTCTATTCGGCCTGGGCCATGCCACGCTGGCCCTGCCAGACTACCCCACTGCACAGAGAAAGCCACCGATGAGAGACCTGCCTGGGGATCAGCCCCCTGCTCCACGCTTGAACAGGAATGATGCCTCGGCAAATCGTGTGGGCCCTGCTTCTCCTGGCACTCCAGATTAACCACCTGCTGTCTCAATTTTCATCTAGCCTATGTCCAGTCTTGGGTATCGTGAGTAATCATCAGGGTAGCTCCCTGCAACAACAGCCTAATCTAAAAGTGTGTCATCTGATGGTCTTGTTGTTTTCTTTTCATGAACTGAGCCTTCCGGCTCCAGATTACAAATAGTATGTGTTGTGCATGTTGTTTTCTTCCATCACAGGGTCCCAACCAGCAGCAATGTTCCTGTCTAGCCCACCAGGCCCTGGTGGTAAGTGCAAACAGTGTGGGTACTTGTGTGGTGTATCAGGGATATTGTAAAAGTGATTATTGTGTATTGTTCTGGCCACTAATAAGGAAAGAGGGGGGTTACAGTGTCCCAGAGGGCTGTGCCCAGGTTAGCTTGACCACTACCAACCCTGACTTCTGGGTGGAGGCACCCGTTTCAGAACTCAGGCCCCTTAACCTGCTACTAGCTAAGCAGGAAGGGTAGTAGCCCTGGGATAGCACCATCTAGGGTTACACTTATCTTTTTATTTTTGTTCACTGGCAGGCCTATATCATTGCTACTGGCATAAGGATCTCTTATTCGGGGAGGGGGGAGGGGGCTGTAGAAACTGCAATGAGAGCTTATTACATCCCAAACATGTTTTTAGTTTTTATGTTCTCTTTAACCAGGGTAATACATTTGGCAAAAAAACAAGTCAATGAGGCTTACAGTCCTTTATGACAGGAGTTTATCATTTATAAATATGAAACATGATGAGTACAGAAGCCAAGAAAGGTTTAATGTGAAGCTGTAGCATTTATTGGTCTTGTCTTGCTGTTAAAGGGGCACAATGCATGTATCATTGCTATTGGAATCTATATATGAAATGCAAATGTTCAGGGGTTCAATAATACGACCGGTCCGTCCACTTTACCACTTGCACATCACTGTATACACAGAGTAATATTGTATGGGCAGCAGTGTGTAACGAGTTTCTTTTTTACTCATGCAAGGTGTGTGATACTACGTAAACCACAATATTGAAGGTTAAAAGGTTAATTCAGGTATCACTATGTTTTGCCAGCAGCTGTTACATCTCATGCTTAGTTACGTGTGAAAAAGCAAGACAATTCTTCATATTGCACACAAGTGTGTAATGCTATGTGTGTAACTCAGAGTTTTAGCTACTGATTTCAGGCTGTAATCAACCCTAACTAGTCATTATGTATGCATCCTTAACAGGTGTATTAAAATATTTTGTGGAAAGTCCCAGAAGAAAAGAAATTTTCCAGTACACATGCCATGTCTGACACATGACAAGCACAGCATATGTCATTAGAGAGGAAAAGTGACTCTTTCTCCTTCTTATTCACAGAAATACTTGTTAGGCCTTTCAAGGTCACATTATCTTTGTTGCCCCCCAACCAATTTGGGGTTTACCTTAAGTGTCTCCCAGGGATCCAGCAATACCCACTGCCAGGCAGACATCCCACAGAGATGGTAAATCCATGGTTATTGAGAGACCCTATTGATCTGTGTGAGAGTGCCATGATGTGTCTCCATGTCTATCCCTTTAAATGACACTTCCAGTGTGCTGTAAATGGCCTGGACTAGGGGTCCACGTGCTTCAGAGCTTGCGATTGACTGGGCATCACCCCATTTTGCTTCACTCTGCTGTCGCTGTTAAAGCAGAGGGAGCTCTAACTAGTACTGTAAATATTTACTTCTAATGTGTTGCTGTATATAAATTAAAGTGCTAATTTTAACCTGCCTTCTTGCAGCTTATGCATCCAAATGGGATCCACCATGTTTGGTTCGGGACTTCCAGGAACTGGACCAGTTGGGACACAGGAGACCTCAAGAGGTCCTTAGTTCAGGTGCTTTGTGGCAGAAACTGTAAACTCTTAAGGTCTGGCACCTAAAGAAATCAATGGGAGCACAGGATTGTGACTGACAGCTCCCTGCGACCAATAGGATTTGTGGAAAAATGGACTGGTCCAAGAACTGTTATTCAAACAGGAGAGTGCAGCTCAAGCTCTTGAACTGAGAGGAGCTTCTGTGGAGAGTTCATCCCAAGACTCCGTGGAGTAGGAGCCCTGTTCAAGCTTGCAGGGATCTGGCTCAGGAACGTCCTAGTTTCCTCCAGCACGTGTCTGCAATCCCGAGTTTGGGAACTGGTTGTCAGAGACTGCCTTTGCAGGTTAAAAGGTTTGCGTAGCAGAGCGGCTGTAATTGAGAACTGGCCTGAAGCCGAACTGAGAAGTGGATGCTGCTTCCATTAAATGTGCTGAATGCTCAAGGTGGGCCGAGGCCTAATAATCAGGGATGCCTGTTTGTCACTGGGAGCCAGTTGCCGTGTTTGGCCATCTTGTCAACCAGCTGGAGGTTTTCACCAGACAAAAGAACTGAACTTTTCCAGAAGTGTTTATCTTACCTTGTGCTCATACCAAACCCAGCCCAAGACACCTATTCCTGCACCACTTACTGTTTTCTCGGTGAGAAGCCAGCATGGGGATCCAGCCCCTGTGCAGCAAAATATCACAGGTTGTGGCCACCTGAAGGGAAAGGCCATGAAGCGGAGGTGAATCGTGATGGCCCAGCTTTCCCATGCTCTTCAGTGTTCTGCAACGGGTCTTCATTTTGCCAGGCCATCTTCTACCTACTGGTGTTGTGAGTAAAATCAGGGCAGCTCCCTGCAACAAGCTTTTAAATCATTCCGTGGTATCATCTGATTTCCTTCAGTGTGTTTACAGGATAACAGTGGACTAGGCCAACCGGACAAAGATACAATTAGACAAGGTCTGTGTTTATACATGTTTAACTGCCTTTTCTTCCCATCAAGGGCCCCAACAACAGCTGCAGCCCCAGGCACCGTTCTGGGTAGCCTCCAACATTCTGGGTACCCAGCCATTATGAGACTGTTATAGTGGGACTGAATGCATGAATGCAAAGTAGCTGGTTAAAATCCAGTATAGTAATCATTCCTCTATATTTGCCTCCTTCCCTTTTTCACATCCCTTCAATAAATTTAGATTTGTTGTTTCACTGTGGAACTGACTCACAGATATATCATTGCCTGGTTTAAGGTTAACGTGTCTGGGGGAAAAGCATTTAAAAGTGCATGCCTGTTTTAAACACAGTTTTACAGGGGGCCCCAGGGTGTTTGCTGAAGACCAGATTCTGGTGGTAAGTGCAAGGGGTGTGTGCATATTATTAATGTTCCTTGCTAACTGTGTGTTAACTGCTGTGAAGGGGTTGCTTCCCATTGCAAGGTACGTGGTCACTAGGTGGGTTTGTGGGTGGATATAGCTTCCCAGAGGGCTATACCAGGTTAGGCAGATACCCCCACATATTTTACGCTGGCTGGAGGCACCATTTCATTGTAGTTACTGAGGCTTGGGAAACCCCGGTAATTGTTAAGTTTGAACCCAGACCCCTCAACCTGTTGTCAGAGGTACAGGCAGGAGTAGTAACCCTAGAGATAGCGCCGTCTAGGGGTTACATTGTGGAGGCACTGTTGGGATTAGCCAAATTGAAAATTGCAATTACTGTCTAAACTGCTACAAAATTGAATATGGAACCATTTCAAGGGGAAGACTTGAGATTCAGCCTCACAAAATGGCTGTGCACCATTTAATGGGGTGGTGTGAGACAGAAGGAGTTGATCCCCCTCCATTTCATAATGTTGTTGGATATCCCTCTAGGCACTTCTAAAGCTGATATAGCAGAAATAGTGAACAAAGTTGAGGGTTTAAGTCCTGTCACTGCACATGGATGGAATGTTGATTTATTTGCGCAGACCGCAGTAGCCCTAGTGGAGTGTAATGCCCAGTTTGAGATGGAAAGAGTGCCCCTTGTCATTATTCCTGAGGGATCCTAGGTGGGTTGGAGAGTCATTACTATGCACAGTGGAGCATCCCTCAGGGAAGGGGTCACCCAAAGTGGAGGGGCTAAAAGAAAAGCTGGGAAAGTTGTTAGCAGCCAAGGGGCAGACCTTTGAAGATTTCAAATGGGCATTAGAGAGTCCTGGGGGGGCAATCCTGTGAGTTCTTCTCCGGCTACTACACCTTTGCCTATACCATCCCCACAGGCAGTATTTCCTATGGTAGTGCCCTCTGTGAACTTGGACTTTTACTGCAGGCTCAGGCTATTTTCAGGCACTGTTTCCACCCTTGTGGGGGACGATGACTTAGAGACCTGGGTGGACTATTCGTCCCCATTTGTGCAAGAGTGGCAATGCTCAGAAGGTGAAAAGCAAAATAGGTTTATGGAGAGTTTAAGGGGCCTTGCTCTTGAAGCAATCCGATTTCTGAGTAGAGATGTGTGAAATTTTTTAAGCAAAATTCACGCATTTCGCGAAATATTTTGTGGGATGTGAAATTTCACCCAAGGAATAAAAAATCAAAAAACAGCCCCCACCTTCCTCTACAGCCCCCTCAAAAAACAAGTTTAGCCATGTAACCCCCATCCACCCCACCTCCTAGCAGCACCCTCCCTTTCCAAAACCCAAAATAATTTATAATTTTAATGATTTATTCCCAGAAAAAAAAATGTTTGAATGGGAACCAGCACAACCCACCTTCCTCCATGGCCAGCCCCCATGTTAGAAAGTAACATGTCATCACTCATCAGACAGCCAGTAGAATTGACAGGACTCCCATGTTATCACTCAGCGCACACACCCCCCTCGACCCTGCCCGTGCCTACCCCAAAGAACCCAAACCACCATATTTGTAGACAGATCACCGCCGCTGGTTCGGCAGAATCCTTCCTCCTTCACATCCGACTGTGTACTTATGAATGAAAGCTCACTGCTGCTTGCTACAGTAAAACCAACAGATATAACAAGCAGCAGTGGGCTTTCATTCATAAGTACACATGGAGGGCGTTAGCTGCTCCCTCCAACACCAATCACCATGCTGGCCCTTTGATGACCCAGCACCTGCCTGACCCTTGTCTGCCTCCCCTGCTAGTCATGAGGCTGCTCCAACTTAAAACATTTACAAACAGTCTTTACTGGATGCCCAGCAGCCCACCACTTTTAAAATCAGGCTGCTAACACTCTACGGGACTCAGTCCTAGAATGTTCAAAAAACCACTGCCGCATTGACCCTTAGAGGATGTGGTGGGTTTCAGTTGCTGTTTCCAGCCTTCCCCCTGACACCAACTGCCACACTGGTCTCCTCATGACCCTGCACCTACCTAAATCATTGTCTGCCTCTTCAGCCAATCAGGAAGCTGGTTCACCTTAAAAGATTTCCTAACAGTCATGTCAGATGCCCAGCAGCAGCCTGAAACTTTTAGAATTGGCCTGCTAACACTCTACGGGACTCAGTCCTTGATCACTCACCAGATCACCACTGCATCAACCCTTGGGGGTTGTGGAGGGCTTCAGCTGCTGTTTTTAGTCCTCCTCCTGACACAGATCACAATGCCATCCCCCCGGTGACCCCACACCTTCCCAAACCCTTGTCTTCCTCCCCAGTTTATTAGGACTCTGCTCCAACTTAAAATTTATAAATGGTCCTATTGGATGCCCAGGAGCAGCATGCTACTGTTAGAATTGGGCTGCTAACACTCTAGGGAGTCAGTTCTTAATCACCTATACTGGACTGCCACCACATTGACCCTTGCAAGACAGGAAGGGCTTCAGCTGCTGTTTCCAGCTCTCCCTCAACACCAATCATTGTAGACAACAATTCCTGGGTAGACCACACTGGCTTTTCTTGCTTGTAATTTGGGAATCTCTGGTGCAATTCTGCTGCTTGCAGGCGAAATGCGCAAGTTTGCATTTTCCACCCATGAAATTCATGGGTGGAATGCTCGAATTTCACAAAATGTTTTGAATGATGAAATTTGTGATTTTGCAGGAATTTCGCCGGTGAAATTAAATTTCACTGCAACACTATTTCTGAGGTCCACAAACCCGGATGCCTCTGCCAATGAATACCTGTCTGCATTAGAGGGAGTGTTTGGTAGTACTGAGTCAGGGGTGGATTTGATGTGAAAATTCAAATCCACAAAGCAATGGAAAAATGAATGCTTGTTTGCATATGTGACCCGGTTAGAGAGAGCCCTTCAAAGAGCACACCACAAGGTTGGTCTACGAGCTAGTGAACTGAACCAAGTGAGGCTAGAACATATTCTCAAGTCTGCTCATACTCTAGCATGCTCATGCTAAAATTAAAATTTCATGACTGTAAAGACAATCCCCCTGCATATTGCTGGTTAATGAAAGAAATCTGAGAAGCAGAGACCGAAGATGATTGTTGGGACCCGTATACTGGCATTGTCCAAACTGCTGCTGCAGCTGAGAAACCTAATGAAAAAGATACTGCCCTTGATTCTCAACAGATTAGTGACTTGTTAAAAGAACTAAAAGAGCTGCAAGCCAGCACCCAGAATACTGCAGAAATGGTGAAAAGCCCCGTCAACTGTACTTCCAGTGCTAAAGCACCAGCAAAGCTCAACCTGCTGTAAAAGGTTCCAGTGCCCAAGATACTGAAACCAGATCAGGCAGTGATGTAACAAAAGAAATGAGAGAATTGTGAACTATGGTGAGAGATCTCTTTCACTCATCCCATCAATCAGTACCTTGGAGAAAGTATGGTGAAACTGAATTTGAGTCTAGGCCTAAAGAAGAGTACCAGCCTGTACCGTCTGACAAGCGCAAACCCAGAGAAGACCCTGCTTGGCCTTCTGAGCCCAGAACTCAAGTATTCTGTTACCAGTGTGGAAAAGATGGGCACACTAAAAGACCTTGTCATACTTCCCAGGATCTGCGTAGAGTAACTGCCAAGCTGTTTAACCAGGTTAGGGCAAAGTAATATAAAGTCACAGTATGGACCACCCCACAGGTCTTTTTCCTCTAAAGCCACTGTACAGAGACCTGCCAAGACTGCTCCTCCAGACTGGTCAGAGATGGTATGCCCTTCTATGGAGACCAGGGTGCACATTGACGGTATCCAGGCCCGAGCCATATTGGACAGCAGATCTCAGGTCACTATATGACCCACACTTGTCTGAGCGCCCTCTACAACTCCTAGATGGAGTGCACGTATGAGGTTTGAGTGATAAATTCTACCCTTACCTTGGTTTCTTACAAATATGGCTATCTTTTCCTTCCACTGTGGCTGGCATGGATGAACCCATGGAGACTCTGGCCTTGGTCTGCCCGCCAACAGGCTTATATGATGGGATCCCTTTATTGATTGGCACTAATGCACATATGTTTGGCCGATTAGCCCAGATGTGTCAAGAAAGGCAAGCCTGAAAGTCTGGATGAGCTTTACACATTCATGCAATAGTGCAGAAAGCATATGAGATGCAGATGCAAGCCAAAGAGATGGATAAGGATGAGCCAGTGGGAATTGTGTGGAAAAAGGATCCAGCACCTCTTGTCTTGCCACCCAATGCGCAGTGCAATGTCAGCGGCGAAGTGCGTATGCAGAAAGATGTAACAAACAAGATTCTTATGCTAGATGCCCCAGAGGAGGGGAAGCTTCCTTATGGGCTTCAAGTTAAACCCAGTGCGCTACCTGTCAGAGCTCATGCCCATGTTAGGTGAGTAATAGTGCAACTTTGTAATGTAACCAGCAGAGACATTGAAGTCACTCGGGGCTGTACCCTGGCTAAGGTATACTGCGCAGATACCGCTGTGTTACCAATCAAGTACCACACAGAGGAGGATGGTGAAGTAACTCCAGACCTGTTCGATTTTGGAGAATCCCCCATTCCCAAGGAGTGGAAAGATAAAGTTAGCTGTAAGCTAGCACAGCGAAGTAAAGTATTCTTATTAAAGGAATGGGACATTGGATGCATCACAGGCGCTGAGCACCATATCAGACTCCGTGATGAGAGGCCATTTCGAGAGAGGTCATGCAGATTGGCACCTCCTAACATTGATGATGTTCAACGCCATCTCTAAAAAATGTTAGCAGCCGGAATCATCCAGGAATCCCGCAGCCCTTAGGCCTCCCCCATTGTGGTGGTTCAAAAGAAAAATGGCTCGGTAAGGATGTGAGTGGATTACGGGACACTTAACTGAAGGACCATACTGGATCAGTATACAATGCCTCGCATCCAGGATGCCCTTGATTGTCTTAATGGAAGCCAGTGGCTCTCTGTCTTAGATCTAAGAAGCAGTTACTACCAAATCCCGATAGCATCAGAAGATCGAGAGAAAACTGCTTTTATTTGTCCCTTGGGCATTTATGAATTCCTGTGCATGCCCCAAGGCACATCTGGAGCGCCAGCATCCTTCCAGAGATTAATGGAGTGAGCTGTAGGAGACATGAACCTCCTTGAATGCCTAGTCTATTTGGACGATGTCATTGTATTTGGCAAAATGCTCAAGGAGCATAAGGCTTGTCTGTCCAAGGTCTTGGACCAGTTAGAACAGGGGTGGCCAACCTGTAGCTCATGAGCCACATGTTGTTGTTGAAGCAGTTTGATGTGGCTCTTGAGGGGTTTGTCAATTATGTGTCAGGTACACGTCACAGTCTTTTAAATTTGAGAAATGTCAAAGTACAGGAGCTGAAAAGTGCCCTGAGTGCTCACCAAGCTACCTTTACTAAGCCTGCAAGCACATCTAAAGTTCCACAGCTGCTCTGAATAACTATTTAAAAATTACAAATCTTTTTTTAAAAATACTGTAACTTAATAAAATATGATTATTAACTATTTACTATGACTACATTATTATTTTAACTCCTAACTATGGCTAAATATTGGTAAATATGGGTATGGTAAGGGCTACAGGTTGGGTATGCTACGGGCTGCACATTGCTGTGGCTCACATCTTACTCAGAAATTTGAATGTGGCTCATGACCCTGAAAAGATTGGATACCCCTGGGTTAGAAGAATTTGGATTAAAACCATCCATTAACAAGTGCCAGTTTTTTCAACAATCGGTAAAGTATGTGGGCCACATTGTATCTTCTGACGGCATCCAGACAGATCCAAACAAAGTAGAAGCCTTAACTACCTGACCAAGGCCTAACAACCTTAAAGAACTTCAAAGATTTCTAGGTTTCTGTGGGTATTATTGGTGATTTGTTAAAGATTATACAAAAGTAATTTGCCCGCTGTTAAATCTGACCCAAGGGTATCCCCCTACCAATCAGAAGTACAAAATGGGTGCTATAAAAGAAGGTGATAAAGTCTATTTCAAGCCTAATGAACCCCTGATTTCGACACAGCATTCTGTGACATCATTCACCAGGTTACACATGCTCCAATATTCACCTATGCAGATCCAACTAAACCATATGTGCTACACACAGATGCCAGCTTGAGTGGATTTGAAGCTGTGCTTTATCAGGAGTATGAGGAAGGATTACGCCCAGTGGCGTTTGCCAGTAGAAGCTTGGTCCCATCTGAGAAAAACTATCCTGTGCACAAACTTGAATTCCTTGCTTTAAAATGGGTAATAGTAGACCAGTTTCATGAATATTTATATGGCACCAAAATCCTGGTAAAAACAGACAATAACACCCTCACGTATGTTCAAACCTCAGTCAAGTTAGATGTCACTGGGCACAGGTGGTTGTCAGCTCTCTTAATGTATGATTATTCTGTGGACTACCATCCGGGCCTCAATCACATTGATGCCAATGCTCTATCTAGAAGGCCTGCTTTAAATCCTGAGTGGGTGAGAATGTCAGAACAATCTGTAAGGGCCCTGTGCCAGAAGTTTGACTGGGATGAACACCTGTTTGCTGCCACTGTAAACTGCCTGGTTGATTGTTTGGGGCCTCCAGATACTTGTGTTCCTGTAGCTTACTGCAACTTTGCAGCTTGGATCTGAGCACTCTGCCTCAACTCACTCCAGCAGACATTCAAAGGGAACAGTACCACGATCCTATGCTCAAACTTGTGCTAAATGCCATAAACAAGGGACAAGATGTTTCTAAGCTATGATCCAATGATCAGAGAACTGCTTTACTGTTCAGAGAGGGACCTAGACTTAAACTGTGAGATAAGCTACTCTACAGAGAGGTCACAGATGAACAAGGCAAAGTTATTAAACAGCAACTGGTGTTGCCTTCCAAGTTTAAATGTGTGGTCCTAAGAGCACTCCACGACCAGAATGGATATTTGAGCAGTGAGAGGACAGCTGACTTAGCTAGAGCTCGTTTCTACTGGCCCAAACTGAATGCAGATGTGGACCAGTATATCAAAACTTGCAGCCGATGCCTCCAAAGGAAGGCCCAGCCACAAAGAGCAGCACCTTTGGGTAACATTGCCACTAGTGTGCCCATGGAGCTTGTCTGTATTGACTTTTTAAGTTTAGAGCCCGATGCAAAAAACATTGGTAATGTACTTGTTGTAACAGACCACTTCACTCATTATACATAAGCCTATCCAACAAAGGACCAGAAAGCAGCCACCGTAGCAAAGGCACTTGTTGAAAAATGTTTTGTCCACTACGATGCCCCACAGTGGATCCATTCTGATCAGGGAAAGGACTTTGAAAGCTGTTTAATCAAAGAAATGCTATCACTCTAGGGGGGGTGAGAAAGTCAAGGACCACTCCCTACAACCCACAAGGTGATCTGCAACCTGAAAGGTTTAATCGGACGTTACTGGACATGCTAGGTACACTTCACCCAAAGGACAAGCCAAGGTGGAGCCAACAAATAAGTACTTTAGTACACGCTTATAATTGCACCTGCAACGATGCAACTGGTTTTTCACCATATAAACTGAAGTTTGGTCAGGAAGCACACTTACCTGTAGATATTTGCTTTGGAGTGTTCCCAGATGGAATTCAGGCTGAGCACTATTTGCAATATGTTCACAAGCTAAGAGCCCAACTCAGTCATGCCTACTAGTTAGCTCACACCATGGCTGCTAAGAAAAACCTAGCAAACAAAGTAAGGCAAGATAGAAGAGTCAAAGTCCAACAGCTGCAACCTGGAGATCATGTCTCAATGAGAAATTTGGGATTGCACGGAAAACACAAGATAGCTGACCATTGGAGTCACACTCCCTGCATAGTCATAAGCAAGTTAGTGATCTTCCAGTCTATAAAGCACGTCCAGAAGGAGATGCCAGGTCTGTAAAAACAATCCATCAAAATCACCTTCTTCCAATTGGGCAAATTATCCTAAATACAGTACCACAAAGTGATATGCCAGCTGGGCCTGTTACTAGATCTGTCTCTCATATAAAACAGTCAAATCTGTCTCCTGCCTTGCAGCAGCCCAAGCCTTTAACAAGTAATGCTGTCATTAATGATCATGATGTCAATTCCGAGTCTGATGAGAGTGAATATGGGCCTGTGTATTAACCTTCCTTTGAGTTGGCTCAACTGTTTCAGGGGATTCCTGCTTATAATGTTGGAAATAATGCTGAAGATTCAGAACTGTCTGGCAGTCTAGCTCTCTCAACTACCCCTGTGCCACCTGAAAACGAGGTACAAAGTGTGACTTCAGAAGCAGCTGACTCTTCATGTCTTGTGGAACTTTCTGAGACTGAAATAGCTAGTCCTGATCAAGAAAGTGAGGACCTCACTGGTGAATCTTTATTTGAAGCTGAGATATCTGGGCCTAGTGAACCTGACCTCATGTTGACCAGTACTGCTAATTCTGAAAGTGCTAGCAGTGTGCTAAATGACTTGCTTGGTTGAAATAACACTTGCAGATAATTCAGAGTCTACAGAACTGGCAAATTCATGTGCTACTACCAATACAAGTAATGTAACCAACTCTGGGCAAACAGAGAGTGCAGAGGTGCCCCTTTCTGCAGAAGCCGTCTTATTGGTGGACAATAAGCTGGGAATGATCAAACCAAATGCCAGTGTTGAAAGAACTGTGCCTGGCCCCCCTACACCTATAAGATCAGAAAGAGTTGTTAAACCTGTAGTACGCCTTACATATGATTCCCCAGGAAAGCCTATAGACTTTCCTGTGAATGTGGTCCATAAAGGGGTGTACATTATAGCTAACTCCCTTCCTAAGATAGGATTCACTGCAGCTTCTAAGATAGTGATAAAACCTTCCAACCAATATACCCGGGGTCATTTTTACAGAGTTCCCAAAGTTAACTGACAGGCTTAGGTTACCAGCCACTTGGGTCTAGATACAAAATAATTTTCAGGGAGAATGTAATGAGTAACTAACTGAGACAGTATAGAAATGAAAAATGAAATGTTGACAGGAAAATGCAACAGTTTGGGTAATGCCATTGCTTATAGGAATGCCATTTACAAGTAAAGCATGCTTTACCATAAATATTACTAATGAAACTGCTCAGTAATGTATACAGTGATTTATGGCTGCAACCTATATATAGTGAAAAGTAGTATTGAGATCCACCAAGATATAAGTATGATCTCCTGCACCATATATATATAGGTGCCATACCACCAGAGGATCTTCACATAATGGCCACTTGGCAATGAAATGCGGGCACCGGTCGACTACACACCGTTCGACTAGCTAGAGGGCCTTGTTAGTTGACCAGTGCCCACGCTTACTGCCAAGGGCCCTTATATAGTAAAAACAGATCAAAGAGTCTCGCCATTGAGCATAATGAGCACAGTCCCCGCGATCTCACCGGGTATCTCGGCCATCATGTCTGTGAGTATGGGGTGGAGCGGGAGCACTTATGACCGGAAGTCCTTGGGACCTGGTATACAGGATTTTACAAAATAAATTACATGTTATCTACTAAACACTTTTGGGGATATGCACAATATCAGGCTCCTTTGGCAGCAAGGCACCTACATATAT
This sequence comes from Neoceratodus forsteri, assembly GCA_016271365.2. Classification (NCBI taxonomy): domain Eukaryota; kingdom Metazoa; phylum Chordata; order Ceratodontiformes; family Ceratodontidae; genus Neoceratodus; species Neoceratodus forsteri. The sequence goes on from JADMNL010000025.1 coordinate 258,324,233, forward strand.
GGTGCAGGGACTCATCATGGTAAATCACTTTAAGTAAAACTGTTATTTGTATATAGACTTGACGTGGATGCCAAGTTTTCTAGGCAGGAGAGAGTGTAGCCCCCCCCCACCAATTTGAGGCTTACCTTAATTGTCTCCCAGGGCTCCAGCAATACCCACTGCCAGGCAGATGTCCTGCAGAGATGATAAATCCATGGTTATTGGGTGACCCTGTTGATACATGTGAGAGTGCCATGATGTGCCTCTGCACCTGTCCCTCTAAGTGACACTGCCAGTGTGCTGTAAATGGCCTAAGCTAGGGGTCCAAGTGCTTCAGAGCTTGCAACCGACTGGGCATCACCCTGTTTTGCTCCACTCTGCTGTCACTGTTAAAACAGAGGGAGCTCTACTAGTACTGTAAATATTTACTTATAATGTGTTTCTGTATTTAAATTAGAGTGCTCATTTTAACCTGCCTTCTTATGCATCCAAATGGGATCCACCATGTTTGGTCTGGGACTTCCAGAAATTGGACCAATTGGGACCTAGGGGACCTCGAGGAGTCCTCAGTTCAGGTGCCTTGTGGGAGAAACTGTGAACGCTAAGGTTTGGCACCTAAAGAAATCAGTGGGAGAACAGAACTATGACTGACAGCTCCCCCTGATCAATAGGATTTGAGGAAAAATGGACTGGTTCAAGAACTGTTTTTCAAACAGGAGAGTGCAGCTCGAGCTCTTGAACTGAGAGGAGCTTCTGTGGAGAGTTTGTCCTGAGACCCTGTGGAGTAGGAGCCCTGTTCAAGCTTGTAGGGTTCGACTGAGGAATGGCCTAGTTTCCTCTGGAGGGTGTCTGCGATCCCGAGTTCGGGAATCGTTAGTCAGAGACTGCCTTTGCAGGTTAAAAGGTTTGCGCAGCAGAGCGGCTGTGATTGTGAACCAGCCTGAAGTTGAACTGAGAAGTGGATGCTGCTTCCATTAAATGTGCTGAATGCTCGAGGTGGGCTGAGGTCTAATAATCAGGGATGCCTGTTTGCCATTGGGAGCCAGTTGCGTGTTTCACCATCTTGTTAACCAGCTGGAGGTGTTCACCAGACAAAAGAACTGAACTTTGCCAGAAGTGTTTATCTGACCTTGGGCTCATGCCAAACCCGGCCCAAGCCACCCATTCCTGCACCAGTTACTGTTTTCTTGGTGAGAGACCAGCTTGGGGATCCAGCCCCTGCACAGCAAAGTATCACAGGTTGCGACCACCTGGAGGTAAAGACCATGAAGCGGAGGCGAGTCATGATGGCCCAGCTTCCCCATGCTCTTCAGTGTTCTGCAACAGGTCTTCATTTTACCAGGCCATCTTCTACCTACTGGTGTTGTGAGTAAACTCAGGATACATCCCTGCAACAAGCTTTTAAATCATTCTGTTGTGCCATCTGATTTCCTTCAGTGTGTTTACAGTGTTACAGTGGACTATCCATATTGGGTATTCATACTGGGTTCAGAGCGAAAGAAGGTATATATTGCCCATACTACTGCTCCCCACATAAGTGGGTCCACCGTGTCCCATTATCACTCAGCCAATCATCAATTTTTTTTAAACATGTCTACATTTCTACTATTCACAGTATCCACTGGAAGCATATTCCACAGCCTTCCTGTTTTGTTCACGAAGGAGTAGTGCTCGCTATTTAATCTAGCTGTGTCCAATTTAATTTGTTTTTTATGACCTCTTAGCCCCACAAGTTTATCACACACCACAATATTCATCTCCCTGATTAACTCCTGGTTCCCCATCATTTTGAACAACATCAAAAGGTCACCCCTAACTCTTCTTTGCTTTAGAGAGAACAAACCTATTTTATTCAACCTTTCCTTGTAGCTTAAATTACTCAGAGAGCCTATGGTTTTAGTAAATCTCCTTTGTATTCTCTCTAGTTTCCCTATATCACCCTGTTTTAGACTAGGCCAACTGGCTGAGGATACAGTTAGCCAAGGTCTTTGTTTATGCGTGTTTAACTGCCTTTTCTTCTCATCAAGGGCCAAACAATAGCTGCAACCCCAGGCACCGTTCTGGCTAACCACCAACATTCTGGGTACCCAGTCATTATGAGACTGTTGTAGTGGGACTGAATGCATACATGTAAAGTAGCCTGGTTAAAATCCAGTATAATATCATTCATCTAGATTTTCTCCCTTCCCTTGTTCACATACCCTCAATAATTCAGATTTGTTGTTTCACTGTTGAACTGACTCACATATATCTCATTGCCTGGTTTAAGGTTAATGTGCCTGGGGGAAAAGTATTTAAGTGCATGCCTGTTTTAAATACTGTTTTACAGGGGGCCCCAGGGTGTTTGCTGAAGACCAGATTCTGGTGGTAAGTGCAAGGGGTGTGTGCATATTATTGTTCAATTGTGCTTATGCAACTAGATAAGATGATGCTTGAGTGACTTGATTTACTTTGCAGCTTTGCACCTCTCTGTCCATGGGATATACCACCCTGTAGGGGTAAGATGCAAGGAACCCTAGAGGAGGGCCCCCCCCCAAGGGTGCTGTGGGAATGATTGCATCGGATAAAGGTAGGTTAGGAAGAAACCCATGGGTAAGTGAGACGAGCCACTGGAGGAGATGGGGTGGAATGTGGGCAATGAAAAAATGAATCTTAGAGAGGCCCAGGATGAGTGGCCTTATAAGCCTGATGGGGGAGTGACGTAGTTGCTCTACCCATTGAACCTCAGGCTTAAACCCTCACATTCAATTGTGCTTATGCAATTAGATGAGATGATGCTTGTGTGACTTGATTTACTTTGTGGCTTTCCGTCTCTCAATTCGTGGGATATACCACCCTGTAGGGGTACGACACAAGGAACCCTAGAGGAGGGTTACCCCCTACAGGTGCCATGAAAATGATTGCGTCAGCTAAAGGTAGGTTAGGAAGAAACCCAAAAAGAATACCCAGTCGGGTGTCGAGCACCGAAGAGGCGAGGATGATGAATGAATGTATTCTGAGAAGATAAGGGCTGACTTCCTAAGGAGAGAGGGGAAAGCCGGGGCCACCATCTGCCTCCATCCAACAGCGGAACCTAACTAATTAACCTAAGAAAGCACTAACTCTAACTAATATTATGGCCATTGGCACGGAGGAGAAGAAAAAACCCCTTTGAGGAGGAAACAGCTGGGGATCCAAGGCCTAGGTCGCCTTCCCTCCAGGCTGACGACGTTTGATTTGAGGATGTATGGTCATGCGAGGCAAAACATGGAATGGATCGCAAAAAAGTGCAATCCATTTCAGATATTTTTTTTAGCTTTTCCACATGTTCTGCAGGAAGATACTGGCTGCTCTGCCCCATCTCTGCTGTCTGCTCTCCCTCATCTTAAAAATCATTGCCTCCTGAATCCCGCGCTGTAAGGAGAGAACTAGAAAGAAGAGAAGCTGGAAACATGACCTGTGGCGCAGAGGAGAGCAGAGTGGAGCACGAGCTGAGCTGCAATGCTAACGACTGAGGAGAGCAAGGTGGGTACACATGATTTTTTAACAGCAACAAGGGCAGCTTAGGTTTAAGGGACTGTGGCTTTGGGACATCGGCAAAATCACTAAGGGTAGCTGAGCAGCTAACAAAAAAAAAGTATGGGACAGCTTGATGAAATCCCCATGCAGGCTGCTGTGCCCCCCTCCCATGTCTGTGAGTTTAATGCTGGTAAAATGAAGTGCACCAGTCATGAAGTGGGGGTGTCATGCTTCAAGAGGCAGTCTGGGTCTTTCTGTGATTGGCAGGTGCCCTTTTGTCTTTTCCCTGTAGCGGGTGTCCCGTCCTGTTGTTGTAAGCTAGTTCCCCTCCCCTTCCTCATCCTGTGTGAGTTTGCCCCAACCCCGGGCCTCAGCTGCTGCTCCATGCTGTCAGAGGGGATCGAGGGATGTTGTTTTTAAACCCTCTGCTCTCCGTCATCAGTACAGCCTACGGCCTGCCAATCTGATCTTCCTGGAATCCTAACTCGTGCTGCAGGAAGCTGATTGGATCCCCCTGGTGCGAGTTTGTTGTCCCCCCCTCCACTGGTGTGTTCTTGTTGTCAGAGGAGATCAAGGCCAGGAGGTCATAGTGACTCTCACCCCTTCAGTTGCCACTGCAGGCCCTGACATGCCAATGATGCTGGTTGGAAAGATGTGCAGCCAGATGTCCCCTGGCTTGCCTGGCTACAGTTTACTTGGGACCCATGTTTCAGGGAGATCTCAGCAAGCAAAGGCTTTCTCCCAATCCCCATCCAGTACTTTCTTTTGGGCTTTCCCTCATCCTGCATTGCCCCTATCCTGCCATCACCTTCCCTATTCATATCCTCCTCTTACCCTAGTCCATCTGGCATCCTGGTGCCTACGTCTGGTCTCACATAGTTACCAATACCAGGTAGCTTCCTCATTCTACCTCACTTTCACTGTGCCAGCCTCCATGGCTTCACTCCTTCATCGTACAACACTCCATCATCATACATTATCCATTTCTTACATCCCCTTACAGGATTTTAAATAAGGATTTTCGATTGATTAGCACTTTCGTGCGGAAAAGTGCTTCTCAATGTAGCTAATGTGTAGCGATGGGAACAAATTGATTAGCAAAATGAAAAAGTTGTTATATTTACAAAATACATGGCACAAGTTGTCCCCAACTGGATAAAAACTGTGGGCATTGCCATAGCTTTAGAATATGTGGATAACTTCCCGGGTAGCAGGACAGGCCACAGCATCCCAGGTCGTCTGAATTTATTTATTTTGTTTTTGATTACTGGGTAAGTGTACAAGACCAAAGTATTGCCTTAGCAATTAATTTTTACGGCACTGGGGGCCCATGTCTCCCACAAGATCACGCTGAACTGTGGCTCTTGGTTCCCCATACTGGCACTATAAATACACAGAATGGATTCAGTATTGCCCAGACTTCAATGCCCTGATGATGTTTGGGCTGCTCAACAGTTTCCAGCACAGCTGGCAAAGTCCCCTGCCCCCCATGGTGGTATAGACCCAGGGAGATTTAGCTTTCACAGCAGGGCACACTGAGAAAAACTTTGCAAGCCCCCTCCCCACATAGCAGGCCGGAGAACTTGAGTTCTGTCTCTTGATAGGTGCGTGCAGCTCACAGCCCCCCACCACCACCCCGTTCTGCTGGACTCACTTGGCAGTTCCTTTGCTCAGCTGAGAAACATGTCCAAGTCCCCAGGCACTCTCACAGCATAGGGCAGTGCTAGACTGAGTATGACCACTGTCCCCAGAGTTGCCCTGAACATGATTTAGTGGTTACAAACTGTAACCCCTCCCCCCAGTGGTGCATGTCTGAGGGCCCAGAGAACTGAACACACACCAGGGCACAGACTTTGCCTCCCCCCCAAAGGGCCCAGAGAACATCTAAGCTGCCTGCTGGTGACAGACGTTGTCTACCCCTCATGTAGCAAGGCTGGAGAATTTATGGCAGCATATCCCCCCCACCCCCACACACATATCTGCTGGTCGGGATCCATCTCACCTATAGCAAAGTCTGGCTGCTCAAATCCTGGCTACTCACATGGAGGCACAAACCAATCCACTGTGGTCCAAAACCTTGCTTCTGAAGCCCCCCCACTCATGCACTAATGGTCAAAGGGTCATAAAACTACATGGGGATTGGGGGAGAGCCTTTGCCTGCTGAGATCTCCCTGAAACACGGGTCCTGAGTAAACTGTAGCCAGGCAAGCCAGGAGACATCTGGCTGCACATCTTTCCAACCAGGATCATTGGCATGTCAGGGCCTGCAGTGGCAACCGGAGGGGTGAGGGTCACCATGACCTCCTGTCCTCGATCTCCTCTGACAATCAAGAGCACACCAGTGGAGGGGGGACAACAAACTCGCACCAGGGGGATCCGATTGGCTTCCTGCAGCACGAGATAGGATTCCAGGAAGATCAGATCTGCAGGCCATGGGCTGCACTGACAACGGAGAGCAGAGGGTTTAAAAACAACATCCCTCGATCCCCTCTGACAGTATGGAGCAGTAGCTGAGGCCTGGGGTGGGGGGCAAACTCACACAGGATGAGGATGGGGAGAGGAACCAGCTTACAACAGCAGGACAGGACACCCGCTACAGGGAACAGACAAAAGGGGCACCTGCCAATCACAGAAAGACCCAGACTGCCTCTTAAAGCATGACCCCTCCCTTCATGACTGGTGCACTTCATTTTTCCAGCATTAAACTCACAGACATGGGAGGGAGGGGGTCATGGAAGCCTGAGTGGGGATTTCGCCAAGCAGTCCCATACTTTTTTTTGTTAGCTGCTCAGCTACCCTCAGTGATTTTGCCGACTTCCCAAAGCTGCAGTTCCTTAAACTTAAGCTGCTCTTGTAGCTGTTAAAAAATCATGTGCACCCACCTTGCTCTCCTCGGTCGTCGGCATTGCAGCTCAGCCCATGCTCCACTCTGCTCTCCTCTGTGCCACGGGTCACGTTTCCAGCTTCTTTCCCTTCTAGTTCTCTCCTTACAGTGCGGGATTCAGGAGGCTATGATTTTTAAGATGAGGCAGAGCAGAGAGCAGAGATGGGGCAAAGCAGCCAGACTCTTCTCACAGAATAAGTGGAAATGCTAAAAATCCGTATCGCACTTTATGCATCCATTCCATGTTTTGCTCGGTGATGACCAGCCGGTTTGCCTTGCAAGCTTCGATGCGATACCGGCTATTTAAAACCCTGAATTAATGATGAAACATGTTACAACTGTCGCAGCCATGTGTGGTGGCCCAGGAAGATCACAGAACGAGGGTAAAAGAGGAAGAAGGAGGAGACGAGTAGAATTCTCCCGAAGGACTCGTCACTTCCTGTCGGTATGAGGCTGGGGACAGCAGGACCCAGACCCGGATGGGAGGGGTCGTGGTCCACCCTCATCAGGATTATTCCTCAGGGACAGTGGCGCCAGATGTGAGCAGCCGCAAGGGTGCTTGGCCATATGACCTTCCCCACTCCTGTCAGAGGAGTTCCGACACAGGAGGTACATCAGCGATTAGGCCTGCACTAAGGTGGCCCAAAAATTGGGGGCAGGAGTCTGGGAGGCCTGAATGAAGGCTACATATCCTCCCAACAGTGCATGCTGCTCCTAAAGGTAATGATTTATTTCAATAAATACATGGCTGGGGTCACTTCCTCCAAGACCTGTGTTGTGTGGTTATTTCAGGGAAAGAGTAAGTGGAGGGCTACCAGACAACAAGGGGTAGGAGGGAGAAGTTTTGGTTGGTGTCTGAGGGAAGGACAGAAGGGAGAGAGAGAGAGAGAGACAGACATAGAGGAGGGAAGCTGATTCCAGAGGAAGGGGAGACAGTATGTAAAAGCAGATTTTCCAGCTGAGAAGTGAGGGTGGGGAGGGAGAAAGTGCACAGGTCCCTGGAGCACAAGGAGTAGGAGGAGGAGGAGGAGAGGATGGGGAGAGAAGATGGGATAAATAGGAGGGGAGTGACCCAAACCAGTATTTAGAGATGAGGGAAGCACAGTGGAACTGGCGACGTGGGGAGTGGGAGGATGGATAGGGAAGAGTAATGGGAGCAGTGGTGGGTGTGATAAGGTGAGTTTGTAGCAAAGGGACAGAAAGCATTGCAAAGGGTGCCCAGTCTGGCCAGGGAAGTGGATGGGGCAGTGCCATAGTCCTCATCCGCATAGTCGAAGACCTGGAGAACCATTTCGGTGACTAACTCCCAGTGGACCAGTGGGAGCTAGTCACCAGTGACTAATATAATTTAAACAAGCATTTGTCAATGCCAAATGTTGCTTGCTTCTATGTGCTGTTTAGGTATTTGGAAGTCATTGGAGTGCAAATATTGAAAATTTGCGAACTTACGAGCGTGCGTAGGAACTGCGCAACGCACGCTCGTAAAACAGTCATTTTTAGGAATTTTTTCACCAAATTTTCAACATAGCCATTTTAAGACCTCTGCTCATGAACAGTGTCACTGTGATTTTGTTAATGTGTCCCATACATTGATTTCACACACCGACTCCGCCATTGTGCGCTACATGGGCGGAAACACGTTTTGGGCAGGATGTGAAAAATGACAGCTGTACTGCTCATAAGGAGGTGTGGTAAAATGGCAATGTTGAAAATCTGGAGTGAAAATATTGAAAATTTGCGAACTTACGAGCCTGTGTAGGAACTGCGCAATGCACGCTCGTAAAACAGTCATTTTTAGGAATTTTTTCACCAAATTTTCAACATAGCCATTTTAAGACCTCTGCTCATGAACAGTGTCACTGTGATTTTCTTAATTTGTCCTGTACATTGATTTTGCACACCGACTGCGCCATTCTGCGCTACATGGGCGGAAACACATTTTGGGTGAGATGTGAAAATTGACAGCTATACTACTCATAAGAAGGTGTGGTAAAATGGCTATGTTGAAAATCTGGAGTGAAAATATTGAAATTTAGAACTTACGACCTGTGTAGGAACTGCGCATGCGCATTTATAAACAGTCATTTTTGGAATTTTGGCACCAAATTTTCAACATTGGGTTTTGGGACCCCTTCTCATGAATGATTCACTGTCATGGTGGTATTCAGGCCGAAGGTGATTTCACAGTCACTGCAGGAAATCACCTTCGCCCGGCAACGCCATGACAGTGACATCATTCATGAGAAGGGGTCCCAAAACCCCATGTTGAAAATTTGGCAAAATTCCCAAAATGCTTGAGACATGCAACAAAGTTGAAACCCCCTATCTAGCCTATTATACAGCTTACCGCATTTCCTCAGTTCGCAGTCGGCTTTGAAGAGTGCAGACGTGTTCCCGGTCCACCAAGATCGTCGCGCCGAGTCCGGAGGTAAGTGGGTGAGGGGTGTGGGGAGGCTGGGTGCACAGTGGGTGCAGTTGTGGAGGGGTGGAGACGCGCCGCGGGACCGTTGCTTTTCAGGTTAAAAAAACGCTCTGGGACCGCTTGCCATGCTGGGGTGGGCTCAGCGGGCACAGAGATCGGGGCGTTCAGCCAACGGGATTGGGCACCCCCGGCCAAAGCCTACTACTGGGGAGGGGGCGGCTCAGCCGACGGGATTGGGCACCCTGTCGGCTATACAGTGCGTGCAGAGGGCGCCGCGGCTGCAGTGTGTTGGGGAGCTGCGTGTGAGCAGCGATATCTTATCGGTGCTCACCAAGCGTAGCTCCCTCAATCAGAGGTCACTGCATTTTGGAGCGTGTCATACACAGCTCCAAAATGCATTGGCTTACAGGGGCTGCGCCTGCCAGCACACTGACTGAATTGGAGGAGGAGGTGACACACCTCCGAAATCTCCGATGATGGCACTATGTTTCTTGCACATGCGGGCAAGCAACATAAAAATGCTAAGATCTACATGAAATATAATAGAAATAAATGTAGTGTGATTAAGGCATTGTGGTCTAGTGGTTAGATCAATGTCTTTGGGAATGAGAAGGTCACAGGTTCAATCCTGGCTAGAGACAAATACCCACTATGTGACCTTGGGCAAGTGACATAACCTCCCAGTGCTCCAGTACACTCAGTTCTGGAAATGGGTAAAAGCTGGACCTCACTGGAAACAAGGGGATCAATTTTCAAAAGGAAAACTATGGTACAAGGTGCCTGCACCAAACGGTTATGAAGCAAGTGGCACCTTGTGTCATAGTTTGTGGCTATCCCGATTTTCAAACACCAGCTGTGGCAAAATCGGGATGTAAGGTAGTAAAGCACCCCTACACCACCCTTGTGGCAAAAAAGCCTGTGCACATTGTCGATTGGGTGGATGCACCACGGCGGAGCTGCACCATCCCCTTGCTTGCTATTCTAAAGGTCCACAGTGGTTGCAACAGGAGGCTGCCTTTAGACAAGCCAGAAAGTGATTTAAGGGCTCTGCACCACTGTCTGGCAGGGAAGCAATTGGCGGGGGATGGAAGTAGGGGATTGGGGTCCGATGGAGCCCTGGTAGGGCCATGGGGGAGGGGAAGGGGGCATGGTGTCAGTGGCATGGAGGTGTGGAGGCACCAGGGGAGAGATGCCATGTACTGTGCCACACAACCAATCAGGCCTGGTAGGGGGCATGGCCAGACTAGCATGTTCTGCACCCCTATGGACAGCAGCTCTGGCACCTGCCCCACAGGCCCCGCCATCATTGTTGGGCATCCTCTGGCTGCCACACATGGGGCTCTGTATATGGGTAATGTCATGGTGCTCAGGCCATGTCCTCAGCCACCACATGCACCTTGCAACCTGTACTCACTGTCACTCACTGCCTTTCGGGGCCTGTGGGTCCTGTGGGGAAGGTGCAAGGGCTGCTGTCCACAGGGGTCTGAAATTTGCTGGTCCGGCCATGCCCCTCCACCCAGCCCAATTGGCTGTGTGGCATGGCACATGGCATGTTTCCCCTGGCTTCTTCAATCTCTCTACCACGGCTGCCATGCATTCCTTGCCCCCCATGGCACCACCAGGGCTCCATCTGCCCCTGGTCCCTATGTTCTGGGCACTGCAACCCCACCAACCTCTGCAGGTAAGCTAGAGTTGTGGGTGTGTGTGTGTGTGTGTGTGTGTGTGTGTGTATATGTGATGGATCTCTCCATCAAACTCTGCATGTGTGCCACATATTTGGCTTAACCCTGTGGCTGCAGCAACTCCTGGGTCTTCGGTGCAGGGACCCCTATTTTTACAAAATTAGGTGTAGGGTCCCTGATGCACCCAGAGTTCAGCACAGCCCTATATCAGTGCAAATTGTGGCAATCTAAGGGCTCAATAAAAAAATTGAGCCCAAGATGTTGCATCTTGGCTGGACTGTCGTGAGTAAATAAATTACAAAATATAAATAACCATTACATTTTGTTAAGCCATAAATTACATTAAAGTTAATATATGAGAAAAGTCAGATTTAGGTATGCTGGGAAGGAGCACCATGGGCTGAAATTCAGAAGACATTTCCTTGAAGACTAGTCCTTTTTGCCCAGACATACTGTATATATATATTTTTTTATTCTTTTTCCTTTGAACTACTTCATTAAGTTTCACCCCGGTATGATTTAGTACTGATCATTTCAAATGTATTCAGTCTTGCCTTCTTTCTTGCCGTTCCTTTTACTCTATGAAAGAAAAATTGTACTCTTGTTCTGAATACTTTTTTGAAGTTCTGCAAAACTCAAAATGAAGCTTATTGGTAGTAATTGGTAGACGTGGTATGGATACTTGCTTAGCGAAACTCAGTCGGGAAATGTTTGGTAGTGCCAGATAGCAAGGATTTCGTCAGTTATCCCTTCACCCTGGGACATGGAATCTGAAGAATTCCTAAGAGATTCTTCTTCTTTGAAACCTTGGTAACAAATCCTTAGAGGTCTTTTTAGTTTTTGTGAACTTGAAGCAAAGAAAGCCATAAATATGCACTGTGAGTAAAATATAAATGATAATACAGTCCAGCAAGACAGCATTTTATATCAGCATTTGAGAATGGATTTTCACATTAGTCTAGAAATCTTTTGCCAGATACAGCTGCTGCTGGGTATGGTGGATTTTAAGGGATGCAAAGAGGCTCCCTGGTCTGCCACTCTTTAAAACGACTATAGTGAATAATGGGCCATTATTCTGTATGGCTTTCCATCTCAGCTGAAATGTTGTGCCACAGTTCAAAGATCATGGAGTGTTGTTGTGAACTTCTGTGGTACAACAACATTTCAGCTAATCAGAAATCCTCCTGGCTCCTGGTGTTTTACACCAGGCTGCCACACACACAACAATCAGTTCAAGTTCTCAACTGAAATCGATGGCACATCCGCTGCTGTCGTGGTGGACTGTGAGACCACTTTTGTTAAGAAAAAAATAGAAAACTAAAACAAAACAAAAAAAATATATACACTCTGAAAAATACTGACTGGGCAAACACATGCCCAACCAACCTATGCTACAACTTCAGGCATCTGATTACACCGGACCTCTCGAGCTTTGCTCTCAAGGCCTGGTGTAATCAAAACCCCTGTGTGGCAGCACAGGCTGGGTCTGCATGGTTGCCCAACCAGTATTCTCTATCTGCTATGAACCAATGCTTCCCATCCCCTAAACAGCTGGCAGGCACGCCACATTACCTCTGACCCCAGTGAAACTGTGAGAAACCACTCCACAGGGGTGGTGCAGATGTGCAATGGCTGATGAAGGACTCAACAAATGACAGAGATTGGTGCAGGACTTTTAATATACAAGTCGCTTGTGGGGGAATGGGTTTAGGGAGGAGTACCAATGGACACCATGGTTAGCATGCCAATGATGGGACAGTCAGGAGGGAGACCATGAGACCACCAGGTATGACAAGTGAGGAAAGGTTAAAAAAACAACTACTTCAGCCCACAAGCGGACCATGAGGTACAAGGTTGGGGGGTTGGGGATGACTAACAAGGTAGAGCCTCATGCCATAACTATTGAGTATGCTGTGGCACCATGCAATTGAGGCTATGCCATGTCCTGAAGTATGCAGTGGCTGTAACATTGATCTCTGTGGTCAAAACACATCTGCAGTCACAAACAAATCAGGCAGGAAAGGGAACATGCACATGGTGCCGGAGAGGGGTGCAGCAACGGGGATAGCCAACTCCAATATTACCAAACAAAATCACACAGAAAGGAGCTACAGCTGCAAACAGGTAGAGAGGCTGGGAGCACAAAATAGGTACAGAGCAGGTACTGTAAATGGAGTAATATGCTGTAAGTTTATTTATAGCCCAACTCTAATATCAAGTCAAACCAGGCTACAGTACATCAGCAGTGTGTGTGTGTGTCCGTGTGTTCCTCAGCTGGTGGATCAAATGCCAAGGGCCAGGTGCCCTGGCACTTTTCTCTGTCTATTTACATCCTGATGAAGCTCAATACTGTACAGTGAAATATCCAAATGAGGTTCTGTGTAAGAGATACATTAGTCCTTGGAGGACTGCTGTATTTCACATTCTACTGCCTAGTGCAGAGCAAGGAATCCACTGTGGAGCTGACCTGGGCATCCGAATGGGTACCCAATGTCCAGCACATCTCTTCCCAGGAAATCCCCCTCCCCTTCTCGATGCTCTGTATTCATGCAGAGTGGTGAGTGGGGGCTGTGGATGCTGTCCAGTGTGGACAGGCACTGGAGCACAGAGGTGTGCAGCTAGGATACGTTTGACTCACATTTATCCCAGACTGCTTTGTAGATTGGCTGGTAACACATGAAATTGCATTCAAGTTCAAACTGATTGCCTAGATTGATTTATTTATTTAGAATCTTTGGTCATGAAAGCACACTGAGCTAGTGGTACTCAGAAACTGCTCTGCAGGATTCCAGCACCCTCAGATGGATATCCACGTTATGCAGCTGCTGGATCTGACCCCATCTGACCAAGTCTGTATGTTGGATCCCCAGTTAGATGGGGTCAGATGTCTGGATCCGAGGGCTGGATCTTTGGATCTGACCCTCAGGTAGTTGTGATCCAACCATTGGATCCCTGATCCAACTGTCGGATCCATCAGATCCTATCACCCTGATTGGATCCATTTGGGATCAGAGGAGACCAGATCCATTGCTGGATGCCATCCATCTCCGATGGCATCCAACATCTGGTGAAAACAGTGGTATCCAACCCCAGCAGATACTATCCACTACACTGAGCAACAACTAATTTCCAGGTGTGACCTGGGGGGATAGAGGCAATACAAGTGCAATAAAAGAACAAAAGATGCAGAGTATAATAAAACAAGCAATGGTGCAGAGAGGCACATGTACAATTGCAATAGCAGCAATGCAGTAAGTAATACAATAAATAATCAACATTATAGAGAACAAAAAATAATTGCATTGTGATAAGCAGTGGAAATACAATAGACACGTGTACAGTAGTAAGTCTGTTTACATGGAATCTGGAGTCAAGTGCACATCAGAAGACAGGGTTTGGGGAGACAACCCAAGTAACTGAGGCATGCAGTGAGCATCAGAGAAAGAAGGTGACAAAGTGTAGGAGCAGGAGTGGGCCATGAACTTGTGGGGCTGGGATTTCAGGAAGGAGAGATAAAACAAACATTTGTCAGTGCCGAACATTCACTTGCTGCACCGCAGCTATTGTAGAAGCCTGGGGGTGGGATTTCAGAGGCGTGAGTACCAGGGAGAGAGAGAGTGCAGTGGGTGGCAGGAGCCACCAATAAGTAAGCCACCACGGCTAATGTAGAAGCCTGGGGGGTCAAGAGATTCAGGACTGGGGAGAGGGACTGTGGTGGGTGTCATTAGCTGCCAATAGTAAAGCCAAACCGCAGATAATGTTGAAGTTTGGGGGGATGGGGGGGGAATCAGGGGAGCGAGAGTGCAGGGTGTGGCAGGAGCCACGTATGTTAAAAGCTGTAGCCGTAACTCAAGGCATGCGCATTAGTGTCACCTCTAATGTGCGTGCCTGGAGTTATAGCTACGGAAAGAAATAAAATGCTGTCTCATTGGAGTACTTAATTTCTTTCAACTACAGAACATGCCACATCAGCAAACAGAACTACTGCCATGACCAGAGTGCCTGGTCATTGGTGTACACTGCCAAGCCCATTGCAATTTCAGCTGTAATTGGCTCAGCAGTGACACACCTCTAAAATGACATTAGTAGCAAGACATTCCTTGCACAAGTGAACATAATTAGTTGAGGAGTGGAGGTGGGAGGTTATTCTAGAGGTTGGGGAGATGATGGGCGAGACAGCTGTCTTGGAAAGGAGGGGGGTTAGAAAGAGCTAGATTCAGAATTCCTGGGAAAGTAGGACAGGAGGGAGGTAGAGGGAGGGAGAGAGAAGGGAGGGGAAGTAGGAAGGGAGGTCATAAAGCTAGAATTTAGATAAGAGTGGCAGAGTGAAAATTGTGCTGGCCTTCAAGGTAGAAGAGAGTGAGATCAGAATAAAAGACAAGCATTTGTCAATGCCGAATGTTGTCTTGCTGGCATTGGCATTGACAGTGCAGGAGCTGGAGTGATGCACAATAGGAATGGCAGTGAATTACTGAATTGACAGCAGCCTGACCCCACCCTGCAGAGACTGACAGGCATTTGGGGTGTGCCTTTCAGTCGTCAGCCATATGCTCATACCATTTCATCTCACCCTACCCTGCAGACACCAACAAGTGTTGCAGTGTGCCGTGGGGTCTTCAGTCCTCACACTCACCCCATTCCATAAGGAAATACACTGAGATGGGTGCACTATAGGAGAATGGGGGTGAACTTTGGAGCCAAAGAGTCCAAGGCACACCTCGATGTCTGTCAGTGGCTGCAGGCTGGGGGTGGAATGGGTGTGAGCATTACAGCTGAAAATCCCAAGTCACACCCCTGACGCCTGCCAGTCTCTACAGGGTGGGGCCAGAAAATTGATTAGTGATTTTCTCGAAAAGCTAATACACTATGAAAATGCATAGCACTTGCCTCACTTTGTTTAACAAACATAACAATTCTAGAAAACGTATATATATACTTTATTTACAGTTAGTACTGTCAAAGGAAAAAACTGCTAATCAAGTATATAAAAACCCCAGCATCACAACTGGAAACCGTAACACCCCAAGCGTTTGTTGGGTATTTTCACTCCAAATTTTCAACATGGGCTTTTTGTGACACCACCGCATGGACAGTGGCACTATCATTTTGTTAGCTAAAAGGTGATTTTGCCAGCAACTGCGCCATTTGGTGCCACAGGTGCAAAAACACATTTTGGGCAGGATGGGAAAAATTACAGCTCTGCTGTTCATGATGAGGTGTAAAAAAATGGTAATGTTGAAAATCTGGAGTGAAAATATGGAAAATTGGTCAAGTAATGAGCGTGCATAGAAACTGGGCAACAGATGCCCATTCCGCAATTATTTTTGGGATTTTTTTAACCAGATTTTCAACATAGGCATTTTGGGACCTCCACTCATGAACAGTGGCACTGTGATCTTGTTACTGTGTCCCAAATGTTGATTTCTCACAGCAACCGTGTCATTCTGCGCCAGATGTGTGAAAACATATTTCAGGCAGGATGTGAAAAACGACAGCTGTACTTTTCATAAGGAGGGGTGAAGAAATGGCAATGTTGAAAATCTGGACTGAAAATATTACAAATTCTGGAAGTTACAAGCATGCGTAGAAACTGCACAACGCACTCTCGTAATGCGGTCATTTTTTTTTTTACCAGATTACCATAGGCATTTTGGGACCTCCGCTCATGAACAGTGACACTGTGATTTTCTTAATCTGTCCAGAACATTGATTTCCAACAGCGACCGCGCCATTGTGTGCCAGATGTGTGAAAACACCTTTTGGGCAGGATGTGAAAAATGACAGCTGTACTACTCATAGGGAGGTATGGAAAAATTGCAATGTTGAAAATCTGGAATGAAAATATTAAAAACTCTCAAAATTAAGAGTGTGCAGGCAAACTTCACAATGCATGCACATAACACCATCATTTTTTGAATTTTTTCACCAAATTTGCAACATAGGCTTTTTGGGAGCACACCCCATGAACAGTAGCACTGTCATTTTGTTACTTGGTCCCAAAAGGTGATTCCACGCAGTGACCGTGAAATCACTTTTCAGGGCAGAATAACGAAATGACAGTGACTGACTTCATGAGGCAGGGTCCCAAGAACCCCATGTTGAAAATTTGGAGTCAAAAAAATGGCAGAGATATCCACCTAAGTTGAAAAACCTGTATTTATGACATTATACAGCTTAGCAGCATTTCTTCAGTTTGTGGTTGGCTTTGAAGAGTGCAGATGTGTTCCTGCTCCACCAAAAATCGTCATGCGGGGCTCCAGAGGTAAGTATGTGGTGGGGGTGTGTGGGGAGGTGGGGTGCACAGAGGGTGGGTGCGGATTGGGGGAGGGGGCCTCAAAGACAGCGAGGGACTGTTTCCTTTGTTTCAGGTGTAAAAAAAAAAAAGATCAGCACGGACTGTTTTCTTTCTTTACAGGTATGAAACAAAATGTTGGGGACACTGGGGTGGGCTCTCAGTGTGCCCCATGACTTATGGGATGTCATACTGGGCACACTAATGTGGGCTCCCAGAGTGGCTCACAGTAGGAGTGGGCAGGGGCAGGAATGTGCCAACACGGTCAGCTTGCAAACACAGGGAGGCTCACTGGGGTGGGCTCCCAGTGTGCCACACAATCTTGGAGGGTGGGGGGGGGTTATTACACATGCTGACAGGGGGATTGGACACTCCCAAAGTCAGCTTCATCATGGCATTGCGACAGGGCACAGGTGGATGGCGGAGCCACCGCCATGTTTACTCAACTTTTGCACAGGGCAAGGCATATAGGCGAGATGTGTCATCAGTGCTGTTGCATGATGAGCTTGGCTGTGATTGCAGCAGCTAAATCGTCACAAGTTGGTGGCACTAAAAAATACTAATGTCACTGCTAGCATGCTTGCTAATTGGCGAATGAGGGACGCACCTTCTAAAGCATGCCCTGCATTCGCCAAAACTGATACACATCTGCATTCCTCCTACTGATCTTCTACTGCCACATGTTGCTTGTGAGTGCACAAGACAACATAAAAATTGATGGATATGGAGGGGACACTTGAGTGTAAAGTGGGTTCCAGTCTGCCACTGTGGACTGACAGCTGGCTCTGTAAACCACATATCCAAACACTGGGAGAGATATTTTGAGCATGATCTCTTAATGTGTAGCGATGGGAATATAAAGCTTGTTCCAATACAGAGCACCTGCTTTGGGGAGCAGTTCCACATGGATGGCATATATGTGTCTAGAGAAGTTGTTGAGATGATCAAGCTAGACAGCAAGGTCTTTGAAAGAGGGTACTTCCTCTAGCAGAGACACCCAGGGTCTTAAAGAAAGGGTAGGGCAGATCCTGACCAGTCTTTGTCTACCAAATGTAATGGAGATCATTTTTACGTTAGCTTGCGCGCATGCGCAAGGAACGTTTTGGGAGAGTAGCACACTTGGAGGTGTGCCTCTCCCACCCAATGCACTGCTCCCTTGAGCAGGCGTGGTGGTCCTGCACCAATGGGTGCAGGAGCTCAGCATGACAGCGGTGTTCCTCTGCTTCAAAGGAAAGCACCGCTGCCATACTGAGCGCTGCCCCTCGGCACGCGCTGCTACCTCCCCCGCACGTCCGCCCCAAAGCTTTGGTCCCATGCTGGGAACCTACCCCAGCATGGCAAATGTTGTTTGCCGATGGGGGTGCCCAATCCCCGGTCGGCTCCACGGTCCCCCCCAAGCCGTCCTGCTGCCACGATGGGAGCCCACCCCAGCATGGCAAATGGTCGTTTACTTTGCTGATGGGAGTGCCCAATCCCCCGTCAGCTCCTCGCCCCCCCCCAGCCATCTTCTGCCACGCTGGGAGCCCACCCCAGCGTGGCAAACGTCCCACGCCATCTTTTTATTTTTCAACCTGTAAAACAAAATGGTCCTGCGGCGCTGCCTCCAGCCCTCTCCACAACCCGCACTCCACCCACTGGTGCATCTAGCTTCCCACACCCCTCACCCCATGCTTACTTCCTCCAGACTCTGGCGCGACGATCTTCGGTGGACCGGGAACACGTCTGCACTCTTCAAAGCTGACCGCGAACTGAGGAAATGCCAGTAAGCTGTATAATGGGCTACATAGGGGGGTTTCAACTTTATTGCATATCTCAGTCATTTTTTGGAATTTTTGCACCAAATTTTCAACATGGAGTTTTTAGGACCTCTTCTCATGAATGATGTCACTGTCATGGCGTTATTCGAGCCTGAAGGGTGATTTCGCAGGCACTGTGCAGTCACTGCATGAAATCACCCTTTGGCCTCTAATAACACCATGACAGTGACATCATTCATGAGAAGGGGTCTCAAAAACCTAATGTTGAAAATTTGGTGAAAATTCTAAAATGACTGTTTTAGCTATTAGCCATTGTGCAGTTCCTACACAGGCTCGTAAGTTCGCGAATTTTCAATATTTTCACTCCAGATTTTCAACATAGCCATTTTATCACACCTTCTTATGAGCTGTACAGCTGTCATTTTTCACATCTCACCCAAAATGTGTTTCTGCCCATGTAGCGCACAATGGCGCAGTCGGTGTGTGAAATCAATGTATGGAACACATTAAGAAAATCACAATGACACCGTTCATGAGCAGAGGTCTTAAAATGGCTATGTTGAAAATTTGGTGAAAAAATTCCTAAAAATGACTGTTTTACAAGTGTGCGTTGCACAGTTCCTACGCACGCTCGTACGTTTGCGAATTTTCAATATTTGCACTCCAGATTTTCAACATTGCCATTTTACCACACCTCCTCATGAGCAGTATAGCTGTCATTTTTCACATCCTGCCCAAAATGTGTTTCTGCCTCATGTAGCTTACAATGGCGCAGTCGGTGTACTAACTCAATGTATGGGACACATTAAGAAAATCACAGTGACACTGATCATGAGCAGAGGTCTTAAAATGGCTGTGCTGAAAATTTGGTGAAAAAATTCCTAAAAATGACTGTTTTATGACTCTGCGTTGCACAGTTCCTACACACGCTTGTAAGTTTGCAAATTTTCAATATTTTCACTCCAGATTTTCAACATTGCCATTTTACCACACCTCCTTATGAGCAGTACAGCTGTCATTTTTCACATCCCACCCAAAATGTCTTTCCACCCATGTAGTGCACAATTTATTTATTTATTTATTTATTAGCTTTGGTAACCGGGTAAGTGCGCTGAGCAACAGACCTGCCTATTTTCAGGCACGACCCGGGAGAGCACAGGACATTGGTTACAATATGCAGAAATGCACAGACATAATATAGGTGTACAGGAGCAAAACAAGATATACATTGGGTAGCACAGTAATAGTTACATAAGGGTACATTTTAGGCATAGATCATAATAAGGATGTAAAATAAAGCAATTAGGGTAACCATCGATGGCGCAGTCAGTGTGCGAAATCAATGTATGGGGCACAGTAAGAAAATCACAGTGACACTGTTCATTAGCAGAGGTTTTAAAATGGCAATGTTGAAAATTTGGTGAAAAAAATCCTACAAATGACTGTTTTACGAGCGTGCGTTGCACAGTTCCCACGCACGCTCATAGGTTTGCGAATTTTCAATATTTCCACTCCAGATTTTCAACATTGCCATTTTACCACACTTCCTTATGAGCAGTACAGCTGTCATTTTTCGCATCCTGCCCAAAACATGTTTCCGCCTATGTAGCGCACAATGGGGTAGCAACAGGTTATGCTGACAATTTATTGTGCAAATACCAGCAATCGCACAGGGCATTAGGGTACAGCACCATACATGTCAAACACCACTGCAAATACCTGCAAGCGAACGTTCGGCATTGACAAATGCTTGTGTTAGTATTCATGGTGATTCATTGAGAGTAGAGTCAGTGTTGGAAGCATCTGAAGTCATGTTAAAGTTTGGCTTCCTGCTCAGGAGCTGAGGGAAAGCACTGTGTCATCTGCACGTACAGTATGTAAATGAATGAGGAGACTTGGGCTTCAGGAAGCATAACGTGTTAAGATAGTCATCTAGTTACTGCAGCATTAATGCTTCAGTAACAGGTGACACCAACATTGACACAACTGTTATGTTTCAGTGAAGAAGCACAAAAGCCTTTCTAAGCATGAATCCTGCCCCAAGGTACTAAACACTGGTTGTTCCCAAGTGTAGCATACAGACCCTATTATCCTTCATGCACTGCTGCAAAAACAGAGGTGTATCTAAATCAGAACCCTGAGCTTTGCGGGACTGCATGGTCTTCAACATGAGGATTTATAAGCAGGCACTACCATGGATCATTAAAAGTATTGTAGGTAAGTTGCAATTTTGCAGACAGTTCTGTTTTGTTCAGTATTTTCTCTGCAGTACATGTCAAACTCATGGAAGCATCCTACATTCAGCAGCTGGGAATTTGGGCATTGCATCCTGCATTCTATACAGCAGGACAAGAGTTTCACCTATTTCTGCAAGTTAGCGTGAATTGATTTTCAAATGGAAGATTCGGTAAAATAAGAAAGTGTACTAAAAACACAAAAGTGCTGCATATCATACGTACCACATTACCTTAGGCAAAGTACTGGTGCTTACATTTAATGAAAAAAATGTAAATGCCTCATACAGGAACAAATTGTGCGTGTTTTAATGTTACTTAAGATCAAGGTGAGTTAACATGGAAATTTACCTTTCAACACAGAATAAATAGCAAATAAAAAAAACAAAGAACAAAAGCTTTCTGCTAAAGCAGGATGTAGTTAATTTATGGAACACTGCAGCTGTATCACCTTTTATCAGTAGTAGCCCTGGGTGTTTTCAATTCCATATTTATTTACTAAGCAGCGTCTCTCAGTTCCTGTTCCCAGAGCAACAGTACTAATGAGAAACTCATGACAAGCAAGCAAAGTAAGAAACATACAAAGCAGGTTCATAGGCTGCACTTACAGCTAGCAAGTTACAATATTTATGTGTCTGCTTAATTTTACAGGAAGTCGACAGCAAGAGAAAGTGGTGTCCAGAAAATTAAATTGGCAGGTCTCACCATTTTTCTATTAAGCAAGCGTCAACTGTAAGAGGATAGAGTTCTGCTATGCCAGCTGTAGCATACTAATAAGTCTCTGGAGCTGGATGGTGAGGGTCCTACCATCCTATAGGAAGGGCTATGAGAGTAAAGTATCCTGAGGGCACCTAATGGCAAGAAAAAGAGATCCTGAACTAGACGTTATCAGTTTTACTAGAGTAGTGGCTGCTGATGCATATGTAAGCAATAACACATGAGAAAGTAATGCTAAATTACTGCACTTACCAGGTGAGATGTAAAGTATGAGGTGCAGCCAAGTGCCTTCAATTGTTTGAGAAGTGTGACAATTCATGGCATAACCACACACACTGGATTGTGTTACTGCACTCATAAAATAATTTAAATGTTAAAAAAAATCTAAACTGTGCTGTAATGTGAAATGAATGCATAGTCATGTGATCAATTTCAACCAATTAGATTGCTTGTTTGATCCAAGCCAATTTATACTTAAAAAAACCTTTAATTTTTTACTTCATCTTTTTGTTTATCAGAACTAGTTCACCCTCTAAAGTAAGCGTAAAAATAAAAATATATTTGTAAATCAGTATGATGTGTTAGAAACTTTTTTTCTTGGCTGTTGAGGTACTGCTGCCATTATGGAATGAAACCATGGTATGGATAAACATATAACTGAATAGTTTTTGTGGGACTCATGTCTACTTTGGGACAGCTGCATCAACGATTGACTAATGAACTCAAAAGGTACAGGGCTGGATATTCAAAAACATTTGCATGTGCAATGTAGTTACTCCTGCAAATGTTAGAGCAGTTGTATGGCAAAAAACATTATTGTCCTGCCCCACCCAGTCTCACCAGAATGTATAAGCATTGCAAATTCTGGTGCTCTTTATATCAATTCTGGGTAATCATTTTTCTGAAAAGACAAAGGCCATCCCAGTGGGACAGAGGGCAGATGTGCTTAGCGGCTTATCTCTAACCATACCAGTGATGCATGATCAGGAACGAGCTTGAGTTATTGGGGTTCGGCGGGGGGGAGGGATGCTGGGAGTGGACTGAGCAACCACATAGCGGCTCTCTTCCAGATTGGGGTGGTGAGTCAACTCAGCTCTTGGCTGCCACCAGGTGGAAGCCTGGTGGTAGCACTGACACATGAATAGCTGATGTTGGCCAGGGATGGGGGAGCCATAGTTCCAGGATGCACATGTGCCTCCACATGTATGTGTATCCTGTGCTGCCATGGCTAAGGGAGGAAATTTGGAAAAATGGTTGTTGGTTTGTTGGTGAGCTTAATGAAACCCTGCCTGCTGGTCCCAGGTCCACACCATCGACCAGTGCTCATTAAAGGTCCAAAGGTCCATTCCAGATTTCTGTATGGGGAAGGAGGAGGAGGAGGAGGAGGATGGGCCTCCCCTCCCCTGCCCCAACCTGAGGAGAAATTTATGAGGGGAGAAAAAAGACTCATAACCCAAGGTGAGTGATGGGAGAGGTGGGTGTCAGCTCAAGGCAGCAGAACAGGGATGATAAACCACCCCTTGGACCAAAGTGGCATACAACTTTTTTTTTTTATCAGCAAGTTATGCCCTATATGCCTCTGGCCCACTCTCTTCTGTTGGAACTTCCCAACGCCACCCATGGTTTCCCCACAATTTACCCTTTTGTTTCCATGGTAGGGTGTTCCTGGTCACCGGGGTGGGGCCTGTGAAGGTCGAATGTCATCCTGCTGCCAGAGGGGTTTTCCTTCTTTGTTTTGTTACCCCCACAGCCACCCACATGCCATGGCGTAATGGGTGAACTTTAGTTCCGTGGAGATGTCCTCAAATGTCTGTGTTTGGCCGTTGTGCGTGTGTGTCTAAACTGCACTATTACCCGGACACCTCCAGGTGGCAGGCAAGCAGAGGGTCACACAAATCCCCCCCAAGGGAGGAAAGCAGTCCAATGGAACACTCGATCCTTCCTCCCCTGGCCATCCCCTGAATGACCTGACTCCGTTTCCACACTCAGGTCACCGGAGTGGCAGGAGGTAAACACCTCCACCCTACACACCATGAGGCAGGCCAAGTGGCATACAATCTTTATGAAAAGAATGTATTATGAGTATCAGTTTTATTGTTTTACTGTTTCTGTTGTATTCACTTTTAGCTCATTGTATCAGGCAGTGAACGGTTTTCTGATTATTGGAAAATAAAGTATAAAAGAACAAAAAAAACAGAGCAGTGTTCCAAAATATGATGATGAAACCACGGAAACATAGTAAATGATGCAAAAGGATAGCCGCTTCTGGGTGTCGGTACCATGCCTATCAGTGGGTGATCTGCAGCAGTCCTCTGCAGGCAGACAGTGAGTGACATTTATTAATGCTGTTGCGAACATACTGTAGTAAATACTAGATAACAAAAGACAAAGGGTGAATTGTGATTACCTATAGCCATCTACGCAGCTACTGTGTTCAATATTATGAGTACGTCTAGTCGCTGTTGATCACTAAGAAGTGGTACCAGTACATTTTGAAGGTGATTATCAAATGTATAGAATGAAGTTATGTACACTATGCTACACACAGAAACGTGAAGTATTTGGCACTTGGGTAATGGGTTCATTTTTCTAAGAATGTGAAAATGTCTCTTTTAAAAAAATTGATTTGCTGATCTGCATATCAATTTTCATTTTTGGTCTTTCTAGCTTTGCTGTGATTAACAGTAGTGTAAGAGTAGACATTAGGCAAGGCAAGTTTTATTTTTCCAGGTGCTCAATCCCGGAGGCTCTGAGAACCGTACACATCAACACAACTATCCAATAAAACAATAAAAATATCAGCAATAAATTAAACAGACCTTGTGATTAAATAAACAAGGCCTAAGCTACAAACAGTAGCTAGAAGGGGCCATCCCAAAGACATGATCTAATATACAGTATCTGGGCAGGCCTGATTGAACAAGTGGATCTTGAGGTGGGCCTTGAATACCTCAACCCAAGGGGCCTGCTGCACAGATGGTGGAAGTGAATTCCACTGGACGGTACCGGTGACACTATATAAGCAATAACATAACACAGGTTATACTGCCATTTAGTATACTCCAAGATAGTGTAAAGGAAAGGTAGTTTTGGAGAATGGCCGTGTGCTGGATCAGGAACAGATTTAAGGAGAAAACAAATATCCAAATTATTTGGGTTCTATAACTCTCTCTAAACCACAAGCATGCTCTCTAATGCCCTTCACCTAGAGCTACTCAAAATGGGGAATTCTGTAGCAGAATTCATGCAGCTTGGCAATTCCACTTCAGAAATGCTTTCTGGAATTTTTAAAAGTATTTCTATGTAAACCGTGGAAAAATATTCCACAGATTATGTTATACAGTACACAGAATACTATTTTGTAGTTTGCAGAAAATGAATCCAGTTTACATAAACCACTGAGCAATGTTCCACAGTTTATTATTATTATTTATGCTCCTGCTCCCACAACCCTCACAATCTGGGGGAGCCCCAGCCCCATCACCCCAGTGTCCACCAACTGGCACAATAGTTGCTCCAGGGCTTACCCACCCCGGTGGGGTCAGAGGGGGAGCCCACCTCTCTGAGATCGGATCTAGTGTTCCCATGCTGTGGCTGGCTGGGTGCGGAGCCTGCAAGCTCCCCCTTCATCCTCTGTGTGTGCTGCTGATTTTTCCATTTATTCTTTCTTGTCGATGTGGCATGTGCAATGACACTTGTGATGGTGCTGCGCACACTCCCATGCGCTCCACCATCAAGCATCTGTGCCACTCCTAACGCCTGTCTTGTGGTGTCAGTGCGCCAGTCCCAAGCCACTGCTAGGGGCCAGGCTAGCACCGACTGACAAACCCCCTCCCCCTCCCCAGAGAAGGAGAGCTGTCCTCCAGACGCTTAATCCTTCTCCTCCCTGCCGACCCCCGGCAGCCCATGCTCTTTCACGAATGTGGGTCTCTGGCATGGCGCAAGGTGTGGCATCCAGCGCTTCAACCCTCAGTGCCACCGGCCCAGCTAGTGTTCCTCAGTTTATGTAAAAAAATGTAAATTGCTTAATTGACAGTTTTTTTAAAAAGTTCCCTTGTTGGAATTTTGAAATTTCATTTCCAACAGAATTCTGTGGAATTAGGTAGAATTTCTGAAATTTCACAGGACAGTGGCAGAAGCACCACTGGAGAATTGTGCATAACTCTTTCACAAGCCCAGTGCAGAGACATCATGGGTATGCCAGTCCCCATATGGAGGTAGCCTGGCATGCCTTCTTCAGAACAAAAGTTTACTTTTAAAAATTTATTTTAATAACAAACTGTTGGCACATTTTCATCCTATTGGGACACTGCAGTGCAACACAGTCACTATCTCAGACAAGAGCGAGGTCAGCCTCACAGGAAATTAAGCATTTAAAGCAACAGTCTTTATTAGTCATCATACAGTTGTTTCAACAGTAATGTTTTCCTGGCAAAACTATCAATATACCCATTTTTTTGTTTTCTTTCATTCCTGAACTAAGATAAGGAGTTTAAGTTTTTAAAACTTCACATTTGTGTGCTATGCCTGCCATGAAAAATGGAATTTTTGTGGTACAGTGCAGGGCTGTGTACCATCAGAAACCTGTGGCAGCACCATCCTAATACATCCACAGTATGAATCTAGTATGTGTACATTCAACAGGTAACCTCAACGGAAACGATTTTTAAAAATGGCAAATGGTGGCCATCTTAATGACAAGTGTCATTGATTGCAAGATTAGCTATAAACGCTGTTTAAGAAACATCTGAGAAAACTAAGTACATCAAGGATGAATCTAAGGATGACAGAGAAACATTTCCGCTAAAAAACTATGTGAAGACATTTTTTGACAACTAACAAATACTGCTGCTTTATTACACTAAAAGGTGATGTAACAGAGAGGCAGTTTACGAGATGAGACATATACAGGATCCCAAATGAATGCATGGGGAGAACAAATCTCCATATTGCTGGTCTCTGTACTGTATAGCTCTCCAAACATGTAACTGTAGTTTCTGATTCTCAGCTTGACTTTAAAGAGCCACTGAAACCATTACGATAACTTTGAAAAATATAAGTTTGGACAGGTATGCCCTCAGTACGGTGACAATTTTACTGCGACTGACACTTCAGCGACAACAGTGACAGATCGCTGTAGTGTAGGCGTGGGACCCCAGCACTGTTTTCTGGTGGTTTCACACCCCTCCTCGAATCAACTCCAGCTTGTAACTGATTACTGTAGTAATAGGGGGTGCAGGGGGCAAAGCCCCCCCAAAAAACACAGGTTCAAGTGTCCGCCTTTATGCTGACAGCAATTGCAGTCAACATAAAGGTGTCGCTGTAACATCGGTCGACAACAAATTTGTCAACTGACTGTCATGGATCCGTTTGGACACAATTACGTTTATATTTCTTATGCTTTCTGCAATTATGTCACTCTTTTTTATTATTACTGAGGACAGTTTCATGAAACTAGTACCACTGTCTTCTAGACTTCATCTACTCTGGCTGCTTGTCTATATCTCACATCATAATCACCAGTTCTGACATTGTAACTACTGACTGTTATGTCATAAACAGAACTGTGAAATCAGGTGTAGAAATGCAGCCACAGCAGATAGGGCAGAAATCCTACTACATGCTAATGTCCTTATTAATAAATAAATAAGGGTGGGAATTGCAGAGAGAAACATGAAATATAAGCTGTATTTTGTCTAAATATTAAATTTTTCTAAAGTTGTCCCAGTGGAATCAGGGGCTCTTTAAAGGTTATCACAGGCAGAAAGAAGGAGGTGGTGTTACCCCTGTATAGATTGTTGGTTAAGACTCCACCTTGAGTACTATGTCCAGTTCTGGAGACCACATCTCAGAAAAGATATTAACAGAGTGGAACTAAAATGGTACAGGGTCTGCAACAAAAGCCCTATGAGGAGAGACTGGAGGACCTCAATATGTACACCCTGGAACAGAGGCGGGAGAGGGACTAATATGACAGAGACAATTAAATACCTTACAGGGTAAATTTGGTACAGGAGGGAAATATTTTTCAGAAGAAAGGGTTCCCAAGAACCAGAGGACATGCCATGAAGCTGGGGGGTAGGTTCAGGAGAGGTGAGGAAGAACTTCTTCACAGAAAGAGTGCTGGATTCCTAGAACAGCCTTTCAGCAGAGGTGGTGGGGGTGAAAACAGTGGAGGGGTTCAAGAATGCATGGGATAGACACAAAGGAATCATAGTGGAAAGGAAGAGGGGGTGGAGGGAAAAAGAGCCAGAGATCAAGTATGGTCTGTGGTGAGACTGTAGGTAGGGGAAACAAGCATTTGTCAATGCCGAATGTTCACTTGCAGGTATTTACATTGGTGTTTGGCATTTATGCAGGCCCCCCCCCCAGTTGTATCCATGTCCCTCTAGCATCCATATCCAAACAGAGAACCTCCCTGCAACTCCTCTTGCATCTGATCAACATTTCACCTTCATACTTCTTAAGTGTCTGTCTTAGAAACCCTAATGCCTTGGGCATACTCAAGGGTATGATCCTGTGTGGAAACTGCACAACCCACACTTGTAGCACAGTCATTCAGTGGAATTATTTCACCAAATTTTCAGCATAGGCATTTTGTCACCTCTGGTCATGAACACTGTCACTATGATTTTCTTACTGTGTACCAAACACTGATTTCCCACAGTCACCGTGCTATTCTGCGCTGGAAGTGTGAAAACACATTTCAGCCAGAATGTGAAAAATGACAGCTGTACTGATCATAAGGAGGTGTGGGAAAATGCAAATGTTGAAAATCTGTAGTGAAAATATGACAAATTCGCGAAATTATGAGTGCGCATGGAAACTGCGCAACGCACACTCATGAAATAGAAATTTTTTGGAATTTTTGCACTGAATTTTCAACATAAGAATTTTAGTACGTCTGCTCATGAAGAGTGTCACTGTGATTTTCTTACTCTGAACTGGGCATGATTTCCCACAGCAAAACATGCTATTCTATGCCAGAAGTGTGAAAACACATTTTTGGCCAGAATGTGAAAAATGACAGCTATACTGGTCATAAAGAGATGTGGGGAAATGGCAATTTTGAAAATCTGGAGTGGAAATATTACAACTACACGAACTTATGAGTGTGCATAGTAACTGCGCAATGCACGCTCGTGACAGCCTTTTTATGGACTTTTGTCACCAAATTTTCAACATAGGCATTTTAGGACCTCTGCTCATGAACAGTGTCACTGTGATTATCTTACTCTGTAGCAAACACTGATTTTCAACAGCGACTGTGCTATTTTGCACCAGAAGCACAAAAACACATTTCAGCCAGGTTGTGAAAAATGACAGCAGCACTGTTCATAGCAAGGTGTGAAAATATGCCTATGTTGAAAATCTGGAGTGAAAATATTACAAATTCACAAACTTATGAGTGTGCTTGGAAACTGCGCAACGCACGCTCATAAAACAGTTATTTTTTGGAATTTTTTCACTAAATTTGCAACATAGGATTTTTGAGAGCCCACCTCATGAACACCAACACTGTTATTTCATTAATCAGTCCCAAAATGTGATTCCGCGCAGTGACCGCAAAATCACCTTTCAGGACCAAATAATGCCATGACAGCGACTGAATTCATGAGCAGGGGTGTCAAGAACCCCATGTTGAAAATGTGGTGCCAAAAGTACAAAAAAGTGGCCGAGATAGCCACCTAAGTTGGAAACCCCCTATTTATGCCATTATACAGCTTACCAGCATTTCCTCAGTTCGCTGTCGGCTTTGAAGAGTGCAGACATGTTCCTGGTCCACCAAAGATCGTAGTGCCAGGCTCTAGAGGTAAGTATGGGGTGAGGTGGGTGTGGGGAGGTGGGTGCACAGATGGTGGGCGTGGGTTGGTGGGGGAAGGGCAGGGACTCACCAAGGGACTGTTTTCTTGTTTCACAGGAATTTAAAAAAAAAATAGACGCTTTTGGTATGCAGGGGTGGGCTCCCAGGAAGCCACCTAGGTGAGGGAGGGTGTGGGGAGGTGGTTGCACAGAGGGTGGACGTGGGTTGGTGGGGGGGGCGAGGGACTCACTGAAGTACCATTTTCTTGTTTTGCAGGATTTAAAAAAAAAATGGATGCTGTTGGTATGCTGGGGTGGACTCCCAGCATGCCACCTACATGTTTTGGAGGGACTGGAGCTGGCAGAGATTGGACACCCCCGCCGGTCATACTGTGCGTGTTGGGAGGGGAGCATGAGCATGCTGGGGTGGGCTCCCAGCGTGGCAACTGGTTGTTTTTTTCGGAGGGGGAGGCTGCAGCTGATGGGGGATTGGGCACCTCCATCAGCCACACAGTGTGCTGGGGGGGCACATGAGCCAAGGGGGATTGAGCACCCCTCTCGGCACACAAGGTGGGGGCCAGAGAGAACAGTAAGGAAGGAGGGGGAGGACATTAGCAGAGGAAGGAAGCGGGAGGGATTTGATGCAGAGCTATGCATGACAGCAGTTCTGCTGACGTCGTATGCTAATTGCATATATGCTACCATCGTTGATTGCAGCGGACCTTTTCTTAGACATGAAGACCAACACAGCTGAACTGCTGTCATACACAGCTTGGCATGTACTGGTCCGGTACGGTCGTGCCTGCTACACTGAGCACTGCATTGGGGAGGAGGGTCACTCACCTCCAAAAGTCATACTGTTGCAAAACGTTCCTTTTGCTTGCGTGCAAGTGAACGTAAAAAGGGCAGATTGGGTGAGCTAAATGGCCCTTATCTGCCATCAGCTTCTATGTCTCTGTGGTTTTGTGACTGATAACTGTTAAGTGTACTGTTTTAGAAGGACATTCAAAAACTGGGACAGGGATGTGATATGCCATTATAAATGAGTTATGTAAGGCTGCGCCTTGATTTTTTTATTTATTTCTGGAATCCACATGGGCTGGGTGACAAACAATACAGTGAGAGAATATAGACATATAACAAAAATAATTAGAGGTAGGGAAGCAGAAAGTTATGAAGAAATATTACATTTCCTGGGCTAGATTAGTTGAGAAGTCAGAAGACTAAGTGGGGACCTACTCTAAATGCACAAAATAATAAATGATTGGCAACATTTTGATGAACTTCACCTAAAATTGAAAATTTGCAAATAGCAAACCAGAAGGTATGAGTAGTCACCAAGTAAGTGGGGAACTTTTCAAATTTAGGACGAAATTTCATCTCTCAAAGGGTGGTAAGGGCTTGAAATAAACTCTCTGCTAAAATGGCAATGTGTGAAACAAAAGTAAGTTTCATGGATGCCCCGGTTAAATTACTGTTGGAGGGGGAAGGAAAACGGCAACTGCTTGCTATGAAGCATAGGCAGTCCCAATGGACTTAGCCGTCTTCTGTCCCAATAATTTAGTATAAGACTGAAACCATTGTAAAATGCTGGTTAAATGAAATTGTTTCTGGTCAAGCCTTGTCTGCCTACCCCCAAACAGTATTTGCTGTAATTGCTACAGTATAATTCCCTTATTGCTGGGAGCTGTGATCTCATATAGACTGCTGGGTTTTGATTAGTGGCTCCTGTTATGCTCAGAATGCATATCTTCACCAACAGGCCTTATCAGGTAACAATTCCCTCATCATTTGGAATTATTGCCTAAATAGCTGTGTCCAGGAATACATTACTGCACTTAAGAACAGACCTTATTGTTTGCCAGGCTCTCTCCTCCAAATTTATTTTTTAGCATTTTACAGGTCTCCCACAGAAATCCTCCCAAACAAAAATTATTTCATGTGTAACAAGATATATATTTCTTTTAAACAAAAATAAATAAATAAATAAAATTGGGAACATTAAAACTTGGTTGGAATAAGGTGTAGGTATTGAGGAAGCAAAATGTTAATAGAAGTAAGAGTTGTAGGCTTCATACATTTAGTGGAGAGCATTAGCTTTAGGACAAAGGTATACATTTTTGGAGTGTATATTTCAGAAGGGAAGTGTGCATTTAGGTGGGGGAGAGGGGTACAACCTTTGGGAGGAGTTATACCTACACAACGCACATTATGAGAGGGGTGCTGTACTGTGCAAAATTTAGAAGTTCTGCAAGACAGAGTTTGTGAGTAGTGTGGAACACAAATGTTAGAAAACGTGGAAAATAAATTCTGGGAGGAGTTTGGACTGAAAATGTAAGGACATGTGAGACACACATTTCGAGAGGGAGTGAAGTCCAATTTCATGAGCACTGTAGGGTGCAGATTTTGAGAGGGTTATGGGGTGCAAATTTCAGGATCGCAGGGGATATGAATTTCAGAAGGGGATTAATTTCAGGAAGCGTGTTGGGTGCACATTTTGATGGCCCACATAAATTTTCAGATAGGGTGCTGGCACAAAATTTCAGGAAAGGATTGCACAGTTCTATTGGGGAGAGACACACCCACACATTTCATGAGGGTGTGGATACAAATTTACAGGAGGTTATGCGTAACATATTTTTGGAAAGAAGCAGGACATAAATCAAAAAGAATGAGGGTGTACATTTTGGGAATAGTACTGTGCATGTACAAATTCTAGGAAGGGAGTGGCTGCAACTTTTGAACATGGTGTGGGGTACAAATTTCAGGATGTTATTGGCACTGCATTTCTGGTGGGATATGAGATAAACATTTCACAAGAGGAAGCAGGTGCAATATTTGGGAAGGTTACACAATGCAAGTGATGGGAGTGGTGCAGACGAAATGTAATGAGGGATACCGGTAACAATTCCATGTGGGTACAGGCACTAATTTCAAAAATGATGTAAGGGTGCAAGTCTTGAGGTAAAGTGGACACAAGTTCTAGAGGAATTCATGGTTCAACTTTTAGGATGCATACTGGTGTTTAATTTTACATTTTGGGGGGTGGAAGGGGCACATTTCAGGAGGGCATGGTGTGGATGTTAAATTTGACACGTGATTGGTCACTTTCTACTCTAGTATGTTTCCTTCAGATATCAAGGAAACCTACAAAGAGGGGACCCAGCCATGGGGAGAACATTTCCTGTTGGCATCTGCAGAACTCAGTTGCACTCATTTCCCAAAAAATATGAACTGCAAGATATTCCATTCTATATTTCTAGGGATATTTACATGAAGACTGGAACTTTTCCTCTCACAGCTCATCTAATGCTGAAGCTTAATCTAGAGCTAGTCATTTTCACTGTAACAGACTTTAACATCACCAGAAAATGATTATTACTACATTCTGAGAATGAGCTTCAGTTATGTGTAAACTGTGAAGGGCAAGGCTCTTATTTTCCAGTAGACATCCTTCAAAACAAAGAGCACTACAGCTTCACATTTTTGGGGAGGTTATAACCCTGAGATCTGCTGATGCCAGCTGTAACTTCTTTTCTGGTAACAGGAGCCCCTCTCTAAATCTGTAACATGTGAGCAGGAATATCATGAGTGAGATGTTAACAAGTTCCGATAGAGGCAGTTATAATCTAATAACTGCATACACCTTAAGTCTCATTAGTCTATCCAATGGCTTGATTTATCCAAGCCATTTCAACATATATTTTAAAAGGTTACTATCTCCAGAATGGAGGGGTCAGCTTCTCTAGCTCTAGTCAGGATATTTCCAGCAATCCAATTATAACAAGCATTTGTCAATGCCGAATGTTGGTTGCTTATATATGCTGCTTAGGTATTTGGAAGTGAAAGTACCATGCCTAAGAACTGTCATGTGCCCCCCCCCCAAGACATCCACTGTGTCTTTCTGTTCAGTATTCACAGAAGAGGAGGAGGGGCAAGGACCACAGCAGTACAGCAGTTGCAAAGGCGTAAAGAGGTGGACAATAGTCCATTCACAGGCAGAAGAATCCTGCAGAAGGTGAGTAAACTGAAGGTGGACAAAGCGATGGGACCAGATGTCATACACCCAAGGATATGAAAAGAACTGTGAAGGGAAATAGCAGTACCTGTGGCAGCCATGTTCACTGAGTCATTCAACAGAGGGGTGGTACCAGAGAATTGGAGGAGGGCATATGTGGTCCCTCTATAGAAATCCAGCAGTAGGAAGGAGGCAGGGAACTATAGGCTGGTCAGCCTCACTTCAGTGGTGGGGAAGATCATGGAGACATTGGTTAAAGAAAGGATAGTGGGGCATGTAGAAGCCATCAGAGCCCAGGGCCATAGGCAACATGGATTCACAGAGGGGAGCTCATGGCAGACACATCTGGTTGATCTGTTTGGGTGATAAAGTAAGTAAATCAGGGTGGGGCAGTGGACAACACTTACCTTGATGTAAGCAAAGCGTTTGACATCGTCCCACATAGGAGGCTGATAAACTAGCTGAGTAGGGTGGGCATGGGGGAAAGGGTGGTAAAGTGGGTTAGAAGCTGGGTAAGAGGCAGAAGGCAGAGAGTGGTGGTAAATGGGGTGCAGTCTGGGGAGAAGGGGTGACCAGTGGGGTGCCGAAGGGATTGGTTCTAGGGCCAGTCCTGTTCAATGTCTTTATTAGTGACATTGTAGAAGGGGTCAAGAGAAAGGTCTGCCTGTTTGCAGATGACACCAAGATCTATAAGACAGTGGATACCCCAGAGGGGGTGGAAAAAATGAGGAGGGACCTAGGAAAGGTTGAGAAATTATCTGAGGACTGGCAACTGAAGTTTAATTCAAAAGAGTGCAAAAGTATACACCTGGGGCACAGAAACCCTAGGGAAAGGTACAGGATGGGGGGAGGCGAGTTGCTGACAGTCACAAAGAAGGAAAGGGACCTGGGGGTTCTTATTTCAGATGACCTGAAAATGTCAAAGTGGTAAGGCAGCTGGGAGGCCCAGTGACATGCTGGGGTACATAGACAGGGGTATCACCAGAATAAGGAGGGAGGTAGTGATGCCATTATATAAAACAATGGTCAGGCTTCACATCGAGTACTGTGTGCAGTCCTGGAGGTCACACCTTTGTAAGGATATTAACAGGTTGGAGATGGTCCAGAGAAGGGTGAAACAGATGGTACAGAGCTTGCCACACAAGATTTATGAGGAGAAGTTAAGGGACCTCAATATGTACTCACTGGAAGAGAGGAGGGAAAGAGGGGATAGGATAGAAACATTCAAGTACGTCAAGGGTATAAATAGAACTATTGAGAAGCAGGAGACAGCTGCTATAGGCATATGTGCCAGCTTCTGTGTGATATTCTTTTATTCTTATAAATCTGTAATCTCCAGTATTTCAGTAACCATATGACCACACTGCCTTCTGTAGGCAATTTTATGCTGGTTAATGCCTGGTGTCAGATGGCAGACAGAGGGTTCACCAGATTGTGTTGTCATTTGAAAAACTTCATAGAGTGTTCTCTTACTGGTACGCATTTTGGAAAGCTGGTGAAGGTTTCACAATTTTTATTATGATTTTACCTCCTTATGTCTGTCCCCTTTGATCCCCCATCCCCACACCCCAACAGTCATTAGTGGCCACAGTTTCAGCCTTCTTCTTCTTGCCAAGATGGTGGGTGAGAAGCATAGAAACATACAAGTTGCCGGCACATAAGGACCGCTTGGGCCACCTAGTCTGCCCATTTCCCTACCTGATGGATAAGCTGCAGATTCTAGTTAATCAACAGCTTACATCCTCCTAGCCCCCAGTAGAATTGTCTTATGTCTACAGTGTCCATGAGCAGCTGCCTTCACAGTCTGTGAAATCTGACGTCTTTCAGTGCTGCTTATTGGTCATCTTCCAACACAGGCGAGGCACTGCCAGCCCAAAAGTAACTCAGGACAAGAAAGTTTCAAAGTGGGGAAGAAATGGAGTGAGCAAGAATCAAGTACTCATTCAGATGCAGTGTCGATTTTAAAATCAGCATACTGGTGTGGACACTGCAAATAGAACCACAGCTCTTTAAGCAGCCTTATGAAGAGTAAAGGCTTCTCAAAGCACTGGGGTTCTGTTTATTGCACTGTAAGTGGGCTGCATCTAATTCAGTAAGTTTCTGTACCTTACATGTGGATGTATGGTAGGCCCAACTTTAAATAAACACTGCACCTGAATTAACACATGATGTGATAGTAACATAGAATTTGTCAGCAGAGAAGGACCGCTCAGACCACTCAGTCTGGCCAAGTGTTCTCTACCTACGT
The DNA here is from genome assembly GCA_016271365.2 of Neoceratodus forsteri. Lineage (NCBI taxonomy): Eukaryota > Metazoa > Chordata > Ceratodontiformes > Ceratodontidae > Neoceratodus > Neoceratodus forsteri. Next base: position 258,359,767 of record JADMNL010000025.1, read on the forward strand.
GTAACTTCTGCTTGTGTATGTTAGTGCATGTTTTATTCTGCCTGCATCCATCAGGATCTCCTTGTGAATGAGCTTGCTTAATGAGTTTCTCCTGCAATGAACTTGAACCTACTCCACTTCCATGGCCCTATCGGTCTCTGTTGACCCCCCCCTTCTCCTTTTTGTAATATACCCCCTATGTTTATCCCATGCATGCTTAATGCCCCCCACCATTTTAGCTTCTACCACTTCTCCTGGCAGTCTGTTCAAGGCATTTACCACCCTTTCAGTAAAGAAATATTTCTTCATGTCTATCCTGAATGTCCCTCCGAGCATCACTGTATGTCCTTTGGTTTGGGTGCTCATCCTCATTTGAAGGAAACTCACCCAATGTACCCTCTTTACCCCTGTGAGGTACTTTGTAGGTCTTGATCATGTCACCTCTTGGCGTCCTGTCCTCCAGAGTATAGATGCTGAGATTCTTCAGCCTTTTCTTGAAGGGATTCCAGAGAAAATTCTGAACCATTTTAGTTGCCCTCCTCTGGAGAACCCCCACCTTATGTCCTTTGTGAAGTGTGAACTCTAAATTGGACACAGTAGTCCAGCTGTGGGTATATCAGGGAGTGATACAATGGCAACACAACATCCCTCATCCTCCTATTGGAGATACCAGTCCTTATGCACCCCGGAATCCAATTTGCCCTGCCCATAGCCTTGTCACACTGTACTGCCATCTTGAGGTCCTCTGATATAATAACCTCAAGGACCCTTTCATGTCTAGTGAGTATCAGTACCTCCCCCCATCGTATACCCAGCATCAGGGTTCCTGTGCCCTAGGTACATGATTTTACACTTGTTGGCACTGAACCCCAAGTAAGTAAGAAAATGGAATTGATTTGAATGAATTGCAGGCTTTTAAGCAGCTTTTCGGGGAGTGTGTGTTTGGGGGGCTTTGGTACTGGCAGTAGCTCCAAGAATGCCACCGACTTCCCAACCCCCTCACACTGCCTGTCCAAGTACTCAAACCTCCCCCTCACTACTTCAACAGTGTCCCCCAAGTCATTTTTACCCACATGCAACAGTAAATGATGTTTCTTCCTGCCCCTCGCTGAACACTTGAGCAGTGCCTGCCCTGCCCCTCCTGCACTCAACCTGGGGACAGCTTCAATCCAAATATGGCTGTGCCTTTCCCCCTTTCCAGCCCATCTCACCTATTTCAGTATAGAATCCCCTAGCACAAGTACCCCCCCTTACCCCCTTCCCTTCTAATGCCCCTTTCACCACCCCACTATTTGTTCTTCCCTGTCCCTTACCCCCACCAACTACACCCTCTGTGACTTCTATATCTGTACCCCCTACTTCTGCCTCACCCCTTTTCTCTGCCTTATTCCTCCCATTCCCCTTGAACCCCTTCCCAGCCGACTACTTCCTACTGGGCTTCCCACGTTGACCTCCCCTCCTTCCCTGCTGATTTCCAACCCCCGTCCTATCCCCGCTGTTGTCGATTTAGAGCCCCCATTCCCTTTTACCCCAATAGGGATGCCCCTCCCATCGTTTCTCCCTTCCTGTAGCCTTCTTTCCTTCAGTCACCACCCCCTCATTCCTTACTAGCCCCCTTCTACCATTTTGTCCTCGCTATCTCTTCCCCTACCTGTTGCCATCCCTCTCATATCCCACTTGTCCTCCCCCTTCAGTATGTTCCAGTTCCCCCTCTTTGTCCCATAGCAGAGGCTCGAATCTATTCATAATCGATACTTGTCCTACATCTCTTCCCTCTATCGATTCTCCCTCCTACTTGTTCCCCCTCCGTGCCACCCCTAGTGCTTCCCTACCCACAGCCATCTGCTGTCTGCCTTGATACTCCTCGTGGTGTCTTCCTTCTCCATCAGGAGGCAGCCCTGTCCTCACCTCGGGCACCCCCTTCCTTCTCCTCTTTTTCCTGCTAGTGCCTCTGATACTGGGGTCGGTTTCAGTCCCTAGCTATTCTTCCTCTGTCCCCCTTTGCCATCCCCTATTCCCCCCTCAGGATGCCTATCATACTAATCTGCCCTGCCACTTACACTCCTCCCTAACCTCCACAATTCCTCCTCAAAGTAACCAGTCATCTACAGACCATACACCCCCTTCATCCTCCAAGCCCAGTCCAGGATCATGGCACACCCACACCCTGTATACCCCTCCACCCTTCCAACGGTGCCTGCCCTAGTGACATGTGGCACCTGCCCCATTTTTACCCCCATATTATGCTAGGGGCTGTTACTCCCAGGTTCTGTACCCTACTACAACTGTTAGGCCCCTATTTACTCAAATTCCTGCCCCCCCCACACTAGTCCCCCTATTGACCCCTTGCCGACGGGGGTAATTCAGTCTCTTATGTCATCCGTTAGACACTGTATTACTGTAGGAATCCTAAAGCCTCCTTGTCCGTTTTTCACCCCTCAGCTACCACGCTTTTTGTTCTCGGCTCTCACATAGTTTCACTTAGCCCAGTTAGAAATCCTATTGCACTCCAAGTATTACTCAGTTCAGGTAGCGAAATAAACAGAACAAATAAATATGTATTATTACAAGAATTATAACAGTATAGCTCAGTACTTAGCTCAGTTAGAGAAAGAAACAGAAGAAGTAAATCTGTATTATTACAGCAATCCTAAAGCATCCAATCATTGCTTTGTCGCCACTCCAGAGACCCTGCTGTAATAGAGACCACAGAGGATCCTGAGGGAGGGTGGGCAAGAGCAAAGTTCGGCAGAGCTCCATTGAGCTCATTCACTCCCCCTCTCTCACTCTCTCGTTCTATTTCTCCCGACACTGCAGGCTGCCCTTTTGCACTGGGCTCCTGCTTGCACTGGCACCTTATTCTGCCTACAAAGAAATCCGCAGCAATCCTGACACAGATCCGCTCACTCCCCCTCTCTCACTCGCTTGTTCTGTTTCTCCTGATGCAGCAGGCTGCCCTTTTGTACTGGGCTCCTGCCTGCGTTGGCACCTTTTTCTGCCCACAAAGAAATCCGTAGCAGTCCCAACAGAGTTCCGTTGAACTTGCTCACTACTCCCTCTCATTCGCTCGTTCTGTTTCTCCCAGAGCTGCAGACTGCCCTTTTGTACTGGGCTCTTGCCTGTGTTGGTACCATTTTCTGCCCACAAAGAAATCTGCAGCAGTACAGACTCAGCTCCGTTGAGCTGACTCACTCCCCCTCCCTCACTCACTCATTCTGTTTCTCCCGGGTTGCAGGCTGCCCTTTTGTACTGGGCTCCTGCCTGCATTGGCGCCTTTTTCTGCCTACAAAGAAATCCGCAGCAGTCCTGACACAGCATCATTGAGCTCACTCACTCCCCCTCTCCCACTTGCTCATTCTGTCTCTCCCTGCACTGCAAGCTGCCCTTTTGTGCTGGGCTCCTGCCTGTGTTGGTGCTTTTTTCTGCCCACAAAGAAGTTTACAGCTGTCCCAACACAGCTCCATTGAGGCCGCTCACTCCCCCTCTCTTACTTGCTCATTCTGTTTCTCCTGGCACTGCAGGCTGACCTTTTGTACTGGGCTCCTGCCTCCGTTGGCACCTTTTTCTGCCCACAAAAAAATCCGCAGCCATCCAAACAGAGCTCCGTTGAGTTCTCTCACTCCCCCTCTCTCACTTGCTCATTCTGTTTCTCCTGGCACTGCAGGCTGCCCTTTTGTACTGTACTCTGGCCTGCATTGGTGCCTTTTTCTGTCCACAAAGAAATCTGCAACAGTCCTGATAGAGCTCCATTGAGCTTGCTCAGTCCCCCTCTCTCACGCGCTCATACTGTTTCTCTCACCGCTGCAGGCTGCCCTTTTGTACTGGGCCCCTGCATGCATTGATGACTTTTTCTGCCCACAAAGAAATCTGCAGCAGTCCCAAAAGAGCTCCGTTGAGTTTGCTCACTCCCCCTCTCTCACTCGCTCTCTCGTTCTGTTTTTCCCGGCACTGCAGGCTGCCCTTTTGTACTGGGCTGTTGCGTCAGGGCCTTTTTATGCCCACAAAGAAATCTGCAGCAGTCCCAACAGAGCTCAGTTGAGCTCGATCACTCCCCCCCTCACTCACTCAATCTTAATCTGTCCCAAGCACTGATTTCCCACAGCGATCATGCTATTCTGTGGCAGGAGTTCAAAACCATATTTTGGTCAGGATGTGAAAAATGACAGCTGTACTGTTCATAAGGAGGTGTGAAAAAATGCCAGTGTTGAAAATGTGGCGTGAAAATATTACAAATTTGCGAAGTTACAAGGGTGCGTGGAAACAGTTCAACGCACGCTTGTAACACAGTCACTTATGGATTTTCCTCACCAAATTTTCAACATAGGGATTTTAGGACCTCTGCTCATGAACAGTGTCACTGTCATTTTCTTAATCTGTCCCGAACACCGATTTCCCACAGTGACTACGCTATTCTGCGCCAGAAGTCCGAACACAATTTTGGTCAGGATGTGAAAAATGACAGCTGTACTGCTCATAAGGAGGTGTAAAAAAAATGCCAGTGCTGAAAATCTGGTGTGACAATATTGCAAATCTGGGAAGTTACAAGGGTGCGTGGAAACTGCGCAACACACATTTGTAAAACAGTCATGAGATGGGCTATCATCCCCAAATTTCAACACAGGCATTTTAGGACCTCTTCTCTTGAACAGTGTCACTGTCATTTTCTTAATCTATCCCAAACACTGATTTCCCACAGCGACAGCGCAATTCTGCGCCGGAACTGCGAAAACACATTTCAGCCAGGATGAGAAAAATGACAGCTATATTGTTCATAAAGAGGTGTGAAAAAATGCCAATGTTGAAAATCTGGTGATAAAATATTGCAAATTCGAGAAGTTATGAGCATACGTAGCAACTGCGCAACTCACACTCGTAAAACAGGCATTTTTTGATTTTTCCCACCAAATTTGCAATATAGGCTTTTTGAGAGCCCACCTCATGAACACTGGCACTGTCATTTTGTTAATCGATCCTAAAAGGTGATTCTGCGCAGTGACCACAAAATCACCTTTTGAGGCCGAATAATGCCATGACAGTGGCTGAATTCATGAGGAGGGGTCCCAAAAACCCCATGTTGAAAATTTGGTGCCAACATTCCAAAAAATGCCTGAGATATGCACCAAAGTTGAAAAAACCCTATTTATGCCATTATATAGCTTACCGGCATTTCTTCAGTTCGTGGTCGGCTTTGAAGAGTGCAGATGTGTTCCCGGTCCACCGAAGATCATCGCGCCGAGCTCCGGAGGTAAGTATGGGTGAGGGAGTGATCTGGGGAGGTGGGGTACGCAGTGGGAGAGTGCGGGTTGGGGTCGCAGATGACAAGGGACTGTTTTCTTCTTTTCAGGATTAAAAAAGAAATAGACATCGCGGGACGGTTTTCCGTTTTACCAGGTACTTTTGGCACACTGGGGTGGGCTCCCAGCATGCCACCTGTGTGTTTTGGGGTGGGGGGACTGGAGCAGATGGGGATTGGGCACCCGCGTCGGCACATACTGGTAGGTGGGGTGCTCATGAGCCGAGGGGGATTGGGCACCCCCTCAGCACACAAGAACTGGGAAAAGGAACATGCCAACAGGAATTGGGCACCCCCATCTTCAAAGAAACAGGGGACATGATGCCGAGGGGGATTGGGCACCCCCTCAGCAAACAACACAAACTGACAGGGACTGGGCTCCCCATCGGCAAACTGGTCGGGGAATGCAAGAGAGCCCTGCAATGACGGGTCGCTCCCTCATTGCAGCGGAATGGCTGACGCTGCAATGACAAGGCAGCCCCTGATTGCAGCAGCTGAAACTTTGCAAGGTTATGGCACACTGGCTGAACTAGTTTCAGCAGCAGCGTGCCACGGCATTGGGGAAAGCAGGCCAAACCTTAAAAGGCAGTGGGGGCATTGGCCACAACAGTGCCACACCTCCACAACCTGCTTCTGCAGCATGCTGCCGCAACACGTTTCTTGTGCATGCATGCAATCAACATAAAAAGTGGGTATTTACTTCAGACAGTTAACGACTTACCCCACTGACATAAGATATGCTGTTCTTTAGAAAAAAAAAACTAATAAATCATGCTCAGCCAAGTTCTTTCATGGGTCTTATTTTCTGTGCATGAACTTTATTCAGTGTTTACACCACTTTCCAATGTAACTTTTCTGATAGAATTGAACAACATATCCTGGCTAAGTTTCAAGAACAGCTGGTTCTTTCACAACTCTCCCCCTACCTCTCTGACACTAACTTTTTCACCCCGTTCCAATCTGATTTCAGGAAGAACCACTCCACTGCCACTTCCCTGGTTAGACTCACTGACTCTGTCCCATCAGGGATGGATAGTGGTCAAATCACATCAGCCATTTACGTTGACATTGCTAAGGCTTTTGACACTGTCTCCCATACCCTACTTGCAAACACCTTCTCCAAGGCTGGCCTATCTGACTCTGCCACAAATTGGTTTAGAGCCTACCTGGTAGGCAGGACTCAGTCTGTCAGAACTGCTGATTCCATATCCTCTCCTCTCCCCATCAACATTGGCATCCCACAGGGATCCGTGCTGGGCCCAATCCTCTTCTCCACATTTCTGAATGACCTACCCTCTGTCTGTCCATCCACATCAGTCCGTATGTAAGCAGATGACATGGTCCTTTTCACCTCAGGTCAATCATCAGATGACATAGCTACCAGGCTACAGCATGACTTCAACCAAGTTCAGCTCTGGTTTAGCTCCCATCAACTGTCCCTCAATGCGAAGAAGACTGTCTCAATTACCTTTGGCACTAGGCAGAGACTCTCTCAGCTCACTTCCCTACCTTCCTTCCACACCCTTTACAGGACAATCCTCAAGGACACATCCTCTTTTAGGTACTTTGGGGTGTGGCTAGACTGACACCTCAACTTCTCTGGGCATGTTGATGCCATCCTCAAAATGTTGTGCCCCAAGCTTGGTGCATTATACAGGAACCGTAGCTGCCTCCCGCTATCAGCAATGTGTGGACTAGTCCAGAAAATGATATTTCCTATTTTTGACTACTGTGATATAGTCTAAAGTGCAGCTCCCAAGTCTTCCCTAACCAGACTGGACACTCTTTTTAACTCATTCTGTCATTTCACAATGGATGCCTCCCCTTTCACTCATCACTGCAATTTCTACCACTCCCACACTTTCTCATCCCTAGAAAACTGACGCCACCTCCATTGTGCCAAATTTGCGTCAAAGCTTTGGTTCAGATCACACCCTTCATATCTTGCCTCTTCTATATGCCCTTTCCCACCGCTTGCCCTCTCCCTTAGATACTACGACTCTAAACTACTGGCAGTCCTCCGTTGGTCCACCGCGGTTGGCCAGGCGGCTTTCTTTTATCACTTCCCTAAATTACGGAATGCTGTCCTGCACCAGATCCCCCATTTATTCGCTCCCCACTCCATCTCCTCGGCACTTCACGACTTCCTCTCAGTAAATTGTACCTGTTGTTAAACCCACCGCCCCTCCTTCCTTACTCACTATCCTACTTTTCCCATACTCGGTATCCTACATTTTATCTTCGCCTGCCTTCCTCCCATTTCCCCACTCCCTCCCCTTCCTTTCCTTAACCACTTCCCCATGCCTGCAGACTAATGCACTATTTAAGACCTTGAAGTTTTTGCTTGCAAGCTCTCCAGCACTTAATAGTCACTCTAGTCTCTTAATGTACACAAATTTTAATGCCTATTTTTATTGTTGTCTAGTATTATATGACAGTTTTTGCTGTAACCTACAGTACAATTGCCTGTAATGTTATACTGTATCCTGTATTTATCTTGCTGTGTAGTATGTAAATTTCACTCATCCCTTCCCCCCAGAGGACGCACAGGGAGATGAACAACCTGTTGCTCAGTGTGTCTTCCTGGTGAAACATTTCAATAAATAAATACGTGCCATATCCAGTTGCCATATTTTCTTTGCTTATTTTGCAGGCATTATCCACAGTAAAGAACTATTCTGAAACAATTTCTGCTCAATATAGCATTCTAACCAACACTAATTAACAGAATTGCCTTCATCTCACAACCCAGAATTTTGCTTAAATTAAACCATTTGCATTTAGCCAGTCTATAGTATAAGAGCAGGCAAAGCTGCACCCTCAGATAATGGACAGCCACATGTTAATCTAAAAGCAAAAGAAAAGGCTCACGCTGAGAAAAGCCCTCTTGTCTCGATGTAACACAAAGAAGCATTATAAACTGCAAAAAATCTCACAATTCTGCAGCCTACAAGCTTGTTTATTTAATTTAATAGTTTTTTTCTGAAAGCAGATGATGCAGTTTCAACAAAATACTGTTTGCAAGAGGACAGTTATTTATTTAGATTTTATATTAGCTATACATATTTAGAAACAGAGAATAAGAACAGAAAATTAGCACAAGTCCATCGTCAGTCCTGAACCCTATGATATGCTGCCACTTTTACCATTGCATATGTTAGACTATTATTGAACTGTAACTGTACTTCTCTCTCTGTATCAACTGTGTTGTATTTATTTACTAATGTACTAAAATTACTTTTCCAAATGTTTCACTGATTTGTTATTGTATATTGAGCTACTGTTCTCCCACTGTTTCTTTCACCCTGGCTCACACCTGGAAATGAGCCTTGGCTCAGTGTGCCTGTCCCGGTTACCAATTTTCAAATAAATAAATAAAACAATACAGTACTTAAAGAGCTACTGTACTGACGCCTCAAAGAAAACTTTGAAAAACATGATAATTAGATACAACTGAGCTTGCATTCCTTATATATTCTATATTTTTCTCTTCCCATTATTTGTTACTGAGTAAACGTGCCTGAATAAATTATCTTTATCCCTTACAGTCCATCAGCCTCTATAGCATATTGCCTACTGCAAGTCATAATCCTCTGTTGTGACATCACAATCTGTTGCCATAAGAGTAACTGTGCTGTCACAAGCAGTGCTTTATGACTTCAGGTAGGGAGAAAGCAAGAGAAATAGATGAACTCTTAAGGAAAAAAGATTCTGTTTTATTGCAAATGACCTCAGTAATAAATAATGGGAGGAGGAATACAGAACCAACGTGAAATACAAGCTGAACTGTGTCTAAATATTATATTTTGTTAAAGTTGTCCTGAAGGTGTCAGCTGCTCTTGAAGCAATAAGGCACTCCAGGAGGGTGCTTTGTGCTGGGATAATGGCACACCTTAGATGGGTTGAAGAACAAGGTGGGATGCTGGCAGCAATGTGATGAATCCCACTGGGACTTTAACAGCTGCTGTTGGTGGGACTGTAGTGAACTCTGCCGGGGCCCTTTTGTAGGAGCCACAGCTATGAGACATCAGCACTGCGGTAAACCCTGCTGGGGCATACTTGAATGAGCTGTGGCAGTGAGACCCTTTAGCTGTGGAGATTGTAAAGTCCGGGAAGGGGCTGTTTAACATCAGTAGACAGCAGACACCGAAGCAGCATGGCAGTAAGATAGTTTACTAATAACCATGATCATCAGCAGTATGGCCTGTCTGGGGAGCATTTTAACATTGACTATTACTGGAAACAGAAGCAGCCTAACCAGGTGGGACATATTTTGAGTTAAAAAATGATTATTTGGCAGATTAGTTCAGTACAAAATTGATGCCAAGGTGTCCATGTTAGGTAAGACATTTTATTTTAGTTTTAAATGATCCAGGCTGGAAGGCATTAGGCATAATGAAGTTGGGGGACATTCTGGATGAGGCAGGCATTGTATTGTCTTTCAAAACACTGAGACAGAAATTCGGCCTGCAAAGATTTCCTTTCTCTATTTATTTACAGCTCCACCAAGCCCTGTCAGACTCCATTTTAGACCCTGGCCTGATGCTCACAGACACAGCACTCAACCAATGGGACCTCTTATTAAAAGTGGCAAGCCTAAGGAAAGGGGTAAGTCTGGGGTATGATCAATTTACTGGGGTTACAGATAAAAATCTGTTGACTTTATCAGCCAGGCAAAAATGAGAGGGTAAACTTACAAAGCATTTTTGATTCAGAGTGGACATCAGCTTGGAGAAATGCATGCTTGGCTAGTAAGGAAATTTTGAGCAGGACCTTCCAATTTAAAATATTGCACTACTACTAATATTCCCCTCTCAGACTACAGTTAATGGGATATTTGCCAGATGGGCCTTGTTGGAAATGTCATCAGAAACAGGCAAACCTCATGCATATGCTCTGGGATTGTACCGACATCTCTCACTTATGGGAGACAGCTCATAGGCTTTGTGAGGAGGCGTACAATATCCCAATATCATACTCCCCAAAATTCCTGCTTTTGGGGATTGACCTAGACAATGAGCCAATTAATAAAGTCCAGAAGGTGGGAACTTGGCCGGTAGCACTAGTTGTTAAGCAGGTTTTATTATCAAACTGGAAATCAAATTTAGCTCCTTCCATACAGTAATTCTGTAATACATTGGGGGAAACCTTTAATAATGAACAAATAGCTCATAGTATATCAGACAAACTCCATATCTTTGATGGTTATGGTCGCCAGTCTTAAACATGATCCAGGAAGATGCAAAGGGATTCACAAGGCACCATTAATGTCCTAAAGTAACACACAAAGTGTGGTCTCCTAGTAGAGTAAGCAGTGGATTTGATTACCTCATTTATTGCAATTTACATATAGGTATAAGTTTTGACACCTAAAAATGTATGTCTGCAGATTTTTAATCGTTTGATAGATAAGAATGTTTTCAGCTTGTATTAATTATATGTCTACTGAATTCTTTTTTGATCTGTTTTGTATTTATAAAAAAATAAATAAAATCTTTATGGAAAAAAAGTCAATGTTCCCACAGGCTCAACAAATGGGATGTTTCTTTCACTTCACACAATGTGTGTACAGAAAAATCCAGACAGAGGGATTGTCTGTTAGATACTCACAGGACACAGAATTTTCCCTGAAATACCTCCCTGCACTTGCATTTTATCCAGCTGAGGAGGTTATTGCTAGATTCGAGGACATCACTGATGAGGCACACAATGTATTCCCTACAGAGCTTGAGCCTATAAAAAACTATCTTGAGGATGTTTGGCTAGGCAGAAGGAATCAGCGGGTAATGGTTGCAGACAGCTAGAATATCCTACTGAACTATAGAATCACTGTGACAGTGTGAAAGACAGAAGGACCAACACAAATAACGTGGTGGAGGTGTTCCATCATGGGATGCAGAACGTTCTCTGCATGGTGCATGCCACGATATGGAACTTCATTGATGGAATTCATGGGGTGCAGAAAAAAAGGGATTCAGTGATTGAGCAGTTAATTGCAGGCAATGCACCCACTGAATCAAAACGTGCTTATCGTGATAACATTGAAAGGCTGGCCTATATCCTGGAGAAATGCTCAGAAAAAACAACAGAAGAATTTTTGTGTGATGTGGCATATACATTTGATTATTGATGCCATTGATGTTTTAATCAGAGTTTGCTACATTTTATTAAAGATTTAATAAAGTTGCCCAGAATATGCTCCTTATATTAAATTACAAGCAGTACCAAGTAATGGCAAAAGCCCAGCCCAATAGCAAGTGCTAAACACTGACACAGCCCAATAGCAAGTTCTGAACACTGACACTGTTCCAAAGTATTGACAAAAGCACTCATATGCCCAATTACAAGTGGTGGACCCTCACATGCCCACAAGCACATCCACAATCGCTGACCGAGAAACCCAGAAACATAGAACCTCAGGTAAAATACTGTGGGTTTTGTTTTATCTTCAGTTATATCCTGGGTGCTGCGAGTTGTGAATGAGCGAGTTGATTCTGCTGGTTCTGCGGGAGCAAGCTATTTCTGTTGTGAATGCAGGAGCGAATTGGTTGGGAATGGGTAGTCAAGGGATCATAATGATGCAGGAGCATATTGTTGGGAGCGACCTGTCCCGGAGTGAATTGTCAGGAGCAAATTGTTGTGTTACCATTGTACTTGAACCATTATGTTATCTTAAAGGTTTTTTGCAGTGGACCACCCCAGTGACCAGGTGGCAGTGTGCCACACAGTCATGTAGGGGGTGCTGGAGTATGGGAGTGATCTCAGCAGGGGGCTGCATCCAGAGGCTGGCCAGACTGCAGCATTGAAGGGGGACGGGGTTGGATTCTGGTGCCACATTGACCTCTGCAGTGGGCAATGGGAGCTTGCTCCCTCTGGAGGATGTCACTTCATACAGCCAAGGCCACTGGATGGTCTATGCCTTTGCCTGGGGAGGAGAGAGGAAACAAGAGTTAAAAGTGGTGAAAAACCCATATCCATCTATATGACGGCCTGGGCTCCCTGGGCATCCTATGGGCTCTGGTACCCACTGGAACTGGTTCCTAGTTCACACAGCAGACTGCCACAGGAGGGATGATGGCCCTTTCCCTGGAGCCTCTGATCTGCAGGAAGACCATGGGAGAGATGTCGGGGGGGCAAGACCAGAGGGGGATGTGAGTCGATGGGCAGAACCATGGCATGTCCCTGGGAACATGGTGCATCCCTGACAGACACTGCAGGGAACAAAAATGTTCTATGGAAACAAAATGAAGTTTTCCAGTTTCTAGTAAACAAAAAAAATCACAGCTGGTGTTAATAGAACTCAGCTACACAAAATTACCCCAAATTTGAATTTCAGGGCCTTCCAATTTTTTTTTTCTACTAAAGGCATGGGGGTGGAGGGAGAGATTTTCAAAAAGATCCACCCAAGCAGCATCTGCTGCTAGTTTCAAAGTAGAAATGTATCCAAACCTATTAGACCATCTATTAGGTAACTTAACAGTGTCCAAAGTTTTTGTCCAAAAATGGACGCAGTTGCATCTGCATCCAATCTGGATGCATTTGCATCTGTTTTTTGCTACAAATTGTGACTTACTGCTATAAATGGATGCAACATCTCAAAATAGTGGCAGAGCTGTCCAGACACAATAAATGGATGCAGATGCAGATGCAGCATGCACTCGATACCATGTCCGACCCTTTTGGAAATCCCCCCACCCATTTTCATTAAACTTTGTCCCTTGGATGTCACTTGTTCATGTTACTTGCACTTGCCTTGCAGTTGTAGGGCTTGATTTTCAAAGGGTGGTGCAGGGCTTGAATCAAACCCTGCAACAAATCCTTTTTTTGGTGCAGCTGTGCCAGTCACCTTTGCTGCAACTGTGCCTGATTTTGGTAGGTCAGGCCCAGTTGCGACACTTTACCTGATTTGTAGCAGCTTGCACCAACCCTTTGGCACAAGCCCTGTAAACAGGGTCACCAGGATTGCTGCAAGCTAGACCAGAAAAATTTGGTCTAACTTGTGGTAATTATGGCATGGGATCAAAAACTTGATCACCAGCCAGACGATTGCTGTAAACCCCGTGTGCCATATCTTAGGCACTTATCTTTGGACAGTTTATGGTCAATACTGCTTGGTACTTGTTTGATAAGTGTGGCCTGATGAAAGAGATATCCTCAAAGAAGATAGAACAGTTACATACTCACCATAACAGTAGATCTTTGAGAGAATCCTTTTTATCAGGCCATGTCATCCTACCCTCTTTCCCCCTATAGGATCTTGAGACTCTAGTGAGTGCTGTCTCCTTCTTCATGAGGAGCTATCTGAAGTTCTCTGACTCACCTGGTTGGCAAAGTCATAGGCTCTCGTCTTGATTCCCTACAGGGAGATCCTTCAAGCATTATCTCTGGCAGGGAATTGAGGAGGGAAGGGGCCACCCACATTTATGTAGCAGTCAACGTCTGACAAAGTCATGGGTAGCTCCTGGTGGACTGCTTTCAAAAGTTTCCATGTGGCCCTAGTGCCTGGTGGCTATAAGTTCTATAGATGTGGCCTGATGAAAGCAATTGTCTCGAAGATCTACTGTTACGGTGAGTATGTAACTGTTCTTTTCTAAGAGGCATCCAATTAGCCCAAGACACTCCAGAAGTGAAGACCCTGGCATATGCAGGACCAAAGCTCAGGCAGAGAAGTCCAAAATATGATAGCAGCATTCTCTAAGATAGCTGGTACAAAAATAAACCTGAGCAAAAGTGCACGCATTCCCATTGGCTATCCCTTGGAGGGGTGAGGTGGGAGAACACCTGAATTGATGATATTCAGACAAAGAATGAGCCCTTGAAAATTTTAGGTTTACAATTTGGGTAAAAACACCCAGCTAACAAGAACTGGCAGGAGGACATATGGAAGGCAAAGGCCAAACTGCCCTGGAGGAATAGATCACGCTTAAAGTTGAAGGGTGCATTTTTGATACACACTCTTTTAATACCATGCCTGTTACATGTCAGTTCTGTGTACTCTTTGCCTGTAACCCTAGAAGCTAGATTATATAGCTTTTTTTTCTAAGGCCTGTGTGGAATCAGGCGTAACTCCTATTAGAAGGGACTTGACCTGTAGGGTGATAAAAGTAGGGGGAATAAAAATGATAAACTCCATCATCTTTTTATGACAATTTTTCTGACCTCAAACATTGTACCATTCTAAAAGAAGTTGAAAAACTATGGGTGACAGCAGTGTCAGACTGGATACTACCCTTGGCTGCCAGAACTGCAGGCTGGAAGATGGGTTAGCCACTGCCAGGAGTATGCCCATATTATTCCTCAGTACATACAAGAAGTCCTGGCAAAAATTAAACAGTGGAAACTGTTACCAGAAACACTTGATTCCTGTACAGGAAACAGGCACATTATAATATCATGGTCCCTCATTTTAACTCAGTCCCTACTCCAAATAATTGTTGAGTTACAGGTGGGCCAAAAATCAACTTATAATAACTGGGTTCCATTTTTTTCCCCTTAGGAAACCCGTAGTGTAATTTGCCGCAATAAAGGAGTGTTTATTACAGCAAACACATGCCAGGTTTCCTTTCTCCTGTGCATGCACCAACACCAGCCACCGCTCTTCTGCATTGCTGCAAGTGAACCTAATGGCAACAGACCAGACCGCCACTCTGACTCGGCAATAAGTAAAACATAAAAAAAATGACAAACGGCTGAACTAAAACTATGTCAAACTACCTCCTAATGAAAAGGAAAAAAAACAAGCCTTCCTTCCTTCCTTCCTTCCTTCTAGCAGCCGCATCCAACTGCTGACCCTGCTAAAACCTGGTTAGACCGTGGCTGCATGGAGACATCTTCACTTTATTTTATATAATTGCTGTGGTGAAAAAATGAAACCCGGCAATTATATAAAATAAAATATGGATTGGTGTGTGTAAACTCAAAATTTACACACACACCCTGAGGGTTAGATGCTATTCATAAACCTCTCGAGTTTCGCTCTCCAGGTTTATGTAGCATCTAACTCTTCGGATGTGTGTAAACTTCTCGTTACACACCTATCCATACTTTATTCTATATATAATGTAATTTACCTGGTGAACCTTAAGTAAAGTGAGATTATCATGGCATTAAAACCAGTAAATCAATGTTAGCAAATTCAGTGTCTTTAAAGGTTTTGTTTCCTGTTCAGTTAAGCTTTGGGTTATGTTTGCTATGTTACCTGACATGATCATTTGGCAATATTGAGAGTATTCCATTTTAACATATTAAAGACAGAGTCATTAGTACATTGTTAATTATTGGTTTTATGTAATCTGTATCAATATTCCTAGTAGCTGTTGTAGGGGTTTACTTATTAGGTTAATTATGAATGCCATGTGTAATATTGGCAGTTAATTCTATGACTTGAAAACTGAAGTTAGTACAAGTTTTGCAATAGTACTTGTCTTTGGAGTTACTCACAAAACTATAAATCAAGTTTAATCAGGTAAATGATAAATTATCTGGAACAGCTACACTGGATTGAAAGTCAGCAGAAAAGAGGTGCTCGATCACCTCATTAATAAAACTGGTAGCTCCCACAGTAGCAATAAACACTTGGCTGCCTGCACATGTGAGGTTAATTGCCACTTATTTTCAGTGCCTTGTAACTGGCAATAACACTTGTGTGGGTTTTAATTTTTGCCAGAGCATTTAATTTATAAAGCGTAAATGTTCATCTTATACATATTGAACACCGCATGCTTTAATATAGAAAAAAGCCCTTAAACCCCCCCCCGAAATGTGGTAACATTAGCACAAATGGAGTGACACAACTCTTCTACTCTAGTGCAATATACTGTACCATATACATTATCATAATTCAGCTAAGTCTGCAGTATCAAAATCAAAGTTTTTTAGGATGACCTACAGTTTATATATGAATTGAACATTTTCACTGTTTCCTCTGACCAAAAATATATTAAAAGAGTACGCTGTGGAAATGGTATTGCAAATAAAACCCTTGCTATGCTGACACTCTAAATAGTTATAGCTGGAGGTTGCACTTCATGCCTTTTTTTTTCTATAAGTATTTTATGCTCCTTCCTACCAGTCTGCCAGGCAGCACCCCAGCCCCATCACTGACCTTTTTGCAGACATAGAGGTTACTCGCCACTTACCCAGGACCACGATGTCATTTGTGTCAGCAGTATCCATTATGCAAGAGACTGCCAGGGGGTGGCAGCATAAAGCAGCTTGCTCATTTTCCTGTCTGTTTTTCTCCTTCAGGTGCCATGCTTGGTGGCACAAGCACCTCACGTGACAGCCCTCTCCCCTTGCGTATTCTCCTGGCAGTGATGCCATTTGCTCTGTGCAAGGCAGCAGTCACAAAGCAGGAGTCACCGCCCCCCCCCCATGGAAGGAGAGCAGCCTATAGGACACTCAGTCCTTCCTCCCCCAGCTAACCCCTGATGATTCACACTCATTCCAAAACGTAGGTCACTGGCATTGAAAGTGGCACCACTACAGCAGCACTTATGGTCTGGCTGGTTGGACTGCATTTCAGACTTTTTTCCCCTCTTATTCATGTTTTGACATATCTCATTAGGTTGCAGTACAGTATACTGTATACATACTCAGACCTGCTGGTTCTAATTCCATTTGCCTTTTGTACTGCATATATCAGTTTCAAAAGAAATCCCCAACCCCAGCTGGAGCCATTTGATCTTATATTAAGTTACAATATTATTTTTCTTTGGCGTGGCAAATACTAAAGCATGAATTTCCATGCAATTGTCAATCCAATTCTAAAATATGCATTTGTTATATATTTTTTTTAATTTCATGACTTAATAAGTTTTTTAAACCAAGGATGGAAATGAGAAAGGAAAATCCCGGTGCGCCCACATTTTCCTTTCTCATTTCCATCCTTGGTTTAAAAAACTATATACCTTGCAGGGGTTAAACGGCACTGTAGTGGTATTTCTAAAATGACTTAATAAGTAAAACACATGATTTTTAGTGTAAGTGTGGATTTTTATGAAAGTTAATTAAAGTGTGGATTAATTTTCTGAGTTTTTCACATATATAGAATAGGTCAGATGTCAGCATAATCTAGTAAATATATAGTAAGGTTAAAGCAGCAGTGCAGTGAAATTGAGCAAAAAATTTGACCCTAACATTTTTTTTAACTGTAACATTCCAGACACCTTCCAGTTTAATTTGCTGGTAAAACTGTCAGGTTCTCGAAGTATTTAGGTAGTTTATAAATGTTTCATACTTCTTTTTATCAAGTAAAAAGATGCCTGCTTTATTTGGATAAAAAATAACATTGTAAAACTCATAAAGGATAGGATCAAGAAAGTAAAAAAAATATATAGCACACAGAATAGGAATCACCTAGAAAGCAGGTTTAACATGTTAATATTTTTTATTAAAGGGACATTGTCAGTCATTTTTGCATTGCATTATTTCTAGTTGAACCCCCACATTTTGTGATTGCTTGCCTTCTTTAAAATTCATTGATGTTGCTGGAGGTGTTATCTGCTTCCTTTCTTAGAAGAGCTGAAATGCATGTTAATGATGTAGTTATACCCTGCCTTGTTTTGTTTCAAACCCATGCTCTACTCTTACTACATGCTTCCTGAAGATTAGGAACACCCACAATATTGCAGCCATTTATGATGCAATAGTCTCCTCTCCTCCAGCTACAGCATGAGTGGCTAGACTGTGTTGGAGTGTTCTGAAGTCCAGGAAAGATGCAGTGGGAGTTGATCAAGGATTGTAAACAAACACATTTTTGTGTGGTAATACCAGTGTGGTGGATAGCCTGCTTTTCACTTTTAAAAATAAAAAATAAATCAAGATCAAACTACCAACTACATCAGTAAATTGCATAGAATGTGAGCAATCACACAATTTTTTTTTTTTAATACTAGGACAGTTTGAGGCGGGGGAGTTGATAGTGTCCCTTTAACTGAAGCTAGAAATTAGTCTTTTGGAAAAAACATTTTAGCTGCTCTGTTGCTTCAGTGCAAATGTTGAATTTTTCCAGAGGTTTTTTTTTTGGGGATAGAAATAGTAGACAGCAATGCAAACTGCAGGATGTTTATTAAAATAATTTAAACTATATATCTTTTCCATGGTTTATTCTTGCATAGAGAAGAGATGTCATAAAGAGGGGCACAAGCTACTGTGAGGGGGTGTAAAACGTGGGGAGAAAATAAAAACAGTCCAATTCTCTAAGATATTTCCTTTTTGTCATTTTTTAAATGACATTGTTTTATTCTGACTCCTTTTTAAAACTGACTCTGGGAATATCTACAATACGTCATTCTCTATGATGGCTTAAGCTACCTAATGTAAAAACAATCTACCATAGTTTCTAGTTCCACCATCTTCACTATAGCAAAAAGCGCAAGCTGAAAGGGGAAGAAGAAGAACTTGGAAACACAACAAACTGACTAAGCGAAAGCTAAAATCAATTTGATAGTCCTCAAATGATGAGCGTAAATATCAGATAACCAATTTTTTCCTCTGTTAATTTAGATGCATTGTATCGGCAATCCATAAAAGCTCACTTTGTTGACTGACTCAGCTGAAGTCACAGATACTGACAGGAAATCCTTTGATCTATATAGACAAAGACAGATTCCTAAAGACTTTTAAAATAACAAGACCATCTCAGGAACAAACCCTGAATGAATACCACTGATTTATATTAAACACAGTTAGGGTTTGGTATTAAAAGTTATTAAAAATATTATTTTTCAAAATTGCCACTTAACACATGCCATCTACAATTTCATGATATATCTTAATATTTTGTGTGTTGCTGATAGTTGAAGAAAAAACATGTGACTTTTCAGTTTTATATTTTTAAACCAATGTGATGAGAAACAAAGGTCCCGTTTTCAGAAGGTTAGTGTGGTGCTAACACGAATAGGGCCCCACTAACTAAGCATAGCACATTCAAACAGGGTGGAAGCCGTATTCAAAGGACCCTGCTGCACAGCACTCAGTAGATAGCATGATCACATTGCATACGCCACTTGGCCAATGTAAATGAGGGCAAACTTTACATATGGGATCCAGTAGTATAGTCAGCAGAGTTCAGAAGCATTAAAAGGCTGCTGAGGCAGTGGTATTTAAAGGGGAACAGTCAGCACAAGGGGCCCCACATTCAAGTGTGGGACTGGTCCCAACATGTATTTTTTGTGCAAAAACATGTTGCTTAAGTTACTGTTTAATGTAGTATGGTAGAGTGTATCAGACTCATTTTGCTTTGTTCTAGGCTGACATCTTGTTTTACCACAAATCCAAGAATCCCCTGTAGCTAACATTAGAGCAGTAGGCAACAGTGGGAGATTCAATAGCCTGCAGTGCATGCTAGAGCTTTTATAATGTCTGAGAAGATGTTTTCTGGGTCTGCTTTTCTCCAGGGGCAATGTACTCTTCTCTGTGACTGCACATAACCCTGGGAGGACAGCTAGACCAGCAAACAACAGACAGAGCTTATATAAACTGTAACATATACTACAAGCTATTGAATCGCCCACTGCTGCCTACTGCTCTGATATCAGCTGCAGAGGACTATGGGACTTGTAGTAACAGAAGATGCCGAGCTAGAACTAAGCAACATTAGTTTGATACAATCTACCATGCTACAGTAAACAAAAAGTAAACTAAAATGTTTTGGCACACAAAGTGCACATTGAAACCAGTCCCAGACTTGAGGGTGGGGTCCTTGATTCCCCTTTAAAGTTTCCAAAACCCTACCCATACCAATGGGCACAGTGGTGAATGATCATACAAACCCCCCACCGACTGATCCTTAAGAAACTGTCAAACTCCCTGGTAGTTTAGTGGCCGCATTCAATCCCCGAGAAACTAGTAACATCCCTGGTAGTTTAGTGGTCCCCCCAATCCTGGAAAAACTGTCAGAATCCCTGGTAGTTTAATAGCCCCTTTTGCTTGATTCTCCAAGTGCATAGAAATATCTCTGGTAGCCCAGTGGTACTTCCTCCCACCCAATTCCTGTCATAATGATCATACCTCACCACTGTTCATCCTGGACACACCCATAAAGTGGCATGTCTGTCTGCTGCCAGATCTGCATATGGTGACTGACACAGATCCTCCAAACATCACCTTGGTTAGCCACCATCTGAATGACAGGGAGCTAGTACCTGCATATTGTAAAACTGTAGAAACAGTTGTCTAACTCAACCTGACCACTTCATCAGGGTCAAAACATGTTGAGCTTCTTGAGCTTCACTCTGAAGGGCGATGATGCCATATCACCCTTTGATGGAAATACAGCTTTGCTTTATATGAGTGCCCATACATTACTGTCTTGCAGGCCATATCACTACACCTTTCTTCTGAACAAAATACCATACACCACCATCTTGAAGAAATGGCCACAACTATGTGTTTATTAAAGAACTTATTCAATGTACAGTGTTTTCAGGTGATGTGCACAACTGAAGAGTCTAGCCAAGGTCCATGCAGGTCTCCTGTCCAGTCCATAACTCTCCCCAATGATGGGACCCTCCAGATGGATCCAGGTAATGCAAGTACTATCTCAGAGGGAAACCAGTCTTGGGGGTCCTCTGACCAGCTGATGAGTGCCCATCTCCCACCTGGGGGATGCTTCACCCACAGGATGAGCCCAATGAGGCTATCCCTTGACTTGCCCAAACTGGGCACATGGCTTCCTAAGTCCTCACCTCATGCTGACCTAGGAGGAACATATCCAGAATAGAAGCAGATTCCCCTTTATCCCTTGTACAACTCTTTGTGAGACTTCCGTGATGCTCTTGAGGTCTATGATATCATCTCTCTCCTCAATGGAAACATAGCTTTGCTGTGTAGGGCTCCCCATGCATTGTATAGAGGATTGTGTATGAGCAATCATACACAACAAGGCTGTGTTTCAATCCAGGGGCTTCTGTGGTAACAAGAAACCTCGACAATGCAGTTTGAGAGGTCTCATTACCAAGGAGACCTTGAGATTCAAAAGCAGCCTTGTCTGTTTATAATTGCTCATACAGTCTTTTATAGTGTATGGCAACCATTAATACAAGGCTGTGTCCTTACTGTGGCATTTTCTTTCCATCACTGCACACTTCCCAGGCCAGCTTTCACCACTGCCGCCGATTCATGAAGTGCAGAGGTTTGAATTGTGCACATGCGTGAAGATGTTCAATCTTGTTGCATTGCAGTAGGGACATCGCTAGTGCAGCACAACAGCATCATGATATAGTTAATGCAGCACAACAAGCTTGTTCTAGGGATGGAATTCCATCTATAACAGAGTTCCATCATACACTATATTATATTGGTGTGGTAGCACCACTATAGTTAGGACTGAGTAGGCTGTTCAGTGTTAAACCCCTAACTTTGCACGTCAATGTCTTTGGCACCGTTTCATGAAATGGGCTGAAATTTTGCATGTGTTGTCTAGGGCAAATGTTTTTCCTATACTTAAAGAGTACCTAAACAAGCAGTTTTTTTAAACTACAAACTCCAAAATCTAGCTTCATAACAAGGTAAAGTAGAGGCTGCTGTTTACATTTATGCTAAAACTGCATTTATGTAAATAATATAAATGCAGTTTCATAGCTTTTGAATAATGCAAACATCAGCCTTTCACTTTCAAAAAACAGCCTTGGTTTCTCCCTAAGATGGCTGCCAAGTCTGTTATGTGATGAGTTATGATGACATCATCTGAGCCAAAGACAGAGACCCACATATATTTCTGTAGTGCTTACTAGTTCTTCTTTCCCTCTTTGTTTTGAATTGTTGTACCAGAATGATCAACACCATGTATTAACTTGTGGATTATTTTGATCAGTACACATGTTAGGCTATGATTTTGTTCATTTAGTTTACTTTAACTTGTGGAAAATGTTTTGCAATCCAGCTGACTTTTTCCTTGACAAACTGCATTACGGTACAACCCTTCAATTACCTGATGATCTAGTGGTTATATGATGCACTGAATTTTGTTTTTGTTAGCCAGGAGAGACACACTAAGCTGCAAGCTTGTTTACAGGTGTGGCCTGGGAGCACAAGTAATGACTTGCTCAGGGTCACAGAACAAAGTACTGGTCTGGTTCAGTTCCAAAACCCATGCTCTCTCGTTAATCCACAAATAAGGCTTTCTTTTTCCATGTGAAACCCCTGCACCTAGCCTGCCTTCTGTTGAACACCCCACCATCCATACCCTGTCCTTAGTACTGCCTGGTGCCGCATATGTGCTTACGGTCTCATGAAGAGAATTATCACACCTCAGATTGTAATCTTGTACCTCAGAGAGTTGTGCACACCTATACCAAAATGCATCATCAGCTGGCACTGTTAAAAAATGCCTCCCAAATCACTCTCCAGTCCACATTCTCAGTGTTTGACTTCTGCTCCCACAGTAAACATTGAGTGGATCACCACCCTTCTGCACAGTGACAGTAGTATGTACAGTACCCCTGTTGTGTTTTTTCCCACCTCATTAACCAACAACTAGGTCTTCCTGGAGGGCCAAGCAATAGGCATCATGACCCATCAGAAAAGCTGCTGTTCATGCCCTCATAAGGGCTGCATTTAGAATGGGTAATGATATTATTAGCAGGAGAGGCATACTAATACCTTGAGCAAATCCACCCGACTTCCATTGTCAGTCTAATCCTTTAACTGTGATCTGCAGAACCCCGTAAGACAGTTCCCAGCAATTCTTCTCCAGTACTTTTCTGTACTGTACTCCACAATTTGAGTTAGCTGGCTACCACCCTTCCAAATCTTGAATGAGCTATACACAACTCCCTCAATACTGTCCTAACAAACGTCAGCACCCCCCCCACCTGAGGGTAATCTGCCTACACTGAATTCAGGTAACAGTTTATGGTGCAGCCCTACCACTCTGAGTATTTGTCATCACTGGCTACTCTCATCCACAGTCAGGTAGTGATCATGATGTTGGCAGCCCCACATTTCAGATCTCACAGTGATCTGCTCAACATCCTCCTTCACGTCTTCAACTAACCTGAATATAGCTATACCCTACTGGAATGGCTTCTTCAGTCCCTCTCTGGCATTCATTCTTCTCACCTGCACCCCACACCAAAAATTGGTGAGTTCACTACCCTTCTGCATCATGAATGTGGTCAGTACAGTCTCCCATGTTATTTTTACATATTAATAATAAACATGATATTCTGGTAAGCCAGGCTGATAGTTGCATTGCACAAGTGGAAAAATAGGCCTTCTTACCCATGTAAGATCTAAGCCATCTATGATTAGGCACTATTAAATGATGTTCATAATGATGTGCACACCCATCATTTAGCAGTGCCTAATCAAAGATAGCCTAGATCTTGTAAGGATAGGAAAGCCCATCATTCCCCTTTGTTCCCTGTTGCTATCAGCCTGACTTACTGGAAAGATATGTTTATATTTGATATGTCAAAATAAAATGGGGACTCTACTACTTGCATTCATGATGCAGAAGGATGATGAACTCACCAGTTTTTGGTGTGAGGAGGAATAGTGATGAATGAATACCAGAGGGGGACTGAGAAGGCCACTCTTGCAAGGTATTGATATATTCCGGGAAGGGGGAAGACAGAGGAGAGAAATATGAGCAGATTACTGTGAGAAATAAGATGTGGGCTGCCAGCACCTTGATCACTACCTGACCCCATTGTCCTGGCCAACATTCACCTTCCCATAAAACCAGTTCATGCAATTGTCCAAAGCTGTGTGTGGATATTAATGTATGAAATGGTTGCCACTACATGTTCAGTCACTTCACTACCAGTCTAGTATTGCTTGTAAAGCACTTTGGGATACAATGTGTATGAAAACCACTATATAAATGCTGTTTCTTCTTCTTCTTCTTATTTCCCATGGAAAAAGAAGACAAGACAAACATGTATTTGAGTTTCGAGAAAGTATGAACTCTAATATTGGACTGAACAAGAACTTTGCTACAAGAAAAGTGGTGGCTCTAGGGGGGTGGTGAAGGGTGTGGCTGCACTCCCCCCCACACACACACATAGTAATGTACTTGTGTGCTGCTGCTGCATTTCACTTTGTTGAAGCAGTCTGATTTATTGATTGTACAAATGTTTACATTCAAACTATGGATTACATTTGTAGGTTCTGTCGAAAACATACTAGAAAAGAATAGCAGAAAATATAAAGGCTTAATAAAATTGTTAAAAAGTGCATATTAAGCATGCACACCACCCCAGCGCCCCCACTGTAGCATCTTGGATCCACCATAACCACTAGACCACCAGGTTATTCAAGATTTGTACTGCACTGTGGTTTGCCACAGAGAAAGTTGGTTGGATTAAAACACAATTTCAGCATGTTAAAATAGACAAAATGAACAGAACCATAGCCTAACATGTGTATTATACAAAATAATGCACATGGTTTTGACCTTTTGGGTGAAACAATTCTATACAAAGGGAAAAAAAATAACTAGTTAGCACTATAGAGAGTCATATATCTTTCTGACTTTGGCTCAAATGATGTCATCACATAACACATTTGGTGGCCATTTTAGGAAGCAGGTAAGACAGTTTTTTTATATTAGAAGGCTGATTTTACAATGTTCAAATGCTCTGGAACCACATTTAGGTAAATTATATATATGTAGTTTTAGCCTTAATGAATACAGCAGCCTTTTCTTTAGTCACCTACGGAGTCAGTGTTTTGAATAGTTTGTTGTCAAAATGTTGTTTAGGTATCCTTTAACATGTTTTTTTTTTGCTCTCACCTACAACGTACATGGAATGGAAATTTTTCCCCAAACTTGCAGGGGACATATGTCCTGTCCTAAGGTAGTGACTGTGATAGAACTGGTGAAAAAATATTAAAACAGTTCCAGAGCTATAAGGCTTTAGAGTTTTGTGTTTTCCATTCTGGTAGGTTTTTGAGTTAATGTTCTGGTGCAAAATGAAAAATTGGATGTTGTAGTACCCTTTTTTGATTTCTCACCACTTTCTCCGCACAACACCAAATCTTTTTGTGCTGTGAGAGCCACCATCTTGTTGCTTTTTTCCATGCATTAACAAGCATGGAAAATACATACAACTGGTGGAATTTTAAAAAACGAACACCAGAACCTACCCAAACAGTCACCATTTAACTAGATTCTGATGTTTGTTTTTTACAACAAGGGCCAGAAATATCTTTGGTAGGCACCCAATACCCCAGATGCCCAGCTTAGCAAGAGGAGCCATTAACCTGCATTCACTGAATGAGAACAGCAAGACTTTCTTGACTTCTGCAGCCACAGCTGGAACTCATGCTGCAGGCTGCAGTGACAGCAGCGAGCCTAGGATTTTTACTATTTCAGTACAACAGTGTTCCAAAGTAGAGTCAGTCATTGTAAACAACTTGGAGTCTGTTATCCAAAATATCTGACTTGTAAGAACTGAAAGTCCAAAAAAACAGAAGCCCTGGGGATTCCCTGGAATAGGCATATAAATCCTGAAACCACAGCTTCATCTTTCTGATGACAAGCCAGCAAGAAATTCAGATATATTAAATCAACATCCGTGGTCCTTTGGCTAGAGATGTGCAAAACTGCTGAATTTCATTACGCAAAATATTTTGCATAATTTGGCCATTTTGCAAAATTTTTTGTGGAAGCAAAATGCAGAATTTCACCTGCAGAGTGTGAAATTTCACCCACAAAACGGCAAAATTTTGCGACTTTTCACCCTGCAAAATATTTTGCCGAACGTCCAAGTTACGTGAAATATTGCTGGTTTCGTGGGAATTTCGCCCATGAAATTTAATTTTGCAACATCTCTACCTTTGACCTGCATTGATGTGATTTTCTTTAGAAAAGATAATTTGAGGTATAAAACCTACATGATTAAAAAAAAACGCTGCACTAACATGAGCATTTCTCAACTGCTGCCAACCAAGGCACTTACCTACAGTGTAACAATTATTAATGCAAAATAACATCTGCAGAGTTCAATGAATAAAACAATCCAACCCAAAGTGACTCCTGCATTTGAAAAGCTGTACTGAAGGTCTCACAAATTCCTAGAATCTTAGGGGGCTTTACAACTGAAGCACACCCACACCCACACACACCCACACCCCTCTTTGACATCAGACTTAAATCATGTACCGTGATCCACAAGCTACCAGTTGCCCTACTTCATTTTTCCCCTCTTTGTGAAACTGTCAGTAGACTTGTTTTGTAATTTAAAATTAATTAAAAAGGGAAAAAGAGTAAGCTGACCATATGTAAACAAAACAAAACAAAAAAAAAACTGCAAGCCCATCCCTCATTACCATCACCCTAACATCTAACAATAACAGTAATACTATAAAAAGTTTAATAACTACCAGTTAGTTACCTGATCCCAGCCAGCGG
Organism: Neoceratodus forsteri; assembly: GCA_016271365.2. Classification (NCBI taxonomy): domain Eukaryota; kingdom Metazoa; phylum Chordata; order Ceratodontiformes; family Ceratodontidae; genus Neoceratodus; species Neoceratodus forsteri. The sequence continues at coordinate 258,386,400 of JADMNL010000025.1, forward strand.
GTTTAATATATTACATGTGATCCCACATTTACCTTCTTCAGTAAAGCATCCACATTACTGAGTGTCAGAGCTTCTAAATCTACTTGAATTTCCCTTGGGCTGACAAGTGATAATGAACCCTTGGTGCTACCTGATCTTCCAGCAGTGAGAAGAGGACAAGGGTCCAACTTCAAAGTGAGAGAAGCCAAGGCAGATGAAACAGAACAAAATCCCCCCTCCCCTACAGCTGCTCAGGGCAAGAGAATCTAGCCTGGTACTTCAACTCAGGTGGGGGGTAAATACAGTACGAACCCCCCTCCCCCAATGTAAAATGCATATAGCTTCTACTGAAATCTCACCCCCCATGTGTTTCAGCCATATTCGCACACCTAGGGAAAACCACCAAACTGAAATCATGTCCTAATCCAGACAGGCAGGGAGGCATGTTCCTCACCTCAGTACACCACCACCATAGGAGTTCCTGACACTTGGTTTCAGTTGTCCAGTTCCTGTTGGCAAGCCAAACGCAATGCAATGCCTAAACAATCTTGGTTGCTTGTTTTCTTGACATGACAGTGATATTTTCACTGTAAAGGTGTTGTGAAGGTTTGGCATAATTCTTCAAGAATAACACACATCATTATAATATGCAAACACAATAGAAAGTCATTTTGCAACAACCGCAATTTCAGCACAATATGATGCTGACACTGATACTTTCAATGGAATTATAGCATAAGATGACTGATGAAATGCTTCTTACATGGTTTTCTGTAATTCACAGAAAACTGGGAAATGTTAAAAAAAAAGCAGCATTTATTGTTATAAATGTGACTGTTCAAATTATTCCCCAGGTCCATAACAGGTACATAACAATTGATTCAATGTTTGTGGAATAGCAATGGGGTATATAGTGCTTGATGTAACTTGTATTACTTTTTCTGGCTTAACTCTATTCCCACCCTTGAGTAGTAGGTATGTAGTTAGGAATTTGTAGGGAATAGAAGGCCCAGGAACAAGGGTGAGAAGAGTGCTGAAGAAGGAGGAGGAGGGGATGGTGGTGGACGAAAAAACACTCCCTAAGCAAAGGAGGTGCATTTAATGGAGGGCTTAAGTAGAGGTTGTGGGAGGAGCTATTCCCCACATTGAACCATGGGCTAGCCCTCCCATTCAATGTTTGTGGAATAGCAATGGGGTATATAGCGCTTGTGTAACTTGTAGTACTTTTTGTGGCTTAACTCTATTCCCACCCTTGAATAGTAGGTATGTAGGTAGGAATTTATAGGGAACAGAAGGCTCACAAAGATACCTCCTCTAACTCATGGAGGGTATGACCCCCTGGCACCCAGGGGAGGAAAAACCTCCAGGTGGAGGAAACCTCTGAGGACCCATGGCCAGTGGCCTACCTATCCTCTGGGCATGCTAAAAGAAGAAGGACCTAGGTTCTAGTAACCATAACTAATTCAAGGAAGGTGATCTTCTGGGAGAGATAACAGTCCATCATTGATCCACGGCTGATATAGATCAAATGATGATCCTGAGGTTGAAAAGTTGGTCTTTCTGGAGGAGCTGTAGAATCTGAAATATGAAGCAGGTCCAGTTAAAGAAGGACAAATGAACTCCTGGTTTCTGAGGTGATGAAGGATACTTGTCCAAGAGGATTGCATGAGCATGATGAGCAGGGAGAGCATAATTTGATCAAAAAGTACTAGGCAGTGGAAGGGGACATGCTATTATACGAGAAGCCCTGGGTGAATGGTCAAACTTGTGTAAGGTTTGACTTTCAAGGTAAGGTCTGGAGGTAAGGAATTCATTAGTGAGCGAGGAGTCACTAAGAAAATGTTTGTGAAGTGGAAAATGAATAGAAGGGAGTCTTCAAGTGCCTTGGAGATGATGATCCATCTTTGATCCATGGGTGATGCAGATTGGCTGATAATCCTGAAGATGAAGAGCAGGTCTTTTCTGAAGGAACAGTAGAATCCTAATTGTGTAGCACAGAAAGCTGAGTAAGGACGATGAAGTCCAGGTTTCCAAGGGAATGAAGGATGTGTGTCCAAAGGAATTGCAGGGGCGTAATGAGCATAATTTGATCTATATGCCACCAGACAGTGAATGGTGGGAATTGTGATGATTTGTGCAGTCATAGGTGAATGATTCGACTTGTGGAAAGTTTGACTGTCAAGGTAAAGTCTGGAGGCAAAGAAGATAGTAGTGAGCAATGCATAGCTAAGTAAGCATCTGTACAGAAGAAATGGGGAGAGGAGAGTCTGTGTGTGCCTGATAGGAGAACTGCCATGAGTGATTAGTAGACAAATAGAGGAAGATTTGCAGATGTAATCCTGATGGTAATTGAATATGTATAGAGACTGACTGGAAGTTCATTTTTTAAAGAATGGATGGCTCATTTGGGCATGATGTCATGACTATACTTGTATGTGCTTGGCTGGTACACTGGCTGAAGTAAATGTAGGAAATCTGTGGCAGGATTGTCTATGAGATGTGCTGTGGTGGCTTATGGTTGGTTAGATTTAGAAGTGATCGATGCTGAAGTCCTTGAGAGAAGTCTGGAGGTGGATATGCTGAAGAGTCCACAGTCTGAATTGGAAGTGAGGTCGAGTAGTGTGGAATGCCAGAGGATTTTAGTACTATGGCTGAGTAAGATCGGTTGGGAGGCAAGACTGTAGTGAATTTTCCTTAATGGTTACGGCTTTCCAGATGGAATTCGTAAAAGCCTGTTCTCGGTGATAGTCTTTAATGGAGAGATTAATGTAGATAGCTTGTGAAGGGGAGGCTCTAGGGTCTGCTGGAAGAGCAGCTAACTTGACTGAGGTACTAGGTGAAGAAGTGCAGATGATTGTGTAAGGAATGATGATGTCTGGGAGCCAAGAATGATGATTTGGATGGCGTGGCATTAGTATGTGGCTAGGTGGTGGAAATCCATCGATGAATATACTGAAAGGCAGCTGGAAAGGTCTTAGAAAGAGCAATGTCTGATGAGGAAGTAAGAGTCTAATAACATGGGCAGCAATTCTGGTGATGGTAGAAAGCTGAAGGATGGAACTAGATAATGTCCAAGGTGCCATGAGGTATCTTGTGAGTCCTGGGATCCAGAGGAGCGATGGTGCATAGTAAGTCAGGGCTTAACAGAAGAAGTTACATCCTTTTCTAGTGAGAAGATAGCTTATGAGGCATGGTAGACAGGAAAATCCACTGAGGCTGAATGGGCAAGATTTGTAGGGAGAATCCGATGGCGAGAAAGACAGGAATGTTTCTAGTATCCAGTCAAATGAGAGACCTGAATAATCGAGGGGAGCTGATTGGGTAGTATGGAAAATGTTAACTTAATGTAATGGTTTCTGAGGCATGTTCACCAAGAAATGCATACTAGAGTAGTTCCCTCAAGTGAAATGAACAGTAATCCATCGAGTAGTGGATGGGAACTGTAAGGATGACCACAGTAGGGGTATACAATGAATAGGTGAGGGTTGAAGTTGCCTAAGTAGGAATACTGGACAGGGATATGGTAGGATGCCCAACAGAGCCACGGCACACAGAATGAAGCCCCGAACCAGCAAGGCGGAGATGGAAAGCAGCTATCCGAAGATGGAAGGAAAGTCCAGAGCAAATCCTGATGGACTGAAGGACTGATCCAGGATGGTGTTGAGTTGAAGAAAGCCGGTTGTCATACTGAGCAGGAAGGAAAAGGACTGGGTCGGCTCCTCAGTGAGTGACAGCAGAATACAGGAAGGCTGTAGCAGTCACAGGAAAATGATCCAAGGAGGGCCAAGGAGTGAAGCGAAGTACTGAGAGCAACAGGATTGAGATACATAGGTCCCACATCAATGAAGGCTCTGACCAACTAGTGAAGGGACAGAAGTAGCTGGAGTGAAGGAGGATAAAGTTCCCACATCTGAAGGAGAAATGAAACCCTGACATCAACTGGACGGGTGACCTGCATCAAGAAAGTCCCAGAGCAGTCAAACTGGATCAGAAGGGATACTGGACCAGCGGACAAGATCCAAAACACCAGGGAAAGTAGACCAATGGGGTGAAATATGATGGTCCATGAATGAATGGGATGGTGAGTGGCAAGGAAGGCTGGAAGTTAGTCGGAGTAACTGGGTCCTGAGACTGGAGGGAAGTGGTAATGAGGTAGGATATGGACGGTGCATAAGGTGGGACTTGCAGGTGCATACGGAGGCTCCTACCTGACATAGATGAGGTGAGATGAAGGGCATAACACTCCAGGTAATGGGTGAGAGGGAAGGCACACAAGGGAATGCTGAAGTCCAGGAGGGAGCAGCAAGTGACAGTCTGGTGGAGAGCAGGTAAGACTGAGACAGTTGATTACAGAAACGAGCTTCCAGGCATGGTAAACAGGAGTGAGATCATGCCTTGGATATCACTCTGCAGAGGTAGGAGGATCGAGGTAAATGAAGAACGGAGGGCCTCATCAAACTGGAAGTGGCAATCGGACAAGAGACAGAGGAGACAATAACCCAGTGGATCCAGGGACAGGCGATGACTCCATGATTTCAATGAGATGATGTGCAGTCGATGTTGACAGACAAAGGTGAGGGTGGAAGGCAGGTGGAGTGTCATGGTCCCGTTCTCGAAGAAAAGCACCAAACTGTATTGGGTAGAAGCAGACTGAGGAAACAGTGATGGAAGCTCAGGCCATGGACAAGGCAAGAAAGTGCGATGAGGCCGGAGGGAAGGCTGCAGGCAAGGAGAATGGAGACTACTAGCAGGAGGAGGTCCAGGTCCAGAAGGGTATGGGATCTGATAGCAGGTGGAGAATGAACACATATGAAGCAGCGGAATGGAAGATCATGCATCCAGGCATGACGGTTGAGGTGAGATGATCCTGACTAGATGCAGCTAGGACAAGTAGAATGATGGGAGTGTATAGTTGAAGAGGTTCCATTCTGGAAGGTAAGTGGCAACCTACATTGGGTTTAGGATGACAACTGTAGAAACCAATTAAATACAGATTCAGGCTCCCAGTCATGGAAGTCATCTGAGAGGATCACGAATAGTGCTGGAGACCAGATATGAAGTAGAAGGCGAGTCGTGGAAAGTCATATTCCTCAAAGGAGGCAGTGTCCAGGCACCAGGCTGAGACTGTGGATAGTCACAGCAGTGGAATGGAGGTGCAGGCACCCATCAGAGAGAGCTGAGGTGGGATGATCCTGAGTTGAGGCATCTAGACATATGCAGGATGAGGAGGGTGGATGGTGAAGAAGTTCTGTTCCTGAAGGAAAGCAGCAACTGGTATGAAGTAGGTAAGGTATGGTGAAACTCAGTAGATTATAGACATGGCTCCCATCCCTGGTAGCTGGGGCGAGCTAACCTTCACTCAATGCTGACCAGCAGAGTTAGGGATAAAGGATGTCAAGTTGGTAAGTAGAATGAGGTAATAAATGTAACGGAATCCCATTCCCGGTAGACAGGGGAAGCCTAACTTCGCTCAGCACCTCAGAAGGCACAAGTTAGGGACAGAGACTGGAAAACTGCTGGTATGGGCTGGCAGTAGGCACAGAATGCTGCAGAAAAAGACAGTAGAGTAAGGAACGGACTTGAGACAGACATGATGAATAGTATACTGGTATGAGGAGACAGAAGTAGGATGATAAGAAAGGTAGCACAGGGACATGATGATGAGAAGAGGTTGTAGGTAACAAGGGAGGTGACTAGGTGCAGTGGAGAGGGAGCATGTGGATAGCACTAGGAGAAATGGACAGGGAGAAAGTAGGATAGTGGCAGCAGGATCTCAGTGGAATGTAAATAATGAAGGCCACAGATAGTATGACCCCCCCCGAGCCACGAGCTATTCGAGTGGCGATATAAACATAAGTAGACAGGCATCTCAGGGTATATAGGCATGCAGGTGATGAGGATAATCATATGTCCTCCACCCCCCCCCAATATAGGAGGTACAGGGATGGAGCACTAAGCCACGGCCAGGTAATGTCTACTGAAAGGTTGGCAATAAAGCAGAGAGGTACTTACATGGTAGGTAGAGCTGACAGCTGCTGAAAAGCATGGGGGAGCGGGGACGCAGTGTGAAAGCCTGGGAAATCACGGGAGAGAAGACATGCCAGTGGTACTATTCAGCATGTGAGTGTGGGCTGTCCTAGTGGTTGAGGAGTTGGGGAGGAGCGAGGGACGCCCATGGGGATGGACAGGAAGCAGCGTGCCCCAGGAAGGAGCTTGAAGGAAGTCCCTGAAGAATGGCAGTGTAGGGGCCTAGAGCTCTGGGTCCATCTGACAGCTCTGGTTTCATGCTCCATTGTCTTCTAAGGGTTTGGTCCAATGATAAGACTCAGCAGTGGGTACGTGGGGAGATGAAATGCGTGTAGGATTTCCTTTCATGTAAAGACTTCAAGTTCCATGGTAGGAGCACTCGTGGTGCTGAGGGAGCCAGAAGCCCCAAAAAAAGACACGGACAAGGGGAAACCCAGGCACCAGAGAGAATGGGGAGGCAGACAGAGCTGCCAGGGAGAGGGGAGACCAGGGAGGAAGTAGAACAACAGGGGAAAAGACACAGCACAGTAAAAAAAAAAGAACAACGGGAGGGAAAGGGGAAATGTACAGGGAAGGGAAATGAGAGAAAAGGAGCAGCAGCAGCAGGAGAAGCACAGCCACACAAGCCGTGCAGGGAGCCCAGGGAACAAAAGACACTCTCTAAGCAAGGGAGGTGCATTTAGTAGAGGGTTTAAGAAGAGGTTGTGGGAGGAGCTATTCCCCACATTGAATCACAGGCTAGCCCTCCCATTATTTGAGCTGATTGCCAGTTTAAAGGCACTTATTTAAATGAGGTTCACACCAATTAAAATTGCTTTATAGGTCACCATACATGCTATATTAATTGTAATGTTGCATAGTTTCTCCACACACTAGAACTCTTTCTGGGTCCCGGTGTTGTAGAAGTTCAGGGCCTAGTACATAGAGACGTGCTGCTCTCCCTGTGTAACTATAAGCAGCAGCAGTGCATCTAAGTCTGTTAATGCGTATTTCTGTGTTAAATTCTCACTACAGTTCCACAAGTCTCAGTGCTTGCACAATGGGGTGATCAGTCTTTAGGGAAAACACTAAACATCTGAAAGGCAGCTGTATTATTAGAGACCAGTTTCATAGTGAATCTACCCCCTTCCCCCACATACACACACACTTATATTTAAAATAATTTCAGAGCATTACTGGGCAGTTATAAAATGGAGCTGTTTATAGTTCATTTACCCAGGATATCCCAGCTGAGATGAAACATCTGGGTTCCCTGGGGTCCTACTTGTACCTGTTTCTTCAACTGAGTAGACTGGAGCACAGACAGTTGAAGTGACTTGTTGTCCATTAACACGCGTAATCAAATATGAAGGGGAACATGAAGACATGTTCCAAGCCACCCAAAGACTGACCCCTTAAACTAGTAGTTAAAACTGCTGGGCTCTTTTGTCAATCCAAATTTTGATCCTTCAACATCTGAATATGACTACACATTAGATCTTCACTAAACTGTTTCTAATGACACCAAGTAGGAAATTTGTTTTGAAAAACAAAATGAAAAGATGAATGTTTGAAAGTGGTGAAGGAGTATACCAAAATGTGGGGGGTCAGAATTGCACAGAACACCTCAGCCTGGGCCACTGTTCAATTCAATATCTGACCCTTCAGCTACAAAACTGAGAGGTCACCTGACCCCCCTGACCCCACGGCTCCACCATCTATGTTTTCCTTTCTTATCTTAGCATAGTAGGAATACACACACACACACACACCGCAAATTCCTTTAATTTTTATGTATGCTTGTGCGCATGCGCAAGAAACATGTTGCAGCAGCTTGCTGCAGAAGCAGGTTGTGGAGGTATGGCACTGTTGTGGCCAATGCCCCCAGGTGCCTTTTGAGGCTTGGCCCACTTTCCCTAATGCAGTGGCACACTGCGGCTGACACTAGTTCAACCAGCGTGACACCACCTTGAAAGGTTTTTGCCGCTGCAATCGGGGCCTCCTCGTCATTGCAGCGTCAGCCATTCTGCTGCAATGAGGAAGTGACCCATCACTGCAGGGCATACCTTGCAGTCCCTATGCCACCCTGACCCAGTAATTTGTCGCTGGGGAGCCCATTTCCTTCGGCACTGTAACCCCTCCCCCATTTATTGTTTGCCGAGGGGTGCTCAATCCCCTGCTTCATGCGCCCCTCAATTAAGTCTTTCTTTGCTGATGGGGCTCAATCCTATCAGCTTCAGTCTCCCCATTAAATTTGCCAACAGGGGCCCCATCCCCATCAGCTTCAGTCTCCCCACCCCTGTTAAATTTGCAGATGAGGGAGCCCACTGCACATCGGCATAATGTCCCCCCCACGATTTGTTGTATGCGAGAGGGGTGCCCAACCCCGCTTGGCTCTTCCCCCCATATGTGCTGACAGGGTGCCCAATCCTCCACCAGCTACAGCCCCCCCAAACCACTCAGATGGCATGCTGGGAGCCCACCACAGTGTGCCAAATGTCTCTGAAGAAAAAAAAACTGTCCTGTGATGTTTTTTTAAACTTGTAAACAAGAAATGGTCCCTCGTTGAGTCCGTGGCCCCGCCCCAACCTGCACCTATCCTCTGTGCATCTGGCCTTCCCACTCTCCCTCACCCCATACTTACCTCCGGAGCCCAGCGCGACGATCTTCGGTGAACCAGAAACACATCAGCACTCTTCAAAGCCGACCGTGAACTGAAGAAATGCTGGTAAGCTGTATAATGGCATAAATAGGTTTTTTTTTCAACTTTGGTGCATATCTCAGGCATATTTGGGAATTTTGGCACCAAATTTTCAACATGGGGTTATTGGGACCCCTCCTCATGAATTCAGCCACTGTCATGGCGTTATTCGGTCCCAAAAGGTGATTTTGAGGTCACTGCGTGGAATCACCTTTTGGGACCAAGTAATGAAATGACAGTGCCAGTGTTCATGAGGTGGGCTCTCAAAAAGCCTATATTGCAAATTTGGTGGAACAAATCCTAAAAGTGACTGTTTTATGAGTGTACGTTGCACAGTTGCTACGCACACTCGTAACTTCGTGAATTTGTCATATATTCACTCCAGATTTTCAACATTGGCATTTTCCCACACCTCCTTATGAACAGTATAGCTGTCATTTTTCATATCCTGGCTGAAATGTGTTTTCGCACTTCCGGTGCAGAATAGCGCGGTCGCTGTAGAAAATCAGTGTTCAGGACACATTAAGGAAATCACAGTGACACTGTTCATGAGCAGAAATCCTAAAATGCCTATGTTGAAAATTTTGTGATGAAAGTCCATAAAATGACTGTGTTACGAGCGTGCATTGTGCAGTTTCCACGCACCCTTGTAACTTTGCAAATTAGTAATATTTTCACGCCAGATTTTCAACACTGACATTTTTTCACACCTCCTTATGAACTGTACAGCTGTCATTTTTCACATCCTGGCCAAAATGTGTTTTCATGCTTCCGACGCAGAATAGCGCAGTCCTTTGGGAAATCTGTGTTTGGGACAGATTAAGATCGCGCAAGTAAGGGAGGGGGAGTGACTGAGCTCAACTGAGCTCTGTCAGGGCTGCTGCAGATTTCCTTGTGGGCAGAAAAAGGTGCCAACACAGGCAGGAGCCCAGTACAAATGGGCAGCCTGCAGAGCCGGGAGAAACAGAACGAGCGAGTGAGAAAGACGGTGTGAGAGAGAGCTTAACAGAGCTCTGTCGGGACTGCTGCGGATTTCTTTGTGGAGCCCAGGACAAAAGGGCAGCCTGCAGTGGCGGGAGAAATAGAATGAGCGAGTGAGTGAGGGGGAGTGAGCAAGCTCAATGGAGCTCTGCCGGGACTTTAGAATTGTCCACCCTCCCGCCCAGAGTCCTCTGTGGTCCTATATTACAGCAGGGTCTCTGAAGTGGAGACAAAGCAATGACTGGATACTTTTAGGATTGCTGTAATAATACAGATTTAGTTGTTCTGTTTATTTCTCTAACTGGGCTAAATACCGAGCTATCTTGTTATGATTGCTGTAATAAAACATATCTATTTGTTCTGTTTATTTCTCTAACTGAGCTGAGTAATACTTGGCGTGCAATAGGATTTCTAACTGAGCTAAGTGAAACTATATGAGAGCTGAGAACAAAAAGTATGGTAGCTGAGGGGTGAAAAATGGACAAGGAGGCTTTAGGATTGCTACAGTAATACAGTATCTAATGGATGAGATTTGAGACTGAACTAACCCGGTTGGCAAGGGGGCAGTAGGGGGACTAGTATGTGGGGGGGGGTGAACAGGAATTTGCATAAATAGGGGCCTAACAGTTGTAGTAGGGCACAGAACCTGGGAGTAAGAGCCCGTAACATAAGATGGGAGCCGAAATGGGGCAGGTGCCACATGTCAATAGGGCGGGCATCTTTGGAAGGGTGGTGGGGTGTACAGGGTGTGGGTCCACCATGATCCTGGACTGGGCTTGAAGGATGGGGGGTGTATGGTCTGTAGATGACTGGCTAGTTTGAGGAAGGAACTGTGGAGATTAGGGAGGAGTCTAAGTGGCAGGGCAGATGAGTATGGTAGGCATCCTGACTGGGGGGGAATAGGGGATGGCAAAGGGGGACGGAGGAAGAACAACTAGGGAGTGAACCCAACCCCAGTATAAGTGGCACTAACAGAAAAGAGAGGAGAAGGAGGGGTGCCCGAGGTGAGGGGGTGGCCTCCTGATGGGGAGGTAGAGACCATGAGGAGTACCAGGAGAGAGCAGATGGCTGCGGGTAGGGAGGGACCAGGGTGGGACCAGGAGTGGCATGGAGGGGAACAAGTTGGGGGAACCAATAGGGGGAAGAGATGTAGGAGGGGTATCAACTAGGAATAGATTCAAACCTCTGCTATGGGAGAGAGAGGGGGAAGACAAGTGGGGCATGAGAGGGATGGCAACAGGTAGGGGAAGAGATAGCGAGGATGAAAGGGTAGAAGGTGGGCTAGTAAGGAAGTGGGTGGTGACTGGAGGAGAGAAGGCTATGGGAAGGGGGAAGGATGGGAGGGGCATCACTATCGGGGTAGAAGGAAATGGGGGCTGTAAATCGATAACAGTGGGGATAGAAGAGGGGTTGGAAATCAGCAGGGGAGACTGACATGGGAAGCCCAGTAGGAAGTAGTCAGGCTGGGAAGGGGTTCAAGGGGGATGGGAGGAATAAGGCAGAGAAAAGGGGTGAGGTGGAAGTAGGTGGCACAGATACAGAAGTCACAGAGGGAGCAGCTGGTGGGGGTAATGGCAGGGAAGAATGAATACTGGGGTGGTGGAAGGCGCATTAGAAGAGAAAGGGGGTAAGGGAAGGGGGAATACTCATCCTGGGGGATTCTATACTGAAAGGGGTGAGATGAGATGTCAGGGGAGAAAGGCACAGCCATATTTGGGTTGAAGCTATCCCCAGGTTGACTGCAGGAGGGGCAGGGCAGGCACTGCTCAAGTGTGCAGTGAGGAGGAGGAAGAAACCTCATTTAGTGTTGCATGTGGGTACAAATGACTTGGTGGGGGGGGACTGTGGAAGTAGTGAAGGGGAGGTTCGGGTGGTTGGGTAGGCAGTGTGAGGGGTTGGGGAGTCGGTGGCATTCTTGGAGGTACTGCCGGTACCATGTGCAAGCATGGGGAGGAAGGGTAGGCTTGAGGAGTTCAACAAGTGGCTGAGGGATTGGTGCCACACCAAAAATTGTCGGATAATGACTAACTGCAGTAGGGTCTGGGGGCAATAGTGACTTGTACACAGGGGACAGGGTACACTTGAGCAGAAAGGGAAGGGGAGTATTAAAGGCAGGATTAGAGGGCTGTATCTCTACTAAGGTGGATTTAAACTAGTGGGGGGTGGCCAAAAAGACTGAGGTTGGTAGAAAGGTCTGGACAGGGGAGCCTAATGAGCTCACCCCCTAGATATAGGTAAAGGCAGAGATGTAGTAACCCTTGGAGGGGGCTGGTAGAGTGGTCTAAATGTAATACAGAAGGCACCACCACCCAATAATAGGAGAAAGAGTGTGGACTACCAGGAGGAGGGACACAGGCCAAGGAGGAGAAGAGTGAGGAGGGGCATGGGTGGAAGGTGGTCTGACTAAATGGATAAATAACTGGTTACAGGGGAGAGTGCAGAGGGTGGGTGGGGGTAGCTCTCGGCACCAAGAGCAGTGACAAGGGGGGTGCCGCAGGGGTCAGTGCTGGGTCTGGTGCTGTTTGGGCTCTTTATCTCCGATATAGCACACGGACTGGGGAGCAGGGTTAGTCTGTTCACACATTATACTAAATTGGAGGTGGTGAGGAATAAAGAGGATGGATCAGAAAAAACTGCAGGGGGACCTAACCAAACTACAGACATGGTTGGTGGAGTGGCAGCTAGGATTCAGTGCAAAGAAGTGTAAGGTGATGCACTTCAGGGCTAAGAACCAGAAGAGGGACTATTGTTTGGGGATCACAGAGAAGAAGAAGGACCTAGGAGTGTTGGTAACTGGGAACATGAACAACTCGGCCCAGTGCAGGAAAGCAGCAGTGAAGGCAAACAGGATGCTGGGATACTTCACAAGGGGGTTCTCATCCAGACACAGGGATGTGATCCTACCTCTCTACAGATCAATGATCACACCACACTTAGAGTACTGTGTGCAATTCTGGATGCCATACCTGAGGAGAGATATAAAGTTACTGGAGGGGGTGCAAATGAGGGCAACAAAAATGTTAAAGGGGATGGAAGGAAGGGGAATATGACATTAGGTTGATGGAGCTGAACATGTACACACTGGAGAAGAGCAGGGATGGGGTAATATGATTGAAGTATTTAACTACCTGAGGGGGTAAATAAACCTAGCACCGAGGGGGTGTTTAAACTGAGGAGTGGAAGAGAGACGAGGGGGCACGGACTAAGGTTGGAAGGAGGACATTTCAAGAGGGAAATAAGGAGGCATTACTTCTGTGAGAGGGTGGTGTCTAGTTGGAATGTGCTGCCAGAGGGGGTGGTAACATGTAGGACAGTCAATAGCTTTAAGGAGGAGTGGGATAAAGCAAGAGAAAGAGTCAGGGGGCAGGGGCTGGGAAAAGCGGGGGTGGAACAGAGGGGAAGAGGCTGGGGCAGCTGCAATCTAGAATGCCAGCTGCACACTCAGGCAGACTTACATAGACCGATTGGTGTGTTCTGCTGGCAGATTCATATGTTCATATGTCTGTATGTATGTTCGTATGTAAAATCACAGTAATGCTGTTCATGAGCAGAGGTCCTAAAATGCCTATGTTGAAAATTTGGTGACCAATGTCCATAAAATGACTGTGTTACAAGCGTGCATTGTGCAGTTTCCATGCACCCTCATAACTTCACAAATTTGTAGTATGTTTACTCCAGATTTTCAACATTGTCATTTTTCCAGACCTCCTTATGAACAGTACAGCTGTCATTTTCACATCCTACCCAAAATATGCATTTACACATCTGGCTCAGAATACCGCGGTTGCTGTGGGAAATCAATGTTCGGGACAGATTAAGAACATCATGGTGGCTGTGTTCATGAGCAGAGGTCACAAAATGCCTAAGTTGAAAATTTGGTTAAATAATTCCACTAAATGACTGTGTTATGCGCATGCGTTGCGCAGCTTCCATGTACACTCGGAAGTCTGAGCATTTTAAATATTTTCACTATAGATTTTCAACATTCCCGTCCCTTCACACCTCCCTATGAATGGTACAACTGTCATTCTTCACATCCTGCCTGATTTGTGTTTCGTGTGTCAGGCGCACAATGGCATGGTCATTGTGGAAACTCAAATTTCGGGACACATTGACAAAATCACAGTGCCACTGTTCATGAGAAGAGGTCCAAATGCTTTCATGAGGTGGGGGCCACATAATGGCCATGTTGAACATTTGTACTGGAAATACCAACAAATGCCCAGGGCATTATGGTTTCTAACCATATCGTCCCACCCTTTGCAGACTGACAGACATCAGGGTGTGCCTCTGGATTGCTGACTGTAATGCTCATACCATTCCAACCCTACCCCCAACCCCCCAGCCACTGACAGGCATTGAACTGTGCCTTCGACTCTTCTGCCCTACAGTTCACCCCATTCTATATTGCACCCATTTCAGCATATGTCCTTATGGAGTGGGGTGACTGTAAAGCCGAACACCCCAAGGCACACCTCAACACTTGTCAGTGTCTGCAGGATAGGGTGAGGTGAAATGGCATGAATGTTATGGGTAACAACCCAAACGCATACCCCAATGCCTGTCCATCTCTGCAGGGTGGAGGTGCAGTTGGTGTGAAGTTCAATACGTCACTGCCATTCCTACTCTGCATCTGTCTAACTCCTGCATTTCCAATGCTAATACCTGCAAGCAAACATTCGGCATTGACAAATGCTAGTTTTTTAACGGAACCTTGCCTGGTAGCCTTTTACAGCCCCTCCTGCAGCTGTGTGTGGGTCAGTAATGACAAAAGGTTGCTACTCAGTCTAATCTTAAACCTTCAGTCATGACTTTTAGCTACATAGTTCATAGGCTTTCTCACAGAGAGCCTGGTAACACTTCAGTTTCGATCCCCACTCTTATACACAGTTGCTAGAAACCATGGGGACTTAAAGGGAAATGTATTTCTTAGTGCTGTTAATATTGAAAATGATACTCACCACTACTCAGAGAATCAGGCATAATAACTGCTAAGTTCACAGCATGACCATTCACCTTTTTCCTTTTACTATGTCACGTGCACAGTATAATCCAGTGGATATCTCATTTACAGTTGGTCATTGCATGTACCAGATTTTACAGCTGGATGGGACAGAAGCATTTCAGGAGACATGTCTGAATCAGCTGTTCCCCATCACTTCAGCTATCCCAGGTAAATGATAATCCGTATGGTGCATGAGCCATGGACTGTGCTGCCATCTATGTGGGCAGCCTGTGTGCAGTGATGTGTCACCCATGGGCAGCCTCTCTGTGTGATCTTGAAGACCTAGACCTCCAGTAAGGGTTGTAGTCACCCAGAGTGGGATGCACAGTGTAATCTAGAGAATCAGGTGTACTAACCAGTGTTATAACAGCACAGCATGGATGTCCCGGTGACTCTATATGTCCATGAGCAGAGAAATATGCCATAGGTTCATGTTGCTGTATAGAAGTAAATATACCATCTTATAAAAATATTTATTATATTTAGTACCCAATTTTTGCAATTTGATAGGGCATCTGGATAAACTAGCAAAATAGTCGAAAGAGTGGCAACTGGGGTTTAATGCAAAGAAGTGCAAGATCATGCACATAGGGAAGAGAAACCCTGAAGCCACCTATAGGCTGGGAGGGGAGTTGCTGGCAGTGACAAGGGAAGAAAGAGACTTGGGCATCATCATTACCGATGACCTAATATCATCCAAGCAGACCTCTAAAGCAGTAGGTAAGGCTAGGGCGATGTTGGGGTTTATTAGTAGGGGTATCACAAGTCAGAAGAGAGGTAATAATCCCTCTTTTCAAGACACTGGTTAGGCCCTATCTGGAGTACTGCATGCAGTACTGGAGGCCACACCTTCACAAGGACATTAACCAAACTGAGGCAGTCCAGAGAAGGGCAACCAAAATGCTGCAGGGACTGCATCAGAAAACATATGAGGACAGATTAACAGAGCTCAATATGTATACCCCAGAGCAAAGGGGGGAGAGGGGTGATATGATCAAAACATTCAAACACCTTAAGAGTATTAACAAGGTGAAAGAGTCTAACATGTTTCAAAATAAGAAAAATATCAGGACAAGAGGACACAGCATGAGATTAGAGGGAGGCCGATTAAGGGGTAATGTGAGGAAGTTCTTTTTCACAGAAAGGGTGGTGGATGCATGGAACGGCTTCCCTCAGGAAGTGGTGGATATGAATACAGTGCAGGGCTTCAAAGAGGCATGGGATAGGCATAAGGGAGCAATACAGATGAGTATGAATAGATAGGCCATTGACAGAGCAAAGACCGATGGCACATTCATAAGGTAGAAAAAGAAATGGGCAGACTGGATGGGCCTTTCGGTCCTTATCTGCCATCAACTTCTATGTTTCTATGTTTCTATCACTTTTTATATTGGCATGCTTGCGCAGCCAACATCTTGGGACAGTGCAGCTTTGGAGGCGCGGTCACTGTTGGGCGAATGCAGGGTATGCACCAGTAGGTGCGTCCCTCATTCCCCAATCAGCCTGCATGCCGGTGCCACACCATGCATACATAATGTGGAGAGCACATCTAAGAAAAGGTCTGCTGCAATCTGAGCAAAGCTTGTCAGATGCAGTGGAACCTTCTACGTGTTTCACCGGCTGATTATCAGCAGGTGGGCGGTCCCGCCCACTGCCACTTCGGGAGTGCCCAATCCCCCTGTCGGTTTATCCCTGCTTTTGCATGCCGACGGGGAGCCCACTCCTGACTGCATAAACCCGCCTTCCATTGTTAGAATGCTGAGGGGGATGCCCAATCCTCGCTCGCCCTCGCTTTGTGTGCCGATGGAGGTGCCCAATCCCCATCGGCATAATCTCCTCCAACCCCCCCATGCTGTGTGTCGATGAGAGTGCCCAATCCCCATTGGCTAAAGACCCCCCAAATATTTAGGTGGCATGCTGGGAGCCCACCACAACATGCCAAATCCCCTGAAATACAAAAACTGCCCCGCAATGGGGTTTTTTTTCCACCTGTAAAATGAAAACAGTCCCTCGTAGTCTCCCTGGCCCCCACCTGCACCCACCCTCTGCGCACCCTGCCTCCCCACACACCCCCTCACCCCAAACTTACCTCCGGAGTCCAGCGCGATGATCATTGGTGGACCGGGAACACATCTGCATCCTTCAAAGCTGACCGTAAACTGAGGAAATGCCGGTAAGCTGTATAATGGAATAAACTGGGATTTTGCAACTTTGCTGCATATCTCAGGCATTTTGGGGAATTTTGGCCCCAAATTTTCAACATGGGATTTTTGGGACCCCTCCTCATGAATTCTTGCACTATCATGGTGTTATTCAGTCCTGAAAGGTGATTTTGCAGTCACTGCGCGGAATCACCTTTCAGGGCCGAGTAACAAAATGAAATTTGGAGGAAAAAAATCAAAAAAATTACTGTTTTACGAGCGTGCATTGCGCAGTTGCTATGCATGCTCGTAAGTTAGTGAATTCACAATATTTTCATGCCAGATTCTCAACATTGCCATTTTACTGCACCTTCATGTGAACCGTTCAGCTGTCATTTTTCACATCCTGGCCGAAATGTGTTTTCGCACTTACAGCTTAGAATAGTGTGGTCGCTGTACGAAATCACTGTTCAGGACACATTACAAAAATGACAGTGATACTGTTCATGAGCAGAGGTCCTAAAATGCCTGTGTTGAAAATTTGGTGACAATACTCCATAAAATGACTATGTTACGAGTGTGCGTTGTGCAGTTTGCACGCACGCTCGTAAGTTCACAAACTTATAATATTTTCACTCCAGATTTTCAACAGTGCCATTGTTCTACACCTCCTAATGAACAGTACAGCTGTCATTTTTCACATCCTGACCAAAATCTGTTTTCGTAGTTCCGGTGCAAAATAGCACGGTCTCTGTGGAAAGCCCGTGTTTGAGACATATTATGAAAATGGCAGTGGCACTGTTCATTAGCAGATGTCCTAAAATGCCTATGTTGAAAATTTGGGGATGAAAGTCAATAAAATGAGTGTTTTATGAGCGCACATTGCACAGTTTACACGCACGCTCGTGACTTTGTGAATTTGTAATACTTTCACTCCAGCTGTTCATCATTGGCATTTTTCCATACCTCCTTATGAACAGTACAGCTGGCTGAAATATGTTTTCGCGTATCTGGTGCAGAATTGCATGGTCACTGTGTGAAATCACTTTTTGGGACAGTTTGAGGAAATGACAGTGACGCTATTCATCAGCAGCGGTCCTAAAATGCCTATGTTGAAAATTTGGAGCCAAAAGTCTATACAATGACTGTGTTGCAAGTGTGCATTCCATGCACCCTTGTAACTTCGTCAAATCTGCAATGTTTTCATGCCACATTTTCACTACTGGCATTTGTGCACACCTCATTATCAACAGTTCAGCTGCCATTTTCCACAGCCTGCCCAAAACGTGTTTCCGCAGCTCTGCCGCACAATGGCATCCTTGCTGTGAAAAATCACCTTTTGGTACACATTAACAAAATCACAGCACTATGCGTCTCCACCTCCGCCACTGCCAATGCCAGCACGACAACATTCGGGCATTGACAAATGCTTGTTACACTCTATAACGTAATGCATCACTTTAAACTTGTTACAGTACCTTTTTGTGCAAATAGCAGAGCTGGTACATGGATATATATTACAAACCGATAGATGTCAGTCAAGGCTGAACATTGTTTCCTTACATTTGATAATTAAACAAAAATATCAGACTGTGACAGTGTGACAAATCAGTACCGCTATTGTCAGAAGTACATTATAGGCAAGTAATATGTAAAATCATTGTATTTCTCAGTTATTGACAAAGCAGCCAATTGAACTGATCAACATTACCAGCAACTTCCCCCCCCAAAAAAAAACACAGCTTGAGGGAAGTTACTACACCACAAGCCCAGCCATGCCAAGCCAAGTTATACATCATTGAATTTGTTGTAGTGCAGTCTGTGCCTTGCCATTTAAAATCCCCCCACCATAAACACTAGATCAAGTACTGTGCACATCCCTGCTTATCCCACAATCATCCTATGTCCGACCTTGAACAGCCTTATAGTTTGTTTGTTTGTATCTCTGGAAAAATAGATGTTTGTTTATCTCCTCGTCTCTGACAGCAAACAGTGGCAGAAACACAAATGAACTTTGTTTTTGTTAATTTGGTAATCCAGATAATACTGCCCATTCATCACACACACACTGCTTCCTCTGAGCACCTGCTGCCACTGCCGTTTGGCATGTTTCCTGGTCTGTGTTACTGTAAGTAGGGTAACACCTTTTATGAGTGCCTATTATTGAGTGACTCAATATGAGTGACAGGGTAGTCAGGAAGGGGGGAGGGGTGGCAGTTTATATACAGGATAGTCGGGAAAGGGGGAGGGCTGGCAGTTTATATCAGGGAGGGAACAACTTGCACGAGGGAGGAGTCTGAGGAAGGAGAGGTGGAGGCATTATGGGTTCAGTTAAGGTCCAATAAAAGGAGAAAGATGACGTTGGGGGTGGTTTACAGACCACCCAATCAGGATAAGGAGAGGGACAGGGAACTGTGCTCACAAATATTGGAAGCTGTGGGAAAAGGAGAGGGGGTAATTGTGGGGGACTTCAACCTGTCCAAGGTGGACTGGAGCATACCCTCCACAACATGTACTAGGAGTCAAGTGATCCTGCAAGGACTGCAGAGTGGGTTCCTGACTCAGGGCATCACTGAACCAACAAGAGCTGAGGCAATTCTTGATCTGGTGCTCACAAATGGGGAACATGTGCAGGAAATAATGGTCAGGAAGCCACTGGGTGGAAGTGACCACTGCACAGTGTGGTTGCAGTTGGATATGGGCAGGGAAAGCATCCCGACTAAGACCAAAATCTTGGATTTCAGGAGGGCGGACTTCAGGAAAATGGGCGACGTGCTAAGGAGCCATCTGGCGGGCATCAACACAGATATGGGGGTGGATCAAAGGTGGTGCATCATTAAGGAAGGAATACTGGTTGCCACAGATGAGTGCATTAGGCTCAGGGGTAAGAACACAAGGGCCAAAGTGCCCAGCTGGTTCAGTTCTGGGGTTGCCCAGGTAGTAAGGGAAAAGAGGTTGGCCTATAGAAAATTCAGGAAGACCAAAAGAGAGGTGGATAGGGAAAATTACCTAAGGTTGGCTAGTGAGGCAAGTAAGGAAGTCTAGCGAGCAAAGGCACAGAAGGAGCTACAGAGCAGCTGAAGGAATTAAGAAGGGGAGAAGGCTTTCTTTCACTATATAAGTGAGAAAAGGGACAAGAAGGAAGGGATTCTTAGGCTTAAGAAAGGGGTGAAGTGGGTGGAGGATAATGGGGGAAAAGCAGAGATACTAAATGAACACTTCTGTTCCATCTTCACCAGGGAGAAGGACGGACCTGTGCCTGCAGGAGGGAGAAGAGGAGCAGGGAGGGAGGGAAGCACAAATGTAGTGACAGAGAATGATAGCGTGAGGGAGGGTCTGCTGGCATTGAAGGTGGACAAATCACCAGGCCCAGACAGAGTACAGTACATCCAAGGGTACTAAAGGAACTGGCTGAGGAGCTGGCAGGGCCACTGGCAGATCTGTTTAATAGTTCACTAGAGTCAGGCATGGTACCACAGGACTGGAGAACAGCACATGTAGTACCTCTCCACAAAAGCGGTCCTAAGGATGACCCAGGGAATTGCAGACCAGTCAGTCTGACCGCCATTGTGGGCAAGCTCATGGAGACCATACTAAAGGAAAGGTTGGTGGAATATCTAGAGGAGCATGGCCTCCAGGATGTGAGGCAGCATGGATTCATGAGTGGAAGACTGTGTCCAAAGACTCTGATTGACTTCTTTGACTGTGTCACTAAGACAGTAGACAGGGGCCAAGTGGTAGACATCCTCTATCTTGATTTCAGCTAGGCCTTTGACTCTGTGCTCCACGAAAGGTTGATCAGGAAGTTGGTGGATCTTGGGCTTTGTGAAGAGATGGCCAGATGGGTGGAAAACTGGCTGAGAGACAGACCCCAAAAGGTGGTTGTGGAGGGAGAGTTATCTGGTACCAGACAGGTAAACAGTGGGGTCCAACAGGGCTCTGTACTGGGGCTGGTATTGTTCAATGTCTTCCATCAATGACATTGAAGATGGCATTAAGGGCAAAATGTGCCTATTCACGGATGACACCAAGCTCTGCGGGAGAGTGGACATATCTGAAGGGATACAGGACCTACAGGAAGATCTGGAAAAGCTGGGGAGGTGATCTGGGATCTGACAGCTTGGCTTCAAAGCCAGAAAATGCAAAGTTATGCATACTGGAGCCAAGAATCCCAGGACAGAGTACTACTTGGGTGGAGTCCGAGTATTTACATCAGAGGAGGAGAAGGACCTGGGAGTGATGATCACTAGTGACCTGAAGCACTCCATGCAGTGCAAAAAAGCAGCAGCAAAGGCAAACAAGATGTTGGCATGCATATCTGGGGGATCAGTAGTAGGAGAGAGGAGGTTATACTGCCCTTGTACAGGTCACTGGTAAGGCCGCATCTAGAGTATGGAGTTCAGTACAGGTGCCCACATCTCAAAAAGGACATTAACCTGCTGGAGAAAGTCCAGAGGAGGGCCACACAGATGATAGTGGGTCAGCAGAGTAAGGCATATGAGGAGAGGTTGAGGGCATTGAACATGTACTCCCTGGAAGACAGGAAAAAGAGACAGAGAGAGAGAAAGAGAGAGAGGACATGATTGGGACTGTCAAGTACTTGAAAGAGATAAATAAGGTTGATAAGGAGAGTTTCTTTAAGCTGAGTGGCAACCATAACATTAGGGGACACAGTCTTAAGCTGGTGGGTGGGAGGTTTAGGAGGGAGGTCTGGAAGCACTTCTTCACAGAGAGGGTGGTGGACACTTGGAATGCACTGCCAGAAAAGGTAATCTCATTGAAGATGGTGGGCAGCTTTAAGAGAGGCTGGGATAGGCATAGGGGGAAAGTAAGGATCATGGGTAGGGAGGATGGGAGGAGTGGTGAGGGAGGGCAGGGGCATTAGCTCAAGCTGTGGACCCTGCAATATGAGCAGACTTGATAGACCAAATGGCCTTCTTCTACTGGCTTCTTTGTATGTTCGTATGTTTGTATGTAATAGCATCGCTCTAAAGTACAGCGACTGGTGAGAAAGAACGCTATATCCTATAGAGCAAGTGTAGCAGGGAGCTACACTCATTACAGAAGGTTATAGGACCATGTTTGGCCTAGCTCTGCTGAGCTGGCCATTTAGTGTCATGGTATATGCTACCGCTCCTGAAGCCAGTAACCCAGGTTCAAGTCTAGTGCCAGGCAGTAGAAATTTTTTTTTGTTTTTTGCTTTCCCATAATTCCACCCCACTGTGGAGTTGATTATATTTATTTTGGGGGGTGCGGGGGGCTTGACCCTCACAGAGGGGAGTGAAGGAGACATAGCCCCTGCATAAATTGCATATGATGATGTTTAATATTCTTGTAGTAAGCGACCATCGTTATTTGCGACTGTCGGTGTAAAGTCTTGTCGCCCTGTTCATGTCAGGCGGTTTTTGTGTAGCTCTTTGTGGTCGGCACCTATTAGTACTCGCCATTATCACATAAATCCGTAAGTAGCCATAATATATGATTTCTGCAAACTTATCTAGTTAGTGAATTCAACAGCTTTGAAAAGAATAACAGAAAGAGTGGAGAGGGTAGGGAAAGAACAACATCATTTATGGACAAGAACGATTAAACACCTCCTATATGACCAGCACCTCTGGTGGGTGTCAGACCCATCATTAACAGCTCTTTATTTTCTCTGACTCTGTGACCATGAAATAACATAAGAAAAGCGTCGGCAGATGGGGACCATGTGATCCATCTAGTCTGCCCTAGAAACTACGCCGCTCCCTATGCATAATAACTTCTTTATTTAATTAAGAGTGCCATGCTTGGTCATAGCAGTTTAGAAACATGGTTTTGGATCCCCAATATGTACACCTGATTATAGATTCCTTTTCAGGTCATTTTAATACTTATTCAATGCTGCTTTGAATTTTCAGTAGCCTTTTTATTTTCCAGTATTATTTCACAGTACTGTGTTTTTAATATAATGGTTTTATTGACATTTTGTTAATAATAATTTGATCAATAACATTTGGTCAAGTCCTTAAGACAAAAAGTGTTATGTACTCCGTCAGTGGCTCTGGTGGGAAAAGGACCATTATTTAAATTTTTTGGGGTCTTAGGAAAGATTAATGGAGATTTGCCAGCACAGATACATGTTTATCATTTTTCACAGTGCTGTGTATTAGGAACCATGGCAAATTAACACAGTGTCAAATGAATACTTATGAGGACATGACCGTAATATGAATTTGCAGTCCTCTCATTGAGATGGTACTTCTGGGTTGGGGGGGGTTGAGAGGTGGATGGGCCCATATGGTATGCTGACCAGAGGTTGACACGATGACTGTGAAGACCAGCACAGCGACAGATTTCAGCCAAAATCATCAGGTCGCTGTGCTGGTCCCTGCAGACACCGGGCGGTGCATCTCCCAGTGTTGTGCCCCTTCCCAAGACAACTGACCGAGTTGTACATCTAGAGTATTCGAGGTGTGGGGCAGAGCTCTCACATGGAGGTTCGGGGTGCAGCCCCCTGCAGAAAATCACACTGGCATCCACGGCAGTACAATGGTGACACTTGTCATTGTGTCTGTTGCTGCTGGGGATGTCGGCATCAGCGTTGTCGCAATGCTTTAGTAAAACCGGCTCCTATAGCATTAAACAATGCATTCAGAAGTGTGTCTTTTTTGCACATAGAGAGAAGCTGTCTGTGTACAGTAGCTGCATTTCTAAAGCTGCTCCCTCTCCCTCTCCTTCTCTCTCTCTCTCTCTTGCTACTCCATGCTCAGCAGTAATTCCACTTTACCACAGTCCCTAAAAGTGAAAGTTTAGCAAATGTTTGGGCCAATTATATAACCGCTGTTCCAAGCTTCAACTGAGACTTCCAGTAATTCATAATACCCGGACCACTTAATGAAATGTAGAATGTGAATATTATTATTATAGCACTAAGCAATTTCAGTCAGCATCACATCGTTACTGCGCAGCCCATACATTAATTAATCCATTGAAAAAGCAGTAAATCATGTTGTTCTTGCATTAGGTTTGTGACTATAAACCTTTCATTGGCATACGTCTGGGACCGCAACCTTTGCTCGACTCCAGGTGTCATTGTCAATAACGAAATCTCCTGAAGTCTATTTTTTAGCATACCGTAGAATATAATAAATACTACATGGAGAGACAAGCCCCATGTGGATCTTTTTTCCTTAGATGAAAACTCTATAACTGTACATTTACTTGTAGTTGTTTGCCTGTTTCCAGAGGAGCCTGCTTTAACAATAACAGTACACCCTGTCAGCCCTTACTCTACTCCAGCAGTAATACCAGGTGGAGAAAAAGGCACATTTAGTGAGATAGAGCTAAGGGTATGGGGCCCTATGTACGATGCCAATGCGCCACATAAACCGGGTGCTTTGGCATCGCTAAGTTGGAATGCCATGGAGCAGTGGTCACGCGGCATTTATGACTGGGGTGCACAGCTGGTATGCGCCTGATCCCCTGGCCACACAAACAGCAACATGCCGGGGCGGGTGTGTGTGTGTGTCAGCAATATGCACCATGCACCGTGGCAAGTAGTGCTGCACATTGGGGTGCATAGGGGGCTGGCTGGTATGCCATGGAAAGCCCTGCCATAACTGCCCCTATGGGTCCAGTTCTTGTGCACACCAAACAGCAGAACGGCCCCACAAGCAGTAGGCAGTACCCCCTCACACAGCTTGGGCCGGCTCTGACCCTGTACCCCCCTGGCTGACACCCCCATACATACAACAAAGCATATCCCACCCCCAATGCTGTACCCCCCAAATTACGGCTGCACTGCCATACCCAAGCAGCCCATCACCTGAAAATGCCGGCATGGCACCCAGTGAAGTGAGCCAACCCCACCCCTGACACAACATCCCCACCCATATCTGCTTCAGGTGCGCCATGAGCCAGATTGCCAGTGGCATGGTTCTTGCACACCTCCACCCGCTGCCATCCATCTGACCTGAAGCAGGGGCATGCAGCCGATGCGTGCATGCGTATGGCAGATGGCCAGGGGCCGTGGAGGTGTGCGGAGGGCTGTGCTGCTGGCTGTCCAGCTCATGGTACTTGAACTGCAGGTACAGGATGGGGGTTGTCGGTGCTGGTGGGGGGGGCACCACGGATCACCACTGTAGGGTTGGTGGTACAGGGTTTGGGAGTCACCTGCGTGGGTCAGGTGCACCTGTGTGCGGTGTGTGCATGGGGGGTGCCTTGCTACATGGGCGCCAGGGCTGCCTTGAGCTGTGGAGGGTGGCAGTGCTCCAGTGGGATCCAGGGCCTGATGGGGCATTGCTGCATGGGTCCGGGTGTCCACAGGTGCAATTCATGCACCTGGACCCGTGCCCAGCTGTGTGAGTGATCCACTGGGAACCCAGGGCAGGCATCCGATTGGATGCCCGGCTGGGTCCCCTATGCCTCCCCTGGCTACCCTGCATTGATCTGCATGCTAGGGAGGGTTGGGGCCATGGACAGGTGGTAGCTGGTAGTGAATACCGACCAGAGCACACCTGTTTGCAGATGCGGAGCTACGCGGGTGGGATATGTGCCTCCCACGTGTATTTCCCTCCCATTAGTGCATAAGGCCCAATAAGTCCAGACAGACTGTCACTCTGAGGAAGTTAAGGCTTACTTTTAGGATTTCTGTAAAAGTAGCTGAAAGCCTCAGATGCAAGTTTATAAAAAGGAAACAGACATAACCACTACAGATAAATACTGGGGTACATGGACTGTAGTGTTGTTTCATTTTTCACTGAAAATTGTTAGTGGGTAATATTGTCAGCATTTTCTGGGTTAGCTGTTATAATAAATCTGTGGTCTGCAGCACCATAAATTTTTCAGGCTTCAGGGCTTCCTTATTTTAAATGCAGACTTGTAATGTAGTAGTGGTCTATTGATACCGTTAATGAATTACAAACTGAATTGTTACGTTGGTTGCCATATATACTATCAAAGAGCGATAAATCACAGTTAGTCTATGTTCTTTTGAAATACAATGTTTTGGGATGCTTTTCATTTGTATGGGCATGATAGTTAATATGTAATGGCTTTCCGGAAATTTAACATGTAAAGGGGGTCCATGCCTGAAATAACAATGCAAACAAAGGTGACACCACACTGTTTTTTAGATGAATGTTAAGGTAATGTTGTTTGTTTGGTGCTGACCCTGTGTATAGAGAAGCCAGTAAGTACCACAAGAAGCTCTGCACATTTATTTATCTGCATGATTGCAAGACTGGAACGGGAGAGTAAAAAAAGTACAGTGCTGAAGGCTGATTCATATAATTATTTTGTTCTCTTTCTTTCTCACCCGCAGTATTTCTCTTTTCTACATCTCTCTTGTTAGTAAGTTGTAGTAGTAAAAACATTTTTATTTATACAGGCAATCATTTGACAAGCACATTTTGTTTACCATAGGGCCACTAGAGCCCTGTTTTCATGGTAATCCTGTAGATGACGTTCTCTTTTCTAACGTTTTCAGAGCCGCATTTGAACTCAATTGCAGGAGCAGAGGATGATATGCCCCAACCCCCTTCATATTGAATTTTGTTGCGTGGGTCATGGGCTGGAAAGCTGTATTTGTACTCCTGTGGAACACTTGCATACATTGAATTAATAACATGAAAAAAATGTCTATCCAGTATCATATTTCCTTTATACGTGTGTGTGTGTGTGTGTGTGTGGGGTATGCGTGTGGTGGGGGTGCATTTCCTTAAATTTTGAGGTCCATCGTATGCAAGTTGCATGTTACATTTCTTCATGTGAACACCCAAAGCAGTGAATAAATGTGACTTCCTGGTAAAACAGAGCTGGTTAGAACAGAGGCATAAAGACTGAAGCTAGTGTGGACAGCTATATGTGCAATATACAGACCATGCATGTGTTAAAAGGCAATCTTTTCTCTGCTTCTCTGTCTGCAAAGAAAAGTTCATTAGCTTGGTATTTATGGACCCATTTTTATGTTTGCTTGCACGCATGTGCAAGAAACATAGTGCCACCATATGGGTTTCGTAGGTGTGCCACCCCCGCTTCCCATGCCCTACTCCTTTTTTGCAGGCACAGCTGCACCGCACCAATGAATGTACGAGCTGTCTATGACAGAAGTCCAGATGCAGTGGCATACAGTTGAAAGCAAATGACCACTACAATCAGTGGTGGTAACATGTAGGCAATTTGCATAATGCCTTCGGCATGCAATTTGCATACTGCCATCGGCAGTATGCAAATTGCCTACACATCACCACTGCATCTGAACTGCTGTCATAGACAACTCTTTGTGCAGCGCCACCTTATATATAATGGCTCATGAATATACAGATCACTATGTCTGTCACGCCCTCGCACAACAGCACAAGCCCTTCCCCCCGCTGGCAACAGCTTGGAATACCAAGTTTAACCCTGTAGGCATTGCCTTTCATGAAGTAATGGGAGAGGATGTACCCTCAGCCTCCGTCTCCCCCATATGTTTTTTTTTTTAACCATGTAGGCACCACCTTTCATGAGATAAAGGCACAGGATGTTCCTGCCCTTGTTTTTCAGTCTACTGTGCAGCAGGAGATGGTTGAGTTGACAGGGGTTCCCCGCATTATCTGTCTATACCACAGTGGACTGGCGGGGGGGTGCTTAGACCCAGGACAAGACACCTTATCTGTGTGGCAGTGGATGGCAGGCAGTAATGGTGGTGCAGGACCCCACCGGCGCTAAACCCACTGACCTTTGAAGAAAGTTCTGCCACCAGGCTCTCCAGCCTGCCCAGCGTGGAGTGCTGTCAGCAGGGGGTAATGCATGCAAGACTGAAAAAAGGTCCCTGCAGCAGCCCCCCTTGCCAAGTAATGGGTTATTACTATGGGGTGGAGATGCACCTCTGTCTTCCCCCCTCCCTGCATCATTTTCCAGAGTTCAACAAGCCAGCTGGCAAAGCAGAGTTTATTAATTTTCTGAGTTGCTCATCTCCCCCGCCCCCTGCCACAGCCGCAGGAATTCTGACTTTGCTTGAACTAGTAGGTAAAAAAAAACAAAAAATACCTGTAACAAAAGAAAATGGTCCCTCGTTGACTCTCTTGCCCCTTCCCCCAACTCACGCCCACCCTATGCTGAAGAGAGAATGGATCAGCTCAAGCTAGTTTTCTCCAAATTGTTTGACAGCTCATAAAGCTTTCGGTTTTAACCCCTTTGGAATCCTTGCCTGGCAATGTCTCCTATTATGCTGCCTTAGCTGGGGGTTCAGAGAACATCACAGAGCCATCACGTTGTGCCATCTTGTCATAATTAGGCAATAGGCAGTCATGTTTTCAAATGTCTATGTGCTGATAGTGGGGCGACTGAAATCTTTACATATATAGCCATATGTGTATGATACTACTGGAGGATAGAAACAATTACCATGTGCTTTCACAAGATCCCACCATTAAATTGCAAGGACAAATAAGAGAAACTTTAGTAGAATTTGTAGGTATGAACTGGCTCCAAGAATGAGAAATAACCATGATGATTCAACAATACCCATGATTACCGACGTTGTACAGTATATCCAAAATACATAAAGACTTGAATGACCCACTGGGACGTCCAATTGTCTCAGGTATTGGGTCAATATTTGAACCTATATCCAAATATATTAATTTCCATTTACAACCATTGGTTGAAAACACAGAAACGTATGTCAGAGATTCTACTGATATTATGATTAAACTGGAAACGTTATCTCAAAATATAGATTGACAAAATGTATATCTGGTCACCTTTGATGTTTCAGACTTATATGCACCTATTCCCAGGACATTAATGTTATAGGAATTGGCACAGTTCATTCTAGCCAGTAGTTATTTTGAATTTAATGGACAATTTTATCAACAGGACAGAGGGACAGCAATGTGTAGCACTATGGCCCCCGCATTTGCGAATTCATACATGTATAATTTTGAAAAAACTATGTACTTAGCAAAATAATTAACACACAAAAAAATAATATGTTGGCATGGTATCATTTTATTGATGATATTTTTTGCATATGGGGTGGCACTTATGAACAGCTGTTACAGTTTAGTATAGAATTAAATAGTCGGGATCCAAATCTAAAAATCATTATGAATTATCATAAGGAAGGTATTTCCTACTTAGATTTGACAATTAGGTTAAGAGAAGGCAGATTCAGCATGATGTTATTCCAAAAAGAAATGGACAGGAACACATTACTACACAATACGAGCTACCATGATCCTAGACTTAAGAACAGCATTCCCTATTCACAACTGGTGCATGTTAAGAGCAATTGCAAAAAGGAAACAGATTATCAAACAAAAAAGCAAGAAATGTTAGGCAGATTAAACAAAGGGGGTATAACTATAAGGTGCTAACTAAAGTGAGTTACAGAACAGAAAGCAAAACAAGGCAAGAATTTTTAGCACCAGGGGAATGACAACAGGGTACAGAGAAAGTCATGTTGGTGGTTAAATACAGCCACAGAATGGCAGAATTATGCAGAATTGTTAATAAACACTGGCATTTGGTTAGCAGTGCACACCCCCAAATCCCTGCTTTTCAACAAAAACCAATTATAGTTGCAAAAAAGTAAATAATTTTAAAAGCAAATTGGTACATTCTCAGTTTAAGAGAACTGTAGCACAACAAGAACAATTGTTATTAGGACCATCAATACCTGACAAAGTGTGGCAGATACTCAGTCTGCAACTATACGAGTAAAAAATCAAATTTTCTAACACCCACATTTTCAACAAGAATTTGAGATAAAGCAACATATAGACTGCAACGGTGAGGGGGTCATCTATGTGACCCAATGCCCTTGTGACCATTTACATGTAGGACAAAAAGAGCCTTAAAAAAACGAATATTGGAACATAAGGGCTCTATTAGAAATAAGGATGACCAGCCCCCAGTGGCTATACATTTTAACAATGAAGGACACACAGCAGCATCACTTCGACTTTGGGGTTTGGAACGAATAACACCATCTGCCAGAGGAGGTAATTTTAAGCAATAATTGGATTGAGCTGAAATTAAATGGATTTTCTATTTAAAAACATTAAATCCAGATATTGGCATGAATATCGAGTGCAATTGGCAAGCCTGTGTAAAGTTATTTCAAGTCTAATGAGGATTAACAAGAAATGCATCATACTGCTATTACCTGCCTATCACAGCCTCTAGTACTGCTTTCTCCCCACATTTTTTCATCTTTCCCCATCACTCCCTTTTATCCTTTTTCCCTCCCCAATTCCTTTCTTTTCCCAACTATTTTTCTTCTGTTTCTTTTTTGTTTCATCATTTTATTTTCCCACAACTGTATATTGTGATTATAAATGTATGTACTTTTCCCCATTATTGTACGTAGTATGTAGAAAGGACTACTAATTATTGTAGCATG
Organism: Neoceratodus forsteri; assembly: GCA_016271365.2. Classification (NCBI taxonomy): domain Eukaryota; kingdom Metazoa; phylum Chordata; order Ceratodontiformes; family Ceratodontidae; genus Neoceratodus; species Neoceratodus forsteri. The sequence continues at coordinate 258,416,585 of JADMNL010000025.1, forward strand.
GCTATAGAATATACACTTTTTATATATAAATTAAATAGGAACAAAAGGTGAACTTAAAATGCAGAAGATCTTTGTAGAATCATGGTGTAGGATCAGCTGTTTTATTGTCATTTTTATTTTATATGCAAGTACCAGTCGGCAGGCAACGTGGAAATAGTACTGAAACGTCTGCTCTCCTGGATAAATGTATCTACCTGTCTGGTGGAATGCACTCTTGCTAGATCGTGTAAGAGAAGCAGGTGACACGTCATTCTCCCTATGTTTAATACAGGAGAGCTGAAGAGGATGGCCACACCTGAGCATACGGCGACAATAGTGGTCAGCATTCAGACACCATTATGAGAAACTAGTACACTTGGCTAAAAACTAGGAAAACGGATTAAGAAAACATAAGGTACGAGCATTTGAGAAATTTAACTAAATTTAAAACATGAGATATCAAGCTGTAGCACAGCATGTTTAAGGTGATTTTGCAATCATTTTTCATACAGGCAGAAGCCAAACAACGTTGAATGGTTTGAAAACAACAAGTTGTATGTGGTTTAGCTGATGGCTCAGGTATGTGAGCAGATGAAAATGTGGTGCAGGTTTAAAACAGAAGTTACACATTCAGTGCTATAAATCCACATGGTGTCTGCTGACTGGGAATAAGATTGTTTGTAGCTATTGGACAACTAAGAAGTTAGTTTGTATGTCCACAGGTAGCTGATATCCCATTGGGTACAAAGTAAACAGAAATAAGGAACAGAGTTCAGTGGTAAAATGTTTAGTAACGGCAATTAATTAAGTAAAACATTTTTTTTGTGAGCACCTTATAAAGGGTGATGTTTAATTAAGTGATAACATTCAGTTTTGTGAAGTATACGAAGCAATAACCAGCTTCTGTGGATGATTAAACGCCGAGGCAAAGCCGAGGCGTTTAATCTCCACAGAAGCCGATTATTGCAAGTATACTTCACAAAACTGAATGTTATTACTACTATACCACTAGAATTTGTGGTAAAAATGTATTTCTAGTACAAATTAAATTTAACTCGCAGGGCACGTATGTTCTCCTGCCTGTGTGAGCTGCAGTGCTGTGCGAGCAAGTAAGAAGCTCGTTTAGACTGAGTGGTGATTTTTGGGTTGTATGTCTGAAAGCACTAATTTCAAACACTTACTGGCAGATAAATTATTTGAAAGTTGGTCCGATTTAAAAAAGAGCACTAGAACCCTTTTTATTATGTGTTGCAAAATAGAATACATGATTTTGGACATGCACATGACCGAAGCTGGTAATGCGCATGTCGAGAATCACAGCATCGATTTCGAAACAGAAAATAAAAAGGGTTCTAGTGCTCACTTTTAAACTGGACCAACTTTTAAATAACCTATGTGCCAGTAAGTGTTTGATATTAGTACTTGCAGACATACCAGGCAAAAATCATCACTCAGTCTAAACGAGCTCTTAGTTGGTCCTGCAGCACTACAACTCACAGACATGGAGGGGAATGAAAGGAAATGTGGATAAGCAACTGTGGGTGTGCTTAGAGGGCCATTAAATGACTGTGGGCATGGCTAGAGGGCCATTAAACGACTGTGGGTGGGGTTTTGTTGGAAAACTGACTCTGTATGTTTGTACCTGTAGTTTGTGACAGAATAACTGACAGTCATTCTGTGTTGTGATTGGCTGAGAAGAGATACCTGTGGTATAATACAATGTAAATGTATCTTTTTTAAACAGAAGAATGTCTCCGTCAGCAAGCTCTTACAGAGTGAAACGTGGGGGAAAAGAATAAATGAAATATTGAACTGCAAATTGAGTTGTGGCTATATATGTGAAGATTTGAGTCTTCCCACTATCAGCACATAGATGTATTGAAGCAAGCAACCTCGGGAGACAACTAAGAAACTAAGGACCAGTACCCAGAAATAGTTTTTTTGTGAATGTTTTCAAATGTGCCTTCATATAAAGTGCCCTTCATTTATGTGTTGTTCAGTTTAATGCCTTTGTTTACAAGGGTTTTTGAAATAAACTGAGAGCACATCTTGGCATACAGAAAGGAAATCGTGAGTGTGCATAACTCACAAGAAAGGGAGTAAACTATAATTGGATAAATCAGTTTGCCTCATGTGATGTTTGCCCAGTTTTCACTTTCTGACCCCACTCTGGTAGTAGTGGGTAGCGCTGTGTGGAATACGTAATTTCATTGGTGAAATTAACATGAAATGACCATTCCATCAGTGGAATTTCTGCCAGAGTTTCACTGGTTCTTTTGCAGAATTTTACCTGCTGTGAGCCGTGGAATAATATTCCATGGAACAGCATTTTTATTCCGCTGAAAATCATTTCTAAAACATATTTCTGCAGAAAATATTGAGATCTGTGGAATACAATTCTGTGGAAATGCTGCGGAAAAACTCATTCTGCATTTTTCTGCCGCGGAATTCCACCGTTCTCTTTCTGGTGAAATTCAGTGGAATTTCAGCAGAGTTTTGAAAATTCCACAAAATGTATTTCTGCCAGAACTTAAAAGTTCTGCACAGCACTAGTAGTGGGTTGTGTCTACAATGCATATATTTTTGTTTGATGCCCAGAATATGATGAAGCATATCCCTTTATTTTGTCAGTTTATTGCTGTTATAATACACTTGCATCTTGATCAAGAGAAACACTGATGTTTGCTTATGCATTTAATCAACATCACCCGAGGGAAGAACCATGCTTTGGGATATGTGGACAGGAAGCGTCTCTTTCCCTCCTAGTTTAAATGGGAGGGTGGTGGTCTGATGACAGACTTCCTGCAGTGCTCATCATATTTGTCTAAATGAAATCCCTGTCTCCTTAATGTTGCATTACAATTGTAACCCATATCATCTCTGTGTGTGAGTGATACAATGTATCAATTTGGTATTTAATATTGACCTGCCTCCTTAGGTGGCCTGTTACATAGAGAATAATGGATAGGTAAGTGTGTGTTATGGATTTTTTTCACACACGTGAGGTGTGTGATGACCCATAAACCTCGAGAGCGAAGCTCGAGAGATTCATGTTGTCATCTCACACCAAGGATGTGTGAAAAAATCCTTAACATCAAACTTACCTATCCTTTATTTTTATGTTGATTGCACGCATGCACAAGAAACATATTGCAGCAGCTTTCTCCACAAGCAGGTTGTGGAGGCATGGCACTGTTGTGGCCAATGCCCCCACAGCCTTTAAAGGCTTGTCCAGCATCCGCTAATGCCATGGCATGCTGCTGCTGACACTAGTTCAGCCAGCCTGCCACCAACTTGTAAAAAATCAGCCAATCCATCATTGCAGGGAGGGATCTTGACACACTGATATTGTTTGTGAACATGGCGGCAGTTTGCCACCATGTTCGCAAACAATACTAACCCACCGTGTTTGTTGCTGACGGGGAACCCATTCCCCATTGGCATTATAAACCCCCATTATATTCTCTGTCGGCGGGGTGCCCAATCCCGTCGACGCCATCATCACCACCCGCACTTTTTGTTGTGTGCCGGTAAAGGTGCCCAATCCCCGATCAGCTGCTACCCCAAAGGAAGACTCCAGTGACATGCCCTGTAAAATAAAAGGCCTGCACTGTCTTTTTTACCTGTAAAAGGAAACTGTCCCTCGGAGGTCTCCCTGCCCCCCCTCCTGGAACCTGAGCCCACCAACTGCACACCCTGCCTCCCCACACACACACCCTCACCCTATACTTACCTCTGGAGCTTGGTGCGATGATTTTCGGTGGACCGGGACCACATTTGCACTCTTCAAAGCCTACCGCAAACTGAGGAAATGCCAGTAAGCTGTATAATGCCCATCTGTGGGCTTCCCAAGCTGATTCTGTGGCCTTGGCTCTCTCTCCGAGCAGGCCACAGCTAACAGACTACCCGACTGACCCCCGGACAGATTCAGACAGCCCATCTGTGGGCTTCCCAAGCTGCTCCTGTGGCCTTGGCTCTCTCCGAGCAGGCCACAGCTAACAGACCACCTGACTGACCCCCGTACAGATTCAGACAGCCCATCTGTGGGCTTCCCAAGCTGCTCCTGTGGCCTTGGCTCTCTCTGAGCAGGCCACAGCTAACAGACCACCCGACTGACCCCCGGACAGATTCAGGTACGCACTGGACCTCCGAAACTCGTGGTTTTGAATGCCACTGTTTTGACTGGATGCCCAGTGGAGGAGCCAGGCACTGACTGGCAGCTGTACTCCTTGGCTGATTTTCCAACGCCTGGTGCTTCCTGGTCTCAGGGAAATCTCTTTCTGTGCTTTGTTCTGGACTGAATTTTTGTTAATGTAATCTACATATGTTATGCATCAATTGGTCTTACTTTACGTGCCAGCTTAGCTAGTCTATTACAAGCCACTAGTCTAGCCTCTCAGGGTTACTTAGTGCTTGACAAACTGTACTGTATAGTAGCCGATGTTTGACTGCTTGACCTAGCTACTGAGCAAGACTGCTGCAGTTTTCCATTTCTGGCCTACTGACAAACTCTGCCCCTTCCGCACACTGGTCACTCTGCCAATTATTAATTTCTCTGCCCCACTTGTAATGCTGTCTCTCTAAACACCTTACTTTCTTCTCTGCCTTACCTACAAACCCTTTCCTTACACCCCCCTGCTGCTGCTGCTGCTGTCCTCCTCAGACATCCTGGTGCCAAAGCACAGACGACCCCCCCCCATTAACTCCTCTTCTAGCTCCAAATAATTGCCCTGCATTTACCACCTCTTTACCTCATGCTTTGTCTTTCCCCATTGCCTGCCCCCACTGAGCTTGCTATTGTACTCTAGCTGTATTTAATCCTCTGTTTCCTCCTTGTTCCACAGACAGCCCATCTGTGGGCTTCCCAACTGCTCCTGTGGCCTTGGCTCTCTCAAGCAGGCCACAGCTAACAGACCACCCGACTGACCCCCACACAAATTCAGGTACGAACCGGACCTCCGAAACTCGTGGTTTTGAATGCCACTGTTTTGACTGGATGCCCAGTGGAGGAACCAGGCACTGACTGGCAGCTGTACTCCTTGGCTGATTTTCCAATGCCTGGTGCTTCCTGGTCTCAGGGAAATCTCTTTCTGTGCTTTATTCTGGACTGAATTTTTTGCCTACCCCCCCCCGCTCCTCCTCACAGTATAGACCCTTACTCCACCCCTTCCTCAGCCTAGCAGCAGATTGGTCACTCCACTGCTGCACACTTTCATGCTGTTGGCCTCCCTGTCTTCAATACCTGACTTGACCCACTTTCTTACCGACCCTTTTTAAAGCAGTCCCACCCACAGGATCCCACATTTCCTCTCAACCTTTTCTCCAGCCACTCCATCTAACTCCTCTCAATTACTGCTCTACCTGCCCTATTGTTAGGGACCTCACCTAATTCGACTATATACCTTTCAACTATAAACCAGCTTGCAGTTAAGCAGGCCAGCAACACCAAACAAACTACCTTGGGGTGCAACCACCTACTACTACTCATCACTACCTCTTTTGGCATTGCTGGTACCATACCGTCCTTTTGTTCTGCAAATTTGGACTCCCGCTGTTCTGTCTAACCCTTTATGTGAATCCACTTTATTAACCCTCACTCTCCTTCTCTCCCTCAGCCGAGAAACTGTCGCCCAGGCTCCCAGCTCCTAAGCCGCAGGATTCCCGGCTACCAGGCGGTCGGCGCCCCTCTAGCCGATGCTCGAGACCGCAGACACGGACCCAAGGCTCTACAAGGTACGGCAACTGCTGCAACTTCTTCGACCTCCCCCACCTCCGCTGATTATTAAATACAGTAGCTCCTGCCAAAATATTAGTCCACGTCCCCTGGCGCAGTGCCCCACCACTAGAGACTTAGCTCGTGATCCCCCTCTTCTCTATCCAGCCTACAGGATCCAACTCTCAGGGCCTCACCTTACTAAAATGCATAGGCTCTCCTTGGCTGTGCCTTCACCACTAAATATCTTTAATGCTATCAAATTTGGGTCGACCTGGATCGGAAAGCTACTGATAAGCTGCATTAATCCAGCAACCCACTGGCCCCTGGGCTAATTGAGTGGCTCCTTTTTGAGTACCATCATGTCGGGCCCTATATGGCTCCTTTACTGCCCTTCTTCTGCTGATACCAGCTGCCCAGCATTGGACACCTGAACTACCATCATGTTTGGTCTACAACGGCACCTTGTGCTGTATACCACATGGCAACTTATCCTTTAATTGCCTCCGTGATTCCAAGTACCAATACCTCGAACCCTGCTCTTGGACCACACATACCAGTAGTACTTATAACACTCCCCCACAACAAGGTCCACCTCCCACCACGCAGACTTCTATCTCCTCTCCGCCTATTGTGGTAGGGGTACTAGCTCTTGCTACAACAGATCAGCTCTTCTATGGTGGCTACTTTCCAGTCCCTAAAATCATCAGATCTACTAGACGGGAGAAAGGCAGGAATTACAAGCTTATAATTGCAGCTCTTAGAAAATCCTACTTATCCTCCTGCTTTGTTCAGGCAACGTAGAACTCAACCTGCCCCCAGAAGCTATTGCTTTGCCAGCAGAACTAGCAAATTTAAAAGGAATAAGCTTCTTGCATATTAACGATGTAGCCTCCTTAAAAGATAACCTTAATACAAACCTGGGTAAATCATACCTCTCCAGACATACTTGTGATTTCCGAAACTTGGCTTACACCCAACACCACTGATAGAAAAGTAAACATACCCAACTATGCCTTGTTCAGAGCTGATAGGCATGCCAGAGGAGGAGGGGTATCTCGTTAAGACTAGAATTTTCTGCCTCCTGCTTATCCTCGGCATCTGTCGCACAGCGAATTCGAGATGCCTAATTCTCAAAGTGGAAATTACACAGACTACTGCACTCTGCGTAATAGGATGCTACAGACCACCGTCTGCTGGCCTACAGCTTGTGTCATATCTAAGTGACAAGTTGGGACAGGGGCTACCAGAAACTATTATTTTAGGAGACCTCAACTTTGACTGGCTCTCTAACACAGCTGCCTTGCATCCTTCTGTGATGAACATGGGCTGACGCAACTTATTACTGAACCAACACGCCCAAACGTGAAGAACCCCAGTAAAAGTACACTTTTGGATGTGCTAATGGTGAGCAAACCTCATCTCTTCTCCCACGCTGATGTCTTCTTCTCAGACGCCAGCGACCATTGTTTTATTGCGGGAGTAAGATCCACCAACAACCCAGCACCCATCAGCAAGTTCTCTATGAAGAGATCCAGGCGCAACTTCAATGAACATGCCTACCTAAACGAGCTTAAGTACTCGCCTGAATGGCAAGATTTCTACCTGGCCAAAACGATTACGTCAGCTTACAATATCTTCCACAACATTCTATCAAGGGCCCTTAATAAGTATGCTCCCCTTATTAAAGTTCGAACTAGGACCAAAACCTGTAAATGGTTCACCCCTCAGATCAAGTCCTTGCTTCTAGAAAGAGATAAGCTCTGGAAAAAAGCACGTAGACTGAACACTGCAGAGGATTGGAACCAGTTCAGGAGACTACGAAATTTATGTACCAAAACAATCAAAGAATCGAAGACCACCTTCTTCAAATCCGAACTCGACTCTGCCACAAAGAGCCCAATCAAGCTCTGGAACACAATTAGTGATCTGCTAGGCCACTCCCCAGGAAATTCACTCCCGACCAAGATTACCTCTGGCAACTTGACTATAACTGAAAAGTTGGATATACTTGACACATTCAATAACCACTTTGCTACTGCAGGCATGGCATTTGATAACTCCCCTGCAAACATACTTCACTCCCAGACTGCCAGCCAACTGCCTGAAACTCCGATAGCTTTGCCGCCTTTCTCACTTCAACCTGCCACACTGAAAGAGGTAGAGGACCTCTTGCTTCAGTTGGATACTAGAGAAAGTGCTGGGGCCGACTCCCTTGACCCTTACTTCCTAAAAATTGCCTACCACATACTAGCGATACCCGTCACCCACCTTTTTAACTTATCCCTGTCTCAGGGCACCTTACCACCTATATGGAAGACAGCACATGTCATACCACTGTTCAAATCAGGTGACAGTGGCGATCTCAATAACTACAGGCCAATTTCCCTCCTTCGGTCCTGTCCAAGCTCCTAGAGAAATTGTAAATGCACAGCTGAGGACTCACCTTGAGTCTAGGGAACTGCTAAATCCTATGCAGTCGGTTCAGAGCTAAACATAGCACTATCTCAGCCCTCGCCAAAGTTACTAACGACTTGCAGCGTCATCTTGAAAGCAAAAACTTTATTTGTGCTGTTTTCCTTGATCTAAGCAAGGCTTTTCGACATCACGACCATAGTCTGCTCCTCTCCGCCCTTCAAACCATAGGTGTGTGGACCCCTCCTCTCTGCATTGGTTCACTGACTATCTTACGGCGCCTTCAACAAGTTAAAGCAGAAGAGGCCTGTCCCCATAAAAACTCTGCAAAGAGGGGTACCTCAAGGTTCTATATTAGGGCCCTTACTTTTGCAATCTACATTAATAACATCGACTACTGTATAAAAAGCCAACATCCATCTGTTTGCAGATGATACAGTTCTCTCATGTGGCGCCCAACACCTGAAGCTGCCTGCAATGACCTACAGTCAGAATTCAACCTTTGCAAAAGCCAACTCCTCCAAAAGAGCTACTCCTTAATGCCAAAAAAACTAAGCGATGGTCTCTCTCCTTTTATCCGTACAGCTAACCCTGTGTCCAGTGGGACAGTTCCCCAAATTACCACAGTTCTAGGTGAAAACTAGAATTTGTTACAAAATTCAAGTATCTGGGAGTTTGGATAGACCAAAGACTCTCTTTCATTGAACATATGAGGACTTGCTAAACGACTTCGACAAAGGCTTGGACTGTTTTTAGAATCAGCCAATTTCTCACCAGAGATGACAAAAACAACTGGTCCAATCATTTTCCTATCATTGGTTGATTATGCTGACTTCCTCTACAGCCAATGCCCCAACTCTTACATGGCTAAACTGGACACACTCTACCATCGAGCACTGAGGTTTATAACAGGACTCCTTGACACACATCACTGCACCCTATATGCGGCAGTGGGATGGACATCACTAAAGTTCAGGCGCACAAGCAGCCTGCTCTCTGGACCTATAGAGCCGTCTCTAATAAGCTGTATTATATCTCCTGCTGTCTTCCCTGAGTATAATTGGGAAATATCGTTAAGTTACTCAGCTATTACATTAAGTACCCAAAGCAAAATCCGCTTGACCAGAGGCAGCCATAAGCTTGTTACCTACCTTATGGAACAATCTACAAAAACCTCAAATTAAGCACTCTACTGGTATAAATGCTTTCAAGATGCTTTATTTCCATACAATCAGAGAAGTATGTAACTGCTTCAACCACTCAGACCCAGTACTGGTATATAGCCACGCCTAGACCCAATTTTAAGTACTGACCCCCCCAGCTTGCTCCTCACCAGCCCAATTGTTCTCTCTCTATCCCCCTGTCTTATCAACACTAGGCCCATCCATCCCCTTATTCTTCCTTTCCCAACCTCGGATAGGAGCTCACTACCCTGGGTTGTGACATCCTACCATGCCCCGTACTTTATAGCATTCAATCCCAGGGCTCACACATACTCCTTTTCTCCATCCACCTTCTCTACATCCAGCTTTACCAACTCCTTTCTGTGCACTGTGCCCTCCTAGCCTTTCTCTCCCTACTTCCCTCCCTCTCTTCCCCCCTACCTTCACCTCTACCTGGTGTATATTTTTATTTTAATTTTTTTCTTCCGTTACTTCCTCCTGCAACCTTAGATAACCTGCTTTATCTTCCTATAGACACTTCTATGTATGTAAATACCGTGTAATCTGTACAATATCTGTATAATTCTATGTACATATGAACTTCTTTTTCTTCCTCTCTGTAAAGAGTATTATCTGTATTGCCTTGTAAATACCTGTGTTGACCTGTATATACAATTGTTCATGCTCCACCCAGGTCCATCTTGCAAATGAGCTTCTGCTCAACGATGAACGCCTGGTTAAATAAAGACTTGATTGATTGATTGATTGATTGATTGATTAATGGAATAAATGTTTTTTTTTTCCAACTTTAATGCATACCTCAGTCATTTTTTGAAATTTTGGCACCAGATTTTCAACATGAGGTTTTGAGACCCCTCCTCATGAATTCTGGAACTGTCATGGCATTAATCAGCCCTGAAAGGTGATTTCACGATCACTGCATAGAATCATCTTTCGGGGCCGATTAACGAAACAACAGTGCCAGTATTCATGAGGAGGCCTCTCAAAAAGCCTATGTTGCAAATTTGGTGGAAAAAATCCAAAAAATGACTGTTTTATGAGCATGCATTGCGCAGTTGCTATGCACGCTCGTAACTTCATGAATCTGCAATATTTTCACGCCAGATTTTCAAACCTCCTTGTGAACAGCACAGCTGTCATGTTTCACATCCTGACCGAAATGTGTTTTCACAGTTCCGGCACAGAATAATGTGGTCGCTGTGGGAAATCAGTGTTCGGGACAGATTAAGAAAATGACAGTGGCACTATTCATGAGCAGAGGTCCTAAAATCCCTATGTTGAAAATTTGGTGATGAAACTCCATAACATCACTGTAGCCACAGTTGTGAACTGTTTCACGTTAATCTTTGTAACTTCACAAATTCTGTAATATTTTCACAACCACATTTTCAACAGTGGCATTTTTTCACACCTCCTTATGAACAGTACAGCTGTCATTTTTCACATCCTGGCTAAAATATGTTTTTGCACTCCTGCCGGAAAATAGCATGGTCGCTGTGGGAAATCAGTGTTTGGGACAGATTAAGATCGAGCGAGTGAGGGGGGGAGTGACCGAGCTCTGCTGAGCTCTGTCGGGACTGCTGTGAATTTGTTTGTGGGCAGAAAAAGGCCACAACGCAAGAGCCCAGTACAAAAGGGAAGCCTGCAGCACTGGGAGAAACAGAACAAGAAAGCGAGTGAGGGAGGGGGAGTGAGTAAACTCACCGGAGTGCTGTCAGGACTGCTGCGGATTTCTTTGTGGGCAAAAAAAAGGCATCAATGCAGGCAGGGGCCCAGTACAAAAGGCCAACCTGCAGTGATGGGAGAAACAGTACGAGGGAGTGAGACGGGGACTGAGTGAGCTCAACGGAGCTCTATCAGGACTGCTGCAGATTTCTTTATGAGCAGAAAAAGGCGCCAATGCAGGCAGAAGCCCCGTACAAAAGGGCAGCTTGCAGCGCCAGGACAAACAGAATGAGCCTGTGAGAGAGGGAGACTGAGCAACCTCAATGGAGCTCTGTCAGGACAGCTGCGGATTTCTTTGTGGACAGACAAAGGTGCCAACGCAGCCAGGAGCCCTGTACAAAAGCACAGCCTGCAGCGCCAAGAGAAACACAACGAGTGAGTGACAGAGTGGTAGTGAGCGAGCTCAATGGAGCTCTATTGTGACTGCTGAGGATTTCTTTGTGGGCAGAAAAAGGTGGCAATGCAGGCAGGAGCCCAGTACAAAAGGCCAGCTTGTAGCACTGGCAGAAACAGAATGAGTGAGTGAGAGAGGGGGAGTGAGCGAGCTCAATGGAGCTGTGTCGGGACTGGTTCGGATTTCTTTGTGGCCAGAAAAAGCTGCCAACAGAGGCAGAAACCCAGTACAAAAGGGCAGCCTGCAGTGGTGGGAGACACAGAATGAGTGAGTGACACAGAGGGACTGAGCAACCTCAATGGAGCTCTGTCGGGACACCTGGGGATTTCTTTGTGGGCATAAAAAAGTGCCAACGCAGGCAGGGGGCCCAGTACAAAGGCAGCCTGCAGTGGCGGGAAAACCAGAATGATTGAGTGACAGGGGGGAGTGAGCGAGTTCAATGGAGCTCTATTGTAACTGCTGCAAATTTCTTTGTGGGCAGAAGAAGGCACCAACGCAGGCAGCAGCCCAGTAGAAAAGGGCAGCCTGCAGCACTGGCAGAAATGGAATGAGCGAGTGAAAGAAGGGAAGTGAGCGAGCTCAATGGAACTTTGTCGGGACTGCTGCAGATTTCTTTGTGGGCAGAAAAAGGTGCCAATGCAGGCAGGGGCCCAGTACAAAGGGCAGCCTGCAGCGCTGGGAGAAAACACAATGAGCGAGTGAGGCGGGGAGTGAGCGGCTCAAAGGAGCTTCTATCGTGACTGCTGTGGATTTCTTTGTTGGCAGAAAAAGGCGGCAATGCAGGCAGGAACCCAGTACAAAAGGCCAGCCTGCAGCGCCACGAGAAACAGAATGAGTGAGTGAGACAGGGGGACTGAGCGACTTCAACGGAGCTCTGTCAGGACAGCTGTGGATTTCTTTGTGGGCAGAAAAAGGTGCCAATGCAGGCAGGGGCCCAGTACAAAAGGGTAGCCTACAGCGCTGGGAGAAACACGATGAGCGAGTGAGACAGGGGGAGTGAGCTAGCTCAAAGGAGCTCTATCGTGACTGCTGTGGATTTCTTTGTTGGCAGAAAAAGGTGGCAATGCAGGCAGGAGCCCAGTACAAAAGGCCAGCCTGCAGCGCTGGCAGAAACGGAACGAGTGAGTGACAGAGGGGGAGTGAGCAGGCTCAACAGACCTGTGTCAGGACTGCTGCAGATTTCTTTGTGGGCAGAAAAAGCCACCAACAGAGGCATGAGTCCAGTACAAAAGGGTAGCATGCAGCGCCAGGAGAAACAGAATGAGCGAGTGAGAGAGGGGGGGTCAGCCACCTCAACGGAGCTCTGTCGGGATAGCTGCAGATTTCTTAGTGGGCAGAAAAAGCTGCCAATGCAGGCAGGAGCCCAGTACAAAAGAGCAGCCTGCAGCACCAGGAGAAACAGACTGAGAGAGTGACAGAGGGGCAGTGAGTGAGCTCAACAGACCAACGCAATCAACATTCGGCATTGACAAATGCTTGTTTTATAATTGCTGGTGTGGAGGTTTAGACTGTATTTCTATCAGCTTGAAAGAAAAATATTTTTTTTTTAGCTAGAGTGCAGTTTTGTTTTTGAAGAAATTGAACTGTACATGAATAAAACACAGCTGAAAACACTGCAGTCGAAATATATTTTAAGTGAAACAATGGAATGCAACAGTTTCTTAGGGGACTGTCATATCAACCAGATTTCTGGTTATTATGAAGTTTCATATCAACCTAATTTCAGGTTGTTATTGCTTTTGGAGCATAATAACCTGAAATCTGGTTGTTATGCATTTTTAACAAAACAGTAATCTGGTTGATATTTATGGTCACCTGTAATTATAACTGCTTAGTATTCTGTTGGCAAATAATTGCTTTTAGGAATTACTGCATCTTACACCATTCCAAAGCATAATGTGAGACTTATTTCTGAACACACAAACTATTAAAACATTAAACTAACTTGATAGAAACATATCTTAACACTAAACATTGGGCCCACTATTCTTAAACATAGTGGGCCAGATATTCAAAAGGGTTGCGCCATGCGCAATAGGGTTGCACCTGCGCAAGTCCAAACTTGCTCCAGTCTGCGATATTCAGCAGGAGGCAGTTGTGCCACATAAAACACGCTGAGCAACAGCGCAATGCAAATGAATGCATGCTGAACTGGAGGGGGAGGAACCATGCATAAACTGCACAGCCCGATATTCAGCCGGGCTGTGCAGAGTTGTGCAGGCGCAACCCCCAACCTGCGCCTGCACAACTTTGAGCCCCAAAAAAAAGGCTCAAGTCGAGGGCCACCCACAGGTGAGCTGCTGCATTGCAGGGCGCAACACAGCAGCTGCCACCTGTGGCTGGCCCCACAACCCACTCCCTGTGCCCCCCTGCAGCCCGATCGTGGGCAAAAGATTGAAAATCCCCACCACCACCCCCACTGGCCCGATCGCGGGCAACAGAAAATGTCCCCCCACCAGCCCGACCTGGGCTGCATTAGTTAAAACAACCCCGAATACATCCCTGGTGGTCAGTGGACGAAAAGCCTGATCTGAGGCTGTATCAGTGTAAATACAACCCCTCCTCCCGAACATAGCCCTGGTGGTCCAGTGGACCGAAACTCCCGTTCGCGGGATGTAGCAATAACCCCGGACATAGCCCTGGTGGTCCAGTGGACCAAAACTCCCGTTAGTGGGATGTAGCAGTAACCCCTCAGACATAGCCCTGGTGGTCCAGTGGACGAAACTCCCGATCGCGGGATGTATGCGGTAAATACCCCCAACACATCCCTGGTGCCGTGTCCGCCACCCCACCCACCCACCGCAAGCCCACCACCCGCTCCCCCTGGCGGGTGGCAGCATCCCACCCGCCTGCCGCCCGCCACCCGCCAACGACTGCCGGTGAGGACTGCCGCCCGGTAGTGCAGAGCAGAGCCAATGGGCATGCAGCCTTCACCATCAAGACAGTCAGTTTGTGAATGAAATTCATTCACAAAATGACTGTCGTAATATGAACAGTACGCCCATTGGCTCTTGCTCTGGCAATGGGCGTGCACCACCGGGCAGTCAGTCGGCCGGATGGCGGGGGCGGCAGGCGGGCGGATGCTGCCACCCGCCGCCGCCGGGGAGCGGGTGGTGGAGCCATGGGTGGGTGGGGCACACGCACCAGGGATGTGTTGGGGGTATTTACTGCATACATCCCGCATCTGAGTTTCGTCCACTGGACCACCAGGGCTATGTTCGGGAGGAGGGGATTGTATTTTACACTGATACAGCCCGCGATCAGGCTTTTCAGTCCACTGGACCACCAGGGATGTATTCGGGGGCGTTTGTTTTAACTAATGCAGCCCGCGGTCGGGCTAGTGGGGGGACATTTTCGCTGCTGCCCGCGATCGGGCCAGTGGGGGTGGTGGTGGGATTTCACCTTTGCCCGCAATCGGGCTGCAGGGGGCATCGGTCCCCGATGGCTGCTGCCTGGCAGGGCGCCAGGCGCAAGTCCTCGGGGATCGGCACACCTGCATGCTAATGGCATGCAAATGGGGCCATAATCAGATGCAAATGGCCCCCCTGCACCTTGCATGAATTATGGCCCCATTTGCATGTCACCTTTTGAATATGGGGATTTTGCACATGGTGCAATGGTACTTGCACCACCGCAAGTTGTATGCTCCATTCTGACAACTTGCGGTGGCGCAAGTTCCACTGCGCCATGCACAGTGGCTGTGGCTGGGGGGTGATATTCAAAGGAGTTGCTCAATGGCGCAGCTCTGTTGAATAGCGCCCTAGCCAAGCACCCCCAAGAACTATTTCCGGCGCGAGCGCGAAGAGCTTGCGCCTAAGAATGGCGCAGTTTGAATATCCAGCCCGGTATTCTTTAAAATAACAAAGTGCTACACATTCTGCCCGTTTGCTTGGAATTCTGAAGGGCGGTGTTATGAATTTTAATGCTGAGAGGTTGAGAGGTATGATCCCATGCACTCCTTATTCTGTGCAAAATTTTCTAAAGCTTTTTGCTATCTGTCATACATTGGTGTCGGTCTCTTGTGGGTTACATCTCACAACTTATCCACAGGATAATTAAACCATTATTATGTTATGTTGTTTGCTTAATGACAACTATCCTGATTGTAATGGAAAAAAAGAGAGACATTTTTTTAAAACTTCATCCCATTTTCCTTTCCCCCTCAGGAGACAGTAACCGCACCACTGTTGAGATTTGAATGGTCACAGCCATATGTCTACATACGAACATACAAAAATGCCAGCAGAAACAGGCCATTATGGTCTATCAAGTCTTCTCAAGTGTGCAGCTCTCATGCTCTTGATGTTTATCAAGTGCATTAGTGCATTACAAATATGATGAGTACTGGAGGGAGTCTGTCATCAGGACACCACCCTCCCATTTAAACTAGGAGGGAAAGAGATGCTTCCTGTCCACGTATACCACAGCATGGTTCTTCCCAGGGGTGATGTTGATTAAATGCATAAGGGAGCATATTTTGCAGTCCAGCTTGAGTGCAGCACCAGCTAGGCCTCCTCCAAACTTGCACTGGAAGCCATGGACCTCCCTCATTGAACCCCCACACCATATCCTAACAAGGCAGACACCAGCCCTGTGGAATAGAATGGAATGGTATGACCATGGTGCGCTCTAGCTATCCATGCCAGGCACAAACAACAATTCTGATTGTAATGAAGAAAAAGAGACATTTTTTTAAACTTCACCCCATTTTCCTTCCCCCCCAGTAGACAGTAACCACACCACTGTTGAGATTTGAATGGTCACAGCCATATCTCTACATATGAACATACAAAAATGCCAGCAGAAACAGGCCATTATGATCTATGAAGTCTGCTCAAGTGTGCAGCTCTCATGCTCTTGATGTTTATCAAGTGTATTAGTGCATTACAAATATGATGAGCACTGGAGGGAGTCTGTCATCAGGACACCACCCTCCCATTTAAACTAGGAGGGAAAGAGACGTTTCCTGTCCATGTATCCCACAGCATGGTTCTTCCCTGGGGTGATGTTGGTTAAATGCATAAGGGAGCATATTTTGCTGTCCAGCTTGGGTGCAGCACCAGACAGGCCTCCTCCAAACTTGCACTGGAGGTCATGGACCTCCCTCACCGAACTCCACACCAGAGTCTAACAAGGCAGACCCCATCCCTGTGGAATAGAATGAAGCTGTATGACCATGGTGAGCTCTAGCCATCCATGCCAGGCACAAGCCTCACCACCCATAAGACAAGCACCAGTCCATACAGGATGAAGGTGCCCCCCTTCCCTTACCTCAGAGCTGGTCAGACCCAACCCCACCTGAGAAAAACCTGAAAGAGACTCTCTATCCACTTACAATGAGGCTGTGATGATGACAGGTTCACTCAACTGTAATCCAAGATAGACCAACTGGATGGTCTAATGATCTGCCTTACAACAGGGGCCTGCAGTTCTGCATTTCTTGTACTGTGATTGTATCTCTGGCAGCAGACGTGCTGATCCCAAGGGACCAGTGCTTCTGCACCTGGAAGTACTGTTGTAATTTAAGTTTATTGACTTTCTCAACAAGAAATGAAATTCACTGCAAAAAAACTGTGTTAATGTACCAGTTAGGGTTCAACATAATGCCACAAAAGTCGGGAAATGTGACATTAGGGTTTCACCCCTAACTCCCCCTTCCCCAAAGCAGCAAAAGGACAAGAGCACATGAGCAACCACAGACAGCCATCATCAAGTAAGACAAACAACATACAACTGTTTCCAGATTATACAAATGCAGTAGCACTGTTGTGCTACCTTCATGGATTTGTAGCTGTACCTCACACACCACAACACATACAGACTCATTTCTGACTGTAGGTAGATCCATGATACTCAAATAACAACACTACTTCTGTGTGCAGAAACACAAGCCCCTGCAGCTACAGAAACAAATCCACAAAACACCAAACTACAAGAGTTACTTTGTCTACAGAAGCACAGGTCCCTATGGGGCCAGCGCTTTTGTATCCACATTTACTCATCCACACTGCAAGACATATACACAGTTCTAATTGAGAGGTCAGCTCTTCTGCAACTGCAAGTGTAAAACACACGCATTGACCTCTGGCTGCAGAAGCACAGGTACCACAAAATCCATTATACCAAAACTGCAACAGTACCTCTGTCTGCAGAAGTGCAGTCCCCTGAGAGGACTGTGGCTCTTCAGCTACAGGCGTACAACATACACATTGACTTCTAACTGCAGAAGCTGAGGTCCCTGTGGGGCCTGCACTTGTGCAGCTGCATATAGAAAACCATACACTAGCTGTGGTGGAGTTAGGCTACATCCTCGGCTGTGACTGATAGACCACTTTTCTATCTCCTTATTTCCTAGCAACAGTTGATGTTTTTTTCTTTGCTTTTCTTCTTCCCCAGCCCCCAGACCCTAGGTTGGCCACCTAGCGTAGCTCTTTACTGTCCCTGCTAAACTTCCTACTAATTCTCTCTTTTCATTCTTTTTCCATTTCCATCCATTCAGTCCCAGGAATGATGCCAAACACCTGGAGAAGTGTTGCGTAAAGTGCATAAGTGCGTTGTGTGTACAAAAAGCATGAAGGCTATTTTAAATAGAAATGAATACAGTTAGAAAAGGCTTTTTAAGGAAAAAGGATTCAGAAGTCATATAAAACAATAATAATTTCATGATTAGTACAGTTATAAGAAATCCTTAAGGTATTTTCATAAATTCACACTATAAACCTGTTACTGTATAAGGTTCTATGTATGAGAATGTGGTATACTTTATAAAAGTGCATAGTCACTGTGGATCAGAGATATAGAGAGTCAATATCTGTGGAGATATACACTGTACCTTCAACTGAACCAGGAAATCCCCTGAACACCTCCCTCCCCCGGTTTTGAAACAACATGTTCAGATGTGAAACAGCATGTCCAGACATGTAAATACAGAAAGGGCTCAGTCAGGTGACCCTCCAAAAGATATAAAACCTCTTACACTGAGTTCACTTTAGTTCTGCCTAGTGGGGCTCAGCCCTGAGAGAGAGAGGAGAAAGGTCCTACTGCTACTGTAGACAATCTGTTGAATGCAGATGAGAAGGGTCTTAGGAGCTCTCAGATCCTGGACTGTGTTATGTGAGAAACTACTGATGTTAAAAAGTGATTTTCTTTGCAATTTTCTTTTGTCTTCATTTATTATTTTTCTAACTTTTGAAAAATTAATATCATACCAAGGTGTGTTTTAAACCTGCAAATTTGCCTCATCTGATGTTTATCCACACACACTGTGACACTAGTGAATCCAGCAATGTAGTGACTTATCATGTGCTACCCCCATACACCAGCAAAAAGTAGCTGTTTTAACCTAATGTGAGCTTTAAAGGGTAACATTTTACTCTTCTGAGGAAAGTGTCACCCCTAGACAAACTGTTACCCCCTTGAAAAATTTTTAGATATGCTGCTGAAACCATGATACCCATATTGCAAGAGTACTTCTGGGTCCTGCACTTCTGCAGCCAAAGGTACTCATGCAAGCTGCATAACATATACACACAGCTGTGGCTGCAGGGGACACAGACCCCTGTGCAGCTGCAGATACAAATCCATGATGGTAGTACAACACTGCTGCTGCATTTGTGTCATCTAGAAAAAGTTGTATGTTGTTTGTCTTACCTGATTATGGCTGGCTGTGGTTGTGTGGTCTTGTCCTTTTGCTGCATGGGGGTGGGGGGTGGGGAGTTAGGGTTGAAACCCTAACACCACATTTCCCTATTTTTGTGGCATTAAGTTGAACCCTAACTGGTGCATTAATGCAGTTGTTTGCAATGATACCTGCATATATGTATACAGGTAGATACATAGATAGATAGCTATATTAGGGTTGAAGGCTACCAAATTGCACTGCACTAACCACTGAGCCATCTGACTGTACTTTCTAATATTTAAGTTCATCGTGCGTGCAAGCACAGATGAGCTTGTCGTAATGAGAGTTGCTATAGAGGGGTGTGGGGGGGTGCGTCCACTGGAGAGCTCTGTTCAAGGGGCAGGTCTGTGACAAGTGAATCAGTAGGCAGACTGTTTATGACACACTTTCTGGTTTCAGGACAGAGTCAGCAAAGATTTCAAAAGACAGAGCCGAACCAACAGTGGCATGGTTCATCCTTTGATATTAACATAATCGCCATTCTCTCTCATCAGCTGACAGCTGTTGTAGAATGCGGATTACACCTATATTACAATTCTGACAGTATCCCAGGAGGTGAACTCCCAAATAAAAGCCCCCAATCCCTGACATTATCTGAGAGCTGTTATCAAATTGTATGATTAAGTCTGTAAGCAAAATGCATCGCAAGACGGCATTTGCCTCATCCTGGTAAAAGTAAACGCTTGAGGGTTCACGCACCTTTTAAAGTTGACCTTTTTCCCCATTTGACCCGTAAAAGAAGTCGCACTGTTCTCGTGGACAAATATCCTGGTTAAACAATTTCCCTTTCCCTTTCCGACATCAGATGCACACTTCGATTATCGGATGCGTAAAACCTGTCTATAACCTTTGCAGACATTGTGGTGCCCAATTACCACATCAGCATCCCCCCACTATTGTGGCACACTGGGAGCCCACCCCAGTGTGCCTAAATTAATTTTTCCCTGTAAATAAAGAAAACCATCCTCGCAGTCTTTTTTATTAACCTGTAAAAAAGAAAACAGTCCTCAGTGTCTCTACCTGTCCCCCTACCCCATCCCCACCCCTCCCACTGTGCATCCACCTCCCCTTACCCTCCCCTTACTCCCATACCTTCGGAGGTCGCAGCACTGTCATCTGCTGTGGATTGGGATACGTCTTCACTCTTCAAAGTCGAACTGCAAACTGAAGAAATCGAAGGTAATCCATATAATGGGAGTCAATGGGGGTCAACTTAGATTGATATCTTAGCCATTTTTAGGAATTCTGGCCTCAAATTTTCAACATGGGGTTCTTGGAACCCCATCTCATGAACACTGTCACTGTCATTTTGTTTCTCATTCCCAAAAAGCAATTTTGCGGTTGCTGCGTGAAATCACCTTCTGGTACTGATTAACAAAATAACAGCACCACTGTTCATGAGGTGGGCTCCCAAAAAGCCTATGTTGCAAATTTGGTAAAAAAAATTCCAAAAAATGACTGCGTATGAGCATGTGTTGCGCAGTTTCTACGCATGCTCGTAACTTTCTTGATTTTAATATTTTCACTCCAGATTTTCAACATTGTCATTTTCTCACACCTCCTTATGAACAGTACAGCTCTCATTTTTCACATCCTGCACAAAATGTGTTTTCGCACCTGTAGCGCAGAATGTCGTGGTTGCTGTGCAAAATCACCTTTTGGGATGGATTAACAAAATTACAGTGCCATTGTTCATGAGGGGAGGTCCCAAAAAGCCCACATTGAAAATCTGGAGCAAAAATGCCAAAAAACACCTGGAGCATTAGGGTTTCCAATGGTAATGCCCCCCCTCCACCCTCTAGAGACTGACAGTTGTCAGGCATGTGCCTTGGGATCATCATCCGTAATGCTTACACCATTGCAGCCGCACCCCCACCCTGCAGTGAATGATAGGCATCGGGGTATGCCTTGGAGTCTTTGGCCCTAACGTTCACCCATTCTCCTATACTGCACCCATCTCAGCTTATTTCATTATGGAAGGGAGTAAGCGTTAGGTCCAAAGTCCCCAAGGCACACCACAATGCCTGTCAGTGTCTGCAGGGTGGGGGTGGAGTGGTGAATGTTATGGCTGACAACCTAAAGGGACATCCCCAACACCTGTCAGTCCCTGCAGGGTGGGGGGTGGGGGTAGGGAATTGGAAACCCTAATGCCTCATTAAAAAAGTAAATCAGGGCAGGTTGGTTGACATTACCTACCTTGATTTCAGCAAAGCCTTCAACAATGTTCAACATAGAAGGCCGATTAACAAGATGAGTAGTCTGGCCATGGGACACAAGCTGATAAACTGGGTTAGAAACTGGCCGATGGACAGGAGGCAGAGGGTGGTGGTAGTGGGATCCAATCCAGGGAGAGGGGGGTGGCCAGCGGGGTACCTCAGGGATCAGTCCTGGGACCAGTCATGTTCAATGTCTTCATTACAGATACTGCGGAAGAACTAGAAGGAAAGGTCTGTCTGCCTGTTTGCAGATGACACCAACATTGGTAACAGAGTGAATTCTCCAGAAGAGGTAAAGAAAATGAGTAGGGACATGGAGAGGCTTGAAAAATCGTCTAAGGAGTGGCAACTAAGGTTCAATGCAAAGAAACGCAAATAATGCACCTGAGAAGAGGGAAACCTGGGGAGAGTTACAGGATGGCGGGGAGGTGTAGACAATCACCATGGATGAAAGGGACCTAGGAGGTATCAGTTCTGACGACCTAAAGATGTCAAAGCAGAGCACAAACCTTGCAAGGATGGCCAGTGGCATGCTGGGATGTGTAGACAGATGTATCACTAGCAGAAGGTGTGAAGTGGTGATGCCATTATATCATGCACTAGTGAGGCCTCACCTACAGTACTGTGTGCAATTCTGGAGGCCACAAATGTGCAAGGCCATTGACAGGGTGGAGGCAGTCCACAGAAAGGCAATCAAGATGGTACATGGCTTGCAACACAGAACATATCAGGAGAGATTAAAAGGACCTCAATATGTACGTATTAAAGGAAAGGAGGGAGCAGGGGAACATGATAGACACGTTCAAGTACCTCAAGAGCAGAAACAAGATGCAGAGGCAGACAGCTTCCAATGCATCAAACATTTGGCATTGACAAATGCTTGTTTTTTATCTGGAAAAAAAGAAAACCGTTCACCACTGTCCGCTGTGTAGGCCCCCTCCCCCAAACAGTATACAGACACTGGGGTATCCAATCCCCCGTGTCCTCATCTGTCCATCCATTGTTGTCCACTGTGTAACTCCCCCAAACAGTATACAGACACTGGGGGTGCTCAATCCCCCAGTGTCCTCATCTGTTCGTCCATTGAGGTCCGCTGTGTAACCTCCCCCAAACAGTATACAGATATTGGGGGTGCCCAATCCCCCAGTGTCCTCATCTGTTCAGCAAACTCCCTGAAAAAAAGAAAATTGTCCCTCATCATTTTTTTTCCTGTAGAAAAGAAAACCGTACAGCACTGTCTGTTGTACTGTTACCCAACCCCCCACCCTCACACCCAGGACCCACCATCCCACACACCCTCTACCCCATACTTACCCACTGGAGGTCCATCGCCATAATCTTCCTTGGACTGCAGGCACATCTACGCTCTTCAAATGCCAACCACAAACTGAGGTAAGTGTTTCAATGCATTTCAATGGGGTTTTCGGCATCGATGTATTTCAATGGGTTTTCTACTTAGTGGCATAACTTGGCCATTTTTAAATATTTTTCCCCACATTTTCAACAAATGTTTTCTGGGACCCCACCTCATAAACAACTTCACTGAAACAATTTTAAACTTCCCTTCCCCCCATGAAATCAGTGCACATGACGAACATTCGGCATTGACAAATGCTTGTTTATAATTGTTGCTATAATTGTTTTGATACACACACTGCTTCATATTGCATTTTTTTCATGCATTTGGTTATATATATTATGAGCACTGTATTACACTAACATATGGCATTATATCCAGCAGGGCTGGAACACGGTGCCACACGCACACACACTAACACACACTAACACCTTTCTTTCTGTAGCACATGGCATTGTACTTATTATGGCACGAGCAGAGCATGACATGCAGGCATACATACATTTCTTTGTTCTCTGCTCCCTCTGACCCTGAAAAAGAGAGACATAACAGCCCTATTATTCTGCACAAACTAAATGCTGAGTTTGCTATCCAAACCAGCCCAAACTAGCTTGCCGTGGATAGATTGGACCCAACCTTTTAGCTGGAGCATAGAGAGATACCAAGAATGCACCTACCAATGGGAGCATATGAGATAATGTATTTTTGCCTTATTTGGGAGAATAACTTTTATCTGTGATAACAACATGTTTGTGGAGTATATATGCAAATTACAAACTTTGCCAATGTGTGTAGAAATGAAGTACTGATGTGCAGAAGTAGGTCCCACTGCTTGAGTACAGGTAACACCTGTTTGTATTTGTGCTATCTGGTAGTAATAAAGAATTGTATTACTTGTGACATCTTTGGACTTGGGTTGTGTTTCCACCTAGACAGCTAGAATCTGGCAATAGGGTTGTCCATACAGTATTCTATATATATAATTTATGCATTACCTACATATATGTTATATATTTTTTCACTATTCTATATACATATTTTTAAAACTTTTATTTTATTTTTGGGATGAAATGATACATACTTCACCAGATAAAAGAGGTACATTTAAGACTGTGTCGTGTCACAAACATCCCCCCAGTAATATTTCTTTGCACTTACAATTGTGCAATTAAGCAATAAGACATGACAGGGTATGGGTTATTGTGTAATAACCACCGGCTTCTGCGGTGAGTTGAGGCACCAGGTGAAACAGAGTACTTCTACCGCCCCAGGAGTGAGGTTATTACACAATAACACACATCCCGGAGTGCCTTATTGCTGTTAGACAATGGCTCATTTTAAAATAACATTATAAAGTAAAACATTATGACATTTTTATTGTTTCTGTGTGTCTGTGTGTGTGTGTTGAAGGCATATAGTGAAAGTATGGGAAAAAATAGTCCACTAGGGGGTGCTGGTGTTTTATACTTCTGTGTTCTGTCAGTGTTTCTGTGTGTCTGCTAGTTAATTTGTGTCATTATTTCTCCTCCGTTCTCACACAGAAACACACACCTTATTATTTGTATTTATTTATTTTTGTGACGGACTTTGTTCTTTTGAGCCATGGCGCTTGAGGGGATTGGGCAGTGCAGGAGCTGAGCAGGAGCTCATTGCCAAGTGCAGGTAGTGTGGATGTATGAGGAGGAGAAAGCAGACTGAAGGCATGGCTTCCTTTCAAGTTTTAAGTATTTAGTTTTACTTTTTTCCCATTTTGTTTTGCTGGTGAACGGTTCTGTGGGCCGTGGCTGACAGTGGTAGGATGAGCATGGTAACGTCATGCGCCCGTGCTACAACAACCGCCGTTTCTTAATAGTGGGGTCCTCAGCTTCTGTTAAACAAAAAAAGAAGGTTTTGCATTTGTCTGGCAGTTGTTATTTTGGGGGCTGGTAAAGAAAATGTGGAGTGAGGGAGAAAATTAACTGTGAGTTGGCAGGTGGGGATTGTAATGATGGGTTCAGTGTCCTCTTACAACTTGCTGTGCAGACAGAGGAGTATGGGGTTGATGGTGTTTGCATGGGGAGGGAGGGATTTACTTCTATGTTCTGTGGACATCTGTGTACCTGTCCTTTTTCCAGTGATGTTGTTGTTCAATAACATCACTGTCTGAGGCACACAGTGACCAATAAGGAAACGAGAAATTTTCCTGCCATTGTATAATCAACAACTAGTGGGGATTCCCCCATATGTATTAGGCATGCACTCTTTCCCGTTGGTGGACATAGTGTCTTCTGGCCCTTTGCATGTTTCAGTGGTATGTGGTTTTGTGTCTGGAAAACCCTTTATTTCTCTCCATACCCTCTGTAACCTTTTGGTTAGAACACTATGAACACCCTTCAACCATAAAACATAACAAATCGCAAGGCGGTGCACTAAAAGACTACAATAATGAAAACCAAGTCTGGGTTTTGTAGAGGTGCTTTTAATATTTTCTCTAGTGTGTGTATGACATTCCTATTATGAACTGTTGGCCAGGGAATTATTTTTAACATCAAAAAAGTACAAGTTTTAGGATATGTTCAAATCAAATCAAATCAGATTTTATTTATAATGCGCTTTTCAAAATTATCAAAGTGCAGATACATCACAAAAAACAAACAACACCATAAATATAAATATAAAAACAATTAAAAGACAACAGGGAGACCTATTCAAAGGCTTGCTCAAATAAATAACTCTTTAAAGATGTCTTGAATGACTCTGTGGACATACACTCTCGAATTCAACGAGGTAGAGAGTTCCACAGGGTTGGGGCCACAAAGGAAAAAGCTCTGGCCCCAGATGACTGAAGATGAACCCTGGGAATCTCTAGCAATCCCTCGTCGGTGGAGCGAAGCAGGTGAAGAGGGCAGTAGGGTCGAAGGAGATCTTGCAAGTAGCCCGGTCCCTGACCGTGTATGGTCTTATATGTCAGCAACGTGACCTTGAAGGTGATTCTCCATCGCATTGGCAGCCAGTGCAGTTCACGCAGCACAGGGGTGATATGGCAAGTTCTTGGCAACCCTATCAACAACCTGGCAGCAGTGTTCTGCACCAGCTGCAGGCGACAGAGATCCACCCCCGGCAACCCTAGATATAGAGCATTACAGTAGTCAAGACGCGAAGAAACAAAGGTGTGAACCAATACGGGAAGGTCATCATGTGGAACAAGGTGTTTTATCTGGGCAATATTCCTCAGATGATAAAAGGAAGACTTGACAACGGCTGACACCTGTGTCTTCAGTGTCAGCTCGCTGTCAAGAATTATGCCTAGATTCTGCACCTGTTCAGAAGGTCTCAACTGGTTATCCCCTA
Organism: Neoceratodus forsteri; assembly: GCA_016271365.2. Classification (NCBI taxonomy): domain Eukaryota; kingdom Metazoa; phylum Chordata; order Ceratodontiformes; family Ceratodontidae; genus Neoceratodus; species Neoceratodus forsteri. The sequence continues at coordinate 258,442,579 of JADMNL010000025.1, forward strand.
ACACAAGGCCAGAGGAAAACCCAGGAGTCAACTTCTCTGCACGGTGACCCAGGTCCACTACCAACACCTCAGTCTTGTCCGGATTCAGTCTTACCAGTTAGCACTCATCCAGTCCTGAATCTCAGTGAGGCAGTTGTTAAAGACCAAGAATGCATCATTCTGTTTGGGTACAAAGGACATATAGAGCTGAGTATCATCTGCATAACAGTGAAAACTCAGCCCATAACGCTGTGTAATGTCCCCCAATGGCAGCATATACACTGTGAACAACATGGTGGAAAGCACAGAACCCTGTGGCACCCCACAGGACAGAGTAAAGGGAGCTGAGGAAAACATTCCTGATACTACCCTTTGGGTTCTGCCCATGAGAAAAGACTGGAACCACATGAGTACTGTCCCCGACAATCCACAAATCAGCAGCAGGTGTTCTAGCAACATCCCATGGTCCACAGTGTCAATTGCTGCAGAGAGATCAAGGAGAACCAAGATCAAATGGCTCCTCCGATCTCTCACTATTAGGAGATCATTAAGTACCCGAACCAATGCCGTCTCAGTACTATGCCTCTTCCTGAAACTGGACTGGAGGGGATCATAGACTTCATGGGTGGTAAGAAAGTCCTCGAGCTGCAACGCGACTACTTTCTCAATAACCTTGCCCAAAAAGGGCAGGTTAGAGATCGGTCTGTAGTTAACGAGACAGTCTGGGTCAAGGGAAGATTTCTTCAAAAGGGGTGTCACAATAGCCTCTTTTAGAGACTCTGGAAACACCCCTTGATCCAAAAAGCACCAGACTATCTCAGCAAGGACTGGTCCAATCGCATCCATACACCCGACAAGGAGGTGTGTAGGACCAGGATCCAAACTACAGCAAGTCGGTAGCAAGGTCTGGACAATCTTCATGATATCCATGATCGCTGGCTGGTCAAAATCCATCCAGATAGACTGAGGGCCTGTAACCTCGCATCGATCACCGCCATGCTCATTTGAATGCATACTGTGGATCTCTGACCTGATCAACGACACCTTATCATCAAAGAACCAAGCAAACTCATCACACTTTATTTATGAAAAAGCTCACCGACCCCGCAGAGAGGCTGGATTGCACAGTCTGTCCACGGTGTGGAAGAGCTGAGCTGGTCGATTTCTTGATGCAGCTATCTCCCTGGACAGGAACTCTGCCTTCTTATGGGAGATTTCTGATTGATAGTCCTTATAATGGGCCATCAATCTAAGTCTGTCATCTTCCAGACCAGATTTCCACCAGCAGCATTCCAACCTTCGCCCCACTTTCCTCAATTTCCTCAATGTCCCATCAAACCAAGGGGACCGAGGTCAGAGGGAGAGGGGGCGAATGTGGACAGGAGCTATGGAATCCAGAGCCTTCAGCACCATATTATTATAGTGCACTACTAAGACATCTGGTTCCATGCACTCCACAGGCCAACTCGATAGGTCCAGCACCGCCATCAGACCCACAGGGTACTCCCCTCAAAGGGCAGTACTGGACCATCTCCAAAGGGGTTGGTCTCATGGGGGGCCACGAAATTGAACCTTATGGAGTGATGGTCAGACCACCCAACTGGTTCCACCACCAGTTCCGAGATCTCCATCCCCAGGGTGAACACCAGATCCAAAGAGTGACCCTGAATATGGGTAGCAGCGGTAACAACCTTTGTAAAGCCCAATGAAATCATCAGTTGGAGGAAGTTTTGACCAAAATGCGAGAGTTCATCGTCAACCCAGGCACTGAAGTCCCCCAGGACCAACCACTGAAGGGCTCCAACACCAGGTCGACAATGAAGTCTGCAACTTCCTGCAGAAAAACGTTCTCATCACCAGGTGGACAGTAGATGAGGAGGATTCTGCTGCCCACATCTGCTCCCATGATACACTCAAAGGATCTGGGGGTCACCACTGGAACCTCCACAAGGCCCAATTCCAATTTAAAACAAATAGCACCCCCCCCTCGATCAAATCTTGGGCGATGTATCACCGAGTACCCGGCTGGAGTAGCTGACTCCAATATGGGACCAGCATTTTCATCCAGCCAGGTCTAGGTGATGCAAGCCAGGTCAGATGACTCAACAAGATCAGCAATAATTGCTTGTTAAAAGCACATAAAACACTTGTTTTGATTATATGGAATATAAGTATTTATTCAGTATGGGAACTTGCAAAACTAATCCTAAGCTGTTAATTATCCATTGAAGATGGCCCTAGTATGAGGTACTGGAAGATCTAGAAGTGGCAACTCTGACTACACCGACAGACTTAACAGCCTTAATAGTAAACTGCCTAAGTGACTCATTTTTCTTACTTCTAAACTCCACAACAGGGTATGTGTTATGGTGGGATTTACTCACACCTGGTGTGGTTCGGTCATAAAGCCACAGGCTGAGTGAGTAAACCACACCAGAAGTGGATAAATCCCACCATAACCCACACCCTGGAGTGGATTATTGTGATTATACAATGTCCCCATTTATTTTTTGTGACAAAAAATGAAGAGTTTTTTTGGCATTTAAAATCATTTTTGTTGACTTTATTGCTGTGCCATAAAAAATAGTTCTGTGTTGCTAGGTAGAATATTGAGACACCCTCAGAACTCAGACAGTGATATGGTTAGACTTTTTTTTTTAATTATCATGTTTTGTTTTGTAGTCAGGTAGCATGGGAGCTGTTTTGAACTGTGACTGGGTGTCCCTCAGATCAATTGTGGAGTTTAACTGAACTGCAGTCAGGGACTGGAGCTCTGAGCATGGGTCTGAGAGGCTTGTTGTCCAGAGAGCATGACTGAGGTTCAGGATGGGTGGCATCGGCAAAACTAAGAGTGTGGAGGGAGGGGTTAGTATTTGGGAGCGAGCTGGGAGACACTGCTGAGCACCAGGTATTGCAGCACAGAAACTGATTTTAAAGGGTTTTTTTGTTTGTTTTTGGTGGTTGCTACTTGCAAGGGAGTGATGGGATTGGTGGTAGACAAGCGCATGACTGATGTCCTTTACTTTCTCTTGGATGATGTTAGTAGGAAAAAACAGGGAGTGGATGTATTGATTTCATTTGTTGTACTGCTGCCACCCTGACTGACTGGCACTTTTTGCATGGGCTGTCAGGAGATTTTCCAATGGCTAAAAATGCCAGTCAAACAAAATGATGGATTATGGATGCCCAGTGTGTAATTTATGTTATACTACTTTACTTCTGAGATGTACAGTACTGTATTTGTTTATTGTGTTCTATAACAGTATACTTGTGTAAGTTCTGAAGTCATCTGACCAAACGTAACATTTTCAAAATGGTTTAAACTGGTAACGTTACAGTGTGTCCACAATACCTGTGAACTGTTTTTGAAAATGTTGCAGCCTGTCCAAACAGTGTTTACTTCAAGGTGCAGTGTGAGCATTGTGTTCTGCTCCTGAGTACAGTAAGCAGCCCACAATGCAGTTCGTGGTGCTGGGAGCTATCCCATAAGTCTACGGGCAATTACTATGCTTACAATAGACAACATGGCTGCTTTTTCAAAGCTAGTGTGTTCCCTGACTTTTCTTTTGCAAAATTATGGAGTGAGGCAGCAGAATGCAAGGTATATCAAACAAAGGAGGGCAGCAATGCTTCGTGGTTCACGTAGACTTGCTGTAATTCGTCAATGCACACTTGGTACAGTGTCTCTGCTGCATAACATCCTTGTATGTTCCCTTGAAAGTGTCTCAGTTCCTAGATCTGTGTGGACACACAGAAGAAGTAATGTATGGTGGGACGAGACCATGCTATGTTTCTGGATGCATGAGCAATGGTTATCCAATTTCAGGATGTCCAGGCAGACACTCAGTGTACTGTGCAGTGAACTTACCCCTTACATCTCTTGAAGGGATACTCAACTATGGCTAGCAATTCCAGTGGATAAAAGAGTTGACAAAATTGGTGTGGCACTTGGCAACCAATGTGGAGTATGGGACCCTGGCACATCTATTTGGAGTTGGGAGGTACACCATTGGCGAAATTGTAATGGAGGTCTGCAGGGCCATAGTGCATGTACTGCTGCTGAGGGTGGCAAGAGTGCAGAATGTCCTGGATGTTGTACATGGCTTTGAGAAGGATTGGGGCTTCCCAAGTTGTGGAGGTGCCATGGATGGTACCCATTTCCCCATTATATGCCCTCCTGGAAATGCCATGGAATACTTCAGTTGGAAGTCTTACTATTCCATTGTAATGCAGACTCTTGTAGACTACAAGTATCAGTTTATGGACATCAATGTTGGGTGGCCTGGCAAAGTCCGTGATGCAATGGTGTTAAGAAACAGTAGACTGGACTGCCACTAGGGCACCTAAGAGCATGGCAGCTTAGTATACCAGCTCATCAACCAAGAGGGTAAATCCATCTAAATCCTTCATATATCCATGGCTAAATCAATATAAAAATGACTATAGCAGGTAAGAGGAACATCAGATTTCAACATATTAACTTATTTCAGCCTGATCAGCAGTTCACTGCCGGCAATCTGACTCAGCTCCTGGCTGTCCAGAGAGGGGCCTACTTTTATCATCAGCATGGCACAGCAGCAGCAGCAGCCTGCAACAGGGGGAAATCCCTCTGTGGAAGCCATGTTTGATCACTTACTGGAGCAAATGGCCCAGGTAACGCTTGCAACAAACAGAAACACACAGGTGATTCAAACACTGGAAGCAAGAATTTTCCAAACTGAATGGAAGGTGCACGCCATGGAAATAAAAGTTCAGGACTTGACCTCAGCCCTGAGGGACCAGCAGCGCACCATCCTACAGATGCGCAGCAAACTCAACAACCTCAAGAACCAGGGTTGTTGGAACAATTTAAGATTCTTGGGCTTTCCAGAAAGGGCAGAATCTAGAGACATGGAGAGCTTCCTGCAGAATGCCCTAATAGAAATGTTCAAGCTTGACCTAGCTCACCCTCTCCCCAGGTAGAGAGAGTGCACTGTTCCCTGGCTCCAAATGCCTAAGCCACAGGACAGGCCACGTCCTACAACAGCCAGATTTATGGATTTCAGAGATAAAACATAATAATGGCCAGAGCAAGGGAGCAGCAGGTTTGCTGGCCAAGGCACCTAGCTTCACTTGAGCTCTTTCCTTCTAGGTTGCTTGAAAGGACAGAGCAAAGAACCTTACCAGAGCAAGGGAAAGGATTAAGGCTTCTTTTGGCTAGGCAGATTTACTGTGTGTTATTTTTATTTTGTACTCACAGGGATTGTTACTGTTTGTTGCTAACATTTTATTGCTTTATTTTTCTCGGATTCAAATTGTTGGTGCTGGGTATACCTTCTGCTGCATTATTACAGGGTGTGCTTATAGGTGTGTGCTAACAGATTACTGCTGTAATCTTCTGATTCAAATGATCTTTTGCAAGGTATATCTTCTGTTACTGCTTTATTTTTCTCTGTAGCAAAGTGTTTCTTACAGGGTATATCTTCTGTGAGATTATTACAGGTGGTGCTTACATTTTTGTGACTTTTTATCATTAGGCTAAGCAAAATTACTGTTTGCTACTATTTTATTTTTTGCTGAAAGGTTTTTTGTTTCAGAGGTGTTGCAGTCTCCTGTTCACACTGAAGGAGCTAATGGCTTTCCTCCCACAGCTCTTCCAGGGGATTAGGTGTATATCTGGGGGGTAGAGCTGGCAAACTGTCAGTAACTTCCAACAGAAAGAAGGGTTAAAAGGTCAGATTCATTGATATCTTGGAGGTGGAAGACTAGGTTTGCTGGCCAAGGCACTTAACTTCACCTGAGCTCTTTCCTTCTAGGTTGCTTGAAAGGACAGAGTAAAGAACCTTACCAGAGTAAGGGAAAGGATTAAGACTTCTTTTGGCTAGGCAGATTTACTGTGTGCTATTTTTATTTTGTACTCACATGGATTGTTACTGTTTGTTGCTAACATTTTATTGCTTTATTTTTCTCAGATTCAAATTGTTGTTGCTGGGTATACCTTCTGCTGCATTATTACAGGGTGTGCCTACAGGTGTGTGCTAACAGATTACTGCTGTAATCTTCTGATTCAAATTGTCTTTTGCAAGGTATATCTTCTGTTACTGCTTTATTTTTCTCTGTAGCAAAGTGTTTCTTACAGGGTATATCTTCTGTGAAATTATTACAGGTGGTGCTTTCCAGGTTTTACAGTTTTATCTAGTCATTAGGATAAGCTTTCAGGGCTACTGCATTTGTTGCTGGCTGATTGTTTCTGCTCTTACCTCCTTGTTTCTTTCATCCGTGGTTCTTCTTTTTCAGCAGGGGAGGGCCAGCCACCAACCCCCATCCCTAACCACCCCACACTACACTCCTTTTAAAGGGTAGCACAGTCATGACATTTCCTGTGGCAAAGCAGAAAGGGGCAGATCAATGGGGTATCCACACAGTGACCTCATTTACAGGAGCACAAGTAATTTAACTTGTTATAACAAGTTATACAAGAACAAACAAACAAAACACAAAATCAAACTTTTGCTTTCATTTTTTTCCTTCTAATTACTCTGACCAGGTTATAAATCTAGCAACTTATTTGGAATGGATATCATTAACTGCAGGTACTGTGGAACACTTTTCAGAAGGGCAGTTTTACAGGATTTAGGACACTGTCCTACATACTGGGCCATTGGAGAGCTAAGGTCTCAGCTTCAGGCAGCATGGGCAGAGACTGAGCAGGAGGAAACATATTATAAGAACCACCCACCATTTCCCCAACATCCAACAGAAGGATCCCAACCGCAGAGGGTAGTTGGTCTGGGAAGTTGGCAGGTGATTAGAAGGGGAAAATCAGGTGCCCCATCACCCAGTGCTCTCCAACATATTACCTCCACAAACCAAATAAAAACTACAAACACGTATCTGCCTCTATCTCCAAAATCAAACAAAGGGGCAGAGGACACTGCAGCACAGGAGCTAACACAACAAAACTCACCCAAAACAGGAACCAAAACAAGAAAAAGCAAAAAGGTAATCCAAAAAACTTCTAATCATAGGAGACTCCATGATTAGGGGAGTTGATACCCATCTCCAGCCAGGGGTAATGGTGAGATGTCTCCCAGGTACATCAGCGTGGAGAGACACTGACCGCATTGCTAAAATTGTTCAGGAAGCAGGAGAAAACACTGACATCCTGGTACACATAGGGACTAATGATCTCACCAGCTGGTCAGTTGTGGAGACCAAGGAACACCTGACCAGGCTGGGTGACAAACTATCATCCATTTCATCCGGCATCTCCTTCTCTGTGATCCTGCCAGTCTGGGAGAGGGGGCAGATGGACAGAAGGTCAGAGAAGGGGAGATAGGGGAGCTAAACATGTGGCTCAAGGGCTGGTGCCAGGAAAAAGGACACAAATTTGTAGGGAACTGGCAACAGCTTTGGGAGTGAAAGTTCTTTAAATTTGATGGACTGCATCTGACTAAGGAGGGAGTCTGCATTGGGGCAGAAGTTTGATGTTTTGGCAGAATATTTAAACTAGCAATTGGGGAGAGGGGTGCAGCACCCCATACATCAAATGGGATGAACACTCCTCCCCCTCAGCTAGTGGTCAAACAGGGGTTCAGCATGTTTGCAGTTCATTTGTATCACCAGGTAAGAAAAAAGGTCCGGCTCCCCATACGACACACAGGGGAAATGTCAGACCTCACCCAGCAACTAACACACTGAAATCTGGCCAATGGAAAATCATGTACACAAATGCTTGCAGTCTGGGAAATGAGATCCCAGACCTGCAGGTAATAATGACAGAGGTTAAAATGGTCATAGTAGCAATTAACGAGATGTGGGTAACCAGCAACCACACTTGGGAGACTTCAGTATGTACTGTTCAGAAGAGACCAAAGTGCAAAAGGGGGGTGGAGTGGCCCTGTATGTAGATGAAAATATCAAAGCTTCAGAAATTCAGAATACACATAAGGAGCCAGAAGAACTGTGGGTCACCCTGGAAACAAGAAATGGGACAGCCATATGAACTGGGGTTGTCTACAGGTCCCCAGACCAGGGGGAGGACGTAGACACATTACTGTTAGAAGATATACAAAACATGACAGCTAAAGGGGAGGTTCTGATAATGGGAGACTTCAACATGCCAGATACAGATTGGTCAATACCAGCAGGAACATCTGCCAGAACTAGACACATGGTGAATTCCCTGCAGGGGGAGGGCCTTAAACAACTAGTACAACAACCCACAAGAGACAGGGCTATCCTAGATCTAGTACTGACTAACAGGGAAAGGATCACAGATCTCCAGGTAGAAGGTCACCTGGGGGTCAGTGACCATCACATGGTATGGTTCAATTTAGTGACTAGAACTAAATCATCCTATTCCAAGACAAAAATATAGGACTTCAGAGGAGCTGACTTTGATAAGATGGCCAACAGAGTTAAGCTAGCCCTGGCAAAAAGAAATACAGGTGAGCGGGTACAGGCAAAGTGGGCAAGCATTAAGGATGCAATACTTGAAGCAACATCCCATTGTGTTAGAGAGAAAAGGAAGTGCAAAAGAAGAAGGAAACCACTTTGGTTCTCAAAAACAGTAGCAGAAAAGGTCAGAGCCAAAAGGCTGGCCTTCAGGAAATATAAGGGAACACAGTGGGATGAAGATAGGGAGGCATACCAAACTTCCCTAAGGGAAGCAGGGAAAGCAGTAAGGCAGGCAAAGGCCAAACCGAGGAAACACTAGCACAAACAGTAAAAGAAGATGACAAGACTTTCTATAGATACATTAGTGAAAGGAGAAAGTCCAGAGGGGGTGTTGCTAAGATCAAAGGGGATAAGGGGGCATGTGATGAGGAGGACCACTTAAAAGTATCTATCCTAAATAGATACTTCTCCTTAGTATTTACTGAAGAGAAGGTAGGGTAGGGCCCACAGCTCAGCACCATGGAAACAGGGGGGGGAGGGAGGTGTGCACTAGTCCCTTCACAAAATAAAGGGCCCTATAAGAGCTCGATAAGCTCAGGATGGACAAGGCAATGGGACCTGATGGCATATATCCCAGGGTACTAAAGGAGCTAAGGGTGGAACTAGCAGAGCAATTATCAGAACTGTTTAGTGAGTCTCTGAGCACGGGAGAGGTCCCAGAAGACTGGAGAAGGGTTTATGTGATCCCGCTCCACAAGAGTGGTAGCAGGGAGGAGGCAGGGAACTACAGACCAGTCAGTCTTACCTCAGTAGTGGGCAAGATTATGGAGGCACTCCTTAAGGAAAGGATAGTGCAACACCTGGAATCATAGGAGCACAGGATCCAAGACAGCATGGGTTTACAAAAGGAAGGTCCTGTCAAACTAATCTCATAGATTTCTTTGACTGGGTAACCAGAGTGGTGGACCAAGGGGGAGCAGTTGATGTCACCAACCTTGACTTCAGCAAAGCTTTCAATACTGTTTCACATAGATTGATTAATAAGCTAGGTAGGCTCGGTTGGGTCAGAAGTTGGTCAACTGGGTGGCAAACTGGTTGACGGGCAGAAAACAGAGAGTGGTGGTAAATGGTATACAGTCAAAAGAGATGCAAGTCACAAGTGGGGTACCTCAGGGATCAGTCCTGGGGCCAGTCCTCTTCAATGTCTTGATCAGTGACATTGCAGATGGACTGGAGGGTAAGGTTTGTCTGTTTGCAGATGACACCAAGATCTGCAACAGAGTAGATGATCCAGATGGGGTGGGCAGAATGAGAAGAGATCTGATAAACTAGCAAAATGGTCGAAGAGTGGCAACTGGGGTTTAATGCAAAGAAGTGCAAGATCATGCACATAGGGAAGAGAAACCCTGAAGCCACCTATAGGCTGGGAGGAGTTGCTGGCAATCAAAGGGAAGAAAGAGACTTGGGCATCATCATCACTGATGACCTGAAATCATCCAAGCAGACCACTAAAGCAGTAGGTAAGGCTGGGGGATGTTAGGGTGTATTAGTAGGGTATCACAAGTCGAAGAGGGAGGTAATAATCCCTCTTTACAAGACACTGGTTAGGCCCCATCTGGAGTACTGCACGCAGTACTGGAGGTCACATCTTCACAAGGACATTAACTAAATTGAGGCAGTCCAGAGAAAGGCAACAAAAATGGTGCAGGGACTGCATCAGAAAACATATGAGGACAGATTAACGGAGCTCAATATGTATACCCTAGAGCAAAGGAGGAAGAGAGGTGATATGATCGAAACATTCAAAAACCTTAAGAACATTAAAAAGATGAAAGAGTCTAACATGGGTCAATATAAGAAAAATAGTAGGACAAGAGGACACAGCATGAGATTAGAGAGAGTCCCATTAAAGGGTAATGTGAGGAAGTTCTTTTTCACAGAAAGGGTGGCAGATGCATGGAATGGCCTACCTCAGGAAGTGGTGGATATGAATGCAGTGCAGGGCTTGAAACAGGCATGAGATAGGCAAAAGGGAGCAATACAGATGAGTATGAATATATAGGCCATTGGCAGAGCAAAGGCCGATGGCACATTTATAAGGTAGAAAAAGAAATGGGCAGACTGGATGGGCCTTGTGGTCCTTATCTGCCATCAACTTCTATGTTTCTATATTTCTATGTGTGACGCTCGCACAAAATCAGTGTCTACCAAGATTTCTCTAAAGATCTGTCAGACAGGAGGAAAGCTTATATGGAGGCCAGGCATTTTATGCATAAAGCAGGACTGTCCTTCTCCATGTGGTACCTGGCTTCCATGAGAGTCAAACACAATGGGGTCCCACTAACTTTCTACTCTCCTGAAGCCCTTATGGACTTCCTGAAACAAACCTGGCCTAAGGAAGTTAGTTCCTCCGCCCACCAACAAGTCTACTCCAGAGTGGCCTCCGAGGGATTGGACATGAGGTCACTCATCCAGAGCGAGAGGAAGAAGGATTGGTTGGAGAACCCGGATGCTTACTAGGAGGTTCCCCCTAAAAACAGCAGAAAGCGGAACACCCCAAGAAGGCACACAAAGAGGGAACACTCCTCCAACAGATGGCTCAACAAGTCCCCGGAGGATGGAGACCGGGGAGCTCGACCCACTGCAAGAATATTGCTCTGAAAACAGATATGAGGCCCTACATCCGAGAACCCTGATGCAGCATCAGAAGACCTCCGGGGCTTCTGTGGAATGTCTCCCAACTCCCTTGAGCCAGCCAACCCCATTACCTGTGGCAACAACTGTTGCCGGGACCAGCATCTCTAGCATCACCTCCCCAGATGAGCCGAGTTTGTGCACAAACCAGGAAGCCCAACCGAGAAGCAGCAAGCCAAGCAGCAACCCGTCTCAGTCCACCCCAGACCTTCAGCACTTGCCGGACCGATCATCGAGGTCAGATAAGTAAAGGGTCCACTATGCAATTTTCTTGATGCAAGTTAGGGATGGGAGGGGAAAAGCGTTTTCTAGGGGGGCATACTCACACGACTATCTCTGGCTGCATGGACTTCTGAGTAGGCCAGCCGAGACTCCTGGTCCCCAGGTTGTGCAATGCACCTCCTCTCCTCCCCAGGCCTGTAATATCCACAGTGTGGCCATTTGGTATTTTATTGACTCCCGCACTCCCATACTGGGAGGGAGTCATCAGGGGTGAAATGGGCCACATGGAGTAGCCAGCTGCAGGGGTGAGGGTCTCTGAGTTCGCTTGACTCAGCTGTACTCCAGGAACCCAGTAACCCCCTTCCTGCTCTCTTATTTCAAGGCCGTAGCTCAATTAACCAGCAAAAGTACTTTGTGTCTCTGATTACTGCTGACTTAAGCATGGAACCAGTGGGGCCGGGGTTTCCGGGAGGGCGAATTTAAGCTGTAGCTCTGGGCTGTAAGGGCTGCCTGAGTAGGCCTAGCCTGGGCCCTAGAGTTTTTTTTTTTTAAGTTGCAGCTTGCCTACCTCCCCCCTCCCGGGCCTACTCAATCGTGGAAGTGACAGCTTTGTTTTTCAAGCCTCATGCCCTGCTCCCACACTGGGATGGATATCACAGGGGCTAACACAGTCACACTGATCTGCTGGATTCAGGGGAGATGGTCACTGAGCTCTCTTTATCCTAACCACACTCCAGTTTGCCAGTGACCATCCTTCCTCCTTCATTTAACCAAGAACTGACTGCAAGATATTTCCAGTTGCAATCTGGGGGGTCTGGAATTATGCACGACGCTCCACATCTATCCCCACATGGTAGGACAGAAGGGCGCCTCTGGGGAAAGAGGGGAAAGGTTTCCAGTTACTGCATGAATCACACCCAGGGAGGGAACCAAGACCAAAAGGCAGAAGTGGTCAGCTGTTATTTCAGCACCCTCAGACTGGGTCTCCCAATAATCCGTGATAATCACTGGTCCACCCTCCCAAGACACACCAAGGTATCCCAAGGTACTGGACCCCATCTCTCCTCCCCTCAGAGTTCTCCACACAAGAGAACAGGGACATGGAGTTTTACCGTACCCCTTCCCCTATAAAATTTGTCACACAGCGCTCTACTCTCAGATGTGGAGACCCTATGCACCTGAGCACACTGTGCTACATCCTCAACACTAAACAGCCACACCCTAGTGACTGACAGGGACAGACCCCTCCTTTCCACACCCTAGTGACAGGCAGGGACTGACCCCCCCCCTCCTCCTAAACCCTGCCTCCTCAACCTCTACCCCTCTCTTTTGCAGCCCTCCCTCAAGGTTGGAAAGCAATTTTGATCTACAAACCAAGGTTCACTATATCGAACCTGCAGCACTCCAGGGAGTCCCCCCAGGGCTCAGTGCTCAGTAAAGGTGCTCAGGCAGCCAGGATGCCTCTACACTTCCCAAATGAAAGAAATGTATCTAATGTTGACTATAGGTTTATTGTTAGGCTGTTAAATGTTGTTGTTCACTTACACATGAAGGATAAAATTTGTAATGGCTATGTATTAGCTGGTATAGGTTGGGTAGTGCCACTTACTGTCCCTAATGCATGCCCTGCTCACAGAAGAATCCCAGGTCCTCAGTGAGGAGCTACTGCCATGCACTCTGCCTCATCTTCTTCTTTAAAATACTCCCAAAGAATGTACCTGCCTCCAAACCCTTATGGGTTACTGTACATATCATACTTTACTTGGAACATGAAGAGGCTGAACATCCCCAATAAGAGGAAGCAGGTGCTCTTGCACTTGAAGAGGTTGAGAGCAGGGGTGGCCATTTTGCAGGAGACCAAACTGATCGAGGGAGATCACGACAGGCTAAAGAGGGAATGGTTAAGCCACGTCATTCATGTATCAGCACACTCGTGAAAGAGGGGAGTGGCAATACTTATACATAAAAACCTGCTCTGGTCTCTTAGGAAGAAGTTTAAGGACACAAATGGGAGGTGGGTCATAGCACTGATGGATATGCCAGAGAGACCCATGCTGTTAGGCAACATCTACGACCCTAACAAAGACTCGCCATCCTTCTTTCATGGGTTAGCTCAGCAACTGGAAGAAGCTGTGCCTGATGGTGTCCCCCTGCTTCTGTGGGGAGATTTTAACTTAACCTTTGACCTGTTCCTAGACAGATGCCCCTCCAACATAGAACCCCACTCAAAAGGTGTCCAGGCTCTTGCACAATTGCAGAAGGATATGGGCCTTTCAGACATTTGGAGAATTTTCCACCCCAAGGAACACGATTACTCATCTCACTCCCCTGTCCATAGCTCTCACAGCTAGATAGATTTTTGGCTCACTTCTCCAGTCATCACCCAAAGCACCGTGGACACCACCATCCTTCCACTGATCATTTCTGACCATGTCCCAGTCCAACTAACATATGCATGGGCCCCCCCTTGTTGCTTCCCCATCCTGGAGACTGGACCCCTTACTTCTGTGAGATCCTGAATTTGCCACATGGCTGCAGCAAGAGACCACTTTATATTTTCAAAACAATCTCAATTGTGGACATCTCCGCTGCTAACACATAGGAGGCATTTAAGGCCATCATGAGCTAGTTCTGCAGAAGAAGGAAAGAGCAGGAACGCTGCTCAGGGAACTAGAGAAACAACTAAAGGAGGCAAAGAGGGAATTTAAATCCTCAAAGCCCATCAATCCAAATCCAGACTGGCCTTCTCATGGCTACCCTGAGAATGGAAGTAAATGAGCTGCTGTCCAGGAAGGTAGAAGTCTCACTCATACGTCTGAGACACAAATATTGGGAGGAGGGAGAAGGGTGAGAGTCATCACATACTGGCTAAAACAGCAACAAGCCAAAAGGCATATTGCTGCGCTGGTTGATAAGCAGGGAGTAGTCCAACCGAAAACTGAGGACATCAACCAGGTGATGGCTGAGTTCTATGCCACACTTTATACCGCTTCCAGAAACCCAGACCCCAAGAGAGTTCTCCCCTTCCTACAGGCCCTACACCTTCCCTCACTATCAAAACAGCAGGCCCTAGACCTAGATGCCCCCCTGACCTCAGCTGAGGTGACCTGCACACTGAGATCCCTAAGGAAGGGTAAAGCTCTGGGAGGGGATGGTTTCCCTCATGAAGTTTGGTAAATGCTGCAACCCATAATCACCCCTATCCTCCAATAGGTATACACGGTGGCCCTGGAGGTGGGTGCCTTCCCTCCTTTAGGAAGGCAATATTAACAGTTCTCCCAGAAAAGGGGACTGACCCCCTGAATGTGACCAGTTACAGGCATATATCACTGCTGAATGCAGACAGCAAGCTACTTGCCAAAATACTCACGAACAGGCTTAACCCCCACCTTCCAACCCTCGTTCATCCATTGCAGATGGACTTTGTCAAGGGACGACACAGCACAGACCACATCAGGTCACTGGTTAATCTAATATACAAGGTCCAAACCCTTCCCACAACAGCCTTGGCTGTAGCAATTGATTTTGAGAAGGCATTTGACTCTCTTGAGTGAGACTTTGTGCATCAAGTCCTAGCCACAATGGGATTTGGGGAAGGTTTTAAATCCTGGGTAACAGCAATATACTCATCCTCCACAGCAAGAGTCCTCACTAACTCTCAGCTATCCCCCCCCTTTCCCCTAGGCAGGGGCACATGTCAGGGTTGCCCGCTGTCACCACTGCTCTTCATACTAGCAGTAGAACCCCTAGCCACTGCTGTCCGACAGAATTCTAGTATTCAGGGGGTAACTATTGGGGAGGTGGAGTACAGCACTCTTATGTACGGGGATAAGCTTCTGATCCCACTGGCTGACATTACCGTCACTATTCCCCAACTACTACATACCCTTTTGGAGTTTGCCATCTTCTACAGCCTAAAGCTGAACCAAGCAAAAACAGAGGTCCTCCCCTTGAACAGCAAAAGTAACCCCAACATGGTTGCAGCACACAGCCTCTCTGGTCACCAGGTGGCATCACATACAGTATCTGGGAATCTGCGTAAACCCAGATCTAAACAGTTTATGGGAGCCAAATTTGAAACCCTTACTTACCAGCATCCGTACAGAGCTCAATAGATGAAGGGCCTCCATCTTACTATGACAGGCAAAATATCAGCCATTAAATTGGACATTGCCCTCAAGATTATGTACCTACTATCACATATCCCCTTAAAACTTCCTCCTCAGTGGTTCAAGAAGTTTCACTCCACAATAGGGACATTCATCTGGGAGGGCAAAAAAAAAGAGGTACAGGAAAAATAAGCTGAGATCCCTCTGGTCCGAAGGGGGGTGGTGCCTCCCATGGTTTGAGGGGTACAAATAGGCTTTCCAGACTACCCAAACACTCAAGTGGATCATCGACCCAAACCAGAGTGCCCCCCCATGGCTAGGCATGGACATGGCATACAGTAAGGTGGAACACCTTCCCCTGTTGTTGTACAATCGCCCTCCAAAGGGGATCCACTCCCATCCACGATTAGCCCCTCTCTGGAATACAGCAGTAAGATTCACAAGAAGCTGACAATCATCCCCTCCCTAATGGGCCTAACCCCACTGTTGGTGAATGTAGAAATCACGGTAGATAAAAAACCCATACACTGGCCATCCTGGAACGAGGCAGGTTTGAAGTGCCTCCGGGACTTATATATCCTGGGCTCTACCTCTTTAGACTCCTTCTGAGGACTGAGTGACAGATATATGATCCCCCCAAAGGATATTTGGCATTTTCTGCAGCTAAGGAGTGCTGCCACCAGTTAGTCCCAAAAGAACCCCCCCGATACACTCTCCACACCACTTGCTCACTAGTTGTTCCCAAAAAAGGGGCCAAACCAGCTGTATATATTCAGCTCTAAGCTCTAGTCTCCCTTCACAATCCCTGGCCTCTAAAACCAAGTGGGAAACAGCCCTGGGAACTCCAGTCTCAGAGCTGGAGTGGAAGTCCTGTCGAAAGTTGGTGCACAGGGCATATCCCGACACCAGGAGTGTACTAATATAGAACAAGATCATCCACTCATGGTATTGGACCCCAGTGGTTTTACAAAGGGCCAACTTGACCCAGGATGATCTCTGCTGAAGTTGTAAGGGGGTAAAGGGAGACCTATTACACATGCTTTGGCAGTGCTCACTAATCCAGCCACTGTGGCAATGAGTATGTGCTCTGGGCTCCCAAATCCTTCAAAAACCAGTACTCCTATCACCAAGTAGGATGCTACTAGGCATCCACACAAATACCCCACATCTCAACTCGCACAACCAGAAATGGCTTGCTATCCTCAGTATGCAGACCAAGTGACTCATCCTCTGTGGATGGAGGTCACAGGAGGTACCCTCAGTGAAAGAAATTCACAACGCTATCACACAGGTGGCTAACCTGTCATGAATAACACACGTTGTGGCCAATATCTTCCCCCAATTCACTACATTATGGCAACCATTTATTACCATCCTGAAGCCTAGAGAGGGCATCAGCTAAACTGGATCTATCAGGCACTTTTCCCCCTCATGATCACTATGAACTCTACGGGAGAGTGGTATGTCTGGGACTATATTGCCCTCCTTCCCTCCCCTCCACCCTCCCACCCAAAGCTAGTTCTACTTTTATAGGCACAGAATTTGACTGACAACAGGAACTTCCTGCTTGGGAGCAGGAAGTGAGTGATCACAGAGCACCAAAGACCCACCATCCTAGAAGGGCAAGAGTAGCTCTCTGGCCCCTCTAGTTGCTGGAGGTCTGCCTCTGAGCAAGTAAGGGTCTACTGAAAAATATAGGATATTCTTGTCTCAGAACAGGACAATCAGGAGCTTGAAGGGCACACAGCAGAAAGTAAGGAGAGAGAGAAAAAACAGAGGAAAGAGTAAGGATTGCAAACCAGTTAAGGGGCCAGAAATAAGACATGATGGGAGTGGTGCAGTGCAGTGGCTGTGGAGCAGCAGTCTTCCGGAGACGCTCTGGAGGATCTGTGTTGTCCCATCTGCAGGGACCTCCCTGGGCTGAGGGAGGAGGTTGCTCATCTCCAGGCTGAGTTGGCCAGATTTGTGGGACCTCGCTCTTCCATCCAGGGACCACCAGTGCCACTGCCGTTGCCTCAGAGGTTGCCAAGAAAGAGAGTGGTTGGACCACAGTGGGCTCAGGGAGGGTGAGGGTGGTGGAAGAGAGGTCATCCTCCAGTTGTACCTCCACACCCTATGCCATTCTGGCAAAGTGTGGTTCCTCTATGGAGGCACCCAGTGGAGACCAAGGAGGATGCTGGGAACCTTCACAAAGGAGACCCACAGGAGGGTGGCAGGGGACCCCTGTGAGGAAGAAACAACTCTGGTGGGGACTCCATTGTTAGGAAGGTAGAACTGGAGGAGGAAGGGAGAGGGAGGTGGTGCTCGCCTGGCGCCATGGCTTGAGGGACAGGGAGCTAACCTCAGGATTGCCAGAGCAGCTGCACAGGGAGGGAGCTGGATGTCATGGTCCACCTAGGGACAAATGACCTGGCAAGAAAGGGATTAGAGAAGTGCAGGAAGAGTTTATGGAATTTGGGAGGGGCCCTTAGACAAAGTAGCACGACGTAACCTTCTGGAGGTGCTGCCCATCTATGGCGAGAGAGGCAAGGGTGTTCCACCATAGGGATTCAATCAGTGGTTGAAAAACTGGTGTGGAGCTCAGGGATTTGGCTTCATTTGGGACTGGGGGTCCACCTGGAGTGATGTAGCCTATACTGGCATGATGGGCTGCATCGCCCAGGAGGGAACCAGGATCCTAGGTGATAGGTTTAAATGCTCATTGGCAAGCATTTAAACTAGCCATGGGGGAAGGCACTGAAAAAGAGTGGGGAAATCCTAGCTCCCCCCAAAAAATCACGATAGTAAGTGCGGTAAACACCAACATAGTGGTGTTGATAGGGAGAAGGGCAGGGGTAAATGGAGTAAGTGACAAAGGCAAGAAGGACAGGGATGGGGCAAAAAGGAGTAAGGCCATCAGGAAATGGAGGGTAATGAGTACCAATGCCCGTAGTCTGGGCAACAAGCTCCCTGAGCTGGTGGCCTTGATGGAAGAGGGATGCCTGGATATCGGAGCAGTCACAGAAACATGGTACACAGAGAACCATGACTGGGATGTTAACATACCAGGGTACATAACCCAGGAGAGACAGGCAGGGGAGAAGAGGGGAGTAGCTCTCTTGTAAAGGAAGGATAAAAGCAACTGAACAAAAAGAGGCAGGGAGGAGAGGACACTGTGGGTCACCTTGGAAACTGGAAAGGGCACCACAATCCACACAGGGTTGTGTACAGACCCCCATGTCAGGGGAGGAATGGACAAGGATATGATAGAAGGTATTCTTAGAATGGCAGAGAAAGGGAGATACTGTTGATGGGAGACTGAATATGCCAGATGTTAACTGGAGCACATTTGCTGCAGCCACATCCAAGAGCAGGGCTATCTCGATGCCCTACAGGTGGCAGGCCTCAGACAGCTAGCTTCGAACCCACTCATGAGGGAGCAATCTTAGACCTCATACTCTCAAACGGGGACAGTGAGAGATCTCAGATCTAGAAGTGGGTTGCCATCTGGGAACAAGTGACCATCAAACAGTGTGGTTCACGTTAAACTCAGCTACAGAGTCAAGCCATACAAACGTGGAGGGTACTGGACTTCAGGAGGGCTGACTTTGGCAAGATGGGAGAGTGCCTCAGAAAAGCACTAGCAAACAGGCTAGAAGGAGGTGTGGAGTAACAATGGGAATCATCAAAACTGCCATCACAGAGGCAACAAGCCTTTGTGTGAAGCAAATAAACAAATCAAATGAAAGAAAAGCCACTATGGTTCTCAAAAGAGGTGGCTGTGAAAGTCAGGAAGAAAGATAGCATTCCGGAAGTATAAGGGAAACACAGAAGAAGCAGGACAGAGAGCTGTACCAGTTAAGGCAGAAAGAAGCAGGGAGGGAAGCCAGAATAGCAAAGGCCCAAACTGAGGAAAAGATAGCCAACTCGTTAAGAAGGGGGATAAAACCTTTATAGGTACATCAGCGAGCGAAAGACAAAGGGAGGATAGTGAGGCTGAATAGAATGAACGGTGGGTGGGCAGAGGGGACAGTGAAAAGCAGGGATACTGAACGAATATTTCTGCTCAGTATTCACAAAGAGGAGGGAGAAGTGCCTAATCCAATTAACAGAAGCACTCTTGATAGGTGGGTGATCCCAGTCCTTTCACAGAAGAAAGGGTTCTGCAAGAACTCCTAAAACTGAAGGTGGACAAGCAATGGGGCCTGATGGAATTCACCCCAGAATTCTAAAAAGAATTAAGGGGAACTAGTGAAACCACTGGCTACTCTTTTAATAAATCATGGAGGATGGTGTGGTACCTTGAGGACTGAAGGGAAGGCTGATGTGATTCCCTTCACAAAAGTGGGTCCAAGACAGAGGGAAACTACAGACCTGTCAGTCTGACCTCTGTGGTAGGGAAAGTGATGGGAGTCATCTGAAGGAAGAATAGTTGAGAACCTAGAGGCCGGTGGGGCACAGGACCCAAGGCAGCATGGGTTCACAGCGGGAAGGTCATGTCAGACAAATCTAATAGATTTCTTTGACTGGGTGACCAAGTAGTAGACCAGGGAAGGCTGTGGATATGGCCTACCTAGACTTTAGCAAGCATTTGACACAGTCCCACACAAAAGAGTAATAGTCAACTAATCCAGCCTGGGAATGGGTCCCAGGTGGTAGCCCGGTAAAACATTGGCTGGACAACAGGACACAGAAGGTAATTGTAAATGGAGTCCACTTGAAGAAAGAGGGGTTACTAGGGGTACCACAGCATTCAGATTGGGTCCAGTCCTTTTAATGTCTTCATAAGTGACATTGCAGAAGGACTGGAAGGAAAAGTATGCCTCTTTGCAGATGACACAAAGATCTGCAACAGGGTTGATACACAAGAAGGCGTGGAAAGGATGAGAAGGGACTTGGCAAGGCTAAAGGAATGGTCAGAAGTATGGCAGCTAGGATTCAATGCAAAGAAGTGCAGAATAATGCACCTGGGAAACAAGAACCCAGGGGAAGAATACATAATTGGGGGGGAGGTAGTAACAACAACAAAAAACGAAAGGGATGTGGGGGTAATCATATCAGATGACCTTAAGGTTAGCAAGCAATGTGAAAAGGCAGTAGGGAGGGCTGGGGGTATACTGGGATGTATAGGGAGAGGCATCGCAGCAGAAAACAGGAAGTTGTTATCCTCTGTACAGACAGTTGGTGAGACCTCATCTGAGTACTGTGTCCAGTTCTGGAGACCCCATCTCCGCAAGGACATAGACAGGATAGAGGCAGTCCAGAGGAGGGCAACTAAAATGGTGCAGGGTCTGCAAGAGAAGCCATATGAGGAGAGACTACAGGAGCTTAATATGTATACTCTTGAGGAAAGAAGGGAGAGGGGGACATGATAGAAACTTTTAAGTACCTCAGTGGAATCAACAAAGTCCAAGAGGGTAGCATCTTTCAGAAAAAGAGACGTGCAAGAACAAGGGGACACAATTTAAAGATGGGGGGGCAGTTCAGGGGCAATGTGAGGAAGTATTATTTCACAGAGAGGGTAGTGGATGCATGGAACAGCCTTCCTGAGGAGGTTGTGGGGTCTAAAACTGTGAGAGAATTCAAGAATGCATGGGACAGACATAAGGCAATTCTTGTGGGGGGTAGGAAGAAATAGGCTGTTGGTTAACTAGGATCTGCGGCCTATCCTGTAGGTAGGGAAATGGGCAGACTAGATGGACCAAGCAGTCCTTATCTGCCGTCAAAGTCTATGTTTCTATGTTTCTATGTCAGTGGAACCCCATGGCCGCATACCCTATTTTGCCAGCTGTTTAAACAATGTACACTCTATGATCAATAACTGTTACCAACCCAGGTAATCTTTTACAAGCTGCTTGGTGTGTATTATGTTTGTTTTTTTGTTGCAGATCAGCCTGGGGAAAAAAACTGCAGAGCTTCAGGCGCTCCTTTCAGAGGGGAAGTTGGACATTGCTGCAGTGACAGAGACTTGGGCCACAGAGCACCATGATTGGGGCTTGGCAATCCTGGAATACAGGATATACAGGAGGGACCAGGGGGTTAGAAGAGGGGGGTGTTGCACTCTATCTGAGGGAAGGGATTAAATGCATAAGGGATGAGGGATGAGGGAGAAGAGGAGAGGACAGAGGTGCTTTGGGTGCAGCTCCTGGACTCCAAGGGCAGAAGTCTGAGGCTGGAAGTGGTGTACAGACTACCAGTCCAATCTGGGGAACTGGATGGGGAGTTGACAGAGCAGATAAGGGGTGTGTGTAGAAGGGGGAGTGTGGTGATAGTGGGGGATTTTAACCTACCACGGGTTGACTGGAGCACCCCGTCACTAGCAGTACCAGAGAGCAGGAGCTCCTTGATGCATTCCAGTACAGTCTTCTCACGCAATTGGTAAGTGGGCCTACAAGGCTTGGCAGCATTCTGGACCTAGTACTGGCAAATGGGGAGGTGGTGAGGGAGGTAAGGGTGGAGGACCCACTAGCATGTAGTGACCACCAAACAGTGTGGCTTGTTGTTGCACTGGGCACAGAGACAGGAGGCACAGGCACTAAGGTGGTGGACTTTATTAGGGTGGACTTTGGGGGGATGGGAGCAATACTGCAAGGAAAACTCCAGAATATAAGGCCGGGATTGGATGCAGAACAAAAGTGGGGAGTCCTAAAGCCTGGGCTACAAGAGGCCACAGTAGCCTGCACCAGGGTCAGAAGTAAGAAGAGCAGAAGCAAGAAACCATGCTGGCTGAACAAGGAAGTGCTGCAAGGGGTGAGGGCAAAGACAGCTGCCTACTGGAAGTACGGGAGAACAGGGAAGGCAGAGGATAAGGAGGCTTTCGGGAGTTGGTGAAGGGAGATTGCCAGGAGGATGAAAAAAGCTAAGGCCTCCAGGCAATTAAGTTCTGCACAGGGCATAAAAAGAGGGGAAAAGGACTTTTTTAGGCATGTCAGGGGAAAGAGGAAGTGCAAGGAAC
Organism: Neoceratodus forsteri; assembly: GCA_016271365.2. Taxonomy (NCBI): domain Eukaryota; kingdom Metazoa; phylum Chordata; order Ceratodontiformes; family Ceratodontidae; genus Neoceratodus; species Neoceratodus forsteri. The sequence goes on from JADMNL010000025.1 coordinate 258,464,896, forward strand.
ATATTGTGAGAATAAAGCGGGGAGAGGATTGGCTGGAAAAGGGGGAGGAGCAAGTGGAAATTCTAAATGAATACTTCTGCTCTGTTTTCACTAAGGAGAGGGATAGCCCACTACCAGAATGGGCTGAGGCTGTGGGGAAAGGGGGGAGGAGGTGACGGACAAAGTGGTCACAGGAAGTAGGGTGCTAGAGAGGCTGAGGGCAGTAAGGGTGGACAAGGCACCAAGTCCCAATGCCATCCACCCCAGGGTGCTAAGGGAGATGGCGGAGCTGTTGGCTGAGGCACTGGCAGATCTGTTCAACACCTCCCTGGAAACGTGATATGTGCCCCAGGACTGGAGGGTGGCCCATGTAGTGCCCATACACAAGAGTGGGCCTAGGAAGGAGCCAGAAAATTATCGTCCAGTAAGTCTCACGTCCATAGTGGGTAAGCATATGGAGCCGATACTGAAGGAGAGATTGGTGGCATTCCTAGACAGTAATGGCCTCCAAGATGGGCAGCAACATGGGTTCGTCTCAGGGAGGTCTTGTCAAACCAACCTAACAGAGTATTGTGACTGGGTGACAAGGGAGTTGGACAGGGGCCATGCAGTACATGTCCTGTACTTGGACTTCAGTAAGGCCTTTGATACAGTGCTTCATTGGAGACGGGGGAAGCTGACAGCAGTGGGAGTGGGGAAAAAGCTGACTAAATGGATAGAGAACTGGTTACAGGGGAGGGTGCAGAGGGTGGTGGTGGTGGGGGAGCTCTCGGCACCCAGAGCAGTGACAAACGGGGTGCAGCAGGGGTCACTGCTGGGCCCGGTCCTATTTGGGTCTTTATCTCTGATATAGCACATGGAGTGGGGAGCAGGGTTAGTCTGTTCGCACATTATACCAACTTGGGGGTGGTGGTGGACAAAGAGGATGGATGGGGAAAACTGCAAGAGGACCTAACCAAACTAGAGACATGGTCGGTGGAGTGGCAACTAGGATTTAATACAAAGAAGTGTAAGATGATGCACTTCAGGGCTAAGAACCAGAAGAGGAACTATTGGTTGGGGAACAGAGAGGAGGAGAAGGACCTTGGGGTCTTGGTAACTGGGAACATGAACAACTCAGCCCACTGCACGAGAGCAGCAGCGAAGGCAAACAGGATGCTGGGGTGCATCGCAAGGGGTTATCATCCAGACACAGGGATGTGATCCTACCTCTCTACAGATCATTGATCAGACTGCACCTAGAGTACTATGTGCAATACTGGAGGCCATAACTGAGGAGAGATATAAAGTTATTGAAGGGGGTGCAAAGGAAGGCAACAAAAATGTTAAAGGGGATGGAAGGAAAGAAATATGAAGTTAGGCTGAAGGACCTGAACATGTACACACTGGAGGAGAGGAGGGATAGAGGGGATATGATTGAAGCATTTAAACACCTGAGGGAGTAAACAAACCTAGCACCAAGGGGGTGTTTAAACTGAGGAGTGGAAGAGAGACGAGCGGGCATGGACTAAGGTTGAAAGGGGGACATTTCAAGAGGGAAATGAGGAGACACTACTTTTCTGAGAGGGTGGTGTCTAGTTGGAATGCGCTGCCAGAGGGGGATGGTAACATGTAGGACAGTCAATAGCTTTAAGGAGGAGTGGGATAAAGCAAGAGGAAGAGTCAGTGGGTAGGGGCTGGGACAAGCAGGGGAGAAACTGGCGGGGGGAGGAGGCTGGGGCAGCTGCAATCTAGGGTGCTAGCTGCACACCCGGGCAGACTTACATAGACCGATTGGTGTGTTCTGCTGGCAGATTCGTATGTTTGTAAGTAAAATCACAGTGACTCTGTTCATGAGCTGAGGTCCTAAAATGCCTATGTTGAAAATGTGATCACAAATGTCCATAAAATTACTGTGTTACAAGCGTGCATGATGCAGTTTCCACGCACCCTCATAACTTCGTAAATTTGTAGTATTTTCACTCCAGATTTTCAACATTGCCATTTTTTAATACTACCTTATGAACAATACAGCTGTCATTTTTCACATCCTGCCTGAAATATGCATTTATACATCTGGCGCAGAATACCGCGATTGCTGTGGGAAATCAATGTTCGGGACAGATTAAGAAAATCATAGTGACAGTGTTCATGAGCAGAGGTCACAAAGTGCCTATGTTGAAAATCTGGTGAAATAATTCCACTAAATGACTGTGTTACATGCATGCATTGCGCAGTTTCCACGTATGCCCAGAAGTTTGAGTATTTTTAATACTTTCACTACAGCATTGCCATCTCTTCACACCTCCCTATGAATGGTACAGCTGTCATTCTTCACATACTGCCCGATCTGTGTTTTCACACATTTGGCGCACAATGGCATAGTCACTTTGGAAACTCAAATTTCAGGACACATTCACAAAATCACAGTGCCACTGTTCATGAGAAGAGGTCCCAAATGCTTTGATGAGGTGGGGCCCACAAAATGCCCATGCTGAAAATTTGTACTGCAAATACCAACACATGCCTGGGGCATTACGGTTTCTAACCATAACATCCCACCCTGTACAGACTGACAGGCATCAGGGGTGTGCCTTTGGATTGCCAACTATAATGCTCATGCCATTCCAAACCCCCCCCACCCAGTGACAGGCATCAAGCTGTGCTCTTGACTCTTCCGGCCCCACAGTTCACCCCATTCTATATTGCACCCATTTCAGCGTATGTCCTTATGAGTGGGGTGACTGTAAAGCCGGCACACCTCAACTCTTGTCAGTGTCTGCAGGATAGGGTGAGGTGAAATGGCATGAATGTTATGGGCGACAACCCAAACGCATGCCCCAATGCCTGTCCATCTCTGCAGATGGGGGTGGGGTTGGTGTGAAGTTCAATACTTCACTGCCATTCCAGCTCTGCATCTGTCTAACTCCTGCATTTCCAATGCTAATACCAGCAAGCAAACTTTTGGCATTGACAAATGCTTGTTTGGTAAGGTACACGCTGTACTTATATGTCAGACTATTTCCTGAGTAAACATCCACTGTGAAGATATATTATAAACCCAAATACAACAATTGTTAAACAAATGCATGACATCAATTTGCATTTTTTCTGGGCCCTAACCGTGAAAGGAAATCACAGTGTGGTCCACCTAAAGTCATCAGTAAAAAGATCTCGAGAAAAGCTAGGAACTGCAGATATCTGTGATGAAAACTGCTGCTCATTGCTTCCTGTGCCATATATCTGGCCATGGGTCACCGAGGGCATGCTTGGTTGTGCACCTGGTGCTGTACTGCAATGTTGAGGGGTGACCTGGGTTGGTGCCTGAAACATGGCATTGAAGGGCATGCTTAATGGGACACCTGGTGCTGTACTGCCCTGTTGAGGGGTGACCTGATTTGGTGCCTGAAGCATGGCATTGGAGGGCATGCTTGTGCTGTACTGCCCTGTTTTGGGATGACCTGGGTTGGTGCCTGAAACATGGTATTGGAGGGTTCCTGTTGAAAATGCATTGACAGCAAATGAAACATGTTGTTAAAGAATTGAGCATTTTGCTCTACCTCCTGTTTCCTGAACCTCTCCTCCATTTCTCTTCATCCTTGGCCCACTCCCTCTCTAACTGAAACAGTTCTTTGTGCTGTTGCTGCCTTGTTGGCTCAAGGACAGCACCAATACATTCAACAATTCTGGTAGATTTTTTTCTTCTTCCGCAAATTGAACAGCAGCTCCCATTCTGTAGAACACTTTACTTGTCTTCCTCTACCTCCTGTGGATGCATCGCTTGATGTGCGTGGGGTCTTGTCTGCAACTGCAGATGAAGCAGATACAACCTCACTGGCTAAAGACGTGTCATCTCCTTGCTCATTCTCTGCAACAATAACATCAGACCTGTCAGCATTATCCTCATGTCAGGAAGAAAACAATGCTAGAAACATCATCTCATGACAACAGCTATAAAACAACCCAGAGACACTACAATCACAATCCTAATGCTGAAACACCCTAAGCCTCCCTCAACACCCCCCCCCTCAAATCCCAGCTACTGGCACTGGTATGGATAATGCCATTTGACTACTACTCCGAGAGACTACCTTCCAACCAGTTGTAACCTAAAGCCACTCCCTTCAATTACCCCCCCCACGACCACTACCAGAACAAATACTAGCACACATATGGATAATGCACATGATTACAAGCATGGCCACCTTCTACAGTGTTTACATACAGTAACCCACAGAATGTACAATGCAGATACTGGACTCATCTGCTTCTGTCCCACTAGGCTGCCTGGTTTCTCCTGTGTCATCACCATCCTCATCTGATGCAATGGCAGAACTCTCCAGCACAAATTGTGGCTTGGTGGTAGGCTTTGTGCCTAGTATCTTGCCCAGTTGGTCATAAAATGGACACAGCACACAACCACCACCAGACTGACTGTTACTGTCTTGAGTTTTGTGGTACCATACTTTCATCTGTTTAATTTTATTATGGTACTGCTTTGCACTTCTTTCAATTCCATTGTCAAACAGGTACTCAGACACCTTCTGGTATACTTTGATGTTTCTCCAGACACTTGCAAGCTCAGCCTGCACCCAATCCTTGGGCCGAAAGTCAACAAACAATTTTGTGGCCTCGTCAGACCATGAAGCACCATGGCCACTCATTTTAAACACCTGAACGGTCCTCAAAAGTGCTGCTGTTAATTTTGGGTAACAGCAAACAGCAGTTACAGCTTTTTTGCAATTAGTTTTGACACTATTTGTAGCCAAAAGTGCTCCACAAGTCAAGCAGGTTACAAGCTGGTTACAGGCACTTCCACGATTATAAGCCCATCACCATTGCTTGACAGTGCTGTTTGGGGCAACAGCAAGCAGTTTTTTGTGATTAGCTCTCCAAATCTTTGCAGTAGCAAAAACACTAGTCAGCCCATACTGGAATGCAGGCTATTCCGCGATTCCATTTGTTTTGGTCCATCTGAGCATGTTTAGATGTCTGCAAAGCATGCAGGTATACTGGAGGAAGGGGAGCTACATGCTCTGCTCGCTATAGGGTCAGTACTCTAGCAGGGTAGCCCTTCATGAAAGCACTATAAATGAGCCACTGTTTCTACACTCATTTATTATCGCTGTCATCACTGTCTACCGTCACATAGATGCTTTTATTTTTTATGTGTTTGCTAGTTGTTAACTGGGTAGGACCCAAGAGCATTATAAGCTCAGTTTCAATAGAGGCCTGCTGATGTAAACAAGAGCAACAATATTGAATAAATATGTAATACGTCCATGTACCCAGTACTCTGGTGAAGTTACACTTGCACATAGACAAGTCCAAGCAGTATTTTTTAAAGTTTTGTGCTTTAATTTTTTTAGAAACACTGTGGTATTCTGTTTTATTTTTTTGCAATTTCCTTGTAATTGGAGCAAAAGAGCTTTGTAAAATGCAATAAAATTTGCACAGTGGATTGATACGACTCTTAAGTATCTAGGCAGTTTGTTAGTAAGGCAGTGGTATGAATCAGAAGCCTTTTTTTCCAAGAGGTAAGCAGACCATCTATCATGTATGTGTATATACAACATAGAAATACAAAATTAACTGTGTACAAGTAAAACCTAAAAAAAGATAATTCATGTTATAGTTTAAGGTAACAAACACTTTGCATGCATCATTTTTATTATTAATAGTAATATTAACATTTAATATATACAAAAATAAGAGAAATACCATAGACAAATTAAAGCCTTACTATGTTAAAACATATTCGAATATCTTATTTTATTATTACAGAGGAAATTTAATCATGAATTAATTGCAAAACACACAAGAGTGATAAGATCTTTCAGCAACAGTAATGATTGCACTGTCTGAGCATAAACGGAAGAGCAGAATAAATGTGGTTGCTGAAACATGCTCGTTCAACATGGTTTATATGTTTGCTCATGATGTACATTCCTTCTACGCCCTTTAATTAGCAGACAAAGATAAGAGCCTAGGGACTGGTAGCGTCCAAGTTAATTTGAGAATAAAAAATGTCCTATATGAATAACAAGTTTCTTCCCCACAGAGTCTGTCAGAAACATTACAGTCTGTATTGTCTCATCCTAAAATAAACTTCAAATAGCTGTTGCTCAGTCTCAGTTGATTTCAAAGTTGATCATGCCAAACTGGAGCAGACTATTCCTGAATGACAAATGAGTGAGAATGTGATGTGCATATGGGCACTGTGTTTTATTTGACAGGCTAAATTCATGTTTGTAAATAAACTTAGAGAGTTTGACATATTTCTTTACTGCTTCTTATTATATATACTTTTGGTTGCTTGACATTTAGATTTCAGGAGGGGCCAAAGGGTTGGATGCAGATACAAATTCAAGTGATTCCTGCATCTCTGTCCAACTCACTTGCATCCAGGCAACCCTGCTGCTGTTTTCAGAAGCTGCATCTGTCTATAACAAAAAGTCATGGTTTGTGGCAGAAAATGGATTCAGTTGCAAGTTGCATACAGCTTTGTTGTAAACTTTGGATGCTATTTGGCTATCTAATAGATAGTCTAGCAGGTTTGGACACATGTCTACGCTAAAAATAGCAGCAGACACATCTTGGGCAGATCCTTTTGAAAATCCTGTCCTTATGTGTCTAGTTTATTTCAGCAGCATTCACATTAACTATGTTACTATTTAATATTAATGAGAAGTAAAACCTTATTAAAATGCAGCACTGTTGGGACCTCCAGTGATGTCACAGGACTGACGGCCATGTAATTTCAGAACTCCATGAGCCGTGGGTGAATAAACATAATTAAAATTCTCCAAAGCCCTGTCTAGGACTGCAAATATAACTCAAAAGGGTTTCTGACAATGGTGCCTGCAGAGGACAGAAACATCTTACTCAGGCAACAAAGTCCAAAGCCCCAGTGGAGGAAGATGATGGATCAGGCCCAGCTGTCAGCAGTAGCCCTGGATCTCAACCCTGAGTGCAGAGTCATAAGAGCATGGATGTCAGAACAGGCCAAAACATTGTGCTTCCAGCTTAGAGCGGATCATGTCAGCAGTACACAGAGCAGAGACATCGGTGTTGGACCAGAAGGTGGATCTCAAATGCATAGACGCCTGCAGGACAGCAACAGAATCGACTGAGGGGAAACTCACAGAGATGGTGGGCATTCATGATTGAGCTATCCTATACCTTCTAAACCGAGAATGGGATCTCCAGACCTGCATAGATGACCGGGAGAATTGCACTGGCTGGAAAAATTTCCGGACCCAAGGAGTTCCTAAAGACATGGAGAAATATTTTCCAACCATGGATGATTTTGTGGGTCATATACTTAGATGTGTGCAGCACATCTCTCTACCAATCGAACAGGCACACAGATCCTTGTTACAAAAACCAACTGACCAAGAAGCCAGACCTCACTCCATTGCTGCAAAAAATTTTAGAATATCCCAAATGGTAGTTCATTTTACAGACTGTCTGGACATCCAAGGACTTACAAATTAATTGTCAGTGCATTTACTTCAATTAGGATTTCTCTGACCTACTGAATGAGAAATGCAAAGCCATTAGGGATATTATTAAGTTAGCTAAAGAAAAACAGATTCATATCCAGTTCAACTATCATTTTAGACTACAAATTTTCCCAGATTCAGGTGCAGCCCTTTGAATTCCTCTAAGAGGCTGCACTCACCCTGAGGAAAATGGGTCTCAAATGCCCCGACTTAAAAATTGAACTTTTGGGATCACGTGATGCTGCAGCCTGAGTAGCAGGACCTGGTCAGAGCTCCCGCTACCCTAAGCTCAATTTGCAGAATAAACCACCTGGAAAGAAAATCTGTAATACTGGGAAGGAAGTTTGATTGCTGGTGTAGTCATGGAAGTAATTGGTGCCGGGAAATGGACACAGAAATGAGATCCACGATGCCGTGGCACACCTCGCCTGTCTCCCCCGAGAAATCTGGGAAAAGGCCCAAGGCCCAGTCGATGGGAAGCGGCAAGACCTCTACTACTACTACCCCGCAAGTGATTACACCAGAAGCAACGCCTCTCACATTAGAGCTATTCTGAGCGGAATTGCAGCCTTTAAGAGACGACATGAAAGCAGTTGTGACAGAAATTAAACAATTGTCAGGGGCTCTGGAGGAGTTAAACATTAAAGTTTCGGACGCGGAAGCCCAAATAACCTCTATTGAGAAAAAGGTGAGCTGTATTGAGGAAGCCACGGTTAGCAACCGCCAGCACATTAAAAAACTAGAGCAGAAAGTCGAGGATTTAGAGGGAAGATCCCGAAGAAATAATGCAGTCATTTTGGGAATACCTGAAAAGGAGGAGGGCCAGAGCGCGATTCTGTTCACACAGAAGCTATTTGAAAAGATCGCAGGCCCCTCTCCCTACGGACCCTCATACACTGTTGAGAGGGCTCACCGGGCGCTGCGCCCTATTCCAGTACCTGGTCAGCAGCCCAGACCCCTGATGGTCAAGTTCTTAAATTACCAGGAGAGACAATACTTGCTAGCTAAGATAAAAGAATTAGACCAGCTCCTTTGGGAAGGCAAGAGAATTCGAATTACCCAAGACCTACCGGCATCTGTGCGACAACGAAGATCCCTTTTCCACCCGGTGGTGACCAAACTCATCACAGCAAGGATAAAATTCCGTATGGGGTATCCGGCCCGCTTTCAAATCATGGTGTCGGGGGCCTGGGTGTCTTTTGAAGATGTCAACTCAGCTAAGAAAGCCCTGCAAAAAGAGTTCCCTGACCTTTTTAAGCCTAAATGAGGCGAGATGAAAGTGGAGGTGAATCGAGGGTGTCTCGGAATGGTCGGAGAAGCACTGGAGATTACAGACTTCCAGGATATAAATAAGTTTCATTTTCCATATTATGGACTCTTTGTTTTATCTCCTTTCTTTTTGAAGACTGTTGGACTTAGTTGTTCTCTCCATGGCTGGTTCTGTTTGAATCTCTGGGGGGGGGGGGGGTGCTGTCCTGGTGAAACTGCATACAGTCACGGGCAGATTTCTGGAAGGACAATGTCTCATTATTCAGCCTCAGGAAGAGATTTGTGTCTATTATGGAGCTCATAATAAATGGGGTATGGCCTGGCAGTGATATTGAGGGTATGGCTGTACTGATAGCAAAGTTTGAGGCTAAAGAGTGCCGCCAGGTGGTGTCCATATTGAGGGCTCTAGCTGGTGGCTCCTTTGGGGCTGGCTGTTTATAAGCAGGGGCTGAGGTATGGGCAACATTCCCTACTGGAACGTAATGCTCCCCGAGATGGCACGTGCCCTGTGAGTCTTGGGACGGCGGGAGGGCAATGGCTGTGGACCACAACAGGACATGTTGCATCACGTAACTATGACAGGAGGGTTGAGGGATGTTTGGTGCAGAGGTTTGATTAATATCTTAGGGGACAGATCTCTTGGGAGGTTGGAAAGAGGGAGAGATTGGGTTTGGGCTATCAATGGGAGGAAAGGACTGAGTAGGAAGAGATATTGGTGTTCATTCATGTTCTTTTCGGGTGGGGGGGATAGATGAGGGTTGTGGGGGGGGAGGGACCTCAGCACAGCTCAATAGGGGTTGTAGGAAGGATATGCTACTAGGGGTTTTACTTAAAAAATGGCCTTGTTACACACCTAGTGTTTATGTCTAATACTATAAAAGTTGCAACTTGGAATGTTAAAGGTTTAAGGCAGCGAATCAAACAATACAAAGTCCTTAAGCATCTAGAGTTGTTATCTATAGATATTGCGGTTATACAGGAGTCACACCTGTTAGACTCAGAGGTTAATTGTATGAGACGTTTACAGATTGGGTATGTTTTTTCTGCCGACGGGACTACTAACAGTGCTGGGGTCCTGATAATGATTAATAGAAAGGTTCCATTTATACTGAAACAAGTACTCAGGGACCCACAGGGTCGTTTTCTGTTTATTCATTGCCATCTGTATGCTACTGAACTTGTACTGGGCACTTTGTATGGGCCCAATCTAGACTCCCCTGACTTTTTTGTGAAGTTAGTCGATGTATTGCAACCGTATTTATCACTCCCGATGGTTAAAGGAGGGGATATGAATGTTGTTGTGGACTCCTCGATGGACTGTTCCTCTTCCAAGTGTCGAGTTCGCTCACCAGCCCAAAGGGCTCTGTCCGAACTCCTGGAGCTGTATGCCCTCTGCGATGTTTGGAGAGTACTGCACCCCTCAGAGAGAAAGCTCACTTTCCTATCCCCTGCGCATAATACGGCATCTTGCATTGACTATATTTTCCTCTCTCAAAGCCTCCTTCCTGGAGTTATTGAAGCCCTTATACAGCCACGTCCCCCTTCAGACCATGCATTGGTCATATGTCAGTTAACGCCACCTTCTTTCCCTAAGAAATCTCTCGGATGGAAGATTAATAATCAAATGATGAAAGAGGATAAAATGGTCCAAATAATTAGTGAACATATCCGTCACTTCACAGAAATCAATTCCAGCTCTGTGGGGAGGCCGGATATGCTATGGGGAGCCTTCAAAGCATTTATGAGAGGAGCCTTAATCAGCTTAGCTACTTTCAGGAAGAAAGATAAAGATAAGAAGCTGAAAGGGTTACTACAGGAAATTCAGCATAAAGAAGAAAGAATAGGCTTATCCCTATCTGAACTGGAAAAGCAGGAGCTGGTCAAATTAAAAGAGGAATACTTAGAGTTAATGAGAGACAAAGCAGAATTTGCAATCCTCAAGGCCAAAGCGGCATACTCAGATACGGGTGAAAAAGCTGGGAGGCTGCTGGCATTGAGGATTAAGCAAATGGAGGCGAATAGGCATATCTTGGCAATACGCTCTCCAACAAACAGTATGTTAATGACAACAACGGAGGAGATAGTCTCGGAGTTTCAGAGGTACTATGCTAATTTGTATAGTGCTAAAGACTCGGTCCCTGATTCCAGTATGGACAGTTATCTGGAAGTCTCCGGACTATCATCTCTCTCGGAATTCCAACAGGACCGACTGATCTCTCCAATAACTGCGGAAGAGATTATCAGAGTTGTCAAGGCGTTACCCTCCGACAGATCTCCTGGTCCGGACGGGTTCTCGGCCAGCTTTTACAAGAAATTTCTAAATCCACTGCTTCCTATGTTAGTGGCCCTATTTCAGTATATATTATCCGGTGCACAAACAGACCCAACCCTGTGGGAGGCCCTAATTGTTTTAATTTTGAAGCCTGGAAAGAATCTGGAGTCACCGGCAAGCTATCGCCCTATATCCCTAATGAATCAAGATATTCAAATTCTAGCTAAGATATTGGTGGACCGGCTGGTGCCAGTGATTCCTGATCTGATAGGTTCGGAACAAGTAGGGTTCATGAAGGGACGCTCCTCGGTAGACCATCTCAGGACTCTGTCGCACGTCCTCTCCGCAACCAGAGACGTTCCTTACCCGGCGGTTTTAGTCTCACTTGACGCGGAGAGGGCGTTCGACAGAGTGAACTGGAATTTTTTACTGAGGGTCTTGAACACCTGTAAGATCCCCAAGCTTTTCCAGATTTGGATCGGAACTCTCTACAGCGCCCCATCAGTCAGAGTAATGGTCAATGGAGCGATTTCCAAAAAGTTCCTACTTTATTCAGGTACCAGGCAGGGCTGTCCCCTTTCACTGCTACTCTTTATTTTATATTTAGAACCCCTTATTCGCCGAATAAAGCTCTCTTCCCGGATCCAAGGGGTGATTATCCGGGGGCATGAGGTAAAAATATCAGCATATGCTGATGATTTATTATTGCAGTTGACAGATCTGGGTAATTCTATACCAGCCTTGCTGGAGGTGGTCCAGGAGTTCGCTGAGCTCTCTGATTATAAGTTGAATGCTGATAAATCATTGGTGTTCCCGCTTAATCACAGAGTGGACAAGTCTCTAGTCATTCAATGTGGCATGTCCTGGACTCCAAACTCCTTAAAATATCTGGGTATCCATGTGGTAAGAGAGCCGGCCCAGCTCTTAAAGCTGAATTTAGATGAGCTAGTTAAAATTTTAGAGGTAGACTTAACTAGATGGTCCAAACTATCCATTTCACTTTGGGGACGAGTTAACCTCATCAAGATGAACTTTTTCCCCAGAATTTTTTACCCATTGAACCTGCTCAATATAGGGATTCCTATTTCTTGGTTCTGTAAGGTCAATGCAATAATAACAAATTTTATCTGGGCCGAACGTCAGCCCAGAATTGCATATCACAAATTGGCCGCCCCCAAGGAGAGAGGTGGTCTCCGCCTTCCATCTTTGATATTTTAGTACTGGTCGAGCCATGTGGTAAAATATTTGAGATGGTTGGAGAACTTAGGTGAAACTGGCCCAGAAGAGGGCCTCCCCCGATGTGGCTGCGAATAGAGCTAACTGCTATTAAGGAATGTGGCCTGGTGCCATTATCGCTGTTCTATATAAATCCGAGCAACCTCCCCCCGCAATTGAAATCCACCCCATTGGCGAGCTCGGTGAAGGCACATGCACAGATATGTTCAAGTATGGAATATAGGCAGGTGACTGATTTGGCTCAACCCGTTGGGGGTAACCCCAACATAAAAATTGATAACAAGCCAATCAGACTCAATTGGCTCCCACAATTGAATACTGTCAGGCTTGCTCAATTAGTGGCGCAAGACGGCTCTTGGCTCGCAGTCACTACCATTTTGAACAGATTTGATATACCTATTAAGTCCATTTTTAAAGTTTACCAGCTAAAGCACTCGTTAACAAAGGAATTTGGACCGGTCCCCGCCTCTTTCAGATAGAAAGAGGTTCCAGGACTTGTTGATATCATTAATGGAGCATCGACACTCGGTATCCGATATTTATAAAAGCTTATATGATTGCAAATATCCTGAAATATTCATTCCGAAGACATACTGGGCAACGTATTTCCCTAGGCTAGAGATAGATTGGGAGGCACTTTGGGGAAATGTTCACAAATATATTACGCAGGATAGACTGCGATTGGCACAATTCCATATCTTGCATAATATATATTACACTCCCCAGAAGCTCCATAGGATCGGCCTTATAGACTCCGTTTCATGTTCCAGATGTGGGAAGGAGGAAGGGATGCTGTATCACATATTTTGGTCGTGCCCGAAAGTTTCCACTCTCTGGGGTGATATCCAACAGAGGATGGATCCTCTTTTGGGCCTTTCTGATCTTTTCACGCCGGAGATATGCCTGTTGGGAGATTATACTTCTATATCAGTCTCACTTAGAAGATACTACATGGCCTTAATTTCATTATCAGTTAAAAAGATTGTCCTTCGACATTGGAAGGATAGTGAGGATATTCCCTTTTCGGAGTGTCTTAAAGAGATTTTGGCCAATTTAAGAATGGAGAAAATGGCGGCTAGTTTAAACAATAGATTGGCCAAATACAAACGAATTTGGGAACCCTTCCATATGCTGCTTTCTATTTAGACTACCTTTCCAAGTAATCATTCAGGTAATTCTGGTGTATACTGTAGATAATCTGAGCTGTGCTGAGGAGGGTGGGGTGGGGGTGGGGGTTGGGGGGAGCAGACTCTTTAACATCTACATGAACAATTTGCATGTGTACTTCTATATGTCGTGTATGGAGCTACTCTCATATGTAATGGTGAAAACTAATAAACTTTGAATTACAAAAAAAAAAAATGGAACTTTTGCAGCATCACCTCTCCCTCACAGTATGGCGCTGAGCAGGATGACTGAAGACAGCCAACCTCACAGCAGGCACCTTGCCTCCACATATGTGAGTAGACCTTTAGAAGCTCCTTGAGGGGGAACTTCAGGCCCTGAACAACATGATTTCTGAAGCGGACATCAGAAATGCAGATTGTTCTATGCAAACTTGAACTGGGAATGGCCACAATAGGTGACTTCCTATCTACACAGTACCGTAAACACGTAATTATATTTTTCTTTTTTCTTCTCAGGCCACCACGTTGGTAGCTACATGGCAAGCAACTATGCTTGCATCTCCACCTATGCAGACACTTTGGACCACAAGGGACTGAGACACCTCAGATAGTCCCCCAAGCATATGGTGCCTGATATCCTTTACCAGGACATGACTATTCGGTCATTTTCCTCTCAAATACACTTCGTTACAGATAAAGCAGGGTTCAAGGTTTATAGCCCTGATGATCACTATTCTAAATTTAATTTAGATGTGCTTTACATTTATGGAGTATTTTATCATTTTCGATATGGTTGGTTCGGGGGGGCAGTCATAGCTACTGAACCTCCAGTGTTCTTTGATATGGAGCCTATTTGCTCCACATTATCCACAATGAATATCTCACTCCAGAAGTAACTTGGTTTGTCTGTTGGGATCCATTTCTTCCCTGGCTTATAGCTGCCCCAAAATATTAGCCGCTATATTCATTCACCTGATCAGGGACCCATTTTTAGTACCATGTTTGGTATCCATCTTGCTTCCATGGCTGAGGGCTCCCTATGGAAGTAATTCACCTTCATGGCCCAGAAACACTCTGAATAGACCACACTGACCATTACTGAGCTGGTTACCATGCCAGTTCCAGAAGACCCACACATTCATGGAGAGGAGATCTGGTGCACCCACTGGGAAACTGGACCTATGTCTACCCTATGTGACCACTACTTACCCCTTACCTGACTAGCCACAGTAATGGGACAATTCATTTTTGCATGGCTTAGCACTGGTGGTGGTGGTGGTCTTCCAGGTATAGCTTATCAATGTACCATAGGCACATAGCTTGTTTTTAAGAGGAGGGTCGTGTGTAGGCATGGAGAACACGTTTGGAATTGTCAGACCATTTTCAGAGGGGGTGCTGTGGATTTGTGAGGCCTTTACCCCACATGACAGACATAGCAGGAGGCCTATTAAGCGTCAACAGTTAACACGTCTACTGTCTTACAAGGGTGCATCAGAAGGCTAGTGGCTGCAGACTCCTACATCCCAAGAAGTTCACCACTGTTTCTTGAATGTTGAGTATTTTTCATCCAAGCTACACTCAATGCCCATGGCTCAAGTTTTTAGGCTGGTTCCTTCATCTGTCCAGTGCCCCATGTGGTACATCAACCAGTCATCAACCTGAGATCAGTACTGACCTCAGCAAAACAGATCAGGCTAGCCTTCTATCACAAGCACTTTAGCCACATGGCTATGTTCTGTGAGCACAGTGACACACACAGCACTTCTACCCTTGGAAGTACAGTCTGATTTTTTACAATGCCTGTGCTAATACTGGTTGTTTACTTTGCACCTGTTGTGCACATTTTTATTCTACTAGTTTGTTGTATGACTTACTGTGTTCTTCAGGTGATATGGCTGACTGCTAACTCTACTGGATTCCATGGGGGGGGGACCTGTGGGTCCTGACTTGAGGTTTAGGATCAATACTCATTATCCCTATACAATACCTTTATGACACGATTACCTTAAATATAGTTTCCCTTAATGTCCAAGGGATAAACTTTGTTGTTAAGTGTATACAAATTATCTCTCATCTCAAGCAACTGCATTGTGGTATAAGGTTCCTTCAAGAAACTAGACTTTCTGACCTTGAGCACCAAAAGGTATGCAGAATATGGGTGGGGAGGGTAGTGGCAGCTTCCCACAACTCAGGGAAATGAACAGGAGTAGTCATTCTTCTCCATAGGGACAGTCCCCTAAATATTTCCCATATTGAGGCTCTGGTAAATGGATGAGTGGTCCTAGTGTCTGGGGCAAGTTTTGGCCAAAATTACACCTCCTCAATCTGTACACTACACATATGGACACTGTAGCTTTCTTGCAGTGCATATTTCAGAACATTGCATCCTTAGGTGAGGGATCATAATTGTAGGTGGGGACCATAACTCTGTGATACACCCTCACATAGCTTGCAAGCTGGGAAATACATCAACCAATAAGCTGATGAGTAGAACAATAAAGGCAGACTTACAAGAACTAGCCTTAATAGACATCTGGAGGGAGTTCAACCCAAGCAAAAAAGATTTCACATTTTACTGAAATGTTCATAAATCCTATTCAAGAATAGACTTTTTTGGGGGGTAGTAAGGTAGACCTTCACAAGTTCACCAAATGCGTAATCCACCCCAGGGTCTACTTGGACCATGTGATAGTCTCATTCCCACTCTGGCTTGATGATTGGTCCTGAGATATCTTCTGGAGACTGAATACCTCTCTACTTAATAAGGAAGAGTTTCAGACCCACATACAGTAGGGGACACTATTAAGGACTGCATTCATGACCATCAGGGACCAGATGTCAGAGAAAAATGGCTCTGGGATGCTATGAAGACCACTTTGAGAGGGGCCATTATCTCTTCTGCCTCCAGATGGAAAAAAACAACAACAAGAAAAACAAAGTAAATTGGAAGCCACCTTAAAGGATCTGGAGTGAAGCAGAAAAAAAAAAGTGCTCTGCTGTGGGAATCAAACCCAGGTCCTCTATCTTCTATTGCTTGGTAGCCTGTAGCTCTGCCAGTGTAGCAAGTTTCTTAGAGAGAAATGTATGCTTTGGCAAAGCACCTCCTGCAATGAATGCAGCCCCCCCCACATACATTGCAGTGAATTTTCATAATGAGTAGTCTATTTGAAGTAATGTTTCCCAAGTTGCATTTAAGCCTCAAAGTTTGAGCTGGAACTTTTCAAGTTATCAACAATATAGAATGTCAGCCTTGCTGGAAATCTATCATTACAATCAGAAATGACATCTAACAATTTCTCTCATACTACATATATTGTAATGAGAGAAAAAAGATCCACTGGGGTTGAAACCCAGACCCTCTGTACTCTACTGCTTGGTAGCCTATAATGCTACCACTGTACAAAGCTTCCTAGACAGAAGAGGCATACTGTGGTGAAGGACATCCAGCACTGAGTGTCGCCCCCCCAGCCCCACAGTTGCAGTGAATTCTTGTAATGAACAGTTTGTCTGTTTAAGTAATGTTTCCTAAGTTGCATTTAAACCTCAACACCTGAGCTGTTACTTTTCAAGTTATCAGCAATATAGAATGTCAGACCTTGCTAAAACTGTATCACTAACATCTAACAATTCCTCTCATATTACGTAAATTGTAGTGAAAAAGTGTTCCCCTTCAGGGATCAAACCCAGGCTTTTTACCTTCTACAGCTTGTAATTCTGCCACTGTACTATGCTTCCTAGCCAGAAGATGCACGCTGTGGCAAAGGACATCAGACAGTGATTGCTGAAACCCCACACACAGCTGCAGTGGATGTTCATAATTAACCCTTAGGCTGCTGACAGAATTAGAATGTATAGGAATTTTGGACTGATATATCAGTCTGCGGCCATGCACGGGTTAACAGTCTGTTTATTTAAAGTAGTTTTTACCAAGTTTCTTTTAAATATCAAAATATGAGCAGGCATTTTTCAAGTTATCAGCAATACAGAACTTCAAACCTGGTTGAAAGTCTAGTACTATCATCAGCAAAGAAATCTGGCAGTTTCTCTCATACTACATATATTGCAGTGAGACAGAAAAATGTTCAACTCTGGGGATCATGTCCAGGCCCCTGACTCTCTACTGCTTAGTAGCCCAGCTCTACTGCAGTACTAAGCTTCCTATACAGGAAAAGCATGCTATGATAAAGGACATCCAGCAGTGAGTGCAGGCACCCTCTATATAGTTATAGTGGACGTCTGTAATTAATAGTCTGTCTATTTAAAGCAGTGTTTCCCAAGTAGTATTTAACCCTTAGGCTGCCAACAGAATTAGAACGTATAGAAATTCTGGACTGATATATCAGTCCATGGCCCTGCAAGGGTTAAACCTCAAAGTTTGGACTGGAACTTTTCAAGTTATCAACAATGTAAGACTTTTAACCTTGCCGAAAGGCTATCACTGTCATCGGTAATGACATCTAATGGCTCCTCTCATACTGTATAAATTGTGGTGAAAACCAAAAACAAATCTTCCACTCTGGGATTCAAACTCAGGTCCCATACCTTCTACTGCTTGAAAGTTTGTAACTCAACTACTATACCAAGCTTCCTATATAGGAGATGCATTCTGGGGCAAAACAGATCAGGCAGTGATTGCAGACACTCCTCCTATACGGCTGCAGTGGATGTTCATATTTAACAGTCTGTTTATTTGAGTAATGTTTACCAAGTTGCATTTAAACATTAAAGTCTGAGCTGGAACAATTCAGGTTAACAGTATAGAACTGAAAGTCTATCATTATCATCAGCAATAACATCTAGCAACTTCTCTCATACTACATAAATTGTAATGAGAAAGAAATAAAATGTTCCATTTTGGGGATCAAACCCAGGTCCCTTCCCTCTGCTGCTTAGTAACTTCTAGCTCTACTGCTGTACTAAGATTCCTATATGGGAGATGCATACTGTGGCAAAGGACATCCAGAAATGAGTGCAAACCCCCCCCATACATACACACACACACACACACACACACACACACACACACACAGAGCTGCAGAGCATGTTCATAATTAACAGTCTGTCTGTTTGAAGTAGTGTCTCTCAAGTTGCTTTTAAACATCAGAGTCTGAGCTGGAACTTTATAAGTTATTATCAATACAGAACCTCATACTTTGTTGATGGAATATCGCTGTCATTAGCAATGGCATCTAACAATTTCGCTCATACTACATAAATTGTAGTGAGAAACAATAAGATGTTCCATTCTGGGGATCAAACCCAGGCCCTCTACTGCTTGGTAATTAATAGCTCTACTGCTTTGCTAAGCTTCTATATAGGAGATGTATACTATGGCAAAGGAAATCCAACGGTGAGTGCAGACCTCCCCGACACAGCTGCAGTGAATGTTTGTAGTAGTCTGTCTGATTCAGGAGTGTAGCCAGAAATTTCCATTTTGTACACAATCTCCAACAGTTACACCCCCCAATTAAAAAATGTACACATCCTTTCCAAATGGTACCCCCTTCCAAACAAGTCAGATTGTTGTCAGATGATTCCTCTACTCTCTAAAGAGGTTATACATGTATCAGACCCTCCTCAGTGGCCTACACTAACCCAAATACTACAGATTAGAATGATAATATTAACAGAGTGGCTTATGGTTTGTGACAGGCACTCAACAAAACTGTACACAAATGTGTACAGTGAGTATGCCTGTCTACACCCTTGGTCTGATTGAAGTAGTGTTTCCCAAGCTGCATTTAAACATAAAAGTCTGAGCTGAAACATTTCAAGTTATCAGCAACTTCAAACTTTGTTAAAAGTATAGCACTGTCACCAGCCATGACGTCTATCAATTTATCTCATACTACATAAATACTGGTGAGAAAGAAAAAATGTTCCACACGGGGGATCAAATCTAGGCATGTGTAGAGTTGAAATCCCATGCCAAGACCTAAAAGCCCTATCGCTGACATCATTAATGACATCATGCAGCTGAATCACTCTCACTGAATGTACATTTGAACTTGACTAAACACAAGAAAGAGTATGCATGACCAAAACAAGTGCTTATAATTACGCCATTACTGCCTCGTGCCTCACAATGCACCCAGCCGTGCATTAAATCCCCATAACTCTATACTCTGGAGTGGGTTATTGGACTTATAACATGGGCTGTGCAAAAAAAATGGATTTGACTCAGAGAAATGACTTTTGCTGCTGTGGAAACACAGAACAATTGATTGTATCCTGCTGCCTGGAAAGTAGTCCCTTCACAGAAAAACACACTGCATGGGTGTTCTGCATGCAGAAATGTAACATATACACTTTGCATGTCATGTGTCACATTTCCTGTGTGTCATACATCTGCTGACTGGTTCATGGATGTCAGCCTCATGGCCCCCCCACCATCAGAGACACTTTTAGCCTGGCTCATACACACTGCTCCTGCAGGCACTTATTGTGTACTGTGCAGCTGCAACAAAAACAAGCATTTCTCAATGCCGAGTGTTTGCTTGTTGGCATTGGCATTGGTAGTGTAGGAGTGAGAAAGATGCATAAGAGGAATGGCAGTGAAGTATTTAACTGAAGCCAAACCCATCACCACCCTGCAGAGACTGACAGGCATTGGGGTGTGCCTTTGGGTCGTCAGGCATAATGGCCATGCCATTTCACCACACCCTACCCTGCAGACACTGACAAGTGTCATGGTGTGCCTTGGGGACTTTGGGCCTTATGCGCACCCCATTCTATCAGGAAATATGATGAGATGGGTGCAGTATTGGAGAATGGGGTGAACTTTGGGGCGGAAGAGTCCAAGGCACACCTCAATGCCTCTCACTGTCTGCAGGGTGTGGGTGGGGGTGGAATGGTATAAGCATTGCAGGCAACAATCCCAAGTCACACCCCTGATGCCTGTCAGTCTCTACAGGGTGGGGTGTTATGGTCGGAAACCCTAACGTCTCAGGCGTTCATTGGTATTTTCACTCCAAATTTTCAACATGTTTTTTTTGTGATCCCCCCACCTTATGAACAGTGGCAATATCAGTTTGTTAGCTGAAAACTAATTTTGCACAGCGACTACGACATTTGGCACCACAGGTGCGAAAACACATTTCAAACAGGATGTGAAAAATGACAGCTGTACTGTTCATGGGGAGGTATAACAAGCATTTGTCAATGCCGAATGTTTGCTTGCTGGCATTGGCAGTGGTAGTGTAGAAGTTACAGAGCTGCGTAATAGGAATGGCAGTGAAGTATTGAACTGAAGCCAACCCCCACCACCCTGCAGAGAGTGACAGGCATTGGGGTGTGCCTTTGGGTCGTTAGGCATAACGGCCACGCCATTTCACCACATCCCACCCTGCAGACACTGACAAGTGTCACAGTGTTCCTTGGGGTCTTTGGCCCTTATGCGCACCCCATTCCATTAGGAAATACAGTGAGATGGGTGCAATATAGGAGAATGGGGTGAACTTTGGGGCCGAAGAGTCCAAGGCATACCACGATGCCTCTCACTGGCTGCAGGGTGTGGAATGGTATGAGCATTACAGGCAAGAATCCCAAGTCACACCCCTGATGACTGTCATTCTCTACAGGGTGGGGCATTATGGTTGGAAACCGTAATACCTCAGGCATTCGTTGGTATTTTCACCCAAATGTTCAACATGGTTTTTTTGTGACCCCACCTCATGAACAGGGGGAATATCAGTTTCTTAGCCGAAAGCTGCTTATGCACAGCGACTACGGCATTTAGCACCACAGGTGCAAAAACATTCTGAACAGGATGTAAAAAATGACAGCTGTACTGTTCATGGGGAGGTGTAAAAAATGGCAATGTTGCAAATCTGCAGTAAAAATATTTAAAAAAATGGTGAAGTCACGAGCGTACATAGAAACTGTGCAACGCACACCCGTAATATAATTAGGTTGGGGACTTTTTTACAGCAGATTGTCAACTCAGGCATTTTGGTGCCTCCAATCATGAACAGTGTCACTGTGATTTTCTTTATCTGTCCCGAACAATGATTTCCCACAGCGACCACGCATCTCTGCGCTGAAAGTGTGAAAACACACTTCGGCCATGTTGTGAAAAATGACAGCTGTACTGTAAATAAGGCAGTGTGGAAAAATGCCACTGGTGAAAATCTGGACTTAAAACATTACAAAGTCATGAACTTACGAGGGTGCGTGGAAACTGCGCAATGCTCTCTTGTAACACAGTCATTTTATGAACTTTTGTCACCAAATTTTCAACATAGCCATTTTAAGACCTCTGTTCATGAACAGTGTAACTGTGATTTTCTTAATCTGTCCCAAACATTGCTTTCGCACACCAACAGCACCTTTGTGCGAAAACACATTTTGGGCGGCATGTGAAAAATGACAGCTGTACTGTTCATAAGGAAGTGTAATAAAATGGCAATGTTGAAAATCTGGAGTGAAAATATTAAATTTGCAAACTTATGAGCATGCATAGGAACTGCGCAACGCACGCTCGTAAAACAGTCATTTTTAGGAATTTTTTCACCAAAGTTTCAACATAGCCATTTAAGACCTCTGCTCATGAACAGTGTCACTGTGATTTTCTTAATTTGTCCCATACATTGATTTCGCACACCGACTGCACCATTCTAGCCTACAAGTAGGAAACACATTTTAGGTGAGATATGAAAATGACAGCTGTACTACTGATAAGAAGGTGTGGTAAAATGGCAATGTTGAAAATCTGGAGTGAAAATATTGAAAATTGTGAACTTACTGAGTGTGTGTAGGAACTGCACAATGCCACGCCATAAAAGTCATTTTAGGAATTGTTTCACAAATTTTCAACATAGCCATTTTAAGACCTCTGCTCATGAATAGTGTCACTGTGGTTTCTTAATTTGTCCCGTACATTGGTTTACGCTCACCTGACTGTGCCATTATGCGCTACATGAAGCGGAAACATGTTTTGGGTGAGATGTGAAAAATGACAGCTATACTACTCATAAGAAGGTGTGGTAAAATGGCAATGTTGAAAATCTGGAGTGAAAATATTGAAAATTCGCGAACTTACGAGCGTGCGTAGGAACTGCGCAATGCACGCTCGTAAAACAGTCATTTTTTGGAATTCTTCCACCAAATTTTCAAAATAGGCTTCTTGAGAGCCCACCTTATGATCACTGGCAGTGTCATTTCATTAATCGGTCCTGAAAGGTGATTTCGTGCAGTGACCACGCAGTGACTGCGAAATCACCCTTTGGGCCCGAATAATGCCATGACAGTGACATCATTCATGAGAAGGGGTCCCAAAAACCCCATGTTGAAAATTTAGTGCAAAAATTCCAAAAAATGCCTGAGATATGCAACAAAGTTGAAAATACCCTATCTAGCCCATTATACAGCTTACCGGCATTTCCTCAGTTTGCGGTCGGCTTTGAAGAGTGCGACATGTTCCTGGTCCACCCGAGGTCGTGGCACCCGATGTCGGTAAGTATGGGGTGAGGGGTTATTCGGAGGCAGGGTGCCAGTGGGTGGGTGCGGGTTGTGGGAGGGGCCAGGGAGACTATGTGGGACGTCTTTTCTTTACAGGTTTTCTTTTTTTTTCCAATGATGATGCGGACGTTTGCCATGCTGGGGTGGGCCCCTGAGCATGGCACACAAGAATGGTTGGGGACGCCCAGCCGACGGGGATTGGGCACCCACATCGCCAGCATCTATTGCCACGCTGGGGTGGGCTTCCAGCGTGGCACCCAGTACTGGGGTGAGGACAGTGGAGCCGACGGGGATTGGGCACTCTCGACATATCATGAGTTGCCACGCTAGTTGGTACCCAGCGTGGCATTGAAGGCTTTGGTGGGGCGGGGATGCAGCACAGCCGATGGGGATTGGGCGCCCTGTCGGCTTATAAGCAGTGTGTGCGTGCGAAGTGCCGCCTGCGTGGTGTGTGTGTGTGTGTGTAGGGGAGCTGCGCGATGAGCAGGCGATATCTTATCGCTGCTCACTGAAGCGTAGCTCCCCTTTCAATTGTATGCCACTGCATTTTGGAGCTTGTCATAGACAGCTCCAGCATGCATTGGCTTACAGGGGCCGCGCCTGCCAACACACTGACTGAACTGGAAGAGGGGGTGACACACCTCCGAAATCTCGGATGATGGCACTATGTTTCTTGCACATGCGTGCAAGCAAACATAAAAAATGGCAATGCTGAAAATCTGCAGTGAAAATATCAAAAAATGGTGAAGTCACGAGCTTGCATAGAAACTGCACAGCACCCGTAATGTAATTTATCTGGGGAATTTTTTACAGCAGATTGGCAACACAGGCATTTTGGGACCTCCGCTCATGAACAATGTCACTGTGAGTTTCTTAATCTGTCCTGAACAGTGATTTCCCACAGCGACCACGCATTTCTGTGCCAGAAGTGCAAAAACACATTTGAGCCATGGTGTGAAAAATGACAGCTATACTGTTCATAAGGAGGTGTGGAAAAATGCCAGTGTTGAAAATCTGGACTGAAAATATTACAGATTCGTGAACTTATGAGGGTGTGTGGAAACTGCGCAATGCTCGCTCGTAACACAGTCATTTTATGGACTTTTTTCACCAAATTTTTTACATAGCCATTTTAAGACATCTGCTCATGAACAGCATCACTGTGATTTTCTTAATCTGTCCCGAACATTGATTTCTCACACCGACTGCACCATTGTGTGCTACATGTGCGAAAACACATTTTGGGTCAGATGTGAAAAATGACAGCTGTACTGCTATGACAGTTCACATGCAGTGACGATGTACGTGTAGGCAATATTTTCCTCTGAACTGTACGCCACTGCATCAGAACGCTGTCATAGACAGCTCGGACAGTCATCGGCGCGGTGCAGCCCTGCCTGCAAAATGGACCAGGGCATTGGAAGTGGGGGAGGCACAACTACAAATTCTCGTATGGTGGCCCTATGTTTCTTGCACATGCATGCAAGCAAACATAAAAAGGAACTCTATCTACCCACTTCAGGATTTTGCCTGCCACTGCCGGCTGCCATGTCACTGATGTTGTCTGTCTGTCTATCTGTGTGGCTGGGGATGCCTGACTTTTGCAATGTTCCTTCTTTCTCTCGCTCTCTCTCTCTCTCTCTCTCTCTTTCTTACGCTATCGTCGATGTTTCTCTGTCTTTTCTCTGTCCCTGGCACTGACATGTGTAACCCCCTCTGGGGCTTACCTGGTTTCCTGGGCTCCAGAGATGGGTTTTCACCCTAAATGGGCTGCGGAAGTCCAAACAGTGGGGCTGGTGACCTCGGTGTTTGACTAGAAGAGGTCTGCCGGTCTGCACATGCACAGTAGTGCTAGTCTCGCTTTTCCTGTTGGTTGCTGCTGTGGCGGTGTTCTAAGTGCCTCTCTGGTGATCCTGGCCCCATTGTTTAGCTAAATGGGGGTCCGGCACCTAGGGGAGGTGGATAAGGAGTGACTTGATGTTTTGAAATGGCGCTTGAGAATGCCGAAGAAACGGGGGGGGGAGGGATTTAAAAATTTTAAAAGGGAGGCTCATGAATATTAATGAGCCACACACAGTTCCATGGGGGTAGTTTGAAGCAGAGCTAGCAATGGGCCCCTGGGGGTTCCAATCTAAATGTCTAAGCAGTCACTAGAGAGGGGCCATTATGGCTGCAGGACTGTGGGGGTAGATACTTAAAAAAGTCTACACATTGGCTGCAGTGAACACTCAAAGTTGAGACTGTCACCAAACTTTATGGAACTGAACTGAATGGGGGCCACCATTTTGTTGATGCTTTGACCCCACTACAGCAGCCAACCAATTTTTTTAGGCACCTGAAAGTGGACCTGAGGGACTCTGGGAGAGGGAGTTTCATTAGTTCAGGCGCCTAACTCATACCCTAATGAGCAATCAGGGAATATTGATCTCTATGGTTATTGATGATTGATGGGCTTGAACAGACAATCAGGAGACCGGATTCTGGAGTGAAAACCCCAGGACTTTCTGGGTGTGAGTCACTCTGTTCCTGGGCTCTTCTTGGGTCAGGTGGATTCTGTGTGTGTGGAACTGGACTGCCAGAGGCCTTTCTCATGTCTCAGTTTGGAGATTGCCACCGAGGAAAAGGAATTTAAGAAGCAAAAGAGAGAGAGAGCGATAGGACTGATTGTGAAACTCTCCAGGTACTGTGAACTTTGTTGCCTAAATTGGAGACAATAGTTGCTGCAGGGACCCTGCACTGTGCATGCAATTGAACTGATGGAACTGTGTTGTCTGTTTTGAAGCTAATCAGTTGCTGCAGAGAAACCGCCCTACAGATTGGGACTTTAGTAATAAGCTGAAGAGGCAAAGCATCTCTGGAGTTGGGTGCTAGCCAGGATGTGTCAATTTGCTTTGCGGACTGACCAGAGTGGCTGAGAGCTGTGTCCCAGCTGAAACTGCATGGAAACTGCTTCTGGACAATTTCGAACTTGGAATCATTGAAAGTGAGCAGGGGCTTGCTTAGCTCTGAATCCCCTGCTAGTTGCTATCATCTGATTGAAAACTGAAGCTGTTGGTCAAAGGCTAACACCTGTGACAGATCGGTGTTGTTGTTTTATCTGAAGGAACTGCCTGTCTACCAGTGTCTCGCAGATTCTGTGCAGGGATTGCAGTGGGCTTCTGCTGTTTGGGAGTCCTCACCCAGAGCCAGAGAGGGAACTAGCTAACTCCTTCCAAGTGGGACCCACTGTCTCAGAAGGTCACCGGTGCTTGCTGGGGTGCTAGGGCACCTGCGACCTTTGTGGGGAGCCGGGCTGTGGAGCCACTCCAGGGTCTGGGCCTTCTGGGGCTGGTGTGGACCTACCATCGAGCTCTGCAATGGGCCAGAAGTGGCTGAAGGTGATAAGCAGCAAGATCTTCAATCGAGGGGGCAAGCTGCAAGACCTTCAAGCAAGATCCAACCTGCTGGAGGAACCAAGATCATCCTCATTTCTGCTCATATCTGCACCTATTGAGTGGAGCTCCACATTCCAGGATATCAGGCACCTACATACTCATGAGGCTGCTAAATCCTGCAGAACCATTAGTACCCAGGACCTGGTTCCTGGAACCTAAGCAAGGGAGAGTGAATCCCATTTAATATTTTTCTCAAGCTTTTCAGGGCCCCTTAACCTGTATGAGGGCCAACAGGCAGGGGTAGTAGCACAGTGGCACATGGCGCTTGACCTACATCTTTGGAGGCACCACTGGGATCTCCTGTTTGTCAGTCATATCTGCCATGGAGAACCAGAATGGTGAGACCCTTGTGGGGTCCCCGGCACCCAAGTCCAACCCACCATGACCCAAGTTTAGGTCTACAGAAAAGGACAAAGTGAGGTCCTTCCTTTTGCCGAGGGTATCCCAAGAGATGGATGAGGGAGACATAGAGATATATGTATCCACCATATCAAGACTGGGTAAAGTGAAAGTGCATGAGCAAATGCTTGATTCTGATAAAGGTACATTGACTGTGTTAATGGAAAGCACTATTGTGATAGAAGCTGCCTGGATACCTGAGGCTTTGGTAGCAAAAGGGCTGCCTAGGGCTCTGCCTATTGTGACCTTTTTTAGCATAATCTCTCTGAGGGAAGGGGTATGGGGATCTGGGCCCACTCCAAGACCCCCCAAAACTGAGAAACCTCAGCCCGGCCATATGCACATAGCTTTTGATAGTTACCCTAAGCTGAGAATGGTCTTGGGGGTTAAGCCTACTCCGAATAGTGGAGATGATCTAGAGGTCTGGATGGATTATGATGCCCCTTAAGTGCAGGATTGGCAATGTTCTGAGGTTGAGAAATGGAAGCATTTAGTAGAGAGCCTCTGTGGTCCTGCCTTAGAGGTCATCTGCTCTTTGCAAGCCAGAGACTCTGATGCCCCAGCCCAGGTATACCTGACAGCCTTGGAAAGTGTATTTGGTATCCCAGAGTCCTGTGAGGACCTCATGTGGAAATTATAAACCACTCGCCAGTGGGACGGGGAACCTTTGTCTACTTTCCTAATTCGGGTGGAGAGAGCGTTACAAGGGGTATTTAAGAAAGTGGGAGTGGCAGCTCAGGATCTGAACCGGGTGAGGTTAATGCACATGGGGAAAGCTGACTGCCATTTCACTCTGTTAGTGTTACAACTCCATCTAGCTGACAGAAAGAGTGACCCCCCTTCCTTACTGGTTATTAGTTCGAGAGGTCAAGGAAGCAGAGGAGGAGCAAGGGCAATGATGAATACAGAGGGCCTCAGTGGCTGCTACCCAGGTAGGAAGAGAGGTACCCTCTGGTGAATTGAATATCCTACTGAAGGAGTGTAGGGATGTAGTTACCTTGGCTAAATTGACAATGAATCAGGGGTCAACCAAGCCTCAAGGGGTAAGTGGAACGGTCCTTAGTGTAGGCCCAATGATGTTTGGCACCGGGTCACCTATGCAGGTGCCCCCCTCCCTGAGGTCAAGTACAAGGCTCAAATGGAAACATTAGCCCAGAGAGTAGCGGGAATGCCAGTTACGGCCCAGGGCAATGAACGGGTGTTAGAATGTAACCCCATAGCACTAAGTGCCCTGGTGGGACTGTTAGGAATCTGCCCTGCGGTGCCAGATAGGCTGCGGCCTTGGGAGCCCATCATATGTCACTGGTGCGGTGTTGAGGGCCATGTCAGGAAGGGGTGTAGGATGTTGTTGAACCATACTCCAGTCAGAGACAGGCTGCTCGAGAATCCGAGCCAGAACCAGGGAAATTACCGAGGGGCCCAGTAAAGGAGCACACCAGGACCCCGGCGGGTTCAGCTCCATGGCTTACGTAAGAGCCTCAGCAGCCAGAACCACCACATCAGCTTCAGTCGACATGTGCAAGCTAGTGGGACCATCAACTGAGGCCACCATTATCATCAATGGAATCTCCATGCAGGCTGTTCTTGATAGTGGTTCACAAGTTATCATTGTTTTTGAATCCTGGTATGACCAGCACCTGCCAGATGTCGAAGTGTAACCACTTGAGGGACTACACATGTAGGGACTTAGTGAAAAGTCATATCCCTGCCTTGGTTATATCAAGGTGTGGATGGCTTTTCCAAACCAAAGCAAAACAAACTTTATTTATATAGTGCCTTTCTCAAACCAAGGGGCTTTACAAAAACTTTACAGTAAAACATATAGATTAAAATAAAACTACAAATATTTAAAATCAATTAAAATCATCTGGAAATGCCTTCTGAAACAGATAAGTCTTTAATTCCAATTTAAATCTCTCCACAGTCAGGCATTCTCTCAACCGACGAGGTAGAGAATTCCACAAGGTAGGGGCAGCAAAGGAAAAAGCATGAGCACCAGATGTCTTCAAACGTACCCTGGGAATCTCTAGCAGTCCCTCATCGGCAGATTGAGGAGGGTGGAGGGGGCGGTAGGGAGTCAAGATCTTGCAGGTAACTGGGTCCCAGTTCGTGTAGGGCTTTAAAAGTCAGAAGACCGATCTGAAAGGTGATCCACCACTGAACAGGCAGCCAATGCAGTCTGTACAGCACAGGTGTAATATGGCTGGTCCCAGATGTACCAGTCAATAGCCTGGCTGCCACGTTCTGCACCAGCTGCAGGTGGTGGATATCAACCCCAGGAAGCCCTAGATAGAGGGCATTGCAGTAGTCAAGGCAAGTGGTGACGAAGGCGTGGACCAATGTTGGAAGGCCATCTGGAGGTACTAGGTGTTTCACTTGGGTGATATTCCTCAGATGGTAGAAAGAGGATTTGACAACTGCAGACACCTGAGACTTCAGGGTCAAGCCGTTATCCAAAATAACACCCAAGTTACACACCCAGTCAGAGGTAATGAGCTGGACGCCATCAAGCCATATGCCGAAGCCAGCCCAGCCCTCAAACCTGCCCCCAGACAACCAGGATCTACAAACAACACTTCAGTCTTGTCCAGATTCAGTCTCAGTCAGCTGGTGCTCATCCAGTCCTTGATCTCGCCGAGACAGTTGTTAAATACAGAGACTGCATCTCTCTGCTTGGGTAGAAAGGACAGATAACAGCTGAGTAACATCTGCATAGCAGTGAAAACTCAAGCCATATCACCTAATGATATCTCCTAATGGCAGCATATACACTGCAAACAACATGGGTGCCAATATGGAGCCCTGCGGAACCCCACAGGACAGGGGAAGGGCATCAGAGGAATACATTCCGGTGACCAGCCTCTGAGACCTGCCCATGAGGAACAATCAAAACCATTCTAGGACTGTCCTATAACTAAAGTTCCAACTAAAGTGACTGGTGTAGGGGAAGCCGTAGAAACCCTGGCTTTAATCTGCCCTGAGTCTGGGATACACTACGGAGTGCCTGTGCTAGTGGTCACAAATGCGCATATGTTTGGATGTTTGGCCCAACTGTGCCAAGCCTGAGAGGCTGAAAGGGAGAGCAAAGAATGCCCACTCCACCCACTGGTCAGAGAGGCCTACAGAAGGAAGGGAAAGACCCCCACTGAGGAGCCTGATGACCCCGTGGGAATAGTGTGGAGACGAGATGGCGATGAAATTGTGCTACTGCCCAATGCGGAATGTATGATTGCTGGAGTAGTGAAACTGAAGAGAGATGTGATGAATTAGTTGATGTTGGATGCCCCGGAGGAGCATGGGCTACCCATGGGACTGTTGGTAAAGCCCAGTGTTCTGACAGCCAGAGCACATGCTTATGTTTGAAGGGTTGTTGTACAGGTGAAGAATGTCACAGACTGGGAAATGATTGTGAGGAAAGGTCAGACTTTGGCAAGAGTCTACATGGCAGTGCAACCCACTGCAGTGAAAGGGGATGCCCCCATGAGAATTGTTCCTGGATTATATGATTTGAGTTACTCCCCCATCCCAGAGGACTGTAAAGAGAGAGTGCGGGAGAAGCTGGCCCCCCAACGAAGGTATTTCCCCTGCATGAATGGGATGTGGGGTTTGTGAGCGGAAAACAGCATCACATACATCTTATTGATGAGAGACCCCTTCAAGAAAGATCTAGGTGGCTTGCCCCGGCTGACATTGACGATGTCTGGCAGCACCTTCAGGAGATGACGGCTTCTGGGATTGTTCAAAAATCAAGGAGCCCTATGCGTCCCCTATTGTTGTTGTGAGAAAGAAGAGTGGGGTCATATGGATGTGTGTGGAGTATCACATGTTAAACAAACGGATTGCGAAAGATCAATATACTATGCCCAGAATACAGGTTGCTCTGGATTGGTTAAATGGTAGCCAGTGGTTCTTGGTCCTAGATCTGTGGAGCGGCTACTGTTAGATCTTGATGGTCCCCCACTCCAGGATTGGGAAAAGACAGCTTTCATATGTCCCCTCGGATTCTTTGAGTTTCTCCAGATGCCACATGGGATTTCGGGTGTCCCAGCCACCTTCCAGTGCCTATGGAGAAAGCCATGGGAGATATGAATTTACTGGAGTGTATAGTCTACCTAGATGATATTATTGTGTTCTGGAAGACACTGGAAGAACACGAAGCCCGGTTGCTCACGGTATTGGATTGTCTGGAGGAGTTTGGACTGAAGCTGTCAATTGATAAATGCCAATTCTTTCAGCCCTCAGTAAAATATGTTGGGCACATAGTTTCTGCGAAGGGCATTCAGACCAATCCCAGTAAGACTGAAGCCCTCACCACCTGGTCTAAACCCCGGACTTTGAAAGAGCTCCAGCGTTTGCTTGGTTTCTGTGGATACTATGGAAGATTTGTGAAGGACTACACAAGGGTAGTTCGGCCCCTATTGAATTTGCTACAGGGGTATCCACCCACAAACAAAAACCAGAAAACCACCTCACCTGGGGCCAAAGTTAATCAAACCAGCTACTTTTGACCTTCAGAACCTTTTGGCTTCCGATGGAATGAAAAGTGTGACTGGGCTTTTGAAGATATCATCTACTGTCTAACACATGCCCCGGTGCTTGCGTATGCAGATCAGCAGAAGCCATACGTTCTTCACAATAATGCCAGTTGCAGTAGCCTGGGAGCAGTGTTATATCAAAAATACTCAGAGGGCTTGCTCCCAGTAGCTTTCACAAGCCGAAGTCTGAATCTATTGGAGCAGAGATACCCAGTACACAAACTGAAGTTTTTGGTGCTAAAGTGGGCTATTATGGATCAGTTCCATGACTATCTGTATGGGGCCAAGATCACAATGAAGATGGACAACACTCCTCTTACTGTACTTACGTGCAGACCACCAATAAATTGGATACTACTGGTCACAGGTGGCTGTCAGTGTTGTCCACCTATGACTACTGTATGAAGTATCGTCCCAGTCTGAATCACGTGGATGCCGACGCCCTGTCCAGACACCCTCCATCTTAGACCGTGTAGCACTTTAATTGGGCGAGGATATCAGAACAAGCAGTGAAGGCCTTGTGTAAGAAGCATGATGGTGAAGAACCCTTCTCCACTGAGGAAACCCCGTGCCTGGTGGAATGCCTGGGGGCCTCAGGAAATTGTCTCCCAGTTGCCTACTGCCGTTTGGTGGCCCTGGATGTGAGATCACTCCCACAACTAACCACCCATGACTTGAAAAGAGAACAAAGAGTCAGTCATGTCACAGGAGAGATAATTTGAGTGCTTCAACAAAATGGGGACCAGACTCAAGTGGACATCATTTAGCCCCCTGCCAAGCTTCTGTTACGAGAATGGCCCAAGCTACGGTTAAAGAAGGGGTTGCTCTATCGGGAGTCACAAGACCAGCAGGGAGCACCCCGTGAGCAATTGGTGTTACCAGGGTGGCATATAAAGTCTATGTTAAAGGCATTGCACAATGATATGGGCCATCTGGGTGCTGAGCGCACCCTGGAATTGGTCAAGAGCAAGTTTTACTGGCCAATGATGGAAACAGATAAGGAAAACTATTGTAAAAGCTGCAGAAGATGCATATAATGGAAAGCACTTCCACAAAAGGCAGTCCCATTAGTAAACATCCGAACAAGTGGCCCCATGGAAGTGGTGTGTATTGACTTCCTCATGTTAGAATCAGATTCCTGTAATATCTCAAACATATTGGTAGTCACTGACCACTTTACAAGATATGCCCAAGTTTACCCCACCACAGATCAGAAAGCTTCTATGGCAGCCAAAATACTGGTAGAGAAGTTTTTTGTGTACTATGAACCCCCCCCCATGGATCCACTGGGACAAGGGCTGCGACTTTGAGAGCTGACTTATCAAGGAACTCTTGTCATTATGGGGCATTAGAAAGTCTCAGACCACCCCATATCATCCCCAAGGTGACTCCCAACCTAAGATATTTAATCGGACTTTGTTAGACTTGCTGGGCACCTTGGATCCCTGAGACAAACGCACTTGGAGTTAATGGGTGACCACCCTGGTCTATTGGTGTTACCAGGGTGGCAGACTAATGGGCAGACTAGATGGGCCTAGCTGTCCTTATCTGCCGTCAAAGTCTATGTTTCTATGCCTACAACTGCTCCCAAAATGACGCTACGGGGTTCTCTCCCTACAATCTCATGCTCGGAAGGGAAGCCCATTTGCTCGTGGAGCTATGCTTCAGAGCGTCCACCAAGGTCTTGGGCTGGAGACTATTTGCAGTATGTGAAGAAGTTAAAACAGCAACTGGACGATGCTTATCGCCTTGCTTCTGAAATGGCCACCAAGAAGAACCAAGCCAATAAAGACTGTTATGACAAAAGGGTTCAAGTTCAGGATCTGGAGGCAGGTGATAGTGTTGCTACGACATCTGGGCATACCAGGAAAGCACACGATTGCTGACAGATGGGGAAGCACCCCATACATTGTACTGGAAAATTTAGAAGGCCTTCCGGTGTATAATATTTGGCCTGAGGGAGAAACTCGAGGGCACAAAGTAATACATAGAAATCATCTGCTGCCCATTGGCGACCAAATAATGGACACTGAGAGCACCATGGAAGATCCTCCTTCACCCCCACCACTCGAGCTGCTGCATGCAGGAGATGGAGGCTTCGGAGTAGTAATGCCATGGTGGCTGGGCCTGCCCAGGGTGAGGGGTCTCGGAGGGAGAGATTATAGATGATGAAGCCGAGGAGGGCGATAGTACCCCTCGGAGCTTCTCTCCTACCCCAGAGTTAGCAAGATTATTTCAGGGGCTGCCCCTGATAGTAGTGAATATGGTTGTACCTAGGAGACAGGGTGGAGATGGGGAGGCTGCTCCCGCTACACCTCTTGGAGAGACCACTTGGGGCTTGAACACTAGTCCAGCTGAGCCCTTTGAGTAGTATTGGAGCAGTTCCCTTGCAGATACACCTTTTGGAGTGTCCACCTAGGACTTGAATACTAGTCCATCTGGGTCCTCTGAATGGCCACAGGATAGCCCTGAGGAGCAGGAAGGGGCGGAGAAAGAAGTGCTAAACCCCCCCACCCAATAGATACTGAGGGTACTGGTCAGAGTGGGGATGATAGGGAACCTGCCTCCGAACAGGAGGCAGATTCTAGCGCTGAGATTCAAGAAACCCAGAGAAATTCAGGCAAGATGGTTGGACCAATACTGAAGTTAACCTATGATGCCTCTGGGGTTCCATCCGATTTACCCTTATTCATGGTTCATAAAGGAGTATACGTTGCTCCTAGGTCCCTGATGAAGGTAGTTATGTGCCCTGCTGAAGCTAAACCCCTTAGGTCCAAGGCAAAGGTGGCCAGGAGAAGGAAAGGGAGGTGAAAGGGTACCTAGGAGGTCTGAGGGAAAAGTGTACTATGTGGGGCCTCAGTATCCTATGGCTGATATTCTAAACATATAGGTGCCACTTTTCATGTGGCCCGGGCCTCATCATGGGAAAGGTATTTATTGAAATGTACATAATGTCTTTTGTTTGAGCGTTTTCCCATTCTAAAAATGGTTATGATATAATAGATAGTATTCAGGTGTATAGTCAGAAATGTTATTATGTCTTACTGTTAAACAATTATAGTACTTTACGCTTAGGCTTGGCATAGAAGCCAAGTATTCGAGGGGGGGTAACCCCCCCCAGGGGCTTACTTGGTTTCCTGGCTACAGAGATGAGTTTTCACCCTAAAAGTGCTGCGGGGGTCCAAACAACGGGGCCAGCAACCTCAGTGTTTGACTAGAAGAAGTCCACCAGTCCACGCATGTGCAGTAGCGCTAGTCCTGCTTTTCCCATTGGTTGCCACCGCGGTAGTGTTCTAAGTGCCTCTCCAATGATCCTGGCCCCATTGTTTAGCTAAATAGGGGTTGGGCACCTGAGGGAGAAGGGTAAGGAGCGACTTGATGTTTTGAAACAGCGTTTGAGAACGCCGAAGAAATGGGGGGAGATTTAAACATTTAAAAGGGGGGGCTCATGAATATTAATAAGCCACACACAGCTCCGTGGGGCTAGTTTGAAGCAGAGCTAGTGACGGGCCCCTGGGGGTTCCAATCTAAATGGCTAAGCAGTCGCTAGAGAGGGGACTATTGTGGCCTGCAGTACTGTGGGGGTAGATAAAAAGTCTACACACTGGCTGCAGTGAACCCTTAAAGTTGAGACTATCACCAAGCTGTATGAACTGAATGGGGGCCACCATATTGTTGATGCTTTGACCCCACTACAGCAGCCAATCAATTTTTTAGGTGCCTGAAAGTGGACCCGAGGGATTCTGGGAGAGGGAGTTTCATTAGTTCAGGTGCCTAACTCCTGCTCCAAAGAGCAATTGGAATATTGATCTCTATGGTTATTAATGATTCATGGGCTTGAACAGCCAATCAGGAGACTGGATTCTGGAGTGAAAACCCAAGGACTTTCTGGGTGTGAGTCACTCTGTTCCCGGGCTCTTCTCGAGTCAGGAGGATTCTGTGTGTGTGGAATCGGACTGCCAGAGGTCTTTCTCAAGTCTCAGTTTGGAGATTGCCACCGAGGAAAAGGAATTTAAGAAGCAAAAGAGAGAGAGAGAGAGATAGGACTGATTGTGAAACTCTCCAGGTACTGTGAACTGTGTTGCCTAAATTGGAGAGAATAGTTGCTGTAGGGACCCTGCACTGTGCATGCAATTGAGCTGATGGAACTGTGCTGTCTGTTTGGAAGCTAATCAGTTGCTGCAGAGAAACTGCTCTACAGATTGGGACTTTAGTAATAAGTCGAAGAGGCACAGCATCTCCAGAGTCGGGTGCTAGCCAGGATGTGTGAACTTGCTTTGCAGACTGACCAGCATGTCTGTGAGCTATGTCCCAGCTGAAGCTGCATGGAAACTGCTTCTGGACATCTCGAACTTGGAATCATTGAAAGTGAGCAGGGGCTTGCTTAGCTCTGAATCCCCCTAGTTGCTATCATCTGATTGAAAACTGAAGCTGTTGGTTAAAGGCTAGCACCTGTCACAAATCGGCATTGTTGTTCTATCTGAAGGAACTGCCTGTCTACTAGTGTCTCAAGGATTCAACGCAGGGATTGCAGAGGGCTTCTGCTGTTTGGGAGGCCTCACCCAGAGCCAGGGAGGGAACTAGCTAACCCCTTCCAAGTGGGACCCGATGTCTCAGGAGATCACCAGTACTTGCTATGGTGCTAGGGCACCTACAACCCTTGTGGGGAGCCAGATTGTGGAGCCACTCCAGGGTCTGGGCCTTCTGGGGTTGGTGTGGACCTGCCATCGAGCTCTGCAATGGACCAGAAGCAGCAGAAGGTGACAAGCGGCCAGATCTTCAATCAAGGGAACAAGCTGCAAGACCTTCAAGCAAGATCCAACCTGCTGCGGGAACCAAGATCATCCTCATTTCTGCCCATTGCTGCACCTATTGAGCAGAGTTCCACACTCCAGGATATCAGGCAACTACATCTTGATGAGGCTGCTAAGTCCTGCAAAACCATAAGTACCCAGGACCTGGTTCCTGGAATCTAAGCAAGGGAGAGTGAATCCAGTTAAATATTTTTCTCAAGCTTTTTAGGGCCCCTTAACCTGTATGAGGGACAACGGGTAGGGGTAGTAGCCCATTGGCACATGATGCCTGGGCTACATATGCCACATTATCGCACTGATAAAGTTACCAACTTTCCGAGGCCTAAAACTGGGACGGTCCATCCTGACCATGACCCCCCCCCCCAACCGTGTCACTCCCACGGGCACCGCCACAGACAATGCTGCGCACAATCAATTAAATTGTGCTGCTTGCTCGCTCTGGCCATGCAGCCCCACAGTAACACCAGTAGCAAACATTCAGATTAAAACAATACATCATTCTGCTGCAGCAAGTTCCAAATCATGATGTACAGAAAGTTCATTAGAAGCAAACCTGCGTTAAATTGTGATCAGACATTCAAGCTGCATATTTTGCTCCTCCTGACAGTCCCATCCAACCCATTTACTTTCACCTCATTTGCTGAGCAAACTTCACTTTAGTGACTCCCACCACCACACCAGATTGTTTTCACACACTTCCCTATGGCTGAGCAGGTTTGGGTACCTTAGTTCCCTGCTGCTGGTCTCTTCTCTGTCTGGAGTCCCTCTCAGCTGCCGGCATGGCAGATATCCACATCTGCTTGTTTGCACTACTACCCAGTCTAATCTAACAGGAAGGAACATATTTTACTGTGCTCCCACTGACATGCTTGCAGTACAACACAGGCACAGGGGTTAAAGTTGCAATCTGCTATCCAGCCAGAGCAACACCACAGTGGTGCTGAAATAATTGTCACTCATGGATTAGCAGTCAGCAAAAAAAAAAAAGGACAAAACTGGCACAAGTAAGCAAAAAAAGGGATGAAAGTGACATTTTGCAAAACTTGTGGGGACACTGGGACATGCTGCTTAAAATAGGTATT
This sequence comes from Neoceratodus forsteri, assembly GCA_016271365.2. Lineage (NCBI taxonomy): Eukaryota > Metazoa > Chordata > Ceratodontiformes > Ceratodontidae > Neoceratodus > Neoceratodus forsteri. The sequence goes on from JADMNL010000025.1 coordinate 258,501,986, forward strand.
GTCCTGGGAAAATAGGGACTGTTGGTAGCTTTACACATTGGTACCCTCCGACAACAACTTACCAGTCTGTTTTGTATGTCCACATGGCGACTGAGACAATGGTGCCAATGAAAGGACCACTTTTGGGTTACCGATACACAAACTGGATCCCACGCAGAGAAAACTGCAGGAGGAGCCCTGACACAACTGTTACCAACAGCATCGGTCAGCATATCTTTACATCTGACAGCAGACAAACTGGTAGAAGTCTGGCAGATATCCACTGTGTGTTTCTCCGCGGGTTGGGGGGGAGGCACTGCTGTCAACAGTTTTCCGATGACAGAGACACACAGAATACAGGGGCTGATGGCGGGGAAAGAGAGAGAGAAAGAGAAAATGAACTCAGATTTGCATGCCATGCTCGCAATTACTATGTGTCTCTTTCTCTGTCTCTCTCTCTCTCTCTCTCTCTCTCTCTCTGTCTGTGATGCTGCCCAGGGAACATTACTTAAGAGACCGCTCGGACTTGTGTCTGTGTCTTGACAGCACACGCTGCCACTGTCATAGTGTCACACTCTGTTGGGGGGGGGGTCAGTTCTGCTCCACATGTCTAGAAACAGCAGAGGACTGCAAGACAGACACAGACAACTCTAACTTCCATGTGTCTCAATGGCATCAGCGTGCTTGGCTCGCTCCCTCTAAGCAGGTTGGGCTCGCTGTCAGGGTGGATCTGGGGGGGCGGAGTTGGGGAGGACTTGTACTGCACCTGACTCTGCTGGACACTGGATAGCCACAGAAAGACAGCAAATGGCAGTGTACCCAATATGCATGTACTGAATGATAGACAGCGAGAGAGAGAGAGACACCAAAAGACATACAGAGTACACTGCAGTACTGTGATGATACATCCTGCCTGCTCTCGCTATGTCTTTTTCTGTCTTTTACTGCCTTTTTCTCTGTCTCTTTTATGATCACTGTTGTACTGGAATTCACAGTGGGGACATGCCTTAGCCAAGACACTGATAGCACTGCTGACATACCATCAAGTGGGACAGGTGAGAGCACTACGCCATGCCTGGCTGTTACACACTATGTTATGTGCTGGAGCTGTCTCACTTCCCCACATCTTGGAATGGCTGCTGCTCTCCCTTGACTTTCTGAAGTGAGAAACGAGAGCCGATAGCCCTTGCTCTGAGTTCCTCCGTGGAACCGTGCATTAAAAAGGGAATTTAATGCATGGTCACGCAGAGGGACTCCTCCAATGGGGATGCACTTTTTTAGCAACCCATGTTATAACACCTTTTATTTGTCTAACATAAACTTATTATATAAGGTTTTGAAGACACACACACACAGCAGTCCTCTGTCAGGAACCATGATTAAACAGTTACAAGGAGAAGAATTTCAACAGAGAACTCAATGCCAGTTAGAATAATAAATGCAAGCTGTTTTGATGTAAATAAACTTTTTCACATGATTGTGACAGTTTTATTGACAAGGAGGTATCATAGCAAGAGAGCTATAAACAACTGGATGTTTACATAAACAAAAATACAAGGTCAAGAGTCCAGGGGTCTGATATTCAAAAGTTTTGGTGGACGCTAACTGGTGTTTGCTTGCACAAAGGGTAGGGGAACCACTAGGCACCAGGGATCAGGTTACCACATGTCGAGCTGTACATTGGAAGGTGGGGGGACCACTAGGCAGCAGGGATCAGGTTACTACACATTGGGTTGTACATCGTAGGGTGGGGGGAACCACTAGGCACCAGGGATCGGGTTCCTACATGTCAGGCTGTGCATCGGAGGGTGGGGGTACCACTAGATGCCAGGGATCAGGTTACTACATGTTGGGCTGTACGTTAGAGGGTGGGGGAACCACTAGGCACCAGGGATCAGGTTATTACATGTTGGGCTGTTCATTGGGGGGGTGAGGGGACCACTAGGCACCAGGGATCGGGTTACTGCATGCCAGGTTGTACATTAGAAGGTGGGGGGACCACTAGACACAAGGGATCTGGTTACTACATGTCGGGTTGTAGATTGGAGGATGGGGGTACCACTAGACACAAGAGTTCAGGTTCATGTCGGGCTGTGCATTGGAGGGTGGGTGAACCACTAGGCACCATGGATCAGGTTACTACATGTCAAGCTGTACATTGGAGGGTGGGGACCACTAGACAGCAGGGATCAGGTTACTACATGTTGGGCCATGCATCAGAGAGTGGCGGAACCACTAGTCACTACGGATCAGGTTACTACAAGTCGTGCTGTACATCGGAAGGTGGGGAAACCACTAGGCACCAGGGAATCAGGTTATCACATGTCAAGCAGTACATCGGAAGGTGGGGTTGACCACTAGGCACCAGGGATTGGGTTACTACATGTTGGGCTGTGCATCAGAGGGTGGGGGTACCACTAGGTACCAAGGACTGTGTTACTACCTGTCAGGCTGTGCATCAGAAGGTGGGGGAACCACTAGGCACCAGGGATCCTGTTACTACATGTTGAGCTGTACATTGGAAGGTAGATAGACCACTAGGCACCAGAGATCAGGTTACTACATGTCGAGTTGTACATTGGAAGATGAGGGGACCACTAGGCATCAAGGGTCGGGTTGCTACATGTCGGGTTCTACATCAGAGGGGGGGAGCCACTAGGCACCAGGGATCGGTTTGATACATATCAGGCTGTGCATCAGAGGGTGGGGGATCAGTAGGTACCAGGGATCAGGTTACTACATCTTGAGCTGTATATTGGAAGGTGAGAGACCACTAATCATCAAGGATTGCATTACTACGTGTGGGGCAGTGTCTTGGAGGGTGGGGGAACCACTATGCACCATGAATCAGGTTACTACATGTCAAGCTGTACATTTGAAGGTGGTAAGACTGCTGGGCACCATAATCAGGTATCTACACAATGGGCTGTGCATTTGAGGGTGGGGGGACCACTAGGCAGCAGGGATTGAGTCACTACATGTTGGACTGTGCATCAGAGGGGAGGACCACTAGGCACCAGGGATTGGGTTACTACATGCTGGGCTGTGCATTGGATGGTGGGGGAACCACTAGGCACCAGGGATCAGGTTACTACATGTTGGGCTGTACATTGGTGGGTGGGGAAATCACTAGGCACCAGAGATCGGGTTGATACATGTCGGACTGTGCATCAGAGGGTGGGGGACCATTAGGCACCTGGGATCAGGTTGCTACATGTCGGGCTGTGCATCAGAGTGTGGGGAGACCAGTTAACACTAGGGATCGGGTTACTACATGTTGAGCTGTACATCAGAGGGTGGGAGGACTAATAGGCACCATGGATCGGGTTACTACATGTTGAGCTGTGCATCAGAGGGTGGGAGGACCAATAGGCACCATGATCAGGTTACTACATGTCAGGCTGTGCATCGGAAGGTGGAGGGACCACTAGACAGCAGAGATTGGGTTACTGCATGTGTAACTTTGCATTGGAAGATGGGGGGTGCCACTAGGCACCAGGGATCAGGGCAATACATGTCAGGCTGTGGATCAGATGGTAGGAGAACCATTAAGCACCGGTGGTTGAGTCACTACATGTCAGGCTGTACACTGGAGGGTGGGGGAACCACTAGGCACCAGGGATTGGGTTACTACATGTTGGGCTGTACATCTGGGTGTGGAAGGACCACTAGGCAGCAAGGTTCCGGTTATTACATGTTGGACTGTGTTTTGGAGGGTGGGGGGACCACTAGGCACCAGGGATCAGGCTACTACACGTCGGGCTGTGCATTGCAGTGTGGGGGGTCCACTAGTAGTAGTATTCATTTTATTTTTTGATGGTAGCCTTCCCTGAAAGTCCAGGTTGCTACTACAAAGTAACATATCAACACAAACACATATTACACCATCCAACATAAACATAAAAATGAAATTCAATTATCCCTAATAAAATAATAAATTAAAATCAGTTAAAAACCCCCAGCAGAACCAAATGCCTGCGCAGACAGTTAGATTTTATGGCCTTTTTTTAAACATTTCAACTGAAGAGGCCTCCCTCAGATCCCTCAGTAGTGAGTTCCACATTACCAGTCCAGCCATCCTGAAGGCTATGTCCCCAGAAGTTTTTAATCAAGTCTTGGGAACTATCAGGAGGCACTCATCAGAGGACCAGAGGGAGTGAGCAGGACTGTACGGATTCAAGGTCACACAGGTAACCAGGACCCAGACCATGTAGGGCCTTATAGGTTAACAAACCTATCTTATAGGAGATATGCCTCTTGACTGGCAGTCAGTGCAGTTCGCGCAGTTCAGGAGTGATGTGACTTAACCTGGAAAGGCCTGTCAACAGTCTCACAGCAGCGTTCTGCACCAGCTGCAGGCATCACAGCACATCTCCTCTGACCCCTGTGTAGAGGTCATTACAGAAGTCGAGACGAGACATCACAAAGGCATGTACCAGTAAAGGCAGATCCTCAGGTGGAACCAGGGAACAAATCCAGCTGATATTTGTAAGATGGTGAAAACCACTCTGGGCGACCGCTGACACCTAAGGCTCGAATTCTGAAGTGCCAGTCCTTTGTCCAGAATGATGCCTAGAGTCTTCACCTGCTGGACTGAGTCAAGATGAGAGGTACCAGCCCAAAAGTTTGATAATTCTTCTAACATTGTTCTTTCCCCACCAAGACTTCAGTCTTATCGGGATTGAATATCAGCAAGCTTGAGGACATCCAGCCTTGAATTTTGACCAAACGTTTGTTCAGCACATCCGCTGCCTCCCGATCCTGGGGTGCAAATGACATAAAGAGGTGAGCATTATCTGTATTGCACTGAAGCCCAACTCCATACTGCCTAATGATCTTGCCCAGGGGTTGCATGTACACTGAAAACAGCACTGGCAGTAGGACTGATCCATGGGGTACTCCACAGTGCAGGTCCCTTGAACACAATGATCAATTACTCATTACCACCCTTTGAGACCTGCCCTAAAGGAAGGACTCAAACCAGCTCAAAACCATGCCAGTGAGCTCTAAATATTCCCTGAGATGGTCCAAAAGAGTCCATGGTCAACAATGAGAAGAGATCTAGGAACACGAGATTAGATCTTCCTTCCCTATCCCTCGCCATGAGCAGATCATTTAGCACCCTGATCAAAGCAGCTTCAGTGCTGAACCTACATAGAAACATAGAAACACAGAATTTGACGGCAGATAAGGACCGCTTGGCCCACCCAGTCTGCCCATTTCCCTACCTACTGGATAAGCTGCAGATCCTAGTTAACCAGCAGCCTACTTCTTCCTACCCCACCCCCAGAATTGCCTTATGACTATCCCATGCATGCTTGAATTCCACCACTGATTTTGACTCCACAACCTCTCTGTGAAAAAATACTTCCTTAAATTACCTCTGAGGCCCCCTCTATCTTCAAATTGTGCCCTCTTGTTCTTGCACATCTTTTTGAAAGATGCTACCTTCTTGGACTTTGTTGATTCCTTGAGGTACTTGAAAGTTTCTATCATGTCCCCTCTCTCCTCCTTTCCTCGAGGCTAGCATATTAAGCTCCTTAAGTCTCTCTTCATATGTCCTCCGGTGCAGACCCCTGCACCATTTTAGTTGCCCTCCTCTGGACAGCTTCCATCCTGTCTATGTCTTTGTGGAGATTGGGTCTCCAGAACTGCACATAGTACTCCAGATGGGGTCTCACCAGCTGTCTGTACAGAGGGATATTAACTTCCTGTTTTCTACTGGTGATGCCTCTCCCTATGCATCCCAGTATCCCCCCAGCCCTCCTTGCTGCCCTCTCACATTGCTTGCCCACCTTTAGGTCATCTGATATGACTACCCCAGGTCCCTTTCCATTTTTGTTGTTGTTAGTATCTCACCCCCCATTGTGTACTCTTCCCCTGGGTTTTTGTTTCCCAGGTGCATTACCTTGCACTTCTTAGCATTGAATCTAAGCTGCCATACATTTGACCATTCCTCTAACCTTGCCAAGTCCCTTCTCATCCTTTCCACCCCACCCTGTGCATCAACTCTGTTGCAGATCTTAGTGTCATCTGCAAAGAGACATACTTTTCCTTCCAGTCCTTCTGCAATGTCGCTATAAAGACATTGAAGAGGACTGGTCCTAATATTGAACTCCTCGCGTACCCTGCTAGTAACCCTCCTTTCTTCTGAGTGGACTCCATTTACTATTACTCTCTGTGTCCTATTCTCCAGCCAATTCTTTACCCAGGCTGTCATCTTGGGACCCACTCCCAGGCTGGCTAACTTATATATTAATCTTTTGTGTGGGACTGTGTCAAATGCCTTGCTAAAGTCTAGGTAGGCCATGTCCACAGCCCCTCCCTGATCTACTACTTTGGTCACCCAGTCAAAGAAATCTATCAGATTCGTCTGGCATGACCTTCCCGCTGTGAATCCATGCTGCCTAGGGTCCTGTGCCCTTCTGGCCTCTAGATATGCGACAATTCTTTCCTTTAGAAGTGATTCCATCATTTTCCCTATCACTGAGGTTAAACTAACAGGTCTATAGTTTCCTGCTTCTGCCTTGCTCCCACTTTTGTGAAGGGGAATCACATCTGCCCTCCTCCAGTCCTCGGGTACCACCCCATCCTCCCATGATTTGTTAAAGAGGGTAGTCAGTGGTGTCACTAGTTCTACCCTTAGTTCTTTTAGAATTCTGGGATGAATCCCATCAGGCCCCATTGCTTTGTCCACCTTCAGTTTTAGGAGTTCTTTCAGAACCCTTTCTTCTGTAAATGGGCTGGTATCAACTTCTGTATCCAGAGTGTTACTACTGTTTGTTTCATGTACCTCCCCCTCTTCCTTTGTAAATACTGAGCAAAAATATTTGTTTAGTATCTCTGCCTTTTCACATTCTCCCTCTGCCCACCCTCCCTCCCCTTTATTAAGCCTCACTATCCCTCCCTTGGTCTTCCGTTGCTCCCTGATGTACCTATAAAAGGTTTTATTCCCCTTCTTAACTGAGTTGGCTATCTTTTCCTCAGTTTGGGCCTTTGCTGTTCTGACTGCCTTCCCAGCCTCCTTTTGCTTTAACTGATACAGTTCTCTGTCCTGCTCCTGCTGCGATTCCTTGTACTTCCTGAATGCTTTCTTTTTCTCTTGAACCTTCACTGCCACTTCCTTTGAGAACCATAGTGGTTTCTTACATCATCTTGTCATCGTCTCAATCGAAATCCAACTGGAGAGGCTCATAAATATCGAAGGTCTCAAGGTAAGCCTCAAGCTGCAACACCACCACCTTCTTATTAACCTTACCTAGAAATGGCAGCTTAGAGACTGCTCTGTAATTCACTAGAACATCAGGGTCCAAGGTTGGTTTCTTTAAAAGGGGCCTCACCAGTGCACTTTTTAATTCAGCTGGAAAGACCCCCTCTGACAAGGAATATCCAACAATACCAAGAAGTACTAGACCCAACAGCACAACACAGCCCATAGTAGCCTAGTAGGGCCTTGGTCCAGATCACAGTAGGTAGGTCGCAGGCCTGAGATGACCCCAATGACCTCGTCCTTTGTCATTGGCCAAAAGTTGCTCCATGATCACTGACGGCCACTGCGACATCCTGACCTTCCATTGCTGGACAACAACTGTCCAGAAGAGGAGATCACAGCCCTAATGGAGGACACCCTGTTTGAGAAAACCAAGCAAGTTCCTCACATTTTTCAAATGACAACATTTTCAAGGGCTCCAGACAGGCCAGATGTAAAAGCCTATCCATAGCCTGAACAAGCTGAGCTGGTCAATTTTTCACGGCAGCAATCTCTTTGAATAGAAATTCTGCTTTCTTACAAGAGGTTGCCCTTTAATACCCACCATTTTGAGTAATCAGAACCAGTTTGTCCTCCTGCACCCTGGACCTCCTCCAACTCCTTTCTAACCTCCATCCCATAGCCTTCATTGACCTTAGCTCACCATCACACCATGGCAAGCCCAGATGTGAAAGCAAAGGACAGACATAGACTAGAGCTATAAGGTCACAGACCGAAGTGACAGCCTTATTATAGGCTGCCACCACTTCCCCTTGCCTACAGCTCAAGCTGCCCATATATCCAAGGTATCAAGTACTGCCAAGAAACTCTCAGGGTCAGGGTTCAACCCTCTCAAAGGGCAGTATCTCACTACCTGCAAAGGGGGAGGGCTACAGAAGGGTGCCCTGAACTTGAAATGGATGGTGCAATGATCCAAACAACAGATCGGGTCAGTCCTGAGTTTCTCCACCTCAAGTCCTGTATGGGACATCAAGTCCAATGCATGTCTGTGCTGGTGGGTTCTAGGAGTAACTTCTTGTGCCAGGCTCAGAGCTAACATGATCTAGAAGAACTCCTGCCCAAAATGCGATAATGCACCTCGGTGACTCAAACAGCCAGTCGGCGACAAACTCCACAATCTCCCACAGAAAATCCCCCTCACTCCCAGGTGGATGATATATAAGGAGGATTCTGCAGCCAGCACCTGGACCTCCACACATGGACATGCACCGCAAAGGACGAGGTGTCCCCCACAGGATGCACCATCATTCCCAGCTCGGTTCTAAACAGAACTGCCACTAGGCACAAGGATCAGGTTACTACCTGCTGGGCTGTGCATTGGAGGGAGGGGGGAACACTAGGCACCAGGGATCAGGTTACTACCTGTTGTGCTGTACATCGAAGGGTGGGGGGACCACTAGGCACCAGAGATTGGGTTACTACATGGGCTGTGCAACTGAGGGTGGGGGCACCACTAGACACCAGGGTTCAGGTTACTACATGGGCTGTGCATCTGAGGGTGGGGGAACCACTAGGCAACAGGGATCTGATTACTACCTGTCAGGCTGTTCATTGGAGGGTGGAGGGACCACTAGACACCAGGGATCAGGTTACTACATGTTGGGCTGTACATTGGAGGGGTGAGGGGACCACTAGGCACCAGGGATCAGGTTACCACATGGGCTGTACATCGGAGAGTGGGGGGTCCACTAGGCACCAGGGAACAGAGTACTACATGTTGGGCTGTGCATCAGAGGGTGGGGAGACCACTAGCCACCAGAGATTGGGTTACTACATGTCGGGCTGTGTATAGGAGAGTGGGAGGACCACTAGGCTCCGGGGACTGGGTTACTATATGTTGGGCTGTGCATCAGAGGGTGGGGAGACCACATGGTAGCAGGGATTGGGTTACTACATGTCAAGCTGTGCACCAGATGGTGAGATGACCACTAGACACCAGGAATTGGGTTTATACATGTTGGGCTGTGCATCAGAGGGTGGGGAGAACACTAGGCACCAGGGATTGGGTTACTACATGTCGGGCTGTGCATCATAGGGTGAGGGGACCACTAGGTACCAGTGACTGGATTTATACAGTTTGGGCTGTGCATCAGAGGAGGGGAACCACTAGGCACTAGGGATCAGGTTACTACATGGGCTTTGCATCAGAGGGTGGGGGATCACTAGGCACCAGGGATTGGGTTACTACATGTCGGGCTATGCATCAGTGGGTGGGGGGACCACTAGGCACCAAGGATCAGGTTACTACATGTTGGGCTGTACATTATGGGGGGAAGCATTAGGCATCAGGGATCGGGTTACTACATGTTGAGCTGTGCATCAGAAGGTGGGGGAACCAGTAGGCACCAGAGATCAGGTTACTACATGTCAGGCTATACATTGGAGGATAGGGGGACTACTAGGCAGCAGGGATTGGTTTACTGCATGTCGGGCTGTGCGTTGGAGGGTGGGAGGGTTATTAGGCACCAAGGATCAGGTTACTACCTGTGGGGCTGTGTATCGGAGGGTGGGAGGATCACTAGGCACTGGGATTGGGTTGCTACCTTTTGGGCTGTGTATCAGAGGGTGCAGGGACCACTAGGCACCAGGGATCAGGTTACTACCTGTCAGGCTGTGCATCAAAGGGTGGAGGGACCACTAGGCACCAGGGATCAGGTTACTACATGGGCTGTGCATCACAGGGTGGGGGAATGACTAGGCACCAGGGCTTGGGTTACTACATGTCGGGCTGTGCATCAGAGTGTGGGGAGACCAGTAGGCACCAGGAATTGGGTTTCTACATGTTGGTCTGTGTATCAGAGGGTGGAAGGACCACTAGGCACCAGAAATTGGGTTTATACATGTTGGTCTGTGTATCAGAGGGTCAGGAGACCACTAGGCACCAGGGATTAGGTTACTACATGTCGGGCTGTGCATCAAAGTGCTGGGGGAATCACTAGGCACCAAGGACCTTCACACATGTATGGGACCGGAGGGGTTCATCTGCTATACATGCAAATGAGCCCATAATGGGCATGTAAATGACCTCTCCCCCCAGCATCTTGCTTGCCCAATGGGCTCATTTGCATGGGTCTCTCAGAATATCACAAATAGTGCTCTGGTGCTAGGCAGTGTGGCGGCTCTATTTTGGGGTAGCACTGCTTACCTTAGTGCTGCATCGACATGGCTCTATATTGAGTCATATAACACGGTGAGCTATCCAACTGAATATAGCATCCTTGGACTTCTGGGCAATTGCAAAGCACAGCACAAGCTTTTGCATTCTGCTTTGCTCATTTCTGAATATCAGGCCACTAGGCTTTAGAAGGGTTGATTTTACAAAGATGGGTGAATACCTCAGGAATGACTTGACAGGGGGTGATGATCTGGGAGGGTGGAAAAAAAAGTGGACCAAACTAAAAGAGAGCATAGTGAAGGCAACAAACCTCTGTGTCAAGCAAGTAAGCAAAAGAAAAAGGAAGAGGAGACTGCTATGGCTCTCAAAAGAGGGAGCAGAAAAAGCAAAGGCTAAAACAGTAGCATTTAGAGGGTATAAGGATACCAAGAGAGAGAGAAGGATTGGGATATATACAGGGAAAACAGAGGGAGGCAGGCAAAGCAGTAAGGAGTGCAAAGGTGCAAACTGAGGAAAGAATAGCTCAGGGAGTATCTAAAGGGGACACGACATTTTTTAGGTATGTTAGTGAGAAAAGGAAGTCAAAGAGAGGGATTGTATGGTTAAAGAGGGAGGGAAGGGGAGTGACTGTATGGAGGTGAATCAAGAAAAGGCAAACATCTTGAACAAATACTTCTGCTCAGTGTTCTCGTAGAATGGGAAGAGGAGGGACTACAAAAAGGGGCCAGGAGCTTTGATGGAAGGGAAATGGACACTAGTCTTTTTTTCTGAGGAGAGAGTCTGGAAAACACTCACTAACATGATGGTGGACAAAGCTATGGGGCCAGATGGAGTACATCCAAAGGTAATGAAGGGAGCTCAGGGAGGCACTAGTTGCAACTGTAACAGACCTGTTTACCAGATCACTGGAGACCGGCATGGTCCAGGAGGATTGGAGAAGGACAGATATAGTATAGTTCCACTTCACAAAAGTGGTAGCAAGGAAGAAGCAAATAATTATAGGACTGTCAGCCTGACTTTGGTGGTGGGTAAATTATTGGAAACACTACTAAAGGAAAGGTTTATGGAAAAAGTCTTGAATCCAATGGATTACAGGATCCAAGGCAGCATGGTTTCACAGGGGGAAGGTCATGCTAAACAAATCTGACTGATTTCTTTGACTGGGTGACCAAGGAGTTGGATCAGGGAGGAGTGGTGGACGTAGCCTACCTGGACTTCAGCAAGGCTTTGAACACGGTTCCACATAGGAGACTGGTAAGCAAGTTGGGTAACTTGTTGGGTAATATGGTGGTAATCTGGCTAAGAAACTGGTTAGAAGATAAGTCACAGAGGGTAGTGGTAAATGGAGTGTGCTCCAAGGAAGTGAGAGTGACCACCGGGGTACCTCAGGAATCATTGCTGGGACTAGCACTCTTCAGTGTATTATAAGTGACATAACAGAGGAACCAGAAGAGGAGGTCTGCCTCTTTGCAGATGACACCAAGATCTGCAACAGAGTGGACAATCCATGGGGGAAGAAAGGATGGAAAGGGATCTGAAAAGACTGGAAGAATGGTGAAGAGTATAGCAGCTGGGTTTTATGCAAAAAAGTACAAAATAATGCACTTAGGCCATAGAAGCCTAACAGCAGAGTACACAATGGGCGGATTGTGATCCTGACCAAGAGCGACCAGACGTAGCTAGGGGTATTAGCATTGGATGAAGTAAAGGTAGCCAAGCAGTGTACCAAGGTAGTTGGAAGAGCTAGTGGGATGCTGGGGTGCATAGGAAGGGGTATCGCCAGCAGGAATAGGGAGGTACTGCTGCCCCTATATAGATTGCTGGTAAGACCCCATCTTGAGTACTGTGTCCAGTTCTAGGGACCACATCTCAGGAAGGACATAGACAGAGTGGAGGCAGTCTAGAGGAGGGCTACCAAAATGGTGCAAGGTCTGCATTAAAAGCCCTACAAGGAGAGGCTAAAGGAGCTAAATATGTACACCCTGGAGGACAAAAGGGGGGGATATTATTGAGACCTTTATATACTTCATGGGCTTAACAAGGTACAGGAGGGGGGTATCTTTCGGAGAAAAAGATGCTCTAGAACAAGGGGGAATGCTATGAAGCTGGCAGGGGTAAATTCAGGAGGGATATGGGCAAGTACCTCTTCACAGAAAGGGTGATGGATACTTGGAACTGCCTTCCAGTGGAGGTAATAAGGGTGAAAACAGTGATGGGGTTCAAAAATGCCTGGAACAGGCACAAGGAAATCATTGGGGTAAGGAAGGTGTGGGAGAAATTGCATCGTTGATCACGTAGAGTCTGCAGCAAAAAAAAATAGCCAGACTGGGTGGGCCCTGCGGCCTTTATCTGCTGTCACATTCTATGTTTCTATGTAAAAAAACAGTCCCTTAATATTACGGCTGTCAATACAGAAAAACTCTGTCCATTACTGAGAGTGGAGTCTCCCATATGACTAAGTCAGAGTGCAGATGAGGATCACCAGACATTAGTGGACACAAAAGTGTGACATACAGGGACTTCTGTGCATGGCCCAGCATCAGCTGTAGGGGGCTATGCCATTGAGAAGGGCTGTAGGCATAGGTGCTACTGCCATTGTCATCACCCACTGACTCCCCCCATACTTTGTGTTCCTCTTACAGACTGCAGCCAAATCCATTGTGTTCAGCCTGCTATGGTCAGTACTTGTGGTTCAATGCCCCTCCCCCACTCCCAGTCCAGTAAATGGTCCCTGATGTCCAGTAGAACCACCAACCCAGCCCCGGTTATCCTTGCCATGGTTTTGATGCTCCAGTCCTTTTCCAATCTGCATTCCACATTGCTCTTTTTGGTCTCAGTCACACTTTAGCAACACCCTGAATGCCTGCCTGTGGCAGATCTATAAGCAAGATGTGTCACTAAAGATGTGACCAGGCCTGTGATGGTCACCATGCTTTGTGGACAGCACTGCATGCAGTTTGCTTGATGACACCTCTCCGCTACGTGATTGACCGTGTGGGGAAGGTCTGCGACCCCCTTTGAGCATAGCTTAGGAGTTACAGGAAAGGGATTGGTGCAAAAGTGCCACAGAAAGCACTTGTTTTGCCAGTCCCACATAGCTGTGAATGGGGCCTGAGATGTGGAGTGTGCCCTGGGGCATGTAGGTTATGCATGGGAGGGTGGAAGAGCAAGACTCTCAAAACTCTTCAGAATTTGTTTTATAATTAGTATCCAAAAAATCACTATAACTACCTCTCTGCCTTATTCTTTTTTCCATTTTTAAAAACGTATTAGTTTTTGTTAGTCTGGATTGCATAAACACAGAAAAAAAAATAATATAGTCACAATGCCTCTATGGTGAGCAATACACAGAGTACATTTTATATACAGTATAAGATAAATTCTACAGCTGGGGTACAGACTCAACAATGCCCTTTCCTTTCTTAAAATGATACATCTGTATAAAAGCTTATATGTACATTCAATAATTTCACTGGATCCCATTAGAAGTGGACATACCATAGCAGAAAAATATTGCAACATGTATTTTTCTGTCTGCCCACTTTCACTGTATCATAAAGTCTAGATGGTTCAAGGGCTGTCCGAGATTCCTACCTCTACCAGGAGGCAAGCAGGCAACAAAACACGACTTAATAATATTATAAGCACAGTGATTTGTAAAACAATATGAACAATTGGACCTGACCCTGGCTACTGTTGATGGTTGAGCGATAGAATTTTATCACTTACTTTTTCTTGCCCACTGCTTCCAATTGCCCACCAGTCTCTTTTGCACCATCAGCTAACAACATGGAAAAAACACAGATTTGTGGTCGTGTTAACAGCAAAGATCCAGGTGCTGCTGAAATGAGATATACCCTGCACAGAAAAACAATAAAAGGACACATTCTTCAGCACCAGGTAAGGTAAGGTAACAAAAAAGCACCCCAGTGCCTTGCCACACTAGCAGGCTCCATCAGGGGTAGAGCCTCCTAGAAAGGCAAATCACTGGGGAACAGTATTTATTGGCTGTACCTCTGACCACATTTTCTCTTTTTTTTTGTCACTCTTTTTCTCACCACTGGCCATCCCCATTCCTCCAGATATCCAAGACATGCCAACCTGATGTCTACTGGGACTTACTTGCCAGATGTCTGCCCCAGGGCATACCCCCTTCCCGATGGGACTGGAAGGGTTCCCCAAGCCCTGCCATGAATATGGATCTGATTCTGCTGGTGGGCTTCACTAGTCATGTGTGGTGACTGTGGATGTCCAGCATCATCCTGCCAGCCAGCATATTCCTCCCATTTCGACCCCAAGCGGGTGCGGCAGGCAGTGAAGTAATGATGCATTGCATGTCTTGCTGTGCAATGTATGTTGATGTAAGCCATGCCTCCTTGCCCTTTGGTGGTCCAACACTGCCTTTCCCCCAACTTCCACGAGGGGCCATGCATTTGCTGGGCTCTGTAAGCCCTCCTTCCTGGAGGAGGAAAACAGTCCTTTGGATACTCACTCCTCCTCCCCCTGGGTGACCCTCCGATGCCCCGAGTTCACTAATGGAATAATGCATGACAGGGTGTGTGTCATGCTGGGATAACGCCACACCTGGGGGGGGTTGGGCACGAGGCTGCAGGCCGAGTGTGTCCAATGCCCCAGGCTTGGTGTTATCCCAAATGGCACACATCCTGGAGTGCATTATTCCTATTATACAATGGCTTGTTGTTATATATAAATTAAAAAAAATATTTTAAAGAATGTTTTTATTAGAGTGGGAAAATATTTTTGTTTCTTAAGAGGAGATGCAAAAAAAGAGAACAGCCATGATGAGGAGACTAGACCTGTGGCATTGTGCTGGGATAACGCCATGGGTCCAGCCCCAAACTGACCAATCACAGTCCAAGATTCTTTCTTGCCATTGTATAATCAAGGATCATCTGTACAACAAGCAGTAGTACTACTACCACAGTGCTGGTGGCCTTACTACTTCTGCCCGCTGTCATTAAATTTTTACATGCAAGTGTGTCCTTCGGTGAACATGCGGGACAACTGGCTGAGGAGGTAGAACAGCAGATTCTGCAAAGTGGAGAGACTGCCTTATTGGTTAATTTACGGGGATCACTCCCACCCATCCTGAGATAGCTTTGAAGTACAATGTAATAATGTAACAGATGTAATAGTGACACCCCACAAAAATAAGTTGTCTTCCAGTTTCAGGTTTAGTTTTGAAATATTCACTGTGTATATTCTTGTTCATTTCTCAAACACATGCAGAAATGTCTGCACTAAAGAGTACATGCTATACAGAAAATCATTTCCTGTTTACTGATATAGAAGCAAGGCAGGAGGCATGGACCATGGTGGATGACAGTGGCACACACAGTACAAGACAGGTCTCATGTCAGCTCTTGGTCGTGGTGATGTGCAAAAGGACTTCGATTTAAAGTGTCATCCAAAGGACGGTATACAACAACAGCACAGCATCTCCCTAGTATAAATGTATAAATACATAAATGCATACATACATAAATCTTCCCAGTACTACACTTTGGTGCCAGCATTTATGGTGTGAACCCAAGCTCTGAAGTGGAACTAGAACCCGTGACCTACATGCCCAGAGGTGGATGTGCTCACGGCTGAGCCTTCCTGATAGCTAAGTAATGGTTGTTGAGGATGAGAGCTCATCATTTGGGGACCAATGGGATAGCAGCTGTGGTGGAGGGGGTGCAAATCTATAATGTAGAAAAATGTAACAAGTATTTCCACAGATGCTACGAGACAGATTTTTTTTTCTCAAACACTTGTAAAAAATAGACAGCAATAATGGATGCATTTGAAAATGTATTTTCTTTTGTCTGCTTCCTTTGTAAGGTTGCTACAAGCTGTCATGAGCACAAGAAAAGTGTGGAACTGATGACAGCACACTGAGCTAAAAAAATCCCATTTAAACTCCCCAGAGCCCTATTACCAACAATGGAAGATGCCTTTTGATCATTTTTCGTTTCACAAGTTATGTACCCAAGGTAGCCTGATCAAGATGCAGCTTCTGATTTTGTGTCCTGTTTCTACTAAACAGTGTAACTGGGGGGGTTAAGGCACATGGAAGCCAGGAGACTTGCTCAAGGTCACAGTATGAGACAGTGTCTGTGGGAAGAATTAAACTGGTGATCTCCTGGTTTAAAGCTCTTCAATCACAATACCTGCTGAGTACTTAGGGATACTGCTACTGGGTGCCTCACAGTGTCTATCCAGTGCCACAATTTTCTGGGGAGATTGTCTCTTCAATACCACTATCTGCTGTGGAGTTAGGGACACTGATACTGGATGGCTCAGTGTCTCTCCAGTGCCACAATTTGCTGGGGGTTTGTCTCTTCAATGTCACTATTTGCTGCAGAGTTAGGAACACTGATATTGGGTGGCTCAGTGTCTCTCCAGTCCCACTGTTTGCTAGAAGGTTTGTATCTAAAATGTAGGATAAAGTATGGGGTGGTGTGTGTGTGTAACGAGAAGTTAACACACCCCGAGGTGTTAGATGCTACATAAACCCCGAGAGCGAAACACGGGTTTATTAAAGCATCTAACATTGAGGGTGTGTGTAAACTTCGAGTTTCAACACACCACCCCATATTTTTTTTTATATAATTGCTGGGGTTCCCTTTTTTACCACAGCAATTCTATAAAATGGAAGTTCTGGTGCAGCAACGCTCCGGTTTCATTTTCAGACAGTTTCAAAATATTTTATGTCTGACATTTAAAAATGTTTAAAATATGTTTTTTAAGGTGTGTGAATCTCGAAAATGAGAACACTTTTTCAGAAAATAACTTACCGCCGAGTTGCACTGGTGGTTGTCATCTTTCGGCGACAAGGCAAGGAGAGTGGTAGGGAAGTGATGAAAACTGCGGTGGGCAGTTGTGCAGAATGAGGGAAACCGTGTGCATGTTTGCCATAATGAACACTTCTTTATTACAGCAAATAATGCCACGGTTTCCCTATGGGAAAAAGGGAATCCCAGTAATTATATACCACTATTTACTGCGGAGTTACAGACACTGCTAGTAAGTAGCTCACATTAGTTCTGTGATCTACCTGCTCGGCAGTTAAGGACACTGCTGGTGACTGGCTCTCCAATGCAACTACCTCCTATGGAGATAGGGACACTGCCACTAAGAGCTCAGAGTAGCTGTCTGATCTGGCACCTACAGAAGATATAACGGCACTGCTACTGAGTGCTCAGAGTAGCTGTCTGAACCGGCGCCTATATGGGCTCTATATCGGCACTGCTACTGAATGCTCAGAGTAGCTACCTGAACCGGCGCCTATATGGGATCTATATCGGCACTGCTACTGAGTGCTCAGAGTAGCTGTCTGATCCAGTTGCCTTCAGGAGATGTAGCGGCACTGCTACTGAGTACTCAGAGTTGCTGTCTGATCCAACTGCTTACAGGGGATATAGCGGCACTGCTACTGAGTGCTCAGAGTAGCTGTCTGATTCGGTGCCTACAGGGGATATAGCGGCACTGCTACTGAGTGCTCAGAATAGCTGTCTGATTCGGTGCCTACAGGGGATATAGCGGCACTGCTACTGAGTGCTCAGAGCAGCTGTCTGATCCAGCACCTACAGGGAATATAGCAGCACTGCTACTGAGTGCTCAGAGCAGCTGTCTGATCCAACTGCATACAGGAGATATAGTGGCACTGCTACTGAGTGCTCAGAGTAGCTGTCTGATCCGGTACTTACAGGGGGATATAGTGGCACTGCCTCTGAGTGCTCAGAGTAGCTCTCTGATCTAGTGCCGGCAGAGGATATAACAGCACTGCTACTGAGTGCTCAGAGTACCTGACTGATCTGGTGCCTATAGGGGATATAGCAGCTCTGCAATCCTAATATTTGTAGATGAGATATGGAAATTGCTACTGAGTGACTGAAACTGGATCACTAATCCCACTGCCTGCATGAGAGTTTAGGACACTGCCACAGAACGACTCACTGCTCTCTGGTTCCATGTCTTCCAACAGAGTTCGGGATACTGCTACTAAGTGCCTCAGAGTCACTTTCTGAATCTGATCCAATTACCTATCAGTCCAACACAAATCTGCAGTTTTTCATTTGCGATAGGAGTGGTGCAAGCAGAAATAGGGTGGTTAGATCCCCAACTCATCCAGACGTCCACAAGCTGCTGCACTCAAGCAAAAAATAAAATGCACTGTCCAGGCATGAAACTTTGCAATTGTATAAAGTATTTTATTAAATAAAACATGAAGACAAGTGCTGCAACACACATACATTGAAACATTCACCCCAGCGCTTCACCACAAAGGCTTCTACAGGGAGCCCCCTGTGCAGCAGCTAGTGGACTCCTGATCCCATTACCTACAGGGATGTGCGAGGTAATGCCACTGAGTGTCTTGGAGTGGCTGTCCTATCACACTAATTGCCAGACAGTAAGAGACACTGCCAGTGAATGGCTGGAGTGTCTCTGGGATCCTACTACTTGCAGGGGAGTTAGTGATACTGCTACTGAATGTCCCAGAGTGACTTTCTAATCCAACTACCTGCAGGAGAGTGGGGGATACTGCTATTAGCTCAGAGTCACTTTCTGATACCACTACTTGCAGAAGAGTTAGGACCTCTGCTCCTGAGAGGCTCAGAGTGATTTTTTCATTCTACAACCTGCAGGGGAGTTAGTGAAACTGCCACTGACTTGCTTAAAGTCACTTTTCAATCCCACTGCCTCTTGGGAAGTGAGGGACCATGATACTGAATGGCTCATGGCAGCTTTTAAATTCAGTTCCCTGACAGGGAGATAGAAGCTTTGTCACTGTATGGCTTAGAGTGACTCTCTGACCCCTCTACCTGCTGGGGAGTTAGGGACAATACTGAGTGGCTCAGAGTAGCACTCTTTTCACACTACTTCCAGCAGAGTCAGGGATACTGCTACTAAGTGGCTCAGAGTCACTTTCTGATCCCATTACCTGCAGGGGAGTTAAAGACAATGTGACTCAGTGGCTCATAATGGGCTCTTCAGTCCCACTAACTACTGAAGAGATAGGTACACTGCTGCCGAGTGACTCAGAGTGGCTCTGTGATCCCTCACATGACATGGAGTTAGGGACACTGCTAGTGGCTCAGAGTGGCTCTGTGATCCCTCTCCATACAGTGGGAGTAAGGGACACTGATGCTGAGTGGCTCAGAGTACTCTGTGATTCCCCTTCATGCAGTGGAGTTAGGGACACTACTGCTGAGTGGCTCAGGTTGGCTCTGTGATCTCCCTTCAGGCAGAGAGGCTAGGGACACTGCTACTGAGTGGCACAGAGCGGCTCTGTGATTCCCTACATGCAATGGAGATATGTACACTGCTGCTGAGTGGCTCAGAGTGGCTCTGACATCCCTCTATATCCAGGGGAGTTAGGGACACTGCTGCTGAGTGGCTCAGGGTGGCTCAGTCACCTCCCTACATACAGAGGAGTTAGGGATACTGCTGCTTAGTGGCTCAGAGTGGCTCTGTGATACCCCTTCATGCAGTGGAATTAGGGACACTTCTGCTGAGTGGATCAAAGTGTCTCTGAGATCCCCCTACATGCAATGAATTTAGGGACACTGCTGCTGAGTGGCTCAGAGTGCCTCTGTGACCTCCCTACATACAGAGGAGTTAGGGATACTGCTGCTTAGTGGCTCAGAGTGGCTCTGTGACCTCCCTACATACAGAGGAGTTAGGGATACTGCTGCTTAGTGGCTCAGAGTGGCTCTGTGATACCCCTTCATGCAGTGCAATTAGGGACATTGTGCTGTGTGGCTCAGAGTGGCTCTGAGATCCCCCTACCTGCAGGGGAGTTAGGGACACTACTGCTCAGTGGCAAAAGTGGCTCTGTGATCCCCTACATGCAGTGGAGTTAGGGACACTGCTGCTGAGTGGCTCTGTGACCCCCCTTCATGCAGTGGAATTAGGGACACTGCTCCTGAGTGGCTCAGAGTGGCTCTGTGACCCCCTTCATGCAGTGGAGCTAGGGACACTGCTGCTGAGTGGATCAGAGTGGCTCTGTGCCCTCCTTCATGCAGAAGAGTTAGGGACACTGCTGCTGAGTGGCTCAGAGTCGCTCTCTGATCCCCCTACATGCAGTGGAGGTAGGGACTTTGCTGTTGAGTGGCAAAGAGTGACTCTGTGATCTGGCTACATGCAGAGGAGTTAGGAACACTGCTGCTGAGTGGATCAGAGTGTCTCTGAGATTCCCCTTCATGCAGTGGAGTTAGAGACAGTGCTGCTGAGTGGGTCAGAGTGGCTCTGTGATTCTCCTACATACAGTGGAGTTAGGGACACTGCTGCTGGGTGGAAAAAGTGGCTCTGTGTTCCTCTACATGCAGTGGAGTTAAGGACACTGCTGCTGAGTGGCACACTGTGGCTCTGTGATCCCCCTACATGCAGTGGGAGTAAGAAACACTGCTGCTGAGTGGCTCAGAGTACTCTATGATCCCCCTTCATGCAATGGAGTTAGAGACATTGCTGCTGAGTGGCTCAGGGTGGCTCAGTGATCTCCCTTAATGCAGAGGGGCTAGGGACACTGCTGCTGAGTGGCAGAGTGGTTCTGTGATGCCCCTATATTAAATGGAGATAGGATACTGCTGCTGAGTGACTTAGAGTGTCTCTGACCCCCCACATGCAGAAGAGTTAGGGACGCTGTTGCTGAGTGGCTCAGAGTGGCTCTGTGATCCCCTTCATGCAGTGGAGTTAGGAGCACTGCTGCTAAGTAGCTCAGAGTGGCTCTGTGCTCTCCCTACATTCACTGGAGTTAGGGACACTGCTGTGAGTGTCTCAGAATGGCTCTGTGACCCCTCCTTCATGCAGTGGACTTAGGGACACTGCTGCTGAGTGACTCAGAGTGTCTCTGTGACCCTCCTTCATGCAGTGGAATTATGGACACTGCTGCTGAGTGTCTCAGAGTGGCTCTGAGATCCTCCTACCTGCAAGCAGGCTAGAAACACTGCTGCTGAGTGGCTCAGAGTGGCTCTGTGACCCCCCTACATGCAGTGGAGTTGGGGACACTGCTGCTGAGTAGCTCTGTGACCCCCCTTTCATGCAGTGGAGTTAGAAACACTGTTCCTGAGTGGCTCAGAATGACTCTGTGATCCTCTTCATGCAGTGGAGTTAGGGACACTGCTTCCAAGTGGCAAAGAGTGCTCCTGTGATCCCTCTACATGCAGGAGAGTTAGGGACAGTGCTGTGGAGTGGCTCAGAGTGTCTCTGTGTTCCCCCTACATGCAGTGGTGTTAAGGACACTGCTGCTGAGTGACTCAGAGTGACTCTGTGACCCCACCTTGATGCAGTGGAGTTAGGGACACTGCTGCTGAGTGGCAAAGAGTGCTTCTGTGATCCCTCTACATGCAGGAGAGTTAGGGACAGTGCTGCTGCACAGCTCAGAGTGGCCTGTGAAATCCCTACATGCTGTGGAGGTATGGATATAGATGCTGAGTGGCACAGAGTCACTCTGTGATCTGGCTACTTGCATTAAAGTTAGGGACGCTGCTGCTGAGTGGCTCAGAGTGCCTGTGAGATCCCCCTTCATGCAGTGGAGTTACTATAGTGACACTGCTGCTGAGTAGCTAAGAGTGACTCTGTGATACTTCTACATGCAGTGGAGTTAGGGACAGTGTTGCTGAGTGGCTGAGAGTGTCTCTGTGATCCCTTACATGCAGTGGAGTTAGAGACACTGCTGCTGAGTGGCTCAGAATGTCTCTGTGATCCCCCCCACATGAAGTAGCGTTAGGGACACTGCTGCTGAGGTGCAGAAGTGGCTGTATATCTCTCAACATGCAGTGGGAGTAAGGGACACTAGTGCTGAGCTTCTCAGAGTACTCTGTGACCCCCCCACTTCATGCAGTGGAGTTAGGGACACTGCTGCTGAGTGGCTCAGGGTGGCTCTATGATCTCCCTTCATGCAGAGAGGCTAGGGACACTGCTGCTGAGTGGCACAGAGTGGCTCTGTGATCCCCTTACATGCCATGGAGATAAGGACACTGATGCTGAGTGACTCAGAGTGTCTCTGACATCCCCCTAAATGCAGGGGAGTTATGGACACTGCTGCTGAGTGGCTCAGGGTGGCTCTGTGACCCCAACCTACATGCAGTGGAGTTAGGGACACTGCTGCTGAGTGGCTCAGAGTGGCTCTGTGACCCCCCTTCATGCAGTGAAATTAGGGACACTGCTGCTGAGTGGCTCAGAGTGTCTCTGAGGTCCCCCTACATGCAGTGGAGGTGGAGATATTGCTGCTGAGTGGCAAAAGTGGCTCTGTGATACATGTATATGCAGTAGAGTTAGGGACACTGCTGCTGAGTAGCTTTGTGACCCCTCTTCATGCAGTGGAGTTAGAGTTACTGCTCCTGAGTAGCTCAGAATGTCTCTGTGATCCCCTTCATGCAGTGGTGTTAAGGACACTGCTACTGAGTGGCAAAGAGTGCTTCTGTGATCCCCCTACATGCAGTGGAGTTAGGGGCGCTGCTGATGAGTGGCTCAGAGTGACTCTGTGATCCTGCTACATGCAGTGGAGCTATGGACACTGCTGCTGAGTGACGCACAGTGGCTCTGTAATCCCCCTACATGCATTGGAGGTATGGATATTGCTGCTGAGTGGCACAGAGTGACTCTGTGATCTGGCTACATGCAGTGGAGTTAGGGACACTGCTGCTGAGTGTCTGAGAGTGTCTCTGTGATCCCCCTACATGCTATGGGGTTAGGGACAGTGCTGCTGAGTGGCTCAGAGTGTCTCTGTGTTCCCTCTACATGCAGTGGAGTTAAGGACCCTGTTGCTCAGTGGCTCAGAATGTGTTTGTGATCCCCCACATGCAGTAGAGTTAGGGACACTGCTGCTGAGGGGGAGAAGTGGTTCTATATCTCTCAATATGCAGTGGAGTTAGGGACACTGCTGCTGAGTGTTTCAGAGTGGCTCTTTGATCCCTCTACATGCAGGGAAGCTTGGGACACTGCTACTGAGTGGAATAGAGTGGCTCTATGATCCACAAACATGTAGGGGTTTTAGTGACACTGCTGCTAAGTGACACAGAGTGGCTTTGCCATAACCTACATGCAGGGAAGTTGGCGACACTGCTGCTGAGTGGCTCAGAGTGGCTCTGTGATCCCTCAAAATGCAGTGGAGTTAAGGACACTGTTGCTGATTGACCCAGAGTGGCTCTGTGATCCCCCACATGCAGTGGAGTTAGGGACACTGCTACAAAGTGGCTCAGAGAGGCTCTGTGATCCCCCAACATGCAGGGAAGCTAGGGACACTGCTGCTGAGTGGCACATAGTGTCTCTGTGATCCCTGAACATGCAGGAGATTTAGGGACACTGCTGCTGAGTGACTCAGAGTATCTCTGAGATCCCCCTGCCTGCAGGAGAGTTTGAAACACTGCTGCTGAGTGGCTCAGAGTCACTCTGTGATCCCCGTACATGCAGTGGAGGTAGAGACACTGCTGCTGAATGGCAAAAGTGGCTCTGTAATCCCCCTACATGCAGTGGAATTAGGGACACTGCTGCTGAGTAGCTCTGTGACCCCCCTTCATGCAGTGGAGTTAGGGACACTGCTCCTGAGTGGCTCAGAATGACTCTGTGATCCCCTTCATGCAGTGGAGTTAGGTACACTGCTGCTGAGTGGCACAGAGTGGCTCTGTGATCCCCCTATATGCAATGGAGTTAGGGATTCTGCTACTGAGTGGCTCAGAGAGGCTCTGTGATCCCTTGGCATGCAGGGAAGCTAGGGGCACTGTTGCTGAGTGGCACATAGTGGCTCTGTGATCCCCAAACATGCAGAAGATTTAGGTACACTGCTGATGAGTAGCACAGAGTGCCTCTGTGATCCCCCAACATGCAGAGAATTTAGGGGCATTGTTGCTGAATGGCTCAGAGTGGCTCTGTGTTCCCCCTGCATGCAGGGAAGTTAGGGACACTGCTACTGAGTGGCTCAGAGTGACTCTGTGATCCCTCAATATGCAGTGGAGTTAGGTATACTGCTACTGAGTGGCTCAGGGAGGCTCTGTGATCCCTTGGCATGCAAGGAAGCTAGGGGCACTGTTGCTGAGTGGCACATAGTGGCTCTGTGATCCCCAAACATGCAGAAGATTTAGGTACACTGCTGCTGAGTGGCACAGAGTGCCTCTGTGATCCCCCAACATGCAGAGAATTTAGGGGCACTGTTGCCGAATGGCTCAGAGTGGCTCTGTGTTCCCCCTACATGCAGGGAAGTTAGAGACACTGCTGCTGAGTGACTCTGTATGGCACTGTGATCCCTCTATAGACAGTGGAATTAGGGACTCTGCTACTGAGTGGCTCAGAGTGGCATTCCAATTCCACTACCAATAGGTATGGACAGTATTACTGAGCCTAGAATGGATTTTTATCCCCCACCTGCTTGGGTGTTAGGATGCTGCACCTTGCTTAGGATAACTCTGTGATCCCTCTACCTGTAGGAGAGTTAAAGACTCCACTGTTGAATGTCTCAGAGTGGCTCTGCAAGCCTGTTTTTTGCAGAAAACAGGTACACTGCTGCTGAATGGCTCAGAGTAGTACTGCGATCCTTCTATTTACAGTATATTTTTCTATTTTTTGGTAACCAGCTAAGGCTCACTAGGTATGATGCCTGTTTTCAGAGGCAATCCAGGAGCAGTGGTGAGGTCAAATGACTTGCTCAGGGTCACGCAGTATGCAAGTGGAGGCTGTGAGAATCAAAATCAGGTCTACTGGATGTGCCAAGCTCATTCACAGCTTGGTTACTGTAACTCCTAAGCTATACTGCCAGCCCCACTTAGGAATAAAGGAACCTGCTGTCGAATTGCTCTAAAAGACTCATGTCCCACTACTTGAGGGGAGATAGTGACACTGTTGCTGAATGGCTCAGAGTGGCTCTGGAATTCCTCTGTTTGCCGACCAGTTACGGACACTGCTACTGAAAGGCTCACAAAGGCTCTCAACCCATTACCTGAGAGGACTTAGGGATGCTGCCTTACCCTGTCCGAGTATGTCCTACATACTTGTTCTGTGCTTTCATATTGTGTCTGCTTATTGATCTCAGTTTGCATACTGCTTCCTCATTACTACAGTCTGTTTCATTGTTGTGTACATTTTGCCCTACACCTGGAATACAACCCATCTAGGTACAGCACCTTGTTAACATTGATTACTAGTTGTGTCTGCCTGCCTATTCTCTAGCTTCCCTATTTTGGTCAGCCATTACAACCATCATCTTGACTAATCCTGTGACTGTTTATTCTTATCCAGCTTGCCTGAACCACAGCTAATCTATTTGTTTTTGCCTAGGTTTTGCTCTCACATTAGTGTAATCCTAATAACATTTCACCTGCCTTAAAGAGAACAGGAAATAAAACACGCTACTTGTCCTACAAAATGTGTCCTGTCATTATTACTAATTTGGTATGTTTGAATATTAGCTGAAAGGAAATGTTACTTTTTATTTTTATATTAAAAAATTAATTGATTTTTACAAAATGGACATTACCGGAGCCTCTTCCCATGATGGGCCTGTTTGTGTTTTGGTGCCACTTGCTGCACTCGAGTCAAGCACTCAGTATTCTTGCAGTGCTGTCAAAGTGTCAATGAAGCAACCTTGTAGTCTGATACTACTGTAATGGTTAGCAGCACTGTACAACAAACACAAGCAGCAGTGGATGTTCCCGAGCAGTGCCCATCTCCAGTCAGTGTAAGAGCTGTCTTTTTTTTTTTTGTTAACTCTTTTTATGCTCTTCCACACCTGGACGTCCCTCCGGGGTGTACCCTTGATGTCAGCCTCTACTCTCTTGCCTGAACCCTGCTACTGACTGAAGGAGCTCCCCCAACCACCCAGGCAGACCGAGCCCCCTGGATCACTCCCCCCCAGGGTGGGCCCATCCTCCCTTGATGGCCTTTCTGAAATTAGAGAGGTCCTGTCTTGGGTGGTGGGCTGGGTATGGAGTCCTCCAATTGCAGAGCCGACAGTTGGGATGTGGGCCGTGTCGTAGCTCCGCCCCCCCAGGCTTTACATTGCATCGCTACGTTGGCACCCTCCAGCCACAGTCAGAGGTTGAGCAGTGAGCGGATGCTCCCCTGAGCTCTCCCCAGGAAGACAGAGCAGTCCGTCGGATGCTCAAAGTCTTCCCTCCCCTGCTGATCCCCAATGACCTGGGCTTGTTCCCGAACCCAGGTCACCGGCGTGGCATGAGGTGTGGCATCCAGTGCCTCAACCCTCAGCACCACTGGGCCAAGATCCATCTTTATTTAAAGAAAAATTAAAAAAAACACCCCTGCAAAGATTAACAGATTGACTGCAGCAGCTGGTTGTTAAAAAAAACAAACATTTGTCAATGCCGAATGTTGTCTCGCTGGCATTGGTAGTGCAGGATTTAGAGATGCATAATAGGAATGGCAGCAAAGTATTGAACTGATGCCGACCCCACCCCCACCCTGCAGAGACTGACAGGCGTTGGGGTGTGCCTTTGGGTCATCAGCACTAACACTCATACCATTTAACCTCACCCTACCCTGTAGACACTGACAAGTGTCATGGTGTGCATTGGGCCTTATACTTACCCCATTCCATAAGGAAATACACTGAGATGGGTGCAGTATAGGAGAATGGGGTGTACTTTAGGGCCAAAGACTCCAAGGCACACCTCGATGCCTGTGACTGGCTGCAGGTTGGGGGTGGAATGGCACGAGCATTACAGCCGATGATCCCAAGTCACAACCCAGACACCTGTCAGTCTCTACAGGGTGGGGTGTTACAGTTGGAAACCCTAACGATGTAGGCATTTGTTGGTATTTTCACTCCAAATTATCAACATGGGCTTTTTGTGACCCCCACCTCATGAAGAACAGCCCTATCAGTTTGTTAGCCGAAAGGTGGTTTTGCACAGCGACTATGCCATTTGGCGACGCAGGCATGAAAACACATTTTGGGCAAGGTGTGAAAAATGACAACAGTATTGTTCATGAGGAGGCGTAAAAAAAATGGCAACGTTGAATATCTGGAGTGAAAATATGCAACATTGGTGAAGTCATGAGCAGGCATAGAAGTGCACAACACACATCTGTAACCCAATTATTTTGGGGATTTTTTTAACCACATTTTCAACATAGGCATTTTGGGACCTCCCATCATGAACAGTGGCACTGTGATTTTGTTACTGTGTCCCAAAAGTTGATTTCCCACAGCAACCACGCCATTGTGTGCCACAAATGAGAAAACACATTTTGGGAAAGATGTGAAAAATGACAGCTGTACTGTTCATAAGGAGGTGTGAAAAAATGCCAGTGTTGAAAATCTGACATGAAAAAATTGCAAATTTGCGAAGTTACAAGGGTGCGTGGAAACTGCACAATGCATGCTTGTAACACAGTCATTTTATGGACTTCCATCACCAGATTGTCAACATAGGCATTTTAGGACCTCTGCTCATGAACATTGCCACTGTCATTTTCTTAATCTGTCCCTAAAAGTGATCTCCCACAGCGACCGTGTTATTCTGCGCTGGAAATGCGAAAACAGATTTTGGCCCTTTTTTCACCAAATTTGCAATGTAGGGTTTTTGAGATCCCACCTCATGAACAGTGGCACTGTCATTTCGCTAATCGGTCCTGAAAGGTGATTCCGTGCAGTGACCACGAAATCACCTTTCGGGACTGAATAACACCATTACAGTGACTGAATTCATGAGGAGGGGCCCCAATAACCCCATATTGAAAATTTGGTGAAAAATTCCCCAAAATGTCCAGGATATGCACTAAAGTTGAAAAACCCTATTTATGCCATTATACAGCTTACCGGCATTTCTTCAGTTCACAGTCGGCTTTGAAGAGTGCAGACGTGTTCACGGTCCACCGAAGACTGTCACGCTGGACTCAAGAGGTAAGTATGGGGTGGGGGGTGTGGGGAGGCAGGGTATGCAGAGGGTGGACATGGGTTGGGGAAGGGGACAGGAGAGACTGCGAGGGACCATTTTCTTCTTTTACAGGTAAAACAAACAAACAGGTGTTTGTTTGGTACACTGGGGTGGACTCCCAGTGTACCACCTGCATTACGGGGAGGGGGACCACAGCCGATGGGGACTGGGCACCTTGTCAGCACAGAAATGCGTGGGGGGCATGCATGATGCTGAGGGGGATTAGGCACCCCCTAGGCACACAGCACACATCGGGGGCTGGGGACATTATGCCGACAGGGAGTGGGCTCCCCTGTTGGCAAACTAAACTAGGCAGGGGGGACTGAAGCTGACGGGGATTGGGCCCCCCCATCAGCAAGGAAAGACTGCTGGGGGGGCGCATGATGCCGAGGGGGAGTGGGCACCCCCTTGACACACACTTGGAATAGGAGGGGAGCATCATGCTGATGGGGAGTGGGCTTCCCTGTCAGCAAATGAAGTGGCTGCTGCAGTCAGTGCCGCCATGTTTAGTAAAGTGCTTCCCCAGGAAAGGCATGTTGGGAGGCATGTTATTGTGCCGCTGCATGACGAGCTTGGCTCTCATTGCAGCAGCACTTTTGTTTGATCTGGTGGCCAGTTTGCGTACTGCTGGTGTCGACGCCTGCATGCTGGCTTATTGGGGAATGAGGGATGCCCCTACTGATGTGTGCCCTGCATTTTCCCACAGTGACTGTACCTCCAAATCTGCTACTAATGCAATATGTTGGCTGGCGCACACGCATGAACCAACATAAAAAATTAGGCAATGTCTCTGTCTTGTGTTGCGCTCCCGTTACTGGTCCCCCCCTTCCCCCTGTACCAACACACTGAAGGCTACAGAATTTATCCATTGCAGTAGGTCCATAGGCCGCACTTAGATGCTGACAGGTATTGATAATCTCCATAGTGGTTTATCATTTGGGCCCAATCCCCACTGCAGCTGTCGCCCACCAACTTGCCAGATAGTTTATTCACTAACTATTTTACTTAGCATTTTCACTTTTCTCCCCTTTGCGGTCACCTGTCAGAAAGTCTGATATATAAGGTGATGTTATTTTTTGTTAACAACGCTCACACCTACTGTATCTCTCAGTTTACGGTCACCCTGGGGTGCAGGCAGGCTACTTTGCTTCAGACGCTGAAAGAGAGTTTTGTACCTGTGCCCACAGAAGGCAAACAGGGTGCATTGCAGAGTGGGTGGCTGACCCATAGTCACAAACAGCAAGTTTAAACAAAATTAGTGAACTCCAGTAATCTGTGCTCAAACGAGGAGTGATATTTTGCTAACATTTTTATTTTGCTATTTTATTATCTGGCAATAAAAACGTGGCTTATATTGGACATCACCTGGAGGAACTCGGGGATCACGCTGGTGATCAGACACCAACTTACGGAAGCTTCAGCAGGATATATGTGACAAGTAATAAAGGCAGCTCAGCGAGAAGACGAGCTGTACCAGATGAAATAACGAATGTCGTTTACAATAAACTACAGAAATATTACAAGACAATTAAGAAATGTAGCCAACACACACATTCTTCAGTAGTCAGTTATACAGTGTGTGTGAAGTGGGTCAGCAGCAGTTTTGAAAAATGAGACAAAACACATTTACTATGCTGTTAGACTACAGAAAACTTGTTACTGAAGAATGTGTGTTGGCTAAATTTCTTAATTTCCATGTAGCTATTTCTGCTGTTTAGTGTAAATGACATTTGTTATTTCATCCAGTAGGACTCGTTTTCTCACTGAGCTGCCTTTCATCACTTGTCACATATATTCTGCTGAGCTTCCGAAAGCTGGTGTCCAATGACCAACGCGATACCTGAATGTAACTAGCCTGCATCTCAGCTGATATTTAGAGAGAGAGAGAGAGAGAGAGAGAGAGAGAGAGAGAGAAAGCTGGTTGAGGGCTTGTATAAAAGTAAAAAAAAAGAAAATCTACCTAATCATGCTAGTGTATGATCACCATAACAACACTCAGCAAAGCAAACTAGTCAGATCCAATCCAACTGATCTCTCTTGCAGCATCCGAAGCAAAGTAGTCAGCCTGCATCCCAGGGTGAATGTAAACTGAGAGATACAGTAAGTGTGAGCGTTAACAAAAAAAAAATCACCTTATATATCGGACGTTCTGACAGGTGACAGCAGAGGGGAGAAAAGTGAAAATGCTAAGTAAAATAGTAAGTGAACTAGCTGGCGAGCTGGCAGGCAGGAACTGCAGTGGGGTTTGAGCCCCAAATGATAAACCACCCCGAAGACGATCAATACCCATCAGCATCTAAGTGTAGTCTATGAACCTGGCTACCGTAACAGACATCATACAGTGTGTGTGAAGTGGGTCAGCAGCACTGAAATGTGAAAACAATTTTACTGTACTGCTTTGGAATGGAGAACCATGAGCAGGTAGAATGCATATGAGTCGTCATCTGCAGCAGGCACGTCTCAAAAGCAGACTTGAGCAGTAAAAGAACCTTGAATAACGGCGTCATAATAAAATGATCACAGATCACAATAACTTGTACGTTAATAGTTGTATTCTGCATTCAAACACACAGTTACCTATATTAGAGCTAATACTGCTTTCCTGTCCCCTTTAAGCTTCCTGGTCATTTTGCTGCCTTGCCAGTGTCCATTTTACTATTTCACTTCTTCATTTTTGGTTACCTGACTAACTGCTAATCATGCTCCAAGCCCTCCCACTCTGCCTTTCCCTGTTCCCTCCTCTTCCCTCAAACCTCTCCCCTTCCACACTTCCTCCCTCAGCCCCCCTTTCCAACCACTCTTCTCCCTTCCACAACCCTCCCTGCCTCCAGCCCTCCCTCCCTTCTTCCCCATTTATCCTAGTCTCTTTTCATCCCCACCTTAACCTGGAGTTCCTCCACCACTCTTACCTGTTCCTTCCCTACTCACTCTTCCCCCATTCTCCTGCCCAGCCTAGAGGGTCAGAAGTTTCCTTCCATCCTCCTCCTCCATACCCTGCTTCTCTTCCTTGCTGGTGATGTGGAACTTAGTCCTGGTCCCCCACCCTCCTCCCTCATCTCTATCCCTACAGGCCTTAGTATTTTCCATCTGAATGCTAGGTGCCTCTTCTCAAAACAGGATCATCTTACTGTATGAGTCTTTCAACACTCTCCAGAGCTCCTCCGTGTCACGGAATCCTGGTTCTCCTCCAGGGTTCCTGATTCTATCTCAGTCAATTATCACCTCTTCATGTAGGACAGGGGTATATGTGGGGGTGGCATTACCCTTTATGCTTGCCAGAGTCTTTCTTGCACTATCACTCTCAAGGAAGCTACACCCCATTCCCATGAGTTCCTGCTAGCTAAACTTCCCCCTCCCTCTTCATTACCCATTTTTATTGGTGTTTTTTTTTGCTTTGCTGAGAATCTCCCCTTTGTCTCTCACATATATATATATATATATATATATATATATATATACACACATATATATATATACAAAAAAACTCATTTAATGAATCAGTTAGGGTTCCTATTACAGCGACAAAGGTATGGAAATTTTGTGTTAGGGTTCCCAGCCTAACACCTATCCACCCAACCAACCTTACCACTCAACCCCTACCCTCCACACACTAACAGGCATTGTGGTGTGTCTTGGGGTTACTGACCGTAACGCTCGCCCCTTTTCATGTGTAAGGAAGCTGAGATAGTACAGCATAGGAGAATCTACTGAATGGCCTGGCTGCTACTGATTGGTCCCCTATGCTCACTGCTCCAGACATTAATATGGCACTATCCCTCTTCCACTACTTCTGGCTGGGTGAAGCATGCCCCCATCAGGAAATGCAGGGTAAAATCATCTCAACGCCACTTTTGCAAAACTCCTGACAAAGCCTGGGCCAAGTAAAAATTATCCTGTTCCCTGCAGGATCTTCTCTCCTTCAGGGCATTTAGGAACTCTTGCACAAAGGCTGTCCATACTGCTGAGTCCATCTATTTCATGGTCATCCTCCAGAATAACATTAACTCCCCTCCTAATTCTGGAAGGTGATTCACTCTGTTTTTGACCCTCCCAGCCCAGTCTGCACCCCTGTCCTCTTGGTAAATGGCTCACTGGCATCTGATCCTCCTTCTGTTGCTGCTCATTTCAATGAGTTTTTTACCACTTGTGCTTTCTCCAGCCACCACCCCCAACCCCCACCTCCTGGCTTCTCCCATGTCACCCAATCCCTTACTCCACTTTCCCCTGGGTTTTGACTTTCCACCTGTCCCCCTGGGAGACTCTTCTTGCCCTTTCCTTTGTCAACCCTTCCAAATCAAGCTTAGATGGGTTGGACCCTAAACTTCTCCATCTGTCTGCTCCAGCCATCACCTCACCTCACCCTCACTCATCTCCTAAATCTCTCCTATACCCTTTGCAATGTTCCCAGCCCTGGAAGTTTACCAAGGTTCCTCCCAATCATAAAGGGAGCTACCCCTCCACTGCTGGCAACTCTGAACTCTCTCCCTCCTCCTTCGCTGGCAAAGCTGCAAGTGAAACTGGCCTACACATAGCTTGCTGACTTCCTCCACTCTTTCAACCTCCTCTCCCCCTTCCAGTCTGGTTTTAGGAAGGATCACTCCACCATCACCTCCATATTTAGGGTCACTGATTCCATCATCTCAGGAGTGGATTAGGGGCATGATAATGCAGCCATTATTATCAATCTAGCTAAAGCTTTTGATTCGGTGTCCCACTCTTTCCTCCTGGATAAGCTAAGAATTGCTGCTCTCTCTGCCTCCACTGTCCACTGGTTCTGATCCTATTTCACAGGTCATTAATAGTCAGTACAGCTAGGTGGTGCACTCTACCCATGGCTCCCTATCCAGCCTGGGGTCCCGCAGGGTTACATCCTGGGTCCTATCCTAGTCTCCATCTTTCTCAATGACCTCCCCTCTGTCTGTGCCAATTCCACTATTCAAATGTATGCAGATGACACAATCCTCTACACCTCAGGTCCTTCAGCTGCTTCTGTGGAAGTTTCACTCCAGCATGACTTTCATGATATTCTGAATTGGCTCCAGGCCAGCAAGCTATGGGTCAACATACACACACACACACACACATACACACACACACACAAACAAACTGTGTCTATGACCTTTGGTACCAGACAGAAATTGGCACGGCTCACCCCCCCTTCCCATTTTCTCCACACTAGGTGACTCCCGCTTGAGACTGTCACAACCTTCAAGTACCTCAGTGTGCGGTTAGATAGCAGGCTTGACTTCTTGGCTCACATCAATGCCATCCATTCCAAACTCCATTCAAAACCTGGATCCCTGTATCTCAGTAAGGCATGCCTGTCTCTCCATTGGTGCTGGGAGTTAGTCACTAAAATGGTTCTCCTGGTCTTCGAGTACGTAGATGTGGTCTATGACACCACACCATCTGCTTCCCCAGCCAGACTGGATACCCTTTGTAATGCTTTATGCTGCTTTACTACAAACCCTCCTTCTTGCACTCACCACTGCTCCCTTTACTCCAACCTATCCATCCTCCCTCTCACCATGCGCTGCCAGCTCCACTGTGCTTTCATTATCTCTACATACCGGTTTGGGTCCCTCCTCTTCTACTTATCCCATCTCATTACCACCCTCTCCTCCTACTACTACTCCTTGCACTCTAGGGACCTGTTCACTTTCTCCTTTAGATGCCGACTAAAACTTCTCCCTCTTCCCCTTTGTTCCTGCCAACCCTCTTACTGAACCGTTCCTTGTCGTTCCTGACCCCGCCTCTCGGCAGTGGTTCAGCATTACAATATCTTCTAAATTTTACCTTATTTACACACTTGTTTTTGATTTTATATGCTAGTTATTGGGCAACTCGTTGCAATTTTTGGCATGTCTGTACTGCACATGACTTATGCACATTCTGTTTTTGTTCCTGTAATTTCACTATCAGCCTAGTTTGCATTTCTTTGTAACCCTACTCTTAGCTATGCTTTCAACTGGGTCACACCTGGAAATGAGCCTTGGCTCAGTGTGCCTCAGTCACAAATGTTTAAATAAAATAAATAAATAAAACTGGTAACTGAGTGAGTCAGGGTGACTCTGTGCTCTGTGACCCCCCTCCCACCTGAAACAGAGTAGGAACATTACCTCTAAATGGCTCTCAGTGGCTGTCTATCCCCACAACCAGCAGGGGATTTCAGGGCACTCCTACTGAGTGGCTCAGAGTGACTCTCTTTAACACTACTACCTACAGAGGAGATAGGAACACTGCTGCTGAGTGGATCCATGTAGTTTCTGTCCATGTGGATGTGCTGCAGCTATCTGCTTCACAACCTCACCGAGTTTGCTTTCACACAACAGAGCCCTATTCATATAAGGTTGTAGGGATTCAATTGTGATTGGCTACAGTAGTAGTGAAGAACTCTTGATTCTTAGCTTACTCAAATGCAAGCCAACATAGAAACATAGAAGTTGACGGCAGATAAGGACCGCAAGGCCCATCCAGTCTGCCCATTTATTTTTCTACCTTATGAATGTGCCATCGTCCTTTGCTCTGTCAATGGCCTATCTATTCATACTCATCTGTATTGCTGCCTTATTACTATCCCATGCCTGTTTGAAGCCCTGCACTGTATTCATATCCACCACTCCCTGAGGTAGGCCATTCCATGCATCCACCACCCTTTCTGTGAAAAAGAACTTCCTCACATTACGCCTTAATTGGCCTCCCTCTAATCTCATGCTGTGTCCTCTTGTCCTGCTATTTTTCTTATATTGAAACATGTTAGGCTCTTTCACCTTGTTAATGCCTTTAAGGTGTTTGAATGTTTCAATCATATCACCTCTCTCCCTCCTTTGCGCTAGGGTATACATATTGAGCTCAGTTAATCTGTCCTCATATGTTTTCTGATGCAGTCCCTGTACCGTTTTGGTTGCCCTTCTCTGGACTGCCTCAATTTGGTTGCCCTTCTCTGGACTGCCTCAATTTTGTTAATGTCCTTGTGAAGGTGTGGCCTCCAGTACTGCACACAGTACTCCAGATGGGGCCTAACCAGTGTCTTGTAAAGAGGGATTATTACCTCCCTCTTCTGACTTGTGATACTCCTACTAATACACCCCAACATCCCTCTAACCTTACCTACTGCTTTAGTGGTCTGCTTGGATGATTTCAGGTCATCGGTGATGATGACGCCCAAGTCTCTTTCTTCCCTTGTGACTGCCAAAAACTCCCCTCCCAGCCTATAGGTGGCTTCAGGGTTTCTTGTCCCTATGTGCATGATTTTGCACTTCTTTGCGTTAAACCCCAATTGCCACTCTTCTGATCATTCTGATAGTTTATCCAGATCTCTTCTCATTCTGCCCACCCCATCTGGATCATCTACTCTGTTGCAGATCTTGGTGTCATCTGCAAACAGACAAACCTTACCCTCCAGTCCATCTGCAAAGTTACTGATAAAGATATTGAAGATGACTGACTCTAGGACTGATCCCTGAGGTACCCCACTTGTGTCTTGCATCTCTTCTGACTGTATACCGTTTACCACCACTCTCTGTTTTCTGCCCGTCAACCAGTTTGCCACCCAGTTGACCAATGTCTGACCCACCCCGAGCCTACCCAGCTTATTAATCAATCTTCTATGTGGAACAGTATCGAAAGCTTTGCTGAAGTCAAGGTAGGTGATGTCAACTGCTCCCCCTTGGTCCACCACTCTGGTTACCCAGTCAAAGAAATCTATGAGATTAGTTTGACAGGACCTTCCTTTTGTAAACCCATGCTGTCTTGGATCCTGTGCTCCTATGGATTCCAGGTGTTGCACTATCCTTTCCTTAAGGAGTGTCTCCATAATCTTGCCCACTACTGAGGTAAGACTGACTGGTCTATAGTTCTCTGCCTCCTCCCTGTTACCACTCTTGTGGAGTGGAATCACATGAGCCCTTGTCCAGTCTTCTGGGACCTCTTCTGTGCTCAGATACTCATTAAACAGTTCTGCTAATGGCTCTGCTAGTTCCACCCTTAGCACCTTTAGTACCCTGGGATGTATGCCATCAGGTCCCATTGCCTTGTCCACCCAGAATTTATCGAGCTCTTGTAGGACCCTTTATTTTGTGAAGGGACTAGTGCACGCCTCCCTCCCCCTGTGTCCATGGTGCTGAGCTGTGGGCCCTGCCCTACCTTCTCTTCAGCAAATACTGAGCAGAAGTATATATTTAGGATAGGTGCTTTTACATGGTCCTCCTCCTCACATACCCCCTTATCCCCTTTGATCTTAGCAATACCCCCTCTGGACTTTCTCCTTTCACTAATGTATCTATAGAAAGTCTTGTCACCTTCTTTTACTGTTAGTGCTCGTGTTTCCTCGGTTTGGGCCTTTGCCTGCCTTACTGCCTTCCCTGCTTCCCTTAGGGAAGTTTGCTATGCCTTCCTATCTTCATCCTGCTGCATTCCCTTATATTTCCTGAAGGTCAGCCTTTTGGCTCTGACCTTTTCTGCTACTGTGTTTGAGAACCAAAGTGGTTTCCTTCTTCTTTTGAGGTTTAAGGTTGAAAAAAGGCAGCAAGCAGACAAACAAGTGAAATACACCATCACCCAGATTTTGTATTTTACTATTCTTGTTATTAATCAGGGTGCATTAAACACAGCTCCATTGGGAAGAAAGGCCAATGTTTCATGAAAATTCACTTCCTCAGGGCACGATACATGCTTGCATTTTCAACCTGTCAATCTCCGATTGTGTCTTATGCCACATTTCTTATTTCTAGTTATTTTGCCTTATTGAATGAAATTGGTTGGGGAGGGCCAAGTCGAGTCTCCACAATGTTTTCTTGGATTCCCCCCAGAGCAAATTCAGCATAGACCGGAGCATGGTCCGACAGGAGGGTTGTCCATGCCAGATATCTGGTATGGTGTCTAGATGTTCCACCGTAGTCTAACCTGGATGCCACGCCAGTGGTTGGGGAAAGGTATGTATATTGCCTCACCATGGGAAAGCTCTGGCGCCAAAGGTCTATGAAGCCTAGGGACACTATGGTTCCTCCCAAATATTTTTGTAAGGGGTTGATTCAATGAGGCAGACAACAAGACACATCTAGTGTCAGATTTAATACTGTATTAAGGTCCCCTCCCATCAACAGCTGCCCCTGCAATATTCCCAGCAACTGCATGAAGAATTTCTGTGCTATAGCCTTTTTTGACCCCAGGAGAGATAAACTGAGACTAAAGTCATTTGCTTACTATGGAGCAACCCTGTGGCTATCATATACCTTCCTTCATTATCCCAGAATGTTTCTTGTAGCTCAAACGGTATCCCCCCTCTCTCACTAGGATTACGGCCCCCCCCTTCTCTTTCCCGAAGCATGTGAGAAGGCCACTACCATGGAGAAGCCCCATCTTTTAAATGTGTCATGCTCCAGGGCGGAGAGTTGAGTCTCCTGGAGAAAAATCACCTCTGGCTTTTCTCATTTTATGTACTGTATAAGTCTTGGTCTTTTAACTGGACTATGCAACCCATTGATATTTAACGAAATAATTAAAGCGGGTCTATCCATTTTTATTTCTGTTTCCAACGCTTATGGTGAAATATACCCCAGGGTCACCGCCCCCCCGCCCTCGAGGAGATACCTCCCTCCCACTTTCTGCTGTCACGTTCAATTGCCACAGCACCATCTACTGGCCAACTCCTATCTGGTTGAATATGCATCTTTTGTCTTGCGACACTTTTTTTTTTTGTTTAAACATAGCAATTGATTATAACAACCAACCCCTTTAAAATTAGCTTTTCTTTTAAACATAAACTGATAAGTACACCATACATCTTCAATGTACATCTCTGTTTGCCATACAAACGGGCAATCCCCGTCCAAAATGGCTGGGTTTGCTCATAAACATATTTTCTGTCTACATACTGAGGGATCAGGCACCAATGCTCCTAAAAGAACATACCATACTTTAGCAATTAATAACACCAAGCTAGTGCCTGTATGTTTTCTAAGAATAGTCATCCTGTGCAGTTCTGGACTGCAGGTTTTAACTTCTAAACAATCAAACTGACCACTGTTTGAGTGTCTAGATGACATTTAACTGCAACAACTTAACTTGGGCAGATGCATTCTTGTCTGCTTTCTGCCTTAGGTTTGACTTCCAAGGAAGGAAGGGGTAAAATTACCTTCTAAATTGGGGTCGATGTTCAGATCCCATGGGTGTAATCCATGTAAACACCATGGGCCCGCGGCACAGCATTCCATCTGGGTCCATGCAATGCCTGAAGCCATCCTGTACTGGGCAAGGCTCAGAAAGAGCCATAGCAAGTATGATCTCAAGCCTCCCATAGCTCAGGATGACCTTGCGGATCGTCTACCGCTGTAGGGACTAACATCCTCCCTCGACTCTGAAGGAGTAAGTAGGGTCTGATGTTTCAACTTCCAAGTCAGCCCAGGTTAATTGGAAGTCTGGATTGGAGCAGGAGAGTCAGTCACTTTTATAGAGGTCCAGTACTGCCTCCTCCCCCTCCCCCTAGATTGGGAAGGGGAGTAGAAGACAGCTCCAGCCTGGCCTATTATTTTGTAGGGTGCAGGAGAGGGGAACAGCATCGCAGATCAGACATTTATATTACTTAATACAGTCTCGAAGTTAACCCCCTATCTGACCCACTTTTACCCCTGCTTCTCCCCCCCCACCTTCCGTGCTTGGTTTAAAGTACCTCTCAAGTCCCTCATGCTTTCTTAGCCACATATTAATTTCCTTCCAGCATAGGAGACAAAGTAGAATGTGAAGGATCACCCCTGTAACCGGGGTTTGTCCCATCAAGTTCAGTCATCCGGGACCTCTGAAATTTCTGCAGTAGCTTTTTGACATCCTGTAGTGTGGATATTCCCCGGCATTTCTTTAACATCCGTTCCTATACCTTAGACCACGATTCCTCTCGGAGTGATTGCAGGTCTTTCCTAGTAGCAGCCCTTGGAGGTAGGGGAGTTTCGATGCCCTTTTCTTGTAATACTTTTATGGCCTCCTCCGGTGTTTTAAAGGTCTGAGGGTCCCCAGAGAACATCACCATTAGATGAGCTGGGGAGGGTGTGTTGAATCTCAATTGCTGCTGTTTCAGGACTCGTAGTATTGGGGCATAGGCTCTTCACTGAGCCACGATGGCAGGAGAGTAATCGTTATTGAAATAAACTCTGTGCCCTTTGTATTTCGTTTCTTCATTTGCCAGGCCCTTGTTAATAGCTGCTGTTTGACCGCATAATTCAGTAGCCTTATATAATAATAGCTCACGGCCTACCATCTGGCATCTGTGGTTTCAGCTGGAGGGCCCTATGTGCCCGCTCAATATCTAGGTGCATGGCAGGATCCAACTGTAGAGTGTCCCTTAGAAATTAAGCCATAAATTCAGTCATATCTCTCCCTTTCTCATTCTCAGGTACTCAATGAATCCTCAGGTTGTTGCGCCGTCAGCAATTTTCTAAATCCTCACATTTTTCTTTTAAAACTTGATGCTTTTCCAAAACATGGACAATTACCCTCTCCAGTTTGTCCATTCGGGGGGTCCAAATCGGTTGTGTGGGTTTCCACCTCAGTTACCCATTGTGTTAGCTTATTAAGTTCTGTTGTGAGCTCTGTTCTGAAGTTGTGGACCTCATTCCTGAAGTCCTGAAGCTTGGTGAGGATTGCGGCATTGCTCAGCTGAGTCGCCTGAGTGGATCGCAACTCCGCCATATTGTCGTGCTGGACTGTGGAGGGCCAGGTAACTGGTGGCAATCCGGCAGAATCCTTGCTATTGGCTGCTTGGTTAGCTTTGTGATAACCTCCCATTCAATTGAAGATCTCCTGGATTCATATAGTAAGCTTTTGTGTGCTAAATTTCTTTTTGTAGGAGCATTTTCTGAAGCCAGGCTGATGGAGCTCAGCAGTTAGCCCTGCATCCCCAGTGGTGATATCACCGGAAGTCCCCCTTCATAATATTTCTGACGGAAAAATCTTAATGAATTTTTGGCTTTACAGGCAGCTAGCCTATTTAAATCCTCTTGAACCAACTTAATTTGATCCATAATAGTCTTAGCCTGAGTCCATTTATGAATGGCTTCTAACCAAGATAATTTAGATTCTAAATTACCATACTATTTATTGAACTCCTTAAAGGATGCATAAGAGTTCAAATGGCCACACACCACCACTTTTAACCCATCCCACACGAACTTCAAAGGAGTCCCACAATTTTCATTCTCAGACCTGTACAAATGAAAAATTTCTCTAATCCTAACTACAAGAGAGTGATCCTTAAGTAAACCCACTCTTAAACACCACAACTTCTCTGATTTCTCTGATGGCCACTCCACCACAATAGAGCATGGTCAGAAACTGACATAGGACAAATCTGAAAATCTGAAAAAAAAAATGTGACATGCTCTTTGAGTATAATGGTGGTCTAATTTAGCATAAAAATTGCTGGCTGTACACTTGGGGTAGCACAGTCACAAGGGGTCTACCCCACCACCCTCCGCCACTAAGGTCCATAGTAATTTGGAACCTGCCCTAGCCCCCGAAGTACCAACTGGGGTTCTGTCCAGTCCTGGGTTTTCTATGCAATTCCAGTCCCTTGTGCAAACTAATAAACCATCTGAAAATGACTCCAACAAGCATTTGTCAATGCCGAATGTTTGCTTGCTGGCATTGGGATTGGTAGTGTAGGAGTTACAGAGCTGCATAATAGGAATGACAGTGAAGTATTGAACTGAAGTCAACCCCACTACCACCCTCCAGAGACTGACAGGCATTGGGGTGTGCCTTTGGGTCATCAGGCATAACGGTCACACCATTTCACCACACCCTACCCTGCAGACACCGACAAGTGTCACGGCGTGCCTTGGGGTCTTTGGCCCTTATGCGCACCCCATTCCATCAGAAAATATGGTGAGATGGGTGCGGTATAGGAGAATGGGTGAACTTTGGGGCCGAAGAGTCCAAGGCACACCTCGATGCCTGTCACTGGCTGCAGGGTGTGGAATGGTATGAGCATTACAGGTGAGAATCCCAAGTCATACCCCTGATGCTTGTCATTCTCTACAGGGTGGGGCGTTATGGTCGAGGAAACCCTAATGCCTCAGGCATTCGGTGGTATTTCACTCCAAATTTTCAGCATTTTGTTTGTGACCACACACCTCATGAACAGTGGCAATATCAGTTTGTTGGCGAGAAAACTGCTTTTGAACAGTGACTACGGCACGTTGCGCACCACAGGTGCAAAACACATTCAAACAGAATGTGAAAATGACAGCTGTACTATTCATGGGGAGGTGTAAAAATGGCAATGTTGAAAATCTGCAGTGAAAATATTAAAAAAACTGGTGGTCATGAGCGTGCGTAGAAACTGTGCAACGCACACCCGTAATGTAATTAGTTTGAAGATTTTTTACAGCAGATTGTCAACACAGGCATTTTGGGACCTCCGATCATGAACAGTGTCAGTGTGATTTTCTTTATCTGTCCCGAACAATGATTTCCCACAGCAACCACAAATTTCTGTGCTGAAAGTGTGAAAACACATTTTGGCCATGTTGTGAAAAATGACAGCTGTACTGTTCATAAGGAAGTGTGGAAAAATGCCACTGTTGAAAATCTGGACTGAAAATATTACAAATTCATGAACTTACAAGGGTGCGTGGAAACTGCACAATGCTCACTCATAACACAGTCATTTTATGGACTTTTGTCACCAAATTTTCAACATAGCCATTTTAAGACCTCTGCTCATGAACAGTGTCACTGTGATTTTCTTAAGCTGTCCCAAACATTACTTTTGCACATCGACTGCACCATTGTGCGCTACATGTGCGGAAACACATTTTGGGCGAGATGTGAAAAATGCCAGCTGTACTGCTCATAAAGAAGTGTAATAAAATGGCAATGTTGAAAATCTGGTGTGCAAATATAAAAAATTGACAAACTTGAAAGCGTGCATAGGAACTGCGCAATATGTGCTCCTAAAACAGTCATTTTTGGGAATTTTGTCACCAAATTTTCAACATAGCCATTTTAAGACCTCTGCTCATGAACAGTGTCACTGTGATTTTCTTAATGTGACCCATACATTTATTTTGCACACCGACTGCGCCATTGTGCGCAACACGCGCGGAAACACATTTCGGGCAAGATGTGAAAAATGATAGCTGTACTGTTCATAAGGAGGTGTGGTAAAATGGCAATGTTGAAAATCCAGAGTGCAAATATTAAAATTTATGAACTTACGAGCGTGCATAGGAACTGCGCAACGCACGCTCATAAAACAGTCATTTTTAGGAATTTTTTCACCAAATTTGCAACATAGGCTTTTTGAGAGCCCACCTTATGAACACTGGCACTGTCATTTCATTAATTGGTCCCAAAGGTGATTTCATGCAGTGACTGCGAAATCACCATTTGGGCCCGATTAACGCCATGACAGTTCCAGAATTCATGAGGAGGCGTCCCAAAAACCCCATGTTGAAAATTTGGTGTCAAAATTCCAAAAACTGCCTGAGATATGCATTAAAGTTGAAAAAACCCTATTTATTGCACTATACAGCTTACCGGCATTTCCTCAGCTCACGGTCGACTTTGAAGAGTGCAGCTGTGTTCCCGGTCCACCGAGATCTTGGCGCGAGCTCGGAGGTAAGTATGGGGTGAGGGTGTGTGTGAGAGGTAGGAGTGCGCCCGGGTGGGGCGGCGGATGGGCAGGGAGACCGCCGAGGGAACTTTTTTGTTTACAGTTTTTTTTTAGGAAGAGCAGCGGGGCGTTTGCCACGCTGGGGTGGGCTCCCAGTGTGGCAGCTGGAAAACTGTTTGGGAGGCCTGGAGCCAATGGGGATTGGGCACCCCGTTGGCATAACAATTTGCCATGCTGTGGTGGGCTCCCAGCATGGCACCTGTCGCTTTTGGGGCAGGGGCGTGGAGCCGGAGTGGGATTGGCACCCCGTCGGCCATACATGGGGGAAGCATGAGCATGCAATATGCATGCGTGTGTGTGTGGGGGGGGACCACTGCTCACTGAAGTGGAGCTCTCCCTTTCAACTGTACGGCACTGCATTTTCAACTGCTGTCTTAGACAGCTGCTGCGTTCGTTGGAGAACTGCGACCGTGCCTGCAAACACACTGCCTGAACTGGAAGATGGGTGCCACACCTCCGAAAACTTGGATGATGGCACTATGTTTTTGCACATGCATGCAAACAAACATAAAAATGAAAAAAAAAAATCTGTCTGAAAAAATGGAGGAGTAGGGGCATATACTGAAACCAAGTGTATGGGGTGCCCCATGTAGACCCCCGAAACCCCAACGTATCTGCCCTCTTGATCCACCTGAACCTGCTTCACTTGAAGTGGAAGGCCCCTCCTAAGCGACACTACCGTACCCACCTTTTTGGCAGAGGGATGCACAGCTGGCAACACCTGCCCAACCTGTGATCTTCGTAATTTATTGTGCTCTACCCCTGAGGCCCTAGTTTCCGGGAGAAACCCCACATCACATTTCATTTGCCACAGCTCCTGGAGAATCCTTGCGTGCTTTGCTACACTATTTAGGCCTTTGACATTTAAAGATCTAACCAATAACGAAACCATCTAAACCGCCTGATGCCCATTTGTCCCCCCCTCTCTCTAAAACATAATATACCACCAATCACCCACCCTCCTCCCCAAAAGTACCCAAACAAGCAGCCCAATACCATAGCCCCCATCTCCTTTCCCAACCCCCACCAAAAACCTTTAAGAGAGCCCAAATACCTGAACATTGCCCAAACCCAAAAGCACACTAAAAATAACCAATTTATCAACCACTTAGAAGGGGAACTACCCAGGTTCCCCAGGAGGAGTTCGCCCTCCCCAATTGGGGGCAAACAGTGATCAAGAGTCCGTCTACCCACCGTGAATGTAACTTCCGGGAGAACACCACCAATACTCCTGCTCAGCACCTTAATACAATAAGAACCACCTCCAGCCACTTGCAAAGAATATATCCCAGCATCATCCATCCCTTACAAATAATAAGGGACCCCTGAACTAAGCTGCCCCGGGGATAATAACCCTTACACCGGAGGTACTCCATATAGAGAAATAAAAATGGACCACTCGTACCAGTCCAAAAACAGGATCTTCCATCTCTGGTTAACCCTTTAACAAATCTCCTCTGAATAAAGAATATCCTTAAAAAAATCCAAAAGAGGGACCCCAAGGAGTATTACTACTGTTTCCCCCCAGAATCCTGAAAATGAAAACCCAGGTTTTCCCAGTTACAACGCCTAGTCTAAAAAAAAGCTGAGATATACAATATTTACCCCAATGTAAATCTCCCCCCCTCAGCCCCAGACACCTTTCAAAAACAGTTACAAAATGTAACAGCAGAGTACACCCCCATACCATTCACAACAAGCATTAAAAGAGTAAATACAATAAGTGAGGAGACCCCCAATCTGGAATCAATGTCCAGCTCCATTTCCACACCACTCTGAAAAAAATGCAAGCTCACTGGACAAACCCAAAACGTTAAAGTCCCACATCAGAAACAAAAAGTCTCTTCCTGACAGATTCACTATATCATAACTGGAAGATCTGCACTCCATCTGTGCCTTCATCCTTCATTTTGCCACATCGGGGAACACCAATCCAATCTTCTTGTAAAACTCCACATGCAAAACGAGAAAAAAAAAAGGGGGAGGAATAACCCCCTTTTATCCCTCTCAATCAGGGGTACCATATCATTCCATAGTCCGAGGTAGATAGGGCTG
Source organism: Neoceratodus forsteri (assembly GCA_016271365.2). NCBI lineage: Eukaryota > Metazoa > Chordata > Ceratodontiformes > Ceratodontidae > Neoceratodus > Neoceratodus forsteri. Next base: position 258,546,970 of record JADMNL010000025.1, read on the forward strand.
ACTGCCCTTCAAAGCCTGCCCAGGCCAGTTTGTGCATTACAAGACATGAAAGATGCTTGTCTCCAAAAATATTAATCCCGAAAAGAAAAAGCCAGTTTCCTTAACCATCCAACGCTCACTCCGATTTTCTCCTCCCACTGGAATGATCGCAGCAGTCCCTTAACCTCTGTCAATGCTTGTTCCAACCTCCGTTTTTTCCCAGCCGGTGAGATTTTAGTCCAGTTGTCCTTCTGCAACTCCCTCTTCTTCCCAGATTCAGAGTAATCAATTTGCTCCTCTGGAGGTAAGAGCTTATGGGACTGCAACTCCTGTGTAACCAATTCCACATCTTCGAAAATCCTGGGCTTTCTGGAAAGGTAACTTTAAGACTGTCAGGATAAAGAGTGGAAACTTCAGTTCATGATGTCTCATTGTTAGGAATAAGGGGGAGAACGCATGTCTGCATGCTGCCAGGTCAGCTGGGAAATCCTGGTCCAGACAAAGCTGACACCATTTATAGACAAGAGACCCCTTTCACCAGGCTCTTGACAAAAGCTCCTGCTTGATTTTATAATTATACAAGCAAAAGACAATAGAGCATGGTCTCTGAGTTGGATTTTCAGGCCGGGGCCTTACAGCTCTATGGGCCCTCTCTATTGGGAGGGGGCATAAATCTTCTATATCTAAAATCCGAGAGAATAAATGCTACAGAAAGTCAGAAGAGTCCCCCTGACCCTCCTCTTCCTCCTCCTCAGAGAGACCATACAAATGTAAATTATTTTATCTTTCCCTATTTTTGAGGTCTTCACACTTCTCCCCTAGCCTCTGTGAGTCCTGTAGCAGCTTTACTGTGATCCTGTCCAGGTGATCCACTCAGCCATCGGTAGAGGACTACTGCACCTCGAGAGCCTTCATTTTAACTTCCAGAGCTCCAATTGCCGCCTTGAGCTTCATGCCGTCCCTGACTCTGCTGCCACAAAGTTTTTAACTCTGCCAAGACCTCTGCATTACTTGGTCTTGGCTCCTCTGATTGATAAGCAGCCGCTGATAACACAGAACACTGATTCGCCATCATTACAATACTGCCTGACTCTAAGGATGATTTCTGAGTTAGAGCATGATTGGGAGAGCAGTTTTTGGCAGTTCATGCAGGGACCGTATTACCCCAAGCTGTAAATGAATAAAACTGCCAAACTGAAAAAATGGAGAATGTAAAAGTAAAAGTGCGTCACAGAGTTTACAGATTATTCCTCGATGCTTGGCAGTGATGTCACTGGAAGTGAGCTCTAGTATTTTCAAGTATTTATTTAGAATGGTATGCATAAAACACATGTTTATCCAATGCAATAAAATGTTTAACACTTACAGCAGCATTTTAAAAATGGAGAATACATACAATTACAATTATCTGAGGATACATTCATTTTTCAATTTTCTGGTTTTCCAGTCAGCATATTAAACAAATATTTATTATTGAATTGGTCATTAACATGGTTAAACTCTAGTATAAATACAATATATTCAGATCACCAACTGTAATGTTTTTGTGCTTACTAAAATCTCTGTTATCAAACATAATCAAAACTATGTGGCCCTCCATCAGGGCTTGTAAATGTCTTTCGGCTGTCAAAAGGTCCATCACACATAGTAGGTCAGTATTCAATGTATGTGGTTTACGTATAACTGGTTCTTGTGGCTCCTGTATTTCCATGTCACTTCATGAGCAAGGGCTTCATTGTGTGGTGGAGCGCCCCACACTGAGGGGGTCATAGTCTGGCAAGGTACTGGGCTTTTGGTGGGAGGCAAGTGTTGGACCAAACCTGAATCCTAGTTTCACAGGAGGCGGAGACTATGGGATGTGGCAATCCATGAAGTCAGGACTGTTACAGTATATTTCCTTGAAGGGCCGTTCTTTTAATAAGATTAATTAAATTACTTAGGTGCTCCTGCTGCCCCATCCTAGCCTTTTGCACCTTGGAGAATGACTGGGGACAGTTTTCAGAGGGCAGTCAGGCCCCCTGCTCTTAGTTTGAAATATAGCAAAGGGGTGCATTAGATCTTCCTGATTCCCCAGGGTATAACCTTTGCAATCCCCTTCAGAGTTGGAAGCCACTCCTAACTAGTTTCTGGCATGCTGTGCATTCTGGTAACCCCAGAATGCCCCCCACCTGACCAAGAATGCAGTTCTGCAGATAGAACTGAATTAGGTCAGAAAGATGCCTTGCTTGGCTAGGAGTGGTATGGTGCATGCTATAGGTAATCCACACTTATGGGAAGCCTCTCACCAAGGATTCATACTGTAGGCTTCTGCTCTACATAAAGTGGAAGACAAGTCTTTATGAATCAAGAGCAAAACATTAGCTTGGATCATGGTATGTACATATCAGAATACTTAACTTTAATCTAGAGAATGTGATAATCGTATTTGTCTCAAATCAGCCTTGGTGTGTGCTCTGTCATATGTTGTTTTTCTTCCATGATGGCTCTCTGGCTTGGAACAACATGCCTATCGGTCTGCATCTGGTTCACCCTGTCCACAATGTTTGGCCAAATATGAGGATGGCACATTCTGCACTGCTTGTAGCCTAGAACCTGCTGTATCTGAGCAAGTTCAGGGACCCCATGGTATGAGTGACCACACACCACACTAATCTATGTTGTATGCTAAATACAATGGAGTTTCATCTGTCTGTGTGAGACATATGTGAATGGTAACTGTAATCTGTTGCAGTGTAACAATTTGGTATGGAGTGCCTCATCCCATGTAAGAGGTAAGTGAAATGTTTAATAATGTTGTCATTGCACTGAAAATCTATGTTTGCACTCAAGTAGAGATGTTGCGAAGTTTAATTTCACCAGTGAATTTCAGGTGAAGCTGTCGATTTTGGTTCCACTGCCATTTCAGGATGTTTTGGCAAACAGGCAAAATTTTGCCCATGCGACTTCGCCTTTAAATTTTGCCATTGTGGTGCAAAGACAAAGTTTAGTGGCAAAAATGAGCTTGGTCACATGGAAACCTTTCTGCAGTTCACCTGGTCATTTTCCTGGCCAGGAAGTGCTGTTTCTCAGTTACAGACTGTGTGTTTTGAGGTGTGTGGAGAAGTGTAATAGGAATCAGACTTAAAGTGTATTTTGTGCCTCACACAGCTGACAGATAGCAACTGCCTCATCAGTTGGGTCAAGTATATAAAAATCCCAAACTAGGGATTTGGTTACCCTTGTTTTAACATGGTGCTGCTGGGAATGGAACAGCTGAGGAGAAGGGGTAGAAATTGATATTTTTGGGATGATTGGAGAACCTCAAGAATACTGGAGGGAAGGGGGGACTTTACTAGTTGGATCACTAGTGGTGCACACAACATCCCTTGCACCATCTACATCACCACACTTGTACTTTTTCAAATCAGGCTCCCATGGGGGATCTGACTCGTTATCAGCAAGAGCACAGCCACCACAGTCCTCCACAGGTGTGTCTTCGTCATCCCCATCATCTCCAGGCTCTCTCACCCTCTCATCACGATGAGTTTGACCGCATTTTGTAGATCTCCCACCTCAACCACTGGCTCCACATTATCAGGCACAGCAGCACTGCCACCAGGACCCACAAGGACACCAACAACCTCCTCTTAGACCACTGTTTCTTGTTTGCTGGTGCTGCTGCTTCCCTTGTCATCTGACACATCCCCCACCATTATGGCTGCCACAGAAGTGGCAGAGAAAACTTTTGATACACTAATGCCACCACTGCGAACTGCTCCTTTGCTACTACCAGCATTGGATCCCAGAGAACATGCTGCCATCGCTCCCACTGACATTATATTTTTAATTGCACCACTATTTGGCCTCTCAGATTTGGAACTCTTCTTTGCTACCTCCACAGCACCTCTCCCTTTACTTGGGCTTCTCTTCCAGGTCATTCTTCTCTGCTATGTAACTTGATTTTTTTTTAAAGCAACAGGGATTACAAGACATGGGTACTATACTAACAGTGACAGAACCCTTTTGCTTTTTACACAGCACAGGGATTACAATGACAGGGGTCACAACAGTGACAGAACCCTTTTCTGCTAATAAACATCACAGGGATTATGATGACAGGGGTCCCGACAGTGACTTTTTGCTAATAAACAGCACAGAGATTACAATGACAGGGACCACAACAGTGGCAGAACCCCTTTCTGCTAATAAACAGCACAGGAAGTACAATGACAGGGGCCCCAACAATGACTTTTTTGCTAATAAACAGCACAGGGATTACAATGACAGGGGCCCCAACAGTGTCAGAATCCTTATCTTATAATAAACAGCACAGGGATTGCAACAACAGGGGTGCTGTACCAACAGTGACAGAACACTTTGGTTGTTTTTACACAGCACATAGATTACAACGACAGGGGTCACAGGGATTATTAGTATTTAGTAATCTGGTATGACGCACAGAAAATGAACACTGTCACTTTAAGGAAAATATAAGTAGAAAATGACCAAGACTACTGTGACAAAATGGCTTAAACATAACAAACTCAAATGCAAAAAATAAAAATGAGAAATTACTATACAGAATAAAACAAATTAACAAGAAAGACTGAGGAAACAAAAATCTAACAGAAATCTCCTGCTTAAAAAGAAAAATATGTGAATCTTTCTGGGCTGCCTTGCTACCTTGCTGCTACCCTCCCTCACACACACCACTGGTTCTGACTGCCAAAATTAAAACCACTACTTTAAAGTAAATAATCTCATATTAACTGAACAATAAAACTCAAATCTGGGAGCAGAAGGCCCTCCACAACAGTTTGGGAGCAACTTGGAATCCAACAATCTTGGTTTTTAAATGAGTTTAAATGTTTTTCTTGCTCTGAAAAAGCACTCTTCTCTCTACTCTCTCTTCACAACATTGCACTGAGGGACAGCCTTCTCCATGTCCTATAAGCTGTTCAGCAACATGTGACCTGACTATACACTGCTGATCAACATCTGACCTCCAAATCTCATATTACAGTGCACACTTCACAGATCTGTGAGACTTCAGCTCTGTGCCTAACTCCACTAGCAAAATTGTAACTTGGCGTTTCTGTGAAGTCATCACTTTACCACAAAGTACCGACCTCAAAAGGCAGAATGTTTCATGAAATGAGGCGAATTCATGAAATATTCCATGAAGCAAATTTTTCGAACTTCGCACATCTCTACACTCAAGCTGTAATGTACTGTATAAGCTCTACCTTCTTGTAGCTGTAACCAGATCCTGCTGCAATTTTAAACAATTTGTAAATGAATCCCTGACTCAGTGATTTATTCATTTCTCATGAATAAAACTATTGTAATATATGGAAGTCTCTAAAAATACCATTGAGTCATACAAAAAAAACTTGTAATACTATCATAGAAATCCATCTGTAGTATTATGAGATCTCATAATATTATCGTTGGATGTTCAATGATAATATTAGGAGATCTTGTAATACTATCGAAGGGGATTTTTATATAATAGTACTATGAGATTAGAGACTTTTCTTATGCCATGAACACTCAGCACAGCTGCACGTGTGCTGGCTTTTACTGTAACCATAAAGTACAGTAGCAGCCAGCTGGCACAGGGTGTTACATTGACTTCTCTCCTGCTTACTGTGGACCATTTTTCATTGTAATGGCTTACTCCATTTAAACTTCCTGGTGCACTGTAAACTGTGCTCCAAGCTAACACTGTTATGTTTTGTTTCCTCTGGCACTTCCCACTTGACACACAAATCCACTGCAAACAAAAGCAGCACATATCCATGTAGTCAGCGCGAGCCAGCTGTTACTGTAACTGTCCTATACAGTGAAAGCTGACTCACCGCTGACTACAAACATGGAAATGATGGCTCCATATATGACAAAAAACAAAAAAATAGAGGAGTGTGTATCACTTGGCTATAATCTCATCTCAAGGTTCTGGGGACATGTTGAAACCTCCTGAGCTTCGCTTTTGAGGTTCACATGTTACCAGAACCTCTCAACGGTTATTACCGCCTTGAAATACAGTGTCCCTTATCTATTATTCTGTTTATTATTATGAATGGAACCAGAGATCATTTTGCCAGCTTGGGAGCTATTGTGTCATTTTAAACTCAGAAAGTTTCACATTCTTACCTATAAAGACCCCAGAGTGTTAATTCAACTTACCCAAGGAACCCTAACTAAAGTAGTGGCATCACACCATTATGGTACAAAGAATTTAATATTTTGATGTTCCACAAAGTCACAGTTTCAATAATAATAATTGTAGTTTTGCAATAATTGTGGATGACCCTGCATTAATGTAAATTCTGCTGAGAATTCATAAGGCAAGTTCCCAGAATTCTTACACTTCATAGGAACAACTAATATGTTAGCTGCTTTAAATTAGAACTACAGTTACTTAGAACTAAAAGCAATTAGCAGCATGATGTAAAGGACTGGCTGATAACCAAATTCATGTAGCACTTCATAATCTAAACAGATCTGTATGGAGATATTAAAAAATATAAACCGTACAGAAATGTCTTTATGACTTGAAAAAATTCTTTCTTTTCTGAATTTTTGGTCACCAAAGGGATTTTAATAACTATGCTAATAAGGTCCGCAACCTCTTTTTCATTCATTATTCCTACAAATAAATCATTGGTTAGCAGGTATTTCAGTGAATAGTTTATAAACATGTGCATGTATTCCTTTACATAGAAACCTAAAAATTCCTAAGGCAAGTCAAAGTATCAATGTATTATTAATGAGCTTTCCACCAAGTTGCACACACTGAAATAATTTAATGTTGAAAACTGGAGTTCACTGCAAAATATTAAAACTACTGTATAACTTATTTGGTGAATTAGAGAAGTTCTCATAAAATACTTGCTTGTGGTTGACATTTTGTTCTTATTTCTGAGGCTTACAAAAATAAAAAAAATGGTATTTTTTCGATTGATCTGTTATGTTCATCCAAATAACTAGTGTATTCCCCAAAGAACATTACTTGGATGGGTAGTTGGTCCAGAATGCTGTGGTTTGACTGGCGTTGGGAATGTTTTGGAGTAACCATATCACAACGGTTCTACTTGCTCTACGTTGGTGGCCTATTGGCAGTCCCATGCTTAGGAACTTCCTCTCATATCAATTGTGGCATTCAGCCTTAGTAGAGAGTTTCAAAAAGAGGCTGAAGACCCATTTATTTAAGTTACTTTTTAATCTGGCTATTTAGAAATGACCCATGTCTGCTGCATTTTAGTAATGTTATTTATTGATATTATATTGTGGTTTAAGTATACATTCACTGTTTAATATATTATGCTTTTTGAAGTGCTCCAAGGCATTTTGATGGAGCCCTGTATAAAATAAATGCCTTATCTTAACTATTCAGTGATGCATCACCTTCAGGATTTGCTCATTAACATTCAAGGTCCTGCATGGTATGGGTCTGGATTACCTGAAAGATCTCTTGGTCCTATACCCCTATCTGTCCACTCCACTACATTGATGCCATTTTGCTTCTAGTCATTCTCAGCTCAAGCAGTTGGGGAACAGGGCTTTTGGGGGAGCTGCCCCTATGCTATGGAATAGTCTTCCTTCGAGCATCTGTTCTGCCACCACCATGGAGGCCCTTAAGTCTACCTTAAAAAAGTACCTGTTGGGCCAGGCTTATCCTAATTAGAAGATAGGTTGTAGCAATAATTGATGTATTATATATATATATATATATATATTGTTTAGTTTGCATTTGGATTATGTTAATGTAAATTGCTATATTTATGTGCTTTATCTCTTTAAAAACCCTGACTAATTACTGTACCTGGTAAACTCCTACCATCCTTAACTTTCTCAACCCTTCCTCTCAGTTTTATTCCTCCCCTCATTCTTGCCCACCCCATCCCTCTCTTCTTCTGTTCTTCATTCCTGTCCCGCCACCCCCCACAATGCCTGCTAATGGCTGCTTACCTCGAAACCTATTGGCACTTAGTAAAATAATCCTAGCAATTTAAATGATGCACCTGGTTCTTAAGGGGTGGCCTACTCCTGACTGCCTCTTCCCTGCCCCTCAAAATTTGTCCTCTCCTTTCTCCCACCTTTTCTTCCCTATCCCACCTTCTTGACTCTGACAAAGTCTGAACTCCAGACTGCTTTTTCTTTGTTTTCTCTAAGGTGAACTTAACTCCAAGCATCTGTCGATGAAAAAAATAAAATAAAAAAATAAAAAAGGTACATAATGCGTATCCCACTAAAAACACAAAGTTCTTGTTTACCCTTTGTAACACATATAATTGATGTTAGACCTCAATCTCAGAAAGTATAACCTGTTTTTGTATTTCTTGTGTTCATGTATTTTTAATTTTATTTTTTGGTATCTTTCTGTTCTAAGTTTGACCCTACATGTTCGTATTTCTGTTTCTCGACATGGAACTTTTGTAAAAGAGCCCAGGGTGCAAAGGTATTTTAATCCAAAATGTGAAATAAATAAATAAATAAGTAAATAAAAAAAAGTGCCCAAAGCCTTCAGGAGTGGGCAACAAATACAGTTGCCTCACCTTGCCATTGCCTTGCCTAGGAAGAACTAGAGTCCAAAACCATGAAGATGAGCAAACCAATTTCATTAATATTAGACTACATTGTTCTGTGCTTTCAGGAATACATGGGAAAATTGGACATCAATAGAATTAGCTTTGCCCCAATTCTGCTTTTTTTGACCTAGTTTTATGCTCCAGTGTTGGATGTTCCAGTCATTACACTAAAGCCTGGACCAATTGCTTTGCATCTAGTTTGGGGCTATACTGTAGTAAGGTTGGTGGAAACTGTTGTCAGAGCAGCACGCAAACTAAACCAATGCTGGCACTGTTTGTCTCCTGCTATCCTCCTTAAGGGTGAACATGTTTATGAACAGTGCATCGCAGTTTGCAAGCCCATGAAAAATTCTTTTAAAGCATCAGTGCAACAAAAAATGTTTTTCCAAAAAATTTGTTTCAGCTACATGTTATAAAAATATTAGCATACCTGTCAAATCTGCTGTATTTTCTTGATCCTAACCCTTACTATGTTCCTAACCCTCACTATGATCCTAACCCTTACTATGATCCTAACCCTTACTATGTTCCTAACCCTTACTATGTTCCTAACACTTACTATGATCCTAACCCTTACTATGATCCTAACCCTTACTATGTTCCTAACCCTTACTATGTTCCTAACACTTACTATGGCTGCAATGGTATTTCTAAGCCAAATGTGGCGGCCATTTTGTGTTGTTGTTATTCAGAAAAAAATAATTCAAACATTTATAAAATACTCAAAGTTTGGTGGAACTAGAACATTTTACCACCACATAAAACTGGAAGATACATGGACTCTTTTAAAGTGAAAAAAATGTATGGTCACAGATCTCTTCTGCATTAAATTATGTACTTGGCTTACCTATACTGACAGCAGTTATGAGATAGTGATGATTAAGTCTGCCTTATAGTAATATCACACTGCCACTATTTCTAGATCCTTGTGATACCACTGTGGATGAAGCTATGTCAAACTACAATGTTTCTTGACTCAAACCTCTGTTTATTATGTGAAGGCAGCAGCCATTTAATGGAATCATGAGACAGAAAGGGATGTCACTGAGGGGCAAAGTGCATGTTGTTAAAGAGTAAGGGCAAGACTTTCAAACAGAATCTGTCAGCCAGTATTTTCATAGTGGACTGCAGTCTGCACTGTTGGATCATCTGTTTTATGGTCTAGTGGTTTTGATGCAACATTTGGAGCTTGCATCAAAAAGGGGATACAAGCACCATTTCTGGATGCATGTGCCATATTTTTTGATGCATGCACCATTTAGTGGCACATGCAATATTTTGTGATTTCTTGATGCCTGCACCATTTTTGAATACATGCAGCATGTTTTGATACGGGTTGCCACAAATCATGTAAACTATGACAGAAATGTGGAACCTTTGAAACTAGGGCTCCTACATTTTGGCACAGTTGGGCCAACATAAGGCATACATTGCATCAGCGTCTGCCCCTTTTGAAAAACCACCCTAGGTAGCTACAAAAACCTTTAGGGGGTGGGACCCAAAGTGGCAAACTGGGTGTGGATCTGGTTGTTGGATAGGCAACAGAGGGTAGTGATAAATGGCAATCATGCTAATGAGGGGTGCGTGACCAGTAAGGTACCTCAGGGCTCAGTGCTAGGACCAGTTCTCTTCAATTTCTTCATAAGCAACATTGCAGAAGAGATGGAAAGGAAGGTATGGCTCTTTGCAGTTGACACCAAACTGCAATAGGGTGGATACTTCAGAGAGGGGTGGAGAGAATGAGTAGAGACCCAGGAAAACTCAAGGAGTGGTTGAGGGTATAGTAGCTGGGTTTCAGTGAAAAAATGTGCAAAATCATGCACCTAGGGCACAGAAACCCATAGGCAGTGTATAAAAGGGAGGTATTGATGGTCACAAAGCAGGGAAGAGACCTTGGGGTTCTCATATCTGATGGCTTTAAGGTGGTGGGGCTGTACAACAAGAAAGTAGGCAGGGCCAGTGGGACATTGGGGTGCATAGGAAGGGGAATCTCCAGCAGAAGGGGAAAGCTGGTGTTGCCACTGTGTCAATCATTGGTGAGACTCCACCTTGAGTACTGTGTCCAGTTCTGGAGACCACATCTCCAAAGGACAGAGACTGGGTAGAGGTTGATCAGAAGAAGGCAACACAAATGTTGCAGGGGTTGCATCAAAAGCCCCATGAGGAGAGACTGAGGGATCTCAATATTTTCATTATTTTATTTTTATTTTTTTGCATTTAAAATTTTGTTAACTGGGTAGGCACACTGGGCCACATGGCCCTTTTACAGGCACAATATGGGACATGCAAAAGGAAAAATGATAAAAACATCAAATAAGAACAGTAATAAATATAGCAGGATATTTCTACATGACAAGGACAAACAGTTATACATTGGCCCGGATATTCAGACTGCACCAGGCAGGGGTGCAAGCCTGGGCGCAGCCCAACTGGGATGCACCAGGGAGTGTGCTGGGCGATTTTCAATGGTGCTGCGCCATGGCTCAGCACCATTGAATATGGCAATGTGGCTGCCCGCATTGCACATAGCGCAGTGGCACTGTGCCAGCACAAGTGGCAAGAGAGGAGCAGGGGGATGCGCTAGCACAGGTGCAGTTGTGCTAGGTGCAGGAACCACGATATTCAGTGGTGGATATGCAAATGGGGCCATAATGCATGCAAGGTACAACTGGAGCCATTAGCATGTCATTATGGCCTCATTTGCATGCAGGTACACTGATCCCCAGTGACCTGTGCCTGGCGCCCTGCCAGGCTGCAGCCGTCAGGGACCGACGCCCCCTGCACATTGCAGCAAAGTGCCCCAATGCCTGTTTGCGGGCATATGTAGAATGAAATATATATAAACGTATCCCTGGTGGTCCAATGGACTGCTTCCAGCCCGATCTCGGGCATATGTAAAATAAAGATAATTTAAATTATCCTTGGTGGTCCAGTGGACTGCTTCCAGCCTGATTGCAGGCACTGTAATAAATGATATATCCCTGGTGGTCCAGTGGACCATATCCAGCCCGATCATGGACTTTGTATGTGGAAAAACCCTGGTGGTCCAGTGGTACCCCCCCTCCCCATCCACTCAGACCCGCCTCCCCGGCCCCGTCAGTGGCAGGTGGCAACTCCCCACCCGAAACTGCCCAGCCACCCGCTGACTGACTGTGTACGGTATGGCTGTACATCCATTGGTCCACAGTGTGGGCTAATGAGGCATGCAGACCGTGAGCCGCATTACACAGTCTCCTGATATGAGAATGGCTCTATTCACATATCTGGACTGTGTAGTGGTGCTGTCTGCATGCCCATTGGCCCGCTGTGGCACCAATGGGCATACAGCTGTACTGAACGCAGTCAGTCGCTATGGCCGGGCGGCTTGTGGGTGAGCCGCCGCCTGCCATTGACCGAGGGGGAGCTGGGTGGCGGGTCTGAGTGGGCAGGTGGAGAGGGGGGGGGTACCACTGGACCACCAGGGTTTTTCCACATACAAAGCCCCCGATTGGGCTGAATACAGTCCACTGGACCACCAAGGATACTTTAAAATGTGTTTTAGTATACCTATGCCTGCGATCGGGCTGGAAACAGTCCACTGGACCACCAGGGATATCTTTTCTATTACAATGCCCGCGATCGGGCGTGGGGGGGGGGCTTGACGCCGACAGACTCTGGCTCCAGAGCTTGGGTGGCCACCCACAGCTGGTGGCTGCCGTGTTGTGCCCTGCAATACGGCAGCTCATCTGTGGGTGGCCAGCCCTTGCCCTTTTATTTTGGCTCAACTTGAGCACCAGTGGTGGCAAGTAGGGTTGCACCTGCATATGCTCAGTACATCCCGGGCTGAATATCGGGATGTGCCGAGTATGCATGGGCATGCCCCCGCACATTACTGATGCACCCCGGTGCATCGGGATTTGGGCAGTGCAATGCCCCCTTCTGAATATCTCAGTGGGGCGCATCAGTGGGTTTCACCTGGTGTAACACTGTTGTGCCATGCACAACCCTTTTGAATATCCGGCCCATAACGTACATCTGTAAAAATCAATTACAACTAAAAGTAGACATCAGGTGGGCTTTGTTACTTTTCTAAACTGACTGATAGTATTTATGTTTCTGATTTCTGGACTTGAAATATTCCAATGTTTAGCTTCTACATACATGAATGATTTTTGACCCACTGAGGTTTTAAGATACGAATAAATTTGTATTATCATTCTAATGCAGGCGTAGTAGCTTACGTTTGTGTATGAGAATGCCAGACAGAGGGACTTCATTGCCTTTTTTGGTGCCCTAGGCTGTACATTATACAAGTTAAGTAAAACATATCCCTGTATTCCAAAGGCAACCAGTCTAGCCTCTTACAGAGAGCACAATGGTGCTCTCTATATTGTTAACTCAGTGCAAATCTGCAAACAATGTAGTACATTTTGATCCTTTTAGCTCTCACATTCTCAGACACATACCCCCATATTACACTCTGATATTCAATAGCTGGTAAAAGGCAAGCTTGTGATAATCAAGGCCCCTACTTTTCTACGACTGTGGGATCAAGTTCTGCGGCAAGACTACCATTTGCCACAGAACTTCTGCGGCGGTGGTTTGTAATTTTTTCGGAAGTTCTGCGGCACTAACAAACTACCATACCACAGTATCAGCTTGTCATCCTGACATCACTTTCATGGCAGTAGTTACAGCAATCAGGATGGGGGGAAAGCACAGTAACACTAGTTCAAACAAGAATTTGTCAATGCCGAATGTTGATTGTGTTGCTCCATTGAGCTCGCTCACTGCCCCTCTGTCACTCGTTCATTCTGTTTCTCCTGGTGCTGCAGGCTGCTGTTTTGTACTGGGCTCATGCCTGCATTTGCACCCTTTTCTGTCCACAAAGAAATCCTCAGCTGTCCCGACAGAGTTCCATTGAGGTGACTCATTCCCCCTCTCTCACCCACTCATTCTGTTTCTCCTGGCGCTGTAGGCTGCCCTTTTGTACTGGGCTCCTGCATCTGTTGGTGGCTTTTTCTGCCCACAAAGAAATCCGCAGCAGTCCCAACACAGGTCCGTTGAGCTTGCTCATTCCCCCTCTCTCACTTACTCATTCCGTTTCTGCCGGTGCAGCAGGCTGGCCTTTTGTACTGGGCTCCTGCCTGCGTTGACGCCTTTTTCTGCCCACAAAGAAATCCGCAGCAGTCACGATAGAGCTCAGTTGAGCTCGCTCACTCCCCTGTCTCACTCACTCATTCTGTTTCTCCTGGCACTGCAGGCTGCCCTTTTGTACTAGGCTCCTGCCTCTGTTTGCGCCTTTTTCTGACCACAAAGAAATCTGCAGCAGTTCCAACAGAGCTCCATTGAGCTCACTCACTACCCCTCCCTCTCTCATTCTGTGTCTCCCGCTGCTGCAGGCTGCCCTTTTGTACTGAGCTCCTGCCATGCGTTGCAGCTTTTTCTGCCCACAAAGAATCTGCAGCACTCCCGACACAGGTCCGTTGAGCTTGGTCACTGCCTCTCTCACTCTCTTGTTCCGTTCTGCTGGCGGCTGCAGACTGGCCTTTGTACTGGGCTCCTGCCTGCTTGCTGCCTTCTTCTGGCACAAAGTAAATCTGCAGCAGTTACAATAGAGGTCCTTGAGCTCGCCACCCCCCTCTCTCACTCGCTCTTTGTATTTCTCCTGGTGCTGCAGACTGCCCTTCTGTACTGGGTTCCTGCCTGCATTGGCACCTTTTTCTGCCCACAAAGAAATCTGCAGCTGTCCTGACAGAGCTCAGTTGAGGTCACTCACTCCCCCATTTCACTCACTTATTCTGTTTCTCCCGCCACTGCAGGCTGCTCTTTTGTACTGGGCCCCTGCATGCATTGCTACCTTTTTCTGCCCACAAAGAAATCCGCAGCAGTCCCAACAGAGCTCCGTTGCGTTTACTCACTCACCCTCCCTCACTCACTCATTCTGTGTCTCCCGCTACTGCAGGTTGCCATTTTGTACTGGGCTCCTGCCTGCATTGTCAGCTTTTTCTGCCCAGAAAAAAATCTGCAGCAGTCCCGACACAGGTCCGTTGAGCTTGCTCACTCCCCTCTCTCACTCGCTTATTCCTTTTCTGCCAGCGCTGCAGACTAACCTTTTGTACTGGACTCCTGCCTGCCTGCATTGCCTCCTTTTTCTGCCCACAAAGAAATCCACAGCAGTCATGATAGAGCTCCGTTGAGCTCGGGCACTCCCCCTCTCTCACTCGCTCGTTGTATTTCTCCCGGCGCTGCAGGTTGCCCTTTTGTACTGGGCTCCTGCCCGTGTTGACACCTTTTTCTGCCCACAAAGAAATCCGCAGCTTTCCCAACACAGCTCCATTGAGGTCGCTCATTCCCCCTGTCTCACTCGCTCATTCTGTTTCTCCTGGCACTGCAGGCTGCCATTTTGTACTGGGCTCTTGCCTCTGCTGGCACCTTTTTCTGCCACAAAAATCTGCAGCAGTCCCGATAGAGCTCCGTTGACCTCACTCACTCCCCCTCTCTCACTCGCTTGTTGCATTTCTTCCAGCGCTGCAGGCTTCCCTTTTGTACGGGGCTCCTGCCTGCATTGCCGCCCTTTTCTGCCCACAAATAAATCCGCAGCTGTCATGATAGAGCTCTGTTGAGCTCCCTCACTCCCACCTCTCAGTCGCTCATTCAGTTTCTCCCGCCACTGCAGGCTGCCCTTTTGTACTGGGCCTCTGCATGCATTGCTGCCTTTTTCTGCCCACAAAGAAATCCGCAGCAGTCCCAACAGTGCTCCATTGAGCTCACTCACTCCCCCTCCCTCACTCGCTCATTCTGTGTTTCCTGGCACTGCAGGCTGCCCTTTTGTACTGGGCTCCTGCCTGCATTGGTGCCTTTTCCTGCCCACAAAGAAATCCGCTGCAGTCCCAATAGAGCTCAGTTGAGCTCGGTCACCCCCCCTTACTGGCTCGATCCTAATCTGTCCCAAACACTGATTTCTGACAGCGACTGCGTTATTCTGTGCCGGAAGTGTGAAAACACATTTTGGCCAGGATGTGAAAAATGACAGCTGTACTGTTCATAAGGAGGTGTGGAAAAATGGCAGTGTTGAAAATGTGGCATGAAAATCTTACTAATTTGCAAAGTTACAAGGGTGCATGGAAACTGCACAACGCATGCTCATAACACAGTCATTTAATGGATTTTCATCACCAAATTTTCAACATAGGCATTTTAGGACCTCTGCTAATAAACAATATCACTGTCATTTTCATAATGTCTCCCGAGCATGGATTTCCCACAGCAACCACGCTATTCTGCGCCGGAACTGCGAAAACACATTTCGGTCAGGATGTGAAAAGTGACAGCTGTACTGTTCAAAGGAGGTACAGAACAATGGCAATGTTAAAAATCTGGAGTGAAAATATTATAAATTCGCAAACTTACGAGCGTGCGTGCAAACTGTGCAACGTACAATCATAACACAGTCATTTTATAGAGTATCATCACCAAATGCACAAATAGGCATTTTAGGCCCTCTGCTCATGAACAGTGTCACTGTAATTTTCATAATCTGTCCTGAGCACTGATGTCCCACAGCAACCGCGCTATTCTGCGCCGGAAGTGCGAAAACACATTTCGGCCAGGATGTGAAAAATGACAGCTGTACTGTTCACAAGGAGGTGTGGAAAAATGCAACTGTTGAAAATCTGGCATGACAATATTGCAGATTCTTGAAGTTACAAGCATGCGTAGCAACTGTGCAACGCACGCTCGTAAAACAGTCATTTTTTGGATTTTTTCCACCAAATTTGCAACATAGGCTTTTTGAGAGCCCACCTCATGAACACTGGCACTGTTCTTTTGTCAATCAGTCCTGAAAGGTGATTCCGTGCAGTGACCACAAAATCACCTTTCAGGGCTGAATAACGCCATGCCAGTGGCAGAATTCATGAGGAGGGGTCCCAAAAACCCCATGTTGAAAATGTGGTGCCAAAAGTCCAAAAAATGCCCAAGATATGCATCAAAGTTGAAAAAACCCTATCTATGCCATTATACAGCTTATCGGCATTTCCTCAGTTCGCAGTTGGCTTTGAAGAGTGCAAACTTGTTCCGGTCCACGAAGATCATCACACGGACTCTGGAGGTAAGTATGGGGTGGCGAGTGCAAGGTGGGGTGCACAGAGGGTGGGGCGGGTTGGGAGGGGCGCCGGACTTCGACGAGGGGCGGTTTTTTGCTTTACAAGTACAAAAGAAAAAAAAAAAAGACATTGAGGGACTTTTTTTTTTTGACTGGGGCATTTCTGGACATTTGGCACTCTGGGGTGGGCTTTCCCACATGCCAACCAGCTGTTGGGGCTGCCAGCTGTAGCCGACAGGAGAATTGGGCACCCCTGTCGGCACAAAAGTGGGGAGGCACAAGAGCCGAGTGGGATTGGGCACCCCCTCGGCACAACTCTCCCGCTGCTGTTTCGGGGGGGGAACTTATGCCAATGAGGAGTGGGCTCCCCCATCGGCAGATTAAAGTGGAAGGCAGGGACATAATGCCGACTTGGAGTGGGCTCCCCCATCGGCAACTCACAGCACTGGGGATGGAAGCTGATGGGGATTGGGGCCCCTGTCGGCAAAAACACGCTGCTGTGGGGAGGGGCACATGTTGCCAATGGGGACTGAGCACCCCTTCAGCACGGGGGTGGGCTCACTCATATTGTTTGTGAACACGCCGGCAAGCTGCCATCGTGTTCACAAACAATATCAGAGTACCAAGATTCCGCCCAGCAATGACGGGTTGCTCCCTCATTGCAGCGAATGGCTTACGCTGCAATGACGAGGTGGCTCCTGATTGCAGCAGCTAATTTTTTACAAGGTTGTGGCACACTGGCTAAACTAGTGTCAGCAGCAGTGTGCCACAGCATTGGGGAAAGCGAGCCAAGCCTTCAAAGGCTGTGGGGACTTTGGCCACAACAGTGCCGCGCCTCCACAACCTGCTTCTGGAGGAAAGCTGCCGCAATATGTTTATTGTGCATGCGAGCAATCAACATAACAACATAAAAATAACAGACTTATAGAAATTATTTTATGCCTAAAAAATCAAAACAAATATCTCAGCCTACTGCATAAATGAAATATGCGGAGGGAATCTTATGTGATAAATAAGGTATTTCTATATGCGTGGTATCTATACCACTAATGAGGTCTCCACTGTGTATCAATTATATATTTATATATGCTGTCTACACCACTCATGAGGTCCCCACCGTGTATCACTTATATATTTATACACAATCTGCAACATACATACAAATATGTGTGTATGTGTATAGTGAGAGAGAGATACTGTTTTATGTGTGTATATATATGTATATACTGTATGTGTGTGTGTGTATATATATATATATATATATATATATATATAATATATATGTATTTTTTTAAATTTCCATGAAATTGCATAATTGCATCCTCATTCATACAAGTCCAATTGGAAATGGAATAAACAGAATAGAGGAGTTATTGCAAAACTTATTTTTTATGCCAACCTACTTCTCCTGACACAGTACATAACAACACCAGGAGGCAGTATAGTACAGTGGGTTAAGGCTCTGAGCTGCAGATCTGGAGACCTGGGTTTGAATCCCACAGTCGCCTAGGTGCATACTGTGTAATCCTGAGCAAGTCACTTAACTTCCTTGTGCTCCCAGGTCACATCTGGAAACAAGCTTCGGCTTAGCATGCTACTCCTGGTTAAACAATGTTCCCTTTCCCACCATCAGGCTATGACATGCGTGTGAACTGATTGTGAGATAGAGTTCTTCAGCCCATCACCATGTGACAGAACACTGCACCATACCTTCCCAGGCTCAGAGCAGTGATGTGTTCCCCCAATCCTTGTGCTGCCCAGCCAGCTCCCAGAGCTAATCTCTGAACCTGAGTTGCCAGCACGGAAACACAACATGCTACCCTCTGGCCCAACAGCTGGCCCTGAACACATTTCTCCATAACTTTTTGGTGTCTATCAACCAGTGACAATATGTAATCAATAACCCTGGCAAAAATGTGTACAGTGCAATTATTCATTTAACAGGTCTGTTCTTTCAGCAGGTGTACATATTATTATATTCCACTTTTTTAGGCCTTAATTACTTTATTTTTCTTAAAAATGACAGGTAAATTAATTTTATCAGTTATTCATTTCACATGGCATCTCTATACCTTAAAGGCACAAATAAGTTTGCACAAAGTGAGGTATGGACTTAACAGGTCTGTGCTTTTGTGAAGGTTTTGTTTAAGTTGGCCCTAGTGCAATAATGTAAGACTGAAAATTGTAATAGGCTGTAGTGCAGGTTGAACAAACATCACCATGCCTGATGTGCTGTGCCACCGCCTCTGGCAGTGGGAGCTGTGGTAGATAAGTGACTGTTCATTTCTGTTGCAGATTGCAGCCATTTCATTAGCTAATGTATGATGTTACAGCAATGATAACATCACATTCTGAGCATAGAGGGATTTTGGATATAAAAAGAGGGGAAGGGAACCAGATTCTATGGATAAACAGAAATATTAATAAAAAATCATCAAGAACAGTGAATTCTGTGGCACTGCAGAAGTTCTGCGGTAGATTGCAAGTTATGTGTAAAATTCTTCGGCCGCAGAATTCTGGGGGCCTTGGTGATAATGTCTGTTGAATGTTATCAGTTAGTAGATCTCTCAGCATATATGTAATATGTACACCCTGGAAGACAGGAGGGTGGGGGACATCATAGAGACCTATTAGTACCTCATGGGGGTGAACAAGATTCAGGAGGGGAGAATTTGTCAGAGGAGAAGGTGCACCAGGACAAGAGGGCATGCAATGAAGCTGGAAGGGGAGGAGTTTAGGAGGGATGTGAGAAAGTAGTTATTCATTAAAAGAGTGGTGGACACCTGGAACAGTCTACCAGTGGAGGAGGTGGTGGAAGTAAAAACAGTGGGGAGCTTCAACCATGTATGGGAGAGACACAAAGGAATCTTAGGAAAGTAAGGGTGGGGGAGTAGCCAGAGATCAGGTAGGGTCTGCGGTAACACCATAGGCAGGAACAAACTGTACAGACTAGGTGGGCCAGGCAGTCCTTATATGCTGACAATGTTTATGTTTCTATGTTTAACAATAAAATATGTAAAATCATTATGTTCATTGCAGATAATTTAACTTTCATGTCTGGGGGGTTGGCTTTTTCCCATTAATGGTTCTTTTTAAATATGTTACATTAACATGTATGTATTCTACTCTCTATTCCAAAAACGTCTGACTTCTCCCAACTGACCTGACAATTGATGTGTCTATGACATCACAGTCTGCTGCTATGGTAAGCACTACTATGTTATAATACGGGCACTATGCAGTCAGAAAATCTCAATGAAGCTTTTCATACAGGCTTCATTTATAGGTTTTATTCTATTCTGTATGCACCTCATTGTATTGCTATTTTACACTGTTGCTCTTTCTCCCCTCCCCAGGACCCCCCTGGAATTGAGCTGCTACCAGCTCAGTATGTCTTTCCAGGTAAAACTTTGGAAATAAATAAATGCCTGGGCAGACTTTGCCTAGAAAAATAAAATAAGGTCTAGCTTGCTATACAGTACAGTTTGCATTAAACTTTCACGACAATGAATCAGTTTCACATTTTTTTTTTCAATTTAGTAATTCACTGGCAGCTCACATTGTGTTGTTTTGTAACACTTAGCCAGCTCAAGAGCAACATTTGAGAAATGTTTTTGCAGGTCGCCTGTCTTTGTAAATGTTGTGGTTGGCCTTGCTAGTTATTCTTCACTGAACAGTTTTTTGTAGTGTCATTATGTTTGCTTGCACGCATGTGCAAGAAACATAGTGCCATCATCGGAGATTTCGGAGGTGTGTCACCTCCTCCTCCAATTCAGTCAGTGTGCTGGCAGGCGTGGCCCTGTAGCCAATGCATTTTGGAGCTGTCTGGCTGCGCTCAAAATGCAGCTCCCCAGTTGAAAGGGGAGCTGCGCTTGAGTGAGCAGAGATAAGATATCGCCTGCTCGTGCGCAGCCCCCACACACACGCTGCGTGCCATGCAGGCTTGGCAGCCCTCCCCGCACTGTATAGCTGACGGGTGCCCAATCCCCCGGCTGTGCCGCGCCCCCGCCTCCCCCACAAAGGCTTCGCAAATGCCACGCTGGTGCCCACCCCAGCATGGCAATTCAATCATATAGCCGACGGGGTGCCCAATCCCCGCCGGCTGCACTGTCCTCCCCTCGAGGGGAGTGCCACGCTGGGAGCCCACCCCAGCGTGGCAATGTATTCCTGAGGCCGACGGGGTGCCCAGTCCCCGTTGGCTGAACGGCCCCCTAACATCCTTGTGCCATGCTGGGAGCCCACCCAGCGTGGCAAATGTCCCATCGTCCGCTTTTGGGTTTTGTACCTGTAAAGAAAAATGGTCACACGGCAGCG
Source organism: Neoceratodus forsteri (assembly GCA_016271365.2). Lineage (NCBI taxonomy): Eukaryota > Metazoa > Chordata > Ceratodontiformes > Ceratodontidae > Neoceratodus > Neoceratodus forsteri. The sequence continues at coordinate 258,567,922 of JADMNL010000025.1, forward strand.
CGTCTCCCGCCCCTCCACATCCGCACCCACCCACTGCGCACCCAGCCTCCCACCCCACCCCGCCCACTTCCCTCGGACCTCGGCTGACGATCTTGGTGGACAGGAACACGTCTGCACTCTTCAAAGGCGACCATGAACTGAGGAAATGCCGGTAAGCTGTATAATGGGCTAGATAGGGGTTCAACTTTATTGCATATCTCAGGCATTTTTTGAATTTTGCACCAAATTTTTAACATAGGGTTTAGACTCCTTTCTCATGATTGATGTCATGTCAGGCAAGATTAGGCCAAGGGTGATTTCAGCAGTGACTGGAGCAGTGACTGTGAAATCACCCTTCAGGCCTGAATAACACCATGACAGTGACATCAATCATGAGAAGGGGTCTCAAAACCCTATGTTGAAAATTTGGTGCCAAAATTCCAAAAATGACTGTTTTAGAAGCGTAAGGGTCACACAGTTCCTACGCAGGCTCGTAAGTTTGTGAATTTTCAATATTTTCACTCCAGATTTTCAACATTGCCATTTTACCACACCTTCTTATGAGTAGTACAGCTGCATTTTTCACATCTCACCCAAAACATGTTTCTGCCCATGTAGCGCACAATGGCACAGTTGGTGTGCGAATCAATGTACGGGACAAATTAAGAAAATCACAGTGACACTGTTCATGAGCAGACATCTTAAAATGGCTATGTTGAAAATTTGGTGAAAAAATTCCAAAAAATGACTGTTTTACGAGCGTGCGTTGTACAGTTCCTATGCACGCTCTTTAGTTCGCAAATTTTCAATATTTTCACTCCAGATTTTCAACATTGCCATTGTACCACACCTTCTTATGAGTAGTACAACTGCCATTTTTCACATCTCACCCAAAACGTGCTTCCGACCATGTAGCGCACAATGGTGCAGTCGGTGTGCGAAATCAATGTACAGGACAAATTAAGAAAATCACAGTGACACTGTTCATGAGCAGAGGTGTTAAAATGGCTTTGTTGAAAATTTGGTGACAAAAGTCCATAAAATGACTGTGTTACGAGTGAGCATTGCGCAGTTTCCGCGCACCCTCGTTAGTTCATGACTTTGTAATATTTTCAGTACAGATTTTCACCAGTGGCATTTTTCCACACTTACGAGCATGCATAGGAACTGTGCAATGCACACTCGTAAGTTTGCAAATTTAATATTTTCACTCCAGATTTTCAACATGTCCATTTTATTAAACTTCCTTATGAACAGTACAGCTGCAATTTTTCATATGTTGCCCAAAATGTGTTTTCGCACATGTAGCACACAATGGTGCTGTTGGTGTGCAAAGCAATTTGGGACAGATTAAGAAAATCACAGTTACACTGTTCATGAGCAGAGGTCTTAAAATGGCTATGTTGAAAATTTGGTGACAAAAGTCCATAAAATGACTGTGTTACTGAGTGAGCATCGCACAGTTTCCACGCACCTCGTTAGTTCATGACTTGTAATATTTTCAGTACAGATTTTCACCAGTGGCATTTTTCCACACTTCCTTATGAACAGTACAGCTGTCTATTTTCACAACATGGCCAAGTGTGTTTTCACACTTTCAGTGCAGAGATGCGTGGTCACTGTGGGAAATCATTGTTCGGCACAGATAAAGAAAATCACAGTGACACTGTTCATGATCGGAGGCACCAAAATGCCTGAGTTGACAATCTGCTGTAAGAAATCCCCAACCTAATTATATTACGGGTGTGCGTTGCACAGTTTCTATGTACGTTCATGACTTCACCATTTTTTTAAATATTTTTACTACACATTTGCAACATAGCCATGTTTTACACCTCCCCATGAAAGAGTACAGCTGTCATTTTTTACATCCTGTTCGGAATATTTTTGCACCTGTGGTGTTAAATGCCATAGTCACTGTGCATAAGCAGCTTTCGGCTAACAAACTGATATTCCCCCTGTTCATGAGGTGAGGTCCCAAAACAAACATGTTGAAAATTTGGAGTGAAAATACCAATGAATGCCTGAGGTATTAGGCTTTTCAACTATAACGCCCAACCCTATAGAGAATGACAGGAATCAGGGGTGTGACTTGGGATTCTTGCCTGTGATGCTCATACCATTCCACACCCTGCAGTCACTGAGAGGCATCGAGGTATGCCTTGGACTCTTCGGCCCCAAAGTTCACCCTATTCTCCTATATTGCACTCATCTCACCATATTTCCTAATGAAATGGGGTGCGCATAAGGGCCAAAGACCACAAGGAACACCATGGCACTTGTCAGTGTCTGCAGGGTGGGGTGTGGTGAAATGGCGTGGCCGTTATACCTGACGACCCAAACGCACACCCCAATGCCTGTCACTCTCTGCAGGGTGGTGGTGGGGTTGGCTTCAGTTCAATACTTCACTGCCATTCCTATTACGCAGCTCTGTAACTTCTACACTACCACTGCCAATGCCAGCAAGCAAACATTTGGCATTGACAAATGCTTGTTTTTTTGTAGCTCTCTTGCTCATGTATCAAGAGGTAAGAAGAGTAGGACGTATCTGATGCAGCTGAAGTGGTTAACGGCTTGGGCTGTGAAACACAAAAAACAGTTGGAAAAGAAATCAGGAACCTGCTTTCTCATTTTATTCTCCCTTTTGGGGAAACCTCCTTTATTTTGTAACATTTTGAGCCTTAGGTGTAGCGATGCTCAGATAATAGTATTACAGTATTACAAACAAGGCCTGAAAAGTACACAGAAAGAATGATAATGACATGATCTTATCAGTATTTGCTGGTCACTGGATACCAGAGGATAATGAGTTTTCAGCCTGGAGTGGTTAGTTCAGATAATAGGCTCTCCTATCCAGGTCTATCTGTATAATGTTCACTGGAGTGGATAGTCATTACCCAGTGAAAAATTATCTTTATTTTCAGGGGTTTGACTGACAAGAGTATTGTACAGGAATTATATTGACCTGTTTTATTTATTTCCGGTGTCACTTGCTTTACACATTTGGCATGGTTCTATACCACAAGTCCTGTGGAGCTTTTGGGGTGTCCTAGGAGTAAGAAATGTCTCCAGTGCAAAAATGTGTTAAAGAGAAACAGTCAGCACTAAGAACCCAGCATCCAACTGTGGGTCTGGTCCCAATTTGCACTTTGTATGCAAAACAAGATATGTCCTATTTACTGCTTGCTGCAGTTTAGTAGATTGCATCAGGCTTGTTATACGGACTCTCTAGCTGACATTTGCTGCAACCAGAAGTTCCAGCATATCCTGCAGCTGATGTCAGAGCTTGGCTGCAGCACTGGAAGATTCAAGAGCCTGCAGGGCATGTTAGAACTTTCGTAAGCTCAGATCACGTTTGCTGGTCCTGCTGTTCTCCCAGGACTGAATGCAGTCCTCATTGACTGTAATTAGCCCCAGGAGGGCAGTGGGTCCAGTAAACAATGATCCAACCTCGTAAAGACTGTACCATGCACTGCAGGCTATTAAAGAGCTAGTGTACTGCCTAAAACTAATAGTAGATTTTAAAAGCAGCCAGCCACTACCTTTTATATCTGAGGTACTTTTTCTTTTCCGTTTGTTTGATTAGAAGATTGTTTACCTGATGTTAGTAGGTGTGATGTGTGGAACACCTCTTAGCCTGGCACCTGACATTCCTTGCTATACTGCCCCCCCCCACACTACATCATCAACATTGTGACTTCACTGACTGTGACATCACTGCTACATAGGAACAGCAAGTGAGTGACTGCCAGGTTATCCACCTGTGATGTCACAGTCAGTGAGATCACAATGCTGATGATGTAGTGTGGGGCAACAGATTTAGACATGTCAGCTGCCAAGCTAAGAGCAGTTCCTCACATCCAGCCCAATACTGGCACATAGAATATGTTCTGATGAGCAAAAGAAAAAAAAAACAGAACGTTTTAAATGACTACTATGTAAAATTTGTATTGTTTTCCTCTGTCCCTATTTTGGCTCCACTAGCTCTTTAAATCTCCCAGTGCTGCAGTCCAGCTCTGACATCAGCTGCAAGGGATTCTGGGATTTCTGGTTCCAGCAAATGTTAGTTTTGGAGTCAGCATTAAACACCTGATACAATCTACAATACTGCAGTAAACAGTAAATAAAAAATGTCATTTTTGCACACAAAGTGTAAATTGGGGTCAGCCCTGCAGTTGCATGTTGGGCTCTTAGTGCTGACTGTGCCCCTTTAAATCTTTAGTTCCGTAGATCAGTTTGGTAGATCAGGAGTGGTATAATCTGCACTCCTTATTTTGGATCATATTACGCTGGGAACAATATTCTTTTGGTATATTCTCCTCCTGGCTTGGAGAGTTGGGGAGTGGAGGGGACATCAACATGAAGACCGGATGAAATGGAGAGCATGAGACATATTCAGAGAGAACTATATTCCCTGAAAAAAAAAAGGTAAAAATGAGAGATTGACTATTTTTTTTACATTTTCTGCATGCTACCCCTTCTCATTATCCCAAATATCTTTCATGCACTACAATTTTTATGTTAGTGTTGAACTGACTTTTAGCGCTGAGCACTTTCCCCTTAAAGGGGCAAATCATTACTTATCAGAGGCAGTATGCCTCATCAGCACTTGTACTTATTTATGTAACCCAGGCACCATGTACCAATGGGCTACTACCCCTGTCTGATGATCACAATTCAGGTTGAGGGGCCTGGGCTGTGTTCTTTATGGAAAAATGGGATTCGTTACCATAGGATAGATAATTTGCTTGGTGCCTCCACTTGAAGTAAAATGATAAGTGGGTCAGATGACAAGCTAATACAACACCCTGGGATGCTGTACCTACCCACTTCCCCACCCAGTGCTCCCACATATTGATGAATACACAATAGTTCAAATAGGCTAAAGCTGTATGACTAATGGCTGTAGCTAATAATATGCTCACAATGGCTGAACTTACCAAATGGGTGCTGACTGTTACTGAAACCACCAGTTACCTGTGGAGAATAGAAAGCAGCAAAATCAATATACTTTATGGTTGACACAGTAAGGCTGCACCCAGTAATAATATGCTCATGGACAGTGTTAAATTAACAATAAACCCTTTTATTATAGGGATATTTGGGGGAATAAGGGAGTGCAAATGATGGTTTGGTGACACATAAACAACAGAAATCTCACCTCCCACCTGCACGGCATAACTTAGATATAGTTCCCAAATTAATAATCCAGTTAGACACTTCCAGTTAGCTTCACTGGGTATCCAGACTTGTACCGTTGCAGGTCTGATGTATGTTGCTGCTGGTTAGCCAGTGTTGGTGCACATAAATAAATGATTTAGTTTGTCTTTTTAGCCATGCAAGTGTGACTGAACATTAAAGAAAAGAACCTAGTGGCTGAACTCGTAGGCAAACTGGTATTTGTAATCCCAGGCCTGATAGTCTGCAGTACATTTAAAGGCACCTTGAAACAAAGGCAGCTAAGAATATTTGTTGCAGGGTTAGCCCTGAAGTACTCGCAGTTCTGAAGGACCTCAGTCTTTGAATTAGAGTCGGCACGATTGGCTCCTTTGGGCAGCCTTGAACCTCAGGAGTTTCAGATTCAGGCTTCTGGCTGCTGAAGCAGGGACCAGCATACAGGGACATGGGCCAGCACGACTCAACCCCACATCCAGGCATAGGCCGAGGTGGCTATGAACTAGCACTAACTGTTGTGTTAGTGACCGACACCCTAAACAGGTCTGTCCAAAGATGCAGCTTAGAGATTCTGAATGTGGTCTCTGGAACTGTTTCTCTGGACTCAGGATACAGTCTCTGACACTTTTAGGCTGAGAGAACAAGCTTTGAACATTCGGCTCTGAGCTCCCACTCTGGCAGTTTTTCTCAGGACAACCAGCTCTCAGGCTCTGAGGATCATCTTTGGCAGAGTCAACTCCAATTCCAACTCTGGCAGCTTTTGTTCCAGAACACCAGTTCTGGAAATCTAGGCTCTGGTAGTAAAGTCAGTCTCTGACCCTTTCTGGCTGAAAAGCCGATTTGGCTTAGTGGGTTTGGTCCCAGGTCACAAGCTGAGAGACTCACAGAGAAACTCCTTCTCTTCACAGGAGCTTCTGGCAACTACCCAGTTTGGCTACTTCTCTGACTGAAGAAACACAATATTGTAATCCGATTGGTCACTGAAGCTGTCAGTCACAGTCCTGGCTTTCTGACCGGCCTCTCAGAAGGCAGAAAATTCTTCCCAGCAACCATGCTAAGGACCCCTTAGGTCCCTTTGAGTTCTGATTGGCTGAAACAAAAGGTCAAAGTAACAAGATGGCTGCCAACGTGCAGACAGCTAAATGTCCAACTTTAAAGTTCAACTTTATAAACAATCTCCTCAGTTTTAAAGTTAAACATCAACAACATTCAATAGGTATCACTCTGCACTATTATCTGGTGCAAGAGTGGAGTTTGAAAGTGCATTCCCTGACCGGTCACATGTGCTGAAGCACTCTGAGCCAGCACAGGCTATTGCCACTGTATACAGATACAAAGCTCTTAAAGCTAAACAGTGCCAGTTCGCACGTTTGTGCAGCAGCTATATAAACAGCATTACGCCTCACAAATTCAAACCTCAACTGGATATTAGCCCAGGTTCAAGAGGGCAGAACACCAGGGATGAAACAAAGCCAAACGGAGGGCAAAGATGGTGCCTTGGGAGATAACTTAAGGTAAGCCTCATCTCTTTGGGGGTTATATTTCCTTTTTATTTCACTCTTCTTACCAGAAAGAGGACTGGATCATATTAGTGCATTTTCAGCCACATCAGGATAAATTAGACAACCAATAAAATACATATACTGTGAATACTTATATGCAATCAACAGTTAACAGACAATGTAACTGCACAGGTTAGCAGCATTTATAGTCAGAGTTCATTTCCAGATATTGAAACCTCTTTCACATTTCAAAAGGCACATTATAGCACATAACAGCAGTACATTTCCATTTTTTCTGTCATGGGACATCACATATCTCGTACTATAGGTACCGTGCCTTTTTCTATAATAATAATAATTTGTGTTTACTGAATATAGCTCTTTTCATACACATTGTATTGGAAAGCACTTTACAAGCAATGAAAGAGACAGGTGACTGTTAACGTTTAGTGGCAGCCATTCTGCTTACCAACACTCACACGTAGTCATGAAGAACTGCCTGAATTGGTTTTATGGATTGGGGACTGCTGCATAGGATACCCGGGGAAAATCCTCTACAAATCCTCAAAAACGTTCCCTACTCTTATCCCTTCCTTCTACCTCCCTCCCCTTACCCTGCGCTGTTTTCCCCAAGATTCCCCTTTTGTCTTGTACTGTTTGCCCTTCCTTGGATGGTTTATTTTTCCTCTTATTTTTTATTGTTCTCGTACTCAGCAGTGACTTATTTAAATGTGCTTTTACTCTGTTTTTATATTTCTGATTTGCAAAAAAAAAAATTCCCCTACAGATCCTCACCCTTCATAAGAAAGGGTTGAATGAGACAGTTTTGGAACAGCATTTCTTAATGAATCCTGAGTTTCCAGGGTGTTCTGTTGATAAAGTGGACAGCACTCCAGCACAATTAGTTAATATGTGAGGCCCACTTCGGCTCTGTGTGCATGGCGCCTCTGGGTGCAAGGCTCAATGAAATACAAGAGCTTAGAACATAGACACATAGATATAGATACATAGAAATGTGATGGCAGAAAAGGACCGCCAGGCCCACCTAGTCTGCCCACTTGCAACACAGTAAAACCGCACCAACAGCTACAGATGTGCTAGGAACAAAGAAACTGAGCCAAACAAAAAATTCAAGCACCACCCTCTCACCCCAAAAATGAAGCAAAGCAACAGTATAATTTTAAAGTGCAATAGCAGCAAATTTACTGCAAAAAAGCCAGAAGGTCAGACATTCATCCTACCTCTTACCTCTCCAAACAGGGAAGCCAAGCAGCAACCCCTGTAGGCAGCCTCCAACAGGTTTCACCCTAAGGCATCATCAAGGAGTGCCTAAGGTTCCCAGTCTCACCCTTAAATGTGTGTGTGTGGGTCTGGGCCAAGAGCTAAGATGGCAGCTACTTAGTGCAGTTCTCCTAGTCAGTGGACTAAAATCTGTCATAATCCGACATTAGGACCAAAACTGAAAAAATAAACGCTACCACCAGCTGAATAATTGTGAAGTACTGCTGAATTTTTATTCCAACCTGGGGAAATCTAAATGCTTACCTGTGGATTCCAGCTGGGCAACCCAGGGCCAAGATCCTCTCTGCGCAGCATGGCCTCCACTGCAACTGCTGGCTGGGACCCTGTGAAGGTGGAAAACATGTTTAATCAACTGATGGGGCAGATGACACAGCTGATGCTAGCCACTAACCATAATACTCAAACAGTGCAAGCAAAAGATACTGGTCTCTTCCAAACTGAGCAGCGGCTCAGTGCACTCAATGCTGCACTCCAGGAACTATCACGCAAGGTGTTGGAGCAAGATAAGATCCTGTACTACATGAGGGAAAAAATGGATGATTTGGAGAATCGAAGTCGGAGGAATAACCTCCGATTCCTGGGCTTTCCGGAAGGGTTCAGAACACAAGGAAGTGGCCCGTTTTCTACAGCGCTCTCTCCCAGCACTGCTCAATCTACCACAGGACACTGTGCTCTGTATCAAGAGGGCACACAGCTCCCTAGCCCCTCTCCCAGGCTGGGGGAGAGGCACCAACCAATCCTGGCCAGATTTCTAGATTTCAGACAAAAAGAAGCCATAACCACAGCGGCCAGGAGTAAGGAGTAGCTATTGTGGCATGGACAGAGAATTCAAATTTATCAAGATTATTCAAAAGAACTCTCGGACCGTAGGAGGGCATACACTGAATGCCGGAAAGTCCTCCATGAGCTAGCAGTGCCATTTTCCATCTGCTATCTTGCAATGATGAGGATTGTGCACAAAGGGGAACCATTTAATTTTACTCATCCAGATAGCACAATGGATTTCTTAAGGAAAACGTTTCCCAGAGACTTCTGTACTACACGTGGGCCCATGGGGGAAGCAGAGGCTATCAACGGGAGACAGCATGGACACCACAGCTCCCTCCCCTTCAGAGGACACTATTTCTAGGCAGGCCAAGAGGAATCAAGGTCGCTCTCCCACTCCCGTGTCCAGGAAATAGCAGACAGAAGGTCCCCATAACAAGAAAGACATCCCCAGGAACGGATCTGGTCCTGAAGCCCAGGAGGAGGAACCCAATTGAGCAGTGCACAGGCAGATCTGGAGGCATACCAGTCACCAAATAAGTTTGTTCTGCTCACTGATGTGCTCCCAGAGGTCTCACTGATGCAACATCTCCAACAACCCTCCATGGTGAGCCCCATTATATTAGGAGGGGACTTTAACCGGGTTTTAGCCTCACAAATAGACCACAGCTCTAATGGCTAGGAATCCCACCCCAGAGCCTGACTCTCCTTACAACAGCTACTGCTAGACACAGGACTCTCAGATATATGGAGTGTGTTTCATCCGCATGACCACAATTACACCTACTACTCTCCAGTGCAGGGGTCCTATAGCCGACTGGACTACTGGATGGTCTTACCCAAATTGCCCACCAGACATTAGGTTCTGAAATACTACCGACCGTGATCTCTGATCATGCCCCAGTACACCTGCATCTTCTTTGGGGACCCATTAACACCCCATCCCCCTTGTGAAGGCTAGACCCCCTCCTCCTTAGAGACTCAGATTTCCTGCTCTGGCTAAGTGAACAAGTTACCCTATTCATGGAAGAAAACCACTTTGCTGACACATCGGCTGGCACTACCTGGGAGACCCTCAAAGGCACTCTAAGGGGAGATATAATGGAATTTGCTGCCAGGCGCTGCAAATTAAAGTAAAAACAGCTTTGTAACCTGGAGATGCAGCTGGAAAAGGCCAAAACACTGGGAAAAAATGCCCACACCCAAACCCGGAGGGCAGAGCAGACCACAACATCCTGAGCCTCAGAACCAAGCTCAATGACCTCCTGACCAGGAGAGCGAAAGTGGCAATTCTTAGATTAAGGCACAGATATTGGGATGGGGGAGAGAAAGGTGGGAAGGTACTAGCCTATAGACTAAGGAAGCAGCAGGCAGAATGCTATATCACCGGGCTCAGGGACGAACAGGGAAAGACATAAACCAGTGCCCCAGCGTCATTGCCATTACGAAACAATTCTATAGTAAGCTTTATTCCTCCTCGAGGCAGATGGATATAACCCGAGTGAAAGAGTTTCTGTCATCTTTCAATCTATTAAAGCTTACACAAGCACAGGCTGCTCTCCTAGAGGCATCAATCGGCCCGGGGAAAGTGGACAAGCACTGAAAACCATGAATTCTGACAAGGCCCCAGGGGGATATGGCTTCCCAGCCGAGCTCTGGCAGTCACTAGCCAGCACCATCTCACCGCTGCTTTTCGCAGTATACAATGATGCACTCACCCTAGGTAACTTCCCACCCACTCTCTGAGAAACTACCATAACAGTCCTCCCGAAAAAGGAGACGAATCCCACCATTCCCTCCAGTTAAAGACCAGTTTCTCTCGTAAATGTGGACATCAAGTTTTTGCTAAGATAATGTCAGCCAGACTCAGTCCCCTCCTCCCCACACTAATTCATGCCTCCCAAGTGGACTTTGTCCATGGGAGATACAGTGCGGATCATATCAGATCCCTGATCAACCTCATGCACATGGCAGCACCCCTCCCCACTCCAGTGGCAGCAGTGGCAATTGACTTTGAAAAGGTGTTTGACTCCCTGGAGTGGGACTATCTATAATATGTGCTCAAATACCTGGGATTTGTGAGCAACTTTCTGGGTTGGGTCTCAGCTCTCTACCATTGGCCGGTGGCAAAGGTCCTGACCAATGCAGTTCTCTCTGCCCCTTTCCCGCTGGACAGAGGCACAAGACAGGGCTGCCCCCTATCCCCACTATTATTCATATTAGTGGCTGAACCCTTGGCCCAGGCCATCAGACAGCACCCCATAATTCAGGGCAGCGAGATAGGAGGTCAACAGTACACAACATTCATGTATACAGACGGTCTGTTGGTACCTCTGAGCAATATCACGGTCTCACTGCTCCCCTTGCCATCTCTGCTCACTGAATTTATAACCTACTCGGGTCTCAGTGTAAACCAAGGGAAAACAGAGGTACTACTCCTGAACCCCCACTGCACTACCACTGATGTGGCCCCCTATGGAATAGGATGGGCCCCCTCCTTCCTAACATACCTAGGTATACGAGTAACCCCCGATATACAAAAAATCTAGGAACTGAATTTAAAGCCCCTGATGGCAAGCCTCAGAACAGAGCTGGAGAGATGGAAATACACTGCATGCTTGCTGGCAAAATCTCAGTGATCAACATGGTCTCTGTCCCCAAACTGCTGTATTTAATCTCTCACATCCCCCTTGACCTCCCCGCTGAGTGGACTGGGATGATCGACTCGCTATACAACAACATCCTATGGGAAAATAAAAAGCCAAGATATAGCAGAAACAAACTTTGGGGCCACTGGAGGGAGGATGGATGTTGTCTCCAGTGGATGGAAGGCTATAACTGGGCCTTCACTACCACACAGACACTCAAATGGTTTCTACCACAAGACCCAGCCTCCCCACAATGGCTTGCTATGGAAAATTTGTACGTCGATACCAATCAACTAACTCTCCTCCTATACAACCGCCCCTCCCAGAATACCCTGGCACACCCCACCATAGGCCTCTTATTAAAGTGCTGGTCCAAGGTACATAAGAAGCTTAAAACATCACCCCAGCCACTGGCCTTGACCCCTCTGTGGGGCAATGCAGACATACACATAGACCACAAAGTTATTAGGTGGCCTCACTGGGAGGTAAAGGGGATAAGACAGCTGAGGGATGTACTAATGGAAGGCATCAATGTTATGCTCGACTTTCAAACCCTGAAGCAAGACAAAGGGATACCACAAACAGACTTCTGGAGATATCTGCACTTGCGCAGCTCAGTACAGGAATATCTCAAGAAGCACTCCTCCCCCGGGAGGGTAGATATACTTCTCAAGTCAGTATCTCTTAGAAAGGGACTAGTTAGTCAGATATATGTAGCCCTCAGGGGCACCCTCTCCTCTCAAACTGATACCTCTAAAGTCAAATGAGAAAAGGCCCTGTGCACTGGCATCTCCAACAAACAATGGAACCACTGCTGGAAGCAGGCTCACTTTGCATACCCAGATGCCAAAAGCAAGCTCATTCAAAATAAAATCCTTCACCACTGGTACAGGACACCAGTGGTGCTACACAAGGCCAAACTGATAAACAGTAACACTTGTTGGAGATGCCAGGCACAGGCCAGAGACCTAAAACATATCCTTTGGGAGTATTTCCTGATACAGTCCCTCTGGAAGCAGGTACAAGAACTGGCCACAGAAATGGTAGAAACACCCATCCCATTAGACCCGGCACTCTGGCTCTTGGGCATCCCCCTAGACACCCTTAAGCTTACTCCAACAGAAGTGAATAGCTTTATTGAGCCTCCAGGTCAAAAGGCTTATTATGTAGGTGAAGGACAGGTGACGTACCAACCATGACAGAACTACTGACCTCGCTCTCCCACATGGCCACATTGTGTTGCACGTCGCATGCCATAACAAACACCATGGAGTCCTACTACTCCTGCCGGAGACCCTTTCTAACCTTTCTGAAACCGAGCACAGGTATTGGCTGAGTGGCATTAAGGCCGCTCTCGGTCTCCACTAGCCCTGATTATAATCCCCATCGACTATACCACCCATGTAAAAAGGAATCCCCGGTTCATGCAAGCCAGATAGCATATAAATAGGTAGTCATCCTCAGGCACATCACATAACCATGCCACTGTATTGGTACTCTGTGTTACTCTCCTTCTTTTTACAGGGAGTGAGAAATCAACACCATTAGGGAAATGAAGATAATCTCTGCAGTCACTTCCTAAAGAGGGAATTCCAGTTTATTCCTGGGTCCTAGCCTTTTTTCTATGCTTAATTTAGTAGCTGATCACATGTAACAAGAACAGATGAGATGCTTATCTCCTCAGCCTGTATGTAGACACATTCCACAGGTATCAAGAAGGAACATCGTTTGTACAAGGTATGAATACCATTTGCATACTGTACGAAAGTTGTAGGTAGGTGTATTTTTTGTTTTACTTCACTCAAAACACCTGTACCAATGTAATGCTTTTGTGAAAAAGAAACAATAAAAATCATTAACTAAAAAAACAAGCACTTGTCAATGCAGAATGTTTGCTTGCTGGCATTGGCAGTGCAGGAGTTACAGAGCTGCATAATAGGAATGGCAGTGAAGTATTGAACTGAAGCCAACCCCACCACCACCCTGCAGATACTGATAGGCATTGGGGTGTGCCTTTGGGTCATCAGGCATAACGACCACGCCATTTCACCACACCCTATCCTGCAGACATCGACAAGTGTCATGGTGTGGATGTGATGCAGGGTTCCCGACAGCAGCACTGGAATGGAGCTCCGCCACCTCACCTTTCATTTAATTAATATTTTAGTTTAACAGCTCAAAAGGCTGTGAACCAGATCTCTCACAGCTCATTTGGGAGATATAGCCTCAGGCTAGCGCCGAATAAATTTAGTTATTGGCTCACTCGCCACGATGGAGGCCGAAATGGAGCAGACCCTCCACAAGCACACTCCTCCAACTTCACCAGAGAAGCTGTCTAAGAAGCAGAAGGCCCAGGGAGCTATGGCTGGCAAAGCAGCATCCCCAGCCCCAGCGTCGATCCTGCTAACAGAAGACCGTTTCATGCAGGAAATCTTGCCAGTCAAGGAAACTGGCTGATATTGCCTCGGAGCTGAAGTCCCTCCATAACGATTTCAATGGCCTTACAAGGAGGGTGGGCAATGTGGAGGCCCACATGGTCTCGACAGAGACGTGGAGGGAGAAGACAGAGCCTGTAATTGTGCAACTACGCCAACAGATACAGAAGCTTCAGCTTAAAACTGAGGATTTAGAGGGCAGGAGCAGAAGGAAAAATATATTGATCCTAGGGCTACCAGAGGATGAGGAGGGTGCCAACACCATGGCCTTCTTACAGAAGTTCTTTCAGAAAGTTGTGGAGCCCTCCCCACTCAGTGCCAATTATCAAATTGAGTGGGCGCACCGCTCTCTCAGACTGCGACCTCCTCCAGGTGCTCCCCCAAGGCCAGTCATCGTGAGGTTCCTGAGTTTTGTCGAGAAGCAACATATAATCAATAAGGTTAAAGAGCTTCAGAAAATAATGTGGGAAAAGGCCACCCTAAGAATCACACAAGATCTACCCCTGGAGACCCAGCAGAAGAGGGCCACCTTCCATGCTACTGTCAAGAAACTAATAGCAGCTGGAATCCCTTTCCGAATGATGTACCCAGCCAAACTTCGCGTCTCTGTTCAGGGCTCCTGGCTCACATTCGATAGACCAGAACAGGCAGCTGCAGATTTTTCCCTGAAGTTACCCAGCCTGTTTAAGGAAGGATGAGCCTCCTCATAACTGACTGTTGTGCATTTGTATGCATGGATAAAGGACTTAATTTTACTTACATGTGGGCTGGATGGTTCTGAGTTGAGCAAGAATGGCCGGGGGGTATCTGGTTGATTTCTGTGCTGGCAGGGGGGGTCAGGGTAAAGACGTGCCTAGGGGGGAACTTCAGTACCACTCTCAGTTGTATGGGAACACTTTTAGAGGGAGGCAGTTTACCAGGGGAACAGTATATGTTGTGCGAGTGGGGGTATCCTCCTAACCTTTCCCCTATCCACCGAGCAGACAGCTACCCGGAGACTCAGGTCAGATCTCCTTTATTAATCACCTTGCTGGACTGGGATGGGTTTTAAAGGCTTGCCTAAGTAATGTTGGGGTGTTAAACCCTCACGATGACCCTCACCTAACCATGCGCCTTAGAGGAGGATGACCAGAGTTATGGGCTCAGCTAGATGATATTCGCAGCTCAGTGCTTCAGCTAGGCCTAGAAGGCGGGACTTGGATATCCCCAATTCTAATGGAGGCATAAAAAGGGTTTTAGGAGAAGCACATTTTCCGATATGGTGGATGGGGGTGTCTACAACTTATAGCATCACAGGCTGATTCTCCCATTTCAAACAAGGCTCTCAGCCTTGGTACGGCCACATAATGTAGGTGGGGGGGCTCCTTCTGAGGTGTCTTGGGAGCGCTGCACAGCGTACTGTTTTGGGGGGTATATGGCATTTGGTTCACCTACAGTACATTGTTAGTGCCGTTCAGCTTATAAGTCCCCTAGCTCAGAGTCCAGCTATAGCTTTTTGTGTACTACATAAGGGAACAATCCACCTTTTGTTTGTTGCTACTGGGATAGTGGTAGTAAGTGGCATGGGATTTTGGCCTATCACACCGAAAGTTTATCAGACTGCAGTTTACTTGGTTAGGGGTGTTAGGCCTTTTGTACATAGTTTCGAGGGATTATTAAGGGTAAGGGGGGTGGGGATACCTGGGGTATTGAGAATCTGGTTATGCTTGCTGAATTTTATACGTATTAGCAGGGCTGAAAGGCTCAGGTCTAATCTGTCACAGGACACGATAAATCCAAGGGCAATACTTAGTTGGGTTATCTTGTTTAAAGTAATGGGCTGGGGCAGGGGTGGGGGGTCTGGAGTGTGCCTTAGGGGGTTGATATGGACCATCAGGATCTCTTTGGGGTTGTTACCTGTAGTGTGCTGTGAAAATGGCTAATAATTTCATTAAAATAATTACTTGGAATGTCAGAGGAGTAAGGGACGTCTTGAAAAGGATACAGGTACTTAAGCATTGTTCATTGCTAAATGCAGACATTATCCTGCTCCAAGAAACCCATTTGGCAGCTACGGAGTCACTAAGTTTTTACATAGACAAGGTTTTTCCCAGGTTTTTGCAGTAGGTAATCTGTCTGCAAGCCGTGGGGTGGCCATTCTTATCAAAAGACACATTTCGTTTCAGGCAGATAACAGAATTACTGATCCTCTTGGGAGATATGTACTACTTAAAGGTACTTTAAATAACAGCACAGTGGTCCTGGGTTCGATATATGTCCAGGTTGGGGGGGGGGAGGAATCCTGATTTTTTGATGGACCTGGCTAATAAAGTCGCCATGCTCCTTCCTGCCCCTTTGATCCTGGGTGGGGATTGGAACATTCCCCCATCCCAAGATCTGGACAGGACGTATAGACCATTGAAGCCTCTCTCACCTTCCCAGAATGCATTAAAGGACCTAATAACCTTGCTAGGACTAGGCGACCCATGGCGTATCTTAAGCCCTATGAGTCAGTCTTACACGTTCCATTCAAGTGTCCACCAGACCTGGTCAAGATTGGACTACTTCCTAATTAGTTGCTGTCTTATGCCTGGTCTTCACCAGACAGGTATGGAACCCATAGTGATATCTGACCATGCAACTGTCTGGATTGACATTTCATTGGCCTCTTGTATTAGGAGGGATACCATCTGGAAGCTGAACACTCAGCTGTTGAAGGACGAAGCGCTGGTCTCTCATATTAGGGAGCTTATTGCTACATTCATGGTTAATAATGAGGGATCGGTCTTGAGATGGGACCTCCTTTGGTGCTCTTTGAAGTGCTACCTTTGGGGAGAATTTATTAAAATGGCTTCCAGAAGGAAAAAGTCATGAGAGTCCAAGGCCTTATCTTTACTAACCAAAATTAAGGAAAAGGAAAATTCCCTATCCTCCACCACCTCCCCGGGCACCCTAGAAGAGTTATTAGCACTGCGTAATGAATACGCGGAACTAATAAGGGATAAAGCTGAATATGCTCTGGTCAAAACCAAGGCTAGATACGCCGATCAAGGTGAAAAAGCCGGCAAGTTGCTTGCCCTCCGACTTCGCCAGCTTGAGAGTTCACGACTAATCCCCTCAATTAGGGCCACAGACAGTTCTATTAAAACGGAACCTTGGGAGATCGTACAAATTTTCGAACAATTTTATAGGTCACTATATGGGCATTGCCTTCCCAACACAAATCCTCAGGATATAGAGGCCTACTTTGGGTCCCTCAATCTTCCAACGTTGGATGGCCCCAGTCAAGCCCTCCTAGCAGCTCCGATATCTACTTCTGAAATAGAAGAAGCCATCAAAGGTCTTTCATTGGACAAAGCACCGGGTCCAGATCGTTACCCTTCAAACTTTTATAAAATATTTGTTAAGGAACTAGCCCCCCTTTTGCTTAAATTATACAATTACATGTTTACACTAGATAAGATAGAGCCAACTCTCATGGATGCCACAATTATTCTTTTACTCAAACCAGATAAGACACACTTGGATCCAGCTAGTTATAGGCCAATCTCCCTCCTAAACTACGACATTAAAATTCTGGCAAAGGTCCTCTCGCTCCAAATGAAAGCACACTGGATCAGAGTCCTAAGCCCGGAACAGATGGGGTTCGTAGCAGACCGTTCTCCTGCCGGCCACCTTAGGACACTCACGCATATTTTTCAGGTAGCCCAGTCATCCCAGTCCCTTATGGCGTTAATCTCTCTAGATGCCGAAAAGGCTTTTGATAGGGTGCACTGGGAATTTTTATGGCTGACCTTGCGGAAAATGGGGTGTACCTCTCAGTGTATTGTAATGATACAGTCCCTTTATGCCTCCCCGTCGGCCAAGATTTACTGTAACGGGATTTTTTCCACCCGGTTTCCCTTATATACGGGCACCAGACAGGGTTGCCCCCTCTCACCCTTCCTGTTTAATCTTTATTTAGAACCCCTGCTCTGACAAATCAAACAAACCCCACTAATCAGGGGCATCCCTATCCATAAACAAGTTCTCAAAATCTCGGTCTATGCGGACGATATCCTCCTTCATTTGGCTCACCCAGTCACCTCGCTGGAACACGTCCTAGAGGTGGTCAATCAGTACGGTAAGCTATCCAATTACAAGATCAATATCTCCAAAACCATAATTTTCCCTCTGAACGGTTTTACCCTGAAATCTGACTTCATACATTTAGGCATTAAATGGTCCGCCCAATCACTTAAGTATTTGGGCATATACGTTTCTAGGGACCCCTCTGTAGTTCAGAAGCTCAATCTCGAGGACTTGATCGAGGTCATCCAACAGGATCTTTCAAGATGGCAGAGCTTACCCCTCTCTTTGTGGGCCCAAATAAATATAATTCAGATGAAAATTCTCCCCCGGCTTTTCTACCCCTTAAATTTACTGAATTTATGGCTTCCGATCTCCTTTTTCAAACGGTTACACTCCATCATATCAAAATTCATCTGGTTAGGCAAACATCCCCGTCATGCCTTCTATAAACTTAGTGTCCCTAAAGCCCAGGGTGGACTTCGTCTCTCCAATTTCCTTTTATACTACTGGGCGAGTCATCTAACTAAATTGGGGAGATGGCTTGCCCAGGACAACACGGAATACACTCCTATCTGGCTCCAAATCAAAAACGATATTCTAAGATCTGATAACATCAATCTCAACACGGTTTATTACCTATCCAAATCTTCATTGCCATTAAGGTTTCAGGACTCGGTAATCGGCACTTCCTTAAAAATCCTGTCACAGTGTTGTTCACATCTTAAGATACCTCTTAAGGCAGATATGGGTCAACCAATCACGTCAAACCCTAACATTAAAATTGGGGGGGTCATGTGTATTGTCCCACTGGCTCCCCCAATTACAAGAGGCACGTGTTGAGGACCTGTTTTCTCAAGATGACCTCCTTTCTTCATCTGACATCCTTGACAAGTTTGACATCCCAAGACGGTTGATCTTTAAGGTGTACCAAATTAGGCACACTATTAGTACCTTATTTGGGGTTACACCTCGACCATCCTTGTTTAGACCCTTAATGGCTCAAGTCAGGAAAAGTGCCTTAGGGCCACATTCAATTTCTAAAGTATACACTCAACTCATGGCGTCTATATGCTCTGGCCCTCTTCCTGGTTCCCCGATTTGGTCGTCCTTACTCCCAGAAGTGAACCTAGACTGGGCCTGGATCTGGAAAGATCTGTACATTTATCACTCTCAAGATCGACTTAGACTCACACAATACCATATACTTAATAACATGTACTATACCCCCATGAGATTGGCCAAGCTGGGTAGAGCACCGGATTCTACTTGTACCAGGTGTGGCAGAGGAGAAGGGAATATTGTGCATATTTTTTGGTATTGTGAGAAGGTATCCTCCCTCTGGCAGGAAATTAGATCTAAACTTGACCTCTGCCTAGGGTTAGAGGACCTTTTCACAATTGAGGTCTGTATTCTGGGACTGTACGAGGGTATTTTGGTCAAAGAACATAGATACCAGATGGCAATAATCGCTATGATTGTTAAAAAACTGGTCTTGAAGCACTGGTTGGACCAGCTTGCTATTACCTATAGTGAATGGTTAAAAGATATATCTCTTTTCTTCACAGCCGAATGTCTGATAGCTGGTTTTAGAAATAACATGGCAAGTTTTAATAAGAAATGGGGGAAGCTATATGCCTTATACCTGTAATGGCTGTAATGTAAAGGCTAGGGGGGTGTTAGGGTGTATTAGCAGGGGTATCACAAGTCGTAAGAGGGAGGTAATAATCCCTCTTTACAAGACACTGGTTAGGCCCCATCTGGAGTACTGCATGTAGTATTGGAGGCCACACCTTCACAAGGACATTAACCAAATTGAGGCAGTCCAGAGAAGGGCAACCAAAATGGTGCAGGGACTGCATCAGAAGACATATGAGGACAGATTAACAGAGCTCAATATGTATACCCTTGAGCAAAGGAGGGAGAGAGGTGATATGGTCGAGGCATTCAAACACCTTAAGGGCATTAACAAGGTGGAAGAGTCTAACATGTTTAAATATAAGAAAAATAGCAAGACAAGAGGACACAGCATGAGATTAGAGGGGCGATTAAGGGGAATGTGAGGAAATTCTTTTTCACAGAAAGGGTGGTGGATGCATGGAATGGCTTACCACAAGAAGTGGTGGCTATGAATACAGTGCAGGGCTTCAAACAGGCATGGGATAGGCATAAGGGAGCAATACAAATGACTATGAATAGATAGGCCACTGACAGAGCAAAGGCCGATGGCACATTTATAAGGTAGAAAAAGAAATGGGCAGACTGGATGGGCCTTGCGGTCCTTATCTGCCGTCAACTTCTATGTTTCTATGTTTCTAATGGGAGTTTGTTAATCCAGAAGTTAGGTCAGATGCTTTAATATAAGAGGGGTCTCTTCTCCTCTGTCAGAGGATATAATCAGGCACACTCCAGAGGGGTGGGAGGATGGGCGGAGGAGGGGAGAGGGTTGGGGGGGAAGGTGGGGGATTTTAGTTAGTTAATCTATGTATAGTTAGAATGCGTATAGTACTGCTGTGCTTGACAGTTGTTAACAACCGGTTTATTGTATAACTGCCTTTTTGCTAAAATGAATAAAAAATTTTAATTTTAACATAAAAAGTGTCATGGTGTGCCTTGGGGTCTTTGGCCCTTATGTTCGCCCCATTCTGTCAGGAAATATGGTGAAATGGGTGCTGTATAGGAGAATGGGGTGAACTTTGGGACCAAAGAGTCCAAGGCACACCTTGATGCCTCTCACTGGCTGTAGGGTGTGGGTGGGGGTAGAATGGTATGAGCATTACAGGCGACAATCCCAAGTCACACCCCTGATGCCTGTCAGTCTCCACAGGGTGGGGCATTATAGTCGGAAACCCTAACGCCTCAGGCGTTCATTGGTATTTTCACTCCCAATTTTCAACATGTTTTTTTTGTGACCCCCACCTCATGAACAGTGGCAATACCAGTTTGTTAGCGGAAAGCTGATTTTGTACAATGTCTACGCCATTTGACACCACAGGTACGAAAACACATTTAGAACAGGATGTGAAAAATGACAGCTGTACTGTTCATGGGGAGGTGTAAAAAATGGCAATGTTGAAAATCTGCAGTGAAAATATTAAAAAAACTGGCGAAGTCACGAGTGTGCATAGAAACTGTGCAATTCACACCCATAATGTAATTAGTTTGGGAATTTTTTACAGCAGATTGTCAACACAGGCATTTTGGGACCTCTGCTCATGAACAGTGTCACTGTGATTTTCTTAATCTGTCCTGAACAGTGATTTCCCACAGCGACCACGTATTTCTGCCCTGGAAATGCGAAAACACATTTCGGCCATGGTGTGAAAAATGACAGCTGTACTGTCCATAAGGAAGTGTGGAAAAATGCCAGTGGTGAAAATCTGGACTGAAAATATTACAAATTCATGAATTTACAAGGGTGCGTGGAAACTGCACAATGCTGTCTTGTAACACAATCATTTTATGGACTTTTGTCACCAAATTTTTAACATAGCCATTTTAAGACCTCTGCTCATGAACAGTGTCACTGTGATTTTCTTATTCTGTCGTGAACATTGATTTCGCACACCGACTGCACCATTGTGCACTACATGCGCGGAAACACATTTTGGGCAAGATGTGAAAAATGACAGCTGTACTGCTCATAAGGAGGTGTGGTAAAATGGAAATGTTGAAAATCTGGAGTGAAAATATTAAAAATTCGTGAACTTATGAGTGTGCGTGGGAACTGCGTGCACTTTTCAAATAAATCAGTCATTTTGGGAATTTTTCACCAATTTTCCAACATAGGGTTTTAAGGGGCCTACCTTATGAACTGTGACACTGTCATTTCATAAATCAGTCCCAAAAGGTGGTTTTGCGCAGTGACCGAGAAATCACCTTTTGAGGCCGATTAACGCCATGACAGTGCCAGAATTCATGAGGAGGGGTCCCAAAAACCCCATGTTAAAACTTTGGTGCCAAAATTCCAAAAAATGTCTGCCATATGCATTAAAGTTGAAAAAACCCTATTTATTCCATTATAGGAGCTTACTGGCATTTCTTCAGTTCACGGTTGGCTTTGAAGAGTGCAGACGTGTTCCCGGTCCACCGAAGATCATCTCGCCGGCCTCCGGAGGTAAGTATGGGGCGAGATAGGAGTGTGGGGAGGTGGATGCACAGAGGGTGGGTGCAGGTTGGGGGCAAGACAATCAACGAGGGACTGTTTTTTTCTTTTCATGTGTTTGTTTTCTTTTTAGGAAGACGACACGGGACTTGTGCCACACTGGGGTGGGTTCCCAGTGTGGCAGCTGAAAGATTTTTTGGGGGTCAGTGGAGTCAACGGAGGATTGGGCACCCCCGTCACCATTCTCACTTATGCCATGCTGGGGTGGGCTCCCAGCGTGGCATCTAGAACTCTGGGGGGGGGGCGGAGCCAACGGGGGATTGGGCACCCCCATCAGCCATACTGTGTGCGGCAGGTGGGGGGGACTGCTATTCAGAGACACTCAGAGGGCTGGGGAATATTATTACAATACTGATCAGGTGTGCCAACAGACGACAACTGCGTCTACTTTTTCAGTCTCTTTGAGGTTCTGTTTTCCTGCTTTTGTCAATGCTGCTCCTACCTGAACTCTGACTCAAAATTTCAAGGATGGCAATTAGATCTTTTTTTGGAAACATTCCAAGGATGGCATTTTAGTCACTTGCCTCCTCCTGGAAAGATGGTCCTAGGAAAAGTTCACTTCAAACTGAATTTATGTTCCAGGAAGAGAAAGCAGAGACGTATGCAAGCAGGATTGCCGGCAATATGCTAATCAACACTATCTTATCGCTGCTCTCCCTTTCAACTGTACACCACTGCATTTTCAACTGCTGTTATAGACAGCTACAGCATTCATTGGTGAACTGTGGCTGCACCTGCAAACACACTGACTGAACTGGAAGACAGGGTGCCACACCTACAAAAACTCAGATGATGGCACTGTTTCTTGCACATGCGTGCAAGCAAACATAAAAATGTGTGGGTCTGCCCTTTCGTCTTTTTTTTCAATACATTTGCTGCTATTGCACTCTAAAATTATACTGGTGCTTTGCTTAATTTTTTGGGGTGAGAGGATGGTGCTTGAATTTATTATTGTGGCTTAGTCTGCCACTTGCCTAGTTATCTGCTAGGACATGCCTTTTCCCCTCACCTTCCCCCTCCACCCTCAATAGTCCCTTGTGTCTGTCCCATGCTCTTTTGTACCCTTCCACTGTTGTTTCTCCAACCCACTGCTCAGGGAGCCAGCCTTTTCCACTTATCCACCACCCTCTCTGTGAAATTGTACTCCCTAATGTTGCCCTTGAACTGTCCCCCCACAATCTGCAACCCATGCCCCCTAGTCCTCTGATTTCCTTTCAGTTGGAAGAAGCTCGCCGCTGGCACTTGGTTTATGCCTTTTAGGTACTTGAAGGTCTCAATCATTTCCCTCCTTTCCCTCCTTTCCCTCCTCTGCTCCAGAGAGTACATGTTCAATTCCCCTAACCTTTCCTCATAGGATAGGTGTCTGAGCCCCTTTACCATCTTCGTTGTCCTACTCTGAACTCTCTCCAACCTCCCCACATCCTTTCTGAGATATCGCCTTCAGAACTGGACCCCATATTCCAGATGCAGCCTAACCAGATGGGTGTATAAAGGTACTATGACCTCCATCCTCCTACTGTTAATCCACCTCCCGATGCAGCCCAGCATTCTGCTGCCTCTAGCCACTGCTCTCTCACAGTGATTTGCCACCTTCAGGTCTCTCGATATAGTGATACCTAGGTCTCTTTCTTGTTCTGTTACTGCCAGGTCTTGCCCCCCCCCCAATACAGTATCCCTCCCTCTGTTTTTTGCAGCCAAGATGCATGATCTTAACACTTGTCCATGTTAAATGAAAGCTGCCACTCTTTTCACCATGCCTCAAGCCTCCTTAGATCCCTCTGCATTTTTTCCACCCCTTTCTGAGTGTCCACCCTGTTGTAGACCTTAATATTGTCTGCAAACAGACACATACACCCCTTCAAGGCTCTCCGCAATGTTCCCTATGAATAGATTGAACAGTAGTGTCCCCAATACTGACCCCTGAGGAACCCCACTGGTGACCATGCCCTCTTCTAATGCCACACCATTTACCATGACTCTCTGTCTCCGGCCCTCCAGCCAGTTTCCCACCCAACAAACCACCGTCTGCCCCAGACCTAGGAATGTCAGCTTGCACAGGAGTCTCCTGTGTGGCACAGAGGGCAAATGCCTTTGAGAAATTCAGATATGCGATGTCTACTGCCCTCCCCTGATCCACTTTATTGGTGACTCAGTCAAAGAACTCAATCAAGTTCATGTGACAGGATCTACCCCTGGTAAAGCCGTGTTGCCTTGGAGTCATCATGCCAATTACCTCCAGGTAACTTGTAATCCTGTTTTTCAGTAGCTTCTCCATGAGCTTGCCCACTGCAGATGTCAAGCTCATGGGCCTGTAGTTTACCACCCCCCCTTGTGCAGGGGGACCACATTTGCCTGTTTCCAGTCATCCGGTACCACTCCAGACTCCAGAGACCTGTTGAAGAGTGCAGTCAAGGGTGCCGCCAGTATATGCTTTAGTTCCTTCAACACCCTGGGGTGCACCCCATCTGGCCTCATTGCCCTGTCCACTTTTAGGCAATGTAGTTCTCCCAGAGTCTCCTCTACCTGGAACGGACTCGTATACACTCTCACCTCACTGCCCTGGCTTCTTCCACTCCACTACCCACCCCTTCATCTTCCCTAGTAAACACAGAACAAAAAATAGTTGTTTAGTAGTTCTGCCTTCTCCCTGTCCCCTTGTATCAGCTCACCATCACTTGCTCTTAGTTGGAGTATTCCCTGTGTAGTTTTCCTCCTCTCACTGATATACCTAAAAAAAGTTTTGTCCCCACATTTGACCTTGCTTGCTATGTTCTCCTCGGTCCATGCCTTTTGCCCTCCTTACTTCTACCCCTGCTTCTTTCTGACTTACCCAGTACCTTTCCCAGTCCTCCTCTGTTTGAGTTACCTTGAACTTCCGAAAAGCCCTTCTCTTTGCCCTGACCTTTTCTGCTACAGCACCATTAAACCACATGGGTCTTCTCCTCCTCTTATTCTTACTTAATGTTTTGGCACATAGATCTGTGGCCCCCCCCACAATAGCCTCTTTTATCCTCCCCAATGTGTCCTTCACCTCTGTTAAATCCTTCACCTCTGTTAAATCCTCCACCCCCTCAAGAGCCCTTCCCACATACTCCCCCATTTTCCTAAAATCTGTTCTCTTAAAATCAAGCACCTTTACTTTGGTCTGGTGAACATCAGCAGTGTTCTGTATTGTAAACCAAATGGTGCTGTGGTCACTCATACCAAGGTGTTACCCCACCAACACATCTTCTACCCTATCCTCATTTGTCAGGACCAGATCAAGAACTGCACCCAGGGTTGGTTCCCTGACCAGCTGCCTTAGGAGGTCTGTTTGCAGGGAGTCTACTGTTTCCCTGCTACTGGGAGATGATGCCAATAGGGTGTCCCAATCTACATCTGGTAGATGGTCTCCCATCAGCACCACCTCACCTTTAGCAGCCATTCTCAAGATTTCATCTTTCATATATCTATCCACAGATTCCTGTTGTGCTGGGGGCCTGTAAATCACCCCTCTATGCACCACCTCTCCTTTCCTCGTGGCCAATGAGACCCATAGGCCTTCAGCCTCCCCCCACTTGCCCTGTAATTCTGTTGCCCTGATACCCTCCTTTACATAGAGTGCAACCCCCCCTCCTGTCCTTCCTGTCCCTCCTGAAAAGTGTATAACCTGGTCTCTCCATGTTCCATCCCTGCTCCTGATGGCACCAAGTTTCAGTTACCCCCAAAATGTCAAGGCTCGCCTCAGCCATTATCACTGCTAGATCTGGGATCTTTTTACTCAGACTACTAGTGTTTGTACACATGACCATCCAAGCCTCTACTCCCTGTTTCCTGCTTGCTACACCCCCTTTATTTTCTTCACTTGGTCTGTTTGCCTTTTGGGGGGCTTGCTGTCCCCCTTGCTGTGTGTCATGCAGCTCGAGCTTCCCCATGACCCCCCAAATTCAGTTTAAATGGTAGTGCTGCTCAATATAATCTTCAAGCTTACATTTGAGCACTACTTTTCCTTCCCCACTTAAATGCAGCCTATCTGGGGCATACAGGCTTTTGTCCCTCCACGTTGTTCCCCAATCTCCTACTACTACTCCATATTCCCTCTGAGAAGGTAAACATTGTCTGCACTCAGAGTACTGTACTCCCAGGTTACTGAGACACAAGAATATGTATTTCAGGAGTATCCATTTATTATGGGGGTTTAGACATACTTGGCAGTAATATGGAACTGGAAATTTCTAGAGGAAGTTCCCTATGATTGTCTAATACATGGCTTTCTTCCAGTATCCTTGGGATATTTGAATCCTGATACTTGCCACTATTTTATTTGCAAGTTAGAAATTCTGCATATGGCATGCAAGATGTGCCTTAAGCTATCCAGCAAAAACAGAGACTTATTTTGAAATCCATTCTTTCATCAAAGCAGCCCTGTGTAATATTTTTCAGAAGGTCAGGATCACCTTTCAGGTAGACTGTGGAGCCTCTTTGTGGAAATATTTCTGTAATTTTTGATATTTTGCTTTCTTAGTAGGTTTGGTGACCATATTTTTTTTTGTTTGTTTTTTGGTTTGTATAGATAGATACTGCACTTCTCTACTTAGTTTATTTTATTACATATGATATGGATTTTTTCTCTTTTGCCTTTGCATTTACTCCTGTAAATAGTATAATTTCTGTTTTGTAAATATTTTCCTGTTTTGTGTATTGTAGGTAAACAAATTCCCCTGCTCTTAACTTGGGTTGTTTACTTCCACCTGGAAGTCCTACCAGGACAGCACCAGAGATGAGCAGATGGGACCTGGGTTTAATATCTCATCAAAAGGAGGGAACATCCCAGCAGTACCGCACCCATTTGTATTGCACAGAACTGTCTGCATCTGGAGTATAAGCCCAACTCCCACTGTGGAACTGTAACCCATGACCTTCTGGTCCAGAGGTGGATGTGTTACCTACTGAACTTCACTGGTAGCTATGCTAAAGAGGCATATCATATCTATGTTATTTATTTATTTATTGGCATCTCGGATAAATACCTTTGAGCTATTAGCTCATTTACAAAGGTTCCACATCAAGATACAATACAATAAACAACAACAGATAGGAAGGCAGTCATACAGTACATACAAGGCTGGGAATTACAGAATTGAGTTACATTAAAGATACTTATAGATGCATTAACATTTAGGTAACTATGCAGTTAAAGACAGTCCTAGAGGGGTGGACAAAGAGGGAAAGTTGGGGAATAAAAGAGTAGTAAGTAGAAGCAGCCATAGGACCTTGTCAGTGTTAGGAGGGGCTTTGAACAGAATTGAGGAGGGTGTGCAGGGAAGGGGGACTGTGGATAGAGCAGGGGTGGGTGAGGCATTAGGTAAGGGGCGTTATGAAGGGGGTGAGGTGAGGGGGTAAATAGGAGGAGGAGGTAGTGGAGAGGAAAAGGGTAGGGGAGATGGAGGGGGGTATGGCTGGATCCCAGGATTGGATAGATAGATAGATAGATAGATAGATAGATAGATAGATAGATAGATAGATAGATAGATAGATAGATATTTTTATTTATGAAGCACCCAATTTCTGAGACTCTTGGTGCTGTACAATAAAATCACAATACAATATTATTTTTTAAAATCACCAAACATACATAATAAAATCAATGTAAAAACAGAATTTCATTCTATCAGCAAACTCACGTTATAAAAGCCAGTTTGAACAAATATGTTTTCAGTCCCCTTTTAAAGGCTTCTACCGAGTGGTCCCCTTAGATAGTCAGGCAAGGAGTTCTACAGGGTTAGTGCAGCCACTGCAAATGCTCTATCTCCTGAATGCCACAATCTAACCCTGGGAACCACCAGGAGGCCTCCCTCAGCGAAACAGAGCATCTGGGCCGGATGGTAAGGATCAAAGAGATCTTGCAGATAGACGGAACCCCCATCATGCAGGGTCTTATAGGTCAGGAGCCCTATCTTGAAGACAATCCACCACCTGACTGGCAACCAGTGCAGTCCACGGGGGACCGGGGTAATATGCTCACACCTCCTTACCCTGGTCAAAAGTCTTGCTGTTGTGTTCTGCACCAGCTGCAGTCTGCAGAGGTTGCCTCCCGATAACCCAAGGTACAGGGCATTACAGTAATCCAGTCTGGATGTTACAAAAGCATGCACCACTCTGGGCAGGTCCTCAGGAGGGATCAGGGCTCAGATCTGGGCAATGTTCCTGAGATGATAAAAAACACTTTTGACCATGGCCAACACCTAAGCATCAAGTGTCAGGCCATCATCCAGAATCACACTCAAATCCTTCACCTGTCTAGAAGGAACAAGGGGAACGCCCCCCAATATTAGATTAAGGGACAACCCCCCATCCTCCATGACAACCGAGCTCCACCACCAGTACCTCAGTCTTATCTGGGTTGAGTCTAAGCCAGTTTTGAGTCATCCATGACTGGATTTCCTTGAGACAGATGTTAAATATGGAGTCTGACACCTGGATATCAGGTGCACAGGACAAGTACAGTTGGGTATCATCTGCATAGCAGTGAAAACCCTAACTGTACCGCCTGATAATGTCCCCCAATGGCAGCATGCATAACGTGAACAGTAAGGGTGACAAGACTGACCCCTGTGGCACTCTAAAGCTCAGAGGCTTCAGGCTAGATGAGACAAGTCCCATTTTCACCCTCTGCACTCTGTCCATCAAGTGTGACCTGAACCAGCTGATGACAATGCTGGACAGGCCACACCAAAACCACAGGCAGTCAACAGCACTTCATGGTCCATGATATCAAATGCTGCAGAGAGGGCCAGGAGAACCAGAATGGTATGAGCGCTCCTGTCCCTCACCATTAGGAGATCATTAAGCACCCTTACCAGGGCAGTCTCCATACTATGCCCCTCCTGGAACCCAGACTGGAAAGGCTCATAGGTAGATGAAGATGCGAGGTGTCTCCAAGATTAGAGGGGCCAGAGTAAGTGCTAGGGTATCGTAATAGAAATCCCAGTGAGATGAGGGATATCAGTGGATACAGTCACAGCCACTGTGTGCAGTCAGATGTGAGCGAAGTTGTGTTTTAAAATGCCCTTGAGGGTGTTACTTACGGTATCTTGTGTTAACCTAGGTGTATCAGTTTGGCACAATAGATTTTGGGCCCCCGGTGGTGTAAGACCTAGTGTGGCCTTTTTGGCACACAGACACACCTGGTACTTAATCCTGTTATGCAGGTTTAGCCAGCCAGATTGAGCACATAGTTCACAGGTGTGAGTTAGTCTATTAGCTTCTAGCAGTAATCTGCATTCTTTGTTCAACACTAGGGTGATACATTTTAGTGCCATGACTGTGGCTGCCCCATAGACAATCAGCCCGTAGTCTATTAACAAGAAAACCGAGCTACATATTTCAAGCTTGAGGGCATCTTCTGTTAGGCAGTTTTTGTGCTTGTACAGTTTGTCTATTTTGGTGTTAGTGGACTTAGCTACTAGATTGATATACGAACATACAAACTTATGAAGAAGCCAGCAGAAGAAGGCCATTTGGTCTACAAAGGCTGCTCGTATTGCAGGGTCCACAGCTTGAGCTAATGTCCCTGCCCTCCTTCCCCACTCCTTCCATCCTCCCTACCCATGATCCTTACCTTCCCCCATGCCTATTCCAGCCTCTCTCAAAGCTGCTCACTGCCTTCAATGAGATGACCTCTTCCAGCAGCACATTCTAAGTGTCCACCACCCTCTTTGTGAAGAAGTGCTTCCTGACCTCCGTCCTAAACCTCCCACCCTCCAGCTTAAGACTGTGCCCCCTCATGTTCTGGTTGTCACTCAGCTTAAAGAGACTCTCCTTATCAATCGTATTTATCCCTTTCAAATACTTGAAGGTCCCAATCATGTCCCCTCTCTCTCTTCTGTCTTCCAGGGAGTACATGTTCAGTTTGTTCAGATATGTTTTGAAAAGGTAAGGGAGCTATCTAGGTTGACTCCCAGGTATTTGAAATTCTGGACCATTTCCAGTATTTCACCATTGTTAGTTAAGATATTGAGTTGGTGCACCCTGTGTCGATTGTGGGAGAAGACAAGCAGCATTGTTTTTGTTTTCTTATAGTTTAGCATAAGTCTAGATGAATGGAACCAGGATTCAATGCTTGCAAAGTCCTCCTGCATTTGTTTTTCCAGGATGACAGGGTCTGAGTGACTGGTGAACAGCACAGCGTCATCAGCATACAATAGTATCTGACCTTTGCAAGCCCATGGGAAATGGTTGAAGAACAGGCTAAAAAGCAGGGGACCCAGGATAGACCCTTGGGGGACCCCTGTACTGACACCACAGAGATCCGATAGAGCATCTTGCATTTTTACCTGTTGATCTCTCCCTGAGAGATAGCTACAGAACCACCCAATGGACTCTTGTGACAGACCTGTGTAGGTTATTTGGTCTAACAGGAGTTCATGATTGACCGTGTCGAAGGCCTTGGTGAGGTCAATAAAGGTAGCCCCCACCATAGACCCTCGATCTAGTGAATCATGAATATAGCCTGTAAATTTGGCTAATGTGGTAGAGGTACTGTGCTGCTTCCTAAAGCCGTGCTGTTGGATACACTGCAGCTGGTATTTGTCCAGATATTCATCGAGTTGTTCATCAACTATACGTTCGAACACTTTTGAGAGCAGCAGGAGTCTTGAAATCGGGAGATAGTTTGTGTGGTTAGTTCTGTCACCACTTTTGAATACAGGTGTGACGACTATGGTTTTCCAAAGTTGGGGGAGCTTTCCTGTTGTTAAGGACAGATTTAGTATTTTTGCTAGTGGTGTGAGTAGTACGTCGAGGGTAAGAGTGACTAGCTTAAGGTCAGGACCATCACCACTGTTTCTGGTTTTGCCTAATATTTGCTTGAGGTATTTTTTTGCCTCTGTTTTTGTAATGATTGTAAGATAGAAGTGGATTCCTAGCAGTGGAACCAGTGAACCAGAGGAGTGGCTATCTCTGCAAAGCAGTGTGCAAAAGATGGAGATTAGTGCCCAAGAGGTGGATAAGCAGAAAGGGCAAAATTCAGCAGACGGGCAGACAGCAAGGAGAACCAGGGATAAATGACAACCAAGGAAGGGCTGGAGAATAGTGAGACAGTCTAGGGTCAAATCATGGAAAGCCATGTGTGCAAATGCCAGGAACCTTAGCAACAAGATGGAAGATCTGGAGGCTGTCATGGTGCAGTCAGACCTGGACATTGTGGCCATCACTGAAACCTGGTGTAATGATAACCATGACTGGGAGATGGCCATACCTGGCTACAACATATTCAGAAGAGACAGAGCAGGCAGGAAGGGAGGAGGAGTGGCACTGTATGTGAAAAATGACATAAGGGCCACAGAGATCCAGGAGGAACAAAATGGGAGAGATACTGTGGGTTAAGCTGGAAAGGAAAATGGGGACAGCCATCCGCACAGGTGTGGTCTATAGACCACCAGCCCAGGAGGAAGAAACAGATAGGGAGCTGATGCTAGCCATCCAAAGGATGGCAGACAAGGGTGAGGTAGTACTGGTTGGAGACTTCAATATTCCAGACGTGGACTGGAGCATCCCAGCAGCAGCATCAACTAGGAGCAGATTTATCTTGGACTCCCTTCAGGGTGCCTTCCTCAAGCAACTGGTCGTGGAACCAACTCGGCAGAAGGCAATACTGGACCTTGTGCTCACAAACAGGGACAGTGTGATGGGGGTAACAGTGGGGGAGCACCTGGGAAACAGTGACCACCAGTCATTGTGGTTTGAAATCACAGAAAGAGCAGAACCAAACCACACAAAAACACGTATCCTGGATTTTAGGGGGGCAGACTTTGGGAAAATGGGGAGATACTTGAAAGAGGCATTAAGGGGAATGGGACAGGAATCAGGGGTTGAGGAGCAGTGGGCAGTATTTAAAATGGGGATTACAAGAACAACAGAATTATGTATTAAGCAGGTTAACAAGAGGAAAAGGAAGAGAGACCATTATGGTTTTCCAAAGAGGTAGCAAAGAAAGTGAAAGCCAAAAAGATTGCATTCAGGCAATACAAAAGACACAGGCAGAAGGGGATAGGAGAGTACCAGGAGAAGCAAAGGGAGGCAGGGAGGTCAGTAAGGAAGCCAAAGCTCAGACAGAAGAACACATTGCAAAATCAGTGGGTAGAGGGACAAAACCTTTACAGGTACATAAGGAAAAAGAAAGACAAAGGGAGGGATAGTGAGACTGAAGGGGATGATGGGGGTCATGGAGGATGACAACAGTAAAGCTGACATACTGAACAGGTATTTCTGCTCAGTCTTTACTGAGGAAGAGGAGGGTAATGGGTCTGAAGGGAGTACAAGGGTGAGAATGGTGCAGAAATGGACACAAGTCCCTTTACACGAGAAAGGGTCCTGAAGGAACTGGAAGTATAAGAGTTGATAAAGCAATGGGGCCAGATGGGTGCACCCAGGGTCCTTAAAGAACTAAGAGAGGTGGTGGCTGAACCTCTGGCTATCGTGTTTAGCCGATCACTGGAAACAGGGGAGGTACCCAAAGACTGGAGGACAGCAGATGTAGTCCCCTTATACAAAAGTGGGAACAAAGAGGAAGCAGGGAACTACAGACCAGTCAGCCTCACCTTGGTAGTGGGGAAGATCATGGAAGCACTACTGAAGGAGAGATTGGTGGAACATCTGGTTGTCAATGGACTACAGGACCCAAGGCAGCATGGTTTCACCAGGGAGGTCATGTCAGACCAACCTCATTGAATTTTTGACTGGGTGACTAGGAGGTGGATCAGGGAGGGCAGTGGACATGGCTTATCTGGACTTCAGCAAGGCCTTTGACACTGTGCCACATAGAAGACTATTACACAAACTGGGGAATATGGGTGTGGGCAGGACAGTAGGTGGTGGGTAGGGTAACTGGCTGGGTGGCAGGACACAGAGGGTGGTGGTAAATGGCTGTCACTCCACAGAGGGAAGAGTGACCGTGGCAGGTACCACAGGGATCAGTGCTGGGACCGGTCCTATTCAACATCTTCATCAGTGACATGGCGCAGGACCTAGAAGGCAGAATTTCACTGTTCGCTGATGACACAAAGCTCTGTAACAGAGTAGACACACCAGAGGGTGTAGACAGAATGAGAAGCGACCTGCAGAAACTTGAAGAATGGTCAGGGTTTGGCAGTTGAAATTCAATGCAAAGAAGTGCAAGATAATGCATATGGGGCACAAAAACCCTGGCACAATATATCAGTTGGGGGGGTGAGGATATAGCATGCACCAAGCAGGAAAGGGATCTTGGGGTATCATCTCTGATGACCTCAAGGTAGGGAAACAGTGTGACAAGGCAGCAGGTAAAGCAAATAGGATGCTGGGATGTATAGGCAGGGGCATTACCAGCAGGAAAAGGGAGGTCATAATTCCGCTATACAAGACACTAGTGAGGCCCCACCTGGAGTACAGTGTACAGTTCTGGAGACCATACCTACGTAAGGACATAGACAGGGTAGAGAAGGTTCAGAGGAGGGCAACAAAGATGGTGCATGGATTGCATCACAAGTCCTATGAAGTCAGGTTGAAGGAACTGAACATGTACTCCCTGGAGGAGAGGAGGGAGAAAGGGGATATGATAGAGACATACAAGTATCTTACTGGGAGGAACAGGGTGCAGGAAAACACTATTTTAAGCGAAAAGATGTTCCAGGACTAGAGGGCATGGGATGAAGTTGGAGGAGGACGATTCAGAGGAAACATGAGAAAGAATTTCTTCACAGAATGGGTGGTGGACAAGTGGAACACCCTGCCAGAGGAAGTGGTGGGGGCTGAAACAATCACGGGATTTAAGAATGCATGGGATAGACGTAAAGGAATTCTGGAGGTCAGGGTTAAGGTGCAACACACTTCTAGGAAAACAAGCTGAACTTACAAGCTCAAATGGGCAGACTGGGTGGGCCATAGGCCCTTATCTGCCAACACTGTCTATGTATCTATGTATCTATGTATATAGAAAGGTGAGGGTGGGGTCGAGGGCAGGGTGTTTCTGGATTTATATTCTGCCTCTCATACGGGTTTGAAGAAGTCTGGGGGAAGCACCCTGCTGAGGTCTGTAAAGGCCTTGTTAAAAATGTCTGCTATG
Source organism: Neoceratodus forsteri (assembly GCA_016271365.2). Classification (NCBI taxonomy): domain Eukaryota; kingdom Metazoa; phylum Chordata; order Ceratodontiformes; family Ceratodontidae; genus Neoceratodus; species Neoceratodus forsteri. The sequence continues at coordinate 258,602,022 of JADMNL010000025.1, forward strand.
CTTTTGGGGTCCTGTATTATTTTCCCCATAGTGCTAAGCATAGCTGGTGGCATTTTATTTGGTTTACCTGTTGGGGTCTTGATGTTATCCCAGAATTTGTGGCAGTCACCCCATGAATTGGACAGTTCTGATTTAAAGTAATGGCTCTTCACTTGGCGAATGGCTTGGGTGCAGTTGATACGTGCTGTTTTGTAGTTTTGAATGTCTATTGGAGCTCCTGTGCTTCTAGCCTTTTGTCAGAGATTGTCTCTGGCCTTCATTTGTTTAATAAGTGGTGGTGTCACCCAGGATTTATACTTCCCGCTGACCTTCCATTTAGTAACTGGGGCATAAATGTCACAGGTAGCACTGAAGGTCTTTATGAAAAGTTCTAGTGCTGTGTCCACATCAGCTTCAGAGTCTATAGAAGATCAGTCTTGTTGGTTAATGTGTGCTTTAAAGGAGGCTAGTTGCCCTTTTTTAAGCACTCGGGACATGATGATTCTTGCGGGGGGTTTGGGTGTTTTGTTAGTCCAGGTACAGAGGATGGGAGAGTGATCACTCAGGGAGTTGGGGAGGATGACTGTGTGTGTTATCTGCTCTGGGTGGTTGGTTAACAGCCAGTCGAGTAGTGTGCTTGTACCTGTGCGATAGTTGGTACAGATAGGGGAGTCAACTAACTGGGCTATATTTAGAGTGAAGATGGCATCTCTATAAGGGGCTGTGCCAGGGGACAGCCAGTTAATGTTAAAGTCCCCTAGGACTATAACCTTGGAGTTAAGGTTGAGGTCAAAGAGGTAGTTGGTGACTGCTTTGAACCCAACGGCTTGCTTATTGGGTGGTTTGAATACTGATACTATTGTTAAGTCTTTCCCATGAGTTCCGAGGGGTATTTTTATTAGTAGTATCTGTGTATAATTGCCTGCTGTTATATGCAGGAGGGCCTGGCCCTGGAGGGGGTCCTTAATGTAGATGATGCATCCACCTCCTCGCTGCCTGGTTCTGTCCAGCCTAAAGGATGTATATCCTTTGAGCTGAATAGCTATATCAGTGATCCTTGGTGTGAGCCATGTTTCCACCACAGACAAAATATTTGGTTTGTGTTGTTTAACCCAAACATGTAGCAAGTCTAATGTAGATGTAAGACTGCAGATGTTAATGGAAGTGACTTTTAAGGTTCCATGATACTTTATTGGTTCCTCACCCACTGTAGTTGGGCTGGGTTTAGGGTGAATGTTCCTGAACAACAGCAGCAGTAACCAAGCTAGCCATAAGACTTGTATCCTAAGAAGTTTTAGAGTCTTTGTATGCTTGTGGCTGTTTGAGCCATATTTCAATTTTTTACTGTTATTAAGGACATATTGATGTTGGTGAGGGGGCAGTGGGGAGGCGGTGTTGGACTATAGCAATGCTAGTCCACACCTATGTATTTGTCCAGGTAATATTGAGATCGCAGGGGTGGAAGACGAGTTAGGGCAGGTCACATACCTGTCTATGGTGGATATATTGTTAGAGTGGTGTTGAGCTGTATATATCTGTATGAGGAGTGGAAATGTTCTCAGCACGGCAAGGAGAAGCCAGGCTTTGTGCTTCTGCATTATACTAGGTGTAGCAGGTCTGGTGAGATCACTTTACAGATATAGTGAGATCACATAACAGAACTAGTGAGATCACTATAACCTCAATCAGAAGTGTTAAGGTTATGTGAAATAGTTAGGGAATTAGGGTGGCTGGAATGGTGCAGTGGTTAGAGTACTGCCTATGATGTAGAAGGTCGAGGACTCAAATCCCACTTAGGATGGTGGTCAGTGTAGTTGTGGATTTGGGAGTATACTGGGGGCATCAATAGAGAGGAGACATAAGATCAGGGCCAATGAGTACTAGAAAAGAGGTCAGGGCAAAGGGAGCTAGATGTCTCACTAGTGACTCCTAGTGGTGGGAGAGTATTAACTTTCAATGAGGAACTGGGGACTTCGAATAATAGCAGCAAAGGCACATGACCTAGTCACATGACCTGTCCCACCATATATATACATATGAAAGAACAACCCAGGGTGGGCGTGGTGTCGATGGGCTAACATCCCTACAACAGTCCATTTCTCTTCTGCAGCAAATGCTGCTTTCTATACCTTGCGAGTGCTCCAGTGTGAGTGTGGAGTGAGTGGGGGGGGGGTTCTTCGGAGCCTAAAGAAAAGAGTAAAAGGAACAATGGGTCTAAGAGAGGGCGGGAATTCCGAATCAAACAGACTGGAACAGACTGCACAAGCCAGGCCAGGGAGATGGTGAACACAGACAAAAGTAACAAAAGGTAACAATGCAAAACCTCCAATAATTTGAATTAAGAACACAAAAAATGCAACCTGTAGCTGTATCCCCCTTTCTCTTAAGGAAACTCTCACATCACAGGCAAAGCAAGTAAAATGTGCAGGTCTGTAAAACTATCTGTGCACTCTGCCAACCTAAATCAATTTAAACACTTAAAGAAACAGATTTATATGGCAGAGTGCAGTACAGGGCTTCCAAGTCCAATTCCTTTTTATATCACCCCTACAACAGTCTGTTTCTCTTCTGCAACAAATGTTGCTTTCCGTACCTTGTGTGTGGCTGGCGGTTGCTCCTGGAGTGCTTGTGTGAAAGCATGGAGCATGGAGTGTGGAGTGAGTGGGGAGTGAGGAGGGAGTTCTTTGGGGCCTTGCGTGTGGCTGGAGGCTACTTCTGGAGTGCTTCGTTGTGAGCATGGAGTGAGTGAGGGGAGGGGGGGGTTCTTTGGAGCCTTGCGTGTGGCTGGTGGTTGCTCCTGGAGTCTCCGGTGCAAGCAGTGAGTGAGTGAGTGAGTGAGTGGTGGGGGGTTCTTTGGAGCCTTGTGTGTGGCGGCCGGTTTGCTCCTGGAGTGCTCTGGTGTGGGGGCGTTTTTCGAGCCTTGCATGTGGCTGGCAGTTGCTCCTGGAGTACTCCGTGAGAGCATGGAGCAAGTGGGGGGTCTTGAGCCTTGCATGTGACTGGTGGTTGCTTCTGGAATTCTGCAGTGTGAGCATGGAGTGAGGGGGAGGGTTCTTTGGAGCCTTGTGTATTGGCTGGCTGTTGCTCCTGGAGTGCTCTGGTGCGAGCGTGGAGTGTGGATTCTGTTGTATGATAGCCCATTATTGAAGCAAAGTACCTGTCTTTGATTTACTATGAATGAAAATGAGAAAAAAATTATTTCAAATGGTGAAAATAAAGTCAGTTTATTAAAACATGCTTTTATTTTTAATTTTGAAGACAAAACAGTTTGTATGAAGCATCAGCTGGCTCACTTGGTAACATATCTCCCCCCCTCCTCCTTGCTAGAAGGTTGTGGATTCTGGTCCCAAACTGGGAGCAGTTCTCAAAACACAAAACGTTGGCATTCCAGACCATAGCAGTACTAGAGGGGGTACTGTAGTTTTGGGTTGTACCCTCCTTTAGTCCCTTCAGCCCCTCTCTTGTGCCATCCTGGGGGGTGTCAAGGTGGAAGTCATAGAACTCAAGGCAATTTTTGCAAGAGTAGGTGACCTTCCCTGCTGTCTGACCAACATTCCTCCTCCTAATAAAACTGGTTCTAGCAATTGACTGTACTAAGAAACACTGTTCTTTTAGTCCATTAATTTTTCTACTTCAAGTTTCTACTTCTACCTGTCTTAATTACTTTTTCTGAAGTTGCTTTATTCTTTATCCTTTTATTTTTTACTCTGCAGACAGCAGCAGAGCAGGACTTGCTTCTTGTCTTGTGAGCACTTTCCTGTCCTCTTATGCCCTTTTAATTAGGCCCTTGATAGATATGGGATGTGGCATGGCCCGGCATAAGATACTACATTTACTTTCATTAGAGTGCACTGACATCTTGACCCTCATGAGTGGCTAAGCCACAAGGGAGGGATCAAGAGGTCAGAGACCTAGAATGAAGATAAATATGATATCTTATGCCAAGCCATCTCATGGTTGGCTTATAGAACAGGCTTGTTCATCTTAATTTTTTAGCTTATTTGATTGTAAATTTAAATGTAACAGGCTATTTTAAGTGGTACGTACAGTTAGGCTGTGTTGTTGCTAGGGTGCATGGTTATTACCAGGTAGTGAAAATTGCTAGGGTGTGGTGATTGCTTGTTCTTTTTCTTTTTTGTTTTTGGATTAAATGTTGGCACCTTTTTGATTGGGCTATGTACCACTGGAACTCTCATCTGACTGGTTTGCATATTCAGGGGCCTTTTCTCATGAGCATTGCACATGTACCTACTAAGTAATTGGCAGAATGTTATGAAGGAATGGTCTGTTCTGCTCTCTCTGCTGGAATACAGGACTAATGGCATCAACCTGCACCACTGAAGTGTTTTACAGGATACACATTTACAGGTGAATCACTGGTCCCCGCTTGACATTCTTGGAGCCCTTTTGAAGATGGTGTCTGCAACCAGAGATGTTGTCTGCTGGATGCTTCATCACCTAATTTTACTGCATGTCTTACTTGGTTCTACCTGGCTGTATTTTGATTTTCTTTTTTTTCATTGTATATATGTTGCAGTCCTCAAGCCTCTCCATGTTGGACTTTTCTTGCTGCCCCTGGATCACTTTTTCTGCCTTCCTCTGTACCATACTGTACTGCTCAGCCTGACAGGGATAGTGCAACTCCAGAACAATAAAATGCAGCTGCACCAGAGATATGTACAAAGGTAGGATCACCTCCATCCTTCTGTTGTGGATCCCCTTACCAATGTACCCTGACATCCTATTGCTGTCCCCACTGCTCTGTTGCACTGCGTTGACTTCTGTAAGATCATTCTCCTCTGTTGTTTTTCCAGACAATACAGCTCCCATTGTGTATGCCATCTTCAAGTTCCAGACCATTATGTTAATCATTTTGCACTGGTTGGCACTGAATCTGATTTGCCTGACCCTTTACCATTTCTCCACTCTTTCCAGGTCTTCCTTCAATATCCTGACCCCCTCATCACTGTCCACTCTACCAAAGATGTTTGTGTCATCTGGGAATAAGCACACCTTCTCTTGGCTTCCTTTCCTAATGTCACAAATAAAGATGCTGAAAGGTACTGGGCCTATGCCTGATCCCCAGGGAACCCCACTAGTGACTTCCCTTACCTCAGATAATTTCTCATTTAAGACTACTCTTTGTGTTTTCCCACCCAGCTATTTCTTGACCCATCTTATAATCTTGTTCTGCACTGCAAAGTCCAGTAATTTCATAATCACTCTCCTATAGGACAGCTCACAAGAGATCATGCTCTCTTACATGTTGGGTTTGTCATCGACTGAGATATAATTTTTATCTTGCAGGAGTTCTCACCACATCTGTTGTGTAAACCTGCAAATTAATGCCTCTTGTCTGTGACTGTCATTTTATCTCTGCACCTCAGTATTCCCCAAGTTTATTTTTGAGTCTTAATTATTATTTTTGCTACTATTAGCTCTCTATTGCACTTTTTTACACTCTAATCCTTCTCTCTCACTGTCTCTCTTTTTGACCCTCGTTATGCCACAGTTCTGAATCCAAAGAGTAACTCAGGGAACAAAGCTAATGCACAAAATATGCACACTCCATTAGCACACACAACATTTACTGTTGTGATACTTGATGCAAGTGTCGTGGTCTTACCAGCTGACTTCAGTACAGCACACAGTAGTTTGAGACAGCTGTTTTAATAGCACTTTCCTACAAGAAAAGCTGTATACATGGTAAGCCTACTCAAAGAGTGGAACATGAAAAATGCTAACTAAAAACAAGCATTTGTCAATGCCGAATGTTTGCTTGCTGGCATTGGCAGTGGTAGTGTAGAAGTTACAGAGCTGCATAATAGGAATGGCAGTGAAGTATTGAACTGAAGCCAACCCCACCACCACCCTGCAGAGAGTGACAGGCATTGGGGTGTGCCTTTGGGTCGTCAGGCATAACAGCCACGCCATTTCAGCACACCCCACCCTGCAGACACTGACAAGTGTCACGGTGTGCCTTGGGGTCTTTGGCCCTTATGCACACCCCATTTCATCAGAAAATACGGTGAGATGGGTGTGGTATAGAAGAATGGGGTGAACTTTGGGGCCGAAGAGTCCAAGGCATACTTCGATACCTCTCACTGGCTGCAGGGTGTGGAATGGTATGAGCATTACAGGCAAGAATCCCAAGTCACACCCCTGATGCCTGTCATTCTCTAGAGGGTGGGGCGTTATGGTTGGAAACCCTAACACCTCAGGCATTCGTTGGTATTTTTCACACTCCAAATTTTACATGTTTTTTTGTGACCCCCACCTCATGAGCAGTGGCAATATCAGTTTGTTAGCCGAAAGCTGCTTATGCACAGCGACTATGACATTTAGCACCACAGGTGCAAAAACATTCCAAACAGGTGTGAAAAATGACAGCTGTACTGTTCATGGGGAGGTGTAAAAATGGCAATGTTGCAAATCTGCAGTAAAAATATTAAAAAAACTGGTGAAGTCACGAGAGTGCATAGAAACTGTGCAACACACACCCATAATGTAATTAGTTTGAGGATTTTTTTACAGCAGATTGTCAACACAGGCATTTTGGGACCTCCGATCATGAACAGTGTCGCTGTGATTTTCTTTATCTGTCCCGAACAATGATTTCCCACAGTGACCACGCATCTCTGTGCTGAACATGTGAAAACACATTTCGGCCATGTTGTGAAAAATGACAGCTGTACTGTTCATAAGGAAGTGTGGAAAAATGCCAGAGGTGAAAATCTGGACTGAAAATATTACAAAATCATGAACTTACAAGGGTGCGTGGAAACTGCGCAATGCTTACTCATAACACAGTAATTTTATGGACTTTTGTCACCAAATTTTCAACATAGCCATTTTAAGACCTCTGCTCATGAAAAGTGTCACTGTGATTGTCTTAATGTGTCCCATACATTGATTTCACACACCGACTGCGCCATTGTGTGCTACGTGGGCGGAAGCACATTTTGGGCAAGATGTAACAAATGACAGCTGTACTGCTCATAAGGAAGTGTAATAAAATGGCAATGTTGAAAATCTGGAATGAAAATGTTGAAAATTCGCAAACTTACAAGCGTGCGTAGGAACTGCGCGATGCACGCTCGTAAAACAGTCATTTTTAGGAATTTTTTCACCAGATTTTCAACATAGCCATTTTAAGACCTCTGCTCATTAACAGTGTCACTGTGATTTTCTTAATGTGTCCCATACATTGATTTCGCAAACCGACTGCGCCATTGTGTGCTACATGGGTGGAAACACGTTTTGGGCAGGATGTGAAAAATGACAGCTATACTGCTCATAAGGAGGTGTGGTAAAATGGCAATGTTGAAAATCTGGAGTGAAAATATTGAAAATTCGCGAACTTACAAGCGTGCATAGGAACTGCGCAACGCACGCTCGTAAAACAGTCATTTTAGGAATTTTTCCTGGGTACCCTACTGCAATAGGCTTTTTGAGAGCCCACCTTATGAACAGTGGCAGTGTCATTTCATTACTTGGTCCCAGGTGATTTCGCGAGTGACTGTGAAATCACCCTTCGGCCCGACTAACGCCGTGACAGTAAGAGTATTCATGAGGAGGGGTCCCAAAACCCCATGTTGAAAATTTGGTGCAAAATTCCAAAAATGTCTGAGATATGCAGCAAAGTTGAAAAACCCTATCTATCGATTATACAGCTTACCGGCATTTCCTTAGTTCACGTTCGGCTTTGAAGAGTGCAGACGATGTTCCCGGTCCACGAAGATCGTCGCGCCAGAGTCGAATGAAAGTATGGGGTGAGGGGGTGTGGGGGGGCAGGGATGGTGGGGTGGGCGCGGGTGGGGCAGAGACAGCTAGGGACCGTTTTCAATTTCTGGTGTTTTTTTTTAAAAACAAAGGACGAGACGATCGGGATGTTTGCCATGCAGGGTGGCCTCAGGAGTGGCACAAGGGACATTTTTTTTGGGGGCATGGAGCCGACGGGATTGGGCACCCTGCCAGTGACAAAGCATCTGTTGCCACGTGGTGGTGGGTTCCTGCGTGGCACCCTGTACTGGGGTGGAGGTAGTGAAGCCGACGGGGATTGGGCACCCCATCGGATATACATGTGTAGCCATGCTGGGGTGGGCACCCAGCGTGGCATGTGGAACACTGTTTGGGGAACGCAGCACAGCCGATGGGGGATTGGGCACCCCGTCGGCTATACTGTGTGTGCGTGGGGGGGAGCACGCAGTATGTGTGCATATGTGTGTGTGTAGGGGAAGCGCGCATGAGCAGGCGATATCTTATCGCTGCTCACTGAAGCGTACTGTAGCTCCCCCTTTCAACTGTACTCCACTGCATTTTCGACTGCTGTCATAGACAGCTCCTGCAGGCATCGGAGAACTGCGGCCGCGCCTGCAAACACAGACTGAATTGGAAGAGGGCTGCCATACCTCCCAAAACTCGGATGATGGCGCTATGTTTCTTGCACATGCATGCAAGCAAACATAATTACTCTTCTTACGGCTTTACTGCACATTTTCCAGCCTCAGCATGTGACTCTAAACATTGCATATTCACACGCACATCAAATATATTTACAAAAAATGTTTAGCTAGTCAGTTTTCTGCATGCCCAGTGTAAATCAGGTCATGCCCATCCCCATTTAGCTCTCACCAGTTTTGACAATCCCCCAAAAATCTGATCATGCCTGTATGCTGAATTTAAATGTGGTCATGCTGTCTTAATGCACTACTGGCTATACCTAGGTCACTGCCTTCCCTTCATCAGGTTGCAATTGTAACTGTTAGCCTGCCTTTTTATATGGCTTTTGGCACCTTTCCCCTCTTCCTTACCTGAGGGGTCAGCAGGCAGGTGCATGCCCTTTAGCTGTAATGAAGAGGCACCACTCCTGTTTCATCTGGCTTAAATACCCCCCTTTCTTCCTTCTCCCTCAGCCAGTCTGTAATCTACCATTCTGTACCTGCCTGTCAGGGTAGAGCGACTTTTTAAAATTTGAATAGGCTGCCAATGGGACCTTGAGGTCTCCTTGGACCTTAGGATTCCAAAAGGATCTGTCCTTGGACCACTTTTTTTCACTATATATACAAATGATCTGGGTGATGACAAAGGAGATGTCAAACTGCACTGCTATGCAGATAATATAGTGCTATACAAAACCAAACCCAGTTCATTAGCTGCTCTATATACCTTCCAGTCTGTCTTCAGTATCCTACAACAACATTTGTGTTCATTCAAGCTCCTTCTTAATGTTGTAAAAGAAAAATGATGCATGTGGCTTTAACCCCCAATAACAAGTGATTATCTGCCCCCTCCACCCCTAGGTTGGAATTAGTAGAGACTTTCAAATATCTATGAGTATGGCTTGATAATAAACTATTATTCAGCAACCATATGGATAACCAATGTGAAAAAGCTTAGGCCAAGACTGGATTTCTACTGCAGAAACCAATTCAGTCTACCCACAGATACTCACAGAACCCTAGTCAGGCTGCATTCTTAGCCCTGCTGGACTACGTCAATTTTATATACATGGGTGCTGCTGCTGGCCAGCTTGCAAAGTTGGAAGCCCTGGATCATAGGGCACTTAGATTCATCATAGAGCTGCCCTCAAGAACCCATCACAGCAGCCTCTATACATTGGTTGCTTGGCCTTCCCTCATCACTAGGCATCTTAAAAACCTTTACCTGTGGATGTATAAATTCCCTATGCATGATGTATCCCAATACATCTCTGACCTGCTCTTTAAGGTATCTAGCGTCTACAACCACAGAGCGTGCAACTAGATTTTGTTCGAGTCACCAAGAATTGCTTCTAAATATGAGAAAATGGCTTCAGGTGGCTTTCCCCAACTTTCTGGAATAAACTTTAAGCCTGCCTCAAACTGCACTTCATTATGAGTTTATGTACCTTCAAGCACCTGATTGATCTTTACTGCTCTGATAAAGGTGCGTACCCCAATATATGATTTTTTGACATCTACATATTTTTCCACAAATTGCATCTGCCCTGCTATTTTACCATTTGTATGATTTAAATCATATATTTTTCTTTGCCTGTAGTCTGTATCTATTACCTGTTACTATGACTATATGGTATTGTACTTTTACAGTAATTCCTCATTCTGTATACTTGTCATTTTTTTTTACTGTACTGTCCTAATGAGCATTGCTCAACATCATTTTTCAAGCTAAAACAAATAAAATGAAATGAAACTCCTACTCCACCTCCTTAAATGTGTTTTGTGCCAGTCTCCACTGTTTGTTCATGGTGGAGATGTTCAGGGGCCATCTGGTGTATGAGTGCCCTTCCTTCTTGCTTCCTGTCCTGAGTGCTTCTCAGAGGCCTTGCTCACTCTGGTGCACATGTCTGGCTACTTCACTGGCAGGGTACATGTTAAGATCGCCAAGATGGAAGAGCCCCAAAAAACATGCTGATCTCTGTGGCCATGCAGTACTGAGGTATGGCACATACAGCTGGTGGCCTTCTGACAATGTTGGCCCACCAGCCAGTAATGAACCCTTTTAAAGAAAAATCCTGAAACCCTAAGGAACCCTCCCCTCCTCAACAAATGTAATGCTGTACCCAGTGATGTTATTCTGTGTGAAGAATTGAAATAACGTGAGTTTAAATGATTAATGATGTAGTAGTAGTATATTTATTTCTTAGGTGCCCAATCCCACAGGCTCTGGGCACCGTACAAAACATATCAAATACAAATACAACAGCACATTAAATTACATTTTAAACTATAACTAGAAAACAATGTGTTTATTCTTAGGTACAACAACCACTAGTATCTTCTGATAATTTCCAAAAATAATCTTGTATGATATTTTTATTATGCTTGAAGCTACATTCTGAAAGCTGTAAGATTTGAACAGTTAATACAGTTCGCCTGTGTTGCTACATGTGTATGAGTGTCAATATAATATGTTAAGAATGACAAGACTTTAACAATGCAATGATCCATTTTATGTTTTTTTGTATCGATATGAAACATTTTGTTTTTTCTATTGACACATGGTCATTGAAGCGGTACATTAATGATGTATCTAATTAACTGACTCCAAACTTTCATTTAAAAACGCAGTTAAGTCTCTAACCCTAACAGTTTCAAAGTTACCTCATTTTAAAGAAAATATATTTTGAAAGGTCTAATTCTGGAACTGATAGGGGTAGAAATGTATTTTTTTTAATAAAAGCTTGGAGTCGAGCCATTAATAAATGATGTTGCTGCCATATCATTATTATGTAACAGTAGTAATCATGTTATCGATATAAAAAAGTCAGTTTTCTCTAGCTATATCGATATACATATTTACATCATGACAGAACTGTTTTGTAAAATAAATGTTATCAATATTCTTTTTCCATAACTATAAAGTATACTGATATACATTTTTATTATCTATATGGAAAAGTTCATGACAATTTAAAATATAAAATTAAAAAAATGTATTTGCACTTTTTCTGAATTTTGGTATTAGCCCCCATAATTTAATTGATATCTATATACGTGTAATACACATAAATATTCTATCTCAAATCATGTAGCTAATATTTTACTCTCCTCTCTTGTAGCACCAATTCTTCCTCGCTTTAGCAGCCTTTGGCTGTGAAAGTACTGGATGATAATAATACCACAGGTGCATTAGTTAAGTATCAGTTGGATAAGCCTTGAAGAAAAGATAGTATTTTAATCCGTGCTTAAAAATAGCAACTGATATGGCCTCCCTATGCTCTCACAGCAGCTAATTCCAAAAAAACTGGGGCTGCTACCACAAAAGCATGGTCCCTGAACAGCTGTAAGCGTGACCTTGGAATCTTCAGAAGGCCACCCCTGAGGAATGGAGGAGATGGTCAGGAGCATATAGACACAGAAGATCATTTAAATAGCCTGGGCCCAGTTTGTGTCAAGCTTTGTATGTTAAGAAACCTTTCTTAAAGGAGATATGCTACCTCATGGGCAGCCAGTGCAATGTTCATAGGGTGGCAAACATATGGTTTGAGTGGGAAACTGTGGCAATCAATTAAGCCATGGCATTCTGCACCAGCTGAAAGGGGCACATGAAACCTCCAGATAGCCTGAGATAAAGAGCATTACAGTAGTCCAGTCTGGATGTCACAAAGGCGTGCACCAGGGCCTTGCAGGTCCTGAGGTGTAAGAAAGGACTTGAGTTGGGGGATGTTCCTTAAATGAAAGAAACCACCAGAGACCACAAACAATACCTGATGTTCTAGTGCCAGCTTATTGTCCATGATTATGCCCAGATCCATCACCCTATCCCTTACTGAAAGCTGAGTGGGGCCAAGATGTAATCGAGACAATGCCCCACCCAGTCCTGCCACCCTCCGGATACTTGAGTCCACCAGTAGCACTTCAATCTTATCCAGATTCATCCTGGGTCAGCTGGAAGCCATCCAATCATTAATCACAGATAGGTAATCATTTAGCATGCCATCTGCATCCCTCTCCCCAGAGACAAATGATAAGTACAGCTGAGTATTATCTGCATAACAGTGAAACTGCAAACTGTACATACAAATCACCTCTCCCAGCAGCAGCATGCACACCACAAATAACATTGATGACACGATCAAACCCTGTGGGACTCCATGGGTTAGGGTAGCTGGGCAAGAGAGAAAATTCCCCCATGTTACCTGCCGCAGCCTACTGGAAAGGAAGGACTCAGACCACCTCAGTACAGTTCTTGAGCCCCATCAAGTCCTTTGGTGAGTTGTTAAAATCCCATAATCTGTGGTGTCAAACCCTGATGAAAAGGTTTAGGAGAAACAAGATGGAACCTTCTCCTGTATCTCTTGCAAGGAGAAGGTCATTTTGCACCCTGATGAGTGAAGTCTCCATGCTATGTGCCCCCTGAATCCAGACTGAAATGGCTCATAAATGGAGAAAACCACCAGCTGTATCTTCAGCTGCATCACCACCACCCCCCTCTCAATCACCTTCCAAAAAAGGAAAGGTTTGAGATAGGCTTGTAGTTTGCTAAGATATTCGGGTCCAACTCTCAATGGTCTAATAACAGCTGAGTGAATCCAGGATCCGGTGAACAGAAGGTGGGGCACAACTTCATGATCACCCGGAGAATCTCCTTAGCAGGCAAAGGGTGAAATTCCTCCCAGACAGACTGAAGACCTTCATTCTTCACAAGCCAGGCTATGCTAGGGCCTGACAACCCCTTGGGGAGACTGAGGAGTGAACAAAGGATACCTTATCAAGGAAAAACTGATTGAGCTGCTCAAATGACTTGCGTGTCAAAACTCCCCCAGACCATAGACAGGCCTTATGTAACAACCTATCCACAGTGCAGAAGAGCTAAGCTGGTCTGTTCATTCCTGCAGCAGTCACCTGTGACAGGAGCTCTGCCTTTCTCAAAGTTATTACCCCCGATACTCCTTATAATGAGCTCGCAAGGTTAGGTTATACTCCAGCAGTCCTGATCTTTGACAAGTATGCTCCAATCTCTGCCCTTCGGTCTTTAGTTGTCTGAGCTCCTCACCAAACCAGGGGGATCTCTGTCATGTATGTGCATGTACTTATGAAATGCACAGTATTAATAGTAGCAGTACATTGTCTCATTTTCTAAAAATATGTATAAACAACCAAGTCTGAAAAAGACCAGACCTGCAAAATCTTTCCAGAAGCTGTTAATAACCTTATATAATCTTACAGTTAGAAATTTGCATGCAAGTCACTTCATCGTATTCTGCTGTAAGGATAGTAGCACAAGTAATGGAAACAGCCTGCATGCTAACTGATGTTTTATATTCTGAAAGAAATAAGCAACCACATGGATGCCTTGCTCTGATAGCCATTTTTCTTGGTATTGTGTAAATGGGAAAAAAAAAGTCAATCACTTGCCCCACAGCTATACATTAAGTTGCTCAGGGCATTAAGTGTTTGTGTTTTGCACTGGAAAAAAAAATGTTTCCATGAATTCAGGGTCATCCAACTGTTCCCAAGGGGGACAGTGGGAAACAGATTTATTTGAATGGCAATAATTGAGGAGCTCATTTTATTCCAGTAAGGATCTTTCAACCACAATCAATTTCACATGCCATCATAAATAATCGAGGTCAGGCATGCAATATGAGTGCTCTGGCTAACTCTGTTGACAGTGTCAAAACAGCGTAAGCAGGAAAAAGGTGCAGTTCTGCATGAAGGGAAGTATATTAAACCATTTATAAAGATTTTGATTGGCAGAGCAAGTTCACCAAGGATTTTTTTTCTAAATGGAAAACAAGACAGGCGGTGCATTGTTAAAGCTATGGATCTGTATTCATAACTCGTGACTGCAAAGTTCCATATTCACAGACATTCAGTCACAGGGCAAACAATTCCCAAGTAGATGAGATTTTGAGACATTTATTTCTGCTAGAGGATGTCTGTCGCTAAGGCTTCTCTGTGATACATGTAATGACTGTGTTTTATATTGTTTATCCATTTTCATCCCCTTAGACCACCTTTGTCATGTGGCTTCACCTTGCCTTTGATTGCTATTCTGCCATGGCCACCTTCCTCCATCGCTGGGTATCCCAAACAGGAGGAATGGAGATGGACAAAACCCAGAGAAGCGTGAAGTCCAGCCATTGCAAATCATAAGTTCAAACATGAAACATGTAATCACCTGTTAGAGAGGGTATTGATAGAATCCCCCAATCTAACCAGGAGGGGATGAAGTAGAAATTTAAAAAAACTCTATCTAGTATAAGGGCAAGAAGGGAGTGACCAGGGAAACTTAGAAAAACCCTATTTAAGGTCAGTCAACAATGGGTTAGGCTAAACTAAAGGGGAAAACTAGTTAAGTCTTATTAAAAGCATAAGGGGGAAGTTAATTGAAACACTATCTAGGGTATAACAATGGGGGTTAAATAAAAAAAAAGGAAATCTAAAAACACCCTATCTTGGGTAAGGGCACACGTTCTTAGGTCATACAGAGAGTAGTATTGGGAATGAAGGGAGTGCTGAAGTGTAGTGACAGTCTTTTGGGAGAGCCTTCAGATACTGAGGTGCTGCTCAATCTGTGTGCAACTTTCTGGGCTGATGGAGGAGGTCACTAAATTCTGGACTGAGTTGGATAGTATTCGAGGGACCTATTTCCCCACCCAGGGGCCACCAGGTCCACCACTGTGCCTCAGAGGGTGCCAAGAAGGAGGACTGACAGGACTGTGGTGGGCTCTGGGAGGGTGGGGGTCAATAACACATTCCTCTTTGGTGCCAGTGCGCAACTCTTTTGCTGCTTTGATGGGACAGGACAGCCAAGAGGAGGCACCCATGGTAGTGGCAAAGGAGGATATGAGGGTCCTCCAGAAGGGATGCGCTAAAGTGGGAGGCAGAAGAAATCAACTTTTGGTGGGTGGCTCAGTTGTTAGGGAGATTGTTTTGGAAAAGAGGACGGGAGGGAAAGAGGGAGATGAGGTGCCTACCTGGCACCTCAGCACAGAAGGATAGGGAGCGGATCCATAGGATCGCTAGGGTAGTAGGACATGAGGAGCTGGATGTCACTGTCCATCTGGGGACTAATGACCTGGCAAGGGAGACAGCTGAGGTGGTGCAGAATAGGTTTAGGAAGCTGGGGTGGGGCCTGAAGCAGGTAGCTTGTATGGTGGCCTTCACTTAGGTACTACCTGTGTATGGCAGGGGGGAGGATGGGGAACACTGCACCAGGGTCTTCAATGATTGGTTGAAGGCATGGTGCAGGTAGGAGGCCGATGACTACATCGAGGACTGGGGTCCAACCTGGGGATAAAAGCCTGTACAAGGAAGATGGCCTACCTCTATCCAGGAGTGAAACAGCAGTCATAGGTGGAAGGTTTTAATGCTACTTCAATTGGCATTTAAACTAGCCAAGGGGAGGCAGAAATAGAGCGAGGTAAAAAAAGACAGATGCAGTGAATATCCCCCCCTACAAAAAAATAGAGCATCAGAAAGGAGCAGCCCAAGGAGAAATAAATTCCTGTGGTAGAGAGGCCTAGGGACAAGCGGGGGTGTAGGGTCTGGAGGTGGTCCTAAAGCTGAGAAAAGAATTAAGAAGGGGGGACAGAGGTAGATTAAATAAGGAGAGGACATTACCAGGGACAAGGGAAGGATGGACTCAGGAAGGGAGGGAAAAGTAGGGGGAGGAGAGAAGGGGACTAGAAAGCCATGTGTACCAATTCAAGGAGCCTAGGAAATAAACTTCCAGACCTGGATCGGTAGAAATAACAGACTCATGGTGCACCGACAACCACAGTTGGGATGTGGCCATTCCAGGTTACACCATGTTTTGAAAGGGTAAGGCAGGGAGGAAAGGGGGAGTTGTTTTATATGTGAGGGAAGATGTAAAGGCCACAGAATTATAAGGACATAAGGTGGATAAGAAAGGGCTGGAGGTTCTTCGTGTTAGCTTAGAGACTGGGTCCAGGGCCCTTGTCTGCATGGAGTGGTGTTCAGACCACCAACACAAGAAGTTAGATAGGGTTTTTGGGGGGAGACCTTTAGCAGAATGGCAAGCAAACAGGAGGTTTTCATTATGGGGGACTTTAATCTGCCAGATGGATGTAGACTGGAGCATTCTGGCAGCAGCTAAAACTATAAGCAGGGTCATCCTAGACTCCCTGAAAGGGGCATTTCTTAGGCAGCTGGCTACAGTACTCACTAGTGATGGGGCAGTGGTATATCTGGTGATTACACATAGGCACAGCACTGCAGACATCACAGTGGGTAGCCCCTTGGATACAAGCAATCATCATACAGTGTGGTTTGGCATATGGACTGGGCAGGGGAAACCACACTAGGATGAGGTTCCTGCACTTCAGGATGTTTTTATGGCGGGGTTCATACCTCTTTTGAGACAACAGAAGTACCTGCTGTCTGGTTTTAACCAGCCTTGAGTACTGTGAAAGTTCTGGTGTTGGATGACTTTTGATCAACTGGGGGAGCTTCCCTATTGGCGCTGAATCCTGAAGAGACCTGTGGGAGAAGTCAGCAACATTGGAGTTGTGTTTGCATTGTATGTGCTGACATGCTTCTTTCTTTTTCTTTAAAAGGTATGCTACCATTGCCAGGGTCTGGGGGTCTCTATCATAAAACTGAACCACTTAACATACTACGTTCAGTAGAGCAATTATCTTTGTTTCTGCAGATGAGTCTGTGTATTGCTACTATGGAAGAAGGACAATGGAGGTCCATGAGAATGGGAGCCAGAGACCATGGGAGATGAGGAGTCTTTGTTAGGAAAAGGCATTTTAAAGATGTTTAGGAGGAAAAATGGCCCTGAAGTATGGTTCTGAAGTTTTATAGACTCCCAGAACGTGAGATGGGAGCCTGTGGCTGTAAGTAATCAACCCTCGCTACTTCGCTCTGTGAACTTCATATGAACATGACCATAGCAACCTGGAGAGAGCATTCTGTGATATTTGTCTCCTTAGAGGTACTGCTAAGTGGGGACTTGGTGACTGCCCTAATTCGGATGGCCTGTTTAAAGAGTGACAAGGCCTCTTGAAACACAAAGTATGTCTTCTGTTAGCACCCTTTGCAAACTGTGTGAGAGGCCTTCCGGCACCATGCAATTCTGCTTAAAGTTGGACCCGCATAACAGTCTGTGGTGATTTGCATATGCAGCCCATGATGCTTTGCATTGTGGGGGCATGTGTGATTTTGTATTTTCTTGAAAC
Organism: Neoceratodus forsteri; assembly: GCA_016271365.2. Taxonomy (NCBI): domain Eukaryota; kingdom Metazoa; phylum Chordata; order Ceratodontiformes; family Ceratodontidae; genus Neoceratodus; species Neoceratodus forsteri. Next base: position 258,619,657 of record JADMNL010000025.1, read on the forward strand.
TTGGCTTCCCAGCCAAATGCCTTTTGGGGTAACCCTTGCCTCAGTGTCTACGCACAGAGGTTCTTTGTCTTTTAAATAATTATTATCCCATATTCATTTGCTGCTTCGAGGACTGAATGACTAGTTGTCTCAAATATCATGCTTATATTTAATCATAGGAATTACAGGGCCTTGGTCTTATTTTCTTTTTTAGGATGTATTAATGACTTGGTCATTACATAATATTTTTGTTATTTAGTTTTGTAAAATACTGTTTTACTGAATTAATGTCAAGAGCCTTTATAAGGACTAGTGTTACTGTTCTGTCACTGTTTTATGGTATGTGTAAGGTCACTGTTGACAATATTTAATTAGTTGGCATTTTCCAGCTCCATCTATGCGTAGGGGTAAATGTGTGTAATGCAGGTGATTAGGGAGCTTAGGGCTCTAAATTTTCATAAGTCATATTGGCCCCATGCGCTAATAGGCAGAGTGGCTATGTGCCATGTATCTTGGGTGCATAGCCATCCCACATCCATTGCGCCCCCAGGTGGGATGCACCAACGGGGGGCACGCAGCACCCACACCTGATTCCCAGGCCACATGAAGAGCAACGTGCTGGGGGCGGGCCAGCATTACATGCCATGCACTAAGGCGCTGTGAGTGCCATCCACAGGGGCAGTGGTGCGGGACAATAACGAGGAGGGACCCTGATGTAACGGTGATATGTTGTACTGTGCACACACAGGGTTCCCTTCTGGCCTGGTGGCATGTTGACAACACCCTCCCACATATATACCAATGCCAGGATTCCCCCTTGGCAGCATTGGGAATGCTCCCTGCCACCACTTGCCATGCCCCCTGGTGCGTACCTCACATCCCCACATGTAGCATGGCAGTGCCACCCCATACATTGGGAGCCACACTGGGTCCATCTCACGGTGATGGTGCTTGGAGATTGGGGGTGGATATGTAGGCACAGCTGGGTGGGGGGCATAGTACAACATTGTGCTGCCTATGGGCTAGGATTGGGGTCATGGAGCGGCAGCTGAAGATGGCCTGGACAGAATACTGCATGATGGGGTGGGGTGGGGGGGCTGACTACCAGGTCAGGGCTGTGGTTGGGGTCGCACTTCTGGGCAGAGGGCAGTGTAACCACAGGTGGGGGACATCCATGTGGCTGGGTGGGTGCACCCACAGGGGCTGGCAACTGCAGAAGGGGGAGCCATTGGATGAATGGCATCACCGTGCAGAACTCCATACCTATGGCCATATGCACTGTCCCAGACCTGCACAGGAGATCCACTGTGAGACCCAGGCCAGGCATTTGATTAGCCACCTGCCTGGGTCCATTACTCTGCCCCCATCTGTCCCACATAAACCTGCACGCTGGGGGGCATGGGTGGTGGGGCCGCAAACAGCCGGTCGGTGTGCACCTGTCAGCAGGTGTGAAATTCTGCAGGTGGGGAACGTGCCTCCGGCTAGTATTACCCACTCATTAGTGCATAGGGCCCAATATAAATAAAACCATTATAATAGGTAGAACTAGGGAACTAATTGGGGATTTAAGGGTCTATCTTAGATTTAATGATTGTAGTCACTATATTAATTTTATTATGTAATGATAGATAGATAGATAGGTAGAAAGATATAGATATTTTATTTAATTATTTAGGTCTTGGATTACATCAGTGTGCAGGTGCTCATTTATAGGTTCCATGTCAGTTACATAGACAATGCAATACAGATGACAGGGTTACAAATGGCACAGGTAGGTTACAGGGTACAACAGCATTAAACAGCTTAGGCAGTATAGCAGCTAGCCGGCATCAGAGGTTAACACCCTACTTGGAAGCTCTCAGAGGTGAGAAGAAGGAGGGGTTGCAAACATGGGTGGAAGGACTAAGGTAGTTGGGAGCATGTGAGGGGTAGGGAAGTGGGAGCGATGTCATCATTAGGGCGGTTGATGTAACCTAAAGTGCTGGGATTGGGGTCCCTCAACCCAATGAGTTGTCAGGAGGTAAGTGCAGGTAGTTGGTTGATGTTCCAGGAGGGTGCTAATGGTAGCAGTCACATTTACTAGATTTTACTAGGTGCTGCCAGAGTCTGCATTTGAATGATCCAGTAGATGTGGCATTGATAACATCAGGAGGTAAGGCATTGGTTCATAGTGGAACACGATAGTAAAAGGCACGTTATGCCAGGGCTATGCGGCATCTGGGAACGTGGTAGGTCTGAGTGGAGGAGTTCCTTGTGGGTTGGATGCTTGAGTGTGGAGTTAGGAGGTTCTGGACCCCTGTGGGTAGTTGGCTGAGGGAGCATTTCTTGGCAATGAGGCAGGTTTGGTAGTTTATTCTGTCCTTCAGTTGTAGCCAACCTGCCCGGGTGTAGAGCTCACAGGTGTCCGTTAGTCTTTCTGCACCTGTGAGCAGTCAGCCTGCCTTGTTTAGTGCAGTGGCGAAGCGGTTTAGGGCTGTGTCTGTTGCCAACCCTTAGATTGACAAGCCATAGTTGACAAGGGAGACTACTGAGCTGTTAATGGCCAGGTTCAATGCCTCATGTCTTAGGCAATGTCTATGCCTGTATAAGATCCTTATTCTTGAATTAATCACCCTTGCTGTGTTGTTGATGTGTTGGGTATATGAAAGTGTAGAGTCGAGTGTGATACCCAGGTACCTGAACTGCTGGACGTGTTCCAGTGGGTCCTCATTGGCGTTCCTGATTGCGAGGGGGGAGGCCTTATGCTTGTTTTGTGTGCTGGTGAACATCATAGTCTTAGTTTTTTTGCAGTTCATGATTAGTCTGTGATCCATAAACCATTTTTCAGTGGCTGAGAACCCCTTTTGGTTATCCACCGCCAGTTGTTTGGGATTAGGGTTGCTGTTGAATATGATCGCATCGTCTGCGTATAGGAGCATTCAGCCCGGGCATGTTGATGGCAGTTTATTTTGGAATAAACTGAACAGTAGGGGTCCCAGAATTGATCCTTGTGGGACCCCTGAGCAGACTGGTCTGTTATCAGAGGCGATCTTCCCCCATTTTGACTTTTTGTGAGCGATTGTGAAGGTAGCTGCTGAACCAGCGTACTGATTCCTCCACAGGGGGCCCTTATCGATCGGCAGGTCTGGGGAGAGGGGGAGGCATCACTGGCAGGAGGGTGGAAGGCTAAGCAGGGAGAAGAGGTAGCAGAAGTGGAAATCACAGCAGAGAGGGTGAGGGAAGCCCTCAGGTCCCTTAAGACAGAGAAGGCACCGGGGCTGGAAAAATTACATCCCAGAGTGCTGAAGGAACTTGTGGATGTCTTGGCGAAACCCCTGGCGGAGCTTTTCACCATCTCACTGAGGACAGGGTGGGTGCCCCAGGACTGGAAGGGGCGATATAGTGCCCATCCAGGGACCAAGGAGGTAGGGAATCCAGTCTGTCAGCCTGACATCGGTGGTGGGCAAGGTGATGGAGGGCATTGTCAAGGAGAGGCTGGGGGGACCTGGAAAGTCAGGGTGTCTGGGTGATAGACAGCATGGATTCATCCCAGGGAAATCGTGTCAGACAAACCTTGTGGAGTTCTATGACTGGGTGATGAGTGCCTTGGACCTGGGTAGACCAGTGGACATCCTCTTTCTAGACTTCAGCAAGGCATTTGACTCTGTTCCTCACGTGGGCCTGTTGGATAAGCTGGGAGAAATGGGGGTGGGGAACCAGATGATCAGATGGATAGGCAATTGGCTCCAGGACCGGACCCAGAGGGTCGTAGTTGGTGGATAGTCTCATCCCCAAGGAGGGTCATTAGTGGGGTCCCACAGGGATCAGTCCTGGGCCCTCCTGTTCAATGCCTATGTCTCTGACATAAGGACAGGTATCAGGAGTGAGATGAGTCTCTTTTGGATGACTCAAAACTGGGGGCGGTGGTGGATGGGGAGGAGGGGAGGGTGGCCCTACAGGGGGACCTGGAGGCTCTGGAAAGATGGTCTAGAAAGTGGAAGCTGAGGTTCAATGCAGGGAAATGCAAGGTACTGCACCTGGGGGCCAGAAACACGGGCCAAGTGTACACCCTGGGTGGGGGGGGAATGCTACAAGTCTCGATGGCTGAGAGGGACCTGGGGGTGGTGGTGGTGGATGTCAAGATGAACAACTCGGAGACTTGTAGGAGCGCAGCAGCCAAGGTCAACAGCATGCTGGGATGCATCGCTAGGGGGATCACCTCCAGAAGGAGGGAAGTGATACTCCCTCTGTATAACTGCTTGGTGAGGCCACACCTCGAGTACTGCGTGCAGTTTTGGAGGCCACACTTAAAGAGGGACATTAAACTCCTGGAGAGGGTCCAGAGGAGGGCAACCAAAATGATTTGGGGCTTGGGGGACAGGACCTATGAGGAGAGGCTCGAAGAGCTAAATATGTACACATTGGAAGAGAGAAGGGACCGGGGGGACATGATAGAGGTCTGCAGGTACATGAAGGGGGTAAATAGGGGAGGAACAGTCAGGGTGCTTCGAAGGAAGGAGGAGGGGCCACTAGAGGGCATGGGTGGAAGCTGGAGGGGGGAAGATTCAGGGGAGAAAGGAGGAGGTGCTTCTTCACTGAGAGGGTGGTGGAGCCATGGAATGCGCTGCCTAGGGGGCTGGTGGAGGCAGAGACGGTGGAGGGTACAAGAGGGGATGGGACAGGTACAGGGGAAGGGTTCTGGAAGCAAAATCCAATGCAGCGAGAATATCCGGAACTGGGAAGGGAGAAGCCAGAGAAGGCGAGGGGCTGACCAAACGAGCAGACGCGAAAGACCGTTAGGCCTATTCTGCTGGCATTTTAGTGTGTTAGTATGATTCCGAGGAGAATCCCGTAGCTGACAGTTGGTCTAGCAGGCACTTACGATGCACTGTATCAAATGCTTTTGATAGGTCAATGAAAGTTGCCCCAACCAGGAGGCCTAGATCAATTGACTGATGGATGTGTCCGGTGAATTTGAGCAAGGCCGTGATAGTACTGTGACCTGATCGGAAGCCATGTTTCTCAGGACAGAGGAGTTGGTATTGGTTCAAGTGTTTGACTAACTGGTCCACCACTATCCGCTCAAGAGCTTTGGAGAGAGGGGGGAGTATGGAGATAGGTCTGTAGTTATGTAGGGTCCTGTCACCACCTTTGTGCACTGGAGTTACTGTGGCTGATTTCCATCTCTGGGGCAACTGCGAGAGGTAGAGGGAGAGGTTGATTAGTTTGATGAATAGGCTTAGGACTTCAGCCAGGACCAGCTTGACGAATTTTAGGTCCAGAGTGTTCCCGCTATGTCTAGACTTCCCCAACACCTTCTCCAGATACATTTTAGCTTTGGCTTGAGAGACTTCTTTAAAGTAGAAGAGCAGGCGGTAAGGTGATGGTTGTTTGGTCGTATTAGGATCTGTCAGCGATGGGGGGTTGAAGTAGTCTGCTGGTAGCACACTGCTTAGGTCTGTAACATGGTGTTAAGTGCGTTGGCAATGTGCATGTGGTCCAAGGACGGTACACCATTGATCAAGAGGATGGCTGGTGCAGATTTTGGGTCCTTGCTGGTTATGTCGTTCAGGTTATCCCAGAATTACTTTCTGTCTTGCCAGGTGCTGGAGAGGGCTTCTTTGTAGTATTTGCTTTTGGTGAGTCAGATGGTTTTAGTGCATTCATTCTGAGCTTTTTTATACCTCTGCATGTTAGCAGTGGTACTGTGTGCTCTCGCTATCTGCCATAAGTGATCTCTGGCTTGTAGTTGCTCTGGGAGGTCAGGGGTGATCCAGGGGTTACTGTGCCTTCTTATCTTTCTGGTTTTTATTGGGGCATGCTTGTCACAGATGGCGTTGATGGTTTTTATGAAGTGGTCCAGGGCTGTGTCCACATTATTGGCATTATAGAGTGCTCTTGAGGTCCATTTTTAGCAGTTCCTAGTGCACTTTTAGTAAGACTCAGTTTGTAATTGTTCTGGTGGGTGATTTATAATAGTTGTAGGACCAGGTACATGTGACTGGAGAGTGGTCACTCAGGCAATCAGGGAGAACAGTAGTGTTGTGGATGCGGGCAGGCCAATTGGATAGAACCCAGTCAAAGAATGTACTGGTCCCAGTTTTGTAGTCGATATGGGTTGGAGTCTCAACCATTTGTAAGAAATGGATGGTTGTTAAGGCATCTTTGATTGAGGTGATAGTAGAGAAGAGAAGAGTCAGTTGATGTTGAAATCTCCCAGCATCACGATTTCAGTATTAGGTCTCAGGATGCTCACACAGTCCATCAGGTCCCCGGTACCAGCCCCAGTGAGTTTGGGTGGAATGTATACAGAGAGTATGGTAAGAGCCCTGCTATGTGACCCTAGAAGGAGTTTTGCGATCAGAACCTGCAGGTCATCACTACTACTGGGGGAGGGGAGGATGTGGCCCTGAAGGGAATCTCTGACATGCAGGACACAGCCCCCACCTCTTTTTGAGAGACGGTCCCATCTGAACGAGGTGTAATCTGGTAAAAGGATAGCGGAGTCTGGTACCTTGAGAGAGAGCCAAGACTCCACCACTGAGAGAATGTCCGGACTGTGTTGGGTAACCCATGCTTTCAGGTTAACCAATCTAGGGAGCAAGCTGCATATGTTAATTGAGGCAAGAGTAAGTCCAGCTGGCCTGGTCATTCGATTTACCTGTTGTGGGGGCAGGCCTGGGTTGGGGTGCACATTGCCTGATAATAGGAGTAGGAGCATGAGCAGGTGAGCAATATGGCACAGTAGGAGTTTTAGATTCCTTCCTCGTTTCCTTCTCTTAGATGGTCACACTTTCACAGTAGATATAGATATAAAGATATATATAAAAGAGATCTAGAAACAACATAGTAAATTATATCCCCAAATAGTCATGGCATATCTTTTGGTCAGTGGTTTTATTACTTGAGGACTTGGGATAAGTAACTCTTGAGGACTGAGGAATTGCTATTCAGGGGACTTTTTACTGGGGTATTAGAGCCTGCTAATTGTGAGAGTGTCCCTTGGCTGTCCATTTGAGCCTTGTTGGTGTGCCTCTTGTGGCAGGTTAGAAACTTAATTTGCATCTCACTAGCACACCAGCAGGATATTAATAGGAACTGAAATAAAAGTAATATACAAATCAGTGTGATAGGAGTATGACAATGAAATAAGCATTAGTGCATGACAGGGTCTGCTGATAAGTAAGCATTAATGCATGATAGGGTGTGCTGATAATGTGGATTAACGCACACCTCATGCGCTGAAGCTTACTTGTCATGTGCTGCTAAATTAAACTGTGGTCTTAATGTGGCATTAGGGAGTTGGGTATAAATGGGAGGCTCATTTATGGACTGGAGGATTACCCAGGATCTGGGCATCGGTACTGGGCATTGTTCTCTGCTGGGGATACTAATTGGATGGATGCATTATGTCCATCAGTGACTTCTCCCATTTCTCCTCATTTGACCATAGCAATCAATAGCTAAATAATGGTGTAAATGGAAACATACATTTTTTATATTAGAACTGAAATGTATATTGTAATGTTTCCATTGGCTTGCATATGTGATTGTGGACTGTAACACAGTGTGCACTTGGGGGTGATTTATTGAAGAAATGGTGCTCCGAAACCACATACTATACCACAGTTATTTTGAATTTGATAATGAATTTTATGCCCAGGATTGTGGTACAGCGATGGGGGCATCCATGGCCACTGCGTATGCTAATCTGTTTATGGGCCTTTGGGAATTGAACCATTTGCAAAATCAGAATGTTAACCCTTTTTTCCACAAGATTGTTAAGTGGGGTGCTTTATCGATGACTGCCTTTGCATATAGAACGGCAGTGTCAAAAGTGCACAAGAATTTGTGGACTGGTTAAACATTAACAATCTAAATTTGAGGTTTACTTCCCAAATGCACCACAAACAGGTAGACTTCCTAGACATTACCCTAATGGGAAACTGTGAGACAGGGATCATCAGTACAAAAGGGTAAAGCAAGTCTACATCCATGAATTCTTTGCTAAGAAGTGACAGCTCACATCCACTTAAACCAAAGAACTCAATACCCTTTAGTCAGCTAACAAGAATTAGATATAACTACACTGACAATACTGAATTTATGCATCAGGCAGAAGAACTGCTAATAAGGTTTATAGAAAGAACTTGCACTGAGAGTTGAGGTGCTGGATGGCACACCTCACTCCACATCGGTGACCTGGGCTCGAATACGGGCTCGGGGCATCAGGGGGTCAGCCAGGGGTAGGGTGAGGAACTGATTGAACTGCCAGCTGGCAGCTCTCATCCTCAGGAGGGTTCTGAGGGGCTATTCGGGTTTTGGCTGCCTCCTGGAGAAGGCCGGGTGGCAGCATCATGTTCAAGGAACCCTGGCGCTTGGCCAGGGGAGGGTGGATGAGGCTGTGGACTAGAGCTGCAGTGCACATATGTGCCTCCACGCACATGCTCTATCACTTCTGGGGCCTTGGGATAACTGGGCACAAGTAGAAAACACCCCAGAGAATACGAGGAGGTGATGGAGGCCCCAGGAGCCAAAGTCCACATCCCAAGGCTGGACCATCCTTCCAACGAGCTCTCCTGAGCCCTTCAAACTGACCCAGGACCAACCCTCTAATTTCAGAAAGGTCACAAGGCAAGTGAGATGGGCCCTCCCCCAAGGGGTGATCCGAGGGGCTGGATGGTTCCTTGGGTTCAGGGAGAGGGTGCTCAGTGGCTCCCCAGAGGAAAGGTGGTTTCAGGTCAGGAGTAGAGGCCATGGTTGAGTGGGCACTCCTGAGAGATGCCCTAATCCCCCGGTGAATAAACAAAATCTACAAAAAAAATAAAAGATTTAGAGAAAGAAGATGTAGAAACTCAGTTCTTAATGATGCTTTGAAAAAAGTAAAAAATACATCTCAGAAAGAATTGATTATTCATAAGTGTAAAACAGTGAAAGAAAGTCTAATGGGAGGGCAAGGGACATTATCCCTGGAACATAATGCAATATCAGGACAAGTGGGCAATATTGTCTGGAAGAGTTGCGATATATTGAAGGAAGAAACCAACTTAAGAGAAATATTATCAGAGATACCTTTAGAAAGACTGCTAGCCTACAAGATAAGCTTGTCTGAAGCCAATTTTACAAAAAAGATATCACAAGAACTTGGCTCCCAATGAAACCGAAGGGAGTATTCAAATGTAAAAAATGTAATGTGTGCCAATACATTCAGACAGGTAGAGAGATTGTTATGCCTAATCAAGTACGAATTGAGATTAATGATTTCATAACATGTAACATCTCTTTCATTGTTTACATTATGTGATGTGGCTACAATCTCTATGATATTGGCAAGACAGTCAGAAGCTTAAAGGAGCGTATACAAGAACATATATGCTCCATAATAAACCAGTGAACAGATACACCAGTTGGGAGGCTTTTTTTTACAGATACACAACTCAGACCCAAGTTGTTTTAAATTCATGGGTCTAGAATAGGTTCAGAGCCCACCTAGAGGTGGAGATAGGCAAAATCTCATACTGGAGATGGAAAGATATTGGATATTTAAGGCTGACACAGTAAGGTCAAAGGGCCTCAATGAGAGGTGGGATCTAAAACCATTCTTGAAGTATAAAAGACGATGTAATATGACGTGTGCAGAGATACAGTATGTAATTAATAATTAAAAATAATTGGCTCTTTATTTCAAACTCCTCTGGCTGTGCGTTAATCCACATTATCAGCACACCATGGCATGCGTTAATGCTTACTTATTTAATGTACTTGCTCAATCTAAGCCATCAGTTTACTTCTTGAAGTTTATACTGTACAGTAGTACCATTTACAATAATCATATAGGGAGCAGCATATTCCCTTTAAGCTCTGCTGTGCATCCTTACCCCAGGGTATCAGACAATACATGCGCATCAGCTGATGGGTTACTCCCTCTCTCCAGCTTCCAGCTGGCCCAGCTACATTCCCAGGCTTGTAACACAAACACAAACCATGTTACTATGATAGTACTGGGCTTGATACCATGAGGACAGAATTAAATTTGTAGATTCTGTTTTCACACAATTTTCATGGAATTTTGCTAAATGCTACCTTTTCATTTTCATTTTAATTTTTTATACTTGTAAAACCAGATGAGCAATACTGCCCATTTTCACAGGTGACAAGTCATATCTAAAATACAATACAAAATATTAAATACAAAAGTACAGAGCAAACAACTCAATCCACACAAAGTGCATGTGCTGTTCTGTATATGAATATTACAACACATTCATTTTCTAGAAAAGCGCCACTGTTTTAGACCTCTCTTAAAACACTGAATAGAGTTACTTTCGACAATTTCAGTTGGTATCTTTTTAAAAAAGGTTGTGGCTCTAAATAATAAAGATCTTTGCCCAATAGTCTTCTTAAATAGAGGTATCTTAAAGTTGAATTTAGACTGGGATCTAGTGAATAGAGTATTCAAAGCCCTGGGAAACAGTGAAGAAATAGATATGCGAAGAAGTCACAATTTAACTTTATATAAGAAAGTGCCAATTTTATGGCACACCCAATCCTCAAAAGATAGTGTATAAGACTGTTCATACAAATCAGAAGGGTGAGATTGAAAAGGCAAATTAAGCCAAAATCTCAGGGCCGAATGGTATGTTACTTGAAGACAATTTAAAGCACTGCTACAAGAAGAAGTGTAAATCAAAATACCATAGTCCAACACCGAAAACAGAAAACTATGAACCAAAGGTTTTCTGGATTCAAGAGTCAAAAATGGCTTAATCTGATACAAGGTACCTAACCTTAAATGCAAAATTTTCCTAAGACTTAGAATATGTGGTTCAAAAGTAAACTGAGTATCTAAGATAATTCCTAAATATTTAAAAACTGAAACAAATTCAATTATATTACCCCCTTTATCAATAATTGGTGGGAAATTAAGAATCTCTTTCTTGTTACGGGAAAAAAACATTACCTTTGTTTTTTCAGAATTAAGTACCAAATGATTTTGAAGCAGCCAGTCCTGAAGAAGTCCAAAACCAGTCTGAAGACAAGAAAGGGCAATCTCAGGTCTGGGACTAGAGCAGAAAATAACTGCGTCATCCACATAAAGAATCATCTCAGATTGAGTACAAATCCTAGGGGCAGAATTCATAAAAAATTAAAAAATTAGTGGCCCCAGGATTGCACCCTGGGGTATACCACAGACTGAAGGGAGTATCTGGGAAGTGGTTGAGCCAATGACTGTTCTATGAAATTTGTTGCATAAATAACTTTGGTACCAACTGACTACCTCACCAGAAAAATGAAGTCCACGGAGAACACTAGGAAGAAGATCAAATTCGACCAGGTCAAAGGCCCTGGTGAGGTCCACAAACAGTACCGCACATGAATATCCTCTATCGAGTGCACCATGTACACTGCCCGTGAACCTCGTCAGGGCCGTTTTAGTATTTTAACCTGACTTAAAGCCTGTTGATTGGGTGAAAGAATGGAATATTTTCCGAGAAAGACCAGAGTTTGATCCATGACAATTTTTCAAGAATTTTAGAAATGGGTGACAAGAAGGATATTGGTCAGTAATTTGAAACAACGGATGGACTTCCACTCTTCAAAATGGGTTTAATGGTAGCTAATTTCCAGCTAGAAGGAAAAACATTATAGCACAAAGAAAAATTAAAAATATGAGTAAGAGGATAAACAAAACAATTTATGCCCAATTTAATGATCCTGAAATCCACTCCATCATTACCCTGAAATGGTCTTGGGTTATTTTCCAGAATGTATTTTCTTACTAAGGAAGGAGTGACATATTCAAAGTAAAACATGGGATTGGTGTCATTACAAGTTTCATCAGGATTGATTCCACTATCAGGGACTATGGGAGTTCGAAAGAGACCAAGGTTCTCAAAATGTCTATTAAAGACATCAGAAACCAAGGACGGATCACTAATACTCTGTCCATCTTGGTAAATAAAGGGGACATAATCTATTTTCTGTCTTCCCATCATTTTATTAATCAGATTCCAATTTTTTTAGGATTGCCACTTGAATTCATCTGCTCATTAAGACAGTGGGCAACCCTAGCCTTCCTAACTTCAAGATTTACATTTATTTCTAAGTGTCTTATACTCCTGAAGATGACCATAACTCTACGATACCCTATATTGCTTCCTGCACTTATCACGTTTTCTCATTAGAGAAATAAGATCCCTTGTAACCCATTCTTGTTAATAAGATCTAATCCTAACTTTCTTTATGGGGCAAACCCTGTTAACAATAGCATTATAGGCAATACAGAAAAAATCCCACATTGCATCAATATTGGTGCAGGGGAAAAAAAGACCAATCTATTTCATTTGATAAGTCTTCTATTTTCTTGGAAGTCAGATTCCTCAAATTTCTATACTCAATATATCTAGGGGGCCCCCTAGACATCCTAACTGACCATTCACATTTGATAGGATGATGGTCACTCATAGCATCGGGCATGACCTCCCAGTTGGTTATCGTGTCAGCATGAGAGACCAAAATCCAATCTAGAACAGTCCCTTCACCCGTTTTATAATTAGGCCTTGTGACTTCCTCTATTAACTGCTTAACACCAAGATCAACCAAAATTTCTCCGACTTCATCCTTCAAACTCCCATCCCAACTACAATTAAAGTCACCCAAGACAATCCACTTTCTATTAGATATACCCTCACGAAGGGAGGTTAACAATTCAAGACCATTGGATATTCTACCCGGGAGAAAATATACTGTGCTGAGAATCAGATGTTTACAGTGTCCTAAAACCAAATCAATGGAAATCATATTACATCCTGAATTTCCCAAAGAATGAACCATAACAATGTAATCCAATCTACAATGAATATACATTACTACTCCACCTCCCCTTTTTCCCACTCTGTCCTGTCTAACTAAATTATAATCAGGAGGATGGATCTCAGAATCCAGTATACCATGATGCAACCAGGTTTCAGAAAGTGTAATTACATCAAATGAATGAAGCTGAGACCATACAATAAATTGGGTCCACTTAGGAAGCAGACTCTGCATGTTCAGGTGTACAAGCTTAAGTGAAGAGGAAACTGAACCCAATTGAGAACCAACTGAAATAAAATCAGATTCCTCTATTTGAAAAACATTAGGTCCAGGGTGGGGATGCACAGTTTCTAACATTAAAAGTAGCAGCATTAGTAACCTTTTATGAGTTATCCCACTCTCATACTGTCTTTCCCTCTTTGAAAGGATCTTAACTAATTTACAAACAGGCTGACAAACTTTTAAGTTGAGAGTAAAACAAATACCCCAGAAAAGTTCAATAATTACCACAGATGAAACAAAGTCGGACAAACCCTCCCTGGGCCAACCATATTCATGACTTGTGCAGTATGGGCAAGAAAAATCTAATTGAAAACTATAATTTTTATCAAAAGAAACAACCGTTAAAATTGGACATAAAACAAAAGAAACCAAAACTACATTTATCAAAAACATTTTAAAATGCAATAACATACTAAACAGAAACTTTCTTGAACCAAAATTTTTTTTTATCAAGAACTTAAAACTTATAAAATGTCCAGGTCAACAGACGTCCTCCAAAGAATGGAAACAGGCACCAGGAGAAATTATTTTCTCCTACGAGTGGCACTCGCGCCACTCAAAACGCTCGCGCAACCGCTCATGCTTGCGAGCAGCGCAAACTTTTAAATGTAGGGAGAACCCACTTCCCGATGACGTGTCTCGCTGAACACTCCCACAACCCCAAGCAGAAAAGCATCCCAAACAGTACCTGGAGGAGGAGAAGAGATGAATTTCAGGCTCAAGATGGCAAGGAGACGAAGGGAAGAGGCAGCTTCTTGCAGACAGAGTGTGCTCCTCCAGTGTTGCGAGCAGTGCAAACTTTTAAATGTATGGAGAGCCCACCTCCCAATGACGTGCCTCACTGAACACTCCCACAACCCCGAACAACAAAGCGTCCCAAACAGTACCTGGAGGAGGAGAAGAGATGAATTTCAGGCTCAGGATGGCAAGGAGACGAAGAGAACAGGCAGCTTCTTGCAGACAGAGTGTGCTCCTCCAGTGTTGCGAGCAGTGCAAACTTTTAAATGTATGGAGAGCCCACCTCCCGATGACGTGTCTCACTGAACACTCCCACAACCCCGAACAGCAAAGCATCCCAAACAGTACGGGGGGGGAGAGATGAATTTCAGGCTCAGGACGGCAGGGAGACGAAGAGAACAGGCAGCTTCTTGCAGACAGAGTGTGCTCTACCTTCTGCAGAATCGGTGATATTATCACCTTTAACTGCATGAACCTCTCTTTAAATGGGGATTGTATGTTAAAAAAGCTTTGCAGTTTGCATAGAATTTGCCCTGAAATTACAGAAAAACACCCATTTTCTAGTTACATCCTTAAAAAATTCTGTAGTTTACACTCGAAAGCAAAACAAACAAAGAATCTGTTGTTCACATCGACTTTCATTTTAAAATTCCTTCAGTTCATTTATTAGTGACATTTTGCAGAATTTTCCTAAACATTCTGTGAATTATAGGGAAATAGGAATCAGTATTGACAACAAGTTTTGCACAGCTTAAGCTCATACTTACCCTTACTCAGAAAACTTTAATTTTGAATGGTAAGTACAGTCACATAATAAAATAAACAAGCATTTGTCAACGCCGAATGTTGATTGCGTTGGTGTGTTGACCACGCTCAGTGGCCCTCTGTCAGTTGCTCAGTCTGTTTCGTCCGGTGCTGAAGGCTGCTGTGTTGTACTGGGCTCCTGCGTGCGTTGGCACCTTGTTCTGGCCACTAAGATTTCTGCAGCTGTCCCGACAGAACTCTGTTGAGGTGGGTCACTCGCCCTCTCTCACTCGTGCATTCTGTTTCTCTTGGTGCTGCAGGCTGCCCTTTTGTACTGGGCTCCTGCCTCTGTTGGGGGCTTTTTCTGCCCACAAAGAAATCTGCAGCAGTCCCGACACAGGTTTGTTGAGCCTGCTGACTCCCCCTCTCTCACTCACTCATTACATTTCTGCCAGCGCTGCAGGGTGGCCTTTTGTACTGGGCTCCTGCCTGCATTGGCACCTTTTCCTGCCAACAAAGAAATCCGCAGCAGTCACGACAGAGCTCCGTTACGGTCGCACACTCCCCCTGTGTCACTCACTCTTTTTGTCTGTCCTGCCGCTGTAGGTTGCCCTTTTGTACTGGGCTCCTGCCTCTGTTGGCGCCTTTGTCTGCCCACAAAGACATCTGCAGCTGTCCCGACAAAGCTCCGTTTAGCTCGCTCACGCAGTCCCTTCTCTCACTCACTCATTCCGTTCTGCCCTTGCAGGCTGCCCTTTTCATTGGACTCCTGCCTGCGTGCCACCTTCTTCTGCCCACAAAGAAATTTGCAGCACTTACAATACAGCTCTGTTGAGCTCGCTCACTCCCCCTCTGTCACTCGCTCATTCTGGTTTCCCCGCCAGTGCAGGCTGCCCATTTGTATTGGGCCCCTGCATGCACTGGCACCTTTGTCTACCCACAAACAAATCCGCAGCTGTTCCGACAGAGCTCTGTTGAGGTCGCTCAGTCTCCCTGTCTCACACGCTCATTCTGTTTGTCCTGGCTCTGCAAGTGGCCCTTTTGTACAGGACTCCTGCCTGCATTGGCGCCTTTTTCTGCCCACAAAGAAATCCGCAGCAGTCCTGACAGAGCTCCGTTGAGCTCACTCAGTCCCCCGTCTCAGTCGCTCGTACTGTTTCTCCCACTGCTGCAGGCTGGCCTTTTGTACTGGGCCCCTGCCTGCATTGATGCCTTCTTTTGCCCACAAGGAAATCCACAGCAGTCCTGAAAGAGCTCTGGTGAATTCACTGACTCCCCCTCCATCACTCGCTGTCTCGTTCTGTTTCTCCCAGTGCTGCAGGCTGCCCTTTTGTACTGGGCTCTTATGTTGCGCCCTTTCTCTGCCCACAAACAAATCCACAGCTGTCCCGACAGAGCTGTGTTGAGGTTGCTCAGTCTCCCTCTCTCACATGCTCAGTCTGTTTGTCCTGGCTACAAGCGGCCCTTTTGTACGGGACTCCTGCCTGCATTGGCACCTTTTTCTGCACACAAAGAAATCCGCAGCAGTCCTGACAGAGCTCCGGTGAGCTCACTCAGTCCCTGTGTCTCACTCGCTTGTACTGTTTCTCCCACCGCTGCAGGCTGGCCTTTTGTGCTGGGCCCCTGCCTGCATTGATGCCTTTTTCTGCCCACAAAGAAATCTGCAGCAGTCTTGAAAGAGCTCCGGTCAGTTCACTCACTCCCCCTCCCTCACTTGCTCTCTCGTTCTGTTTCTCCCAGTGCTGCGGGCTGCCCTTTTGTACTGGGCTCTTGCATTGGGCCCTTTCTCTGCCCACAAACAAATCCGTAGCAGTCCCGACAGAGCTCAGTTGAGCGCGGTCACTCCCCCCTCTCACTCGTTCGATCTTAATGTGTCCTACACAGTGATTTCCCACAGCCGCATCGTGCTATTCTGCAGCAGGAGTGCAAAAACATTGTAGCCATGATGTGAAACATGGCAGCTGTACTGTTCATAAGGAGGTGTGGAAAAATGCCACTGTTGAAAATGTGGGTGAAAATATCACAATATTGTGAAGTTACAAGGGTGGAAACAAGTCAACGACGCCTTGTAATGATAGTCATGTCATGGAGTTTCACACCCGATTTTCAACATAGGCATTTTTAGACCTCTGCTCATGAACAGTGCCATTGTCATTTTCTTAATCTGTCCGATCAATGATTTCCCACAGCGACTGTGTTATTCTGCGCCGGAACTGTGAAAACACATTTTGGTCAGGATGTGGAAAATGACAGCTGTGCTGCTCATAAGGAGGCATGGAAAAATTCCACTGGTGAAAATGTGGCGTGAAAATATTACAGATCTGCGAAGTTACAAGGGTGCGTGGAAAGTGTGCAATGCACACTTGTAACACAGTCATTCGATGGGGTATTATCACCAAATTTTCAACATAGGCATTTTAGGATCTCTGCTCATGAACAGTATCACTCTCATTTTCTTAATCTGTCCCGGACAGTGATTTCCCACAGTGGCCGCTCTATTCTGCGCCGGAAGTGTGAAAACACATTTCGGCCAGGATGGGAAAAATTACAGTTTTACTGTTCATAAGTAGGTGTGGGAAAATGGCTATGTTGGAAATCTGGAGTGAAAATATTATAAATTTGTGAACTTACGAGCGTGCGTGCAAACTGCGCAATGCACGCTCGTACCACAGTCATTTTATGGATTATCATTACCAAATTTTCAACATAGCCATTTCAGGACCTCTACTCATGAACAGTGTCACTGTCATTTTTTTAATCTGTCCCGAACACTGATTTCCTACAGCAACCGCGCTATTCTGCGCTGGAAGTGCGAAAACACAGTTTCGCCAGGATGTGAACAATGACAGCTGTACTGTTCACAAGGAGGTGTGACAAAATGCCAATGATGCAAATCTAGCGTGAAAAAATTGCAAATTCACGAAGTTATGAGCGTGTGTAGCAACTGCGCAGCGCACGCTCAGTAAAACAGATCATTTTTGATTTTCACCAAATTTGCAACATAGACTTTTTGAGAGCCCAACTCATGAACACTGGCACTGTCATTTCATTAACCAGTCCTGAAAGGTGATTCCGCGCAGTGACTGTGAAATCACCTTTCCGCCTGATTAATGCCATGACAGTTCAAGAATTCATGAGGAGGGTTCCCAAAACCCATGTTGAAAATTTGGTGAAAAATTCAAAATGCCGAGATATGCAGTAAAGTTGAAAAACCCTATGTATTACATTATACAGCTTACGGCATTTCGTCAGTCTCGGGTCGGCTTTGAAGAGTGCAGGCGTGTTCCTGGTCCACGAAGATCGTCAGCTGAGCTCATCAGGTAAGTATGGGGTGGGGGTGGGGAGGTAGGCGTGCAGTGGGTGGAGTGCGGGTGGGAGGCAGGGTGAGTGCCGAGGGGCGGTTTCCTGCTTTCAGGGACAAAAAAAAAAAAAAAACAGGCGTCGCGGACCCGTTTCCACTTTTCAGGGGCTCTGGCACACTGGGGTGGGTTCCCAGTGTGCCAGCAGTGGCTTTCTCATTCGGGGGCAGCAGTAGCTGATGGGGGATTGGGTACCCCCATCGGCGAAGGGGCGGGGGTATCGTTATGCCGACAGGGATTGGGCACCCCCATCGGCAGGAACAAAAAGGGGGTGGGTGGGTGACAGAATGCCGATGGGGAGTGGGCTCCCCTGTCAGCAACAAAACAAACAGGGGGGCACTACAGCCGACGGCGATTGGGCACCCCTTCAGCAGGAACAAAACCAGTGGGGGCACAGAATGCTGACGGGGATTGGGGCCCCCGTCTGCAACTAAACATGGTGGGGGGGACTGGTAAATTGTTTGTGAACACGGCGGCAAGCCACCGCCATTTTAACAAACAATCTCAGCGCTTCACATCCCGCCCTGCAATGATGGGTCGCTCCCTCATTGCAGCGGATGACTGACGCTGCAATGCCGAGGTGGCCCCTGATTACAGCGGCTGTTTTTTTTGAAAGTTGTGGCACGCTGGCTAAACTAGTGTCAGAAGCAGTGTGCCACGGTATTGGGAGAACCAGGGAAAGCCTCTGCAGGCTGTGGGGGCATTGGCCAGAACAGTGCCTCACTTCCACAACCTGCTTCTGTACAAACCTGTCGCAACATGTTTCTTGCACATGCGCGCAATCAACATAAAAAGGATTTAACAAAAAATAATCAAATGCATCCAAGTTTCCGATTCCACATTTGAAGTTACAACTATAATTATAATTTCAAGCATATCTGTTTATGTGACTGATTAAATTTATTGTTTTTTAATTATTTATTTATTTGCACAAGTCAGATTTACAACCTTTGAGTCAGGGACTCATTTACAAAGGCACCTGGTTGCAGGGAGGGCAAGACAATAGAACATTGTGCAGATACAACATTGGACAACATTACAGGTGCAGACATTGAACACAGAATACACTTACTTACATGTTGGTATAAAATACAGGTTTACAATTAAAGATGTACAATTTCTCTGGAGTTGCAGTGGAATACATCCTTGTATAAACTTAAGGGGGTAGGTAAAAGGAGTAGGGGAAAAGATGGATCAGCAGTCCAGGGACATTGTCGAGATTGGGGGGGCAGGAAGGGAAAGGTCCAGCAGTAGGATTGGGGGGGGCAGGGTTAGTTGCATCTACAGCAGCGGACATTAAAGAGATGGTTCCGGAGAGCAGTTTTGAAGGGACCAAATTTGGCAGTGTTGGTGATGCAGGTAGGGAGGGAGTTGAACCAGGTGGGGGCTCAATAAAAGAAGGACCTCTGGGCAAGGGAGGTCTTGGTTCTGGGCACTTTGAAGGTGGCTTTAACAGAGCTGTGGGTGGAAAAGGATGAGGATGACCATGGTAGGGAGGCAGAGACTCCGGGGGGGGGAGAGTCCAAGCAGGGCTTTCTTAGCAAGAAGGCAGGTCTGATACTGCAGACGTTCCTTGAAGTTGAGCAGGTTGGTGGAGGAATAGAGCAGACAGGTGTTGGTGCGGCTGGAGGCTCTGGTCAGAAGCCTACAGTCCTTATTGATGGAGAGCTGGATTTTAGAGAGGGCGGTGTTATCAGCTGCAGCATAGATGGACAATCCGTAGTCTACTAGGGGTAGGATAGAGGAGGTGATGGCCAGCCAGAGGGCAGTGAGGGGCAGGCAATCCCTATGGTGGTAAAGCAGGCCAATCTGAGAGTTTATAGCAGAGGAAAGAGCATTGATGTGGGTGTCGAAGGTGAGGGCAGTATCGAATGTGATGCCTAGGTATTTGTATGTGGGCACTTGCTCTAATAGGAGCTGAGAGTTGGGGTAATCAGGAGGGGACACTTCTTGCTTTATTTTGGTGATGAGAGAAGAGCATTGATTTGGTTTTCTTAAGGTTTATGACTAGTCTGTAATCAAGAAACCACCTTTCTGTTTGGTTGTAGGCGAGTTGAAGGGATGATTAGAGAGTGGAGGGATCTGGTTGTGAGGCAAAGAGAACGGCATCGTCTGCATAGAGGAGCATCTTGCAGGAACTGGGGAGAGTGTTGAGGTAGAGACTGAAGAGAATGGGACCCAGGATTGAGCTCTGTGGGACACTGGAGCTAAAGGGTCGAGTGTTGGAGAGGGAGCTGTTGATCTTTACATGCTGGGATCTAGCAGAGAAGTAGCTGGAAAACCAGGCAAGGGGACCAGCAGAGAAACCAAGTTGGTGAAGAGAGTCGAGTAGGAGGGGGTGACAGACAGTGTCAAAGGCCTTGGAGAGGTCAATGAACACTGCACCGGCCAGGTTGCCAGAATCGAGAGCAGAGTGCAGGTATTGGAGAACTCCAGGAGAGCAGTGGTTGTACTGTGTCCTGGGTTGAAGCCATGTTGCTCCGGGCACATAATGTCATATTTAGCCAAGTACTCAGATAGTTGGATAGACACCACTTTTTCAAGGGCTTTGGAGAGTGGGGGGAGGATGGAGATTGATTTACCCAGGACTGTGCAGCTGTGATCCAGTGGTATCCTGCTTTTTCCCATTTTACAGTTATGAGGCTGAAGTATTGGGAAGTTAAGTGACCTGCCTATGGTTAAAAAGTTCATAAGTGGCTCTGGTGGGATCCCACAGTTCACAGTTCTGCACCCTAACCATTAAGCTACACTGCCTGTTCATTTATGATGACTGATCAGCAAAATCCTGCAACTTTTAGATTCTAAAATTCATAAATGCTGGCATAATTATGACATACAGTATGTGACTACCATAAGTTAGCTTATATAAATGCAACCTTTTATAAACTTTAAATATGTTACACAGTTTGTGTCAGTTTAGGAGTGTCCATTTGCAAATAATACACAGTAATTTCTAGAAGACTTAACCTTGGACGTCACTGCTTTTCAGAGATACATGTATTGTTCTTTCTGAATAAGGATTAAGAAAGCTAAGGTGAACACTGTCACGCTGATAAATGAAACTGGGTTCATTTCAGTCAGTCAAACAAAAGGTGTTCGCAGATAATTTGCTGTCAGAATCCATCTTTCAGCTAAGAACACCTGGATTGTGTCTACATGATTTTGATAGTTTTTACAGTAACCCTATCTAACTGAAGGAGTAGAATCTGATATTTCTTGTATACAACATCTATGGTATGGTGGTGATGATTGTTTCAATGTACTTCCTGTGCTCATTTTGGCTGCAGTATTTCATATGTGTTTCTCGCTCCATGGTGAAACATAGAAACATAGACTTTGACAGCAGATAAGGACCACTTGGCCCATCTAGTCTGCCCATTTCCCTACCTATTGGATAAGCTGCAGATTCTAGTTAACCAGCAGCCTACTTCCTGCAACCCCCCACTATAATTGCCTTATGTCTGTCCCATGCATGTTTGAATTCCCCCACTGTTTTAGACCCCACAACCTCTCCAGGAAGGTGGTTCCATGCGTCCACCACTCTCTCCATGAAAAAGAATTTCCTCACATTACCCCTGAGCCGTCCCCCCTCTAACTTTAAATTGTGCCCCCTTGTTCTTACACATCTCTTTTCTGAAAGATGCTACCCTCCTGGACTTTGTTGATTCCTTGAGGTACTTAAAGTTTCTATCATGTCCCCCGTCCCTCCTTTCATCAAGGGTATACATATTAAGCTCTCTCAGTCTCTCTTCATATGGTTTCTGATGTAGACCCTGCACAATTTTAGTTGCCCTCCTCTGGACCTTCCATCCTGTCTATGTCCTGCATAGATGAGGTCTCCAGAACTGCATGCAGTACTCCAGATGGGGTCTCACCAACTGTCTGTATAGAGGATATCGACTTCCCTTTTCTACTTGTGATGCCCTCTCTGTGCATCCCAGTATCCCCTGGCTCTCCTTACTGACTTCTCACATTGCTTAACCACCTTTAGGTCATCTGATATGACTACACCCAGATCCCTTTCCATTATTGTTGTTGTTAGTACCTCCCCTGCTATTGTGTACTCTCCTCCTGGATTTTTATTTCCCAGGTGCATTACTTTGCACTTCTTTGCATTGAATCTAAGTTGCCATATGTCTGACCATTCCTCCAACCTTGCCAAGTCCCTTCTCATCCTTTCTACCCCCTTGTGTATCAACTCTGTTACAGATCTTTGTGTCATCTGCAAAGAGGCATACCTTTCCTTCCAGACCCTCTGCAATGTCACCTATAAAGATCGTTAAAGAGGACTGGACCCAGTACTGAGCCCTGAGGTACTCCACTAGTAACCCCTTTCTTCAGAATGTGTTCCATTCACTATTACCTTCTGTGTCCTGTTGTGCAGCCAGTTTTCTACCAGGCTACCACCCTGGGACCCACTCCCAGGCTGGCTAACTTGATTATTAATCTTTTGTGGGACTGTGTCAAATGCCTTGCAAAGTCTAGGTAGGCCATATCCACAGCCCTCCTGGTCTATTACCTTGGTCACCCAGTCAAAGAAATCAATTAGATTAGTCTGACATGACCTTCCTACTGTGAATCCATGCTGCTTTGGGTCCTGCGCTCATTGTCTCTAGGTACTGAACAATTCTTTCTTTCAGAAGTGATTCCATCATTTTCCCCACCACTGGGTCAAACTAACAGGTCTGTAGTTTCCTGCTTCTGCCTTGCTCCCACTTTTGTGAAGGGGAATCACATCTGCCCTCCTCCAGTCCTCAGGTACTACTCCATCTTCCCATGATTTGTTAAAAAGTGTGGTTAGTGGTGTCACCAGGTCCTCCCTTAGCTCTTTTAGGATTCTATGGTGAATTCCGTCAGGCCCCATTGCTTTGTCCACCTTGAGTTTTAGGAGTTCTTTCAGGACTATTTCTTCTGTAAATGGACTGGCGTCAACCCCACTACCCAGAGTGCTTCTACTGTTTGGTTTAGGTAACTCCTCCTCTTCTTCTTTTGTGAATACTGAGCAAAAGTATTCATTCCGTATCTCTGCCTTTTCACTGTCTCCCTCTGCCCACCTCCTCTCCTTTATTAATCTTCACTATCCCTCCCTTAACCTTTCTATGCTCCCTAATGTACCTATAAAAGGTTTTATCCCCCTTCTTAACTGAGTTGGCTATCTTTTCCTCGGTTTGGGCCTTTGCTTTTCTGACTGCCTTCCACACTTCTTTCTGCTTTAATTGATACAGTTCCCTGTCGTGCTCCTTCTGTGATTCCTTATACTTTTTGAATGCAGCCTTTTTCTCCTTAACCTTCCCTGACACCTCTTTTGAGAACCATAGTGTTTTTATTCCGCTTTGTTTTCTTTATTTGTTTCACACAAAGGCTTGTTGCCTCCATGATGGCAGTTTTGATTTTTCTCCATTGTTCTTCCACCCCTCCTTTCTGGCCATTTGCTAATGCATTCCTCAGGTATTCACCCATTATGCCAAAGTCAGCCCTTCTAAAGTCCAGTATCCTTGTCTTTGTATGGCTTGTCTCCATGGTTGTGTTTTATTGTGAAGCACACTGTGCAGTAGTCGCTTGTTCCCAGATGTCTACTGACTTCTAAATTTGTGATCCTCTCTCCATTTGAGAGTACCAGGTCTAATATTGCTCCTCCCGAGTGGGTTCCACCACTAGCTGTCTAAGGCATGCCCCTGTAGGGCATCGAGAATGACCCTGCTCTTGGATGTGGCTGCAGTCCATGTCGCAGTTAACATCTGGCATATTCAGGTCCCCCATCAACAGTATCTCCCCTTCTTCAGCCATTTTGAGAATGCCCTCTATCGTTTTCTTGTCCATTTCCTCCCCTTGAGACGGGGGTCTGTATACAACCCCTGTGCGGATTGTGATGCCATTCCCTGTTTCCAAGGTGACCCAGAGTTCCTCCTGTCCTCCCCCTTTACTTTTTAGTTCTGTAGCTTTTATCCCTTCCCTTATGTAGAGAGCTACTCCACCTCCTCTTTTACTCTCCCTGTCCCTTCTGTAGATTGTGTACCCTGGTATGTTGACATCCCAGTCATGGTTCTCTGTGTACCATGTTTCTGTGACTGTCACAATATCCAAGTGTTCCTCTTCCATCAGGGCTACTAGCTCTGGAAGCTTGTTTCCAAGACTACGGGCATTGGTACTCATTGCCCTCTATTTAATGTTGGCTTTATCCTTTTTTACCCCATCCCTGCTCTTATTGCCCTTGTCCATTTTTCCATTTACCCCTGTCCTGCCCTCTGTCAAGCTCTGTACCTCAGTGTTTACCCTATTACCTGCCATGTTTTGTGGGGGGAAGGCTTGAACTTTCCTGTTTCCTATCAGCACCTCCCCCCTTGGCTAGTTTAAAAGCTTGCCAAGGAAGCCTTTAAACCTGTCACAGAGCAAGGTATGGGTGTAGAATAAGGAGCTCATGAGAAGAGAAAACATGGATTAGTTTGATATGATAAAACCATAATGCTTTTTGCAAAAAAAAAAAAAAAATAACAATAATCACTAGAGAAACACTACAACTCTTTTCAGACTTTTTAGCCATTACCGCCCCATTGAAGTTTTACTTGGACAATAAGTTTTTCACTGTGAGTGGAGAAGGGGTAGTGGGGTAGAATCATAGACATCATGAGCGAGGAACCATCAAGAATAGTCAAGATCATAATTTTGCACTTGCCAGTCTTCTAGCAATTTGCCAGCTGACCACTAGAGTGTGCAGGCCAAACAGACTATTGAGGCAAACACATGCATCACACTGTTTCTGTACAATCCCACCTTATGACTCTATCAACCCTGCAGACAGTGATATAGCTATGGGGCCCGATATTCAAAATTGCGCCTGGCAATGACGTAAGTGGTTGCACAGCGCAACTGAGTTGTGCTGGAGCAACAAAGGGGATATATTCAAAGGAGATGTGCCATGGTGCATCTCATCTGCGTATACCACAAAATGCCTGCAGCACAAATACATTGCACCAGCGCATCCCCCAGACAGGTCTGAATACCAGAAACGGGAAATGCGCCAGTGCATCAGAGATATGCCATGTGCAAATTTCTGATATTCCTAATGATTTGCATGTCATTATGG
Organism: Neoceratodus forsteri; assembly: GCA_016271365.2. NCBI lineage: Eukaryota > Metazoa > Chordata > Ceratodontiformes > Ceratodontidae > Neoceratodus > Neoceratodus forsteri. The sequence goes on from JADMNL010000025.1 coordinate 258,644,635, forward strand.
CCCCATTTGCATGAGTTGTGCAGGGCTGGCCAACAAAATGCACCTGGCGCCCTGCACAGTATGCATCCCCAGTTTCAGGTACTGCAGTAATACCCCCCTCCCAACCCTTCGATCGCCGTAATAGTGATTTAATATCCCCTGATGGTCCAGTGGTGCCATCCTTCCCAGCCTGAATCCCCAATCGCCATGAAAATGGCCATGTCAACTCCCTGGCAGTCTAGTGGTACCCCCACCCACACAGGACCCCCAGCCCACCCAGCCCCCATCATTGAGCTGCAAGCTCATTGGTCCACACGATGACGGAGGGGATCTGGGTGGGCTGGGGTCCTGTGTGGGTCGGGGGGTGGTGGGGTACCACTAGACTGCCAGGGAGTTGATATGGCCATTTTCACAGTGATTGGGGATTCAGGCAGGAAGGGGGGTGCCACTGGACCACCAGGGTATTTCAAATGAGGATATTAACATGGTAGGGGTTACTGGATGGGGAGGGGAGTACCACTAGACTACCAAGGACTATTGTGTGTGCTTGTGCACGGTGTTGGGGTGGTTACAACCCATGGCTGGCAGCTGCTGTGTTATGCACTGCACTACAGTGGCCCACCTGTGGGTGGCTAGCACTTGAGCCATGTTTTATGAGCTCAACTGTGATCCCAGGTATGCAGCACATGTCTGGGTTGTGCCAGTAGATGCACCACACATCCCATGCTGAATATCGGCAGGCCCCCTGGAGATGTGCCACATATATTATCTTTGCACCCCAGTGCTTTGGGAATTGTGCTGCACAATTCCCACTTTTGAATATTTCCTAGGGGCACAGTTCTGGGGTTGCGCTGGGGCAACTCAGTTGCACCAGGCACAACTCCTTTGAATATCTTGACCATAATGTATAATTATATAATAATAATAATAATAATAATAATAATAATAATGTACTCTGGAATTCCATCCCTGTAGCTCTCTGGAGGCTTAATTTTTCCATTAGACCAAGACACTTAATGCTGTAGTAACCATGTGCATAGTCTGATTATATGTCCCCCCACCATGTAAATTCTATTTCTTGCTCTCTTGTGTTGCCTTCGTCTTTGTATTTTTGTTCCTATGCTTTTTGTTCATAACTGGACGCTTGTGAAAACAGGCAGACATGCTCATGTAGTACGTATATGGATATGTATGGTAGTACATACATGGATATGTATGGTAGTACATACATGGATATGAATGGTAGTACATACATGGATATGTTACATATGTGTAGCCAGGAATTTTAAACTTGTACTCAAAACTGATTCACTGTTGCCCCTGCTGCCATTATGTAAACAAAAACCAAAATATGTGCTGCTACGCCACACCATTGCCCCTCCCCCTCTCCCTCTGTTTGCCATGTCTGGGTTCAAGTACAGTAATCAGTTTCATCCTGTAATCCTCCTTCCTTTGTTTTTCTGCTTGCCTGGTAAGTTGTTCTTGTTTGTGTATTTGGCTGGAGGCATCAGTGCCCCATAGCGAACAACAACAAAGGCAAAAGGGCTCAGTGCAACACAGACACAATGTTACTAACAATGTCCTTGTTTTCTTCTTTTTGTTGCCCCTGCTTGATTTGCTGCCCCCTGCCAGATTGTTTTTACTGTACTCTGCTGCATACAGTGCGTATGCCTGCCGACACCCCTGGATATGTATGGTAGTATATACATGGATATGAATGGTAGTACATACATGGATATGTATGGTAGTACGTACATGGATATGTATGGTAGTACATACATGGATATGAATGGTAGTACATACATGGATATGTATGGTAGTATATACATGGATATGTATGGTAGTACGTACATGGATATGTATGGTAGTACGTACATGGATATGCATGGTAGTACATACATGGATATGCATGGTAGTACATACATGGATATGAATGGTAGTACGTACATTGATATGTATGGTAGTACGTACATGGATATGAATGGTAGTACATACATGGATATGTATGGTAGTACGTACATAGATATGTATGGTAGTACATACATGGATATGTATGGTAGTACATACATGGATATGAATGGTAGTGCATACATCGATATGTATGGTAGTATATACATGGATATGTATGGTAGTACATACATGGATATGTATGGTAGGAAGTATAATGAACACCAGAAGGGCTATAGTTTATGCAGAAGGATAATTGCAGTCCTATCTAATGTACAGTTCCTGTGATGCCCAGTGGAATTTGTTTTTTCTGTTTCCAGTGGTGTGTGACCACTACAGTATTTCTGAGAAGAAATAAAGATGGCTACTGAACAGATATCCTGTAACTGAGTCTTTCTGCACAGGGCACCAAAATATATTTAACTGACAATGGAGGATCAAAGAAAACCACGTGCTATCTTCTGGGGAGGAACACCTAATCGCTTTTTCTTGCAGGACTTTGTCCCAAGTGAAAGAAACTATGCTCAGATCGAGAAAGAAGCTTTGATCATAATTTTTGGTGTCAAGAAGTTCTATAAGTACTGTACCTGTACAGATGAGAATTAACTCTAACAGATCACAAGCCTCTACTGGCAATTCTGGGGCCAAAGGCCACAATATCAACTCTTACAGCTCTCAGAATGCAGTGATGGACTCCGATTTTGTTGGCATATGATTATGACATTGAATACAGCCGTTCTCAAGATCATGCAAATGAAGATGCATTATCGAGACTGCCATGCACAAATGCTGCAGAGAAGGAAGATGATGGGGCAGTATTCCATCTTTCACATCTTGAGGAATTACCCATTGCTTCACAGGATGTTGCAGCAGAGACATGGCGAGATCCTGTCCTCTCTAAAATCATAGATTTTACCCTAAATGGTTGGCCCAACTTCATGAAAGACCCAACTCTCCAGCCTTTCTTAGACAAGAAGGACCAGTTGTCCACAGCGCAAGGCCGTGTTTTGTGGAGGGCTAGAGTTATGATACCTCTAAAGTTCTGCAAGAAATTACTTTCTGACTTACATGACAGTCATCCAGGAATCTCTCAAATGAAGGCATTGGCCAGAGGATACCTCTGGTGGCCAGGACTTGATCAAGGCATCCAACATCTTGTCAACCAATGTGTGCCATGTGCGGCTGTCTGCAACCAACCATCAACCGCACCCCTGCATCCGTGGTCCTGGGCTACCACACCATGGGAGCACATCCATGTCAACTATGCCAAATTGGACAAGCAACATTTCTTAGTAGTAATTGACATCCACTCCAAATGGCTGGAAGTGTTGCCCACACAAGACATGACTGCTGAAAAGACTATAAACCTTCTGAGGCAACGTTTTGGCTCATATGGCCAACCTTGAGAGTTAGTGTTGGACAATGCTTCCCAATTTTCTTCCCATGATTTCAAACTGTTCTTAAAGCAGAATGGCGTCCAACATATTTTGACTCCTCCTTACTATCCAACATCCAATGGTGCAGCCGAACAAGCTGTACAGACATTCAGAAAAGCTTGGAATAAACCAGATTCACAGTAAGTACCTACAGCTCAAAGGTTTGCTTGTTTCCTGTTTGCTTACAGAAACACACACCTCACATAGTCAGAGAATGAATGCCTCTTGAACTGTTTCTAAAACATCAGCCACCTACCCACTTGTCATTGCTCAAGCCGAACTTGGCTGATACTGTAGCAAAGCATCAACTACAGCAGCAAAAGGGTCATAACAAGTCAGCCAAACGAGTACAAATTTTCCATTCTGGGGAGAGGGTGACTGTAGACATCCCAAGATTTCTTGGATTCCTGGGATGGTGACTGAAACACATGGGCCATTGATCTATGCAGTTCGCATGGGACATCGACTTGTTCACGTACATGTGGATCACCTGCTGTCTTCCGAGGTTCCAGCAAATGCGGCAGAAGATGTCACTCCAGAAGAGGACAGTGACACAGAGGACTTTGCTCCTGCTCGTGATGTTCCACCGGGGCTGGTGCCAAATAATAATGAAGCACCTGTTTCACCAACAGTGGTTGTTCCAGCCTGCAGATATCCCATGAGGCATCGAAGACCACCACAAAGACTTGACCTTTATGTCATGTACTGAACTTGTACCTCTGTGCAACTGGACTCTTACCTGTACTGTTAGTGACAACTTCTACCCAAGGGATGGAACAATCCGCTGAACTTCTTTCTGGGTACTGAATAGTCTACTTCATCCCCGAAGTTAGGAAATGGTACTGTTGAAGTATTTTAGACTAGTTTCTGTCCAAGGGGGTGGAGTGTAATATATACATGGATATGTATGGTAGTATATACATGGATATATATAGTAGGAAGTATAAGGAAAGCCATTAGCGCAGTAGTTTATGCATATGGATAATTGAAGTCATATCTAATGTACAGTTCCTGTCATGCCCAGTGGTCTTTTCTTTGTCTATGTCCAGTGGTGTGTGATGACTATCTCTGAGAAGAAATAAAGATGTCTACTGAACAGACATGCTGTAACTGAGTCTTTCTGTACAGGGCACCAAAATATATTACAGTTCACATGCCTTTCAGTATAAAAAAAAATAAATAAATGAAATGAAAAAGAGCTGGATGGTAAAACAGGTGACTGCGCCACTACCTTGCTGCTCAGGTGACGTTACACGACCTGGGAGGCTTGGTGTTCGGGCCACCATCTGATTCTTGTATTTAGCCAGGCATTGCTATAACTGTTATAAAACCCATACATGATATAGGTGAGGTATTTGTACTGATGATATTTTGTAATTTATGGATTGTAACTTGTATTGTTAGTCTAGTCATATGTATTATGTATACATAAGCATTAATCCACAACATAGCATGGCTCTACTGTAGAATTAATCCATGCCTGGGGATGGGGGGCATGAGGCCACAGGCCGAGTGCCTCCAATCACCCAGGCATGAATTAATTCTACAGTAGAACCATGTTGTGGAGTGGATTAATATGATTGTAACACGGCAAGTGCAGAAACAGGGAATTCTCATGCCAGGAATTCTTTAGCATCTATTGACAGATGCAGTGTGCCAGCTGGGTTCAGCTGCCCCAGAGAGGAGGAGTTAATGCAAATGAGGGAAGGCATTGGCAAATCAGGATAGAGTTAGAGTAGAGTGCTGCCTGCAATCAGCCTGAGGGACCTCAGAACTTTTTATCCGCTGAACTGGCAACACTGCCCCGGAGCTCTCCTCTTTAGAGATCTTCCTGTACCATTTTCTTTCTTTTTGAGTGCTGCTTTTAAGGTATTTTGTATATTTTCTTCATTTTATCTATTTTTACTGCATCCATGCTGGGTTCCTCGCTGTTGTGGGGTTTTTCCGTGTTTTTCCCACTTCGGCGGTTTTTCAGAAGTAAATTTCGCACGCGTGCGTGAAAAAATGGTGTCTTTTTTATTTCATTCGTTAGATTTTAATGTTTATTGGTGGTTTTTAACGCTTTTGCACTAAAATCATTTATTTGTTTTTTCACGTGCATGCACAATTTTTCCATTGCGCACCAGCGCAAATTCTTGGAACCCTTTTTTCTCTGGTTAAATTCAAAATGATTGATATTTGAAGGGTAATCCCCTCTCTTTTGGGATGAGACTCTCTTGTATGCTGTGCAGTGGGCTTTGTTGATGAGAGATATGGAGGTGGTTCTGTTTTTTCCTCTTTGTGAAAAAAAAAAGAAAATGCAAAAAAATAAATTCTCTTAAAGTTGATTTTGATTTGTTTAAGCTTTGGCCTAACTATTATTATCTGGGCTTTCAGTCTACCTCCCCCTCCTCTAAAAGCACTGAGGAGGGTACCTCAAGTTAACACAAAAGAAATGACAAGTCCCCTTGGGACTTCTATTATTACAAGTCTTATTCTGTAGTAGTTGTTTCTCTGTCCAAGCCTTTAATTTGGAAATAGGCAGGGTGCCCTCTTCCCTGCACAAAGATAGAGATTAATCTCCTCTGACCCTCCCTCCTGAAGGACTTAGGAAGTCATCAGAGGTTGACAAAATTATACCCTCTGCAACTGAATTTTTTGTGAGCTTGGCAATTATTCCAGACTTTATATTTCTGGGCGAGTTCTCGGCTCCTTCAGGTCCAAGAATTCCTCTCCATGTTAATCCTTATGCCCAAGGATATTATTGTTATTATTACTATTAGTAATTTAGGAGCTCCCCTCCCACTAATCCCAGTCGGTCATCCTGAGGCTGATTCAGGTTATTGTATAATGAGGCATTTATATTCAACCGGTGGACTCCCTGGACTTTTCCCTCCAGGACAACACCGATAAAGAGGTGGAGGACGACGACTTCGTAGATCTGGTGGTTGCTCTCCTTCAAAGAAGTTGGCAACTCTCTGAAGACACCTACAGGTAGGTTCTGGAAACCCCTCCTTCTTTTTCAGGGTTGACAGAAGCATTCAGAGGAAATACCAGTTCGGTAAGTGTTCTGCTGTTTTTATCTGTACACTTTCAGATTAAAGAAAGTTAGTGCAAACAGCGGCCTGCTTCTCAGCCTTGTGCTACTGTCTGCTTTTCCGTCAGAGATAGATTCTAGATAATCATATACCATGTGTAGAAATTTTACGTAATGCCTCCTACCTTTGTAGCATACGTTATTATATACTAAGAGTTTTTTGATGTTTCCTATCCTTACCATAGTACGACAGCTCTGGAGCACTATACACAAGGAGGTTTGCTGAAATAACCTAATGGCATATGACAGCACTGTGCTCTCATAGCCTTAAGTCATAATGTTACAGCTTCTGGAGCCTTGGCGTAGGTCATTTCCCTCGGGCTTGCCTGTCTGAAAAGTTCCGGCCTTTTGGGTTATGCTTTGGTGCAAATTTCGGTTTTGTCTTTATGGCAAACTAAAGCTGATTGGCACGTTTGGATGAGTATAACTCTCCTAGTACTCAGTTAAAGATAAGCATTCCTTCCCCAGAAGTCTCAGGATATGGGGAACTTCGGGGAGGAATTAGTCTCCCTTTAACCCTTTTTTTCCCTACGCCAGCACATTAAGAATTTCCCATATGTGAAGTTTTCCAGGGGTTTAGGCAAGAATGCACTTTTCATTCCTGGTAATCCCTTTCTCTTCCGTTACTTTTCTTCTTGGTTCAAGTTTTAACCCCTTCTTTAGTTGGCGTAAAAATAACTGAATAAATAAATAAAAGGAGATAGATTTATGCAGATATTGAAATATAAATATATATATATATATATATGTACATGATAAGTAAATAAATAACTAAAGTTAACCTCCAAGTGCTTCATTCTCTGTTTTTCTCCAGTAGCATGTCAGCAGTGGGAACTAGAACACTAGAACCTCGTGAGGTTCAAAGTCGTAAAATGGGTTCCCTTCTCCTTGGGAGTTGAACCTTTTTTCCCAGCTAGTACCTGAATTTTAAAGGAAATTAGGGAACAGCAGATCGTTATCAGCTTCCTCAACCTGGGGTCAGGATGCTTTTTTTGACTCAGGTCTTTCTTTTGCAAACGTAGGGGATTTTCTTGTTTCCCTCGATACATTCTATGTTCTCAGTTCCTTAGCCTGGGTTTTTTTCCTTGGGTGGCTACCAGGCCTCCAGAATGTTCTCAGATATGTAGTAAAAATTCAGGCTATTCTCCAGGTATCTGGGTAGGTTGGCGGTTCTCACCTGAAGACTGGGAATCCCTGGTTTCCCTTCTCAGAGGCTTGGCCGTCCTTAGCCAATTCTCCTTGACTTTGGTTTTCAAGCCCTAAGTCAGACATGTTATTTCCTACAGCCTTGGGTTTTTTTTGTACCTACTAGAAAAAAGTTCCCTAACCATCTAAATCTTGGCAACTCTTAAGGGGCAATGCTCATCTCTTGTCAGGGTAAGTTCTTTCCCTGTATATGGTGCATAATTGTGTCACTAGAGTCCCAGGATCTAGACCTCTAGGTCAGATTCCAAGTAACAGAATTTTTCATGAAGTCTGAACCCTGTTTCAAGCTGGACTGGTGTAAGGAAACAGTGAACTTCACACCTCTCCCCTTCAAATCTTCGGTGCAGAGGCTTTTTTCTAGTGGGCGCTTCCCTTCGGGGGGGGGGGGTTCCATCATTGGGTCTTGGTTTCTGAGAGAGTCCTTCTTTCATCAGTCCCAGGAATCTCAGAGCATGTTTATCAGACCTGATTTATGTCAGTCCAGAGGTCATTTAGTTCAGAGAGGACCGGATGATATTCCTTCCCTGTATCACACCAATGAACATTTGGGACACAAGGCTTCCAGTCTCTCCTCAGTAGCTTTGAGTTTTGATCTCTAGCTGGCTTCTTTGGAGGTGTTTTAGTCACTCATCCATCTGTCGGGCAAGGACAACACTTTGGCATAGTCATAGAAACATAGAAACATAGAAGTTGACGGCAGATAAGGACTGCAAGGCCCATCCAGTCTGCCCATTTCTTTTTCTACCTTATAAATGTGCCATCGGCCTTTGCTCTGTCAGTGACCTATCTATTCATAGTCATTTGTATTGCTCCCTTATGCCTATCCCATGCCTGTTTGAAGCCCTGCACTGTATTCATAGCCACCACTTCTTGTGGTAAGCCATTCCATGCATCTACCACCCTTTCTGTGAAAAAGAATTTCCTCACATTCCCCCTTAATCGGCCTCCCTCTAATCTCATGCTGTGTCCTCTTGTCCTGCTATTTTTCTTATATTTAAACATGTTAGACTCTTTCACCTTGTTTATGCCCTTAAGGTGTTTAAATGTCTCAATCATAGTCAGGGCTATCGCAAGTGGACCACTTGGCAGATCCTCTAAGCTGCATTAGTCAGAGCCATCACAAGTGAGCCCTCAGCACACAAGTCCTAGCCAAATCATTCAGGGGGTAACATCTGGTCCAGATCAGAATTTTCACCTCCAGACCGAACCACCAGTATTTTCCTTTTTTCTGTCACAGGTCCAAGCTCAGGGTTCCTTCCAACGGACTTTCTTATCTCAAGACTAGTCGGAGAAGTGTTCTCTCTCTCCCACATATCCCTTGTTTCCTAAGTACCTTTCTAGTTAAGGAATCAGCCACCACGATCCTGGTGACTCTGGACAACCTTGGTACTTTCTGATAAAAAAATGTTTCAGTTAAACAGCCTTCTGGCTGCTTTTGTTTCCACAAGCTACTTCCTTTCTTGCACAAGAGTAGTGTTTTCTCAGCTCCCAGTCTTTTCTCCTCAAGGCCTGGTTCTTGAGAGGCTAGGTCTCCTAGAGTCCCTGTAGCCAAACAAGGCCTGGAAAGTCTTAAAAAAAAAAAAAATTAGTACCAAGAAAACCTCAGTTTCCTAGTGGAAATGGCTTTTCCCCTTGGTACAAGGACAAGAGGCTAGAGTTTTTCAATCCTCTTTCCTCTCATGACTGGATTATTTAGTTCATATCCAGGCATTACTATCTTGTACATGGAACTAGTTTGGCCTTTGTGACTTGTTTTCTGTAAAAATATAAGGGGCCAGATATTCAAAACTTTGCGCTGGGCAAAAATCAGTTGCGCCAGGTGTGGCGCAGATTAGCCTTGAGTCTGCCATATTCAAAGGCCAAATAAGCGGCAGACTGCATTAGCGCCAGGCTAAAGTATAATGTATGCAAGGGGCAAACTGCATGAATACCAAGCGCAATGCTATATTCAGTGGCTGGCGCTGGCGTAAGTGGTTTAGCAGCGACCTAAGCCGCGACAGTTAGCGTGGTGGTGCAGCAGAAAAGCTGGTCTTATTCCTGGGCAATCAGCTTCTTGCCAACATAAATGGCTGTCTGTGAGATCTGCTGGGGTTTAAGCGCGGGTCTTGTGACCTAATACATAAATATAACACATAGATAAAGCCAAACATAGTGGAAGCTTGCTGCTAACCAATGGCATCACAATGATGCCATCATCTGCCACCAGTCCCAGCCATGCCAGGCAGTAAGTGGTGACCCTGCCGCCAGTGGACAGCATGGCAGTGTAGCCATACAGCACACACCTGCTGACCACACATATCTGTGGACAAAAACAGATGCCAGCACACACATGCAGCACTGTGGGCATGGAGGATGTTGAGGGGAGTGTGTATGGGTGGCCAGGCTGTGCCACAGACCAGATGTGGCCACAGGCTGGGACTCAGCATGCAGTGCACATGGGCCAGTATTAGGAATACCCCCAACACTAGTGTGCCTTTCTCGGATACTATATGCCCCCAGCCACATACCACACAGCTGTACAACTGCCACAACACACAAAGCCAGATATGTACATGTCACTGTGAGCATCACATGCCACAGGTACAGCATCTGTGGGTCACACAACAGTGTAACAGTAATGTCGACTGTCAGTAAACACCTGCAGGTTGGGCCTGTCACTGTGTACAGTGCAATCAGCATCACTTGCCCTACACACCATAGGCAGTGCTACGTCCTCACACTACTGTCTCCTTGCTACTGTAGTGTCTGCTGTGCACTGTAGCATGCCCTACAGTGTGACAGTTGCATGCAGCACCACCACCACCTGTGCCTATGCTGTCCTGTCCCTGGGGTACATTATGCTATGCTATGCTGTACTGTTTACCTGTAGCCTGTAGCTATCATCGTGCACTGCCAGACTGACCTACAGATGGAGCTGCGGGTTGGACCTTGTCTGCCCTGTACTTCCAGACTGACCTACAGGTGGCTCTATGGGACCTCAGTAACGCTTAGGCAAACTGTGTGCAAATCAGGGTATAATGAGATGCTAATCCGGTTGTTTGCCCAGAGACTACCTAAGTAGGCTCATTTGCATAGCACTTTTGAATATGGCACATTTTAGCTCCGGGCAGCGTGTTTGCTCCAGGTTATCAGTTTAGCTCCGCCTAATGTGTTGCCTGGCGCTAATGGTACGGGGAATATTGTAATGTTTTGATACTGTTCTTTCTCATCTGCTGCTTCCTGCAACTGTACTGAGTCCATGCATTTGCTGGCACACATGTGCCACGTAGTTCGTCTGTACCTGCCCTCACGTTGCTGTGTACTGTGTTGTTGTTGTGGGTTGCACTTCCTGGTTGCTTTATTCAGTGCTGTCTTATTCCAGGGCAATGTTTGCCCTGCACTCCCAGCCCAGTTTGCATGGCCTCATTACCATGCTATATTCAGAAGCTGTTTGCCCTGGGCTATTCCGTTTGAATATGGCTTGCTTTGTGCTCCGGGCTCGGTTTGCCCGCTGGGCAGTGCTAATTTTGCCCCTGGGCAAAGTTTTGAATATCTGGCCCAAAGGCTTTTATTTTCTTATCTACAGTAGGTCAGTAAGCCTCTTTTTTTGGGAGTACACCTAGCGGTTACTCGGATTCCTTTTCTGCCAGGCAAGAGAAACCTGTCATTTCTCAGACCATTTCAAAGAATTCGACAAGGGGCTGTTTCACTTCCAGACCCTTCTAGTGACCAGAATTTTTTCCCATGGAACACAAACCTCTGTATATTCAAGTTCACGAGGTGTCCCTTTGAACCTGTGACAATTCTGTCTTTAAGCGAGTAACATTGAAGACAACCTTTCTGCTTGTCTTTTCCTCTGTCAGATAGATTTTCAGAGTTTCAGGTTTTTCTTTTAGGCCTTTTTCTCTCAGTGCCTTTAAGAACAATTTAGTCCTCTGGATGGATAGGAAATCATTTTCCCAAGTGTCTTTCATTTCCACCTTCATCAGCCCCTTTTTCCCTGCCTGTACTGCTCTCAGGCAAGTCCTGTCTGGGCTATCTCAAGCTGCTCAGATGGGGCATGAATTAGTCCTGCTGGTCTGTGTCAGCGGTCCTAACAGTTCAGGTACTGTCATTATCATCCCTTCCTTTCCTGCATTTCACAGAAAAGGAGAAACCGGTGACCAAGGGTATTTTCCCATGGGACTGTTTTCCCATATTTCGGGTCTGGTACAGCAATACTGACTTTCAGCTCTTCTCGTGCTTAGGGCCTACTTCCTGGAGAACAGCTGCCTCCTCGGCAGTGTTCAAGGCTACATCCTTACTAGAAGTGTGCAGATCACGTATTTGAAATTTGCTTCTCGCATTCAATAAGATCTTTTCTTGGATGTGTAGTTTGATAGGATGCCAAATTTGGCAGGATGGTACTTCAGAGCCTCTTCTTAAAATAGGTTTCTGTGCCCTCCTCCCAACTACACTGCTTTGAAGTCTGCATCTATCAATAGATGCTAAAGAATTCCTGGGGTGAGAAGAAACAATTACTCACCAAAGTAATATTACTTCTTCCAGGGTATTTAGCATTATTGACACTACCACCCTTCCTCCCCTGGAAACCTTGTCTAAAGGCTGTTAGGGGATTTTGCCAAATTGGACGACTGTCATTCTTTCCTGTGATTAAAAAATAAATAAATAAATACATAATTTTTTTCTTTATAGTGGGTTAGAATATATGGTGGGTTATTGCTAACAGTTTTTTGGCCCCTAGCCGGCACAGTTTTTGCTCTTTTTCAGCTCCGAAATGCATTCTGAGGTCCCTCAGGCTGACTGCAGGCAACACTCTACTCTAACTGTATCCTGATTGGCCAATACCTTCCTCATTTGCATTGACTCCTCCTCTCCAGGGCAGCTGAACCTAGCTGGCATACTGCATCTGTCAATAATGCTAATGAATACCCTGGAAGAAGTAATATTACTTTGGTGAGTAATTGTTTCTTATGCTTCATAGGAGATTGTAACATGACATCCTATATTCGCAAGTACAATAAAACACTGACACAGAGACGGATACAGGTAGTTGGAATGTTGAATTCTGTATTGTGTTGAAGAGGCTGATTTTTCTTTCAATATTGTGAGCACAACAGTGAACAGTTATTCAATTACTGATTACATGCAGATGTGATCAACATTTCAGAATATGTGTTGATTTTGGCTGACTTACTTTTGTGAACTGTAGAAATCGTCTCCATTTTCCTGCTTTATTTCCTGTTTGGGATTTGGCTGCTGTGCATGATGGGAAATGCGTATATTTAAGTGCCCAGGACATTTGAGTTCTGGTGGTGAATGACAGAATTATGAGAGCAAGCATCATTTATTGAGGAGCAACCATGGATTACTTGAGAATTAATCCATAGTCAACTAACATACTATCATACTAAAATGCCAGCAGAATAGGCCTAATGGTTTTTCGTGTCTGTTCTTTTGGTCAGCCCCCACCCTGGGAGCTGACCTTGCTGCCCCCCTTTCCCTCTCTAACTTCTCCCTTCCCAGTCCTGGGTATTCCCGCTGCACAGGACTTTGCTTCCAGAACCCTTCCCCTGTACCTGTCCCACCCCCTATTGAACCCCTCCACCATCTCTGCTTCCACCAGCCCCCTGGGCAGAGCATTCCATGGCTCCACCACCACCCTCTCAGTGAAGTAGCACCTCCTCCTTTCTCCCTGAATCTCCCCCTCCAGCTTCCACCCATGCCCTCTAGTTTCCCCTCCTTCTTTCAGAGCACCCTGACTGCTCCTCCCTATTTATCCCTTCATGTACCTGAAGACCTCTATCATGTCCCCCCAGTCCCTTCTCTCTTCCAATGTGTACATATTTAGCTCTTTGAACCTCTCCCCAAAGGTCCTGTTCCCCCAAGCCCCAGATTATTTTGGTTGCCCTCCACTGGACCCTCTCCAGGAGTTCAATGTCCCTCTTTAAGTGTGGCCTCCAAAACTGCAAGCAGTACTCAAAGTGTGGCCTCACCAAGCAGTTATACAGAGGGGGTATCACTTCCCTCCTTCTGGAGGTGATCCCACTAGCAATGCATCCCAGCATCCTGTTGGCCTTGGCCGCTGCCCTCCTACAAGTCTCCGAGTTGTTCATCTTGACATCCACGACCACCCCCAGGTCCCTCTCATCCATTGAGCCTTGTAGCATTCCCCCCCCAGGGTGTACACTTGGCCTGGGTTTCTGGCTCCCAGATGCAGTACCTTGCATTTCCCTGCATTGAACCTCAGCTTCCACTTTCTAGACCACCTTTCCAGAGCCTTCAGGTCCCCATGTAGGGCCACTCTCCCCTCCTCCCCATCCACTACCACCCCCAGTTTTGAGTCATCCGCAAAGAGACTCATCTCACCCCTGATACCCTTCCTTATGTCAGAGACATAGGCATTGAACAGGAGGGGCCCAAGGACCAATCCCTGAGGGAACCGACTAATGAACCTCCTTGGGGATGAGACTATCCTGCCAACCATGACCCTCTGGGTCTGGTTCTGGAGCCAATTGCCTATCCTTCTGATTATCTGGTTCCCCACCCCCATTTCTCCCAGCTTATTCAACAGGCCCACATGAGGAACAGAGTCAAATGCCTTGCTGATGTCAAGAGAGAGAGAGAACGTCCACTGGTCTACCCAGGTCCAAGGCACTCATCACCCAGTCATAGAACTCCACAAGGTTTGTCTGACATGATTTCCCTGGGATGAATCCATGCTGTCTATCATCCAGGCACCCCAACTTTTCCAGGTCCCACCCAGCTTCTCCTTGACAATGTCCTCCATCACCTTGCCCACCACTGATGTCAGGCTGATGGGCCTGTAGTTCTCTGCCACCTCTCTTGAGCCTCCATTGTGGATAGGCACTATATGCACCACCTTCCAGTCCTGGGGCACCCACCCTGTCCTCAGAGAGATGCTGCAAAGCTCCGCCAGGGGTTTCGCCAGGACATCCTTCAGTTCCTTCAGCACCCTGGGATGTATTTTATCCGTCCCCGGTGCATTCTCTGTCTTAAGGGACATGAGAGCTTCCCTCACTCTGTCTGCCATGATTTCCACCTCCGCTACCTCATTCCCCTGCTTTGCCTTCCCCATCCTGCCAGTGATGGCCCCCCTCTTCCCAGACCCACCGATCGGCAAGGGTCCCCCCTCCTCAGTTTCACCATCTCCTCCCATGTATGATGCAGCCCCCCCATTTTCCTTGGTGAAAACTGAGGTGAAGTACTCATTTAGTACCTCAGCCTGCTCCCCCGGGTCTTGTGCCCATCCCTCCCCTGTTTTAATCCTGCTAATCTGCCCTGTCACCCTTTGTTTTTCCCCAATGTATCTAAAGAACCCCTTGTTCCCTCTCCTAATTTCCCTGGCCAGTTTCTGCTCCTTCCTTGCTTTAGCTGCCCTCACCACCCTAGTGGCCCTTCTGGCCATCAGCTCATACTCCCCTCGATCCCTTTCACTCCTTGAGAACTTGAAATGTCTATAAGCCGCCTCCTTTCCCCTCACCACCTCCTGAACCTCCCTGGTCCACCAGCAGGGTTTACGGGCCCTACCGCATTTTTGTCTTACTCATTCACAGGTGCTGGTAGCATTCTGCACCCCTCCCTCCTGCTGATTTCCCACCTACTGTCAGCGTCCATGTCTGGCCCAATCCCATTCAAATGCTTCTTAAGGATCCTTCCCATTTCCTTGAAATCCGCCCCTGTGAAGTCAGTTACCTCCGTCTTTGTGCAGCCTTCTACCTCTCCTAGGTTCAGGCTGAACCAGACCATGGCATGGTCGCTTCCCGCCAACGGGTCCCTTACCTTCAGGCCCCCAGTCTGGTCACTGTCTGCCAGGACCATATCCAGTATCCGTGCCTCCCTAGTCAGTTTCCCCACTTGCTGAGTTAGGAATGCATCCTGAAAGACATCCAACAACCTCTGTTCCCTGGCCACCAAGGATGTCATAGTCTCCCAGTCCATTCCTGGCGTGTTTAAGTCCCCCAACACCACCAGACTTCCCCTGCCCAATCTGCAGTGCCTACCAACATCTGCCACCAGACTCTCCTCTAACTCCTCCGCCAGTGCAGGAGGTCTATACACCACTCCTATTTTTACTGTCTTGCCTCCTCTTGTTATCAAGATGACCCAAATCGCCTCCACAGTTCCCTCCACCTCCTCCACTCCTCCTATGCCAATGCAGTTTTTGACTATTATTGCTACCCCTCCTACACTTCCCTCCCCCCTGTCCTTCCTGAACATGGTGTAACCCTCCAGGTTCAGGTCCCAGTTGTGCCCTGCGGTGGCCCAGGTCTCAGTGACCACTGCCACATCCACCTCTCCCTCAGTTAGCATTGCCTGGAGCTCAGGCATTTTATTGCCCAAGCTCCTGGCATTTAGCAGGACTACCTTCCACCCTTTCCATATACTTCCATTTCCCCTGCTCATGTTCCCAAGGGGATTCCGTCTTCCCCCAGTCAGCACCTTAACAGTCAGCCTTTTCCTGCATTCCTACAGCTCCCCAGGGGGGTGGAGACAAAGTCCCTCCTTTATTGGACCCCCATCGACAGCCTTTTCTCCCATTCCTCCCCCTTCACAAGTTTAAATCCCACCTTTCACCAATGAACCCCTCTATTTTCAACTTAAAGATTCCCCCCCCAAATTGAGATGGAGTCTATCTCAAGCATACAGCCCCTTATCCTCCCAGGTCTCCCCCCAATCCCCATCAACCCATACCCTCTGGCCCCACACCACTCCACTCCCTGAGCCACTGGTTTATCTCCCTAATCTTCCTCTTGTGTTACCCACTAATCCTTGGCACCAGCAGGATTTCCGAGAAGGAAATCGCACATCCTATGTCATGACAGACCCTGGCAAGCTCCCTGAACCTTGTCTGTATCTCTAGCTCACTATTTCCCTCAATGTCATTGGTACCCAGTGGACCAGTATGTCCGGGGAACCTCCACAATCCTTTGCCAGCTGATATACCTCATGCTTGGCCCTGTGCACTGTTAGTCTAAGGAAACATTTTGTTCTAACTGGGCAGACTTCCCCCTCCCTATCCCATTTGTTACCCCTGATCATGGAATCACCCAACAGGAGCACTCTGACCACCCCTTTTCCTCCATTCCCCCCCTTCCATGTCCCTCATCCTTTCTGCTGGCCCCTCCCTCAGCCGGCTCCTTGCTCCTCCCTATCTGGGTGCCCACTGCCACCCCTCCTTATTTACTCTGGCCACCCCTCCCTCCAATCCTCTGCTTCTCCTCCTCCTGAGTATCCTTTTGTACCCCGCTATCCCCTTCACTGCTCTCAACTGACCCCCCCATCTGCTAAACTTGCTTGGCTCATCCTCCCTTCCTTCCTGTCTCCATTCAGCTCCTCCTTGCCTGTCATGCTCCCATGGCATAAAACCTCAGCTGCCTTTACTGTATCCTCCTTGTACTTCTGGTCCCTCTCCTTGACCTTTCCTCCTAACTGGTCCTTCTCCTTGTGCTTTCCTCCCTCTACCCCCTCCTCCTCCTGCTGTGATCCACCACACCCCCCATTTTCCCGTGTTCCAAGTTCCCCCCTGTTTTTCCTGCTATCCGGCCCCTGCCTCCTGCCCTCCACTCCCTTTCCATCTCTAAACACCCCTGTCATGGCTACATCACCCCCTCATCCTCAAGCAGAAGAAGAGAAATGAAGCAGTTACTGAGCTTAAGGTCCAATCCACCTCTCCCCCTTGCTTCCTTCTGTCCAGCTCCAGCCATCTGCCTACTTCGCTGTAAATGTCCTCCCTTTGGCCCACCTCTGTGAAGGTCCCTAGATACCTGCCTGCTTCCTTGGTAGTGTCCTCCTTTTGGGCCCCCTCTGTCATGATCCCTATGTGACCTCAGAGTACTCTCCTGCACTCCTTTCCCTATGCTCCCATCCCTAGTGCTTGGTGCAACCCCTCGGGAGAGCTCCTGCCCTATTCCCCAACCGTACCTCCCCCCTCCCTCCAGTTGTCTCCTAATCTGCTCAACCTCCTCCCTAAGCTGTGCCAGCTGGTAGCACACTGGGCAACCACCGAATTTCCAAGCCCAGTCCAGTATCATGGCTGCCCCACACCCTGTGCACCCCACCACCCTCCCAAAGATGCCAGCCCTAATGACATGTGGTCCCATCCCCCTCCAAGTAGGATTCCTTGGATGAACCACCAGGTTCCCACTAGTCCAAGATACACCCCTTCCCACTAATCAGGTCACCCACTAATCCTAGATACAGTCCTACAGTAAACAGGTACCCCCATTACTAGGTGCAGTACTACACAGTAAACTTATAGGGGAAGTGTACAACTCCCTAAGCTCCTCTCTCCCAGCCCTTAAACCCAACCTCAGTGGCTAGAACTAAATGAGCTGCACCTGAAGCCTTTTCTCCAATTGTAGGCAGGTGTTTCTCTATAAAAGAGTCGAGCTCTGGGAGGGAGGTGGGGTAGGTGGATCAGGGCCTATACCTGACTCTCCCGAGAATGTATCAGCCCTGTGTCTGCCCCCACTGCACCTCCAAGCACTACCTACTAAGAAAATCTTTCAAGTCTCCTTACTCTCCCAACATCACCTATTCCCATCCAGCCAATCCAGGGTATCTATTCTGCTATCATTTGCAGTGTCATGTTACAGAAATGTTTACATTTGTTAACCGTCACATTCCTATCTAGTGTGTAACTGACTTAGCAGATTTAACTTATTGTATCGATATAATAAACAAAATTTGGAGGTGGAGGGTCTATCTCTTTTCCTTATGTGTTATAGAATTGTATGATTTTCATGATTCTTACCTTACATCTATGAAACAATGTATGATTGTAAAGGAACCTCCTTGGAGGTGAGCTATGCTCAATTGAGTCTTTTTATAACTGTTCATGATTTCATGAATAAAAGTTATACTACTTCTACTACTACTACTACTACATGTACACATAACTGGGGAACATTTTCTCCCACAGGGAAACCCAGTTATAATTCACCATAATGGCAAACTGACACTGGGTTTCCCTCACTCCACACATGCACACATTGGCTGCCTCACACACTCACTTCAATCAGCTCACACAAAATGGACTCGGAGTAAATATTTTCATAAGCTTCTGCATAAATGTAGTTGTTGTTCTGTTACTTGATGTCTAGTTTCTGGGCAATCACACAAAAATGAGGAAACAAAGTAAAAGAAAATGTGCTCCTGCCCAACCTGCCCCTACAAGAACCACCATTTCCTATAACTGCTGCATAGAGTTTTCAAGGCAAGAAAATGCATCCTAGCAATTATATAAAACAAGACATGGGGTAGTGTGTAAAACTCGAATTTTACACACATCCTTGGTGTTGTATGCTTGCATAAATGCCTCGAGCTTCAATCTCAGGATTTATGTAGCATCCAACTCCTCAGCTGTGTGTAAAATTCTTGTTATACACACTATTCCATGTATTATTCTATATATAATGCCTTTACAAACAGTGAGAGCAAGTAACCCCAAGCATTATGACTGTTGTTTGTAATAATACTATTACTGTAACTGAAGTCATTGTGACAGCAGTATAAGCATATCTTTAGTAATGACTGACCTTGCCACTGAGTGCCACTGAACTGTGATTTGCCTTAATTAGTCAGGTACATAAGATATTCCTATCAATGATTACAGACCACTTAAAGTCAGAGAAAGTGTTTTTTAAAGAATGCTGCCCGCATGGTGTGCCCCAGTGTTTTTTATTTACAAGCATAATGTTATGCTATATTTACAAGCTGCTTAACCCTTGCAGAGCCACAGACTGATATAGCAGTCCAGAATTCCTATACATTCTAATTCTGTTGGCAACTTAAGGGTTAAGAATGGAAACACTGCCATTTTACTGGTGACTGCAGTGCAATCAGACATATGTTACCTTTCAAATTAGTTGAACAAAATGCCCATTAATATGAATAAGGTCTTCAGGTAGAGTTTTGCAAACCATGATTATCTGCAAATTGTATACTAAACCTTTTAAAACCTTTTTTGAGGTATGGAACCCTTTGTTTAATTTACATTTATGTAAAACTCCATAATAAAGCATGGGTGGGATATTCAGACTGCACCAGGCTGTGGAGCAAGCCTGGGTGCAGTGCAACTTGGATGCACAGGGGCGTTGACAGGGTGATATTCAACGGAGCTGTGCCATGGCACAGCATCGTTGAATATTGCTCCTTGGCCACCTGCAGTGTGCATGGCACAGTGGCACTGCACCAGCGCAAGTGGCCAGAGTGGAACAGGGGATGCGCTAGCGCAAGTGCCATTGCGATATGCGCAACTACCAAGATATTCAAAAGTGCACATGCAAATGGGGCCATAATGTATGCAAGGTGCAAATAGGGCCATTTGCATGTCATTATGGCCCCATTTGCATGAAGGTGCGCCAATCCCCGGTGACTTGTGCCTGGCACCCTGCCGGCTACAGCCGTCGGGGACCGACGCCCCCTGCACAAATGGCGAAGTGCCCCACTGCCCAATCACGGGCATATGTCTTAAAGATTAGTCCTATATCCTGGTGGTCAGTGGACTGCTCACAGCCCGATGGTGTCAGTAATGTCTTATGACAAACCAATCCAACTCTGGTGGTCAGCGGTACCCCCTCCCCACCGCCCACTTAGCACCACTGACCCGGCTCCTGGTCAGCAGCAGGTGGCAGCTCCCCACCCGCTTGCCACCCCACCACCCACAGACTGACTCTGTATGGTAGGCCTGTATGCCCATTGGTCCACAGCATGAGCCAATGGGCGTGCACCCCTTACTGTACTACACAGTCCAGAAATGTGAATGGATTCATTCACATATCTGAACTGTGTAGAACGGTATGGGCTGCACACCCATTGTCTCACACTGTGGACCAATGGGTGTACAGCCCTACCGTATGGAGTCAGTCAGTGGGCAGTGGGGCGGCAAGCGGGTGGAGAGCTGCCACCCACCACTGACTGGGGGGAGTGGGGCGGTGGTGCTAAGTGGGCGGGTGGGGAGAGGGGTACTGCTGGACCACCAGGGTTGGATTTGTTTGTCATAAGACATTACTGATGCCCATGATCGGGCTGCGAGCAGTTCACTGGACCACCAGGGATATTGGACTATTCTTTAACACATATGCCCGAGATCGGGCTGTGAGCAGTCCATTGGACCACCAGGGATATAGGAATATTATTTTCTACATATGCCCACGATTGGGCATGGGGGGCACCACTACGAAGGTGCTGCCGGAGCTCGGTTGGCCACCCACAGATGGCAGCTGCTGTGTTGCGCCCTGCAACACGGCAGCTCACCTGTGGGTGGCCAGCTGTTGCTCCTTTTTTGGGGGGCTCACCTGTGTGCAGCGCAGGTAGGGGTTGCACATGCTTGGGCTCAGCACATCCTGGGCTGAATATATGGATGTGCGAAGTATGCATGGGCATGCCCCCCTCACCTGTGCCGCATACATTACTGATGTGCTCCGGTGCATCAGGATTTGTGCCAGGCTCAATCCCCCTTTGAATATCACGCCGGGGCACATCGCTGGGTTGTGCATGGCACAACTGTGTTGCGCCATGCGCAACTCTTCTGAATATCCCGCCCCATCTATTCTGAAAACAGAAGTGAGTCATAAACTGACTTACCGTGGTACAGTATGATGTATTGGCCTCTTTCATGCACCACCACCTTGTTCCTTTACTTCTTTCTTGTTGACAATTTTACATGTTGTAACCAACAAGGTATGTTATGCAAAATAAGTTCTGAGTTTTGCTGTTTAGTTGTAATAATTTTGGATTCTTTATTTCTTGATTAAAATCAATTAAGTTTTAATTATAAAAAGGTACATTTTTGTAAATTTATATCTACACTCTAGTCTCTTTGTTGTAACCAAGTAACTGTCACTGAATATGAACTGTGTACTATAACTGTCCATATATATTAATGCCCTTGAAACCACTGAATATCAAGAGTATAGCATTATCAAGGTGCCCTGGCCTCACTGTAAAATGCTCACTGTGACAGCCATTTGTTCACACCCCCAATATGCTTATCCTCATTTTATCCTGCTTAAACCTTCCATCTTTAACCAAATACATTAGAACTGAGCTTTAATATATGTGCAAGATAGCCACATTAAACCTTCTCAAGGATTTGTTCCCACCCATCCAGTGACCACAGCATGCTCAGTTACAACAGTCACAGAGTGTAGCCCATAGCATCAATTAGGAAAAAACATTCACAAATACATTATTAGTGCATATAGTAGCATAATTGGTTTCAGTTTTATTCCTAACAAATTCACTAAGGTTCTATGGGCTTTTAACTCTCATTTTCCAATTACCTGCATTTCTTGCTTTGTGCTTCAACCCTAATAGATGCATCAATGTTATTTTGCAAATAATTTCCTTACATTTTGAAAACAGTATATAGCAATTATCGCCTTTAGCTTTTGGGATCTGCATGAAGCAACAGGACCATCAGGCGTACTGCCAGACTTGTAGCTTGCCTTGTGCAGGGCCCTAATGATGCTACAATGAAGCAGCAGGACCATTGAGCATGCTGCTAGACTTGTAACTTGCTTTGTGGAGGGATCATATGGTGCTACATGAAGCAAAACAACAACTAGACATGCTGCCAGACCTGTAGCTTGCTTTGTGCAGAACCCTGAATGTCCTACTGTACATGAAGCAGCAGAATCATTGGGCATGCTGTCAGACCTGTAGTTTGCTTTGTGCAGGGCCCTGATGGCCTTATTTGAAGGAGCAGGTCCATCAGGCATGTTGCCAGACTTGGAGCTTGCTTTGTGCAGGGTTCTGATGGTCCTACATGAAGCAGCAGGACCATCAGGCATGCTGCCAGACCTGTAGCTTGCTCTTTGCAGGGCTCTGATGGCACTATATGAAGCAGCAGGACCATTGGGCATAGTGCCATACATGTAGTTTGCGTTCTGTCAGGCCCTGTGAGTCCTATGTGAAGCAGCAGGACCATTGGGCATAATGTCAGATGTGTAGCTTGCTTTGTGCAGAGCCCTGCAAGCCCTATGTGAAGCAATAAACCCATGAGGCAGAGCACCACTTATGTAGCTTGCTTCGCGCAGGGCCCTGTTGTCCCTAAGTAAAACAGCAGACCAGTTAGGCACAGCGGTGGTCCTGTAGCTTGCTTCACACAGGGTACGTGGATCTTTAGCGTGCTTTGTGTGGGGCTTGCAAGAAGACAACAAGGTCATGTGTGATAGTTGCCATTTCGGTGGTGATAGGGTAGTTCTTAAGTAGCACATCCCTAAAATTTAGGCTTAAAATATAAAAAAATGTTAAAGCTATGAGTGACAGAAAACAGTGGAAAAAAACTAACTCTCAGCACATGTGCAGTTCCTGTTTTTTGGGGAATATAGTTCTTTTGGGGTGTTTTTTCAATCGCTAATAGCTTTGTCATTTGTTAAATTATTTTTCCACATTTGATGGTTAGGGTGCTTACTACCCTTCCCTCACAACCATACAATTTTGAGGTTTGAATTTGGCCTTGAAATGCTTTTTCAGGTATCCCAAACTGAATCCTTTTTTCAGCTGAAAAATGAATTCCTTTTGCTTGATCACAGTGTTTTGTTTTGTTTTTTGGGGGTGGGGCTTGTTTTTTTTTTAATCTTTTTTTTGTTTTGTTTTTATTGTCAGGTAGTGAACAGCAGTGATATACCAGAACAGAACCAAGTGAACTGCTGAGATGTAGGGAAGGCTGTGCTGATTTCCCACAATAACACAATTATCAATCAAGTATTTATGCTAGGGGTGGGTGGTGGGTATGGGTAGGGGTTTTGATTGTATGGTTTGGATCGAGAGGGGGCATGTGAGCCATTACACCTATGCCTCCTCTGACCGGGGGGGAGAGATGTGAGGAAAAGCACCTCCGTTAGCAGATGATACCGGTGACCTCACAGGCTCTGTACCATCTATTGAGGCACCCACTCACCCATCGTAGTAAGGAAAGTAGTTGGGGTAATAAGGTTGGGGGTCACCGGAGAAAGGGACAAACTTCCCCATCTTCTCTCCTTTCTGCCACTGAATCCTACAACCGGCTCCTGACTGCAGTGACCATGCAAGAAGGCTTCTGGGATAAACTAAGGGCACTTCACAGTGCAGATGGCGGTGACTGTGTCACAGGGGTCTTGGAAATATACTGATGATCTGTGGTGGGAACCCACTAATTGAGGCATGAGACCAGAGACCACTCACTTAGTGGATGCATAAACAATTTAAAATATTGTGTTGATGTCTACCAATGTACAGTATAGCAACATGTAGCAGCACTGGAAAACCATATCAATAGGACTTATCCATATTATCCTGACTCCAAAGCTTTCATTTAAAAAACACACTGCCCTGCATTCATAAACATTACCTCCAGTCATAGCACTACTTTACTTTGTTTTACCTAACAAAATTCAGCAATCACCCATGTTGTTCAATGGCACATTGCTGAATTGGATTAGTTAAAACAAACTTAACTGGTATTAATCAGGAGGTGATGCTTGTGAATACAGGCCATTAGGTTTCCAGCACTAACACTTCCAAAGTTAACCCTTTCTTTTCTTTTTCCTTTCCTTTGCTAATCCATTTCTCTCCCTGTCACCGGGCACCCCATCTGCCTGACACCCTAGCCCTATCACTCTGATGTCCACTGGGACTTACCTGCTGGCCATTTTTCCCCCAGGCCTTGCCCTTCCCCAGTGGGGCTGGTGGGGTTGTTCAACCCCATTGGAAAAGGATCCATTTCCTGTCCAGTCAGCCCAGCTAGTCGGGTGTGGGGCTTGCTGGTGTCATGGACATTTTCCTCCCAGTAGTTCCCCCGAGGAGGATGGTACGCAATGACACCATGATTTGCACCACACACACCTGCGTTCTGCATATTGACATCTGCCATGTGCCCCTCCCAGCCCTCTATGCAGTCCCAGGTACTTTTCCCCCCAGCTTCCATTAGAGGCCAAGTGAGCTCCAGGCTCTCTCAGCCCTCTCTCCAGAGGAGGACAGCAGTCTGTCAAATACTCAGTCTTCCTCCCCTGGCCGGACATCTGATGCCCTGAGTTCACTTCTGAACCAAGGTCACTGGCGCCACAAGTGGTAGCACTACTGCTGTACCAGCAGTCTGGCAAGTTAACCTTTTCTCACAATAATCTCTTTGAAAATGGCTAACGTTTGAACCACTAGGGCAAGGAACTTAATTTTTTTATTATCCTCCAAAGCTTTTGCAGATGTGGCCAGCAAAAGAATGTAAGGTTAGGGGTTACTTGAGCAGAAGTGACATGTTTGAAGCTCAGTTAGAGGTATAAGGGGAAGGCATGGAAAGTTACAGATGGCACAGATAGTCATGAAATAAGCTGAAGTGGAAGCAAAATTCAGAAACAGTTTAAAGTTATATTACAAAAATGTTTTTCTAACAGCATTTTACTATTCTATGTAGTGACACATAAATAAATGATATTATATAGACAGTAAAAATGTATATTAATATAAAGGTACTAGAGTATTTTTGGTATACTGCATGTTGGTAAAAAAAGTATTGATAGTTATTAATATTTTTAGGTTTATTATTGACAAGAAAGATTATACAACCACTGAGCCAATGTTCATTTGTAGTGGTACCTAAACATTTGAGCGTGTCTTGGGAGTTTAGAAATATAAAAATTATATACTAAAATTATGCAAGATTATATACATTGGTGGTTGGAAGATACTTGGTATTGGGCCTGATTTTAAAAAGGAAATCTTTGATGCATGGTGCCTGCGCCAAAAGGGAATGATGCAAGTGGCACCTTGCATCAAAGTTTGCAGCAATCCCAATTTTCAAATGCAGGTTGCGCTGAAATTGGGATGCCCTGCACCTAAGCTGCCCTGTGCCATCCTTGTGGCAGAAGCACCCTTGCAGAAGGTCACAAGGGGGCTTGCACTATGGTGGCGCAGCACCATCCCCTTTTTTGGAATTTTGGAAGCCCCACCATGAATGCAACAGGGAGGTCAGGTTAGACCATCTAGGAAGTGGTCTAAGAGCCATGCACCACTGTTGGACACTGCAGTGAATAGGGGAAACTACAGATAGGGGCTGAGGCTGAAGGAGCATGGGGGGGTGCCCTAGGAGGCATCAGGGATGTGGAAGCAATGTAAGGGTGGTGAGATGGCACCCAGTGAGGGTGCCATGCATAATGGTGGACAGCCCATTGGCCTAGGTACAAGGGGTTGGTAGGAACGGACTGTCACCTGGCCCCATGTGACCATAGCCCTGGCATCTGCCCCATAGATGTCAGAATCCCCAACCCTATAGGAAGGAAGCAGTGCCTGCAGGTTGATGGCTGCCAATGGTGGAGGGGAATGTTCTTTGGGCACCACAACAGTTCCCTTGTACCCAGCCCCCTGTATTGTAGCAGGCTGCTTCCCCTCCTACAGAGTTGGGGACTGTGGCACCTCTGGGGTAGGTGCAGGACTGTGCCCTCCTAGGGCCAGGTCATGGTCCATCCCTTCCAACCCCCCCTGAATACCCAGAATAATTGGCTGTCTGCCATTGCACATGGCACCCCTGCTGGGTGCCACATCACTGCCCTGCCATTGCTGCCCTGTCCCTGACACCCCGTAAGGCTTACCTCATGCTCCTTCTTCCCTTGGCTACCTCCTGGAAGTCATATTCACCCCCCAACCTTCACGACTCCTCTACTCTTGTGTCAGCTGGGGGGGGGGGCTGGATCCCTGCATCACACCCTGCAGGTGCACCACATGTTTGATGCATGTGGCAACTCCTGGGTCTTTGGTGTAGGGACCTCCAGTTTTATAAAATTGGGAGCTAAGGACTCTTTTAAAATTGAGTCCGTTGTTTCATTAAGCAACAAACACACCCACATATCTATGTTTTTCTACCCATTTTATTAATTAATGTATGCAGTGGGTGGGGATTTAAAAGCTGTGTGATAAATAGCCTGTAAGTGGCATAAAAATGTTACAGCACGTGCATAGTGAACTTGTCATGAGCATATATGTCAGTAGTATATGCATCATGCCTCTCTCAGCTGGCCGGCATTACTTCATTTTGAAATTCACTCACTCTTTTCCCTCCCACCCGCACACTGCCAGCAGCATGACAACACACATTAGCAGAAAAATGAGGTTAATAGAAATCCCCAGCTGTAACATTATATCAGAAATGAGAAAATGCCTGAAATCTGCTTAAAGTCATACATTAAAATTAATTCTAAATTGTTAAGAACTGAAACAAATATGGATGACAACCCAACAAGAATATCCGCATGGTTCAATCAAAGCTCACCTCTGTAAAATATTGATCTGGTCAACAGTCCTTACCTCTATACCAGTAAATGGCCACAATGCTGATGTCTCCAGTGCTGGCCATAGGGTTGTATCTGAGTCTTGGGTCCTGTCATGAGGCACGTTTCACATCCAATGAACCCTCCAACTGTATGCTATTAGGACGTGTGCTCTGCCTGGGCTCCTTAAACTTGACTGCCACTGCTCTGCTGCATGTCAGTCCCCAGGCCGCTGCATATCTCCACTCACCGTGACACCTCCTGGTCTATTGAACTAGCACATGTGTACACGATCATACTAGCACCACCCACAACCACAGTTGGCCAATTGGTATATTTTTCCCATGGTAAGTGGCCAGGTAAATGACAAGCGTCAATGTGACCATGGTAACCTTGGGGAAAAGATGTGGAGTGAACAGCAGTAACACTTTAAGTTTTCTTCCTCTGGGAGCCTAGGGCAGTGACTATGGGAGTCCCCCAGGGATCGGTGCTAGGCCCTCTTCTATTCTCGCTTTTCATTAATCAACTACCACTGGTGATCTCTCATTGCCAAGATACCCTATATGCAGATGATCTGGTGCTAGTGGCCCATTCTCATAATGCCGCAGCCCTAAACCAGAGCCTGACTGATGATTTCAGCAGAGTCCTGGCCTGGGTTACTAACCACAGGCTGGTGTTGAACCTTAATAAAACACAGGCCATGCTCTTTGGTTCCACGGCCAAGATCAAAGCCTCATCAGCCTTGCTCAACATAACTTGTGATGGTGGCCCCCCGTTGCCAACAGTGAATACAATCAAATATCTTGGGGTTAAGTTGCCTTGTATGTATCCTGTATGTTTGTACTCTCTTGGGTCATTCCTGAAAATAGGCATATTACTTGTCTAGTGTACCTACCCGGTAAACAAAAGCTAAATAAATAAATAAATTGTAGTTACGGTGTAACTGCATTGCAGTTGCAATGTAGTTATATGTAACAAACATGTAACTATAGTGTAGTTACCCCTGTTGCATGTAATTAAGGATTACTTACCCCACAGTTACATTGAAACTGACACTTAAAGTGTGACTGGCCATAATGCCAAACAATGCAAAATACTTTTTAAAAGTTAAAAACATGTTTCAGATTATTTAAAATAACTGACAACATCCATGAGTGGTGGCCAACTGTATATACTGAATATGCTATGGGTCTGTGTATGATACAGAATTTATCTGTATTTGTTGATGTTTCACATCATTGAGCTCACTTGTGGCTCCATCACTCATGAGGTCAGTGAGGACAAACATCAACTCATACAGAAAAATTCTGTACTGCACACAGACCAATAGCCTATCCCTTATTTACAGTACTGTATATACATTCATACATATACATATAGATATACATATACAGTTTGAAGGAGGAAAGAAGACCATTGTCCCACACTCTTCCCTCACATCTGCTTAACCTGTCAAACCAATTTCTTCAAAGTACTGGTCAAGTCAGAGCTTGACAGGGGTTAAAGTATCACCTGATTCCTCCTGCTTTGGAGGTCTATTGTGTGTGTGTGTGTGTGTGTGTGTGTGTGTGTGTGTGTGTGTGTAGTGTGTATATCCAAAGTTTGCATAAGAAAATTGCTGAGTGCTATGTTCTCCACACATGTTCTTCCACTGCTTAATACTTGTTTTTTCTAAATCCCCATTTTATATAAATTGCATGAACTGATCTTCACTGGAGTGTAAGCTGATGATATTGCTACACAACCACTTCCACATTTCCATGCTATTTAATTAACTGTGGAATTCATTAAGGTTCCTTGCTTTCCTGTTCATTTCTATGAAAATGTTACAGCTTTAAGGATTTTTCAGCTCAGGTTATTAAACGTGTGTGCATCTTGTGTGTAATTTGAGAGCATGACACTATAAAATAATTACCAGGAGATGACATCAGGGAGGATATAATTAGGAGTGAGCAAAATCAGGTAGGTTCTGGTTCTGGTTTTGGTTTTAGTTTTGCTAAATGATCCCTGTTTTGGTTCTGGTTTTTGTTCTGGATTTAGGTTCATTGGCAGTATGAGATCAATACAATATTCAGTATTTCCTTCAGTTTCAAAGTATAATAAATTAATAAAACAAGTACAACGCGGTGAAAGAAACTGGTCAGCAATTACTTACCACCCCCCAGAACAATGGCTGTAAATAAGGGGCAACTCAAATGGTGGAGCACAGCACCCCATCCAAAACAATGGCTATATGCCAGGGGCTATTGAAATACCTGAGTACTTCCCCTCTCAAAAAAACAAACAGTGGCTACACACCTGGGGCTTCTTAAATAGCAGTGCATAACCCCCAAAAGGGCTACAACCAGGGGCTGCTAGGTTTACCCCTCCACCCAACCCCCCAAATTAAGTGGGTACAAGCAAGATGCTACTAAATGTCTTAAGTCTACACCACCCCCAAAAAATGATTTTTTAATTGAGATTTCCTAACAAAATGTGCTTTGTTTTGCCTGCAGTCTGTTTTGAAAGATGGGGTGGGGGGTCTGAGTGTTTCTTTTTCATTTTTATTCTCACAATGAACTGAAGGTGAATGTTTAAAGCAATCAATCCAATCATGTCAGCAGCATGGCTGAACCCTACACATGGCATGGACTGGACATGAGTCTGCATCTTTCTCCTTTCCTTTCCTTTCCTTTCCTTTCCTTTCCTTTCCTTTCCTTTCCTTTCCTTTCCTTTCCTTTCCTTTCCTTTCCTTTCCTTTCCTCAGCAGTCAAGCAGAACTTTTATTTTTACAGTTGCATAGTGAGAGCTATGCTGATGTCTTGCTGATGTATTACAGAGAAGGGAGCTTTGGGGGCATGGTTGTGGCCAGATACCGAATGCACCACAACTGTGTTCTTACACTGAGTGGAGCTGAAGCACATCTCTATGCATCCTCTCCATTCACTAAACTGTGGTTTCTTCCTCTCCCCCTGCCACACTATTTTCTTGTTTGCACACTACATCGCCTCTGCTAAACACTTACCTCAACAAATACTGTTGTATTAATTTTACTACACCTCCCCCCAGAAGTGAGCGGGACATATGGTGCTATGTGTAAAATAAGACATATACCCCTTGATCTGTAGAATGAGTTCACACAAGCAATCAAATATAATCAAGCTGCAACATGAAATAAACTCTGCAAGATTGACAACAGTTGAGATCACTTTTCAAGGGGTGCCCCCCAGTTCCATAACCATAGCATTCTATACAGTAGCCATCCTACAGGTTGCTGCTGAAATTAAAATCCACTCATCCCTGTCAAGGCAGTCAATCAGCCAGCTAACCTTGGTGCTTGTCTTGGTAGCGGCGCTTCCTTCCTCTTCCCCTTCCCGCACTCTTTTCTTGCTCCTGAGTCACTTCACTATTCTTTCTCCCTCTCCTTGCAGATGCTCATCCTCAGCAAGGCAGTCAGCCAGCCAACTAACCTTGATGTTCATCTCAGCTGTGGCCCTCTTGGAAACCACTTTCCTTGCTGACAGGCATGGACTTGAGAGCCCCATCCCCACTGGCAGGAACATCATGTTGTCGACCAACACCACTGGTCCTGAATACTCTCTTTTCTTTGCAGTCATGGGTGCCTCAGCTGCTGTGGTATTCAGCAGTAAGGACAATGAATGAATGGAGACTCCATTGTGAATGTGTCTATGGGGTGTGTTGAGACAGGTAATCAATTTAGTACGGGCACAGCTGTGTTATCTTCTTGGAGAGGGCTCCTTTTTCTGTGACAGCAGGGGTGATGTTGCTGGGCAATATTACTGTGGGTTGAAATCGGGGTGACATTACCAGTCTGACTGCTATTTGCTAGCCTTGTGTGGGGAAAAAAGCACTGCAATAAATTATAAATCTGTGATTTGGGATGTTGTCAGTGTGGTATTCTGTGTTGTCTTTATTTTAATTTTTTGAGGGAGGCATTCTGCATCTGAATTTATGGGTCCTCATAGATTAATTCTATAGTCCTCCTCTCTTAGCCTGTAACTGAATCGGTTGCCATCTGCCAATCACAGAACAGCTCGGCTGTCCCCTATGGACCAATTGGTGTGGCCAGTGCATGCCTCATGTACCAATTATGTCACCTGAGTGGGGCTAAATGATGGGTCCAGGGAGTTCTGAGCCTATCATATGACTGAGGGAGATGGTGTGGCTGGTGTCATTTGGGGCTTATGTTATGATAGTGAGGTATGGGGGGACTCGAGAGGAGTGTTTTTGAGATATTCCCCCACCATATTGCTCTGCAGAATCAGTAAGTGTGAGCCCCATGTACAGTCAGACTCTATTTCATGAGCACAGTGAGTAAAGACTGCTGTTTTGTCAAAATGCCCCCTCCAAGGCAGGGCAGAAGTGCACGCTGCAATGTAAAACACGCCCTGTCTAGAGGGAAGGTTTTTGGGTACACTAATTGGACCTGCCATAATTTTTCTATATTTTAAAGAGATGTTTCAAACTTTATCAAGATGGTGGTTTTAAATGTTTGCTATCATTGTGTATAAGGTACTGATTTACTGGTGGTAAGGAACTGATACTGCATTACAAGTCACCTGTGCTCTAAAATCTCCATGCTTTCAGGAGTGGCAGTCCCCATAGTAATATGAAAGGTATAATAACTGAATTTTTCCATAAGCATTTAGGGGGAGGGACGTTGTGTTTTGACTTGAGTTACCATGCTTTTACAACACCTTGATGCTTTCCTGCCATGTGAGCCTTTGCCTCAAATATTGTTATAGTTACAGTACCTGGTGGATCACAGAGAGAGAGAGAGAGAGAGAGGAAAATAAAGGGGGGGGCAGTTCTCAGCCTTAGTTGTATAGGCTGCATAACTTGGTGCAAAGAGGTAAGCTGCTGCATGTCACCGGGTGTGGGTTTAGGATAACACAGTTTCAGGCAGACCACAAATCACGTGCATAAAAAAATGCGTGGTTGCGTTTATCATTTTATTTTCATCAAGTAAAATATACAGAAAGCAAAATGGTAAGTCAGACAGCTGCTTAGCTTCAACAGTTTCTATGGCCTTTTTCAGCCTAGCATGAATCAAACAGTGTAAAAGCACACACTACCAGGAGGTCTTCCACCTTCCTCAGTTAGTATTCAACTGATCACCCTATCTCTCCTCCCTCAGCACTGAGGTAGGGCTTTTTATAAGCTCACTAGAAGTTGGAAAAAACAATTTGCCCTGTCTTTTGATTAACAGCAGACATAACATAAAACTAGCCACTAAGGGCCACTGTTGCACCACAGAGAACAGTTATTTGGCACCTGGAGCACATTACATAACTTGTTTACAACATTGTTAAAGGTCAGAGCCTAGGTCAGAGCCTTCTGTGCTCTCTTAAGCTCTCCTGCAAGGTCAAATTACCCTCATGCTGTCTGCTGCAAAATATGTCTTAGAAGGGGGCTGCTAACATCTAGAAAAAAACAGACACAAACTTTTGTTATTCTTCTATTAAGAATGCACTCTTGGGGGGAGGCATGGCCTGACCGAGGAGAGAGATGGCTGTGTGGTTCAGCAGCTCCGGGACCATCCAGCTAATATTGTGAGAATCAGTGAGATATATTCCATTGCAAACCTATTAGTTGTTATATTTCTTCCTCTTAGCCATATGGCATCTGCAAAAAAATCAGCAAGGAAACAAGCTCCTCTACATTTTCCAACGGTAAAACCATCAGAGACTGCAGACCCGAAGCAGAGTCCCAGCTTAAATATGGTGACTACCTCTAGTGTGTGCCCTTCTATCCAGAGATCTGAAACTAATGAGGCAACTGATCAGTGGCTGTCTGGATCTATGGAAGCACTCCTGAATACTCTAAAGCTCGATCTAATGAGCCAGATGGGCGCAGGATTTGAAAACATAGGATCCCAGTTAACGCATTTATAACAAATGGTAAATGGCTTGAGTGACACAGTGAATTCACACACAACCTGATTTAGATGAGCTAGAGCAACGGGTGAGTGATTGGGAAGATGTCCAGCACAGAATGGAACTCAGCCTCCAACGAGCACTACAGGAGATAGAAACACTAAAATCTACCCTAGACAACGATGAAAATAGGGAAAGACGCTGCAACATCCAAACTGTGGGGATGCCAGAAGAATCCAAGGGGAAGTACTGTGTGTCTTTTATTCAAATCTGGCTTAAAGATAAACTGAACTTATCGGGGGATCCTATGCTTGAGATCCAGTGTGCTCACAGATCCCCAGGTCACAGACCAGGTCCAAATGAGCAATCTTGGCAGGTTATTATAAAATTTCTAAGATTCCCGGACAGGCAGCGAGTGCTGGAGATGGCCAGGGAAGTGCGCCAATTACAAGAACAGGGCCAGGTGGTGAGCATATTGTCAGATTTCTCCAGGCGTCTTCAAGGGGAACGGCAGGCCTTTATGCCAGTTAGGTGAAAGCTGCACGAGATCAACTGTCAGTTTTCGCTTCTCTAACCTGCACGTATGGTGATTCATCCATGAAACAAGGAGAGCAGAACCTTTACAGATCCTGAAGAGGCCCTGAAATACGTGGAACAGGAGCTGATGCCTCGGCAAGGAGAAGCTGTGGGGGCTCAAGGAGCAGAGAGATGAAGATCAGAGCAACGTGAACAGAACTGATCAGGGACTTGAGTATTTTGAATATATTGTTACTATTATTGCTAGCCTTAAATTTGTGGCATTAAATCTGTTCTTTTGTTAAACAGACCTAAGTGGATACAAGAGTGGGGAATGTATATCATGGTGTTCTCCTATATTCTCTCTCTCTCAACTGACCATTTTCCCTGTGTTCCCTTTATGTTATCCTACTTATGGCCCATGCAGTTCCCGAGATGGTCTAGAGTTGTATCAGGGTTCTGAGGTGCTTTAAATAATATAAGGGCTGGGCCCTGAGTCCTCAGTCCTGATAATTTGGGGGACCATCTGTCCGCCCTCCAGAGACCTCACCCAGACATTTATCTCTTTTACCCCCGTGACTGTGAGAGAAATAGTTGGAAAGTGGAGGAACTCTAGGATGTGCACTGATAGGCCTGTTCATCTCATACATAAGACATGTTTCCCCACAAGATGAGATTTTGGGCACAAGGTTAAAACTGAAGTGCACAATGTGCCCTGGTCATAATGTTACTAGCCGCAGGTCCAGCTGGAACCCGGTATCTAGAAGGGTGCAGCAACATATTTGATGTTAAGGACTAACTCTTGTATGCTTCTAAGTAGGATGTGTGGTAGAGCTGCAGGGTTAAAATCCCTGAATCTGCAAAATAGGGAGTTATTCCAGTCTACTCCAAAATTACCAGCTAGTAGCTGTAATGGGAACTCAGTTTGGTACCTCATTTTTTTTTTTTCAATTTTCAAGGGACTAACTGAGCTTGAGGTTTATTATACAAAGATATAAGTAATGGACATTTACATAGTTTGGGGGCATGGGGAAAGGGACGGGGAACTAAACAGCTCCTTTTTTTTTAGTCTTAGTTGTAATTTTACTTTTATAACAGATCGGGTATTTGCGGATGTTCCTGTGAGAGGACCCTTGATTCTATAAGGGAGGTAGAGCAATACTGTTTAATCTATATTAGCATATGAGGAGGGTTGAGGGACAGATGGGCCCCCAATCTGGGGGGGGGGTGCACCTCTTGACCCCTTCTCCAGGGGTCTTTTAATTTTAGCCCCTTTTTGTTCTTTATATGCCCGGAACAAAAATATGCACGGAGCACTGCCCCCACCGCTGAGGAGGAGGGTCTCCTCCAGCTTTCCACCCATGACACTTAAACCAGAGGTTTCTAGTTTTCTAGTTCTATACTGTATAGTTTGGCTGGATGGACCCACTCTGGTACAACCACGAATAGCAGCGGGTTTTAGTGGCTGGTGGGTGTAAGTAGTTGACTCACTGTAACACCGGGGGGGTTTCTCATTTGGGGGAGGGTTTTTAAGTGGGGTCGGTTAAAGTGTTGGGGTTGTTGGGGATAGGGAGGGGAACTGTGGGGGATATTGTTTTTTAAAAAAAGGGAAAAAAAATGTTTGGCGCACGGGCTAATGGGAGTGGGAATCCTTATAACTGCATTATATTTACTAGCTTGGTAAAAGGTCTACTTTAAAATGTATGTCATGGAACGTGTGTGGAGTCAAAACTGTGGTTAAAAGGAGGAGAATATGGGCTTATTTTAAAAAAAAAAAGGAGATATCTTGTTTCTGCAAGAAATTCATTTAAACAAAGAGGAGACCCAGAAACTGGAAAGGGCGTGGGGGGGGGGCTTACTGTTGGCTGCACACTTTACTTCTAAGGCCCGTTGGGTGGCAATATGGTTTTGACTGCATCTTAGGGTGGAGTTACACGAGGTGAAGTCAGACCCCCAGGGTCATTATGTGCTGGCAGACATAACTGTTGAAGGCTCAAGATACACAATGGTGACAATTTATGGGCCTAACATAGATGACCCAGGTTTTTTTAATCATTTAGCGATAACTCTGGCCCCATATCCAGACAACTTAATTATAGAGGGCGATTTCAATGCATACTGGGATCAATCCCTAGACACATATAAACATCCACCTAAAAGTTATCTGACCTTGAGAGATATGGCGAGGGATAGGGCCTTGGCAGAGGTTTGGAGACATGTCAACCCTATCAAAAGAGAATATTCATATTACTCAGATGCACATAACATTTTTATGCAACCAGATTACTTTCTGGTCTCGCCAAACATTATGAGAGGGTCACAATCTCCGTATTATGGTCCAATATGTGTGTCGGACCATGCTCCTTTACACTTTGACTTGCTGGTGTCAGGAAGACTACCTCCAGTAAGGCAATGGAGACTAGATCCCACACTACTAAATACAACGTCATATATTGCCCATATTCACGTGGTGATAGCGGATTACTTGCTCCATAATAGAACAAATGATACCTCTGTTTCAATAATTTGGGAAGCCCTCAAGGCAGCAGTTAGGGGGGAAACAATTTAGTTTGCAGCGAAACGCAGTAAAGAAGCTCTTGGTCAGGAGAGGGAACTAAAGGAATGTATCCTGGAGTTAGAGCATGAAATAATGCAGTCCAATGCTTTAAACAGAGTGGGGAATCTTAACAGTCTCAAGGGACAACTGGCCCAAATAGCTAGTAAAAGAATAGAGAGGGATATTTTGAAGGCAGGGGCCAGATCCTATTTTGAGGGGGACACAGCGGGGAAGTGGCTGACATGGATGATTCGTTCTAAGCAGGCAGACAGAGCAATCTTGGCCTTGGAGTCTAGGGGAGGTACACCCACCTCAGATCCATACCAGATAAATGAGGAATTTTGGTTCTTCTACCAGTCCCTGTACACATCTGAAGCCCCAGGGAATGCAGATCCTACCTCATTCATAAATAGAATCCAACTACCTCTGGTTTAAGTGTCAGTGGCTCAGCAAGTAGCACACTCACCTCTGAGGCCGGGAGATCAGAAGGCTGTGGGTTCTATCCCTACACCAGGCACTAGGGTTAATATCCCAATACTTACACTGTAGTGAAGCATGAGGGGGGATGCTGCACTCCTGAGGTGCCATCTTTCAGATGAGACGTTAAACTGGGGTCCCATCTCCTGTTCTCGTGGTAGTTCAGGTGGATGTTGAAGATCCCATGGCACTTCTCGAAAAGAGTAGGGGAAAATTTTATTAAATACAAAATCGTGAAACATACAACCAGTCAGTATTTACATAAGTCCCATAAATCACCCCCCATCATTATTCAACAGAAAATTCAAACATAAATATTCAAAACAATAAACTCTTTCTCCATAAAATCCCCCCCCTTATGTGTTCCACCCTCTCCAAACAAAAGAAGTATTTAACCTACATCTACAGAATCTATATGTGTGTAACCCAGGGCGTATTTTTCCATAAATCCACTATCTCTGCCTGTGAGAACTGCGCACATTCTATAGAGTACACATGTTATAAATCTTTTACAATTTTATTACTTAATTCAATATGTGAACAGTCCTTCTGCTGAAGAGTAAACAGGCATCTGGCCATCCATATATTCCATTTAACCACAGTGAACAGCAGATAGAGTGAACTTTGATTCCCCTTCTTCCAGCCTGTAGAGATATGTCCAAACATAATATTTTCATACGGTATAGTGCTCAGTATTGGTTCTTCCCACAAGTTTGTGAGATATGTCCAAAATCCTTTAATAAAAGAACACTGAAAGAACGAATATGTAATTGTCTCTTCTGTATTAATACAACCTAACCTACTACATATCCGTTCTTCTCTTTGCTTATGTTTTTGGTTCCTTTTTACATTTATCCTCTCGTGACATAACAACCAATGAAAATCCCACATATGGGCTGGAATCCTAGAGGTATTTAACAGATTTTTTAGGGATGGTAAGTAATGAACTGGACATTTCTCAAAAGGCATTGTCATACCACATAGGGTGGTTAATAAATTAATATACAGGCTTTTATGAGTGGAGGCCTGTATAATTTGTGAGGGTGTTACTTGCCGCTGTTTTAGTTGAAGAAAAGTTTCTCTGAGGTATTGCAAACATCTTGGACCTTGTTGAACTCGGGGTAGATGCTGTTCCCAATGGTGGAACCAGGTTTTGCAATTCTGGTACAGCCAGGATTCCCACCCCTTTCCAGTATTGATTAGTAGTGGCTTTAAATTTGCCATCATGAAAATACCATTGAAAAATGTGACGGGGTTCACCATATCCAGTCCTCCCTCCCTCCCTGATGGATAAATATAAAATGTTTCTTTTTATGGGATTAAGCTGACTCCCCCAGATTGTTTGAAAAAAGATGCTCAAGAGGGGAGTTTCTACTTTCTCAGGGGGTGGAAACACATAGCTTAAATATAAAAATACCGGAACTAAATAAGTTTTCACTAGGAATACCCTTTTCTTTTTCCCTATTTTACTTTTATTCCATTGTTCCACCTTTTTCTTCTTCCCAATCTCTAACTTTTCCTCCCAATTTACCAAATCTACATCTGGGGGCCCAAATTTGACCCCCAGAATTGAAATAGGATTCAAAGTAAGTTGTAGGCATCCAATGGAGTTTACCTCCTCTGCAGGGGTTCCTAGCGCCCTCCCACAGCAATTCTCTAGATTTAGAGAGGCACCTGAGACCACACCAAGAGAGGAACAAACCGAGACGGCTGAGGTTACTGAATGTGCATCTGCGGCCATCAAACACAGGTCATCAGCGTATGCTAATGCTTTTACTAGGCTCTGTACATTATGACCAATTCTAGGTTTAATAGCCTGCATGCTATTTATTTTCCATAACAATAGATAAACAAAAAAGACATACAGCAAGGGACTTATAGGACAGCCCTGTCTAACTCCCTGTTTAACTGGTACCATGGGCCCAATACTCCCATTTATCACTGGTATTACTGTGGCAGTTTTATATAGGGCCTTTACCCAGTCAATCACCCCTAATGGGACCTTATACTGATGGAGCACTTCCCACAAAAAATTGTGACAGACTGAATCGAATGCCTTCTTTTGGTCTAGAGACCACATAGCCTGGACAGGTGTTTGATTCCCCCTGTGAAAAAAGTTTTCTTAATTGGATCATATGATCTCGTATGGACCTTTGTGGTATGGCACAAGCTTGATTGGATGAAATAACTTGTTCTGCTATCAGAGTTAGCCTTTTTGTTAATATCTTAGTAATTTACAGTCTGCATTTAACATGCAGATGGGCCACCAGTTGTTTACTGTAAATCCCGTCTGTCCCCTTTTTTAAGTAGAAAAATCAGTGTTCCTTTATTAAAATTTTATGGAATATTTCCTGATCCTAGCATGCTATTGTATACATTTGTTAGTTCCTCACTAAGATAGTCCCCCAAAACTTTATACAACTTATTAGGAAGTCCATCTAGACCTGGGGAAATATTGTTTCTTAACTACTGAATACCTTCAATAACGTCACTCTGAGTGATTGGTAGACTCACCTCATCCAGGAGCCGGGAAGGGGTGGAATTTGGATGCCTTTTAAATAATTATGAATCTCCTGGGTGTTAGAAGGGATGTCTGAGAATAGTTCCCTAGAGAAGTCAGTCACGATCTGTAGTATTTTCCCCATAACACTATGTACTACCCCAGAGCTATCCGCTAAGCTAGATGTTAGTTTCTTCTTACACTGGTTTGCATTGTGGGTAAAAGGGCAAACGTCTTGAGTAGATCCTTGAGTCTGGAATTTATGTTGATTATATAGCTGGATGGATTTTTGTTTTAAAAAATTCTTCATTTCATTTTGAATTATCTGGACTTGGGAGCTAAGGTCCTGGCCTGTTGTATGCATAATAAGAATAGGTTTTGAATGAGGAACTGCTGCAAATAGAAAAATGCACTATTGCTCTGTTTTACTATATTGTTTGAGTAACAAGTTAAATTGCCTTGTATCTTCCACCATGCTATACTATTGCCGCCAGATAAATACTGATTTCAGGGTCGGAACGGCCAAGTGTAATTAATAATTCTGATCTGTAAGTAAGGGTATTAAGCTTCACAATCTGGACCACTTGCGAGAGGTTCCCAGAGGAGATTGAAACTCTTTTGTGGTCTGACTCAGAGGATTAACCTCTACTGTTATGTGGACATTTTGGATACAAAACATAATCTATACGGGTTGCTAATACCCCTTTCGAAAATAAGTGTTTTGTAATTTCTAGTATGCATCTTGAGTTGTGCCAACCTATAACATTTAAGACCACGGCCCAGATATTCAAACCAGGCTGTGGAAAAGCTTGGGTGCAGCTCAACATGGCTGCACAGGGTATGGACGGTGATATTCAACGGGCTGCGCCACGGCTCAGCAGCGTTGAATATCACCTAGCCCCCAGTGTGCGGCGCGGTGGCACTATGCCTGCACAAGCGGCAAAGTGGAGCATGGAGATGGCTAGCGCAAATTCCATTGCGTATACGAGCAACCACGATATTCAAACTTGATGCAAATGGGTCCATAATGTATACACAGCGCACATGGGGCCATTGCATATCAGGACGGCTCAATTGCATGCAGGTGCTGGATCCCAACGCGCCTGGCACCTACAGGCAGCAGCCGTCAAGGACCGACACCTGCGGCCGACAATGTCCACA
Source organism: Neoceratodus forsteri (assembly GCA_016271365.2). NCBI lineage: Eukaryota > Metazoa > Chordata > Ceratodontiformes > Ceratodontidae > Neoceratodus > Neoceratodus forsteri. Next base: position 258,684,613 of record JADMNL010000025.1, read on the forward strand.
ACCCGATCGAGCATCTGTATACAAAACTGTCATCCCTGGTGGTCAGTGGACATGTGGCCTTCTCAGCGGGCATTAATATACAGAAAGGAAGCAACAATATCCCAGGCGGTCAGTGGACGCTGTCTGACAAATGGGCATCTGTAAATAAGACCTAAGTCTATATCGCTGAATCAATGGCTGCTATCTGCCCGATCTCGGGCATTTGTAATCTAAATAGAAATATGTGTTTATCCCGGGGTTTTAGGGTACCTCCCCCCCACCCCACGAGCCCCGCCCGCTCCCCGGTCAGCCAGCGGGCGGCACCCACCGCCTGCCGACGACCACCACCGGTGGGGCTGTCGCCCATTGGTTCTGGCGTGGCCAATGGGCATACACCAATGCTGTACCACATTCAGATATGGAATGAATCATTCATATCTGGAATATGCAATAAAGGCGACCCGATGGCTCCTGTGAACAATGGGCACGCTATCGCTGTGTCAGTTGATGAATGGGGCGGTGGGCTACCGCCAGCAGCTGTTTCCAGGCGATGCTCAATCGCAGTGAGAGAAACACCCAGGATAAACACATATTCTGATACAAGCCCAAGATCGGCAGATAGCGTCCACTGGACCACCAGGGATATTGGACTTATGTCTTATTTTATACAGATGCCCGCGATCGGGCAGACAGCGGTCCAATGGACCACCAGGGATATTGGACGGCATATCTTTATTATTACTAATGCCCATGATCAGGCAGGCAGCAGTCCACTGGACCACCAGGGATATTGGATGGAATTTCTTTTTTTTACAAATGCTTGTGATTGGGCATGGGGGGCGCCGCCAGGTGCAGCCGGAGCTCGACAGCTGACGTGTTGCGCCCTGCAATGTGGCAGCTCACCTGTGGGTGGCCATCAGTTGTTCCTTTTTTTTTTTGATCAACTTTGTGCTGGCGCAGGTAGGGGTTGCATATGCATGGCTCTGCACATCCCAGGCTGAATATTGGGCTGTGCAGGGCATGCATGGGCACGCCCCCCCCACCTGCGCCTGCATACATTACTGATGCACTCCAGCACATCAGGATTTGTGGCGTGCACTTTTTCCTTTTGAATATCGTGCCGGGGCGCATCAGTGGGTTGTACATGGTGCAACACTGTTGCGCCATGCACAACCCTTTTGAATATCTGGGCCCAAGAGTCACAATACACCTTCCTAGATGTGGCGTGAGCACTTTTATCTTGTAGGCTCAGCCCACAATTAAAGTCCCCGGCAAAGATAATTAACTTTGATGTATGCAAATAGGGTTGTATTAAAGATAAAATCTCTATTCTTCCTGTCTTAGATTGGGTCCCATATATATTAATCAAACGATAAGGTTTTTGGAAGATTAAAGCATCTAATATTGCTACACGACCTGGAACTATTTCTTAGAGTTTTAACAGCTTAAAATCAATTCCATGCACTAAGATACCAACTCCTGAACAGGGTTAATGGCCTATCGACCAAAAGGACAGTCCACAGAGCCAGTACCTCTGTGCTTGTTTGATTTCAGATCCTGTATGAAATCTTACATCTTGTAGAAATATAAGCCCAACTCTCAAGGATGTAAGAAAAGTAAATACCAGATTTCTTTTCTCAATTCTCTTCACACTATTGACATTTATAGTGTGGCAGTCAAAGAAAGGATTTGCCATAAAATAATTGATGTGAATAGGCTACTTCTTGTATGCTGACAAGGATTTTATTTTTTCTTCCCCGCCCCAATGTCCCTTTTGTTTTTGTCTTGGCCTTTTGTTTTTGTGCTCCTCTGCCCTTGGTACAGACTTCTGTGTCTGTCGTACCCTCAGGGTGAGAGGAGGGAACCGAGGAGGAATCAGACTCTTCCTCAGATTCCCCAGATGAATACTGCAGAATTTCATAGGTATTGGAAGTTGGTATTGCAGAAGTCCTAACTGCTTTTGGGGGGGTGCTGCTTTTAACTTCGATCTTGTAGAACGTCTATACCCTATTTGCCTGGGTTCAGGAGGGGGGGGCATTTCCACATCCACTTGAATGCTAGATACAGGGTTTATCTGTCACTCAACTGGAGCTTGCATCGGAGGAGGGGGGGATGCAAGGGCACCCTCCTCTTGATCCCTAACTGGTCCATTGGATAGGGAACCCAATGTAGAGGGTTCAGACACACTTGGATCTATCTGAAGTGGATGCACTCTTTCTCTAATCCTAGCTTTTTGGGCTTGGGAGATGATGACATGTTGGTCTGCCCCTCCATCATGGTGCTCTTGATTGTGTGCGGCCCATATGCAGTTTTGAAACGTGTGCCCTAATTCATCACACAAATTATATTTACATTCATTGAGACAATTATTACTAATATGGCCTAGCTCCCCACACAGATTACATTTGACTGTATCACACACACTGCTTAAGTGTGTAAGGTCCCCACACCTGTAGTGGCCTTAGGTTGGCCTGGGTAGAATAACACCCCCATATCCCACCCCAAAAAGAAGGAATTTGGAAGGTGCATGATACCATTATCATCAGATTTCAACAACACTTTTACTTTCCATCCCCCCGTCCAAATGTTCTCAGAATCTAGGATAGCTTCTGGATCACCAATTACAGTACAGCGCATTTTCAATTAGAACAGCATGTCCAAGAGGTCTACCTCCTCATTCCTGAATAAAATAGATATTGTTTTATAAGCTGGTTTGGTTAATGGTATAGCCAAAAATGGGGTCTAGAGTGCTGTTTTCTTTAGGACTATTTGGACCAAAACCTTTCCAAACCTTTGGAGGTTTTAAAACTAATGTCAGAGGTGGTCTCACCAGAGATGTGGATTAATGCATACAGTTCATGTGAAAAGAAATGTCATAGAATCCTTGAGCAAGTTCCTTGCAACATAGACTCGGTCTGGAGGATCTGATAGCCCCCCCACATATGAAAGTCTGATGGCATTATGCTGTTTTGCTGGTAGAATAGGTAGAAAGAATAAGGACGAAAATGTTTTCTTTTGCCTATAAGGTTTTTTATTTAGCGGGGCTTCAATCTGGACTTGTTCAGTAATGTTCTGTTCTGTAGTTTGTTGAACAGCAGGAATGATCAGTATGGGATTTTTTGTCAGGGCAAGGCCTTCAGGAATGGAGAGAGGGTCATTATTTAAACTTTGCCCCTAACTATCAGTTGGGTGTAGCTCTGAGGAACCCAAGTTTGTAAAATATTCTGGCATGGGCATTCTTATAGGGGAATTGCCTGGGATCCATTGTGCAGAGTCAGTTGTTTGCTCCCAGCCAGCACCTTGAAGGGCTTTCTCAACAGTCCAAGGCCCAGTCCCGGGAGTATCACTCCCCTGAAGGTCTTTATACTGTTCATGAATTACATTTATATCAGAGGTATTTTTGCATGTATTCACATTTTTTTCCAATGGAGCTCCTGTCGCAGAAACACTAGCAGAATTTCTTCTTTCCTTTGCAGATGGCAGGTCTTTTGAAGTTACCACCGTGTCATCCAGCTGTTGTGGTTTGACAGTGTCACTCGATCTGTCAGTTTGTAGCCTCCATACTTTCTGCATAAGGATCGTCTTCTTTGCTAAAAACTTTCATTCCTCAATTTGTAGCATCTTCTGCAAATCTTGTGTCTCTGTTGCATCAATAACTCCTTCATTCTCCAATACCTGTTCTTCTGCACATTCAGAACTTGAATCCATCATTATACCTTCTTTAGAGGACACATAAATATCCTTGCTCAAGACTGTTTGCTCCTGTGGTAAATCCATCTGATTTCTTCCATTGCTGCTTGTAACATGGCATGAATTGTCTACCTCTGAGGGAGCAACCCGATAGGGCTAGGGCGGTCACGAGACGGCAGCCGAAGCGGGTATTAACGCAGCGTATATGCCATGCCTGCTTCAGCAGTACCGCTCGCAGCCAGGCCCCCTGCCTAGCAGCACTGGGTCCGATGTGGCATGGAGACAAGCCGCGGCACGAGCGGCTCCTGTGAGCTACAGTAGCGGAGGATAGCTGGACAACATCCGGGGGGGGGTTGTGGTCTGGGGAACGATTCCGCTCCGGCTACTGACCCGACTAGCGCAGTCTGCGCAGTAAGAGGGGATGCAAGGTAGCGCACCATGTTAGACGTTCACGGTGCACGGAACAGTTAATTTTTTCTATGGTGCACCGCCGCAAACACCTCCACCGACTAGTTCTGCACCTCACGAGAGGGGAGATCAGTGTGGCCAGGGTAGCACAGAGAGCACTAGCGACGCAAGCCACCCGGGCAGGAATGGTGGCAGGACCCGGAAGTAGCGAAGCCCGACATCCCCCGCGCACCGGACGGCGCCAGCCGACTCCGTGAGATGAGAGATCCAGACCTCCGAGCACAGATAACGGCTCAGCACCCGGACAGAACACTGCAGGAGATCACTGAAATGTTATGTCCCTGTTTCAGCCCGAGTACAGCAGGAGCCGTAGTCGAGCACACTAGTATGTATCTAAGGTGTAGTACACTAGTTTCTGTTATTGAAATAAAGTATCTCAAACGTTGCATCCGTCTCCGTCATCTTGTGTTGCTGTCACAGTGCATGGTTTACAATTTCTGGAGCACTATTCTGCCCTGTTACAAGTGCATTAAGCCACTCCGTCGGTGTGCTCTAATGCTGGATTGGTGCATGGGGGCGGTGGTAGCCCTCGGCCCTGGGCCTCGGGCACACACCGCGCCCCCCCCCATGCATCAATCCAGCATTAGAGCACACCTCCGTAGTGGCTTAATGCTTACTTGTAGCCTCTTGCAAGACAAGGCCGGGGAGAAGGCTATCTCCCCTGCCACATCAGCACTTCCTCCTCCTCCTCGGTCTGGCTCCCAACTGGGCTCCTCCATCCCTGCTCACAGGAAGAAGAGCCTCCTGCTGGCAGAGTAGGAGAATTTCCCTGGTGCCCTGGCCAAATTCCCCATTCACTAAAAATACCACCAACAAGCTTAATCTGGTTCAAGGTCAGTTGGCATTCATCTATATCCCCTTCCCCCTGGTCGTGCCTGAAAATAGGCAGGATTTGGCTAGTGTACTTACCTGGTCAACAAAAGCTAAATAAATAAATATAAATTGGCCACTTTCTACAAGAGAGATAAAAAAGGCCATTTGGGATTCAAACCTAAGGAAGGTCCCTGGGCCTGATGGGATTCCCATGAAATTTTATAAATTATTTTGGGATGATCTTGGTTCTCTGTTTACTGAGATGGTCCAAGAAGCTTTGGTTTCTGGTGTGCTGCCTCCCTCCCTCCAACTGGCCACAATCATTGTACTCCCAAAACCTGGTAAAGACCCTACAAAATGTGGGTCATATAGACCCATTTCTTTACTAAACACAGACTATGAAATTGTGGCAAAAATTATTGCTAAGCAAATGGAGGGGGTCTTGCCATCTCTGATTCACCAGGATCAATGTAGATTTGTGGGAGGGAGACAGGCCAAGCATAACTTATGGAGAACTCTTAACATACTCCACAAGTTGTCAGGAAAGGGAAAAGATGCAAATAGGGGTCTTCTGGCATGTATGCTGAGAAGGCCTTTGACAGAGTTGAGTGGAATTTCATTTTCGCTACTCTGAACAAATTTCAATTTGGCACCTCTATCACTACATGGATTAAATTGCTCTACTCCTCCCCTGGAGCTCAAATCTATACCAATGATATCATGTCCCCACCTTTTCTCCTTACCAGAGGCACTAGACAGGGTTGCCCCTTGTCCTCCTTATCACATGTTTTAACCATGGAAGTCTTGGCATCTGCTATCAGGCAGCATCCTAATATCCAGGGATGCGAGGTTGGAGGCAGAGACCAAAACATTTCCCTTTTTGCGGATGATGTCCTGTTATTTATTAGGGACCCTGAGGTATCTATTCCAGCTCTGATTAATCTATTTACAGAATATGGTTTAATGTCAGGCCATAAATAAATTGGTCTAAATGCGAATGGCTTCTGTTAGGGGACAAAAAACTAGTATACAGAAACAGGGTTATAAGATCAATCCAGCCCCCTCTATAAAATATCTTAGGTTTTTATCCCTAGTAAACTAACTTCTCTTTTCCATCTGAATTATATACCTTTACTGAAAAAGGTTAAGGACCAGTGTGATAGTTGGAAGAGCTTCCCTTTGACTCTTACAGGTAAGGTCAATCTTGTTAAAATGTTTATCCTTCCCCAATGCCTTTACCTTTTCTGGTCCCTTCCAGTATGGATCCCCAAATATTATTTCAAATCCTTGAAGGGAGCAGTGGGTTCTCTCCTTTGGGGTGCTAAAAGAACCCGAATCTGGCAGGAATTCCTGTGGAGGTCTGTGCTGGAGGGGGGATTGGGTCTTCCAGACTTGACACTTTACCACCTGGCTACCCAAATCTCTGCCTTACAGGATATTTATGAGACTGAGATTGATGTGAAAACCTGGGTGATGGTGGAAGATGAGGATAGTCCTCAAAAAATGACTTCCTCCAGTTTTGCATCCTTGCTAAGTGGCATCTCTGGGCAAAAAATTAAGAACCCTTTTACTAGAACCTCAGTTAGGTCCTGGCTTAAGGCCCATGAGATCCTGAGTTATCTCTCTCCAGATTCTTCTATTGGGGGTTGCCTATGGGAAGAAGAGAGGACTCCTATCCCAGTGAGACGGTCTTTGGTACAATGGTCAGGGAAAGGTGTTACATGCCTGGCACAGCTATATGAAGGAGGCTTCATGCTCCCTCATCAAGAACTAGTGTGGAGATACAGATTGACTCCTCCTGGCTTTTTTACATATCTTCAGATTCGTTCCTGGCTGCAAAGGTGGGACCCAGTTAGACTCCTATGTAGATCGCCACTCGAAGAACTCCTTAGGCAGGCAAAATCCTCCAATAAGGTGTGAATAATGGCAGCATGCTATAAAGCCCTCCTATATGCTCTCCCTGATTTGGGTCTGAGCTTGAAACAAAGATGGGACAGAGATCTGGGGGAAGAGACTTTGTCATTGGGAGACTGGCAGATGGTATTGAAGAGGGGCATGAAATGCTCTGTTAATAACAGAATCAGGGCTATCCATTATAATATATTGCATAGGGTGTACTTTACTCCAATGTTGGCTCATAAAATCAATACCGATCGCTCGGACAGATGCCCAAAATGTAATGTAGAGGAGGGGAATTTCATTCACTTGTTATGGAAGTGCCCTACCATAGAAGCTTACTGGGAGGGAATCACTTCCATTATACAAAAGATCCTACAAGATTTGCAACAACTGAGCATCTGTGAGATTATTTTAGGTCTCCCAGGGTCATCTACGAAGAGAAGGGGTCTTGATCACCCTTTATGAGCCCTAAGTATGGTGGTAGGGCAGCAGATACTTGCTTGCCATTGGGGTACGGACTCTGCCCCAACAGTGACAGAGTGGGAACAAAGACTTTTGCACTGCATGAAAATTGAGCATACTCAGTTCAAGGCGCTAAGGAGGGAGGATAAATTCAGTAAGATTTGGGAGCCCATTGAAAAAGCAATTTCTCAGGACTGGTTTCCTATACTTTAAGGCTGTTTATTTGAAGGTTCCCTTATCTCTCTTCTTCCTTCTCTCCTGATTTTGACTTTGACATGGGCTCTCCTGACTCCATGCACATATTCCTCTCAATTTTGTTTGAGGTTTGTACCACCCGAAAGGGAGGTTTAATAGTTTGTATAGGATATTTTCTCATTCCTCAGATGACCAATCCCCAAGGATACTCCAGGACGGTTGAACAAAGCTAAGAAACTGTATGTTCATCAGAGGCACTGAAAGCCATGGAGAATTCTGTGCCTTTATTACTACTCTGAGTAATTGCTAAAGTGCATAAGACTCCAGATTAGATGTGTGGTTGGGGGGGGTCTGGATTTGTAATTGTATATGTCTATACAAACTTATTAACTTGAGATATGATTTATGGATATTTCCCCTGTCTCTCAGGGGTAGCCCTGTGTGCTGATCTGTAATAAATAAAGTTTGAAAAAAAAGAGAATGCACTCTCATTTTGTAACTGTACTCTTAGTTTTGTTATAACTAGCCAAGCAGCAAGTTGGACATTATACAAAACATATAAACTGCTTGGAGAAGGGGTTTCAATTTATCCCTGGGGTGTCCATTTTGACAGGGGTCACCCTGTCACACTGTATCAGAACATAACATTGCTATTAGATGTTGTTGGCAGATAAGGGCCTTGTAGTCCATCCAGTCTGTCCTATCCCTCTTTCTAATTCTTAAGGTACCCTAGATGCTACAAGCCCCCTCTTTCACCCTAGTTTGATAATTCCCATGTGCCTATCCCGTGCATTCTTGAATCCCTGAACCATGGCCACCCCCACCACTTCCTGGGGAAGACTGTTCCACCTCTCCACCACTATTTTAGTGAAGTAGAATTTCCTCAAGTTCCCTCTAAGTTTTCCCCCTTTTAGTCTCATGCTGTGCCACCTTGTTCAGTTATTTCTCTTCATGTGAAAGATGCTCCCCTCTGGTACCCTGCTGATCCCCTTTAGGTATTTTAAGGTCTCTATCGTGTCCCCACTCTCCATCCTTTCCTCCAGGGAGTACATATTTACATTCTGAGAACACAGGGTCCAGTGCAGATACCAATATTCAAATGAAGATACACAGGTGTGTGCAATACACAATCTGTGCATAAGCTGTTCCTTCAGGGAACTCCATCCTTCCCACCTGCTTGATCAATACCTTTGGCCCTCTTGTGAGCCAACATCAACAGTCCTTCACCTCTCCTTCATCATCCCTGGTAGTTGGTGGTCCCATACCCAGCTCTGTTCCAACACACGCACCCATTTTGTTCCTTGGCTCCACTTCGAACTTTGCCCTCCGACATCTGTGTGCAGCCCTTTGATGCCCTGACTGCTGCCCCCTAACAGTTCTCAGGGGATGGCAGTAAGTGCTGTGCTTTGTGGTCACTATGCTTTTTATGGCTACACAGTGAGAGCTATGCTGATGTATGCAGAAAAGGGGGCTCTGGAGCCATGGCCGGATATCAAACACACCACAGCTAGCTCCTTACACCAAGTAGAGTTGAAGCACATCTCTCTGCATCCTCTCCATTCACTATAGTGTGCTTCCTTCTTCTTCACCCCCCATAGCATTATTTTCTTGCTGCTGACATGGTTATTAAACATCGGTGATTACTGTATGTAATCCGCAGTAGTTAATCAAGTGTAAAATGAGCGAGAAGGAAATACGAGGGGAAATGGAAAGAAAGTTTTTTCTTTTAACTTTTATTGAGTAGCTTGTGTTAAATTTAGGTTGAGTATCAGTTATCTTTCTAGGATAATCTTGTACAATCTTTGATATTTTGCTCTCCCTCTCAGTTGCTCTCTCCCTCAAGATTGCACACATTGGCCATGCAATTTCAGAGACAACTTTGGTGATTTCACGGACATATATACATTTAAAGCCATGCCTCCCCTTTCTGAGTGAAGAGCTGAGAAGGTCAGAGGATGAAGATGTACAACAGGCAAAATCCATTGCTGCCACAAGCATCTATAGGTAAAAGTTTAGTCACTCAACCCCTTTTTTCCCAGGGTTTTACAGTAATTGCTCGCTGTGCGTAGATGTGGGAGAGACAGATGGTGAGAGAGAGAGAGAAAGAAAACAAGAGAGATGTAATGGAGTTCTGAGGGGCTTGTTTTTGATTCTGAGGCTCAAGTGCTAGTTTGAAACATACTGTGTGTCAATTTGCTCAATTCACAGACCCCCCCCACACACTTTTTGTTGGACATTGTCCCATTAGAGGAGCTAAAGAGTCACAGGGAAACAGAGTGAGAGACAGGGTGAGTGAACACTACTGGAATTGCTCTTTGAACATACTGTATGAAACTGCATAAGATGGGTTGTAAACAAATAACAGTGCCTTTTTAACATCAGCAGTTTAGATCTTGATCTGTATCTTTTCCCCAGGAATTAGACTACAGAAAACAGCGTTGTGATTTTTTTCCCTTATTTTAAGCAACACATGAATGATCATTTAAATTTTTTTTTTCATAAAGTAACACAGTGGTCTACATAAACATACCAGTTCCATAAAGAAATGAAGGTGAGGAGAGGTGCCAGTTAATGAAAGTGGTATACTAGTGGATAGAGCTTTGGTTATCTGTGAGAGATGTGCAGGACTCTCTCTGCATCAAGCAGTCAAGTTCATGGAAACCTATAGCCATCCCATTTTAATGGCTGTATAATGAAAGCTCTGCTGATATATTGTCATAATGAGAAGGAGGGAGAAAGTTAGGGGTCTGAACAGATACGGAACACACCGCAGCTGTCTCCTTACATTGAGTGGAGTTGAAGCACATATCTCCGCATCCTCTGCATTCAGTACAGTTTACTTCCCTCCTCTCTCTCTCTCCCTCACCACACTGTTTTCTTGCTCCCCATCCTGCTGCTGTTCTCTATGTTGGTCCTGGGCTGCAAGGGAGCCCTGTGCATGCAAGGTGGGCAGAGTATTTTCCCTTCCCCTGCACTGTGTGCATCACCTCTCTCCCTGTATCAATCACCACGTTGCTCCTCTCTCCACTGGGAATGCTGTGCTTGTGAGGTGGGCACTGTATTTTCCCCTCCCATGCACAGTGTGCATCACACTGTCTGCATTGCTTCTCTTTCACCCCCCAATCACTGCATCACTTCTCTCTTCTTCATCTTGACCTCCATATGCTTACTTCCCCCTCCCCCAGATACTGTTCCCCTTGCTGGTCGGTTCTGAACTGCTGGACAGTGCAGAGCATGTAAATTTTGATTGCTCCCAACCCTCAATGCTTTCTCTATGCTGGTCCATGGCTGCATGAGAGTGCTATGTGCATGAGGTGGGCAGTGTATTTTCCTTAAACACTTCAATAAATGATCATGTCCTGGCCTCAGGAGAAGCGGCTACCCTGATATGGTGTGCTTGTCTGTCATACCACAACCCTCCACTGAGCTTCTTTAAGTTCTGAACTAGTGACCCCAAATAAACCTACTGTGCTATGTAGGATCAACAGTACAGGGTGGATGCACACGGCTGTGTCATATACTGTACACTTGAGCAGGCACTCTATGCCCCATAAATTGCATAAGACAAACAACACAAGATTGTTTATGGCTAAGAACCTTTCTTGTACAGTGTGCTGCAGCATGCACTTGTTCAGGGCTGTGGAAGCCTTGTGATGGGTGTTGTTGCCAGGCATAGAAAGGAATATGCAGCCTGATCACATGACCAAGGAGTGGTGTGGCATGCCATCATGCTGTGTAAGTAGCAAGCACTAAAGTGAATAGGCATAACTACTTAAAAAAACACACACACAAAACAAAACAAAACTAAGCCAAAATCTGAGACAAAGTTCCAGAGTTCAGCTCGGGTTCTAGCAAGACCAGACCTTTCAAGTTCTGGTAGATTTTCTTTCCCCAGAAAGGTTCTGTGCACCTCTAGATATAATGTTGTCTCAATAGATCATGCTTTCCATTTGGAAGAGAGAGAAAAGCAAGTTTTCATAAAGTTCTATGTTTCATTGAATTGGGTTCTTTTTACACAATGTTGACTACTTCACTTGTTTAGCCTGGAAATGATAAACAACATATTGGTTTAACAGAATGAAAAGCATATGTCCCCGCTAGTTATATAAAGATATTAATTGCAAAACAAAACTACAAAAATGAATTTATTAGGATTGAAATGCAATGCATAAAAAGGTGGGAAATGAACATTTAGGCTTCAAAGGCTCTGGAACCATGGCAAATCAGTGGTGTGCAGTTTCTTGGGGTCTGAACAATCATGGGATGTCGGTTTGGTGTTACTCTAATATTGGCACTTTCTTGGCAAACGCTGCTGTGCCAATTGCTTTGTGTTGCAAGACAGTGCTGAAAGCATTCAGAAGGATGCATTTTTCCAGTTGTTTTCTTTAGTATGCATGCCAAGGTGGAGGGAGGGTTGTTCTGATTATCTGACGCTATATGTTATTGAAATGATGGCTGCTGTGGGGGAGGAGGTATTGGTGCGAAGTGGGCTGGAAATAGATTTTACTTGCATGGGAGGAGGAAGGGGCACAGTGCTAGTGTGTTGGGAGGTGAGTATTTGTATGATTGCCTGACACCAGGATTCGTCAGCTTTTGTTGGGAAACCCAAATGGGGGAGGGGAGCTGCTTCAGGCCAATTGTGGTCTGCTGTACTGTGCATCACTATACAGCTGCTTTGTGATTGGCCCACGAGGTGACTCACAAACCAAGCTACAGGTCTGATGCCTTTACTACAAATATCCTAGACATCTTTTTTTTCCAAAAAGTAATGTATTAATTGCAAGATCTATGTTAATGAATCAATTAGGGTTGAAACCAAAAGCCGGCAAAGGAAGGAAATGAAAATATAGGGGTCAAAGTCACTGAGCTTGGACAAATCAGTGGTGGGGTGCTCCTTGTGGTTTTAACCTTAATTCTTACCCCCTTTCCAGGTTCTACTCTTGTGACCCAATGCCATACTGTGGGTCTAGAGCCATGTCCCATGGGTTTGCAGCTCCAAGATAAAGGTTTGGAGCCCTGTGCAAAGAAAGTTATTACTCATCTTATTCTTCAGGTAGGGCCTGGATGCCCATGCACGAGGAAAGTTAAGACTGACCTGCTTTGCACAGGGCCCTGCATGAAGAAAGTTATGACTGATCTCTTGCTTTTTGCAGGGCTTTGCAGGGCCCACAAGGCCCTGTACAAAAAGACCAAACAATAAATTAAAAAAAAAAACTGATGACTGATCCTGGGAACCCTATATGTAGTAGTAGACTTGTGGGGTACGACTGCGGAGCTGTAGCTTGGCCTTGGGTCACAAGGGTAGAAGCTTGGGGAGGGGGTGGGCATTAGGGTTGAAAATCCCAGGGAACACCACATCACTGTTTTGTAATATCTATCTATCTATCTATCTATCTATCTATCTATCTATCTATCTATCTATCTATCTATCTCTATCTATATATTACATACACACTGCAATAGATGTTTTTTAACTATGTTTCATTTTTAACTTTTGTTAAACGTTTTCCCCCCCAACTACAGCACTTGTAGAACAAAATTATTTTACAGACTATTGGATAATGTGATAATTGGTAGGATAAGCTGCATTAACTGCACAGTGAGTGAGAACTCCAAATTGTTACTTATCCCTGTATTCTAGACAACCTAAGAGCAGCAATAGTCCTGGGGCAAAACCATAAAATATTCATTGTCTAGTTGTGTGCTTACTCAGCTCATTTAACCCTTTAAATGAAAAGCTAAAACAATCAAACAGGAAAAGTGGTAAATTAGACAGACTAATTGCACTGTAATTTGAAGGTTTACAAATGTTATCTAGTGTGCTGTACTTCAATTGGGCACAGAACTATCTCATGGAAGTGAAGCTGACCCAGGTCTGTATAACATAAGTAATGATTCTAGAAAGCTACAGTACATGATGGTGCTTTAACAAGTGTTAGCAGGCCTACTGAGCAAGCCTTAACAGAATTACTGTGTTTCTCATTAGAATGAGGGAAAGATGTCAGCCATTCAAATATACAGTATTCAAACTTACAGGTACAGTACTATATTAGCAAGTTCGTGACCAACTAAAACTCCTGATTTAGTTTGCTGTCTCCTTTTTCAGTGGGCCTCTTAAATATGTATTTTGTGAATTTAAAATTCACCCTTGAATTGCTGTGAAATCACCTGCTACAAGCCATGTATAGCATTTTCATAGTGTGCACTAAGCAATTAGCCACAATTGGAGAATTCCTACTATGCAAATTGACACAATTTGCACTTTCAGGTGAAGTTTTGCTAGGGCATCAATTTCTGCAGTAAAATTTGCCACAACTGCATAGTTCATGCTTAGTGCCACAATTTGCAATGTCAAATTTGCACAGGTGCACACATTCTTCTATTTGAATTACAGCACTACATTCAGTGCTATGTGAATTGTGAAGTTTTTTCTCTTGGTACAGAGCTACTCTTACAGAGCTTTATTAATACAAAATAAAGCTATCATTGTATTCAGAAATCTAGGTACCATTGGATATGCTGTGTCAAAGGGATTAATAAGTAAAGCCAGTTCTATAAAATACCAGGACAGTACCATTCCATCTTATCTATTGGAGCATTACAAGGGTATACAGTAGATTAGTGAGCAACCATCTGGCTTACAACCCCTCCATCCCCATCTATGCTAGGGGGCAATAGCAAAGAAACAGCTTGGTATGGTTTTCATGCCTCACTTTTAGAGTAAAACTGAAATCTAAAATCTCAGTACCTACTCTAGAGGGTGAGATGTGATAACTCTTGGTACAGTGGTATGCCAATATTTGAAAAGTCTACTACAGATATATTTGCCTATTTTTAAAAATATAACCTTTTAAAATGCACAGTTTAAAAAAAGTCATTATTTGTTGAAATTGCACATTTTTTTAATTACTTTAAAAATTACACAGTTGGGGAGAAATTTGAATAAAAAAGCATTGGTGGAATTATGCGATTTTTGCACTATTTCGTGAAATCTTGAGTAAATGCAAAAATAGCAATTTCATGCTTTATTGCTGGTGTAATAAAAATTTCACTCAGTAAAAGCACACATTTATAAATGGTATGAGGAGCTAGATTAAATATGAACTAGAATATGAAATAAGGGACTCAACTCATCCCTTCTGATAGAAACTACTACAATATTTTTGGGTCAACAGTATCATTAATCAGAGTTTGTTTACTTTAAACTTTAATTCCTGTGTGTTCTGAAGAAGGAGTGTGGCATCACCACCAAATAGCAGTGACTTTGATTTTATTTATTTATTTTTTTCACCAGGTAAGTGTGCTAGGCATACAGTTGCCAATTTTCAGGCTATTCAAAAAGGTATGCAATTGTGAGGGTGCCGCAAGTGGGGTGCCGTCATCAGAGCACCGTCATCACGGCGTGCGCTATATCAGTGTACTGGGTTCCAAACTCTCCTGTACTGTCAGCTCTGGGGCTGTAACTCTTTGCTTCTGCCCACAACTTTTGTGACTGGGGAGGGAGGTGTTTATATTAATTTGAAGGGGGATGCAGGGGGCACAACCCCCTCAGAAAATACTACAGACACTGTGTGCGGTCTGGCTGGTGGGTGACCCAAGCCATGCCGCTCACCTTTGGTGTTGCCCTTTTGCCTGTTCTCTCATTTACTGAGCACTCTTGTACCAGCATGTGTGAACCATTCAAAAAATAGTTTCAACTTCTGCAACCAGGCTGTCAGCTCATGCTTGTGTGAGCCTGGTTTTCAGAAGGTTAACGTGTGAATTATAACAAGGGTTACAACAAGGAGAATACATAATTGGTCAAAGACCATCACTTGACCATGGATTAAATCTCCTATTTAATCCACAGTTGGAATGAAATTTCCTGACTCAATATCCCTGGGCATGTCAGCACTCGTTACCTCTTTAGGAACCCAAATGAAAATGGCAGCCATTGAAAAGTTAACCTCCTCAACAAAGCAAGTAATGAAGCAGGAGAGAGTGAACAAAAGTCACCGGGACATACTGTTAGTTGTAAGTTATGTTACATCTTGCAGTGGAGACAGACAACTGTTATTTGGCCCCACTGTGGTGCTACCGCACCAAGTCTTGCATGTCCTCTGACACTGAAAGAGAAAGAGAGAGAGAGAGAGAGAGAGAGACAGAGAGACAGAGAGACAGAGAGACAGAGACAGCAAGAGAACAAAACTGGGTCATGTAATTCAGAAGTCCTGTAGTCTTCTGTCTCTGACTCTTGACTTTGCAGCCATGCAGTCACTAAAAAGGGAGTTTTTCCTCTTGCTGGTTCTATTGCATCTGGCTGTTGGGTTGGTGAAGAGTGAGAGTGTGAGAGGCACTGCAGTGAGCGAGAGAGAGAGAGAGACACCAAAAGCACAGCTGGCTGTCCCGCACCCAAATTCCACATTTTTCATCGGATGATGCACAGTATCCCTTCCTGTCTCCTCTCACATGCCACAGAGAGAGACAAGCAGCAAGCAGCACACTGTGAGATGGGGAGAAGGAGACAGAGAGAGAGAGAGAGAGACAATGAGACGGTCACCGCTGCAACTTCACAGCAAAGTGAGTCATGCACATGTTATTTATTTTATGAACATACAATTGTCAGAAATCATTTCATAACTCCATTTCTGGCATTTGTATGTTCATAAAATGAATAACATATGCATGAGTTCAGGGGACTACTTTTCAACTCAGCAGGATACATTCAAATGTTCCCTATTCAAACAGTAAAAAAACACCTTTGTGGATTTTTTTTTAAAACATAATCCATTTTATAAATGCAATAACCCACTCCAGGGTATGGGGTTATAGGGATTTAATCCACAGTCCGGGTGCTGTGAGGGAATTCGGCCTGCAGACTCATGACTCACAATGCACCCGGGGCGTGGATTAAATCCCCATAACCCTATAACCTGTCGTGGTTTATTGCTTACTTAGAGCCCTGAGTCCTGGAAGATTAGACTCTCATTCCACTTCTGCTTTGATTGGCTGTTGCATCATGCACATGTATGCACACAGGTAAGGCTTATGCAAATGCCAGGGAGCTATCTGCACCCTCCCATCCCTTTTAAAAGATAAGGGCATGTACAGCACTCAATTCTTGAGTTCATGAGCTGAGTTTTACAGCTCAAATGAGTGCAGAGATCCTGACCTGAGTAAAGAGAAAGAGCAAAGAAATACCTACAGCTTCTTCCTCCCTCCCCCAGAGGAGGGAGCAGAGAAGTGCTTTTGGCCAAAGTCATCAAGGAAGCTAATACAGAGAAGGAATGAAACATAGAAACAGAATTTGTCAGCAGAAAAGGACCGTTGGGCCCGTCCAGTCTGCCCTATTTTTCCCTGCCTATTCTGACACCTTGGACTCTATCTGGTCAAAGGCATCTCTCCAACCTCCCTTTCCTCTTCTTATGCCTGTGTGTCTATCCCAAGCATGCTTAAAGCTCCCCTTTGTTTTTACCTCCATCACCTCTTCTGGCAGGCTGTTCTAGGGGTCTGCCACCCTTCCTGTGAAGAAGTATTTCCTCACATCTCTTTTAAAACTTCACCTCCCTATAGCTTCATTGCATGCCCTTGTGTTCTGGTGTTTTTCCTCTTCTGAAACAGACCCCCCCACCTGCATCTTTTTCATGCCTGTGAGGTGCTTGTAAGTCTCAATCTTGCCCCCTCCCTGAATGATCTACAGTGTGGAAGAGATACTGTACAGAGATGCAGCCTAAGAGAGTGTAGAGGTTGAAGGAAAATAGAGAACAGAGATGTAAAAAAAAACCTGAGCATCCAGAAGCCCTATGGTTTCAACAAGGAGAGAACTGCAGCCCAGGGTTTACTAGACCCCCTTTAGGTTGCATGGTGGTGGAGAAAGATATCCTAGGCCATACAATGGAGCTGCAGGGAAGTCAGGGGAGGTCTTCCCACCAACCTGTTGAGGCTGCATACTTCAGGGGGAACCACACATGTATACTGAGCATGAACCATTAGGTATGTGACTGTGCCCTGTGAGTCTCAAGAATGTTCACCCCACAGTGTGAAGGAGCTGAAACTAGGGTTATGGAAGTCTGAAGAGTTACCCCATTAACTAAGATGTCCCAGGAGATGGTAACAGCTGGACAGTTATAAGACTTTATTGACAGGCCCATCTCATTTGGTTGCAGCTCTGTGTATGTATATTGGATAAGGGGGATTAGTAACATACTGAGAGGGAGCCCTAGTAAGGGGGCCTCTATGGATGTATCACCTAGAGTGAAGCATCCTAAATTGAAAGTAACATTTAAGATGAAGAAGTCATATTGTATTGTGATTCCTCTAGTTAAGGAAAGTAGAAACATA
The DNA here is from genome assembly GCA_016271365.2 of Neoceratodus forsteri. Taxonomy (NCBI): domain Eukaryota; kingdom Metazoa; phylum Chordata; order Ceratodontiformes; family Ceratodontidae; genus Neoceratodus; species Neoceratodus forsteri. The sequence goes on from JADMNL010000025.1 coordinate 258,702,439, forward strand.
GAAACATAGACTTTGATGGCAGATAAGGACTGCTTGGCCCACCTAGTCTGCCCATTTCCCTACCTATTGGATAAGCTGCAGATCCTACTTAACCAAAAGCCTACTTCTTCCTACCCCCCACAAGAATTGCCTTATGTCTGTCCCATGCATATTTGAATACCCCCACTGTTTTGGACCCCACAACCTTCTCAGGAAGGCTGTTTCATGCATCCACCACCCTCTCTGTGAAAAAATACTTCCTCACATTGCCCCTGAGCTGTCCCCCCTCTATCTTCAGATTGTGTCCCCTTGTTCCTGCACACTTCTTTTTCTGAAAGATGCTACCATCTTGGACTTTGATGATTCCCTTGAAGTACTTAAAAGTTTCTATCATGTCCCCCCTCTCTCTCATTTCATCAAGGGTATACATATTAAGCTCCTTTAGTCTCTCTCTTTGTATGGCTTCTGTTGCAGACCCTGCACCATTTTAGTTGCCCTCCTCTCGACTGCCTCCATCCTGCCTATGTCCTTGTGGAGATGGGGTCTCCAGAACTGTATGCAGTACTCCAGATGGGGTCTCACCAACTGTCTGTACAGAGGGATGACAACTTCCTGTTTTCTACTAGTGATGCCTCTCCCTATACATCCCAGTAACCCCCCAGCCATCCCTACTGCTTTTTCACATTGTTTGCTTACCTTTGGGTCATCTGAGATGACTACCCACAGGTCCCTTTCCATTTTTGTTGTTGTTACTACCCCCCCCCCCCATTGTGTACTCTTCCCCTGGGTTTTTGTTTCCCAGGTGCATTACTTTGCACTTCTTTGCATTGAATCTAAGCTGCCATACTTCTGATCATTCCTCCAACCTTGCCAAGTCCCTTCTCATCCTTTCCACCCCCCCCCGTGTATCAACCCTGTTGCAGATCTTTGTGTTATCTGCAAAGAAGCATACTTTTCCTTCCAGTCCCTATGCAATGTCACTAATAAAGACATTAAAAAGGACCAGACCAGTACTGAACCCTGCGGTACCCCACTAGTAACCCTCCTTTCTTCAGAGTGGACTCCGTTTACTATTACCCTCTGTATTCTGTTGTCCAGCCAATGTTTTACCCAGGCTACCACCCAGGGACTTACTACCAGGCTGGCTAATTTGTTTATTAATCTTTTGTGTGGGACTGTGTCAAACGCCTTGCTAATGTCTAGGTAGACCATGTCCACAGCCCTTCCCTGGTCTACTACTTTAATGACCCAGTCAAAGAAATCTATTAGATTCATCTGACATGATCTTTCTGCAGTGAATCCATGCTGCCTTGGATTCTGTGCCCCTCTGGCCTCTAGGTACGCAACAATTCTTCCTTTCAGAAGTGATTCCATCATTTTCCCTACCACTGAGGTCAAGCTAACAGATCTGTAGTTTCCTGCCTCTGCTTTGCTCCCACTTTTGTGAAGGGGAATCACATCCACCCTCCTCCAGTCCTTAGGTACCACACCATCCTTCCATGACTTGTTAAAAAGGGTAGTCAGTGTTGTCACTAGTTCTCCCCTTAGTTCTTTTACAATTCTGGGGTGAATCCCATCAGGCCCCATTGCTTTGTCCACCTTCAGTTTTAGGAGTTCTTTCAGAACCCTTTCTTCTGTGAAGGGACTAGTATTGACCCCCCTTATCCAGAGTGCTTCTGTTGATTGGATTAGGTACCTCCCCCTTCTCTTCTTTTGTGAATACTGAGCAGACGTATTTGTTCAGTATCCCTGCTTTTTCACTGCCCCTCTCTGCCCACCCACCCTCTCCTTTATTAAGCCTCACTATCCCTCCCCTGGTCTTTCCTCACTCCCTAATAGACCTATAAAAGGTTTTATTCCCCTTCTTAACCAAATTGGCTAACTTTTCCTCAGTTTGGGCCTTAGCTATTCTGACTGCCTTCCCCGCTTCCTTCTACTTTAACTGGTACAGTGCTCTGTCCTGCTCCTTCTGTGTTTCCTTATACTTTCTGAATGCTACCTTTTTCTCCCTAACCTTCTCCGTCATCTCTTTTGAGAACCATAGTGTTTTTTTTCTTTCATTTTGATTTATTTGCTTCACACAAAGGCATGTTGCCTCTTTGATGGCAGTTTTAATGTTTCCCCATTGTTCCTCCACCCCTCCTTCTTGCCTGTTTGCTAGTGATTTTCTGAGGCGCTCTCCGATTTTGACAAAGTTAGCCCTCCTGAAGTCCAGTACCCTCACTTTTGTATGGCTTGACTCTACAGATTATACATAGGGTTAATAAAGTACTGATGACCCCTTTTTGTATATGTTTATATTTTTATTGGGGGGCAAACTGCCTTGGTGTGGAGTAAATAAGAAGCAATCTAGTGCTGCGGTTTAGGGCTCTGTGCTGCAAATCTGGAGACCTGGGTTTGAATCCCACAGCCCCCAGTTCCATGCTGTGTGACCCTGAGCAAGTTGCTTAACCTCCTTGTGGTCCCAGGTCACACCTGGAAACAAGCTTCAGTTTAGTGTGCCATTCCTGGTTAAACAGTTTCCCCTTCTCCCCCCCCAAATAAATACATTTCTGCTTAACTACTGCCCTTAAGTGGAATGGCATTTGCACATGTTTAAATATAGTTTTTAGTTAGGAGCTTTAAGGGAACCCATGTTAACCCCAGTGCCCAGACACAGGTAACTACACTGGCCAGTTGCGTACCTTGTGACACTGGGCCCATACACCATATATACCCAGTGTGTGGAGGACCAGCTACACTTCCGTTAATTAAATAAAACTGTTCACTTCATAGTGTGAAACTTGGTGAGTCAACTCTTTTTCTTTTTTTCCCCTAAACATCAGTGTTAAATTTACAGGTCAATTTTTGAAACAGACTCCTCCCTGCTGTTCTTTACTTTAGAGGGTTGCGAGACCACTGGTGTCAGACTCAGTCAAAGGAGTGGATGAAACAGTCAAACATCTGTCTGACAGGCATATATACATTCAAGTGCTTATATTAGGTGACCTCATAGTTACCAGTTGTAAGGAAATTGTAAGAATTGGTCAGGCATGAAACTGATATATATGAGTGTATATTTGTGGGTGCATAGTTCAAGTCAATGTTTCATTGAGCCAGTTCTCTTTTCATATTTTATATGGTACAGTAATCAGGGATTCAGTAGCTGTGGTATCCAGAAGCATGGTGTTACAACCCCTGGAAGCATGATGAGCAAATTCCTGCCTGGTGCTGTCTGCTTTGATCGGATTGTTTTATGGGTTATACAGCCCATTGGTCTCAAGCTGCAGTTGTTTAGTACTGCAATGGAATAGTATGTAAGGTACATTCTTGTAGGTGGAGATGGGCTCAGCATGCATCATTATTAAAGCTGCCAAGGCAATGCTGATGGCACACAATGCCACACCCAAAGCAAATAATAAAACCAACAAGAAGGGTTGATACAGTAACAAGCAATAGCTGCATATGAACACCCCCCCAGCAGCCAAAAACAGAGAAGTAGGCTCTACAGCAACAGATCAGAAGAGCATTGACAAGCGTTCCATTGATTCCTGTATAAAGTCTACTAGCCAATTTAAAGCAGTAGGAGGCCCGGATCAGACTAGCAGAGCATTCATCTAACCATGAAGGAGGTACTAGAGCCTGAGAGAGCTGCATAGCAGAGGTTTTTTTTTAAACTGTTTATTCCTCTGGTTGTAATGTAATGTTAGGAAAACTGTGCCATTTCTTACAGCAATTCCATAGCATTTATGCAATGACAAAAATCCTACTAAAAGCTGTGAGCAGAACTGATAGAATCCAATACCACCAATGTCCTGGTTAAACAAATAAAACCAACAAAATAATACAGTTTTCTGTGGAATTTTTCTTCTTCAGAATTTTGTTCACCTCACCCAGCTAGCCTGCATATACTTTTTAACAGTGATTTTTCTGGTTTCCTGAAAATTCACAGCTGGTATCAACAGAACTCAGTTACACAAAACACCTCCAAAATTTAAACTGCAGGATCTTACACTTGTTATTACAGAAGACATTTTCCTTAAAACATGTTCTGTTCCCTTAGACCTTACCTGTTCAGTTTGTTTATTTCTGCAATAAATTCAATCATCCAGTGCTTCACAACCTGTTGCCACATGAAATTATTCTGCTGTCACAAGCAGTTGATTATGACTTTAGAATAAGTAAAAGGAGAAGGTGATACCTGAGTGGCAAATATCCTGTTTTTTCAGTTAAATGGCTTTATTGACAGTTCAGGTGTTTTGAAATGTTATTATATTTGAGTCCGGAAAATGCCAACAACCTTTGTTTTGCAGAAAACAGGAAAACCCTGCTGCAGAACACAGTCTGTGAAATACTGTTGCTGTACTGCCACGTGTGTTTGTATGTGTGTGCATGTGTATTTATATTTCGGGTGGGAGATAAATAATCTGGTTATTACTTTGTACTGGGTAGTTGAGTAGGTAGGTCTTAGTCTAATGCAGAATGTGGATATTTTCTTCTGCCTTAATATTTCTTGAAGTTTTATTCACATGTAAACAAACTTTTTCTAGACTTAAAACCTGTACAGTCAGACAAATGAAGCAACTGAGAGGGAACCCCAGGCACTATTAGGTCATGTATGTAGGTGTGACTACACAAACCATTATTGAATAAATAAAAATGAGTTATATATGTGTGAAGATTTTTAAGTGCAACAATTCTTATACAGCACTTTCCCAAATATTACAGTCATTTTATTTTTCCAATTGTACATTATATTTTTTCTTTGTTGGAAATAAGCAGCCTCATTAGAAGTAAAGACAAGACTATTTTACCCAATTCTGAATATCAATAGCACAAAACAAGCCAGCAGAAAAGATTAAATAAGACTACAGCTCTGTCAATATCACAGAACAGATTATCATAATGTACTCATCTTACCTAAATTGAGGTTAAACAGATGCTGACCACACTGTCCACTTAAATACAGCTCACAAGAATACCTACAGCACCCATGGCATAGGTTATAAAGAGCTGCTGTCACCTGGTGAGACTGCGACATAAGAGCTAAAGAAAGAAAGGAAACCAGTACAGAAAATGAATAAAGATTATATATACAGCCCTGCAGTTAGTATTCATCCAAGCGCTGTGCCTCTTTATAAAGTCAGTCATTAATGACTGAAGCCCAATATGCTGTCAAGCCAGAGAAGATAGCACTTTGTCAATTAAACCTTAGTAATCCATATGCATTTTTCAAGAAGAGCGCAACCCAGAAGAATGCAAGAAGCAGTTCCTCTGAAACTTGATATATCTTTTCACTTACACACAATTTGTTTCAATAAGGTATATGATGCTTACTTAAATTTGTAGGATTCTTCTACAAACAACAGTGGTTGGTTGATAATGGCTTTTTTTGTCATGTGTTGTGCCACTTCTTCACCTTTAAATATGACAGGAAAGTGTCTATGCTGAATGAGTACACCATTTTCTATATGCACTTTACAGTACTTCCTAGATCAAGCTTTGATTTCTAACCAGTACGTTGAAAATACAATAAACTACGTAATTGGTTCCCAAGATGGTTTGTTTAAGTAGTAACTCACAACAGGGTGTGGTACTGTATATCATGAAACAGCAACACACCTTGTGTATGTTGAGACACACGGTGATCCAGAGTGCCTTCACCACTCAGATAGTAACAATATCCCATGATATACCTATAATACCACACCCTGGTGTGTATTATTTTGATTATAAAATGTTTACAAAGAGTAAGGATATTGGTATGTTGTTCTGACTCATGATGATATACTGAAATATTGTCATACATCAAAGACCATTGCAGCCAATCAGCTTTCAGGATTCCTCTTACCGATATTATAATTAAGCAGTATAATACACAAGGGCCCAGATATTCAGACTGCACCAGGCTGTGGCACAAGCCTGGGCACAGCGGCGCAACTTAGCTGCGCAGGGGCGTTGACTGGGCGATATTCAATGGAGCTGCGCCATGGCACAGCATCATTGAATATCGCACCCTGGCCACCTGCAGTGTGCATGGTGCAGTGGCACTGCACCAGCGCAAGTGGCCAGAGTGGAGCAGGGGGATGCACTAGCACAAGTTCCCTTGCGCTATGTGCAACAACCGCGATATTCAAAAGTGCACATGCAAATGGGGCCATAATGTATGCAAGGCACAAATGGGGCCATTTGCATGTCATTATGGCCCTATTTGCATGCAGGTGTGCTGAACCCTGGCGACTTGCACCTGGCGCCCTGCCAGGCAGCAGCTGTCGGGGACCAATGCCCCCTGCACAGCGTGGCAATGGGCCCCTCTGCCCGATCGCGGGCATACAGAGAGTTAAAAAAGTCCCATATCCCTGGTGGTCCAGTGGACCGCTCGCAGCCTGATCATGGGCTTAGGTAAATAAAAAATAAAGTCCTATATCCCTGGTGGTCCAATGGACCACTGTCAGCCCAATCGTGGGCTTAGGTAAATAAATATGAAGTCCTATATCCCTGGTGGTCCAGTGGACTGCTTGCAGCCCAGTCACGGGCTTAGGTAAATAAAAATAAAGTCCAATATCCCTGGTGGTCCAGTGGACCGCTCGCAGTCCAATCACGGACATTTGTATTACTAAATTAAGTCCAATATCCCTGGTGGTCCAGCGGTTCCCCCTCCCCACCCGCCCACTGAGCCCCACCGCCCCACCCCCCGGGTCAGCGGTGGTGGCAGCACCCCACTCTGCCTGCCACCGCCCACCAACTGACACCACAGGTAGGGCTGTACGCCCATTGGTCCACAGCATGAGGCAATGGGCGTGCAGCCCATACTGTACTACACAGTCCAGATATGTGAATGGATCCATTCTATACTTTTGGAGCCCTGTTTCCCACTTACAGGAACAGGAACAACATGTCTCACTGTAGGATTTTGTGCAGAGATATTTCAGCTGAATGTATTCTTGACAAATCAGAGTGGGGAATTTTGAGCATCTGTTTCATAATCTTGAATATGGATTGCTTTGGCAGACACTACCGCCTGTATACTCAGACCATATACTCAGAACAGCACTGTTGCCAATGCTAGGTTATGCAAATTTTCACTATACAGGGATCTTTCCCATAATTGTGACCATCCAGCTTGAATGCAATGTTATCATTTTGCTTTCCTCCATCATTTTATTTATTTATTGAAATATTCAGAAAGACCTTTGAGTCAGCGTCTCATTTACAAAGGTTCCATATCATACATAAAAGGATACATGGACAGAACTTGGAATACAGATTACAGTATAATTACAAATAACAGTCAGTGAGGTTACATAGTTGTGCAGTTGTTGAATAGATCTACGCTACAGTGGTTGCACCATTCCTCCTTCCAGTATGGCAATAAATTATTATATTCATGACCATTGTCAGGGACACTCCATGTTTGGTCAGAAGGGGTGTGTGAATACCAGTAACCAATGCCTTCCATCCCAGGGAACTGAGTCCCTCCCCTCTGTGATGCACCAAACACCCAGCCAGCCTCAGTCCTGGATCCCAGGGGTTTGCTTGTGAACTCCACTCTCCCAGGTCACTACACAAAAGTTGCAAACATACAAACATACTATTAAGCCAGCAGAAAAATACCTTGTGCTCTGTTGTGTCTGCTGGAGTTTGCAGACCCCCTCCATATCTACTGAAGGATCTGCCCCCTCTTTGTTATCCATTCCTCCCTTCCTATCAATGTTCTCCCACCTCACAACCCCATGCTACTTTCCCTTTTTCTGTATCCTATCATTTCTTGAAGTTGTCCACAATCTTCAGGGAGACAACTTCCTTAGGCAACTCTTTCCTTTTCACCACCGCTACCCTCTCAGTGACAAAGTGTCTCCTCACCTCCCTCCTGAACTGTACCTTGTGAAATTGTGTAATACTGCTGATTTTGCATTCATGTAATAGTTAAGAAATTGAACCAAAATCGGGGGGTACTTTTGCCAATATTTTATTTATTTATTTGAATTTTGATAATCGAGTGGCCCACTGAGGCAAACATGGCCCTTTTTCAGGGGCAACTCCTAAAATTAACTATTAAATAGAATTCTGGAAGCTGGAGTTGGAGCTGGAAGCATGCAGCTAGTTGCTAGCCCATTGTGGAGTATCGGACATAGCAGGAGTCAGCAAATGCTAGATTTCTTTTTATAAAAGGTATGCCACAGTTGCCACATTAAAGTTTTTATTATTGCTGACCTTTCCAGTACATCTTTGTGGCTGTTCAGCACCGAGAGTGAGCGGAAGAGTGGAGCAATGCTTCTGGACATCCCAGCATTGGGTGGAGTCATGGCATTGGAATGAGCCCCCAACTAAGGAGAAAGTCCCAGTAAGATCCACGGGGGGTTATCAGCCTTGGTAGCCCAGCCTTTGAGCAAAAGCTAAACTATACTAGCATGTCCCAGAATAGCCTTCCTGAATTCTTGATTCGCTTTACAAGATTTTTATGACTTTTATGGAACTTCTATATGGAAAATATATAAAAGTTTTAAGTAAATTTACTACATAGGTGTATTTTTTACTGGAACAGTTAGAGAGTCTCTTGCCAATTATAAGCTGCATATTGTATAATTTGTGTATTTCATATCTTGAAATGTATATATCTTATGGACAAGTGCAATAAGTTCAGGTGGTTTAGGTGTCTGGATGTTTAGGCAACCAGGCATCTGTCTGGTATTGTATTTTATTAATGATTTGCTACATAGTTCTAACCCTTGCTTCTGCTCTAGACCCCAGCCACTTCTGATGTTATAACTTGAGGTATATAGGGTAATATGGGATTATCGAACCTGAACCTTTCTATTTTTATGTTCTGTTTTTATATTTTTGTTAATTAATGTACGAGTCTAAGGTACTTGTATGATGTATCCAGGAAGTGTCCTCTAGATTGGCCCAGTAGAACGCATGACTGGTTCTCAATAAAGTGCATGTGCTGGTGTTCTTACTGTCAAATCGCCATTTTGAGCACCCAGATGGGAAGGGCGGCCATACAGCAAACGCAGCTTATGTAACTTAAACAGCACTCATTTCCTAACAGCAGAGAGTTTTGCACTTTTACACTTTATCGTGGCATGTTTAAAAACACTTAAAGCAGTGATTTTTTAGAGTGTGATATTCTAACTAACCAGTCTTTGGTGCGACGGTTTTAGCCGTAAGTTCTGGAGAATCCCAGTAATGGCTAATTGGTGCTTTTTACTTTATTGGCTTTCTACAAAATGACAGAACATCAGTAGAAGAGAGCTCAGTATAATGCAGTAACCATTTATTAGCCGAATGACTGGATGGGCCTTGCGGTCCTTATCTGCCGTCAACGTCAACTTCTATGAATGCTAGAAAGAGATATTCATCTCAGCGTGGTGTGTTTAATTTCTCCAGAACAAAAAGTAAGTACAAGCCAAAGCATGCAAAAGGTGTAATGTCTGTGCTGGTGACTTTGTTTTAGAGTCTAAGTAATTGTGTTATTAATTAGGATACACAGTACTGCTGTATTCTATTACTGTCCTCTTTTTGTATTTTTTTTTATTTTAGTGAGGAGGACCGTGCTTGTAAAAAGGGTTGCAGGACATTGGAATCTTGGTATCCCGAGTAGCCTGGACACTTTAGAACTTGGAAAAAAGTGTCAGACTCTGTTCCCTGATTGCAAGACGCTAGCTCTGCAATTACAAGGCATTATATACCTGCATTGTGTGTTTTCTAAATGAAACTTGATTGCATTGCATAGTACTATAGTTTTGGAGCCCTGTTTCCCACTTACAGGAACAGGAAGAGGAGTAGTAGTGGTTCTGTACTAAGTACTGCAAAACTACCACTCGCTACAAACAGTGTTTTATTTCCTTTCCGTACTTTGGGAGTGTTTTTGTGCTACAGTGTCAGTGGCTCAGTAGGTAGCATAGCACACTCGCCTCTGAGGCCAGGAGATCAGAGGGCTGTGGGTTCGGTTCCCACATCTGGCACTTGGGTTAATATCCCAGTACTGGCACTGTAGTGCAGCATGAGATGGGTGCTGCACTTCTGAGGTGCCGTCTTTCAGATGAGACGTTAAACCGAGGTCCCATCTGCCTGGATTGGTGGTAGTTCAGGTGGATGTTAAAGATCCCATGGCACTTATCAAAAAGAGTAGGGGTAAATTTTATTCAAAACAAAAATCATGATACATATACATCATACACCCACAATAATAAGGCCCATTTCTCCAATCCATACAATACTGCCAAAGAATTGTAAGAAGGAAAACAAAAACAAACTTGTGAAGACATACAAATAAAATAATAACATTACAAGCTTGAAGAACCATGCAAATTATAACACCAAACTCTGGATATATCTCCTTATCCTCAAGGGCTCCAAACAGGTCACCTCGGTTCTCTTTATATATAGCTTGTGCAGTTTGTTTTATAATTATTTCACTATGACATTCAATCAAGTCTCAGTTGTGCCTAAGCTGGTAATCCAGGTCATATTTCCCCATAACTCTATTACGTCCCTCTGGGATAGGTTACTACATTCTGTAATATACACAGTATGTACTTCCTTTACAATTTTCCCACATAATTCCATGTAAGAGCTCTCTTTCTGTTGGAGTGTGAACAAACACCTGACCATCCAAATGTTCCATTTAATGATAACAAACAATAGGTGAAGTGTATTTAAGTTCCACTTCCTCCAATCAGAGGAGACATAACCATAAATTATGTTTTCATATGTTATCTTCTTAAACAAGGGCTCACCTCAGGCCTCAGCTATGTATTCCCAAAACCCTTTGATGAAGGAGCACTGGAAATAAAGGTGCTCAATTGTTTCTAAAACATTAATGCACCGTAGTCTACTGCATATTCTTTCTTGGAGCTGTTTATGTTTTTGATTATTTTTGATACTAATCTTTTCGTGGCATGAGAGCCAATGAAAGTCCCATATATGAACTGGAATCCTTGGGTTACACAAGAAGGTTTGGAATGAGTTTTGAAATTGATCTGGGCATTTCTCAAACGATACTATGACCCCACATAGTGTGTTTACTAGAGTTTTGTATAAAACTTTATGTGAAGAGGCAGAGATAATCTGTTGGGTAGACACCCTCCACTGTTTTAACCTAAGAAAGGTACCTTTAAGATACTGCAAACACTCAGGTCCTTTCAAGTTCCTTAGGGTATTCTGTTCCCATGAGTGAAACCATGTTTTACAATTCTCATACAACCAGGGCTCTCATCCCTTACCAGCATTGATTAATAGAGGTTTTAAATTATACATGAAAAAAATGCTGTTGAAAAATTAAATGGGATTGATCATATTCAAACCTCCCTCTCTGATAGATAGATATAGAATATTCCTTTTTATGGGGTTAAGTCTGCTTTCCCACACGCCTTGAAAGAATATGCTTATTAATGAAGTTTCAAGCTTTTTAGGGATTGGGAAGGCATACTGTAGCTGAGATACAGAAACACTGGTATCAGGAATTTTTTTATTAAAAATACCCTTTTCTTTTTTCCAATCTTATTTCTAGTCCAGTGTGTTATTTTCTTTCTACCTATCTCCAGTTTCTCTTCCCAGTTTAAAACATCCTTATCTATGGCCCCAAATTTTATACATAGGATTGGTATAGGTGCTAATGTAAGTTGCAAAGGGCCTATCATGCCATCCTGCTGCATACTATTTCCTAGTGCCTTTCCAAGGCATTTCTCCATGTTTAAAGAAGCCACTGATGTTGTTCCAAAAGCTGTACACAGAGAAAGGGCATGCTGGGCCGAAGGTTGATCTGCAGTTAGAATGCACACATCATCAGCATATGCTATGGCTTTAAAAGGGGCTAGAATACTCTGACTCACTATTGGGGAGATGGAACTTGACCTGTTCATCTTTTTTAACAAAGGGTCTATGAAAAAAGTATATAATAAAGGGCTCATGGGGCAACCCTGCCTAACCCCCCTTTTAATAGGTATCATTGGCCCTCTTCTCCCATTTACTATAGGTATGACCGTGGCAGTATTATACAGGGATTTGATCCAACCTATGACTTTCGGCAGTATCCTATAGTGATATAGTGTTTCCCACAGGAAAGAGTGGCTAATTGAATCGAAAGCCTTTCTTTGGTTCAAGGAAACAACGTATCCATGACATATGTTTGAATAGCTTGTTGCAAATATTTCTCTCAGAAAGATGAGATGATTTTGTATTGTCCGATTTGGAACAGCACAAGCCTGTTCTAGGGAAATTACAGTGTCAGCTATGGGTAGTAATTTTTTTGTTAAGATTTTTGTTAAAAGTTTGCAATCTGCATTGGGCATGCAGATTGGCCTCCAATTGTTTAAATTAGTCTCATCCCCTTTTTTATGTAGAAAAATCAGACTTCCTCTGTTAAAATTTAGAGGGATGTTGCCAGAGTCTAACATTGCATTTAGGACTGCTGTAAGTTCATCACTTAGATGCTCTCCTATAATTTTATATAATTCATTGGGAAGCCCCTCTGAGCCAGGTGAGATGCTGTTTTTTAACTGTTTGATATTTACTAAAACTTCCTTTTGTGTAATTGGATATTCTGCCTTGTTTAATACCTGGAGGGGAACATCTTGGACCGATATTGTTTCTAAATAGTCTCGAATTTTCTGAGGGTTAGAGGAGATCTCTTCAAATAGTTTCATAGAGTAATCAATCACCACCTGCATTATGTTCTTCTGTGATTGCTGTGAATGGCCTCCCGTGTCTACTAAACTATGTATAATCTTTTTGTCCACCTGGCTGCCATTATATTCAGATGGGTTTACCACTTGTGCAGTTCCCTGGGTCTCAAATGTGTACTACTAATATAACTATTCAGCTTTTTGCTGTAAAAAAAAACCTCATTTCCTTTTGCACTAATTGGATCTGGGAACTAAGGTGTTGTCCTGTTGTATGTGAAATGGTTAATAAGTTTTGGAGATGGTGCCTCTGATGCAAATATTGCAGGTAACTGAGGTTACATTCTTCTTGCTGTATTGCTTTAGTAATGATATTAAATCTAATTTTGTGTCCTCCCACCATCTTATGGAGTCATCATAGCATATCCGCTCAGACTTTCTTGCTAATAAAAATTGTTCTATTGTATTAGGAAGCTCTCCATATTTTAATGATGAGGTATTGAACTTCCATATTCCTGGACCCTTAAGGTCCAGGGGGCACTACTTATTGTTATAGAGACCCTCCTATGGTCTGTGAATTCCAAAGGAGGAACAGCAGCATTTACAATCTGCAAGTTTGGGGACAAAAAAGCATAATCAATCCTGGTGGCCAGGACCCCTTTTTGGAAAGTGGGAGTATATTTTTTGGTGAATTCCAGGTAAGCATCCTTCAATTTGGCCATCTGAATGGCTGTATTTAAGGAGCGGGAGTCACAATACATATTTTTTGTAGTAGCATACAAGCTTTTATCCTGCTACTCAGGCTACAGTTAAAGTCTCCAGCAAATATAACTTGCTTTGATGTATGCAAGTATGGCTGGATGAGGGAAATTAGCTCTAGTCTTCCAGTTTTAGTCTGAGGTCCATACATATTTATCAGACGGTATGGGGTCTGGTCAATTAGGGCATCTAGTATTAGCACTCTACCGGGGACCACATCGTATAGTTTTAGTAGCTTAAAGTTTATAGAGTGTACCAGAATGCCTACCCCTGTGCAGGTGTCCTGACCAATAGACCAAAAAGCTAGTCCCTTTAGCCAATGTCTTTGAGCCTGTTTTATTTCAGACAGAGTATGAACTCTCACATCCTGCAAGAAGATTATACCCAAAGGCAGTGAAGCAAGAAATGCAAATACAATATTTCTTTTGTTGACTCTTTTTATGCTGTTTACATTAATTGTATGACATTCAAAATTAGTGTGGGAAATGATTAGTTATTTGGAAGGAGGCACCAAATATTTTTATGTTACTACCCCTGATTTACCACTATTTTCTTCTCCCTGATCCCTGAGACCCTTTTACTTTCATCCTTGCTTTCCTCTTTTGGGCTTCTCTGCCTTTTGAACTCAACTCAGTGTCAGTCGTCCCCTCTGGATGTGAGGAAGGGACTGAAGAAGCATCAGAGTCTTCCCCTGATTCTTCTGACGATTCCTGCAAGATCTCATAACTGTTTGAAAACAGTATAGGAGAAGTCCTGCCGTCTTTTTTTTTTTTGGGGGGGGAGGCTGCTTTTAGCTTAGACCTGGTAGATCTTCTAAAACTTTTTGTACAGGTTCAGGGCTGGGGGCATTTCTGCTATTGCCAAGACATGGTCAACTGTATTTTCTTTATTTGTTTCCTGTACCTGGGGGGTCCGTTTGCTGACCCTGGGTTCTTTCCTGCAAGGGGAGGGATGCTGATGTTGTAGAAGGTTCTTCTGGTTCATGAGTATGAGGGGCAGGATTCATTCTGGACCTAAGTTTTGCTTTCTGAGCCTGGGAGATGATAGACAGCTGGTCTACCCCCCCATCATGGTGCTCCTGGTTATGTGCAGCCCAGGTGCAATTTTGGAATGTGTGCCCAAGTTTGTCACATAAATTACATTTGCATTCATTTAAACAGTTGGAACTAATATGGCCTAGATCACCACAGAGATTGCATTTTACAGTATCACACACACTGCTTAGGTGGGATGGATCCCCACACCTATAGCAGGCCTTAGGCTGTCCTGCATAGAAGAGCACCCCTCTGTCATGACCTAAAAAGAAAGAGTTTGGGAGGTGAAGCACACCATTATCATCTGATTTTAACAATACTTTAACCCTCCAGCCCCCAGTCCAAATGTTTTCAGTGTCCAAAATAGCCTTGGCCTCTCTTATCACAGTGCATCTCATTTTCAGCCAGTACAGTACATCTGATAAGTCCACTCCTTCATTCCTAAATAGAATGGTAATAGTTTTGTATGCTGGCTTATTCAGGGGAAATTGCTAGAAATGGGGTTCACGGTGCTGTATGCATCAGGGAGTGGTATTTCACCCAGAATCTCTCTAGACCTTTGGATGTTTTAAAACTAACATCAAATGTTGTTTCCCCTGAGATGTGGATTAAAGCATACACCTCGTGGGAGAACAATTTCATGGAGTCCTTAAGAAGATTCTTAGCTACATAAACTCGGTCTGGAGGTTCAGGTAGGTCCCTAACATAGGAGAGTCTAACAGCGTTGTGACACTTTGCAGGTAAAATAGGCAGTTGAAATGAAGAAGAAAATGTTTTTTTATGTCTGTCTGGAATATCATTCAGTGGTGCCTCAATCTGAATGTGTGGGGTTTCCTGTATTCTCATAGCTGTCTCTGTGGAAGGTAAGTTCAAAATTGGATTTTGGGTTAAAGCCAAGTCTTCTGGAATCAGCAGAGGGTCACTGTTTTCAGTTATGTGCTCCGTTGTGCATGTTTGAGCCTCTGTTTCAGTCTGAAGAGTAAGAGAGACAACATCTCCCGGTGATGGCATTCTAATAGGCGAGCAGCCTAAGACCCATTGCCCTGATTCAGACTGCTTTTCCCAACCTGCTCCCTGGAGAGCAGCCTCTACTGACCAGGGCCTTGCTTCTGGTTTATTTTTATTTTGTTTTTTAAACAACGTTCCATTTTGTGCAGTTAGATTGTCATTATTCAGGTTTGTACTTACAGGAGGAGGTGTTTTCCTGGTCTCCGAAACACTCGCAGTCTCCACGCTACTTCCAGCAGTCAGCAGATCTTTAGGAGCATTTAAACCACTATCCAGCTGTTGAGTACTGACAGCATCAGTTTTGCTGCCCTCTTTAAGCTGCTGCATCTTCTGCATAAGGGAACATTTTATAGCTAAGAACTTACGTTCTTCTAAGTCCAGGATTTTCTGCAATTCAAGTGTTTCATTTGATTCCAAGCCTGGTCCTGTACCAGCACCATTTTCTTCAGGTCCATCAACATTACAATCCACTTCCATACCCTCCTCCTGTCTCTTCTCTTGTGCTTTAAAGGTTCCAGATGTCATCCCATGGGTTTCTTTGTTCTCATTTAGTTCTACCATTTCTATATTTTGTTCTCCATCTAGTCGGTTAGCCATTTCTTCAGTCTCTAACACTGTTGAGGTGTGGGAGGAGACTAGCTCCCTCACCTCCACAGCAACCTGTCTTCCTCCAGGACTCTCATCTGCCATCTTGGTCCCACAGGCAGAAGGGTCACCCTTGCTCACAGGAAGCAAGGCCCCCTGCAGGCAGAGTAGGGGAGTTTTTATTGTAAAGAATAAACAGAAAAAGAAAATTCAAAATAACATACAGGAAGAAAATAAAATCACTCCAGAAAATAAAGGTTACCACATACAGATAAAAAAAATCCTACATGGGGAAAAATATACAGATTCAATGTACCACTTCTCAAAAATTAGACATTCTACTTATATTTAATAAATATATGAAAACCTTTCCACCATCTATTGGTTTGTGTTGAGGAAAAAAAAACAACAATCTCTATCATACAATTTTCCCATCTCTTGCACAATTAATTTGGAAAAAACAATGTAATCCATTTTCTTCTGGTAAAGAATCCATTGACAGCATGCCTGCCATAAATAAAAACAAAGAAAACAAAACAAAAAAATAGAGTTTCATGATGAAAAATCAATAAACTGTGGAGATATTTACCAATTACCAAAATGTCATACGTTTAAAAAGCCATCCATTTGAAATTCCATTTTTTTGCCAAAAAAAAAAAATACATTTTTTGAAAAAGAACAATATAAGAGAAAATGTTCTGTAGATTCTTCTAAATTGATACAATTCATACATGGACAATTTCTTTCTTCTTTGGCTTTATATTTCACATTACCTCTAAGGTTTAATCTTAGGAGGCAGTATAGCGCAGTGGTTTAAGGCTCTGAGCTGCAAATCTGGTGACATCCAGAAGACCAGACCTGGGTTTGAATCACACAGCTTCCACTTGCATACTGTGTGACTCTGAGCAAGTCACTTAACTTCCCTGTGCTCCCAGGTCACTCCTGTAAAAAAGCTTTCAGCTTAGTGTGCTACTCCTGGTTAAACAACTAAAAAAAAAATCTTCCGTACCTAAGTAACCAAAGGGTTTCCCACATCTGAGGGGGAAGCCTTTTACTATTAAGTTGAGATAAGATAAAATGATTATCTGCCGCCAGACAATTTTTAAAACTAGGGGCTGTGGGATAGATTAGACCCATCAGGGATTTATAAAGGGATTTTCCATGACAACCTAAAAGCATTTCCTTTGATATACCCCATTTATACAATGTCTGCACTGCCGGTTTAAAATATAATGGTATATATAAATATGTATTACACCTTGGTGGTACGTGTTTCCAAGCCATTAGAAAAGTAATTGTACCCAAGCATTACCACCCTCTGTAACAGCTAATAAACTGTTATGAACTGTAACTGAAAAAAATAATGAAAAACAAAAAAACACTGGATCAATCATTCCAATGCCTCCCTTAGTCTTTTCCAGATAAGTAAAATGTCTTTTGATAGGATTAAGCTGGTTTCCCCATAACATTTGAAAAAATAAACTGTAAACCTTAGTTTCTAATATAGCAGATAATGGAAAAATCTTTGCTACACATTGTAAGCAGGGTAAGAGAAACTGCTTAGAAAGTTGGATACGTTTCTTCTTTGTAAGTTTCCACTGCTTCCATCTTAGAACTTTAGGCTCAATTTTCTTTAGAGCCATTTCCCAATTCTCCAGTGGCAAGTTTTTTGAGCCAAATAAAATGCCAATAATGACAATGGGTTCCACAGAAAATATGATGCCAAACTCTCTTACCAGTAAATCATGTCCTGTACCAATAAACAAGCCTCGTGTTTTAGAAAGGTTTAATTTCACATTTGAGATACTGGCATATTTTGTAAATTCAAATAAAAAAGGTTAAAATAAGCATGATTTGAGGAAAAAACAACAAACATCATCTGCATAAGCTTGTACTACCAGCTGCCATTGTATACGCATGCCTTCCCATATAGGAGTATCCACTAACCTTTTTAATAAAGGGTCCAAAGAAAAAAAATATATAACAAAGGGCTTAGTGGACAGCCCTGCCTAACACCTGTATGGACTGAAAAACCTGAAGCAATATGACCCTGTATTACTGGGAAAATATAAGAAAATTGATATAGGAGCTTTATAGTCTGTATTATCTGAATAGGGACATGATAGAGTTTCAAAACTTGATATAAAAAAGGCCGATAAACTCTATTGAAGGCTTTTTCCAAGTCAGCTGCCACTATACAATTTGATGCTCCTAAATTTGTGGAGTGTTCAATCACATCCCTAATAGTCATTAGAGCAGATTGTATTGTTCTATTAGGAAGGCCACAGTATTGTTGTGGAGAGATTACTTTAGCTGCATAATGTCTTAATCGATTGTTAAGCAAAATAGTTAAAATGTTGTAATCTGAATTTAATAAAGTGATAAGTCTCCAATTTTTGATATCAGTTCTATTTCCAGTTTTAAGCAAAATGATCATTACTCCTTCTGAAAAGGAAGGATACATAGTATTAGTCTGAAAAAAATAATCAAAAAACAATTTTAAACAAAGTGCTATAATATGTGAAAAGGATTTGTAAAATTTATTAGAAAGACCATCATGCCCTGGTAATGAATTATTACTCAATGTTTTGATGGCTACCTCAGTTTCAGGCACAGTTATAGGTTCTTGCAAGGCAGAAATCTCACTTGGAAAAAGCGGGACTGAAATGTCATGTAAAAAAATGTTAATACTTTCCTGAGAAATTAAAGTTTAGGAGCTAAGGAGAGAAAATGATTATTTAGCAAGTCATTAATCCATTCAATTGTAACTATATGGTTCCCTGCTTGGTCTACTAAATAATCAAGATTGGTAGAGGTTTTAAAGGACTTACAGGCTTCATAAGGGTCACCAATAGGAGATTTCTGAGTCCCATTACATAATAAGGCCTGAACTGTTCAGGCTCTATCATATTGATATGACTGCATTTCTTTTTTTAATTGTGCAATTTGATCTGTGTAATCAAATTTTGTAGTGTATGAAAAAGTATAAAGTTTTTGCAGTTGTTGTCTGAGCAAGAGATATTTTAAAAACTTCTTGTTCCCAGTCTTTTTCCCATATTTTATAAACCACTGTTTTAAATCAGATTCAGTAGTTTTCCACCATTCCCCTATATTAGGGTATAGAAAAGCTACTGATAATCTAGCTACAAGAAGATTAAAAATAATACGATGGACATATGAATTTAATAAAATGGAAGAATTGAGTTTCCATCTATTCGATTTTGGGAGAGTTTGTGCTCCTAAATTAATTGTACAAAATAAAAAAAGATGGTCAAAAAATTCTACTGGACAGGATTTGAAATTTCCAACTGGTACATTAGAGGAAACAAATAAATAATCTATTGTGGCAAAAAATTTACTGCGAACATATGTAAAATCTGGCCCTGAAATCTGATGTTTCCTACAGTCTATAAAATCTGCAGTTTTAACCAAATGATCTAAAGCATGGGAAACACAATATATTTTTTTTAACCTGAGAATGAGAAGCCTCTTTCTTCAGATGTAAAGTACAATTAAAATCTCCTCTGAAAAGAACTAATAAATTAGTAACTAGAAAAGGTTGAACAGCTTTCAAAAGAGCTACCCTCTCAGCTTTAGTTTGGGGATTATAAATATTAGTAAACCTAAAGTTTGTTTCTTCCCATAAACCATCCAATATCAAAACCCTCCCTGCATTTAAATCTATTAGTTTCTTTATAGTGAAACTATAAGAATTAAAAAGAATACCAATACCATCTACCTTGTCTGGACCGAATGATCAATAGGAAGGACCCCATTGCCAATCCCTTTTAAAAGCCACTAGCTGTTCTGCAGAATGCATCGAAGTTTCTTGTAAGAAGCAGACGTCAATTTGTAAGTCATGAACATATTGAAAAACTGCCTGACGTTTCTCATAATTAAGAATACTGTGCGTATTAAAAGAACCCCCAAAAAATGTAGTCATGTTTGTGAAAAGTTAATGTTCAGTAATTATTTTTCCTTTTTTTCTTCTTTTTGCCCTTATAATCCCCAGTACTCTGAGAAGGAGGTTCTAAGGTCAAGGCTTGTGAATCTGAATCCCCGTGATCCATTTCTGAGTCACCCCAAAAAAGTGCTGAATAGGAATTTTCAGTCTCCAAAGGTTCTGGGGAAGGGGGGGATTGGATTTTGAAGATCTAGTAGACCTCCTTCTAGAAAGAGGGGAAGCAACAAAGGGTGCAGAAAAGGAATCCTCCGAACCTGAAGGATCTTTATAGCAAACAGGAAGTAACAGCTGTGACTCTGAAACAGAGACTTTATCCGATATCCGAATGGTATCCTGAGGAAGTTCTACTGGGCCTGTTACTAAAACAGGAGGAGGAGGGGGGGTTGAACTAATGTGATTTTAGGTAAATCAGAGATTAGAGAAGAAGAATGTGATGGTGGTGAGGGGCCTGGTGGAAAACACTTTGGGGGGGGGCAGGATTTTTTTCCAAAGGAACTACTGTCTCTTGTGCTTGCTGTATAAGCAATTCAGGGCTGACACAGGAAGCTTTGTTCTTCGCAGCCCAAGGGCACTCTCCAAAAGTGTGTCCATACTCTTCACATAGATCATATTTCATGTGATTGGCTCATTGCATTGTGACATGGCCTATTTCTTCACAATTATCACAACGCGGTTTATCACACGTACTTGATAAATGAGTACGGGCCCCACGCTTATAACAAGCTCTCGGCTGCCCCCCATAAAAACAAACCCCTCTATCCCTTCCTAAAAGAAAAGAATTAGGAATATGTTCAATTCCGGAATCATTCTGTCTGAGTTTAACTTTATATTTCCAACCTCCCATCCAGAATTTTTCAGACTCTAGAATTGCTTCTGGATTACTAAGCATATCACATTTTTGATTAAGCCAAAAAGTGATATCTTCCACATGGACCCCCTCATTCTGAAACATAACTGTAACATACTTTACAAGAGGCTTTGTAAGTGGAATCACTAAAAAGGGGTTCCATATAGGAGAGAACTTAACCTGGCCATAATGTTCCCAAAACAAGTCTAAAGCATGTGATGTCCAAAAACTGACATCAAGGTTGTCTTCTCCTGATATATTTATTAAAGCAAAAACATCAGTATGTGAAAAATGCAAGGAGTCTTTCAATAAACTCCTGCCAACATGATAGTAGTCTGATCTTTCCACTAACCCCCCTTTGTATCTAATACAGACAGCATTTCTTCTAGGGGCTGCTTCTTTTTTTGCATGTGTAAATAAATCTGACATCAAAGGTTTTTGATGAGTATCAATGTTTTTACTGTCCTGATTAGGATCTTCCGTATGATTTTCTTGTAAAGACTTAGTTTTATACGGAACAATAATATGTTCTTTATTCTGTCTGCATTCGAGATCTGTGTTAAATACTAAAGTCTCTACTACAGTCTCAGATAAATCCTGTGGATTAGTTGGAGCACTCATAGGTCATGTTTTGGGCCCTGGTTTCCAATCTGGTGAGGCCAAAGTAAAATCAAAAGTCGAGTCCCATGCTGGATCTGGAAGCCAATTTCTCCCAGACATTTTTTTCCAACCCAATTGTAAAAGTGCTTTTGTGGAGACCAGGTATCGCTGGATAAAGCTGATCCTTCAACGGGTGTAACATTAATGGGAGAAACAGTAGAATTTTTAAGAATCTGTTGTGCATTGGAAACAGTAAGATTCTCTTGAGGCACAAAGTTTCTGTTTGAATCTGCACATTTTTTTAATACTTGCAAGTTCAGTAAATGAAAATACTGTGGCAGAAGATTGCTGATTATGCACAGTTTGATATTGCACAGGGTTTTGTGGTTGCATCAACCTGTCGAGTGTCTCAGGAGGTTTGAATACAAAACCATCCGCTTTAGAAAGCTGAGGACCCGGCTCACAATCCACGCTGTTCCCCTGTAATCTAACAGTCGGTTTGCTCATATTGAAACCAAAGGGATTTAGACTGTTTAAAAGTACAGCTGAACACACTGAAGGCTTTTGGCACACTTCTACCTTAGCAGAGTTTGAACTGCCAGCCTGTAACACCTCAGCATTAGTTTTAATTGAAAAAGGCGACTTAGGAGGAAATGACTCACCCAGCCTCGGAGAAGCCTTTGATGCTGCTGCATCAGACGCTGAACTGACAGCTGAAGGAGCCAAAATGACAGCAGATCCATCCTGCTGTTCCGAATTAAAGGCAGACCGACTAGATAAAACTTCTTGCTCAAATTTCTCATTTCCAATTAATGCAGCCTTTCTTTCAGGGGTTTATCCCTCTGAGCAAACTTTGGCCTGATTGGATTTAGAAACAGCGGCAAAAATATCTTCTGCTGAAGCATAAACATTCATACCATCTTCGTCTTTTCCATAAACAAGTTCCTGATTCACATTTTCTTTCTCAGCCTCTGGCAATACGTCGGTAGAAAAGGAGGCTAGCTCTCCTACCTGAAGTGCATCCTCACACCGTTCAGCCTTGCTCCGAGTGACCATCATGAAACTCAGACGGACAAAATCTCCCCCTACTGATGGCAATGCAGTAAGGGAATTTCCCCGGTGTCCTGGCCAAATTTCCCTCATTCACTAAAAATTCCACTAACAGCTTAATCTGGTTCAAAGTCAGTTGGCATTCATCTGTATCCCCTTCCCCCGGGTCATGCCTGAAAATAGGCAGGATTTGTCTAGTGCACTTACCCGGTCAACAAAAAAACTAAATAAAAATAAATAAATAAATAAATAAAACATAGCACCTTTAAGGAGGCTGTAAATACTGGGCCAAGTGCTGCAGTCAGCTGCTGGCTGGATTGCAGCCACATTGCATGGGGTGGATGCTGACTGACTTTGTGTTCCAGACCCTACTAGCAGATGCTCAATGAAGCATTCCATGCGGTCATCCAGGCATTCGATCCCATTCCCTTTATACCACACACATCCTGTATCAGCCCCAGCAGTGCATCTGTGTTTCTGTTTTGGGCATCCAGCCAGTCACACTCCAGCTGGTGCACCTCTGTGTAGTAGGTGTGGAGGACGCCACGTGTGCATGTCCTCCGTGGCCAGCTGGGTGGCTGTGTAGATAGATCCTCATCACCACTGTCACCAGAGGGTGCAGATGTTGTGCCCCATTGGCCTGTGGCAGTCACCCATGCCCACTGTGTGCCTGTGTACATGCAATGATCCATGGGCTGGGCACTAGGGATGCTGACAAGCCAGTAGTGGGGGCTGGCTGTCCACAGTGCAGGTTTCATCATCCTCCTTCCCGGCCCCTTGATGGTCCACACCTGTGTAGCCTCTGTTCATCTCGGTGTCCAATGGTGCTTCTGTGTCCTGCTCTGTACCAATGGGTGACATAAGGGAGATGTGATACCTGTGGCAGGGCTGCTGGGGGTGTTCTGTGCTGTGGTGCACACACAATGGGTATCCACCAGAACCATCCCACCTCATCACGGTCCTCTGTGCATGGGGCACTCTGTGGTATGGGCTCTAGGGTGGACAGTGGCATCCCTTCAGGAGTGTGTCCAGCTGTGCCAGTGTCTATGGGGTGCAACTCATAGTGGTTAGCACATGCATTGTGTACATACCCTCACAGCACCTGTCCCTGTTTGTCTCTACATACCTGGCAGTGTGTCTATACACTCCATCTTCCCATGTAGGGCCACTTCTGTGAGGGTGTTGGTGACCATCCTCTCAACGGGTGTTAATGTGGGTTCAAGGCTGCATGTGTCATTGCCTGTTCCATGGTGTGCCCGTATGCCAGCTGTAATTTTTTTTTTTAACTGCTGCCTGCAGATTGAGCCATTTATGTTTGATGGTGAAGAGTATCCATGGTCTTCGGGGGTGTCAATAGGGATTGTGCCCCAAATTGTGTGGCATAGTGGGTACGGATGTCAGTGACCAGTGCTGCCAACTGGCCACCTGTGAAATTTGAGGACTGGGTACATTCACAGCCTGGGGTTGGGACACATCCACAGTGATGTACACCCCTCTGACCTGCACTGTTGACCTTGGTGGTTGCCAAGTTATGTCCTATGCATCTCTGCCAGTGTCTGCCATTGCATCTGCAGTGTTGCCTATCTGGTATTCACTTCTGCATATCCACACGGGGTGGACTGCATGCCAATATATGGTGGGGTCAATGGTAGGATCCATGTATTCCAGAACCACCTGGTGTGGCCTGTGTGGGGCCTGCATGCCCCCTGTGGTCCTGCCCACCTGCTCCACATGGACTGCATGCCTGTTAGTCTATGGTGAGTTACTTTGCTGTCTTGCATGCTGTGTAGCTGCACACTGCATTTCTGATCATTTTATGTGTAATTTATGCCCCTTGGTGCACAGGGTCCATATATAGTATGCAAGGAAAGGCACCCAGTCGTACTGTATGTGCAGATAGCACACTGACTATGTAATCATCACTTGAATAGATGAAACTCTTTAACAGCTACTATCAAGTAAAAGAGTAACTCTGCGTGTCCATGTGTAGTTTCATAAACATAATCTTACAGCTATTACAGTTTACTAGAGAATATATTTTTTTAATTTTCTGTGTTTCTTTCCAGGGATAAAAATACATCTCGGTAGCATATGCAAAAGGACCTTATACAAAAAGCAAGTGATTGTCCCTGAATGACCTCATAGTGCTTTTATTTATGAAATCATAGTGCTCATCATGACAACTGTCTGTGACATCACAAAAAGCAACTGCAGTCAGGGATGACCAAGAGTCTTTCTGAAGTACACAGTGAAATAAGTATTACATATCAAACATTATTTAGTAGACAAATATGAGGAGAAAATAAAGAAAAGAAAACAAAAAAAACTAGAAAACGCAAAAGTTAAACACAATTGTAAATATGATAGTTGAAAACTTTTTGTTTTATATGGGGCCTGATTTTTAAAGGGCAACACAGGGCTTGCATTAAACCCTGTGTCAAACCCTTTTTTTTGGTGCAGCTACTCCAAACACCTTTCCCGTAACTGCACCCAATTTTGTTAGGTCAGCGCAGTTGTGACACTTTACCTAATTTACAGCAGTTTGAGACAAATATTTGGTGCAAGCCCCGTAAAAGGGTACCCAGATTGCCACAAACTAGATCAGAAAAGGTTGGCCTAAGTTGCAGCAATTGGCTCACAGGATAGAAAATCCTGTTCACAAGCTGGCAGAATTCCACAAGCCCTGTGCGCCATGTGTTCGGTGTACCTGGAGCTTGTGGAATTCAGTGCTGTCTAAAAATTGGGCCCCTACTCTTTAAAGAAAACTAGATTAAATCTAGCCACTCAGAAAAACTTCAAAGTCAAGTTGCTGTTATCACACTGTATCTTTGATTCCATGTGCTACTGTATGGGAATGCCATTCTGAATGTCTTACATAAACTAGAAACATACAGTACTTTAAAATAGGAGACTGATTTATTTTCTTAGGCCAGTTTAGAGTTTACCATTATGAGGTATATGATGCATTAAATTGACCATCTCTATTAAAGAGATTCCTTCTACATTGATTCTCTGTACCACACAACTGTCAGTATGCCAGTGCCCTATACTGTATATACTGCATTATTATGGAATAAAGTACAAAGTACCTTAAAGGGGAACAGTCAGCACAAAGGGCCCCACACTCAAGTGTGGGGCTGGTCTCAATGTACACTTTCTGTGCAACAACATTTCAGAGCTTTTATAACCTCCAATCAGATCTTTACTGGTTCTTTTCTTCAGGGGCTATGTACAGCCCTCTGTGACTGTACTTAGTCCCAAAAAGACAGTGGAACCGGCAAACAAAAGATCAGAGCTTATATAAACTCTAACATGCACTACAGGCTATTGAATATACCACTCCAGCCTACTGCTCTGATGTCACTTGCAGGGGATTCTGGGATTTGTAGTAACATAAGATGTCAGCCTAGAATCACCTTTACCGCTAGGAAAATTATTCTAAAGAAGGCTCCAATTATTTGCAATGCATTTTTTCAACCTAAAGCTTCTCTGGTATGTACTAGAACTTTCTTGTCTGCTTTTTTTAAAACTCCTATACTAAGAACCAGCCTGGGTTAAAAATCATTGCTGTTTCAACTTTCCAGCTTTTATAATTCTCTTCTGCAATATCTTACTGATATGTCATTCATTTGTCCACATTTAAATCAGAGTAGACACATTTTTTATCAACTTTTGATAAATGCAATTGCTTTTTTTTTTCCTGGCTTGGGGATGGACTCTCCTACCTCCAGTAAGTCCACCTTGGCTTCACCCTCCCCAGCGCCGTGGACTTACCTCAACGCCATCCTCCACATCACTTGCTGCTTTCCCTCTGCCCCCCTTCAGAGGGTGGCAGGCCACATCTTGCGCTGCTTGTGACCAGACCCAGATGGAGGAGCACTGCCAGCAACCAGGCTGGATCTGCAGAATCAGCTGTCATTATGCTGGAGCATTTTTCTTTGGTTTTTTTTTATTCTGTTGGAGACATGATGGGCAATGACATCAAGGCATGTATGCCAACATCTGCGAAGTCCCTCCTCCCCTTCTCTGTAACTTAGGCTTGCAGCACCCCCTGGCCTCCACCAGAGTCAGTCAGTCCCTGAGCTTTTGACCCCTCCCCCCGGAGGAGGAGGAGAGCAGTCCCATGGATGCTCAATCCTCCTCTCCTGGCCTGCCCTCCAATGCCTCAGATTTGTTCCTTAACCCGACTCACCGGCGTCACAAGCAGCAATGCTACTCCTATGCAGGAGGGCCACCCATTAAAATGTAATTGCTTTTAAATATTCAGTTTTCATTTTAATAATTGTTCATATGTTATATAATATGTGACTTTGTATGTGTTGATGCATGTATTGTTTTGTGGCTATATACTGTATATGTATGGGATATGCCATGGGCTGACTAAAAATATCAAATTTATTTTTATCTGCAGGTTTTGACCTGTAAGGCGTTCAGCACTGTTCAACATAGGAGACTATTAAATAAGTTGGGTAGCTTAGGAGTGAGTACAAAGGTGCTAAATTGGTTAAGAAATTGGATAGAAGACAGAGGGCGGTGGAGTTCACTTAGAGGAGTGGATGGGGACCAGTTGGGTGCTGTAGGGTTCAGTGTTGGGACCAGTCCTCTTTAATGTATTTATAAGTGACACTTCAGAGGAGCTGGAGGGGAATGTATGCCTCTTTGCTTTGCAGATGATACCAGAATCTGTAACAAGTTGGATATTCCAGGAGGGGTGGAAAGGATGAACAGAGACCTGAGAACTTCAGGAGTGGTCTAGGATATGGCAAGTGAGGTTCAATGAGAAGTGCAAAATAATGCACTTGGGGTACAAATACCCAGCATCTGAATACCAAATGGAAGGAGTGACACTGACAACAACCATGCAGGAGAGAGAGATCTTGGTATAATTATCTTGAATGACCTAAAGGTAGCCAGGCAATGTGACAAGGCAGTTGGGAACACTCGTGGGATACTGGGATGCATAGGGAGAGGCATCACCAGCAGAAGTAGGGAGGTGGTGTTACCGCTGTATGGGTTACTTGTGAGGCCTCATCTAGAATACTGTATACAGTTCAGGGGACTACATCTATGAAAAGACATAGAGTGGAGGCAGTCTAGAGGACAGCAACTAAAATGGTGTGGGGTCTTCAGCAGAAGACTGATGAGGAGAGGCTAATGGAACTCAATATGTACACCCTGGAAGAAAGGAGGGAGAGGAAGGATAGAGACATATAAGTACCTAAAGGGGGTAAATAAGGTACATGATAAAAGCATATTTCGGAATAAAGAGTGCTCAAAAACAAGGGGCATGATATGAAGCTGGAGGGTGGAAAATTAAGGATAGATAAGAAAGTTCTTCACAGAAAGTGCTGGATGCCTGGAACAGCTTAATGGCTGAGGTAGTTATGGAGAAAACCGTGGAAGGTTTCAAACAAGCTTGAGACAGACATAAGGTAATCTTAGGGGAAAAGAATGAAGGGCAGGAGGAAAAAATGGAGATTAAGTAGGGCCTGTGGGGTTGCTGTAGGTAGGGTAAAATCGGCAGACTGGATGAACCAAGTGGTCCTTATCTGCCAACAAATTCTACTGTTTCTGTATGTGTGTGTGTGTGGGGGGGGGGGATGGATCGCTTTGCCCTGGGTTCCCAGAGGTTTTAAAATTTAACATTGTACTGAATGCAGCAGCTCAGGAGACAAACACAGTGCACTTGTGGTCTTCTTGGTCTAGCATGTCCTGTGGTCCTGAGTACCACCATCAGGGAAGTATCTTTTATTCTTACAGTTTAAGCCTTCAACTCATGACCATTATTGAAAAACTGCAGGTTAACTAAGAATCCTATGTGTGGAATTGTTTGTTGCTTGCACTTACTCTAACTTTGCAACTGCTTCTGTGAAAATTGTATAGTTTACAGATGAAGCAGAGACATGGTGCATGCAAGAGCCAAGGATCCTAGCCTAACTGACCAATGAGATCTAAGCTATCAACCATCAATTAAGCACAGCATGCTTAGCTGAGACATCACTTACTGTCTCAAGTTTCCATGATAAGGCACATGATTTGCTTTAGTAAATGGCTTATTTATATACGAATATATCTGTGCTGATGACATCAACAGGTAAGCCCGTTATCTTTTTTGCAAGAACTTTCCATGAGTTTTCAGACTATAAGAGGCCCTGTAAGCTTTAATTTCCCTTTATGGAAATACCAACTCAACCTTAACTATAGCAGAACTATCACACTGCCATATTCCAGTAAACTAATACTATGTGATTTTATCTAAGTAATGTTTTCTTTAAGGAACATGTCATAAAACAAGTTTGTGCTATGAGATAAGCTAGAAGAATTGTGTAAGAGAGAAACTACGTATGGTCCCATTGTGCCTATAAATACTAGTTGTTAATCTGTGCTAGATTTCTGTGCAACAGGCAATATCCAAATGCCAGCTGGATGCCTAAATGCTATTAGTTCATCTGCAGTGACACACATCATGCTTACACACAGTGACTGCTGCCCTGGTTTCTCAAATGGTGCTGGTCTTCAAAACAATCTAGAACTGTAACAGAAAATCAGAATATAAGTTTACAAGCTGACTGGCTTTCCAAATGTGCTGCAGTATGACTGATTGTGCTCACATTGCCACTTGAGCTAATCATCTAAGGATGAGTATATGTTTTGTAGCTGTAAATACTGTTAATCAGTAAATACATACCCCCTAGTTTCTGCAGCAGTGCATATAGCAGGGTGGGAGGGTTGGCTGAGACGCAGTTCTGATTCGATGATATTTCTCAAAAGTTTTGGATTTACCCTGTCAAGAGTTACTTTTACCAGACTAGACTAAAACTGGGCCAGAGGCAGATCTAGACTGGACCAATTGACAGAATCACGTTTCCATTTCTTTATATCATATAATGCTTAAAATAAGTGTTATGTTTTTGTCTCACCAACACCTCATTTGTAACAGGAATAATAAAAAAAATCCCATATAGTATCTGGAACAGGTTAGAACCAGGTCAGCGGCAGGTCTGAATCTGGTCAACTCACTGAACTGAATATATATGAGACATGTCTGCTCTGATTCCCGAGTCACATTGACACTGGTGGTCTAGGGAGGTGGGGGTGGTTCTGATCTGACACAGTGATGGCCCTCCTGTCCTAATCATACTGTTTATTCTAGCCAAGCCCATGCCAGATCACTTTCATGTAACAGGGAGTAGTAACTAATATCATTTAAGATGTTGACTAAAGGTCCTGCTCTAAGACTAAAACTCACAGTACAATAATAGGGGACAAGACAATTCTGCTCATGCACACTGTAACTAGAAATATTATTAGCATAACACTTTGTTTCAGTACTTATGCCCTGATTCTGATGTTTGTATGGAATGTTGCAAAACCCTATTATATGGTTTGAAAAACAATTTATATCATAGTTACCTGCTGTGCAACCATAATATTGTTGTAATTTATGGAGTAATATACAATAAAGATTGGTCAGACTTTAATGATTAAGAGCCACAAATAAATGAAGCACTTCTCCAAGACTCAGTATTAGAAAAACATTAATTTTCATGTTGAAAAGATGGCAAGAAAATCACTGTCAGAAAATGTGGTTTCTTTTAAACTATAGTCTGTTCAAATATGCATTAAGATACTTAAAAAAAAATCAAAGGTAGGCATAGTATTATGTATTTCTGAGCAATGTGCTGGAATATTATAAAGATTACATTTTGAATTACAGTATTTAAAAAAGTACTTATTTAAACTTATTTTAAAGAAAAACTTGGATTCTGGCCAGTTGTCAGCAGAGTAACAATGCTGCTGATGGTGGCTAGGGTTCGGGAGTGAGCCCAGGACATTTGAAGGTGTTGAACGGGTGGAGGGGAATAGGGCTGAGCATCCAACTGGATGCTCTGCTCCTCCAGGGGGTGGGTATTGGGCTTACACTGCATCCTAACCACTGGGGGTACTGGAAGAAATGCAACATGGAGTCCATCACAAAGGAGGGAGGAGGCTGGCCTGAATCTGCACAGGATGCTTGGTATGCACGAACACTAGCATCCATGTATATATTAATACATCCCCCAGAGCCACTCATTGCGAGATAAGAGTGGTTTCAAGTGTGTTGTGCTCAAGAGAGAATAGAAAAGCTGAGCTGTTCTTGGTTGAGCAGAACTCATGTGAAATCACTCTTACCCACAATGAGTGGCAACAAGGGATGTATTAATACATTATAGATTGAGGGAGCACTCAATATTATTTAAAAAATAAACTGTCCCAGAAAAATGCCCATTTCCAGGGCATCTGCACGCGAGATGCTCTTCACAGAATGAGTGTCTCTCACACAGGGGAAAAGAGCGCTCCAATTGGTCAGGAGCACTCTCTCAATCTATAATGGAGCAAGTGTCCATGTGGATGGGAGCACAGACTTGAGGGGTAATAAAGTAGGTGGAGCTTCATGACTGCTCTGAGATACTCTTGGATCCTTGTGCCCTATTATTGCAGGTCCATGCCTGAGACTCAGTTCACTTGAGTTATCCCTTACACTGACCCCATCATGGGGGGGGGGGGACTTGAAGTAAATATCTTCAGAAGAGGGACATGATGAGGTTGTGAGGTAGCCTATGGAAGGGAACAGAAGAGGGCAGCATGACTAAGGAGCACAAATAGCAGATAAAAAATGCTAGAAATGGGATGATCTATTCTGTAAGAACTCACTGCCTCACCCCTGCAACCTCATTAAAAGACTACATTAGAAGTTTAATTAACAATTAAGCAGTTGACTGTTGGTCAGGATCAAAACAATTGATCAAACAGTCAATTATTAATTTTGCTAAAGTATTTAATCAGTAGTCAATTACTGCTTGTACTTTAATCACTACAATGCTGATTGCAGGGCTGACTATGGTGCTGAGAATGTTTAGAATATACATGTTACCCCTTGGCGAGGTCATCAGCTGGCACAATCTGAGTTGTTATGTCTATGATAATGACACTCAGCTGTGCCATCCCTTCTCTGCCGAGGCTGGCCTGGCAGTCTCCTACTTGACCAGTTGACTTTCACACAGATATAGTATCAGATGCTCCTTAACTGTAGTAGTAGTAGTAGCTTTATTTATTTCTGGCCCTCTTCCCCAGAGGCCCATGACACCATTACAAAAAGTAATATACGTCAGTATTCACCTACTACATAAACAGAATAAAGTTCACACGACAAACAGCTAACTAGCATCAGTTAAGATATACAATACAATCAAATATAGGCAACAAACATAAAATCACAGGTATTTGTAGGATCAATACTAATTAATTAAAATCAAAAATGCATAGTAGAGCTGAAAGCCTGGGCAAAGAGGCAGGTTTTAAGGTTCTTTTTAAATATTTCAACCAACGGAGCCTCTCTCAGAGCTCTCGGTAGTAAGTTCCAGAAAGTTGGGCCCACCACCCCGAAGGCTGTGTCCCAGAGGCTTTTAGTCGAGTTTTGGGGATTATCAGGGGGCCCAAATCAGATGAACTGGATTGGTTGAAAGTCTGAAAGGATGGAGGTGGCGCTGTTAGATAATGGAAGACAGGTGGATAAGAATGGCCAGTGGCTTGCTCTCCCTATATTTGATGGAGTCAATGCTGAGCAATGCTTTGGTGTCATATTCAGACAGATTTCATGATCTGAACAGACTGCACAATCTGTTTGAGTATCAGAACCTGGATGCGTTGCACACAGCAGGGGGTCACCATGATCCATGCAGCGCAACCAGGGTGTGGGTCTGAGGACCACCCATAGTGATACTGCATGTGCCACGGCCCCCATGAGTGATATTTAGCCCAAATATGCAGATGGACCCATTGGGCATGCACAGCGCAATGGGGACATTTGCATGCCCATTATGGGTTCATCTGCATGTTTGTGCCACCATGAAGTGCACCAGGCCAGTTCCCCCAGCCCCACTCACATGCATGTGAAAAACATACCCCCAATTCTCGTATTCCTGATAGTCTAGTGGTTCCCTCCACCCCTGCCCCGATCAATGTTTACATAAAATCACTGCCCCAATCCCCATATCCCTGGTAGTTTAGTAATTCTCCCCTCCCCAATCCCAATCAGTGTATAAATAAAAGAAACCCCAGTAGTCCTGGTAGTCTAGTGGTCCCCCCACCCAGATCCTTGATCGGAGTAAAAATATAATAAATCTCCCATAGCTCTGGTAGTCTAGTTGTCCCCATGCCCTGATCCCTGATTAGAGTAAAAATATATTAAATACCCTGTAGCCCTGGTAGTCTAGTGGTCCCCCCTCCCAGCCCTGATCCATTTAAGAAATAAAACGCCCTGGTCCCTGGTAGACAAGTGGCCCCAACCCCCTAAACCGTTAGTTACCCACTACTCCACTCCCTCCCCAGCCCAACTGGAGCCGGCAACTGGCACAGCCCTCCTCACACCACCACCATGGCCAGCTGCTGACTGAGCTGTCAATGAGCGTGTACAGTACATAGTACATCCCCACTGGTTGACAGGTCAACTAATGGGCACATACTATGTACTGTTTACGCTCACTGACAGTTCAGTTAGTGGCTGGCCATGGTGGTGTGAGGAGGGCTGTGCCAGTCACTGGCTCCTGTTGGGTTGGGGGGGAGTGGGGTGGTGGATAACTGCCTAATGGTTTTGGGTGGGGACACTTGACTACCAGAGACCAGGGACATCTTATTTCTTATATGGATCAGGGCTGGGGAGGGGGACCACTAGACTAGCAGGGCTACGAGGGATTTAATATATTTTTACTTTGATCAAGGATCAGGATGGGGACCACTAGACTACCAGGGCTATGGGGGATTTATTTTACTATACAAAGTGGGTCTGGGAGGGGTGCTGTACTGCCAGGGTTCCTGCCCTAACAGTGGGCAGTCGGGTCTGCACACTAGTTAGGACAAGGTTTCAGAAGTGCAAATCTGCACAGCTGCTCAGGGACAATTTGCACTTCTGAAACCTTTCAGCATTGTGCTGCGCTGCATATGCATGGGGCGCCCTCATTTTGCATAGGCGCAGCACAATATTGTGCACATCAGCACTGTTGGGTGTGCGCCACACATCTGTGCCCTTTGCATATGTGCACAACCCCAACAGCTGGCATATTTCCAGGTTTGGGTGGTGCATCCCAAGATGTGCCACCCAAACCTTTGGAAAACGGGGCCCTATATGGTTGCTCCTTATTGTGGATGGATTTCAATACCAGCAATGTTCTTGTTGAAGGATAGTGCAAAGGTCACAAAAAGTGTTGCAGCACTATAACAATTTTTCTACCTCAGACCATCACATGCTTCTCTGTCCCCTTTAGCCAGTGCCTAAAAGTCATTTCCTGATTATCACAAATTCATACTGTGAGAAGTGGAAATGCTAACTCACATTTATTTGAAGATTGCCACCTGAATAAATAAGTAAAACATTTCTCATTTTCACTTGAACTTCTCCACCTGGTTAAAGTTTTTTTTTCTCCAAAAGGTCCTACCCTGTAACAAGCCTTGTGTCATGACCTTGAACAGACAGAACAGCCCAAACTGAACAGGAGTCTTGTCATCCATAAATAAATATTGAATTAAAGTTAGTGGATTTCTATGTTAGCAATCTTGGTTCTGGGTTGGGAGGGGGTTGGCAGTGTTGCGGTAGTGGCAGGTGCTTAACATCGCAGGCAGCAGTCTTGCTGGAGCAGGGAGAAACTGAACTCTGTGTCTTTTTTTTTTAACTAAAATTGTTAAACCATATACTATATAAAACAGTGTTCAGCCTGTCATATGCAATAAGGTATGTATTTTCATCTCGGGGTTGAGATGACAACAGGGACCTCTCAAACTTTGCTCAGGAGCTCCCTCTGATGTCATCTCCACCCCTCAATGGAAGATCAGCCTTGTTGTGTATACTTTAGTTATCCATGCACTATTCTATATGTAATGCACACACCCCTTTTTACTGGTGGCTTGTTGGCAAGGCAACTACTACAATAACAAAGGCTATCACCCCTGGCATGAGGGCAACACCTGGCTCAGGCTTCTAGGATGTGGGGGAGTGGTACAAAACAACACTTCCATTTCTACCCAGGTCCAGCGGAGAGGTGCCAGGGCTATGGTGTGTCTCCCATCTGTGGGGGCCCCAAAAATTCACACAGGTCACTCAGAGATGGAATGTCCACGACCAGAAAATTGGGATTGTACTGTACGACTTTTATTTCTGATAGAATGGTAATAGAAAATGATGGTGCCCCCAGAACTTTGTCGCTATCTAAACAGATGGTACATTTGCAGCAGGCAGAAACACTTTTGCACAAACTTTCTTGTAGTACTGAGACTTTTCACAAGAACACTTCCCACAGACATCCACCCCCTTTGTTGAGGGTTTCTGGACCTTACCAGTGCATTTATGTGCTTGGTGCCATAGCACTAACTTCAAGCAAACACTGGTTGAACCTAGTTAACACCCCTCAGAGACCATAGCACTCCACACTTTGCTCTATGCATCTCTTCTACCAGCTGAAAGATTGTGTTAACTTCCACAACTTGCCCTCTTGAAAGAACTATGTTAACTTTCACAGCTAGACACTTGAAAGAACTGTGTTAACTTTCACAACTAGATGATTGAAAGAACTGTGTTAACTTTCACCTGAAACTCTTCAGGGGGCACGTGTTGTCTCCCCATCTTTAATTTCTAAACACTCTGTATGACCTTTCAGGACTACTTAGGCTACTAGCATTTGTACCTGTTTCCTGAACACTAAACGTTGCTTCAAGAAATCTTTAGCTTCCCTGGCTAGAGAAATTGACACAAACTCTTTAAGTCTGAAATCTTGGCAGCACTGTTAGTTCTCACAGTCTTTTGGGGAGAGCCAGAAATAGCCTGTTTTCAGTCAGTGCAGAACAAGTTAACAAATGCTGATTTAAAGAAAACTACAAAACCAAACAGCATGAAATTTTCAGGAAACACTACTAACGACACAGGGACTTGAATTCAGGCTTTTATTAACAATGCGTAAAAATGGTTACCATTGATCTTTAAATCCACAAATCCACCAACAAAGTATTTTGCTAGGCCTTCCTGCCTTGCATACCCCTGCTCTCTCTTCTCAAACACTGTACCAGTCCACAGAAACTCTAGCCAGGGGGGCGGAGCTTCACAGAAAGAATCAATCACTTGACGCCATGCAAATGAGCTATGGGCACACTCTCTCCTGAGGTGATCCTCGAATCGTGGGAACCAATTTCAAAGTGCAGACTGACTTTTTTTTTCTCTGTGGTTTCTGTTCACAGTCCACAACAGCGACTTTATTTATTTTCTCTCCCAAAACGCAGTTCTTTACAGCGAATCCGCTACTTTGCTCCTCAGGCATGGGGGGGGGGATTTTATTTACAGCAAACACGTGTTTCATTGCTCAGAATGAATAAAATAAAAACATATACTCAAATAATGAAACTGAACTCTGTGTCTTTTTTTTTTAACTAAAATTGTTAAACCATATACTATATAAAACAGTGTTCAGCCAGTCATATGCAATAAGGTATGTATTTTCATCTCGGGGGTTGAGATGACAACAGGGACCTCTCAAACTTTGCTCAGAACAGTGGAATAATTGAAATTAAAGAGAAACCAATTCTGCTAGAACCTTTATTAAAAAATTAAGATGGGAAAAAATTCTCATCAATGTAACAAACCTTACAAAATAAATTGGGAGGAAATATTCCTGAAAATAGGCATAATACTTGTCTAGTGTACTTACCCAGTAAACAAAAGCTAAATAAACAAATGGGAGAGGGATTTAGGTTTGAACCCCACAGAAGAACTATGGAGGGCTGTTATTGATGCATATGTTAATAATGTGCTATCAATTAAAATGCAGCAGATTCAAATGAACACTACACATTGAATATACTATACACCAAAAAAAATTCTATCAATTTAACTCTAATATTATTGATAAGTGCCAAGATGTGCAAAGACCACCAGAACTTTAATACACCTTATTAGCTCGTGTTCATATTTGTCTAATTTTTGGTCTAAATTGGAGCACGTATGCAATTTGACCTATAACAAAAGTATAAAACTATCTACACTAATTAAACTCTTGAACATATATCCTAATAAGGAATTATTAGATGAACCATAAAAAAAAAATTGTTAACACTTTTTATAGTGGTGGCAAAAAAATGTATCCTGATGAAGTGGAAGGATTAAGACCCTCCTGTTTTTGAGACTTGGTTAAAGATGATGATAGACATTTCAAAACTGGAACAGATTTGGTATAGGAAAAATGGAAAATATGCAGAATTTGAAAAGATTTGGGCACCATTCCTGGTGGCAATAAGGTTGATTACTGTCTAACAGGACACTGGTATAGCAACAGTTAGGATAGTTCCTGGATCCCCCTTATTAAACATGATGAGTGGAATGATAAGACTCAGCCAGAGGAAATTCCTTTGATGGAGAAAGATCTTTAATTCTATTTCTGAACTGAGGGCCAAAAAAAATAAAATAAAGTGTTTTGCTGGGCCTTCCTGACTCACACGCCCCTGCTCTCTCTCCTCAAACACTGTACCAGTCCACAGAAACTCTAGCCAGGTGGTGGAGCTTCACAGAAAGAATCAATCACTTGATGCCATGCAAATGAGCTAGGGGCACACTCTCTCTCTCCTGAGGTGATCCTCGAACCGTGGGAACCAATTTCAAAGTGCAAACTGACTTTTTTTTTCCTCTGTGGTTTCTGTTCACAAACCACAACAGCGACTTTACTTATTTTCTCTCCCAAAACACAGTTCTTTACAGCAAATCCACTACTTTGCTCCTCAGGCATGGGGGGAAATTTTGTTTACCGCAAACAAGCATTTTATAGTGTATGATGGAACGTCGTTCTCCACCGAAATCGATCATTTTCGAAACCTTGTAGTCACACACTAGTGACGTTCGCAGTACAACAGAATGATGTTTTCTACTGTACTGCGAACGTCACACTGTGTCCTCGTGCAGCATTTGACAGTTAGGGCTCACTCCATAGACAGGACACATGGCGAAAGCAGCAATATCGGGGGCAGTATTAATGGTTAGTGTGAAAACGTTCACAATGTAAATTCTTTTTTCCTTCTAGTAACTGTTTTTTTTTCCCCAAAAATGACGTTCCACCATACACTATAAAGAAAAGTGCATGGGGAACAGTTGACAACAGGGCATCTTTCACCTCGTTGGCGCTATGACAACGGATTACCTCTCGAGCTGCGCTCTCGAGGTAATCTGTCGTCATAGTGCCAACTCAGTGAAAGAATAGCCCTGTTGTCAACCGTTCCCCATGCACTATCCTATATGTTGCTCAAAATCAATCTGCAGCTGGTGAGTTTGACAATTTAAACAGTTTTTAAGCACTTTTAAAGCAGGGTTTTACACAGTTCCACCAAAGCAGTCCTTGGCAACAAATTTTCCACATAATCTCACACTGCAGTCCACTCTCTTACAGCTATACATTCAGTTGGCATTTTCCTTAGCAAATTGCAGCTTTTTCTTCACAAACACAGTCCTTTGGTGGGTGAACCACCAGCAGACAAAATGACCACAACCATACCTTCTGCGTGTCAACCTTTTCTCTCCCCAAAAATCCTAGGACGTGCCCCCATTTTTGTAATGCACACCCCCTTTTTACTGGCAGCTTGTCAGCAAGGCAACTACCACAACAACAAAGGTTCTCACCCCTGGCATTAGGGCAACACCTACCTCTGGCTTCTAGGAGGTGAGGGAGTGGTACAAAACATCATTTGTATTTCTACCTAGGTCCGGGGGAGAGGTGCCAGGGCTATGGTATGTCATCTATCTGTGGGGGCCCCAAAAGCTCACACAGGTCAGTCAGAGATGGAATGTCCACAATTAGAAAATTGGGATTGTACTGTATGACTTTTATTTCTGACAGAATGGTAACAGAAAACAATGGTACCCCCAGAGCTTTGTCACTGTCTAAACAGATGGTACACTTGTAACAGGCAGAAACACTTTTGCACAAACTCTTTCTTGTAGTACTGAGACTTTTCACAAGAACACTTCCCACAGACATACATCCCTTTGTTGAGGGATCTCTGGACCTTACCAGTGCATTTATGTGGTTGGTGCCACAGCACTAGCTTTGAGCAAACATCGGGTGAACCTAATTAACACCCCCTTAGAAAATGGATTGCAGAAACCCTGCTCTCTGATTGGTCAAGAGCACCCTCTACCCGGGTGGGTATCAGGCAACAGAGACCAGTAAATAACTAGTCCCCATGCCTGCCTGCCTTTTTACCGAAATCAGTGGCTCTCGGAATGTTGGCTTTTGAATAAGCCGTCATTTTTTTTTTCCTGTTGCTTAGCGAACCACAAAGTAAGTGATGCTGCCCAGACAGTGGTAGATTCATGATGGTTCTATTCCTAAAATAAAAATCTTTATTATAGAAAGCTCTGCATCCAGTCCACTGCTTTATGTCACTGTCATCACTGCTGCAGATCACTCGGGTCCGTCATTTTACAGGAGTGTGAGCGGTCAGGATGGCAGCAGGCAGCCAGGATCACGACAGCAAGGACCAGGATGAGGGGCAGAGAAAACGATGATCGCTTTCTGTTTTCCTTTCGTAGTGGGCAAGTTTTCACCCCCGTGTCTGTCTTCTTGTTTGTAAATGAAGTTACTCAGCTCGCCTTCTTCACTGAAAAACGTATAGATCAGCTGAGAGACGCGCGCTATCTCCAGTAGCGCTACTCTGTATGAAAGCAGCGGTAATTTCTCCATTTTCCATACCGCAGGTTGATGTCCACCTGCGGAATGGAAAATGAAGAAATAACCGCTCCTCTCGTACGTAGTAGCAGTACCAGAGCTAGCTCTCTCTGTTCCTTGGCCACCTGCCCACCACCACTGTTCCCAAGATTGATTTTTCCTGCGATAGTGTAGATTATCCACCAGTGTCAGTCTCCCATATTAAAAATGGGAAAAACAAACGAACCACAGCAAGCAGAGAAACGGAAAAGGAAGAAACAACCGCTCCTCCCACACAGAGTAGCGGTACCAGAGCTAGCGGTCTCTCTCTTCCTCGTCCACCCCCCCATCAACACCGCACCTCAGCGTGACTCTCCCAATGTTTACCTCATGGAAAAAAAAACACAGCAAGTAGAGAAATGTACTTTTTTTTTTGCAGCCACTCTTTTCCTCTTGGTAAATCTATAGTGCTGCCCACACCTGCAACCTTTCCAGCTCAATCTCAGAAGCTACTACTAAGTAAAGCTAAGATATGAAATGAAACAATAAATAAAAATACAATGTCTTAATAATGTTAACTCTGTGTGTGTATGTATAAAATCATGGCAACTACCTCCAAAGTCACAACTAAATATAATTATAATGCAGGCGGAGGAACTATTTTATTA
Source organism: Neoceratodus forsteri (assembly GCA_016271365.2). Taxonomy (NCBI): domain Eukaryota; kingdom Metazoa; phylum Chordata; order Ceratodontiformes; family Ceratodontidae; genus Neoceratodus; species Neoceratodus forsteri. The sequence continues at coordinate 258,742,250 of JADMNL010000025.1, forward strand.
GAGAACTAACTTTATCCTAATTTTTCATTAACATTTTTTTATTAAACTTATTTTTTTTTACAGTACCCATTTTCTAAGCACAATAATACCCTCAGGGTGGCGGTATGTGCTATACCGGACCTTCCAGGGTTAGATTCCACCGCGCGCCGGGCTTCATTACGCCCCTAGGCGGTCCGGTATAGCACAATACCGCCCACCCTGTTGGGTATTATTGCTTACTTGGAACCCATAGGACTCCACACTTTGCTCTATGCTTCTCTTCTACCAGCTGGAAGACTGTGTCAACTTCCACAACTAGTCCTCTTGAAATAGCTGTTTTAACTTTCACAACTAGATACTTGAAAGAACTATGTTAACTTTCAAAACTAGAGACTTGAAAGAACTGTGTTAATTTTCACTTGAAACTCTTCAGGGGGCATGTGTTGTCTCTCCATCTTTAATTTCTAAACACTCTGTAGGACCTTTCAGGACTATTTAGGCTACAAGCATTTGTACTACTTTCCTGAAATCTAAACATCGCTTCCAGAAATCTTTAACTTTCCTGGTTAGAATCTTTGACACTTTTCAACTCTTTAAGTCTGAAATCTGGGCAGCATTGTTAGTTCTTACAGTATTTTGGGGATGGCCCCAACAACTTGTACTCACCGAAACTTTCAGTCCCATTTCTCCTGCTGAGAAATCTTCACCCCTCGGGGCTTCACAGGATGTGGTAGCCACCATGTCTCACAATCCAGCCAATGTGTACTGTACTAGAACCAAAAATAACAAACTGAGGGTCCTTCCCTCTGACAAGTGGCCTTGGCAAAGCATCACTTGCCTGTAGAATGCTGAACTGCAACTCCCAACTCCAACTCACAGTTTTCAAAACAGCAGAGCTCTGAGGCTTATACTGCTGTGAGAGTTCTAAATTCCATTACATCATCTCCTGCCTCAGCAGAGCTAAGTAGGTGATAATGTAATGTATTGCAGAGAGTTTTACACCATCGGACTGCCCAGTCTCCCTGCCTGATCTAAAACTGATGGGATCCTAGTAACCCCAGGAACTGGCTGGTTACATATATATATATATATATATATATATATATACACCATATGTTTGACCAAATCCTGTTACTTGGCAGATACACAGTAGTCAGAACTTTACCAACATTGAAATGTTGAAATACTTACAGACTCTATTCATTGCTCTTGCCACCCAATTAAACTGTACAGTGGCAACCAACAAAATGAATACCTAGCTGTATCACAATATATCACAGGAAATCCCAATTCATTTCAATTGGATTTAATTTGATATTTCACAGCATATCCAGATACACAGTACAGTACATTTAATGCAATCATGTTTGATTCGGGTCACCTTTCCCTCTCACTTTCTCTGTCTCCAGTTCATTGTAGCAAAACTAGAGGACTGGAGTCAAAACTAAGGAGAGATTGTTAGGAGGGACATAAACAAGCATTTTCACTCAGATGGAGAGAGACAGTGTAGTGGAAAGGGTTATTAAATGTGGTGGTAAGAGAAGAGAATGTACTGAGATCCAAGACTGGGCTGGATAGAGTTCTGGAAAAGAAACTCGATATAGATTATTGCTGTTAGGATAACAGGAAGATGAACTTGATTGATGGCACAGACTGACTTGTCCTTATTACTCCTGTGTTCCTGTGTACAGTACATCTGCATTTATGCCATCTAGTAATACATGCTGTACACCGCATCAAACTGATCAGAACTGCCCCTTCCATAATATGATCACATTTGTCCCTGAAAAAACAGCTGTTGCCAACTGTTTTACAACCAGTCCACCTTCCCTTTTAACGTTAGCAATCAGACAAGACCATGGAGCAGACAAAAGTTAGTCACAAGTGGGCTAAAAGGCAAATTCTAAGTCAGCAGTCCCTGGTAATCTTATTGAGGAGACCACTGGCCTTCAACTACAGCAGTCTAGTAATCAAACTATCAGATTTCAGAATCTTAAGTCTAACCTATCCCTTCACTTTTAGTAAAACTACATAAGAAGAGATCTCAATACAAGCATACTATAATTTATCAATGATACATTATCTGCACTGATCAACTGATATGTTTTGCCATTGTGCATACGTACAAAGCCCTCACTGGATTGGCAGAGCAGGGGACCAGCACTCGAGGTCTTGCTGAAATGATGGCTCACAAAAAAATCTGTTTATGCTGTGCAACAAAACTGTTTTATTAAAAGCACAGAGTGAAATTGTTCCAGTGGAGTACCGTAGACAAACTGCCCTGGCACTTTGACTGAAAAGCCTTCATCAGGGGATGTTTTACTGGATTGGTCCTGGTTTCAGAGCCTATGCAGCACTATCAACTCCCTCATTACCATAAGTGAGTCATTCTCGGTTGTGGCAAGGGTTATTTTACAGTAACTCTGCAAAAAAGCAGCTCCGTCCCTGGGCATGCTACAATCAAACTAATCCAATAATCAACAAAAAAGAAAGAGCACCACCATGCAAGCCATATGAAAATAAAGCACAGTTTTACTTACTCACAATACCAGGATCAGTTCATCAGTCCTTCACATAGTGTCATAAAATGCCAGTGGCTACAAGGTGATTACATGCTGTGATGTGATTAACTGCTGGAAGAGCAGGGGTGATGGGAAAACTGCCACAAACTCTGACCAGTTTCGATGTGCACCTCTTCAGGGAGTAATGTATCAGTGTAATGGGTGTCTTTTATGCACAGTAAGTTAAAGTGACAGTGCTCCATTTAATTTAAACACCAACTTGGCAGCTGACTATAAATACATCACAATGAATATCCAGTGATAACATCAGCATAAACAAAATTAAAAACATATCGTACAGGATTGTTATGTATATGCATTAACAAGAAGACTCATTGGAGCTCACAGACCCTGCTTAATACCTAAAAGCCCCTTACAATATTTAGACAGATTTTTTGAGATCAAACATGTAAAATGTCAGAGATTCTCTCTAAATATATTCATGATTCATAATGGAGAACGAATATTCCATGATGTATCTTGGTGTTACAGGAAAAAATAACAATCAGGGTTACTATATAGGCAGTCTGATATACTGTAATGACAAAATGGGGAATACGAGGTACAATAATGGGACATTTATTATAGCAACTGATAATAAACTACCTAATGTCTACCAGCACAAACATGAAAGGAGCTTTTTAAAGAGTCCATGCTTGCTAAGACTAGGGGCCCCCACAGGCTAACAGTTGTGACCATCAAATGTGCAATGTGGGCTACTAATAATTTTTCCCCAGTATGTATACTTTTGACAGCTAGCACCATAAGAGTACCAATCTGACAATAATAGATATGGGCTCTGGCCCAGTGGCGCTGAGGGTTGAGGCACTGACTGCCACACCTTGTGTTACATTGGCAACCCGGGTTTGGGAATGAGCCTGGGTCACCGGGGGTTAGCTGGGGAGGGAGGAGCTGGATTGAGCCACCAATTGGCAGCGCTCCACTCCTGGGAAGGGTTAGGCACTGTTCTGACCAGTGGACAGTGTCAGGAAGGGAGGATGCTGTTAGGCGCTTGGTGGAAGCCATGACTCAACACAGTTTCTCGCCTGGACTCCAGTCCTTTGCGCCGGCATTCTCAGGGGCCGGGATTAGGGCCTAATGTAGTTATCTCCATAACTCTGAAAAACCCTTGCACCACTGCCATGCTGCATGATCCCCACAAGGGGGGGGACAAAGTGCACAGGATGGTCGGTCCGCCACCACCTAGCCCTTGCCAGCAGTCGGGGATAAAAATGCCAATATAAAAAAATAAATAATAGATATGGGCCAGAGAATAGATAATTGGAGAATTAAGCTACTATGTTGTAAAGCTCCTGACTATCACACAGGCCAGGACTGTAACAAAAAAATAACACAGTAGCTTAATTCTTAATTGACCAGTAGCACTTTTTGAAGAGCAGTATTGAGCAATTTTTTTTTGGTTGCCCCTTTATGCTTGGAATTGTGTCTATATACAAGGTGGTCAAGCAGGCGCACCCAAAACCTAAATAATTTTCCAGTTTTCTGTCCTTTTGCCCATCTCTATTATTGTCAAATTGGTAATCATATGGTGCTGGTTGCCAATAGTATACATATTGGAAACCAATTATTGATAGCCCATATTGCACATTTGGTGGTCACAATTGTTAGCCTGTGGAGGCCCCTAATCTTAGCAAGCATAGACTCCTTTAAATAGCTACTTTTATGTTCGTGCTGGTAGACATTAGACAGTTTATTATGGAGCCACGACAGGTCATCAACAAAATATTTGCCAAACGACCTGACAGCGAAACCGGCAGGTCAACTACAGTTTGCAGTTGGCTGCTGGTCTGCAGAAGCAACAAGTGTTTTCTTCAGGGGGCTTTGCCCCCAAACCCCCCATGTAGGGAGCTGCGCCCCCACACCCCTTCCACTTAGGATTCTCAACTTCGAGTTGAAGCTGAGTCAGGGGGGTGCAGGACCCCCTACAGACAGTGCCAGGTGTCAGCAGGTTCCCTACAGTGACGTGGCACTGTTGTCTCTGCAGGGGACTCTGCTGTCGACATGTCGATGTCGGGGATGTATACCGAAATTCTCAGGGGGTATCAAAACCAAAACCAACTTAGGAGATAGAATAATTGGTTCCCTAAAAATTTTTTGCAAATCTCTCTGAATATTGCTCCAAAAAGAAATCATTTTAGAACAACCCCCAAAAATATGCGCCCGATCAGCCACAGATTCCCCACACTGTCACCAACAGCTTGCATACTTTATACCTTTATACTTAGAGACCCTCAAAGGTGTAAGAAAACCTCTTACCCTACATTTCCAAGAAAACTCTTTAATATAGGGCAGGGAGGACAATTTATAATTTAATAATGTCATTTAAGACCATTCCTCTCATGTTATAGACTGACCTATATCTTGTTCCCACTTTAGCACAATGGATTTAACTTCCTTTGACTGCCTGGCCCGTAAATCCTGATACTAGTTTCCAATTAAATGACTACTCGGCTCAGCTTTTTGTGCAGCCAAAACAATTCGAATCCCTGGGGCATCCATAAACCCAGAAATGGAAGAAAAAAAGGATTTAATTTGTAGATAAGAAATAATTTGCAAATATCAATAATAATCCTTCTGTAACAACCTATATTAAGACTTTAATACAGAAAAAGACAGCCTTGGCATCAAAGAGTTGAGAGTAATATTCTAAGCCTAATCGAGACCATTGACGAGGGAAAACCTCAGCTTTTAACAATGGATTCGCCCCATCCCAGGCCAACATTGTCATCAAGAAATGCAAATGAGACGTGAGAGCAAATCAGTAATTATTCCAAACCTTGAAAACCACTTTAGTATATCAAAATAGTTGTGCCAAGGAGAAACAGGGAATATGGGCCGAATGTAAAGTCCGAGTGACATCATGCAAGTCATTCAAAATAAACTCTATGTCCTTCCAATACAAGACATACTGGGTATTTGTCCAATAACAAATGATACACAGGAAAGTCTCCTTGACATACCACTCCAGATTTGACATACTCATTCCCCCTTGCATTGGAGATAGATACAATAACATTACTTGTATTGTAGCCCGATCCCCCCTCCATACAAAACGCAAAAGCAATTTCTGGCAATCAGAAAGAAGCCTTTTAGAGGGGAGGACAGGCAAAGTTTGCAGGGGAAAGAGAATCTTTGGTAAAATTATCATAGGTATAACTTCAATTATCCTTATAAAAGATAACAGCAATGTTGCCCAGGCCTGTAAATCATGTTTTATGTCTTGTATGAGTGGTTCATAGTTTAATAGTTCCACATGATCGGGGGGACTTGGTTAAACTGATTCCCAAATACCTAATAAAATTCTTGTTCCAATGAACCGGTAAAAGTTTGTGAATACTGTCTGGTGGAGTATACCGATATGCTATCACTTCTGTCTTAGACTTATTCAATCTAAAACTGACCAGAGTTTCAAATTCTTCCAAAATTCACAAGACTACCTGCAATGAACAGGTGGGATTTGTCAAAGTTAGCAAAATATCATCCGCAAATAATGCCAATTTGTAGTCCTTCCCCACTATATTTATACCCTCAACCTGGGCTGAGAGATGAATTAAAGCCACCGAAGGCTCAACAAACAATGCAAACAGAAGAGGAGACAGAGGGCAAACCTGCCGTGTCCCTCGTGCCAAATTAAATGGTTTTGTAAGAGATCCATTTATACTAACATATGCCACAGGGTGAAGCATATCAATAAAAATGTGGGGAAATCTAAAAACCTGAAGAGTTGATGAAAGAAAATGCCAGAAAACCCTATCAAAGGCCTTCTCCGCATCTAGGCTGGCCAGGACCAGAGTGAGTGCCCGCTCATCAGCATAATCTAACAAAAGAAATGTACACCTCACGTTATCAAAGACTTGATGCCCCAGAACAAAACCTGTCTGGTTCTGGTCAACCAAAGACGTGAGAAGACCCTCTAGTCTATTAGCAAAAATGGCCATAAAGAACTTATAGTCTGCATTTAACCTAGAAATCAGACGATAGGACTCTGGTTTAACTGGGTCCTTACCCGATTACAAAAGATCTACAATAATTGCACTATTCCAAGAAGGTGGGGGAGAGATTCTTCTTCCTGAACGCTTTTCAGAGCACGTAATAAGATAGGACACAAGGGTTGCTGTAGGTCTGATAACTTATAAAAATCTGATGGAAACCCATCATTGCCTGGGCTTTTGCCAGTTTTAGACCTCTTTATTGCTGTCATTAGCTCAGAATACGAAATTGGGGTCAATAAAGATGACACCTGTTCCTCTGAAAGCCTAGGTAACTGAGTTCTATCCAGAAACCTGAAAAGCTGCTCTGGGGATGGAGCTGGTGAATCAGGAGAATATAAAGAGGAATAAGACCTAAAAATCTGCAATCTTTCCCCGGCTTTATAAATAATATTACCCTTGTCTGGATCATGAAACTTGAAAATAGAAGCTGTAACTTTCCGTGCCCTCAATCGCCTAGCCAAGTATCTAGCTCATTTAGATCCCCTTAACTGCATCTTTTACCACAAATGATACAATGCAAACTCAGTTTTCTGATCTAGATACATCTGTAGATTTGCTTTGGCTTCTAATAAACTATCTTGAACAGTCTTGTCTTCTCCATGCAACCTAGTTTCAAGCAACTGTACATCTTTGCAGTAGTTCAGAATCTTGCTCCTCCATTCCTTTTGCGTAGCTGAGGCAAAAGCCACTAGGATCCCCCAGATGGAGGCCTTTTAAGCATCCCATAGGATCCCGTCTGAAACCTCCCCATATCATTATTCTCTAAATACACCTTAATCTGATGTATTATTCTTTGACACAGATCTGAATCCTTTAAATAGGCCATATTTAGCCTCCAGAAAGAGTGAGAAGGTTTCAGTATATTTTCTACAGTAATTAATACTGGGGCATGATCTGACAGTGCAGTCGGGTCAAACTGAATAGTCTGCACGTCAGGCAAATGTTCAAGTGTTGTAAAAAATAATCCAGCCTCGCCAAACTATTATATCTGGCCGAATAGTGGGTATAGCCTCTTTTCCCACTAGGGTATAAACAACACCACCCATCCGCTAACCCTAGATGTTGCAAGGCATGATTAACATATTTAATTCCAGCCGTGTGTTGCTGATGCTTAGGATTTGAGGAGTCTAAACCCAGATTAAGTGTCAAATTGAGATCCCTTCCCTAAAATACTCTCCCATTCAAATTCTTAGTAAGGAGAGAAAAGAATCTTTGAAACACCCCTTTTGCCAAGTTCAGAGGAAAATATGTATTGGCCAGAGTAACCTCCTTACCATACAGCATTCAACTTACAATAATATACCTCCTGCTGACATCCATTTAAGGTACAAAATGCTTCAGGGTGGTGGAACCATGGAATGCACTGCCTAGGGGGCTGGTGGAGGCAGAGACGGTGGAGGGGTTCAAGAGGGGCTGGGACAGGTACAGGGGAAGGGTTCTGGAAGCAAAATCCAATGCAGCAAGAATATCTGGAACTGGGAAGGGAGAAGCCAGAGAAGACGAGGGGGGCAGCAAGGTCAGCACCCAGGGTGGGGGCTGATCAATCGAGAAGACTCGAAAGACCATTAGGCCTATTCTGCTGGCATTTTAGTATGTTAGTATGTTAGAAACTGGGAATGACGGAGCTCAGTCTCCTCAGTTTTTAGCACCTTAAGCCTGGACTGCAGAGCTTTTGCCACTGATTGGCTTTTCCACAAGTCTGCATCTTGAGCTCCCTCACTGCTGCCAGGACAATTTTTGACCCTCGACTTTTCCAGCTCAGCTCTGCTCCCTTTTAAAAAAGTGTTTTTTCTTAACTTTTATGTGTTTCAGTGCTCTCGTTGAAAAGTGTGGTAGCTTAGCTGCAAATTTCTGACAAGCTGCAGCTTTATGACTGGCAGAATGAGGTCTAGGTACATCTTTAGTGGCATTTTAGAAGAGATGTTCCTTATTTAGTAATTTCCTAAAATCCTGAAAGAGTTTACTTTTTCTTTTCTTAAACCTGCTTACTGGAGATTCTCAGAGCTTGTATTAACTTGAAAAGAAACACTGATTAAATTGTTTAAATTCCTGTCCGTTGCTGTGTATTCTCTGAATAAGCTTGCACTATGTATTTTTCTGAGTAAGTGGGCACTGTAGTCAGTTTACATCTTAATTTCAGATTTTCTGTGCATTGTAGACATACAGTTCTCTGCAATAATTTATTTCCCCCAGTCTGCTCTTTCCTACTCTCTACCTAGCACTCTAACTATACTTTTCCCAGTGGCATTCTTGGTGCTGACCCATCCTGGCCCCTACCTCTCTGCTCTCCTCTCTCTGTTGTTTCGGTATGCCAACCCGATGGTGACACCAACACAGTGACATACCTCGCTGTCGGCAAAATTGACACTTTGCCGACAGGTTGCTGTGCCCAAGACAGGGGCACACTGTCTTCCAGTCCTGCACCCCTTCCCCGAATCAACTCCAACTGGAGTTGATAATCCAAAGTATGGGGGGTACGGGGGGGGTTGGGGGCAAAGCCCCCTGATAGAAAAACAGGACCAGGAGACATACAGGATTTATGCCTTCCGCAACTTGTGGTCGACATAAATCCTGTCGCTGAGATGCTGGTCGACAAAAGTGTTGTTGAACCGGCATTTCATTGTTTCTAACCCAGAGCACCATTTCTCAAAATTGCAGCAGCATTCCCAGCTAATTTTTCCTTTTTCATTCTTCCCTTCCTGTTCAGTGCCTCAGTGTTGACCTACCCTGATCCCTGCCTACCCCTCCATTGTCTCTAACCCCTGCCCACTGATTATCTAAATCGCCTTCTGATGCAAGTCCTCTCAGACTATCCCCTCCTTCCTGTAACTAAGCCTTCTAATCCCTGTACTTTTCTCTTCTCCCTCCCACAGATCCAGAGACCCCACTTGGGTGCACTGTCCCCACGGCACGGCTTCTACTTGGCCGCTCACCTCTGCCACTTGCCTGCTGCCATTCATTTAAGGTACAGACTGCTTCAGAAGCTGGGAACGATGGAGCTCAGTCTCCTCAATTTTTAGCGCCTTAAGCCTGGACTGCTACTGGCTAAATTAAGAAGCTTTTGCCTCTGATTGGCTTTTCCACAAGCCTGCATCCTGAGCTCCCTCACTACTGCCAGGATGATTTTTTGACCCTCGGTTTTTCCAGCTCTGCTCTGCTCCCTTTTAAAAAAGTGTTTTTTCTTAACTTTTAAGTGTTTCAGCACTCTCACTGAAAAGTGTGATAGCTTAGCTGCAAATTTCTCTCCCGCCCCCTCCCTCGACCTTTATTAAATGCTGCTTTGCCGCACCCAGATACTACAGCCCCTCACTCATTGGGTGTGATCTAAGGGACTACTCAGTCTTAAAAGGCTAACGCAGTCCCTTTGACACCACTACTTTAACTCTTGCTAGCATATCCTCTCTGTACAGCTTTAACAGAATACTGTGCTCAGTCACTCCAGCACCTGCTGAGAATTCTGCCTTACAGCTAATTCTTATTTTTTTATTCCAGCCCTCTTGGCTCATCCTATACCAGGTTCCACTGGCTCTAGCTTCTGGAACCACTTCTGTAGATTCCAACTACTATTCTGTTACTATGACAACCTATGTATTCTATCTACTACTCTTCTCCTTGCTCCTGCTGCCATTCTCCTCTGACATGGTCGGGGAGCACTCACACTTTTCTCCCCCCATCTCTCCAGACTAAATCTCTCCTGAACTGCTATGGGACTGCTACCAGTGGCTCCACCCCACACTGGGCTCATTTCTTCACCCAACAATCACCCTCAAGACCACAGGGGGCTATGGTCGCTTTCTGCTGCACCTCACTCCTATCCTTACGAGGCAGCGCAGTACAAAACAGTACCCAGAAATATCCAACAATGAAAAAGGGGCGTATACTCCAGCACAACCTCCTCAAACAACTACTGAAGAGACTATTACTTCTTTTTCTACTTATCTCTGGGAACGTTCACCCTAACCCAGGTCCACCTCTGACCTGTACCAATAATAACTCTAGAGCTAGGTCTCTCAGCTTAGCAAGCATCAACGTCTGCAGCCTCCATGAGAAATTTGATGTTTTCACAGCATGGGTCACCCAACATAATTCTGATGTCTTATCTGTGATTGAGACATAGCTGACCCCTAGGATTCCCAACAATGCTGTTTCAATACCAGGGTACTCCCTTTTCTAACTGGATAGGCTTGCTAGGAAAGGCGGCAGCTGAGCCATTTATCTCAAAGAGTCCCTAATGGGGCACGCCCTTGACCTGCTCAGCTGTGGGACTGATATACAGATACATCCTATCAAGATACTCCTTGGTGCCCACAACAAGGTTCTGACTGTTGTCTCGGTGTACATCTCTCCCAAGTCCATGTCACTGGACCTTAACGCCATTCTTACCTGCATTACAACTCTGAGGTCATAATGCTGAGTGACTTTAATACAGACTGGCTATCATCCAACACAATCAGCTATAGAGATGCCCTGGCCGCAGTAAACTTCTCACAGCTGATCCAGTCACCCACAAGATCTAACAATAAGACAGGGACCAGCATGCTACTGGACTGGGCGCTTACAAACCACCCTGACCATATCACACATACTCACATCCTTCCTGACACTATAAGTGATCACTCCCCTGGTCTGTGTGTGTGGTCAAACAAATTTATCAAGTCCCTAGAAAAAATGTTAACAGTAGGGTTCTCTCCCGAGGGCACTTACAACCACTAAAAACATTGCTAAGACAACAAGATTGGTCACATATCGATACTGTTTCAGACACGGATTCTGCCTAGAATTTGTCTTCTCAAGCTTTAATGATGCCTGTGATATACATACCCCTTCAAGAAGAGGAAAATCAGGGGAACTGACATCCCATGGATCACGTATGACCTTCTACAAAAAATGAAGTTACGGGACTATCTGTGGTATCTGGCCAGAGCTTCTGGCAGGCCAGCAGACACTCAGGCATACAAAACTGCCAGGAATGCCTGCACCTGGGTCATATGGTCTGCTAAAGCAAACTACTCTAGATGCGCTCTTGGCAACACCTGGAAAGATAGAAGGAAATTTTGGAACAACCTTAAGGAACTCATAGGGAAAGACTCTAGGACCACGCCCTCCCTGCTTAACATAGATGGTGCCTTAACTCTAGACCCCACTATTATTGCAAACACCTTCAACTCAGCTTTCACCGACCTCAGCCAAGTACTACCTTCAAACTTCTTCGACAACTCTACCGGCGCAGAAACCAATGCCAAACCTCATGCACAGCATGCACATCCTCCTTTCCATTTTAAATCTGTGACCAAAAGAAAAGCCAAAAAATACTTACTTAAAGTACTCGGTAGATCCATAACTAGTGGAGACTCACTAGATCTGAAGCTCATTGCCCTTACACTTGACGAAGTCCTGACCCCACTTACCAAGATTATCAATAAGTCCCTCTTGCTTTCCCAATTCCCCCATTTATGGAAGCTAGCCTTGGTGACTCCCATCCATAAAAGTGGTAGCAGGGCCCACCATGGGAATTACAGGCCCATCTCTATTCTCCCCCCCTTTATCTAAAGCTCTTGAAAAAATTGTTGCAGACCAGCTGGGAGAGTATTTGGAGAAATACAGGCTGCAATCTCCACACCAACATGGTTATCGAAAGGGGTACAGCACCACTACCATGCTACTTCAGTTCACGATCTATATCCACCAAGCCTTGGACCAAGGTCAACTCGTTGGCACCATCTACATTGACCTATCCAAAGTGTTTGATATGGTCAATCGCCCATTACTGCTTGACCAGCTAGCTATGCTCAGTTTATCAGCAGACATCCTAAGACGGTTTAACAATTACCTCACAGGCCGGTCACAGCAGGTTAAGATAGAAGACGCCCTTTCATCCAAACTTCCTGTTCACACTGGGGTGCCCCAAGGGTCAATTCTGGGACCATTACTTTTCAGCATCTTCTTCAACAACCACCCCACGCACTGCCCGGTGCAAATCCTCCTGTATGCTGACGACACGGTTATATACACTAAGAACTCAGACTCTGTCCAACTGGAGAACCAGCTTCAGGAAAGCTTCACTGCAGTAGAGGCTTGCTTCATCACACAGAAGCTTGTGCTCAACTGCAAAAAAATGAAGACTGTGCTCTTCTATGGCTCGCACAACAAACACAAAACCACTCAGCTGATTGTCAATGATAGAGCAGGAGTTACTCTTGAGCAGATGAACACTTTTAAATACCTTGGTGTAACGTTGGATAGCACACTATCCTATACCACTCATATTAACCACATCACCAAATCTGTGAATATCTGTATTGGGCTTCTCTTTAAACATAAGCACTGCCTTACTGCTGAAGCCCTGAAGCTTGCAATCCAAAGCTCAGTGTCCTGGGGCCCCTGCTCTTCTCCATTTTTGTAAACAATCTCCCTGCCACCTCTGTCCACTGTAAGCCAATCCTCTATGTGGATGACCTGGTCATCCTCACTCACTCCCTGGACATAGGGGTCATTAATCGCCACCTGAGTGAGGACTTAGGGAACATTCAGTCCTGGATCTCGTCCCATAAGTTGGTTCTTAATCTTAAAAAAACCCAGGCCATGCTCTTTGGGTCCCAGGCCAAGATTAAGGCCTCTCCTGCTCCATTATGTGTTACTGGTACTGACGGTGTTCCAATCCCTGTTACTGACAACTTTAAATACCTTGGGTGACACTTGACCCGCAGCTTGACTTTGGCCGCCATATCCAGAATGTATGTAAGACTGTCAACTGCAAACTGGGTCTGGCCTACAGAGCTAAGAGCAACCTTACTCCTGCTGCCTGTCTTGCTCTTGCCAGAGGTGTGTTCCTTCCTTCGCTTTGCTATGGGCTCCTTTTGTTTGCCCGCTTCTCCAAAGCTCACCTTTCTAAGTGGTCTACTGCCTACAATAATGTCTGCCACTTTGTTCTGGTTGCCCCTCGTCTCACCCATCATTGTGACCTTTATAGCAAGCTGAACTGGCTCTCCCCCTCAAATCACATAGATTTTGTCCTGGGGTGTTTCATGGACAAGGTCCTTGGCACTGGCACCCCTCCGGGGCTGGCAAAATTCCTTGTCCTGGCAGCCTCCTCATCCTATTCCCTCAGGTCTCTGGGTCCCGCCATCCTTAAAATACCTGCTACCCGGGCTCTAATGGGGGATAGAGATTTTGCTGTGTGTGCTCCCAGACTGTGGAACTTATTCCCTGCCCGAGTTCGCTCCTTCCACTCACAGGTGTGCCTTTGATTCTCCCTGTGGAACCACCTCAAACTCTCTTCGGCCTGTGGTTGTCCCAAACCCCTATGATCCATCCTCATCCTTCACAGCACTCCTTTCTCTTACTTGTGTTCTGGACAAGTATGGGTTGTTTGTTGGGTATATAATGTACCATAAAGGAGTGTTGCTCTAACTGAGACTCCACTTCCTTGGGCCTTTAAGTTGTAAATAGTGTTGTATCTGCTGCATCTCAACTTGTACCTATTGTACTGCTCTTAGTTTCTACATGTGTTATTCTGTTGTGTATGTACTGTGCAAAATTATACCTTACCTGACCTGTAAACTGTTTTAATCTGTATCATGTTGTCCTATGTACTTAAATCTGTAATTCCTGTACTCTCCCGGGTCGTACCTGAAAGTAAGCAATTGTCTTGTCTAGCGTACTTACCTGGTCAACAAAAGCTAAATAAATAAATAAAGCTCAGTGGTCTCCATAATAGACTATGGGCTGGTGATATATGGTGCTGCCTCTAACACTGCCCTAAAACAAATATCAGTTGCACTCAACAAGGCCTGCTGACTTCTAACTGGGGCTGTCCCTCGGACTCACACTTGTGACCTCTATGAGCAGGCAAATTGTCTGCAGCTTGAGGGTAGGATATCCTAGCACACCCTGCCTTGTAGTAAAGAAGGCCACCCTTGGTCTTCTACCCCCTGGGGTTAATAATCTCCTCAGCCCCTCCTGCAATATTCGCTCCACCAGAATTGCTGATCGCTCACTCCTCCAAGTCCCCTGATACTGGACTTCGCAAAGGCAATGGTGATTCACAATCAGAGCTCCAAAACTGTCTAACTCCCTGCACAAGTAAATTGCTAATGCAACCTCACTTGGCTTATTTAAATGCAAACTTCATGAGTCTCTTGTGGTCCATACCCCTGTGACTGTTTCACATAAACCTGGGGGCATCACTGTTATTGGTTCCCTAGACCATGGGCTCTCTCTGTAAGTTCTCTATTCCACTTTCCTAACACCCCCCACCCTTCCCACCAATCTGACAAGGCCTGCTGGCTGCTCCTCAGGCTATACCGGTAGCCCTACCTCTCCCAGTAAGTTCTCCATACCTTTTCTTAATCATCTCACCACCCCCCCTTCAATTTGACAAGGCCTGTTGGCTACTCCTTCATCTGTACTGGTAGCCACTGTGTTATATTTATCTACCTTGTCTCATTATCCTTATCCTGCATTACTCCCCCAGCACCTGACCACTTCAACCTGTACCCGCCTCTTGCTGCCTCTACACTCACTCTTGTGTCATACGATTGTTAGTTTCATCCATTCAGTTCTTCTAATGTTTTATGATGTATTATGACGTATTATAGTATTATGATGTATTATATTGTGTATCTCCCATACATTGTGTTTTTCACATACCTTGATATGGAACCTGTGTAAAAGAGCCTTTGGCTCAAAAGTGTTAATCTGAGAATTTCAAATAAATACATAAAAAAAACTTCCATCAGGATCTGCTATAGTTTCTATCACTTCAAAAGGTAAACCCTTTCTAAGCAAAACTAAAACCCCTTGACACCTCCCTGTTTGGAAAAGATGCATAAAGTATCTTCTCACAACCCAATTTAAGAAATTTCTCATGTTTCAAGTGGGAGAGGTGGGTCTCCTGAAACAAAATGACATATGCAATCTGCTGGCGAGCATAGTGAAGAAGTCTATATCTTTTGATTGGATTAGTGATCCCATTTATATTATAAGACAAAATTCTCAACCTATGTCCTCTAGAATCTGCCATCCTAAAAACTGTAAGATCCATAAAGACCAGAAATCACTCTACCATTCCAGAGTGTTTCCCGCCCATTGAGTACCCACAGGAAAATTATGAAAAAATCATAGCCGTTTCTATTATACAGAATAGTGAGATGCATATAGTATCTTTCCAATACACCAGATCTGACATTTAAAAAGCACCTAATGAAGCCTAAATTATAAAACGTATACCTAACATAAGAAAATATTAAACTGTTAATCCAATTTTCACCCATTCCAATTAAGGTACATGGTGGATACCCCCATCTTACCCATTTATTAACTAGCACTGCTGCAAAATAAGATGTGAAAGCCTTAAACAACAAAGATTCTCCCCACCCCAAACCCCTAAAACCAGAGTTCAGTGCCAGACACAACAACACTGATCTAAACAATGGTACCCACACTAAAAATCCTGTCCTTAAAGAATACTGAAGCACATAACAACTATAACAAGTAAAAAACCTAAAAGAAGAAAAAGACTCATCCATCCCTTCTGTAAAACTAGGAAAAGATCCCTAGCATAAACCCCAAATCTCAAGAAAAATAAGTAGGATTCCCTGCAAAAACTCCGAATCTATATACTGACATAACTAGAGGAATTACACCCTCAAACTGTCCTAAACTAAAAAACCAAGCAACGATTTGTTTATTTAAAAGCTGTACCAGGGAGGCATGCTGAGCAGACTAGTGCCCGATTCCAGATGCATCCTGGGAGGGGACAGGGGAGAATACATGCAGATACAGTGCACAATGAACAAGTAGGCAGAACACACCAACACAGTGCAGTGCAGCAGGCAGTTGTGTGAGGCACAAACAACATAAGTTCAAAATACATCACATGTTAGCAGTCACAATGAAGGATAAGCTACGCACTAGTGCTAACATATCTCAGTCGCATGTGCAGGTGGAGGAGAAGTGTGCTTTGAGGAGCGAATTGAGGTGCTGAGTGGTGGGAGCATGTCAAATGTCCTCTGGAAGGGAGTTCCACAGTTTAGGCATGTGAAATTTAAAGGCTGCCTGGCCCGTGGCGGTGGACATGTGTGGAACAGACAACAGACCAGAGTTGTAGTTCCTGAGTAAGTACACAGGAGGGGGAGGGGTTGTTCGGACTGAGGCAAGGTAAGGCGAAGGGGCTGGGCCCAGAACTTAGCCATGATCCTAGCACACTGGGACTGTCTCTGATTCTGAAGCAAGGGAGGTCCAGGGTCTGGTAGAGGAAGCAATAATGGATGGTGGGAGGACAGTCAAGGGTGAAACGACAGAAGGAGTGGAAGAGGGGGTCCAGTCTAGCTAGGGTGGATTTGGGAGTGGCACTGTAGACTACGTCACCATAACCAAAAATAGGGAGAATAATTTTCTGCACAATTGCATGGAGAGCCGGCAGTGGGATACAACCACAGTTCGGTATAAGGGGTTCTATGATGCCGGTTCGGCAACACTTTGTTGACCAGCATCTCAGCTGATAGGATTTATGTCTACATGAAGTTCTGAACATAAATCCCATATGTCCTGGTCCTGTGTTTCTATTGGGGCTTTGACCCTGAACCCCCCCATGTGGGGAACTCTGCCCTGCACTTCTCTGTACTTTAGATTGTCAATTCCAGTTGGAGTGATTCAGGGAGAGGGTGCAGGACTGGGAGATAGTGTGCCCCTGTCTCGTGTGCACCAACATAGTGACCTAGTGACCTGTTGGCAAAGTGTCAATATTGCCGACAGCAAGGTATGTCACTGTATTGGTGTCACTGTTGGGTTGGCATACTGGTATAAGGCACCCAAATTGGGGTGAAGCTTTTTGTGGATGGCATCGATATGTACAGAAAAATCGAGGCGGTGGTCAAGCCAGACCCCAAGACATCTAAAGGAGGTGCAGGCCTCCAGGGAAGCCCCATCCAAGGTGTGGAAGGTGGGAATGGAGGGGAGCTGAGAAAATCTTTGCCTTGTGCCGAAGGTTATGGACACAGTTTCTTGGCATTGAGAAAAAGCTGATTTGAGTGAAACCAGAGCTGAACATCATTGAAGTCCTGCTGAAGTTTGGTCACCACATCAGTGGATGAGGGGCCTGATGTATACACTACTGTGTCGTCCGCATACATGTGAATGGATGTGTGTGGGCAGGCCATGGGCAGATCGTTAAGGAAGATGGAGGACAGGAGTGGGCCAAGGACTGAGCCTTGGGCTACACCAGTAGTAACATAGAGGGAGGCAGAAGTGGTGTTGCCAATTCTGACAGATTGGGACCTGCCTACCAGATAGGAGTGGAACCAGCTGGTGACCTCGCTAGAGAGCCCTGTGAAAGAGAGAGAGCTTGGACAGGAGAAGTGAGTGTGAGACAGTGTCAAACGCCTTTGCCAGGTCAACAAAAATGGCTGAAGTGATGTGGCCTTTATCCATACCAGTAAGAATGGAATCAGTGAGCCTTGAGATGGAAGTGGCAGTGGAGTAGGACTTCCTAAATCCAGACTGGTAAGGTGAAAAGAAGGAGGAGGAGTTGAGAAAGGAGGAAAGTTGTGAGAGGACTAGGTGCCCCCTGGAGTTTAGCTAGTATGGGAAGGAGGGAAATGGGGCAGCAGTTGCCAGAGAAGATGGGGTCACCACCTTTAATAAGGGGGATGACTGTGGCATGCTTCCAAGCTGATGGGATGGAAGCAAGAGAGAAGGAGAGGTTGAAGAGTGAGGCCAGGGGGATGACAATGACAATGGCAGGAGCCGACAGGTAGAACATTTTGGAGTCCAGTCCTGAGGGGCACTTACCCTTGGAAGGATTAAGGGTGAGCAAGATGTTGAGTACTTTGGATGGGATAATCTGATGAAAGGAGAAAGAGGGGGCAGGAGGGGGGCTTGGGCAGAGGGGGCCATGGGAGTGGAGGTATGTGGGACAGGTGGGAGAGTGGACAAAAGTGACAACGTACAGTTTGTGAAAAAAGGATTTGAATTCTGAGGCCACTGTGACAGGTTCCATGACAGTGGAGCCACCTACATTTAGGACAGGGGTGGTTTAAGTTAGTGTGGAAGGAGGCTTTGAATTAGTTGACTTGTGCCTGTTGGATTAGCCTTGTGCAGGCATTTTGTAGTGAGTGATACTTTAGATGATTTGCGGGGGTGCCAGAAACCTTGTATGGCTTTCAAGCCTGGTCCCTGGCTCTAAGGTGGGCCATGATGTTAGCTGAGATTCAGAACAGGTGAGTGCCCCTCACCCGAGCGCATCTAAGTGGGGCATAGTAGGGCCAGACAGCGATGAACCTGGACTTGCAGTACTCCAGGGTGGAATCGATAGAAGTGGCCCGGGTGATGAATGACCAGTCTGTTTTTGCCAGGTCATTTAAGAGTGAAACAAGGTCCAGGGATTTATAGGACCTGGTAAGGAGTGTTCTGGAGGAGGTGCCTTGGGTCTGAATATTTTCCTTACTGAGTAAATTATGTGGCGATCCCTTGGGGTATCACATCGCAACAGCAACGGGAATATAGCGAACACCATCACAGCAACATTTTCAGCAGTTCACTGTGATGGTCTGCTATGTGCCTGATGCTGCTGCCTCCGGGGTATTCACTCCCTCTCTGAATGAATTCCAACTCAGAGTTGGAACTCCTAAGTGCGGGGGGGGGGGGGGCAGAGCCCCCAGAAATCACACTTTTTCCAGCAACGGCACAGCACCAATTGGTGGTGTTGTGCCATCACTGTAGTGATGGTCAGCAAATTCTATGTCACCACGGCATGGTGGAACCATTGCTTAGAGAGTCTGGTAAGAGACCAGAGGCAAGTATGCGATGTGGGTGTGAGGTAAGGGCCCAGTCCAGGAGAGAGTGGTTCTGTGATTTGGGGTTCAAGTGTGTAGGCTCTGTGATCTGTTGACACAGGTTTAGTGCGGCCACTTGGCTATGGAACTTGGAACTAGTACTGGAGAGCCAGTTCAAATTGAAGTCCCCAAGGATATGGAGCTCAGCCCCTAATGCGTGTGATTTTAGGGTACCCAGGTGATCCAAGATAACAGGCATAGGGGAGTCAGGAGAGCAGCAGGATCCTGCTATAAATATGGGAATTGAGTGGAGAAGGGAGGGTTTTATAAACAAAGTGTCAATGGAATGCGTGGGCAATGATAGCAAGACAGGGGTAACCTGATGCAAGGATGATATGTACATGGCTATGCCACCACCTCTTGTGTTACCAGGATGGTCGTGATGAATGATGGTGTAGCCAGGAATAGAGATTTCAGCATCCTGGTTCTGAGGCTTTAGCCAAGTCTCAGAGATAATCAAGATGTCAGGTCTTAGGGATCAGACAATTGGTTGTAGCAGGGTTAGTTTATGTAGGAGGCTGCAGACATTTAGGTGGGCTAATTTTAAATCCCATGGTAGTTGGAGTGGAGGGGAGGGGTTTTGTCCAGGAGGGGTTGGTCCGGGGTTTGGCTAGACATCCCTGAATAGTAGGAGTAATAACATTATCAAATGTTTGGTTTTAGGCATGGCCCACAGAAGCTTACGGTGAGAAGTAAGTGGCAAGAAGGTATGTGCTGAGGTGCTCTGGGCAGGGAATTTTAGGGCTAACAGCCCAGCATGGAAAGAGGGTGGAAGGATGGTAGGACCAACCATCCAATTGTAGAGGAGAGCTACAGGGGCAGTCCGACGGTGGAGGTAGCGGGGGGGGGGGATGGCAGTGCAGTTGGGGTGTTATTTGCTAGAGGACATGCCTGCATCTCTGGGTAGGAGGAGGGTGGGAGGGACACCAAAGATGCAAGAAGGGAAATTATTGTTAAGCAAACAGGCAGCATAGTGAGACTGACTGGTTAGGGAGTATAGGATTATGCTTGTAATGGCCACTAGTGGTGGGTGCAGATAAGCTGCAAAGGGAAAAATTGGATGATTGGTTTTGGGCTCCACATGATCCTTCCTATATAATGGATAGTTCACCAAGGGTGGTGGTGGGGGCAGTGAGGCAGCTGATGCAAAGTGTCAGTGGAGCCTTCCACACTCTGAAAAATCTGGTGCACCTCTGGCCAGAATGCCGTACCTGTTTGCGGGCGGGTTGCAGCTCAGGAGAGGCTAGAATCAAACTTGGCCCTCATGACCAGCTCTCAGGGGAGCTGTGGAGAGAAGCAGAAAAAAGTGATGGTTATAAAGCAGGTAAGATGGAGGTGGGGCTACGTAGGAGGTTGTTTGGCTAGTGAACAAGCAAGGCCTTCCACTTAGAGCACACTGAGTTGATAGCTAGGACTTGAGTCTGCAGCATACAATTAATTAATTTCAATCCTCCTCCCCCCACCCCAACTCATTCTTTGCTTTTACACTGTTGTTCCTCTAGACTAGTACCTCCAATACTGTACCCGCATCTCCCCTGCACCTTTCCACTCCCCTTATCTCATGGTCCCACTCGTATCAAGCATTCACCCCCCCCCCGGCACCAGCTCCCTTGACCCATGCCCTTCTCTCCACTAGCATGATCATGTCCTCATTCCCCCTTCTAGGACCTTTGACTAAACCTGACCTCCAGGCTGCTACCCCTTTTTCTGCACTGTGCTCCCTTAACGCTCATTTCCTGATGGATGTCAGTAACTGGTTGTTTTTGGTTTTTTCCTTCTACTTACAGAATGTATTTTCACCTTTACTTAATTTGATATTGTATTCACCAGGCATTGTTGAAATATTTATAGGAGTTATGCTATTTGTCTTTGTACTAATTGTATAGCATTTGTTGTATTTTCTGTCTATTCCTGTAACTTGATTGTATGTTGTTGTACAGACATGGAACCTTTGTAAAAGAGCATTTGCTCAAAGGTGTTTCTCGAACTATTGAAATAAATGAAAATAAATAAAAAATTAAGCTCTCAGCAGAAATAATGAACCCAAGTGGAAGAACTACCTCTAATAACCAAACAACTGTGTAGGTATAATATAAAAAAGCATATTGCTCATAAACATTGGACTTCCAAACCAGGAAGCCAGAACAGAACTTTGGCTCCTTTGCAGTACCTTGGTGGAATGAGGTACCGAGGGGGTACTAACCCAAAACACCCCAAATACCCCCGAGGTAACAAATACCTTGACAAAGGGAGGGGCACTATGCAAAGCAACCATCCTAATTGGCAGCTAAGAACTATCGAGCCCTGACGCTTAGTAAAAAAAGGTGAGAAAACATTTAAACCGATTCAACTGATAAGAAATAGCTATGGATCAGAAGCAAATCCGGGAATCAACTAAATCATATGAAAAATGCCTAGTGCTGCACCATACCTCATGACTACAAAACTGACACCTACCCCCCCTCCAAAAAAAAAAAAGGATGTCCCTTGGATTACCTATAGAAAAAGACTAACTGTACAAAAAAATCACTAGGCTTCCTTACCCTTAAAAAAATGAAACCAATCTGAATACCCCCATAAACATTGATTTATCCCTAACTGCACCAAGGTATAGCTGTAGAACAAATAAAATATCATATGAATAATACAAATTTAACTCCCAGATCTATAATCAAACCCAAAACCCTTTGCTCTTCAAATAAAAGGAGGAAACTGTCAAAAGTTCAAAGTTCAAAAGTATGATATCAGAATAATGTATAACCCTCCCCTACAAACTCTATTTTAATGTTGCTCAGATGGATCTGGACAAATCTGGATTAGCAGATACCTGCCCTTTGTGTCAGGACAGTGGATCTACTGTACACTTCCATTATCTGCCTGTGGATCCGGCCGTCAGATCCTAACCAGGATCCTAACTATATGGCCCTGGATCCTAACTATCAGCCCTAGAATCTGTGGCTCTTAACTAGGATACTTGGATCCTAGCCAGGATTCATCACCATCTGCCCCAGATCCTATCTGCCCTAGGATCCGTGGATCCTAACTAGGATACTTGGATCCTAACCAGGATCCATCACCATCTGGCCCCGGATCCTAACTATCTCCCCTAGGATCTGAGAATCCTAACTAGGATCCATCACTATCTGACCCTGGATCCTGCATCTGTCCTTAGCAGGATGTCTGGTAGGATCCAAGTCAGGATACCAGCACTATCTGACAGATAGTGGTAGGATCCACAAAAGCACTATCCGAGCAACGCTGCTCCATTTACACAAAGATTTAGTATCTAAAATTTCTGACCATTCGTCCAGATCTGACAGTCTTTGAAGGAGTTACAGCCTGTTATGGAGGGAGAAGCATTATAATGAACTACTATACCATATTAACAATGTAGTATAGCAGGAATCTGAATAGTTCAGCTAAACCGGCTACATCCTATTAGAAATGCCAATGATGCTGCATCAATCCAAGGATACCAATCCACTCTGCACCAGTTCTAAACAGGGATCTCCACACCCTTTTTATTTTGCTAAACAATGACTAGTACTCATACCTCAGTTCAGACAGGGTCCAGCAGTAGCACATCTTAGATATCCAGTAAATAAACCTCTAAACAATGTCCTAGTCCAATGGAGGAATCAGGAAGCCAGAATGACAAGACGCAATAACAATAAAAATTGTTGTTGCTCAAAAAGAAACCCCAAGCTGAAACAATGTACAAAAAAAGGGAAGGAAGAAGAAGAAGAAGAAAAATTTAGCAAGCATTCCCACATATTATCGAGGGCAAGGTGTCCAAAAGTACACAAAACACTTAGCCTCTCCACCCTGATTCAACCCCAGCCATCCCAATAAAAGACAATCAGCTCAGGGTAGGGCAATAGAAGCCAGCCTTAAAATTATTATGGGGAGTTAGCCATTACTTACATATCTCTTGCTCCTTGATATTCAAAGGGAATAAGCCTACCAAGATCACTGAAATTTGCTGATCCAATCATTCTTCAGGCTCCCTTCTAAAACTCTGAAAGAGGGAACATATTTTGTCCAAAGTCTGATCTTGCCATTTCTTCTTCTTCCCCTCCGGGGAAACTTTAGACCACTGCTCTTTTTGAAGAGAGCATTTCTTTGGCCTCCTGTACCTCCATTGTCTCAGAGGGAATTATATGCCATTCACTTAGCTCGAACAATGCCAATTCAGGATCGGTATAGATTTTAGGACTGTCCTTAAAAATGTTTTTAGCTTAGCTGGATAAGGCGTGGAGAACTTGATGTTATTCTCCCGAAGGGTCCTGAATAGTGGAACAAAGGCTTTTTGTTGTCATTGAAGCCCCGCAGAGTAGTCATTATCCAGCCTGATACGATGGCCTTCATAGGTTAACTGTCCCCTCCTCCAAGCATAAACTAGTACGGCTTGCTTCACTGGAAAATCATAAAAACAAACAATCAGGGATCTTGTCGGGTGCCAGGACTGTAAGCCGCTGGAGCGAGGGCATGATGGGCCCATTCAATAGGCAGGAGCATAAGGTCTGAGAGGTCCATGAGTGAAGCAAAAAAATCTTGTAGAAAGGTAAGAATGTCACCTTTCCCTTCTAACCCTTTCAGTAAACCATACACCCTAAGGCTGTTTCTTTGGGAGCAATTGTCAAGATCTTCCATCTTATCCCCGAGTTGTTGCGTATCCTGCAAAAGTCGAGCAAACAATTTTTCTAGACAGTCCACTTGGGCGTCGGTATCTGTAGCCTGTTTCTCCAGTGAGGTGGTCCATTCGTCAATTTGCTGAATTGATATGTGAAGTTGTTGATCGAGAGAATGAGTCTCCTCTCTAAACGACTGAATTTCCTTTAGTAGAACTGAGTTAATCAGCTGCTCAAGCTCGCTGTCATTGCCAGTCACCATCTCTGAGTCAGTTCCCAACTACACAATGTCAAAAAACAAACAATCCCAAAGGACTACTGGCGAATAATCAATGCTGAAGTACTACTCGGTATTTAGACACCTCCCTAATGCATATGTATAAAAACAAATTAAACAAATCAGGGCTGAAGGAGGGTTTTCCAGAACGGGCTGACAGAAGTTTACTCTTAAGCTGCCATCACTGCTAGATCGCCACTGGAAGTCTGCTGAAATTTTATTTGTTTGAGCTCAGAAATCTCTCTAAATATTTTAGGGAGCTTTTAGGAGTTAAGCAGAGTCCTTGAGATCCAATGACACTTCTTGTTAATGCATATACATAACACACTTGTATGATATTTTTTTAATTTTTTTATGCTTAATTTATCACTGGATATTCATTGTGATGTATTTATAGTCAGCTGCCAAGTTAATGTTTAAATTAAATTGAGTACTGTCACATTAACTTACTGTGCATAAAAGACACCCATTACGTTAACACATTATTCCCTGAAGATGCACACAGTGGAACCAGTCAGAGTTTGTGGCAGTTTTCCCATCACCCCTTGCTCTCCCAGCAGATAATCACAGCACAGCATGTAATCACCTTTTAGCCACAAGTGTTTTTATGGCACTATGTGAAGGACTGATGAACTAATTGTGATATTGTGAGTAAAGAAAAGTGTGCTTTATTTTCGAATAGCTGCTGTGGTGGTGCTCTTTCTTTTTTGTTGGTTATTATTTTACAGTAAATCTGCCAAGGATTATGCCTACTGTGCATATATATGTAAGCACCCCCCAAATCTGGGGCTTACCTTTAGTGGGACTACAGCCCCTTTATTCCATTCTTTTTGCCCCGGTGATTCTGTCCTCTGCCTCCGGTACCCTGGACTGCTGAATTGGGACTGGAGGGCTGTGTTCAGGAGCCTTGGGTGGGATTTGAGCTCGGGCTCCCTCCCGTTATTCACAGCAGCCACCACCGTATTTCTGCAGTTCTCAGCCCATAAAGAAAGTGAGGCAATGGTCCATTGTACTGTGTTTGCCTCTGGGCATTTTGGGGGACACTTGCACAGTCCAAAGTAGTCAAATAATGAACAGGGCAATATAAACGGTAATGGGCAAGCATGCAGTAGCTGTGTATACGTAGCCAGAGTCTTAAAGGAGCAACTGCTCCCAAAGTAATAGCTTGGCCATGCGGCCACAGTTTAAAAAGGTACCTGTCTCCAGGGCAGGCAGCAGAGTCAGGAATGAAGTAGTTCACACCTCTGGGTATTTGGTTTGGGGTTTCCTGGTCCCCAAATAGGCAAAGGGACTGGAAATGGTAAAGGTGAGGTGTGCATGCAGGGAAGGTGCGAAATGGGCACATCTCATTTCTGGAGCCCCTACAGTTAAATGAGGCTCCCTACAAGCAAAGAGAGAGTCTTCCTGGCCCCATCAGAGCAAGCAGGGCCAGTAAATATAGTTAGTAGCCAACGAATGGGCTTCTGTTAAATGTTATGGGCTGCCATAGCCAGGGCAGCATAAAGTAAACAAATATGGTGGCCCACATCATTCTCCCTGCTGCTGAGGATCCTGGGAAGGGGTGAGAGGGCAGCTGAGTCTCAGAACTGACTAGCCAATCAGGTGGGGATCTATGGGCCACTATAAAATGATCCGGAACTCGTGGGGGAGGGTGACAGTCCAGAGAGAATGTGAGAGAAGGAAATTGCATGAGGGTGCTAGACCAATTTGAAGGCAGCCTCAGTGGTGGAGCTAGCGGGGGGCTGGGGGGGCTGTTGCCCCTCCTGGCTGCCCCAGTGTGAGTAGTGGTGCCCCACCATGATCTTTATTCACTGTTTAGTGCCTATTGTGGAGCCCACAATTGACTGAATGGCCCCTCCCAGCTCCCAAACGCTCCCAAACCTGGCTTCGCCACTGGTGCCGCCTGGGTGCACTGAGACCCCTCTGAACCCTAAAGGAAGGTTTGGTCCGAGTGCCTATGAGCCCCTTAGGCAACAGGGAAGAACATGTGACTGTTAAACTGTTTCCCTTTGCAATTGATTTGACCTGTTAGTTTTCCTATGTGCAAGCCTATAAAGTGCCTGGACTGTGTGAACTGTTGCCAGTCTGGAGAAAAGGTCATTTTGGGCTGAGAGGAGACTGTTTGGAAGCCCAGTTGTGTCGCTGTTCAAGAGGCAAAGATGACAAAAGGCCCAAGAGGCGAAGATGGTTCCATGCAATAACATCGACAGCATAACAGCGCCAAACATATGGACAAAGACAATGTAGCGACCACGTTTACAGCCCACACCAAATATAGCACATATCAAAACAGCGGTCTCCCCTTTGGCAATCCAGAAACTGAACAGACATCTCCAGACACAAAAATCCACCTCCAGCACCAACGACATAGTCACCCCTAACACCCCCCCAACACACACCACTCTTATACCACAACCTAACTTCTAACACAAAACACCTGACAAAGCAAACGATGAACACCTGACAGAACCTCCTAAATGATTAAAAAAAAAAACTCACACACCAGCACCTAGACTTGAACCCACAACAACATTCAATAGCACACATTGCTCTAACAACATTACTACCTAATAACCTGCCTAACCCACTAAACCACAGTGGCACCACAGCTGCAGCACATCCAGTATCAACCTACATTTACCACAACACATCCAGCCACAACAGTACAACACTATATTTCTATATTTTATGCGGGGGCTTTTCCCTGTAACCCCCCTATATTAATAAAATGAACTTTGAGAATGCACTATATATGACACAGTGTGCAATACCAACCAGCACACTTCGCTGTCACTGCTTCACCATCCCTGCATACAGTCGCTTTCTTTGCTCCCGCTATTCTGCACATGTTACCCTTTTTACAGGTGCTCAATTTGAGTTGCTTAAATTGAGTTGCCCATATCACAGGATACCGTAAAAATGATGAAAGGCCTATTCCAGGTGAATGGTCCAGCAACTGCTGCATAGAGAGACTGCTTTCTGTAACCAGAGTGGTACTGCTAATTTATCCTTTTTCAATACCCCCCTGAAGCCTTCAGAAATGCAAACACCTCTGGGCTGCAGCCCCAAGGAGTCCTGCTTCAATCATAGAAACATAGAAACTGATAGCAGATAAGGACTGCTAGGCCTATCCAGTCTGCCCTTTTACCCTACCTGTATCAGCGGCCGCTGACCCTACTTGGTCACTGGCTTCAGCCTCTCCTTCCCACCTCTAAGGTTCCCTTTTGCCTATCCTATGTATGTCTGAATCCCCCCACTGTGCTTACTCCCTCCACTGCCTGGGGTAGTCTATTCCATACATTCACCATCCTGTCCATGAAAAGAACTTTCCCACATTCCCCCTTATCCTGCCCCCCCAATCTCATATCATCCCCCCATTCTTGTACCTCTCCTGTTCTGAAAGATGTTGCCCACTTGCACTTTGTTAATGCCTTTAAGATACTTAAAGGTTTCCATCATATCTCCCTATTCTCTCCTCTCTTCCAGTGTATACATATTGAGGTCTTTCAGTCTCTCTTCATAAGTCATGTGGTGCAAGCCCTGCACCATCTTAGTTGCCCTTCGTTGAACTGCCTCCACCCTTTCTATGTACTTTCAAAGATGCAGCCTCCAGAACTGTACACAGTACTCCAGAAGAGACCTCATCAGTGTTTTGTACAGTGCTATCACCACCCCCCTTCTTCTGCTAGTGATGTCCCTACCTATGCACCCCAACATGCCACTGACCCTCCCCACAGCCTTTGTACACTGTTTGGCCACCTTTAGGTCAACTGAGATGATTAACCCCAAATCCTTTTCCTCCCTGGTGACTGTCATCAACTCCCCCCATCCTATAAATAACCGCAGGGTCTCTGCAACCCAGGTGCATGATTTTGCACTTCTTAGCAATGAATCTCAGCTTCCTCACTTCTGACCACCTTTCCAGCCTTTCTAGGTCCCTTCTCATTTTCTCCACCCCATCTGGAGTGTCTACCCTATTGCAGATCTTGGTATCATCTGCAAATCTGCAAACCTTCCCTTCAGTCCTTCTGCAAAGTCACTGATGAAGACATTAAAAAGGACTGGCCCCAGGATGGACTGATCCTTGAGGTGACCCACTGGTCATCCTCCTTTCCTCAGACTGGATCCCATTCACCATCACCTCTGCTTTCTGTCCCACAACCAGTTCCTAACCCAGTTCAGCACCTTGTGGCCCACTCCCAGGCTACCCAATGTATTTACCAGTCTTTTATATGGAACGGTATCGAAGGCCTTGCTAAAACTGAGGAGGGTGAAATCTACTGCTCTCCCCTGATCCACCTCCTTTATCACCCAGTCAAAAAAATCTATCAGATTTGTTTGACATGACCTTCCTACTGTGAATCCATGTTGCCTCGGATCCTGCGCTCCATTGGATTCCAAGTGTTCCACAATCCTATCCTTAAGCAGTGCCTCCATAATTTTTCACACTACTGAGGTGAGGCTGACTGGCCTATAGCTTCCTGCCTCCTTCAGTTAGTTAGATAGATAGTGTGAAAGGGGGTGAAGTCATTGGCAGGACTTTGCAATCTGCAGGATAAGCCAAGGCAGAAGATTGGAAAAAGTACTGTTGTGTTTATGTGAAATATTATTGGGGCCCCTTACAAAGTTGCTCACTGCATCCCAGCATCCACAGTGCACCTATCCTGTGTCCTCTGGTTGGCCACTTGCAACTCATGAGGTACCCACTGCAAAAGATTATTTCCATCCTTACAGCCATTGGGGGGGAGACACTGAGTGCACCTGCAGGGAGGGTACTGGGACTGCGTGGGGTACAATTGCTGAACAAAAGTCGTTCTTGTTGTGCTTATTTCTCTCCCTTTTATCCCTCCCCTATAATAAATCTGAGGTTGGTTCATTTTAAAATTGTTGTTTATGATTATTGCTTGGAGTGTATTACCCTAGAGTGGGGAAAAGGTAACTGTGTGTGGGACAGCAAGAAAAAATTACTCACCATAGTAATGTTGTTTCTTCTAATGGAGTTTTGCTGTATTCTGACATAATGCAGTTAGCCCCAGCACTTGAACTGCCCTAGAAAGGAAAGAGTTAACTCTATGCTGAAGCATAGAAAGTTGAGCTCGAGCTCAGTTTTGAAACCTCTGTCTGTTGTACTTCCCAGTGCAACCATCAGATTCTTACGAGCAACTAACTGAGTATAAAAATATGGAAATTGTTCAAAATGTAAGCCAGAAGACAACAATTTGGGCCCAAAAGACTCAAGTCGAGAACCCAAGAAGAAAAAGGTAGTGACAACAGTAAACACATGTATAACACAAGAAAATAACCCATAAATAGCTAACCCACCCAAGAGGGAGGATACAAGGTACAGCCCGGAGGTGCAACACTGTACCTGCCAGCCCACTTCCCAAAAACTAGGTTCTGAGAAGGGAGGCGGGGGGAGGTCAGAATACAGCAAGACTCCATTAGAAGAAACAGCATTACTATGGTGAGTAATTTTTTCTTCAAACAACATGAAGTCTTGCTGTATTCTGACATAATGCAGACTACCAAGCAGTTACCTATGGAGGAGGGAATGCAGAACCTACTTTGGGAACAGGCTCTGCAGTACTGCTGTGCCAAACCTAGCATCACTGCTAGCCTGGATATCCAGATAGTAATGCTTGGTGAATGTATGTACTGTTTTCCAGGTGGCTGCTTTACAGATCTCTAACAAAGGTATATCTCTGGCTGCAGCCAGAGTGGCAGCTGTGCCCCTAGTCAAGTGAGCCCTCAGGCCTGAGGGGGGTGCTTTACCCAATTTATAATAGCAGAATTGTATGCAAGAGACAATCCACCTGGCAATAGTTCTTTTAGTGGCAGGTTTACCTTTCCTCACCTCACCATTGATGAGAAGCCATTGAAGACAGTCATTTCTGTGTGCCTTAGTGTGCTCTATGTAGTAGCTAAGAGCTCTTTTAACATCCAAACTGTGTAGCCTTCTTTCTGCTGAAGAAGAATGGTCAGTGAAAAACACAGGGAGAGACATGGACTAGTTCAGATGAAAATCTGACACCACTTTGGGCAAGAACCTCCTATTGGTTCTTAGGACCACTTTATCTATATGGAAGGATATGAAGTCAGGTTAAGCTGACAAGGCCTGTAATTCACTAATCCGCCTGGCAGAAGTAATAGGTACCAGGAACTCAGTTTTTCAGGTCAAGTACTTCAACTCGGCTGAAGCCATGGTTCAAAGGGGGGCTGCATAAGCTGTGCAATGCAGCCATTGAAATCCCAAGCAGGAGTCGGTTCTCTAAAGGGAGGGTTTATGTGAACCAGACCTTTGGAAAATTTTCTGAAAACATAATGAGAGGCCAGGGAAGAGCCCTTCCCTACTGAAAGGAATGCAGAAACTGCTGCTAGGTGAACCTTCAGAGTTGCAGGCCTAAGGCATAAATCATTGAGGTGAACCAGATAATCTAAGGCTGTGGAGATGCTTGCAGAATCAGGCACAATGCCTTTCTGAGAACACCAAATGCTAAACCTCTTCCATTTGGAGTTATAAGTCTTTCTAGTAGAAGGTTTCCTGGAAACCTTCAAGATATCCAGAACTCCCTGAGAAAGATGCTGGCCTGCGTATTCTAACTCTTCAAGAGCAAGGCCTTGAGATTGAGAGACTGGAGATTGGGATACAAGATCCTCCCTTGGGAGGAGGACAGGAGATTGTATCTCCTGGGAAGAGAAAGAGGACATGACACTGTCAGGGACAGTAGTAGAGGATACCAAGGCTGTCTGACCCAGTCTGGAGCCACTAGTATCACTGTGCAGGGTTGAGTTCTGATTTTGATAGACACTCTGAACAGCAGAGGGAAGGGAGGGAAGGCATAGAGAAACCTGTCCTTCCAATCCAAGATCAGAGCATCCTGAGGCACAGTCCCCAGGAGTGGAGGTCTGCAACAGAACACAGGAAGCTGATGGTTGTCTGTGGCTGCAAAGAGATCTATCTCTGGAGTGCCCCACCTGGAGAAGATGACCTGCAGGATGAGAGGGTCCAGGGACTATTCGTGATGTCCCTGCAATATTCTGCTCAGAGCATCTGCCAGTACATTGTCCTTCCCTGGAAGGTGAACTGCTACTAGGGAAGTCTGAAGAGAATAGGCCAGAGAGAACAGTTTCATGACTTCTGTGCTCAAGGCCATGGACCGTGTGCCTCCTTGTTTGTTGATGTACCACATTGTGGTTGTGTTGTCTGTTCTGACTTGGACCATCTTGACCTTGACTGAATCTGAGAAGCACTGAAGGGCCAGGAACACTGCCCTGAGCTCCAGGAGGTTGATGTGAAGGAGATACTCCTGTGGAGACCAGACCCCCTGAGCTATCAGGGCTCCCAGGTGGACTCTCCAACCTAGGAGAGAAGCATCTGTAGTTAGAATCACTGAAGGAGCTTGAGGAAGAAATGGGACTCCTTGTCTGAGGTTGTCCAGATCCAGCCACCACTGGAGAGCTTAGAACAGAGTCTGAGTCATTGGAATCAGTTTGGTAAGAGAATCCTTTTTCTGAGACCAAAAAGACCTTAAGTGGAACTAAATGTCCCTCATCTGAAGTCTTGCTCCCTGTACCACTGCAGTGGAAGCTGCCATGTGGCCCAGGAGTTGGAGGAACTGTCTTGCTGGACGAGAGACCTGAGGTCAAAAAGATGAAGCAAGATCTACTAGGGCCTTCACCCTTGCCAGGGCAAGGAAAGCTTTTGCTTGGTTAGTGTCCAGTTCTATTCCTATAAAAGTAAGAAGTTGAACTGGTTTGAGGACAGACTTTGGAAGATTGAGAAGAAACCCCAGGGAACTGAACAAGTCCTGTGTGGTTTGCAGAGCTGACCTGACCTGTTGAGATGACTGACCTACAATGAGCCAGTCATCCAGATATGGGAAGATGGTGATACCCTGTCTTCTGAGGTAAGCCACCACTACTGCAAGGCACTTTGTGAACATCCTTGGACCTGATGTTAGGCTGAATGGCATGGCTCTGAATTGGTAATGGCCTGAAGGCAACTCGAACCTGAGGTATTTTCTGTGGGAGCACCTGATAGGGATATGGAAGTAGGCATCCTTGAGGTCCAGGGATGCTAGACAATCTCCTGGCCTTAGAGAGGGAAGGATTATTCCCAGAGTTACCATTCTGAATTTGGGTTTTGAAATGTATTTGTTCAAATACCTTAGGTCTAGGATGGGTCACCACTCCCCTGTCTTCTTTGGGGTAAGAAAGTACCTAGAGTATAGTCATTTTCCCCTGTGCTGAGTAGGAACCTTCTCTATAGCTCTGAGAGCTAGAAGAGAGGAAACCTCTGCCTCTAGGGCAAGGGTTTCTGAGATTGATGCAGGTGGAAAGGACTTGGCCCTCTTTTTTTGAAACTTTTTGAAGCTGAGGGCCAGTCCCTGGCTTACAACTTCCAGGACCCACTTGTCTGAGGTCACAGACTTCCAGGCCTGAAAGTGGTAAGCCAGCCTGCCTCCTACTGGGATTGGGGAGTCGACCCAGGGCTGACACATCAGGGTGTCTGCTTGGCAGGAGCCTTAGACTGGGAGGAGGGAGCAGCCCTGCTCATCCCCCTCCTATCCCTCCCTCTGAAGAACCCCCTCTGTGGGAAGGGAGAGGAGGCCTGGGCTTGGTAAAAAGGCCTGTGAAAAGGCCTGCCCCTGCCCCTAGACTGCTGCTTTTGTGGAGTGACTTGCCTTTCCTTGGCGTGTGCGCTCCTGTAAGTGGTCCTGTATTCATCCATTTTCTTCATGTAAGCCTCTGTCTGCTCCCCAAACAGAGAGTTACCCACTACAGGAAAATTCATAGCCTTAGTCTGGGTATCCTGTGAAAGGCTAGTACATCTGAGCCAAGCATGTCTTCTGAGAGACACAGATGTAGCCATGACTCTTGATGCCACATCATTGGAGTCCACAGCAGCATGAAATTGTACTTTAGATGCTTCAATTCCATCTGCAGCCACCTCCTCCAGCTCCTTGGCTAGCTGGGGGGAGGCCTGTTTGGTCAGTTCAGAACAGTATCCCATCTGGACTTCTGGTACCTGGCTGTGTAGGCCATGTAGTTTGCCTGTCTGAGTCCCAAAGAGGATGCCAAATATTGTTTTTTCGCCATGGCATCCACTTTCCTGGAGTCCTGGTCTGGGGGGGTGAAGCCAAAGGAATGTTAGCCTGTCACAGGCTGCAGCCTGCACTACCCCAACATGGCTGCTATGATTATAAAGGAACTCCGTAGCTGAGCCTAATAACATATACCTCCTGTCCATTCTTTTGTCCACAGGAGGTAATGAATTAGGTGTTTGTAAAATTTTTTGTGTCTGTTTCCCCAAGGACTTATGAAGAGTGATAGACAACCTTTTGGACTCTGGGATGTCCATCATTTCCACAAAATCAGGCTCTTCTTCCTCCTCTGCAGCTTCAACCATGGGAAGCTGAAGGGTTTCAGACACCTTTTTGTAAAACAAAAAGTGTGAAGGGGACTCAGAAAGCCTGGGAGGGGAGACATCAGAGAGCCTGTCTGGGGAGATGTCCAGTTCAATGGGCATATCCAGATCCCCTGGTCATCATCATCATCATCATTGGGATAGTCTTCATCTCCCTCCCACTCCTCATAAAAAGTATCTGGATTGTAATCCGAAGGAGATGGATCCGACCGAACTGACCGCCTAACCGGTAGTACCAGTTCGAATTGAACCGGTCTAAGTGATTGGACAATACTAATCACCTTGGCTATTTTGTCCGCAGTTGGAGGATGCGGTACTGGATCCGAACCGGCAGACTTATGTTTTCTTTTTGATGGAACTGGCCCCCCAGGTTCAGTTCTCCTTTTGCCTGAGGAGGTATCGCCTAGGTCAGTAGGCACCTCCTCAGGTTTGCCCTCAACCGAACCGGGCTGGCCATCCGGATCTACGGACTTCTCAGCCTCCTTTTCCTTCAGCCTACTCAGTCTTTTATCTAGAGTGGATTTAGGAATGTTTTTACAAATTTGGCAGTCTGACTTGAGGTGGTCAAACCCCAGACAATAAACACAGATGAGGTGGGGTCAGCCTTGGCAAAGGCCTCCCCACACTCAGTACAGTGTTGAAACCCAGTGGGACCAGTTTTCTTCTTGGGTTTCTCAGACATGGCCAACCTAACCAGATTACCCTATAGCAGTTTTTAAGCCAGATAATAAAACACCGATCAGTTACAAACCGTGTCATGGGTTTTGAAAAAGAACCAGAAAATCACTGGTTCTTTTGAAACCAATCAGTACCGGAACACCACTCTAATCCCAGAATTTAGTGAATAAAAATAAAAGTTTTAACAAGGTTGGTTCCAAACCGGACTGACTGGAAAGAAACCAAGAAAAGAACAATTTCCAACTTTTTTAATAAAAATAAATCACAGTCACTAGCTATCTACATACTACCTGTACAGTAGACAGAGGCTGGAAATACAAAAATAACAAAATATATGGTTTAAAACTGAATGCTTCTCTTTTTTACCGAATCGAGCAGAGGAAATTTCCGGAGCGACTTCACTGTTAGGCGGACTAAAGAATCTGATGGTTACACTGGGAAGTACCACAGGTAGAAGTTTGAAAACTGAGCTCGAGCTCAATGGTCTATGCTTCAACATAGAGTTAACTCTTTCCTTTCTAGGGCAGTTCAAGTGCTGGGGCTAACTGCATTATGTCAGAATACAGCAAGGCTTCATGTTGTTTGAACTAAAATGTATTCCTGGGGGGTGGTAACCTTGTGTTTTATTCATCAGGTACCCCATATCACTACTGCATAGATACATATCTACTGACGGCAAATAAGGGCCTTTTGCCCACCTAGTCTGACCAATTACGCATGCAGTTTTGCCTCTTCAAGCTTCTCTTGAACTGGGTTGTCCCCATTTCCCCCAACTGCTAGGGGAAGGCACCATGCCATTTTACTCCAGTGTAGCATGCCTATTAGTGAACAGAGGCTGGTCCCCTCGGGAGGAGTGTATAAGTGAGACCTTGAGGGCCCCAGAACAGCCAGGTGGTAAGATGGGTGGCTGTTATATATATAATGAAGATTATGAAATTGATGATTAGAATATTCAAATCTGATTGGTCAAAACCACTTTTCAACCTAGATGACATCTCAGTACATAATCCCAGTCTGAAAATAGATCATGCCATTAGCCCAAAAATCAAAATTGATCCATTTCATAATCACAATAATATACTCCAAGGTGTGTGATATCGTGGGATATCATTCCTTGGCAGGTGGTTGAAATTACTCAGCCTATGACCTCGTGCCTCACAACATACCATAGGCAGGACGATATCTCATGACATTGTACACCTTGTCATGTATTATTGCATAATTACAACATCAGTGGTTATTTATTACCTTTTAAGATTATTTTGTTTATCGTGTCTTCTAATTAAAACACCAAGTCACAGATCTGTGTATAAAAGACTACAACCTTCTGTTTTTTAATTTTCATTGATGCCGTAGATAAGCCAACACCAGTAATAAATGTAGCTGCCACTGGTTTATGAGTTCTCTGTCATAAATGTACTACTTTGTGGTCCCTGACCCAGAAAAGTGAAACAAATGTGGTATTTGTAACTGTGCTGACTTATTGTAAAACTAATAATTTGATAAAAGTAGCACCTTTAGTGAACAGAAAAATCGTGCCATATAACAATGGCAGATTCCTTTTTGTAAAAATTGATCTTGTCCTCATAATGGAGGAGGGGGTAGTAATTGAGCGTAACGTATTGTTCCTTCATTGTACATGAAAGCAGCTCAGCTGTACATTCAGTGACACAAGGCTAACTGCAATTGCTGTAAAAGCAGATGGTCACAGAGTACTTTGGATTCAGATTTTTGACAACCTCTCTTTGATTGTTTTGTTACTTTGGGTTGAAAGCAACTATGCCATTAGATTAACCTTAGAATAGATCCTACACATCTTTTTATTTCCTCTTAGACCTGAGGGTAGAAGGGTTAAAGTCATATGAAAACCTGAAGTGATTTAAAGCTCATAAATGCTGACTTCAGTGGCGTAAACGTAAAAATGATAAACTGCAGCTTTATGTTATCACACATGGGCAAAGGTCTTCTGAAATTATTCTTATATATATTTTATTTATTTAACAAATGGGACACATTAAATACTAATCATAATCAAGCACCAGAGCTCACTTTTTAAACATATTGCTAACTTACAGGCAATAAAATTCAGACAGAGAGGTATTGCAGTCATTTTCAGGAATATTGCAAGACTTGGGGCTATGAAAAGGCAATATTTGGATTTACAAATTATTTATGAATATTTTATTTATCTGTTGTTTTCCAAATTACCAAGTCATCCTTTTAATTGCTTATGCAGAGGCAGTGGCCAAACCCCAGGTGACTTTGGATACTTCTGTGATAAATATACAATGTTTATTTTGCAGAAAGGGAAAGTCTGCCTCATTGCTTTACTTTTGGAGGTAGTATAGCACAGTGGTTCAGGACTGTGAGCTGCAAACCTGGAGATCTAGGTTTGAATCCCACAGCCCCATTTGCATACTGTGTGACCCTGAGCAAGTCACTTAACTTCCTTGTGCTCCCAATTCACACCTGGAAACAATGCCTCAGCTTAGTGTACCTTTCCTGTTTAAACAATCCCCCTCTCTCATCACACACAGAGGCATAGCAGCTACAGCGAAAGGCAGACGAGTGCTATTACTGACTGACATTAGATGAAACATTATTATATATGTTGATATGTACAGTTACCATGTCTCTTATGGTTGCAAGAGTGCATTCTCGAGTTCCTTGGGGGAAAAAACTGCAAAGTGAAGCTGTGCAGTTCTAGTTTATGAAGGACTTGAGAAGAAACTCTTATAGTTAGAAGACCAAGAGACACACATAAACTATATGTTGTAAATCATGTTAAATATCTTTGTTTAAAACAATAACATTTGAATTTAAAATAAAAATGTTTCACATTGCAGAATATTAGAGAATTCTCTTTGTGGAAAATGGACTTTGACAACTGAACTTAGAAGTTCATCGTTTTAGAACTATGTGCATGAGATACCCTGTTATGGTAACTGCAGTTCCTGTAATGTTTAGAAATAAACTATCCTGATCGGTGAAGAAGGATTTTATGATTTATGACATCAGGAAGGGTACTTTTCACATCTATGGGATTCATTCCACTAAATGTATTTTCCTTTTATCTGTAATTTCTGCAGCTTACTGGATTTGCCCCATCTGCTACATTTTTCCACCTTGCCCTGTCACCCCTGCCTGTGGCCCTCCTAGTAACTCTCCAGCTTGACTACCAAGGCAGTACTGAAAGGGGTGTAGGCTTCCCCATGGAGCACTAAAGATTGGAGTGGTGCAGGAGGCTGTGCAGTGCCTAAGTGTACTGGCTGTCATCCTTTAGGCTTGGGTTTTTCCTCCATTTTTGTTCCCCTGGGATGTCAGTGGTGAGGGCTCCAGTTCATTTATGTGCATGCAGATGCATACTGCCATACTGAATCAGCTGATATCTGTCCTTCCCAACTGCTCCAGCATGCACTTCCAGCTAAGGCCACCCAGGTGGCAGTGCTGAGGCAGAGAATGGCATTAGCCCTCTCTGGGCATTTGATCCTTTTCCTCTACACACTGACCCTCCTGCCCCCCACCAGGCCCATTCCTAATCCCAGATTGATGGCTTCCCAAACGACAGTGCTGCCATGGCTTCAAAACATGGGCTTCTGTGTGTGATTTTCTTTTTTTTCTCTTTATGTTGTTTATCTCTTGGTCATTGGTGGTGCCCACCACTGCCAGACAACCAGACAGCCCCATCCATCTCTATCTCTGGTACTTAACTATCCACATGGGGCCCATGGGGCCTTCAGTGCATGGTGGATTCTGTTGGGGGCCCTTGCAGGGTAAATGTCCCACTATGATCCATGATGTATGAAGGACGGTGGTCAGTCAGAGAGGTGGGGCCTGAGTTTGCTGCTGTCATGTTGCTGTACTTTGAAATTTTCCTTTCTTCTCCCCATCCACAAGGACATAGCCAGAGAGGACTTCATGGTTTGCATGTGTGCACAGTTGCATGGCTACACTCCCACGCCAGGCTGTGTTCTCTTCCCTCAAGCTTCTCTGTCTGCCCCGCCACCTCTGATCACCCAGGTGACAAGTATTACAGCAGAGAATGGTGCCCTCCCACCCCTGACTAGGAGCACATCCTGTGGGACATTCAGGCCTCCTCTTCCCTTTGGCCATCCCGGCACAACCTAGGCTCGTTTGAATCCTGGGTCACCAGTGACGCATACTGTAGCCCTACCACTGGACCAGTGGGTTGGCCCCTCTATATGCCATTGAAAATTCCAGTGTGTATGATATTTATTTTTCAGGAAAGCAGCATGATTTCCTGATTTCAGCACAGTTTTGTGAGACAGAAGATCACAATTTCATGTCTCATAACAGTCACAGCCTCATTTGAGGTTATCAGTGTTGAACAACAATTATAAGGACAAGACTGACTTTTCTGGTATTATATTCATATGCTATTTAGAGAGATTCAGACAGTGCCTTTTTGCTCTGCAAACATCTGCCAGGTAATGTGACTGGATCAATATTCAGAGCTGTGTTTTGAACATTTTGATGATCTGGAGAGTTCCAATGCAGGTTGGGTAGTAACTGTCTAGTTCAACTATTTACACCAAATCAATGACATTTGGACAGTATCCTTCTCACCACAACATATGTGTACTGAGTTGGAAGTATTCACTTGTCTTGGAACCAGGTCCAAACTGACTGCCCTCAGCCTTCCCACGTTGGTGCCTGATTCCATCAGATCTAAGAAGCCAAGCAGGTTAGGGCCTAGTCAATCGTAGGCCAGGATACTCCAAACTTGATTCTGAACATCACTGCATGGTTATCACTTCTTAACATATCACTTCATTTGGTACCAGTTTGCTCAGAATAAATGTCCCACTTTGTCTCATTCACTCAGGGAGCCAAGATTTTGCACTTCAGTGGCCAGCTTTTTGGCACCAAGCAGTGGTGAGCTTGCTGTGGCACACTGGTAACCTGGATTCCTGTTCTGAGCCCAGGGCATCAGGAGCACAGGCTTGCAGGAGGGTCTTTTCATGGAAGGGTGGGCTGTGCAGTGCTGCAGAATAGCAGTTCCTGGTCACAGCTGGGAGGTGTGTCCTTTGCAGCATGGGTGAACACACATCACAGGATGCCACAGCGAGCACTTTCTTGATAGGAGGTAGGAGGGCCCCAAAAATGGAAATGTGTCTGGCTGATAGCTTCTTGAAGTCCCTTTGGCCCTGTGGCACATCAATCCTCCCTCGTTCTGTTCTCATGTCTACTTTGAGGAAATGCTTTTCCATGGTGGTAGTAGCAACCCCTCTTCCCCTTGGCAGGGATATGGCGAACAATGCAGGATGGTGGAGGACCCAGAGGGAGCCTGCAGATGGGACTTGAAAGCAGATGGTGAGCTTTGCAGGCAGCAGGGATTTCAATAGAATGGCCTGAAGGAGTGGATTGGTGATTGCCACTAGGTGGGAGTATAAAGACCGGTTGCAAAAGAAAAGGACTCTGCTCTTCTATGTGAGACAATCGGAGAGAAATGGGTTCAGAAATGTTGTGCAGAGTATGACATCCAGAAGCCTATGTGGACCGTAATAAATGATAGCAACTTAAATTTGTGCTAATTCAGTGGAGTGGTGGTGGGGGGATGTATCTTGTATGTAGCTTTTCCGGGGGTAGGGGCTGTCGAGGTAGGACCGCATGGGTTTGAGTGGGTGTGCGGACCTAGAAATACTTGGTCTACCATATCATGTGGTCTAAGTGTAGCTGAAAAAGCTGCTAGAATAAGCTAAAAAACAAATAATTAAAGATAAATAAGTTTATCAAATGTTCTCTCTTTTGTTCATCTCTTGATCTGCTGCATGCTGTTGGTGTTGTGTGTTTCCCACTATTATGCCATACTCTAATGCAGGCTGTTATTAGTGGCCAGTTAATATAAGTTAACAGGGTGTGTATGAAGAGAGATCCCAAACATTGCTGCATGCTGGTACTCAGTGGTGCAAGCTGTTCAGGTACAGTATGTTAAATACCCATTTCCAGTATAGCGACTTTCTTGCTCACACAGTGTAATGAAAACGTCCAAAGGTAGATTTTTTCAGTAGAAAAGGACCTTTAGGCCCATCCAGTCTGCCTCTTGTCCCTGCTTATTCTGCCACCACTGACTCTAGTTGGTCATAGGTGTCACTCCCTCCCCCTGTTCCTCTACCTAATATGCCCCTGTGACTATCCCATGCACCTAATATGCCCCTGTGACTATCCCATGCACCTAATATGCCCCTGTGACTATCACACGCATGCTTGAAGCTTCCCACAGTCTTTGCTTCCACTACTTCCTCTGGCAGGCTGTTCCAGTCATCCGCCATCCTTTCCATGAAGAAGTATTTCCTCAAGTCTCTCCTAAGCCCCCTTAACTTCATTGCATACCCCCTTCTTCTACTGAAACATAGAAACATAGAATGTGATGGCAGATAAGGGCCGCCGGGCCCAACCAGTCTGCCCATTTTTTCTTAACCTTCATTTTTATTGCAGACTCTACTTGATCTACAGCACCATCTTCCCCCACTTCCTTACTGCTACTATTCTCATATGCCTGTCCAAGGCATTTTTGAACCCCATCACTGTTTTCACCCCCACTACTTCTGCTGGAAGACTGTTCCAGGTATCCACAACCCTTTCTGTGAAGAAGTTGATACTCACATCCCTCCTGAATTTACTCCCTTCCAACTTCATAGCATGTCCTTTATTCTAGAACACCCTTTTATCTGAAAGATACCCTCCACCTGTACCTTATAACCCCCCATGAGGTATTTAAAAGTTTCTGTCATATCCCCTCTCTCCCTATTCTCCTCCATGGTGTACATATTAAGCTACTTTAGCCTTTTTTCATAGGGCTTTTGATGCAGTTCAGGAACCATTTTGGTAGACGTCCTCTGGACAGCTTTCACTCTGTCTGTGTTTTTCTGGAGATGTGGCCTCCAGAACTGGACACAGTACTCAAGGTGAGGTCTTACCAGTGATCTATATAGGGGCAGAATCATCTCACTCTTCCTGCTGATGATTACCCCTTCTTATGCACCCCAGCATCCCACAAGTCTTTCCAACTGCTTTGTCACACTGCCTGACCACCTTTAGGTAATCCGATATGATTACCCCTAGGTCTCTTTCGTGCTTGGTCTTTGTCAGTATCACTCTGCCCATGTTGCACTCTGCTCCCAGGTTCCTATGGTTCAGATGCATTATTTAGCACTTTTTTTGCATTAAAACCCAGCTGCCATAACCTTGACCACTCTTCCAGTCTTTTGAGATCCTGGCCCATCCTTTCCACCCCCGAGTGTCCACTCTTTTGCAGATCTTGGTATTATCTATAAGGAGGCAGACCTTCACTTCCCTTCCTGTCCCCCTGCTATGTCACTTATAAAGACATTGAAGAAGACTGATCCCAGCACTGATCCATGAGGTACCCTGGTGGTCACCCTCCCTTCCTCAGAGCACACTCCATTCACCACTACCCTCTGTGTCCTATCTTTTAACCAGTTATGTACCCAGGGTAGCACCTTATTACCCACCACCAAGTTACCCAACTTGCTTAGCAGTCTCCTATGTTGAACGGTGTTGAAAGCTTTGCTGAAATCCAGGTAGGCCATGTCCATTGCTCCTTCTTGATCCAGCTCCTTGGTCACCCAGTCAAAGAAATCCATCAGATTTGTTTGGCATGACCTTCCCTCTGTGAAACCATGCTACCTTGGATCCTGTAACCTCTTGGATACAAGATATTCCACAGTCCTTTCCTTTAATAGTGTTTCCATTAACTTACCCACCACTGATGTCAGACTGACAGGCCTATAATTTCCCACCTCTTCCTTGCTACCACTTTCATGAAGTGGGACTACATCAGCCTTTCTCCAGTCCTCCAGGACCATGCCAGTCTCCAGTGATCTGTTAAAAAGGTCTATACAGCTAGTACTTCCCTGAGCTCTCTCAGCACCGTTGGATGTTCCTGTCTGGCCCCATAGATTTGTCTACCTTCAGGTTAGTGAGTGCTTCCCAGACTGTTTCCTCAAAAAATAGACTAGTGTCCATTTCCCTCCATCAAAGCTGCTTGCGCCTTTTTGTGGTCCCTCCCCTTCAAGTGGACACTTGGAATGCACTGCCAGAAGAGGTAATCTCATTGAAGACAGTAGGCAGCTTTAAGAGAGGCTGGGACAGGTATAGGAGGAGGGTAAGGGTCATGGGTAGTAGTAGGATGGGACAAGTGGGAAGAGGGGGCAGGGACAGTAGCTCAAGCTGTGGACCCTGCAACATGAACAGACTTGATAGACCAAATGGCCTTCTTCTGCTGGCTTCTTTGTATGTTCGTAAGTTCCCCTTCCACTGTGAACACTGAGCAGAAGTATTTGTTCAGGATGTTTGCTTTGTCTTGATTCACCTCCCTCTTTAACCATGCAATCCCTCTCTTTGACTTCCATTTTTTGCTAACATACCTAAAAATGTGTTGACCCTTGTGATACTCCCTGAGCTATTCTTTCCTCCATTTGTGACTTTATGCTCCTTACTGCTTTGCTTGCCTTTTTCAGTTTTCCCTGATACATGTCCCTATCTTCCTTCCTCTGGGTTTCCTTATATCTTTTGAATTCTAATCTTTTAGCCTTTACCTTTTCTGCTACCACTTTCGAGAACCATAGCTGTCTCCTCTTTCTTTTACTTTTGCTTACTTGCTTGATACAGCTTTGTTACTTTCACAATGCCCTCTTTTATTTTGGCCCGCTTTTCTTCTACCCCCCCAGGTCATCTCACCCTGTTAGATCATTCCTGGGGTATTTGCCCATCTTGGTAAAATCAGCCCTCCTGAAGTCCAGGACTCTCGCCACTGTGTGATTTGATTCTGCAGCTGTTCTTATGTTGAACCACATTGTGCAATGATCATTGATCCCCAGATGGCTTCCCACCTTAATGTCCACAACACTGTCTCTGTTAGCAAGCACCTATGTATCTAATTGCCTTCCTTTCTCTGAAATAGACCCTCAAGTTGCACCATGTTCACTCCTGTGAGGTACTTGTAGGTTTCAATAATGTCCCTTCTCACTTTCCTCTCTTCCAGGGAGTACATGTTGAGTTCCTGTAGCCTTTCTTCATATGGCTCCTCATGCAACCATTTTGGTTGCCTTCCTCTGTACCACCTCTACCCTTTCAATGTCCTTGATGCCAAAATTGTTTGCAAAAAAAAAAAAAAACACACTGGCACTATCCTGCCAAACAAATGATCAGTTTTGACAGTTATTGCCAACCAGTGTGAATGTGAGTAGACCTCCTTGTGTGATACAGAGATGTGCCAATGAAAGCCCCTAGACAATAAACTGTTTTGCATAGTGTCGGTTGGGTATGTCCTCTTATTTCCATGTGAAGCGTCAAATCCTCACCCATGTCATCATCTTACAGTAGCACTGGTACTGAATGGTGCTGAACTATCTCTCATAGCTCAACAAACCAGCTTTCTGGTTGCTTTAGAGTGCTATTTTACATGGTTTAAAGGTTTGCCAATAAGGGGAACATTTTTTAACCAGGAGTAGCACACTAAGCCGAAGCGTGTTTCCAGATGCGACCTGGAAGCTCAAGAAAATTAAGTGACTTACTCAGGATCACACAGTATGCACCTAGGTGACTGTGGAATTCAAATCCAGGTCTCCAGATGTGCAGCTCAGAGCCTTAACCCACTGCTCTATACTGCCTCCATAAATTACTTAGTTTTGACAACACATGAAAAAGGTTGCCAAAAATGGATTCATGGATGTGCAGTCAAAACAGCTGGGCTATGAACATCTAATCAGCAAAATTCTTTGTGAATAATAGACAGAATATGAACTAGAAACAGATGATGCTCATAATTGTCTGTGGACTATCCATAACAATGGATGTTGGAAACATAGAAACACAGAAACACCTCTAGGACTCTCTCATTGAACATTAGTTAGATGGGAATTGGCAGACATGATGGGCCAACAGGCCTTCTGCTAACAGATTCTATGTTTCCATGTTTCTGAAAAGCTCCTGGCAGAGGGTCTGGCCCAATGTCATGGAGGGCTGAGGCTCTTTTGTCTCACATCCTGCCATGCTGGTGACCTATGTTCGTGAACAAATTTGGGTCATGGGGAGAGAGTCGGCCAGGTGGGGTATTTACTTTTAATTAACAGAAAAAAAATCACTGGAAAATTCATATACTAATTCTTAACATATACTTTCATGTTTACTTATAAAATTGTATAGAAATCTTCTTCCCTTAATTTAAATATTTGAAAT
Organism: Neoceratodus forsteri; assembly: GCA_016271365.2. Taxonomy (NCBI): domain Eukaryota; kingdom Metazoa; phylum Chordata; order Ceratodontiformes; family Ceratodontidae; genus Neoceratodus; species Neoceratodus forsteri. Next base: position 258,786,873 of record JADMNL010000025.1, read on the forward strand.
ACATTGGTCCACCGACCTAGACACCCTTATCATGATTTAGAGGAGCTGTTCTAATTCAATGAATTTTTCTATCTGTAGCTAAGGAATTTTAATTCCTTGTCCTGGAATTCTTTCGAAAAAGATTTTCCATATAATCTTTCTTTTAGACTATCCAGTGTATGTTCTTCCATCTTATGCCATACATCTGTTTTGGGAGTGTAAGTTTATCTTGAGTTTGATTTTTCTTACTTAATATGTTCCTCTATTAAACAGAACAATTGTTCCCCAGATATTTCAGACTGTTGGTTAGTTAAACGACATCTTATATTCCATATAAAATATTTAAAACAAATCAGAAATAACCACATTGTCTGACTGTCACATTTGAGCCACTGATTTCGTAAGATGCCCATATACAAAATTTCTGGTGTCAAATTGTAAAGGGGGACCAAGGTCACTTGCAGTTTACTATGTTCCAAAACTGAACTATATAAGGGCATTCAAAAAATTAATGGTCTATTGTTTCCAAACTTTCTAACCACAATCTCCTGGGGCAGAACCTTTCTTCTACCCCTTTGTGCTTTAAGCTGTTTTTTACATTTAATTTGCCATGCACAGTCAGCCAGAGAACATCCCACATATTGTCTGGGATCCTGGGTGATGTTAACATTTTTCCTATTATTATAATCACTTCTTTTCATGGGCATTGTTCAATGGCTGTGGCCTCATAAAAAAATTCCCTCATAGTGTGTTGATAAAATTCCTGCCATGTCATTGATAAGACTTGATATCTAGAAATTAGCCATTTCTTTATTTTACTAAAACAAGTTTGAAAATAGAGGGGGAGATCTGTAAGTGATCTTTACTTTGGGATATGTGAATTTAATGGCCAAAATGGAAAAATGGGTGTTGAACTATCTTGTACCCATGAGATCCACAAATTAATTGTACAAACTAGAGTGGTTTTAAATTGGAAAAAATAAACATAAATAAAAGAACATGTAACCACCCAGTGGCCTGGGATTACTAGAATCCCATCAGTGTTTAACTAGGAAGGTTCCAGGTCAATCTGTAGGGAGCTGTTTAAAGTTCCTTACAACATGGCATCATTGTTTCCTCAGCTAGCTTGAGCAAAGAATGGATTATGTCATTTAGAATTCTTGCAGTAGCATAAGCCACTTTGGAATCAGCTGCTCTGGGGCAGTTTAGAATGTTCAGATGGTAGTAGTCAGTTTTGAGTCAGTAGTAGTTCAGTGTGGAGCTCTGAGTGAGCAGCAGTGCTCAGAGTGTGGAGCTGCCTGCCAGTCTATACTGAGACTGGGTGAAGGACCTCTGGTAGTTTCTTACCCTAGTGTGAGATCCTGCAGTACCAAAGGAAGTGGTGGAGTCTATTGCCAACAGGACCCCAGTGGATAATTCCATAGAGAAGTGATTTGGACTTCAGTTTCTGTGGATCCAAGAGGCAATCCCCTGATGGTCCTGAAGAGTGTCAGCCACCCAGAAAGAAAGAGTGTTCTGTGTGAAACTCTGACAAGCTACCTGTGAAGGGAAGCTGTGTTTCTTTGAGCATCCATGTCTGTATCAAAAGGACAAACAAAACCCTGGGTACAGTTATATGGGACTGTTTTAAGGGAGTTGTATGATGTGTATTTGCCAAGAAATAAGGCTAGAATACACCTGTCAGAACCCCACAGTATCACCACAAAAATGTGCTGAATGTGAAGTTTTAAAGTTGGGAGTCCTTTAGCAGTTCAAGGGAATTGAAGGCTCATTTGGTGTAACCTGAAGGAATGGCAGAGACTGGTTGGGGTCAGGGTGGGCAGACCCCCTTCTGAAACTTAAGTCAGGGCTAATTGGTTCATGGACAGGCACCAGGCAACCCTGGGCATGTTAACAAAGTTCATCACATCAGAAGGAAAGAATTTGAAATGTTTTAGAAGTGTGTGGCAACCCCCACGTACTAGACACTTAGGGAAAGAAAAGAGAAATGTTGAATTAAAGTGTGTGGAACCTCCCACAACATATACACTTTGGGAAGAAAATGTCTAGAGATCCTTAGCCCAGAGGGTTGGACAGTTTGATAGTTCTGTGTGGAAAATAATGCTCTAAATGCCCAAGACAAATGTTGTTTCTGGAAAGTCAGTTCCAACCTGGTGGACCACCCCATTCTATGTTTTCCATCTGTTTTCATAATAAAGCCATACTGCACAATCCCATCTTCAGTCATGGACAATCAGTCTATGCTTCCAGTGTGAACTTGTTATTGGGCCCCCTCAGAAGTTAGACCTAGCATAGCCCTAGAGAGAAAAGGAAGTGCAAAAGAAGAAGGAAACCACTTTGGTTCTCAAAAACAGTAGCAGAAAAGGTCAGATCAAAAAGACTGGCCTTCAGGAAATATGAGGGAATGCAGAGGGATGAAGATAGGGAGGCATACCAAACTTCCCTAAGGGAAGCAGGGAAGGCAGTAAGGCAGGCAAAGGACCAAACTGAGGTAACACTAGCACGGACAGTAAATGAAGGTGAAGAGATTTTCTATAGATACATTAGTGAAAGGAGAAAGTCCAGAGGTGGTATTGCTAAGATCAAAGGGGATAAGAGGGCGTGTGAGGAGGAGGAGGAGGACCATGTAAAAGCATCTATCCTAAATAGATACTTCTGCTCAGTATTTACTGAGGAGAAGGTAGGGCAGGGCCCACAGCTCAGCACCATGGACACGGGGGGAGGAGGAGGAAGGTGTGCACTAGTCCCTTCACAAAAGAAAGGGTCCTACAAGAGCTTGAGAAGCTCAGAGTGGACAAGGCAATGGGACCTGATGGCATACATCCCAGGGTACTAAAGGAGCTAAGGGTGAACTAGCAGAGCCATTATCAGAACTGTTTAGTGAGTCTCTGAGCACAGGAAAGGTCCCAGAAGACTGGAGAAAGGCTCATGTGATCCTGCTCTACAAGAGTGGTAGCAGGGAGGAGGCAGGGAACTACATACCAGTCAGTCTTACCTCAGTAGTGGGCAAGATTATGGGGGCGCTCCTTAAGGAAAGGATTGTACAACACCTACAATCCATAGGAGCACAGGATCCAAGACAGCATGAGTTTACAACAGGAAGGCCCTGTCAAACTAATCTCATAGATTTCTTTGACTGGGTAACCAGAGTGGTGGACCAAGGGGGAGCAGTTGATGTCACCTACCTTGACTTCAGCAAAGCTTTTGATACTGTTCCACAGAGAAGATTGATTAATAAGCTGGGTAGGATCAGGGTGGTTCAGAAGTTGATCAACTGGGTGGCAAACTGGTTGATGGGTAGAAAACAGAGAGTGGTGGTAAACGGTATCCAGTCAGACGAGATGCAAGTCACAAGTGGGATACCTCAGGAATCAGACCTGGGGCCAGTCCTCTTCAATATCTTTATCAGTAACATTGCAGATGGACTGAAGGGTAAGGTTTGTCTGTTTGCAGATGACACCAAGATCTGCAACAGAGTAGATGATCCAGATGGGGTGGGCAGAATGAGAAGAGATCTGGACAAACTGGCAAAATGGTTGGAAGAGTGGCAACTGGGGTTTGATGCAAAGAAGTGCAAGATCATGCACATAGGGAAGAGAAACCCTGAAGCCACCTATAGGTTGGGAGGAGAGTTGCTGGCAGTCACAAGGGAAGATGATACTTGGGCATCATCATCACAGATGACCTGAAATCATCCAAACAGACCACTAAAGCAGTAGGTAGGGCTAGGGGGATGTTGGGGTGTATTAGTAGGGGTATCACAAGTCATAAGAGGGGAGGTAATAATCCCTCTTTACAAGACACTGGTTAGGCCCCATCTGGAGTACTGTGTGCAAAGTGGTGGAGCTAGAGGGGAGGCTGGGAGGTGGTTGCCCCTCCTGGCTCCCCAGTGTGAGTAGTGGTGCCCCACCACCATCTTTATTCACTGTTTATTGTCCATTGTGGAGGCCGTGACTGACTGAATGGCCCCCACTAGCTCCTAAATGCTCCCAAACCTGGCTCCGCTACTGTATGCAGTACTAGAGGCCACACCTTCACAAGGACATTAACCAAACTGAGGCAGTCCAGAGAAAGGCAACCAAAATGGTGCAGGGACTGCATTAGAAAACATATGAGGACAGGTTAATGGAGCTCAATATGTAGACCCTAGAGCAAAGAAGGGAGAGAGGCGATATGATTGAAATATTCAATACCTTAAGGGCACTAACAAGGTGAAACAGTCTAACATGTTTCAATATAAGTAGAATAGCAGGACAAGAGGACACAGCATGAGATTAGAGGGATGCCAATTAAGGGGTAATGTGAGGATGTTCTTTTTCACAGAAAGGGTGGTGGATGCATGGAATGGTCTACCTTAGGAAGTGGTGGATATGAATACAGTTCAGGGCTTCAAGCAGGCATGGGATAGGCATAAGGGAACAATACAGATGAGTATAAATACAGTACAAGTCACATTAAACTGTTCCCTCAACTCACTGGTGTAGCATTGTTCAATGAGTTTCCTAATCTGTGCAGTGTTTAATTCAATGAATTATTAAATGTTTAGTATTGGTTTGCAACTAGCTGTTAGGACTATGAGCTTTATTTTCAGCTGAGTGCTTCTGAGTTTCATTTCAGAAGGCAGACTAAACAACTCTTAAGGAATGCTTTGATATTTATAAACAATGCTCTTAACAAATGCTGTGATATTTATAAACAATGCCATGAAAATGCATTGCATAAACACTGCAAAACAGCTGCTGCCATATCACTAAACAGGTACAAGTGAGTTGAATAGGTAGTGAAGAATAGTTGGAAAAGAATTAAAAGCTTCAACAATTCAAGCTGCCACTGCAGTAGAATAGCAAAAAAAAAATGCTACACCAGTGAGTTGATGGAACAGTTTAATGTGACTTGTACTGTAGATAGGTCATTGACATAGCAAAGGCTGATGGCACATTCACAAGGTAGAAAAAGAAATGGGCAGACTGGATGGGTCTTGTGGTCCTTATCTACCATCAAGTTCTATGTTTCTACGTTTCTTGCACCTTTCTCTCAGAACTCTGAGTAAATACAAATATTATTTTGTACCCTAACCCCCAACTTCTGAGACATGCTGGGCTAGGTATTTGCCTCAGTGCTATAGGGCAGAACCTATTGTTTATGCCAGCTTGTGGCCTGTTGCCTTGTCTGAGGCACAAATTTAGGGGAGTCCCAGTTGCCAGATGCTGCTCTTGGCTGGGGTATGGGTTGCAAAACTGGGGGCTCATCTGAAGATCTTGGGGGAGAGGATAAAGCTGTCATGCCAGAGCAAATGCTGAGCTTATGTATATGGTCTTTCTGTCTGGTGGCAGTGCACCATAACAGAAATTATTGTGTGAGAAAGTAAAATTGTGCCCAGTAAAGTGCCATCAAAAGACTTTTCTGCCTGTGATTCTGAGGGAAAAATGTGCTGTCTGTAGTGCTTGTGGAAACTGTGATGCCAAGGGCTGCTGTGCTAAGAAATGTGTACTCTGTCAAAGTGCTTAAAAACTGTTAAAAACTGTTAAAGAATAAAGATTTCAAGTTAAAAGTAGTTGTGGACAAAGAGAATATGTGTGCCCAAGTCTACTGCAAGTTTCAAGTGTTTGTGATGTAAAGTGTGGGAGTCTCTAAAGGAAATGTACAAAAAAACTGTGCCAAAATACCTAAAAAGTGCTTCCTCCCGTTGAAATTTCAAGCCAAGAAAAAAAAAGTTCAGTTTGTAGTTTAAACTTGCCTGCTTGACAATCGCCATGAGGGAGTGCAAACAGGAGAGAGAGAAATCCCATTTGGGTGGTGTCGTGTGACTGGTCAAGCCAGTCAAGTCCCGTCTATTCCCAGGAGTCTCCGCGCTAGAGGAGTGTTCGAAGAGGAGAGAGCAAACAGCGTGCAGCAGAGCAAAGCTAGCAGTATCAGTGAATCGTCACAAAGGAAAACTTTAGTGTTTTGACCAAAAGACTCTTTCTAAACAGTTGAAACGGGCTTCTCCTGACTAGCAACAACATTGGCAGTGATCTCGAATGTGCACAGTGTAAACCCATGGGCTAGAAAGCCCAGATGACCCCAAACATGCTTCAAATTCAGCAGCAGGCCATAAACCATCCAAGTAGGAAACCTACTTGTAAGTACTTCTATGGCAAAGTAAATGAACTGTGTGCAGAAAAGCAAGAGATCTAAGGCAAAGTCAGCAAAGGATTGAGCTAAGCAAGTGTTTGATGGCAAAAAGGATTGAGTTGTAGCAGCTGTAGCTGGTAGCAAGCAAACAAGCTATAATCTAACCATGGGCAGTGCTCAATAAAGTCAAAAGAAAAGTGTGCAAATATTAAAAGACTATGCTGATTTTTTCAAAAGTAAATTGCAAGGTTGTGCATAGTACAAGTAAACACTATGTCAGAGAACCAAAAGGCAGACAGAGCAATGTGTGTGTGACGCTGGCAAAATTTCTGTGGCCATGTTGGGGTATAGTCTGCAGAAAGTAAACAAACAACAAGGCACCATGTTGGGAAAAGGGTTCAATGGAGAAAAACAATCACAAATGTGCAGAAAGTGTTTGAAACAAAGTGCAAGTCAGGCAGAAGTTTCAGAAATGTACAGAAAGTAACTGAAATGAAGTGCAAATTTAGGCAGCAATTTCAGTAAAATGCAGAAAGAAAGCAAAGAGACATTTGCAGTTTAAACAAGGCAGAACCAGTGTGCTAAATTCTATCATTGCAGATAGTAACTTGGACTTCTGTGCAGATAGTAACTTTTGTTGCTGAGAAAAAAATGACAGCTGGGAAAACAGGGTATACCCTCCATGCCCGAGTATGGATAACTCAGCAGGAAAGAGAGTTAGCACAGTATGAAAGGCTTTACAAGTGTGAAGGTGCACCAGCAAATGTAACTTTACCAAACTTTCTGGTGAATGTCTGTGTAGTATGTATGGGGACTGGGAGAGATGCTCTAATGATACCCCATTGAAAGATTGCAGGAAGTAATTTGGTATGTACGAGTCCAGTGGCGTTGTAAGAGCAAAAGCAAAGGCAATATGTTTGGCTTCAACTTGGACTCTGTGTAGGGGGCCTGTCTGTGTTTGACAGGGAGAAACTGCATGCAGGCAGAAAGATCCAGAAGAGCTAGTTAAAGACTTTTCCGAGGGTGTGACCCAGAGTGACTTGCAGTGGCAGGAAGAAATGGTCTTTTCTACCCAAGAAAAGGTGGAAAGAGACATGCCAGGTGTTGAGTCAACAGATCCATGGGTAGCAGGTCCAAGCCCAAGCCTAATCAGGGAGTATGAGATAGAGAATGCTTTGCAATAGAATACACCTACCTCAGAATGTAGTAAATAATGGACTGTGTCTGGGACTGAACCAGCTATCAGTTCCTGGGTAGAACCTGTAGAGCAAGCAGAACTGGAGCAGGTTGGTAAGGCAACTGGCAGTGAGAATGGTCTGCCAGTGGCCCCCGTTGCAGATGAGCCACAAGGGACTGTTCAGGGCTCAGAAATTGTTGAAATTATAGGGATGGACTGCTTTTTCCCTGATGTGACTATCCAAAGCTGGCTTGACCAGGTCTGGCCATCCACCAGCCAGACCACTGGGTTGAGTCTGCCTAAAAGCAGCAAAGAGGAATGTCTGGTCAGACACAGGGCTGAGACTGAGCATGGACAAAAATATCAATTTTTCCCAAGATTGGCATAAGAAGGGATAGAGGACAATAGAGAGACATGTTTATGGGAAGAAGCTAGAGCTTCCATCAGAGCCAATGTGTGTAAATTTGTGGGACTTAAACTGTGCCATGACAGATTGAAATTTTTGAAGTTAGGTTGTACCCTCTACCTTGATTCAGCCAGAGTAATAAATAAAGCTGGCAATGACACAGTTCATGACACAAGACTTGTTCATCCAGATGGGACAATTGCCTATGGTCCTCATCCTGAGTGGTACTATCCCTGGGTGCCACTACTCCAGTATGATGGTGCATGTCTCTTGCCAAGTGCCAAATGGAGGAGACCAATGTGGGTGCAGCTTTAGTGATGCATACCTCTTGCCAAGCACCAAGAGGAAGAGGCCAACATGGGTGCAGCTTTAGTGGTGCATGTCTCTTGCTCAGCACCAAGTGGAGGAGACCAACATGAGTGCAGCTATCCTGGTAGATCCAGCTCAACCTTCATCCAGTAGCAACCAGGTCCAGCAGGTGGTGTGGAACAGCTGATCCAAAGATTGTCTTCAGCCCAGATCCAGAGAGGTGATGCAGACTGTCAACGTGCACAGCTGGTCTAGTAAGGCATAAAACTTTCTCTTTGTCTTTATGTTTTTTCAATGTGCCCATAAGTGAAGATGTCCTTCAAACTGTTAGTACTAAAAGAGACACTCCTGGATCTGGACTGCAGTATCAGCAGGCCCCGAGCCTGTGCCAAGAACAGTTTTCAGCAAGCTTCAGCCTATAGAGACTCTTCTTGTATGGAGTGCCTTGTGCAATCAGGACTTCTTCCCTTAGAGTAAAGACATTTTAGGGACCCCTCCCCCAAATGTTATTGTGCATGTGTGTTTTTTTATATTTTTATACTGCCTTTTGTAGAAAACCCTTTAAAATATTTTGGGGATTATGTAGTATTCTGCTGGTGGGAGGTTTGGTTACTGTGTTTTCTTGCAGGATTTGTTTTGGAATGTTTTCTTTTGCAGGTGCTCCTGAGTGTAGAAAAAAGACAAGAAGAGGATGTTTAGGGCTCCACGGAGTCCTCCTTTAGCATGTTTTGGGTATTAGAATTTTTTAAATAGAGAATGTTAAACATTGTTTTTCTGCTTTGCAGGTTAGAGTGTATTGCTGGGGTTTGGGAAATGCATAGCAATATTATACGTATGTTGCCAAAGCAGGCTGCAGTCTGGAATTGTGTAATGTGTGTGGGGATAGGTACCTCAGTAGGTAGCATAGGTAAGATAGCTTTTCCCTGAAGGGTGAGGGGATAGACAGGCTGGTGGTTCTAATCTGGATAGGGATCACCAGTGCAGCCTGTTAGGGCATGATTCATGCAGTCTCTTGGTGCCACTGAAAATTCCTGAGATAGTTTGTTAGTTGAAGCTGAAGTTGCTTCAGTGGGCCCCTGTTTTCTGGTGTAACCTGCCTAGGTTTTAGCCTAGTTAGGGGTGAGCCTGGCCACCTCACCCTGTGCGGCACTCAGAGGTTGGATGGCCTATGTTACAGGTGAAGTTGGATGGCCTATGTTACAGGTGAAAGCACTTGCTACAGAGAGCAAGCTCATCTGGTTGGTGGTGAATGTAACCACTCAGTTCCCTGGGGTTACTAGAATCCCATCAGTGTTAGACTAGGAAGATTCCTGGGCAGTCTGTAGGGAGATGTTAAAAGCTCCTTACAACATGACATCATTGTTTACTTAGCTAACCTGAGCAGAGAATGGATTATGTCATTTTGAATTCTCTCAGCAACATGTCACTTTGGAATCAGGTGCTCTGGGGCAGTTTAGAATGTTCAGATGGGAGTAGTTAGTTTTGAGTCAGTAGTAGTTCAGTGTGGAGCTCTGAGTGAGCAGCAGTGCTCAGAGAGTGGAGGTGCCTGCCACTCTGTTCTGAGACTGGGTGAAGGGCCTCTGGTAGTTTCTCACCCTAGTGTGTGAGATCCAGCAGTGCCAAAGGAAGTGGTGGAGACTGTTGCCAGATGGATCCCAGTGGGTAATTTCAGAGAACAGTGGTTTGGACTTCAGTTTCTGTGGATCCAAGGGGCAATCCCCTGAAGGTCCTGAAGAGTGTCAGCTGCCCAGAAAGAAAGAGCATTCTGTGTGAAGCTATGACAAGCTACCTGTGAAGGGAAGCTGTGTTTCTTCGAGCATCCATGTCTGTATTAAAAGGACAAACAAAACCATGAATACAATTACATGGGGCTGTTCTTAGGTAGTTGTCTGAGGTGTATGTGCCCAGACATAAAGCTAGAATACACCTGTCAAGGCCCCACAGTATCACCACAAAAATGTGCTGAATGTAAAGTTTTAAAGTTGGGAGTCCTTTAGCAATTTGAGGGAATTGAAGGCTTATTTGGTGTAACCCAAAGGAATGGCAGACTGGTTGGGGGCCAGGGTGAGCAGAACCCCCATCTGAAACTTCAGTCAGGGCTAACTGGTTCATGGAAGGGCACCAGATTGCCCTGGGCATGTTAACAAAGTGCATCGCATCAGGAGGAAAGAATTTAAAATGTTTTAAAAGTGTGTAGCAATGCCCACGTAATAGACACTTAGGGAAAGGAAAGAGAAATGTTGAGTTAAAGTGTGTGGAACCTCCCACAAAATATACACTTTGGGAAGTAAATATCTAGAGATCTGTAGTCCAAATGGATGGATAGTTAGATAGTTCTGTGTGGAAAAGAATATACTAAATGCCCAAGACAAATGTTGTTTCTGGAAAGATAAGTGTGGCACCCTGAAAAGTCAGTTCCAACCTTGTGGACCACCCGATTCTGTGTTTTCCATCTGTTGTAAGAGTAAAGCCATACTGCACAATCCCATCTTCAGTCGTGGACAATCAATGTATGCTTCCAGTGTGAAATTGTTATTGGGCCCCCTCAGACGTTAGATTGCATAGCCCTAGCACCTCTCTCCCAGAACTCGGAGTAAATATAAATGTTATTTTATACCCCAACCCCCAGACCTCTGAAACTGCCAAGCCAGGTATTTTCCTCAGTGCCATAGGGCAACACCTATTGTTTATGCCAGCTTGTGGCCTGTTGTCTTGTCTGTGGCACAAGTTTAGGGGGGTCCCAGTTGCCAGATGCTGCTCTTGGCTGGGGTATGGGTTGCAAACACTATTGGGTTAATCCTTTTCAACCCCCCTTTGGCTCTATATAAATACAATATTCCTCGTTTAATGGAGGTTTAGCCTGCTTCCCCAGATACATTGGTAAAAACAACTGTAAATGGAAGTCTCAAGTTGTTTTATTGGTGGGAATATACAACTCGGGTGTAAAAACATTGTTAATAAAAATATCTTAGCCATATAAATTCTTTTGAGCTTTGACAGTCTCCATTTGTTCCAGACATTAACTTTACTCTGTGATTATCAATTTCTCCCAGTTCAGTTATGCTAGGTCCCCTTTTCCAAACCAAATTTCTAAAATGTTACATGGACCCTCTTTCATTTAGAGTCCCATCACTTTTGTGTCTAATCCATATACTGATCCTATAGGAATGCAACTACTTTTTGAATAATTTATAAATGATCCCGCTCCAGTAAAAAAGCTTTCAGCTTAGTGTGCTACTCCTGGTTAAACAACTTGGAGGGGACTTAATGGACACTCCTGTCTTACTCCCTTGCCTATTTTACATTCTGTACCCATCTACCCATTGATATATGGAATTGCTGTGGCTCTTTGGCAGCACCTTTTCACCCAAGTTATAAATTCTTGTGAGATCCCATAGGCTGCCACACATTCCCACAGATACTTATGGGAGATTCCATCAAATGCCTTAGTCTGATCTATACTAAATAAAAACCCTTCTAATTCTGCTGAATTGCCTTTTTCCATTCTCTCTTAATAAGATCAAGCTATCTGTTATTCTCCTTCCAGGTACTGCACATGTCTGTGATGGATGCATTAGTTCCCCTACAACAAGTGCTAGTGATTTACTTAATATTTTAGTACAAATTTTAAAATCTGAATTTACAAACGTGATTGGTCACCAATTTGTATAATAATATCACTAGACCTTTGTACATGTTTTCTGAGAAACTATTCATTTGTACCATAGCATTAAATAAAGCTAGCACCTCTTCCAATAGTTTTTCAACTATATATTGGTACATTTCAGTAGGCAAACTATCTTTCCCAGGTGCTATGCCTGTTTTTAAGTTATTTATGATTCCTAATACTTCTTGCTTAATAATTGGCTGTATTAATGTGTTTTTAAATTGCGGAGAAAGTTGTGGCAATGTACATGTATTTAACCAGCTAGTTAGATCTCTTGGTAATAAACTCTGTTCTTTCACCATATCTGTAATATACTAATCAATTTCTTTTTGTATTTCTGTTTTCTGAGTCATTACTGTCCTATCGCTATGAGTAATTTGATTCATGATTTTTTCTAGCATTGCTTTTGACAATATTCAGATGGATTCATATGAGCTTGTTATCCTTGGGTTCCGAACATTTGTTTGGCTTCCAATGATTTCATTTGATCATACTGAATGTCTGCCATTTTTGTCTTTATTTCTGAAATTTGTCCTGAAAAGTCAATACTTCTAGTATTTTGTAAAGAAATTAAAGTATACAATTGGTTCCTTAAGTGTTTGTGCCTATCTTTCTTTATTTTCCCATTTAATTTCCCAATTTTTTGGAAATATTCCTGAATATCAGATTTTGTGTCTTCCCACCAATTCTGAGGTGAGTCATACAGAACAAATACTGATTTTCAAGACTGTAATACATATTCAACCTCCTAACAAATTAATGGGTTAGTTAAACTTAAATTCATTCACCAATATCCTGGACCTTGGGCCATTTCTTCAAAATTGGCTAAAGTTTAACATAGTATTCCATGATCTGAAGAACTTACTGACCTAACCATAGTGCTTTTAATTTCTAAATTTGGGTAACCAAAACCAATGGTCAATTCTGGTTGCTAGCTTTCCTTGAAAATATGTTTTTTTGTACAGGAGTTCCTGTAGGTGCAAAGGCATAAATTAATCTTGTTTGATACAAGAGATTATTTAAGAAATTTGTAATGCAATTTTTTTTGTTTTCAAACCTCTATCATTTGTAAACCTACTTCAATTAAAGTCACCCCTTCAAAAAGAACATTATTTTGATGTACATAAATAGGGTTGAATTTTCTGCAGGAGATAAGTTCTGCTAGCCCTTGTCTGGGGAGCGTATATGTTTATCAGTTGGAAGTCCATATTATGTAATTTTGCTTCTAATAATAGGGCTCATCCTGGTGAAATATCTACTGTATGGGTGACTTGTGCTTTAGAATTTTTAATACTTATGCCTACCCCGCTACACACTTCTTCTGTGGATCAATGGGCCTCCCCCATAGCCAAGCTAGACTTGTTGTTTGCATCTCTGCTACTGAGTGCAACTTGGTATCTTGCAAAAAGATGAAATCATATGTATTTGAGTCAAACTGGTCAAAAGTCAAAAGACATTTCTTTTCTGATTTTATGCTATAAAGCCCTGATATTCAGAGCAGTTGCACATGGTGCAACTGAAGTGCACCAGCGCAAGTATGGAATTGCGCCGAGGAGCGATATTCAGTGGGAGCCATTGCGCAGTGCAAAATCAATTGTGCCAGTGCACAACTATAATGTATGCAGCGCAAGTGCAGGGGACGCTCCCATGAATATCCAGTGCAATGGAATATTCAATCATCAAACCATGGTGCAAGTGTGGAGTAAATCGAAGTTGTGCCAATCAGAGTTGTTCCTATAAAACCGGCACAAACACACAGACAGCAGTTGCACCAAGAGGGAGAGGGAGAGGGAGAGTGAGAGGGAGAGGTAGATAGAGACAGAAAGACAGACACAAGAACAGACACAGAAGGAGATGGACAGAGAGGTGGTGTGGGAGAGGGGAGAGAGAGAGACACACACACACACACACACACACACACACACAGACACAAAAATAGTGTACCAGTGTGGCACACAGCCAGCAGTGAACAGCTCAGGGGGACAGTGGACAACAGGAGGGATGGAGAGTGCACCCTTCCAAATGGAGGCAGTAATGAGGAGTGTGAGGAGGCAAGAGGAACAGCTACATGGCTGACAAATGGCCCATCGGTGGTATGCCCAACACAGGTGGTACCATGCCCGCATCACCTTTGAGAACTATAGCGACACTGAGATCATGGGTCAGTACCACCTGAACAGGGCCATTCTGAGGCAAGTCTGCGAGCTTTGCAGTGAAGAGATGCAGGCACCCACCAGACGGACCCACGCCATGTCCATGGAGACTAAGGTGACCCGCGTCATGTGTCTGCTTGCTATGGGCACCTTCCAACAACCAACAGAGGACTCCATGGGCATCATCCAGTTGGCCACATTCTGCCTCCTCACACAGCTCCTCAATGCTCAGCTGCCATGTGCTTCGGAATTCAGCCATTTCCCCAGCACACGGGTGGAGCATACAGCAATTATGCAGGACTTCCACAGGGTGGCACGCATGCCTGGCCTGTTTGGGGCCATTGACTGCACCCACATGGGCATCTGCATGCCACCTGGCCCTGAGGGAATGGCATGTATCAACAGGAAGGCGAGCTTGAGCATCAACTGCCAGGTGGTGTGCAATGTCACAGAGGCACATCATCAATGTCTGTGCCTCACACCCTGGGAGTGCACATGATGCATTCATTTGGCACAGCTCTGTGCTGTGCCACAGGTTTGAACATGAGGATATCCCCACGGCCCACCTAGTGGGTGAGTATGGCATGGGCAAGGTGCGATGGGCAGAGCAGACCTGGGGATGGGGGTGGGTAGGGTGTGCATGGTGGTGTGGGATCTAGAGACAAGCATGGGGCACATCACAGCACAGCATAGGGCTAACCATGTCATTCTCCACACAGGTGAAAGCGCATACCCACTGAGGCCCTGGCTGCTCACCCCCTACGGTGCCTGTCATCCCCAGCAGAAGAACAGTACAACGAGGCACACACCAGCATGCGCAGCATCATCGAGCGCTTCTTTGGCATGCTGAAGGCATTTTTATGTTGCCTAGACAGGTCAGATGGTGCTCTACAGTACAGCCCCTTGAAAGCCTGTGGGCTATTCCTGGCCTGCTGCATACTGCACAACATGACCATTGACCTGTGGGATAGCTGTCGAGGCTGATGAGGGCAACAGTAGTGGGGATGATGGAGCTGAAGGATGGTGGACAGCCACCCCCCTGGGTGAAGGGACTCCTGACTGCAGCAGCAGGCATGATGCCACCACGACACTGTCGCACAGGAACACTTTGGTGAATACAGGTAGGTGGTGCAGTACACATGAATGGGCCACACAGACAAGTACAGCACACATGCAAGGACATGCATGGCAAGGGGCATGCACACACAGAGGCATGATACAGGGGTAGGGGAGTCAGTGGCACACAACCACACACAGCAACACACACACACACACACACACCAGGCATTGGAATGTGGTATGGATCAGATGCATTGCACCGGTGCACAGGCGGAACCAATGCTAGACTGCCCTCATCATGCCCACACCACACGTTCCAGCAGCTGGGCATGCACACACACACAGGCAGCATGCGGCACTACACATCACCACCATTGGTATGGCACACACACACACTGCCCATGTGCGCACAGGGCATCAGCTGCAGACTGCAGTCAGGGCAGTCCACAGATCAGGGCAGCTGCACAGCACCATGGCCACCATGGCCACAGGGGTGGCTGCACTGGGCTGATCAGCAGCCACAGGCTGCATATCAGCTGGAAGGGTGTCCAACAGCCCCCTGGGGTGGAAGCACAGGACTGTGACCGTGTCCTCATGGGGGTGTGCAGGCACCCAAACAGGCCAGCCCCGGGCGTGCCTGGGATGCCTACATTTGAGCCTGGTGTCAACTGCAATGGGGTCACCAGATGCTGGGTTCATGGGGTGGACAGCACACTGCAGGGGGGTCTCCTGTGCATGGCCACACCCTGTGGTAGCCAGCAATGCAAAGCCATCTGCAATTGCACTGGCAATGCAATCCAAGGATGCAGTCATGGCCTCCTGCCTGCATTGCATCCCCTCTAGGATCTGTGCAGTACCCCTGTCCTGCTGCTCGGCCAGCTGGCACACCTCCACATGCAGTGCAAGCACCTTAGTGGTGAGCAGCACTTGTTACTGAATGGACACCTGCAGCAGCCGGGTGTGCTCAGCCAGATCATCTGCATTCTGGGGCTCCCAGGTGGGAAGCCGATCATCTGGGGGTGACCTGCCATGCTGCACAGCCCCCATATCTGGTGGATGCTGCACAGTGGGGTCTGCAGGGAGAATGGGTACTGCAGGTGCACCAGCAATGGACCCTGTGTCTGGCTGCCTGGTGGCACCTGCAGCCTGCTGCCATCACCTGTCCGGCTGCTGCACACTGCCCTTCACCTGCATGGCCACACCACCACCATTGCAAGGCACGTCCATGGCAATGCACACTGCTGAACCCACAGTGGTGGCAGGCAGCTGTGCCACCACTGGCATTGAGCTGGGTGTGGTAACTGGCTGTGCTGCCAGCAGGGATGACATGCCCACAACGTTGCCCATGCTGTCCAGGAGATGTGTGAAGTCATCATTGGAGTCAGACCCCACCCCGATCTGTGTCTCTGCACACAGGACACCAAGGCTGGCATCCTGCAGGATCATATCCAGGGCCTCATCCAATCCTAGGCCACAGACACACATAGGCACCGTGTTGCTGATCTGTGGCCTGTCTGGCCCCCGGATGCCGGTGGATGTTGATGGTTCATCTTCTGTGGCCGTGCCGGCATCCACGGGTGCTGCTGCTGCTGCCAGCACCCCATACTCTGCACGGAGGCATGTTGGTGTTGCAAGAGAAGGACGGCATGTCAGTGATGCAGTGCCGACATGTGCCCCCATAAACTGCTGCCACATGTGTCCTGCAGCATGGCATGCACATGGGTGCATGCACATGCCATGCAGGATGGCTGCATGCACAACAACACCCCTGTGTACACACCCTCCAGGCCACCATCTGTGTGTGGCTGACATGCATTTTTTTATTTTTTTTTTATTTTAGTCTTTGGTAACTGGGAAAGGCCCACTTTGGCACAAGTGCCTGTTTTCAGGGGCAGCCTGGGAGCACTGGGCAGTTAAGTGACTTGCTCAGAGTCACACTGTATGCAAGTGGAGGTTGAGAGAATCAAACTCAGGTCTCAGGTCTGGTTTGCTGGATGTATCAAGCTTGTTTACACCTTATACATACCATGCAGTGATGGGCTGCCACCCATCTGGAAGCTTCCTCCAGGCACACCCTCCACTGAGGTGCAGCGGATAGTGGCTGCCACCAACTCCTCCGTTGGTGTCAGTGTGGGTTCATCCTCTGGCCCTCCCCCAGTGGCATTACAGGATGCTCTGATTGCTTCCACCTTCCCATTTATGCACCGCCTGTCAGTCCCAGCCTTCTTGTGGCATTCCTTCCCTGACCAATGGTGGCTGCACTGCTGGTTGACATAGGTCACCACCTCCTCCCATCCAATAGCCCAGTCCTGTGGTGTTCTTATGGCACCACTCAACAGGGCCTTTCTGTTGAGGTAGGCCTCAAACATGGCATCCATCTCTCCCTTCGTGAAGTTGGGCCTGTGCTTCCATGCAGGCCCCCACTCCTCACCCTCCTCCTGTGCCGACATGTTGCCTCCTGTGAACATGGACATCACAATGTGTCAGTGGCAGCATCTCCCTGGTCCATCCCACCTTGCAGTGCTGTCTGCTCCCAGTGTGCTGCTGCGGCATCCCCCACTTACAATGTCATGGTTGCAATACCGGTGCATGGCCTGTGCTGTTCCATGGTGCTTATGAGGTGCAACGCATGCAAATGAGGTTGTGCACAAAGGTAATGATATGCTAATGCACCCCACTGCACCACGCATTGGCTGATGAGCTCATTTGCATGCTGCATCTGAATATCGAGATATTGCACCATGTGCAATGGTACTGCACTGGAGTAAAGCGGTGGCACAATGCCCTCACATGCACAGTGCACAGGCCTGCAATGTGCATGCACACTGTGCTGTCATGGTGTCAGTCACGCAAGATGCATGACCAGCATGATGTATCAGTACTGCACAAGTTGCACATGACCAGCTACATGCATTTTGTGCATGATGGCATTTTCTCTATCGCGCACATGCGCACATTGCACTGACCACTGACCTCTGACCATTGGGTCACCTCCATGACACCATGACCCTGCCAGATCATGCCCACTGTGCATGTCCAGCACTGCACGATGCTTCGCACATCCAACACCTGTACCGGCCACGTGCACCTGTACCTGCCATTTCACTGCCGAACTGAGTGAAAGCCATGGTGTAGGGTCAGAGTTGCAATGCCTGTAATTGGTCAGACATGGAGGTGGTCAACCTGGTCACCTGTGTGGAGCCTTACACCCATAGCTATTTGGCCAGGTGCCCTTGCAGCAGGCCAGGGGCAGTGTGTGGCAGGATAGCTCTGTCAGCCAGGAGAGGAGGACCGGGTTGCCCAGGATGGCTGAGCAGTGTAGGCACCGGTATGGTGACCTGATGTGAAGGGACCCTGACTGGCTTCAGAGGCTTCAGACATGCCTCAGGCATGGTGCAGTGTCACAGCCAGGTAAGTCATCCCATGCTGCATATCTGCCCTGATGCTGTACTGTGGTGTTGTCTTTGCTGCCTGGCATGTCCTGTGGTGGGGTACATTGTCGTCATGTGCATCACTGAGTGGCATTGTCAGCTGCCACTTGCATTGCGATGCAGCTGTGCTGGCGTGCATGACGGGTTGGGCAGGGGCACACCCTGTGCACAGAAGGCTGGGGGAGGCAGCTGCTGTGGTCAGATACCTATGTGCACCTGTCTTCTTTCCATTCCCAGGGCCAGAGGACTGCAGGCAGGCCAGGACTTTAGCGGCGCATGCCCAGGCAGTGCAACCTGATGGGTGAGGACCTGCACAAGCAGCACCTCAGGAGGCAGGTAAGCACTGTCATGGTCCTTTGCACTGTACATGGGGGTGGTGGTGGGGAGTGGGTGTGGGCATGGCCACCTGTGCCATGTGCCGTGGCAGCTGTGTGTGTCTCACTGTGCGTGGTGTATGTCACTGTGGCACGTCCATTGGACACATGTGCCAGCTGTTGGTGGGGTAAGCTTGCTCCCGGCTGCCACCATTGTTGCTGCAGTGCTGCTGGTAAAGTGTGCCATGTGACTGTCACTGCCCAGTCATGTGGCCATTGTGCAGCAGGGACCACCTCTGTGCAATGTCGTGGTGTGCCGTGTTGCTGGCTGGTGTTGGCCCACCCCCCTGCTGGTGTCCATTCTGGGCTCTCCAGGGGTGTGTGATCTCGCTGCCCATTATGCACTGTGGGTGGGCATGGTTCCTTGAGCCATAGTACTGATCACCTGTCATGTCCCTTGCTATGGATGTCTGGTGTCCAGCGCGGAGAGCGCCAAGAAGAATGCTTAGCAGGCTCATGTGACAGACATTGCTGGTGGTCTCCAGCATATTGGAGGTCATTGTTGCCATGCGGCACATGATGGCGGAGGAGCGGAGGGAGCGATGGTTTGCTGGGGTGGCCAGATGGGTCCATCACTAATGTTGATGTTGTTGTTATTTTCCCCTGATTCCCCTGTTGTGCCTTCCCCTACAGTCCCCCGGCTGTACAGTCCCTGTTCCCTGTCCCCTTCCCTCGCTATACCCACCTTTTCCCAGCCCCTTTTCTATTTGTAAATACTTCTTTCATATAAATATTTTCTGATATACCTGCCTGTGTCTGTGTCTGCTTTGCAGATGGCATCTGGAGTCATGCTGCAGTGGACCAGTGTTTGTCCGTGTTGTGTGCATGAGAGGTGACATGTGTTGTGCTTCTGTGGTTCCCTGCTGTGTGTTGTGGTGTGTCCCACTGTGGTGGTGTCCAGTCCCCGGGTTGGAGGCCGTGCATTGGGGTGCCCATGGGGTAGCAGTCAGGGGTGTGTGGCGGGTCTGTGCTTGGTGGTGGCACACAGCCAGGGTCACTGTTCAAGTACTGTCCGCACACTGTCTCGGGGTCCTCTGCTTGGCATTGTGCAGCCGGTCCCATGTGGTCTGCCACACTGCCTGCATCCTGGCCCATTCAGTGCCCACTGTGTGGGCTCTCTGTGTGCCTGTGTGGCAATTGTGTGCTTGGCAGCATGGTCCTGGGTGTGGCTTATGATGGTCTTGTGGGGAGGCATAGCCAGCAGCCTGCCTGGGGGCATGGGGGGCTCCCTTGGTAGCTCTCCATTGGCCATTGGTACCTTCTGTCACCTGCTATCTATGCCACTGTTGTGTTCTGGGGTCTGGTGGCTGGGCGCCTGTGTGTGCTCTGCTGGTGGAGACCTCCTGTGGCCACTGTCACTGTGCTTCCATGGCTCTGTCCCTGGGTCTGTTCTCTGTGCCCTGCCCCCCTCTGTTGCTGTGCTGCTCTGAGCTGCCATGGTTGTGATGGAGCATCTCTGTTTGCACCATGGTGCAACTCTGCCATATTCAGCTGCATTGCACTGGCGCTATTCAGCCTGAACAACCTCTGAATATGGCTCCAGTTGCACCATGGCACATCGGATTTGTGCTACACTGGACTTGCCCTGGACTTTGGCACATTTCTGAATATCCAGGCCTTAGTGTTTAAAGAAGCCACGGACAAGTTATACAAAGGTCGCGTCATAGCAATTAATCCCCAGTTGTCGTTTTACTCTTCTGGTGCTTGCTCTTGTTCCCATTCTTTTTTTCCCTATTTTATGCACTGGTTCCACTACAGTATGTTCATTTCTGATAGTATGTCTTTCTGGGAAGAAGTGATTGAAGCCAAATCTGACTCATTTTCTATATCTGTGCCACCCCATTGTAAAGCAGTGTATTTATTTTGTATTGAAACTGTATCCGACATTTCTCTCTTACTTTGATTAAATTTTCCTTTTCCTTTTTTAACTGCTTGAAACCCATCCTCTTCAGGAAGGTGGGGGGGGGTGGCTTCTCTGTGGAGGTGGCAATTATCTCTTCATGTTCTTGTACCTGAAACTCCTGAATTTGTGGAATTTGCCCTAGGAGGTTTGTATTCTCAGTAGTCTGCCTTGGTTCTGTGGCAGAATGAGATGTTGAGGTGTGACATGTATTATCTGTTCGATGAGTCGGCACAGTGGCTTTGGCAGCTTTATTAATATAGAAATCCTCCTGGGTATACTGCCCCAACAGCGACATGTCGACATTGACCGACGCTACAGAGAAAACAGCACCAGGTCACTGTAGTGTCGGCACTGGACCCTGGCACTCTCATCTGGGGTCTTGCACCCCCTCCCCAATCAGCTCCAATTTGGAGTTGATTATATTAATTGGGGGATGCAGAGGGTGAAGCCCCTGAAGAAAAAATGGTAGGCAGTGTCTATCTTTATGCTGACCACAAATGCAGTCGACATAAAGTTTTCACTGTACTGTCATTCGACACAATTTTTGTTGATGAGCGATTATAGATCTGAAAACCTGAATGCCGAAGTCTGCATCTTCTGTGCTGTGAGCTGCGCATGGACACTCTGTAAAAGAGTGACCATCTTTGTCGCATAGATTGCATTTTA
This sequence comes from Neoceratodus forsteri, assembly GCA_016271365.2. Lineage (NCBI taxonomy): Eukaryota > Metazoa > Chordata > Ceratodontiformes > Ceratodontidae > Neoceratodus > Neoceratodus forsteri. Next base: position 258,808,111 of record JADMNL010000025.1, read on the forward strand.
ATGGGTTTTTTGCAATGGAAGCATATGTGTGTCCCAGTTCCATATATTGGGGACATTTTATTATTTTGCAGGTGTGGCTTAAATGTCTTGGTCCCACACTTGTAGCAGTGTTTTGGCTGTCCAAAGTAAAATATGAAGCCTTTATCTCCGCCTAAATAAAAGCAATTTGGGAGGTGTTGAATGTCAGTGTCAGTTTGATTTAGTTTAACTTTAATGCACTATCCCCCATTCCAGAAACCTTCTGAGTCCATTATAGGTTCTGGTGTGCCTTGCACTTTGCATCTTTTTTCTATCCAACATAAAATGTTTGAAATGTTTACCCCTTCATTCCTAAACAAAACCATGATGACTTTAAAGGTTTGTTTAGTGAGGGGTATTGCTGGAGTTGGACCCATATAGGATTCTTTTTCAAGGTTGCATATTTTATCCCAAATCTATGTAGAACAGCGGCACTCACACTGCAGCTCGCGAGCCACGTGTGGCTCTTTAACACTTCGTTTGTGGCTCCTATGATGCCCTAATACTCAGGCTACAGTGCGGCTCCTTATTTGACCCCACAGTTTTGTTTTGTGGTTTGCTGTCAGCTTCTGAGTGAGTGTGCACTGAAAGAGAGTGCGAGGAAAAGAAACAGGAATTTCAGCTGGCAAGGGATGTAGTTGACTAGCGCTGAATTATGCTCTGGCTTGCAATCAAATGAAATTAACAGCAAACTGCTGTTAATTTCATTGCCTTAATGATGTATGAATTTGCTTTGTTTAACTGACATTCATTGCCATTTTCAAGCAAACAGCAAGGGATCTCAATAAAAAACTGCCATTCACTAGCAAACAGCGAGGAACATGAATTGTTAATTCAATTAATTCAGGTACTGAGCAACAGTTAAGGCTGTGTTAAGTTAAGTCTGTGAGTTAGATTAGAAAACATGAGGAATGTTGTTTTACAGTTGTGGGTGGTACAATAAATATAGCACTAAGGAGCGCACTTCACATTTATTTGTTGCTCCTGTCGGCTCACAATCTCACCTTTTATCAGAGTTGTAGTCTTCCATGATCAGACACTGCTAGTACTACAGGAGGTGCTCTGAAGCCGATCGCAAAGTGATTGGATGACCAGTCAATGTTCCTGGGCTGGGGGATGTTGGAGAAACACTGGTGGCTTAAACTTTGTATCTCTGCTGATGTTTTGAGGGGGGGGCTGGGAAGGAGGAGCCATAAAGTGGCACACAACAGCTTTAAATGCTACTGAACATTGCAGGTATTGAGGTGCTTTTACATACTTTTTTCATATTAAAAATAAAAATACAATGTATTTATGTTTTTTCTCTCTGGGGCTTTAAAGTGGAAACCTTCAATAAACATAATATTGCAAATGGCAAAATCAAATCAAATCAAATCTTTATTTATCCAGGCGATCACCGTTGAGCAAGCTCATTTACAAGGTGGACCTGAAAATGGCATGCATAATTGATACTGGTCATATCAGCTGTGGGCTGCTTTGGCATGCCATGTTCAATGCTCTTTAGTGAGGTCATTCGGTCAGGTCAGTTCTATGTTGCAGCTCTTTGGCCAATGCTGACTGCGCATGTGGCTCCTGGGCAAGTCAGGACTGAGTATCACTGATCTAGAATATCTGGCGTTGTAAAGCTTACATCAAAGATGTCTTTCCAGGAGTGTGGATGACTGCATATACTTCAGCTGGGGAAACCCCTGGAGATTGTTTAAACAAAACTTTCCCCACATGAAATCTATCTGGTAGGGTTTCCATATCCCCCCCAAAATGCAATTGAACAGCATTCCACCTTTTTGCTAGCTCCACTGGCTTATGAAAAATGCTAGTGTACGTGGGTGCAGCTGTTTTGCAGATGCACTATCGTTAGAAGATTCAGGGATTTCTTGTGATGGTGGAATGTTATTTTTACCAGCTTGTGGTTGTGCAATTAAGCCTGTTTGGGCATCAAAAAACTCTTCAGCTGTATTTGCATCTGCTAGTGAGTAATTAATGATACCTGAATCATTGCTGTCTATAACAAAGCTTGTTACCTCCTCCACCTCTGATTGTGCCATCTCCATTGTGGTGGTTGTTGCAAAGTCTGTTCCAATCTGACTCCTGGTATGGGCATTACTGGATCTGGGATCCACACACACTCAGGTGATTGGATCCATCTGGCTCCTTTAAGAGCTTTTTCTGGTGACCATGACTCTTTTCCCTGCACAGGGCATTTCTGTTCAGTTTTTCACTTGGCTCCCTGGTTTGAATCTGGGTCCTCAGAACCAGCCATGAGAACAAAGATTTTTGTTGATTTCACTGGTATCTGCCCAGATGAGTTACGCTCGAGTCATTTTGTTTTTTCTCTTCTTCCAGTATATATTTTGCCTCCAGATATTCCTTTTCTGCTTCAGATATTTTTTTCTGAAAAAGAGCCTTTTTCTAGAATAATTCTTCTTGCAAGGATCTTTCCTTTGATTTTATTTCCATGTCTTCTGGCATATTTTCTTGTGGGCAATTCTGCCCTGCTTCAGTTGCTGCATTCACTGTGGTGTCTATTGCACTGTTGCTAGTGGTGGCTGCTGCAGCAGCTGCTGTATCTTCACAACCTCCTCCTCCTCCTCCATCATCCTCCAGCTGTGTACTGGATTCCTCCATCATGCTCACAGGAAGCAGAACCCCCTGCAGAAAGAGTAGAGGGATTTTGTATTGTAAAAATCATTCCAAAATTTTAAAAGAATATACAAAGAAAAAACACCACTCTTTCAAAGGACTAACAACAACATTGGCACTTTACACAGTTAATACTAAAGTAAAACAATGTTTGCACTTTAGAAGAAAAACAAAAAACAAAAGGAAAAACAAAAGGAAAATCACAAAAGCATAAGGCATATGTATTTTTCTTGCTTTTTTAACAAACCTAAAAGGAGAAGCAAGTTAATTAATCCAGCGTATATTGTTCCATAATAATGCAGCCTTACTTTTGCCTAGTTTCTTATGGTCATGTAATCTGACTTGACTGACAGCAGACTTAATCTGTATTGCAATGGTTAAATTAGTGGTTTGTAATGGCTGTAACAGATAGCAGCATATGGCTTGCCATAAATAAAACTTTATGCTTGCAAAAATCATATTTAAAGTGCTTGGGTGATATTCCTAAGTCTCCCAGAATAAATTCCCAAAATTAGCATTTCATATGTGATATTAGTAAGAAATTATCATTTCCATCTTTGTGCTAAGAAGCTCCAAAACTGTTTAGAATGTGGACAGGAAAGAAAGAAATGGTCCTGAGTTTCCTCTGCCTGTACACAGTCCTATCAGAAACAGTACCATTTGTCTAGGGGTTTATGTTTTAAACTACCTCTGACCCCTAATTTCCCATAACAACATAGCCACACAATGTCCCAGCATTTTGGCAGTACCCTATTGTCATTCAAGACTATAAGTGGAGTTTGTTGTTTTGTGGGAGGGCACATAGAAAAGTCTTTTTTGTTTGCTGAATGTTTGTCCATAATCCAACTATATAATTATTTCCTGTCCAACCTAAGTATGTCAGCCTTACACAGGTTCCATTGTCTTGCTTTCTTAACTGATGAAATTGCAAATTCTGGTACAGTATCTGTAATGAGGAAGTCATTTTTGGAGGAAGAGTGTCCCATTTTCCCATCAAGGATCTGAACAATTTTACTGTCCACTTCTGCCATGGCTGTGTGCCCATTTCCCTATCCTGTTAATGTAGTGTACAGAAAGAAGGTATGATAGAATACAACAGGGTGTATCCTATTAAGATCCCCTTTTTCCATGATAAGTAAGTAAACTCCATTTTTATGGGGTTTAATCTACCACCCCATAACATTTGAAAGCAGATGCTAAAAAGTCTAGTATCTAGATTTGTAGGGAGTGGACAGATATGGCAAACACAAGTAAAGAGTGGTATTAAACATTTCTTTATAATGGAAACCCTTTTCCTCTTGTAAAATTTCCATGCTTTCCAAACCTGCACGTTCTTATCTCCCAAAGCCAATTTCTCCTTCCAGTTTAGCTGAGCCAGATTGCCTCTTCCAAACATGAGGCCTAATATTTTAATTGGTTCCTCAGAGAGAGTTATGTGCGCTATTTCAGAAATATTGTTCAGCCTGATACGCAGTGCTATTCCAGTGCTTTTCTCCATAATTATAACCTCCACTGAATATCTAGTAAATTCTCTTATAGCATTTAATGCCTTTTCTCCTGACCTCTGATTCTGCACAAAAAGGCCAACATCATCTGTGTAGGCTGCTATGTTTTGTTCAGGTGTAGAAATATGGGGATAATCCCTTTTATACTTTTGTCTTCTAAGATTTTTCTAATCATAGAGTCTAGTACAAAATTGTAGAGTAAGGGACTTAGTGGGCACCTTTGGCTAACCCTTCTTTTAAGTGGGATTTCATGGCCTAGTATACCATTAACTAAAGGTATCAATGTAGTGTTATTATACAATATTTTTATGCATGAGATGAAATTCAGAGGTATCCCATACACTTGTAAGACCTGAAATAGGAATTGATGTGAGACTTTGTCAAACGCCTTGGCTTGATCCAAGAGCAAGACAAAGCCCTGTACTGCCCCTTGATTACCAAACTCAAACATTTATCTGAGTAATTATAGGTTTTGTACTACAGTATGTTTCTTCCTGGGATGGAGCATGTTTGTACCAGGTGAATTAAATTGGTCACTGCCTTCTGTAGGTGTTTGCATAAAATGGTTGCCAAAATCTTATAGTTGGCATTTAACAAATTTATTGGTCTCCAGTTGTCTAGCTGAGCCTTATTACCCTTCTTATATAAAAAAATGACTTGCTTTTGAAAATTCCTGAAATGTTGATTGTCCAACATCATTTCAATAAAGATTTCCATTAAAAAAGACCCCAGTATATCAGCAAAAGTTTTATAGAATTCATTGGTAAGGTCATCAAAATGCAGAGAAATTTTGGGTTTTAGATGTGTCAGAACCAAGGAAACTTCATCTAACATGATGGGAGCTGCTAACCTTTGTTTTTCTTCTTTAGATAGTTTAGGAATTGAAAAGTTAAGTAGATTTTCTAGTGGAGAGGATGAGTTGTATTCTTCACCAAAGGTTTTATTTAGTGAATCCTAAACTATGTCTATCATTTACATGTCTATAGTTTTGAGTTGTCCATTAGCAGTATACAGCCCATCCATACGTTTAGTGTCCAGTTTCTGTTTACAGAACTGGAAAGGGTCAGAAGAAAGTGTTTTACTTAAACCAAAGTTCATTTCTGCTTCTAAAGTAGTAGCCCAGTTATGCTGAAATTGAGACATTTTGTTTTTAATGACATCAATCTGAGCCTCACAGTTTATTCTGTATGTGGATTGCAATGGCATAAATTTATATAGTTGGTGCCTATAATCTAAATACTGCAAGTAGTCTCTGTTAGATTTAGTTTTCCCATGCTTAGAAAAAATTCTTTAACCAAATTTTTGGGCTCTCTCCACAATGACTATTTGTCATTGTACATGCAAGCTACTGATTTTCTATCCATTAATAATTGTAGAATACTTAACCTAATTTCTTCCTTCTTAAGTAAAGATTGGCTCAGTTTCCATTTTCTCTGTATACCAGGAAATTCTGGGGGAATATTTTCTAGGCCATAACTACATGATAACACAAAATGGACAGAAGATTTGCAAGGTAAGGTTTTCACTTTCCAGGGGGTCAAATAGTTAGATCTAAAAAGAAAATCAATTCAGCTGGAATAATTATGTCTATGATATATATAGCCTACATCTTTTTGTAAGTTTATAGCCTACATCTTTTTGTAAGTCCCTATAGGTGTCATGTAGATTGGCTGTAGTTATTAATTCTTGATTTATGTTTGCTATCCTAGTCATTTTAACATCTAAGCTACAATTGAAATCCCTCCCATAAAATATGGCTAGAGGTGAATAAAAAAGGTGTTATGCTGTCAAAAAGCTCTACTGTAGCTTTTTTGTTTGTGGGACATAGGTATTAATGATTCTCAAAGAGAACCCATGGTAGTCACGTTCTAACATAAAGCCCTTCCTGGCACAATATCTACAAGCCTATGAACATTAAGCTTTGTGCCTTTAAACAATATACCTAGGCTGTCTGCCACATCTTGCCCAAAGGACCAGAAGGATAGCCCTTCTATCCAACTTTATTTTGCTTGGTGGATACCCCAAAGAGAAATAAATCTGGTTTCTTGTAATAAGATAATCTGAATGGGTGAATGTTTGAAATATGACAGCACAGAAAGTCTCTTTCTATATGCTTTCATACTGCAAATGTTTGCTGAAGCAAAATGAAGCGAGGCCATAGTGTCAAAAACTAGCTAGAGGAGAAATCTCATTCCTTTCCTTTTTTTTCCTCTTCTTCCCTTTTTTTTCTGTCAAATCTGAAGAAACAGGATGCTCTATTTCTTCTTCTGCCTTGGCTTCTGAGACCATCACTGACTTACAGGAAATATCAGACTCAGAGGCACCACCATCTCTGATGTCTTGCAACACTTGATATGCATTTTGTACCAGAACTGAATGTGGGATTGATTTTGTAGCAGTCCTCATACATCTCCTAGTACTAGGGGTTTGAAAGTCCAGTGAAGGAACTATCAAGCATGGGGGATCACTCGGTCCCAATGGGTCCTGACCTGGCTCCCATAGCAATATATTCTCATCTCTGCTCTCTGCTGGAGGGGGTAACTTTGAGGGGGGGTGGATATTCTTCAGTGCCTTCAACCCCTCCTCCTTGCCTGTCAACTTGAACTGTGCTTTTTTCAGTTTGCTCGCTCCCTACTTCTGAGTCTGTTGTCCCAGTTGTCCCTCTTGTACCCTGTGTGTGTGTCCCCTAATCTGCTCTTGGGCTTGGGTAACAATGGTTTCCTGGTTAACATTGGTGTTGCTGTTTTCACCAGCTGAAGGACACTGATGGTATGTATGTCCTGATTCATCACAGATATTACATTTGTGAATGTTGCAACAGACCATGCTAATATGACCAAATTCTTCACATAGTGCACATCTCATTTGATCACAGGCACTGCTTAAGTGGGTTCTGTTACCTCACTTGTAGCAGACCCATGGCTGGCCCGAGTAGAAACAAACACCCCTATCTCTACCAAGAAAAAAACTATTGGGGATATGAAGTTCCTCATTGTCCCTCTGTAGCAGTTTAACTTTGAACCTCCAACCCCCACCCCATCCATATGCCTTCAGAATCAATTATGGCCACCGGGCAGCCTAATACAGTACACTTTTCTCCAGCCAAAACTGTATATCATGGACATTCACCCCCCTCATTCCTAAACATGATTGTGACTGATTTGAACAGAGGTTTTGTGAGTAGGATAGCCATAAAAGGTATCTGGAGTGGGGAGGACCTTAGGGATTCATATTTTTGCAGAAATCTCCCTAGATGAGAAATTGTTTTAAAACTAACATCGAAGATGTCCTCCCCTGAAACATATATCAATGCATACACTTCAGCAGCTTGAAAATTCATTGAATTTTTTACCAGTGTCCTTGCTACATATACCCTATCTGGGTGTTCAGCCAGGGCCCCCTGTATATCGGAGCTGGGCTGCATTTCTCCTGGGTGCTTGCTCCAACCTGTTGTGAAACAGTTCTGAAAAAGTGGGCCTTGAACTTTGCCCTTGTTGCCTCCAATCATTATCCCCAGGTGGAGAACCATGGTCAGAGTCTGAATCTGTATTGTCCTGCTGTTCCCCTTCCTGCCTCAAATGAGAAGCTCCAGTCCCTGAATTAGAGCTATAGTCTTTAGCCAAACATACCTGTCTGGGAGGCTGTTTGGGGATTGCACCTGATAAGTCCTCTTGTTGATGGTTGTTCTTTGTCTTTTATTGTATCGGGGGGCCCTCAGAGTATTTGGTACTGTTTGAGAAAATGTTTCCCAAGTGGGGTCGGGAACCCGTTTACCTTCTGCCATTTGGATCCAGCCTACATTGATCAGAGCACTCTCTCTATGGACCAGTTTTCTGAGTGCTGTCTACATTCAGAATTCCAAATGCAGTCCTAATTGCACCGTGAACTGTCTGTGTTTCCTTTCTGTTCAGCACGACTTGCTTTTGCCAGAAGCTGAGATCTGTTGTGGTTTTGCCAATATCAGAAGTTCTTCTGGCTGAAACACCCTCTCCTGCTCCGTATCCTCTGTAGGCATTTCTACTGGTTTGTCTGTACTGCTAGCAACCTCTTTCTGTGCCGCACCCATTGTGAATTCGGCCATGGCTTCAGTACCAAGTTCCAAGCATTCCAGAACTGAAACTTCCATCTTTTGCTCCCTGTGGGCTGTTGAACTGCATACAATGCCCATCCTTTGCTGAGGTATGTCTATGTCCATTTCCAGATTTTTTATCCTTCAATGTCTGCAGTACACTATAAATCACAGTCAGTTTCTTCATCCCCTAAAGCAATAAGAGTAGGGGTTGGGGATTCAACCACCATCTGCTGCAACACAACCTCTTCCTCTGACTCCATCTTGGGAACTGCTGTCTGACAGGTGGGCCACAGCGCCCCCTACTAAAGAGTAAGGGAGCCTCCCTGGTGTCCTGGGTAGCATTCCCCTTCCCATGGAAAAGAAAACTTTAATAACTTTGTAATCGTTCAACAGATTTGCACAAAATTTTGCATGTGCAGTCTGGTCCTACAGATCTCTTGATGAGCCAAGTTTTGTTTTGGCTGGATTGGCAGATTTTGCGCTGCGCATAGTAAAAAAAGCTAAACTTCACCTCTTTTTGCAGTTTTTTTCTCATCACACTGCAGCTAAATAATTTGGAAATTTGGTCTTAAATTTTCATGGTACAAAGTGCTTGCCCTACATAGGTTATCTGCCTTGGTTTGGTGAAAAAATATTAATCCGTTCCAGAATTACTTAATTTTAATAATTTTGGTTCTGAGCATGCTCAGTTCACTCTTATGGATAGATTACTGAAACGAAAAAGGATTTTACTCTGAAAAAAAAAGATCCTTTTTCTTGAGGGGCCAATCTTTTTCATCAGAAAAAATTCCTTTTTTGTGACCCATCATCTTGTTTTTTATTTCTGGCCAAAACAAACTGTTATAATTGTATCCAGCGATGTCTTTTACAGACATCGAAGCATGTATCTTGCTCATTGGGAGTACAGAATAGGGCTAGGAGAATGGGGTGAACGTAAGGGCTGACAACCTCAATGCTGCCCCCCAGTGCCTCTTGGTGTGTCCAGAGTGGGGGTGGGGTGTTAGGGTTGGAAACTCTAATGCCTCATTTCCCTACTTTTGTTGCAGCAACCTTAACTGATGCATTAATTTTTTTGATATATATATATATATGTACTGTATATAGGCAACGTCACTACATGTTTTTAGCAAGCTTCCCCACAGTGTTTGATTTCTTTTTTTTGTCAATGTTGGTAGGCTTGAATGAGTGCTGCAGTGTCTGTGGTGCTAATGTCACACACTAACTGCCTACTTTTGTTTTCACCCCCCCCCCACCTCTTGAGAGTCAGTTGTATGACTGTCATTCTTGCTGTGGTTAGTTATATAGAGAAGAAATTGATACTTCTTAAGAGGTACAGTCACATTTTTGAATGTCTAATTGGCACAGACAAATGTCTGAGGCTGCTCATTTTAATACTGAATAGCAGAATATTAAAGGCATGGATGTTGTACTCCTAAAGCATGTCTAATTTATTTAGCCATAGGAAATGATGTACTGCTGCTCACATTAGTCAGTCATGTCGAACATTCCTATTCAGAAGATGAATTCAGCATTAGCAGAGCAAAAGGTAAAATCCTTTATAAAACTGTGGTGTCAAATATATAACCAATTAAACAGCCCCCCACTCCAAGCCCCAAAAAACGTTTCTCTTGTTAGCTTTTTAAGCTCTTGAATATACAGAGCATGTCTTAAATGTCGTGAGGGGTATTGGTACTACAATATTGTGAGGGAACATTTAGATTTATTAAGAATTAATTGTACCTTATTCATTCCTTGGAAAATGAAAAATTCAAGGCTTTTCAATTGCAAGTGTAGGTAAGTGCAGCAGCTCCAAACCTTAGCTCTTATCAGATGTAGCTAATCCACCATGCGGCAATCACAGATGGCAATTATAAAGCATAATTAACCCTATACTGAGTCATTGTACGCTTATCTACAAAATACATTCAGAATTACAACATTCCACTTAATAGAGTGTTGTCACATTCCTAGCTGTATGTGCTCCATGATGTGAATTGAGGTACTAAAAATACCCAGCCAGAAGGCATCATATTTCCTGGTCTTTCCTGAAACTGAACTATGAAAAGTGTTAAACAATATATTTTAAAATAAAATTGATAGTTATAGAGATTCAGTTCTCATGTGGCTGTTTGGTTTCCTGTCCCTAGCAATCTTTTGTAACATAATATTACATATTGAGAAATTTGGAATTTAATAAGCTGCTTTTATAATTATGTGCTATAATCATAGAAACAGATGCTGATGACAGAAAAGGCCTTCTATAGTTGGATGTATGGCCCCTAGAAGCCATTCACTCTTCTATTTATTTATTTTTATTTATTTATTATTTTGGTAACCGAGTAGGTGCACTGATCCCAGGGACTGTTTTCAGGCACGACCCTGGCCACATACTGTGGCACAGGAACTAATGTAACAAACAACAAAGCATGGAACAGTTGACAAAAAAACAAACAAAAAAAAAAGCAAGATAAAGGTTACAGTAGTGCATGGGAATAGCAAATAGAAGAGCAACAAAAAATACAGGATTCCTAAACCATACATCAGTTAGGCATTACAAAAAGGGTATGCATAAGCGTACAGTTCTATCAGCAGCAGTTACAATAGGAGACATACAAGAGAATCTAAGTGTAAGTAGAAAGAGGGATAAGGCATAGCAAAGTATAGGGGCAGGGAGGGTAAGGGGTGGAGCGGAGGGGTGGGAGGCAGGATTAACAAACATAGGTACTAAAGCTCAAGTGCACAAGCATGCCAGCTTAATTGATTCCCGCTTGACCTGATATACATACACATTCTCTGGTGGGGTGCAGTCAGGAAAGTGAGTGAACTACCCATGGAAGTAGTGGCAGCAGGAAGTCATCAGGAGCCAGTCTTTGAGGTGGGTTTTGAACTGGCAGTGGGTGTCAAGGGAGCTGAGCTTGGCAGGCAGTTTCTTCCACAGTGTAGGGGCTGTCACAGACAAGGATCTGCAGCCCCTGTTGGTAGATACCCTGGGGATATTCGGGGGGGGGGGATGCTGTTTGAGTGGAGACTACGATGCGAGGTTTGTACTGCAAGGAAGGGAGCAAGGGGAGATACCTGGCCAGTACTGATGGCGGAATCCATCATGCAGCACAGGGCTAGGTCAAAACGGCCTTGCAGCAGGACCCATCCTAGTGAGTTGTGGAGGACGGAGTGGTGTGTAGTAAAAGGGGACAGCAAGGCAAAATGACAGGCACTGTTATAGGCAGAGGAGAGCTTAGCCATGAGGGTGGCAGACATCCTGGCATAGATAGGGGAGCAGCAGTCCAGGATAGGGAGTAGATTTCCCTGTATGATGGCAAGTCGGGCTTCTGGAGAGAAGTATTGCTGGAATCTGTAGGCAGCACCTAATTTTTGGTGAAACCTTTGAACTACTGAATAGATTTGTTCAGAAAAGGGGAGGGAGGGGTTGAGTATAACTCCTAGGGATTTGAAAGTACACACATCTTCAAGGACTTGGCCATAAGGGGACACAATGTTGAGAGGGGGGTGAGTTTTGTATTTAGCTAGGAAGGGCTTTGATCTGAACAGCATAGATTTTGTTTATTTGGCATTAACCAGAAGGAGGTTATGGGCCACAGCATAGTTTTAGGAGAGAACTGAGGAACTATTGTCTGGGGATTTATCACTGTGGAATAGCACGAGGTTGTCAGCATAGAAGAGAGAGTGACAACTGAGACAGTCGAGAGGAGGGAGTTTATAAATAAAGAGAATAGCAGGGGGCCCAGTAAGGAACCCTGCTAGATACCTGTAGAGACAGGCAGGGTGGGGGAACAGGCAGGGCCAAGACACACAAATTGGGAGTGGGTGGTGAGGTAACTTTTGAACCAGATAGTAACCTCTTGAGAGCAGCCAATGTTACATAGTTAGGAGAGGAGAAGGGCATGGTTTACTATGTCAAAAACCTTGGAGAGGTCAATGAAGACTGCTCCAGTGACATTACCATGGTCCATATTAATGAGGATGTGGTTGGTTAGAAGAGAGAAGGCAGAGGCAGTGGGGTGGTTGATTTGAAAGCCATGCTGTTGGCTGCACAGGAGGTTGTGTTTGCCTATGTAGTTAGTAAGCTGATGGTAGACAGCTTTCTTGAGTAGTTTACTTAAGTGGGGAGGATGGAGATTGGATGATAGTTATCCATAGATAGAGGGTCCCAGGCTTTAAAAATGGGAATCACCTTTGCAGTCTTCCAGGGTTCAGGCATGGAGGAGGAGAGGGCAAGGTTAAAGATAAAAGTAAGTGGTTCAATGATGGCAGGGGAGATGAGTCTAAGGAAGACTGGGGATAAACCATCAGCACTGGGGAGCTGTGGTTTGGAAGGCTTTTGAGGAGCTTAGCTGTGTCAGCTCTAAAGAAAGATTTGAAGAAGAAAGTGGGATTCTCAGATTGGGTCTCCGGCCCATCAGAGGTAGGCAGGTGGGTCGGATGGTGGACCAAGTTATTTGGTTGTCCCTTAGGTAGTTTACTTTGATACTTGGATAAGTCAGAGAACTTGTCATTAAAAGCCCTAGCCACTTCCAGAGGATCCGTAATAAGGCCATTTGGGGAGTTAAGTTGCAGGGCAGCCTTGTTGGAGTGGGGATTAAGTAGGGAGCCAATGGATGCCCAGAATTTCCTAGGGTCTTCAAGGTTAGCCTGTTGGGGATTACGGAAGTGGGTCTGCTAGAGAGATTTCACCAGATGTTTGCATAGATTTCTCCGGTGCCTGTAGGCATCCCATAGGGTGGGGAGGGGGATGTTTTGTATGTGGACCAAGCATGACCCCTATAATTTATAAGGGTAAGAAGGTCTTTCATGACCTAGTGACCGCTGACCCTTCTTGTGGTGACTGGGAAATGCCAGTCCTGCAGGATCAAAAGGATCTGTGTGAGGAGGGTTACTGCCTGTGTCACATCGGAGAGTGAGTAAAGAGCAGACCAGTCCAAGGACTGAGCCTCTTCGAGGAGACTGGAGTTGTTGGGGCTACTGAAATTGCAAAAGGACAAGTATTTGGGAGGGGGACATTTGAATTTAGATGACCTGAGGAGATACGTAGGGGAGTGGTCACTGATGGAATCTGCCATGGTACCAGCATGCAGTACATAATCATCCCTGTTGGTAATGATCCACTCCAGAAGGGATTGCGTGCCTGTACGTGAGTTTTGCCTGGTGGGAAGCATAATAGTTTGTACCATGTTGTATTGTTTCAGGAGGGACACATAGTCAGACTAGTGGGTGCTCAACCAGTTTAAGTTAACATCGCCAAGGAGAACTGCATCTCTGTGGGGGGATAAAGAGCTCAGACCTAAGAGGAAGCTGTCTAGGTCCACAGTTCCAACAGAGGGAGGGTTGTAGCAGCAGCCTTTGTAGAATTTCTTACAGGCTCTCATGGTAATTTCAGATAGGACGCATTCACTAGGTGAGGTTGGATCTTAGTAGAAGACAATACTGGCTGAGAGGGGCTCCCTAAGGAATAGTGCAAACACCATCACCCTTTTTCCTGCCTGGCCTATCATGCCACAGGGAGAGGTATCCAGATAACTGATAAGTGGTATCAGCATGATGGGGCTTTAGCCAGGTTTCGGAAAGTCCCAGAATGTGGGGCTTGTATAGTGCAACCCATGCCTCCAGGTCAGGGAACTTAGATGAAAGACTGCACACATTGATGTGCATAATTTTCAGCCCTGGAGCATCAGCCCAGATGTTCCAGGAGGGGTCAGTGTGGGAGTTGAGTGGGCCAGGGTTGCATTCAACATCACTGGATAGGAGAAGGAGGGATAGTAAGAGTATATTTGGGCAGGAGGAGGCCACAGGAGAACCAGAGAGGGAAGCCAGGTAGTGGCCAAGTTGACGGTGTTCAAGGTTAGAGAGAAAGGAGAGGGTGATAGGGCCAAGGGAGGATAGTTCCTAGGAGGTGCGAGGACAGGGGTGTAGCAGGGGAGAGTGGGTGACAGAGAAGAAGACAAGGTGCTCTTGATCATGGGCTAGCACAGTGGGACAGTAGTCCAACAGCACCAGGAGAGATGGCAGTGAGATAGCTAGCTGTGTGAGCTGTAGCAGGTACATGATGGCAGGAGAGCTGGCAAGAGTAACAAAAGGTGGGAAAAGCTGCAGTCAGGATGCTTGCTATAGGTAAGCTGACAGGGAGAACAACTGTGGGAGGAGGGGCTGGTGGGCGAGTGAGCAGGGGGATGGGACAAGCACAGGAGAGGGCCTGTGTTCTTTAGATTTCAAGAAACTGCCCAGGAGCCAATGACAACAGGTTATATGAAAGAGGGAGGAGTTTGAGGTGGACTTAAAGAGTATTGTTTATTGTTTATTGATGAATATCGGACAACACCTTTGAGTCAATGACTCCTTTACAGAGGTTCCACGTCATTACATAAAACAGAAACAACAGTGACCAAAGTAACAAGTAACATAATAATTACAGACAATGGTTACAAAATGTTTACAGAGTAATACAATATAGCATCTGAGAATACAGCATAACAGAGTGCTGCTAAACAAAAGTGCAAAGTGCAAAAGGTTGCAGGTACAAGCATACGGTAGCGGGGTGGGGGAGAGTGGATGGACCAAAAATTTACAGAGACAGCCAAGCAGCCTTGAGTTCCCATAGTGTTGTCCGGGCCATACCTGCAAGCAAGGGCTTGGGAGTGGGTGGCAACACATTCTTCTCACTGTGGAGGTTTGTAGATCCCCATCGAAGGTGACTGCAGAGGCGATGCTAGCCCAAAGGGCTATGAGAAGATGCCTGATGGAGAAAGGGACGAGGAGGGGTTAGAAATAGCTCAGGAAACAGTAGGAGGCTTCCTGCTTTACAAATTCACAAAAGAGCTGTGTCACAAATAATGAGAGAGTTAAATTGGGGGGCGGGTCACAGACAGCCAGCTAGGCACCAGCAGGGTCTGCAAAGGGGAGAAACAAAAGAAGCTACAGTCAGGGATGGACAGGAGAAATGAACTGAAAATTGTTTTCACAGAAAATCCCAATTAGGTAGCAGAGGCATAGAATTTTTCAAGTTCTAACACAGAATCATGAATACAATCTTAGTCCTCTAAAATTCTCAATTCAAACACACAGTTTAAGTACAAGTAAAATTACACTTTAAACTAAAAGAAATTTGGCAGTGGGCACATGAGAAAAATCAACGGTTTGCAGGAGACAAGACCCCTGCAAAGGCTGAAATTCCGAAGCAGCATGGAGTATAAAAATAGTCCAGAAATCAGAGGCAATACAGGATTAGGGGAAAAATAAGGTACATTTGGCTGATGGTAGTGGCATAGTCCTGTTGGCCCTCCTTACATTTTCTTTTTTTTTCAAATTTGTTTTTAATTCAAGTTTTTCCTCCCCCAAGCCCTGGCAGGGGCTTCGGCCCTCCAAAGGAGGACTCTCTCTCTCGGGTTCTGCTGCTCCCGCACTCACCAACCCCAGTAATTCCCCCACAGCTTGCCCCCATGGTAGGGCAGGTAGGTGGTGCCCCCTCCCTGGAGACCCAACCTTGAAGTTGGGGTCAGTCCTAGGGTGCGGAGGACCATAATGGAGCCCTGCCAGGCTCCTTTTCTACCATCCTTCCTCCCTACTGACATTATTACATCGGAGCATGCCTCCCACCCCTTATCACTCTCCAGCCACCACCAGAGGCAATCAGCAGGCAGGATGACATGGCACCCTCCCCCCAAGAGAGGAGAGCAGTCCTCCGGACACTCAATCCTCTCTCCACCTGCCGACCGCCGGCGGCCCAGGCTCATTCCCAAACCCAGGTCACCGGTGTGGCACAAGGTGTAGCGACCAGTACCTCAACCTCCAACACCACTGGGCTGGCCTCCTTACATTTTCTTGATGTCCTTACCAGTCATACATGTCTGTTCCACCCATGTGTGAATCCCTCCACTGATTTTGCATGGATGACTTCCCTTGGTAGTTTGTCCCACCTATTTACCACTCTTTTCATGAAGTAACATTTCTTGCTGCCTTTCCTTACCCTCCCCCTCCTGCTGGCTTCATTGAGTTCCCTCCAATGCCTGTGCTTCTTCTCAGTGTAAACAACTCCCCTGCTGTCTGACTTGCTTATTCCTCAAAGGTATTTGCATGTCTGAATCATACAGCCCCTCTCCCTTTTTGCCTCCAGTGGGTACAAGTCTGAGATCCTCCAGTTTTTCCATGTAGGACTTCTCTTGCTTTCCTAACATCATATTGGTTACTCTCCTCTGCACTGCCTCCACTGTGTCCCTCACCTTTGGTAAGTGTGGTTCCAAAACTGAAAACAGTACTTCAGGTGAAATTGAACCAGGGGTCTGCACAGAGGCAGGATCAACTCTTTCTTCCTGATGATACACTCTTCCTATGCATCTCAGCACACCATTCATCTTCCCCACTACCTTATTGCACTGTGCTGAAGTTTTCAAATTGTCCATCATTATGAAATAGGTAGAAAGAATGCTGGTTTCTGACTGGCCAAGAGGTCCTTTCAGTCGGCCATTATCTCAGCACAACAGCTCAGCTGAAAGTAGCTCAACAAAAATATGTTTAAAAAATACATTCAATTTACTAAGAAGAACCCATTTTATAATTGCTATAAGGCACTCCAGGAGGTGCATTACAGTGGGCTAACAGCCCTTCTCATGTGGTGGAAGGAAGCACTCAGCTTTGCCTCTTGCTTAACCCACCTGAGGGGGGCTGCAATACCACCATAATGCACTCCCTGTCATGCCTTATTACTTAATTATCACCCCAGGCCCCTCTCCTCAGATGTTCACTACTGCTACCCCCATCCTCTATTCTGTTTTTAAGCTCTTAGCCCCTATGTGCATTATCATAAATTGTACCAAATGCTGTGCTTTTGCCTCAATGAATGCTGCCTGGAAAAAGACAGAAAATCTTGCAAAGCATGGAACATCTCACACACAGAAAGCTGGGTTATATAAATGCTTTATTCAAACTTTAAAGTGGATAAACATGCAAAATGTGCAAATAAATTAATAGCTGCTAGTGGCAACATATAAGCACTAAAGCCTCTGGTGCTTTGAATCATATTGACTCTTCCTCATTTTGCCACTAGCCCTAATTAATTTGTTACTTGTACATTTTGCATGTTTAAGCACTTTAAAGATTGAATAAAGCATTTATATAGCCAAGATTTTTGTGCACCAGATCATCTGTGTTTTGTAGTCTGTGCATCACCTTACACTTCTGCGGGTTAAATTTCAATTGCCATACAGTTGACCATTTCTCTGATCATTCCAGATCTTCCCTCATGGAATATATACCCTCCTCACTGTGGATTTTTCTGCCAAATCTTTGTGTCTTCTGTGAAAAGGTAGCTCTTCCCTGAGATCCCTTCCACAATGTCATACAAGATGTTGAAGAGGACTGGTCCTATGACTGATCCCTGTAGCACTCCACAGGGATCCTTCCTGTCCCCTGAGGGCATCCTACTGAGAAAAACTCTATAGATTCTCCCACTAAGCCAGTTTCTTACCAATTGTGCATTCCTGTCCCCCAACCTACTGTTGCTCAGCTTCTTGACCAACTGTCATGTGGGTCAGAGTCAAAGGCTTTACTAAGGTCCAGGTACAGTACGAGGACTCCAGAAAGTTGCCAGCTCTTTCTAACGCTGACTAATCCTGAACTCTCTAGTCTGAAGGCATAATGAGACCTGGAACATAAATATGTAGCTATCTGGATGGACTGCAACTTTAAGAAAAATCTTTATTTGGAAACAGCAGCATCAAAGAAATGTCAGGTTTGCTCTGAGTTTAGTCAGTGCCTATGGCACTTAATATACTGTATCCTGTCATGTACCAATCTGAGTCCAAACTTTGTAGTAACATTGACAGATCCTTTGAAAAATGTATTTTCCTTCATTTAATTGCCTTTTCTTCTTTGTAAACATAAAGGTTGAAGAAGAAATGTTGACAGCTGAAGTGGACGTTTCTTATCATTAGGAATAGTAAGTATCTTTTCACATACCTGCTGCACATTAATATTACTTCTTTGAAGTGTTATCTTCACAACAGGTTTAAAACAAATTTAAAACACATGACTGTTTTGAAAACAATACAGTACCCTTTACATAGACGGCAAATGTCTTTTGAAATGCTGTACCTGTAGAAAAAAAAATCACATTGTAATACAGTACAACAAAGGAACTTTTTAAAATTTTCCAACATGTTGGAGATATTTAACCAGTTGCAAATATTATTTATACCTGTTACTGAAATACAACTTGGACAACTGAATATTCTACTTAAGGTAACTAGAAAATAATAGAAGTTTGAAATTTTAACTGACTATGTAGGGCTCAGTGCAGAAACAGTTACATGCCCCCTTTCATAAAAAAAAAAATAGGGCAAGGCAATAGTAAGGCATATTCATTTATTAAATACCATATCTTAGAGGCTTAGGTTGTTTTATAATTGACATAAAAAGTATATAGAGGATAATGTATGAGCAGCCACACACAACAAGTCTGGGTCTGCATCAAAAGGTTTCTATGGCAACCAGAAACCTCAAGAGTGAAGCTCAAGAAGTTCTCTGTTTGCCTTAGAAAATTCGGAATGAAGGCACAGACTTGTCTGTGTATGGATGTCCATGCATTATCTTTTATAGTGTATGGACATCCATGCCCAATTCAGACACTCTGCTTCCTTTCAGTGAACTGGTGGCTGGGGAGAGGCACCTGAGGATTGGTGGTGGGCTCAAATTACTGATTCCACATGTGGCTAGCTAGTATGGTTGCAGCTGTTTCTGTAAATTCAAGCTGAAAAAAAAAAACAGCTTCCAGCTCAATTAGCTAGAGGAAAGCAGCTATGTGGCAGCAATCTAAATTGTGCAGCAGCTGTGACATCACTACTGCAGCACAACATATTAATGCCACTACTGCAGGACAACAGCCCTAATCTAGACATGGATTTCCATGCAGAACAGCATTCTACCATACACTACACACAGTTTACAGTGAACACAATAATTTAGCATTTTAAATAAAAGGTTGATCCTCCCATAAAGACTCATAAGGTATTTTTGGGTGCTGAATGCTGTAGAAGTTGAAACCCATGTTTGTGGTTACACTAGGTAGATGAGATCATTTTATTATAGCAAACCTCATCAGCATTGCAATTATATGATGATTAGCATTACCTGGATAGTATATTAACTCAGTCCCTCTGAGGTGGCCATTTTGTATCAAGGTTAAAGGATACCTAAACAACATTTTGACAACAAACTATTCAAAAACCTGACTCTGTAGGTGACTAAAGGAAAGGCTGCTGTATTCATTAATGCTAAAACTATATTTACATAATTTATCTAAATGTGGTTCCAGAGCATTTGAAAATTGTAAAATCAGCCTTCCAATTTAAAAAAAAACTGTCCTACCTGCTTCCTAAAATAGCCGCCAAATGTGTTATGTGATGACATCATTGGAGTCAAAGTCAGAGAGATATATCACTCTCTGTAGTGCTAACTAGTTCTTTTCTCCCTATGTATAGAATTGTTTCACCCAAATGGTCAAACCCATGTGCATTATTTTGTATAATGCGCATGCTAGGCTATGGTTCTGTTCATTTTGTTTACTTTAACATGCTGAAAATGTATTTTAATCCAACCGACTTTCTCTGTGGCAAACCACAGTGCAGTATAAATCTTGAATAACCTGGTGGTCTAGTGGTTATGGTGGATTTAGAATGCTACAGTGGGGGTGCTGGGGTGGTGTGCATGCTTAATATGCACTTTTTTAACATTTTTATTAAACCTTTATATTTTCTGCTATTATTCTTTTCTAGTACGTTTTTAACAGAACCTACAGATGTAATCCATAGTTTGAATGTAAACATTTGTAAAACCAATAAATCAGACTTCTTCAACAAAGTGAAATGCAGCAGCAGCAGCAGCAAGCAAGTATGTTACTATGTAGGGGAGTTGCAGCCACGCCCTTCACCACCCCTTAGAGCAACCAATTTTTTGTAGCAAAGTTCTTGTGCAGTCCAATGTTAGAGTTCATACTTTCTCAAAACTCAAATATATGCTTGTCCTGTCTTCTTTTTCCATGGGAAATTATAATAATAAGAAGCAGCATTTATATAGTGGTTTTCATACACATTGTATCCAAAAGTGCTTTACAAGCAATACTAGACTGATAGTGAAGTGACTGAATGTGTAGTGGCAACTTTTCCATACATTAATATCCACACACAGCCTTGGACAATTGCATGCACTGGTTTTATGGGAAGGGGAATGTTGGCCAGAACAATGGGGTCAGGTAGCGATCAAGGTGCTGGCAGCCCCACATCTTATTTCTCACAGTAATCTGCTCATATTTCTCTCCTTCTGTCTTTCTCTTCCTGAATTTAGCAGTACCGTGCAAGAGTGACCTTCTCAGTCCCCTCTGGTATTCATTCTTCCTTATTCTTCCTCATTATATCAAAAACTGGTGAAGTTATCTTTTTCTGCATCATGAATGAAGTAGTACAGTCCCTGTTTTATTTTGACATATCAAATACAAACATATCTTTCCAGCAAGCCAGGCTGAAAGCAATAGGGAACAAGGGGAATGACGGGCTTTCTTATCCTTAAACGATCTAGGCTACCTTTGATTAGTCACTATTAAATGATGGGTGTGTACATCATTATGCACATCATTTAATAGTGCTTAATCATAGGTGGCTTAGATCTTATATGGGTAGGAAAGCCTATTTTTCCACTTGTGCCATGCTGCTATCAGTCTGGCTTACCAGAAGATCATGTTTATCATTAATATGTAACTATAACACAGGAGACTGTACTAACCACATTCATGATGCAGAAGGGTAGTGAACTCACCAGTTTTTGGTGTGGGGAGCAGGTGAGAAGAATGAATGCCAGAGAGGGACTGAAGAGGCCATTCCAGCAGGGTACAGCTATATTCAGGTTAGTTGAAGAAATGAAGGAGGACGCTGAGCAGATCACTGTGAGATCTGACATGTGGGGCTGCCAGCATCGTGATCACTACCTGACTGTGGATGAGAGTAGCCAGTGATGACAAATACTCAGAGTGGCAGGGCTGCACCTAAACTGTTACTTGAATTCAGTGTAGGGAGATTACTGTCAGGTGGAGGGGGATGTTGACGTTTGTTAGGACAGTATTGAGGGAGCTGTGTACAGCTCATTCAAGATTTAGAAGGGCGGTAGCCAGCCAACTCGCATTGTGGAGTAGAGCACAGAAAAGTACTGGAGAGAAACTGCTGGGAACTGTCCTGCGGGGTTCTGCAGATCACAGGTAAAGGAGTAGACTGACGCTGGAAGTCAGGTTGATTCGCTTAAGGTATTAGTATGCCTCGCCTGCTAATAATATTGTTTATCCATTGTAAGTGCAGCCCTTATGAGGGCATGAACAGCAGTTTTTCTGGTGGGTCATGATGCTTATTGCTTGGCCCTCCAGGAAGACCTAGTTGTTGGTTAAAGAGGTGAGAAAAAAACACAACAGGGAACTGTACATACTACCATCACTGTGCAGAAGGGTGGTGATCCACTCAATGTTTACTGTGAGAGCAGAAGTCAAACACTGAGAATGTTAATTGGAGAGTGATTTGGGAGGCATTTCTTGACAGTGCCAACTGATGAAGCATATCAGTATAGGTTTGCACAACCCTCTGAAGTACAAGATTACAATATGAGGTGTGATAAGTCTCTTCACGAGACAGCAAGCTCATATGCGGCCCCAGGCGATACTAAGGACAGGGTATGGATGGTGGAGTGTTCAACAGAAGGCAGGCTAGGTGCAGGGGGTTCACATGGAAAAAGAAAGCCTTATTTGTGGATTAACAAGAGAGCATGAGCTTTGGAACTGAACAAGACCGGTACTTTGCTGTGTGACCCTGAGCAAGTCACTAAACCTCCTTGTGCTCCCAGGCCACACCTGTAAACAAGCTTTCAGCTTAGTGTGCCTCTCCTGGTTAACAAAAAACAAAATTTAGTGCATCATATAACCACTGTATCATCAAGTATTTGAAGTGTTGTATTGTAATGCAGTTTGCCAAAGAAGAGGTCAGCTGGATTGCAAAACATTTTCTGCAAGTTAAAGTAATCAAAATGAACAAAATCATAGTCTAACATGTATACTGATCAAAATAATCCATGAGGTAATACATGGTGTTGATCATTCTGGTACAACAATTCAAAATAAAGAGGGAAAAAAGAACTAGTTAGCACTATAGAAATATATGTGGATCTCTGGCTCTGATGAGGTCATCATGACTCATCACTTAACACACTTGGCAGACATCTTAGGGAGAAGCCAAGGCTGTTTTTTGAAAGTGAAAGGCTGATGTTTACATTTTTCAAAAGCTATAAAACTGCATTTATGTTATTTACCTAAATGCAGTTTTAGCATACATGTAAACAGCAGCCTTTACTTTACCTCACGATGAAGCCAGATTTTGGAGTTTGCAGTTTTAAAAAACTGCTTGTTTAGGTACCCTTTAAGCAATGTATTGTTTTGACTTCTATAAGCATTATGGGAGAAAATGAGTTTCATGCAATTCATGCTCTGAAAGCCAATTTAGTTAGACAGTGGTTAACTTTATCTAGGGTACATCTGTTAAGGGACAAATTTTGGAATACTTTTTACCATATCCAGAATTAATTATCCTTATTTGTGGTGAGTCTGCATCATAAGATGCTTGGATACGCCAGATAATTGCAATTTTAGATTGATTTAATTTTTTTGTCTGGGTAAGATAATGAGGTGAATTAAATGGGATTAGCCAACATAAAGTATAAATTATCCAGGGCAATTCTACTGGAGAAGCCAGAAAAAAATGAGTATCTGCTCCAAAAATAAGAATCCAGGTTACTATAGTGTGGATCTCACTTTATTCATATTGCCCATTTGGTTCAAAATCACAAGAAATGGGTGTGTTCTGAAAAGTCAAGTGATTATACAAGCAAGACTAAAAATGGTATACCATTCTCTCATGTGATTTCTGCACTTATCAGGGAGGAGGCAGCCATATGCACTGAGCTTCTGCTTACTATAGATGAGCACCCCGCCATTGAATGCCGAGCATATACTGTACCTTACTGGTTCCCAATGCTATACAGTATGGAAACCCAACTACAGTGAATGTTTAGCACATATATAGTGGGAACACAGGCGCATAATTTATGCCAAGTGTGATTGACAGCATCTGTAGTGTTTGCTTCTAATTAAACATAATGGGCCCAATATTAATAGCTGGCTGGCTGTGTGGCACAAACAGGTACACTGCAAGCAAAATAGGGCTGGCCAGCTCTGGTGCAATATTCAAACAGAAAGTATGATCTGAATATTGGACCATGGTAGCATGACACAAAGCAATCAGTCACCATGCTGTGCACCATACTACCAGAGCACTGGGCTGAGGACTGCCCATAGGGGTAAAACATGGCACACACTGGTTAGTGCCACAGCCCCTATGAGCAATATTCAGCCCAAGCATACAAATGAGCTCATTGGGCATGCATGGTGCTAATGGGCCTGTTGAATGCTCATTATGGACTCATCTGCATGCTGCACAATGGCCCAACTGTGCAGGGCTGCAATTTCCCCTTCCCAACTCTAATCCTTTATTGCATAAAAGAAAACAGTTCCCTGGTGGCTAGCAGTCTCCTCCCTAACACCAATCCTTCATTGAATAAATACAACAGTTTCCTGGTGATTAGTGGTCCCCAACAATCCCCCATGTCCCCTGTATGCTTCAGTAACAGAACTCCCTTGTGTTCAGTGGTCCCCCCAATCCCCATAAAAAGTAAAATACGCATCCCATCCCTGGTGTCTAGTGGTTCACCTCCCTATCAAGGATCTCTGGTAAAATATACAATAAAAAGCATTCCCTAGTGGCTAGCAGTCCCCACTCTCCTTCCCTGGTCCCATGTATATGACACTGTCAACGCTGCTCTGGTGTCCAGTAGTCCACTCCCCATCCCCAAGCACCCTGTCCAACATTACCCAACAGTCCCTGGTGTCTACAGGACCCCACACCCCCTATCCCAGCAGGTAGTGCCCCACCACATAGTCCCCCCTCCCATCCTGGAGCTGGCAACCTGCATAGACCTCCGCTCTCCACCGTGATCAGCCACTGGCTGAGCTGTCAAGGAGTTTGTACTGTACAATCAGCTGTTACATTATGTGCTCCTTGACAGCTCAGTCAGTGGTCAGCCATGGTGGAGAATGAGGGCTGTGCCAGTCACTGGCCCCAAGATGGGATGGGAGGAACTGGGTGGTGGGGCATGGATCTACCATGTTGCAGTGACACCAAAGTCACTGACATCCTCCGCATTGACAGACACAATGCTGATTGTCGGCATTGTGCTTTTGGTATTCCATTGTGTTTTCTTTGGGGAGCTCTGTTCCCCACTCCCCAGTATTTAATTAACTGACTCTGAGTTGGAGTTGTTTTGGGGAGGGGCCAAAACATTGGGAGATGCAGTGCCAGTGTTCAGTGCGGACCATTACAGTGGCTTGTCTATTTCTGTCACTTTAATGGTCTTTGCTGTTGCAGTTTCATTGTTCAGTCGGTACACCGTGGGACATTACTTAGGGAGGTACCCCAGACACCAAAGACTATTGGGTACTGTTGGACAGGGCACTTGGAGATGGGGGGGATCATTGGACACCAGGGCAGTGCTGACATAAACTTGGGATCAGGGATCAGGAGGGGTCAGGAGGGGGGATCACTAACTGCCACACCTTTCAGTTAGCTTTGTGAAAGGTTTTGTGGATTGGTTCCACCGATCAATGTTCTATATATATATATATATATATAATAGTGCCACAGTAGTGGCACTATAGTTAGGGTTGAGTAAGCACCTTAATGTTAAACCTAAAATTTTGCACCTTAATAACTTTGCCACCATACAATGGATTTGACTGAAAGTTTGCATGCGTGGTCTGGTACTATAGATCTCTGGATCTGGCAAGTTGCGTTATGGTTGGATGTACAGTTGCGGAGCTGCAGAATGCCAAAAAACACAAAAAAACCCAGACTTTTTGCACATTTTTTTCTCGCGCCCACAGCCCACATGATTTGTCTGTTTGGTCTGAAAACTTCAGAGATGATACAGCCTGGGACACTGATGTGCCTTTTGAAGATTTGGTGTAAAAATATTAAACTATTCAAAAGCTATTCAAAAAACAACTTTGCCATTATAGTCAACAGGATAAAATATATGTGCCGCCAGTACATTTTCCTTTTGCAAATGGCCCTTTTACTTTCGTGCTGCTGCCACCTTGTTTTTAGCTGGCAAGAGAGAAAAATGCCTGGGGCGGGATATTCAGAAGGGTTGGGCATGGCGCAACACAGTCGCACCATGCGCAACCCACTGATGCGCCACGGCGCGATATTCAAATGGGGATTGAACCTGGCACAAATCCCAATGCGCCTGAGTGCATCAGTAATGCATGCAGCGCAGGTAGAGGGGGCATGCACATGCATACTCCGCACATCTCGATATTCAGCCCGGGATGTGCTGAGCCCATGCATGCAGAACCCCTACGGGCGCTGCACACAGGTAAGCCAAAAAAAAAGGAGCAACAGCTGGCCACCCACAGGTGAGCTGCTGTATTGCAGGGCACAACACGGCAGCTGCCACCTGTGGGTGGCCACCCGAGCTCCAGTTGCACCTTCGTGGTGGCGCTCCCTTATGCCTAATCATGGGCATACACAGAAATAGGATAGTCCTATATCCCTGGTGGTAGTGGACCACCGCAGCCCATTCAGGGTGTCAGTAAAAACTAATGCCACACCAATCCAACCCTGGTGGTCTAGTGGTACCCCCACCCGCCCACTGAGCCCCACCACCCCCTCCCCAGTCAGTGGGCGGCAGCTCCGACCCACTTGCCGCCCCACCACCATGACTGACATCATATGGTGGGCTGTCGCCCATTGACCACAATGTGAGCCAATGGGCATGCAGCTTTATCATACTACACAATCCAGATATGCGAATGGATCCATTCACATATTTGGACTGTGTATCGGTACGGCTGCACACCCATTGGCTCATGCTAGACCAATAGGGCATACAGCCCTACTGTACGGTGTCAGTCAGTGGGCTGCAGGCGGCATGGTGGGAGCTGCCACCCGCCGCTGACTGGGAGAAGCAAGGTGATGGGGCTCAGTGGGCAGGTGGGGAGGGGGGTACCACTAGACCACCAAGGTTGGGTTGGTGTGGCATTAGTTTTTTTACTGACACCCATGATCGGGCTGCGAGCGGTCTACTGGACCACCAGGGATATTGGATTTGTTTTAACATTTACACATGCTCACGATCGGGCATTGGGGCACTTTGCCACGATGTGCAGGGGGCATCGGTCCCCAATGGCTGCAGCCTGGCAGGGTGCCAGGTGCAAGTCGCTGGGGATTGGTGCACCTGCATGCAAATGGGGCCATAATGACATGAAAATGGTCCCATTAGCACCTTGCATACATTATGATCCTATTTGCATGTGCACTTTTGAATATCGCGGTTGTTGCACCAAGCGCAACGGAACTTGCACTAGCACATCCCACTGCTCCACTCTGGCCACTTACACTGGTGCAGTGCCACTGCACCATGCACACTGTGGGTGGCCAAGGTGAGTTATTCAGTGATGCTGTGCCATGGTGCAACTCTGTTGAATATCACCATGTCAACGCCCCTGCGCAACCAAGTTGTGCTGTGCCTAGGCTTGCGCACAGCCTGGTGCAGTCTGAATATCCCACCCCTGGTGTTTAAATCTGGGACCGCCTAGGTAAACACTGACTGCTGAGTTTACCTAGTTGGGTCCTGAAGATGCTAGCCATATTTTTTTGGGTGGGTAAAACCTTCCAGAAATACCATTTTAAAAATTGGTGCCCCATTATTTTTGCAAATTGTGAAAGAAACAACCATGACACTTTTGCAAATGCTAAAGTTTCGTGCTGCTTTTTTTGTGAAACTTTCATAATTTGTGAAAATATTTTGTTCAAAAACTGTGAATCTTTGCCATCACCCTGCAACAAAATGGTTGGAGCTTTTGGGCTGAAATTTACAGGGTGGCAATCCCCGGTCCCACAGATGTACCTTTTTTGTGATTTGCTGCCAAAACATTCAACAGGCGCAAAGTTACAGCTTTCCTAAGTTGAGATATTTCCCATAGGATAACATTGCGGCGCCCATATCTCGAAAACGAAGCAAGATATGGAGTTTTCACTACCAGTAGCTAAGTTTGGGAATCATAGATTACACCAGCAGTGAAATTTATTTCCTACTTGCTATGGTTATGGAGATATTGGCAAATTAGTGTCACAAGGGTTCCAAGGGTGCCTTTTCATTGCATTTCGGTGCCCATATCTTATAAACAATGTGAGATACAGATTTGGTCAACATATCTCACATGGAGGTCTCACTATCATGATTACAACGACCCTTGAATTTTTTTTGTAGCTGCTACGGTTGCTGAGATATTGGCACATTAGTGTTACAATGGTTTCTTGTCCTATAGGGCTGCTGTATTGCTCCATAGTTATGTGTAAGTGGGAGTGCAGGGCCCAGCAGGCCTGCACTCCCACATACCCATATCATTTCACAACAAAAGGATAATGTGAATGGAGTGCAGGGCTTGGAGGGCTCATGCTCCCACTAACACATACCAGTTACATTACACTTTCTCAAAAAGAAGCGAAATTAATTGCAAAAATCTCTGTTAATGCATCAGTTAGGATTAATAGCACAGCAAAAAAAGTTTGGAAATGTGATGTTATGGTTCAAAACCTTAACTCCGCATTCCCCCTACCCCAACCCCCCACACACACATGCAAGACACATGCAAGATTGTAAGACACTATATGAGTCCATCACATCTGTAAGCACAATAATCACAACACTGTACTCATTTCACATAACACTATGTAATGAAAAAACAAATACAGTATGATCGACTGTATACTGCCAGCACAGTGTAATGACACATTATTGCTTGCGTATCTTCTTCATACAATGAAACTTAGTCTGTACAAATGTTCAAAATATAGATTTTTATGTGTCATAATTCAACACTTGGCTTGCTGCGGCTACTGCTGCTACCACATAGGCATGTGGTAGCAGGAAAGATAGAGCTGACACATACATAATACTTTACAGATACTGATCACGTATGAAGCTAGCACCATCACATGTTGTTATACTGCTGCATTACCTGGAAATGCTCATTAGAAGCATGTTATGGTTAGCTTTGGATGTTACAACTGTTGCTTTCACATGTTACTTGTAAACGCTACTACAAAACATAACTTTTATTATTACTACCATTTGTTATTAGGACTGACTCACTCTATCAGAAAAAAAAATGCAAACATCCGATGAATCTTGGTAGGGTTATCCAAACTCTCATTTCCAATATAGCTATCTGTGGATAACATACTGTGTGTTTCATGACTTGTTAACTACTGAAACATAGGCATCTGCTTGAATCTTGTTATTTATGTTTCTAACACAAAAATGCTTACTGTGGGCCATCACCTATGATTGCCCAGCATGTGTGTGTACCGCCAAGGCTCTCTGATGGCAGCAGAACTCATACAGTTGGTAGACCATGATGATGGATGTGTCTTGTAGTATGTTTAGAGAGTTGTATGTTACTTCTGTTACCTGATGTTGGTTGTCTCTGATTGGTTGTGTTGCATTGGCCCTTCCCCTGCTTGCATGTGGGTGTGTGTGCATGGGGGGGATGCGGCGTTAGGATTTTGAACCCTAACATCACATTTCCAAACTTTTGTCACTGTGCTATTAACCCTAACTGATGCATTAACGGAGTTTTTTGCAATGACTATATATATATATACATACATATATATATATATTTATAAAATGGGTAAGATGAAGATCATCAATTGCTGCAACCACAATGGACAAACACCATCACATGACCGTGCGTATATCAGAGCGCGACCGCACACCTGCACTTCTACCCCCCAAACAATTCTGACATTTTATAAGATAGATAAACCACTCTGAGGTGTGCAGTCATGCTCTGATATATGCACGCCTTAGGCGGTTAACCTTTTCAGCCTCTTGACCTGTGTGTACAACACACACCAAGACATGCGATATCAGAGCGTGACCACACATCTCAGAGTGGTATATCTATTACATATAAATCTCTATATATAAGGGATACGCAACCACCTACTGGAAATATTGTCGATATTTTTGTTCAAGTGTCAAGTGACCCAATAACATCACAAGTGGCTGGATTTGGATGATGATGCCCTCCTCCATTTTATAAATATATCTATATCTATATCTATATCTATATCTATATATATATATATCTATATATATATATATATATATATATATATATATATATATTAGAGGCAAAACTCCATTTAATGCATCAGGGTTGTTCCACAGCAAAAAAAAAAATAGGAAATTCGGGGTTAGGGTTGAAAGCCCCCCCTTGGACCCCCAGCCCACCCCCAACTGGCATCGGGTGTGCGTTGAGGTCATAGTAACTCTCACCCGTCAAATGTGTAAAGCTGAGGTATGGGAGAATGAGGTGAGAGTTAGGACCCGACGACCCCAATGCACACTCCGATGCCGGTTGGGGGGTGGACTGGGGGGCCAAGGGGGGACTTTCAACCCTAACCCCGAATTTCCTAGTTTTTTTTTGCTGTGGAACAACCCTAACTGATGCATTAAATGGAGTTTTTTGCCTCTAATTTCCCTTCTTTTTGAGACTGAGGATGATAAATAATGAAAGGAATGTAGTGGTGGCTGTGCAGGGCCCTTTGGGCTCCCGATCCAGCCACGTGATGTCTTGCTACACAGTAACAGGAACTGCAAAGCAAATGCAAGTGGCAACAGTAATGCATATGACAAAGCAAACATAAATGGCAAAGCAAATGTTAATAGAAACACAAGCGTAAAGTGACGCCGAACCAAACAGTTACGTAAATGGAGGCATCAAACAGAAGTGCATACAGAAAACAACTGGTAACACACACATTCACGGTACCACAGTTGTAAATGCAAATGGTAACAGTAACACCAACAATAACACCCAAGTAAACAGAAACGCAAGCACGTATGAAAACGCAAACCGTAACGCACACACTCATGGAACCACAGTTGTAAATGCAAATGGTTATGGTAACAGTAACAATAAAGCCAATAAAAAACAGAAACGCAAGTGCATACGAAAATGCAAACTGTTACACATAAGGTCATGGTACCGCAATAGTAAATGTAAATGGTAACAGAAACAGCAACAGTAAAGACAACAGAAACAGAAATGCAAGCGCATATGAAAATGCAAACTGTTACGCACATGGTGGTGTAGACGGGAATGGTGATTCGAATGGTAACAGAAGCGCAACTGGAAACGCTAGCTGTCACAGTAACAAAAGGGCACACCCTTCTTTTCCCCAAAAACTGCATTGAAAAAACTAATTGAAAACAAAGAATGTATGCATTATAATTGACTTCAGAGCAGAAAAGTACGACTTGGAATACTAAATTGCTTATATCTCAGGAACCATATGACGTAGGAAAAAAATTAAAATTTTGTATGAATGATTACTTTCCTGGCTAGTTTTGTGCTTAGCCCCCCCAACTGGGGGGGGCTAAGCACTTTTTTGACAAAAAGTCCGTATCTCGCACCATTTCTGAGATACGGGCCCTGAAAGACGTGACGGATGCCATAATGTTATCCTATGGGACAAATCATCAACTTCGGAGTGCTGTCACTTTGCCACCCTGTAATGTTTTTTCTCCAAACCACCAAAACGCACATTTGTAGGATGTTGACTTTCTTCCCTCCAAATTTCAGCCTAAAAGACCAAACCGTTATTTTCCAGCAGAACGGCAAAGAATTCCTGTAATATGGCAGACGCCGTAATGTTATCCTATGGGAAAAAGCACTAACTTGGTAGTGCCATAACTTTGCCGCCCTGTAATATTTTTTGACCAATCCACTAAAAGGCACATCTGTCGGATGTTGCCTTTTTCCCCTCTAAATTTCAAGTAAAAAGACTAAACCGATTCTGAGATATTCAATGTCAAAGACTGGCAAAATTTCCCTATCTATTCCATTATAAGAAATCTGGCCATCTTGTCCCTATTTTGCGATCAAAGATCACAATCAAAGAATCTCACGATCAAAGAATTTACAGCCTCACGATCAAAGAATTTGTAGGCTCACGAACAAAGAATAAAAAAATTAATAATTCAAAAAATAGAAGCAATTGCAGTAAACCACCACCATGGTTCAACAGAATGAAGCTCCCTGAGTAAAACCCATCCTCACTTGACTTCCTAGGATACCTCTGGGCTGAGAAAAATGATTTTTAAATTCAGCCATCTCGTCCCTCACTCACGATGCAAGATCACGATCAAAGAATCTCACAATCAAAGAATTTGCAGGCTCACAATCAAAGAATAAAAAAAGGGTGAAATGTGATTTATTCACTGATTTGAACAAAACCAATGGCATAGTTCTACATAACGGACCCTCCTGAGCAAAACAAGCCCACATTTGTGTCTCTAGCCCACCCCTTAGCTGAGATATTAGTGTTTTAGGTCATGATGCAAGATCGCGATCAAAGAATCTCACGATCAAAGAATTTGCAGGCTCACGATTAAAGATCGTTAGCGAGCCATGAATTAAGATTTTAAAAGCTTATAACTCTATTTTTTGACCAATTTGGATGGAACCAAAGCCGTGGCTTGATAGATCAGGGTCCCCTGAGTAAAACCCATTGAAGTTTTACTTCAGAGGAGACCCCTGAGCCGAGATATTTGTGTTTGTGTGATTGGAAAACTGAAAACAAGATGGTGGACCT
Organism: Neoceratodus forsteri; assembly: GCA_016271365.2. NCBI lineage: Eukaryota > Metazoa > Chordata > Ceratodontiformes > Ceratodontidae > Neoceratodus > Neoceratodus forsteri. Next base: position 258,840,162 of record JADMNL010000025.1, read on the forward strand.
CGTGGTCAAAGAATTTTGAAAATTCCTCGGGAACAAAGATTCTTGAACCACGAGGCTGCAAATTCTTTGATTGCCAGGCGAGATCAGATGGGCAGAACTCCCATTCTTTGATCGTAAGATATACATATAAATTTTCCCGTTGACTTATAATGGGAACTTAAAAGTACCATAACCTTTGAATGCCTTAATATTTTTTCACCTAACAAAAAACAGCATGTTCAGCCACCAAAGCTCTTTTAAACAAGCCATCTTGCAGAGCAGCACACCACACGATGGCCGTGCAGAACCACATTAAGAATGCCAAAAGGTGCCTTCAAAAATGGATAATTTTGTATTTTTCAGTGATTTCATACATGAAGACCAGCACTCCAACACAAATGCAATTTGGCAGATCAAGAGACCTAGTGCGCCCTAATGCATGTACCAAATTTCAGGCACATCCATTGAATGGGTCCAAAGTTATTAATGTCCAAACTCTTGACTTTAGTATGTAGGTGGCCGCTCAACCCTAACTATAGTGGTGTGACCGCACCACTATAATATATATATATATATATATATATATATGGGATACACAACCGCCCTACTGGAAATATTGTCAATATTTTTTGTTTGAGTGCCAATTGACCCAATAACATCATGAGTGGTGCAGCCAAGAGTGACATTATCGGGTCAACTGGCACAAGAACAAAAATGTTGACAATATTTCCAGTAGGGGGATTGCGTATTCCATTTATGCCATACCTCCAAAAAAGTGAAACAAAAAGTAAATTCTTGCCATTTTTTGCTGATTATAAAAAATGTAAAAGAAATCTATAAATGAAACACCACTCATTTTGTAGGTATTTTTGTCCTGATCAACTTTTTTCACAAAGTACCATGCTACTATTTTTCATGTTAAAGTTATATGCATTTGTTTGTTGCAAGAAGTGAAAAAAATATAATTTTCTGCAGTTTATTTTGCAAATTATAAAAAAAACTAAAAGGTATCAATAAATGAAACATCACTCATTTTATAGATATTTTTCTGGTGAACAACTTTCATACTCGTAGTACCAAGCTATCATTTTTCATTTTAAAGTTATTCGCATTTGTTTGTTGAAAAAGTAAAACCAAATAGCATTTTCTGCTGTTTTTTTGTTTATTATATAAAAAAAGTTAGTCATAAATAAAACACTGCTCATTTCGTATATATTTTTGTGCTGAACAACTTTTGTGCTCGCAGTACCATGCTATCACTTTGCGTTTTAAAGTTATTCACATTTTTTCATTGACAAAAGTGAAAAAAATGCACTTTTTGTTGTTTTTTAGCTAATTATATAAAAAAATAAAAGTTACCCATAAATGAAACACCATTAATTTTGTAGATATTTTTGTGCTGAACAATTTTAGAGTTCACAGTACCTTGGTATCATTTTTCGTTTTAAAGTTATTCACATTTGAATACAGTTACTACTGCTACTGCAGCTGAATATGCAAACGAGTTCCGAATGAACCAATCTCTACCTACTGTGTGGATAAATTTACCTACAGTGAGGATAAATGCAATATAATGTATGGTAGAATGCTGTTAACCTTAGGAAATCATCATTTCCTAAGGTTATCATACCATCAATGTGACGTAGTAATGTTTTTAACCTATCGATGCTACGTCACTTCGATAGGTTAACAATGGGGATCGGTCTGCGCATGTGCGTGCCTTTTTTCACTCTCGGGAACCAATGGATGTACGCAGCAGTAAGGGAAGGACTGAACAGCCATGGCGGTGACTCTATTTCATAAAGTAAGGAGCCTTTTTCCCTTTTTCTTGGGACCATACACTATAAAAAACAATGTATGGTCCTTCTATTGGCAACCGGTTAATGTTAACCATCTTGAGGTTGCCATGGTGATGTAAACCTCTCGAGCTTTGCTCTCGAGGTTTACACTGTCACCCTGGCAACCTCTCGACGGTTAACAGACCAGTTACCGATAGAGAACCATACATTATCCTCTTTATATTCTCATCAGAGTCTGACTGAGACTATCGAATATTTGTTTTTGTCTCACAGATATGGCATAATTTATGCCATACCTGTGAGGATAAAAAAGGCAAATATTTTCGATAGTCTCAGGGTGGTCAGACCTACAGTGAGAATATTGCATTTATCCTCACTGTAGGTAAATTTATCCACACAGTAGGTAGAGATTGACTCATTTGGAACTAATTTGCATATTCAGCTGCAGTAGCAGTAGTAACTATTCAAATGCGAATAACTTTAAAACAAAAAATGATACCAAGGTACTGTGAGCATGAAAATTGTTCAGCACAAAAATATCTACAAAATGAGTGGTGTTTCATTTATGAGTAACTTTTATTTTTTTATATAATTAGCTGAAAAACAACAATAAGTGCATTTTTTCACTTTTGTTGATGAACAAATGTGAGTAACTTTAAAACGCAAAATGATGGCATGGTACTGTGAGCACAAAAGTTGTTCAGCACAAAAATATCTACAAAATGAGTGGTGTTTTATTTATGACTAACTTTTACTTTTTATATAATAAACAAAAAAACAGCAGAAAATATTATTTTGTTTTACTTTTTCAACAAACAAATGTGAATAACTTTAAAATGAAAAATGACAGCATGGTACTACGATCATGAAAGTTGTTCACCACAAAAATATCTATAAAATGAGTGATGTTTCATTTATAGATACCTTTTAGTTTGTTTATAATTAGCAAAAAAAACTGCAGAAAACTCTATTTTTTTCACTTTTTGCAATAAACAAATGAATATAACTTTAACATGAAAAATAATAGCATGGTACTTTGTGAAAAAGTTGATCAGGACAAAAATACCTACACAATGAGTGGTGTTTCATTTATAGATTTCTTTTACATTTTTTATAATAGGCAAAAAATGGCAAGAATTGACTTTTTTTTCACTTTTTTGGAGGTGTGCATAAATGAATACAACCCTCTACTGGAAATATTGTCAATATTTTTGTTCTATGCCTAGTTGATTGCTGACATCACTCGTGGCTTCACCACTCGTGATGTTATTGGGTCAATTACACTCAACAAAAAATATCAACAATATTTCCAGTGGGGGTTGTACATATATATATATATATATATATATATATATATTAGGAAAACCTGTTTAATGCATTAGTTAGGTTGTTCCACAGACAAAAGTGAGGAATTGCCGTTAGGGTTGAAAACCCTAACTCTGAATTCACCCCCAGCACCACACACACACAGACACACACACATTCAAGTATGGGGAGGACCAAGTCAACACAACCAATGACAGACATCCAGCAGCAGGTGACAGAAATTACAAACAATTGTCTAAATGTACTACGAGACATCCCCACCCACCTGACCAGGTACTGCATGCTCAGTGGAGATCAACAGCAAAACTGAGGCCATGTACACCAAACGTACACATCCCTGATTGCAGCTGCACACAACGTACCACACTTAGTAGTTGCATGGCCTTACCTACCGATGCCCCACACTAGACCACAACTGGTACTGTGCCGTTATTCAATATAAATGCTGAAGGTGCATGATGACAGTTGTAGAAAGGTTTTAACACTAGTCAGTATACATTAATTAAGAGAAGCACATAAATTAACTACAAGACACTAGCATGCTCAAGATAAAAGTAGTGATACATTTAGTAGGTGATTTACATAGTAGTACATTTACTGCAATGGTTTACTTACATAGAGAGGCTGATGTAAACGTATGGAAACGCATTGCCTGTTCAATGCTGTGAAATTCGTACTGCCAGTATCAGATGCATTCTTACTGATGAAGGTGTACTGCTGATGTACATACATAGACCTTCAGTGTGTTTCAATACTAAAGATGCAGTAAGTATTGTTTGTAAGAAACATTGTAATTGTATGGATCAGGCCAAGCAACTTCTAAATATCATAGCACTACTGAGCCAACAATGATGTACCTGTATCGGAGATGTATATAGGATAGATTTTCCTGTAGGCACTTACTGAGTATATTGTACCTGATAAAGACAATCTCATTGCATCTGTGATGACTAACTTATTCAAATAGTAATACATTTACTATTGTTGCAATGAGTGATCTATGCCACTTATGGACACAGTGTGATTTTTTTAACAGTTGTTTCATACTCAGGCTGTATGCCTACTGTTTGGGTTTGCCACACTTGTCACTGATGCTATCAAAGTGATAACTATGTTAATTGTGGTACAACAGGAATCAAGTAGGTATGGTGTAGATATAAACAGAATGTCTTTTAGTATTGATTTAACTCACAATGGGGTAAGTGTACTAGGACAGCAGGGGTTATAACCTATCACTGACTCTGTCAGTTATAATCACACTAGGGTTTCGATGACTGTAATGATCAAGTTACACTGTTCATCTTCATGAGTTCATATTCACAGCCATTCTCCAGTAACTAGACAGTGTATGATGTAACTGGGTGGGACACTGTGTTGCAAAGCTGCTGCAGTGCCTAGCAGAGGGAGAGTATCTACTCATAAAGACAATTAAGCAATAAGGCATGACCAACAGTTATGTTAAATGGTCTGTTAATCACCCTGTAGGGTTTAATGTTGAATGAGGCATAGCCAAGTGCCACATGTCGCTAGACAGTGATAAACTGACCATTAACATAATACCTGGGAGTGGCTTATTGCTATCATAATAAACTGTTTTTAAACAACATTAAACCATGTTCATCATATGGTTAGGCTCTACATGTATGTTAATAAAAACTAAACACAAGGCTGTTACAATGTTTACAGTCAATTAGAAAGCTGCATTTCTCAAACTCTTGTTATAATCAGAGATATTATACCTGTACAACTCCTTGGTTTTGCTGAACTCTATTGCTCAGGTGGCCCACCACAAGTGGTGTGGTCTGGTGTGGGGCATCGGTGAGGTAAGGCCATGCAACTACTAAGTGTGGTACGCTGTGCAGCTGCAATCAGGGATGTGTACGCTTGGTGTACATGGCCTCAGTTTTGCTGTTGATCTCCACTGAGCATGCAGTACCTGGTCAGGTGGGTGGGGATGTCTCGTAGTACATTTAGACAATTGTTTGTTATTTCTGTCACCTGCTGCTGGATGTCTGTCATTGGTTGTGTTGACTTGGTCCTCCCCATACTTGAATGTGTGTTGTGTGTGTGTGTGTGGTGCTGGTGGGTGACTGAGTTGGGGTTTTCAACCCTAACAGCGAATTTCCTCACTTTTGTTGCTGTGGAACAACCCTAACTAATGCATTAAACTGAGTTTTTTGCCTCTAATTTCCCTTCATTTGAGAATGATAATGAGAAATAGTGACTGTAATGTGGTGGCGGGAGCACGGGGCCCGCCACATGATGTCTTGTGGCATAGTAACAGGAGCAGCAATGCAAACAGAAATGCTAACAGTGGCACACATGGTAACAGAAGCGCGAATGAGAACAGAAGGGGTAACGCACACGGTGGCATAGACGGGAATGGTGTGCCACGTGATGTCTTGTCACATAGTAACATGGTGCCTGTAAATGGAAATGTCAATGGGCATGGTGACGCAAAGTGAAACAGAAAGAGAAACAGTACGGTACACACAAATGGCAAAAAAGTAACAGAAACGCAAGCGCAAATGAAAACGCAAAGGATGACGCATGTGGTGGCATTGGGGTGTGCATTGGGATCATCAGCCCTAACTCTCACCCCATGACATGTGTAAAGCAGCAGAAGTATAGGAGAATGGGGTGAGAGTTAGGACCCATGATCCCAATGCACACCCCAATGCCGGTTGGGGGTGGGTGCAAGAGGGGTTTCCAACCCTAACAGCGAATTTCCTCACTTTTGTCGCTGTGGAACAACCCTAACTAATGCATTAAATGGAGTTTTGCCTCTAATTTCCTTCTTTTTGAGAATGATAACGAGAAATAGTGAATGTAATGCAGCGGGCCTCGCCCCACCACATGATGTCTTGTGGCATACTAACAGGGACAGCAATGCAAACAGAAATGCTAACAGTGGTGCACATGGAAACACAAGCACGAATGAGAACAGAAAGGGTATCACATGCGGCGAGACGGGAATGGTCTGCCACGTGATGTCTTGTCACATAGTAACATGGTGCCTGCAAACAGAAATGTCAATGGGCATGGTGACGTAAAGTGAAACAGAAAGATAAACATTACTGTAGACAGAAATGGCAAAAAATAACAGAAACACAAGCGCAAATGAAAACGCAAAGGATAACGCACATGGTGGCGCAGACGTCAACGGTAAGTGAAACGGGTACGGAACCGCAAGTGGAAAGGGCAACAGTAACAGTAATGTAAGTGCACAGGCTGGTTTTCCCCAAAACCTGCATAGAGAAAGACAGCGAGTACAAATAATGTATGCATAATAATGAGTATCAGCGCAGAAAATGAGATCTTGGAATACTAAATACATTATATCTCAGGAACCGTATGACGTAGAAAAAAGATTTAAGAGTCATATTATTTACAACTGTCCTGGCTAATTTGAATCTTAGCCCCAGTGTGGGGCTAAGAAATTTTCCGACGAAAAGTCCGTGATCTCACACTGTTTTGTGATACGGGCCCTGAAAGGCATGCCGCTTAACTGGGGCTGGTGCCACCTATAAAAAGAAAAGTTCGAGCGCCATAACTTTGCCTCCTGTAACATTTTTTCACCAAACCACTGAAAGGCACATCTGTGGGCTGTGGGCTGTCTTCCCTCCAAATTTCAGGAAAAATGACTAAACCGTTATTTTGCAGCAGGGATCCAAAGGATTTCTGTAATGCGTCGGGCGCCGTAATGTTATCCTATGTGAAAAACCATCACCTTTAGAGTGCCGTAACTTTGCCGCCATGTGATATTTTTTCACCAAACTACTGAAAGGCACATCTGTGGGCTGTTGGCTGTCTTTCCTCCAAATTTCAGGAAAAAAGACCTAACTGTTATTTTGCAGCAGGGTGCCAAAGGATTTCTGTAATGCGTCAGGCGCCGTAATGTTATCTTATGGGGAAAAACTGTCAACTTTGGAGTGCCGTAACTTTGCCACTGTGTAATATTTTTTCAATACAACACTGAAAGGCACATCTGTGAGATGTTGGCTCCGTTCCTCAAATTTCAGCCCAAAACTCCCAGCGGTTCTTTTGCAGCGCAGTGCCAAAGAATCACTGTCACTGTCCCACAGATGGAAAATTATTGTCGCAATTTGCGAAAGCTTAAAGTTCGACACTCGCGAGCACCAAAGTAATTTCAGAAGTATTTTCCAGAAATTTGAAAACATATTTCTGGGGTGTTTTACCAAAAAATAAAGACATGGCAAGCATCCTCAGGGTCCGACTAGGTGAATACAAAAAGAATTAGGTTGCTAGAGGGTCCCAAATTTAAATGCCAACCATTTTCTGATAACCAACTGAAAACAAAATGGCCGATTTATAGAAAGTAACAGGCCCATTTGCGAAAGTAAAATGCATTTGGCGAAGTGTTGAACTTTTTGTTAACTTTTCCCATTGACTTATAATGGGAAACTGTTTTTGAATAACTTTTGAACCGTTTAATATTTTTTTACGAAATCTTTGAAAGGCACATTGGGGACCCTGGCTGCATGTTCCCTGAAGATTTTGGACTGGTCGCCACAAACACGTATGACCTGTAGGCGCGACCGTAGAATTCCAGAAAAGGCGTAAACGCGCGCACAGATCATGCTTAATAACTCCGCAGTCATAAATCCGACCATTACAAAACTTGGCAGATCCCAAGGCCTATGGTTCTTGATCAAGTATTCCAAATTTCAGCCAAATCTATCTTATGGTTGCAAAGTTATTAAGGTGCAAAGTTTTGGGGTTTAACATAGAAATGGCTCCTCAACCCTAACTATAGTGGCACTACCGCGCCACTATAATATATTTTATATATATATATATATATATATATATATATATTCCTTGAACTTGAGAAGATTTTAATCAATTAGATTCTCATCTGAAATTTGGAATGCTAGTTACGGATTTATTTTTAAGGGCATATCTTTTTTGGATTGTGTTCTGTTATACATGAAAAATGTTTTGCTAGTAGCATGCGTATACATTGATAGCAGTCAATTCTGCAACTCATCTCCAGAGATTCTCTGGAGATACCTAGAGAGAAAATGTGTAGGATTTTTTTTTTTGCTGCCTATGCTGCAGGACATCTCATAAAAAGTCTTCAAGATCTCCAGAAATTTTAGAAAATAACTTGTCAAATCAACTGCTACCACTGTATAATTTTGTTTTATTTGAATGTGGTATGTAATAAACTTCAAATGTTACGTAAATAGTTACGTGTTGTGTATAATTTCAATTTTTTTCAGCATTGTGTAGGGTGTTTGTAATGTCCAATATGATTTATATATTTTATAACTTTAGCCCTCAATTGCAATAAATAGCTGCACAACATCACATTTGCATTATATATCTATAATGGTAAGACCTATCTCTCGCTCTTAAGGAGGAGCTGTTTATGATCCACATTATCACAACAGTATTCCAATTAACTAGTCATATAATATGTAATTAAAACAACAGACTATCATGTTTCCATCTCTATATTATCATCAACCTATTTACACAAATACCTATATTTACTGTCCCCAGACTTCCAGAAGTAATGAAGAAATGTTCCTAGCTTTCCTCCCATATTTTATGTATTATGGTGGAACAGTGTTACTTTAGGAAATTCATGTTCCAGAAATGCGGTAGTTGTGGGGATAGGAAGTAAAGCTGTTGCTTGATGACTTTGTAAGGTGTCTTAAAACATAGTATACTTAGACTTGGACACACACTGACCAATGCCCAACCAGTGGTTGATTCACTGCAGACCTATCGTCATTTCCCCAGTCATCCTCCCCCATCCTTAAACTCCCTTATTTTTTTACCGACAAAACCCACTCAGGCTGCTACTACCCCATAGTCTTGCACTTAAGTAACTCAAGTGTTCTCATAGCATATAACTGTGTATTTGCACCTCAGTACTACTCTGTACTTCACATATTGTTGCTACTGTTACAACCACCTCATAACTACTCTGTACTTCACATATTGTTGATATTGTTACAACCTCACAGTTCAGAAACTGTCAATGTAATGTATTTACTGCATATTTACTGTACTGCCTTGTGATCTTGCCTGTACCCTTTATCTTTTATTACATTATAACTGACTTGGAACCTTTGTAAAAGAGCTCCATGGCTCAAAGGTATTAATCTGAATCTAAAAATAAATAAATAAATAAAATAGTACATACCTATAGATTTTATATGCCTGGTCACATAATTTCCAAGTACCAGTTAGTAAGTTGTTCAATGAAATATCTCTTACCCATTTCCATTAAATCACCCTTATAATTGACAAAGTCTTCTGAGAATTCTAAATTTCTTTGATAAGGCCTTTTATTTAATATGTTTATTAAGAGTGAGTGATTCAACAATAGCAACTTTCTTGATTTATAAATGTAGCATGTTATTTGTAAATATTAAAAGTTGCTCAGAAAGGAACCACTAACTCCTCAAATATTATAAATAGAATAAAGTATGGGGTGGTGTTTGTTTACACACACCCAAGGGGTTAGATGCTACATAAACCTCGAGAACGAAGATTGAGGGGTTTGTGCAAAGCATTTAACCCCAAGGGTGTGTGTAAACTTTGAGTTTACACACAACACCCCATATTTTATTTTACATAATTGCTGGGTCTTCCATTTTTGGTCACAGCAATTATATAAAATAGCAGCCATTCCTGTTGTTGCGCTTCAGTCACTTTTTGGCCGGTGAGTCAGTCGACAAATTTTCTTTTCTTGGCTTTTACATTTTGTTAAAAAAATATTTTTGCTAGCCCATATTTGGACAAAATATCACTTTTTTTAAAGTGACTTACCACCATGTTTCTCTGGTGGCTGGGTTTCGGGGAGAAGGAAGCAATGAACCAGGAAGGGAGCCACTGCAGCGGGCACATGCGCAGAGCGAGGGGACCATGCGTGTGTTTACTGTTATAAACACTCCTTTATAATGGCAAATGATGGCATGGTCTCTCTATGGTAAAAAGGGGAGACCCATTAATTATATATAGAATAATGCATGGGGAAGTGTGTATAATGAGGATTTTATGCACACTGGAGGTGTGCGATGCCCCACAAACCCTAAGGCAAATTTTATACACACTCCCCATGTTTTATTTTTATATATTTACTGGTTCTTAACCAGTAAAAAAAAACCTTTATTTCTTTGAAAAGTTCCAGGTGGACAGCACTCTTCTTGTGCTGCCGCCAACTCACCACCCTGACTAGGGTTGAAGGAACTGCTTTGGGAGGTGGGAGGTGCTGGCAGAGGGAGGGACTTGCAGGCAAGGGACCAGATGGCAAAAGGGGGCCTCAGAACACCATATGCTCTGGCACACTCTTCTCAGACTGATTCTCTCACAGATGTGGCTCTTCAGCACGCTGCTGCCGGGGGACCAGAAACTTTCAATATACAAAACATGAGCAGTACAATAATGAAAGGGTCTGAAAAGAGCCCACACACCTGAGGAAGCAGGAACCACCGTACCACTTTTGGACCACTGTAATGAACAGGACCGAACATCAGCACCGAGGGACGAGAGGCAGACCACAGGTAAGATGTTAAACTATTCTTTTTTTTTAATCATGTCATTTATCCTCTCCTCCACTGCAGAGCAGGTGGCGAGTCATATGGCCACTGGCACCCGCACCCCCGGACCAGGTCTGGCCCACGACATGCTTTCCCCACAAAATCCCATTGCACGGAGACCTCCCCTTGGGAACCTGGGTCTTGGGGGGTGCACCTCTCATGTCCAAGGGTGCAGGGCATGGCCATCAGCTGCCAAGACCAGCCCACAATTTTTCACCATATTTTTTCACTCACGGAGCCGGTCATGCAATAGCATCTGCGCACTAACATGCTGATGCCCACTGCTCTAGCTTTCATTTGTGCGCACCCTCGCAGTGCCCCTGACCTCTGCCAGGTGCCACTTCAGAGCAATGCAATGCCTCTACCCACCCCAGAGAAAGGAGAGCTGTTGTGGGATGCTCAGTCCTTCCTCTCTCCTGCTGACCCCCACTGACCTGGGTCCATTCCCAAACCCAGGTCACCAACGTGTTGCGAGGTGTGGCGTCCAGTGCCTCAACCCTCAGTGCCACCAGGCTGGAGTTGTTAAACTACTCTTACTGACCTGTGTCCCCTCTCTCCATCACACCACCTTAGCAATGGGACTCTGTCTTTTGGGATGCCCTGGGTTCTTAATATTCAGCACTAGATAAGTGTTGGCAGAAGGTTTGAGATAGGTGCTTGGGCAAACTCCGTTATTCATGGTTTGTTATTCACACATGTGAATAACGGAGTTTCCCAGCCACTGCCAGCAGTTGATAAATAACCTAACCAGTAAATACATACAGTTCAATTTTTATTGTAGACGCTTTGTATTTACTATGTTGCACCACCACCCAACTGCGAGTTAAAAAAAGGGGCAAACACAACATGGGTGCAGTGCAATGCAAATTGCTTAGCAAGATGTTGGTATCTGACAGTAGCTGGAGATCAGCTAGGGTCTGAGGTGACAGTATAGACAGAGAAAACAATGGGCATATTGTTTGGGCCAAGAGGTCCTTATCCACTGACAAATTCTATGTTTCTATGGCAGATGCTATTTTAATATCCTAGAGCATGTACTCTGATGAGGAGCAATCTGACACTGTAGCATGTATCTGGTTCAATATTATGTTCTCTGATGAGGAGCTGTCTAGCATTGTACCACGTATCTGGTTCATGTTATGATATTGCAAACTGTAGTACCACATCTATACTACTGCACATCTCACACCTATCACTGTCACAAGCAGTCACTTGTGTCCAGTGGTACAGTATCCCCCTCCCCCTCCCCATCCCATTCCATTCACTCCTTGGTGCTGGAACCCACCTCTTACCTATCCAAGTGCCTACCATACCCCCACCTCAAACAGAGACATTGCAAATTTTTAATCCACTTGTGAAATTGGTGCAAATTTGTGGAAATTAGCAAAATTCACAAATTCCATACCAGACATACCAACTTTGTAGGTGGATTTTTTTAAACTTAAAAAAAAAACCACCCCACCCACTGTGCTGTGAAACCACCCCTCCCCATCCAAGAACATAGAAGTCATGACACTCCCTCCCACCCCCCTGCTGGCACCCTCCCCACTTCCTCCCCAGCGAATTACACACTTCTTCCAGTGGCTGTGGGCTCCGGTTGCTACAAAATGTAATCCCTTCCCCCCACCCATGTGCAAAAAACACTCCACCCACCTCACCCCACCCAAGTTCCCCTGTCTTTATGAAGTACAAAAGTCCTCCACCGGACCCAACTACCCTCCCTTCCCCCAACCAGCACCTACAAAATCAACCTGCAGTTAAAGAAAATGGTCTCCCAGTGCAAGATGTCTGTTCTGTTCAGTGTCCTATCTCACAATGGTTCAAATAAATGAATGGTGGTGATGCCTTTGTTACTATAAAACCTGTTTGGTTCAGCCAATCAGGTTGTACTAGGAGGAAAGATGCCACCATTCATTCATTCATTCATGCCATTATAAAACAGTACACTGAATGAACCAGATGCTCTGCCATTTTCTTTATTTGCAAGTTGATTTTATGGGTGTTGTGGGGGTAGGATTGGGGTTGGGGTGGGGATTGGTACTTCATAAAGACAGTGGGGTTCGGGTGGGGGGAAGTGGGTGGAGTGCATTTGGTGTGTGGATGGGGGAAAGGATTATGTTTTGTAGCAGCCATAGTCCATATCCACAGGCAGCAGCATGCAATTTGCTGGGGCAGGGGTGGTAAGAGGGAGGAGGGTGCCAGTGGGGGGGAGTGGGAGGAGGGGTATCATGATTTATTATTTTATTTGGTGGGGACAGTGGAGTTGTAGCATGCAACCCAATTTGCCTGTAAATTGACCATTCACTGCGTGAATATGGCCAATCCACCTGGTGAAGAATAATGCGAATTGCAGTCTTCAGCTGCATGAATTTTCCAAAACTCATGCATTTCCTTACAGAGTGAATTTCAACAACTTTGAACACCTTTAGCCCCAATCGATCCGATTCCTCTTACTGGCACCCAGGAACTCCCAGAATCATCTGATGCAGTCCTATGATCACCCAGTGCATTCTCTCAATCATCCTATATAGCTTTCCAATCACCTGATGCTGTCTCTCACTCACTTGTTATAGTCCTGCTGTTCACCTGATGTAGTTCCCTCTCAGTTACCAGTGCAGGCCCCCATGATCCATGTTATCTACTATAGTTACTGGTGCCATTCCCCCAGCCATATCCCTTAGTTACTAATGCAATCCTCCAATCCAAGTCTGGGCTGGCAGTATAACCTAGAGATTAGAGTAACAAGCTGTGAATTATCTTGATATGTCCAGCAGACCTAGGTTTGATTCCCACAACCTCCCTTTGCATACTGTGTGACTCTGAGCAAGTCAATTAACCACCCTAGTGCTCCCGGGTTGCCCCTGAAAACAGGTTCTTGTGCCTAGTAGGCCTTACTCAATTACCAAAGAATAAAAAGAAAAAAAGTCCTTATTTTACCAACACATTCACCATAGCACCCCTCCAAATCCCATCTCTACCAATCCAATCTCCCCTTTTTACTAAAGCAACCACCACCATCAATGGCATCCAGTGGTCTCCTTCTTCCTGCCCATCTCTAGTCCTCTGGTGACCCTTCCCTTCAGTTCACATGGTTGCAAGCAGTTTTACTGACTTGTAGCCTGCGTTTGACAGCTTGTGACCTAGGTTGTACTACTTTGTAAATAACCTCATGCGCCATTAGAATTGTTGCACCCAAATTCTCTTTCTTTCAGGATGCCCAGGAAGAATTTGCAACCCCTTCACCTATGGCCCAGACTGGGAGAAAAATGGGGTGTGGGAAATTAGGACCATTTTATCAAGCCTTAGCCACTAACGGTGAAACACATGCTCTCTGGGGAGTTTTGAAAGCTCTGAAAATACTTTAGTTTAATATATGCAGAGGCCAGCACTGTGTCCATAATCCATGCCCAAATGTTTGATTAGAATAGAAACAAACGACAACAACAACAAAAATAGGCTAAATTCTCAGTTGCATAGTCTAGTGCAAAGAGGTCTTAAAGAATCCTTTGTTATCAATGAGTTAGTTGGAATCCCAATGTGTCATGCTTGTTTGTTTTTCAAACCGCTTATAATGGAATATTAAAAAAAACAAAAACAATACAGCAGTAGATGCAATAACAAAAAGAGATAATCACAGGTCCAGTGCCTTAAAGCCTAATGTAATAAAAGGCAATGCATTCAGTGAGAAGACAGTTTATAAAGCCTAGTCTAAAATCAGATAACAAAAATGGGGTCATCGCTCATTATATACAAAATCCAAGGAGTCCAGGTTTCCTGGAATTGTTGAGCTCTCATGTTGAGGGGAATATGTAATTTTTTTCCATTATATACTTCATTAAATATAGACTGCCAAGTACAGATCGTAGGTGCCCATTGCAGTAATCACAAATGAGTTATCACCCATCTCCCAACTATCAAATACATTCTCCGAAGATAAGCCAGAAAACAGGCCTTTGGTCCAGTACATTTTTGCACAGTTAACAAAGAAAGAATTGAAATTCAAATAGATGCCTTAATGTGCAGATGTTGAAATTATTCCACTTATTCTGAGGAAAATTTTGCAGTCACCTCCTTACACCTTATGTATGCTCTTGTGACTAGAAATCTACCTTTTATTTCATCTTCTTGCATTCTGGTTGCTTATCTTCTTCCCCACTGACAGTCTCCCCAATGAGTAAGACTTGCCATGTAGGAGCTCAATTAACTATTTATATTTGTCATGTCTCATTAACAAATTGTTGGCTTGCTTCTACCGTGCCTTTCAATTTTGACCTTATTTGTTTATCTATGTACTGCCTTGCTACAGAATCTGTTTTCTGCTGTTGGCAATGTCACTTACTGTTCCTGTACTGTCACTTGTCGTTAACTGACCGTGACCCTATGTAACCTCCCAAGTCATGCTTGAAAAAAGGCATTCAATTGGCTAGCGCACCTACCTGGTAAACAAAATTGAAATAAGTAAAAGAAATCATTTCAATCCACAGCAAAAGATGAAAGGGTACGTATGAACCCAGACATTCTCTAGTGTAAAAGCAGTGATGAAGGCCCACAGGTAAAGAAAGTTTCCCTTCTGGAAAACCAGAACACTATCTCAAAGAGTTGCCTTGCTCAGTAGGGGTTGGGACCCCTTCCTGAATGTTCACAAATGATATTGTGGGTGTGTTGAGGGGGATGCAGATACTCAGAATCATGGCAGCACTCTCAAACTGGTCACATGCTGCAGCCCTCTCCTCAGGTAACCACCTTTTTTTTTTAACTTTATGTTTATTCATTTTCTGTCTTAATAAACAATTAAGTTACATAGCTTATACAGGGTTTAGGTACAGCACACAATAAAAATGTTTTGAAAATCATATATATTAGCCTTGTAATCTTGTACAGTAGGAAATGGGGTAATCTATTAAAGTTCAGGTATACAGATCCCAAAGTGTCCAATAAGTTTCCAACCTCTTCAAAGGTAAAAGGTACATCCTGTGATGAGTAAAAAGTACAAGGAGTATACACAATCAACAGATTGCTAATTTAACCTGGTCGTAGTTAGGTAGAAAATAATATATAGTAGACCCCGTTAGAGCCCTTTCTATCCTCGAGATATTAAAATCCAAATGTGAGCATCAAAAGAACAGCATTCAACTAACCAAATGCATTCTTAATTTGCTATTTTAACAATTGTACCAGATCTAGTAACAGGAAATAGATGAACTTAAACGTAACAATGGTTTATAAGACATCGGGAGCATAACTGGTAAAACAAATGCAGCGACTACTGAGCGGGTGTAAGGAGCTAACAGAATGGAGACTCTTCCTGTGCTCACTATTAATTAGGAGCCCTGGTTACAGACATATAGTGCATATGTAGCATAAAAAGAAAAATCAAGTCCTATAGCTCCTTCCAATCCCCCACATTCAAACATTATAAATTCCCAAGCACTGTTATTCCCTCAGATATTCCTGAAAGGAACTAAGAGTCCTTTCAAAATGCTGCATTTAAGTCCTGACTTACTGCCTTAAACTGAAGCAGTTACCATAATTCAGTCATCAGTATCTGAGCCTGAATGCTGATGCTCCGAAGCTTCTCTATGCCTCCGCAAACTTGGCCTCCACTTTCTCTACCCATCGGCCGGCATCCTGAGGATTGTTGAAGTGCCAGCTCTTACCCCCATTTATGATCCATAACTGGGCTGGCAGCAAAAAGGAGTGGATAATACTAAACGTTTTTAGCCTCTGTCTGATGGCATCAAAGCTCTTCTGTCTGGCCCTTGTCTGGAAAGATAGATCTGGATACAACTTGACATCAGATCTGTTGATCTCCATGGAATAAGTTACTCTTGCAGCCAATATAATAATATCCCGGATGTCTGAACCTGTAGATCTTAAAAGTATTGTACAACAAGGTTGACTAGTTCCAGCTGGGCACACTCTAGGATTGACTCGGTATGCCATCTGAAAAGATGACCATTCAAAGTCTGTTGGTAAGTTTAGTTGTTCTTGAAGCCAGTCTACCAAGAACCACAGGAGGTTAGTCCCCGCAACTCCTCAGGGACCCCAACCAGTCACACATTCCCGGAGTGAATTTCATTTTCGAAGGCCTCCGTATGGGTTTGAAGTTGTGTATTTTCTCTGGTTACTGTAGCCACTGTTGCCATTGTACAGACTGAACATTTTTCAGTCTCCGCCACTGATCTTGTCAATGCCTGGACTGCAGTATTATGAGATTCCAACTTTAGCAGTGTTCTCCTAATTTTCGAGTCCATTGCTTTCATTGGCTCGAGCATGGCTTTCCATGGGGGTTCCGATGAGGTCATGTTGCCCACTTCTCCACTACTCGCTGCTCCAGCAGCCTTGCATGTGTTTAGCAGCTACTAATCCTTCAGTGGTCCCTGGTGCTGAGCTTTCTGGTGAACCATCTTAAAGGTTATACTGTTCAGTTCCAAATGCCTTTAGGAATATATATCTGGTGTCATTTTATACGTATATTTGATATTTTTCTGTTTTTAAGTCAGTTAGTTATCTCGAAGGAAGGGGTTCATCTGAAGTGCTTCCAACCTGGAAGATGGCTCTCTGGTGCCCCCCTCACCCCAGGTAACTACCTGTTTAAAACAGGTGGTATCTGAGGCACACAGGCACAAGGAGAGAGACAGTAGCTGGGTGAAAGAGCTGCTGTATAGACACTGGGGGAGGGAACCATGGGAAACCAGGCCTTACAGTATGGGGCTATCATAGGAATCATAGCAAGGTGTAAAAGCAAGGTGGCCTACTAGAGCCTTTAAAATGCTTGCCATTACTCAATGGTTCTCTAGATATGCCATTTACCTTCAAGTGCATATCCAAATGTCTTACTGCAGTTTATTGTCGGACATGATGCCATGGATTCTGGGAAAGAATTCCAAGTTTTGACCCCCCCTTTGGCTAAACCAATGGGCCCCTTCTGGTAGTTTTATACTGCTCACCTTTTAGCTGCTCATCATGTCTTCTACCCTCATTGATGCAATCATTTGCTTCCAGGCCCAAGCAATCTCACAGCTCCTTATTTTGAAAGGCTTATATGGAGAGGGAACCCTCACCTTTCATCTGCTTATCATATCTTCTACCCTTATTAATGCAGTCCTTTGCTTCCAGGCCTTAAAAATCCCACAGATCCTTATTTTGAAAGGTTTATGTGGAGAGGGAACCACTGGACTACCAGGAGTAATGTTAACTGATGGGAAACAGAACACTTTAGTGGGGATTTGGGAGGGGGTTGTTTTTAGGTGGGATGCTTGTTTGTTTGGTACTGTTACCACTGCACATTATTGTGCATCCTGATTTGCACTTGGTACATTTTGTAAAGACATGCTGTGCCATAATTGCAAGTGTAGTATGTCAGGATAATAGCAGATGCATCCCCATTTATATCTAAAAACTGTACTGGTAATCTGACATGTATTTCAGTCATGAAGGGATCACTCTCTCTCTCTCTCTCTCTCAATAATGTGCAGTGGTAACAGTACCAAACAAACAAGCATCCCACCCAAAAACATCCCCCTCCCAAATCCCCACTAAAGTGTTCTGTTCCCCATCAGTTAACATTACTCCTGGTAGTCCAGTGGTTCCCTCTCCACATAAGCCTTTCAAAATAAGGATCTGTGGGATCTCTCTCTCTCTCTTCTCTCTCTCTCTTTCTCTCTGCCCCCCCCCCATGTGCCCAGGTACATACATGTATGGTGTTTTTAGGTGGTGGCCCATTTTGTACAGCCCCAGTTAATGACCGAGAACTGGACCCATAAAATAATGTTGACTAATTGAATACTTGCACTGACAATGCCTATTTTCTGCATAGCTATATTTTAACATTTGGCAGAACTGTGAATGGAACTTTTAGAGATGATAGGGAATTCTTCTGGTAATACTGTCAAAGGATTTTAGCTGCACGATTCAAAATAGTTCCTATGACACATTTCTCATTTGATTGCCTGAAAGCATAATGGTGCACCCACATTAAGGTGGCAGCGGTTTCTTTCCAAATCAGATTTGTGTTAATTCATGCTGTTGATGTACACGTGTATATCTGATTTACAGGAAGCTTTATTTGGGTCTTCCAGTCAATGCTGGGTCATGACTGTGTATGGCTGATATATTCATGTAATGGTTAAGGTCACACTCTTTCATACAGTATGTCTCATGTTCCCTTATTAGTACAATGAATTTAAATGTCAAACTAGATAAAATCATAATGTACGTACAATTCACATACAGTACATCCTAGTCTCTTTGCTACACCCTTATCAGAATCTGACTGCATTTTTCATTTCCAGGGTAAGTTTGCTAGATTAGCTCTACCTAAAACAAAATTCATAGCAAATAACCTTTGTAGTATTAACACAGCTATGTTAAAGATTTGACATCAAATATGAACCTCTACTAATCAACTAGCTCATAATGATATCTATCTAACCCCCACTAATTAACTAGTTCATAGTAATATCTATCTATCTATCTATCTATCTATCTATCTATCTATCTATCTATCTATCTATCTATCTATCTGTCTGTCTGTCTGTCTTTCTCTCTATCTATCTATCTATCTATCTATCTATCTATCTATCTATCTATCTATCTATCTATCTATCTATCTATCTACAGTTGTGGTAACTGGGTACTTAGATACATAGATACTTTTGGCAGATAAGGTCCTATGGCCCACCCAGTCTGCCCATTTGAGCTCATAAGATCACTTTAAGTTTTTCCAGAAGTCTGTTACCCCTTACCCCAACCTCCAAGATTCCCTTATGTCTATCCTATGCATTCTTAAATCCTGTGATTGTTTCAGCTCCCACCACTTCCTCATGCAGGGTGTTCCACTTGTCCACCACCCTTTCTGTGAAGAAATTCTTCTTCACATTTCCTCTGAATCACCCTCCCTCCAACTTCATCCTATGCCCTCTAGTCCTAGAACATCTTTTTCACTGGAAAATAGTGTTTTCCTGCACCCTGTTCCTCCCTGTAAGGTACTTGTATGTCTCTACCATATTCCCTCTCTCCCTTCTCTTCTCCAGTAAGTACATATTCAAGTCCTTCAGCCTGTCCTCATAGGACTTGTAATGCACTCCCTGTACTATCTTTGTTGCCCTCCTCTGAACCTTCTCCAATCTATGTCCTTCCGTAGGTAAGGTCTCCAGAACTGGCCATTGTACTCTAGGTGGGGCCTCACTAGTGTCTTGTATAGTGGAATTATGACTTCCTTTTCCTGCTGGTGATGCCCCTGCCTGTGCATCCCAACATCCTATTTGCTTTACCTGCCCCTTGTAGCACTGTTTCCCTTACCTTGAGGTCATCAGAGATGATAACCCCAAAGTCCCTTTCCTACGTGGTGCATGCTATATCCTCAGTCCCTAACTGGGGGTGAGGATGTAACATGTGTACAGATCAGGTATTAATTACAGGCAAATACACAACTGTTATATTTGCATACAAGGCAATGGGCAAAACCAGTATGAGAAATACAGGGTGACAGTAGATAGCTAGTTGTAGCAGTTACAAGGACTACTTCTGTATAGAAGCTCCTTGAGGGAGGATTTAAAAGATAATAAGGTCTTGCATTCCAAGACATTTTGGGGGAAGTCATTCCACGGTCTAGATGCCATTCCAGCAAAAGACCACTGACCAGGAAGAGTGACAGACTGTGGCACCATTACTGTTTTTAGTGTAGTGGATCAAACAGTCCTTCTCTATGGTTTGAGACCCATTAGCCCATACAGATTTTTTTTTGCAAGGGGTGCAGGAGTTTGTAGGCCATGCACGGCACAGGGTACTGTAGCCTCTCTTCCAGAGAGGTCCATTTTAATGTAGAAAGAGCCCTGCAATGATGGTCCCTGTTGCCAGCACCAGCAGCAAAGTAAGAGATGCACCGGTATGCAAACTTTAACCTGTATAGTTCTGACTCCTTTAATTAAATATATTTTGAGATCACATAAAGAAGTGTGCCAAAAGAGAACAACCTCATCTTGAAAGTTTCAAGTGAGACTGGAACTCCTTAAAAATCTTGAGGAAAGGGTCCCTTAATAGGTAAAACAAAACATTGCATTTGCCAATTACAGAAGGAGAGATTCAAGACATCACTACAAAAAAATATATGGAATAAAAATACAGACGTAGATTGGTTTGTTAATGTGTTTTATTAGAAATTTCCTGGGAACACAATAACAACATTGAGAAATACCTCTATAACCATTTATTAAATTTAGAGGAGACACCAATGCAATAGGTTTATACCACTATGTTTTTCATGCCAAAAGATAGGAATGATATAGCCAGGTGTAAGACTTTCATAAATACTTTCTCGCTAAAAGAATGTAAATGTTAGCACCAAAGTTAATTTATCCATGTCAATCAGGTTTTATTGTGGGTAGCTACAGTAGATGTGCGATGATATAAGAACATTTATGACTGTATAACAGAGAATAATATATGAACAAATAAACATAACTTACAATTCTTGATGCAGAAAAGGCTTGTAACAGGGTATTCAGATTTTAAGTCAAGGAAACAAATTAGCTCTTGGACAAACTTTGTATGTTGGATCAAGCAGGCATTGGTTTTAACGTACTCTAAGATAGCCACATTTACATAAAGCGTCTACATTCCAAAAGAACCCTGTGGGACAATAGAGCAGCAGGGTCGAACAGTTACAATTCATACATCCACAATTTAGAATCAAAATAAAAATATGAATGCAAAAAATATGAAGATGTCTTTTAAAATGAGTTCCTCACTTCTGGAAAACCTTTGAAAATATAATATTTCATAATATTTCAACCTATATTTGATAGATTTTCTGTATTTATATTCTTTTTATTCTGCATTAGTAGCTTTCTTCACATGGAATTAAGACCCTTGTCCATTAGAGATGATCTACTCCTGCTGTTAATCCTAAAATGAATCACAGTCCTCTGCTTGTGATCTCCGATTTATTTTGCCCAGCAACAAACTACAGTTTGATGTCAAAAACTGATGCTTATGACTTCAGCAAAGGATTAAGCATCAGAAGCAGATGAATTGTAAGGGACGAGGATCCTGTTTCCATACAAATGTACCTAGTAGTGATGAACAAAGAAAAATGAAATGCAGACAGTTCAGAACTTATAGACCAAACCGCATATAAATATTATGTATTTCAAGGTTTTGTCAAAAGTAACTGTTTCCCTTTAACTTGAAAAAGATGCTAAAGATTCAAAGCAGTTGATCACATGGGATTCATGCATATGGAAAAGCCTTAGAAATAGAGAATAATGCCTGTGCAGGTGTGTGTTATGAGGATTTTTTACACACCCGAGGTGTGCAATAATCCATAAACCCAGAGAACGAAGCACAGGCATTATTTTTTATAGTAACTGGTGCAAGATTTCAGAGAGAAAAACTATAAACTGTATTTGTGAGAGTGGGTGTGTCCCATGGCAGCCGCTGTACTCATACAAATACAGTGTGCTTTCTTTTGCACTTCTGTGAAGTAAGAGCATGAGGAGGAAAATGGCATAATAACCCGCTATCGAGTTATTACAGAATTCAACAGGTCATTATGGCATTTTATCAAGACTGGATATCCAATCATTATAGGGGGTCATGAGTTATTATTATAACATAAATGTTGCTAAAATGGAGCTATGGACCTATGGTGTGGGGAGGGAAGTGAAATATTGGTAAAAGCAACAGAGAAATGTGGTCTGTTGGTGCTGTGACAGCACTACTGCTCTCGAGGGAAGCAACCCAGGTTTGAGATCAGGTGTGAGTCATCGGAGGGAAGTAGGATTGAGCATTCCAGAGGACACTCTTCTCCTAGGGGAGGGTGGGAGACTGCCATCACTGTGTAACTGTAACCTGGGTGACTACTGGTGGAAGTGAAAGCAGGGGTTATTACCAGAGTGGGGGAGAAGCCGATTGGCATAGTTAGTGTATCACCATGCCTTCCATGCACCTGTTCATCTGAAGCCTAGTACAGTGTCTCCAAGGGAGGGGAGAAAAATGGAGGAAAATAACCTAGAGTGATGCTGGATGATACACCATGGGCACTCTCCAGACCCAACACACCAACTGTCCACATGCCCCCCAAGAACTGTATTGTTCCATGGAAAGCCTAGTCCACTCCCTGTGCCCAACTTCAGAGGGAGAACTCTGAAGTAAAAAGGGGGGCAGGGTAAAAGGTAGAGAAGCTGGGCATCCGGCTGCAAGGTTGCCAAGGGTAGGTGGTGTTTGGTGCAGCTATGGGTCGAAGAAGATAAAATATAAAAAAAAGTCAGAATAGTTATTTATGGAAGCCTCTTAACTGAATTATTGATGCAAAAAGAATGTGCTCATTGCCAGTGTATTGATTGCTAAGTCTCTACTACTATTTGTATGATTTCTATTGGTTGGCCTTGGGACATTTGCCAAACCTAACTCAAATACTGATTATGTAGATAATACTGGTTGTCAAGAACCTCATTACAAGGTCATCGTTGTCTCACAAGTTCCTTGGTCACCCAGTTGCCCAGATTGAGAAAGGATGCCATCTTTTATTACTCCATGACAAGTGAATGTTAAGAGAAATAATGGTAAGAACACAATCACTAGTCTCTACGTTATTACAATGTTCTAGCCCAGTGTGGGTCTTGTTGCTACTGTAATTGCATATACAAGACTTAAGTCAATATACATCAGCCTACTGTAAAACTAATTATTTTCATGCTAAGTAATTTTAGCACAAACACAAATGCAATCATAATTGCACAAATTTAATTTAGCACCAATTAATTAGTGACACATTCACTAGAATGGAAAAAGTGCTTATAGTGTTAATTAGTGTAAATTTATTGTCATGCTAATCATTGCTTCGGAGAAAATAGCGAAAATGATTTAACAGTGACAATTTTGAGTTTTACAATACTTTGTCAGAGTACTTACATACACAGCTCTTACCGGACTGGTGCTTGCTTACATTTATCTATTATTTATTTCAAAAGTTTAATCGGGAAAGACATACTGAGCTGATAGCAGCTAATTTCCAGATGCATCCTGGGGAAGGGGGGGAGAGGAGGGTAATGAATAACAAGCAGAACAATAATTACATTGCAGGTAAACACTAAGCATCATATACAAGCTATAATCAATAAGCAAATGTTGCAATTTGTGTAATGTATGCCAGTGTAAGAAAGACAATGCAATCCAGAGGGAATCAAAGAGAT
Organism: Neoceratodus forsteri; assembly: GCA_016271365.2. NCBI lineage: Eukaryota > Metazoa > Chordata > Ceratodontiformes > Ceratodontidae > Neoceratodus > Neoceratodus forsteri. The sequence goes on from JADMNL010000025.1 coordinate 258,864,039, forward strand.
ACCAATAATGTACAATAGATGCAAGGAAGAGGTTTTAAGGAAGTTTCAAGGAATTACAATTTCAAGTGCTGAGGTAATGGGGGATAACAGTAGGAGATAGGGCTTGTTGTTATTGGGGGAGAAAGAAGGGGGATAGTCAAGTGTAGATCAGGAGGAATGGGGGGAACAGATAGTGAGCTGTGGAACAGGGACAGGTATCAGGAGCAATTGCAGGTGTGAGAAATGAAGCCATGAAGAAGAGAGGAGAGTGAGCATTGTGAAGAGGCAGAGCAGATGTTTAGGGGAAGAGAATTCCATAGTTTGGGGAAGTGATAGGAGAAAGCAGCCTGGCCAACTAGGGATTTCCTTGAAGGGAGTACAAGGGAACAATAACCAGAGCTGAGAAGGGTGTGGGAGGAAGGTGGGGAAGGGAAGAGAAGAGAGGTAAGGAGGGGAGAGAGCCTAGCCAGTATTTAGAGATAAAGGCAGTACAGTAAGCAAGGAGACTGGCTTCAAGGGAGGGAGGGAAGGGAGAGGGAGGAATATAGAGAGCTGTGATAGGTGTTGGGTGGACAGTCCAAAGCAAATGACAGAAGCAGGGAAAGAGGGCATCCAGTCTGGCTAGGGTGGTCTTAGGAGAAGCACTGTACAAACATACAAACGTGAAAATTGTCAGCAGATACAGACCCTAGGGTCTATCGAGTCTGCTTGAATGTGCAGCAATCAGTGATTTACTCTGTTGCTGCCATCTTCCCATACAGTAGTGACCTTCCCCCTTACCCCGTCCCACCCCTCCTTAAAACTGTCCACAGATTTTGACAATACCACCTCCTCCAGTAATGTGTTCCACCCAGCCACCACCCTTTCTGTGAAGTAATGTCTTCTCATCTCCTTCTTGAACCTTCCCCCCACAAATCTCTGACTGAGCCACCTAGTGATTCTCCTTCCCGTTAATGTAAAAATTCCCTCTGTATCGACTCTCTTTATACCATTCATATATCTGAACATTTCTATCATATCCCCTCTATCCCTCCTCTCCTCCTCCAGGGAGTACATGTTTAGCTCTCTCAATCTGTCCTCATAGGTCCTGTCCTCCATTCCTGTGATCATCCTGGTCGCTCTGAGTTGGACCCCCTGCAGTAACTTTATATCTTTCTTTAAGTAGGGCCACCAGAACTGCATGCAATACTTCAGGTTCAGTCTGACCAGTGACCTGTACAGTGGTAGGATGACCTCCCTCCCTCCTCGAGGTGATTCCCTTGGCAATACACCCAAGCATCCTGTTAGCCTTTGCCACCACCCTCTGTGCCACTGTACTCTAGGTGGGGCCTCACTAGTGTCTTGTATAGTGGAATTATGACTTCCTTTTTCCTGCTGGTGATGCCCCTGCCTATGCATCCCAGCATCCTATTTGTTTTACCTGCCCCTTGTAGCACTGTTTCCCCTACCTTGAGGTCATCAGAGATGATAACCCCAAAGTCCCTTTCCTACTTGGTGCATGCTATATCCTCACTCCCTAACTGGGGGGTGAGGATATAACATGTGTACAGGTCAGGTATTAATTACAGGTAAATACACAACTGTCATATTTGCATACAAGGCAATGGGCAAAACCAGTATGAGAAATACAGGGTGACAGTAGATAGCTAGTTGTAGCAGTTACAAGGCCTACTTCTGTATAGAAGCTCCTCGAGGGAGGATTTAAAAGATAATAAGGTCTTGCATTCCAAGACATTTTGGGGGAAGTCATTCCATGGTCTAGATGCCATTCCAGCAAAAGACCACTGACCAGGAAGAGTGAGAGACTGTGGCACCATTACTGTTTTTAGTGTAGTGGATCAAACAGTCCTTCTCTATGGTTTGAGACCCATTAGCCCATACAGATTTTTTTTTGCGAGGTGTGCAGGAGTTTGTAGGCCATGCACGGCACAGGGTACTGTAGCATCTCTTCCGGCACTGTGCCGAATGGTTCAATTGCCCTGTAATCATCAACCCAAGATCTTTCTCCTCTTCCATATTGGATAACTGCACCCCCTAGCGTATAACCTAACCCTTGGTTTCTAGCTCCCATGTGCATAACCTTGCACTTCTTCGCATTGAAACCCGGCTGTCAAGTGTCTAACTAGTGCACAAGTTTATCCAGGTCCTCCTGCAGTCCCAACCATCCCTCTGTGCTGTCCACCACTGTACCGATTTTTGTGTCATTTGCAAATAGGCTTATCTTATCGCTAATTCCCTCTGCAATGTCTGCAATAAAGATGCCAAACAACACCAGACTAAACACTGAGCCCTGACGAGCCCTGAGGAGCCCCACTTGTTACAGCTTTTGGGGATGAGAGGTCCACCATTACCATCACCCTCTGTTGCCTATCCTGTAGCCAGTTTCTGACCCACTACACCATCCTCCCCCCTACCCCCAGGTGACCTAGTTTGCTAACCAGCCTCCCACATGGCACTGATTCAAAGGTCTTGCTGAATTCCAAGTACAGGAGATCTGCTGCCTGGCCCCTATGGATTGCTCTAATTGCCCAGTCATAGAAGTCAACCATGTTTGTCTGGCAGGACCTGCCTGACACAAATCCATGTTGCCTGCTGCTGTGAAGTCCATTCCCCTCCAGAAATGCTACCAGCCTTTCTTTGAGGATAGTTTCTATGAGTTTTCCCACTATAGAGGTGAAGCTGAGTGGCCTATAGTTCTCTGGCTCATCCTTGGGCCCTCTTTTGTGGATGGGCACCACATGCACCATCCTCTAGTCCTGGGGCATGCAATCAGTCCTCAGGGAGGTGTTAAAAAGTCTGTCAGTGGCCTCACCAGGATTTCTGCCATTCCCCTCAGCACCTTGGGGAGGATGTCGTCAGGTCCTGGTGCCTTGTCTACCCTTAGGGCTCTTAGACCTTCTAGCACTCTACTGTCTGGGATTTCCATCTCTGTAAATTCAGCCTCCTCTGTTCCCATTGCTGTCCTCCCCTGCAGTACTGGCACCTGCTTCTTTCTGATAAATATAGAGCAGAAGTAGTCATGAATGCTTCTGCCTGATCCACCACATTCTCTACCCACCCCCTTCCTTGATCCTAATAATTTGGCTCTTGCAGGTTCTTTTTTCTCTTATCTACCTGAAGAAATGTTTCTCACCCTCCCCAATCCCCTGTGCAAACCTAAGCTCTCTTGCTGCCTTGGCTGTCCTTGCCAATGCAATCACCTCTTTGATTTCCTTCTGTATTCCTCCCTATCATCCTCTCTTCTGGACCTCATGTATTTCCTGAAGGTGGCACTATTTTCCTTAATTCCTCCCATTACCTCTCTGTTTAATCAGCTGGTGATACCAGTACCAAGGGCCAGAACAGCCAGGAAAAGAAGAACAGAGGATTTTAATGACTGGCTGAGAAAATGGTGCAGGTAGGAGATGTTCATCTATATTGGGGACTGGGAGGAGACCTGGTCAAACAAAGCACTCTTCACCAGACAGGCTATACCTCAGTAGGGAGGGTTTGAGGGTACTCGGGGACAAAGTGGGGGACTACATAACCACTACACTTAATTTAAACTACTGAGTGGGGGCAGCAGGCGTGCAAGCCCATAGAATCCGAGAGGAGGAAGTCACTGAACCCCCCCCCCACACAGTGATGAAACAGATCTGGAGGGAGGAGGTGGAAGGGGCAAGAACACAGATAGCAAAGGGTGGAGGGGGTGAGGAACACATAACAAGGGTATGCGGAGGGGTGCACACAGAGGGGATAAATGTGAACAGAAGACTAGAGGAAAGAGAAGAAAGGTCAGATTCTAGCTGGAGGGTGGTGTCTCTGAATATGCGGAGTCTTGGAAACAAGATGGACAACCTGCAGCACTATTAGCAGACAGGAGGGTGGACATAGCTGCAGTAACCGAGACTTGGGCAACATCACACCATGACTGGGACCTTGCGATCCCTGGATATAAAGTATACAGGAGGTACAGGGTAGTTGGGAAGGGGGAGGGGTGGCAGTTTATATCAGGGAGGGAACAACTTGCACAAGGGAGGAGTCAGAGGAAGGGGAGGTGGAGGCATTATGGGTTCAGTTAAGGTCCAATAAAAGGAGAAAGGTGACATTGGGGGTGGTTTACAGACCAGCCAGACAGGATGAAGACAGGGACAGGGAACTGAGCTCACAAATGTTGGAAGCTGTGGGGAAAGAAGAGGTGGTAATTGTAGGGGACTTCAACCTGCCCAAGGTGGACTGGAGCATACCATCCACAACATGTGTTAGGAGTCAGGTGATCCTGGAAGGACTGCAGAGTGGGTTCCTGACTCAGGGCATCACTGAACCAACAAGAGCTGAGGCAATTCTTGATCTGGTGCTCACAAATGGGGAGCATGTACAGGAAACAATGGTCAGGGATCCACTGGGTGGAAGTGACCATTGCACAGTGTGGTTCCAGTTGGATATGGGCAGGGAAAGCATCCCGACTAAGACCAAAATCTTGGATTTCAGGAGGGCGGACTTCAGGAAAATTGGCAAAGTGCTAAGGAGCCATCTGGGGGGCATCAGAGCAGATATGGAGTGGACCAAAGGTGGTCCATCACTAAGGAAAGAATACTGGTTGCCACAGATGAGTGCATTAGGCTCAGGCGGAAGAACACAAGGGCAAAAGCACCCAGGTGGGTCAGTTCTGGGGTTGCCCAGGCAGCCTGTAAAAAATTCAGGAAGTCCAAGAGAGAAGTGGATAGGGAACATTACCTAAGGATGGCTAGTGAGGCAAGTCAGGAAGTCCGGGGAGCAAAGGCACAGAAGGAGCTGCAGATAGCTGAAGGAATTAAGAAGGGAGAGAAGGCTTTCTTTTGATGTGTAAGTGAGAAAAGGGACAAGAAGGAAGGGATTGTTAGGCTTAAGAAAGGGGTGGAGTGGGTGGGGGATAATGGGGAAAAGCAGAGATACTAAATGAATACTTCTGTTCCAGCTTCACCAGGGAGAAGGACAGACCAGTGCCTTCAGGAGGGGAAAGAGGAGCGGGGGGAGGGGGACACAGAAATAATGATAGAGGAGGATAGAGTGAGGAAGGGAGGGGCTGTTGGCATTGAAGGTGGACAAATTGCCAGGCCTGGACAGAGTACATACAAGGGTACTACAGGAACTGGCTTAGGAGCTGGCAGGGCCACTGGCAGACCTATGTAATAGTTCACTAGAGTCAGGCATGGTACTGCAGGACTGCAGAACAGCACATGCAGTGTCTCTCTACAAAAGTGGTCCCAAGGATGACCCAGGGAATTACAGATCAGCCAATCTGATCTCCACTGTGGGCAAGCTCATGAAGACCATAATAAAGGAAAGATTGGTGGAATATCTAGAGGAGCATGGTCTCCAGGATGAGAGGGAGCATGGGTTAATGGGGGGGAGAGAGATTGTGTCAAACAAATCTGATTGACTTCTTTGACTGTGTCACTAAGACAGTAGACAGGGGCCAAGCGGTAGACATTTTCTATCTTGATTTCAGCAAGGCCTTTGACTCTGTGCCCCACAAAAAGTTGATCAGGGAGTTGGTGGATCTTGGGAGAGGGGAAAAGATGGCCAGATGGTGGAAAACTGGCTGAGGGACAGAACCCAGAGGGTGGTTGTTGGGGGAGAGTTATCTGGCACTAGAGACATAACCAGTGGGGTTCCACAGGGCTCGGTGCTGGAGCCAGTGCTGTTCAATGTCTTCATCAAAGACATTGTAGATGGAATTAAGGGCAAAATGTGCCTATTCACAGATAACACTAAGCTCTGCGGGAGAGTGGACACAGCTGAAGGGATACAGGACCTACAGGAAGATCTGGAAAAGCTGGGGAGGTGGTCCAGGATCTGGCAGCTTGGCTTCAATGCCAAAAAATGCAAAGTTATGCATAGTGAAGCCAAGGATCCCAGGACAGAGTACTACCTGGGTGGAGTCCGAGTATCTGCATCAGAGGAGAAGGACCTGGGATTGATGATCACTAGTGACCTGAAGCACTCCACGCAGTGCAAGAAAGCAGCAGCAAAGGCAAACAACACACTGGAATGCATATCTAGGGGGATCAGTAGTAGGAGAGAGGAGGTTATACTATACTGCCCTTGTACAGGTCACTGGTAAGGTCACATCTACAGTATGGAGTTCAGTCCTGATGCCCACACCTCAAAAAGGACATTAACCTGCTGGAGAAAGTCCAGAGGAGAGCTACAAAGGATGATAGCTGGTCAGCAAGGTAAGGCATATGAGGAGAGATTGAGAGCACTGAACAGGGGAGTACCCCGGGAGACAGGAGAGAGAGAGAGAGAGAGAGAGACATGATTGGGACCTTCAAGTACTTGAAACAGATAAATAAGGTTGATAAGGAGAGTCTCTTTAAGCTGAGTGGCAACCATAACACTAGGGGGCACAGTCTTAAGCTGGAGGGTGGGAGGTTTAGGAGGGAAGTCAGGAAGCACTTATTCACAGAGAGGATGGTGAACACTTGGAATGCGCTGCTGGAAGAGGTCATCTCATTGAAGACAGTGGCTAGCTTTTAGAGAGAGGCTGGGATAGGCATGGGGGAAGGTAAGGATCATCGGGAGAGAGGATGGGAGGAGTGGGAAGGGAGGGCAGGAACATTAGCTCAAACTGTGGACCCTGCAGTACGAGCAGACTTGATAGACCAAATGGCCTTCTTCTGCTGGCTTCTTCATATGTTCATGTCCTGGCTTTTTTGCTATGGATCTTTGAACCTGAGTTTGCTGCCTCCGACAACCCTGTTTTGATGATCTCCAATTTTTGATTGGCATCCATGTGTGGTTGAATTCTGGCAATGTATCATAGTATCATAGTAATGTGTCAGCAGAAAAGGACCATCCTGGTCCATCTAGTCTACCCATTTCCCACCCACCACTACTGGTCTCCACTTCCCAGGGATCTTTTCCTCTGCCCATTAGCCAACCCCTTGTGCCTGTCCCATGCCCTCTAGAATTCCTCCACTATTTCTCCATATATCACCTCATTAGATAATCTGTTCCAGTGTTCCACCACCCTCTCAGTGAAACAACATCTCCTTACATTGCTCTTAAATCGTCCCTATTCCAGTCTTAAATTATTACCCCTTGTTTTAACTCCTACTTTCCTTTTCAATAAGCTTCCTTCATTCACTTTATTTATTCCCATCATATACTTAAGTCTCTAGCATGTTACCTCTGTCTCTTCTAACCTCCAGTAGGTATAGATTTAATTCTCTTGCATACTTTGCACCATCTTTGTTGCCCTTCTCTGAACCCTCTCCAACCCATCTATATCCTTTCTTAAATGAGGCCTCCAGAACTGTACCCCATACTCCAGGTGCGGTCTGACCATGGTCTTATATAAAGGCATCAACATCTCCCTCTTCCTACTTTTTATACCCCTTCACGGTGTGGTGATCTTATCAACTGGGGTGCTGTCCTTAAAGATCGCCTGTTCCAGCTGCACACCCAGCGTCACCTCAAGCAGGTGGACTGGCAAGACAACGCTGTGGTCCGAATAAGGTTGGGTGAAAGGCGACACCCTATAAGGAGAGACTGGAGACAATCTGAAGTTTGATGCCCAGCAGACTGTTATTTATACCAGGGAAGGTAGACACAATCACAAGGGAAAGTCAGGGAATAACTCTTACTTATAGACAGCAACTAGGAACTAACACTCCAGGGTTTTAAATAATTGACTAGCAGTTTTTTCTTGGGACAATACTAACTGTACAGAAAGTATTTATATACGTTTTCTAGAAGTGTTACGTTTGTCAAACACAGTGAGGCAAGTGCTATGCATTTTCACAGTGTTTTAACACTTTTATGAGCAAAACGCTAATCAATTTTTTGAGTTAAATAAAACCCTGCACTCTATTCTGTTACACTCTATAGGTACACTGGCCTAAGGCCACTCTATAGTATTCACCTCGGCTTAAGGCCACTCTATGATATTCTTATCACTCTTATAGTACCCTGCTAAGAGGCATATGCATCAAGAGTATAATTTATTACTCTATCATACCATGTGACAAGCATTCAATGTACAACCAGCAAACAGTCTCAAACTCTCAAAGTCCATTAGATGCAAATGTCCATCATCTTCATTCACAACTGAAGAGTAGGGGTCAAGAGAAAGGGGAACTCCTGCTTGGCGCCAAGCTCACCAGAAAACCTATGAGAGGTTGCAAAAAGAGAGTGGAAAGATTGGTAAACAGACCATAGGCATTGGCCAACCCACTCTCCAGAGTTGCCAGAATACAAGAGCAGGAACTGACTGACTTGGGGTAATGCTCTTTCTTTGCACAAAACCCTTGAACTGGACTGCCAAGGGTGAAGAACTAGAATGTGGCAAGGAATCCACCTGCAGGATTGCCACAAGAGAAGGAATCTGCTGCTTTCTCCTCGGTACCAACCATCAATCAGGGTTGCCAAGGACAAAGAAGAACTGCTGCAAGTTTTCCTGGCACCTACCCTCGACTAGGGCTGCCAAAATGACCACCAGACTTGGTGAAGAATCCACTAGGAGGACTACCAAGGATGAAGAAGACACTACTGAGCTGCATTGGTGACAGATCCGCTTGGAGGGCCACCAAACTCGAGCTGCTACCCTGAGGATTGCACTGGAGATGCAAGACGAAACAAGCAGGAAGAAGTAGAAAGTGAAGATCAAGATTCCACGAGGATGAAAAACAAAATAAGAAACGGCGGCCATGACTACACTTGCCTACGATGGACTCATTTACCGGCAGGCATCTGGGAGGGATGGACGAGGCACTTTCCAGTTGTCTTTCTTCCAAGATGCTCAGGAACTGGTAGCCGTGACTCTTCAAAGGACATCGATTTCGACTACAGGGCAAGAAGATGTTGAAGTCTTCTGCTGGCTGAAGATGGCTATGGTGAAGAGTCAATGGAGACTGAAGATTGCTATGGCGAAGAGTTGATGGAGGCTGAAGATTGAATCACAGACCTGATACTGCACAATGGTACTTCTTTTAGCATGATATACTGGAATGTTCACTGGCATGGGCAACTTGCCTGGAGCAGGGGCAAATTGCAACAATCCAGGGCAATTGTTTACTGGCAGGGGCAATTACCTGGAGTAGGGGCAAATTGCAACAATCTGGGGCAATTGTTCACTGTCAAGTGCAACTTGCCTGGAGCAGGTGCAAATTGCAACAATCTGGGGCAATTGTTCACTGTCAGGGGCAACTTGCCTGGAGCAGGGGCAAATTGCAACAATCCGGGGCACTTGTTCACTGTCAGGGGCAAATAACCACAATCCTAATATTATACAATACAGTCTCGGTACTTCATGCAATAATCACAAAAGTTGAGATGCTGGAGGAATATGCAGTTCGAAGAAACAGTACAGCAGTTGATAATCACTTCGTAACAGGTTGTTTGCTAAGCACCCTTTAGTCAGACCCTTTTCCTCTTGAGGTCTGTCATCGTTAGGATCTGGCTACCCCTGAGCACTTTAAGGTACTTACCCCAGCTTTTCAGCCTGGTTACACTAACTGCCCATATGCCTGCTGCTCTATTCCCTATGGGCTGGGATGCCCTACTTTTACTAGGCCTGGTGCCCCTTTACTACTATGGGCCTGACTGCCATTTTCTGTACCGGGTCTGGCTGCCCTTTATTACCACTGGCCTGGTGCCCTCTAAATTATCTTGGGCCTGACTTACTCCTTTTAAACCGGTGGGCCCCTTTAAGAACTGGCCTGATCAGAGTCTTGTCATTCACCCTGGGCCACCCCGCCTTCTCTCTGCCCCCTTATGAATATTTCTGTGGTGCTCCACTATTGCTTTCTGCTCAACCCTCTTCCCTCGCCCGGTTGCAACAAATGTATTTTAAGATTGGGTGTTTTGCCTTAGGGGTCGATTCTAGAAGACACCATTGAGACATCATGGCTTTTCTAAATTGGCCAGGTTATGACTCTAGGCTATAGTACCTCACACTATGCTTTGTTTTCAAATTAGTGAATCTCTTTAATCCCCCGGGCCTAAGGGGTGTCGTATTCTGCGAAACTAGTGCTCACCCACTCAGATCGACTTCCCTTCCATTATTAGCAATCCAGAAACTGCACCATCTCACGGGTAAGCGTTTGTTTGCCTACTCTGCAATCTTGGCCTGGAACTCCCTCCCATTGGTTATACTCTCCTGCACTACCCTGTCTCTTTTCAAATAAGAACTTAGTGTTTCCTCCTTAAACCCTCACATTGCTTTTGCTTTTGTTAATCCCTAACACACTGTACTACTTTTCTGCTAAAGTATATTATTCGTGAAGCTATTATGGTGTTTATGTCTGTAAATATGCCCAAATATGCCAATATGCCCAAATATGTACATTTAAGGTTATTAATCTGTTTTCTGATTGAACTTATTGTGACTGTTTCCTAGTGCAATTAGCTGTAGAAGACTTTGTATTCCCATGTTATTTGTATTCCCATGTTATTTCTGTTCTAACCTTGGCACTTTGCTATATTCAATGTTTGTATCAGTTGTATTTGCTGTATGTGTCCCCTGGGTCGTCACCGAAAAAGGGAATGCATGGTCTCAGTGAGCCTACCCAGTTACCAAAATTCAAAAAAATAAATATAATTCCACCCCCCCATCCCCACCCCTCTAGCCTTATGGTACAAGTTGTACCCTGAGATCGCCAGGTCCTATTCATGGTACTAGGTGGCCCATGTTTCAGTTATGGCAGCTACTGTATGTCCACCTCTCCTTCTACCAACACTGCTAGGAACTCTGCAGCCTTATTTCCCAGGCTTCTTGCATTCAGGGAGACCACCTTCCAATGTGCTCCCTTCCCCTCCTTACTCCCCTCTAAGCCCATTTTACTGCCCCAACCTCTTGAGTTCAAATCCCCCCTTTTTCCAGTTTTACTAATTTGGGGGGATGCCTAATGGCCTCTCTGTACTGGAGATTTAATATGTCTTTCAACCTTCGTCCCCCCCCCCACTTAGTTTGACGGAACCGTGGTAGCAACATACTCGCTTAGCTTCTGCTTCAGTGTCAGTGTACCTGCTCTTCTCAAATGTAGCCTGTCAGGGGCATACATGTCCTTGCTCCCCCATGTATCTCCACACTCTCCCACCAACTTGTACCGCCTAGACTGACACCATTCCCCCAACCATGTACTGAACTCATCAATCTGCTGTTTCCTGGCCATGCTAGCCCTGGGTACTGGGAGAACCTCTGAGAAAGTAACTGATTGCCCTAATTCCTCGCATAGTTTCCCCAGCTCTCTGAATCTCTCCTGCATGACTCCAACTGTGTCCCCTCCCAGGTCATTTGTGCCCAGGTGCACTACTATGTGAGGTTTCTCCCTTTCCTTTTTCAAACAGTTTTAAAGAAACTGTTTTACCTTGCCTGCTGTCATGCCTGGCAAGCACTCCACCCATATGCATCCCCTTCTAGTGCTCTTGCCTCCCCACCTCACTGTCTAAGAATTGGTCCCCAACACTTGACCCCCCCTCCTTCATCCCCCTTCTTATACTTCATGCTAGCTTGGCTGCTCCTCCTCCCTATCTTTGTGGGGACCCATATTCCCATTCCGTCTTACTGGCTCCATTTCTTCTTCGCTGTCTCCTCTCCCTTGTCCCTTATCCTCTATCCCCACAGTTGCCCTTCCTCATCCCCCCCAGCCTCTTGTACCCCTTTTTTCCCACCCCACCTACCCCAACCTCAAGATCATCCTCGTCACTGCTCCTCCCCTCCACCGCCTGATCCCCCATTTCCTCCCCTGCTGCATCCCCATTTCCAACTATCCTAGTATCCTCCCTATTACATGTGCCCCACCATTGCCTCCTTCCTGCGGCCTGCTAGATCCACTGTTATCCTCCCTCCCCTCCCCCAATCCCCTTTCCCTTCCCTGAACCTGCCTTGCTCCAGGTCATTTAGACTTGCCAGCACTGAGAATCTGTTACCACTCTCCATAGTTATGCCTTCACCCCCCACTTCCCCCTTGCTTGTCCCCCTACATGCCTTTTCTGTGGCCTTGATTTCTTCCTATTCCTCACCACACTCCATTCTCTGGCTCTGCTTCCTTTGTTATCTGCTGGTATGGTGGTTTTGGTACATTTTGTCCCTTCCTGTTTTTTCCCTTGGGCCAGTTGGCTATGTCATCTGAGTAAACTTGCCAACACTGAGAATCTATTACCACTTTCCATAGTCATGCCCTTCACACACACCCAACTCCCCCCCCCTTGCTTGTCCCCCACATGCCTTTTTTGTGGCCTTGATTTCTTCCTGTTCCTCATCACCCTCTGTTCCTTGACTCTGCTTCCTTTGTTTTCTGCTGGTATGGTGGTTTTGGTACATTTTGTCTCTTCCTGTTCCTTCCCTTGGGCCAGTCAGCTAGATCATCTGAGTAAACTTCTTTCTGGCCCCTTGATTCCAGTCTGCCCCCCTCTTCCCCTCTCTCCCCTTGCCACAGTTCTTCTCCCAGCTGTCTAATCTCATTTTGTAGCTGCTTTAGCTGTCTACATACCAGGCACCCCCCAGCCCTCCATGCTATTATTAGGAAGATGGCTGCCTCGCAACCATTATATCCCACTACCCTTCCTCCATCCCTTCCTGCTCTACCCCTATTTACATCCCCCACCCTAGTCCTCCCTTTCAATCCTGCCTGTGCCATCTCCTTGAACTTGCCATTACCAATGGCTCCTCTTTTTACTGTCCCACCCAGTAATGATATGTTCCACAGTAGACAACTGTTTCTCCTACTATTTATTTATTTTTATATTTGCTTGTGTGCATGTGCAAGAAACATTTTGCCACAGCTTTGGAGAGAAATGGGATTTTGGAGGTGCGGCACTGTGGAGTCCAATGCCCCCAGTGCCTTTTTAGGCTTGGACCACTTTCCCAATGCGGTGGCATGCTGCTGCTGATGCTAGTTCAGCCAGCTTGCCACCACCTTGAAAGGAATCTGTCACCACAATGAGGGAGTGACCCGTCATTGCAGGGTGGTCCCTTGCCTGGTGTAACATTTCTTGGAACATGGCGCCGCCCGCCTCAGAGTCAGTCCTCATGAAAGCCGACTTGGGGGGTTCCCAATCCCCCTGTCGGCATGTCCCCATCCCCAGTTCACTTGCCAATGGGTAGCCTGATCCCCGTCAACATGATGTGCCCCCCCTCAATTGTTATGTGCCAATGTGGTTTCCAGTCCCCCTCGGCTCATGTGCTCCCACTCCACCCTCACCACATTGTAAGACTGATTGATGGCCAATCCCTGTTGGCTCCAGTACCCACCTTCCTAATGAACACCCAGCCAGGTGGCATGCTGGAAGCCAACCCCAGCATACCAAAAGTGTCCCGCAATGCCTTTTTATGTTGTCTTGCACCTGTGCAAGAAAATTGTTGTGGTAACTCCGGAATAGCATGTTTTGGAGGTGCGGTCCTGTTGTTGCCTGTGGCACCACTGCTTTTTGGGGCTGGGGTCTGTGGCATGAATTAGATTGCATGCTGTCTATGACAGCAGTGCAAAGAGTGTGTCCACCACCTTGAAAGGTTTTAGTCGCTGCAATGCAGAAGCTCCACCTCATTGCAGGGTGTGCCTTTCCCGGTGTAAGTTTCAGTGTGACATGGCGGCGGCTGTGCGGTCCACCTCGCACAGTCTCCAGAAAAGTCGACTTGGGGGGGGCCCAAGCCCCCTGTTGGCATCATCATGCCCCCCTCCCCAGTTCATATGCAGATGGGGGTGCCCAATCCCCGTTGGCTACAGTCCCCCCTGAAAAAAACCCTGCAGGTGACACCCCCCTCCCCAGTTCATTTGCCAACAGGGGAGCCCAATCCCTGTCAGCGTCATCCCCCCAATACTCTTTTTTATTTGCAGACGGGGTGCCCAATCCCCATCAGCTCCAGTCCCCCCCCAAAAAAACACACAGGTGACAAGCTGGGAGCCCACCACAGCGTGTCAAATGTACCTGTAAAAACAAAAACCTTCCCGCGATGTTTTTTTTTCCCTGTAAAGTAGAAAACAGTCCCTGGCAGTCTGCAGCTCCCTCTCCAACCCATGCCCACCCATTGCATGCCCCACCTCCCCACACCCCCCCTCACCCCCATACTTACCTCTGGAGCCTGGCGCGATGATCTTCTGTGGACCAGGAACATGTCTGTACTCTTCAAAGTCGACCGCTAACTGAAGAAATGCCATTAAGTATATAATGGCATAAATAGGGGGTTTTCAACTTTGATGCATATCTCGGGCATTTTGGGGAAATTTGCCACCAAATTTTCAACATGGGATTATTGGGACCCCTCCTCATGAATTCAGTTACTGTCATGGCGTTATTTGGTCCCGAAAGCTGATTTTGCGGTCACTGCATGGAATCACCCTTCAGGACTGATTAACAAAATGACAGTGCCATTGTTCATGGTGGCCTCTCTAAAGCCTATGTTGCAAAATTTGGTGAAAAAAAATGACTGTTTTACAAGCATGCATTTAGCGAAAGTTTCCACGCACGCTTGTAACTTCGCGAATCTGTAATATTTTCACTCCAGATTTTCCACATTGGCATTTTCCCACACCTCCTTATGAACAGTACAGCTGTCATTTTTCACATCCTGGTTACACAGTGTTCACACACCCTCATCATTTTTCACATCCTGGCCGAAACGTGTTTTAGCACGTTCTGCTCAGAATGGCATGGTTGCTGTGGGAAATCAGTGTTTGGGACAGATTTGGAAAATCACAGTGACTCCATTCATGAGCAGAGGTCCTAAAATGCCTATGTTGAAAATTAGGTGACAAACGTCCATAAAATGATTGTTTTACAAGCGTGCGTTGTGCTGTTTCCATGCACGCTCGTAACTTTGATAATTTTTAATATTTGTACTCCAGATTTTCACCATTGCCATTTTTTCACACCTCCTTATGAACAGTACAGCTTTCATTTTCCACATCCTACCTGAACTGTGCTTTTGCACATCCGGCGCGCAGTGGCGCAGTCGTTGTAGAAAAACAATGTTCGGAACAGAGTAAGAAAATCCCAGTAACACTTTTCATCAGCAGAGGTCCCAAAATGCCTATGTTGAAAATTTGGTTAAAAAATTCCATAAAATGACTATGTTACAAGCGTGCATTGCACAGTGTCCATGCACAGTCTTAAGTTTCAGAATTTGTAATATTTTCACTCCAGATTTTCAACATTGTCATTTTTGCACACCTTCTTATGAACAGTTCAGCTGTCATTTGTCACATACTGCCCAAAATGTAGTTTCACACATCTGACACACAATCACACGGTCGCCGTGGGAAATCAACGTTCAGGAAGATTAAGATAATCATAGTGCCACTGTTCATGAGCAGAGATCCCAAAATGGCTATGTTAAAAATTTGGTAAAATGATTCCACTAAATAACTGTGTTACAAGTGTGCGATGTGCAGTTTTCACACATGCTCGTAAGTTCGAGAATATTTAATATTTTCACTCCAGATTTCCCACATTACCATCTCTTCACACCTCCTTATCAATGGTGCAGCTGACATTTTCATGTGGTGCAGAATGGCGCTGTCACTGTGGGAAATCAACATTCGAGACAGATTAACAAAATCACAGGGGCAATGTTTATGAACAGAGGTCCCAAATGCTTTCATGAGGTGGGGTCACAAAAAGGCCATGTTTTAAAATTTGGAGTGCAAATACCAACACACCCAGGGCATTAGGGTTTCTAACCATTACATCTCACCCTGTACAGACTAACAGGCATCATGGGTGTGTCTTTGGAATGTCTGCTGTTCTGCTCACCCCATTGGTCCTCCACCTCCACCCTGCAGCCACTGACAGGCATCAAGGTGTGCCTTGGACTCTTCAGCCCCAAAGTTCAACCCATTCTCCTATGCTGCACCCATCTCAATGTACTTCCTTATGAAATGGGGTGAGTATAAGACCAGATGACCCCAAGGCACAACACGACACTTGTCGGACTCTGCAGGGTAGGGTAAGGCAAAATAGCACGAGCGTTATGGCCAGCAACCCAAACGCACACCCCAATGCCTGTCATTCTCTGCAGGGTGGGGTGGGGTTGATGTCGGTTCTATACTTCACTGCTACTTATATTATGTGTCTCTCTAACTCCAGCACTACTAATACCAAAACCAGTAAGACAACATTTGGCATTGACAAATGCTTGTTTAATTTTACTCCTTGTAAAAAGAAAAACGGTCCCTCGTTGAGCCCCCTGCCACTTCCCCAACCCGTGCCCACCACTGTACTTCTACCTCCCCACACACCCCTCACCCCATACTTACCTCCAGAGCCTGGCGCGATTATCTTCGGTGGACCGAGAACACGTCTGCACTCTTCAAAGTCGACCGCAAACTGAAGAAATGCCGGTAAGCTGTATAATGGCATAAAAGTTTTTTTTCAACTTTGGTACATATCACAGCCATTTATTTGAATCTTGGCACCAAATTTTCAACATGGGGTTCTTGGGACCCCACCTCATGAATTCAGTCACTGTCTTCTCGTTATTCAGTCCTGAAAAGTGATTTTGCGGTCACTGTGTGGAATCACCTACAAAATGACAGTGTCACTGTTCATGAGGTGGGCTCTCAAAAAGCCTATGTTGCAAATTTGGTGAAAAAATTCCAAAAATTGACTGCGTTATGAGCGTCAGTTTCTATGCATGCTTGTAACTTCACGAATCTGTAATATTTTCACTCCAGGTTTTTAACATTGTCATTTTTCCACACCTCCTTAAGAACAGTACAGCTGTCATTTTTCACATCCTGGCCGAAATGTGTTTTCGCACTTCCTGCACAGAATAGCACGATCACTTGTGGGAATTCAGTGTTTGGGACAGATTAAGAAAACCACAGTGACACTGTTCATGAGCAGAGGTCCTAAAATGCCTATGTTGAAAATTTGGTGACAAAAGTCCATAAAATGACTGTGTTACAAGCATGTGTTGTGCAGTTTCTATGCACCCTCGTAACTTCGCAAATTTGTAATATTTTCATGCCAGATTTTCAACATTGGCATTTTGCCACACCTCCTTATGAACAGTACAGCTATCATTTTTCATACCCTGTCTGAAATATGCATTTGCACATCTGGCGCACAATGGCACACTCGCTGTGGTAAATTAATGTTTCAGACAGATTAAGAAAATCATAGTGACAGTGTTCATGAGCAGAAGTCACAAAATGCCTATTTTAAAAATTTGGTGAAAGAATTCCACTAAATGACTGCGGTACAAGCATGTGTTGCGCAGTTTTCACGTACGCTTGGAACTTTGAGCATTTTTTTATATTTTCACTACAGATTTTCAACATTGCCATCTCTTCACACCTCCCTATGAATGGTACAGCTGTCATTCTTCACATCCTGCCTGATCTGCGTTTTCTCACATCTAGCACAGAATGGCATGGTTGCTGTGGGAACTCTGAGTTCGGGACACGTTAACAAAATCACAGTGCCACTGTTCATGAGAAGAGGTCCCCAATGCTTTCATGAGGTGGGGGTCACAAAAAGGCCATGTTGAAAATCTGTAGTGCAAATACCAACACACGCCCAGGGTGTTAGGGTTTCTAACCATAACATCCCACCCTATACAGACTGACAGGCATCAGCAGTGTAACTCTGGATCACCGGCTGTAATGCTCATACCATCCCACCCCCAACCTGAAGTCAGTGACAGGCATTGAGGTGTGCCTTACACTCTTCAGCCCCAGACTTCACCCCATTCTCCTGTACTGCACCCATTTCAGCATATGGCCTCATGAAATGGGATGACTGTGAAGCTGAACACCCCAAGGCACACCTCAACACTTGTTGGTGTCTACAGGATAGGATGAGGTGAAATGCTGTGAGCATTATGGGCAACAACCCACAGGCACACCCCAATGCCTGTCCATATGCAAACCCTTGAGGAAGGGGGGGCATGATAGAAACTTTTAAGTACCTCAGTGGAATCAACAAAGTCCAAGAGGGTAGCGTCTTTCAGAAAAAGAGATGTGCAAGAACAAGGGGACACAATTTGAAAATAGAGGGGGGATGGCTTAGGGGCAGTGTGAGGAAATATTTTTTCACAGAGAGTGTGGTGGATGCATGGAACAGCCTTCCTGATGAGGTTGTGGGGTCTAAAACTGTGGGAGAATTCAAGAATGCATGGGACAGACATAAGGCAATTCTTGTGGGGGGTAGGAAAAAAATAGGCTGTTGGTTAGCTAGGATCTGCAGCTTATCCTGTAGGTAGGGAAATGAGCAGACTAGGTGGGCCAAGCGGTCCTTATCTGCCATCAAAGTCTATGTTTCTATGTTTCTATCTCTGCAGGGTAGAGGTGGGATTGGGGTGAATTCAATATTTCACTGCCACTCCTATTCTACATCTGTCTAACTCCTGCACATTCAATGCTAATATCAGCAAGCAACCATTCGGCATTGACAAATGCTTGTCTGTTATTGTTTTATACCTGGTTTCCATGTTTAGTTTTAGTCTTCACAGTTAGTATGTCTTCTTGGTAGACACAGTGTAAGCTTAACCTTAAATATGCATATAGTTCTATTCACAGTAAAGAAGAGCAAAGAGGAATATAGACTCAGAAAATATATTAAATATATATTAAATTTGATGTAAACTGTGGCATAATATCAGCAGTGTGTGCAGAGATTCATTTAACTCCATTTTGGGAGCATTTGACTTCTAATAATAAGGCACAAAAAACCTTCCAAAATAAATGGGCAGGAAGTCATTGACTTCCAAATATAAAACAAAAATTAGATGGTTTCCAAAATTGCAGGCATAAAAGTCAAGAAATAATAAAATAAAATTCTGAAATAAACTGTATTTTACCTTTAATATTTATATTAATATCCATAAATTGTTCCTTCCTTACAGTAATGACTTCCAAAATGTGGGATTCAGGAAGTTTTTTCACTTCCAAAACAATTGGAATGGCTTCCAGATTTGGACTAATGGAAGTTTTAGGCTTACACTAAAAATAAATTAACTGAACCCCTGGGTGGAAGTACATTTCTTTAGAGATGGCAATGCTTCAATAAACCCACTAATATTAAGATCTGCCTCCTAGTTGGAACATTTTTGTCCATTATCCAGGAACACGTAGTAAACTATAATATTCAGTCACAGTTCAACTTATAGTTTGTTTTATATCACAAATCATTCTTAGCCAGTCGTGATTGTTTATTTTTATAAGTTCCAGATACAAGACAAGATAAGCATTTTGTATTGTGAAAAGAGGCATAGCCCAGTGCTACATGCCGTTAAAAGGTGGTAACTGTATTTTAAAATATAGTTGCACCCTGTTCAGGATTTGATTAAGGTCTCTCTCTTTCTGTATGTGTTTACTTAGATCTTGTGTGCAGCTTACAACTAATACAAGTTTTTAAAATCAGTAAACCATTACTTTTTATATCTGAGATTCTTTTTCTTTTCCCTTTGGTTAGTTAGATGATTGTTTACCTGATGTTAGTCGGTGTGTTGTGTGGAACAGCACTCTTCCTGGCAGCTGACATATCTAGCTCTGCTCCCCCCTCCCTCATGACATCACCAGCATTGTTACCTCACTGACAATGACATTACTGCTGCTTAGAAACAGCTACTCAGTACCTGTCAGGTCAGTCACCTACAGTGTCACTGTCAGTGAGATCACAATGTTGATGATGTAGTGGGGGGTAGAGAAAGAGGTATGTCAGCTGCCAGGCTGAGAGCTATTCCACACAGCCAGCACAATATTATCACATAAAAAACTTTCTAATCAGCAAAAGGAGAAAATACATCAGAACTAAAAAGTTACAGCTGACTATTTCTTAGAATTTGTATAATTTCCCTGCCTGTCTGTTTTGGATCCAGTACTAACAGAATGTTTACAACCAATCCAGAAGCTCTATTCAACCAACCCTTTCAATAATAACCATATAATTAATGGGTCTCCCCTTTTTACCATAGAGAGACCGTGTCATAATTTGCCATTATAAAAGGAGCATTTATAATGGCAAACACCACCGCCTGATCCCTCGCTCTGTGCATACGCCGCTGCAAGTAGCTCCCTTCCTAGTTCATTGCTTCCTTCTCCCTGCAACCCAGCCACCAGGGAAACATGGCAGTAAGTCACTTTAAAAAAAAAGTGACATTTTGTCCAAATATGGGCTAGCAAAAATATTTTTTTAACAAAATGTAAAAGCCGAGAAAAGAAAATCTGTTGACCGACTTACCAGCGGAAAGCCGAACTGGAGCACAGCAACAGGAACGGCTGCTATTCTATATAATTGTTGTGGCCAAAAATGGAAGACCCAGCAATTATATAAAATAAAATATGGGGTGTTATGTGTAAACTCAAAGTTTACACACGCCCTTGGGGTTAGATGCTTTGCACAAACCCCTCCAGATTCGCTCTCGGGGTTTACGCAGCATCTAACCCCTCGGGTGTGTGTAAACTATAATGTATTAAGGATGTAAATAGAGATTAAAAGTGCTAGGATTCCAGCCCTGTACTTACACTCCTGAATGCATCACCAGGCTGTTCTGCTTATCTGGGCACATCGTCCTGTTTTTCTGTCCTCCTGGGCACATCATGCAGTCATGCGCATCGGGGGCAAAACAGCCAGGGATTTGTTTTTGCCTTCACAGGTGGTAGTAGAGTAGGCAGTGCTAACCACCTGATTGTATTTTATATAAAAAATGTATTATACATAACAACCGCTACCCAATTATAACAATGGGTGGTGGTAATCTTCCTCTCCATTTGTGTGACATCATAATCCACTCCTGCAGATCATAGATGTTACAGAAAGAACATGGAAGACAACCATCCAATTTGTTATGATCTGGCAGTGGTTATGTATAAGAGGGTGTCTAATGCCAACAGTTCTAAAAGTCTGAAGTTCTGTGTTCATTTTACATAGTCCATTTCTTATACAGGGGGTTCTCTAATGTTGTGCAAAGTAAAACATTTTTACTTTAAATTCAAGTTCTATTTTTGGAATAACAGAAATTTGCAACATAATTTATTCAATGATTATATTCAGTTCCTGTTTCTCTTACGGTTGTAAGAGTTTCTTCTCGAGGGTATGTGCATGAAAATAAAAGTCCCTATAAAATTAAGACAATCTATTATACATTCATATATCCAATGGAAGCAACACAGGTTAGGGAGATGCAAAATAGACTTGCCAGACTTAGGTCTTTTATTTTGTCTGAAGGATTTCTATGTTTCTATACTTCTAATATGAAAAATAATAATCAAAATCCCATTCAGTATATAAAAGTTTTAACTGCAATACATGGTCTTCAATTGTTTAAATGTTTCTTCTCCCTAGCCATACCTATGATAAAATACACATCCTGGTGCAGTGTAGTGCTGTGCTGTTTGTCATCAGAAATGTGTGGATTACCACCTGGAGTATCTGTATGTAATCATTGCTTTTTATGTTGATTGTGCGCATGCGGAAGAAACATGTTGCGGCAGTTTTCTCCACAGGCAGGTTGTGGAGGCGCGGCACTGTTGTGCCCAATGCCCCCACAGCCTGCAAAGGCTTGTCCCCCATCCCCCAATGCCATGGCACTTTGCTGCTGACAGTAGTTCAGCCAGCATGCCACAACCTTCTAAAAAATCAGGTGCTGCAATCAGGGGCCACCTCATCATTGCAGCGTCAGCCATCCACTGCAATGAGGGAGCGACCCGTCATTGCAGAGTGGGATGTAGGATCCCTGATATGTTTGTGAACATGGTGGCGGCTTGCCGCTGTATTCTCAAACAATATTTACCCCCCCACCATGTTTATTTGCTGACGGGGGAGCCCACTCCCCATCAGCATAATGCAATACCCACGTTTTATTGTCTGCCGATGGGGTGCACAATCCCCATCAGCAGAAATGAATTCTCTTTTGTTGTTTTCCGACAGGGTGCCCAATCCCCCATCGGGCAGCTACTACCCCAAAAAAGCAGAATCGGGGTGGCACGCTGGGAGCCCACCCCAGCATGCCACATG
Source organism: Neoceratodus forsteri (assembly GCA_016271365.2). Classification (NCBI taxonomy): domain Eukaryota; kingdom Metazoa; phylum Chordata; order Ceratodontiformes; family Ceratodontidae; genus Neoceratodus; species Neoceratodus forsteri. Next base: position 258,885,942 of record JADMNL010000025.1, read on the forward strand.
GACCTTTTGTTGTTTGCCGATGGGAGTGCCCAATCCCCCATCGGCTACAGCTGCACCCCCAAAGCAAGAATCCAGTGGCATGCTGGGAGCTCACCCCAGCATGCCACATGCCCTGAAAGTTAAAATGGTCCTGCGATGTTTTCTTTGTTTTTTTTTTACCTGAAAAAAGGAAACAGTCCCTTGTAGTCTCCCTGCCCCTCTCCCACAACCCGCACCCACCACTCGCACCCTGCCTCCCCATACCCCCCGTCACCCCATACTTACCTCCTGGTCAGCGCGATGATCTTGGTGGACCGGGAACACGTGTGCACTCTTCAAAGCCGACCGCGAACTGAGGAAATGCCGGTAAGCTGTATAATGTAATAAATAGGGTTTTTTCAACTTTAGTGTATATCTCGGGCATTTTGGGGAATTTTTTCACCAGATTTTCAACATGGGATTTTTGAGACCCCTACTCATGAATTCTTGAACTGTTATGGCGTTAATCAGTCCTGAAAGGTGGTTTCATGTTCACTGTGCGGAATCACCCTTCGGGGCTGATTAACAAAACAACAGTGCCAGTGTTCATGAGGTGGGCTCTCAAAAGCCTATGTTGCAAATTTGGTGGAAAAAATCCAAAAAATGACTGTTTTACGAGTGTGCATTGTGCAGTTGCTACTCAAGCTCATAACTTCATGAATTTGCAATATTTTCACGCCAGATATTCAACATTGGCATTTTGTCACACCTCCTTGTGAGCAGTACAGCTGTCATTGTTAACATGCTGGCCAAAATGTGTTTTCGCACTTCTGGTGCAGAATAGCATGGTCACTGTGGGAAATCAGTGTTCAGGACAGATTAAGAAAATGACAGTGACACTGTTCATGAATAGAGGTCCTAAAATGCCTATGTTGAAAATTATGTAACGATACTCCATAAAATGACTATACGAGTGTGCATTCGCGGTTGTACATGCGCTTCGTAACATTGAATTATAATGTTTTCCTCCAGATTTTCAACATTGCCATTTTCCCAGACCTACTTATGAACAGTACAGCCATCATTTTTCCCCATCCTGGCCGAAATGTGTTTTCACACTTCCGGTGCAGAATAGAGCGGTCGCTGTGGGAAATCACTGTCTGGGACAGATTAAGAAAATGACAATGATACTGTTCATGAGCAGAGGTCCTAAAATGCCTATGTTGAAAATTTGGTGATGATAGCCCACCAATTGACAGTGTTACAAGTGTGCATTGCGCACTTTCCATGCACCCTTGTAACTTTGCTGGTTTGTAATATTGTCACACCAGATTTTCAACGGTGGCATTTTTTCACACTTCCTCATAAGCAGTACAGCTGTCATTTTTCACATCCTGACCGAAATGTGTTTTCACAGTTCCAGCTCGGAATAACGTGGTCACTGTAGGAAATCAGTGTTGGGACAGATTAAGAAAATGACAGTGGCACTGTGCATGAGCAGAGGTCTTAAATTCCCTATGTTGAAAATTTGGTGATGAAACTCCATAACATGACTGTGTTACAAGCGTGCGTTGAACTGTTTCCATGCACCCTTGTAACTTCGCAAATTTTTAATATTGTCACGTCACATTTTTAACAGTGGCATTTTTTCACACCTCCTTATGAACACTACAGCTGTCATTTTTCACATCCTGGCTAAAATATGTTTTTATACTCCTGCCGGAGAATAGCACGGTCACTCTGGGAAATCAGTGTTTGGGACAGATTAAGATTGACTGAGTGGGGGGTGACCGAGCTCAACTGAGCTCTGTTGGGACTGCTGCAGATTTGTTTGTGGGCAGACAAAGGCCCCAACACAAGAGCCCAGTACAAAAGGGCAGCCTGCAGCACTGGTAGAAACAGAATGAGAGAGCGACTGAGGGAGGGGGAGTGAGCGAACTCACTGAAGCGCTGTCAAGACTGCTGCAGATTTCTTTGTGGGCAGAAAAAGGCATCAATGTAGGCAGGGGCCCAGTATAAAAGGCGAGCCTGCAGCGGTGGGAGAAACAATATGAGTGAGTGAGACAGGGGGACTTAGTGAGCTCAATGGAGCTCTATCAGGACTGCTGTAGATTTCTTTGTGGGCAGAAAAAGGTGCCAATGCAGGCAGGAGCCCCATACAAAAGGGCAGCTTGCAGCGCCAGGACAAACAGAATGAGCACATGAGAGAGGGAGACTGAGCAACTTCAAAGGAGCTCTGTCGGGACAGCTGCAGATTTCTTTGTGGACAGACAAAGGTGCCAAAGTAACCAGGAGCCCCATACAAAAGCGCAGTCTGCAGTGCCAAGAGAAACAGAATGAGCGAGTGACAGAGGATAGTGAGCGAGCTCAACAGAGCTCTATTGTGACTGCTGTGGATTTTTTTGTGGGCAGAAAATGTGGCAACACAGGCAGGAGCCCAGTACAAAAGGCCAGCTTGCAGCTCCGGCAGAAACAGAATGCATGAGTGACAGAGGGAGAGTGAGAGAGCTCAATGAAGCTGTGTCAGGACTCCTTCAGATTTCTTTCTGGCCAGAAAAAGCCGGCAATGCAGGTAGGAGCCCAGTACAAAAGGGCAGCCTGCAGCGCCAGGAGACACAGAACGAGCGAGTGAGGGAAGGGGAGTCAGTGAGCTCAACGGAGCTCTGCTGGGACTGCTGCAGATTTGTTTGTGGGCAGAAAAAGGCAGCAATGCACGCAGGGGCCCAGTACAAAAGGGCAGCCTGCAGTGGCAGGAAAACCAGAATGAGCAAGTGAGTGAGTTCAATGGAGCTTTATTGTAACTTCTGCAAGTTTCTTTGTGGGCATAAGAAGGCAGCAATGCAGGCAGGAGGCCAGTGGAAAAGGGCAGCTTGCAGCGCCGGCAGAAACGGAATGTGTGAGTGAGAGAAGGGGAGCGAATGAGCTCAACGGAGCTTTGTTGGGATTGCTGCAGATTTCTTTGTGGTCAGAAAAAGGCTCCAACAGAGGCTGGAGCCCAGTACAAAAGGGCAGCCTGCAGCGCCAGGAGAACCAGAATGAGTGAGTGAGAATGGGGAGTGAGCGACCTCAACGGAGCTCTGTTGGGACAGCTGCAGATTTCTTCCTTGGCAGAACAAGGTGCCAATGCAGGCAGCAGCCCAGTACAAAAGAGCAGCCTGCAGCACCAGGACAAACAGACTGAGCCAGTGACAGAGATCCACTGAGCGAGCTCATCAGACCAACGCAATCAACATTTGGCATTGACAAATGCTTGTTTAACCTATGTTGATGTTAACATAGTATGTATCTGCATTTGTATTTATGTGCACAATATAGCAAAATATTTTAAATGTAAAAAATGCAGATTTATTATGCTGAGACTACACTACTGGGTGTTTACTCACCTGGTAAAGGTGATTGTGTTGGTTGACATCCATGGCACTCCAGACATTACCTCATGGGTTTTAGCCCACCTGATAGGCTAGTGATGCACATGACCTTAGGATCAGATTTCTTGTATATGCAGATCCCAGAAATCCCTGCTCTCCAGTTCAAATCTTCCATAGCTTAAATCAAGGTTAGTAAAAAGGCAACCACGAGCAAGCAATAACACTAACCATTATTTACAATAAAGCAGACTGAGTTAGTAAGTATATGTGGGCCAAGGGCCCCAGTTTTATTTTCCTATTAATACAATCTAAACTCGACCCTTAAGTGGTCGACGGTCGACATCATGGATGTCCTATATTAAACTATGGCTTAATTCCTCTTAAGGTAACTCTTCGCTTTAGTGAAATCCTGGTCAATCTGAGCACTCTGTTGGGCGGGTCGTGGAGTGCCATGGATGTCAACCAACACAATCACCTTTACCAGGTGAGTAAACACCCATTGTGATTGGTTGACCATCCATGGCACTCCAGACATTACCTCATGGGTAGATAAAAGCAGTACTGTACCCTGGGAGGGAGACAGAGTGGTCTAGGATTGAGAGGAGGAGTTGGCAGCTGAGAGGACCTGGGTGAAAAAAGTGGGCTGTAACTTGTACAAGTGCTCCAGTCTATAGTGTCTGGCAAAGGTATGGATGGAAGTCCAAGTCGCCACCTTGCAAATATCTTCTGAAGACACATTAGCCCTTTCCACCCAAGAGGTGGCCACTGCTCTCGTAGAGTGGGCCTTGATGCCTTCTGGGGGCATCAGTTGTTTAGCCCTGTAGGCTTCCTGGATGGTTCTCTTGAGCCAGCCAGCAATGGTAGTCTTAGAGGCTGCCCTGCCTTGTCTTTATCCCCTTGTGACAATGAACAACCTTTCTGTTTTGTGTAATGGCAGCATTATAGATATGTAAATTGACAGGGTGATCCCACATCCAGATGGTGTGGGACAGGCTACACGCCAGGTTGAGTGTCTCCAGTGAAGGTAGGCAACTCAATGGGTTGTTCCCTGTGAAAGGTGGAGGAGACCTTTAGTTGGAAGGCTGGTACCATGCGCAGGCGTACCCCCTGAGGGGTGAACACCATGTAGGGTTCTTTGTATGACAGCGCTCCTAGTTCCCCAATCCTTCGGGCTGAGCAGATGGCGATGAGGAAGCAGGTCTTTAGACCCACCCAGAACAGGTCTACCTCATGTAGTGGTTCGAAGGGGGTTGTACTGAGATAATCCAATACCAAGGGGAGGTCCCAGGGAGCAATGGATGGTCTGACTCTGGGTCGTAGTACTTACACCGCTTTCAAGAAGTGCAAGACATCCAGGTTTGCTCCCGGACTGTGTCCCCCAATGGGGCCAATGGCTGCTCCGATGGCTGACAGCTGTACCCTGAGCGATGAATGGGCCAACCCCTTGTCTACTCCATGTTGAAGGAGTAAGAGGATGGTGGACATGTCTGCTAGCTCAGGATCCTTACTCAGTTTTTGGTACCATTACATGAACACTGACCATTGTCTACATAGGCAGAGGTAATCGAAGATCATCTGGATTGAAGCATCATGGAGATGACTGATTTATGATAACCTGCTCTCATCAGTCTCTTCCTTTCAGGAGCCAGGCTGTGAGTTTTAGTGTCCATGGGGCTGGGTGTACTACCGGTCCCTGGGTCAGCATATCCGGTTGGTAGGGTAACGTGAGGCTGTCCATCACCATGGCCAGTACCATGGCAAACCAGGTTCTCCGTGGCCAGTAGGGTGCCACTAGAATGATGGTCCATTGTGAGGTTCGGATCTTTGCTAGTACTTGGGGCAGTAATGGAATGGGGGGAAAGACGTACGCCCGATCCCGAGACCAGGGTTGTGACAGGGCATATGTTCCCTGGGACCGGGTTTCCCAGTACCTTGAATAGAATTTCCTGACCTGCGCATTTTCCACTGTGGCCATGAGATCCATGGATACAGTTCCCCAAGTCTCCGGAATCATTTGGAAGAGGCTGGGATGTAGATGCCACTCGCCTGGATGGATTTGTTGCCGGCTGAGCCAATCTGCTCGCACGTTGAGCTTTCCAGTGAGATGAACTGTGCCGAGATGTGTGAGGTTGGCCTGTGCCCAGCTGAGGACCATCGCCACCTCCCTCAGCATAGCTCTGCTTCTAGTACCTCCTTGCTTGGTGATGTATGCCACCGTGACCTGGTTGTCGGATCGTATCAGGACCAACTGACCATAAATGGAGGATCTGAAAGCTCTGAGTGCATGGTATACTGCCCTCATTTCTAGGACATTGATGGACAACTTGCCTTCTGAAGTTGTCCATCGGCCCTGTGCTGTTAGGTCACCTAGGCATGCTCCCCAGCCCAGTAGGCTCACGTCCATTTCTATAGTGGCGTCGTAAGATGCCTCTAGTGGGAACCCTCGTGTGAGATTGGAGCTCACTGTCCACCATGTTAGCGACTGTCTTACTGATGGTGGTAAAGGGACTATGACCTGTAGATTGTGTTCATTCAGTGATCCCTGAGTGAGAACGTAAGTCTGTAGCGGTCACATGTGCCACCTGGCCCAAGGGATCAGGTCAATGCATGACCCCATGCAACCTAATAATTGGGCTATTCATCCCATGGTTGGCTGATGGCAAGCCCTCAGGAGATGAGACAATCTTATTAGGTTGTGTACCCTTGCCTGGGATGGTTTTGCCCATCCCTGTGATGTGTCGATTTAAGCCCCTAGGTGTTCTATCTGTTGAGTGGGCACCAGATGAGTTGTGGCTTGGTTCACTACCCAGCCATGCTCCTCGAGAGCTCTCAGAGTGAGCACGGTGTCTTGATGTGAACGCTCTTTGGAGTGTGCCCAAATTAGCCAGTCGTCCAAGTAGGGGATGATATCAAGACCTTTTTCTCAGAGTCTGGCTACTAGTACTATCGACACCTTGGTAAACACTCTTGGTGCTGAGGTAAGACCGAAGGATAAGGCCTGATATTGCTAGTGCTGGCCTAGGATGTGAAATCTCAGGCATTGTCTGTGTTTTGGTCTGATAGGAATGTGAAGGTATGCACCCTTCAAATATATGGACATGAGGTAGTCGCCTACCCAGATACTGCGTAGGGTCAACCTCATGGTCTCTATTATGAATCTTTGGGAGACTACATGCTGGTTGAGATGTTTCAGGTCCAAAATGGGACGTAATTCCCCTGATTTCTTTGTCACGAGGAAGAAAATGAAGTATACTCCTAGTTTCTGTTCGTGAAGGGGGATGGCCTGTATTGCTTTGTTTTGTATCAAACCCAACAAGATTTGTTGGACCTGATGAGCTGTCGCCCTCTTTTTGGCAATGGGGGAACTTACAAACCTGTGTATGACGGGGGACTGGAACAGCTCTATGGAATATCCTCTCGACACCACCTCCTGAACCCACCTGTCCGAGGTTGCGCAGAGCCATTGGTGTCTGAAGAGTGACAATCTTTGCCCCACGGGCGGACACTGTTCCCACCCGTGTGGAGTTCTGGACAAGTAGTCATTGTTGTTTTCCCCTATTCCCTCTGCCTCTTCCTCTGAACTTGGATCCATGGGTTCTGAAGGAGGAGAGCTAGTAGATATGGGTGAAGGAACTGTGTTATCCACTGTGTGTTCCTCTGCCTCGAAAGGTATTGTTCTGATAATGAGTGTCTCTGCGTGCTTGATGAGACTTGTTTCTCCCCCAAAACCTCCGCCTAGCGGAAGGGAGATAAGTGTGCCTATTCTTATTTTTGAGCAAATCTTTGCCCTCCTCTTTCTGTTTTAGGAATTCTTGCAGTTCCTCCCCAAATACATGTTTTCCCTTCATAGGTAAATTTTGCAGTAACGTTTTGGATTCGTTGTCAGCTTCCCACAGTTTTAGCCACAATGCTCTTCTAGCATGGTTAGTGATGGATGTAGCCCTGGCATTCAGTCTGAGACTGTCTGCTGCCATGTCTGTTAGGTATTTGGCAGCATCGAGAGTGCATTCTAACAGTTCTGCCTCTCTAGATTTGGGGTCTGCCTGCTCAAGGAGTTCCTTGAGCCAGCGGATCTGGGCACGTGCAGTGTAAATGGCCATAGTGGAGGCTTTGGGGTTGTGCCTTCGATTTCAAATACCTTTTTCAACATGTCTTCCACTTTCTTATCTGTGGGGTCCTTTAATGATATGGTTCCGCATGGCAGAATTGTTTTCTTACTGAGTGCCGCCACCTAAGGATCAATGGTTGGGGCTGTGCACCAGTTGCTGGCCTTGCCCTCTTGAACCAGGTACATGCGATCCAAGTTTCTTTTGTTTGACATTCTGCTAGTCTCTGTGGATTGCCACTCTTTGTTGAAATTGTCCTCAATTGCTGGACATACTGGGAATGTTTCCTTGACAGTCGCCTTTTGTTGAATCATGGGTTCTAGTTTTGACTCTGGTTTGCCCTCTTCAACGTCAAACCCCATGGTGGTCTTGACTATTTTCATGAGGCCCAGAATCATATCAAAAGAGCAAAGCTTAGATGTGAAAGATGGTACAGATTGTGGTTCCATGTCCTCGTCATCGGTCTCTGCCTCCTCTTCCTCCTCTGGCATCTCTTTGTCTGTTCCTGAGTCTAGCTTATGGCTGTCTTGTGCTGGTTCCACATGATCCAGATGGTCTTCATTGACCCCCCCCACATTATCTGGCTCTGGGGGTGGTGCGGTAGTTGCCCTGTGCTGAGTAAGGGTTTCTAACTTTTCCATTATCTTCAGCATAAAATTCTGTTGGCTCTCAATCATCGCCACCATGGCCTGCTGGTTCTGGAGTAGGATAGCTCCAGGATCCATCCAGGTAGAGCTGCTGGGCCCTGGATTACTGGAGCCCATGACTGAAGTTTGCTGCAGTGATAAGTTGTCATCGTCATGGAGACATGCAGGACAGAGGGGGCCTGGGGCGTGGGGCAAGAGGGTAGCACTGCAAGAAGTGCATTTCTTGGCCTTGACCATCTGGTGAGAGAGAAAAAGAAAAAGGAGGCGTATTGTTAGGACCGGTAGATAACAGGTCACTGATTTATTGGGTGCCCCATAGCTGTGTAATACAGCTTAACCAAATACAGACATCCTGGGAGAGATATTGCCCTAGGGTGCTGCTGAGAAATGCTGACCTAGAGTGGTGTATAGATAACTGATGGCATGGTTTGCATCGGGGGAGTTGCTATAGTGAGGGACCCTGCATGGAAAAAACTATTGTGATGGTCACTATGGGGAGGGGCCATCAAGTCCTTAGTAAGCATGTAGGGTGGCTGTAGGAAGGGACCCCATATGACATAGAGGAAGGAACCACTAGGTCATATTGGTAGATATCGGGTCGCTAGAGAGAGGGACCTCATATGTAGGTAGAGGAGAAGGTGCTGGGGGGGGGAGGGTGTAAATACAAGCCAGGGGGCTTCGTAGGCCTGCAGTGGGGCTTCCTAGAACCAGTGCTCCAGTTTGGAGCTTTGACTAGGAATCATTTTTTATGCCCCCAATGAAATGCAGCAGCCAGCACCTGGATTATATGCCATCAGGAAGGAACTTTTTTATATATATATATTGTGTTTTGTTTCCAGGAAAAAACACTCGAGAGACTATATGAAGGGACCTTGAAATTAAGATAGCGTTCGTTTGCTAGGGCCATTGCTGAATTAAGTGAGAATCTGATGGCTCCAGTCCTAGAGAAAAATGCAGCAGGATTCACTTGTTCACCCCCTTGAGAAACTGCCAATGAGCATTTAAATTCTGAGTTATTTCAGTTGTACTAGCTTCAAGAGAGGTCAAAAACTCCCCCCCAATGCTAGACCTGGGACCGCAATGACCGGGAGTAGGCCGAGACATCATGCGGTCTCGAGAGAGAGGGGAAGAGCAAGAGGATGTTCCCAAAAAAATGGAGGAAACCCTTAAAAGGGGGGAAACGTGAAAAGGGACCATACTGTTTCCCAATGCTTGTGCTGGAGTGTTCTCCTGATGGTGTGCAGCCACCAGGACGCCGAGACCATGCGGGGGGGGAGGAGGAGGAGGAGCACCATGAGGTGCTCAGTAGCAGGCCAGAGGCCTTGGTTGGAGTTTATTTCCTCGGCTTGAACAAGCAAAAGAATTTGCAACAGAGTTCTTTCTGGCCCCAATCCTTCTAATTCTTTTTTATTTATTTATTTATTTTTTTTATACTTTCTTTTTCTCCCTCCTGGTATTTCTTACCCTCTTGGTCCTACTCCTTTGGGCCACTCAATGCTCTTTTGCTGTCCCCTAGATCTGCCCCTAGAGTGCCTCCTCTCCTTCCTCCTGCACAGTGGGGTCTTGTCTGGTGTGGCGGTCTGAGTGGAGGGGCCGTCATCCAGGACCGCGAGGGTGATTTTCCCCTTCCACATCCCCTGGGGATGCCGGCGATTGGGACTACGTCCCGAGAGGTAACGTGCTGACACACAGATCTCTCATGCGCCATGCAACGTCCCCCCTCCCCGACCCCTAAGTAGGAGTCACCCGTCCCTTTCAGGAATCGGTGCTTCCACCGAATTCCTTTATGGGAATGACGGATGCTTGCACATCCTGGGTATCCCACCCCTGAGGGAGGAGAGCATCCGTAGGGATGCTCAATCCTCCCTCCCCCTCCAGCCCGGCTCCCCAGGTCCATTGCAGACCTGGGTCGCCATCCAATCCTTCTAATTCAAGGGCAGGGCGATCGTTTAGCCTCTCACTCGCAAGGGTATCGAGTGAGTGGGAGCTTGGGGGTGCAGCCTGACAATGAGTGAACTGCTGCATGAGTCAGGGGGAGTGTAGGCGGATGCTAGAGCCGTGAACAGAGCTGGAAGGACAAAAACCTTTCCCCTGCACCAAAAAAACGGTAGACATGGTGCTAAAAACAACCGCAATTACTACTAAATGCCTCAGATAGGCGCAGAAACAACTCGCTAGGCTGAAGAAAGCCAGGAAAACCAAAAACATTTGTAAATAGGCCAGAGGCCAAGCAGGAATGAACTTTTTTAAAAACAAACAAGATAAATACATCGCAATCATAACGAAGAGCTTACTAGCTTTAACTTCTAGCCCAAAACAAACGAGAATATCTCCACAAACACAGTGGAATAAATCATTTAATGCATTTAATATATACTATGGTGCAGAGCCCACTTCCCCTTAGGGAACTATATTAAACGGTGGAGAAACACCACCCTCGAGGAAACTGCAGCAGAGATGGCATATGAATCTGTAGGTTATGCAATTTAACAATTATAGAGGAGAGGCCTACCTTCTGAGTAGAACAAAAATGGATCCTGGTGTGCTAGTAGCCTGATCAGATGCATGATATGGACTGGAAAGCAGGAGTTTCTGGGACCTGCATTTACAAGAAATCTGATCCTAAGATCATGTGCATCACTAGCCTATCAGGTGGGCGAAAACCCATGAGGTAATGTGTGGAGTGCCATGGATGGTCAACCAATCACAATTTAGAAATGTGAAAACATCTGATAAACTGTGCCATTCTTATTTTTTGCAATGATGGTGAACCAAAATTCTGAAAACTTTTAGAAGATTATTTCAAAAAATGTTTTTAAGGAACACATTGATTTAAAGTATATCAATGTCTACTAGAGTATATCAAATGACAACTATGCATGGAAACTATATTGATGTGACTTCATCCATATCAAGCTGATTCCAAACATTCATTTCAGAGTTACCACTTTTTAGAGAAATTATATTTAGAAAGTCCTAAACTTGGAACTGTTAGGACAAAACATTTACTGTTACCTTAATGAAAGCTTGAAGCTAGGGCAACATTGTCCTATCCTATACTTTCTTGTATTGATGTAAGTCACACTGTATCCATAGACAGATTTCACATATTTTTGCTATACTAACATATAACAACACGATGCAAACACACTGTATGGCTTTGGCTTGACCATATCAAGCTGATCACATGCTTTGATTTAATGGAAATTTATGTTTATGACCCAAACAGTCTCAAAGTTATTCCTTTTCAAAGAATTGTCATTAGAAATGGCTAACATTAGAAATTTTAGGGCTAGGAACTTAAGATTTTTAAATGAATGCCTGGAGTCAGTTTGATATAATATATGTCACATAACTACATCTCTCATGTGTCAGTTGTGTCAAACTGTATTGACAGACAGGGTCCAACTTTAAAACAACTTGCAGATTCTGCATGTCCCTGGTGCATCAAGCATATGGCATGGGGGCTTGTGGCATTCCTGCAGCACTGATAACGGTTCTTTATCAGGTGCACCAGGTACTACAAGTTAGACCAGCTCCCCCCAGTCTAACTCGTGCCATTTGGGGGACTCATTTTATGGGGCTCGTGCCAAATATTAGGTGCAAGCTGCCATAAATTGTGGAAACTTTTGCAACTGCACCCACTGTACTAAAATTGGGGGCCTTTGCATCAAAGGAGTTTGGTGCAGTTGCACCACACATCAGGGCTGGTGCAGAGCTTGATGCCAAACCTGCATCAGCCTTCGCAATCAGGCCCACTGACATCAGTTAGTTTGGTTATATTGTCATATAGTCAAACGATGGGCTAGATTCACAAATGTCCTTAAATACCAGCAGCTGCAGGAAAAACCCAGCACAAGTGGGTTGCCCCTTGCAGATCTGCAGGTTTCCCACAGCTGCAGGTATTCATAAAGGTGGAGCTGGATTATGACCGGCTCCATGATTTATGGCAGCCTGTGGGTGGTGTTGCCCGGAAAACTGTTATGGTCAACGAGACCATCCATCACTTCTGGCACAACTGCTGCGGTTATGAATTTCAGTCTCCACAGCTGCAGGGATTTTGGTCTGCAACTGGCGTTGCAGTGTGGGACTTAGTCCCCCACATGTTTGTGAATCTAGCCTGATATGCTTCTGTCATGTCAGTGCACCTTTTCTGTATCTCTGTGTGTCAGACTATATTGATATACTGCCATCACATATTTATGCTACATCAATATGTATTGGCATATAGCAAAGGATGGAAACTGTATTATTATGCCTCAACCACATTGTACTAAATCTAAGCTTCCATTGAAAAGACAGAAATAAGTCTCTTACTCTAACAGTTCCAGAGATGCCCCTTTTCATATAAATTATTTAGGCATAAGGGGAAAATATGGGGCTGGTGAGGCACATGGAGAGGAATGGAGGACCAGGGAGGGGGGTAAGGTCAGTAGTATAAGCTTAGGACCCTACAATATGAACAGACTAGATAGACCAAATGGCCTTCTTCTGCTGGCTTCTTAATATGTTCGTATTATCTTTAGAGCTAGCTGACTTTGAAATCATTGTCATTTTTTTTAAATTAAGCTTGGTACTTGAGTCGAGCTGACATGATTGTGGCATGCCCAAACAGCTGAGATACACACCGATATGTTCCTCTTGTATATAGAGCACAGTGAGATCTCTCTGCAAACAGTTGTATCCCACACTTAAATATGAAGCTGCATAAGTTGTTTATTGCAGAATGACTATTAGAAATTCCACAGAGACATGGAGGTCTTTACTCATAATTCACAAACTGTGCAAATTCAAATGTCCAGGAATTTCAAACATAGTGCTTTATATCATGAACCAGTACATTTTAAGATGCCACAATACACTTTTCTAATATAGCATAGAGTCAGTCAGTAAGTCAGTACACCTTAAAATAAAACAAGCAGATGTCAAGCTGCTTAGTGGAGGGAGGCAGTGTTTGCAATAATATTGACTGCTTCATTGCAGCATGCTAGCATGGAAAGGAAGGCCACACACTTTTTAGTTTGAACATGAGAAAGTGATTCAATGCAAGGCAAAAATAGTGCATTTCCATACAATGTTAGTGTGATGCACAATAGGGAGTTTCCCCACATCGTGCCTGCTGTGCCCACAGTGCCGCCACAGCACCACAAGTATCAACAATATTTTGGTCATGCACCACCCTGTTCTGCATCATATAGCCTCTGTGCTGGATGTTCCATGAGATACCCTTTTACAGGTGTTCAGAATCCTTCAGTTTATATTCACAGGTTACAGTAGAGGAAACCGGTGATAAATACATAGTTTGTGCTGCTTAGGATAACAATCACAAAAGTTTGAAAAAACTGCAAAGAAGGCCTACTATAGATAAGCAGAGGTTTAGCAGAAATGCTGTATAAGGATAGTAAAGCTGTGTGTAATATGGAATTTTGCTGGTGGAATTCATGCAGAATTGTAATTCAGCTTCCAAAATGCTTTCCTGAATTCCTTTTTAAATTCCATGGAATTTCAAAAGACATTTCCATGTAAATCACAGAATAACTTTCCGCAGATTATGTAAACAGAATAATTTCTGCAGATTGTAAGAAAGGAATCTGTGGTTTAATAAACCATGGTTTACTAAACTGCAAAAACCTTTCTAAATTGAAGTCTTTTTTTGTTAGTAAGTTGAAAACATTTCCACCTATATTTCAAACATTCCATGGTAAAAATAAAACAAACAAAAAAACTGTTCCCTGCTGAAGTAGTCAATAAGGCACGACTGTATGGTGGTTGACATGGGTTAAGCCAAAATGCATGCCTCAGATGCATACAAAGGCATGAGGTGCTTGTGTCAAGTGCCTTTAGCACCTGGGACGTGCATGTAACTATAATTACAAACACTACAGAATCAGAAGGACGGTAGGGGACCTGAGCTAAAGTCAAAGGGGAAGGAGGGCAAATGGGTGGATCTGAGCCCATTCATTGTGTATAGGGTTAGGGCAGAGCTACACAGATTGAGGGTGGACAAGGCAATGGGGCCTGATGGGTTACACCCAAGGATGATCAGAGAATTGAAGGAAGAGGGAGGAGCTGGCTGCACCCTTGACAAAGCTCTTCAACTTGTCCTTGGATACAGGGAGAGTGCAGGAGGACTGGAAGAGGGCAGATGTAGTGCCTTTACACAAGCGAGGTAGTAAGGAGGTGAAGTGGAACTACCAAGAAGTCAGCCTCACGTCAGTGGTGGGGAAGGTAATGGAGGCATTAATCAAGGAGAGGGTGATGGATTAGCTGGAGGAGAATGGCTTGCAGGACATCAAACATCATGGCTTCATGAAGGGGAAGTCTTGCCAGACATACCAAATTCAGTTCTTTGACTGGGTGACTGAGGTGATTGACTGGGGGTGGTGGTGGACGTGGCCTATCTAGACTTCAGTAAGGCCTTTGACACTGTCCCCCATAGGAGGCTGGTGAGCAAGATGGAAAGCCTGGGTTTGGGTGGAAAAATAACAAGTTGGGTGGAGGCCTGGCTGTCAGGAAGAACTCAGATGGTGGTGTTAAATGGGATGCACTCCAGGATGGTGAGGGTGAAGAGTGGAGTGTTACAGGGGTTAGTCTTGGGTCTGCTTCTCTTCAACATCTACATCAGTGATATTGCTGAGGGATTGAGAGGGAGGGTGTGCCTATTTGCTGATGATATGAAAATATGCAATAGGATGGACACCCCAGGGGGGGGGGTGTGGAGGACATAAAGGAGGACTTAAAGACACTTGAAAAATGGTCTGGGACATGGCAGCTGAAATTTAATGCCAAGAAGTGAGCTGTGATGCACTTGGGGAGTAGGAACAGAAGACCAGGGTACACCCTAGGTGGGGAGGAAATTAAAGTAACAGAACAGGAGAGGGATCTGGGATCATAGTCTCCTCAAACCTTAAGGTAGGAATCCAATATAGCAGGGCAGCAGGAAAGGCCATTAGAATGTTGGCATGCATAGGCAGGGGCATTACTAGCAGAAAGAGAGAGGTAATAATGCCCCTTTACAAAGCCATGGTGAGTCTGCACCTGGAGTATGGGGTTCAGTTCTGGAGGCCTCATCTCCACCAGGATATAGGTGCATTGGAGAGGGTTCAGAGAAGGGCAGCCAAGATGGTGCAGAGTATGCAGGGAAAGTCATACAAGCAGAGGTGTAAGGAGCTGGATCTGTACACGCTGGGGACAAGGAGGGGAAGGAGAGACATGATTGAAACTTTTAAATATGTAAATGGACTCAATAAAGTGGGAGAAAAGTGTTTACTTAAGATAAAAGTGGGGGCCAACATTAGAGGGCACAGCCCCAGACTGCAAGGAAAAAGATACAGGGGCAATGTGAGAGGGCATTTCTTCATGGAGAGGGTGGTGGAGCCCTGGAGCAGACTACCAGATGGAGTGGTGGGGCCAAATTGGTGGAAGAATTCAAGAGGGCTTGGGACAAGCATATTGGGCTGAGTATTGGGGAGAGGGTGGGGGCTGGCAGGGAGGGAAGGTGTAGGGAGGAAAAAAAAGGCAGACTAGATGGGCTGGTATGGTCCTTTTCTGCCATCAAGCTTCTATGATTCTATGAGAGAAAGGCCAGTCATGGCACTCACCACATGCTCCTTATTAGAAAAAGACCACAGTCTCAGATACGTAGTTTTAACAAGTTTTACTTGATGCAAGAGATTTTTACCCTTCTAAGTGCAGGTTACAGAGTGCAGTGCAAGGGACCTGTGTGTGTGTGTTCTTCCAATCTATGTAGCAAGGGAGCAGTGTTTGCAACTTCTGGTTTCAGACTGCAATGCTGTCCAGGCAACAGGACCAAATAAAAATAAACTGTAGTTTAAATTAAGCATTTATATTATTGAGAGCTGGATTGTTTGAAGGATAAACTGTTTAACTAAAATGTGGATGTAGGGGGCAATGACCAGTGCTGTGCAGGTGTCCTGTAGTGGGGGAGAGACAGGATAGAACTGGCACTAAAGATGATGTCATGTTACACAAGATAAGAACAAAAAAGAGAAACACTCTAAAAGAGGGATGTAATGATTTATTGTTAGTATTAGGTGTGTGTGTGAGTTGGGGTGGGGGTTGGTTATTAGAATGTGTTACGATTGTATTTTCAAAGTAATTTAAGTGAGGAGTGGAATCGCTTTTATGTTTGCTTGTCTGCATGCACAAGAAACATTATGTGGCAGCTTAGGAGAGAAGCAGGTTGTGGAGGTGTAGCACTGTGGCAGCCAACATTGGCACTGCATTTGTGGGCTTGGAACTGATCACCCAATGCAGGCCCAGTGTCCTGATGACACTGGTTGTGCAGAAGTGCCACCAAGTTGAAATGATTTGGCCACTGCAATGAGGGGCCACCTCATCATTGCAGCATCAGCCATTCCACTGCAATGAGAGAGTGACCCGTCATTGCAGGGCGGTACCTTGCCTGGTTTAACATGTCCCTAAACATTGCAGCGGCATAGCCACTGCCTCAGAGCCCCATAAAAGCCAACTGACTGGCAGTGTTGGGTAAGTTACTTTTTCTCTTACTTTCTATTACTTTTGAAAACTTGTTCCTGAAAGCTCTGTGCAGTCACTACCAAGGATGGAGAAGTACTGGAACAGGTAATGTGCCTTACAGATACAATTACATATGGCTTGTTATACAAAAGTAATATGTAACTGTAACTTTATTTATTTATTTAAATTATTTATTGAAATATTTCATCAGGAGGGCACACTGAACAACAAGTTGCTCATTTCACGGTGCGATCTGGAGGGAGGGGTTACATAGGTCTGTGAAGGATGATCAGTTACAATAGTATGTGGGTAATACAAACAATACAACATTGTAATATTACGCAATAGTTGAAATGCAAGGTATTATACAATAAACAGTAGTGGAACATTGGGTAAATTACAATACATGTCCAAAATCATATAAAAGAACATATGAATGTACAAAACCTATAGAACCATTTATAGCGCATGAGTGTACCAGGAGCAGGCTCGAGGTAGTACGCAAGTGCTGTTGGAATAAAAAGGATTGGGTTAGGTTGTGCACACTGGAGACCCAGAAGGGCAGGTGGAGAAGAGAGGGGGGAGAGGCAAGAACTGAATATGAGGAGAAGGGGTAGCCATTTCCTGATTTCCCCTTCAGGATGTTGAGAACCCTGCCAGGGGGGGCATGGTAGGAAGGCAGAAACTGGGGAAAGGTATTAAGGTGGGTTAAAGCAGGAACAGCTAACATAGAAACATAGACTTTGATGGCAGATAAGGACCACTTGGCCCACCCAGTCTGCCCATTTCCCTACCTATTGGATAAGCTGCAGATTCTAGTTAACCAAAAGACTACTTCCTGCAACCCCCCACTATAATTGCCTTATGTCTGTCCCATGCATGTTTGAATTCCCCCACTGTTTTAGACCCCACAACCTCTCCAGGAAGGTGGTTCCATGCAGCCACCACTCTCTCCATGAAAAATAATTTCCTCACATTACCCCTGAGCCGTCCCCCCTCTAACTTTAAATTGTGCCCCCTTGTTCTTACACATCTCTTTTTCTGAAAGATGCTACCCTCCTGGACTTTGTTGATTCTCTTGAGGTACTTAAAAGTTTCTATCATGTCCCTCCTGTCCCTCCTTTCATCAAGAGTATACATGTTAAGCTCTCTCAGTCTGTCTTCATATGGTTTCTGATGTAGACCCTGCACCATTTTAGTTGAGTTCCTCTGGACTACTTCCATCCTGTCTATATCCTTGCATAGATGAGGTCTCCAAAACTGCATGCAGTACTCCAGATGGGGTCTCACCAACTGTCTGTACAGAGGGATAACCACTTCCCTTTTTCTACTTGTGATGCCCTTCCCTATGCATCCCAGTATCCCCCTGGATCTCCTTACTGACTTCTCACATTACTTACCCACCTTTAGGTCATCTAATATGACTACACCCAGATCCCTTTCCATTATTGTTGTTGTTAGTACCTCCCCTACTATTGTGTACTCTTCTCCTGGATTTTTATTTCCCAGGTGCATTACTTTGCACTTTTTTGCATTGAATCTAAGTTGCCATATGTCTGACCATTCCTACAACCTTTCCAAGCCCCTTCTCATCCTTTCTACTCCCCCTTGTGTATCAACTCTGTTACAGATCTTTGTGTCATCTGCAAAGAGGCATACCTTTCCTTCCAGACCCTCTGCAATGTCACCTATAAAGACATTAAAGAGGACTGGATCCAGTACTGAGCCCTGAGGTACTCCACTAGTAACCCCCCTTTCTTCAGAATGTGTTCCATTCACTATTATCTTCTGTGTAGTGTTGTGCAGCCAGTTTGCAACCCAGGCTACCACCCTGGGACCCACTCCCAGGCTGGCTAACTTGATTATTAATCTTTTGTGCGGGACTGTGTCAAATGCCTTGCTAAAGTCTAGGTAGGCTGTATCCACACCCCTTCCCTGGTCTATTACTTTGGTCACCCAGTCAAAGAAATCAATTAGATTCATCTGACATGACCTTCCTGCTGTGAATCCATGCTGCTTTGGGTCCTGTGCCCTGCTGGCCTCTAGGTACTGAACAATTCTTTCTTTCAGAAGTGATTCCATCATTTTCCCCACCACTGAGGTCAAACTAACAGGTCTGTAGTTTCCTGCTTCTGCCTTGCTCCCACTTTTGTGAAGGGGAATCACATCTGCCTTCCTGAAGTCCTCAGGTACCACCCCATCCTCCCATGATTTGTTAAAAAGTGTGGTCAGTGGTGTCACTAGGTCCTCCCTTAGTTCTTTTAGGATTCTAGGGTGAATCCTGTCAGGCCCCATTGCTTTGTACACCTTGAGTTTTAGGAGTTCTTTCAGGACTTTTTCTTCTGTAAATGGACTGGCGTCAACCCCACTACCCAGAGTGCTTCTATTGTTTGGTTTAGGTAACTCATCCTCTTCTTCTTTTGTGAATACTGAGCAAAAGTATTCATTCAGTATATCTGCCTTTTCACTATCTCCCTCTGCCCACCTCCTCTCTCCTTTATTTAATCTTCACTATCCCTCCCTTAACCTTGCTATGCTCCCTAATGTACCTATAAAAGGTTTTATCACCCTTCTTAACTGAGTTGGCTATCTTTTCCTCAGTTTGGGCCTTTGCTTTTCTGACTGCCTTCCCCACTTCTTTCTGCTTTAATTGATACAGTTCCCTATCGTGCTGAGGGAAAGGTAATTGTGTAGGACAGAGGTAAGGGAGTAGTTGGAGGAGGAGTGTCATATTTCAGGGGGGAGGGAATTCTATATTTTAGGGAAATGATGGGCAAAACCAGTCTGACTGATGAGGGTGGAGCAGCAAGGGACAGTCAAGGTGTGGGCGTCATTTGATCTGAAAGAGTGGGTTGGGGGAGTTGGAGTGGACAGAGAGGATGAGAGATAGGAGCAGAGCCCCCCAAACCAGAATTTGGAGGTTAGTTTGGCACAGTGAGAGATGCATCTGTGAGATAGTGGAAGGAAGGTTAGAGAGCGACAGAGTTCACAGAGGTGGGAGCAGGAAGGGGAGTCAATAGCAAAGTGGCAGAAGAAGTTAAAGAGAGTGTCCAACTTGGTCAGGGAAGAATAAGGAGCAGCACCATAGACTATGTCGCAGTAGTCAAAGATGGAGAGTATCATCTTCTGGACAATTTCACAGCTTGCAGTCAGCAGGATGCAACTACGATTCCTGTACAGAGCACCAAGCTTGGGGTGCAGTTTCTTCAGGATAGCATCGATATGCACAGAAAAGTTGAGGTGCTGGTCCAGCCAAACTCCCAGATATCAAAATGAGGAGGTGTCCTCCAAGATGGTCCCATCAAGGGTGTGGAAGATGGGTAGGGGCTGGGAGCCTAGAGACTCTCTGTCTGGTGCCAAAGGTCATTGAGACTGTCTTCTTGGCATTTAGAAAAAGCTGGTGAGAAGCAAACCAGAGCTGAACTTGGTTGAGGTCATGCTGTAAGCTGGTTTGCACAGCAGCAGGGTTTTTGCTGGAACTGTACAAAACAGTATCATCAGCATACATGTGGATAGAAGAGGATGAGCAGGCTATGGGAAGACCATTAAGGAAAATGGAGAAGAGTAGGGGACCAAGCACTGAGCCCTGAGGGACACCAGTGTTAATGGGGAGTGGAGGGGAGATGGAATCAAGGATTCTCACCGACTGAGTCCTGCCAATGAGGTAGGATTTAAACCAGTTGGTGGCTGATGGAGCAAGGTCAGCTGAGAAGAATGAATCAAGAAGCAGGGGATGGGAACAGTGTTGAAAGCTTTGGCTAGGTCGACAAAGATGGCCGAGGTAATCAGGCCATCATCCATCCCTGAAAGAATGGAGTCAGTAAGCCTGAGGAGCGAGGTGGTTGTTGAGTGGTTCTTTCGAAAACCAAATTGGAAGGGGGTGAAGAAGGAGGAATCAGAGAGGAATGGTGATAGCTGAGAGAGAACTAAATGTTCTTGAAGTTTGGCAATGGTAGAAAGGAGGGAAATGGGGTGATAGTTTCCAAGAGTGGATGTGTCACCACCCTTGGGGACAGGAAGGACTACATCATGTTTCCAGGATGAGGATACCTGGGCAGAAATAAAGGACAGGTTAAGGATTAAGGAGATAGGATAAGCAATTGCAGGAGCAGAAAGGTAGAGAAGTTTAGGATCGAGCTCATCTGGTGAGGAGCCTTTAGAGGGGTTGAGGGATAGGAGAGCATTAAGAGCTTTCTTCAGGGGAGAGAGTAGAAAAGGAAAATGGGGGAGGGGTAGGCACTGGCTGAGGTGAAGGGCTGAAGTTAGTAGGTGGCAATGGAGACAGGGAATTTAGAAGAGACGTGGCGCATGAGGTGTAGTAGACATTAAATTCACTGGCCACGGAGCCAGGGTCAGATACTAGGGAGTTATTTATTTTGAGAACTGGAGAGGGGGGAGAGGACAGAGCAAGAATTACCTTCCAGAATTTAGATGGAGAGTTAGTGTTAGTCAGGAATGAGGAGTTGAAATAATCAGGCTTAGCCAGTCTAGTAGCTTTAGTACATGAATTACGTAGCATTCTGTATTTGGCGTAGTCGTTTGGATGTTTAGTAGATTTGTGTTTTCTCCAGGCCCAGTCATGCTCCCTGAAGCAGGCCAGTAGTTCGGGGGTGATCCAGGGGATGTGAAGCCCACAGACTCTGGTTCATCTGAAAGGAGCAAAGACATTCCAGGTGGCAATTAATTTATCCTTAAAATAGTCAAGTGCTTGGTCAACAGAAATGGCAGTGGAGAGGGGGGCCCAGTCGGTGGAAGCAAGTGCAGAGCTGATTGGGGTAAGGTCAAGGATTTAAAGGACCGGAGCTGTAGGATTTTAGGGGGAGGTTTGGGGCGATGAACCTTATGTAATGAAAATGGAGTTGTGGTCACTAAGGCCATCGGGGAGGAGACCAGATTTAATGACGCGGTGCAGGTGGGTTGTGAGTGCCCAGTCAAGCAGGGTGTGATTTTGTGTTTTGGGATTAGGGTGTGTGGGCTGAAGTATAAGTTGAGTGAGGTTTAGAGCAGTGACATCATTGCATGACTTATTTAACTTAGGAGACAACCAATTTAGATTCACTCACCCATTATTAAAAGTTTACCAGATTATGAGAGGGAGGTGAAATTTGCAAAGAGTTCAGTTGTGACCAAGGGTTGAATGCTTGGGTGGCAATAGATGCCAGCCACGAAGATTGGGATTGAGAAAGGAAGGGTACTGCAGGTGACAAGGGTTTCATAGGTAGCTGGGATGAATGTAGATAGGGTGGTAGTAAATTGCAGTGAGGACAGGATATACATGACTACTCCCCATCCATGACCCGATCGATCTTGTCTGGAGATGAAATACCCAGGGATAGCAATGGCACTGTCAGGGGTGATTTTTTTTAGCCCTGTCTCAGTAATAATTAGGATGTCAGGGGTGTGTGAAATCATAAGAGTTTGTAGGAGGTCAATTTTAGGTAGCAGGCTGCAGATGTTCAGGTGGAGGAGCTTCAACCCGTTAGGGAGGGTCGTAGTGGGAGTGGGGTTTGGAGTCATGATATTTGAGTAAGGAGCCAAGGTAGGAGAAGAAATAGGGCCAGGGTTTGGGTGGATGTTCCCTGACGAAATAAGTGGGAGGGCAGGGATGAAATAGTGAAGTTTATGACTTTTGCAATTGGAGTAGGAAATACGTGAGGGAGGGGAAGAGGGAGGGAGGGATGGAGAGAAGGAGATAAGGAAACTATGAAAGGCAAAGTGACTAGGAAGGGAAAACAGAGATGCTGGAGGGTAGTAGGGAAAGTGGGGTCTACTTACAAGAGGAGTTGTAGGGGTGATTGACAGAATGAAGGAGGTATCTGGAAGGGAAGGGGAGAGAGAAGTGGCAATAGGTGTCGAGGGGGAGACTGGGATAAGGGTAAAGAACCAGGAAGGGTGTGAATAGGAGGGAGATGAAAACCATTCTGGGTAGGGTAGTAGAGGCTTTGTACAGGCTTACAGATTCAGATCACACCACTGAATGTTAGGACGTTGATAATTTGCTTTAGGTGTGAATGACCCAGGACTAGGAGTAATAGGGGAGAGTAGTGAGTAGAGGATTGCAACCTACTTGTGTTGTTGCCCTCTAGTGGCTTTACAGTATAATTTGCAAATGGAAAAGTAGAGAAAAAAAATCAACAAATCACTGACAGGCCAGTGCAGGTTATGCAAATGCTGCTCTGCACTGAACTGCTCACATTTATTTGAAAGTAACTAGTAACTAACCGGTTACTTTCACATAAATGTCATCAGTTATAGTTATTTATTATTTTTGTATTGTTTTGTACAAAAAGAAATAAGTAACTGTAACTGTCAGGTGTATTACATTTTCTAGTACTTCTCCATCCTTGCTAGTGACTGCACAGAGCTTCCTGGATCAAGTTTCCAAAAGAAATAGAAAGTAATAGAAAAAGTAACTTACCCAACACTGCTGACTGGAGTGCCCAATTCCCCTGTTGACATGCCCCGGCCCAGTTCATTTTTCTGACGAGGTAGCCCACTCCCCGTCGGCATAATTCCCCCCCCATTTGTTGTGTGCCGAGGGGGTGCAGAATCCCCTCAGCATCATACCCCCCAAACAGTTGTTCTTTGCTGACTGGGGGGCCCAATCCCCATCAGCTTAACTCCTCCCACCCCAAAAAAGGCAGGTTGCACACTAGGAGCCCACTCCAGTGTGCCAGAATCAAGCCTGCAAAAAAAAAAAAAAACCCTTCCCATGACGTCTTTTTGTTTTCTCCCTGAAAGAAAGGAAACGGTCCCATGATGGTTGGGTCCCCTCTCCCAACCTGCACCCAACCACTGCACACCCTACCTCCCCACACCCCCACCCCATACTTACCTCTGGAGCCCAGCGTGATGATCTTCAGTGGACCAGGGAAACATCTGCACTCTTCAAAGCTGACCACAAACTGAAGAAATACCAGTAAACTGTATAATGGCATAAATGGGTTTATCCAGCTTTGGTGCATATCTCGGACATTTGGGGGAATTTTGGCACCAAATTTTCAACATGGGGTTATTGGGACCCCTCTCATGAATTCAGTCACTATCATGACGTTATTCAGTCCCAAAAGGTGATTTCATGGTCACCTTTCGGGACTGATTAATGAAACGACAGTGCCACTGCTTGTGAAGTTGTCTCTCAAAAAGCCTATGTTGCAAATTTGGTGAAAAAAAAATCCAAAAAATGACTGTTTTGCAAGTATGCATTGCGGAGTTTCCATGCAAGCTCGTAACTTCATGAATTTGTAATATTTTCACTCCAAATTTTCAACATTGGCATTTTTCTACACCTCCTTATGAACAGTACAGCTGTCATTTTTCACATCCTGGCCAAAATGTGTTTTTGCACTTCCGGAGCAGAATATCATTGTCACTGTGGGAAATCAGTGTTTGGGACACATTAAGAAAATCACAGTGACACTGTTCATGAGCAGAGGTCCTAAAATGCCTATGTTGAAAATTTGGTCACAAAAGTCCATAACATGACTGTATTATGAGTGTGCATTGCGCAGTTTCCATGCACCTTTGTAACTTCAAAAATTTGTAATATTTTCACTCCAGATGTTCAACATTGGCATTTTTTCAGACCACCTTATGAACAGTACAGCTGTCATTTTTCACATCCTGGCCGAAATGTGTTTTCACACTTCCGGTACACAAGAGTGCAGTCGCTGTGGGAAGTCAGTGTTTGGGACAGATTAAAAAAATCACAGTGGCAGTGTTCATTAGCAGAGGTGCTAAAATGTCTATGTTGAAAATTTAGTGACAAAAGTCCATAAAATGACTGTATTATGAGTGTATGTTGCGCAGTTTCCACACACCCTCATAATTTCACCATTTGTAATATTTTCACTCCAGATTTTCAACATTGGCATTTTTCACGCCTCCGTATGAACAATACAGCTGTCATTGTTCATATCCTACCCGAAATATGCATTTACACATCTGGTGCAGGATAGCATGGTCGCTGTGGTAAATCAATGTTTGGGACAGAAGAAGAAAATCATAGTCACAGTGTTCATGAGCAGAGGTCACAAAATGCCTATGCTGAAAATTTGGTGAAATAATTCCACTAAATGACTATGCTACATGCATGCAATGCACAGTTTCTATGTATGCTCAGAAGTATGAGCATTTTGAATATTTTCACTACAAATTTTCAACATTGCCATCTCTTCACACCTCCCTATGAAAGGTACAGCTGTCATTCTTCACATCCTGCCCGATCTGTATTTTCGTACATCTGGCACAGAATGGCACAGTCGCTGTGGGAACTCAAAGTTTGGGACACAGTAACAAAATCACACTGCCACTGTTCATGAGAAGAGGTCCCAAATGTTTTCATAAGGTGGGGTCACAAAAACGTCATGTTGAAAATTTGTAGTGCAAATACCAACAAACACCTGGGGTGTTAGGGATTCTAACCATAACATCCCACCCTGTACAGACTGACAGGCATCAGGGGTCTGCCTTTGGATTGCCAACTGTAATGCTTATGCCATCCCACCCCCTAGCCAGTGACAGGCATCGAGGTGTGCCTTGGACTCTTCAGCCCAAGAGTTCATCCCATTCTCCTATACTGCACCTATTTTAGCATATGTTCTTATGGAATGGGGTGACTGTAAAGCTGAACACATCAAGGCACATCTCAACACATGGTGTCTGCAGGATAGGGTGAGGTGACATGGCATGAACGTTATGGGCAATGACCCATTTGCATACCCCAATGCTTGTCCAGCTCTGCAGGGTGAAGGTGGGGTTGGTGTGACATTCAATACTTCACTGTAATTCCTACTCTGCATCTGTCTAACTCCTGCATTTCCAATGCTAATAACAGCAAGCAAACATTCGGCATTGACAAATGCTTGTTCCTTTTGGTCTTTCTGTGTATGTTCCCTACCACATTACTCCTACTGGTCCCCCTTCTAACCACTTCCCTCCCTGTCCTTGAATTAGTTAACCAGATTGAGTATGACAGTTTGTGTCATAAGGGGTGGGCCGGGCACCCCACCCTATAAATGTGTCTGAGCCCAGGGAGGGTGGGTTGTGGGGACGGAGGGCAGGCCTAACCACATCACCCACCAGAAACAATCAGTCATTGATCCTCTGACACCCTCCTGTCTAATCCCCTACTCTCCTCAGTACAGCAATGTGATGAAGAGAAAAAAAGAAAAGAAAATTAGTTACACATACAGTAGTAGCCACAGAGACTACCAGCTATTTCCCCAAATTTCTGTGATATTTCTAGAGAAATCTCCTGCTTTCTGCATTTCCACAGTAGGGGCAGCAGAGAGAAACTCTTTAGAAATTTTGTGAAATATCTGGAAATAGCTGGCAATGTCTGTGGCTACTACTGTAGCAATGCTTAGCCACAGTTCAGAGCCCCTGTTTTATTCAGCCAGTTCTGTGCCTGTCTCAGTCCCCCCATCTCAGCCCAGAAAACAGTAATTTTACTGCCCTGTTCAGTGTTCACCAACTCCTTGCTTTTCTGTGAGATCCAGCTCCTCCCCGCTACAAGCATTTATCTGAGTCCTGCTTCCCCCTGCACTGTCTGAAGCTCCTCCTTGCAGGCGCTCCTCTGAGTCCCACTTCCCCTTCAGCCAATGCCCACCACCTCCATGAAATCAATCAAGCCACGGCCAAGGCTTGCTTCCCCTGTACCTCCATGTCCTGCCACTATTCATCACCCACCCCCTCTCTTGGCTCTGCAGTACAATGTCACCTAAGTCGAAGATGGGTAGAATTATTTTCAGGACAATAGCTTGGAGAGCAGGAAGAGGAATGCAACATCTATTCCTGTATAAAATACTGAGTTTAGGGTGAAGTTTTTTGTAGATGGCATCCACATGCCCTGAAAAGTCAAGGTGCCAGTCAAACCAGACCCTGAGCTACTTAAATGAGGGAACATTATTAACGTTATTTTTCATCTAACATTCAAAGGTCTACTGCCCTGGGGTCCTTGTTGCCACATTTTGATTATTATGCTAGTATGTATTTTAATCTTGGACAGCGGGGAACTCAATACTTTAACAGTAGCTTACAACAGCATTTGTCGGTTTATTTTAGCTCTTCATTTTGCACTCACCACTGTATGTTATATTCACAATTGCACTGGTTATCGTCTAAATCTAAACTTGCCTACTTTTTTGGGTGTCAAACTTTTAAATCCATTTTTCCTACTTCAAAATTTCCCTTAGCTGATTTGGCGTCCGTTCGTCGTTTTTCAGTTCTCTTACGTTCTTCTCAAGGTACACTCTTACAACCTGTTGTACACAAGACTAACACAGGTTCTAGACCATTTTCAGTATCAGCACCTTTGTTCTGGAATGGTTTACCTGATAATATTCATGCACCAACTTCATTGCAAAATTTTAAAGTTAATCTCAAGCAATAGTTAATATCCATGGATACTTATCACTGTTTCTTGTAAGTTGTTATTTATGTTTTTGTCATTGTATGTACTTTTGTCGGGCTGGGCCTGAAAATGGACTTGTTCCAGTACCTTATCCTGGTTAACAAAATAAAAAATGAAAAACATCATTAATTGTGGCCCCATCAAAGGTGTGGAAGGAGGGGAGGATGGTAAACTTAGTGAGCTTCTGCCTAGTGCCAAAGGTTATAGTGACCATTTTCTTGGCATTGAGGGATAGCTGATTTGAGCGGCACCAGTGCTGAATGTTGTTGAAATCCAACTGAAGCTTGGCCATCAGATCAGAGGGGGAGGAACCAGAGACAAATAGTACTGTACTGTATTACTGTATATCTGTGTACATGTGGATGGATGCAGAGAAGTAGGCAGCGGGGAGGTCATTCAGGAAGACTGAAAAGAATATAGGGCCAAGGATGGATCCTTGTGGCATACCAGTTCTGATATGGAGTGGGGGCTAGGGAATCTCCAGTTCTAACAGATTGAGTCCTACCTCAAGGTAGGAGTGGAACCAATTAGTTTAAGAATCAGAGCGCCCTGCTGCCTTAAGCTTGTTAAGTAGAAGGGGATGAATTATGGTTTTGAAGGCTTTGGCCAAGTCGACAAAGATGGCGGAGGTGATAAAACCCTGAGCCATTCCTGCAGGAATGGAATCAGTAAGCTGGAGAGGGGAGGAGGAGGAGGTGGAGTGGAATTTATGGAGACCAGACTGGAAGGACATAAAGAAAGAGGAGTCAAAGAAGGGGGAGAGCTGATCCAGCACAAGGTGTTCTTATAGTTTAGCTAAAGTGGGGAGCTGGGAGATATGGCAGTAGATGCCAGGACAGATGGGGTTACCTCCTTTGGGAATGGATATGACAGTAACCTATTTCTAGGAGTCAGAGACAGAGACAAGGGAGAAAGAGAGATTGGGAAGGGAAGTGATTGGTAGAGCAATGGCTGGGGTGGAGAGATGGAAGAGTTTGGGGTTAAGTCCATCTGGGATCTTGCCCTTGAGAGGATTAAGAGCCAGGAGAGCCTTGCAGGTGTCAGCAGGAGTGATTGGAGAGAAAGACAAGGGGAGAGATGGGGTGGTAGGATGGGGGAGGGGGTAAGGGGAAGGGGAAGGGAGGAGAGAAGGGAGGAGGTACAGGAGATGAAGTATGAGTTGAACTCGGAGGCAACAAGGGGGGTCAGAAATGGGGATATCACCCACCTTGAAGACGGGGGGGGATGCCGATCCCAGATTGACAGGAATTTGGTGCTAAGATATTTGAGGGCAGAACTGATTTTACTGGCAGAAGAGATGGGTGACCAGTCAGTAGCTACCAAGTCGGCAATGAGGGAGGACAATTCCAGTGACTGGAAGGACTGAATCTGCAGGAGTTTGAGAGATGCTTTGGGAAGGTTTATTTTGTGCACACAATAGACCATATGGTGGTCACTGAGGACATCAGGGAGGGTGCCAAGATCTATGATATGATGGAGGTGAGAGGTAAGAACCCAATCCAGTAAGGAGTGACTGAATGATTTATGATTGTGATGGGTTGTGTCGGAGAGCGACCTCCTATATCACCTGTTTGCTTAACCAATACAGTCTTATGCACTCCCTTATATCCATAAGTAAGTCACTTCTGGTTGTATCATCAGAACCAGCAATATCAGGTGCTGGGTCAATGACAATGAGAGAAGTCTGGAGCTGTTGCTGTTATTAGCAGCCTATGAAACCATAATAGGGCCAATACTAGGAAGAGTCACCACACTTGGCTTCTCCTGATAGTCCCCTCTCCAAAAAGAATGAGTCTACCAGATTCATAAATGTGAATGTTGACCAGGATGGAGTAGGGAAAGTGGGAAGGGCCTAGGGCTGAAATAACCATAAGACAATTCCTTCTCCATACTTCAGTGTGTTTTTAATTATTCATTAGTTCTTTAACTTATTTTGCCTTTTTGTCTTTCAGGATGTATAACATTCAGCAACTACAGTACATGGCTGCTGTACCTAGCAGTACTGCCACAGTCTTTTGCAACCTTATCATCGTTCCTGTGCTCTGGTGTTGTGAATGCCAGAATTGACTTGGTGTAAATCAAACATGTTCAAACTAGTCGGTCTCATCTCTCTACTGAATGTAATTGCTGATGCTGCCTTCTCTTCCTTGTAGTCATCTCTCTTGACAATCCATGCAGTGATGTACTTGATGGCTCCTACTCTATAAGCTGATCTTAATTCAGACCATCACTTGCTGACCTTCACTTTTTGTCTCTGCCAATACTGCTGAGAAGAACTTTGCAGAATGAGGAATTCCTCCGGTGAAAATCTGGCAGAAGTTGGGCAGAGTTGCAATTCTGTTTTCAAAATATTTTTTAGAAATTTTCAATAAATTCCTCTGAATTCTGAAAGCCTTTTAATTTAAACCATGGATTAATTTTCTGTAATGTATGTAACCTGTGGAATAGTTTTCTGCAGTGTCCAGAAACCTGATCCATGGTTTATGTAAATCATGGCACACTAATTCGTGGTTTATGTAGACCATGAATTACTAATGTATGGTTTAAATAAAAAGACACAAATAGCTTTTGGAATTTTGGAATTTCACTTCTAATGGAATTCAGAGGAATTGGGTGGAAGTTTGGAAATTCTGCAGAATTCCGAAGCAGAATTTACTGCCGAATTAAACTGCTGTGATCTACATTAGATATGGTTGACCTTGTGTGTACTGATCATTACTGAATGTTATTGCTAACACTGCCTACTCTTCCTTGCAGTTATCTCTGATTGCAGTGCCTATAGTTCCCATTAGTGCTGTACTTGATGTCTCATCTTCTATTGGGCTAATCTCATCATCATCATCATCATCATCGGTTGAAACAAAAAAAGAAAAAGTTGTGCACACTGCGTTCCAGAAGGTGCCACCGTTTAAACAGTAGAGCATTAAAAAATAAAGCCAATGCGCTCACCAATGGAGTTTCAACTTGTATTTGCAGCTCAGAGAAGGAAACAGTGCAATTCTCCCCTACAAATCACCTAGGGGACACTGACGAATCCCCATATATAGGGTGATACATAGGGGAGATTTGCACTGTTTCCTTCTCTGAGCTGTAAATAAAAGTTTAAACTCCTTTGGTGAGTGCGTCAGTTTTCTTTTTTGTTAGGAATCATCATAGACTGACACTGCCTAGCCTGATCTGTGCTTATCTCTGCTGTCAATGCCTGATTATCACTTTCCACCCACTGCCTACCTCCTGCATGGGGCAAGACTTTCAAACCAGATCTCTCCCCAATTTTCCAAGCAAACGTCTCTCTATTAGATAGTTTAGCAGTCTGGATGCAAAACATAGAGCTTGCAGCCCCCCAAAAAATGACACCTGCACCATTTTCTTGGCACTAGCTGCTGCAAATCATGGAAACTGTATCAAAACTTGGGATCCTTTAAAAACAGAGCTCCTGAGTTCTGGCACAATCAGGCAGATGCAGATGCTGGCAGACAATATATTTGCTCTGTGTCTGCCCCTTTTTTACCCCCCCATGGTGTCTCCTGTACTGACCCTATCAATTAAAATTTCTGTCCAGCACTTCCATTCTGCACTCTACTCCTTAACAGATTAACATTACACTGTCTTCTCTGCATTAATCCATGTCAAGATTGTTCCTGCCCATCTCTTCTGTGCTCATTTCTTACAAACCAGCCATGTTTTATGATACCCTTGGTCTGATTCACAAAGGGTGACACAGGGCTTGCATCAAGCCCTGCATCAAACCCATTTTTTGCCACAGTTGCGCTAAACACTTTGCTGCAAACTGCACCCGATTAAAGAAGATCAGGAACAATTGCAACACTTTTCTCAATTTTCGGCACCTTGTGCCAAATATTTGGCACAAGCCCCATAAAAAGGTTTCCTGAGATTGCCACAAGTTATACCAGAAAAAGTTAATCTAACCAGCAGCAATCATGGACAGGATCACGAATCCTGATCATCATTTGGGGAATGCTGCAAACCCCATGTACTAAATGTTCAGCACACCTGGGGCTTGTGACATTACCAGGACTTTTGTGAATTGGGCCCCCCTGTGTGCTAAGAATGATGTGATAATGTAACGACTACAGAGCTCCCGTGTACTACTTTTTCTCTCCCATTTAATTTTAAGTTATACAATGGCAAGAAAATTTCCTGAACTCTGATTGGTCAGTATGTGCTTGTTACAGTGAGGTTATCTGAGTACAACCTCACAGTGCTATGTCCAAATATACAGATAACTGCATGCCAGACTGAATAACAAGCTACAGCTTCTCTTACCAAGAGAGTTTGAAGCCTTTCAATTGTAGTACAGCAATAAAAGCTTAGTGTCATATAAAAAAACATGTTTACTTATATTGTGTGGGGCAGCAATTTTCGTCATGGCTAAAACATTTCAAAGTTAGGCAAAGAACAAGTGTCAGAACATCTTCTTTGTAGTGTGGGAACATCTCTTTTCTAGTATTAGTTTTACAGTTTTATTTTTTAATGAGGAAACACACCACATATGAATGCACTGCATCATGGGTATACAAACACCCAGTTGCCTGGTATTGCATAATGCATACGGTGATAAAAGACAATTGATTATTTGCATACCCATGATGCAGTGCTTTCACATGGGAAGTGTTTCCTGAAAAAAAAATTTAATTAAAAAATAAAACAGTACAACTGATACTATAAAATAGATGTCCCTACACATAAAAGGGATGTCCCAACACTTGTTCTCTGACAAATAGCCATCTACATGTGCTCATTTGTGTCCACACAAAATTAATAAGAGCCATTGTATAATAGCAATAATGCACTCTAGAGTGTGGGTTGTGCTGGGATAGGCTCACTTTTGGGGTGCTGGATGCATGTAGCAGCTGGCCTTGTGCCTAATCACCCCAGGCCTGAGGTTATCCTAGCACAACCCACATTCTGTCATGCATTATTTCTTAAGTACTATGGGCTGGATATTCAAACTACGCCATTCAAAGGCGCAAGTTCTTGCGCTGCGCAAAATAGATGCGCAGGGGTGTGTCCCACGAGCGATATTCAAAGGAGTTGCGCTATTGAGCAACTCCTTTGAATATTGCTCCTCAACTTCACAACCACTGTGCGTAAGCGCCAATGGAACTTACTGGCGCCAAGTTGACAGAGTGGAGCAGTCAACTTTCGGTGGCGCCAAGTACCAGTGCGCCGTCACTCAATCTGATATTCAAAGGTGACATGCAAATGGGGCTATAATACATGCAAGGTGCAGGGGCCATTTGCATGTCATTCTCTTCATTGCATGCCATTGGCATGTGAGGTGCGCCGATCCCGAGGACTTGCGCCTGGCCCTGCAGGCAGCAGCCGTCGGGGACCGGCGCCCTGCAACCTGATCGTGGGCATAGTGTCCCCCCACCAGCCCCATCGCGGGCATCAATGTAGCCCCCTTCATATTCCCTGGTGGTCAGTGGACGAAATGCCCGATCCAGGCGGTATGTTTAAAACACCCCCTCCGTTCATATTCCCTGGTGGTCCAGTGGACGAGTGCCCGATAGCGGGCGGTATCTTAAAACACCCCAGACATAGCCCTGGTGGCTATTGGCCCCCACCCACCCACCCACCTTCGTATTGAGCAACTCCAGCGAATATTGCTCCTCAGCCACAGCCACTGTGCATGGCGCAGTGGAACTTGCGGCGCCAAGTTGACAGAGTGGAGCAATCAACTTTCGATTGGCACAATACCAGTCGCCCGTGCGCAATTCGATACTAAAGGTGACATGCAAATGGGGCTATAATACATACAAGGTGCAGGGGCCATTTGCATGTCATTCTCTTGTTGCATGCCATTGGCATGTAGGTCGCGCCGATCGAGGGACTTGCGCCTGGCCCCTGCGGGCGGCAGCGTCGAGGACCACGGCGCCTGCAACCTGATGTGGGCATATGTCCCCCACCAGCCCCATCACGGGCATCAATGTAGCCCCCCTTCATATTCCCTGGTGGTCAGTGGACGATGCCGATCGCGGTGCTAAAAACACCCCTCCGTTCATATTCCCTGGTGGTCAGTGGACCAAGTGCCCGATGCGGAGGCGGTATCTTAAAACACCCCGAACGCACTGGTAGCCAATGCCCCCCACCTACCCACCCACCCGAAGCCCCACCACGATCCCCCTGGCGGCGGCGGGCCGGCATCCACCGCCTGCCACCCGCGCCCGCCGACTGACAGCCCAGTATGGCTGCACCCCATGGTGCAGGCAGAGCCAATGGGCGTGCGACATACCGACAGTCAGTTTTGGCAAATGAATCATTCACAATCCGGATACATAATATGATATGGGCCACGCCCATTAACTATGCTACCCACAATGAAGCGATGCAACGCGACTGTCGGTCGATGACGGATAAGTGGGTGAGATGCTGCAACCGCCAGCTGCCGAGGCGAAATGGTGGGCCGTGGAGTGGTAGTGAGGTCAATAACCACCGAATATGGTAATTTTAAAGTACGCCTGCGATAGGCATTGACCACTAACACCGAAAAAATAAGGAAAGGAACTGAAACCAGCGATCGGGCATCCCGTCCCTGAATCGAGAGGAAGACGGGAGGAGATTTAAACATACCGCCCGCGATCGGGCGATTGGTCACTGGACCACAGGAATATGAGCGGGAGGGGGTGTTTTAAACATACCGCCCGCGATCGGGCAATTCGGTCCACTGGACCACCAGGGATATGTAGGGGAGGGGGGTGCCACATTGATGCCCACGATCGGGCTGGTGGGGGGGACACTATGCCCGCGATCGGGCTGGGGGCACAGGGACTGGGTTGGGGGCCAGCCACGGGTGGCAGCTGCTGTAAGCGCCTGCAATACAGCAGCTCACCTGTGGGTGGCCCTCGACTTAAGCCTTTTTTTGGCTCAACGTCCTGCAGGCGCAGGTTGGGGGTTGCGCCTGCACAACTCTGCACAGCCCAGCTGAATATCGGGCTGTGCAGTTTATGCATGGTTCCTCCCCCTCCAGTTGAGCATGCATTCATTTGCATTGCGCTGTTGCTCAGCATGTTTTCTGTGGCGCAACTGCCTCCTGCTGAATATCGCAGAATGGAACAAGTTTGGACTTGCGCAGGCGCAACCCTATTGCGCATGGCGCAACCCTGTTGAATATCTGGCCCTATGTATATAAAATGGTCTTGTACAAAGGTAGTACAATGATGATCCATAAATATTTGGACTTCTGATTCAGCAGAATGACAATGAACTACTGCTTCTGCCTATTTTTGTGTAACATTTATAGAAAATAATTATAATAATTTTAGGAACCATGTGGTCACAAAACAGGGAGTTAAATCAGAGATCATATCACATAGAATTAATGTTTTTGAGCATATTTTCTGCATTCACAAATTTCTTTGTGTTGTAAATTATTTGTTACTAAGAGGAGTTCTTCAGAGTAGAATACATACAACAACAGTCAGTATTAAAAACAAGTGGCAAGAAATGTATTTTACCATCAATAAAGAAAGAATTACATGCAGCACATAACATGTACCAATACACAAAAGTGGCAGAAGAGTCTAAACAGTGGCAGGGCCAAGGATGTCAGGGGTAAAGGCCCCCTTCCCCTTAAGCAAATTTACCCACACCCTTATGGTTTACTCACTCAGAGTTATACTATATGAAGTAACTCCCCCTCACTGACTGACAGCATCTTCCCGTGCCTTGTTGCCCCCCCCCAGAATGCCAGGCCCTTCTTTTCAAGTATGATAGTCTGACCTCTGTGCCTTATTCCTGCAGGCCATAACCCCAGCCCACTACCATCCACACCACTCAGGCCTTCATGCTCTAAAATTCTGATGACACCATGCAAGCCACAGAGAGGGTAATTAGTACGTAACACCGCGTAAAGCACATGCTGCACTTGAAAGGCAGTTCTCCATAGAAACACATCCAATGATTGCAACACTGATAGAGTCAGGCACTACCACTTATGAAAGTGTTAGGGACATTACCATAGTAGCCCCACCTGTTCCGACATCTATGCTAATACATTTGACAAGTAAAAGTATAGATGCTATTAGACCTCAGCTCTAGAAAACATACAGACCACAGGCGATATATATAATGTTTCCAGCAAAGTAGGTCTGCTATACATACAGTAGATAAGATGTATTATGTGCCTCATAAGCAGAGATGCAGCAAATTTAAAATTTGCCGGTGAAGTTGCAGCAAAGTGGCCGATTTCGCCACGTGGAGTAATCCGCAAATTTCTCCCGTTTTAGCCTGTTTTTATCAAGGCAAAATTTTGCCTACAGGAAAGTGAAGTTTCACCTTGGAAGGTGCAATTTCACCTCTTAAAACTGAATTTCACCTTTTGCAGGTGAAATTTTGCCATTCTGCAGGCAAAATTTTGCCTTTCTGCAGGTGAAATTTCACATTTTGCTATGCGAAATGGGTGAAATTCGCAGATTACTCCGCATAGCGAATTTTTGTCACTTCGACCACCTCTACTCATAATGACCAGTCATGTGACAAAACAGCAGCTGGAACTCCCTTGAATCATTCCATAGCAGCTGTTTCATTAAAGATCTCCTGACACAGTTGAGACAACTTTGAACAAATGTAATATTCAGGTGTAACTGTAGTTTATATTTTGTATTTTATTCTGTAATTCTCACCCCTTATTTCCTTATTGCTAAGGATATTTGTATGAATACAGTACTTCTGCCCTTTCAGCTCTAGCTGCCTGCCTACACCTGACATCATAATTCTGTTTATGACATCAACATATGTTGTTGTGGGGATAATTATGATGTCATAAACAAGGGACTGTAATGTCATGTGTAGAGAAGCAGCCGGAGTAGCTATAGTTTACGGGATAAGGATATTGTTTTCATGCAACTGTTTTCAGTAATAAAGGGGAAAGGGGGTGGGGAAGAGAAATTGTTTAACCAGGAAAGGCGCACTAAGCCAGAGCTTGTTTCCAGATGTGACCTGGGAGCACAAGGAAGTTAAGTGACTTGCTCAGGGTCACACAGCATGCAAGTGGGGGCTGATGGGATTCAAACCCAAGCCTCCAGGTTTGCAGCTCAGTGCCCTCAATGACTATACCATACTGCCTCCTAAAGAAAGAAAATGGGGAATTAATTACTGAAAATATATGAAGTAATAAAGAAAATAGGATGGAGTCGAATATAAATCTTACTTTCTTCAAAGTTTTCCTAATACTGTCAGGGGCTCTTTAAAGCCTATTCAGTTTTTAAAAGGGCCATTTTATATTTTGGAGGATGTTTGTCAAAACCATTATCCATAGGATAAATGTGAAAATGGAGTATATTGTACTTCAGGTATTTATGAGGAAAATACCTGAAAAGGCAGCCTAGTCCTGTAATTGTTGGAGCACAGACTTGAGAACCTGGAGACTGATGTTTAAATCCTATCAGAGCTACTGACTCACTGTTACTATAAGCAAGTCACTTATCCATCCTACTGTGTGCTTTAGTATTCCCAGTTGTAAAATAGGTAGGATCAGGACACCAGTGTAACGTAGGAAGGTGCATCAAAACAGGGTTATCCACAGTAAATATGGATTAATGTCATTAATTAGTCTGCTGTCTAACCCAAAGCATGCAAAAACCATAATGCCTTGATAAAATTATTTGGGGTTTATATTGTGATGCAACATGTGCAGATTTGCTACCCCTAGTTACAGTATGTCAGAGCAGTAGATTAATCTTCAGAAACTAAGCATGCAGACTGATATCTTTGTTCAACAAGTACTTGCCTTGTCAACTTTTGTGTGACATTGAGCCCTGTTCCAGACTCAGCAGGTCTGATCACACCAATATCTTGTTGAGTAGGCAGAATTTCAGCTTCACCAAATCCATCTTGCCTTACATATTAAGTTAATGCTGGTTCATTGAATCAGAGCTTTTCCCCAGATGGCCTACAGCAATTCCAGGTAGAGCCCAAGGACTAACACTCACATAACTACAGCATTTATCAAAAAAAAAAAAAGAGCTGCATTGATAAGATTAGCACTCCAGGAACATTTCCCCAAGAAGCTTTATTTCCCAATTCCAGCAATGGACAAGGTTTTATTATAAATTAGCACATATTAACTCAAAGGACTACCCTCATTAGACATTTTCAAGTGTAACATAAAGTATGCTTATATACTGTAATGGTATAATGAGGCAACATTATAACCTTCCCTGTAAGTACTCTAATTTCATCTTCATGTAATAACACCAGCACAAAAATAATGTTTTGTAATATAATAATGGCAACAAACTATTTACTTTAAAATGATATGTTCTGGGAGACCTGATGGTCCAGTGGGTGACAACCTGGCTTCAGGAATGAGCCCAAGGGGCTGGCCAGTGGATGGTCAGGGACTGGAGAGTACTATCAGTGGTTGTGTATCCTTGCTTTGAAGTGTTGGCACTGCATTTATACAGCATGAGCAACCTCAGTGGTACGGCTTCTAAGATTTCCCTACCAGCCTCAGTGGAACCTATTCTGGCAAAGCCTCCAATGACTCTTAACTCATGTCATGTTGTTGTGGGATGCCAGAACAACAGGAGATAAAATAACCAGACAGTGTCTGAATGATGGTCACAACTAGTACACTCAGGCCTCACCCAATGAAGACCAGAACCTGCCCTGTATCCTGAATGAGTCTCTGGGAGGAATGCCCCCAGAAGACCCTTGCCATGGAGGGAATGTCATGGGAGCCAGCAGAAGCAATGTGGTTCATGGTGGATGGGGCTGGGTGCTTGCCAGAGTACCGGGGTAAGGGTGACATGGCCTAGTCAGGAAGAAAACCACTTGATTAAAAATATAGTACTGGAAGCCTAAGGAAGGCTGAACTCAGCCATATGTGCTTTCTGCTGACATTTTAGCCCCCATATTTGCCACTCATCCTCCTCCTACTCCATCTCTACAGCCCTGCATAACTTCTTATCAGTAAATTGTACCCGTGACTAACTCCAATCATACCTTTGCCTAATACCTAGCTTCCCCTTCCCCATTCTCTTTTCCAACCAATGTTTCAGTTTCCATCTCTTGTACTGCATCTAACTCACCCTGCCGCTTCCCATCCACTCTCTGTAGATCAAACCCTACCCTACCCCTTCCTGCCCCCCTTGTTTCAATCCCCTTACACTCACTCACTCTCGCTCCTCCTGCAAGCTGGTTCTATGCCTCACCCCTGTGAGAAAGCATGTACTGTAACAGTTTCACTTATCTATTCACAGATGTTTTACTGTATTGCACTTATGTACATGGTTTTGATTCATATGTAATCCTTCTACTATGTGTACGCTGCACATGCTTTATTTGTATATTCGAATTTAATGTGTGGATTGTATGTATATTTTTCCCCTGTACCCTTTCCCCCAGGACACACCATGAGATGAGCAAACTGTTGTTCAGTGTGCCCTTCCTGGTGAAACATTTCAATAAATAAGTAAATAAAAATACATTGTTGTGACTGCTGTTTTATAGGCACTACACAATAAAACTTGTCCTCAAACTAAGTTTTTAAATTATTTGAAAAGGGAGACAAAACATGATTATATTCAGCTAACTTACTGTATGTAGCATCAAATAACTTATTCACTCATTAGAGGCCAACATACACTCATTTCTCCACCAAACATCTATTAATGTACTGTATGTTGATTGCCTTAATTTTACAACCTACTAGTTTGGTGAAATGGACTATGCATTTTGCGTTCCATTATGGATGCTATGCTCAAACATGA
This sequence comes from Neoceratodus forsteri, assembly GCA_016271365.2. Classification (NCBI taxonomy): domain Eukaryota; kingdom Metazoa; phylum Chordata; order Ceratodontiformes; family Ceratodontidae; genus Neoceratodus; species Neoceratodus forsteri. The sequence goes on from JADMNL010000025.1 coordinate 258,924,672, forward strand.
TGAAACGTAATATTCATATCAAATGTATCTCTTACATACATTTTCAGTTTAAGACTTATGTGAATTGATCCTTTTGGGATTCTTCTTACACACCAAATATATATTTTTGCAATGAACTGTATGGAGTTCATCCACAACTCTAAATATAGAGGGCAGGCCATAATGAGACTCTCCAACAGTGGTTATCATTTTTATATTTTCCTTTCCAAAAAGAAGCACAGAGCTATGAATCTGAAGGCCCAGTAGATCTGTGTCTGAATCTCGCTACGGCCACTTAGATTTAAATCCCACAACTACCACTTGCATACTGTATGACCTTGAACAAGTCACCTAACCTCCCTGCTCTTAATTCTCAGTTGGTCCACACCTGGAAATGAGCTTCAGCTCAGTGTGTCTTTCCTGACCAAAAGTCTAAAATAAATAAAATGTTTTGATTTTAAAATAAAGAAATAAAAAATGCACAATGTACAAGGTGATGGGTACTGTACGTAGCAATGAAAACAGCACTTGCTTTGTAAACCAGTTTACACCCAATAACCCTTTTTGTTGCCACCTCAGTTGAATATCTAGCCTTATGTATTGCTCCAAATTGTTTTCCCCAAGGCTGTGTTTAGAATGAAAAGTACCTTCATTTTAGAAAGAGGAGGACCAGGAAATTTCAATTTTGATTTTTGGGAGTAAACCAGTGGGTACAGTTTCACAGGAGAAAACTATTCATTTGACCAATTATTAATATTTTAAATGGGGAGCATATAATGATTCTATCTGTAAAGTAGCAAATGTGGGATTTCAGTTTTTGGCATCATTAATGAGGGTGGGCAGTCAAAGGAAGGCTTGTTGTACTACAAGTTTGTAATAAGGCCAGTGACAGAGTATGCAAACTAGGTTTGGTATAGTAGAACTGGTAAAGGTGAGATAAGGTACCTGAGAATATCCAGAAAAAGCATTACAAATAATTTATAAGTATGCATAGATTATGTTGAAAATTTGGTAAAGAGTAGAATACTAACACTGGCCATGAGGAGTCAAATTTTACAGAATAATTTTTTTTTTACAATTTTCTATCAGTTTGTGAACAGTCAGCAAAAGCAGCAATGTAATACCTCATCACAATCAGCAAAGCAAACAGAATTCAAAATTAGAAGGATCATGTCTGACATATATTAGTGATAATGTTCTTTTTTAAAATTGCCAAACAAAAATATATTCCTTAATTCAATAGTTTTATTATGACTCTTTTATAATTGTGTCAGCAATGTATTGCAGAAAAACTAATACCTTAATTATTTGCCTATCTTCCAATTAATTTAACTGTGTGATGCAGACGGTATAATATTGAAAAATACTTTTTTTTTATGTAAGTGAGACTTAACTCACACTTAAACTCCAGGTTAGTTTGATTAAAAAATGGTGACCAAATATTTCGTACATCTCAATTTTGTCAATTACTGAAAAATTATGTGCTGTTTGTTTACAGGATCCTTTTAGACAGTACAAATCTGAGTCAATCTTAATAAAGTGGGAGAAGGTGGTTGTTCTATCTTGTGATTAATATTTTCTTTCAACCAAAGATGCTGTTAGGACCCACTGTTGTTTTGCATAATATATATGAGCCAAGGATGAAGTGTACCCCCAAGATACAGAGTCTAGGGTTCCTGGGAATATCACATTTGCACACCTAAGAAAATGTTTGTAGATACACAACCAGCCTCAGTATAACTTGTATCACTTATTACATCCAGAAAGAAATGATGCCTCATTCTCAGATGCTAATAGGGTTAGAGAAAAAAAATCAGCAAAATTCAGCCACACAGTTGTGCTGGCACCTGATAGTGCTATGCACAAAGGGATGCTCCTGCAACCAAAGGGAAGAGTTCACCATGATAGAGGCACAATGCAAACTGAAAATCAGAGCTGTGTGCATAGTGCCGGGTAGGGATGTCATGAAAACACGATATAATGATATATTACGATAATTACCACTGATGATAATTTATCATTGTGAAGAAACAATATTATGATTATCATAGAACACAATATATCATGATATAGAGTGACAAAATGTCTTAGCTTGCTTTTCTAGCAGCGTGTCCCGTTCTAGATGCAACCATGATTCCTGATTCCCCACCATCTTCCATCAGATTTTTACTATTTTTCCTTAAAATTAGAAATGCAATACCATCCCAATGGTGCAGAGGGCTGAAGACCTGGGGACCTCACCTGCTGTCACACCAGGGACCCAGTTTCAGGAACAGAACTGGGTTGCTGGAATGCAGGCTGCATGAAAGAACATTGGACATCCACTGACAGCTTTCCTCCTTCACGGAAGGGGGAAAGCCCAATACTGGTAAAAAATGGAATTTGTTATTTTTCACACCAGCATTTGCAGTCAATTTCTCAGGAGATCCCCCACTTTTCACCATCTCTGTGGACAAACCTTTCCATTCCAAACCAAATAGTTTTGTACATGATATGCTGATTTTCTCTCAGTTTTGGGGAAGAAACAGATTTTAAGATTTTGCCACACAGAATTGGCCATTTTTAAAAATGGAAAATCATGAGGCCCAGTGGTGCTGAGGGTTGAGGCACTGGACGCCACACCTCGCGCCACGCCAATGACCCATGTTCAGGAACAGACACGGGCAGCCAGGGGTTGGCAGGGGCAGAGTAGGATGAAGTATCCAGAGGAATACTCTCCTTTCCTGGGGAGGGAGTATCACAGCACCAATACTCGAGTGCCCTCTAGCGGAGGCTGGGGAGCAAGGTATATGGGCGTGCACATGGGGGGGTCAGGTGCAGACGTCTCGAGGGAAGCCCGTGTGTGGGCCACCTCGGCTGACGTCATTGCATGCACCCGGCTCCAGAGGGAGTAAAGCAAGAAAAAAATCCTGCCGCAGCACCTTCATGAAGCCACCTCGCCATCCCTCATAGCTCTCAGGCTGACTCCCATACCTGAACTGTGTCCATGACACTTTGGCCGGTAGCAGAGCACTGTCCTGGGGGGTAAGTCAGGGGGCAGGGAGGTCAGCTCATATGACAGTGGGGTTGGCGGGGGACATGACTGGGTGGACAATTGGCGCTGTAGCAGAGGGAAAAAAAGGAAAATCATTGTATATTGTTATATCCCTAGTGCCAGATGAAATTAGAAAAATTGATTTTGTGCATTTTGCATACAATTGTGCCAAATGATCATAATTTTGCTCAATTTTTCAAAACTAGAAGAGTGTGTTTAAAATGTAAAAATTGCACATATTTTAAGAAACATATTTTTAGAAATATACAGTTTGAGTGAATGGTGTATTTTGCTGTAACTGTACCAATTTAAGGACCCACATTTTTAGAAATTTGAAATTTGGGAAAGCTGTGCTATTTGATTAAAGCAGTGGTGAAATTACACTAAATTTTGGAGCAATGTCACAAAATATGCACATATGCGAAATCAGCAATTTTGCACAATTTCAAAAGGGTAATAAAATGTTTGCCCAGACAGAGGTTGGCACCTATAGTACTAAGGCTGGATTACAGCTGCAGCCAAGTTGCTGCATATCATACTGCTATGGATTATCATACTACTATGGATAAAAGAAAGCTTAGATGCCCTTGTTAACTATTCTCTTACTATTCCGTGGTAATACTTCATCTCAGTGCTACAGTGGCCATATGCCTGTCTAGATTCCTTTTAAAGCTCTTTTTAGTATTACTTATAGCTACTTCAAATGGTAATTCATTTCAAACTCCCACTGCAATCTTAGTAAAGAAAGACCTGCCCCTTTCACTTTTAAATGGCTTCCTTTGAAGTTGTAAAGGGTGCTCCCATGTGCCACAACTGTCTGGCTTGAAATACAAATCTAATTCATCCATAAATTGAAGGTCATTTATAATATCAAATAGGAGCATAATATTCCCAATCTGGTGTCTCCTTTCTAGTTGCATCATATTTGATTTTTCTAATCTTTCACTATATTAAATGTTTTCCCTTTATACAGTAGGTAGAAACTAATTATTTACGGAACAACGTCATGCTGTGACCCAGTTGCACTAAGCAGCATAAGGACATTTCACCCAGAAGTCTCCTACCTCCCTAACCTCTTTTACAGTAAAGGACCTGATTAGTCAACCTTCCTATCCCTGCAGTGCTCCTGTACTTGGTGACTGAACCAGTTTTAGACCTAATGGTGCCCCAAGCAGAAATATCTGTGGTGCCCCTTTCTGTGCACCCACTGTTCCCCTCTCCTCCCTTCTGTTCCACTTCACATCCAGGAAGTGGTAAAAATGTTATAAATACAAGGCTGAGAGCTGGTCCGGTGGTGCTGAGGGTTGAGGCACTGGACACCACACCTCGCACCACACCGGCGACCCAAGTTCGGGAATGGACTCGGACTGCTGGGGTCTAGCAGGGGAGAGGTTGGATTGAGCATCCCAGTACTGCTCTCCTTCCTCTGGGTTGGGTTTGTGGGGTTGCGTTATGCTTGGGCAGCCCTTAGTGAAGACCAGGAGAAGCACAAGGTGCGGTACCAGCATGGGGAGGAGTTCGGCAAGATGCTTGTGTAAGCGCAGCATGTCATTGCACTGCTGGCTCCGGGGGACATAAACCAAGGTGGAAAAAGGGCTAACTGCTACCGAGCAGCTTGATGGCCGTGCACCTGCCAACCTGGAGACCTGTCATGGAATGGCATCTGGGGGTCCAGTGACAGCCATGCTAGGACCCTTGTGTATTGAGTGAGCCTGCTGTCCTCCGGGTTGGTGGGGGCCAGCGGCTGGATGCCCCTGCTGGAGCGCTGCAGAGGCACAAAAATCAAAGTATGATAAAAAAATAAATACAAAGCTGACAACTACAGTTGTATTTTGTATATTAACACTTTTTTTCATTTCAAGCAGATCTCTGCCTATATTTTCTACTTTAGTGTGCCCCTTCTGTACTGGCACCCCAGGCAGCTGCTTGGTTCACTTTTGCCTAACATGGCCTCTGCCTGGTGGTGCAGTAGTGCCTCTGATCATCAACTGTCCTGTAGGCTATGGTACCTGCAACCAGCTGCAGGACTGAGACCCCTATAACTAGTGTTGTGTGAAATTGGGAAATTTCACTATGCAAAATATTTTGCGAAATTCACGCATTTTGTGAAATATTTTGTGGGTGCGAATTGTGAAATTTCACCCCCAAATTACAAAATGTTGCCTGAAAATGGCAGAATTTTGCCACAAAATGCAAAATGTTGTAATTTTCAGGCAAAACTTTGCATTTTGCACCCACAAAATATTTTACAAATTTCATGAAATATTTCACGCTGCGAAACTGCCGATTTTGCTGCAATTTTGCTGGTGAAATTTTGTTTCACTACATCTCTACCTATAACCACTTGGTTTAACCATGCAGTAAACCAGGGAGGTGTGAGAGACTGTACAGGGCCATATGAAGACTGCTGTGTATTTTGCATGGTTCTGTATGCCAATTGTATGGTGACTCCTGCCTTCTTTCCTGACTGGTTTTGATATTTCCAATAATGATAAGTGATCAAAACCCTTATCACCACCCCTTGAGACTGTGAAAGAGATCATAGTGCCCATAATGCAAGGGGAATAAGTGGGTGAAATATAGAAAAGTGCAGTGTAAAATAATGTAAGAATATTTTTTTTTCAATTGTTTAACCAGGAGTAGCACACTAAGCTGGAAGCTTGTTTACAGGTGTGACCTGGGAGCAGAGGGAAGTTAAGTGACTTGCTTAGGGTCACACAGTAGGCAAGTGGGAGCTGTGGGATTCAAACCCAGGTCTTCAGATTTGCAGCTCAGAACCTTAAACCACTGCGCCATACTGCCTTCCATATGATTATCCCTTGGTGTGTTAAAACAGCAAATGAGTGCACTGAAGATAAATTTCACAAGTTTTGAATTAAGTAGGAGGGTGGGCGGAAGAGGCGAGGGACCAGTCAGAGGTATTAAACGAGTACTTCGCCTCTGTGTTCACTAAGGAGGGGGAAGGGGATGGGATATCTAAAAAGCAAGGCACGATAGGGATAGAAGTGGCAGTGAGTGGGATCAGGGGAACAACAGAATGGAGCAAGAGGGAGGGAGAGGTACCCCAGGGGTGTCACATCAGGATAAGGATAAAAAGGCCAGTAAGATGGAGGGGACGGATGATGCTATCTCTACCCAAAGGGTGTGGTTAGCCCTCAAGGCCCTAAAGAAAGATAAATCTCCTGGGCTGGATGGCATTCATCCGAGAGTACTATGGGAATTGGAGGACATACTGGCTGCACCCCTGGCGGAGCTCTTCAACAGGTCGCTTGGGACAGGGAGGGTACCTAGGGATTGGCGAGAGGCACATGTGGTGCCAATCCATAAAGGAGGGTCGAGGGAAGTACCAGGTAACTATAGACTCATCAGTTTGACCTCGGTGGTGGGAAAATTAATGGAGAGTATACTAAAGGAATGATTGGGGGTGTACTTGGAGGAGGGGGGAGGTCTGGATAGTCGGCAACATGGGTTTGTGCCAGGTAGATCATGTCAAATCAATCCTGTGGAGTTCTATGAATGGGTAACATCAGAACTGGACAGGAAAAAGCCTGTGGATGTATTATTCTTGGACTTCAGCAAGACGTTTGACTCTGTCCCCCACAATGGTCTGGTGGAGAAACTGATGGGGTTGGGAGTAGGCCCTTTGATGGTCAGATGGATTGAAAACTGGCTAGCTGGATGCACCCAGACAGTAGTGGTCGGTGGGGAGCTCTTGAACCCTAGAGAGGTTGGTAGTGGGGTACCGCAGGGCTCGGTCCTGGGTCTGATCCTGTTTAATGCATACATATCAGACATCAGGTAGGGTATAGGGTGTGAAATGAGTCTCTTTGCTGATGATTCCAAGATGGGAGCAGTAGTTGAGGGGGAAGAGGTGAGGTTGGCCCTGCAAGGGGACCTGGACACCCTGGAAAGCAGGGCCCACACATGGAAATTAAATTTCAATATCACCAAGTGCAAGGTATTACATCTTGGGCGGGGAAACCCTAAACACAGGTACACCCTGGGAGGGGAGGCGCTGGAGGCCTCAACAGGGGAAAAAGACTTAGGGGTAATGGTGGATGCATGTATGAATAACTCTGAGCAGTGCAGGAGAGTGACTAACAAGGCAAACAGGATGTTTGGATGCATCGTGAGGGGGATCACCTCTTGGAGCAGTGAAGAGATTCTGCCGCTGTACAATGGACTGGTTAGACCACACCTTGAGTACTGTGTACAGTACTGGAGACCACACTTGAAGAGGGACATACAGCTCCTGGAGAGGGTACAGAGGAGGGCAACTAAGATGATATGAGGACTAGGGGATTTGACGTATGAGGACAGACTTGAAGAGCTCTACCCGTTTTCATTGGAGGAGAGGAGAGAAGAGATGGGGGGACATGATTGAGGTCTTCAAGTCACCTCAAGGAATAAATAGGGTAAACATGGAGTGGATCTTTAGACTAAAGCAGGAGGTATCACCAGAGGGCATGGTTTGAAGTTAGAAGGTGGAAGGGTGAGGGGGGAAGAGGAGGAGGTTTTCACTGAGAGGGTGGTGGACCCTTGAATGCGCTGCCTGGCGAGCTGGTTCAGAGATCCACAGTGGAGGCTTCAAGAGAGTGGGACAAACACAGAAAGCGGATGTATCAGATGATGGCCTGGCCCAGGGGGGTGTTGATGAATGATAGGGGTTTCTGGAACACAAGGGGGGGGAAGGCCTCGGCACCCAACTAGGGATCTGAGGTTCAGCAAGACTCAATAGACCGTAAGGCCTAATCTGCTGGCAATTAGTATGTTAATATGTTAGTAAATAGAGGTAAAAGCAGCATTCAAGGAAATATCAACATCTTATGGTGATCTGAATAGGTGAGCAATAACACCCAACAAGGTGGGAGTTACTGGACTATACTGGACTGACCCAGGTGCATAATGAAGTCCAACGCCACAGGCAGATGGCCTTATAGCCCCTGAAAGGTGTGGTATAGCCCATACCTCCCACCTTGAAGGGTATTATTGCGCTTAAAAAATGGGGTCTACTTCACAATGTAAGAAAAAAATAAATAAATTGCTTAATAAAATAATAAAAACACATTTAAGATCACTAGAATAAAAGCAGTTTGAAGGGGCACGAGGTCATAATGTCACAGATTAAACTACGCACATCAAGACTGCGCAGCACAATACAGCATCTGGCAACACCTAACTGTTTTACTTGCACTTTGAAAGGGGCTTCGCCTAGTGCCCCCCACACCCTCTGGAACTATTATAATCAACTCCGAGGGTATGTGGACACAGGGGCAAGAAATATAATTGAAAAAAAAAAAAGACTCCCTAGAAGGGAATCAAACCACTTCCCCCCAACCCCGTCTACTGCTGAGTTGGTGCTCTAGCCACTCCACCATGGGAGCGACTTGACTGAGCACCCAACCAGCAGTGACTACATCCACTTCCTTGTTGTTGATGAGTGTCAGGGAGTAGCGATACTTTCTATCGCTGTAATTCCCCTGTCGCTGTAAAGCCACATGTGGTACTAGCAGCACGGTCTTGCTGTGTGCAGTTTTGTCCATGATATTATGACCCAGTAAGGTTTGAAGGTTAAATAGTCGAAAACACAAAAGTTCAGGCCTGCACCTGGGTAACACGCCATGCTCAGCCTGTAACAAGTAAATTGAAAAACGAATGTGTGCCAGCACAGGCTACTCAAACTCCTAGTCCATAACAAACGTCAGCCATTCACAAAAATTCAAAGCCAGTCCTTAATAAGGTGCAATCACAGTGCTTTGTTTAATATTTCAGTGCACATCAGCTCCATTCAGAACTTGCTGTCCCCTCTAACAGCAATGTAATGCAAAGATCTCCTGAATTTTTGTGAATGTCTGACGTTTGTTAAAGGTTAAATAGTCCTTCTACTGGTACATTACCAGTAGAGGACACTGTGCTGTTTGGAGGGTGCTGTGGCTGTTAAGAGCATTTTTCACCCAGTGAGTCTCAGTAAACCCTGCTCCACCCCCAGACCTGTTACTATGTAGTAACAACCTATAAATGAGGTCAATACATCTAGCAGACCTGGGTTTGAGTCCTACAACCACCGCTTGCATACTGTGTTACTCTGAAGAAGCCACTTAACCACTCAAAGCTCCTGTGTCACCCCTGAGAACAGGAACATGTGTCTAGTGGGCCTTATCTGGTTAACAAAGAATTAAAAAACATTGTTTCTTTTAATTTGCTAGGCATAAAATAACAAGTTTTGAATGTTAAACCTTTTTGCTTTTTGGTGGACAACCTTGATGTTTTTACTAAAGGTTGTAATCTATCAATAAACCTTTTGAATGGGAGGGAACATTACAACAGTACTCAGATTCATGCATTTTAATTTTGTTTAGCTTAATTATTGCTTATAACCATGTTATAATATCAGAAGGTCATGGATAAATGGTGCCCCTTAAATATAAGCATGTGTACCATGGTGAAGCATCCTGCACTTGGTAATGTATTTACCTTGAAACACATATTATATAAAGGTGCTATAGTGTACTACAGTATATGCTTTCCCTTGTAAAGTAACAGAACATTCCTTATATAGTACACTAAGGGTTATAAACGGTGTGGTTGGTGTCATAATGTAGAGTATGATTCCTTGTATAATGCAATCAAAATATTCTTATACTTTGAGGATAAGAAGGGTAGCCTGACTCATATACAATGAAAACTAAAACAGAATGTAATTTTTTATCTGCTTGAACGTACCTATATTTGTCAGTGAGAAGAAGTAGAAGGAAGTGAGCAAGAAGAGTAGGGTGGGTTAAGGATTGATTTTTCGAGGCATGACTGATGAACAGTGCAGAGTGGTGCATAATTTACATTAAATAAAATGCTTGTGTTAGATCCATTTGATATGCTAAAAAGACAGCTGAAAAGTCAAATGAGAAGAGGTCATGTTGCACTGGTAGTGGCCCGTATAATCACACTTTTACTCGTCCATGGGGTGTGGTCAAGATAAACAGCTTGAGACTATGACTATTTTACATCTTTCTGTTAATGCTTTCTCCATGACAGTGCACTATTGCATGCTTTGTAAGTATGTTTTAGAAACCTACTGTCAAGGTTAAACAGAAACAGAATATGGAACTGAGTTCTACTTATTCCAATAATGAAACTGTTTTATGAAAAAAGGGACTATTTTACAAAGTGGAGTTAACATTTCATAAGTGTGGTCCAGTAGGCTAAAGTAACTGGAAAATCCAAATACGTTACAACATATGAATTATTTTTCTCTGACTCAAAATATATTGCATGGGGTGGGGGTATCAACTGGACCTCAAATACTATTCACCCATCTCTAAGTGTAATAAAATTGGAGCTTGCTCTTATGGTTAAAATGGGTTCACTTTCAATTATAAGTTGTCTAAGTAAGTACAGTATTTAATAAACAGGGTAAAAATCTATTTTCAGTTATTATACTGCATGTGGATTCCCTCCTCCAATCACAAGGCAGAGCTACAAAGAGTTTATCTTACAGCAAACTCACAACTGCTATTTAATGCTCAATAAAATGATAGTAGTGATATCAGTACTGCCATTACAATAACATTACAATAGTGTTATCATTATCTTACTTTGCATTCCAATTGGGAGTAGAGTTGTGCGAAATTGGAATATTTCACCCAGATAAATATTTTGCGTAATTCGCACATTTTGCAAAATATTTAGCTGGGTGAAAGGCAAAATTTCACCTGTGGTTGCGAAAGAAATTACGTCACCAAGCCAACAAAATTTCACCACCCGCGGGCAAAATTTCACTTTATAGATGTGATGGTGGTGGACTAGTGGGTTGGTTGCCCCTTATGGTGACTGTCGTCATCCCCCAGCCACTCACCAGCCCAAAACACAGTCTTCCCCAGTGCCCAGTGTCTCCCCCAGCCAATCACCAGACCAAATAAGCAGTAACTTCACAAGAACACATTTCTACCTCCACCCCCATTCCACGGATCCCCAATCCTTACTTAATAAAAACACTCCCTGGTGTCTAGTGGATTCCCAACCCCCAACCCTGTTTCAGCACCCACCACGCTCCCCCATACCCCAGCTGGGCCACTGGCACAGCCCTCCACTCACCTCCATGGACAGCAGCCTGACTTAGCTTCAATGAAACAAGCACGCACTCATTCATTGAAGTGCTACTGCACTTGCACGCTTCAGTGAATGAGTGTGTGCTTGTACAAGCATGCAATCATTCATTTTGGTGCTCAGTTGGGCTGCCAGCCATGGAGGTGAGTGGAGGGCTGTGCAGGTGGCCCAATCGAGGAATGGGGGAACGGGTGGGTACTGATAACAGGGTGGGTGGGTGGGGTCCAGTAGACACCAGGGAGTGTTTTTTGAAGTAAGGATCTGGAATCTGGGGATAGGACGGGGAGAAATTTGTTGTGGGTTACTATACAAATGTGGGCCGGTGATTGGTGGGGGGAGCCACTGGGCACACCAGGGAGAATATTTTTATTTCAACATGTGGGCTGGTGAATGGCTGGGGGGGCAGCCCACTAGACACCAGGGAGCTTGGTGGGATTTGCGGCGGGTGAAATTTCACCACAATTTCGTGAAACATTTTGTGTGGCAAAATTGCCTATTTTGCCACAATTTCACCAGGAAAATGTTATTTCGCTGCATCCCTAATTGGGAGATACGGGCAGAAAAAATATTGAAAAAGATTTCTTAAACCATGAAGCATAATCGTGACACATGCCAGTGGATTCACTGTGTGAGGCACAAATCTGACTGTCTTTGGCCTCATACTTTATCTACTCCTTGATACAATGGGCTACATCTATTGGTGCTGAAATAGATGGGAGAGGTCTTAGCTACACCACAAGCAGAGCTTTTCAATAGCTCATTGGAGAAGGGGAGGTGCCAAGGGATTGGAGGACAGCAGATGTAGTGGTGTCCCTGCACAAGAGTGCAGACAGAGATGAATGAACAAGAAACTATAGACCTGTCAGCCTGACATCTTTTTAGGGCAGTTGCTGCAGACCACAGCAAAGGAGAAGCTAATGGGTTTCTTACTTCAGTATGCTAGAAAGCTTAAGATCATGAGAAGGAAGCTGTGTCTGATGAACCTCATTAACATCTTTAAATGGGTGATTTGCAGCAAAGCCTTTGACTCTGCCCCACATGAATGGTTGGTCAAGAAGAAGAGTGACCTGGGGATGGGGATACGATTACACAGTGGTTAAGGAACTGGCTAAATAAGAGAAGCCAGAGGGTTGTTCTGACTGGGCAGCATGCAAAAGTTAGGGAGGTCACCAGTGGAATGCCACGTGAATTGTCTTGGGACCAGTCCTCTTAAAGATCTTCATTCATGACATTAGGGCTTTGATCCATGGGATGACCTGCTTCTTCCCAGAGGATACTATGGTCTGCAGAAGACTGAACAGCAAAGAGAGGTTAAGAACTATGAGGGAGGATATGGCAAGACTTGAATAATAGCCAAGGATATGGCAATTGGAAATCCATGGGAAAAAAGTGCAAAGTAATGCACATGGGGCAAAAAACCCAAAAACAGAATACAGCAAAGAGGTAGTCAACAGACCCACACAGGAGAGGGACCTGGCAGTGATAATAATGGACAACTGGAAAACATCAGCACAGTGCATCAGGGCAGTGGGGAGGGCAAATAAGATGCTGGGATGCATATAAAGTGGGATCCACAGCAAGAAGAGAAAGGGGATTCTACTCCGTACAGATCTGTAGTTCATACCTCACCTGATCTACCATGTGCAAATCTGGAGCCTTCAAACTGATTAGGTTACAAGTTTTCATTACTTAGGGTTTACATTGGCTCAGTCCCTTACATAGTGACTCTGCTTAAATCTGTACATATTCACTTAGGGCAGTTATATCATCTTAAGAATTGTCTAGCAAGCTGGCCCAGTGGTGTGAAGGGCTAAGGCACTGGTGCCTTACCTCCTGCCACACCAGTGATCCATGTTTGGTCATGAACAAGGGTTGCTGGGGGTCGACTAGGAGTAGGGAAAGGGCTGAGTGCCTGACAGTTGCTCTCTTCCGGGAGGGAGAGGATCTGCATGCTCCACCGAATGACTGCCACCTGGTGGAGGCCATGTGGTAGTGGGGGTCAAGGAAGGCAGTGGAAGGAAGGGCTTCAGGACTCCGTGGCATGCACATGCCTCCACACGCGCATGTCTACGTGCGTGCCCCAGAATGGGGAACAGGGATGAAAATGGGAAAAGTGAAGGCTCCGCCTTTGTGAAGCCCTGCCTGAATGCCCCTGCTCCTGCATCACCATATGACCACCACTTCTACTTCCATGAGGGGCTGGTTGGTCGGGCTGGTAGATGCCAAGTGGGTGTGGCAAGAACAGGGCTGAGAGCCCACCAGAGCTGATCCACATGGGAGAAAAATCTAAATAAAAAAAAAATATATTCCCTATCAACAAATTCTCATAAAATTTTGGTACAATCATTATTATTGTCTTGTATTCATTATATCCCTGCATTACATGCTTTGGCTTCTTCTTTGTTACAGTGAATGAAAATGTTATGTCACTCTGTATGTCCTTTTGCAGGCTCTGCACGAAGATCGACAAACCATTCTGATTTATACAGACAATTGTGCTATTATCCTTTGATCAGAAGGGCACTTATTTCAGTTGAATTAATTTTAATAGATTCTACTCCTCACTCATTCAGTACTCATTTATGTCTGAATTACTCGAATCTTTGAATTGTTGAAATACTAGATTTGCCCCAATACGATCTGTATGACCTCCAAGCTTTAGATCATCTGGGCACCTGTCTTTCTTGTATCGTGAGGTTAAAAGGCAACTCTATCACTTCAGCAGGCGCTTTCATAAATAAGACGTTTCAGCTGTTACAATTTAATGCAGAATACATTTTTTTTTTATTTTCAATGTTCCTTTCCATGATTTACAGCACATCTTGGAAGTCCATCTAAAAAGTCTGTATTGAAAACGTTTGAAAATATTTGCCGCTCCCCTGTTAGACTCACAGTGCATTTGTTTATGACATCATAGTGCTCACCATGATGCCAGACTGTGATGTCACAAACAGCAATTGTGTGGTTAGCAGGTGAGAGTCAGATGCATTTTCTGAACATACGAAAATGCCAGCAGAAACAGGTCTCATGGTCTATCGAGTCTGCTCGAGTTCGCAGCTAGCACCTTATAATACTGCTACCCCTCCCTTTCCCCCATCCTATTACTCCTTCCCCTTACCCTATCCCAACACCTCTTGAAGCTGTCTACTATCTTGCAGGCCACTATCTCACCCAGCAAGGAGTTCCACTTGTTCACCACTCATTCCGTGAAAAAATGACTCCTCTTCTCTCTCTCCTGAATCTACCCCCCCACCAATCTCAGTTGCTGTCCTCTTTTGTCCCTTCCCTTTCTCCTCTGGAAAATCCTCTCTGTATTAGTCTTGTTTATTCCCTTCAGATACTTAAAGGTCTCAATCATATCTCCCCTGTCCCTCCTCTCTTCCAGGGAGTATATAGTCAACTTCCCCAGCCTTTCCTTGTATGGATTCCCCTCCAATCCCCGGATCATCCCTGTAGCTCTACGCTGTACTCCCTCCAACAATGTGATGTCCTTCTTCAGGAACGGATGCCAGTATTGCATGCAGTACTCCAGGTGGGGCCTAATCAGTGACCAATACAGGGGCAGGATAATCTCCCTACTTCTGGAGGAGATCCCGCTAGCTATACCCTCTAGCTATACACCCCAGCATTTTGTTGGCGTTTGCAGCCACCCTTCTGCATTGAACAGAGTTGTTCATGCTCCCTGTTATGATCACCCCTAGGTCCTTCTCTTCCGTGAAGTAACCCAACTGAACCCCATTTAAGTGATAATCCTTCCCCTTGTTCCGGGCTCCAAAGTGCAGAACCTTGCACTTCTTGGTGTTGAACCCCAGCTACCATTTATCTGCCCACTCCTGCAGCATATTCAGGTCCTCCTGCAACCCCTTCCCCCCTTCTGTGTCATCTACCACAGCTCCCATCTTGGTATCACCTGCAAACAGACTGATTTTGCTCCAGATCCCATTCAAGGCATCTGCAATGAAAATCCCGAACAGTACTGGTCCCAGCACGGATCCCTGTGTAACCCCTAGGTGGAGCTATCCCAAGGGATACTACCCCTGCCTCCGTGACCAAGTACAGGTTGAGGGGCCTGGCTACTGAAAATGGGTGCCTCCACCCGGAGGATAGGGTTAGTGGTAGCATAGCTGACCTGGGTACAGCCCTCTGGGACACTGTTACCCCCCTCTTTTCCCTCTAGTGGCCCAACTGGTTCACAGAACACACAATTGCAATTAGCACCTGACAACAGTTGTAACCCCACACTTGTTGCACTTACCATCAGGGCTGGTTCAGCTGGCTTGACCCTGGAGACCCCCTGTAAAATAAGATTTAGCAAAACAACCAACAGTATTTGAGTGCTGCTCATACAGAGGTACACCACAACCAGTTTAAATGCAAAAAGATTTAGGATCTGATTTATTCAAGGGGGCAGTAACAAGGAAATGGGCAAAATCTAGTGGTTGATTCAAGATCTGATTATGTCAGGTTATAAGGCATGCACTCAAAGGTCCCTGTAACATAGTCACACACACACACTCTGGGTACCCAGTTGGAACTATGGCTAGCCTGAAGTGTTGCCTGGGGTAGGTCAGTGTTGCAGCTGGTTGGGGCCCTGTGATGGAAAGAAAACATGCATGCACCTTAACCCAAAATTTGTAATCCGGAGCCGGATGGCTCAATCCAAAATGATTAGCATCAGCAATTAAATCAGTTGACACACTTTGATTTGAGCTTTGTTGCAGGAAGCTACCCTGGTGTTTACTCACGTTACCCAGTACAGGATGCAGGATGGATGAAATGGAGACCTCTGGATGAAGAGCTGGATGGCCAGGAGAAGCAGGGCCCACACGAAGCACCGTGGTGCCGATCCTGTTCGTTGGTGTTGAGTAGGGAGCTGAATCCCCAGGCGGGTCTCTCGTCAGTTGTTTCTCTGTGGCGTGAGCGGCTGTCTGGCCCAAGATGGCAAGGCCCAGACTGGGTGAACAGTTTTGAAACAGTCCGGTAAGTGCTGGATACAGCTTCCAGCAAGCGTGACACATTCAAGCAGTGGGGAACCAAATCGTGACCCACTATCAGCATTCAGCACACTTATGGTAAAAGCAAGGTAAATACCACAGTTTGGATGACAATCCGGTTACAATTCACAATGTCTCTGCGCAAATCGTACACTCTGCGGCAGTCTCAAGTTCTGACAGGCCAATCGCACTGAGGCAAATCTTCGGTCCACTTCAGGGAAATTCATTTGTTCACAAATCAGGTTCTGATCGCAAAAGCTGCAATTTTGGTAGAAGTCCAATTTCAGGCTCAAGGTCTATTCACTTATGAAGATGGTGGCTGGAAAGCCAAACACAGCCTTCCTGCCAATTTTCCTGCACACCACACAGGAGCAGCTGTTCAAATCTCTCTAGTTGTTTATTCTTTCAACTCTAACTCCAGAATGAACCTTTGCTGCAGGCAGCGCCGGGTCTTCCTTCTGATCCAAGAGGGTTTGGTTGGTTGATCCATCTGTCTGTCAAAGCAAGGGCTCCCCCTCCAGGTCCATTTAGGCACCAAAAAGCAAAGACTACAATTCCTACAGAAATTCACTCCCACACACTCCCTACAGAAATTCACTCCCACAAGACCCCTGGGGACAGGCTCCATTTTAGGTCCCAAAAGGTACTGATTGGTCCAAACTACCAGTCTAGAACCAAGATGATGGTGATGAGTCATAGAACTCTACCAGGTTTGTCTGGCATGATCTGCCCATGACAAACCCATGTTGCTGGTCGTTCTGGATACTATTTGCCTCCAAGAAGCTCATGAGCCTCTCCCTTAGGGTAATCTCCATGAGTTTGCCCACGATTGAGGTGAGGCTCACTGGCCTGTAGTTCCCTGGTTCATCCTTTGGCCCACTTTTATGGATGAGCACCATGTGAGCCATCCTCTAGTCCTGTGGTACACATCCTGTGTCCAGGGAGGTATTGAACAGGTCTGCCAGTGGCCCAGCAAGGGCCTCTGCCAGCTCCCTCAGTACTCTAGGGTGAATGCCATCCAGCCCAGGCACTTTTTCCACTCTTACTGCCCTTAACTCCTCCAGCACCCTGCCCTCTGTAGTCCCAGTGTCTGTCACCCTCTCCACCCTTACTCATCCCCTCACTTGCCTGATGTATTTGCCCCCACTTCTTCTGTGTGAACACGGAGCAGAAGTACTCGTTCAGTGCCTCTGCCTGCTCTGTCCCCTTCTCCACCCACCCACCCCTATCCTTCTTGATCCTCACAAGCTGGTCTTTGCTTCTCCTTTTCTCTCCAATGTAATGGAAGATGTCTTTTTCTCCTCTTTTGATCCCCTGCACCAATCTCAGCTCTCTAGACACTCCCCCCCCGACCAGTCTGGTGACCTCCCTAGACTTTTCTCTGCACACATCTTTATCTTCTCCCCTCCTGATTTTCCTATACTTCTGAAATGCTGCCCTCTTGGCTCTCACCCCTTCCCTGACCTCTGGTGTCAGCCAGCTGGGTTTCTTTGCCCTGCCCTTCTTGTTTTTTTCCTAGTTCAGGTCTCTGTTACCTCCACCAACCCTCCCCTTATTGTATTCCATTTCTGATCTGCATCCATGTGTTGTTGGATGTCTGGCAGGTGCTTGCTCAGAATTTCCCCATCATCCTAAAGTCTTCCCCCTAAACTCAACCACTCTTGATCCTGTGTCCCTCCCCATGTTTAGCATGAACCACACCGGGTAGTGGTCACTCCCAACAAGTAGTTCCCCCACTTCTTTGAAAGACTCAGTGAAATAATTGCTGCATCATCTGCAATATTTAGTAGACCAACTGCAGAGAAAAGTTTAAAATAAAAGAAGAAAACAAGTTAAAACAATTTCTGTAAATCTAGTGTTTTTAAGTTTTTATTATAATAGTGAGTTACACTTTAAGCTATGGAATGCTCTCCCTGCATCATTGCTGAATCTTGGGACTTTGACTGTATTTAAGAAATATTTAAAAAGACAATGTTTAATCAGTTCTCATGTGTTTATTATAACACTTGATGTTTTTTGGTACTGTGGTTTTTGTCCTTGTACTTCTCAGGTCCTCCTTGAAAATGGGCATTTGATGCTCTTGGGGTTACCCTGCCAACAAATTTTAAATAAAAATGAATAAACAAAGGAAGGACAGAGACAGGGTGGAGGTGGTGCACTGAAGGGTAATCAAAATGAGTCATGGACAGCAGGGAAGGACTTACATGATGAAGCTGGAGGATCTCAACGCGTACTCAATTGATGCAACAAGGGAGAGGGTGGACATGCCAGAGACATACAAATACCTTCACAAGACAAATAAAGTAGATAACAGAGAGTTGTTCATGCCAAGAGGGAACGCAAGCACCAGGAAGAACTCAATGAAGCTGGTGGGGAGATTTAGGAGGGACTTCAAGAAGCATTTTTTATGGAAAGGGTCATGGGTGCATGAAACAGACTTCCAAGGGATATCATTTGTTCAAAATCAGTGGTGGTATTCAGACATAAGCAGGACAGGCACATGGTACCAGACTGGGGTGGGGGAGTGAAAGGCGAAACAGCAATAGGTAGGGCGGGTCTGGCTGGCAGGGCCACAGGGCCTGTTTCTGCCAACAACTGCTATGTATCTATATGTTTCACTGGGTACTTTGTGCAGTAGAGTGTGATTAGAGAGCCCTTATTACATGAAGTGTGTTTCCACAGCATGTATATTTCACCCCTGCTTATGAATTGGAAAGGAGCAGACATGATGGACCTATAGTCCTTTCTGATCTTTAATTACTACAGCATGTTATTATGTTTGTTTGCCCTTTAAAATGTAGTAATGTTCAGATGGTGTACCTTCAGTACTCTTTGCAGTCATGTGGGTGACCAGGGTTTGTATTCAACTCTTCAAACGTTTAACCATGTTGTATGAAATTCAGTAGCCAGGTGACCAATACTAATAAAATACTGGTGGCAACTAATACAAATGCTTGTTTTACATTATTGAACCATGTTTGCTTCACACCCATATTTTCTCCAGTGCCTCCACATTGGATTAAACTGCTATTTTTAAATGTTTCAGTTAATAGGTCTATAAGTGAAATAGCATCATGGGATGTATATGCAAATCACCATAAAATAATTTAGACTTGTACTGCTTTAAGCATGAGTGCAAGGTTCCAAAGGGCCCCTTACACAATCTGCAAAGGCTGAGAACAAAAGCCTTTGCAGAGTGTGTAAGAGGCTCTTTGACACCATGCACTCCTGCTTAAAGCAGAACCAGTCTAACATGTCATGTTGATTTGCATATACATCCCATGATGCTTTGCATTATGAGGTATGTGTGGTTTTGTATTTCTTTGCAACCTGGCTTTGTTGCCAATGCCTTTTTTGGGTAACCCTTGCCTCAGTGCTTTTGTGCTAGGATAGGATAGGATAGGGTAGGACAGGACAGGACAGAACAGGACAGGATTTTTGTTCCTATAGCATCTTTCCAGGACTCAAAGCACATTACTAATTTAAAATAAGCATTTGTCAATGCCGGATGTTTGCCACTGGTATAGTACTCCTGGGGTACTAGATGCGCTGTGGTGCACTTTGTGGGTTGTGTAGTTCCAAAGTTAGGAGCCTGCATTCATAAATTTCAATGCAGGCTCATAGAAACATAGAAACATAGAATTTGATGGCAGATAAGGATTGCTTGGCCCACCTACTCTGCCCATTTCCCTACCTAATGGATAAGCTGCAGATCCTAGTTAACCAACAGCCTATTTCCTCCTACCCACCACTAGAATTGCCTTATGTCTGTTACATGCATTCTTGAATTCCCCCACTGTTTTTGACTCCACAACCTCCTCAGAAAGGCTGTTCCATTCATCCAGAACCCTCTCCTTAAAAAAAATACTTCCTCACATTACCTCTGAATCATCCCCCCTTTATTTTCATATTGTGCCCTCTTGTTCATTGCACATCTCTTTTTCTGAAAGATGCTACCCTCTTGGACTATGTTGATTCCCTTGAGGTAATTAAGTTTCTATCATGACCTCCCTCTCCCTCCTTTCATAGGATTCATAGGAAATATTCAAGCAATTGTGGATATATATCCTTATAGTTTGCCTTAAACCAATTTAGATTATTAAAAATAATTTACACAATCTAAATTCCATGTCCAATCTTGTTTTAAATGTTTCCATGTCAGGACTATCTATTGTTGTTTTTGATAAATTGTTCCAGGATGTCACCACCCTTTGAGTGAACCATTTTTTACATAGCTTTAAGTTCCACCTCGGCTGGAATAGTTGTTTAGAGTGCTTTCTTGTACTTACATGATCATTATTAAATTTAATGCATAACTCATCCTGCAGATTATAATCACTTAGTATTCTATAAAGCATGCACATGTCTCCTCTAAATCTTCAATATGTAAGAGAGTACATTCCCAAGATTTTTAGCCTATCATTATAGGATTTATTATGTAGTCCAGTAAGAGCTTTTCTCATTCTTCTTTGTAAACCCTCAATCCTGTTTATGTCTTCACGTTTATAAGATGACCACACCTGTACACAATATTCAAGATGTGGCCTGACAAGAGAATTAAACTGTGGTATTAGAACTTTAGCTTCCCTACTGGATATGTGTCTAAGAATACAATTTAAATTCTGGTTTGCCTTTCTTATCTGAAGGGAACAGTGATGACGAAACAAGAAATCTGGGGTAATACAAATTTCCAAATCTCTTTCCTGAGTAGTGTCTAACAGATTAACTAGCCCAATGTTATATGTTTCTTTTGGATTATTTTTACCCAAGTGCATAATTTTGCATTTAGCTAAATTTAGTTCTAATCTGTTAGTTTCAGTCCAGGACGCTACCTTACTGATTGCTGCTTGTAAAGCTAACACATCAGATGAGTTGCTTACAATAGTTCCCAGTTTGCAATCATCTGCAAATTTGGATAACCAAATATTTGGAATATTCATTTTTAAGGTTGATGTATAGGCATTAAATAAGCATGGCCCCAACACCGAACCCTAAGGCACGCCACTAGTCACCAAACCCGATTCCAAATATATACCCTTAACCACCACTCTCTGCCTCCTATCACTCAACCAATCCCTAATCCAACATATCACATTTGTCTCAATCCCTAGGTTTTTTAGGACTACTATTAATTCTCTATACGGTAATTTGTCAAAGGCCTTTGAAAAATCCATAAAAATGACATCGACCGGATTACCTTGGTCAAGTGCTCTATTAACCTTCTCATAGAAGGTTAAAAGATTTGTTTGACAAGACCTTGACCTGGTAAAGCCATGCTGAGATATATCTGTCATGCCTTTTTCATACAGGGAAACTGTTATCCTTTCCTTTAGTATATTCTCCAATATTTTCCCCAAGAGTGATGTTAGACTTATTGGTCTAAAATTTGAAGGTAATGTTTTAGTGCCCTTTTTGAAAATAGGAATTACGGTAGCCTTCTTCCAACCTTTTGGAACCACTCCTTTGTCTAAAGATGTCTGGAAAATATATATAAGTGGGGGCACCAATAAAGCAGCTATTTCCCTTATAACCCTAGGATGTATTTGATCAGGGCCAGGAGACTTATTGATGTCAATTAACTTAAGTTTGTCTAATACTTCACCTGGATCAATAACAACTGATCCTGGAATTGGAATATCTTGATATTCTTCTTGGATTAAGGGTTTAGTATTGCATACTGAACAAAAATAATAATTTTGTATATCGACCATTTCCTTAATTGACAAAGGCTATTGAAATTTGTCCTTGAAGGGACCTATCGTGTGAGAATTTCTCCTTTTGCTATTTCTGTAAGAATAGAAAGCTTTTTTATTATCACTAACTTAGATGCTAATGATAATTCCATATTAGCTTTTGCATTTCTGATTTTTTTTAATTTTAGGCTAAATGTTTTTAAGTGCAGACCTATTTGTCAAAATGGGATCTTTTTTAAATTTTTTATACATTTTGTTTTTTTTATTAATCAATTTCTTTATATTACAGGAGAACCACTGAGGTTTTAGTTTCCCTTTATTATATTTTTTACTAATAGGTATATATTTTAACATTAAATTCTTCAGACATCCTAATAGTATTTCCCACATCTCATTAACTGGTATATTATGAAACACTTTGTTCCAGTCCCAATAGGAAAATTCTTGTCTGAGTTTATTAAAATTTGCTTTTCCAAAATTCAGTCTGGTTGTTATAGCAAAATCATTTGTAACTTGAGATTTTATCATTTTAAATAGTACAGTACTATGATAGCTGTTACCCAATGGAGGGTATACAGTTACATCAGATAAGCAGTCCCCCATATTAGTTAATATAATATCCAGAATATTGTTTTCCCTGGTGTAATCCACTACAACTTGACTAAGGCCTTGCTGGTTGAACACATCTAAAAAAGATCTTTCTAACTTAGAGGTGCCTTGCCACAATGCCCACTTAATATTAGGTAGATTCAAATCACCCATGATTAAAATGTTATCAGTTGGGTCAATAGTTTGAAGTTGTTTTATTAAGTCTAGGTCCTGATCTAATAAGTAAGAAGGTGCTCGGTATATTAAACCCAAAATGATTTTAGGCCCATCATTTGGGAGTAGTTTAACCCATAGGGATTCAAGATTGGATTCCTCTTTTATTATTTCTTCATTATTAATAGATTCGTGGATATAAATAGCCACACCGCCCCCCTTTCTATGATCTCTGCATTTAGAGTACAATGTATAGCCTTCGACTTGATAAACAAATATATCATTATTATCCCACCATGTTTCAGTAATCAGAACGATTTGAATATGCTGGATGGATAAAAGGATTTAAAATTCCTCAAATTTATTAGTGAGGCTTCTAGCATTTGTTAGAGCACCCCTCCAACATGGAAAATCTAGAACCTTATTATTCAAGTCAGGTGGGATTATATTATCTAAACCCACCTCCCCCCTTTTTCCAGTTTAAATGGAACCGAATGACCTCATTTATTTTTTTACTTAGTATTCTGGTTCCTGCATAATTTAGATGGAGCCCATCTTCCTTATAGTAGGATTTTTTGCCAAAAGTCAAGAAATTATCCATAAAGCCTATTTTTTCCTTTAGACAATAACAACGTAACCATTGATTAAGATATAGTATTGTCTCATTTTTGTAGGCATGGTATCCAAATGTGGGTAATATCCCTGAAATTATTATTTCTCCCTTAACCTGTCTAATCCTACTAACAATCTCCATTAAGCCATCCTGGAAAGAGATAATGTTTCTATTTGTAGCATCATTTATGCCTAAATGTAGTATCACTAAGGGGGTAGTGGTACCTTCAAGAAGTCCATCAAGTATATCTGGAATATTCCCCATTTTAACCCCAGGAAGGCTGCTAACTGTAGTACTAGCTTTCCGCCCATAGCACACCGTAGAATCAACCCCTCTTATTATGGAGTCCCCAATAACCACAATATCTCTATTCTGATGTTGATTAACATCTGGGGGGTCCTGTTTATCTGGTTGACATACATCTTGTAGGTCCTCAGTCAAAATAGTCTCATGCGTAAGAGGTTCATATTTATTGTGGAGTGGTATGGGTGGGTTAGGTGGGCTATTGTCAAACCAAGTTTGAGTTGTAGTAAACATCAGTTAATTTTCTCCTAGTGCTTGAATACACTGTTCAGTATCATCTGTGATGCTAGCTCCCTTTGTTTGTTCAATGGTGTTATCATTCTGTATGACTATAGGTTCTAATACACTTTTAGCTACAGTATCTATATACTCTTCAAGTAATTCGATATCTGTTTCAGTTTCTAGTCTGCTAGTCAGATGTTTAATTTCCTCCTGTAATGATATTATCAATAAACATTTATCACAGAGAAATTCTTTTGGACTTGGTAACTCTGGAAACATATTACAATTTGTGCATGTTTTTTTTACCTTTCCTCGTTTACTACGTAATTGCGACATCCTTCTGGGGCAGTTTACAGCCAACTTAATAAGTATTACTACCCAAACCAGTGGAAGACAAATATTTTATAACTATTACTTACTTAGGTTAAGAAATCTACCCCAGCTTCCCAGCGTATCCAGCGGACACAGCTGACATGCTAATGCGCGTGTCTCTGTGGGCATCTCCTCAAGTGAATATGCATGCCCCACTGTGCTCGCCCCACTCGCAGTAAGCGGTAGTTAAGTAGCACTGGTTGACCCGGAAGTTTAGTCCCGAGGTCAACACCCCAGTCGTGCCAGTGAAATGTAAATTGCACTAGTGAAACTATTTTAAAGCGTTCCCGACAGATTTATCTACTGTCCTGACTAGTAAGTGTACAGAAAACTGTGAAAAGCAGTTTAAAACAAGTATTAAATCATAGACGGAGCAGTTCAGCTACCCATGCACTGACTGCTTTCCTCAAGGTTGTACATATTAAGCTCCTTTAGTCCTTCCTCGTATATCTTCTGGTGCAGACCCTGCATCATTTTGGTTGCCCTCCTCTGGACAGCCTCCACCCTGTCTATGTCTTTGCAGAGATGGGGTCTCCAGAACTGCACGCAGTACTCCAGATGCAGTCTCACCAACTGTCTGTACAGAGGGATAACAACTTCCTGTTTTCTACTAGTGATGTCTCTCCCTATGCATCCCAGTATCCCCCAGCCCTCCTTTACTGCCTTTTCAGATTGCTTGCCCACCTTTAGGTCATCGGATATAACTACCCCCAGGTCCCTTTCCATTTTTGTTGTTGTCAGTATCTCAACCCCCATTGTGTACTCTTCCCCTGGGACTTTGTTTCCCAGGTGCATTACTTTGCACTTCTTTGCATTGAATCTGAGCTGCCATAACTTTGTTATATTATAATATTTTTGTCCTAGATTGTCAACATAGCCTTCTTATGACCTGCCTCATGAACAAGGGCACAGAAAATGTTCAACTCCTGCCCGAAAGGTGATTTCGTGCAGGGACTGTGAAATCACCTTTAGGGATGCAAAAACACATTTTGGCCAAGATTTGAAAAACAAATGCTATCACATTCATTAGACACTGTGAGGAAATGGCTATGTTGAACATCTGGGGTAAAAATATTGAAAATTACCAAAGTTACGAGCCTGCATTCATAAAATTCACTGTAGGCTCATTATTTATTTTTTATTTATTTATGTTTCTGGTAACCAGGTAAGTGCACTGATCCAGAGGACCATTTTCAGTCACAACCCAGGACACGAGGTGGTGATGTAGTAATACAGAGTAGACACATTATATAATATATACAATTGTTATACAGTAGAGTACAAATGAACAATGAAAACAGACATTATTTACATATGTTCAACAAGCATGGCAACAAAGTACCATAAGAAAGCAGGCAACAGTGTTATGCATTTCTACAATATGAGAAGGAGGGGTATAGACCTAGCAGGTTGATTTACATCGAAACTAGTATTCAACTCCTGCCAGAAAGGCGATTTTGTGCAGTGACTGAGAAATCACCTTTTGGGACATATTTGCCTAATTTCACTGCAATTGTTCATGAGGTGGGGTCCCAAAAAGGCATGTTGAAAATGTGGGGCAAAAATATGCAAAAATGGCCAAGTTATGCCAGTAAGTTCAAAACCCCTTTGAAATACACTGAACTGCATACCTGTTTCCTCAGTCCAGCTTTGAAGAGTGAAGATGTGTCTGTGGTCCACAGAAAATTACAGCATTGGACCTCTGGTGGGTAAGTAAGGGCTTGGGGGTGTGTGGGGTGGTGGGTGCTGAGTGGGAGGGTCAGGTTGGGGACAGTAATGGCCACAGCAGACATTGATGGATGGTTTTCTTTTTACAGGGTTACATTAAAAAAAAAGATGAGGGAAGGTTTTCTTTATTTCAGGTTTTGACACTGGAGGACTGGGTACCCCCAGTGTCGGTGTTATGTTTGTGTGGGGGTAGTGGGGTGGTAGGTGCTGAGAGAAATGGTCGGGTGGGCAGGACATTTACAGGGGCAGCAGCAACAGAGACTGACAGCACCCTTGTGATGTCAGGTGCTTTTTAACAGTTCAGTCTCACCTCCTTAATGAAAAGTTTCCATGAGCAATTAAGCAGAATGGTTACAGCCAAAACTTTCAAGATTCAGGGTCTACAGTTTAATTCCCACCATCGACTCTCAGTAAGTCTGTCAGACATTCTGAAGTACTGTTTTGTTTGCATTTTTAATTTCATAGTCTAAATTCTCTATTATATTGTTTTATGCTGACTGTGAGGCACTGTTACTAGCAGCAAGGACAGGATGTAAGTCAGGGTCCATGTAAGGCTGGTTATCCCCTCCATGTGTGGAATGCTGGGTATTCTTTCACTTGAAATTGTCATGCTGCTGCAGTATGTCACACATGGCAGACTGTCCCAGCTGTAGCAGATTCAGAACCCCCATTGAAATAGATTGAACTGCGTACCTGTTATCTCAATTTGCGGTCCAGCTTCGAAGAATGAAGACATGTCTGCAGTCCACAGAAGATTATAGTGTTGAACCACCGGTGGGTAAGTAAGGGCTTGGGGGTTTGTGGGGTGGTGGGTGCTGAGTGGGAGGGTCAGGTGAGGGTGGAATAACAGCTGCAACAGACATCAATGGATGGTTTTCTTTTTACAGGGTTTCTTAAAAAAAAAAAAAAAATAGAAGGGAAGGTTTTCTTTATTTCAGGTCACAACTCTGGGGGATTCGGCACTGCCAGTGTCAGTGTTATGCCTGTCTGTGGGGGGTGGGCAGGACAGTTACAGGGACAGCAGCAACGGAGAGTGACAGCAACACTGGAGGATTGGGTATCCCCAGTGTCAGTATTATGTTTGTGGGGTGGAATGGGGTGGTGGATGCTGAGAAGGAGGGTCGGATGGACGGGACAGTTACAGGGGCAGTAGCAACAGATAGAAATTGGGGTATTTTAACTCAAGCTGCGATATCGGGCTGGAATACGCATATGTATTCACATGTGCTCCATATTGCAGCTTGAGTTTAATACCCCGGTATAACTTGAAGACCTCATTTCAAGTTGACTTGCACTTTCCCTTGTTCAGCTTTCTTAATACCATTAAAAAATATGTTTAGAGCCCGGCTCGGTGGCACTGAGGGTTGAGGTGCTGGACGCCACACCTCACATCATGCCGGTGACCCGGGTTCGGGAATGAGCCCGGACCTCAGGGGATCGGCAGGGGAGGGAGAGGATTGAGCATCTGGAGGACAGCTCTCCTCCTCTCCCGGGAGGGAGGGGGGCTCCTGCTTGGTGCTTGGCTGGCCTCTGGCAGAAGCTGGAGGCATAGCAAGCACAAGAGCATGCAAAAAAGAGGGGTTGGGAGTGGTGGACATCAGTGGGAACACCTTGGCGTCAGGACACTGGCCACTTCCTCAGAAAGAGGATAATACACCACCGGAGCACGGGTAGATGGAGCACCAGTACTGACCCTAATGGTGACTGCCTGGCTGACCACTGGGGGAACCAACAAAACATTGAAGTTATTGTGACATTGGGGTCCTGTCCCGTACCCGCCTGGGGGGGTATATCCACAGCTCCATGGGGGAACCCCCTGGGGATTCAGGTGAGGCAAGTCGCGGGGTGGTACCTTGGTGTCTCTGGAAGAAGCGTTGCTCCGGGGTGAGGGAGGCGATAAAATAGAAAGTATAAAAAAATATATATATATATGTTTAGCTGAATTCGGGTGTGCTGAACCATGAACAAGCCTTCTGGTGCTTCAGCACCATTTGGAGATGTGATTGTGTATTGGGAGTGGTGCAGTAGCAGACCACAGGGGGTTTTGCTTAGAAAGTGGTGTGGTGACACTGTGGGATTGGGCCCCCCAAGTGTCAGTGTTATGTTTTTCAGGGCTGGGGTGGTGTGAGGGGTGCTGAGAGGGAGGGTCGGTGGGGGCAGTTGTTACAGCTCACATCTGCAACAGCAGGGATATTCCTGAATGTTTCAAATTCATCAGCAGGCTGTCATGGCAGATCAGCTTACTGGGCAGCATAGATCAAAGGGAAGACTCGACCCATGATTGGATCAGCTTTTCCTTTTCAAGTACATGCCGTATTCATCTAGCAAGCCAAAACTCTGTCATGACCAGCCTGCCTAATGATTGGTGTGCCACTGACATGGCCCTTAAACACTGCTCTGCACTGGATGGACAGTGTCACACCCCTCAAAAGGCACTATCATAGCATGATGTTTGCTGCACATCTGCACACATGGCGAACATAGCAAATAAAATATCATCACAATTATAAGCAAACAAGAAATAAAACCTAGCTCAAATTATAACCATAAAGATGTAATTAAAAGAGTGGTCAGGCCACAGAAAAAGCCTGTCTAAATAACCAGGTTTTTAATTGTGATTTAAAACTTTCAACCAAAGAGGCAGATTGAATGGATTTTGGGACAACACTCCAGAGAATTAGGGCAGCCAGAGAAAATGCTTGGTTCTTCATCTCGTAAGTATTATAGTTTTCTCTACATGTACAGTTTTGAATGGCAAGCTGGTATAAATCATGCATTGTTTACTGTAGATCTGTCATTCTTGAAAAACAGCTGTGTAAGACAGAGGCATCCAGATCGCTGGTGGGAAGAAGAAAGGAGTGAGGACATTCAAGATTACTGATTTAAGGCTATGTTTTCCACAGTAGATGAGTTACCAGGGAGCATCCTTGGGAAATCTTACAATATATTGAGGTAAGGCATGGGCCCTAGATCTTCCTGTAGACTTCTAGTTTATTAATAGAATCATAAGGCAGTATAGCGCAGTGGTCTAAGGCTCTGAGCTGCAAATCTGGTGATATTCAGCAGACCAGACCTGGGTTTGAATCCCACAGCTTCCACTTGCATACTGTGTGACCCTGAGCAAGTCACTTAACCTCCTTGTGCTCCCAGGTCACTCCTATAAAAAAGCTTTCAGCTTAGTGTGCTATACCTGGTTAAACAACAACTAAAAAAAAAAATAAGGCACTGTCTCGTAGCTGGCTGCCTTTCCCAGCTCTGGCAACCACTCCAAGGTTGGAAGGGAAGAGATGTCATTCCAGTGTCTGACTATACTTTTTGCTGTGACCAGGGCACCCATAACCAGTTCTTGTCATGCTGGTGGATGCGGGTACACCTGGGAATATCACCTGTTATACCAAGCATGACCATCTTGGAGGTTAGAACAAGGGAGGGGCAAGTAATTGCTCTACAAGCCTGTTTCTTCCCAATACAGATTCAGACTACAACAGGACCAGAGGAGATGCGTAATGTCCTCTGTAGCTGAGTTGCTGCGCCAGCAGATGTCAGATGGCGTAGGCCACAATTTGTGCAGTTTTTGTGGAGTCCTGTGACATTTATATAGGATTTTAAACAGGTAAACCAATTTCCAGGTATCTCTAGCAGCCCTGTTGAGGCTTTTTATTTCAACAGTCCTCCCATGTCTTGGAAGGGATCTCTATACCCAATTCCTTGCTCCAGGCTTTCTTCAAACTGCTTGTGGTATCCCTTTCCAAGGTAGACAATACTTTATAGATCTGGCTGGCTCTAAGGGTGTTGTCTTTCTTGGTCACTAGGAGTTTGTCCAGGACATTCAGGCTCTCCATTTGGTAGTGTGGCCCCAATATCATAGCTGGCGCATGCCTCAATTGAAGGAATTGACAAAGGTGGCACTTCTCCAGTGAGAATTTCTTTTGTAGCTGCCCGAAGACTTTGAGATGTCCAATGCTCTGGTCAGCAAGATGGGAGAATACCTTAATTCACCAGTGTGGCCAGTCACTCCAGACAGTTTCCTTCTCTTCAGTCACCAAAGCTTTATTATGCCAAAGGCAAAGAGGGAAACTGGAAGAGGCTTTGGGATTCCAGTTGACTTTCTTCATGTAGATTCTCTAAACTTTTGCAGTATGGGGGAGTGTAGGGTGGGTAGATAGAGGAATTGGTATTTTCCCAAACTGCAGTATGTGCTGTGATAATCTACCTAACAAATATGCTTTACAATGAACCCACTTGGATTGAGAGACTGAGGCTGCGAGCTCACTTGCTTGCAAACGTTGGAGATGGGCTGCGTTTTACAAGACATTTTACTTATAACTTACTAGAACTCCTCTTGCACGTAGTCACTGAGGTACATTTATTCTTACGAAAACACACAAACATACAAAAATTGCCAGCAGCAAAAGGCCATCATGGTCTATCTAGGCTGCT
Organism: Neoceratodus forsteri; assembly: GCA_016271365.2. Classification (NCBI taxonomy): domain Eukaryota; kingdom Metazoa; phylum Chordata; order Ceratodontiformes; family Ceratodontidae; genus Neoceratodus; species Neoceratodus forsteri. The sequence continues at coordinate 258,954,915 of JADMNL010000025.1, forward strand.
CGTGAATGCAGCTAGCTCCCTATTCAGCATCTGCCTCACCCCCACTTACCTCCCTTTACCCTCTCCTTTGGCCTGTCCAACCCCTTCTTGAAGCATTCCACTGTGGTACATGCCACCACTTCAGCTGGTAGTGTGTTCCACTTTACCACCACCCTCTCCATAAAGAAATGCCTCCTCACCTCCCTCTTGAATCTACCCTCCTCCAATCTCTTGTCATGGCCCCTAGTGTCTTTCTCCACCCTCCTCCTGAATAGACCCTCTGTGTCTGTTTTGATTATACCTTTCATGTATTTGAAGGTCTCAATTATATCCCCCCTGTCCCTCCTCTCCTCCACTGTGTACATGTTTAACTGTCTTAGTCTGACCTCATATGGCAATTCCCCCAGGCCCTGAATCATCTTCGTTGCCCCACGTTGCACCCCCTCCAGCAGCCTAATATCCTTTTGCAGGTGGTACGGGTGCCAGTACTGCATGCAGTATTCCAGGTGGGATCTGACCAATGATCTGTCTAATGGTAGAATAACCTCCCTTCTTCTCGAGGTGATTCCCTTTGCAATGCACCCCAGCATTTTGTTGGCCATTGCTGCTGCCTTTCTGCATTGTGTGGAATTGTTCATTGCTCCCATGATGAGCACCCCCAGATCCTTCTCCCCTTCCGTTACATCCAGCTGCACTCCCCCAAGATGGTAGCTTCTCCTCAGATTTTTTTGTTCCGAAGTGCAGCACCTTGAATTGTTTTGAATTGAACCCCAGCTGCCATCAGTCAGACCATGCCTCTAGCCTTGCCAGATCCTTCTGTAGCCCCTTCAACCCCTCCTGGTCATCCACCACTGCTCCCATCTTGGTGTTATCTGCAAATAGGTTGATTTTGCTGCTGATGCCCTCTGAGATATCTGCAACAAATATGCCAAACAGCACTGGGCCCAACACCGAACCCTGTGGAACACCAGTTGTCACAGGCTTAGGGGATGAGTATTCCCCACCTACCACCACCCTCTACTGCCTATCTTTTAGCCAGTTCTCCACCCACCCCACCAGTTTTGCTTCTGCCACTGTGCCCTGTATCTTGATTCCAAGTCTCCCATATGGTACTGAATTAAAGGCCTTACTGAAGTCTAGGTACAGGACATCCACCGCATGGCCCCTGTCAATTTGCCTAGTCACCCAGTCATAGTATTCCACCAGGTTGGTTTGGCATTACCTGCCCTTAAATAAAGCCATGCTGCCTCCCGTCCTGCACCCCGTTCACCTCCAGTAATGCCACTAGTCTATCCTTTAGGATGGTCTCCATTAGCTTCCCCACAATGGATGTTAGACTTACTGGCCTATAGTTCCCCCGTTCGCCCTTGGGTCCACTCTTGTGGAGGGGAACCATGTGAGCCAGTCTCCAGTCTTGCAGTATGCATCCTGTGTCTAGAGATGAATTAAATAAGCCTGCCAAGGGTCCTGCCAGGACCTCTGCCAGCTCCTTCAGCACTCTGGGATGTACTCTATCCAGTCCCGGAGCCTTGTCTATCCTCAATGCTCTTAACAACTCCATTGCCCTCTCCACTGTGATTTCTCCGTCTGTCAGCCCCTCATCTGTTTCTATTCTCCCTCCTATTATGGGTCGCACACTTCCTTTTCTTTCGTAAAGACTGAACAGAAGTAGACATTGAGCACTTCTGCCTTTTCACCCCCTTCTTCCACCCATCCCCCATCCTTCTTAATTCTTACAATTTGGACCTAATAGCTTCTTTTCTCCCTGATGAACCTAAAGAAGTCTTTCTCCCCTTTTTTTATGCCCTGCGCCAGCCTGAGTTCCCTTGCTGCCTTGGCTGCCCTTATCCCCCAGTCACTTTCTTTGTTTCTTTCAGGTATTCCTCCCTATCCTTCTCCCTCCCCAATTTTCTGTATCTCCTGTACACTGCCCTTTTCTTCCTCACCATGTCTTGCACCCCTTTACTTAGCCAGCTGGGTTTCTGCCCCTAGCCTTCTTAGTCTGGGCCCTGCTGCAAGTTTCTGTTGCCTCCACTTTTCCCTGTCTTATCAGTTCCCATCTTTGTTGTGTGTCCATATCCGATTGAATTTTGCACAGGAACCCCTGTATCACTTCCCTCATCATCTTAAAGTTGGCATTCCTGAAATCCAGCACCCTTGTGCTAGATGCCATCCTCTCTTTAGCCATCTGAAACTGGAGCCATACCATCTGGTGGTCAATCCCCTCCAGTGGTTCCTCCACCCTCACATCCCTCACCCACTCCCCGTTCATCAGTATGAGGTTAAGAGTGTTCCTCTCCCTAGTTGGTTCCTTGATCAACTGTACTAGAAAGCTTTCCTGGAAGGCATCCAACATTACCTGCTCCCTTCTGCTCTTTGTGGTGGGTGTGTCCCACTCCACCCCCAACAGGTTGAAGTCCCCTACTATCACCACCTCCCCCTTCCCGCAGTTCCTCCTGATCTGTTCTGCCAGTACCCTGTACATCCCTTCAGTTTGAGAGGGTGGCCTGTACGCCACCCCCAGTCTTAGTGATCTATTTTGGGGATCCTGTAGTTGCACCCACAGTGCTTCTGTATCTCTTTCATCTCCCTCCTCCCTTATATATTTCAATCCCTCCTTTATGTACAGCGCCACCTCCCTCCCCCTTCCCCTTTTCCCTATCCTTCCGGTGTAATCTGTATCCTGGAACCGTCATGTCCCAGTCATGGATTTGGGTGGCCCATGTCTCTGTTATAGCCGCCAAGTCCATGCCCCCCTTCTCCAAGAGAGCCTGTAGTTCCTCCCCCTTATTGCCCAGACTCCTAGAAATAAGTGTTACCATCCTCCAACCCTTGTCTCTACCCTCCCCCAGCTCTCTCCCCTTATGTCTGCTCCCTTAGTAGTTGTCTTCCTCCTTACTTTGCTATCATGGGGGGTAAGCCCATTTGGTTTCACATCACTAGGCCTCTGAACACCACTATCCCTCCTGCTACCCCCCTCCTAGTTTAAATGCTCCTCAATGTGCTTCCCTATCCTCGCCTTCAGTACATTTTTTCCTTCCTCATGTAGGTGCAGTCTATCTTAAGTATACAAACTGCTGTTCTTCCAGGTCACCCTACCCCATCCCCCTGCCAACCCATACCCCTTTTCCCAACACCAGGCCCCCAGCCATTTGTTAAACTATTGAATTCTCCCTTTACTTGCCATGCTTGCCCTGGGAACAGGAAGTACCTCCGAGATGGTGACAGATCTGCCTGCTCCCTCCTTCACACTGAGGTCCCAGTTCCTCAAACCTTCTCTTAACCTCTCCTACCATCCCATCAGCCAGGTCATTCATCCACAGGTGTATTATTAGGTGAGGTCTTTCCCTTCCCCTGCTTGCATACCTTAGCATGGATTTCCCCATCCTTTCTGCCTTCATTCCTGGCATGGCTTCCACCCAAATTCTACTGTGTCTGTCCCCTTTGCTTCCCCACCAGACCCCTCTTAGTATTGAGTCCCCCAGCTCCCTTCTTCCCCTCTACATCCTCCCCTTCTCCTCTCCTCTCCTTCTTCCTCTTGCACAATGTTCCCTCCTATTGTCTCTGTTTCTCCCCCCCTGTGTTCTCCACTGTACTCAACCCTTTGTGCCCCAATTCACCTATTTCTCCTGCTCCCTCCTCAGTCGTTTTGTTCTTTGTACCCATGGACTGCACTTCCCCTTCCTCCTTCCTTCCCCTCCTTTGACTCCTCTGTTAGAGGTCTGCCCCCATCTGAGCTTACAGCGTTACCAACTCCCTGTGCTCCTTCTTCTAGTCTCCTTGGACGTTTGTCTTCCATACCTGTGTCACCCCCACTGCCTCCTTATCCTGACCACCCCTGTCCCTCTTATCCCTCCCATCTATATTTCTTGTCCTGGATGTCTTTTGTGCTTGCTATAGTCCCTTCTCCTCATAACCTAATATGTCCCTTTATCATCTTTGACACTTCCCCATTAGCCTTAGTAATTCCTTCTCTAGTCTCCCCAGCCATATGCAGATGGGGCGTCCCCCCCCCCCGTTCTCCACAGGGTGCCCATGAATACTGCCCCTCCACAGTTATTACACCCACGAACCTTCCTCCTCCGTGACTTCTGTTCTCCCCTTTCCTGGATTCCTTTGCTCCCTTCCCCTCCACTGACCCTCATTCCGGCCTGCCCACTACCTTGTCTCCTTCCCAGACTGCCCCAAGCCATCACCACTGCCCCATTATCCCTTCTTATTTTTCGTTCTTTCTGCTCCATTCTCCCTCTCATGGTTCCTCTTCTTTCTATCTTGACCCTGTCTGTTGGCAACACTATTTCCCAGCTCCTCAAGCACCTCCCTCGCAGTCTTCAAGCCCAACCCGAGTGTCTTTTCACTATTTAAGAATGACCAAACTTAGCACAGTGCTCATCCAGCAGCTGTGAAACTACAAATTTAAGCTAAAAAACACCACCAAAACTTACAAAATACCTCAGAGATAAATAAGCTGTCAGAAACAACTCACCTCTTATTCCAAACTCCCCTCAAACAAACTGCCTGAGTGAACAATTAAAGATAAATTTAAAACTGAAATCCACACAATCTTGATTGGCTACTCTGTTATTTGGGAAAATATCGTCTCCCCCACAGTGCTTAGCCAACCAGCAACAGCAACCGTGAAATACAATACAGATTTAAGTTTTTTTTCCAATCCAACCACCAACCCTAGCACAGTGCTCAGCTAGCAGCTGTAAATGACAAATTTAAGCTATAAAACACCACCAAAACTTACAAAATATCTTAGAGATGAATAAGCTCTCAGAAACAACTCACCTCGTATTCCAAACTCCCCTCAAACAAACAAATTTGTGTTTCCCTTTAGCCATCCTGCTCAGCTAAGTGCGTAAAAACAGTAGTCTGGTTACTTTCACAAGTTGCTTGTTGTGGCAGGGCTATTACAAGTTACATGAAAGTTTTATTTTGCTATCAGTACTTGAAAGACATTAACATTGACCTTGTGTGTCTGCTTGTTTTGAGCCTTGACGTTAACTAACAGTACAACTCAGACAAAGACATATAGAAGGCAACAAAGGCAGAGGTGAAGAACAAGCTGAGCATCTAGGTTTTTAATCATTGTGCCATGCATGCAAATTAATTAGATGCCCATGAAAAGAATCAATACTGCAGGCCAGTTGGAAGCCATTACTGCACCAGAAGACTGCTTCTGCTTCTAAATGCCATCAATAAAGTAAACTACCTTTTCAAAGCAAGTAGAAAAGAATGCATTGTGCTCATAAACTTGCAGATTATATTATGGTCATAGAAACTACACTAAGCAGTTTGTATAGTGTATATTTATATGTCAAGGAGCAGGCAATAATTCTATTATATAGAAAACCATCATATATTCTTCCTAGCAGACAAATATATTTTAAACAAATATGCAGCAGCCCACATGTCATAATAATAGACTGAAGATAAATGTGCAGTTCATGGTTTGAAAGTTAGACAGCCAGACAGGTGTGCGTGTGTGTGTGTGTGTGTGTGTGTGTGTGTGCATGCATGTACTGAGAGGCAAGTAATGACATATATTTATTGCAGAAAAACTGTGTCATGCAACAGTTAGACTACAAACATAAAACACCACAAAAGGAGTAAAATTGAACATTTTGTTTTTCAGCCCTAACTTTGCCCATGTTTTACTAAAACAAGATTGAGATTACTGTTATTCATTGAAAATGAGGAATTAAAGAGCCTCTGACATCAGTAGAAAAAAAAAAACTTGAAAAAAATGTGGGATTTACACACAATTCAGTTTATTTAGTTAATATATTTTCAAATGCTTTCCCTCTATTCTTTGGTACTGAGTGCAGTTGTATGAATGATGATTACTGTCACTTAGACTTTCTTTGCTCTTTTTGCTTGCCTACTCCTGACATCATAATCCTCTGTTTATGACATCATAGTTATCTCCACAACAACAGACTGTGATGTCATAAACAGAACTGTGATGTCAAATGTAGGCAAGCAACCGGAATATATAGGGTAGCAATCCTGTTTACATGCAAATGTCCTTAGTAATAAAGTAGTAAGGGTGAGAATTACAGAATAAATATTAAATGTAAGATGAATTATGTCTAAATATTACATTTTTTTCAAAGCTGGCAAAATGGTATCAGGTGCTGTTTAATACTATCTAACATAGAAGTAGTATTTAAAACTAATGAATAATATAATAATATCACAGTGATATATATCTATTATACTACAGACATCATATTCATATACAGCTAATGTATAGTTTCAGAGGAGGAGAACAGGTCAGCATTGTGGGATTGCAACACTAGAATTAAGACATCCAAGGAAGGGCTGGTAGCCATGACAGATGCAAGAGCTGCAGACAACACCAAATCCTTTTAGAGTGCAGTATATACATGGAGAGGAGGAAGCTGAAGTAGGGGATGGAGCTCTTGAAACAAGAAACAGATAATTTTTTTTTCATTTACAGTTTCTGTTTTTTGCCTCATTTTCTCCCGTTTCCTGCAGCCCCAGCACACAAGCATCATGCATGTGTGGAGGCACACACACATGCCCCATGAAGCCAGCTCAGCCCCTTACACCCCTCCCCGTGGCTATCGGCAGAGCTCTCTTGGGGTGGCGCCACCATCCGTCCTCTACCAAGTGGAGGCCAGTAGCCGGGGAGCCACCAGTTCCTCCTAGGAGGACACAGCTGCTTTGTGGCAGTTCAATCTCACTCCTTGTCCTCCCCCCACTTGACCTCTGACAACCCAGGCTCCTTCCTGAACCTGGGTCACTGGTGCAGTGTGAGGTGTGGCATCCAGCACCACAACCCTTAGTGCCAGAAGACCGTCCCAAAACAGAATTTTTTTGGCAGATAAGGATTCCTTGACCCATCCAGTCTTCCCAGATGGTCTCTGCCTAGTCTGTCTCCACAGACCCTACCTGGTCTCCAGCAACCCTCCTTCCTTCCTTCCTCCCTCCCTTCGTATTAACTAATATTCCCCTATGACTATCCCATGCATGTTTGAAGCCTATCACTTTTTTCCCCTCCAGCACTTCTGCTGGCAGTCTGTTCCAGGTATCCACTATCCTTTCACTGATACTTTCTCACATCCCTCTTAAACTCCTCCTCCCAATTTTATTGCATGCCCTGTGTTGCTGGTACTCTCTTTCATTTGAAAGAGACTCCCCTCCTGTACCATGTTCTCTCTGTGAGTTACTTATAGATCTCAATCATGTCCCTGCTTGCTCGTCTCTTTTCTGGGGTGTACAGGGTTGAGATCCCTCAATCTCTACTCATAGGGCTTTTGATGTAATCCCTGCACCATTTGAGTTGCCCTCCTCTGGGCTGCCTACACCCTGGGGTGTGAGATGGAACATATAAGAGAGACAGAGGAGATGGCTGAGATGCTTACTGATATTTAATTTCACTGTTCCCCAAATGGACCCTGGTGGGGGATGGGATCCTATGGAGGGACCATAACATCAGGGATGGCCACAGTGCAGCTGTTGGACATCCCACCTGCCCTGGTAATTGATAACCTGGCATAGATCAAGTTGGGTAAGTCCTAATGGGTGGACAGGATAAACCCCAAGATCACAGCGGAGTTAAGGAAGCTCCCCTTCTGGCCATTTGTACGCCAGCGGCTGTGCACCCATCATTAGGGTGCCACATTATTGAAATCACCACCCCCTCCCTGAGGTCTGCCCCCCCCAGAGTTACAATATTTAGAAAGGGGGGCATGGTGGGTGTGGGGGAACAACCCCTCACAAAAAGAGGGGATGGCAACATTGGGACATGGCACCCTAATGACCGGGCGCACTGCCGCTGGTGCCCTATATAGGTGGAACCAAGGCAACTATTGGCAGTGCCACTTGCAATAACCTTTCCAGGCTTTCCAGGATCTAGCCAGACAGGTGTGCTGCTAGAAGACTGGAAAGTGACCAGTGCCATCCCCCCTCTTCAAAAGGGACAAGGTCAAAACAGAGCAACTACAGGACAGTCTGCCTGACATCAGTACTGGGCAAGGTCCTGGAGGCCAGAATGATGAAGTAATTGGTTTAGGTCACAGTTCCTACCCCATCTCAGCATAATTTAATGAGGGCACATGCAAGCAAAACCAAGCTAATCACCTTTTTCAAGGGGTTGGCCAGGGAGATGAACAATGGCTGTGCCATGGATGTAGTCTTTCTGGACTTCAGCAAGGCCCTTGATATTGCGTCACATGACCAGCTTCTGGACAAAGTGAACCAGTGCAGTATGCACAAGAGTACTGCTAACTCACTTGGAGGTCAGAAGCAGATGGTGTAGGACAAGAAGGTGTTGTGCTCACTGGTACAGGGCCAGTGTGCTGCTACTGGGGCTTGCCATGTCCTACACACAATGAACACCAGAGCCAAGTGTAGCAGCACTCACACAGTGAAAATGCAGACAGAACCACTAAAGAATCACAGGTAAGGAAGTTCCAGCTGAGCAAAGCACAGGGACATCTGGACTGTGGTCCCCCACCCTGTATGTGGTTCTTACACTTTGTTGTTTATTTTCACCAGCAATACACTTTTTTCACACCAGTGGAAATTACTGATTATCTGTGATTCTTTGACAGGTTCTGTGTGCATTCTCACTGTGTGCATGCTGCTACATCTGGCTCTGGTGCTAGTTGCAGATAGGCATGATTCAGAGTGGAAAGGAGACTCAGTGGCATCCCTTAGGAATCGGTGCTGGGGACAGTGCACATGAATATCTTCATCAATTATCTGAAAGAAAAAACGAGGTAGGACCCACACTCTGTGTGGGACTCATCTTGACACATTCAAGAAGTAATAGAACTAGGAGAGGTCTTCATGGACAAAGGGCTGAAGTATGAGACACAGTGCCCAACTGCTGTCAACAGGGCCATTGGAATACAAGGATATGTCAAAGGGGCAGTGACCAGTACAGCAGAAGACATAATCCTGCCATGTACAAGGCCCTGGCTGGCCCCATCTGGAGTACTGCATGCTGGTTCAGTCTCCTTACTGCAGAAATTACATTGTGGAAGTTGAGAGGTTGTAAAACCGGGCCATTGAAATGGTCAGCAGTATGTGGGCCAAAAGCTACTGTATGAAGAAAGACTGAAGACTCTTAACAAGGTCACCCTGGAGTAAAGGAGGATGAGAGGGGATGTGATCTCAGTCTTTACATATTGAAGGGTATTGACACGATCAAAATGTCTGAGATGTTTCATTTGGTGTCCTGCAGCAGAGCACAAAGACAGACACTCTCTGAAGCAAAGTGGTGATAAATGCAAGGGGATGTTAGGAGGCATGTTTTCTCCCAGACAGTGGAGAACCTACAAATCAGCCTACCTGTGCAGACCATGCACATGAAAACAGTACAGGCCTTTAAGGTAAGTGTGGACAAATTTCTGCTTACCAAGGGAATCCACGGGGGTACCCTGGGCAGTGCAGTGGGTTGGAATTCCCTTTAAATTGCAACATGTTTGCACAGCACACTTTCTTTGTCCCTGTATTTGAAGGAAGTGGCAGACATGATGGACGTAGAGTCTCTTCCAACCTTAAAATATTGTTCAATGAAAATAAAACCTGATACAGAGGCATGTATACATGTAACATTTCATTATTAGGTTTACTGGAAGACCTTCTAAATGTGCATTCATAACATGAAGAGCGCAATTTTTCATGAATTTCTGTTTTCTTTTACGCTGTAGTTTAACAGGTATGCGTTACTGAACTTAAGAAAAATATGCTCATGTTCATTATATGCAATGCATGTTGTATGTTTTCTCATGCACAGTAAACAAATAGAAAATGCATGGTCCATGGCACTGGAATGGTTTACACTAGGCAATGTAAATTAACGTATGGTAGATTATGTAATCAAACTGAAAAACATTGATTATTCTACATGAAAAACATGATGCAGTACTGACTGTGTTATGACCGTGTGCTATAAATCAACCTTATCATATGAAACAGTCTAATGATGTCTGTGCTTTTATACAGTACTGTGAAATACAGTATTATTACTGTATTTTATCTGTTTTATATATAATTATCTGAAATGTAGCTAATGTGTATTACATTAAGGTAATTTATATGATACTTTCAATGTTTTTTGGGGGGAGTTTATCTGAAGTTTTACAAATGTTCAATGCTGTGGAATGGTTCTCGTATTGTAAGTTATTAATGCAACATTTTTTTTGCAGTGTAATTGTATACACATACTGCCTTTGTACATCATTTTAACAAAAATGTGTGTACATAACTTGACAAATAATTGTTTTTGTAGAAATATGCTACATCGTGCATAACTCTTTTTAATTTTTAAAATAATATACCTATTGTTTTCTGTTTGTTTTTTGTTTTTTTGAGGGGGGGCAGGCTGTTTGCACACCCAATACTCAACAAGATTATTATGAATTACATACCATTCACTGTTTCCAGAAAACTTACATTGCATTGCTTCCTAGTCCATGATCATGCATTGTTCGTCTCAGCTTCGTCTCAGCTTCAGTTTATATTTTCAGTTGTTGTATGCAATGTCCAGAGTAAAAGATATACATATATGCTATATTAGCATAGTATTTATTTCTTTTCATAGTAAATACTATTATATAAATGTCAACTTTATGTTATCAATAGTAGGAATATTTGGAGTCCCAGTAATATTAAACCTCCAAGAAGTCAGACCGAAATAGGATGGCACACCATAATATCATGCAAACCACACTCATCTATTAGTAGTGTAGGACAGAGCCTTCTACATTACAGTACTAACAAGCATTTGTCAATGCCGAATGTTTGCTTGCTGGCACTGGCATTGGTAGTGTAGAAGTTACAGAGCTGCATAATAGGAATGGTAGCGTAGTATTGAACTGAAGCCAACCCCACCACCACCCTGCAGAGAGTGGCAGGCATTGGGGTGTGCCTTTGGGTTGTCAGGCATAACGACCACGCCATTATTTCACCACACCCTACCCTGCAGACACTGACAAGTGTCACGGTGTGCCTTGGAGTCTTTGGCCCTTATGCGCACCCCATTCCATCAGGAAATACGGTGAGATGGGTGCGGTATAGGAGAATGGGGTGAAGTTTGGGCCCGAAGAGTCCGAGGCACACCTTGATGCCTCTCACTGGCTGCAGGGTGTGGATGGGGGTGGAATGGTATGAGCATGACAGGCAAGAATCCCAGGTCACACCCCTGATGCCTGTCATACTCTACATGGTGAGGCGTTATGGTCGGAAACCATAACGCCTCAGGCATTCGTTGGTATTTTCACTCCAAATTTTCAACATGGTTTTTTTGTGACCCCTACTTCATGAACAGTGGCAATATCAGTCTGTTAGCTGAAAACTGCTTTTGCACAGCGACTATGGCATTTGGCACCACAGGTGCAAAAACACATTCCGAACAGGATGTGAAAAATGACAGCGGTACTGTTCATGGGGAGGTGTGAAAAATGGCAATGTTGAAAATCTGCTGTGAAAATCTTAAAAAAACTGGTGAAGTCACGAGCGTGCATAGAAACTGTGCAATGCACACCCGTAATGTAACTAGTTTGGGGATTTTATTACAGTAGATCGTTAACACAGGCATTTTGGGACCTCCGATCATGAACAGTGTCAGTGTGATTTTCTTTATCTGTCCCAAACAATGATTTCCCACAACGACCACGCATCTCTGCACTGAAAGTGTGAAAACACATTTCAGCCATGTTATGGAAAATGACAGCTGTACTGTTAATAAGGAGGTGTGGAAAAATGCCACTGGTGAAAATCTGGACTGAAAATATTACAAATTCATGAACCTACGAGGGTGCGTGAAAACTGTGCAATGCTCACTCATAACACAATCATTTTATGGAGTTTTGTCACCAAATTTTCAACATAGCCATTTTAAGACCTCTGCTCAAGACCAGTGTCACTGTGATTTTCTTAATCTGTCCCAAACATTGTTTTCGCAAACCGACTGTACCATTGTGCGCTACATGTCCGGAAACACATTTTGGGTGAAATGTGAAAAATGGTGGCTGCACTGCTCATAAGGAAGTGTGGTAAAATGGCACTGTTGAAAATCTGGTGTGCAAATATTACAAATTCGAAAACTTGCTAGCGTGCATAGGAACTGTGCAACGTGCGCTTCTAAAACAGTCATTTTTGGGAATTTTTTCACCAAATTTTCAAAATAGCCATTTTAAGACCTCTGCTCATGAACAGTATCACTGTGATTTTCTTAATGTGTCCCGTACATTGATTTCACGACACCAACTGCGCCATTGTGCACTACATGGGCGGAAAATGTTTTGGTGAGATGTGAAAAATGACAGCTGTACTGCTCATAAGGAGGTGTGGTAAAATGGCAATGTTGAAAATCTGGAGTGAAAATATTGAAATTTCGCAAACTTACGAGCGTGCGTAGGAACTGCACAATGCACGCTCATAAAACAGTCATTTTTAGGAATTTTTCCACCAAATTTTCAAAATAGGCTTTTTGAGAGCCCACCTTATGAACACTAGCAGTGTCGTTTCATTAATCATTCCGGAAAGGTGATTTCACACAGTTGCTGCGAAATCACCCTTCAGGCCTGAGTAATGCCATGACAGTGCAAGAATTCATGAGAAGGGGTTCCAAAAACCCCATGTTGAAAATTTGGTGCAAAAATTCCAAAAAATGCCTGAGATATGCAACAAAGTTGAAAAACCGCTATCTATGCCATTATACAGCTTACCGGCATTTCCTCAGTTCACGGTTGGCTTTGAAGAGTGCAGACATGTTCCCGGTCCACCGAAGATCGTAGCGCCGGACTCCGGAGGTAAGTATGGGGTGAGGGGAGGTGTGGGAAGGCAGGGTGCGCAGTGGGTGGTGTCGGGTTGTGGGGGCAGGGAGACTACGAGGGACCGTTTTTCTTTACAGGTTTTTAAAAAGATGATGTGGGACGTTGCCATGCTGGGTGGGCTCCCAGCATGGCAGAAGATGGCTGGGAGGGCGTGGAGCCAACGGGGGATTGGGCACCCCCGTCGGCCATGGCATCTGTTGCCACGCTGGGGTGGGCTCCCAGCGTGGCACCTGGATGCTTTGGGGGGGCGTGGACCCGACGGGAGATTCGGCACCCCTGTTGGCTGGACAGTGTGGAGGGGGAAGGCGCATGAGCACGCAGTGTGCGTGTGTGCACGCGTGTGTGTGGGGAGGGAGAGCTCTGCTCACTCAAGTGGAGCTCTCCCTTTCAACTGTATGCCACTGCATTTTCAGCCATCATAGACAGCTGGAGCAGTGATTGTCGCTCTACGACTGCGCCTGCAAATACACTGACTGAATTGGAAGAGGCTGACACACCTCTGGAAAACTCGTATGATGGCACTATGTTTCTTGCACATGTGTGCAAGCAAACATAATAAAAAGGTATGATATGCAGTACCATGTGGGAGAGAGAGCAGCCTTTATGCTGTGGGTTCAGCCACCTTACTGTCTGTATTTTTGTGTCCCAGTGATATAACTTTGTTATAATACAGATGGCATTAGGGTTAAAAGACAGGATTTGCAGCTGTGATACTGCAGGTGTAAATCTCAATTTTGTGCTATGCTGATGGTATCTAAAATATAACAAAATGTAGAAATACTATTGCTGCTTTTATGATATTTCTGCTAGCTATATGGTAATATAATGATACACGCAATGTTAGGATAAAAGTCTCCCAAGCTTTTTTGACTCCATGGCATGGTGTTCCTCGTGGTTCGAACAACTGCAGAACACAGCATTGGCATTGCCGCAACATTGGCACCTTCTCACCAAGCATTGGTGTATGAGTAGTTTTCTGTGGCTGGAAAGACAGTCCTGATGTTAGGACAATGTCAACGTTGTATCACACGATCATTCAAATGTTAAGGAACACTACTGTGAGCATTATAACCCGGTTGATGTTACAGTGCCTCAACCCAAATTTGGGCACCAAATATTTAAGAGGCAATCTGATTTATTTTGTAATAGCCCAAGAGCAAATTGTAATCCAGTTTACAGGACCTCATATAAATCTTACAATGTCCTGAGTTTTGAAAAACAAGAATAGAAAATGAGAAATTGTGCTATACCATTCATAGAAAAGAAAATTCAGCTATTCGGCTGCCGTATTTATTTAAGCAACACCAACTTAAAAACATGTTATACAAGCAATTAGCAAGTAATTAAGTAAGTCTCTTTCAAATATGTTGGTACCACTGCACTCTCGTTAGAAGCCCATCATATTGTTAAGTCTATTTTTCTCCCATTGAAAGGGGGTACTGGAAAGGTATGTTCTTTGCAGAGTGCCTTTTGTTGTTGATATCCTCAATGGTGATACATACTATGATGATGATGATGATTGTGAGTATGTATGTATTAAAAGGTTCCACATCGATGGACAGTACAGTGACACAAATTTGCCAATGGCGATCACATCGCCCGGCAAATGCGTCAACTGATCGCCACGGCACCCCATGCACCAGGGCACATTTATACTGTTTGCGGGGGCTTCACCCCCTGGACTTATATACAGTGCTCCCTCTCTATAACAAATGGTATGGGAGCCATGCCACCCATTCGTTATAGCGGCATGTCCGTTATATTGAGGGAGCATAAAAAAACAACAGTGCCATCATGTGGCTAATGCTGTAAGTGAGAAAATGAGCACAACAGACTGTAATGCTAAATCGACTATCTTTATTGAATAACAATGTTTAAAAGCAATGTTTAAAAATCTTAAACTTTATCAGTTTAACTCAATTCATTTCTGCTCAGTTCATTTTTGCTCAGTACTGTTCTGCTTTTACTTGCAATGTCCATTCACTCACTGACACCCACTTGGAAAAAATCAATTATCGCTGTTTGCTTTGTGGTGTGGAGGCTATGTCTTTTGAATAAGAAATTAGATGCCTAAACTGTAGCACTTATATAGGTCTGTGTCCTGTGATTGTAGCCATTGAAGCTCAGTTTCAAGCCCTCTGATAACCTTGCGATAGGTCGGGACCTCTTCCTGTTCCATGTCGTTATCTGACTCACTTGATTTGTCCTCATTCCCCACAGTTGCACTGACAATGTCTGTTTCTATCAGCGTCCCATCAGTCTGGATTTTGTCATCAATGGCTATCCATTATTCAATGACTACACTGGAGTTGGTGCTCTCAGTAAGGTTAAGGTCAGTAGCAATTGGGCAATGTGCTGCATGTCATCTTTCTACTCCTCATCTAGTTCTGCCCCACTCAGAGTGTCACTGAAAGCAGCACCTAAGGTAGCCTCCCAGCAGTGTGCGATAGTGGCCTGTGTAACATTACTCCTTGCTTCCACAGAAAGGTGCATTACATCCCGTAAGTTAATTTTTTTAAATAATTTAGCCACTTGTGTTTCTTCAGCCACAAGATCACTTAGCAACCTTTTCTGATAGTGTTTTTTGAAGGTTGCTATAATTCCACCATCTAAAGGCTGAATTCTTGATGTGTAGTATATTTCAGCAGGAATAAAGCTTTTATCCATCCATCATGGGATCTCAGTTCTGAGTCTTGGGGGGGGGCAGGTCACAGATCCAACAGGAGCAGAGATTTTAAAGGTTGCTTTTGCTTTCTGAGATGTGCTATAACTGATGGGGCAAAGCTCTCCATTAACCATAGCCGAAAAATGTCTGCTGTCATTCATGCATTTCGGCTGCTGGAGTAGCTGACAGGGAGAGATGACATGCTGACATGATGAAAGCACCTAGGTTGCTTGAATTTTCCAATGCACAGCGGTTTAACTTAATGAGTGCCAGCTATGTTTGTACAAAACAGAAATGTGACTCAGTGTTTGGAGACTTCAAAACCTTTAGATGCGTTAGCTTTTGTTTTTGCAGCAAGCGTAACATCAGGGAGGCTCCTCCAGAACAGGTCAGTTTTATCGGCATTGTAGACCTGTTCTGGAGTGTACCCCCAAGCACTCAATGACTCACAATTTTGGAATGAATGTAGCAGCTGCTGCATTGTTGCATGACCGCTGCTCTCCTGTTATGCAGACACGGCAAATCTCATCTCTCTGCTGGAATCTCCAAAGCCATCCATTTTTTTATTTTTTATTTTATTTTTTTTTTTATTTTATTTATTCTAGGATTACAAGTACCTTTGAGCCAAGGCTCTTTTACAAAGGTTCCATGTCAGAAATAACAAACAGCAATGAAACAACAGTGAAATAACAGTAAACAATTCATGTACAACAGTGCTATTGAAAGGGGTCAATTAGGAAGAGTAAGGTGTAGAGGAGGAGGAGAAGTGTAGGTAGTTAACAGAGGCAGCTATAGTAAAATGGTGAACACAGCTAGGACGCATTTGTCCACAAGGAATGGGTAGGGTCAGGCACCCGGGGGTGGCAGAGAAACAGGGATGAGAGGAGGGGGGGGGATGAAGATGCATCTGGAGGCATTTGTCAAAATAAATGGGCAGGAGTGATAGAAGAGAAAAGGGGCAGGGTGAGGGAAAATAAGTGCTATAATGGGGCAAGGAGAGACTAATGAGGTGATATGAAGACCTGAGATTTGAAGTGGTGCCTCAGGAGCTGGGGGGAGGGGGAATGGGGGGCCTGGGGTTCAACAGTATTTGTTAGGATTAAAGCAGTGTAGGTCATCAGCTAGGAGAGGCAGTCACAGGCACAGGAGCTAGAGGCAATGCGATGGGCCCAGAGCCTAGTTTTGAACAGACCTAGTGTCGAGGCAGAGGAGATGGTGTGGCTGAGACCATTCATCCATAGAGGAGTCCTATAGGTGAAGGAGTGCTGGCCCTGAGTAGTTTGACAGCGAGGAACTTGTAGAATCTGGGTTGTCGAGCTCCTGGTGTTCTGTCGGTTGGTGTTTTGATGTAACAAGGCAGTAACACCGGGGTGTGTGAGGCCAAGGTTGATTTTTCCCACCATAGCACATGTGAGATACTTTATACAGTTGGAGAGTTGGAGTCATCTGGATTGTTCATTAAGGGCATAGGTGTGGGTGAGGCCGTGGGCACCAGTTGTGAGTCAGCATGCTCTGCTAAGTGCAGTTGTTATATGTCGGAGGGCGGACGTTGTGGCGGAGCCATAGATAATGAAGCCATGATCAATAATTGACACCACAGAGCTCTGGACGGCAATCTTCAGGGCCTCTGGGGTGAGGTGCTGCCTGTGCTTGTAGAGTAATCCAAGGCGTGTGTTGGTAGCTTTAGCCACACTGTCAGTGTGAACCGTATAGGGGATATTGGGATCAAGCAGAATCCCTAGGTATTTGAATGAGTAAACTTGTTAGAGGACAGTCCCCTGCTTGGTGGAGATGGCAAGGGGGTGTTGCTTATAATGGTTATGTGAACTGCAGAATAGCAATGACTTGGTTTTCTTGTGATTGAGGACTAGTTTATGATTGGAGAACCAGGTTTCAATGGCACTGAATCCGAGTTGGAGGCTGTGTTTTAGTGGTGAAAGCCATCCATTGCTGGATTTAAACTTCAAATGCTCCCCATGAATGTCCTTAGCAAACTGCTCAGCTTTGGATTTGACTGTGGATCCAGACAAAGGTACACCACTGGCGCATTCCTGTGTAAACCACAGCTGAGCCGCCTTGTCTATTTCTCTTTCATCTGGTCTGCAGAGTTTTTTATGAGCCATGCCATTCTGCTCACTGCATTCATTGTAAAATTCTTGCAGTGCTCCCTCCTGCTTCCTCCAGGTACAAATTGTCAGCTTGGAGTAACCAGTCTCTAGTGCAATTTTGGCAAGACTTTCACCTGCTCAAAGTCGGTCCAACACTGACAGCTTGAGCTCAGCCATGTATCCGGAGCACTTCATTCTCAAGCTGCAGTACAAACACCGATGTGGACCAGTCATTTCATTAGGGATTATAACAAAACAGCACAGGTGTTATAGTGTTACTGTGATTACCTCTAATTGACTTGAACCGTACTCTAATTGGGAACAGGAAGGTCAATTAGGCAGAGTAGTGAGCACACAGTAGTGTTAGCTCGACAGCAGATAGCCACATAGCCGCACTGAGTTTGTTTGCGTGTGTACCACTGTAATGTACTGTAAATAGTCGGGAGCCATACACCGCATTTGTTATATGCAGGTATTCATTATAGCGAGTTTCACTATAGCAAGGGAGCACTGTATAATAGAAACATAAAAACATAGAAGTTGATGGCGGATAAGGACTGCAAGGCCCTTCCTGTCTGCCCATTTCTTTTTCTGCCTTATGAATGTGCCATTGGCCTTTGCTCTGTCAGTGGTCTATCTATTCATACTCATATGTATTGCTCCCTTATGCTTATCCCATGCCTGTTTGAAGCCCTACATTGTATTCATATTCATCACTACCTGAGGTAGGCTGTTCCATGCAACCACCACCTATTCTGTGAAAAAGAACTTCCTCACATTACCCCTTAATCGGCCTCCCTCTAATCTCATGCTGTGTCCTCTTGTCCTGCTATTTTTCTTATATTGCAACATATTAGACTCTTCCACCTTGTTAATGCCCTTAAGGTGTTTGAATGTTTCGATCATATCACCTCTCTCCCTCCTTTCCTCTAGGGTATACATATTGAGCTCCATTAATCTGTCCTGTTATGTTTTCTGATGCAGTCCCTGCACCATTTTGGTTGCCCTTCTCTGGACTGCCTCAGTTTGGTTAATGTCCTTGTGAAGGTGTGGCCTCCAGTACTGCACGCAGTACTCCAGATGGGGCCTAACCAGTGTCTTGTAAAGAGGGATTATTACCACTCTTCTGACTTGTGATACCCCTACTAATACACTCCAACATCCCTCTAGCCTTACCTACTGCTTTAGTGGTCTGCTTGGATGATTTCAGGTCGTTAATGATGATGACGCCCAAGTCTCTTTCTTTCCTTGTGACTGCCAGCAACTCCCCTCCCAGCCTATAGGTGGCTTCAGGGTTTCTCTTCCCTACGTGCATGATCTTGAACTTCTTTGCATTAAACTCCAGTTGCCACTTTTCCGACCATTTTGCTAGTTTATCCAGATCTCTTCTCATTCTGCCCACCACATCTGGATCATCTACTCTGTTGCAGATCTTGGTGTCATCTGCAAACAAACAAACAAACCTTACCCTCCAGTCCATCTGCAATGTCACTGATGATGATGATACTGAAGAAGACTTGCCTCAGGACTGATCCCTGAGGTAGCCCACTTGTGACTTGCATCTCTTCTAACTGTATACCATTTATCACCACTCTCTGTTTTCTGTCCATCAACCAGTTTGCCACCAAGTTGACCAACTTCTAACCCACCCCGAGCCTACCCAGCTTATTAATCAATCTTCTATGTGGAACAGTATTGAAAGCTTTGCTGAAGTCAAGGTAGGCAACATCAGCTTGGTCCACCACTCTGTTTACTCAGTCAAAGAAATCTATGAGATTAGTTTGACAGGACCTTCCTGTTGTAAACCCATGCTGTCTTGGATCCTGTGCTCCTATGAATTCCAGGTGTTGCACTATCCTTTCCTTAAGGAGTGCCTCCTTAATCAACTTCAGGGGGGTTAATGGGGAGACCAGCCAACACCAGGAGTCGCTGTATCCTTACAGTGCTCCAACAACCCATTCTACACTGTAGATGTTGAACAGGTTGTGTCGCTGTATTGGTTTCACTCTAACAATGGTATACTATATTAAATAATGCTTTTTACCACCTCAAATGGAGGATGGCATCAGCAGTTGAGAATACCCTGGGTAGCATTTTCAAACTGTATCTCATTTTTGGATATAGCCATGTGACAATCACCTCAATAATTAGACAACTCACGAGATGGTCTAACTTCTGGGTGTCTTTGCCATGACTTGCACTCTGAAACTGACGCATGCATTTTTTGGCTGGAAAGTAGATAAACTGTTGCAAATACTTCGGCATGTTTGACAGTATGGCACAAGCATCCTCATGCATTTGCTAGGACACAGCATGCATCCAAAATACAGACATGAGTGGTGCTTCCTTACTTTTCAAAATCTCCTCTGATATCGTTCTCTCTTGAAATGGTTGTATTTTCATAACGTTCATTTTAGGGAGCAAACAGTTTCCATCTCACGTCATTAGACAGAAAGAAAGCTACATAGAATTTGACTTACACTTCAGCTATAAACTTTTGATAAGGTTGATTTTGCCAAAGTTGGCAAGGAGTTTAAATGTTGTCCTTGTTCATTAGGATCAGTACTTTCAAAATGGTCAATACATATACCTATAACAAAAGTTTATCCCAATTCAATATTATCAGAAGCATCAAATATCATACAATTGTGACAAAAACAGCTTAGCTTTCACAATGTATGACTTTTGTATTTATTTTTAGGTAATTGAACATTAGTGACAGGAAAAGGCACATTGAACCAAGGCTCATTTCCAGGTGAGGCCTGGGGAAAGGGGAATGAGATACAATCAATCAGATAGGGAAGAATAGAAGCATTACACAAAAACAAAGGGCATACAATGATGTGCAACATAAGTACAAATAACAATAACTGGTGGCAGGAGCTGGAGCTATGAGCAGCACCACTGCCCAATGCAAATGGTAACAACAGGTTAAACATATCAATGAGATGATATTAGCAAACATAAGTCAACCCCAGAGGGGGGCCAAAGGGGGGGACAGGAGAAGGTCAGGCTGACTGGAGCAGGAGGGGAGCACAGAAGCTTAGGTTGGTGCTTAAGGAAAGTGGGGGAGGGTGAGACAGATGGAGGAAGTGAGCTGGTTCTAGAGGGAGGGAAGGTGATAGGAAAAGGCTAACTGCCCAGTGGAGAAGTGAGAGTGGGAGAGAGAGAAGGTAGAGCAGAAGCAGTATGAGGCGGATGGAATGGGAGAGATAGGTGTGGATGGGTACAATGGCAGTGCCACAATCCAGTATTTGGAGATGAAGGATGCACAGTGGGACTGGTGATGGGAGGGAAGGGGGAGGATGGAGAAGGAGAAGTAGAGGCAGCAATGGTGAGTGTAAGGGGGAGTTGGCAGAAAAATGACATAAGAAGCTACAGAGGGTGTTCAGTCGGGCAAGGGAAGAGAAGGGGACAGTACTGTAGATCACATCTGCATAGTCGAAGACTGAGAACACCATTTTGGTAACCAACTCCCAATAGACCTGCAGAGACAGACAGTCTTTGTTATAGTACAGGGAACCAAGCTTATAGTGGAGCTTGGCATGGATGGCATGAATATGGGTAGAGAAGTAAAGACCACTGTCAAGCCACACACCAAGATAATTCAAGAAGTGAACCACTTCAAGGGGAAACCATCCAGGGTGGTGAAAGAAGGGAGGGGAAAGTGTGACCAGTTTCTGGCTGGTTCCAAAGGTCAAGTGCACAGTTTTTTTGATGTTGACCCAGAATTGGTTGGTCTGGAACCGATGTAGGACATTGTGAAAATCTTGCTGGAGTGAGACTTCCACAGCCACAGTCGAGGGACCTGAGGTGTAGAGAACTGTCATCTGCATATGTGTGAATGTGCAAATTGACATAAGGAGAGGGGAAGTCATTGAGGAAAATCAAACAGAAGGTGGGACCCAGCATAGAGCCATGTGGGACTCCAGTCTAGCCTGGGAATGGAGGGAATAGGACATCTCCTACCTGTATCAACTGCTGATGACTCAAGAGGTAGGAATGGAACCAGTCAACAGTGGTGGCCTAGAGGCCAGCAAAACTCAGCTTGTCCAGGAGGAGTGGATGGGCCACTGAATCAAGGACATTGGTCAGATTGATGCAAACAGCCACTGTGATGTGCCCCTTATCACACCCCAGAGAGGATGGAGTCAGCGACATATAGCATGGATGAGATGGTGGAATGGTGCTTCCAAATAATAGGCAGGGAGGGGGAAGAGGAGGCTGGAGGAGTGGACGAAGTCTGCAAGCCTGGAGCAAACCAGTTTACCTTACAGCTTTGTAGGAGGGGGAGGAGGGAGATATGACAGAAGTTGCCAGGGTGGAGGGATCACCCCTTTTGGTGGGGGAGCGGAGAACTTTGGCAGTCTTCCAAGAATGATGGACAGCACAGAGTGTTAAGGAGAGATTGAGAAGGTTTGTGAAGTGGGAGGTAAAAGCAGAAGCTGAAAGATGGAGGAGTTTGGGGTCCTGGACATGAGGGCTAAATTTGGACAGATTGACTGAGGAAAGAGCTTGCAGGATTTCCTTGGTAGAGATGGGGGAAAATGAAACCTAAGGGAGGGTGGGGGTGGAGAGGAGGGAGGAGACTAAAGGAGGGGGAGCCAGAGGAGGGTGAGAAGGGGAGAGCATGAGTGGTGAAAAACTCATTGAAGTCAGCAGTGAGCAGCAACAGCAGCAGGGTCAGAGACTGGTGATCCAGCTACCATGAAGATGGGTGAAGTAGACTGAGCTAGGGGATCAAAAAGAGGAAGTCAACCACGATCCAGAATTTGGTGAGGGAGTTAAGATTATTCAGGAGGCTGACCTTGAAATAAAGGGATATGATTGTATGAACTGCATTTGTGCAAGAGTTTCTAAGCACACTGTAAGAGTGAAGGTCAGACAGGGAGTAGGATAATTTAAAATGGGCCCAGTATTGATCACGGGTCTTGCACAAATCAGTAAGATCATAGGAGATCCAAGTTTGGTGAGAAGACTTAACTGTGGACTTTCTGACGGAGAAATGCTTTTTCGAGACAGAAAAAAAATATTGGAAGAGGAGGAAGGCAATATCAACTGTATGTCTAGGGCAGGGAGAATGGAGAACCAATCCACTGCATATAGGTGGCTCAGTAGAGCATCTTTGTTTAGTGACTAGAGAGACCTGGACCAGATGTACTTAACAGGAGGGTGCTAGACTTTTTTGACACAATATTGTGCTGTACCTCTTTGAAACTGACTAGGAACCAATGTAAATGAATACTAGCCTCACTCCTGCTTGTTGCCAGTTATACACTACCTTCTGTATATACCCTTAACTGTCATATTGTATCCGAGCTTTTGTACATACCCTGAACTGCTCTACCTCCTTGAAAATGATAAGGAACCTTTGTAATTGAGCAGTAATGCTCAAAGGTATTTATTCTATTTACTTGAATAAATGAAAAAAAAAGATATCATACAATGGTCACTAAAAGTGTCTGGCCAAATACATGATGCAACAATGTGGTGTCAATTGTCGTAGGGTGTGGGTGTAGACAACTTAACACAGGTAGAGACCAAAGGTAGGTTGTGACACACAAGAACGCCTTGAGTGCCTTTTATTATAATGATCCAAATAAAAGTTCAAATAATATAACCAAGGAGGAAATAAAACACTGAAAAACTGGATACAAATCAAATCCTAGCTCACCAAGAGCTTACAGTTACTTTTCTAGGTGTAACAGAGTGGAAGTAGTTTTAGTCTAACTTTCCACTATCTTCTATGGTTCTGGAACAGAGTTTCACCTACTCCCTTCCACCGCTATCTAACATCTGTGTCTACCTTTCTCTCTTTATAGGAATTCACAGGGCATAATTAATCATGTGGTCACTGTAGTCCGCCCCTTAAATAAATAATTACACTTTATTTCTACGCTAATACACAAGAATGGGGGACTACAGTTATAACAAGTTGATATTCTATTTTACAATTTTGATATCTTAGTTACTACAGTCTTCAAAGCAGGTTAAAAACACATATTCAGTAGCTTGAAACCTTCATTACCTAAATTAGCTAATAACTCTGCCCACATTGTGATGTCACTCAGTTCTAACCCTCTACAAATGTGCTTCATTCTGGGCTGCCAGATCCTTTAGGAGAGCTTCAGTCAAGACAACAACCAGGTAATCTGTAGGGGCTTTTCTTTAAATACTGCCTAATACATTTGTTTAATGTGTTCTTATGTTTTCTTCATGCATGTGGATAAAAACTCAAACAAAAAGCATAACCTACAAGTCTGATAGATAGACAGACTAAACCCTTTTATTCAGTGGGACATGCTGCTTTCCTTTTGCAGCTGAACTAGTTTGCACAACTCACATGTGACAAGGAATACCCCTGGTATTTTAAACCTCCTGACCAGCCTTCTCTAAGCCCCACAGCTTCTCTCCTAAAGCTGTATCTGTAACAGTGCTAGTGCTAGCTTTCTTAAGGAGGGACTTAATTCAGTAACCTTAACAGGGGAAAAAAGGCTCATTTTTATTATTCATTCTGTTAAACAATGCAACAAATGCCATAATAAAGTTCGGGCGTTTTGTACATTTTTCTTTATTTGAAATTGGGAATTCTCGAGACAGGAAGAACGAATAAAAAGGGAGAGAGAATACACTATAATGGGTGGCCACTCCATTATAGTGTGAAAAAGATAGAGGATACTGCTGCAGCAGAGTTTGATAGAAGGAGAAGCAGATGGGGGAAGAGACAGAAACAAGAGGGCAAAAGACTAGAAGTCTGGCTCAGAGGATTTCTAAGTCCAAATCTGAGGCAATACTGCCACACACTCCCATGCTTAGCGATAACCTATCTAGGTTATCAAGACAACCCTACCCTTTACATTTGGGTAGGATGGAGCTCTGGCCCTCCCTCACCATAGAGTTCCACCCCAGGGTCCCTTAAATACTTCGATTATTATAGGAACGAACAATTCAACCTAATTCATTCTAACACTACCCTGGGGTGTCTATACCAATATCATTCTGTCTATTTGAAATAGAGCTATGGCCTCAGAATAATATTTTAACATTCTGTACATTATCCCATTTGTTGGGATAAATAATCAGCATTTGCATGCGAGGTACCAGCTCGATGTTGTACAGTAAATGTAAAAGGCTGTAATGACAGGTACCACCTCATGATTCTGTTGTGTTTATCTTTCATCTGGGACAAAAAGCAAAGGGGATTATGGTATGTTATTAGGGTAAAAAGGGCTCCCCATAAATAAAATCGTAATGATTCAATTGCCCATTTTGCTGCTAGACATTCTAGTTCAACCGTACTATATTTCCTTTCTCTATCATGTAGCTTTCGGGAGATATACTATAGGGTGTTCTTCTCCATTTATAGTCTGACCAAGTACGGCTCCCAGACCCATCCCAGAGGCGTCTGTGTGGACTTCAAATGGGTAATCAAAATCAGGGCTCCTTAACACAGGGGAAGAGCACAGTGCCGCTTTTATGGTATTAAAGGCTTGTTCACATTCTTGTGACCATTGTATTTTATTCCCATATTTCTTTTTGTCAGATCAGTTAAGCAGGGCAGCAATTGTAGAGAAATTGGGATAAAACGCCTGTAATACCCAGCAAGTCCTAAAATGAGTGGATTGTTTCTTTGTGGTTGGTCTGGCACTGTTAGCAACTGCTTTTACTTTATCCATTTGTGGTTTAATGAGCCCATTACCAAGTACAAATCCCAAATATTTGGTCTCATTCATAGCCAATGCACATTTACTTGGATTAATGGTCATACCTGCCATTTTGATTGCATTTATTATGTCTCGGAGATGTGTCAATGGGACCAGTCTTTACTGAATATCGACCACATCGTCCAAGTATGCAGCACAAAATGTAGTGTATGGTGTTAATATTTGA
Organism: Neoceratodus forsteri; assembly: GCA_016271365.2. NCBI lineage: Eukaryota > Metazoa > Chordata > Ceratodontiformes > Ceratodontidae > Neoceratodus > Neoceratodus forsteri. The sequence continues at coordinate 258,980,378 of JADMNL010000025.1, forward strand.
TCCATATACCGCTGGAAAGTGGCTGGTGTGCCATGGAGCCCAAATGGCATCGTACAGAACTGGAAAAGGCCTGTTGGGGTACTGAAAGCTGTTTTTTCTTTATCTGCACTAGCCAAAGGGATCTGCCAATATCCTTTGGTAAGATCTAACGTGGATATGTATCTAGGATTCCCAATTTTATCTATAATATCATCTATTCGAGGCATAGGGTACGCATCGAATTGTGCAACTTGGTTAAGGTTTCTAAAGTCGAGGCACAACCTAATACCTCCTTCCTTCTTTGGCACTATCACAACTGGAGACCTCCATGCACTTTTTGAGGGCTCAATGATTCCTAAGGCTAGCAGTTTGTTGATTTCCTCTTGCACCTCTTTTTGAACCCTCTCATGGAGTCTATAGGGTCTTTTCCTTACTGGGCCTCCATGAGTTTTTATTTGATGTTCCACATTTTTAGCCTTACCAGGTATGCTTGTAAAGGTTGTGGCAAAGGTTTGAATCAGAGAGTCTAGTTGTTCTCTTTGTTTTTGTTCTAAACTGGGGTTTATAAACATGTCTTGGGGTCCTTTCCTATCCTCCAGTCACCCATAAGTGACTTCAAAATCTGTCTGTCCTTCATCAGGTATGACCATGAGACTGATGTCATCATTTGTTCTTTCATACCATCTTTTTAACAAATTTACATGATACCCCTTTTTTCCAGGTTTAATATCATGGGTAGCTATTTCATAATTAACTGGGCCTGTCTGCCTCAGAACCTGATAGGGGCCCTGCCACTTCATGAGTAACTTGTTACTGGACGAGGGTAACAATAGTAATACTTGATCCCCACTCTGAAATTGTTTCCTACTTGTACCTTGATCGTACAATGATTTCTGCACTTTTTTGGGCTTGAACACTGGATTCATGTGCTTTAGTTACATAAGTCACTAACTTCTGCCTCAGTGTTTTCATATACTCAGCAATGCCTTTTTGCTTCATCTCCTTCCCTTCTTCCCAGAATTATTTTTCTGACATCTAACTGTCCCCAAGGATTTCTGCTATATAGAAGAGAAAAAGGGGAATAGCCAGTAGAGGCCTGGGGTACCTCTCGATAGGCAAATAACAAATAGGGTAAATATTTATCCCAGTTTTTCCCTTCCTCATGGACAAATTTCACCAACATCCATTTCAAAGTTTGATTGAAACGTTCTACGAGTCCATCTGTCTGGGGATGATAGGGGGAAGTTCGTACAGCCACAATACCCAACAATCTGTAAAGTTCTTTTAATAAAGAAGCATTAAAATTACTCCCCCTGATCCGATAAAATCTCTTTCGGTATACCCACTCTACTAAATAATTTGACTAGTTCTGCTATTTTCTGGGTGGTGACAGTGCGTAAGGGGATGGTCTCAGGATATTTAGTTCCATAATCACAGATGACTAATATGAATCGATTCCCACTGGAGCTCTTAGTCAAAGGTCCCACTATATCTATTCCTATCTGTTCAAATGGGGTTGTCACTAAAGGAAGTGGTACCAGGGGAACAATCTCTTTTCATCCTACCTGACTTACTTTTTGGCACTCACTGCAGCTCTGACAATATTTAGCTACATCTTCGTGAATACCTGGCCAACAGAACCTTTGTAAAATCCTCCTCAAAGTTCTATCCCATCCTGCATGTCCTGCCAATGGGATATCATGGGCTAGAAAAATCAAATTGCGTCTATACTGGGTGGGAACTATCAGTCGTTCTACCTGTTCTCCTGTATCTTCTTTAGTACATACCCAATACAATATGTTATGCTGTATGATGATCTTAGGGGCACCAGGACCATTTGTTTTATCCACTTGCTGAAACAGGGATTGTAAGGTAGAATCCTTAGTCTGTTCTTCAGCTATGTTACTTTTTACAAAAATGGAAGATACCGATTCAGGTAACCCCTTTTTCTTTTCAACCCACCTTTTTTGGAGCTGTCTCTTAGCATTTTTAGACACCCTTATTTTCCCTGGTGGATCATACAGTTCATCCTGAAATGGAAATACATCCCCCAATTGTTGTGGCAGTCTACTCTGAGCTCTAGTGGTTACTGCAGACAGAGTTCCCTTATTTTGTATTAATGCTTGGAAGTCAGGGTAGTCATGGCCAATTAGTATCGGTACTGGTAGCTTAGGAACTATCCTGCAGTCACCTCAGAGCATTTCCATCTATATTGATACATATCTGCCCTGTAGAATAGTGGTGAGAATCACCATGAACACATATGACATGCATATCAGGTCCTTCACTTTTACTACTCCGAGTATCAAGCAATTCAGGCCTTACTAAAGTATTTTTGCTACCTGAATCTATTAATCCTATTACATTTTGATTGCCCAGCTTTACCACAGTAGTAAAATATCCAGCACCTAGCAGAGCCAAATGAGTAGTACCCCCACGTATTTTTGGACAGTATCTGGCTATATGGCCTAGCCCTTGGCAGTTTCTGCAAACAATGTCTGCTGGAAAAGAGCGTCTTTCATTATCAGTTTTATTGTCCTTCTTTAAGTCACTGGTGGTTGGAACACTAGTCCTTGTTCCAGAAATAGTTCTTCCTGTTACCATCTCTTGGGGATGTGAAGTCCCTTTCCGATATGTCTGGTGGGCTGTTAAAAAGTCCTCAGCCAAGGAAATGGCTTTTTCTGCTGTTTCTGGCTTATGTTTTTTACCCATATTTGTACCTCATGGGGAGTATTTGTAAAATTGTTCAACAATAAAGGCCTCCATAATTGCAGTTATAGACTTTCCTTCTGGTTGTATCCACTTCCAACACAGTTCCGTGAGACGGTAAATGTCTCTCTAGGATTGTCTTGGGGATGGTACTTTAAGGTACAAAACCTTTGCCTATATGTTTCGAACTAATACCATATCTTTTCAGTATTTCAGTTTTTACCAGGTCATAATTTTCAGCATCTCTAGAGTCCATGTGACTATAAGCCAATTGGGCCTCCCAGACAAATAGGGGGCCAACCGTACCACCCACTGAGTTTGTGGCCAATTACAAGCCCTAGCCACCCTCTCAAATGTAGTTAGGTAGGCCTCTATATCATCTGAATTAGTCATTTTAGTTAGCTTGATGTCTTTTGGGTTGGAGGTACCACTATCCCCACTATTGCCAGTATTAGACCCAATTAATTGTAACACTTTCACAATCTCAGCCCACCTGAATTTCTGCTGCCGCAGTTCCCGTCTCCTTTCCTGGGCATCTATTTCCCGCTGTCTCTCCATCTCACTCTGTCGAATCGCCAGCCAATGTAATAAACCAGCCAAGTCCTCAGGTGGTTCCTCTCTGAAGGGCGTCTTCTGTAGAACCTCCTTGGAGTCCTCCTCACTGTATGTTTCCTCCTTTGCCATGGGATCCTTTCTCCTGACATCTGGACCCAGTCCTGGATTCAAAGGGTCTCCTGTCAAAGCTGTCTGGGTTCTGGTCACCATTCCCAACTTCTTCTCCTCTCCACCAGATGCCATCTCCACTCCAAGTTGTCTGGAACCCTGGTCAGGCTCCTTACTGGTTTCTCCCAATATGCCTTAGACAACCAGTAACATCCCACTTCTATCACCACTTTGTCATAGGGTGTGGGTGTAGACAACTTAACACAGGTAGAGACCAAAGGTAGGTTGTGACACACAAGAACGCCTTGAGTGCCTTTTATTATAATGATCCAAATAAATGTTCAAATAATATAACCAAGGAGGAAATAAAACACTGAAAAACTGGATACAAATCAAATCCTAGCTCACCAAGAGCTTACAGTTACTTTTCAGGTGTAACATAGAGTGGAAGTAGTTTTAGTCTAACTTTCCACTATCTTCTATGGTTCTGGAACAGAGTTTCACCTACTCCCTTCCACTGCTATCTAACATCTGTGTCTACCTTCCTCTCTTTATAGGAATTCACAGGGCATAATTAATCATGTGGTCACTGTAGTCCACCCCCTAATTAAATAATTACACTTTATTTCTATGCTAATATACAAGAATGGGGGACTACAGTTATAACAAGTTGATATTCTATTTTACAATTTTGATATCTTAGTTACTACAGTCTTCAAAGCAGGTTAAAAACACATATTCAGTAGCTTGAAACCTTAGTTACCTAAATTAGCTAATAACTCTGCCCACATTGTGATGTCACTCAGTTCTAACCCTCTACAAATGTGCTTCATTCTGGGCTACCAGATCCTTTAGGAGAGCTTCAGTCAAGACAACAACCAGGTAATCTGTAGGGACTTTTTCTTTAAATACTGCCTAGTACATTTGTTTAATGTGTTCTTATGTTTTCTTCATGCATGTGGATAAAAACTCAAACAAAAAGCATAACCTACAAGTCTGATAGATAGACAGACTAAACCCTTTTATTTAGTGGGACATGCTGCTTTCCCTTTTGCAGCTGAACTAGTTTGCACAACTCACATGTGACAAGGAATACCCCATGTATTTTAAACCTCCTGACCAGCCTTCTCAAAGCCCCACAGCTTCTCTCCTAAAGCTGTATCTGTAACAGTGCTAGTGCTAGCTTTCTTAAGGAAGGACTTAATTCAGTAACCTTAACAGGGGAAAAAAGGATCATTTTTATTATTCATTCTGTTAAACAATGCAACAAATGCCATAATAAAGTTTGGGGGTTTTGTGCATTTTTCTTTATTTGAAGTTGGGAATTCTCGAGACAGGAGGAACGAATAAAAGGGGGGGGGTAGAGAATACACTATAATGGGTGGCCACTCCATTATAGTGTGAAAAAGATAGAGGATACTGCTGCAGCAGAGTTTGATATAAGGAGAGGCAGATGGGGGGAGAGACAGAAACAAGAGGGCAAAAGACTAGAAGTCTGGCTCGAGGATTTCTATGTCCAAATCTGGGGCAATACTGCCACATCAATGTAAGGAGAGAACTCAGTCCAGAAGCATATGGTCTGAGGAGTGTGGACTGACCTGGCTGGGTTTGTTAATGACAGTTAGGAACTCAGTCCTGAGGGAAGCTGGCCTGGAGACCAGAGAAATCCAGTTAATATTGAAGTGTCAAAGAAGGATGAGTTTGTCAGAAGTGAAGTGAGAGGTGATGACAGAGAGTGAGTCAACCAGAGAAGAGGGTGAGATTGTTGGAGAGGCATAGAAAACCCCAATAAAGATGGGTAAGGTGGAGAGGAAGGAAAGTTTGGTAGGGAGATACTCATGGAAGGAGGGTACATCCTTTCTGAGGGTAATGGTGCAGAAGAGGCTCTGGCAGCCATAGAGGGCAACACCACCACCATGCTCACTCCTCTCCTGCCTGAAGAGGTGGTAGATCTGAAGAGCCAGGCTAGAATCTGGAATTCTGGAAGACAGCCAGGATTTAGCAATACAGAGGATGACAAGAGAGTTGTGGGTGACCTATACAGTAAGTAGATTCAGTTTAGGGAGGAGGCTTCTAATGTTGAGGTGAAAAAGCTAAGGACACTAGGAATTGGGGGGAGGGGGAGGGAGAAGCATCAGGGTTGGTTCCTACATTAAAACTAAAACTATCAATGGTGGCTACAAGGAGCCAAGGCTGGAGTCCTGGCAGAAACATCAATCAGAATTGTAGAAAAAGCTGGGCATCTTAGTACATCTGAAAAAATAGACTTATAGATAAGTCATGATCCAAATTATTGTTTATTATAAAAAATATTTAAAGTGCAGCAGTCAATTCCCAATCACACATTTTTCACAACACACTTGATGCTTTATCAAGGTGTGGACTAAGTAAAATATTTTTTGTAATAAACAGTAATTTGTACCTTGGTCTCCACATTGCCAGTAAGGAGAAGAATCAGGTTAAAGAGGTGGAGGATATGGAAGGACTTACATCCCCTAGACCAGGGAGAGGATGAGAGGGAAGGATGGGGAAAAGGACAAGATAGATCAGTAAAAGAACTCCTGGTTTAGGGAAGGGGTCAGGAGGAGACCAGAGTGAATAGGGAGGGAGGGGAAAAGCAGAGAAGGGGGGTGTAGGGTGGAGAAGGAAAGGATGGGGTAGGAAGGGAGGAAGGGAGGAGATTGTAGGGAGGAGGGTAGAGAGGGGATGGAGGTGGGAGAAGGGAGTTGGGGGATGAGGGCAGGGAGGAGGAGGAGGAGAAGGCAAAAGATAAGGGCAGGGAGCATGACTAACAGGTACAAAATGTAAAACAATTCTGATAAAAGCTTATACTTAACCTGACAAAAAGGCAATACTCATGTAGGTAATTAGCTGTGGGACTAGTCTAATGGCTGTTAGGTAACAGGCAAACAATAGAAACATGAGATGATCTGATCTGAACTAAGTAACAAAATCAGTCAAGCTTAAAATGTGGCAATACCCAAATAGGGTTTAGCTGGGACAACGTTATACTGTAAGTGAAGACAAGATGCATAGGTAACAAATAACAGTTACAAACTGAAAATAGTATTGCCAGGATTAACTAAGCTTGAAATAAACTGAGCTGAACTAAATAACACATTATGCTTGTAACACCTCTGTGGGGCTTACCTTATTTTTGCCCCGTTCTCCCACTTGTCTCCCATACTTGTGGTATTCCCCAATCTTCTCTGATTCTGACTCCACTTCTGCCACCATTCCCCCCAACCATGTCATGGTGGTTAGTAGGTGGTTAATTGTTGAATAGATAGAATGCATTTGTCTAGACTAGGACATGTTGGTAATTGATAATAGTTAGGAAGCCATATGTCTAGAACAGACTTGTTTAAATGTGTAAAGGTGATTAATTCCACTCATTGAATGTCAGGCTATGTCACAGACTTGGAGCAGATGCCAAGTTCTCAGGCAGGGGAGAGTGTAAACCCCCCTGTAGGGCTTATCTTATTTTGTCCCATTCTCCTGATTGCTTCCCATGCTTGTGTGGTATTCCATGATCTTCCTCCCATTCATTCACCTCTACAACCCAAGTCCAAGTGTGCCTCTGGGGCTTCCAGACAGCTCTTGCATTTATCTTCACCCATTATGGGCTTTGGAGCATAGCGGAGCCACTGCTTCTCCTCCCTTAACTGCATCATGGTGGGTGGGTAGGGCTCACTCATGCACAGAAGCACGCTTCATGTTCTGACCCCTTTTGTGGTCAAACGAATGGTTTCACGGTGGTCCTGGTCCCATTATCAAGCCAAGTGGGGACCAGTGACCAGAACAAGGCAGACAGCCTCTTTTTTATTGTAAATAAAGAAAGCCAATCCTGCTGTGTTTTGGCTCATGAATATTAATGAGGGCAGCATTAATATTCATGACCAGCCTGTTCTAGCACAAAGGGACCTTAATGTTATCTATGGGAAAGGACCAGTTTTCAACCTTAATAGGAACCCAGGCCCCTCAACCTTGGTGTGGCCATCCAGGCAGGGGTTTGTAGCCCTTAGATACACAGTGCCAGGGTTACACACTGTTGCAACTGTAAATGGGACAATACCCAAATACAGTAAAGCTGGGAATACCTGTAAGTGGACGTGAGCTATATTACTATTTAGGTGGCTAAGTAACAGGCAAATAATATTAACACTAAGTGAGCCGAGATGAACTAAGAGCAAATAGCATAGTTAGAAATTCGAAATATAGCAATTACCAAACAGGGTTTTAGCTGGGACTACCTAAAAGCAGGAATGAGCTTAACTGAAGTACATAACAATTAATACAGAACAAACTGGGAATGGTATAGCTAGGATTATCTAAAGTGGAAATCAGATGAGTTGAACTAAGTAAGAAATAAAACAGTTACAACTGAAAATGGGGCAATACCTAAATAGGTTAGAGCTAGGAATACTTATAAGTAGAAGCAAGCTATATATTAGGCAGGTGACTAGGAACAGGCAAAACAATAATTACATGGTATGAGCTGAGTTAAACTAAGTAACACCATAATCACAGTCACGAGCTGAAAGTGGAGCAGTACCTAGTAGGTTTAGCTGGGATTACCTAATGTGAAATAGACGCAAACAGATGCCTTGAGTTAGCTGGTGTGGAGCTTAGAGAGTGGCATGGCCAGCCGACAAATGACTCACAGCTGACTCCAAGCAAACTCCTTCTCTGTCCCAGGCACTGCGTCCTTAGCATGGAGGACCTCAGTGCAGAGGACCACTAGGGATTAACTGAATTAAGAAGGAAGATTCAAAAAAATCAACAGGCTTTGTAGCCCTGCCCCTAATGCAGATTCTTGCTCTGTGATTAGCTACCATCTTCAGGAGGATGCATAGCTTGCCCCGGAGCTTGCAGCAGGCAGAAACAGTTGGAGGACCAGGTGGAGATTGGAAGGAAGAGGAGAGTTGCTGGCTGGCAAAAAACAACTCACCCTCTGTTCCTTGCAGTCCTGAGGTCTTTGTCTGAGGAAACAGACACTGGTGGTTAAGGCAGGCATTTCAAAAACTGGTGGGCTTTGTAGCCAAACCCATGATGCAGATTCTTGCTCTCTGATTGGCTGCAACCCTCAAGAGGAGACGTGGCTAACTCTGGAGCTGGGAGCAGGCTGAACTTAATACGTTACATAAAACAAATGTTTTAACATTGTAATTCACACTGGTTTTGTAATAAGAACTGTTAAAGGGGATTTGTGTCTCAAAAACCTTTATTACCAAAAATGAGAACACATATGTGATGTACTTGTTTACGCATTGTTCAGTGCCACTTATCTGGTGTTGTCTTGAACAACATTCCAGATGGTATTGCATATGAATGCAAATTTTGAAAAACAAGAAGTTTACAAAACATGTCTTAACAGAGATTGCTTGCAATAGCAAAGAGAACTATTTATTCATATATATATATATATATATATATATATATATATATATATATATATATATATATTTTAGAGGCAAAAAACTCAGTTTAATGCATCAGTTAGGGTTGTTACACAGTGACAAAAGTCAAATTGGTGTTAGGTTAGAAAGCCCCCTTGGACCCCCAGCCCACCCCCAACTGGCATGGGGTGCACTTTGAGGTCATTGGCCTAACTCTCACTCCATCACATGTGAAAGAAGCAGAGGTATAGGAGAATGGGGTGAGAGTTGGGATCGCAGAACAATGCTCACCCAGATGCTGGTTGAGGGAGTAGGTAAAAACTCTGAAACATAGTCTGTCACTGTGGAATATCTAACTGCATGCGCTGTATTTGCCTCTAATTTCCCTTCTTTTTGAGAAAGAGGATGATAAATAGTGAATGGAATGTGGCGGCGGGAGCGTGGGGCCCAAAGGGCCCTGCGTTACCACCATGTGATGTTTTGTTACATAGTAACAGGAACTGCAATGCAAATGCAAGTGGCAACAGTTACGCACATGGTAAAGCAAAAGTTAATGGTAAAGCAAACGTTAATAGAAATGCAAGCATAAAGTGACGGCGAAGCGAACAGTGAAGCAAAGGGACACACAAATGCATGAAAACACAACTGGTAACATGCACAGTGATGACACCGCTATTGTGAATGCAAATGTTAAGTGTTACAGCAACAAGAACGCCAAAGAGAACAGAAACAAAAATGTGAACAGAAGCGTACACGTAAATTCTAACTGTAATGCGCACGGGCATGGTACTGCAATTGTAAATGCAAATGGTAAAGTTATCATGAAGAATAACACCAAAGGAAACAGAAACATAAATGCAAATGCAATTGCATACTTAAATGCAAACCGTAATGTGCATGGTCACGTCACCATAATTCTAAATGCAAATGGTAACTGTAACTGCAAAAATAACACCAAAGGAAACAGAAATGCAAAAAGAAATGCAAGCACATATAGAAACACAAACTGTTATGCGCATGAGCACAGTAACACAATAGAAAAAGCAAATGGCAACAGTAACAGCAACCAAGATGCAAAACGAAAGACAAACACAAATGCAAACAAAAGGGCTGGCATAAACACAAATGGCAATGCACACGGTGATGCAAACCGAAACACAAACACAAACAGTAGTGTAAATGCAAATGGTAACAGTAACGCAAACGCAAGTGCAAACGAGAACGCAAATGCAAGTGCAAACGAGAATGCAGTGGTGTACACAGGAACGGTAATGCAAACAGGTACGCAAACGCAAGTGGAATCAGTTACTGTAACATTAGCAGAAGCGCATACCCTGGTTTTCCCCAACAGCTGCATAGAGAGACACAGTGTGTACAAAGAATGTATGCATAATAATGGGCCTCGAAGCTGAAAATGAGGTGTTGGAATACTAAATTGCTTATATCTCAGTAACCGTATGACGTAAAAAAAAAAAAAATTCGCACGAGTCATGATTTTCCTGGCTACATTTTCACTGGTAGCCATAGGCTCGCTTGTCACGATGAAATTCCTATCTCCTACGTTTCAAGATATGAGCCCGAAAGGCGCCGGTATGGCACCATGTTAGTCTATGGGAAAAAATGCCAACTTCGGAGTACCGTAACTTTTTAGCCATGCAAATTTTTTCACCAAACCACCAAAAGGCATATCTGTGAGATGTTGGCTGCGCTCTCTCCAAATCTCAGCTCAAAAGACCAAACTGTTCTTTTGCAGCAGGGTGGCAAAGAACAGCTGTCATTTTGGCCATAATCTGAAAAAGTAGTGTCATGATTTGCGAAAGCTTTCTCAAACATTTGTGAAAGTGTCGTGAGTGCAACACTACTTTGTGACACTACTTTTTCCAGAAATTTGAAAAACATATTTCTAGGGTGTTTAACCCCAAAATAAAGACATGGGTAGCATCCTCAGGGCTCGACTAGGTAAACACAAAAATAATTGTGTCCCTAGATGGTCCCAATTTTAAATGCCAAGCATTTTTCTGATCACCAACTGAAAACAAAATGGTAGATTTGTGACACTACTAGGGCCATTTGCGACACTGTCAAACTTGTTATTAACTTTTCCCATTGACTTATAATGGGAACTTGTTTTTTGAATAACTTTTGAACCGTTTAATATTTTTTCACGAAATCTTCGAAAGGCACATTGGGGACCATGGCCACACGTTCCCTGAAGTTTTTGGACCAATCATGTAAACCATGCGACCTGTAGGTGTGAGCAAAGAAGTCACCAGAAACCGTAAATGCATGTGCAGATCACACTTAATAACTCCACAACCATATATTTAACCAGTACGAAAGTTGGCATATCCCAAGATGTATGGTTCTTGATCATGCATTCCAAATTTCAGGCAAATCCATTGAACGGTGGCCAAGTTATTAAGGTACAAAGTTTGACCCTTTAACCTTAAAAGTGCTACTCAACCCTAACTATGGTGCACTACATACTTCTATTATATAATATATATATATATATATATATATATATATATATATATTATATATTTATTTCAAGAGTTTTGCCAGAAGAGATGTACAACTTAAAAACAGCTTATTTTCATATGTGTCAGGGGAGAAGGGGTAGGCGAGTAAGTAATACAGGATGTGCTACTAAAATAGCAAACTGTAGGTGCAGTGGTAAAAATAACAATACAATCACTAAAAAAATACATTATAAAAAGTAAAAATGCAGTTTTGCAAACACAATATAAATAATATACAGACAGATAATCAGGACAGCACAAAATAAATAGGTATAACAGTGCAAATTAAGGTACTAGTGCAATATACTGAAGATCCAGGTGCAATCCAGAGAAGGATTAAGTTGTTACAACCCAATCTGCATAGGTGTGAGTTAATTACAGTGCAGTAGAATGAGTACAGGTGTGAAAGTTCCAGATGTGACAACTGATATGGGGTAGTTTAGCCTAGGGTAGGAAAGAAAACTATTGATTGTGGGGAAGGTGTGTGCATGCATCAACAAAAGGGGGAGGACCCAAGGGTCAGGAGCAGTTGTAGGAGGGAAGAGTAAAGTCATGAAGAATGGACTTAAAGGGGCAGAGGATTAGGCAGAGTAGATAGACAGCATAAGAGAGGACCAACGTTTTAAGGAAAATTATATGAGAAGGCAGCTTGACCTGTTGTAGTTTTCCTGTAAGGGAAGGAGAGGGAAAGGGAAGCAGTGTCAGATGGAAGGAGGGTGGAAATGTAGGGAGGGAGGGAAGGAGGGAGGGAGGGAGAGAGCCAAACCAGAATGTGGAGGTAAAGGTGGCACAATGGGTGAGTTGTCCAAGGCAAAATGGCAGTTTTGGAGAATAACATTTTTAACAGAAGTAGAAATAAGATGGATGGTATATCGCTGTTCTCTTGACCAATTCGTATGTTCATCAAAATGACCTATGAGACAGTTTCCATAGTGAGTTTGTCTTTGAACCAGGGGATTTCCTCAAATAAATGAGCAAGGTTTTCCCATAATCTTTGTATGCCCATACACTGCCAAAGCATATGGGTCAGATTAGCATTCTCATTTTTACATTTATTACAACTAGACATAGTACAAATGCCCATGTTATGTAGATGTGAAGGTGTGTAATACAGATTATGTAATGATTTAAATTGAACTAACTTCTTATTAACTGATTTAAATGTTTTCAATGAGCCAGTCCAGATGCTTGCCCAATCCCAATTCTCTGTATTCCTTCCTAAGGTATGTGACCACCATCTAATGTTTTCCCCGATATATTCCTCTGACGCATTCTATTAGCATTGCATAAAAGTTAGATACAGAAGGATGTAATTGGTAACAAGCAAGAAAGGCCTTTGTATTCTCATTCATCTGAGCCTTTAATAAATGATTTCTATAAAAGGTTAGTATACTGATTAACAAAGCCTCAACCTTATATAAGTCATGCATAGGAATGTTATGATCTCGAACCAGCTGAGTGAATTACCTCAAACAGTTATTCTCAACCATATCCTTAATGTTAATACGTGTAGTGCACCACTCTTGGAAGTTAACAGTTTTATCATTAAATAAAATATTATGATTTCACCATAAAGGCTACAAAATGGAATTCTTTATGTCCATGTTTAAAAGTTTTTGCCAAACTAATGTCAGTCTTATGCCATCAGTCAAGACCTTGTTCTATACAGCCTTCTGAGGCTTAGCGAATAACAATGCGGATGTATTTAGTTCTTGTGCCATACCCAAGTCTCTCTCAATGGAAAGCCATTCAGGAATCTGTCAGTCTTGGATGTGATAAACCAGTTTGCAGATTATGACATTCTGCAGGCCAAGTAGTAACAAACTCTAGCCAGAGCCGATATGGCTGCGGCAAGCTTGTAAGAGCACCGGGGAAAGAGAGACACTGAATGCCATTACAAAGATGGTGGCACCGACAGAACTACGCATGCACAGCACATGCGCATGCGTAGTTCTGCCGAATTACAAAATTCCATTCCCAAGATGGTGATGCTGATGGAACTGTGCATGCGCAAAGTGCACACATGGGCAGTTCTGTTTTAGAATGCGGAAGTGGTGGACAGCACAAGAAATAGTGCTGCCATGTCTGCTGCATTGTGAGCAGCCATGGTGGACTGCTTCTTGTTTTGGGTTTTGGAAGGATCAAGCCAAAACTCTAAAACGGAAACGTGCCACAGTTGCTCGTTTTCTGAGGGACCACGAAATGGCTGTGGGCTCCACCCACACAGCCGTAAAAATGGAAATCTGGAAGTTTAAGCCCACCATTGCTTTAAAGTCTTGTTAATTTGTTATGAGCCATTCAACTTTTTTTTTATAACTCCAAAGAAATTTGTTAATGTTACATTGTAATTCTGAAAACCCGTTTTGGAGTATAAAGAAAGGAAGTAGTTGAAAGATGTATAGTACTTTTAGCAGAATGTTCATTTTAACTGCTTCCATCCTGCCACAGAAGCCCAAGGGCAAGCAGTTCCATTTTGCTAGACTGTTAGACATGTGGGCCCGGATATTCAAACTGTGCCATTCAAAGGTGCAAGTCCTTGCGCTGCGCAAAATAGATGCACAGGGGTGTGTCCCGTGCGATATTCAAAGGAGTTGCGCTATTGAGCAACTCCTTTGAATATCGCTCCCCAGCCATAGACACTGTGCATGGCGCAGTGGAACTTGTGCAAGCACAAGTTGACAGAGTGGAGCAGTCAACTTGCGGTGGCGCAAGTACCATTGCACCATGCGCAAAATCACGATATTCAAAAGGTGACATGCAAATGGGGCCATAATACATGCAAGGCACAGGGGAGGCCATTTGCATGTCATTATAGCCCCATTTGCATGTCATTAGCATGTAGGTGTGCCAATCCCCGAGGACTTGCGGCTGGCGCCCTGCCAAGCAGCAGTCATTGGGGACCGACGCACCCTGCAGCCCGATCTCGGGCAGCAATGTGGCTCCCCCACCTCCTCCGGTACATCTCCCTGGTGGTCCAGTGGACTGAAATGCCCGATCGCGGGCAGAAAGTATACAGACACCCCCACATCCCATGTGCCCGATCGCGGGCAGAAAGTATCTGAACCCCCCATCCCATGTGCCCGATCGTGGGCAGTAAGTAAGTGCCCCCAAAACATTTCCCTGGTGTCTAGTGGCCCCACCCACCCAAATCTGGACTGTCATGTATGGTATGGGCTGCATGCCCATTGGCTCTAGCTCTGCACACATGGGCGTGCAGCCCCTGCTCAGTCAGTCGGCGTGGCGGGGCAGCAGGTGGGTGGGATGCTGCCGTCCGCCAGCTGCGGAGGGAGCAGGGTGGTGGGGCTTCGTGTGGAGTGGGTGGGTGGGGCCACACTAGACACCAGGGGAATGTTTTGAGGGGCAATTTACTTACTGCCAGCGATCGGGCACATAGGATAATAGGGGTCTGTATATCTGCCCTTGATCGGGCACATGGGATGTGGGGGAGTTTCTGTATACTTTCTGCCCGTGATCGGGCACATGGGATATGGGGGTTCTGTATACTTTCTGCCTGCAATCAGGCACATGGGATGTGATGGGGTTCTGTATACTTTCTGCCTGCGATTGGGCATTTTGGTCCACTGGACCACCAGGGTTGTGAATGGGGGAGCCACATTGATGCCCTGTGATCGGGTTGAGGGGCACAGGGACTGGGTTGGGGGCCAGCCACAGGTGGCAGCTGCTGTGTTGTGCCCTGCAATGCAGCAGCTCACCTGTGGGTGGCCCTCAACTAAGCCTTTTTGGCTCAAAGTTGTGCAGGCGCAGGTTGGGGTTCGCCTGCACACCTCTCACAGCCGACTGAATGTCGGGCTGTGCAGTTATCTGTGGTTCCTCCCCCTCCTGTTGAGCATGCATTCATTTGCATTGCGCTGTTGCTCAGCCTGTTTTCAGTTGCGCAACTGCCTCCTGCTGAATATTGCAGAATGGCGCAATGTAGGACTTGAGCATGCGCAACCCTGTTGCGCATGGTGCAACCCTTTTGAATATCCCACCCGTGACGTTTAAGATTTTTTAAATTATTGGAAAGGGTTTTCTCCACTATCCTGTATAACTTGATAACTAAATAGTCTATTTTTCTCTATCCCATCTTATACCCATATCAGTTATTACTTCTTTATTGCAGTATCTGTTTAAGGGAAGAAAGAGAGATTTCTCTTTGTTCAATTTACATCTAGCCAGCTTTCCAAAATCATTTAAGGTCTCAAGGATTTTAGGAAAAGAATTCTTTGGGTTCTGTAGTGAAATGAGGATATCATCTGCATAAAGAGAAGTAGTAGTAGTAGTACTAGTAGTAGTAGAGTTTATTTATTTTGGGCACCCTTCCTTATAGGCTCAGGGCACCCTTACAAAATACAAAAAACAAACAGTTTTAGAATATAACATACATAAAACTAAAATACGATACATATAAAATCAGTTAAATGCAACCTTTGAAATTCAGACTAGCCAATTCCTAAGCTGTTTAAGGGAGATAAGATAGTTCTTATTCTGGATAGGAATGCCCTGAATATCATTTGCATGGGATCATTTTCTAACTAGTGGATCTACTGTAAGATTAAAAAGTAAAAGAGACAAAGAGCAACTTTGTTTAGTGCCCCTTTTAAGAGGAAAATTCAAAGATACCCTCCCATTAGTAATGACAGATGCAGACAGGTTTTTATACAGAAGCCCTACACACTTAGAGTATTCCTTCAGGAAGCCATACACGTCCAGTGTGTCAAAAATATGAGCCACAAAACTCTATCAAAGGCCTTTTCTGCATCCAATGAGAGTAGGCCAGATGCAATTTTAGATTTGTTAGCTGTTTTTATAATGTGATGGATTTTTCTGGTGTTATCAGCTGTCACTCTTCCCTTAAAGAAACCTATCTGCCTATTGTCAAACAAAAATGAGATTACCTGTTTCAATCTGCCTGTGAGAATTTTGGCTAAGATTTTCACATCTGTATTGAAGAGAGATATTGTTCTATAGTTTTTGCATTCAACAGGTTCCTTCCCAGGTTTAGGAATGAGTTTTATCAGGCTTCTCATTATATCCTGAGGAAAAGAGTCTCTTAGCCTAGCTTCCTCATAAACCTTGGTTAGAACTGGAGCAATTTCAACACTTAGTTTGTGGTACAAATTTGAAGAACAACCATCTGGACCCGGAGCCTTATTTTTCTTAGGTGCCTTAATTGTGGAAATAACTTGGGTTCCTCTGCTGGCCTACCCAACATATCTCTGTGGCTATCTGGAACCTTGGATAAAGGAATATCCTTACAGAACTTAGCTAAGACCTCTGGGATTAGATTTGTATTACTATTATACAGTTCTTGATAACATTTCTGAAATTCTGTGTTTATTCCTTTCTGATCAATTATTAATGAATCATCCTCAAGACCTTTTACCTTACAAATTTTTGTACCCCCTCTGTTTTGCTTCGATCTTATGAACAGAATTTTTGTAGCTCTAGGACCTGAATCAACATAATTAAATGTTCACTGCCTTATTGCAAACTCAGCCTCCCCTCTAATAAGTTCAAGGTATTCTGTTTTCAGTTTTGACCAAAGCGCCCAACTATCATTAGATGTATCAGACACAAGGGTGTTTTCAACTGTTTTAATCTTCCCCAGAATCTCATCCATTTTTTGCTTTCTTTTTCTTCTTAATTGCTGAAGAGGTGTGTGAGGGAATTTTTATATATCCTAAAGCTATATTTGCTATTACATGCCTTGAAGCTATGCTTGCTTTGTAAGCCATGCTGTAACAAAGTCATAATGAATGTAGTAGAAATTTCTGAGTTCATGCTGTTTTCTACAGGGTTATAGAATGTTATTGAGGTTACTTGAGGTACATTTGTAGAAACAGAAAGCAAGATAAAACTGGGCAGAACTGGTTGTACCAGCCTAAATAACAGGCTCGGACAAAGTATAAGATAACAACATGCTTGGGCAAAGTATAAGATAACAGCGACGTTGAGGCATTGAAGGCAAGCTATGCGTTGTTGTATGTTGCTATGGTGTGAGTGAAACTCATTGTTTCACTCAGGTCAGATTGACCCAGGCATATGTATCAAGAAGTATTGGGTAAGGAATGAAATAAGCAGTGGAAAAGTACACCATACATTGGTATCAACTTGTTATTCTGTTACATTGCTATCAACTTGTTATTCTGTTTTATGATTGGCTTATACTGAAATGTTGGTATTTTTCAAGATAAGAAGTGCAGAATCTAGCTTATAAAAAGCTGCTGTAAATTGTAATCGGGGAGCTTTCTCCTTTGCAGAACTCCTGCATGCATGTGAAAGATTTGATCAAATAAAGTGACGTTAAGACAAAACCCAGTGGTGTGGTTTTTGCCCCGTGATGACGGGAGTGGTTGCTCAGGTAATACTTACAGTGAGAGAATTTGTGATCACAGTTTTGGCGTAGTCGGCAGGATGAGTTCTTCGGTCCGTGTCACCTCGTGATTGGGTTGTTTCCCTTGAACAAAAAGAAGGACATTTTTGTGGAACCCCATCAGGACGTGATGCCTAGGGGCCAGCGACACTCATCATCACTGTAAGTACAAGAATACCTTGGAGCGAGTGTGCACTATAAAGGACAGGCCTAGATAAAATGGGAAATAAGGGAACAAAAGATAACCTAGGTCCAGAGTTAGTATTATCTGGACCAGCAAAATGTATGGTTGATAAGTTTGGCCAGGATTCGGTCTCTGAGATAGGACAATGGCATAAGTTGACCAGGGGAATATTTCCCCTCATAGGTACTTTTAGTATAGATGTACTAAAGGAAGCAAGGATAGCATTGGAAGAAAAGAAAGAGCAAACAAAAAGGGTGCAAGGTAGACTGGTCAAGGTTTAGAATATGGGAAAGAGAGGCAGAAAGGCGACATGAAAATCAAGTGAGAGGGTTAATGGTAAAACAAGAAGGGGAAGATACTGAACACTGTAGGAGGGTGTTTCATCATCACGATACCCCTCCACCATATTGGCCCCCTCCCCCAACTGTTCCACCAGGACCACAGGGAGGGGTGGTGCCAGATGCGCCACCAGAACAGGCTGCCCCGGTGGTACCTGCTGCCCTACCTGCTCAACAAGCACTGATAGTCCAACCGGGCCAAGCAGTACAGTCGAATGAGGAGGTAGGGAGTGAAGAGGGGGAAGAGGACCTGGTTGAAGCAATGGGATCTATGTCACTGGATGGGAAGGTACATGGCAAGGGAGATGGGAAGCCTTGGGTATTTAGGCAAACTGATGCAAGGACTAAGGGCCCAAAACAGGCAGGGGGAAGAAAGAAACTAACACAGCAGTTGCCTTTGATACGTTATCCCAACCCACACCCCGAGGCAGGAAGACTGGCTGCCAATGACCAGCCTGCAGTCCCTAAATACATTGAAGTGGACCACCCATGGAATCCTGAGGAGTTGAGAGAGGCCCTGAAAGATGTACAAAGCCTCAAGATAACTTAGAAGAATATATAAAGGAGTTAACAAACTTAATAAAATGTATGAACTGTCTATGACTGAGGTTGGAGAGTGTCTTGAGCCGGACATTAAAGGGCAGGTGGGAGGAAGTAAAGAGGCCTGGGACCCAGAGAAGCCAAGGGACCAAATTATGCCACAATTTAACGTGGTGTGCATAAATCTACGGAAAAATACAGAGATGTGACAGACTGGTCTGCATCCGGGATCGAGACAAAAGATGAGAATCAGTCGCGATTACAAGAGCGATTGGAGGGGTCTTTAGGCAATTTTCCGGTATTGGGCGGATAATCCTGCATACCAGCATCAGTTGGGTATGGCTTTTGCACCGGACTGAGTGAGCCAATTAGATTGGGAGTTACCACAGTGTGCATTGGATGGGAGACAAAGAAAATGGCCAACCTAGTGCCGTATGCTGAACATGCTGAGAGACAGCAGAAGGAGATACAAAAGAAAAAGAAAGAAAAGCTGGAAAAGGCTCAGCTAATGTACTTTGAGAGAGACAATAAGCAGCCCCAACTGGGAGGTGGAAATGGCAACAGAAGAAGACAGAGAGGACGAAATAATGGAGGTTATCCACAGGGAGGAGGGGGAAAAGGGCAACCATCGGAAGGATCGGCAGGACAAAGACCCGGACTGGGAGGTGGTATCATCTGCTTTGCTTGTAGAGAACAGGGACACATAGCAAGAAATTGTGTAAAGGCAAATCAGTGGCGTAATCAAGATTCAATGCCCTCTTGCCTCGCCACCACCTCCTGCTCCACAACAGTGGCAGCCAAATCAGCAGCAAGGATGGGGTGGAAATCTCGGGATCCTCAGTTCTGGACTAATAATGTTGGCTTTGCCAATGACAGCTGAAGGTTAGAGGAACACTCCCCCTTCCCCTTTTCACAAATGCTATGTGCTTCAACAACGCCAGAAGGTAGTCCAGTAATAGACTTAATAATCATGAACACAAAGTTGACCTTCTTGATAGACACAGGTGCCTCGATGTCAGTAATTCAAAGAAGCAAGTTAAATGCATCCTTATCCAGTCGAATGGTGACAACAATAGGGACATCAGGAGTACCACAGAGAGAGCAATTAACAATATCATTACCGGTTTGGTGTGGAAAAATGGAATTACAACATACTTTCCTCAGCAGCATGACCTGTCCTGTGAATTTATTGGGAAGGGATCTCCTGTCAAAGGTAAATGCACACATTACTTGTACCCCAGAGGGGGTTAATATAGAAGCGCCGGGGTGGGTTTGTATCCATGTTTAGCAGAAAGAACAGGAGATTGGCTGTATAGTTGGGAATTAACAGAACCAAAGGAGGTGGGTTGTCTACAAGAATGGGCGGAAGTAGTAACACATGGCCAGTTGCAGTTACAGACAGATTTGCATTGTACAACACATTATGCAGTGGGAGGTCGGGACCTAACTTATGAGTGCAAAGAGTGGGGAAAACAGCCAGTAGAACAGGCCATCTGGGTGTCAGAGATATATGTGGCAAGAATCATTGTGCAGCCTCAGTGAGGCTGAATGCAAAACAATTAAAGTATTCCAGAGCCAGGGTCATACCCGCACATTTCCATAGCAAAGAACCCCCTTGAGTGGAAGGGTTGGGGCCATGGGTAGCAAAAATGGTACAGTTGTGTAATTGGGAGCGTGTAGGAAGCAAGCTAATATCAAGGGCTGGAAACTGTGAAAAATACGTAATTAACAGAAAGGTTAAGGTACGAGTGGATGAAAGAGAAGTGAATGTGCGAAAGGTTTGTGAAGAAACAGGCATGCAGGAGAGTGTAAGTTGGATAAATGAGTTACCAGCAAAGCTATGGGCAAAATCAAAGTATGATGCGGGATTACTGAAGAATGCACAACCCCTTATGGTCAAGCCAAAGTCCTCTTACAGACCGAATAGGCATCAATATCCACTGGGTAAAGAGGCAGAGGAGGAATAGCCCCAGTGCATGCAGTATTAGTGGAAAGGAGTAATCATCCCTGCCATATACACTGATAAATACACCAATTTTACCAGTGAGAAAGCCAAATGGAAGTTACCGCTTTGTGCAGGACCTGAGAGCGATAAATGAAGCAGTACATGTACGTACGCCGGTAGTGCCAAACCCGATTACTGTATTGTCATCCATTCCACATAACAGCTGTTATTTCATGGTCATTGATTTAGCAAATGCGTTTTATGGTATCCCCGTAGAACCCAGTAGCCAGGAATGGTTTGCATTCACCTACCAAAGGGAAAAGTGGACCTGGACTCGCATGCCCCAAGGCTATGCTGAGTCTCCAGCAGTATTCTCAGCTCAAATGAGAGAGAATCTATCCGCTTTTGTGGCCCCATCGGGCAGTACCCTAATACAGTATGTGGATGAGCTATTGCTTGCCCCAGTAAGGAAGCAAATGAACAGGATACAAAGGCTTTATTACTTTTCTTGGCTGAGAATGGGCATAAAGTGTCTCGAGAAAAATTGAAATTGTGTAGAGAGCAAGTAAAATATTTGGGTCGTGTGTTGTCTGGCAGTGGTAGAAAGCTAGACCCTGAGAGAATTAAGAACATAACAGCATGGCCATGCCCAGTTACCAAGCAGCAAATGATGTCTTTTTGGGTATGGTGGGCTATTGTAGAGCCTGGATCATGGATTATGCTATGTTGGCACAACCCCTCCATGAACCATATTTGGCAAGAAAATGCAGATGACTGAGGAGATCAGGTGGACACCTGATCTAGAGATCTGTTTTGCAAAACTTAAAAATGTATTGGTTACAAGTCCTTGTTTGGGACTACCTAATTATGAGAAGGGTTTTAATCTGTTTGTAAATGGTACAGGAGGTTACATGTCAGCTGTATTGACACAGGAACATGGAGGGGGACAGAGGTCCATAGCATATTACTCGAAGCGTTTGGACTCAGTGGTATGTGGGATGGTGTCTTGCTTGCAGTCGGTGGCAGCGGCTAATGAAGCGGTGCTGGCATGCGTGGATCTGGTAGGATTCTGTGCTTTGACGGTGCATGTGCCTCATTCTGTATATTCTATTCTGCTACAAGCTCACACAGCTCATTTAACGCCAGCACGATTGCTTCAGTATCAAAATGTTACTAACCATGTCTAACATAACTTTGAAAAGGTGCACCACTTTAAACCCAGCGACGTTGCTCCCACCTTGGAGGAGGGGGAGGAGCATGACTGTGGGCAAGTGATTGACTTACTGTAAGCCTCGACCGGATATCACTGGCGTACCCATACAAAGCGCCAGACTTAAATTGTTGTTGATGGCTCGGCACAAAGAGGCGAAAAGGATCCCCTTGGTAGGTTATGCAGTGTGTACTCAAAACTATGTCGTGGAAGGAGCAAAGTTACCCCCATGAGCGTCAGCCCAAGCTGCTGAACTCATAGCTCTGATGAGGAAGCTATATAATAGCCGAGGGTAAAACAGTTAACATATACACAGATAGTCGATATGCATTTGGGGTAGCTCATAATTTTGGCACCCTATGGAAACACAGAGGTTTTTAACAGCAGCTGGAAAACCTATTGAGCATGCGAATTTGGTAAAAAATCTTTTGTTAGCAATCTAGAAGCCAGAAAAGTTAGCAATTGTAAAATGTCAAGCCCATACTTCTAACCAAAATTTTGTTTCTGCAAGAAATGCGAGGGCTGACACAGCTGCAAAGGAAGCAGCTCTTTCTGGGAGTGTTCCAAAATTTCAAATGTCTTTGACTGTAACTATCCAACTTGATTTATTCTCAGTAAAGGATGTTGCAACTTTACAACAGTCGGCCAGTGCAAAAGAGAAATGTAACTGGCAAACAAACTGTAAATTTGATGCTAGCACTAAGGTGTGGACAAACCCCGATGGCAGGCTCTGCCTGCCCTTGGGAATATTTCCCTTTTTGGCAAAATTGGCCCATGGGGCCGATCATGTTTCAAAAAGTGGAGTAGTCGATCTTGTAAATAAACATTGGTATGTTGTTGGCTTTACCGTATATGCTGAAGATTTTTGTAAAAAGTGTGTAATATGTATGCAAAATAATGTTGGCAGAGGACTCCAAGTAACCCCCTCTGCCCATCCTTTTCCTACAGGACCTTTTGAACATTTAATGATGGATTTTATTGAGCTAAACCCGTGTGAAGGGTATAAATATTGCTTAGTGATTGTAAATATGTTTTCAAAGTGGGTAGAGGCGTTCCCAGTATGAAAAACCACGGCCTGTACAGTAGCAAAGGCCCTGATTAGAGAAATCATACCAAGGTGGGGGATTCCCACCCGGCTCTCCAGCGATAATGGCTCGCATTTTGCAAATGAAGTCATCAGAACCTTGTGTGAGGCACTGCAAGTGGATTTACGAACGCACTGTGCATACCACCCACAATCGGGAGGGCAGTAGAAAGGGCAAATCAGACATTAAAGCTGAAATTGACCAAAATTATGGCAGATACTGGCCTTAGTTGGGTAAAGGCACTACCAATAGCCTAATGAGTATGAGGGAAGAGCTGGCCCCATGGGTTTATCACCTCATGAAAATTTTGATGGAAGGCCCCTCAGAATGACAAATATCCCCTTCCCACAAAACCGAATAACATTGCACGGTTTAGATAATGAAATGATTGCTTATTGTTTATCTCTTAATGCTGTTTTAAGATCTCTCTATCCTAGGGTAAAAGCTGTACTTCCAGTCCCCTTGGAGGGACCCCTGCATAGGATACAGCCAGGAGACTTCGTGTTATCAAGGACTTCCGAAGAAAGAAGTGGTGCGCCCCGAGGTGGCGAGGACCGTTTCAAGTGCTCCTGACTACCGCCACTGCCATAAAGATCGCGGAGAGAGAAACGTGGATTCACGCATCTCATTGTTGCTTGGTGACAGCCTCTACAGTCGATACCATTGCACAGTGAACTGAGCAACCATGAAAATTATTATCGTTCTGTTTTTGTTCGGACTATCGCTGCTATTTTTGCTATGGGGCTCTGAATACGAGGGGGGCAACTGCTCCCGCAGCAGCACAGAGCCATTGCACATTACGAACACTTGGTGGACTTTAATGAACTTACATGCTAATAATGCTAATGTCTCTAATTGCTGTGTATGCACTAGCTCTCCTTTCTCTGCAGCTGTAGGGCTCCATCTAAAACCCAAGCCTGTAAATAGCACTGAGGCCAGCGATATTCTCAGTGCCATCGGGGAAGAAACATCACTGATGCCCCAGATTATGCTACAAACAAAATAAAAAACCTAACTGTGTTTCGAGGGCACGAGTTTACTGCATGGTACAGCCCACCGAATGATACAAATGTGTCAACCCCATTGTATCTAGACTTTAGACAGCAGAATATATCATCCAGGCTCTGCCTGTGTAATAAGCAATCAACCGTGAGTTTAGCGCCACTGGGATGGTCCACGTCCCAATTTTGTAGGCACTACAACAGCACCACCAAGTCCGAGTCCACCATAACCAACTGCTCTCAAGCAAATGCCCACACAGTACATCCTGATTTCAGTGCCGTGGGCAGTCTGTCAGGTCTATACTGGGTATGCGGGGATAGGGCTTATCTTTTCCTACCTATGGGGTGGACGGGCTGCTGCTATCTAGCCACACTCCACCCTGCGGCCCATGTATATATGTACAATGCATCTGCTATACATCAGCGTGTAAGCTATATAAATCAAATTCAAAAAAGGGAGGTGCCGGACGCGAATAAACATGTCCCAGTGGGAGAAAAATTTGGGGCAGAAATCTTCCCATGGTGGGGTGTTGTTCAGAACATGCATTACATTGCCCAGTTAAGCTATGTGTTGAAAACGTTAATTAATAATACCTTGAAATCAACTGCCTTGCTGACAGCTGAAATTAAAGCCCTTAGAATAGTAGCTTTACAGAATAGAGCCACACTTGATTATGTATTAGCCTACTTGAGAATTAATGCGCCATTATAGGGAGGAATGCTGCACCTATATGCGGATAACTCCCAGGAACTGGAGCAAGTAATTGAGGGAATAAAAACGCTACAGCAGCGTGTTCTTAGTGAGCATGCACCTATATCGCAGGGCTGGGACCCCTGGTCATGGTTCTCAAGCATATTTGGTGACTGGGGCACTACCCTCCTCCACTGGGTGGCAGTAATCGTGGTGGTGATACTGGCATTATGGCTCCTGACTGTGTTGCTCAAATTTCTCTTGTGACGACTGTGTAGCACCTTGTCGCCACATGCCATCACCCAGCTGCACCTCTTACTACACCCCAAGGACCAAGACCCTAGAGAATTAGTCGGGGTGTTCCCATTCTATGATGTACCAGACGTGACTAAAATGTAATAGTTCACAAGTTGATACAAAGTATCAAAAGGGGGGAGAGTGTGAGGGAATTTTTATATATCCTAAAGCTGTATTTGCTATTATAAGCCTTGAAGCTATGCTTGCTTTATAAGTCATGCTGTAACAAAGTCATAATGAATGTAGTAGAACTTTCTGAGTTCATGCTGTTTTCTACAGGGTTATAGAATGTTATTGAGGTTACTTGAGGTACATTTGTAGAAACAGAAAGCAAGATAATACTGGGCAGAACTGGTTGTACCAGCCTGAATAACAGGCTCGGACAAAGTATAAGATAACAACATGCTTGGGCAAAGTATAAAATAACAGCACGTTGAGGCATTGAAGGCAAGCTGTACGTTGTTGTATGTTGCTATGGTGTGAGTGAAACTCATTGTTTCACTGAGGTCAGATTGATCCAGGCATATGTATCAAGAAGTATTGGGTAAGGAATGAAATAAGCAGTGAAAAAGTACACCATACATTGGTATCAACTTGTTATTCTGTTACATTGCTGTCAACTTGTTATTCTGTTTTATGATTGGCTTATACTGAAATGTTGGTATTTTTCAAGATAAGAAGTGCAGAATCTAGCTTATAAAAAGCTGCTGTAAATTGTAATCAGGGAGCTTTCTCCTTTGCAGAACTCCCGCATGCATGTGAAAGATTTGATCAAATAAAGCGACGTTAAGACAAAACCCAGTGGTGTGGTTTTTGGCCCGTGACGACGGGAGTGGTTGCTCAGGTAATACTTACAGTGAGAGAATTTGCAATCACAGGTGCTAATAAGGTATCTTCTCAGACAGCATTTAAAACATTCCCAGTTGTTTGCCCAAGATTGATCAGCCAGATTGTTATGTTCCCAAAAGGTAGCAATCTCTTGCTTAACTTTCCCAAGCAAATCTTCAGTTGTTAAGTTTCCAGTGCCTTGAGATTGCTGTGTGTGTACTTTCAAGAAAGGAAATTAGGACTGGAGAGGGATTAGAAATAACCCACTCAAGAATTTGGGTTGATAGAATTCTATCAACCATAGTTTCAGGAACATAGACTTGGTCTATCCTGAAACCAGAATGACAGCATGCTTACCAGAAAGTATAAGTTTTTTCTCTAGGACGAAAATTTCTCCAAGCATTAACTAGGCCTAGTGTATTTACCATATTTTGTAAATCTTTATCTGTTTTATTAAGTCCATATTTACCTATCCAGCAAAGGGTCTAGAGTGCTGGTTGTGTTACCTGCTAAGATAACTGTGCTGCCTAAGAAAGCAGTAAGTTTAAAGCAAAATACATTAAATGTGTCATGCATGGCACCATTTGGTCCATAAACATTGGTTAAAGTGATCTCCTTATCATCTAACTTGCCATTAACAACAATAAAATATCCTAACAGATCCAATAGAACAATAGAAACATAGACTTTGACAGCAAATAAGGACCACTTCACCCATCTAGTCTGCCCATTTCCCTACCTATTGGATAAGCTGCAGATCCTAGTTAACAAACAGCCTACTTCCTCCTGCCTCCCACTATAATTGCCTTATGTCTGTCCCATGCATTATTGAATTCTCCCACTGTTTTTGACCCCACAACCTCCTCAGGAAGGCCATTCCATGCATCCACCACCTTCTCCATGAAAAAATACCTCCTCACATTGACCCTGAGCCGTCCCCCCATCTTCAAATTGTGTCCCCTTATTTTTGCACATCTCTTTTTCTAAAAGATACTACCCTCTTGGACTTCATGTCCCCCTCTCCCTCCTTTCCTCAAGGTTATACATATTAAGCTCTTTTAGTCTCTCTCTTTATGTGGCTTCTGGTGCAGACCTGCACCATATTAGTTGCCCTCATCTGGATTGCCTCCATCCTGTATATGTCCTTGTGGAGATGGGGTCTCCAGATCTGCATGCAGTACTCCAGATGGGGTCTCACCAACTGTTTGTACAGAGGGATGACAACTTCTTTTTTCTACTGGTGATGCTTCTCCCTATGAATCCAAGTATCCCCCCGGCCCTCCTTACTCCCTTCTCACATTGCTTACCTACCTAAAGGTCATCTGATATGACTACCCCCAGGTCCCATTCCATTTTATGGGCTGTAGGCAGAGCCTACAGCCATTTTGGGGTCTCTCAGTAGCTCTAAAAATGGCAGACTGTGGAATCTTCCATTGGATTTTTGGAAGTTTCCTCCCAAAAGTCCAATGGAGCTTGAAACCTTCCATCATGATCAGCCACTATGGAATAACAACCACGCTATTTCTTGTGTTACTTCCACATTCAGGGGCATGAACGGTGCATGCACAACTCTTGCACAAGTGCATTTCTGCTGGTGCCATCATGTTGTGAATGGCAAAATGCCATTCACCACAACTGCGCATATGTGAGTGCCATGCCTATGCAGTTACGTCACTGCCGCCTGCACCGGCAACAAAGAAAACGTGCTAACATCGGGGTCCTCAATCCCCATATCAGCATTATGTAGCCCCCCCACCACTCATGTGGCACACTGGGAGCCCACCACAGTGTGCTCAAATGTATTTTTTTCCCCTGCTGACATCAGGGTGCCTACCCAATCCCTATGCTGGCATCATGTACCCACTCCCCCACTCATGTGGCACACTGGGAGGCCACCCCAGTGTACCCAAATGTCTGCTTTTTTTCATATTCTGTAAATAAACAGTCCCCCAACATTTTTTTGATCTGCAAAAAAGAAAATGGTCCCTCATCATTGCCCCAGTCCCCTTCCACCCTCCCACTAAGCACCCACCTACCTGCACCCTATACTTACCTCTGAGGTTGGCACTGTCATCTTTTCTGAACCAGGACGTGACTGCTCTCCTTAAAGATGAACCACAAACTGAAGAATCAAAGGTAAGTGTACTGTAATGCCATTCAATGGGGATTTCAACTTATGTTGATAAATAAGCCATTTTTTTAATTGTGGCCCCAAAATTTTCAACATGGGGTTCTTGGGACCCCACCTCATGAAAACTGTCACTGTCATTTCATTGCTCTGTCCCAAAAGATGATTTTGTGGTTGCTGCGTGGAATCATCTTTGAGGACCGATTCATAAAATGACAGTGGCACTGTTCATGAAGTGGGGTCCCAAAAAGCCCATGTAGCAAATTTGGTGAAAAAAATTCCAAAAAATGATTGCATTATGAGCCTGCATTGCACAGTTTCTACACACGCTCCTAACTTTTCCAATTTTTAATATTTTCCCTCCCCAATTTCATCACTGCCATTATTGCACACCTCCTTTTTAACAGTACAACTGTCATTTATCACATCCTGCCCGGAACATGTTTTCACACCTGTGGCACTGAATGGCGAGGTCACCCTGCAAAATCACCTTTTGGGACAAGTGAACAAAATGACATGGGCACTTTTCATGAGGAGGGGTCCCAAAAAGGCCATGTTGAAAATCTGGTGCAACACCTCCAAAAAATGGTCAAGTTATACCTGGGTGTTCTATAATTTCTATGCACATGTGTAACTTTGCTCACTTGGCAGCTCATCACAGCTCTATCTGCACTGGCCAGAGTTTGTTGTTGTTAGTACCTCCCCCCCATTGTGTACTCTTCCCCTGGGTTTTTGTTTCCCAGGTGCATTACTTTGCACTTCTTTGCATTGAATCTAAGCTGCAATACATTTGACCATTCCTCCAACCTTGCCAAGTCCCTTCTCATCCTTTCAACCCCACCTTGTGTATCAACCCTGCTGCAGATCTTTGTATCATCTGCAAAGAGGCATACTTTTTCTTCCAGTCTCTCTGCAATGTCACCTATAAAGACATTAAAGAGGAAAGGTTCCAGTACTGAACCCTGCAGTACCCCACTAGTAACCCACTTTCTTCAGAGTGCACTGTGTTTACTATTTCCCTCTGTGTCCTGTTGTCCAGCCAATTTGTTACCCAAGCTACTTCCCTGGGACCCACTCCCATGCTGGCTAACTTGTTTATTAATCTTTTGTGTGGGACTGTGTCAAATGCCTTGCTAAAGTCTAGGTAGGCCATATCCACAGCTACTCCCTGGTTTACTACTTTGGTTACCCAGTCAAAGAAATCTATTAGATTCAGCTGACATGACCTTCCCACTCTGAATCCATGCTGTCTTGGGTCCTGTGACCCACTGGCCTCTAGGTACTCAACAATTCTTTCTTTCAGAAGTGACTCCATAATTTTCCCTACCACTGAGGTCAAACTAACAGGTCTGCAGTTTCCTGCCTCTGCCTTGCTCCCACTTTTGTGAAGGGGAATCACATCCACCCTCCTCCAGTCCTCAGGTACTACACCATCCTCCCATGATTTGTTAAAAAGGGTAGTCAGTAGTGTCACTAGGTCTCCCCTTAGTTCTTTTAGAATTCTGGGGAGAATCCCATCCGGCCCCATTGTTTTGTCCACCTTCAGTTTTAGGAGTTCTTCCAGGACCCTTTCTTCTGTGAATGGACTGGTATCAACTCCTCTGTCCAGAGTACTTCTATGGTTTGGTTTAGGTACCTCCCCCTCTTCTTCTTTTGTGAATACTGAGCAAAAGTATTAGTTCAGTATCTCTGACTTTTCACTGTCACCCTCTGCACACTTCCCCTTCCCTCCTCTCTATTAAGCCTCCCTATCCCTTCCTTGATCTTTCTTCACTCTCTAATGTACCTATAAAAGGTTTTATCCCCCTTCTTAACTGAGTTGGCTGTATTTTCCTTGGTTTGGGCCTTTGCAATTCTGACTTCCTTCCCCTCTTCCTTCTGCTTTAACTGATACAGTTCTCTGTCCTATAAGTTAAGCAGTATATTGCACTGTTAGTACAGCTATTGTGTTGAAAGTCACAGTACCTGCACAGAAGTTCTCAGAAGCAGCTGTCTCACTTACCACCAGGGCTGATCATTCAGCAGTATTCAGGTTAAAAGTCAAGGTGAGCACGTATGATCTGTGGAAAAAGTATGAATAAAAACACCATTTAAGAAAGTTCTGCTGTTAACACTATTTGCATTGTGCTGCATCCCTATGGCAGTCTAGTTACAGAGTGAAGGATTGGGGCAGACATTGTGGAGAAAGCGCCAGCAGTGAAGTAAACAAGCATTTGTCAATGCCAAATGTTTGCTTGCTGGTACTGGCACTGGTAGTGTGGGAGTTAGAAAAATGTATAATAGGAATGACAGTGAAGTATTGAAGTAACACCAGCCCCCAACCCACCCTACAGAGACTGACTGGCGTTAGAGGTGTGCCTTTGGGTCATCGGCTACAGCACTCATGCCATTCCACCTCACCCACCCTGCAGACACCGACAGGTGTCGCAGTGTGCCTTGAGGTCTTTGGCCCTTATGCTTACCCCATTCCATAAGAAAATGAGCTGAGATGGGTGCAGTATAGGAGAATGGGGTGAACATTGGGGCTGAAGACCCCAACACACACCTTGATGCCTGTCACTGGCTGCAGGGTGGAATGGCATGAGCATTATGGTCAACGACCTCAAGTCACACCCTTGACGTCTGTCAGTCTGTACAAGGTGGGCTTTACAGTTGGAAACTCTAATGTCCTGGACGTTTGTTGGCATTTTCACTCCAAATTTTCAACATGGGCTTTTTGGGACCCCACTTCATGAAAAGTGGTACTATAATTTCGTTACTCAATCCCGAAAGGTGATTTCGCACAGCGACTGTGCCATTCTGTGCCACAGATGCGAAAACACATTTTGGGCAGAATGTAAAAAATGATAGCTGTATTGTTCATGAGGAGGTGTGAAAAAATGGCAATGTTAAAAATCTGGAGTGAAAATATGAAAAATTGGCGAAGTTACAAATGTGTGAGAAACTGTGCACCGCACGCTCATAATGCAGTCATTTTTATGTTGCTTGCACGCATGTGCAAGAAACATAGTACCATCACCCGAGTTTTTGGAGGTGTGGCACCCATCTTCCAATGTAGTCAGTGTGTTTGCAGGCACGGCCCCTTTCCCAATCACTGCTGCAGCTGTCTGTGACAGCAGTTGAAAATGCAGTGGCATACAGTTGAAAGGAGAGCTCTTCTTCAGTGAGCAGAGCTCCCCTCCACCATCTTGGCCTTGCGCATGCACCTGCGTGCTCATGCGCCTTCCCTCCCCCACACTATGCGGCCCGGGGGGGTGCCCAATCCCGTCGGTTGCATCCCCTCCCAAAGCATCCAGGAAGTGGAGCCATGCTGGGAGCCCACCCCAGTGTGGCAAAATGTTTTATGGCTGATGGGGGTGCCCAATCCCCCGTTGGCTGCACGCCCCCCCAAAGCATCCAGGTGCCACGCTGGGAGCCCACCCCAGTATGGCAAACTGATGTTATGGCTGATGGGGGTGCCCAATCCCCCGTTGGCTCCTGCCCCCCCAACAGCCTTTCAGCTGCCACGCAAATGTCCCTCATCATCTTAGTCAAAAAAAAACCTGTAAATACAAAAACTGTCCCCTGGTGCTTCTCCCTGCCCCCTCCCACAACCTGCACCCACCCACTGCGCACCCTGCCTCCCCACACCCCCCTCACCTCCAACTTACCTCCGTAGCTCGGCACAATGATCTTCGGTGGACCGGGAACACATCTGCACTCTTCAAAGCCGACTACAAACTGAGGAAATGCTGGTAAGCTGTATAATGGGATAGATAGGGTTTTTTTCAACTTTGTTACATATCTCAGGCATTTTTTGGAATTTTGGGCCCAGATTTTCAACATGGGGTTTTTGGGACCCCTCCTCATGAATTCTTGCACTGTCATAGCGTTAATTGGGCCCAAAGGGTGATTTCATGGTCACTGCGTGAAATCATCTTTCGGGACCAATTAATGAAATGACACTGCCAGTGTTCATAAGGTGGGCTCTCAAATAGTCTATGTTGAAAATTTGGTGAAAAAATTCCTAAAAATGACTGTTTTATGAGTGTGCATTGCGCAGTTCCTACGCACGCTCGTAAGTTTGCGACTTTTCAATATTTTCACTCCAGATTTTCAACATTACCATTTTACCATACCTCCTTTTGAGCAGTACAGCTGTCATTTTTCATATCTCACCCAAAACGTGCTTCCACCCATGTAGTGCACAATGGTGCAGTTGGTGTGCGAAATCAATGTTTGGAACACATTAAGAAAATCACAGTGACACTGTTCATGAGCAGAGGTCTTAAAATGGCTATGTTGAAAATTTGGTGAAAACATTCCTTAAAATGACTGTTTTATGAGCGTGCGTTGCGCAATTCCTACGGCTCGTAAGTTCTTGATTTTCAATATTTTCACTCCAGATTTTCAACATTGCCATTTTACCACACCTCCCTATGAGCAGTACAGCTGTCGTTTTCCACATCTTGCCTAAAACGTGTTTCCACCCATGTAGCGCACAATGACGCATTCGGTGTGTGCAATCAATGTTTGGGACAGATTAAGAAAATTACAGTGACACTGTTCATGAGCAGAGGTCTTAAAATGGCTATGTTGAAAATTTGGTGAAAAAATTCCTAAAAATGACTGTTTTACGAGCATGTGTTGCGCAGTTCCTACGCACGCTCATAAGTTCACAAATTTTTAATATTTGCACTCCAGATTTTCAACATTGCCATTTTACCACATCTCCTTATGAGCAGTACAGCTGTCATTTTTCACATGTCACCCAAAATGTGTTTCCTGTACAAGTATGGCGCATTCGGTGTGTGCAATCAATGTTTGGACAGATTAAGAAAATCACAATGACACTGTTCATGAGCAGAGATCTTAAAATGGCTATGTTGAAAATTTGGTGAAAAAATTCTCTTCAGATGTTCTGCAATATTACTAATGAAGACATTGAACAGAACTGGCCCCAGGACCGATCCCTGCAGCACCCCACTGGTCACCCCCTCTCCCTAGACTGCACACCATTTACCACCACTCTCTGCCTCCTGTCTGTTAGCCAGTTTCTAACCCAGTTTACCACCCTTTCCCCCATGCCCAGCCTACTCAGCTAGTTTATCAGCCTCCTATATGGGATGGTGTCAAAGGCTTTGCTGAAATCAAGGAAAGTGTTGTCCACTGCCCCACCCAGATTCACTTCCTTTGTCACCCAGTCAAAGAAATCAACCAGATTTATCTGACATGATGTCCCCACTGTGAATCCATGTTGTCTATGGTCCTGGGCTCTGATGGCATCTAGATGCCCCACTATTGTTCCCTGCCTCCTCCCTGCTGCTGGACTTGTGTAGGGGGACCACATGTGCCCTCCTCCAGTTCACTCATGTTGAATGACTCAGTGAACATGGCTGCCAGAGGTACTGCCATCTCCCTTCGCAGTTCTGTTAATATCCTTGGGTATTTGCCATCTCGTTCCATTGCTTTGTCCACCTTCAATTTAGTGAGCTCCTGCAGGACTCTTTTGCCTTTGAATGGACTATTGTCCACCTCTTCACCCTCTTGGCAACTGCTGTACTGCTGTGGCCCTTGCCCCTCCCACTCTTCTCTGAATACTGAACGGAAAGACGCAGTGGATGTCTTGGGAGGAAGGCATGGAACTATCACTTCCAAATACCTAAACAGCACATACAAGCAAGCAACATTCGGCATTGACAAATGCTTGTCTGGAATGTTTTCACCAAATGTTCAACATGGTCTTTTTGGCACCTCCCCTCATGAACAGTGGCACTGTGATTTCATTAATCTGTCCCAAAAGTTGATTTCGCACAGCGACCACATCCTTCTGCACCACAGGTGCCAAAACACATTTCAGGCAGGATGCAAAAAATGATAGCTGTACTGTTCATAAGGGGGTGTGGAAAAATGGCAATGTTGGAAATTTGGAGTGAAAATATTAAAAATTGGTGAAGTTAGGAGCATGCGTAGAAACTGCACAATGCACACTTGTAATGCAGTCATTTTTTTGAGTTTTTTCACAAAATTTTCAACATGGAGTTTTGGGACCCCACCTCATGAACAGTGGCACTGTCATTTCATTAATCAGTCCTGAAAGGTGATTCCATGTAGCGACTGCAAAATCACCTTTTGGGACCGAAAAACTAAATGACAGTGCCAGTGTTCACGAGGTGGTGTCCCAAGAACCCCATGTTGAAATTTTGGGACCAAAACTTCAAAAATTGGATGAGATATCAACCTAAGTTGAACCCCCCCCCCCATTGACTGTCATTATAGGGCTTACTTTGATTTCTTCAGTTCCCGGTTCAGCTTTGAAGAGTGCAGACGTGTTCCTGGTCCACTGACGATCACTGCTCCCAACCTCTGCAGGTAAGTATAGGATGTGGGGGGGTGCATGGAGGAGGGTCCACAGAGGGAGGGTCAGGATGAGGGAGGAGGCGGCAAAGACGATGAGAGATCTTTTTCTTTTTTTCAGATTTAAAAACAAAAAAACCTTGGGTGGACGGTTTTCTTTTTTACAGGGGAAATATTATTAAAACAGATTTCAGCACACTGGTGTGGGCTCCCAGTTTGCCATACTAGTGGAGGGGGGATCAATGTTGACCTGGGGATTGGGCACCCTGGGGTTGGCTGAGAAAATAGGGTCATGAAGGGGGTCTGGCGCATCCGAAACTGAGAGTGAACATTCCGGTGTTGGAAACATAAAGAAGTATTTTGGCACACTGGGCTCCCAGTGTGTCACATTAATGGGAGGAGATACATGCCATTACAGGGATTGGGCACCCCAATGTCGACTTTCCAGAGAGTGTGTTGGTGGGGGGTGGCAGGAGCCACGAATGTGGTAAGTCACGCTGCAGCTCATTTATTTATTTAACTGCTTCACCAGGAAAGGCACATTGAACAAACTGGCGACTGGAGCTGACAAGAACCGAAACTCTACCCATGTGCATTACTGTGCACTGTAATGCAAATGGCCAGATTCTTGTCGACTGGATGTCTGTGTGACTGATTGGTGGGGGGGGGAGGAGCTACCGCTGCACTGATGAAACTGTCCCTCATTGCAGTGGCAGATTTCTTTCAAATGT
This sequence comes from Neoceratodus forsteri, assembly GCA_016271365.2. Classification (NCBI taxonomy): domain Eukaryota; kingdom Metazoa; phylum Chordata; order Ceratodontiformes; family Ceratodontidae; genus Neoceratodus; species Neoceratodus forsteri. The sequence goes on from JADMNL010000025.1 coordinate 259,015,340, forward strand.
GGCACTCACTCTGAAACTGCCATCATAGGCAGCTTCCTGGTTAATTGATGGCTGAGGGACATCCCCATTAGAGCATCCTCTGCATTGGCCACAACACGGACACACCTCTGCAATGTTGTACTATCTCAATATGTTTCTTGTGCACTGCAGATGCAAGCAAACATAATAAAGCAGAGAATGCTGGCATAGAACATTGAAATCAAGATCTTTACTCCCATGAGTCAGTATGGAATGTAATACATGATCGCAAACTGATCTTAGCTGACAGAGCCTTGTGGCAGTGAAGAGGCTTGAGACCACCACTATTCAAGTTTTTGAAGTGTTAACTGAAAAAATGGGCAAAGTTCAAGCAAAATGATTTTTCCAGAGAGTTGTATGCATCAGCTAAATAGTAGATAATGTGGTGGAAATGTACAAATTCTGAAAGACTAGTGTTTTTGGTTTTGAGGGATATAATTAATGCAAATAAAAGCATATACATTGAAAGACAGAACACACACTTCACATTATGAAATCCCCCGAAGTGTATTTCCACTGAGCTACATGAGGAGAAGCAACTGAAGATAAACCAACCTGTTTGTTGATACATTTTGCATTAAGAATATCCTCCCTGACATCCTTTTCAACCTTGTCCTCTACACTACTAATTTGGGTCTCTGCATCATTGAGTCACATTTCATGTGCATCAGTCTCTTTCCTTAGTTGTTTTAAACAGTCAGACATATCTAAAACAGTAATTTTAAGAGTCGTCATTTTGAACATCATTAAATCAAAGTGAACAACTGTCAGGGGCTGTGAGGAATGAACAGAGGTTTCTAAGCTGTCATAACTAGCTGTGCTTACTTCGGATAGAAGTCTTTTAGAAGGATTTTTGGCAACTTTTTTTTTCTGATGAGGAGGGACCGATAATGACTTGCTGAATGGTCTGGTATTCCATGCTATCATTTTCCATAGTGTCTTTCAATAAATGCCGAAGTTGTTTCTTCTGTGCCAAGTCAGTGTTGAAACATTATGCTTTACTTGTCCGGTTTTTAAGAGACCTAAGAGTATGGTAAATTGTGCTGACAGGCAAAGTAGTGTAGTTAATTCTTCAAGATAGTATATGAAGATGTATTAGTCATTGAGTTTTCCTCACTTTTCTCTTTATTCCACTTTTTATAAGTACTTTATCTGACCTGAATAGTTAGTGCAGTAGCACCTTTCTTTCTTCTCTATTTTTTCCAGTGTTGTTTCAGCTGTGGCCGATCTGTGAACTACCCATCAAAAACAGTCAGCTAAGAAGGCACACAATCAGAAGTAAAGAGCAATTTAAAGGCTAAATGACCCTAGGATAAGGAAAAATAGTTTATTTATTTACTTGTTTAAAAAAAAGTAAAAGTGGAAAATCAAAGTAAATGTAAATGACGGGCAGGCAAGGGTGCACCAAAGCTCACCACAATGCAACTGTCCTGAACACTAGCATTTGATCAAATCAGCAAGAAAGGTCTTTAGTGCCATTGGCTCATCCCCCCCCCAGTGATATTCATGGCCCTAGACATGGTTGGCATGAGGGGTCATGGTGGGATTCAAACCCATAATACAGATGTTCACCAGTTCTCCATGTGATGAAGAAGAGGGGCATCTCCAATGGTCACATTTTGTTTATAGTCCAAAAAACTGTTTCAAGATGGTAAGTCCCTCACCAATAGCCTTCCAGTGGTGGTCCATTTGCCATAGGATCTGTAGCATTTAGGAAGATCATCGAGGAGGGTGAGTCTCACTCATCATGACTCACCAATAAGTTACATCTGTGGGATATGATACAGGACAGTAGACTTTTTTCCGGTGATTACCCATTTCAGTTGTCATCTAGAGCCTGTGATAATTCTGTCTGTACATTAGTACTCTGGTAAGTCCCAAGGGTGTCTTCGAGAGGGTTGTTTCTATGGGAGCAAAGTTTGCACATTTGTGAGGCAAAGGGGGCAGGTGCTGTGCATGAATTTTACTGAACTGTGATTGGTAAGACTTGTTGTCATTCTTTTTTCCAATGATAACTTGTACATTTCATTCTGGCTGTTCATTATTGCCGCCCCGAATATGCCAATGAAAGTGACAGTTACTTTTCATGCTCTGTGACCATCTTTATAGTATTTTTCAATAAGCCCATAACCACTGTGAAATGTGAAATAGCAAATAAAAGGGGAACTTTGCTCCGGTCAGCTCAGATAAAGCTTTTATAAAAAGTGGAATGAACATAAGTCATTTTCAAATACCGCAGGTCTTAGTGGGGTCTTCCTCTGCCACTTCTGCAATCAGCACCCTCATTCCTGTTTACCTCTTATTGATAGTGTTAGGCTTAAATTTACAACTTTTAAATACCTTATGTGGCTGGAATAAAGCACTAGTCCATCCTGCATTATATTACATCACTGTATGGAACATTGCAACAAGGCTATCTATACTGTCCTCCTCATTATTATGTTATGTTATGAGAGGTTGAGCTTAATGTTGGGACTGTCAGTGTGCTGGGACATTTAAACAGGTCCTGGACCTTCCTTCTACAGAAGCTTCTTTGATATTCATTTAATGTTCAGCATTCTGCTGCTTGACAAAGATCTGTGGTGGGCATCCTGGCTTGACCACTCTCAGTTTAGCTGGGCAAAGAACAGAGAATTCCAATCCTCATTGATGGAGGCTTGTTTTCACTCCTGCAAACTTTTGCTGCTGCACCTTTAATTCTCGGGTGTAGTCTTGATAGACCGAGACCCATCATCCTTCTACCATGATGGGGACTATGTGCCCGGGTGGCTCATAGTATGTTTTCCTCCTCTGGAAAACAAAGATATTTTATGAGCTAGTGTCCAGGTTTCTCTGGGTTTGGGTCAGGGGCTGGTACAATACAGTCTCTGAATTTCATAGTTTATGGCCGTTGGATCTAGCTTTAGTTGTTTGATGAGTCATTTCTGTAATGTCCTGCCACCCTTCTTCCCTCTCAGACCCTTCAGGAGCCCAATAATGTGAACATTAGAGTGTCTAGCTCTAGTTTTCTGATCCTTAGCCCTCACACTGAGTCATTCAGCTTGTTCTTTTAGTATGCTTTTGTCCCTTTTTAAGTCAGTTACCAAGTCTTCAAGTTCCTTGATCCATTTGTCCCCTTTAAGCCTTATGGTGTGGCTAGCAGTAGTCTCAGCTAGCCCAGTGACCGTTAACTGTAGGCATGTTATTTGTGCTGTTAAGTTTGTAAAGCTGGCTTTTACCTCTTCCTGGAGGTTAGTGATCAGTCCAGGGAGTGAAGGAACAACAGGGTCTTGAGTGCTTGTGTTGAGGCCCATTTGAATAGCAGCAACTTATGATCTAGTGTGTCCTTCTGCTATGCAAAGAATTCCTTTGCCAACTCCTTCAAATGGCAGCATAGTTTTTTTTTTGGTTGATTTTGATGTAGTCATTTAAAGTTCAGCTCTGCAGGTGTCATTTTCCCATTTCTAGAGTATTTATTTTTTAAGTTTTTGTCATTTTATTCTAGGTGCCCGGGGGAGCTCAACTAATGTGCATCCACCTTGCTTGGTAGCCAGGCCATGCCTCTGAGATGTCAAGGTGATGGTGAAGCCAGGCCTCAAGGTACTTCAAGGAGGAGGAGGAGACATGCTCAATCTCAATACCATCAAGGGTGTTGAAGGAGGGCAGGGAGAGAACCATGTAAGCATCTGTTAGGAGGCAAATGTTGTGGAGGCCATTTTCTTGGCTTTGAGGGATGAAAGGTTAGAACAGAACCAGCACTGAACACTGTCAAAATTATGTTGGAGATGGACAGCAAGATCAACAGCAAAGGAGCCAGAAGCAAACACTATGTCACCTGCGTACATTTGGATGGCCACAGAGGCATAGGCTAATGAGAGGTTGTATAGGAATATGGAGAAGAGTAAGAGAGCCAGGACAAAACCATTGTGAATGCCTGAGCAGATAGGGAGTGGGGAGGAAAGGGTTTCTCCAGTATGAACAGCTTGCAACCTGTCCTCCAGGCAGTTCAATATGAAAATGATAGGAAGAAAAAAAATAATGCGTTTTAAATGTCAGGACTATAATCCAGGTTTTCATCTTGACCTGAAAACCTTGACCCTGTATGGCCCACACTACGCTACAGCTTCACCATGGCTCAGGGGACTCTTTACCTTAAAATTGCACTCCCTACTTGTGATGCTTTATGCTTAAACCTCAACTGATGTATTTATGGATTTGTTTCTGCACTAAATATAGAATTAATAAGGGTAAGTGTGATATGCAAACTACAGATGTGCAAAGTTATCCAACTTCACTCCATGAACTAATTAATGAAGTTTGCCATTCGCGATGTGCCGACTTTGCAACTTTTTTGACAGGAAAAGTGGCACTTTTCAAGTGAAGGTATACAAATTTGCTGGCAAAGTTGTACCTTTGCCTTAACTTCACCTGAAAAAGTGCTGTTTCCCCAGAAGAACTCAATGCAAAGTGGTGAAGTGGGCAATTCATGAAGTTATCCAGGAAGGTGAATTTCACAACCTTGCTGATGAAGTCAAACTTTGCAATATCTCTAACAAGGAAACAAACCCACCACAAAGGAAAACTAGATGATAAAGCAACCCACACAAAGGGCAAGTGGCACTGTGATCTGGTTAGCCCCCTTAATAGGTTTGTGAATATAGCAGACTTACCCAGCACTATGTCAAGAGGGTGCAGTCAAAAACAGCACAGTCAACAACTGCACCACGTGGCCAGTACAAAACCATGCTAGATTAGCTATATTAACTCCGAAACCACATGGCGCTGTTATTACTGTGTGGTTTTCAACCATGCATATTTGCTGTCATGGTTTTGGCCGGACACTGATTTACCCATCTTTCATTTGTTTGGATGGTTACTGTTAATTTTGATTGCAACTGCATATGTAGGGAAACGGTATGCAAAACAATAACTGCTAACCACTTTCATGGGGAAAAAGTCCTATCCATGTAAGATACATACAGTAAATATCAGATATGATTGAAACCATGTAACCAATTCTGCCTAATGCTATTAGGTGACCTGAATTTTTAATATGTTTTATGTTTCCCATTCATCAGAGGCTTCATATTAAGTTTGTTTATATCATATGCTTAATGTATTAAAATATGTGGTGCAAAGTTTAACAGTGGTGCTATAAATAAATTTGCAAGTCTCATCAGTCTATCGCCTCAGATTTTAGAGCTCAATCCTTATTACTTTGTAAACAGTAAACAACATCTGCCCCATAATTGCCAAGTAGATGTGTTTCAATGCTTCCCAGCATTACAGCTAGCATTTAATGCTAACTGTGCTTTTTATCTGTATTTCTAGGATTTTCAGACAATCCAGACATGGATGCAGCAGCAGCATGATCTGGCTGTATCCACATCTGGTCAGATGTGTCAGAATGGTGACAGCCTATTTTACAGGGCTGGGGGCAGTATAGCAAAGGTTAGAATTTGTGTCAGCTTGCATACAAAAATGACATGTGCCACATTCATTTATTCACATGCTGCTTTTTCAGCCACAGCTGTGTTTCACAGTGCTAGGAAAAATGTTTTGGTTCTCTGTAAAATCAGTGAGAATTGTATTTTTTTGTATTAGTGGTATATCAAAACAAGATCTCGTCATAGGCTGATATGGCTGCTCAGAGCATTTCAGTAGAATCACGGCACCAGACTGTGCCCTGCTCTTGCAGCACATTTCAAAAGAGCCACTTTGCTGGAGGAAAAAGAGCTGTCACCATGACGGAATGTGCCATATGCAAGCTGGCAGTGGCTACAGAATTGTGCATGTGTGATACTCGTGCATGTGCAGTTTGAGTCAATGCCACCATCTTGGGTATGGCAGCCATCACCTCCACAGTTGCAGAAGAAGAAGTAGTGCCACAGTGAAGAGGGTGTGTTTATGCAGTCCATGGAGGGGAAGGGCCACATAAACAACACCACTGGACATTCGCCTCAGCACTGTGGAAGCACATTGGACAGCGGTCAGGTCACATACTTCCACAGTGCTCTAGTAAAACTATAATGATGGCATAACATCTGTAGAGCTCCACCCATGCAGCTGTAAAAATTGGCAAAGAATTTTGCAAAATCTTTTCCCTGCCTACTTCTTTACACGCATGAAAAAATGCATCATCATGGGATTTCTTTCTTTATTCACAGAACAAAAATGTGCCACAAAGTCAGCAAGGAACAAAGTAACCTTTTTGTGAATCTTTTTATCATGTTGGGGGTTTTTGTTCTTTTTTGTGGATATTTAATATTGTAAAAAAAAATACACAAAATACATGATTTTGCATTTGTTTTCCAGCATTTCATGGCATTAGGTAAATGCAAAGAATGCCAATTTCATCCAGTCGTAGTGTCCAATGATTAAATGATAGTAGGCTTTCTAACAGATTGTGCAGTAGTATGGACGCAAGTCTACTTTGAAATCTCTGCTGATGGATCTGTGGCAGATCCATCTAAAAATCCCACCCTGTATATTTTAAGCAGAGCATTCATTTTTTGCTTATTCTACAGTATACTGTATAGCATATTATACAAATGTGGATTTGAATTGAAGCTTATAGTGAGACACTATTGCCCAGAGGGTGAAACACAGACTGACAGGGTTTTGGTGCCCAAAGCTGCAGGCTGAGGGCATTATTGTCTACTGGAGATCAGTTTTTCATTTCATTTTCATTTAATTTTATTGTTTATACTTTTTATCTGGTAAGCATCCAAATACCCATTTTCACAATCAACAAGTACAGTATTAAAACAGACACAAACACAAAACAATAAACAATTAACAAAAGTGTAAGACAAACTACAATTAAACATTGAATTCACAAAACGCATGCAAAAATAATTTAGCAGCAGGAGCACACATTCCTGTTAAATAGCCATTTTTTGAGTCTGACCTTAGAGGTTTTCAACCATGGGCAACTTGTGATTTCACTGTGATGTGAGTTGTAAAAGGTAGGGGCTTTGAACAAAATGGATTTTTGTCCTGCTGATTTTCTAAACAGTAGGACTCTTCTACTTTAACATCTGGGGCTCGATATTCAAAAGTTTGTATGGGTGCTAAGGATTTTTTGCCCACACCAACTGTGGTTTGCACTGGAACCCCATATTCAAAAGGGTCTGTTATGTGTTCAAAGAGGGTAAGCACCAGTGCAAAACATGATGTACAAGAGTTGGCAAGGGGATGGATGTGGCCATGAATATGCGTGCTACCCCATATTCAGCAGCTTTGCACTGCACAAAAGGCTTTTGCATGATCCTTTTGTGCAGCACAAATATCGCCAAACAAAACCCCAACTTAATTCTGGTCAACACTAGTGGCTGCCAGAGGTAATGCAGCCGCCTAGTCAGTTGGCCACTGGGTGTGCACAACCACTCTCTGTGATGCCTGGCACTCCCCCACTGATTGCTGGCCCATTCTGTAAAATAATATGATCCCTGGTACTAGTTGTTTTCCTGCCCCCCTCCACCAATCGCTGACCCATTCTGTAAAATAATATGATCCCTGGTGCTAGTGGCTCCCCCCCATCACCGTCCCAGGTGTAATTATCATCTCTGTTACCAGTAGTTCCCCCCAAACAGCCATCCCTGGCATAAATAATATGATCCTTAGTGGTAGTGGTCTCCCACCTCTGATCGTCATCCCCGGTGTAAATAATATGATCCCTGGTGGTAGTGGTCCTTATTTATTTATTGAAATTGTTTTGCCAGGAAAGGCACACTGAGTAAGAAGATACTCATCTCCCAATGCGACCTGGAGGGTGGGGGGAACAAAGAATACAAGATACATAATAATACAGTGTTAAATGGAACATAGTATACACATTGAGGTTTCACAAATTTTGCAGTACAGGTTAGGACTATCATACAACCGTAACACAGTTCAGAGCAGTCAGAAACATAAACAATTTGAGGACAAATAAGTGCCTAGAGGGCAAGTGCATGCACTTAGCTGTGAGTATACAGCTTGGTGTACTTTCAATGCCATTGGTCAGCTGGGAGGGGAGAAGAGCTGAATCAGGGATTAGAGCAGGTGCAGTTTACCAAGAAGTGATTTGTGAGGGCAGAAGAGAGGGAGTTAACAGAGGTGGAATGACGGACTTGAGGGAGTAGCTAATTCCAGATTTGGGGGAAATGATGAGAGAAGGCTATTTGGCTGGCTGTGGACTTCTGCCATAGGATAGCAAGTAGGCGGGAGTCAGTGGATCTGAGGGCGTGAGAGGGTGGGGGGGAGGAATGAGCAAGGAGGAGTGGTAGGCAGGAAGGGTGCCTAGCCAGAGCTTAGGGGTGAATTTAGTGCAGTGAATGAGGCATCGGTTTTCAAGGGATGGTAAGGCCAAGGCACGGTATAGCTCGCAGTGATGGGTGGGGGGGCACTGAGAGCAAAGTGGCAGAAGGCATTGAACAGGGTGTCAAGCTTGGATAGGGAGGATTTAGGGGCCAAGCTACATACTATATCGCAGTAGTCAAAGTATGGGAAAATCATCTTCAGGATTAGCTCATGGCATACAGTTAGAGGGAGTCTTCGGTGGTTTCTGTGTAGAGGATCTAGCATGGGGTGCAGTTTTTTTATAGTAGCATCTATGTGAACATTAAAGGACAGATGATGGTCAAGCCAGACCCCAAGGTAACGGAATGAGGGGACATCCTTGAGCATTTGCCCATCGAGAGTTTGGAAGAAGGGGAGGGACGGGAGTCTTGACAGGTGTTGTCTCGTGCCAAAGGTCATGAAGACTTTTTTTTTGCATTTAGGGAGAGCTGATGGGAGCAGAACTAGTGTTGAATGTTGTTGAAATCAACTTGGAGGGTGGAGGCTACTGCTTCTGTGGAGCTGCCTGAGGAAAAAAGGACGGTGTCATCAGCGTACATGTGTATGGCAGATGACTGGCAGACTAGGGGTAGACCATTCAAAAAATGGAGAATACTATAGGTCCGAGCACGGAACCCTGGGGGACGCCGGTAGAGATGGACGGGGGGCAGAAATTGTGTCAGAGATTCGTATGGATTGGGTTCTGTCTGTGAGGTAGGAGCAGAACCAGAGGCAAAGAGACCTGCTTCAGTAAGTCTGGAGAGAAGCAGGGTGTGTGAGACAGTGTTAAATGCTTTAGCTAGGTCGACAAAGATAGTAGAGGTGATCTGTCCATTGTTCGTGCTGGCGAAAATTGGGTCTGTGAGCCTAGTCAGGGAGAAGGCAGTGGAACATCCCTTTCTAAACTCGGGCTGGAAGTCCATGTAGAAATTAGAGTTGGAGAGAAAGGTGGTGAGCTGCGATAACACTAAGTGCTCTTGCAATTTTGCAAGTGTTGGGAGGAGAGAGATAGGTTGGTAGTTTGAGGTTGTAGTAGTGGGGCCACCTTTAGGCAGGGGGATAACTATGACATGCTTCCATGCCTTGGGGGACAGCAGCCTCAGTGAAGGACAGGTTTAGTATGCTGGCGAGTGGGGCAGCTATGGCAGGGGCTGCAAGGTGGAGGAGCTTAGAGTCTAAATTGTCAGGGGATTTGCCTTTAGAAGGATTGAGTGAAAGCAGGGCTGTTAGGGCATTGGTTGCCAAGATATCTTTGAATGAGAAGGTGCGAGGCACATACTGCTTCTTGTGACCCATCGTGGGTCCAGATGGACCAGGGGTGAGCAGAGATGAGAGGAGGGAGGCAGCACAAGTGGAGAAGTATGAGTTGAACTCGGCAGCAACAGCACAAGGTGCCGAGAGAAGGGAGTTATTTATGTTTAGTATTGGGGTGAGGGTAGTGGTGGGGGGGGGGTGGAGAGGGAGTGGATGACCTTCCAGAATTTAGAAGGATTATTTAGGTTTGTTTGGAGAGTAGAGTTAAAATATTCAGCTTTGGCCAGTCGGGTTGCTCTAGTACATTTGTTTCTAAGCATCCAGTATTTAGAGAAGTCTTGAGGGTGATTAGAGGATATGTGGACACTCCAAGCTTGGTCATGGGCAGTATGGCATGCTAGGAGTTCAGGGGTGATCAAGGGAAGATTGTTGCCACGCACCCTTGTGCGACGCATAGGGGCATGTTTATCCCAGACACTGAGAAAAGTGTTTTTGAAGCGATGGAGGACAGCGTCAATTGAGGGGGTGGAAGAAGATTCCACCCAGTTGGCTTGTGCAAGGTCATTTAGAAGGGGAGCGATGTCAAGAGACCTGTAGGGGCATTGGACCAAGAAATTAAGGGGTGATTTGGGGCAGTGAATTTTCTGGACAAGGTATGTGAGATCTTGGTCACTCAGGGAGTCAGGGAGGAGACCAGATTTGATGACCCGGTGGGGGTGGGAGGTCAGAGCCCAGTCCAGTAGAGAGTGGTTTCCAGTTTTGGGGTTTAGGTGGGTGGGCTCAGTGGTAAGTTGGGAGAGATTTAGTCCATTTATAATGGTCTGCTCTTTAGTGAGGGCTGGGGATAGCCAATTTAGATTCAGGTCACCCATGATATATGATTCACCTACAGGGGCGAGGGAGGAAATATGCGCTAGGAGGTCTGTGATAGTAGAGGAAGGTGTACCTGGATGGCAGTAGATGCCAGTGACATAGATGGGGAGAGAGAGAAAGGAAGGGACAGTTGTAGCATTAATATCTCATAGGCTTTGGGTTCGACTTTGGCTAGGATGGTCGAAAAGTGGATGTCCAATTTTAAGTAAATGGAGACTCCGCCACCTCTGGAGGCCCTGTCCTGGCGGGCCATGGCGTAACCTGGGATGGCGACAGTGGTATCAGGGATGTTTTTGTTAAGCCACATTTCAGAGAGGATAATGATGTCAGGGGCGTAATGGATGGCGAGAACTTGGAGTAAGTCCAGTTTCTGGGGAAGACTTCTAATATTTAGATGTAATAGGCGCAGTCCGTGGGGGAGGGGGGCTCCCTATGGGCAGAGAGGTGGGGGACAGGTTGCGGAGAGATCCCACTGGGGGCAAGGGGGATGGGAAAGGGGCCAGGGTTGGTGTATGTCACCTGCAGCGAGGAGTAGGAGTGTGATAGGTAGGTAATGGGCTGACAGCTGTTTAAATATGGAGCATAGTGAGCATCGTTTAGGAGGCAGGTGCGAGTAACTTATAGGGACAGGGCAAGGGGTAAGCAGATGTGGCATCATCCAAGAAAGAGAGGGATTGATAAGGGAGGGGCAGGGCCATATTTCTGAATGGGACCAGACGTATGGGTGCTCAGAGGTGGATTGCCAGTTGTGGTAATGATAGTTACCAGACGGGGTAGGCAGGGTCCCCCCCCTTCAATTGCCATCCCCAGCTTAAATGATATGATCCCTGGTGGTAGTGGTCTCTGCCTCTGATCACCACCCCCGGCTTAAATAATATGATTCCTGGTGGTACTGGTCCCTCCCCTGCTCACCAGCCTGGACATCCAAAAAAAAAAACTCCCTGCTGTCCAGTGGTGCCTCCCATGGCACCAGGCATATCCCACCACTCACCTGAGTATTATCCATGGTGCCATGGGAGCATACAGTGACTGGCACAACTCCCTCACACCACCTCAGCTGACCACGATATGTACAGGCAGGAAGTGCACCTCTTATTCATAGGACAGGGTGACATACCCTGTCCTATAAATAAGAGGCACACTCCCTGCCTGTACATACAGTGGCCAGCTGAGAAGGTGTGAGAAGGGCTATGCCAATTGCCTTATGCTCCTGCGTTACTGCTGATAATACTCAGGTGAGTAGGAAGGGGTATGCTCGGTGCAGCGGGGGGGAATCACTGGATGCCAGAGAGGTTGCTTTTTTTGGACTTCTGGGCTGGCCATTGGAAGGGGGGACCACTGCTACCAGGGATCATATTTTTTACACCGGGGATGATGATCGGATGGGGTGAGACCATCACCACCAGGTATCATATTATTTACACCAGGGATAACGATTGGTAGGGGACCACTAGCACCAGGGATCATATTATTTATGCTGGGGATAGCAATTGGAGTGGGAGGAACAATAGTACCAAGGTTCATATTATTTTACAGAATGGCACAGCTATTGGTGGGGAGAGGGCACTACCAGGGGATATGCACTTGTCTAGGATCAGGCAATTGGGGGGAAATGCCATGCTAACCTACCTCACTACCTATGCAAATGAGCCTATAATGGGCATGCAAATGGCCCCATAGTCCCTTGCATGCCTAATGGGCTCATTCACATGGGTCCCTTTGAATAGTGCAAATAGCGCACTGGTGCTATCCATTCTGGCAGCGTACTTTAGCACCCTGGTCGGGGCAGCACTAAGTGGCTTAGCACTAGGCAGACATGACCTATATTCAGTTGAATAATGCTGGTGCACTATTCAACTGAGTATAACATCTTCAGGCACCCAGGCAGTCACAAAGCACAGTGCTAATTTTTGCTTATTCGAATATCGGGCCCCTGATGCCTTGTATGTTAACAACCCTATTAAATAGAGAGGAAGCTGATGCAGAAGTTGCTCAGTTACAACTTTATGAAGCAAATGTGCAAATGAACAACTTGTGTGGTATGTTTCCTCTCTATTTAATAGGGCTGTTAACATACAAGGCACCAGATCTTGAAGTAGAAGGGTCTTTAAAAATCCCACTATTTAGAAAATCATTTGGACAGAAATCCAGTTTTCAACAGCATTCTATGTTGGTTTTATTAAACATTTTTGATGATAGATTTGTACAGCTTTTTGTCTTTGGTAGTTCAAATCCTGCAACTAGGAACAATCAAGATGACAATTAGATGTTTTGGGTGCAGCACTAGCCACTGCTAAGCAATTCAATCACAAAATGTAGTGAGAAAGAAATAATGTGACCTATTGGGAATTGAATCCAAGCCCTTGGAATACTGTCCTGGTGCTCTAAACATTGAGTTACAGGCTCACATGCTGGACCTGGTTTTTCTGGACGCACTCCCTTTCTCTGGTATTGCAAATCCTGCAACTAGGAACAATCAAAATGGCAATTATATGTTTGCTGGCACAGTATTAGCCACTGCTTAATAATTCAATCACAAATTATAGTGAGAACCTTACCTGCAGCTCAGAGGTTAGAGAACTGGGCTGGTACTCAGAGGGCCTGGGTTCAATTCCCAGTAGGTCACATTACATACACTACAGTTTGTGATTTAATTGCTAAGCAATGGCTAATACTATACCAGAAACATCTAATTGTCACCTTAATTGTTCCTAGGTGCAGGTTTTGTAATGCTAGAGAAAGGAAGTGTGTACAGGAACCTCAGGTCCAACTATCTAAGCTTATAGCTCAGTGGTTAGAGCACCAGGACAGGATTTTGGGGGCCTGGGTTCAATTCCCAGTAGGTCGCATTATTTTGTTCTCACTACAATTTGTGATTTAGTTGCTAAGCAGTGGCTAATGCTGCACCAGAACTATCTCATTGTCATGTAAGTTTCTGTGTAGCTTAAGTGCAGCTTTCTGTTACCCAGCAGTTGCACTTAATGAGCTGCAACCACTTTTAATGAAGTCCAACAATAATTAAAAACAGCAGCTCCTGCTGCCAGCAGCTGCAGTGCAACAACTTTTAATTGCAGCAGTAGCATTTAAAATCTGCAGCAGCTTTTAAAGTCAGCAGTCCAGTTGAGGAATGCACTGCTCATGCTCAGAAGACTATTGACTGGTTCTGAAGGCAGTAGGTCAGAGACTATGGACCAGCGTCATGGCAACAGGGCTATAGCACAAATTATCTATTAGCCTCCCCAAATCAGACTGCTGCAAGTCATCAAAGTCACAGCTGCTCCACCCCTTCCTCACTCTCAGTTGCTTGTTGCTTGCCCCATCAGTATACTATAACATAGTTCATTGAGCCCCACCACAGTTATAGTGAAGATCAGTATTAGCACTTGCACATACATTTGTTTTGAGTTCTTGGAGGACCTGGCTAGGGACGGGGATGATTTAAAAGATGGCGGCAGCTCCTGGTTTAGAGGGACACTGTCAACCCCTTTTGCATCGCATTATTTCTAGTTGAAAACCCAGATTTTACGATTGCTTACCTTCTTCATTAAAATTCATTGTTGCTGGTTGTTTCATCTGCTGCTTGTTTAGGTTCATAGGTTTGCACAAATTAGGAAGTCATATGACCTTTTGTTAACTTGCCACTTTTCAGTGGTGAGACTCATATTTCCTGTTTCCCATGTACTGATCTAATAATTCATGAAAGCATCCATTGTTTTACTCATAACTATACTTTCTGGCAATGCATTCCAAGTGGCCAACACCCTCTGGCTGAATCATTTATTTCATTTTGTAGTTTTATTTACTTCACCCTTTATTTTTAGCCCATGTGTATGGGTGCATCTTGTTACATTATGTTTTGCCAGTCCAATTGTTCCCCATGCATAGCTATTTTTGGATACACTATATACTAGGCACAGATCACCTCTAAGCCTTCTATATTCCATGGAGTACATCTTTAGTCTCTTCAACCTCTCTCCATATTCCCTATGCTGTACATCAGCAATTCTTTTGGTTGCTTTCCTCTGGACCCTTTCAATTAGTGTCTCCTCTCCTTTATTTTGTGGGGCACAGAAAGGTGAACAGTACTCCAAGTGGGGCCTTTTTACTGATGCTTCCCTGCTTTTTATATTCTTGAAAATGCATCCTAATATTCTGTTACTCTGTTTTACCTTAGTTCTTGTGTGTGTGTGTTAAATGAGAAATTATTAGTATAATAATGGTGACTCCCAAATCCCTTTCAGTTGTAGTTTCCTGCATATCAGTGTTGTTTAATGTATATTTGAATTTCTGGTTGTTGAGACCCAGGTACATAACTTTACATGTCTTCATTAAATTTAGTTTATTTCTTGTTGCCCATTGTTCCAGTTGAAACCAGTCCTCTTGAAGTTTGTGCACAGCATCCTGGTTAGTTATGATTGTCCCTAGTTTGCTGTCGTCAGCCTATTTACATAACCAAGTCTTATCCGATGATTTCTTTGCTGAGACTACTATATTAACAAGCATTTGTCAATGCCGAATGTTGTCTTGCTGGCATTGACATTGGTAGTACAGGAGTTAGAGAGATGCAGAATAGGAATAGCAGTGAAGTACTGAACTGACGCCAACCCCACCTCCACCCTACAGAGACTGACAGGCACTGGGCCTGGGTGTGCCTTTGGGTCATCGGCCATAATGCTCACACCATTTCACCTCACACTGCCATGCAGACACTGACAAATATCGCAGTGTGCCTTGGGGTCTTTGGGCCTTATGCTCATCCCATTCCATAAGGAAATATGCTGAGATGGTTACAGTATAGGAGAATGGGGTGAACTTTGGGGCCAAAGTGTCCAAGGCACATCTTGATGCCTGTCACTGGCTGCAGGGTGGGGGTGCAGGTGGAATGGCGTGAGCATTACAGCTGACAATCCCAAGTCATACCCTTGATGCTTGTCAGTCTCTACAGGGTATAGCTATTTTTTCTCTAAATTTTCATCATGGGCTTTTTGTGACCCCACCTCATGAACAGTGCCACTATTCGTTGTTAGCCGAAAGATGATTTTGCACAGCCACTGCTCCATTTGGCTCCACAGGTGCAAAAACACATTTTGGGCAGGATGTTAAAAATGACTGCTCTACTGTTCATCAGAAGATGTACAAAAATGGCAATGTTGAAAATCTGGAGTGAAAATATGAAAAATTGGCGCAGTCACGAGCGTGCATAGAAACTGTGCAACGCATGCCCATAATGCAATTATTTTGAGGATTATTTTAACCAGATTTTCAAAATAGGTATTTTGGGACCTCCATTCATGAACAGTGGCACTGTGATTTTGTTAATGTGTCCCAAAAGTTGATTTCCCACAGTGACCACGGCATTGTGCGCCAGATGTGTGAAAACACATTTCGGGCAGAATGTGAAAAAGGACAGCTATATTATTCATAAGGAGGTATGTAAAAATGGTAATGTTGAAAATCTGGAGTGAAAATATGAAACATTGGTGAATTCACGTGCGTGCATAGAAACTGTGCAACGCACGCCTGTAATTTAATTATTTTGGGGATATTTTTAACAAAATTTTCAACATAGGCATTTTAGGACCTCCACTCATGAACAGTGTCACTGTGATTTTGTCAGTCTGTCCTGAACATTGATTTCCCACAACGACCGCGCCATTGTGCACCACATGTGCGAAAACACATTTTGGGCAGGATGTGAAAAATGACAGCTACACTGTTCATAAGGAGGTGTATAAAAATGGCAATGTTGAAAATCAGGAGTGAAAACATAAAAAAATGCTGAAGTTACAAACATGCATGGAAACTGCGTAATGCGTGCTCGTAACAGTTATTTTTTGGAATTTTTTCACCAAAATTGCAAGTTAGGCTTTTTGGGACCCCACCTCATGAACAGTGGCACTGTTGTTTTGTTACTTGGTCCCGAAAGATGATTCCACACAGTGACCCCAAAATGATCTTTCAGGACTGAATAACGAGATGACAGTGCATGTGTTCATTAGGTGGGGTCCCAAGGACCCCATGTTGAAAAATTGGAGCCAAAATTCAAAAAATATGACTGAGATATCAACCTAAGTTGAACCCTCCCACACACACATTTATGCCATTACACAGCTTACCGGCATTTCTTCAGTTCACAGTCAGCTTTGAAGAGTCCAGAAGTGTTCCCGCTCCACTGAAAATCGCAGTGTCGGACCTCCGGAGGTAAGTATGGGGTGACAGGGCTGTGGGAAGGTGGGGTGTGCAGAGGGTGGGAGTGGATTTGGGGAGTGGGTGCTGCAGATAATGGACCATTTTCTTTTTTCAGGTACAAAAAAAAATGGACACTGTGCCATGAGGACAGTTTTCTTTCTTCTGAGTGAAAACAAATGTTGGGCACACTGAGAGGCTTCACAGTGTGCCCATAACTTCGTAGGGGCCTGATGTTGGCAACACCTGGGTGGGCTCCCATGTGCCACACAATGGGGGTGGGGCAAGGCCCAGAACATGCCGACGCGGTCGGCTTATTGTAAGCGGCAGCACACTGGGGTGAGCTCCCAGTGTGCCACACAATGTGGGGGAGGGTGCCAGAAATGCCGACATGAGGATTGCACTCTCTGATGTAAGCTTCCTTCAGGGATTGTGTGGTGGTGGCTCTGTCACCATGTTTATTGAAATGTTTCACCAGGAAAGGCATGTTGGGAGGTGTGTCATCTGTGCCGCTGCATGACAAGCTTGTCTCTTATTGCAGCGGCACTTTTCTTACAAGTTGTGTCCACTTTACATAATGCTTGTGTCAGCACTAGCATGCTGGCTTATTGGGGAATGAGAGATGCACCTACTAAAGCGTGCCCTGCATTCGCCAACACTGACACACCTCTGAAATGTGCTGCTAGCACTAGATGTTGCTTGTGTGCATGCAAACTAACATAAAAAGGGTTGGTCCCAGGACAGAGCTGTGGGGAACACTGCTCGTCCCTCTCCCCATTCTGAGTGGAAGCCTCTAATACCCACCCTTTGATATCTGTTCATTAACCATGATTTTACCCATGAAATTATATTTGGATGTAACTGTATTATTGCTAACTGTTCAAGTAGTACTTCATGTGAAACAGTGTCGAACGCCTTTGTATAGTCAAGAAATATAATATCAACAGGCATGCCCTTATCTGGGGCACGCTTACAGTTTAAAAAAAAATCAATAGATTTGTAAGACATGATCATCCTGGGCTTTCTAAGCAAAATTAAAATGCATGTTAAAGGTTTAATTATACCCAATCTTGTTTTGCTTCAGATCCTTGATCAACTCTTATTGCATACTTCCTGAACATTACGAACACCTCTAACAGTGCAGCCACTTGTGATGCAATAATATCCTCTCCTCCCACTGCATCATGAATGACTAGGCTGTGTTGGGGGTGTTCCAAGTCCAGAAGAGATTCAGTGGGGGTTAATCAAGGAATACAAGCACAAATATTTGTGCGGTAACACCAATATGGTTGGCAGTATGTTTTTCACTTTCATAAAGAAAAAATAAATCAGAATAAAAAAACCAGCTATACCCACAGTCTCTTCAGAATGTAAGCAGTCATAAAATATGTTTTTTAAACGAGGGACAATTTGAGGCCAAAGTTGTTTGGCAGTGTCCCTTTAATGTCATGAGGCAACAGTTTTTAATGTTTGTGTGTAGGGATAGGTGCGCAGAGCAGTTTTGTATCTTTGTCCATTTGAGTAGTTTGACTGGCACAGTTTGACCACTTCGTGCCAGTCAAACCAAAAATTACAAATCTGATCCCAAATGTTCACCAGAACCTAGATATTCAAAGGAGTTGTGCAAGGCGCAACTAATTTACACTGACGCAACACCAGAAATGTGCCCGGGTGCCATATTCAAAAGTGTGAACTGTGCTGCACAATTCCAGTTGCACTGTGGTGCAAAGATAATGTATGCAAAAACAAATAGAGGGGACATAACCATGAATATGCAGTGCAACTGCATATTCAGCCCAAATACACGGCGCAACTGTGGAGCAACTCACAAGATGTGCAGCACTAAGTTGAGCATAAAAGGAGGATGCTCAACTGCACACACCCCCACAGCCAGAGAGCAGGACAACCAGGATCAAATGGATACCCCAGCATTCCTCATGGAACAGGTAATAAGGGGGGTGAGGAGGAGGGAGGAACAACAACATGGCCATGGAAGGGCCCTTCAGTGGTATGCTCAACAGAGACAGTGCCGTGCCTGACTCACATTTGAGAACTACAGTGATACAGAGATAGTGGGCAGCTACCATCTCAACAGGGCAATTCTGAGACAGCTCTGTGAGCTGTGCCATGACAAACTGCAGGCACCCATCTGAAGGAGCCATACCATGTCAGTGGAGACCAAGGTGAAAGCAGTAATGTGCTTGCTCACAATGGGCACCTTCCAGAAACTAGTGGGTGCCACCCCCTTGTATATCCCAGTCAGCCACATCCCACCTCCTCACCCAGGTCCTCAACGCTCTGTTGTCATATGCTTTGGAGTGCATTAAATTCCCAAGCACACAGGCAGAGCATACAGCAAACTTGCAGGAATTCCACAGGGTGGCATGCATGCCAGGTGTGATAGGAGCCACTGACTGCACCCTTGTGGCCATACATGCACCACCTAGCCCAGAAGACACAGTATACATCAACAGGACGGGATATTACTCCATCAGCTGCCAGGTAGTGTGCAATACCACAGGGCACATTCATCTGGCACCAATCTATCCTGTGCCAGAGATTTGAGAGTGGAGTAATCCCCATAAGGCACCTAGTTGGTGAGTTGGGATGGGGAAGAGGAGCACAACTGCAGTAGTGTGGAACACCACACAGCAGCTGGAAGAGAGGGAAGGGAACAAGGACAGTGCTAGGTGACAAGACATGCTTGGACATGGAGCCTGATGACATGGCAGGGGAGTATGCATACAGTGGTCCATGAAGGTGCTGGCCACAGGGCATGCATGGCATGTGAACAGCACCACCCTGCACCATCATGGACACGAGGCACCACAGGTGGCCATGTGTTCAGTGGTCATGATGGCAGGTCAGAACAGTGGCACAATGCATGCAGCAACAGGGACATGGTCCCACAAGACTGTTTAGGAGTAGCAACAGACGGGTAGGACACACGTGTTGTGCCATCAATGGTAGCACAGGAGCTGTACATGGGGTCAGTGGCAAGGGCACACGGGGGCAGGTAGTGGCAGTGTGGAGTGGTAAGGGGGTGACAGGCAATGGCAAGACAGGGTGTTTACTAACACATGTGATTTTCCCACAGGTGACAGTGCGTAGCCCCTCTGACCCTGGCTGCTCATACCCATACGGCGACCCAGTAATGGGGCAGAGGAGAGTTACAATGAGGCACACATCACTACACGCAGCATCATAAAGCGTGTCTTTGGCATGCTCAAAATGCATTTCCATTGCCTAGACAGATCAGGTGGTGCCCTACAATTCAGCCCTGAGAAAGTCTGTGGCATATTCCTGGCCTATTGTATGCTTCACAACATGGCCATCGACCGTTGAATACCTATTCAGGTGGATGAGGGTGACAGTACAGATGATGAAGATGAGGACAAACAGGATGGGGGTGGGCAGCCAACCATGGAGAGGAGGTATCACAGGCTGGTTGCACATGCCAAGAGGCACTGGGATACCATTATTGAGGAGCATTTTGGGAACCACAGGTGAGTACCACGTAGGGAAGCAGGGCACCCACACCACCACACACACACAGACATGGACACAAAGAGATGCATGCATGCAGGGACACAAGAACACACACTAGTCACACAGGTGGTCACACAGGCATGCACATGCACACCTTCCCCCCAACAAGGAACAAAAAATACATACTGGAACAGCCCGGAGTCCAAGGCCTCTACTTTTCTACGGCACATTGGGACCAAGTTCTCCGGCAAGATTATCATGTACCGCAGAACTTTTGTGGTGTTGGTTTGTAATTTCTGCAGAAGTTCTACAACACTAATGAACTACCTCATCACAGTGTCAGCTTGTCATCCTGACATCACATCCATGGCATTGGTTATAGCAAGCAGGTTGGGGGAAAGCACAGTAACACTGGTTCAAAAAATAAGACTTATAGAAATGATTTCATGCCTAAAAAAACAAAAAAAATATCTATCCCTTAAAGTCCAAGCCTACTGCATAAATGAAATACGCAGAGGGAACCTTATGTGATAAATAAGGTATTTTTATACTCATGCTGTCTTTTTTCCTTTTATACTTTATGTTTATTGATATTGCAATAAGCATACAGTTAAACTTTCCCTGATAGTTTTTAAGAATTCATACATAAAAATTCCACCTGAGGGCACCACCCCTTTTAATACATACATTTTACAGTAATCAAACTGCATCTATAAGATACATCCCTGGAGGGTTTACGGTAAAAAACCTTCAACCTCAAATATAAACAAATCATTATAGCTATTTAGCAAGCCCATGAGCTGCATGTTATTTAAACTGTATCTCAAAATGAATTACAAAACAAAAGTCCTTCACCAAGGAGATAAATGTACATGCATTTATCAAATAATGGTACCAATCTGGTAGCCTTAATAGGTGTTTAATTTGTCTGAAACTACTACCTAAGCCCTTGTAAAACATACGTTAGGGCTATATTTGGGGATCCCCATCAAATAACAGTAAAAGAGTAAGATCTCAACCAGAAACATAGCGAAAAACAGAGAAAAAAGGACACCCATAGTATCCCCAACTAAGTACCTCACCTTCAAATCCTTTTAGTTTCTAACATGATAAAGTTATTTATGCAGTCGCTGCTTCCTATAAACAAACGATTACCAATTATTAGAAATAGTAATGTTAGATTCAAACATTTAGTGGTCTATAGAGAGTCTGGCATAGAAATTAATTATACTCAACCATCGTGTCCAGTGCTAATGTCTCTCGGAGCAAACCAGCTGTTAAGTCCATCAGTACCGCATTTAGGATTTCCCCATCTTCGATGTCTTCTGGCTCCAATTGATCCATAGAATCTCTTAGTCTCTGAGGAGATTTATGTTTCTGGGCCCATTTCTGAGCTTCCCCAGGGTCCGAAAAGATGTAGATTTTCCCTTCATGTAGGATTCACAGTTGTGCAGGGAAGAGCACGTTATGAGGGATTTGTGCCTCTGAAGTCTGGATACAGCTGTACTTGTGTGCCTTCGTAAGGTAGGACTCGTTTCTTTGTGGCCAGTGCCAGAATGATATCCCTGGATCCAATACCATCAAGGACTGCCACTATTGCTCTGGGGGCTTCTGCGTTTATTTGCCTGCCCCTCCAGGCTACATGGTAGGCCTTCTGTATTTGTTTATGCCTAACAGTGTAAGGTTGCCCCAATTTCTGTTCCAGCCACTCGGAGAGAAATAAAATTAAATGGTCCCCCTCGCTAAGTTCAGGGATCCCAATAACGTGAAGGTTTGCAGCTCTGGCTTGGTTTTCTATCATTTCAAGCCGACTCCTCAAATGGGTATTCTCTTTTACCAGGGTGGCCGCTGTGCCCATGGCTGCTTCTGAGCACTTATGGGATTCTGATACTTCAATCTTGATCACTTTGACCTCTGCATCCATTACATTAACCCTGGTTGTCAGTGAGTCAAATTTTTCCGAGAGTCCAGACACTGAACTGATGAGTCGGTTCATTTTATGGTCCAAAGTTTGCAAAGTCTCTTCTCCATTTGTATCTTTCTCCGAAGGATTCCGGCCTTGTGATGACCTCGTGGCAGGGGGTCCGGAGGTATTTGTGCCTCTGGCTCCATCTTGTAACACTTTTTCTTTCTTTGGATTCCCCATAATTAAACTCTGGAGTTTCTGGTTTTCAGTTTTATAGTATTCTTTGATGTGAACCACCAAAATACAGTCTATATATAGTATTTTATTTTATTTAGTTTAGAGCGGTAGTTTCCGACAACTGCTTTTCTCAGGCTCTCTAGTGCCCCCCCCCCATGCTGTCTTAACCACTCATGAGGTCCCCACTGTACATCACTTATATATTTATTCATTGCAAAAAACTCTGTTTTACAAAACCAGTTAGGGTTTCCATTACACCTTTAAAAGTATGGAAATTCAGTGTTAGCATTAATATGTGTATCAGCACAACAACACCAATCTCTGCAAACATTAGAAACAAAACAGCTATTTGATATATCCCTCAGTGTCCTACCACCTAACTCCTATGCCATACAAATATATTGTTCTATACCACATGATTAACAGCTCGAACGGTATATGAGTTAGGCGGAAGGACACCAAGGGATATATCAAATAACAGTTTTGTTTCTAATGTTTGCAGAGATTGGTGTTGTGCTGATACACGATAACCCTAACATTGAATTTCCATACTTTAAAGGCGAATAAAACCCTCTAACTAAGTTTGTAAACAGAGTTTTTTGCAATGAATTTCCTTACTTTTTGAGATAGGTGTGTAACAAAATTGCAACAAATACTCATACGTTTGTCATTTTTTTCACATTGTGATCCCACATTTTCAACATAGTCTTCTTATCACCCCACCTCATAACCCTCATATGTAGGTGTAAATTTCTTAATCCATGGCAAAATGCCATTCTGTGCCATAGCTGTGGAAACACATTTTGGACAGGATGTCAGAAATGACAGCTGTAGTATTCATGAGGTGCTGTGAAGAAATGGCTATGTTCAAACTTTGGAGTGAAAATATAAATGATTGGCAGTTACATGCATGTGTAGGAAAATGTTGTTGATTGTGTGCAACACAGGCATTCTTTGTTACTTTTGCTCCAAAATTTCAGCATTGCCTTTTTGGGACCCTACGTTATGAACACTGGCACTGTCATTTCATTACTCAATCCTGAAAGGCAATTTTGCACATCGACCGCACCATTCCGCACCACAGGTGCAAAAGCACTTTTCGAGCAGGATGTGAGAAATGCAGCTGTACTGTTTATGAGGTGGTGTGCAAAGTAGCTATACTGAAAACTTGGAGTGAAAACATAAATTGGCAAAGTTACATGTGGCAGGGGAAAATTTCAAAGACCATGCATAACTTAGGCATTTGAGGGTATTTTTGCACCACATTTTCTACATGGGTTTTTGGGACCCCACCTCATGTACAATGGCATTTCCATTTCATTACTCCCAAAAGGTGATTTCTTTCAGGCACAGTGAAATCATCATTCAAGACAGAGTAACAAAATGACAGTGCAAGTGTTCATGAGGTGGGGTCCCAAAAAGTCCATGTTGGAAATTTGGTTCATGCCAGAGAGTATAGACAGAATGAGGAGGGACCCACAGATGCCTGACAAATGATCAAGGGTTTGGCAGTTGAAATTTAATGCAAAGAAGTCCACGATAATGCATATGGGGCACAAAAACCCTGGAACATATCAGTTGGAGGGTGAAGATATAGCATGCACCAACCTTGGGGTTATCATCTCAGATGACCTCAAGGTAGAGAAACAGTGTGACAAGGCAGCAGGAAAAGGAAAAAGGATGCTGGGATGAATAGGAAGGGGCATCAATGGCAGGAAAAGGGAGGTGATAATTTCAATATACAAGACACTAGTGAGGCCCCACCTGAAGTACAATGTGCAGTTCTGGAGACCTTACCAATGTAAGGACATAGACAGGGTAGAGAAGGTTCAGAGGAGGGCAACAAAGATGGAACAGGGATTGCATCACAAGTCCTATGAGGACAGGCTGAAGGACCTGATTATGCACTCCCTGGAGGAGAGGAGGGAGAGAGGGGATATGATAGAGACATACAAGTACCTTACAGGGAGGAACAGGGTGCATGAATACACTATTTTCCAGTGAAACAGATATTCCAGAACTAAGGGGCATGGGATGAAGTTGGAGGAAGGGCAATTTGGATGAAACATGAAGAAAATTTCTTCACAGAAAGGGTGGTGGACAAGTGGAACACCCTGCCAGAGGAAGTAGTGGGGGCTGAAACAATCACGGGATTTAGGAATGCATGGAATAGACATAAAGACATTCTAGAGGTCATGGGTAAGGGGCAACTGACTTCTAGAAAAACATAAAGTGAATTTACAGGCTCAACTGGGCAGAGTGGGTGGGCCATAGACCCTTATCTACCAACAGTGTCTATGTATCTATGTAAAATACCTACAAATGGCTGTGATATTAACATACAGTATGTTCAAAATGCCATTGACCGCCTCTATTTGGCACTTACCTTTATTCTTCAGTTTGCTGTTTGGCTGTGAAGAATACAGATGTGTCCCAGCACACAGATCATGACAGCCGCCAACCTCAGTTGATAAGTAGAGGGCAAGGGGGTGTGGAGTGGTTGGTTGCTCAGTGGAAGGGTCAGGATATGAGAGGGGGATAGGGTAAAAATGTGAGACCTTTTTTTACAAGACTTTTAAAAAAAAGATGTGGACTGTTTTCTTTTTTCACAGGAACAGTAGAACCATTTCTCAGGGCATTAGGGGTGGGTTCCCCAGTGTCCCACACTGCTCTGGGTGGTACAGCATTACTGGGTACACTATGTACACTGGGAGTGGGCTCCCTAGAGTCACATACTGCTGGTGGGGGTGAATGTAGTGCTGACATGGGGATTGGGCACCCCGCTGTTGGCAGAACCATTACATATGCATTTCAGGACACTGGGAGTGGGTTCCCCAGTGTGCCACAGTAGGGGAAGGGGTGCTATATCTGGGACACTGGGAGTGGGCTCCAGAGTGTCCTACTGTGCTGGTGGTGGTGGTGGTGGGGTGATAAGATATTGAAATAGCAAAAAAGCACAAAAGACAGTAGCTCAATGGCACAAAACCTTTAACCTTCAAGCATGAGGTGCACTTACCAGGGTGTGAAACTCAGTTGAAAAGCACCGTGCTAGAAAACCAGCAAAAAGGTCAGCACTTCATTCAGTCCTATAGTAAGTTTAAATTTCAGTTCACAATTTTGTCTTAATAGCTTTAGCCATTTCTAAGATACAGAGTGTTAAAAATAAAGATTTGGGGGGTTGACACTTTTCATCCACCTGTATCTTGGAAAAGGCTTTAGCTTCTGGGCTGACATTTTCAGGATAGAAAGCCTTGGCCTCACAGATGTGCCTTTTGAAAATTTGTTGGGACAATATCAATTTTTTCCAAAGTTATGACATGTTAAATTTGCCATTATTTCCTAAGGGGAAAAATAGATGTTCCACACAACATAGGATTCTGCTTCGAACTAGGATTCTGATTCAAACCAGGACTGTGCTTCAACCTAGGATTCTGCTTTGAACTAGGATTCTGCTTTGTATGAGCCCTATGGAAAGGGATTCTACACTGAACAAGGATGCTGTTTTACAGTACTAAATCCCTTTTGGCAGACAGAACCAACACAGCTGGGGAACAGGAACCAGCAGTCAACCAACCCTGCCTATTCTACAGCTTCCAGGGCCCCACCCCAGGTTGCATTAACCCCCTAGATTTTTTTTTTAATAACCTCCATTCTGGGGTGATCTGCCAGGCTTTGTTTTCTGTAACACTGTGAACTGAAATTAAACTTACTATAGGACTGAATGAAGTGCTGACCTTTTTGCTGGTTTTCCAGCTCAGTGCCTTTCAATTGGGTTTCACACCCTGGTAAATGCACCTCATGCTTGAAGGTTAAAAGTTTTGTGTCATTGAGCTACTGTCTTTTGTGCTTTTTGCTATTTCAATATCTTATTACTTCCCCCACCACCACCACCACTAGCACAGTAGGATACTGCGGAGCCAACTCCCAGTGTCCCAGATAAAGCACCCCTCCCCCCACTGTGGCACACTGGGGAACCCACTCCCAGTGTCCTGAAATGCGTATGCAATGGTTTTGCCAACAGCGGGATGCCCAATCCCCATGTCAGCACTACAGTCACCCCTACCAGCAGTGTGTGACTCAAGGGAGTCCACTCCCAGTGTACATAGTGGGCCGGATATTCAAAAGGGTTGCACAATGCACAATAGGGTTGCGCCAGCGCAAGTCAGAAAATGCGCCATTCTGCGATATTCAGCAGGGGGTAGTTGCGCCACTGAAAACATGCTGAGCAACAGCGCAATGATAATGAAGGTATGCACAACTTAAGGGGGTGGAACCATGCATAAAGTGCGCATGATCACGATGTTCAAGAACGACGCAATGCGCGGCAACAGTAAACGCAGGCGGAAGTTAGCGCCATAGCGGAAATGAGCCAAAATAAAAAGGAGCAAGGAATAGGTCCAAGAACGCTACAGGGAAGCCACATGAGGCAGGGAGAGAGACAGAGTAAGAGGGAGAAAGAGGACAGGCCAGGGAAACAAAACCACAGAATAGGGGCAAGGGAAGGTGTGTGGGGCCACAGAGAGCAGAGGCCAGTAGGTGTACCCGGTGCAGTGGAGGTAGCAGTCAGACAGCAGGGGGAACAAAGCAACAACAGCTGGGGGGGACACAAGCCAGGGACATGGACAGTGCCACCTTCCACATGGAAGCTGTAATGAGGGGGGTGAGAAGGCATGCTGCAGGGGGACGTGGCCATGGAAGGGCCCATTGGCGGTATGCCCCCAACAGGCAGTACTGAGCCTGCACCAGCTGTGAGCTGTACACAGATGTCGAGATTGTGGTCTGGTACCGCCTGAACAGGGCAATACTGAGGCGGCTCTGTGAGCTGTGCAGTGATGTGATGCAGGCACCCACACGACGGAGTCATGCTCTGTCAGTGGAGACAAAGATAACAGCCTGCATGTGCTTGCTCACCACGGGTACCTTCCAGAGAGCCAACAGGGGACACCACAGGCATAACACAGTCAGCCACATCACGCATCCTCACCCAATTCCTCAGTGCACTGCTGCCACATGCTGTGGAGTACATCCATTTCCCCAGCACCGTGGCGGAGTGCACAGTAAACATACAGGAGTTCCACAGGGTAGTACGTATGCCTGGCTTGCTAGGGGTATAGACTGCACCCATGTGACCATTCACATGCCACCTGGCCCCAATGGGGCCACCTACATGAATTGGAAGGGATATGCCAGTGTCAGCTGCCAGGTGGTGTGTGATGCCAGTGGGCGCATCATCAATGTCTGTGCCACGCACCCTGGGGGAGCACATGATTCCTTCATCTGGTACCAGTCGGCACTGTGCCATCGATTTGAGAGTGAGGACATCCCCACAGGTCATCTAGTGGGTGAATATGCATGTAGAACTGACAAATCATGGGCAAGGAGAGGTAAGCCAGAGGTGCCATGGGTGTGGCACAGAGGGTTTGGGGCAGTCTGAGCCTGAACAAGACACTAACCTCCACTATCTCCACACAGGTGACAGTGGATACCCACTCCGTCTCTGGCTGCTCACACCCTACCGGCAGCCCACAACCCCATCACAGCAATGCTTCAATGAGGCACATGCCACCCCATGCAACATCATTGAGTGGGTGTTTGGGATGCTGAAGGCGCGTTTCCATTGCCTGGACACCTCTGGCGGTACCCTACAGTATAGCCCCTCAAAGGCCTGTGGGATATTCCTGGCCTGTTGTATCCTGCACAACATGGCCAAAGACTGTGGGATAGCCGTACAGGTCAAAGAGGGGGACAGCGATGGGGACGATGGTGATGCCAGTGATGATGGGGATGGGCAGCCCCCCCCTTGGCCGACGGGACCCCCAACTGATCCGCCTGGCCCAGTTGCACCGGGACACCATCACAGAGGAGCACTTCAGCCAACACAGGTAAGTGATGGGGCCATGTGCAACCACCAGTGGCTAGAGCACAACCCACGTACACACATGGAAACACACCAGGGGTGCATGACGGCAAGGAAAGTGGCAGGGCACAGAAGCACACACATACAACCAGGGAGGGGTGAACAGTAACACACCACATGGACGGACACACACACACACACACGCACACAATAGGCAAAGTGCACAGGGGTCAGGTGCAAAACAGAGCCGGAACACAGACACTAGCAACAGACATGTCCACAGGCCACCACGTCCACTGAGTGTCTATGTGCATGTGTCAGATGCTGGGCACCATCGCACTTTGGTGTACAGCGCAATGCAGGCATCATCATGCACACGTACCTGTGGACAGCAGTCGGGATGGTGTGCAGGTGGACTGTGTGTCTGTGTGTAGGGCTGGGCACCCACTGGTGCACTGCCCACCAAAACACACAATGCACACAATGCACACAGGGCAGCACCAGACAGTGCACACACTGGGAGACAGGTCAGTCTTGCGGCACAGTGCCAAGTCCACCTCGGACGCATGGGCGGCCCCACCGAGACCCAGCAGCACTGGCAGGCTGACCACGGGCCTCATGGGGTGGCACTGATGGTCCACCAGGGGTTCCACTGCGCGAATGTGACCATGCCCACACAGGTGTCTGCAGCACACCGAACATACCTGCACCAGGAGTGCTCGGGATGCCCACAGCTAAACCCGGCGTCGACAGGGTGGGTGTCGCACAATGCCGGAAACGGGGAGTAGATAGCGAACTACACGGTGTGAGAGATGCATGGGCACCTGACTGTGTGCCCATTGTGGCCATGACAGTGACCAACGCCTGTGTTTGCCTGTCAATGGCAGCGGTCACATCCTCCCGCAAAGGTCAATCCGTGACAGGATCCTATCGGTGTCTGTGCTGTGTCGCTCCTCAACCCGCTCCAGAGCCACACACAGTGCCTTCACGGATGTTGCAAGCCGGATCTGCTGCTGTACTGATGCCTGCAGTACGCGGGTGTGCTATCGTCAAAGAGGTCGTCTGCCACCTCGGCAACCTGTCCCTCAGGGTATGGAAGGGTCTGATGTTTAGCACCCCTTGAGGGTGGGCAATGCTCACCAGGACCAGGTATGAGCAAGTCCACAGGTGGTGCACAGATGCCACCTCTGAACCCTGAACCCCCAGTCCCAGTGGGTGACTGCTGCTGCTGCTGCCCCTCTGCGTGCTGTGCCCAAGGGATCGGTTGTTCCGCCGCTGTGGCCGCAACAGTGCCACTGACCTGACCAGCCACCGGTGCTGCCCCACTGGTGCTGACAGGCGCAGCCTGGGACTGTGCTGACATGCTGGCACACACGTCGGAACCAGCCAGGTCCATGGGCGTGAGCTGGCCTGCTGTGTGTCCATTCCGTGACACACACATGTCACTGCCCATAATGGTCATTGCATCATCAATGGTGCAGGTCTGTGCCACAGCCACAGCCACAGTGTGCTGGCATCCTTGGATGCCAGACCGCTGAGACACAGGAAGGGCCTCCCCCACACCTGTCTCAATGACATCAGTGTTGACAGCCAGGCGGACCCACTGTTGCAATGCCCGACGGCTACCCGCGGAGGGATGGTCCTTCTCCAACTCCAGATGACTGTCCGCCAGTGGACAGGCCCTCCACTGCTGACCCCTGCAGATGCGCAGGATCTGTAACAGAATGTAAGGACACGTTAGTGCATGTGATCTACCCCCCCCGGAAGACCATGACGTACCATGCAGTGATGGGCTACCACCTGTCTGGAAGCCACCTCCTGGAACACCCTCAATGGCACTACGCTGCATGCTTGCAGCGAGCCTGTCCTCTGCCAGAGTCAACTGCACCACCTCCGGCTGGCCCCTGCCTGTTGCAGCACGTGCCGCCCTGATGGCAGCCACCTTCTCCTTCACCCTCCTCCTGTTGGTACCCATCTTCTTCTTACACTCCTGCACAGAGCGCTGGTGGCTGCCGTGCAGGTTGACGGCACCTGCTTCCTCCTCCCATGCAGCAGCACGGGCCTGAGGGGTGCCCCGCCGTCCACTGAGCAGTGGCTCCTGATCGATGTAGGTCTCAAAGAGTGCCTCCATCTCGGCCTTGGTAAAATTGGGCCTCCTCTTCTGCCCACCGTCGTCCTCCTCACCCAGTCCTCGCTCGGTCATTTTTCAGCCTGTATGGGTGACAGTGGTTACCTGTGACTGTGCAGTACAAAGCAAGTCCCTGAGACCACAGACCAGGACACCACACAGCATGCAACTCACCTATAAACTACAGTAACCGAATATGGCCACTGCAGAAGAGTGTCGCATTTTTATAGCGCAATCCATGCAAATTAGGTGGGAGCAACTTTAATGAGATGCAAATCACGCTGCTGCGCCATTGAATGGCTGATCGGATGATTTGCATATGATGGCTGAATATCGCGCTTTTGCGCTTTGCGCAATTGTGTTGAACGTGCTGAGCCAATGGCGCAGTTCTGTGGCCTGCATAGTACACCGCACTGCGCATGCCCAGGTAGCTTAAGCAGGCGTCTGCCACTCTGATGATGTGCTGTGCGCAATAGGCAATTCAGGGCACAGTCACCATTGTGCCAGTGGCGCTACGGCGAGGGTAACTACATGGCGCTGTGGCACAACTGCGCAGTAGTTCACTGTGGTGATGGCACACAGGCAACCAATCACGCTAGACACATAGACGTCCAATGGTGCTGTGTGTGGCCTTGTGCCAGAGACCCATGACCCTGTGCCTGACCTTTGCCCCCTTGGCACTATACGTCTGTCATGGCTGCACCTCTATCGCGCTGTTCGGTGACAGCACGATAGGGAATGGCAGCACTGTACTGACAGCGCGATAGGGAATGGCGGTGATGTACCGTGCAGCACTTCCACGTGGGGTTGCCACACTGTGGAGTGCCATATTGCATACTATAGCATTAGAGATGGCAAGCAGGAAAGCCCCTCAGTGGGGTGCCCTTGAGCTGCTCAACCTTGTGGCCACTGTGAAGCTACACTATGGCCCACTGTTTGGTGGGGTGCCACTGGACAGGGCCAGGACCCAGGTCTGGCAAGAGGTGGCCACTGACCTGGAGGTGGCCACTGGCCACAGGAGAATGGCCGAACAGTGCAGGCACCGGTATGGGGACCTGAGGCGGAGGGGCGGGCTACTTGCGTCTGCGGTCGGCGTGCCAGGAGGCGTGGGCCTCGTCCAGGTGGGTGATACGCCTACACACTTGTATGGTCCATATGGGTAACACTGTCTTATGTGTCCAGCACATGGGGAGGGATGGTCTAGGGTTGGCTGTGGTGGTGTTTACAGGTATGGGATGGGTGGGTCTGGCTGGGTGGGTGGGCACACACATTGGGGCAGGGGAATATGCTTTGGGTTTGTACTGATGTGTTTCTCTCCTTTTGTCTCCCACAGGCGTGGCCGAGCGGAGGAGGAATTTGGAGCAGCAGCAAAGGGTGGGGGACGCTGCACAGGGGCATGTCGGGGACCAGCCCCAACGCCAGCAACATCCCGATGAGGGTGAGTGCCATGACACCATGATTGCTATTGCATGCTGTGTGACAGGGTGGGAAGCAGGGCATGGACACCATCCATGGACACCACTGCCATGCATGCGACATGTGACAGTCAGCACTGTCCAGTGGCACTGCATGTCTGGGAGTGCGTCAATGGTGGTCCATGCATGCACTGGGCACATGGCTGTGGCACTGCCTGCTCACCGCATAGCCATGTTACTGTATGGCTTTGGTTGTGCTGTGCTGGACATGGGCGGTGGGTGTGTGCAGTGGTACACATGGCTGTTGCTGCCTGGTTGGGCATGTCTTGTGGACACGGTCACTGTGGGTGGGCGCACACTATCACAGGAGCGTGGCACATGGCTGTATGCCATGCATAATGGGTGGGCTGCAGGGGGATGGACAGTCACACCGATTGACTCTGATCCCTTGTCCTAGGTGTGCGGATACTCCTGTGAATTCAGCAGTCCATCCAGGATCTTGTGCAGGTGGCGCAAGAGTCCCTTGCCATCCTGAGAGATCTTCAGCAGCATGGGGTGAGGAGGAGGAGGAGGCGACCCAAGTAACAGCCCCAGGCAGCAGAGGACCAGGCTGGCCGCCAGTGAATACAGACAACCTCCCCCCTTTCACCAACCCTCACACCCCGCCTTCCCTCTCCCATATGTTCACCCCTGGCCTTTACTCACCCTCACCTTGTTCCTGTCCCTCCACCCCATGTTTGTACATAATTGTAAATAGTTGTTGTTGTTATCTTTTTTGAATACAGTTGTTTTGATATGAATACTGTGGTGGTCTCTGATTTGCAGCTGGCTATAGGTGCTCAGTTGCAGTGGTGTGCATGGCATCTGGGGTGGTTCAGTCATGGGTATGTGTGTGTGTGCGTGGGGAAGTGTCTCTGGTGTGGGAGTGGCTATCAGTCGGTATTTGTGGTGTGTGTGTTGTTCTCTGTGCATTGCATTACTGTGTGCAGTGGTCCATGGTGCCTGCTCTTTGTCCATTGTGCCCTGTCAACCCATCCTTGGCCTGTGCAGCTGACACCTGCATGTCTGTGACCTCGAGGTCTGCTGCCTTGTCAGTTGTGGCTGTCCCTGCAGGTCATCCACTGCCGTCCTGCAATGCTGGTTGCCTCCTGTCAATGGATGGTGCATGTTTGCCTCGGGTGACACTATGGCCTCCACAGTTGCTGTCCCACCTCCATGCTGTGCTTGTGTGTATTGCAGGGGCTGTGCACCACTGTCTGTGACTTGTGATCCAGGCATATGCTGGTGGTGTACAGGGCCACAGTTCATACACAGGGTGGGTGTCACCCCTGTGCCATGAAGGACTGCAGGTTGTGTGTGCACAGTTTTCATGGGCCCACACAGGGGGCTTGGTTGCCACACTACTGCGTCCCTGTGTTAGTGTCCCTGTGGGTATGGGTGTGTGTTTGCCCCTGCACTGTGTTGCATCCAGTGTGCTGCATGCCCACACACCACTGTGGGTGTCTGTGCTGGCTGTTGTGGCTCATGGTGGGTCTGGCTTGTATGGTTCTGTGGTACACGAGGTTGCAGTGTGGCAGTGGGGGTGGTGGTGGTATGCATGGGGATTCCCACAGTGGTGGTCACTGCTCATGGGGGGTGTCTTGGGGTCATGGTACAGGGTGTGCTGTGCATGGGGGGGGCTGCTGTGCCATGGGGTGCTCCGCCCTCCTTGTGTGGCAGTATCAGCTTGCCGGTGGGTGTGCTGGGGCACCATGGCCCAGCTGTGCTTTGTTTGCTTGTCCCCATGGGCCGGTGGATATTCCAGCCCTCCACCAGTTGTGCTGTGCTTGGGGTGTGGGGGTGCATTGTCAGTTCTGCAGTGTGTTCCTGTGCCCATCTGTGGCATAGGCGGTGGGTCCCTACCTACCTCCCTGGTTGTGCAGTTCCATTGCTCTGCTGCTGGGGGGCTCCCTGCTTGCACTATGGCACCTCTGGGCTGCTCAGCTGGGCAGACCTTGTTGCGCCATTGCGCATCGTATCTGCTCAGCTTCCCCTTCCTAGTTGCGCTATGGTGCAAATTGTGTGATATTCAGACGTTGGCTGTTGGCGCAATTTGCCTTGCTCCATGTTTGAATATCGCGTCTATTGCGCATGTGCGCAATGGACTTGTGCTTGCTCCTGCTCTTGCACACATTGTGGGCGCAGTTTGAATATCCGGCCCAATGTACCCAGTTATGTTGTACCCCAGAGCAGTGTGGGACACTGGGAAAACCACCCACAATGCCCTGAGAAATGTTTCTACTGTTCCTATGAAAAAAGAAAACAGTCCACATCTTTTTTCTAAACTGTTGTAAAAAAAAGGTCTCTCATTGTTTCCCCATCCCCTCTCACATCCGACCCACCCACTGAACAACCAATCACTCCACAGCTCCTTGCCCTATACTTACCAACCGAGGTCAGCGGCTGTCATCTTCTGTGGACTGGGATACATCTGGACTCTTCAAAGTTGAACAGCGAACTGAAGAATAAAGGTAAGTGCCAAATAGAGATGGTCAATAGCATTTTTTACATACTGTATGTTAATATCACAGCCAGTTGTAGGTATTTTACATAGAAACATAGACACTGTTGGCAGATAAGGGTCTATGGCCCACCCAGTCTGCCCAGTTGAGCATGTAAGTTCACTTTATGTTTTTCTAGAAGTCTGTCGCCCCTTACCCCCTGACCTCCATAATGTCCTTATGTCTATCCCATGATTGTTTCAGCCCCCACCAGTTCCTCTGGTAGGGTGTTCCACTTGTCCACCACCCTTTCTGTGAAGAAATTCTTCTTCATGTTTCATCTAAATTGCCATCCCTCCAACTTCATCCCATGCCCTCTAGTTCTGGAACACCTTTTTCATTGGAAAATAGTGTATTCCTGTACCCTGTTCCTCCCTGTAAGGCACTTGTATGTCTCTATCATATCCACTCTCTCCCTACTCTCCTCCAGGGAGTACATATTCAGATCCTTCAGCCTGTCCTCATAGGTCTTGTGATGCAATCCCTGTACCATCTTTGTTGGCCTCCTCTGAACCTTCTTTACCCTGTCTATGTCCTTACATAGGTAAGGTCTCCAGAACTGCACATGGTACTCCAGGTGGGGCCTCACTAGTGTCTTGTATATTGAAATTATCACCTCCCTGTTCCTGCCATTGATGCTGCTTCCTATGCATCCCAGCATGTTATTTGCTTTACCTGCTGCCTTGTTGCACTGTTTCCCTACCTTGAGGTCATCTGAGATGATAACCCCAAGGTCCCTTTCCTGCTTGGTGCATGCTATATCCTCACCCCCCCCAACACTGATATGTTCTTCCAGGGTTTTTGTGCCCCATATGCATTATCTTGGACTTCTTTGCATTGAATTTCAACTGCCAAACCATTGATCATTTGTCAAGCTTCTGCAGGTCCCTCCTTATTCTGGCTACACCCTCTGGCATGAACCAAATTTTCAACAAGGACTTTTTGGGACCCCACCTCATGAACACTGGCACTGTAATTTTGTTACTCTGTCCTGAATGACGATTTCACTGTCCCTGAAAGAAATCACCTTTAGGGACTGAGTAATGAAATGTAAATGCCATTGTGCATGAGGTGGGGTCCCAAAAAGCCCATGTGGAAAATCTGGTGCAAAAATACCCCAAAACACCTGAATTATGCCTGGTCTTTGAAATTTTCCTTTGCACACTTGTAACTTTGCCAATTTATATTTTCACTCCAAGTTTTCAGTATAGTCACTTTTCACACCACCTCATGAACAGTACAGCTGCATTTCTCACATCCTGCCCGAAATGTGCTGTTGCACCAGTGGTGCAGAATGGTGTTGTCGATGTGCAATATCACCTTTCGGGACTGAGTAACGAAATGATAGTGCCAGTGTTCATAACATATAGTCCCAAAAAGGCAATGTTGAAATTTTGGAGCAAAAGTAACAAAGAATACCTGAGTTACACACAATCAATGACATTTTCCTATGCATGCATGTAACTGCCAATCATTTATATTTTCACTCTAAAATTTGAAAATAGCCATTTCTTCACAGCACCTCATGAATACTACAGCTGTCATTTCTCACATCCTGTCCAAAATGTGTTTCCACAGCTATGGCACAGAATGGCATTTTGCCATGGATTAAGAAATGTACACCTACAGTATGAGGGTTATGAGGTGGGGTGATAAGAAGACTATGTCAAAAATTTGGGGTCACATTGTGAAAACAAGCATTGTCAATGCCGAATGTTGATTGCGTTGGTCCCTTGAGCTTGCTCATTGCCCCTCTGTCACTCGCTCGTTCTGTTTCTCCCGGTGCTGCAGGCTACTGTTTTGTACTGGGCTCCTGCTTGTGTTGGCACTCTTTTCTGTCACAAAGAAATCTGCAGCTGTCCAGACAGAGCTCCTTTGAGGTGGCTTACTTCCCAACTCTCGCTCGCTCATTCTGTTTCTCCTGGTGCTGCAGGCTACCCTTTTGTACTGGGCTCCTGCCTCTGTTGGTGGCTTTTTCTGCCCGAAAAGAAATCTGCAGTAGTCCTGTAGTCCCAACAGAGCTCTGTTGAGCTTGCTCACTCCCCCTCTGTCACTCATTCATTCCGTTTCTGCCGGCGCAGCAGGCTAGCTTTTTGTACTGGGCTCCTGCCTGCATTGCCGCCTTTTTCAGCCCACAAAGAAATCCGCAGCAGTCAAGATAGAGCTCCACTGAGGTCACTCACTCCCCCCTCTCACTCGCATATTCTGTTTCTCTTGGCGCTGCAGGCTGCCCTTTGTACTGGGCTCCTGCTCCGTTGATGCCTTTTTCTGCCCACAAAGAAATCCGCAGCAGTCATGATAGAGCTCTGTTGGGCTTGCTTACTCCCCCTCTCTCACTCGCTCATTCTGTTTCTCCTGCTGCTGCAAGCTGCCCTTTTGTACTGGGCCCCTGAGCGCATCGCTGCCTTTTTCTGCCCACAAAGAAATCTGCAGTAGTCCCAACAGAGCTCCGTTAAGCTCATTCACTCCCCCTCCCTCACTCACTCGTTCTGTGTCTCCTGCTGCTGCAGGCTGCCCTTTTGTGTTGGGATCCTGCCTGCTTTGGCACCTTTTTCTACCACAAAGAAATCTGCAGCAGTCCTGACACAGCTCCATTGAGCTCTGCATTCTCCTCTCACTCGCAATCATTCTGCTTCTCTGCTGTGCCTGCTGGCTGGCCTTTTAGTACTAGGCTCCTGCCTGCATTGCCACCTTTTTCTGCCCATAAAGAAATCTGCAGCAGTCAAGACAGAGTTCCGTTGAGGTTGCTCACTCCCCCTCTCTCACTCGCACATTTTGTTTCTCTTGGTGCTGAAGGCTGCCCTTTTGTACTGGGCTCCTGCCTCTGTTTGCGCCTTTTTCTGTCCACAAAGAAATCTGCATCAGTCCTGACAGAGCTCGCTGAGCTCGCTTACTCCCCTTCTCCCACTAGCTTGCTCCATTTCTGCTGATGCTGCAGGCTGCGCTTAGGTTCTGGGCTCCTGCCTGCATTGCCGCCTTCTTTAGCCCACAAAGAAATCTGCAGCAGACATGATAGAGCTCCATTGAGCTCGCTCACTCCCCCTCTCTCACTCGCTCATTCTGTTTCTCCCACTGCTACAGGCTGCCCTTTTGTGCTGGGCCCCTGCATTCATTGCTGCCTTCTTCTTCCCACAAAGAAATCCACAGCAGTCCCAACAGAGCTCCATTGAGCTCACTCACTCCCCCTCCCTCACTTGCTTGTTCTGTGTCTCCCATTGCTGCAGGCTGCCCTTTTGTACTGGGCTCCTGCCTGCTTTGGCGGCTTTTTCTGCCCATAAAGAAATCTGCAGCAGTCCTGACACAGCTCCGTTGAGCTTGCTCACTCCCCCTCACTCATTCCATTTCTCCGGCGCTGCTGGCTGACCTTTTGTACTGGGCTCCTGCCTGCTTTGCTGCCTTTTTCTGCCCACAAAGAAATTCGCAGCAGTCAAGATGGAGCTCCATTGAGGTCGCTCACTCCCCCTCTCTCACTCGCACATTCTGTTTCTCCTGGCACTGTAGGCTGCCCTTTGATACAGGACTTCTGCCTGATTTGGTGGCTTTTTCTGCCCACAAAGAAATCTGCAGCAGTCCTGACACAGCTCCGTTGAGCTCGCTCACTCCCCCTCACTCATTCCATTTCTCCGGCGCTGCTGGCTGACCTTTTGTACTGGGCTCCTGCCTGCTTTGCTGCCTTTTTCTGCCCACAAAGAAATTCGCAGCAGTCAAGATGGAGCTCCATTGAGGTCGCTCACTCCCCCCCTCTCACTCACACATTCTGTTTCTCCTGGCACTGTAGGCTGCCCTTTGATACAGGACTCCTGCCTGATTTGGTGGCTTTTTCTGCCCACAAAGAAATCTGCCGCAGTCACAACACAGCTCTGTCGAGCTCGCTCACTCCCCCTCTCTCACTCCCTCATTCCATTTCTGCCGGCACTGCTGGCTGGCCTTTAGTACTGGGCTCCTGCCTGCATTGCTACCTTTTTCTGCCCACAAAGAAATCTGCAGCAGTAAAGATAGAGCTATGTTGAGGTCGCTCACTCCCCCTCTCTCACTCACACATTTTGTTTCTCCTGGTGCTGAAGGCTGCCCTTTTGTACTGGGCTCCTGCCTCTGTTTGCGCCTTTTTCTGCCCACAAAGAAATCTGCAGCAGTCCCGACAGAGCTCCATTGAGCTCGCTTACTTCTCTTCTCCCACTAGCTTGTTCCATTTCTGCTGATGCTGCAGGCTGCCCTTAGGTACTGAGCTCCTGCCTGCATTGCCGCCTTCTTCTGCCCACAAAGAAATCTGCAGCAGACATGATAGAGCTCCGTTGAGCTCGCTCACTACCCCTCTCTCACTCGTTCGTTCTGTTTCTCCCACTGCTGCAGGCTGCCCTTTTGTGCTGTGCCCCTGCATTCATTGCTGCCCTTTTCTGCCCACAAAGAAATCCACAGCAGTCCCAACAGAGCTCTGTTGCGCTCACTCACTCACTACCCCTCCCTCACTTGTTTGTTCTGTGTCTCATGCTGCTGCAGGCTGCCTTTTGTACTGGGCTCCTGCTTGCTTTGGTGGCTTTTTCTGCCCACAAAGAAATCTGCAGCAGTCCCGACAGAGCTCCATTGAGCTCGCTTACTTCTCTTCTCCCACTAGCTTGTTCCATTTCTGCTGATGCTGCAGGCTGCCCTTAGGTACTGAGCTCCTGCCTGCATTGCCGCCTTCTTCTGCCCACAAAGAAATCTGCAGCAGACACGATAGAGCTCCGTTGTGCTCACTCACTCCCCCTCTCTTACTCACTCATTCTGTTTCTCCCACTGCTGCAGGCTGCCCTTTTGTACAGGTCCCGTGCATTCACTGCTGTCTTTTTCTGCCCACAATGAAATCTGCAGCAGTCCCAACAGAGCTCCGTTGAGCTACCTCACTCCCCCTCCCTCAATTGCTTGTTCTGTGTCTCCTGCTGCTGCAGGCTGCCCTTTTGTGCTGGGCTCCTGCCTGCTTTGGTGGCTTTTTCTTCCCACAAAGAAATCTGCAGCAGTCACAACACAGCTCCGTTAAGCTTGCTCACTCCCCCTCTCTCACTCCCTCATTCGTTTTCTGCCAGCGCTGCTGGCTGGCCTTTAGTACTGGGTTCCTGCCTCCATTGCCACCTTTTTCTACCCACAAAGAAATCTGCAGCAGTCATGATAGAGCTCCATTGAGGGCTCTCACTCCCCTCTCTCACTCGCATATTCTGTTTCTCTTGGTGCTGCAGGCTGCCCTTTGTACTGGGCTCCTGCTCTGTTGGTGCCTTTTTCTGCCCACAAAGAAATTCACAGCAGTCACGATAGAGCTCTTTTGAGCTTGCTCACTCCCTCTCTCACTCGCTCATTCTGTTTCTCCTGCTGCTGCAGGCTGCCCTTTTGTACTGGACCCCTGAGTGCATTGCTGCCATTTTCTGCCCACAAAGAAATCTGCAGTAGTCCCAACAGAGCTCCGTTAAGCTCACTCACTCCCCCTCCCTCACTCGCTCGTTCTGTGTCTCCTGCTGCTGCAGGCTGCTCTTTTGTACTGGGCTCCTGCCTGCTTTGCCGCTTTTTTCTGCCCACAAAGAAATCCACAGCAGTCCCAACAGAGCTCCGTTGAGCTCACTCACTCCCCCTCCCTCACTTGCTTGTTCTGTGTCTCACACTGCTGCAGGCTGCCCTTTTGTACTGGGCTCCTGCCTGCTTTGGTGGCTTTTTCTGCCCACAAAGAAATCTGCAGCAGTCCCGACAGAGCTCCGTTGAGCTCGCTTACTCCCCTTCTCCCACTAGCTTGCTCCATTTTTGCTGATGCTGCAGGCTGCGCTTAGGTTCTGGGCTCCTGCCTGCATTGCCGCCTTCTTTAGCCCACAAAGAAATCTGCAGCAGACATGATAGAGCTCCATTGAGCTCGCTCACTCCCCCTCTCTCACTCGCTCATTCTGTTTCTCCCACTGCTGCAGGCTGCCCTTTTGTGCTGGGCCCCTGCATTCAATGCTGCCTTTTTCTGCCCACAAAGAAATCCACAGCAGTCCCAACAGAGCTCTGTTGAGCTCACTCACTCCTCCTCCCTCACTTGCTTGTTCTGTTTCTCTCGCTGCTGCAGGCTGCCCTTTTGTATTGGGCTCCTGCCTGCTTTGGCGGCTTTTTCTGCCCACAAAGAAATCTGCAGCAGTCCTGACACAGCTCCACTGAGCTCGCTCACTCCCCCTCACTCATTCCGTTTCTGCCGGCGCTGCTGGCTGGCCTCTTGTTCTGGGCTTCTGCCTTTTTCTGCCCATAAAGAAATCCGCAGCAGTCGAGATGGAGCTCCATTGAGGTCGCTCACTTTCCCTCTCTCACTCGCACATTCTGTTTCTCCAGGCACTGCAGGCTGCCCTTTTATACTGGGCTCCTGCCTCTGTTGGCACCTTTTTCTACCCACAAAGAAATCTGCAGCAGTCCCTACAGAGCTCTGTTGAGCTCGCCAAAAGGGAAGTGAAGTGTTCAAATAGTCACTATATGGTGTTATTTCAGTGTTACAGCAGCAGTGTACACTTTCTGCACACTTCATTTCATAATGCAGTCCATCAGTGTTTAATCAGTGCATCTTCAGGTCTCTTTTGGTGTACATGCAGTGCTGATACAGTGTGCGTGAATTATGTTAATTAGTACTGTAATCACACTGCAGAAGTACTGCAATTAGCAGTGTTTGTCATCAACTGCCTGAAGCAGTGTTCTGTCAGCAACACCGCCACTTCGGTTTTGCACTGCTGTTTAGTGGTGCGGGAATTATGTTAATTAGCACTGTAATCACACTGCAAAAGTACTGCAGTTAGCAGTGTTTTGTTATCAACACTGCCTGAAGCAGTGTTGGTGTAACAATACTGGCAGAAGCAGTGTTGCATCAGCAACACTACCTGAAACTGAATGTTGCATTGCTTTTCAGTGTGTGCAATGTATAGTTAAGCACTGCAACACCTGTGGTACACTTCAGTGTGCAGTGTGATTTTAGTAGCACTCCTGTCAGCAGCGAGTGCTGGTTCTATTTCAGTGTGTTAAGCTGCATTAAAGATGACTTTGCTAAATTCAACAAAAAACAAAACATGATATTCATCTGCAAGTATCTGCAACCTCAGCAGAGGAAGCTTTGCTTAAAGGTTCCTGAGTGAGAAAGTCGTCTGTGAATTCAAAGAAGATGGAGATCTTGGGGCTATGTCTATAGGAGGTACTAAAGTCTGTTACCCTATGTTTTGACTCAAAGTCACAAGGAAGAATGTGGACATTTAGTTAAAAGAATGACCAACAATCATTCTGGTTTGCAGAAAATGGTATGGGAGCCTCCCTGATATGCAGGTCCTCACCAGTATTTCCAGGTTTATCTTCAAAAGGAGAAGAGCCTCTTCAGACTGGGAGTACATGCATGGTGTAGAAAATTATTTTCGGTATCAAGGGGCTGTTCGAGTGAAGTGTGTGTGTGTATATATATATCTATAATGGGATTATCAATTGCATTGGACAAACACCATTAGGTGACTGTATGTATATCGGAGTGCAACCACACACCTGCACTTTTACTCCCCTCCAAAACAATTTTGCGATTTTATAAGATAGATAACCCACTGTGTGGTGTGTGGAAGCACAGTGATATACACACGGCTCGGGTGGTTGAAGCACTTGGCCTGTGGCCTCATGTGTAGCAACACACACCAAGGTGTGTGTATAACAGAGCATGACCACACACCCTACAGTGGGTTATCTATTACACCCACATACACGCACGCACGCACACATATATATATATATGAGACAGTACTTGTTACAAAACAAAAACACTACATTAATGCAGGCATTAGAATGCAAAGCACACAAAGCAAGAAAATGAAAAACAGGGTTTGAGCCTCACGAGCCTTGGCAAATTGGTTGTGTGGTGTTCCCTGGAGTTCCCAACCTTGATGCCCATCCTACCCCCCAGCCCATAGCCTCCTTTCTAAAGCACAAGATACAGCTCCAACCCAGTGCCTCCCATAGCAGCCATTCGTACCTGTAAAACAAGAACAGCAATGGGCTCACAAAGGATCTGCAGCTCATTATGAACTATTGTATGACAAACAATGTAGGGTAAACAAAAAAACAATACTTATCTGATAAATATGGTCAGTGTCCTCCTACTCCCAGTCAATGTCCTGTCAGACCTGTAGACATAAAAGGGAAAATGGGTCAGTATGAAAAATAAAAATACTGATCAGCTGGGTCAGTTGGGAAGGCGCTGTAGAGGTTAAAATAAAAAAGTGGGTTGGGGGATACCAAACCTGTACCACACCATCAACCTGACTTTTAGAATGGACTTCCGTCCTCAGGGATGTCATGGTTGGGGAGGGAGGAGAGGCTCCTACCCGTGCCCTAGAACTGATCTTTTTGGGGTAGGTCATCATGTTGCTCACACATCAACCAACACAGGGTAGGATAAAGACACCAATGAACAGATATTCAAGGCACAATGAATGCTTTCCTGGTGGTGTAGTGGATCTCCCCCCTCCCTTTTCCCAATCTGCCTGTAGAATACATGGGAACACAGGTATGTGATGGCAGAAATGGACTGCAAGCCCACCTAGTCTGCCCAGTTTGCCTAATATCCACTGAGCCTTTTCTTTAGTTCCCCTATGCAGTTGCCCTCTGTGCTTATCCCATGCCCTCGTGAACCCTCCACCATTTCCTCAACCAGCCCATTCCAGTTGTCACCACCCTCTCAGTGAAGAAGTACTTCCTAATCCTTCCTCTAAGTCCCTCCCCCAAACGATTTGGAATTTCCAACTCACCATCCATTGCAGTATAGCACACATAGCAGGCCAACTCTTGACCATCTCTAGGCAGATGTCATGATACACAACCAGATCCCAGAACTCCCTTCAGCTGGCAACATGCAATAGAAGTTTCAATAGCCTGCAGTGCACATTTGAGCCTACACAATCTCTTATCAGATCTTTTCCCTTCTGCTCTTCTCCAGGGGATAAGTCAGTCTGTGACAGAACTTAGCCCGGGGGTTCAGTGGGGCCAGTAAACCAAAGATGAGAGCCTATAAACTCTTAACATGCAGTGTGGGACAATCTCACAAAAGGACTCCAGGATCTGCTGCAAATGAAGCTGTCCATGCAGAATCAAGCAAAACCAGTTCATCATAATCGACTACACTACAGCACACAGTAAGCAAACCAAAATGTTTCCACATGCACAGTGCACATTGGCACCAGACCCATACTTGTGTGGGACCCTTGACACAAGCCAGCCAGTGGGTATTGTGGTAAGGAGGGACAAAACCTTTTACATGGAGGTACATCAAGAAGAAAAGGAAGGCAAGGGGAGATATTGAGTGTCTGAAAAGGGTGGATGGAGGAGGGTAAAGATGACAGCAAAAAAGAAATACTGAACAAATACTTCTGTTAATTTTTTATGAAGGAGGGGGCAGGAAATGGGCCAGCATTAATAAGGATGGAGAGATCATAGAAAAGGACACAGCTCCCTTTGCAAAAGAAAGGATCCTCATGGAACTGGCAGCTATAAGGCTATGGGCTAGATAGATGCACCCCTGGACACTGAGGGAGCTAAGGGAGGTGTTAGTAGGGCCTCCAACTACCCTGTTCACCAAGTCTTTGTAAACTGGTGACATGCCCAGGGATTGGAGAAGGGCTGATGTGGTCCCACTATACAAAAGTGTTAACGGGGGGATGCAGAAACTACATACTGGTCAGTTTGACCACAACAGTGGGAAAAGTAATGGGAATACTGCTGAAGGAAAGAATAGTGGAGCACCTGGTTGTCAATGGTCTACAGGGGAAGTGGGGAAAGGGAACATTGTTTAACCAGGAGTAGCACACTAAGCTGAAGCTTGTTTCCAGATGCAACCTGGAGCACAAGGAAGTTAAGTAACTTGCTCAGAATCACACAGTATGCACTTAGACGGCTGTTGGATTCAAACCCAGATCTCCAGATCTGTAGCTCAGAGCCTTTACCCAATGTGCTATACTGCCTCCAGGATCCACGGCAGTTTCATTTTATGGGAGAGAGGTTGTGCCCAACAAACTTAACTGAGTTTTTTGACTGGGTAACAAGGAAGGTGGATGGAGGAGGATGTGACGTACCCAGATTTCAGCAATGCCTTTGACACTTTGCCACATAGAAGGCTGGTAAATGAGTTGGAAGGCTTAGGGGTGGAACAGAAAATAACAAGGTGGGTGGAGAACTGGTTCAAAGACTGAAACCAGAGGGTGGTGGTAAGGCAAATGGGGTGCATTCCAGGGTGGCAGTGGTGTGCCCCAGGGGTCGGTGCTGGGACCCATCCTTTTTTAATATCTATAGCAACGATTAGCCCAGTTCCAATCAGGGGAAGAGAGCTGTTCTTTCCAGACCAGGGCTTGTCACTGGAAGTGGTCTGGGCAGGCATTCTGGGGTGGCATCGGCAGTGGGAGAGGATGGGATCACATTGGTGATCGACAAGGAAGATCTTGCTGGTGGGGGACAGGCCATGCATACCGGGTCCACATCAGCCACAACTTTGCAAGCCGGTCACTCAGGAAGGAGTGGCCAATCAGTGAATAGGGCTCGAACCTCTGACTGTGTGACTGGGCCATAAAAGGCAAATAGTCCAGTCACAATCAGAAGAGGAGAGCTGTTCTTTGTTCCACACCACCCACCCTGGCCTTGACCTCTATTAAATGG
Organism: Neoceratodus forsteri; assembly: GCA_016271365.2. NCBI lineage: Eukaryota > Metazoa > Chordata > Ceratodontiformes > Ceratodontidae > Neoceratodus > Neoceratodus forsteri. Next base: position 259,060,197 of record JADMNL010000025.1, read on the forward strand.
TCAGTGAGGGCGGAGCCTTGGAGGAAGACAAGTCTAGATTGGGTAAACTGGAACACTAGGAAGTTGATTATTGACTGGGGGAAAAGGTCATGTACACTGAGCTGCTTGGGCAACACTGACTACTACCAGGAAGGGCATAATGAAGCAGACTGTATAAATGACTGTGTATGCCAACTACATCTGAGGGAGTAGGCAAACTGTGTGTGAATGTTACTGCTAGGGCTTCTGAGCTGGCTAGTGTTGTGGCGGGCTTATTTTGCTTGTGAACTGTCTACTGCTAGGGCTAGAAAACTGGCTACTGTCAAGAGAGGAAAATTGCTGTAATCAGAAAGCTGCTTGGGTTTGGTGCAACATTGACTGAATTATTTCTGTTAGAGGGCCGCATTGGTCACCTAAAATGAGGGTAGACTTGAGGGTGGCCAAAGCAGGCACCTTCGGTAGAGTGATTGGGTGTACATGGTGCGGGGCAGCAATAATATTAAATTGGGCTAGGAGTTTCAGAGGGTGCCCAGTGTGTTTTCAGTTGGCAGGTCTTAGGGAGGAAGTAGAGGGGATCAGAAGGCAGCTGGAAGGTGGAAGGGGTGGGGAGGAAAGGTGTGGAAAGGACCTCATGAGAGTACATGAGGCCAATATGGCATAACCCAGGGAACAGGTAGACAAGGATAATATGGTTATTCAGGAGGGGTGGAGCATGAAACAAGCAATGTACGGAAGCAAGGAGCAAGCTGGGAGCTACAGGTAGAAGAATGAGCATGGTAGGGCAAGCACAGGCTTGTGATCCCCAGGCTGAAGGGGACAAGAGAAGTAAGCTGGGGGTTGATGACAGAAGGAAGAGTCTGAATGGAATCTAACGGGCCAGTAAAGTGGGGGAAGGAGAAGGTGATCCTGCTGGGTGACTCCATGACCTGGGGCATCCAGTGGGAGGGAGTGGGGGAGGGAAAAAGCAGCCCAGTCAAGGCTAAATGTATCCCAGGCCTATCCGTACACAAGGCCAAATTCCAGCTATACTCAATAGCATTGGAATGCAGGGAATCCCCAGACGAAACATCAGGGAAAAAATGACTTGAGAGAGACAGTGAACTAGAAATCAAGGCAAGATTGGGAACTGGCGGGGTTTACAATCTATAGAAGCGCAATCTCCTTCTTTGAGATTCTGCCAGTACCTAGGATGTCAGGGAGACAAACATAAACTTAGAGGTGTGAACCAGTGGCTCAGGGACTGGCGCAGGGCAGAAGGGTATGGGCTGGTGAGGGACTGGGGGATACATGGGAGGACAAGGGATTATATGCCAGGGATAGGCTACACCTCAACTTGGAGGGGAAGGAGATCTTGAAACTAAATCTTGCTGGATTCATAGTCGAGAGGTAGAGTTTAAATTCGTAAGGGGGGGCGTTAAGTAAAACAGTGGCTCCAGGAGGGCTGCTCGAGGGTCCAGGTCCAGGGCATGAAAAGAAGGCAGGTAACTGTGATCTAAATCCATCCAGAGCTGTGCAAGAAAGGCATCTAGGGACTGCTCAGGGCCAAGATGACTGGAGAAGGAGAGGGTCAGGGTGGAAGATGGCCTGATCAATGCTAGGAGCATGGGCAACAAATGCCAACTCCAGGTGATGCTAGTTGAGGATCAGTGGACATGGCAGCATTACTGAGACATGGGCCACTCAGAAAATGACTGGGACCTAAATTTGGTGGGTTACAAAATATTCAGGAAGGATAGAGGGAGAGGAGGAGGGGTGTGGCTGATAGTCAAAAATGACATAGCAGTTAGTGGAGTGGAGGAGGCTGTAGGGGGATGGAGAGATCTGGGTAACCCACAAATGAGGGAGGTAAAAGATTGAAAATAGGGGTGGTGTACAGAACCCCCAATGATGGAAGAGGCCCTGGAGGACAAACTAGTTGAGAACATAAAGGGGCACTGTGACTGTGGAACAGGTATGGTGGTGATCATGGGTGACCTTAATATGCTGGGGACAGACTGGGACACTATGGCATCCTCTGTGGCCAGGGAACAGAGACTGATGGATATGTTCCAAGATGCCTTCCTGGTCCAGCAGGTGGGGAAACCTACTAGGGAGGAGCGGATACTGGATGTTGTCCTAGCAGACAGTGACCAGATAAAGGGCCTGGAGGTGTGCAGCCCGTTGGCAGGTGGTGACCATACTACGGTCTGGTTTCTGCTGTATCAGGGGGGATAACCATTCTAATACAGTAGTAGTGGACTTCAGGGGAGCGGATTTCGTGGGCATGGGCAGGATTCTACAGGGAGCTTGGACAAGATTGGGCTGGACATGGATGCTGGCAGCTTGTGGGAGGCCATTAAGAAGGGGGTGCAGGAGACTACTAACTCCTGTACAAAGGTAAGGCATAAGCATGGTAGGGCCAACAAGCCATGTTGGTGGACCAGGGAGGTGCAGGAGGCGGTGAGGGATAAAAAGGCTGCCTATGCATGTTTTAAGTGCTCTAGGGGGATAGGGAGAGGGGTATAAGTTGATGGCTAGAAGGGTCACCACAGTGGTGAGGGGAGCCAAGGTGAGGATGGAGCAAAACCTGGCTAGGAATATCCGAAGGGGAAAAGTTCTATAGATACACAGGGAGAAGAGAAAGGGCGGCAGAATCAAGCATGATTAGGACTGAGGAGGGATGGACTCAGGAGGCAGGGAATCAGGCAGAGGTGCTAAATGAGTACTTTGCCTTGATATTTATGGAGGGAGGCAGGGGATCCCTCCAGCCCAATGGGAGGCAAAGGGAGCCAGCAGAGTCGAGAGCTCAGATGGAGTCGAGAGGACTGAAAGAAGCTGGGGTACAGGCTGGGCCAAGTCTAGGAAGGGGATGGGTGATTAAATGGGGGGGCTGGGAAGGAGGGAGAAATCACAGTGGAAGGGTGAAGGAGGCCCTTCGGACACTAAAAACTGATAAGACACCGGGGCCAGATTGGCTGCATCCGAGGGTTATGAAGGAATTGGCCGATGAGCTAGCAGCACCACTGACGCCTCTAACACCTCTCTGCTGAGAGGATGGGTGCTTCAAGACTGGAGGGTGGCTCATGTGGTGCCTATCCACAAATGGGGGGGTCTTGAGAGGAGATGGGGAATTATAGGCCTGTCAACCTAACGTCTGTGGTGGGCAAAGTAATGGAGGGCATTATCAAGGATAGGCTCAGGAGGCAGCTGGAAAGGTTGGGACAACTGGATGACAAACATTATGGTTTCATCCCGGGGAGATTGTGTTAGACCAACCCCATAGATTTTTATGGCTGGGACCCTGGACCGGCATAGACCGGAGGACGTCCTATACCTGGATTTCAGTAAGGCATTTGATTCGGTACCCCAAAATGGGCTGCTAATAAAGCTGGGGGTGGGAGGACAGTTGCTCAGATTGGGGGGGGGGGTGAGAGAACAGTTGCTCAGATGGGTAGAAAATTGGGTAACAGGCGAATGCAGAGGAGTAGTGGTGGGTAGTCTCCTCCCACGAAGGTCTGATGGGGAGTCCCCAGGTTCCAGTACAGGGCCTCCTGTTCAATGCCTATGTCTTGGATATGGGGAGGCGGTTAAGAGTAGGATGAGTCTCTTTGTGGATTACTTAAAACTAGACATTGGCAGATAGGGACAAGTAGAGACAGTCAGAGGGACCTGGATACCCTGGAGGTGGTCAAGGAGGTGGGGACTGAGGTTTAATGCAGGGAAATGTTGGATGCTGCATCCGAGGGTCAGAAACCCGAGCCATGTATACAACCGGGGCGGGGGGTCATACTGCAAGCCACAACGAGTGAGAGGGAATAACACTAAAAATTGCAGAAGAACTGCGGCTAAAGCCAACCGGATACTGCATAGCCAGGGGGATTATGTGATCCTCCCTCTGTATAATGCCTTGGTCAGACCACATCTTGAGTACTACATACAGTTCTGGAGACCTCACCTCAAGGATGATGCAACCACTGCTGGAGAGTGTCAGAGGAGGGCAACCAGGATGGCACGGCAGGAGCCCTATGAGGAAAGGCTGGAAAGAGCTTGGGATGTGCTTACTCGCTGGAGGAGAAGAGACAGGGGGACATGAGTAGGGTCTTCAAATATGTAAAAGGAATAAACAGGGTGGTGCCAAGAGATGTTCAGACTAAAGAAGGTGGGAAACAACCAGGTGACAGTGGGAAGCTAGAGGAGGAAATACAGGGGAAGCAGGAGACATTACTTCATTGAGAGGGTGGTGGAGCCTGGAATGCACTGTCTAGGAGTCTGGTGGAGGAGGGCACAGTGGAGGGCTTCAAGAGGGAGTGGGACAGGTTCAAGGGTAAACTGAAGAAGAGGATGACCCTCTATGGGGCTGGGTGGGAAAGAAAGAACCCATTAGGAGGCTGGCTACCGAGTAGACACAACAGACCATCCGGCCTATTCTGCTGGCTTTTAGTATGTTAGAGATAGTGGAGAAACTGCAGGAAGGTGTGCCTATTTGTGAGCGATACGAATCTGCATTGGATAGCCACCCTGGTGGGAGAGTGGAGCAGTGAGGAGGGGCCTAAAGATTTTTTGGAGAGGTGGTCGGGAAACTTGGCAGCTGAAATTTAGCCAAAAAGTGCATAGTAAAAGCACATGAGTGTAATAACCCGCAAACCATTTACACCACTGTGGGGGGTAAAACTCAGCAGGACAGAGATCTGGGATTATAATTTCCAGATAACATAAGGCAGAGAACCAGTGCAGCACAGTGGTGGACAAAGTGAATAGAATGCTGGTGTGCATACGGAGGGGTGTAAAACAGAAAGAGGGAGGTGCTGATGCGCCTTTATAAATCCATAGTGAGGCCTCACCTGGAGAATGGGGTTTAGTTCTGGAGGTCTCACCTACACAAGGATATAAGACAGGATTGAAAGGGTTCAGACAAGGGCAACCAAGATGGTGCACGCTATGCATAGGCAACCCTATGAGGAGAGGTGGAGGGAATTGGATCTGTACCTGCTGGAGACTAGTAAGGTGAGAGTGGGAAGCTTAGTTGCAAGGAAAATAAGTGCTAGAACTAGGGATCATAAACTACAGATTAGAAGAAGGAAGGTTTAGGGGCAGATGTGAGGGCATTACATCACTGAGAAGGTGGTGGAGTCCAGGAACTGACTACGAAAAAGAGGTGGTGTGCGTAAAAAGATGAAAGGATTCAAGGGGCATGGGACAGACACAGGAGCTGACCAGTGGGCAGAGTGGGGTGTCTCTTGACAAAAATGATGATTGGGGGGTGGGGGAGAGAGGCAGACTCGACGTGGCCAAAATGGTCCTTTTCTGTCACCAGATTTCTATGATTCTAAGGCAGTTAAGTAATTAGGACTTATCTGTTCCTTCAGAGTAGGGAAGTCCAGAGTTGGGGTGTCCTTGGTTTGGGTTATTCTGGTAGGACCTGAAAGGGAAGAACAGAGAAGGTTGAAGGGACACAAAGGGTCGGAAGTGGTAGAGGAGAGATTAGAGTGTTAGAATTAAACAAAGATACTTATCTGATTGGTATGTTTGGCCAGACCTGTAAAAATAAAGGGAAAAATAGATCAGTATGGGGAAGTTATAGTAGCAAGAGTAGAGAGATACAAAAATGGTATATAGCACAGGAGTAAAGGAAGAAAAGTTTCAGAGGAAAAGACAAACTAGGTCAACGTAAGGAAACTAGAGATGGAATAACAAATGCAGACAGCTAAAAACAGAGAATAAAGTGGTATTTGGGACTCAACCCCCACCTTAGCATCTGACCTGCAGGTAGCCAATAAATTAAAGTAGTCCAGATGGGCAGGTGGGAATGCATTTGGGCTAGTGGCCCCTATATTATTTAAAAAAGGGGACACTGGTGGTTCAGGAGTCTTGAGTTGTCCCAGGAGGCCAGTGGTTTGAAAGGTATAGCTCTGGTGATATAATGGGTCACTCCCTCATGGACAGTGGCAATCTTTTTTTTTTTTATATTATCTTTCCCTGGAACCTAATGTGGGGGGGTGATGTCTTTGGGCCCAGACTATATGTAGCAGGCAGGAGGCTGTTCAGAAAACTGCTAGCCAGAAATGCTGCGGCTGTTGCTAGGCAGCCAGTTTAGTGCTACTGAACTACAGTGACAGTAATGGCAGGCACTTTCAACTGCCAGCCCAGAGGAGGGCAACTAAAATAGCGAAGGGTCTGCACCAGAAGCCATACAAAGAGAGACAAGCTGAATACGTATGCCCTTGAAGAAAAGGGCCGGGGGACAGGACAGAAAATTTCAAGCACCTCAAGGGAATCAACAAAGTCCAAGAGAGTAGCATCTTTCCGAAAAAAAGTGATGCGTAAGAACAAAGGGCAAATTTGTAGATAGAGGGGATGACTCAGGGGCAACATGAGGAAGTATTTTTTCACAGAGAGGGAGGTGAACACATGGAATGACCTTCGTAAGGAGGTTGTGGGGTCAAAAATAGTGGGGGACTTCAAGAATACATGAGACAGACATGAACCAATTCTATTGGTGGGTAGGAGGAAGTCAGCTGTTGGATAACTAGGATCTCAGCTTATCCAATAGGTGGAGAAATGGGCCAACTGAGTGGGCCAAGCAGTCATATCTGCCATCCAAGGTCTATGTGTCTATGATTCAGCCCACAGGCTCAGGCTGTAGCCTGCTTCGCCAATAATAAGTAGGAATGAAGATGGGATATTTTTGGGAAGGGGAGGCCAGAGCAAATATGCCTCCCTCTACCATCAGCCACAAAGTGGCATGTGAAGAAACCCCACAGGGCAGGTTAAGAAGGGTCTGGAGGGTGGGCAGCCAGCAGTAGGTGGCAGGAACCTTTAGCTAAGCCACATGGTGGCAGACTGTGGAATGCTCTGAGGGCCTGGTAGAAAGGGACTGGAGAGCAAATGCACAAGATAGGGCCACAAGGAAAATCCACAGTGCAGCTGAGGCAATGCCTGAACTTGACAAAAAAGTAGCTGTGGGTGGGAGGCAAAATAGGGCAAATCAGTGGACTCTGGCGGGACCATGAAAGCAGCAAGCACTGCAAACAATGGAGTCGCACAGCAGCTAATGTCAAAGTACCGGGGCTAACAAAAGGATTTGGGGGAAGAAAAGAACAGTATAAGGTCCAGGACAGCTCACAATTAAAAACACAGAGCACTAAAGAGAAAGAGCCCTGATGGGTTATAAATATTAAGTAAATTTATGCAACAGGAGTGGACATAAATGGAGTGTGATAAATCCATTTTATCTGAGCATGTACGTGTATACATGCTGAATCTTACATTTACATACCTGTATATATTTATTACGTCATCCTCGATTAATGTGCATAGTGGACTGCATCACACATCCCCATATCTCACCCCCATTGTTTGACACTGCTTACTGGTATCTTGCTTTTAGTTTTGTTTCTTCCAGGTTGACCGTCCCTCAGCCACGCCACCTGCCATTTAGTCATACTTCTCCCCAGTCTTCCCACTATCATACAGTGATCACTTGTTTCTGTTTAACAGTTGTTTTTTTTTGCTTTTCTACCAAACCTTTTTCAGCTGGCTGCTCCAAGCTGCACTCCAGCTGTCGCACTCCTCTGCATTCTGCTGCCGTGTCCTCGCCACACCTCTCGATATAAAAACCAGACTTTTTTTTTTACACTGCTTCCTCAAAAACTGATAAGCCCTCACTCTTACTCTTCCACTCTGGTTTCCCAACCTTGCTACAACTGCCACCAGGCTCCCCAGCACATAGAAACTGTCAGATTTTTTGTCCTTAAACTGCTTACTCGCAAACTCCACTGCTGATGAGCCCTCACTCTAGGTCACACTTCTGCTGTGGTTTCCAGACCTCGCTACAACTGCAACCATAGGCTCCTGTGAAGTCCTTCTCTGTAAACTCTGAATGGTCTCTTGTGGCCGTTATGGTCCTCCTTCTTCCCTGCTTAGTTACTGAGATTTCCCTATGTTTTAAGCCCCCCTTACCACATTTCACTCCTGACCTCCAACACTATAATGCTGTCAGTCTGTTCCAGGTGTCTACTACCCTTTCAGTGAAGTAGTAATTCCTCACATCCATCTTACCCCCACCATAAGCTTCATCATGTCCCATGGTCCTTTTTCCTATTTGAAGGAGCCCCCAGCACCCTGCTCATCCTTGTAAGGTACTTGTGGGTCTCCATCATGTCCCCTCTCTTTCAGGGTTTATATGTTGAGATCCCAGTCTCCTCACAGGGCTTTTGCCACAGCCCATGTACAATTTTAGTTGCCCTTTATACTGCCTCCACCCTATGGCCGTTCTAAGGTGCAGCCTCCAAACCTGGACACAGTACACTTAGGCCCTGTCCACACTACCCCTCTGTAATGTTACAGAGTGCCCAAACCGTTACCACAATAGTTTACGTTTACACCTGTAACGTTACAGAAGGCATTTTTGTAACCGTTATTTGAAACCAATGAGGTGGTTTCAGCAATGGATATGAAAACGATTCACGCCTTGGTAACGTTACTGGGCGTAGGTGGGCCATGGCACCTGGTCCCTAGTGCAGCTACGAGCTGCATTGTCGGATCGGTGCCACAGTAGCGATTCGCCTGGCTCCCGAAGTGTGGAGCGGCGGTGCCGGTTCCGAAATGGACACTGCGGCAGTGTGGACACACTGCACCACTCCACGGTTGTAACAGTTTCTATCTGTTATGGGGTCTGAGAGGTGCAGTGTGGATGGGGCCTTAGTTGGATCTCACAAATAAGGGATTACTTGCAACACCACCACCTCCCTCCTCCTGCTGAAGATACCCTTCTCTATGCAGCCCCAGCATCCTTCTAGCCCTACCTACTGCTTTGTCACACAGTCCAGCAACTTTAAAGAGACTCACCAAGGTAACTGAGTCAGCCCCTGCACCATATCCATCGGTGCCTTGTTGCCAGAGGACCCCAATGAAGTTAATATGTCCCCAAATTTTTAAGTCATTAAAAAGTTCAGTCCTTCATAAAAATAATACAAACCAGGTCCCAAGAACTTCCCAGTTGCTTGCTGACACCCCAGCTCCACCCCCACACTCTCTAGCAGGATGACAAGATGCCAGTGAGAGCACGGGGGTGCTCGTCTTTATCTGTAATGGGTGGCAGCTTTTCTATTGATTTTAAATGATCTAGTGACCACCTGGCAATGAAACGTGGGCATCAGTCAAGTAACAAGGTCCTTGTTAGTTGAACGGTGCCCATTTTATACCAGTATCCTAATATAGTTTAAAATCAGAAGAAATGCTACCACCCATCTACTATAATGAATTGCGCCCCCACACATTACTGGCATCTCCTTATCCTGCTAGTGAGCATAAGGTAGAGCTTGTGCAGCAGAAAAAACAGGAAGTCCTTGGGACCCAGTTTGTATATTTTATGAGGGACAGAGGCTTTAATGACTTATAAGAATATGGGACATATTAACTCATGAGTCTCTGGTGTAAGCAACCGATGAGGTATAGTGCAGCAGCATCTTGGCAAGTCTCTTTAAGATCATAATAACTCCAAGGTCCCCCCGCTTAGTGATCATCAGTACCAACCCTATAAAGCAGCTCCTGGTTTCCTATACCCTAGGTGCACAATTCTGCACTTTGTCATTGAACCCCAACTGCCCCAATCTTGACCACTTTTTGAGTTTCTCCAAGAGGCATGTGCATGCTCTCTGCTCCCTTCTTAGTGCCCACCATACAAATTTTGGTATTGTCTGCAAAAAGGCATTCCCTTCTTTGCCAGTTTTTCTGCACTGTCACTTGTGAGGACACTGAAGAGGATCTGCGCCAGTACTGAGCTGAGCTGCTCACTGTCCCATCACTGTAATAAGTGCCATTAACCATCACCCTCTGACACCTTAACCTCCACCCCCAACTACTACTCTGTTTTCCAACCTGCATTTCTGGTCACCTCCCCTTCTGTTCAGCTACCACAACACCATCACTCTGGCATCTGCCAGGACTTGCTCCACCACAGAATGAATCCAATATGTGGAGCAGCTGCCTAGGTAGTCAGGATACATTTGCATGTTCTTCCATCCGCTAGGACATAAGCGGCAAGGGTGCATAAACACGTGCACATACATGTGTGGCACAGCACCAGTCAATGTCTTCCCACCCATGGGCTGCTTCCACCTGCACTAACACTTGTGGTCACTCAGTTGGCAGTACTACAGCTGAGCTGGCTGTCCTCCTTCCCCAGAAGAGAACCTCTTGTATAACAGTTGATCCTCCTCCTCTCCCCAGAGACCCCCTGACGCTAGCTCATTCCTGAACTAAGGTCACCTCCGCCGCAGGTCATAGCACTACTGTTAAGCTGAAGGGCACACATGTTAACCAGTTTCTAATTAATTTTACCACTTTGGATCCCTCCTAGGCTGATCAATCTCTTTAGCCTCGCCCCCCCCCAAAAATAGTCAACCCACCCTCCTCTCTGCTAGATCACCCTTCCAGGCACCAGACTATCCTCCATGCAGCTGGACAACCCTTCTAGCCCCAGCCTTTCACATAATGAGCACTGGAGCTAGAGCACCACACAGGCTCCGGGCTAGCCGCTTACCCAGCCAGCCACCTTCCCTACATCTGGAACAGCCTCTAACTACATTCTATACAACCTCCATGTAGCTGGAGCACAACCCCAAACCTCCACTCTAACAGACCACATATCTGAAGCTGTCCCTTCAAGCCCATGGACCAGCAGTCCCCCAGCCAACCACTCAACCTACAGCTAGATCCACCAGAAGCCCTATACCAGCCTCACCATCCAACCACCCACCCTGCAGCTGGACCTCACTTCCAACCTTGAACTAGCCCCACCACCACCACCAGCCACCCTCCCTGCTGCTGGCTCACTCTTTCTTGCCCTGGACTAGCCTCCCCCAGCAGACAATCCTCCCTGCAGCTGGACCCCTGGGTTCATTCTCACCCACAGACCAGCCTCCCTCCCCTCTGCAGGTTGATTAACCTTCCCAGAGCTGGACACCCTTTCCAAAAGCTGGACACACCCACTGTCCAGAGCAGAACCTCCCTACACCTAGACCCCCCCATCACCCTTCCTCAACCATGGACCCCATACTTCTCAACATAGTATTAAAAAAAAATATATGTGACACTAACATATTGCATTTGCAGTGTCAGTGGCTCAGCAGGTAGCACACTCACCTCCGAGGCTGGGAGATCAGAAGACAGTGGGTTCTATTCCCATACCAGGCACTTATGTTAATATCCCAATACTGATGCTGTAGTGCAGCATGAGGGGATGGCTGCACTCCTGAGGCACTGTCTTTCAGATGAGACATTAAACCGAGGTCCCATCTGCCTGTTCTGGTGGTAGTTCAGGTGGATGTTAAAGATCCCATGGCACTTCTCGAAAAAAGCAGGGGAATTTTCTCCAGTGCCCTGGCCAAATCCCCCCCCCCCAATTCATTAAAAATACCACCAACAGCTTAATCTGGTTCAATGTCAGTTGGCTTTCATCTGTATTCCTCTTCCTCCGGGTCGTGCCTGAAAATAGGCAAGAATCTGTCTAGTGCACTTAGCCGGTCAACAAAAACGAAATAAAATAAACATAAAATATAAATTAATGCAGTCTTCAGCAAAAGAAAAAAAAATACACTGATCCCCAGATTACAAAATGGATTAACACATGCAATTGTTAAATACAAATATTAAATGCAAAAAAAGTTTCCCCACAAACACACTCAAATATCTGCAGTAAATAATTCTTCCTTTATCTGCAGGTAACTCCAGATTTTGTCAAATTAAAAAAGTTGTAATCTTTTCTCTATGCATTCTGAATTTGCTCAGTTATACAATCTTCCTGCTGTTCATTCTCCTGCCCCCACCACCACCAACACTACTTTAAAGTAATTAAATCAGCAAAATTCCACAAATAACAAGTAATCTAGAGGCACAATGCATCCTAAACACTTTAAAGGGGAGGTTGATTGAAAATAAAATGTGTATTTCAAAGTTTGCAAGAGTTCAGAAAGATAAAATGTTTTCAAGACAAAACATTGATAGTGAAACTTAACAGCATTTCATTTTGAAAAAAAAAACACCTGAGTGATAATTCCTTTACTGTATTTAACATTTCAGGGAGTTAAAAAGATGTACTTTTTAAACATAAGCTCTTACCTTAACATGTAAATCTTAGCTGTAGGAAACCTCAGTTGTTCAAAAATGGAGACCACAGAGCGCTCATGTCGTTTCATCACACTGGACACAGACAGGAAGAGAACTGGGAAATGTAGGCCTCTGACTGAGTAGACTTATGGGAAATGAAGTTTAGAATAGACTTTTAAAGGGACACTGCCAACTTTTTTTGCACCATATTATTTCCTGGTAAAAATCCACATTTTATTATTGCTTACCTTCTGTAAAATTCATTGGTGTTGCTGGTTGTTTTATGTCTCCTTGCTTAGTAGAACTGAAATGCACAGTAATGTACCCAGCCTTGACTGGCTAATTTAAATCCTAAAACTACTCTGCTGACTGTAATCTTCATTTATGATTCAGTTGTATTAAAAAAATTGTACTTTTAAGAGCATTGCAGATCTTTTTCTAATCCTCATTTAGCAATAACTTACTCTTGAACAACTAATCTGCTGAAATACTTCTTAGAATTTAGTATTCTTAGTGGTTGTATTTTTGAATGATGATTAAAGATTATTACAAATGACTAAAATTAGTCTTTGAAGGCAAATTAATGAATGCTTTAATACTAAATTTAGTATTTGACTTCAGTGAGGGTTACCAAGTACAGCCCTTTGGGCCTGCACCCCCCATGACCACTCACATCTTGAACATCCCCTGCCCAGATGACCACCCAGCTGGACAACCATATCAACATCCCAATAGACCTCTCCCAAGTTGTGTAGCTTGCTTGCAGCTAGTCCACCCTACAAGCCCCAAACCAGCCTCTCCCCATCAACTATCACCCACCCTGTAGCTGGCTGTTCCAGGCCATCCTTCCTACCCTTAGACACGATCCCCCTGCAGATGGAACCCCCCAGACCTGCCTCCCCACCTCAGTAGACCACCTCCCTGCAGCTGGACCAACCTCCAAGTCTCACCAAACAAAGCACCCTCCTTAGAGCTGGACCAGCACCCCCTAGATAACAACTCTTTCTGCAGCTGGACCCACCCAGACTACCCATCTTGCCCACATACTAGTTGCCCATCCCACCACTGACCACTCTCCTTGCATATAGAAAATTCTGCCCTGCTAGGTTCCCTTTTATAATCCCAACGCTTATTAGTCTGACATGCTGCATCCCACACACAACAACCCAACAGCCCCAGCAGCCCAACACACAGTGGCCTGACCTAGGACAGTGCCTGACACACTGTCAGGCCAGAGGAGGTTGGGATGCTGTGCGGCTGTTGAGTGGATTTTCCACAAACACATGAAGCACCCAATCCCGACCTACGCCACCCATCCCAGGACCTAAGCCACTACTGAACAGCATGGACAATGTGAAAACACCCACCCTCTATGTGGTGCACCCTCCGAGGACACACTGATCTGAACACAGACCCCCCGGTAAGGATGACTGTCTCACCATCCATGGGACAGGGATGAAACAAATAGCCGTGCATGCCCCAGTGTGTTGACCAACCATCCCAGGCAGCATGTCAGATTGTCCGTCCATCCCTGCATGCATGATTATGTCAGCTGACAGCCAGCCAGCTGGGCATGCATGAAGGAATTGGAGTACCATGCCTGTTGGTCGGTGCATGCATGACACTGCAGGCACACAGCAGAGCGGCACAGTGAGAGCATGGATTGCTGCACCAGGAAATGGTCCACAGCAACACCACATGTGGATGCCAGGACACAGAGCAGCATGCCATTGCATCAACTGTGCAATGTGTGCATGTGGCTGTGTCATGCTAGCCCACTATGGGCCTGCAGTAACCACACAGAAAAAAGTCTGGAGGTGTTTGGGGGGGCCTGTGCCACAGGAGCCCATTGTGGCATGAAGACTGCCAGGTGTGTTCTGGGGGTTCCACAAGGGCCCATTGCAGGAATTCTGTTACCACACAGTTGAACATCTGGAAGAACTGGTGGGCACTCACACAGCTTCACACCTGTGCAACATGTGGCACACATGAACAGCTGAAAGGTTTTGGGGTGACTCACACAGAGTCAGGCCTGTGCGACATGTGACACACAGTGCAGATGTGGCAATGTGCAGTGGGCTGCTTGGTGATACCCAGCAGTGTTGTGATGAGACATCACCACCAGGTTGGGGTGCATGTTAAATGTGGGGGTGAAACTTTATTCAACAGGAGGGGGCCACGGTGGCAACCTGGTGGCTGTGCATGATGTGTAGTGTGAGTGTACAACTGTCAGGTGCCAAGTCACCATGGAAACCCTACAGGATGGTGTTGGGTGCCATGCCACAGAGGAACTTCAGCAGCTTGCACTTGTCCTTGGATGCTGGTACCATCCTTATCCACTCATCATAGCTCTTCTTGGGTGGTGTCCATGACAGTCCACAACAAATGCCTTCCCTGGTGACATAGGTCCATTGCTGTTCCCTGTGGAGCTCTGCTAGCATTGTCATGACCCCTACATGCACCTTCCCAAGCAGGGCATGGAGATGGCAGTGCCAAGTCTCGACATTGCTTTGGTTCCACGGTATACCTTGCTCATTGAGATCTGCAACCAACCACAGCTGAGTGGAAACATGGGGTCGTATCTCATGGGCAACTTGGTCACCCTACTGTACAGCCACATCCTGCCCAGCACATGTGTCTGCTCAAAACAATAGAAGAGTGTGGTGGCATTGGGTGGAATGGTTGACTTCAGGAGGCTGAATGCTGCTGGAATGTCCTGTGCCAGGAGATGGGCAACGGCCATGAGTTCATGGATCTTCAGGCTGAAGTCTGGGTCACTTCTGTATTGTGGTGCAAGACCAAAGCTCTGGACCTTCCGCCACACAATCTGCCCAAAGTGGAACAGGCATCCCTTGTTTATGGCTTGCAGAAATTCCATCTTATAGGCATTGATCACAGCCTGCTCAAAGACAGTGATGATCATAGGTGGTTTGAAGGTGCAGGACTGTATACTGGCATATTTATTCAGTTCCTGGAACAAGGTGCAGTAACATTGCAGGCTCTTTGTCATCGTCAGTGTATACATTAATGACATAATGAGGTTGTTAGGGCCCATCCCCATGGGCACATAGATGGTGTACAATGAGTGAACAGGTGTGGCACAGTCTTGAACGTACCATCCATCATCCAGAAGGGTGCCTGTGCCAGGTCCCTGATGTGTCCTCTGTGGTGAGTAGAAGGACCTGGTGGGTGGTGCTGCCGGTGATCCTGCTGTATCATGGCTATCCAGTCACCGTCTGTAGCTGCTTGGGGATAGTGAGGTCAGCCAGTGTCACTGGTTCTGGTGAGAGAGCCTTGCTGTGGGTCCTGTTCACAATCTGCAGCAGGGCCCTCTTGCTTGGCAACTGTTGCCACAGCTCAGTGGTCATTGCAGTTGCCTCACTCTGCAGTAGCTATGCGGGGCTAGCCATGGTGCTGTGCGCCTTCTACTTGATGCCAGCCAGCAGCTGTGCTGGTAGAGCACCTGTCACCTCCAGAGCATGACTGTGCTCATTCTTTTTCTTTAGGTGGTGCTGGCCATCCTGGAGCAGTGTGATGGCCTGGCTGAGGCAGGACTTGGACTTAAGGTACTGGCAGCACCATTACACTGTCCCAGGCTGTCCTGGTGGTGCTGAGGGTTGAGGTGCTGGATGCCATACCTTGTGCCACGCCAGTGACCCGGGTTCAGGATTGAGCCTGGGCCATCGGGGGTTAGCAAGGGAGGACTGGGATCGAACATCCATAGACTGCTTTCCCAGTCCTGGGGTGGGCTGGGGAATTTCACTGTGCTGTAGCAGCCCCCTGGGGATGCCCA
This sequence comes from Neoceratodus forsteri, assembly GCA_016271365.2. Taxonomy (NCBI): domain Eukaryota; kingdom Metazoa; phylum Chordata; order Ceratodontiformes; family Ceratodontidae; genus Neoceratodus; species Neoceratodus forsteri. The sequence goes on from JADMNL010000025.1 coordinate 259,076,056, forward strand.
GGGGCACTACTAGTGTCAGTGACACTAGATGGGGAGCATGGCAGATATCGGTACGTTGCTCCTGGACATCATTGCACATCCATGCTACTGGGGCCAATTGAAGGGAAATGGCTGGGCACAACCTTGCAGCTTGATGGCTGTGCTCTGAGCCACCAGGAGGACTTTGGTGGAGTCCTGTTGAGGAGGGTCCAGGGCTGTCCTGGCTGGTTGAGGCAGAGGGGGAGCCCTCCAGCAAGATGGCATGATGGCCATCCCTGATCCTCCTGGGTGCAGTTTGAGCTACCCAGCTCTCCAGGTGGGTGGAGATGGTTGCTGGATGCCCCAAGATGGAGTGTGTGCCACAGCAGGTGAAAAATATGATATGTTAAAAAAAAGTACACTGTCTCATTGCATGTCCATTCATGGACCAGGAGGTAGCCATTCACATTTAGCTTGGACTTTCCCTTCCTGGATGGTACCACCTCATAGATTGTCCATGTTGTTGGGGTTGCAGTTGAGCACCCTGGCCCCTCCTTGACTTCCACGCTGTCCTCCATTGTGCCAGAGGACTGTGCAACACTGACCTGCTTTGGTTTCAGCTGAGGCATTCGGGTGTGACTGCACTTCGTTTGCACATCACACTCCATGGGTCACACCTGTGGCAGCTGCTACTTGTCTGTGGGTGGTATGTACCAGTACTGTAGTGCCACTGTCTGCCCACAGTCCCAGTGCTTCAAGGCTGTGCTGTGCACCATGGTCACATTCAAGTTCTGTGTCCACAGTGTCCTGGGCCCCCATCAGCTACTGTGCTGCAGCGGGGCTATGTTCCATGGTACACTTCCCTGCTGTCCAGCATGCAGGGATGCAGGGGTTTAGTTTAGTTTATTGTTCTAGGAATTACTACCTTTGAGCCAGAGGCTCTTTTACAAAGGTTCCATGTCAATTAGGTACAGTACAAAAGGTTACATAGATAACACAACAATTTGTGTTGTGTCAAGAGAAAGAAAACATATACAAATACATATCAAATCACTTGTGCAAAATGACGTGAGGGGTCCCTGTGTGTTGTGCACTCTACCTACAGGTCACTGTCCACCTACCTAAGCTGGCCTTTGTACCCCTCAGCATTGGCATCCGTAGTTCCCATGCATGCCGTCATGAGTCCATGTCTGTTCGCTGCCTCCATGCATCATTTTCTGATGCCTGGCTGTTCTCTATGTTCTCTTCAGCTGTAGTTCCCTGACCTGAGACTTCTCTGGTAAATAATCTATTGTAGCTCTCACTGTGCTCTTTCCTATGGGGCTTGCATTTTCTGCCCCTGTGCTGGTTTGTTTGTCAGAGTTTCAGTTCACCTGCTTTATTTACTAACCACTCTCCCTGCATCTGAAATGGGCCCTACCCAGCCAACCACTCTCCCTGCAGCTGAACCACACTTTCGGCCCCTGGAGAAACCTTCCCCAAGGAAAGCATTGTCCATGGACCATTCCACAGTTACAAGGAGGGAGGAAGAGGCCCCCAGCTGAGTAGGAAGCAACTGCTGGTGGGGGACTTACTTGGGGGATAGACTTGTGAGCAGGGTGGGGCAAAGGAGAGGAAGGTGAAATACCTGAGAGGTACTTTGGCTTGGAGGGATGAGAGCAGATACAGTGGACCATTAGGCAGCAGGAGATGAGAGGGAGCTAGATGTCATTGTCCACCTGGGGACAAATGACCTAGCAAGGGACAGGGTAGGAGTAGTGCAGGGAAATTTCAGGGATAGGGTGAGGGTCCTCAAGCATGCATGGTGGCTTTTGCCAAAGGTTGCCTATATACATCTTGGGAGAAGATAGGACTCTCACACGGCTTTCAACAGTTGGTTAAAGGCATGGTGCAGGGTGGGGCTCAGTACTAGGAGTGGGCCTCTTCAGTGTCTTCATAAGTGAAATTGCAGAAGAACTGAATGGGAACGTATGTCTTTTTGCAGATGCCACCAAAACCTGTTATAGGGTTGACACTCAGGAGGGTGTGGAGAAAGGGTTCACCCATGCTGGTGTGACAGCCATGTTGCTGATGCCAGTTACAGCACAGGCCATATTACAGCACTAGGCAAAATGTATCCTGGGAGTTACACCACCAAAGGGCCCGCCTGGGAAACAGTCTCCTTTGGGCCCCTTCCCCTAATTATCCCACAGGTCCAGGTTCTTAATTTACCTGTTCTCCAGTCCTACCCCATCCTACAATCACCCCGAAGGTATACAGTAGATTGTTACTATCCCTGATGTTCAGTGGTTCCCATTTATTTATTTATTCATTCATTTGTTTACCTAGTAGGTGCACTGGTCTGAGAACCATTTTCAGACATGACCTGGGCTATTGAGGATGGCACAGGAATAAAAGCAAGTACAAAGGAGGCTGGGACAAGGCATACAATAGACAGTAATAAAAATATACAGGATTTTTATATGAAGATATATATAAACTTGCAGCACAATGGATAAATAACATTTTTGACAATAGCAGGTACAGTAGTAGCCAAGTTGTAATACAAATTAGGCATGATCTGAGATGAGTAAAGGAAAAAGTGCATCATGGCAGTGTAGGTATGGACCAGAAGGAAAAGGAAGGAAGGAAAGTAGAGGCATGATAATAAGTTGGGAGGGCAGGAGCAAGTAGTGGAGGACAGAAGGTGAGATCAAGGAGAGAGGAAGAGTCCTGGAGAGTCAGTGGTGCTAAGTGGGTGGGCAGGTTGTTCCAAGGAAAGGGCTGCAGATGAGAATGCACATTTACCCATACAGTGGAGACTAGGGGGCACTCAAGCATGGGGCCAGCAGTGAGGCAGAGCTCTAGAACAAGCACTTTTGGCCAAAGAAGGTGGGATTGCGGAGAGGTAGCTCAGTTTTGGATGGCCTTCTTGACAGTGCTGGCCAGGAGATAGGTCTGTTGGGCTGATAGGGGAAGCCAGCCCAGGGCCTGATAGAGTGAGCAGTGGTGTGTTGAGTGAAAGTCCTTGCCCCCTGTATATCCAAAGTCCTCACCATGACCCAGTTAGTTCTTACAGCAAATACTACCCCCTGGTCCCCAGGCTTACTATATATTTGACACCCTTCCACATTTGGCACAGACCATCCTCTCAGTTCCTTGATCAGGCACAAAATGGATGATAGTTCACAATCATGTGCTAACTGTACACAGCTGTTAATATAGTAGGCACATGAGTGCAAAACCAGCGTTCTGTCCTCAGTTGGTCACAGAGGTTAGCAGAGTGTCTGTGCCAATTGCCACTGTGGGGAGAGTGCGTAAACATATGATGGGGGCCATGAATAGTGCGAACGGTGGAACTGGGTAGGCAGGTAGTTATTGGCAGTTTCCAATGTACGGCATGGACAGCAGCACCACTGAACACCTAGGGAAGTGTAACAGTACTGATGGTGGGAGCTCAAAGGGGCAGTAGCAGGAGGCAGAGGTGATACTACCTGGTTTAGGGAGGCAACATCTTTTAGAGACATTTACCAACTGGTCAGAGACTCACTAATTATGCTATTCAAGATATCATTTTGTGATCCTACCCTGTTTTTGGGGTGCAAAGTGTTGTTTGAGAGTCACTTACCCATTTAGCGATCGTAAATGCTCTTTGAATATTCTGGTCTATGTGAACAATAACAGTCCATTACCAGTAAGATAAAGACAAATGAACAAATACAAATACAGAACTGAGAGCTGTTCTCCATGAGGTTGATAATATAATTTATCTTAACAATGCATTAGAGTACAGAGTACGATGAGACTAATACTGGTACCACTGTGCTACCACATGAGTCTAGGGTTGCTGCGAGAGGTACCAAATACTGAAATGTCAAAACAATGCAGTACCATTGTGCTACCAGTGTACCAGTATTTTTGGGAGCCGACAAAAATCTCAAAATTCGTGATACCGTTGTATTACCAGTGTATGTGTGAGAGACAGAGAAAACAGTAAAAAATGCCATAGGGATACCATTCTGTCAGTGCACTACCAATGCACAGAGGAAAATCTATATATCACCTACCACTGTGATGCCAGAGTACCACTGGGTAGTACTATTGTGGATTTTTCAGCTGACCACAGTATTGCCATTGCTATACCACTGTAATGCCATTGTGACAAATTCAGTAAGGGTAACCAGATTGCTGAGACAATGCAGTGCTAAAGAAGTGTGATAAAAATTATAAATGTTGCCAGTACTACTGCAGTGTGCAGCAAATATTTGTGAAGGAAATACAGTCCTAAAGAAGTGTGCATGAAAATCTAATAATTATTTGCAGTGTTCTTACAGTCTGCATCAAAAAATAAGAAAGATTGAGCAGTACTACTGCAGTGTGCAGCAAAATTAGTGAAGGAAATACAGTGCTAAAGAAGTGTGCATGAAAATCAAATCATTTGCAGTGCTATTACAGTCTGCATCAAAACTTAAGAAAGATTGAGCAGTGGTACAACAGTGTAGTAGAAAGTCAGTGCAGTGTATTAACAGTGCACTGATGAAAAGCAGTGCTTTGTCAGTCTCTACTGAAATAACACTGAAATAAGACTCAAGATGAAAGTGTACACTCCACTTCCCTCTGGGCGCTCACTCCTCCTCTCTCACTTGCTTGTTCTGTTTCTGCCAGCACTGCAGGCTGCCCTTTTGTACTGGGCTCCTGCCTGCATTGCTGTCTTCTTCTGCCCACAAAGAAATCTGCAGCAGTCATGATAGAGCTCCGTTGAGCTCGCTCACTCCCCCTCTCTCACTCACTCGTTCTGTTTCTCCCGCTGCTGCAGGCTGCCCTTTTGTACTGGGCCCCTTCGTTCATTGCTGCCTTTTTCTGCCCACAAAGAAATCCGCAGCAGTCCCAACAGAGCTCCTTTGAGCTCACTCACTCCCCCTCCCTCACTCACTTGTTCTGTGTCTCCCGGTGTTGCAGGCTGCTCTTTTGTACTGGGCTCCTGCCTGCTTTGGTGGCTTTTTCTGCCCACAAAGAAATCTGCAGCAGTCCCGATACAGCTCCGTTGAGATCACTCAATCCCCCTCTCTCACTTGCTCATTCCGTTTCTGCTGGCACTGCTGGCTGGCCTTTTGTACTGGGCTCCTGCCTGCGTTGCCACCTTTTTCTGCCACAAACAAATCTGCAGCAGTCAAGATAGAGCTCCGTTGAGGTTGGTCACTCCTCCTCTCTCACTCGCACATTCTGTTTCTCCTGGCGCTGCAGGCTGCCCTTTTGTACTGGGCTCCTGCCTCTGTTGGTGCCTTCTTCTGCCCACAAAGAAATCTGTAGCAGTCCTGACAGAGCTCTGTTGAACTCACTCACTCCCCTTCTGTCACTCCCTCATTTCGTTTCTGCCAGTGCTGCAGGCTACCCTTTTGAACTGGGCTCCTGCCTGCATTGCTGTCTTCTTCTGCCCCCAAAGGAATCTGCAGCAGACATGATAGAGCTCCGTTGAGCTCACTCACTCCCCCTCTCTCACTTGTTCATTCTGTTTCTCCTGCTGCTGCAGGCTGCCCTTTTGTACAGGGCCCGTGCATTCACTGCTGCCTTTTTCTGCCACAATGAAAGCTGCAGCAGTCCCAACAGAGCTTTGTTGCGCTACCTCACTCCCCCTCTCTCACTCACTTTTTCCATTTCTGCTGATGCTGCAGGCTGCCCTTTTGTTCTGGGCTCCTGCCTGCATTGCCGCCTTCTTCTGCCCACAAAGAAATCTGCAGCAGTCATGATAGAGCTCCATTGAGCTCGCTCACTCCCCCTCTCTCACTCACTCGTTCTGTTTCTCCCACTACTGCAGGCTGCCCTTTCGTACTGGGCTCCTGCATTCATTGCTGACTTTTTCTGCCCACAAAGAAATCCGCAGCAGTCCCAACAGAACTCCATTGAGCTCACTCACTCCCCCTCCCTCACTCGCTTGTTCTGTGTCTCCCACCGCTGCAGGCTGCCCTTTTGTACTGGGCTCCTGCCTGCTTTGGCCAGCTTTTTCTGCCCACAAATAAATCTGCAGCAGTCGCAACACAGCTCCGTTGAGCTCGCCCACTCCCCCCCCACTCGCTCATTCTGTTTCTGCCAGCGCTGCTGGCTGGCCTTTTGTACTGGGCTTCTGCCTGCGTGGCCGCCTTTTTCTGCCCACAAAGAAGTCCGCAGCAGTCAAGATAGAGCTCTGTTGAGGTTGCTCACTCCGCCTCTCTCACTCGCACATTCTGTTTCTCTTGGCGCTGCAGGCTGCACTTTGTACAGGGCTCCTGCCTCTGTTGACACCTTTTTCTGCCCACAAAGAAATCTGCAGCAGTCCTGACAGAGCTCCATTGAGCTCGCACTCCCCCTCTCTCACTCGCTCATTTCGTTTCTGCCAGCACTGCAGGCTGCTCTTTTGTACTGGGCTCCTGCCTGAGTTGCTGCCTTCTTCTGCCCACAAAGAAATCTGCAGCAGTCCTGACACAGATCCATTGCGCTAGCTCACTCCTCCTCTCTCACTTGCTCATCCCGTTTTTTACCGGGGCTGCAGACTGCCCTTTTGTACTGGGCTCCTGCCTGCATTGGCACCTTTTTCTGCTCTCAAAGAAATCCGCAGCTGTCCAGACAAAGCTCCATCGAGGTTGCTCACTCCCCCTGTCTCACTCGCTCATTCTGTTTCTCCTGGCACTGCAGGCTGCCCTTTTGTACTGGGCTCCTGCTTCTGTCAGAGCCTTTTTCTGCCCACAAAGAAATCTGCAGCATTCCCTACAGATCTCCATTGAGCTTGCTCATTCCCCCTCTCTCACTCACTTTTTTCATTTCTGCTGATGCTACAGGCTGCCCTTTTGTACTGGGCTCTTGCCTGCATTGCCGCCTTCTTCTGCCCACAAAGAAATTTGCAGCAGACACGATAGAGCTCTGTTGAGCTCACTCACTCATTTCTCCCACTCACTGTTTCTCCCACTGCTGCTGGCTGCCCTTTTGTGCTGGGCCCCTGCATTCATTGCTGCCTTTTTCTGCCCACAAAGAAATCCACAGCAGTCATAATAGAGCTCTGTTGAGCTCACTCACTCCCCCTCCCTCACTCGCTTGTTCCATTTTTTCTGATGCTGCAGGCTGCCCTTTTGTACTGGGCTCCTGCTTGCATTGCCATCTTCTTCTTCCCACAATGAAATCTGCAGCAGACATGATAGAGCTCCGTTGAGCTCGCTCACTCCCCCCTCTCACTCACTCATTCTGTTTCTCCTGGTGCTGCAGGCTGCCCTATTGTACTGGGCTCCTGCCTGCATTGCCACCTTCTTCTGCCTAGAAAGAAATCTGCAGCAGTCACAATAGAGCTCCATTGAGCTTGCTCACTTCCCCTCTCTCACTCGCTCGTTCTGTTTTTTCCACTGCTACAGGCTGCCCTTTCATACTGGGCCCCTGCATTCATTGCTGCCTTTTTCTGCCCACAAACAAATCCACAGCAGTCCCAACAGAGCTCCGTTTAGCTCACTCACTCCCCTTCCCTCACTCGCTTGTTCTGTGTCTCCCACTGCTAAAGGCTGCCCTTTTGTACTGGGCTCCTGCCTGCTTTGGCGGGTTTTTCTGCTAACAAAGAAATCTGCAGCAGTCCCAACACAGCTCCGTTTAGCTCACTCACTCCCCCTCTCTGCCTAATAGCTTGGCAGAAGACACCAGGAGAAAGGACTGCTGTGTGACTGAACTTCTCTGCTGGGACTATATTGCCCTCCTTCCCTCCCCTCCACCCCCCCACCCAAAGCTAGTTCTATTTTTATAGGCACAGGATTTGACTGACAACAGGAACTTCCTGTTTGGGAGCAGGAAGTGAGTGATCACAGAACCACCAAAAGACCCACCATCCTAGAAGGGCAAGAGTAGCTCTCTGGCCCCCTCTAGCTACTGGAGGTCTGCCTATGAGCAAGTAACTGGTCTACTGAGAAATATAGGATATTCTTGTCTCAGAACAGGACAATCAGGAGCTTAAAGGGCACACAAGCAGAAAGTAAGGAGAGAGAGAAAAAAAACAGAGGAAAGAGTAAGGATTGCAAACAGTTAAGGGGCCAGAAATAAGACATGATTAGAGTGGTGCAGTGCAGTGGCTGTGGAGCAGCAGTCTTCCCGGGAGATGTTCTGGAGGATGCGGTGTTGTCCCATCTGCAGGCACCTCTCTGGGCTGAGGGAGGAGGTTGCTCATCTACAGGCTGAGTTGGTCAGAATTTGTGAAACCTCCTCTTCCATCCAGGGACCACCAGAGTCTCTGCCATTGCCTCACAGGTTGCCAAGAAAGAGGAGCGGTTGGACCACAGTGGGCTCAGGGAGGGTGAGGGTGGTGGAACAGAGGTGCATCCCTCCAGTTGTACCACTCCACAATTCCTATGCCATTCTGGCAAAGTGTGGTTCCTCTATGGAGGCACCCACAGTGGAGACCAAGGAGGATGCTGGGAACCTCCACAAAGGAGACCCACAGGAGGGTGGCAGGGGAACCTGCAGGGGAAGGAAACAACTCTTGGTGGGGGACTCCATTGTTAGGAAGGTAGAACTGGGGGAGGAAGGGGAGAGGGAGGTGAGGTGCCTGCCTGGTGCCATGGCTTGGAGGGACAGGGAGCAAATCCTCAGGATTGCCAGAGCAGTTGCACAGGGGAGGGAGCTGAATGTCATTGTCCACCTAGGGACAAATGACCTGGCTAAGAGAGGGATTAGAGAAGTGCAGGAAGAGTTTATGGAATTGGGGAGGGGCCTTAGTCAAGTAGCACGCACGGTAACCTTCTCGCAGGTGCTGCCCATCTATGGCATAGGAGAGGCTAGGATGTTCTGCACCATGGGATTCAATCAGTGGTTGAAAAACTGGTGTGGAGCTCAGGGATTTGGCTTCATTAGGGACTGGGGGTCCACCTGGAGTGATGCAAGCCTATATTGGCATGATGGGCTGCATCTGTCCGGGATGGGAACCAGGATCCTAGGTGATAGGTTTAAATGCTTCATTGGCAAGCTTTTAAACTAGCCAAGGGGGGAGGCACTGGAAAGGAGCAGGGAAATCCTAGCTCCCCCAAATAATCACAGTAGTAAGTGTGGCAAACACCAACAGAGAGGTGTCGATAGGGAGAAGGGCAGGGGTAAATGGAGAAAGTGACAAAGGCAAGAAGGACAGGGATGGGTCAAAAGGGAGTAAGGCCATCAGGAAGTGGAGGGTAATGAGTACCAATGCCCATAGTCTGGGCAACAAGCTCCCTGAGCTGGTGGCCTTGATGGAAGAGGGATGCCTGGATATCGTAGCAGTCACAGAAACCTGGTACACAGAGAACCATGACTGGGATGTTAACATACTAGGGTACATAACCTACAGGAGAGACAGGCAGGAGAGAAGAGGGGGAGGAGTAGCTCTCTATGTAAAGGAATGGATAAAAGCAACTGAACAAAAGAGTAAACAGGGGAGAGGAGGCACTGTGGGTCACCTTGGAGACTGGAAAGGGCACCACAATCCGCACAGGGGTTGTGCACAGACCCCCATGTCAGGGGGAGGGAATGGACAAGGATATGATAGAAGGCATTCTTAGAATGGCAGAGAAAGGGGACATACTGTTGATGGGAGACCTGAATATGCCAGATGTTAACTGGAGCACATTTGCTGCAGCCACATCCAAGAGCAGGGCCATTCTTGATGCCCTACAGGTGGCAGGCATTAGACAGCTGGTTTCAGAACCCACTCATGAGGGAGCAATCTTAGACCTCTTACTCTCAAACGAGAGCAGTGAGAGGATCTCTGATCTAGAAGTGGGTTGCAATCTGGGGACAAGTGACCATCAAACAGTGTGGTTCACATTAAACTCAGCTACAGAGTCAAGCCATACAAAAGTGAGGGTACTGGACTTTAGGAGGACTGACTTTGGCAAGATGGGAGAGTGCCTCAGAAAAGCACTAGCAAACAGGCTAGAAGGAGGTGTGGAGCAACAATGGGAAATCATCAAAACTGCCATCACAGAGGCAACAAGCTTTTGTGTGAAGCAAATAAACAAATCAAAATGAAAGAAAAAGCCACTATGGTTCTCAAAAGAGGTGGCTGTGAAAGTCAGGAAGCAAGATATAGCATTCCGGAAGTATAAGGAAACACAGAAGGAGCAGAACAGAGAGCTGTACCAGTTAAGGCAGAAGGAAGCAGGGAGGGAAGTCAGAATAGCAAAGGCCCAAACTGAGGAAAAGATCGTCAACTCAGTTAAGAAGGGGGATAAAATCTTTTATAGGTACATCAGCAAGTGTAGAAAGACAAAGGGAGGGATAGTGAGGCTGAATAGAATGAACGGTGGGTGGGCAGAGGGGGACAGTGAAAAAGCAGGGATACTGAATGAATATTTCTGCTCAGTATTCACAAAAGAGGAGGGGGAAGTGCCTAATCCAATTAACAGAAGCACTCTTGATAGGGGGGTCGATCCCAGTCCTTTCACAGAAGAAAGGGTTCTGCAAGAACTCCTAAAACTGAAGGTGGACAAAGCAGTGGGTCCTGATGGAATTCACCCCAGAATTCTAAAAGAATTAAGGGAGGAACTAGTGAAACCACTGGCTACTCTTTTTAATAAATCATGGGAGGATGGTGTGGTACCCGAGGACTGGAGGAAGGTGGATGTGATTCCCCTTCACAAAAGTGGGACCAAGATAGAGGCAGGAAACTACAGACCTGTCAGTCTGACCTCTGTGGTAGGGAAAGTGATGGAGTCACTTCTGAAGGAAAGAATAGTTGAGTACCTAGAGGCCAGTGGAGCACAGGACCCAAGGCAGCATGGGTTCACAGTGGGAAGGTCATGTCAGATGAATCTAACAGATTTCTTTGACTGGGTGACCAAAGTAGTGGACCAGGGAGGGCTGTGGACATGGCCTACCTGACACTAGCAAGGCATTTGACACAGTCCCACACAAAAGATTAATAGTCAAATTAACCAGCCTGGGAGTGGGTCCCAGGGTGGTAGCCTGGGTAAAACATTGGCTGCACAACAGGACACAGAAGGTAATTGTAAATGGAGTCCACTCTGAAGAAAGAGGGGTTACTAGTGGGGTACCGCAGGGTTCAGTATTGGGTCCAGTCCTTTTTAATGTCTTCATCAGTGACATTGCAGAGGGACTGGAAGGAAAAGTATGCCTTTTTGCAGATGACACAAAGATCTGCAACAGGGTTGATACACAAGGAGGCATGGAAAGGATGAAAAGGGACTTGGCAAGGTTGGAGGAATGGTCAGAAGTATGGCAGCTAGGATTCAATGCAAAGAAGTGCAAAATAATGCACCTGGGAAACAAGAACCCAGGGGAAGAATACACAATGGGTGGGGAGGTAGTAACAACAACAAAAGGAAAGGGACCTGGGGTAATCATATCAGATGACCTTAAGGTTAGCAATCAATGTGAGAAGGCAGTAGGGAGGGCTGGGGTATACTGGGATGTATAGGAGAGGCATCAGCAGCAGAAAACAGGAAGTTGTTATCCCTCTGTACAGACAGTTGGTGAGACCCTATCTGAGTACTGTGTCCAGTTCTGGAGACCTCATCTCCAAGGACATAGACAGGATAGAGGTAGTCCAGAGGAGGGCAACTAAAATGGTGCAGGGTCTGCAAGAGAAGCCATGAGGAGACACTAAAGGGCTTAATATGTATACCCTTGAGGAAAGAAGGGAGAGGGGACATGATAGAAACTTAAGTACCTCAGTGGAATCAACAAAGTCCAAGAGGTAGCATCTTTCAGAAAAAGAGACTTACAAGAACAAGGGGACACAATTTAAAGATAGAAGGAGGCGGTTCAGGGGCAATGTGAGAGTATTATTTCACAGAGGGGTACTGGATGCATGGAACAGCCTTCCTGAGGAGGTTGTGGGGTCTAAAACTGTGGGAGAATTCAAGAATGCATGGGACAGACATAAGGCAATTCTTGTGGGGGTAGGAAGAAATAGCCTGTTGGTTAACTAGGATCTGCGGCCTATCCTGTAGGTAGGGAAATGGGCAGACTAGATGGGCCTAGCGGTCCTTATCTGCCGTCAAAGTCTATGTTTCTATGTTTCTATGTTTCTCTCACTTGCTCATTCCATTTCTGCCGGCTCTGCTGGCTGGCCTTTTGTACTGGGCTCCTGCCTGTGTTGCCACCTTTTTCTGCCCACAAGGAAATCTACAGCAGTCAAGATAGAGCTCCGTTGAGGTCGCTCACTCCCCCTTTCTCACTCACTCATTCTGTTTCTCCTGGCGCTGCAGGCTGCCCTTTTGTACTGGGCTCCTGCTTCTGTTGGAGCCTTTTTCTGCCTACAAAGAAATCTGCAGCAGTCCCTATAGAGCTCTGTTCAGCTTGCTCACTGCCCCTCTCTCACTTGCTTGTTCCACTTCTGCCGGTGCTGCAGGCTGCCCTTTTGTACTGGGCTCCTGCCTGCATTGCCACCTTCTTCTGCCCACAAAGAAATCTGCAGCAGTCATGATGGAGCTCCATTGAGCTCACTCACTCCCCTCTCTCAGTCGCTCATTCTGCTTCTCCCGCAGCTGCAGGCTGCTCTTTAGTACTGGGCCCCTTCATTCATTGCTGCCTTTTTCTGACCACAAAGAAATCCGCAGCAGTCCCAATAGATCTCCGTTGAGCTCACTCACTCAACCTCCATAACTCACTCACTTGTTCTATGTCTCCCACTGCTGCAGGCTGCCCTTTTGTACTGGGCTCCTGCCTGCTTTGGTGGCTTTTTTCTTCCCACAAACAAATCCACAGCAATCCCAACACAGCTCCGTTGAGGTAACTCACTCCTCTTCTCTCACTCGCTCATTCCATTTCTGCCAGCTTTGCTGGCTGGCCTTTTGTACTGGGCTCCTGCCTGCGTTGCTGCCTTTTTCTGCCCACAAAGAAATCCACAGCAGTCAAAATAGAGCTCCATTGAGGTCGCTCACTCCCCCTCTCTCAGTCACACATTGTGTTTCTCCTGGCGCTGCAGGCTGCCCTTTTGTACTGGGCTCCTGCCTCTGTTGGTGCCTTTTTCTGCCCACAAAGAAATCTGCAGCAGTCCCAACAGAGCTCCATTGAGCTCGCTCACTCCCTTTCTCTCACTCGGTCATTCTGTTTGTCCTGCTGCTGCAGGCTTCCTTTTTGTACTGGGCCCCTGCTTGCATTTGTGCCTTTTTCTGCCCACAAAAGAAATCTGCAGCAGTCCCAGCACAGCTCCGTTGAGTTCACTCACTCCCCTTCTCTCACTCTCTGATTCCGGTTTCTGCCAGAGCTGCAGGCTGGCCTTTTGTACTGGGTTCCAGCCTGCGTTGCCACCTTTTCCTGCCCACAAAGAAATCCGCAGCTGTCCCGACAGAGCTCCACTGAGGTCGCTCACTCCCCCTGTCTCACACGCTCATTCTGTTTCTCCTAGCACTGCAGGCTGCTCTTTTGTACTGGGCTCCTGCCTCTGTTGGCACCTTTTTCTGTCCACAAAGAAATCTGCAGCAGTCCTGACAGAGCTCCGTTTGACCTCACTCACTCCCCCCCCACTCACTCATTCCGTTTGTGCCAGCACTGCAGGCTGCCCTTTTGTACGGGGCTCCTGCCTGCATTGCTGCCCTTTTCTGCCCACAAAGAAATCTGCAGCAGTCACGATAGAGCTCTGTTGAGCTCACTCACTCCCCCTCTCTCAGTCGCTCATTCTGTTTCTCCTGCCACTGCAGGCTGCCCTTTTTTACTGGCCCCCTGTGCGCATTGCAGCCTTTTTCTGCCCACAAAGAAATCTGCAGCAGTCCCAACAGAGGTTCATTGAGCTCACTCTCTCCCCCCCCCCCACTCACTCGTTCTTTGTCTCCCGGCACTGCAGGCTGCCCTTTTGTACTGGGCTGGTGCCTGCACTGTCGCCTTTTCCTGCCCACAAAGAAATCTGCAGCAGTCCTGACAGAGCTCCGTTGAGCTCGGTCACTCCCCGCCCTCACTCGCTCGATCCTAATCTCTCCCAAACACTGATTTCCGACAGCGACTGCTGTATTCTGCACGGGAAGCACGAAAACACATTTTGGCCAGGATGTGAAAAATGACATCCATACTGTTTATAAGGAAGTGTGGAAAAATGTCAGTGTTGAGCATGTGGCATGAAAATATTACTAATTTGCGAAGTTACACGGATGCATGGAAACTGCACAACACACGCTCATAACACAGTCATTTTATGAAGTTTCACCACAAAATTTTCAACATAGGCATTTTAGGACCTCTGCTCATGAACAGTGTCAGTGTGATTTTCTTAACTGTCCCAAACACTGATTTCCCATAGCGATCGCGCTATTGTGCGCCGGAAGAGCGAAAACACATTTCGGCCAGGATGTGAAAAATGACAGCTGCACTGTTCATAAGGAGGTGTGGAAAAATGGCAATGTTGAAAATCTAGAGTGAAAATATTGCAAAGTTGCGAAGGTACGAGCGTGTGTGGAAACTGAGCTATGCACTCTCGTAGCACACTGATTTTATGGACTTTCATCACCAAATTTTTAACTGTGGCATTTTAGGACCTCTGCTAATGAATAGTGTCACTGTAATTTTCATAATGTGTTCCAAATATGGATTTCCCACAGCAACCGAGCTATTCTGTGCCGGAACTGCGAAAATACATTTCAGCCCGGATGTGAAAAATGACAGCTTTATCTGTTCATAAGGAGGTGCAGAACAATGGCAATGTTGAAAATATGGAGTGAAAATATTATAAATTAGCGAATTTATGAGGGTGCATGCAAACTGCGCAATGCACGCTCGCAAAACAATAATGTTTTGGGTTTTTGCCATCAAATTTGCAACATAGGCTTTTTGAGAGCCCACCTCATAAACACTGGCACTGTCATTTTGTTACTCAGTCCTGAAAGGTGATTTTGTGCAGTGACCACAAAATAACCTTTCATGGCTGATTAACGCCATGACAGTGCCAGAATTCATGAGGAGGCATCCCAAGAACCCCATGTTGAAAATTGGGTGCCAAAATTCCAAAAAATGCCTGAGATATGCACCAAAGTTGAAAAAGCCTTATTTATTTCATAATACAGCTTACCGGCATTTCCTCAGTTCGCGGTCAGCTTTGAAGAGTGCAGACGTGTTCCTGGTCCACTGAAAATCATCGCGCCAGACTCTGGAGGTAAGTATGGGGTGAGGGGTTGTAGGGAGCCAGGATGTGCAGTTTGTTGGTGCGGGTTGTGGGAGGGGGGCAGGGAGACCGTGAGGGACCGATTTCTTTTTTGACAGAGAAAAAAAAAACACATCTCGGGACTGTTTTTAATTTTAACAGGGGCATGTGGCATGCTGGGGTGGGCTCCCAGCATGCCAACGGACTCTTTTTTGGGGGGGCAGCTGTAGCTGATGGGGGATTGGGCACCCCCGTCAACGCACAGCAAAAGGCGGGGGTTACCTTATGCCGACGGGGACTGGGCACCCCCATTGGCATGCAAAAAAAGCGGGGGGGGTGACATTATGCTGATGGGGCTTGGGTACCCCCGTCCACACACAACAAAAGCAGTGGGGTGTTACATAATGCTGACAGGGAGTGGGCCCCCGTCGGCAACATCACTTGGAACTGAAGCCGATGGGGATTGGGGCCCCCAGTCAGCAAACAAACACGATGTTGGGGGCACATGCTGCCGAGGGGGATTGAGCATCCCCTTGGTGGGGGGGTGCTTAATATTGTTTGCGAACATGGCAGCAAGCCGCCACCTGTTCACAGACAATATCACTGTTACAAGGTTTGGCCCAGCAATGACGGGTCACTCCCTCATTGCAGCGGAATGTCTTACGCTGCAGTGATGAGGCAGCCCCTGATTGCAGCGGCTAAAACCTTACAAGGTTGTGGCACGCTGGCTGAACTAGTGTCAGCAACAGTGTGCCACGGCATTGGGGAAAGCAGGCCAATCCTTTAAAGGCTGTGGGGGCATTGGCCACAACAGTGCTGTGCCTCCACAACCTGCTTCTGGCAGCCTGCTATAATTTGTTTCTTGCGTATGTGCACAATCAATATAAAAATGACAAACTTATGAGTATTTGCTGCAATTTTGTTACACACCTATCTCAAAAAGTATGGAAACTCATTGCAAAAAATTCCATTTTACAAAACCAGTTAGGGTTTCCACTGCACCTTTAAACGTATGGAAATTCAATGTTAGGGTTAATACATGTATCAGCACAACAACACCAATCTCTGCAAACATCTGAAACAAAACTGTTATTTGATATATCCCTTGGTGTCCTTCCACCTAACTCGTACACCATTTGAGCTGTTAATCATGTGGTATAGAACAATATATTTGTTTGGTGTATGAGTTAAGTGGAAGGACACCAAAGATATAATAACTGTTTGTTTCTAATGTTACAGAGTTACTATGTGTGCTGATACCATGTAACCTGACATTGAATCATTGAATTTCCATACTTTAAAGGTGTAATAAACCTAACTATTTTAATAAACAGTTTTGCAATGAATATATATATATATATATATGTAATAGATAACCCACTCTTAGGTGTGCGGTTGCGCTCTGATATACACTGCGCTTGGTATACGTTTGTGCGCACGAGGGCATAGACCGAGTCATCAACCACCCAAGGCGTCGAGATATCAGAGCGCAACAGCACATCCTAGAGTGGGTTTTCTATCTTATAAAATGGTAAAATAGTTTTTAGGGGTAAAAGTGCAGGTGTGCGGTCATGCTCTGATATCATGCGGTCATGTGATGCTCATGCTCCAATAATAGGCAGCAATTTCCTACCCATTTTATAAATATATCTATATATATATATATATATATAGATATCTATATCTATATATATATATATATATATATTATATATATATATATATATATATATATATAGCTGTGTGGACAGTATTCGAGAGACAAAGTGTGACATTTATTCACTCAAAAACTTTTATAATTAGGCATGACGCAACCATAATTTTAATGTGTATGTATGGTAGTTGCATAATACAAAATATAAAAATAGTTCTCTATTTCTAAGTTTGGAAAAATGGCACAGTTATTTATGACATGTAAATTACTTTAGTGGGTAACTTGGTGGCCAATTTGCATTATTTCCCATTTCTAGTAATAAATGACATTTTCAAATGCAGTGTCTCTGTCTTCTGTTTAAGCATATTCATTTGCAACATCCAATGATCTAATGTTCTTCCATACCTATGTGTTGCTATCTATCCTCCAATGTAGACAGCACTAATAATACAAACAGGAGGTTACCAAAGTTTCATTGCTTTATTCTTATACTGTTTATGCCCAGTCTACATGCCTTTCACACTTAAGCTGGACATTAAGTAGAAAGATAAACATTAACAAATCACTTGGTTGTACTTGATTTATTATGTGACCATCTCTGTTGAATAAAACTACTGTGGGTAACGCGGACACCACAGTAGCAATGCAACATGTGAAATACATGGTACAACTTTTATTAATGGCTTATTATCAACCAAACAGCCAATACACATTGATAAGTACCATGCCACATCAGGGACCATTTTGTTACCACTGTAGCGCCACAGAGCCAGACTGAGGAGAGGCCCAACCACAGTTACCAACCAGAAAGCACCCAGGCAAGCTGTTTGGTACTGATAACTATAGATGAGGGTGCCACATGATGCTCCCTGGCAACCCCGTGCCGGCCTTTGAGGGAAAAGTGATGCCAAAATATCACACAGGCCCACCCTAAGCTCACCACCACGTGCATCACAGTGATGCCACTGCAGCAGGGTTCTTGTTCTACTCGTAGAATACCACATCCAAACTACTCTACAAGTCAAAACAATACACCAAAGTTCCCCATGAACAAGCAAAGGCAAGACAAGAGACAGTTGGATGTTACACGGCGGGCCTGAGCCACATCAGGGGTCATTTTGACATCACTGTACCTCCACAGAGTCAAACTGAGGGCAGGCCCAACCACAGTTATCAACCAGAAAGCACCCAGGCAAACTGTTTGATGTTGATAACTGTAGATGCAGGCACTGCATGGTGTCCCCTGGCAACCCAGTGCCAGCCATTATGGGGAAAATGATGGCAAAATATCACACAGGCCTACCCTGTGCTTCACCACCATGTGCATCACAGGGACACCGCTGTTACAGGGTTCTTGTTCTGCACATGGAATGCCACATCCAAACTGCTTGAGTCAGGCCCAGGTGATGCATTTTTTATTTTCAAACAGTTCCAAGATATTATGCCAACACTTGACATTTAATTTATAGGCAGTCTCATTATAAATAAATCTGCTAAATGTTTTTGCCAGATGAATCCAAACCACTGATGCTGCCCAACAGGCACTAGTACACCCAGGCAATGACCAGATTCCAGTACTACACATGGTATCCCTCACATACCCCTGAATGTACTAAGCAATGACATGAGCAGCCTTTCTGAGGTAAGCCCAAGTGCTGTATTTTTTTTATTTTTAAACAGTTCCAACATATTGTGCCATCACTTGACATCTAATTTAGAAACAGTTTTATTATAAATAAATCAGGAAAATGTTTTTGCCAGATGAATCCAGAACTATGATGTTGCCCTACAGGCACTAGTACATCCAGGCAATGACCCAGTTATTACACATGGTACCCCCCCCATGCCATGAGCAGCCATTTTGAGGTAGGCCCAAGTGCTATAGTCTTTTATTTTTAAACAGTTCCAACATATTATGCCACCACTTGATGTCTAGTTTAGAAGCAGTCTCATTCCTACATGTGGTAACCCCCCCACCACATAACCTCAAATGAACTGACCAATGCCATAAGAAGCATTTTTGAGTTAGGTCCCATTGCTGTGTTTTTTTTTTTTACTTCAAACAGTTCCAATACATTATGACACCATCCACACCTGATCTCGTAGTTCAGTATGGCAATGCAGTGATGTTCCTTTATAATCTTACGTCAAGAAAGGCAACTTTATAATTTTAAAAAAACACTACACACACACACACACACACACCTTAACTGGAGTCAGCATCACCCCTTTTTCCAAAAATTACAAGCATCTCTCACAAATTGCATTAATTTTTATTTAAAACATTTTAAGAGTGCAACTTTTATATTCATTCCACATACACACTTTTAAAATAAAGCCATCATCACATCACCAGGTGCAGCATTCATTCAACAAATACACATTCTTAGAATTTACCAGTAGGAACCCCACAGGTGTTGTTTTCTCCCCATTTAAACAAGATTAAAGTCATCACCACAGGAAAGTGCACCAATATTAGCAATATTCTGAAAAAATCAAATTTTACAATAAAAACCCACTGGATGGATTGTAAACAAAAAACTATAAATCTCAAACAAAACTCTATTTGATTAGACTGGTCACATATACGCACAGCCCTGTTTTGAAGAGGGGCCCTTCATAAACAGCCAGGCCATGAGAGAACACACAAATTTAACTTTTCTGCCCCCGAAGATGATAGAACACAACTGCTGCACTGTAGCAAGATAGTATTTAATATGCCGTATTGAAACAGTGCCAGCACCAGAGGAAAGTCCAGCTGATATACTTTCCAAACAAAACTTTAAAATATACTATTTAATATGCCCCATTTAAACACTAACCGCACCAGAAGAAAGTTCTGCTAATACACTTCCCATACGCAACTTTAAACTATACAATTTAATATGCCCCATTTACACAGTGCTGGAACCAGAGGAAAGTTCTGCTGATATACTTCCCAAACAAAACTTTAAAATATACTCATTGTGCTGCACAGCCCACTAATCCAATCATCCTCTATTTTGAAGAGGGGCCATTCACAAACAGCAGGACCATGAAGTCTTAAATTAATATTTTACTTTTTCTGTCCCCAAAATGACAGAATAACTGCTGCACTTTAGCCAGTCACTATTTAATATGCCTCCCATAATTTTAACTTGCTGTTTTGTAGCAGAATGCTGAAGATCATGTTTTCTAGTGACTGGAGACCTCTGAGATCCGTCCAAACTCCTGTACAGCACACCAGATTTAAAATGGACAACACTTTATTCTACCTGTTTTTAAGAACGGTAAAAGGGAGAAGCAGTGGGAAGAGAACAGTTTTGCTTAGAGCCAGAGCACTAAAACTGAAAGCCTGATGTCACCTTCGGGTCCTGGCTATTTGTACTAATACCAGCATCATCATCATCCATGTGGGTAACATGGACACGACAGCAAGAGCCACAGGTGTTAATGCTGCTGCTCCTAGCAGGCTCTATGTACTACTGCCTTAAGATTGCAGATTTGTGCAGGGGGAAACACATTAAGCAATGTGAACTGACACTGAAAAAAACCTCAAAGTATAAAGGCAGAATACACAAAAGAAACGATGCAGCTATATAAGACACCACAGTAATGCACAAAAGTAATAAATTACATGTGATGACGTAAATGTAATTACATCTGCATAAAATCAATAATCACTGGGGGAAAGTTACACATCCACGCTGTCCACTAAAAAAGAAAACTTTAGTATTGTGCTTTAAATACTGTAAATTTAATGGTCACCAAGATGTGTAGTACAGCCATGTCACAAAATTGCTGCCTTTTTTAAGGCTGTTTTCATTATCAAAATGTTGCCACAATAAAATAAAAATACATACACCCTTTTTTATGCACACTATCTCTTGTCCATATTGGCAACAGTAGAGAGCACGAATTCTGTATTTTTAATAAATTATGAGTAAAATACAGACCTTATTTTAAGTGCACACCCAAGTCTCTCAAAAACTGTCCACACACACAAACACACATATATATATATATATATATATATATATATATATATATATATGTGTGTAATAGATAAACCAGTCTGAGGTGTGCGGTCGCGCTCTGATATGCGCACACCTTGGTGTGCGTCAACCGCCCACGGCATGCTTTTATTAGAGTGCAACCGCACACACCTCAGAGTGGTTTATCTATCTCATACAATGTCAAAATTGTTTTGGAGGGGAGTAAAAGTGCTGATGTGCGGTCGCGCTCTAATATACACACGGCCATGTGATGTGTTTTATATAATCAGAACACTGGATTTGGATTTGGATGATTAGCTCATTTTATAAATATACATATACGCACACATATATTGTGAGATAGAGAAACTGTATTTGTATATATATTTATTTTTTTTAATTTCCATGAAATTGTATCCTCATTCATGCAGGTCTCTTTACAAATGAAATAAACAGAAGGGAGGAGATACTGTAAAGCTCATTTTTCTTGCCAACCTGCTTCCCCTGACACACTACATAACACTATCAGGCCATGAAATGCATTTTAACCCATTATGAGATAAAGCTCTCCAGCAGATCACAATGTGTTCTCTGTGTGATGAAACACTGCACCATACCTTCCCAGGCAATGAGCAATGATGTGTTCCCCCAATCCTTGTGCTGCCCAGTCAACTCCCAGAGCTCATCTCTGAACCTGAGTTGCCAGCACGGGAACACAACATGCTACCCTCTGGCCCAACAGCTGGCCCTGCACACAATATTTCTCAATAACTTTTAGGTGATTCTATCAATCAGTGACAATATGTAATCAATAACCCTGGCAAAAATGTGTACAGCACAATTATTTATTTAACAGGTCTATTCTTTCAACAGGTCTACACATTATTATATTTCACTTTTCTGGGCATAATTACTTTATTTTTCTTAAAAATGACAGGTTAATTCTTTTTACCAGTTATTCATTTCAGATGGCATCTCTATACCTTAAAGGCAAAATATGTTTGTACAAAGTAAAGTATGGACTTAACAGATCTGTGCTATTGTGAAGGTTTTGTTTAAGCTGGCCCTAGTGTAATAATGTAAGACTGAAAATTGCATTACTCTGTAGTGCAGGTTGAGCAAATATCACCGTGCCTGATGAGCAGTGCCACTGCCTCTGGCAGTGGGAACTGTGGTGTAAGTAACTTAATTTCTGTTTCAGAATGCAACCATTTCATTAGCTAATGTATGATGTTATAGCACTGATAACATCACATCCTGAGCCTAGAGGGGTTCTGGATATAAAAAGAGTGGAAGGGAACCAGGTTCTACAGATTAACGGAAATATTAATTTAGAATCACCAAGAACAGTGAATGCTGCAGCATTGTATAAATTCTGCTGTATGTTGCAAGTTCTGTGCAAAATTCTGTGGCTGCAGAATTCTAGGGTCCTTGCCAGTGTCATATGGTGGATGCACAGGACCACAGATGCATGCAGGCACATGCATTGAAACAGCCACAGGGCGCACCGCATGGCACACAGCACCAGGCAGAGGCACACACACCACTGCACCCAGGGACATGGACACACAAACACACAGCAGTACTGCAGGCTGTGGCATGGATCAGAGGGTATGTGCTGGCACACAGGCAATGTCAACACAGTGCTGCACTCATCACGCCCATGCCACATGGTCTGGCACCACTGCACACACACATACCAGCTGTGACCCAGGCCCCGCGTGTGGCACAGCACGCTAACCAGGCCACAGACAGCCATGTGCATGGCTGGTAATGGCAGCTGGGGACTGGGCAGTGCACCCATAAGTACTACTGTGTGGATCCACAGATGCCACGACCATTGGGTGGCCATGCCCTGACTGTGTGGCAGCCACAGGGGGTGTCATCACCACATCCACAGGAATAGATGCCTGAGAGTGTGACCGGATCCTCATGGGTGTGTACAACCCAGTGAACAGACTGTTGCCAGGTGTGTCAGGGATGGGTATGGCAGCAGGCAGCATCAGCCTCAATGGGGTCACCAGACACCAAGCCCTGGGTGAGCCCATTGTGCTACAGGGAGTCCTTCACACCCTGCTGTGATTAGTGGTTGCCAGTGTTGCAAAGCCCGCTGCCATGGTCTCCACAATGCAGTCCAGTGAAGCGGTTGTGGCCTCCCACAGTTGCCAGATCTCACCAATCAGCTGGGCACATCCCATGGCCACATGTTCAGACAGTTGACACACTTCAACCTGCAGCACATGTATCTCTGCCCTGAGCATAGCCTGGTTGTCCAGGGAGTCCCGCAGAAACCGGGTGTGCTCATCTAACCTGTCGACACCTGGCGTTATTATAGTCCTGACACTGACAGGTGGGGGAGTGGCGGACTGCACTGCCACATCTGACTGGGAACACCGCACAGGAGTCCGAAATTGGAGTGGGAACTGCTGTGGGCACTGACGGCTGTCCCTGCGGATTTCTTCACAGTGTCCCCCGAAAGCTGTTGCAGAACAACGGCAGCCTGATGGATCTGTCCGCTGGAACCAGTGCCCACACCTGCACCCCGTCTCCAGCCAACACCAGAAGCAGTGTCTCTCACTACGGGGGGGCACAGGAGGGTGTGCATGCATGTTCCCTGGCCCCCCTGTGCTGCCTGCCACCACCTGTGGGAATACTTGAACAGGGGGAGGGGTGTGAACACCTGTGTACCCCAATATCAGTGTGATGTCATTATCAGCGTCATACCCATCCTCATCCTGAGTGGCTGGCACAAGCATAGAGAGGCTGTCCTGCATGAGGAGGTCAGCCAAAGGGTCCTCATCAGCAAGACCAAGTAGATCCACCAACCCACAAGAGGACTGTGCCCCCCGGTGACTGCCACAATGCCAGAGGATGCTGATGGCACAGCATCATTCTGTGCCATGGGTCTGGGTCTGACCTGAACAGCACCCCTGAGGTGTGATGGAGCTGTAAGACAGAATGGAGAGTGGTTAGTGTGTCACTGCTGCATTGCAGGTAGTCAGCTATACAGTGGAATGTCTGCATGTGTGCCACTGGTGTACCTGCACTACCATGCATGTGGCATGGCTGCACCGCTGCCCATGCATGCCAGGACATAGACATTGAACAGGACAACGTTCCACATCTGTGTGCCCACACAGCAATGTGTGGCAGTGGCCCACAACTGACAAGCAGTGCCAGCCCCTCCCCATATGGCATACAGCACAACTGCAATTACCTTGTCCAGTATGACATGCCAGTACAAGTGTCCACTGTGAGTGGCCATGTGCATACACATCCTGCAGCGGACACCCATGGGACATGCGTGCCAGTGTAGCATTGTCCCTGGACCAGGCACCACCCAACCATGACTGAGTGCCCGAAGCTGCCACACAGCACACAGGGGACTGTGTTGGACCTCAGTGTGGCTGTGCAGATGGTGCACCACCCCAAGATGCAACATGAACACACTAGTGGCATCCCTGTTGTGTACCAGGCACACCAATGGTCTGCATTTGCCATCCCCTGCCAGGTGCCCACTGGTATACTCACAGTGCTGTGATGGGCTGCCATCTGTCTGGACCTCCCCCCAGGACACCTGCAAATGGATGCCTGGGTGAATGTTGATGCCAGCATCTCCTTCTCTGCATTGAGGACTGGTGCTGTTGAGGGTCCACCACCCATTTTGTTGAGCAATGTCCTAATGGCAGCAATCATCTCCTCTTAATGTCTCCTACCCCAACAACCTTACTGTGCTCTTTTAAACACACTTTTTTTGCCCTGTTGGACTGTCTCCTGTCCTGTCATATTTAAACTTTAATTGCATCTTTGCCATCATCTCTTACCTCAGTTTTTCCTTTCCTATCCTATCCTACCTCCTCATACCTCCTTCCCCCCAATACTCCTGCTAACACTACATTTTCCCCCTTCCTCTACTATTTAAGTTACCACTCTGCTTTGTTTTTCTAGCTCTTTAGACTGCTACCTAATGTTGCCTACATATGTTTTATTGTTGCTCTCCCATAGTTCTACGTTATATAGTTTTTGCTGAATCAATCAATCAATTGTATTTCTACTGCCTGTACTATATTACTATTATTATTTATTAAGTCACCTGCTGTTTTATATTTGGATTGCTCTATCCTGTTTTCAAATTGTATTGTTTTTTCTGTAAACTCCCAGGTTATGCCTGAAAATAGTCATTGCTATGGCTAGTGCACCTTACCCGGTTAACAAAAACTAAATAAATAAAAATAAATATCTGGCACTTGTCCATGTTCATCTTCTTTCACTCCTGGGGAGTGCAGTTGTAGCGTCCATGTAGTTCACATACGTGGCCACCTTCTCCCAGCCTGTAGCCTGCTCCTCGGCGGTCCCTGTGGCTCCACTCAGGAGTTCTCCCTGACAACATATGCCTCCACCAGGACATGCTTTTCATCCTTCGTAAAGTTGGACCTGCATTTTCTGGTCTGCCCCTGCTCCTCTGCACTCTCAGAATCTGACATACTACACCTGTGAACAGGGATGGTGCACAGATGAGCAGTATGGTAGCATCCCCTGTTGCTGTGCAACATGTGAAATGTGGCAGTGCAAAACAGCTATCAGCAATTGGAATGTAAACAAACCTACCTTCAAGGCTGCAATTCCTGTCAGTAACCAGTGCTGTGTGGTGTCTCTTTTATGGCTCAGCTCATGCAAATGAGCTGTGGAGCAACCAGTAATGAGATGCTAATGTGCTGATTGCACCTGGATTGGCTCATGAGTCGATTAGCATTATCTGGCTGAATATTGCAGAATTGCTCCCGGCACAACTGACTGTGTGATGCACAACTGGGATGCACTGCAGCAATTCACCGGAGCATTTGTTGCGCATGCGCAATATGCAGTACCACAGCTGCCATGCACGTAGCCTGCTGTGCTATGTATGTGTCTGAGTATCACATAGCTGGCATTGCTGTGCAGGTGTGCCCTACTGCGAATGCGGGCAGGCTGCACCATTGACCGTCACTGCGTAGGTGTGATTCTTGCAATTTTGGTGTGCTGTATGCGTGGCACTGCCTGACCTTCACAAGATGGTGCTGACACACCAATGCACAGACATTGGTCACGGACGTGACCCCATTCTCCTGCCCATACTTCCGGCATTGCGCATGTGCGGTAATGTGCCCTAGGTCCCACTGATGCATGCTATCGCACATTTGCATGCTGCATGGCAGTGTGCTGTGCATTCCTGTTGTGCAATCTGTGTAGCAGTGCAACAAAGGTCTCAGTGTACCAGCAGACAACACAGTGGGCTTGGGTGAGTGTGCTGGAAGTATGGCATGTGCCGTGAGAATCAATCCTTGAGCCCATAATTGGGGCAAGGAGGAGAAGGCCAACCTTGTGGCAGTGGTTGCCCCACTGGAGAACCAGTTGTTTGGGGCTGTGGCATTGTAGGAGGCATGGTCCCAGGTGTGGGCCTGCATTGCAGAGCACCTGAAGAGGCACACTGTGATCCCCAGGACAAGTGAACAGTGCCATCACCAGTATAGGGATCTGCGTTGCCATGATCCAGAATGGCTCAGGAAAC
Organism: Neoceratodus forsteri; assembly: GCA_016271365.2. NCBI lineage: Eukaryota > Metazoa > Chordata > Ceratodontiformes > Ceratodontidae > Neoceratodus > Neoceratodus forsteri. Next base: position 259,102,236 of record JADMNL010000025.1, read on the forward strand.
TGCAGGACCATGCCCACCGTGGTGTGGTCCCATAACCGGGTATGTCTGTCTGTGCATTGTGCATGCCATTTCTGCATGCTAGCGGGGGCATTGGGGTGTGCGTCAGGTGTGTGTGCACCTGCACACAAGGCTGGCCTGCCTTGTTTGGGTGTGTCTGTGCTGTTGAGAGACTGTGCTGTGCATTGTGCACTGTGTGTGATTGGGGTTGGGTGTTGGGGGGCCAAGCCACACAACAGGCCAATGCCTGCATACTATGCATGTGCATGTGTTGGTTCTCAAGCACTGTTGCCAGTGTTGGGCAGCAGTATGTGGTTGTTCCATTGTGCACATGGCTTCTGTGTGCTGTTACCCTGTTGCTGTCACTGTGGTAGGTGTGTGTGACCCACAGTGCACACATGGAGATGCTGTTGGGCCTGCTTGAGTGTTGCACATGGGGGCATCAATCCCTCACTGTGGGGGCATGTGCACAGGTATTCCCTGGGCAACAACCACTTCCTTGTGTGGCACAGTTTTCCGGACTACTGTCAGTGGCCCCTGTGCGTGTGCTGTTGGTGGCCTTGTCCATGGCTCCACCCAATCTCAGTCCAATACACAAACACACAGCCCGGGGGGGGGCTTTCATTGTGTGGGCTCTGTCACTCAGTTTCTGTTCTGTGTTTCCCCTGCATAGGTCGTCTGGGGCCAGGGAGATGATGGCACAGTGTGGGCATCCTGGGTGGAGGAATACTCAACCTGCAGTGGATGGCTAGTGGTGTTTACCATAGGCAGACAGTCCACATCAGCCTTTTGTAAAGACTGCTGTCAGCCACGAGGATGCTGGTTGCAGAGGAGCACAGCCTGAGGGAGGACCTACATTGGCTGCAGCATTAGGACGTGGACATTACTGTATATAGCCCCAGGTTTCGCTTCCCCACATTCCCATTTCCCATGGACATTGTTGTTCCCCTCCCATCACTGTCATTTCTCACACCCATCCCCATAGCTTGATGATGTTGATGGTTGTTTTTGCTTCTCTTGGTTGGTTCATGATTGGCTTGTGCCCCTTTTTTATTTTTTCTGGTTTATTCCATGCTGTATACCTCTCGTTGCCTGTTCCATACTGTTGTGTTGCAGTGTGTTTCCTCATTTGTGTATGAAAGCATTATTTCTTATTTGCTTGTGTGTTTGTGTGTCTCCATCGCATGCCTATTGCTTCAGCATGCTGTTGTTGACCATGGTTGCACTCTGGATGGGGGTATGTCCTGGCCCATGGTGTATCTGCAATGTGACACCGGTGGGTACTCACAACCTTGCCTGTCACAGCCCTGTGTATCAGGCTTCCATGGGTTGCTGAGGGGGGGTCTAGCTCTGTGCTTGACAGTGTCCTGTGCCCATGTCCACATGTCCAGCATGGTGTCCACCCCTGCTGTGTTGCTCTTCCCTGTGCTGCTGTGCTGCAAGTTACCTTACACTGTGTCCCTGTGTGCCTGTTTGGTGAGTGATGCAGATCACCATATGTCTGTCTGCCAGTGTGCCTCTGGATTGCTGTGCCTGCATGATGCCTTCGCACGCTGGCAATGGTACTTGGCTATTCCATGTTGGCTGTCAGCTGTTGGGACTCTGGTCCTGTGGTGCTCATTCCCCTGTAGCCCTCTGTGCCATGCCTGTTGTGTGCTCTGTCCTGTTGGTTGCCCAGAACTGTGTAGTGCTCTGCACCATGTCCGTGGGCATTTGCTCTCCACTGTTTCTGTGCCGTCCACCCATTCTTTGCCATTGTGGTTCTGCTCTGCTTCCACTACCATGGTCCTGCACCTTTGCATAGCCCTGACTGTTTTCCCTGTCAGCTGATGCAACTTGCTCCATATGCTATATTCAGCCTGCACAGTTTCTCCAGCGTATTTTAAGTTGCTCCAGCACAAGTCTGTTTGTGCCATGGCACATCTTTGCAATACTCAGAGTTGTTTGCATTGGAGTATTTCTGTGGTGCATCTGCTGAATATTGCAGTTTTGTGCTTTGGCACATCTGGATTGTGTGGTGCATCCACTTGCGCATGTTCTGGGCTCACTTTTGAATATCTAGGCCCAGAGGTCCATTAGAACTGAATGCCTGTAAACTGCAGTGTTCTGTTCTCAGCAACAGTTAAATGTATACCTCTAATAACAAAGTCCACTTGGGACAGATGCTAGTGCCAGGGACCAACCCCCGTGTTCTGCATTGATCTCACTTCCTGTAGACAGAAGTGCACCAAAGTACCCATTCGTCTCCTTTGAATGATTGTGTTCACTGGACCTTAGCTGCCACATTTCTTTTTAAATTGCCAGAGGCATTTTCCTTCCAGCACTAACCTAGAGTCACTGTTCTGTGAGAATAGTATAGTATAATATACTCTTTTCTGCACATAACTCTATTTAATATATTTATTTATTTGCTTTTGATAACTGGGTGGGTGCACTAGGCGTAGGAATGCCTATTTTCAGGCACAACCCAGGAGAAAGACAGTTTGAAATACAAAATGAGCATACATGTGTCACAGCACATGACATATGTAACACAGTAAGGAGGGAAAATCAACATACAATCAAACTTAAGGTGTAGAGAAAACATTGATTCAATAAACAATCACACTTGAGCTGTAGAGACAATTGTTCAGTATGAAGCAGACAAAATACATTTAGGTCAAGTAAGAACAAGAGTCAAAACAATGTAAAAACAGGCATTGCAAGAGAAAGGTATACACAGAGCAAATACAATAAGAGCCAAAAATCTGTGGTTAATGAAAACAGGGGAGAAGAAGGGAGAGTGGAAGGAGGCAGGGGAAACGGGTAAAGGATGAGAGAAGAAGACATGTGAAGAGGTTATTTAGAGAGGTGGGGAAGTGGCATCAGAGAAGTAGATTACCTAGGGAAGACAGAGGGCAGGGAGAAAAATGGTCTAAGGTGGATGAAAGCAAGTGCATGGGCTAGTTGTATGCAGATGGTCACGGTGAAGTTTCTTAAAACTAGCATGTGTAGGTGCTCCACGAATGGTTTGAGGTATGGAGTTCCAGTACTTTGGAGCCATGTATGTGACGCATGCACCATATTAGTTTACATCTGGGGATGTGAAAGGGGCTAGGTCAGCAGATTGGAGCCCATAGGAGAGAGGTTGTGAGTGAAGCAGACAGGCAAGGGATAGTGGGAGGCCGGATCTGGCAATGCAGTCAATCAGTGAGCCAAAGGACTGGAGTCGATGGGCAGAGGGGCTAGGCCAATTTAATTCAGAATAGAGTTGGCAATGGTGTTTGTAATGTGGGGATGCAGAGGCATAATGGCAGATGTTGTTACAGGTGGTGTCCCATTTCTGGAGGGAGGATTTTGAGGCAGATAGGTACATGACTGAGCCATATGCCAAGGCTGGGAGCAGAAAACCTTGTGCCACAGCTAGTCTAGCCGATGGGGTAAGTGCATAGCTAGTGCGGTAGGCACCTCCTAACTTAGCGTTGACAGATTTACAGGTGTCCATTATGTGTAGGTCAAAATCTAGGGATTCGTCAAGAGTAATGTCCAGATATTTAAAGGATCTGGTGCTAACCAGTGGTGAGCCATCTGCAAAAGAGATTTTGAGAGCATTTTGGTTTGCTTTAAGTCTGGCAGGTGAACCAAAGAGCATAGATTGTGTCTTACTAATATTGAGAACAAGTTTGTTCTCTGTTAGCTAAGACTGAATACTTGAGAAGTCCAAGGCAAGAGGTTGGTTTAGATCAGCGATATTTCTTGCGCTATGGTAAATGACTAGGTCATCTGCATAAAGCAAAGATGAGCAGGTAGGAACAAGCAACGGGATGTCGTTAATGAAGATTGAGAATAGCAAGGGGCCAAGTATGGAGCCCTGGGGCACTCCAACATGTATAGATGAAAGGTCAGATATGGCTGAGTTGAAAACTACAGCCTGTTTTCTTTCGGACAGATAGCTTTTGAACTAGGCCACTACATTGGTAGAGAAGCCGAGGGAGCGTAGTTTAGCAAGACGAAGGGTATGGTTAACCAGGTTAAATGCCTTTGTTAAGTCAATGAAAATCGCACCTGTCAGGAGGCCCGAGTCCATAGAAGCAAGGATGTTGTTTGTGAGTTTGAGGAGGGCGGTGGAAGTTCTGTGGCCCTTATGGAAACCATGCTGGGAGCAAGAGAGAAGGTTATACTTCTGAAGATATTCTATGGATTGGGTGGCCACTAGCTTTTCCAGAATTTGGCTAAGCAGAGAGAGGATTGCTATAGGATGGTAATTCATGATTTCTTTAGGATCACCCTTTTTAGGAATGGGTGTGACCTTAACTATTTTCCAGATATTAAGGACTGTACCGTGACATAGAGATAGGTTGAAGATTTTGGTTAGGGAAGAGGCTATGAGCAGGGCAACGATTTTTAGGAGCCTGGGTTCCAGACTGTTTGACCCTGAGCTGGTACTGTCCATAACAGAGAGGAGCAGTTTTAGCACTTCTGTTCTTGTAATACTCCGGAACCTAAAGGGAGGATGTTTGAGTAGAGGTTATTCATCACCGTGGGGGGAAGCAGTGTGCACAAGGGAAGGAGGCTTGGTAGCTGTTAAGGTCAGAGAAATGGTGGTTAAATGAGTTTGCTATAGTCACTGGATTATTGCAATGTATGCCATTTATCAGCATGTCACTTGTATGGGCCGTTTGATTTGCTCCAAGAAGGGTTTTTATTGTTGACCAGAATTTCTTAAGAGTCCCCCGCAGCTTTTGTTAGCAGATCTTTACAGAAAGAGCTTTTGGCTAATCGAATTTGTCTTTTGCATGTGGTTCTCAGGGATTGGTAGTTGTTATAATCAGCCTGGAGTCCAGTGGTTTTGAAATGTCACCACATTCTGTCCCTGGCCCTAATCTGGGTGAGTAGGTCTTTGGTAAGTCACTTAGTCTGAGTTCCACGAATCCAACGAGTGACACAGGGAGTATGGGTGTCTTGCAGCACATGAAACCAGGCCAGGAAATGGTCTAACGCCAACTGGGCATTAGCTGAGGTGTAGATGGGTGACCAGTCAATCAGTGAGAGATCTTGTATAAATTTTGTTTGGTTAAAGTTAGCCAAGTTTCGGAAGGTGATGAGTTTTGGAGGCAGAGATGGCTTACTGGTAGAGTACCAGATGCAGTAGATCGGGGAGTGATCACTTATTGCATCAGCAAGGATACCTGCCCCTGCTATGCTGTTAGGGCAGTTTGTGAGGACCCAGTCGATAAGAGTACTAGCCGGAGGGGGGGCCATGACCCTGGTTGGGTCTGTGATTAATTGGTGAAGGTTTCGGCCTTGTACCATGGTATGAGAGGACTGATTAGATTTACTATTCCAGTATTATACCACTATTGATCACCACACTGGTAAAATTTGTGGGTCAAGGAAAAATAAGAACATTTGTATTCAAACTCAGATCTTCTGGTTTGCAATCCAATCATTAGGTTTTGTGGCTGCTAAGCTGCTCAGATCAGTAGACATATTGAGACAGAAGCATTGTCTCTGGGTCAGAATGGCTGGAAAACTGCCATTGTGTCAGTGCTGCAGGTCAACTGTCCCCAGGTCTGACTACCGCTGGGTTCAGCTTCCTCTATATCCAACTGCCCATACAACAGTGGTTGAGGGAACAATGTCAGAATTGGCTAACCGCACAAATGAGTTATTCAAATATGTGAAAGCAACAAAATATTGTAAAGAACTGGATTACCATCTGGACGTCAGTTCTGCATTCTTTAATGTTGTGAAGTGTGAAATAATCCAGGAAGGCAAAAATCTTGTGATTATTATTTCAGTTAAAATTTAAAGAAAGAAAAAAATCTGAAATTGAACTCCGGCTATACAATTTAGTTATAAAATGATTGATTCAGTACCAAAACACACAAACAAAAATTACACAATTTCAAATCCCCCTACAGCAACAACCCAGTGCCAAAAATCCTGTTGTGTGAGGTTTACTACTATATATTTACTCAAGTGAGAGCAGTTCATTGTTTTTCTCACATTTATATAACATGTTTTGCTCAGAATGGTGAACATTATTATAAAATGCCCCTTTTAATAGCAATATTATTTAACTGAATTTACAAAGGATTATATATGCTTTTTACAACCTGGAAATCTGTGGTTCATGAAAAATAAAACATTTTTAAAATGACTTTTCCAAACAAGTAATTGTATTATGTGCTACCCAAAATACCATCACACCTCCTACATTCAGGAAGTATAATATTTAAGATTGTTTATCAGACCCAGTACATCAGCAGATATGTATGGGACATACAGTATTTAAGCTGTTGCAGTTTAATATGCCAGTACTGTACATGTGCTCCTGGCATTAATAAGCCTGTAAGTGCCCAGAGGCATATTACTACCACATTTAAACAGGCATTTTTTTTATTGTTCCAATATGAATGTTTTTTATGACATAATAAGCCTCTGGCAATTAAATGCTGCTAATACTTATTGTTCCCCCAAGTGCACTATCATTCCCCTCAGCTGCACATAGAATAACATTTAGTATTGACACAGACACGTTTTTCATGTTAAATTGTTTTTTTTTAAAGTATACAATACTTTTAGGCACGATGTATCTCAAACCTCTTTATAGTACAAAACTCTAAGCATTAATAATGTTGTTTACAATCAGAACTGGCAGCTATTATACACTCAGCAATATCCCACAGCAGTTGTATCCTTTTGTGTTTATTATTGAGAGAGATGGAATGTTTGCCAAGACAAAGTGTTATCCCTTAATACTGCATGTTTGCACAATGCATCTCTGTGAAAGCCTGTAACAATTCCAGTGACATACAGTACATGCTGTATTTCTGACTTGACTCAAAGATCAAAATAATTATAACCCTTAAATGCCAAGCCATACACGATTCCATTTTCATCTGGATATATATTTATTTTTTACAATAGAAATGGGTATTCTTCATTAACCCAGATGAGTTTTTTCACAGTATTCTAACTCTTATGAAAACATTATCAGAGCCAGATATTATTTTTCCATTAGTTAGGATTTAGTTAAGCCCTCGCCTACAGTACTTAATGGCACACTGGATTGCCATTAAAAGCAAAGACTGGCATAACTATACTAAGTGCTTCATGAAAAAAATACTGTATATAAAAAATCTATCTGTAGTGCTTGCTTGCCTCGTGAATTTGGTCTTAGAGCTAATCTAGATCTGTTTCTTGGCCTTGGCTTGGCCTGACCTTTAAAATGACTGGCAACTAATGACATTTTTATAAGAGATGTCAACGAAAAACAGAACGTTCAAAAGGAATTGCTTGAAAAGCTGTGCCAAAAAGTCAAAGATTATGTGTAACAACTCCATTAAACTCCCAAAGACACACAGAGAAGGCCTTATGGTATCTCTAACAGTGCTTATTTTAGTACAGGGGCATCATTTAATTGGTTTGTTACCAGGGATTCAACCGGAACAGCAAAAGAAGGTAATATTTGCTTATTTTTCATATTGAACATTCAAAGGGTCATAGGCAGAGATGCGTGGTTAATCTAAGGGGATCATCAGATACCTCAGAAAGTAACTTTGTTTTCTTGAATGGATAACTGGGTGTCAGAATCATAATACAATGAAATTATCCATTAAAAAAATCTATTGAAAAAATCAATTAGACATGGAAAGCTGGTTGCAAATTGGGGAGAATCTTGCACCTAGTAAAAGTCACTTACAAACAGAATCACAGGATCATGTAAGTATAAGAAAAGTTGTTTCAAATAGACCAGCACAGGGATCAGTTCCACACCCCCACCACAAAGTCATGAATCAAGTCCAGAGTAGAAAGTATAATGCAACACCAAGTAACTTAGTAAATAAAAAAGAGTAAGAGGATGAAAGTTTAGATAACCCAGACGACCAAGATGTCCCAAGATGACAGCCTGGGTAAAAAATTGGCTGGAAAATAGGACACAGAGAGTAATAGTAAATGGAGTCCACTCTGATGAAAGGGGGGTTACTAGTGGGGTACCGCAGGGTTCAGTATTAGGACCAATCCTCTTCAATTTCTTTATAAGCGACATTGCAGAGGGACTGGAAGGAAAAGTATGTCTCTTTGCAGATGACACAAAGATCTGCAACAGAGTTGATGCACAAGGTGGGTGGAAAGGATGAAAAGGGACTTGGCAAGGTTAGAGGAATGGTCAAATGTATGGCAGCTTAGATTCAATGCTAAGAAGTGCAAGGTAATGCACCTGGGAAACAAAAACCCAGGGGAAGAGTACACAATGGGGGTGAGATACTAACAACAACAAAAATGGAAAGGGACCTGGGGGTAGTCATATCAGATGACCTAAAGGTGGGCAAGCAATGTGAGAGGGCAGCAATGATGGCTGGGGGGATATTGGGATGCATAGGGAGAGGCATCACCAGTAGAAAACAGGAAGTTATTATCCCTCTGTACAGACAGCTGGTCAGACCCCATCTGGAGTACTGCGTGCAGTTCTGGAGACCCAGTCTTCGCAAAGACATAGACAGGATGGAAGCTGTCCAGAGGAGGGCAACTAAAATGGTGCAGGATCTGCACCGGAAGACATATGAAGAGAGACTAAAGGAGCTTAATATGTATAGCCTCAAGGAAAGGAGGGAGAGAGGGGACATGATAGAAACTTTCAAGTACCTCAAGGGAATCAACAAAGTCCAAAGAGGTAGCATCTTTCAAAAAGAGGTGTGCAAGAACAAGGGGCACAATTTGAAGAAGATAGGAGGGCGCTCAGAGGTAATTTAAGGAAGTATTTTTCACAGAGAGGTTGTGGATGCATGGAATGGCCTTCCAGGAAAGGTTGTGGAGTCAAAAACAGTGGTGGAATTCAAGCATGCATGGGACTGTCATAAGGCAATTCTAGGGGATGGGGGGTAGGAAGAAGTAGGCTGCTGGTTAACTAGGATCTGCAGCTTATCCAGTAGGCAGGGAAATGGGCAGACTGGGTGGGCCAAGCGGTCCTTATCTGCTGTCAAATTCTATGTTTCTATGTTTCTATGACCAGTGGTATCACATTCAGAGTACAAGAGCAGCAATAAAAGGGAGGAAGGCAGAACACTTCCCATTCCCCGTCTAAAATAGCTTTGACCCAGTAAGATAGATGATAAAAATTTCATTTTTAAACAGGAAAAACATGTCATTAGGACCAAGGTCCTGTTTACAAGACAGTCCTGTATCTGAAGTGTGAGTTACACAATGATTATAAAACTAAAAAATACAAAAAACTAGATACAACACAACACAAAATAAGCTCACCGATTACTGAGGATTTATCCAAAATCTATGACAACCCTATCCCAGGTCTTTCAGGTATAAATGCAGGCAGGGACAATATGAATCATAACTATATGATAGTACCAGCACCCCTACTGGCAGATACAAATCATTCAACAAATGTGGAAAAGAATGCCAGTGGGCAATTGGAAGTCAATTCTAACAGTATTACTGGGGATAGTAATGATATCATGGTAACCCAGGAAAATGCCACAGTTAATGATACATGCCCTGAGAAAATATTCATATTGGGAGACTCTATCACTAAATATACAGACAGGTTTTCAACAAATGGAAATAAGGAAAACATAGCCAGTTGTAGCTATAGTGGAGCAGCCATAAAGGACATCACTAGAATGCTCCCAGATATCTAACAAAACATAAATAGTCCCAACCCTTACAGAAATATATGTGTGCTGTGTATATGCAGGATGCATGCCACTTGTTTAATTGTGCAATGTGTGCATGCAGTTTACATACACTATTTATTTATTGAAATGTTTCACCAGGAGGGCACACTGAACAAAAAGTTGCTCATCTCACGGTGCAACCTGGGGGGAAGGGGTTACATAGGGTTGTGAAGGATGATCAGTTACAATAGTATGTGGGTAGTACAAACAATACAACATTGTAAGATTATGTAACAGTTGGAACACAAGGTATTGTACAATAAACAGTAGGTGAACCGGGGGTAATTTACAATACACATCCAAAATCATACAAAAGAACATATAAATGCACCAAACAGTAATAATGCAACAGAACCATTATAGTGCATGAGTGTACCAGGAGCAGGCTCGAGGTAGTACACAAGGGCTGTTGGAGTACAAAGGATGGGGTAGACTGTGCACAAGGGTGACCCAGAAGGGTAGGTGGAGAAGAGAGGGGGAGAGGCAAGAACTGAATATGAGGAGAAGGGGTAGCCATTTCCTGATTCCCCTTTTAGGATGTTGAGAACCCTGCCGGAGGGGATGTCAGGGTAGGAAGGCAGAAACTGGGGATAGGTATTAAGGATGGTAAAAGCAGGAACAGCTGAGGGAGAGGTAATTGGGTAGGGCAGAGGTAATGGAGTAGTTTGAGGAGGAGGAGTGTCATATTTCAGGGGGGAGGGAATTCCAGATTTTAGGGAAGCGATGGGTGACATCACTCTGACCGATAAGGGTGGAGTGGCGAGGGACTGTCAAGGTGCAAGCGTCATTAGATCTGAGACAGTGGGTGGGGGGAGGTGGAGTGGAGAGAGAGAGGAAGAGAGAGATAGGAGGGGAGCACTTTGAACCAGAATTTGGAGGTTAGTTTGGTACAGTGTGAGATGTGTCTGTGAGATAGTGGAAGGAAGGTTAGAGAGTGATAGAGTTCACAGTGGTGGGAGTGGGAAGGGGAGTCGAGAGCACAGCAGAAGAAGGAGTTAAAGAGAGTGTCCAACTTGGTTCACACTAAGTGAACATATGCAAACCAGGTCTAAATGGCAAATCAGGTTCACATGGTGCAATCTTGACATGTACGCAGCAGGTAAGTTGGTGTGAATGTCTTCTAAAAGTTATATCAGGTTCGCATACTGCACGCTTGACATAAGTGCAGCCATTAAGCTAGTGTGAATATCATTTAAACATCACATCAGGTTCACATGTCGCATGCTTGCCATGTGTGCAGCAGCTAAGCTGGTACAAATCTCATCTAAAAAAAACACATCCGTTTCTATTTCTTACACTACTGCTAGCAATTAGTCATTAAAATACATGTTATTTGAATTCCCATAAAAATTAAGTAAACTCATTAATTCTGATCCTTTTGCAAGTTGTTTAATGGCTTTTGATTTTTGTCATTAAATCACCATTAATCTGTAAAGTATTGCTTGCTTATTGCATTAAATGCCTAGGATATAGCCAATCATTATCCCCCATTCCAGATGTACGAAGAGAGGCCTCTGTGTTGTGAAGACTATCCTTTTTGTTTTGGACCATGCAAATCTCTTATGCACATGTAACCCTCCTACAAATGGGGGTTCCTAAAAAGCCTCTGTGGAGTTTGCCTAAGTGTTCCCCTGCCTGCTGGCATTCAGCGATTAAGCCGTTAAGAATGGCACTGTGAGTGCTGGTAGAGCTTCCTCATACTGTCTCTTTAAGAGCTGTCTGCTTGCAGACATGATTACCATTTTCTAGGGGGGGCTGGTGTTTCTCTGCTCAAATTCCACCTGAACTGCGGGGAAATCACTCTGTTTCTGCAGTTGCTAGGAGTGCAGAGGGAGCCTAAATGAAAGATGTAACTGTTTGCCTGAAACCAGTTAGAACATTAGTAAAAATGTAGTTTGTCTAACCTGCCTTTCTTGCAGCTGGGACTCTGTGTGTTTTGCCCCTCCATTTTGGATCTGAACTGCTGAATGGGTCCAATCAGTGTGGGGGGACCTTTAAAATGGAGTCTGTTTGGACCAACCATAATTCAGACTCTCCTGGGAGCCGGCTTACAATGAGGAGGTATAGCTAGTAATTCTGGTAAGTGAAATTCTGGACCTTGGCACCTATTTGCACCAACGGAGAGAGTTTCTGAGTGACTGACAGCTGAGTCCACCAACTGGACCGGGTGGCGCCCAAAAAGAATGCTCTGCCTTGTGACTGGGAGGTCAGATTCATTGTGACCATGAGGAGAGAAGGAGCTCTGTGCTTCTGCGTTGTATAGTTTCACGCGGGAAGTGCGTGAGAGGCCTAAAGTCGGGCAGTTGCCATTGCCAACTCGAATCGGACTGAATCCGAGAGCACCGAAAGGGAGGAAGGCTGAAAGAGTGGAAACCAGGCTCACCCTGTAGAAGACTGGAGAGATTGCTGAATCGCTCTCGGTCTGTCAGGAATTGAAGCTGCTGTGTGAACTCCCTGGTATTTGCAGTAAGTGTGTTGAGACCCGAAAGCAGCTGCCTGGTATAGTAATTTCCTTTACATATAATTGTGTTGAATGCTCATGAGGAATAGCTATTCCGGTTCTCTTGTCACCGCGCAGTGTAAGCTGATTGTTGAGCTGAATGTATTTGGACTGAATCTCTCTGCTGATCAAGGTAGTGTGCCCTGGGTGGTAGTATCTCGTCTCCCTGCTTGTGTGTCTGGCAATCCAGAACCACAATCTGCACCAGGTTTCATCAGTGTGGGGTAGTATGAGTACAAATCAGGGCATCCCCTGCGACCTGTTTACAATCACCAGTATTTCATCTGATTTTCTTTCTTTCATTTCCTCAAGGACTGAGCCATCCGGCTCCGGATTACAATTGGGTATTGTGCATATCTCTCTTACAGAGCCCTTTCCATCTGCACCTGCCGGCCAACCCCGGGCAACGGACCTGGCTAGCCCCTCAACCTGGGTACCCAGAGTGTGACTTTTATGACTTTGTATGAGTGCAGAGTAATGTGATTTATTTCTGCCAATCAGCTTGATCTCCTCCTCCCTGTGTTTCACTCCCCTAAATAAACCAGATTGGATGTTATTAACTTTAACCTGTTTAGAGTGTTACTACCTATATAGCAGGCATTGCATTATTTTGTGTAAATTGACCAACCTTATTTCACAAGGGGTCCTCCGAGACGAACTGCAGAATCGGTTTTGAGGGTAAGTGGTACCGTATGATTGGATCCAGTGTACATGTGGGGTATTGGCATTGCAAATCTTGTATATCATATGGACCATTAGAGGGAAAAAAGGGTGTCTCAGTGTCCCAGAGGGCTGTGACCAAACTCGACCAACCATTACCAACCCTGACCTCTGGGACCCGCCATAGAACCTAGACCTGTCAACCTGTTGGTGGTCCAGCAGGCAGGGGTAGTAGCCCTTGGGATAGCGCCACCTGGGGGTTACATCTTGGAGGCACCACTGGGATTAGCGTCCTTTAGTGGCCACGTAAAGGAATTACCCCATTATGTTTAACTTAAAGGAAAAAATGGAAGGGAGTACCATGCCCAAATTAAAACTTGACCCCCTTAAGATGATGGTGCACAAATTGATGGGGTGGTGTGAAGCTGAGGAAATAGACTCCTAAAAGACTGTTTTATTGCTGGATGTCTCCCTGAGGATTAAAAGCAATTACATTGTCTCTACTGTAGAACATGTTAAGTGTATGGGCAAAGTGGAAGTAAAAGGGTGATATGCTGAGTTGCTTGAACAAACCCTGCAAGTGCTACTTTCATGCAGTATCCTGATAGACCATGAGAAGGTGCCCCCTGTGATTTTGCCCGAAGGTGCCCAGAAGGGATGGAGGGTTATTCACATACGTAGTGGCCTGGCCACCCCGGGTGGGTCCCCTAGTACCAATAGCTTTAAAGAAAAACTGCTCAAACTGTTAGCCGCAGAAGGGAGAACTGCTCAGGAACTGGTAAAGGTATTAGACATCTCAGGTGACCACACTCCCCTGCCTTCCCCAGGTACATCTCCTGGGTCCTCTAAGAGCTCCATACTAGCCACACCCCCTATGGTTATTCCCCCCATTCAGCTGAATTCCTATAGGAGATTGAGACTTTTCTCCGGTACTGTTCCAATGCCTTCAGGGGAAGATGATTTGGAGACCTGGATGGACTATGCTACCCCTTTAGTACAAGAGTGGCAGTGTTCCAAGGGGGAAAAGAGGAAGCAGTTGTTGGAAAGTTTGAGGGGTCCTGCACTGGAAGCCATTCAATTCCTATGGGCCACTAGTCCGGAGGCCACTGCAGCAGAATATCTTTCCGCATTAGAGGGGGTATTTGGCAGCACAGAAACCAGAGATGCTCTATTATGGAAGTTCCAGTCAGCTAAACAGTGGAGAAATGAGAAGTTGTCTACTTTTGTTACCAGGATAGAAAGGGCTGTGCAAAAGGCCCACCGAAAAGGGAGAGTGCCTGCCCAAGCATTAAACCAGGTCTGATTAGACCACATATTGAAGTCAGCAAGATTTTCAAGCGTAATATTGCTGAAACTCAAATTGCAAGACAGAAGGGCCAGCCCTCCCCAGTATTGCCACTTGATGAGAGAGATCCGTGAGATTGAAACTGATGAAGAGGGCTGGGAACCCTATGCTGGGGCTGTGAACCCTTGTCAGACCTCTGAAAAGAGTGAGCCAGATGAGGCTCAACAGTTGAGAGGTTTGATTAAGGAATTGACTGAGACCTACAGGGAACCAGATCTGTATCAGGATTCCTCTGAGCCTAAAAGTGGAGTGGGAGTGCATGTTGTTTCCCCTGAGGCCCAGATTGAGGGCAACCTGAGAGCAGAAATAAGGGACTTAAGAGAGATGGTGAGGGAACTGCAATGGGCTGCTCTCACCCCAGATAGAAGTGGAGACCCAGAGGCCCAAAGATATAAACCCCCAGTTCAAGAAGAGCCCTGCAGGACCCCAGAGATGCCCAACCAGACAAGAGATCCCCCTCCCTCCAAGGACAACAGAGACACTAAGTTCTGTTACCGTTGTGGAAAGTATGGACACTTTCAGTCTGCTTGTTGCCTGCCAGAGAACTTGAGAAAAGTTACCAACAGATCAGTGGCCTGGCATCGCAAAACCTATGCCCGGTCACCAGGGGCAGCCACCCAGAAAAGTTTTGCCACCAGGGCCAATGCCCAATCGACATCCCAATCAATGCCTCCTGAATGGTCCGAAGTGGTGGGTCCCTCCATGGAGACTACTGTGAAAGTGAATGGGGTACCCACAAGTACTGTGTTAGACAGTGGCTCCCAAGTGACAATTATGTTTCAGGACTGGTATCAGAAGCATTTGTCTAATATACCCCTGCAACCCTCGGAAGGACTACATGTTTGGGGTTTGAGTGAAAAGGCCTACCCCTACTCTGGCGATATCCAGATTTAGTTGTCCTTTCCTACCTCTGTGGCTGGAGTGGCAGAGCAAGTGGAGATCTTAGCCTTAGTGTGTCCCCCTACTGGACTGTATGATGGGGTTCCATTGATGATTGGAACTAATGCACATATGTTTGGGTGACTGGCACAGTTGTGTTATGAAAAACAAGGGTTCCGGACTGGTAGGGTCCTAAGAATCCCAGCCTTGATCAAGAAAGCCTATGAGGCACAAAAAGATGCTGACAGAATGGAACCAGAGGAACCAGTTCAGGTTGTCTGGAAGAAGGATCCTGAATCTCTGCTTTTGGCACCAAATGCCCAATGTATCCTGCAAGGAGAGGTTCATATGAAAAAGGATGTCATGAACAAAATATTAATGTTGGATGCACCTGGAGATGGAAAACTGCTCAAGGGGCTGCTGGTCAAGCCCAGTATTCTGCCTGCTAGAGCCCATGCTTTTGCCAGAAGAGTGATGGTTCAAGTTCACAATGTGTCTGACAGGGAGATTCGAGTAAACAGAGGTTGCACCCTGGCTACTGTGCATTGTGCAGATACTGCCGTACCACCCAGTAACAAGAGTTTTGGAAAAAGTGATAGAGTAACATCTGACTTGTTTGATTTCAATGACTCCCCATTGCCAGCTGAATGGAAAGTGATGATCAGTAAGAAGCTTGCACAAAGGGACCAGGTGTTCTTTTTAAAGGAGTGGGATGTAGGCTGCGTGCAGGGGGCTGAGCACCATATCTGGCTGCATGATGATAGGCCATTTCGTGAGAGGTCTTGACGTCTGGCACCTGCTGACATAGACAATGTGAGGAGACATCTACAAGAGATGTTAGCTGCTGGTGTAATACAAGAATCCAGAAGCCCATATGCTTCTCCCATTGTGGTAGTCAGGAAAAAGAATGGGACCGTGAGGATGTGCGTAGATTATCGCACCTTAAACCGGCGGACTATCCCTGATCAGTATACAATGTCATGCATTCAAAATGCTTTGGACTGCCTGAACGGTAGCAAGTGGTTTTCCATGCTGGATCTTTGCAGTGGGTACTATCAGATCCCTATGGCCCTGGAAGACCGTGAGAAGATGGCCTTTATATGCCTGCTAGGTTTCTATGAATTCGTGAGGATGCCTCAGGGGATTTCCGGTGCCCCAGCCACTTTTCAATGATTGATGGAGCGTGCAGTGGGGGACATGAATTTATTAGAGTGCCTGGTGTATTTGGATGATGTTATTGTGTTTGGCAGCTCACTGGAGGAACTTGAGGGCAGATTGTTCAAGGTGTTGGACCGACTAGAAGACTTTGGCCTGAAGTTGTCCATTGATAAGTGTCAATTCTTTCAAACATCCGTAAAGTATGTGGGGCACATAGTTTCCACCGAAGGGATAGAGACAGACCTGAGTAAATCTGAGGCCCTGACCACCTTGCCACAGCCCCACAATCTAAAAGAACTGCAAAGATTCCTGGGTTTCTTTGGTTATTATCGGCGTTTCATCAAGGAAAATTCAAGAGTGATCCGCCTTGTACTTAACCTTGCTCAAGAGTACCCTCCAACCCACAAAGATACAAAAAATCAGCAGCCCTTGAGACTGAGAGAGTGTATTTTCATCCAAATGAAGTAGCTGGGGCCCGCTGGACTCCTGATTGTGAGACTGCTTTTCATGAGATCATATATCAACTTACCCATGCTCCAGTATTGGCCTATGCACATCCAACAAAACCTTATGTCCTGCACTCTGATGCTAGCTTGCAAGGGTTGGGGTCTGTGTTGTACCAGGAACATGAGAATGGTTTAAGACCCATGGCTTTTGCCAGCAGGAGCCTGACCCCTTCTGAAAAGAACTATCGGGTACACAAGTTAGAATTCCTAGCTCTGAAGTGGGCCATTGTGGACCAATTCCACGAATACTTGTATGGGGCTAAGATACTGGTAAAAACTGACAACAATCCCTTGACTTATGTCCAGACTTCAGCTAAACTGGACACCACTGGCCATAGGTGGCTTTCTGCATTATCTACATACGACTATGCTGTTGAATACAGAGCAGGCCTGAACCACATAGATGCTGATGCTGTCTCACAGAGGCCTGTTCCCCGGAATGACTGGGTCACACTGTCAGAACCTGATATTCGAGCACTCTGCCAGAAGTTTGACAGGGAGGAATGAATGTCCACAGACGCAGTGGACTGTATGGTGGATTGTTTGGGGCCCTCTGAGACTTGCATTCCTGCTGCCTATTGCCACTTCTCTGCCTTGGACACTGGTGCTTTGCCTCAATTCAATAATGACAGTATTCAGCAGGCTCAATCCCGAGATCCCCATGATCAAATCAGCTCTAGAAGCCCTCCAAGCAGGGAAAGATGTGTCAAAGTTACGTTCCACTGATTTGAGAACCACATTGTTATACAAAGAGGGTCCTAAGTTGAAATTGATCAATAGACTGTTATAGAGAAACAGTAGACAGAGGGGGACAAATAGATAAGCAACAGTTAGTTTTGCCCACTGCTTTCTGAGAACAAATAGTTTTTTGTTAGTCATAAACAGTCCAATTCAGTATTTCAATCAGTCCACAGAATAACACAAGCTCTGTTTGTCTGATGAAGGAACTAGAGTTCTGAAACGTTACAAAAAGTTTTTGGGAGCACTGTTATAATATTAAACAGATTATGAAATATTTTCTTTGCCAAAAAAAAAGTTTTTGGAAGCACTATTACAATATTAGAAAGATTATGAGGTATTTTTATTGATAAATAAAGTGTGTAATGATTATTTGAGAGCTATATTGATTTATACTATTTAATAAGGGTTGAAAGAGGTTATTTGTATTAGTATGTTGATTCTCCCATCTTTATCTCCCCCTTAAAAAACTTAAAAAGGAACCTTGGGATACTCAGAAGTTTTCAAGCTTTTTGTTAATGACCATACCTTTTTTGTCAAGATGGGTTACATCTGAATAAGAGAGGCACCAGAATATTAGGTCATATCTTGAAAAATACAATAAATGGAAGCTCACAAGACAAAAAAAAAACAAACTAGACACTAGGGGGTGTAGGGCCAAAGGCTTACATATTGGTGACACAGTCACAAATAAAGATGGGGTTAAGTTACATTAAAAAAACAGTCTATCTTTCCTACTGATCAATGCCAGAAGCTTAAATGCTACCAGAAAGGATGAATTAGAACTGATTCTAAATCAAAAAAGCATTCATGTAGCTGCCATAACTGAAACATGGTGGGGGGGATACTACAGGGTGGAATAGTAATATTGCAGGGTAAAATGTCTACCATAAGAATAGGAAAGAGAAAAAAGGAGGGGGTATTGCTCTATGCATAAAGAACAACATTACATACAAACAGATAAATGACACACAGGATAATGAAACCAATGAATTAATATGGGTAGAACTACTTAGAGAAAAACAACGCACACTACTATTGGGTCTGTGTTATAGATCACCAGATATAAATATGCAAGCACAACAATGGCTAGTAGATAGTATTGAAAAGAAAGCAACCAACAAGGAAATCATACTCCTTGGAGACTTCAATACACCCGGAATTAACTGGAAAGAGGGAATGGCCTTGTACCAACCAGGAACAAATGTTACTTGATGTATGTGTTACGAATGGTTTACAACAAATGATTATGGCACCCACCAGAAACAATATATTAGATTTACTGCTAACAGATATCCCCCACCAAATCGGTAACATCAAGATACGCAAACACTTGATAAATGGTGATCATAATGTGATAACATTCTCAGTAAAGACACCTTTTAGAAGGGAAACTGGGAAAAACAGTTTTCAAGAATTACAATAGGGCAAACTTTTTCAAAATAAAACAAGAACTTAGCATATGGCAGTAGGATAATGCATCCACATCTCCAGAAGAACTATGGACTAGAGTTAAAAATAAACAACTAGAACTGGAAAGTAAATATGTCCCCAACAAAACAATTTATAATAAAAAGGGCAAGGTACCAGTCTGGGTGGCATCACTAATTTTAAAACTCCTGGCTACTAAACGGAAGGCCTATAGAGCCTTGAAGGAGTTAATAATGAATACAACAAATATAAATACAAGACAATCTTAAAAAAGTGTAAACAAAATATTAGAACAGAAAAGAAAAACAATTGAATTTAGATTGACACATATACAGGATGGCGGACAGAGTTTTTACGCATATGTCAACAACAAAAAACAAGCAGATAGAGCTATTGGACCACTGAAAATTAACAATAGAAAGATATCAGACCCTGAAGAGATGGCCAATGAATTAAATTTTTTTTTTGTTCAGTTTTTAACAAAAACAACCCTAGTCGCTCTATGTCAACTAGGGTCAACGGCAAGGAACAATTCCCTGAAATCCCTAAATCTGAAATAAACAAGAGACTCACTAAAATAAAAACCAATAAATCACCTGGTCCTGATAAATTACACCCAACACTATTAAAAGAATTGTCCACCTGGTTAGTAGATCCTCTTTACAAAATCTTTATCTGTCACTTGTTTCAGGGGCAATTTCATTAGATTGGAAAAGAGCAACAGTTACACCAATTTTTTAAGAAGGGAGGTTAAGGACAAATGACGAATTATAGACCAGTCTTACTAGCATCCTAGGGAAAATATGCAAATCTCTTATAAAAGAAAAACTGGAAACTGGAAATGGACATTAGTGCAAAAGATTTAGAAGACAAAAATCAGCACGGCTTCAAAAAAAGCAAAGGTCATGTCTTACCAGTAACTTAGTTTATGAAAACGTGAGTGCATCACTGGAAGGAAAAACTTCAGTGGATGTTGTATATTTGGACTTATGTAAAGCCTTTCAAAAAGTTCCACATGCAGTCATGATTTACAAAATGCATTGTAAGAGGCTGAACTCTATGATTGTACAATGGATAGAGGAATGGCTGAGTAATAGAGATGCAGCGAATTTAAATTCTGCTGGCGAAGTGAATGTGAAGTGGGCACTTTGCGTTGCCACTCCGCTATGCGGAGTGGGCAATGCAAAGTGCTCACTCTGCCTTGTCATTACCACTTTGCATTAAGGCAGAATGGTAATGCAAAGTAAGGTGAAGTCATTGTTTTTAATGGACCTTGCGTTCCTCATTATGATTCTAAGTGATCCACTTTGTGTTTCAGATTTGGCAGCCCCCCTACACATCACATGGCTTACAGTACTGTAAGTCACATGCTCTTTAGCTAGGCAGGAAGAAAGTGAGTCATACAAGCAGAAACATTTACTTTCTCCTGTGCAGACAGAGAGAGAGGAGTGTGTTTTGTGACTGCTGATACTTTGAGATCAGAGCGAGGAGGAGATTTAAACTTTGATTTAGACCCAACAGCTTTTTTAAAAGCTACATTTTTTTGTCTTTTCTGTACTCTTTTTTACTTAATTTGTTCTTTCTGTAAATTTTATTTTTCTTACCTTTGTAAGTAGTTAGTTTGTCTGTGTCTGTGTGACTGTGTGTGTGTGTGTGTGTGTGTTGTGTGACTGTGTGAGTAGTGATTGCTCAGACTGAGGGAGCTCAGTAGGAGAGATGGACCAGGGTGAGGGAATGTCTGGGGTGGGGGAAGCTCTGGGAGAGCGTGGTAGTGGTAAGCGTCATACCTTGTGCATGTGTGGAGGGCATGGGTGCCCATTCCTGTTGGACCACTCAAAACTTGTGAGTGCACCCCCATAAGCAGGACCAGCACCACCTCCTGTCCTGACTCTAAGGCAGTTGAACCACCACCACCACCAAGTCCTGCACCAGGTTCTCTGGAGCAGGATGTGCCTGTTCCCCTGGGCCCAGGTGTGGATCCCATCCCTGTTCAGCACCATGACCAGCTGGCTGCCAGTTCATCTGGCCATCCCCTGCCTGTGCCTGGTCCTCCCCACTTCTCCATTGTTTGGCAGTTTTTTGACTGTGTTGGGGGGACAGCAGTGTGGTCAAGTGCTGCCTATGTGAGGAGAAGGCGTGCTGTGGCCCCCAAGGGGCTCACCTGGGGACTGGGGGCCAGCACACCCATATGCTCAATCACCAGCAGTTGGAATGGCAGGCTGCCACAGAATGGACCATGTCTGTACCTGCTGGCCATTCTGTGGCAGAGGGTGCAGTTGTGCATTGCGGCATCCCTAAGAAGAGGAGGGCCACAGCAGCACCTGCTGCTCCACCAGCACCCCCACCACCATCACCACCACCACCAGCAGGTCAGCCTGTAGAATGTGTGGACCCCAGAAAACTGCATGTAACACAGGCTGAATTGGCAGTTCTCTGGAGTGCTATTGAGGAGAACAACGAGAGGGTGAGTGCTGTGGAGCAGTGGCTGGATCACATAGAGGGACATCAGTTGCAAATTATGTCCATGCTGGAACTGCTGCTGGATCACCATGGGATCCCACATTAGTTTTTTTTCCTCATACCATGTGCCCTCCCACACCTTCCTTGCTGTGTTATAAGATGTATTCCTCCACCATCCTTGACCCTTGTATGTGATTATGTCCTTTTTTTGTTATCTTCTGTATGTGTGACACTTTGTATTCTGAGCAGTGCAAGTATACTGTGCTAAACTGCATGTGTGCAGTCAGTCTTCTTTCCAGTCTGTGTATGTACTGCAGACACTGTCCAACTCACTGACTTAAAAACATTTATTAATGAGTACAATGGTGGGATGGTGAAGCCTGGAGAGATACTACAAAATAGGCTTGCAATACATCTAAGTAACTAGAAAAAAAATTAATGTTTTGATTCGTGACATAATCATAAATCATGATTTGTGACTGCATTTGTGACCATGATGATGAAGAAATGTGAATGCCTATGGCTGTACTTCTCTGGGCCCCAATGAGGTGTGGCACAAAACTCCCCGACTTAAAAACAATCATTAATGAGTGCAATGGTGAGGTGGTGAAGCATGGAGAGATACTACAAAACAGGCTTACAATACAGCCAAGTAACTAGTAAAAAAAATTAATGTTGTGATTCGTGACATGATCGTAAATCGTGATTTGTGACTGCATTTGTGACCATGATGATGAAGAACGTGATCTGCATCACGAGTGACTCATGATGTGGTCCTGACTTAAAAACGCATATCAATGAGTACAATGTTCATGCAGAATTATGCACCACACCTGTCCAGTACTCTGAAGGGAAGCCAAAGAAACAACTGTGACTTAAGTTAGAGATGGAGATTTGGCCCTAAAGAGATGCAAATGCACAGACAGATTAAGATTGCGCTGTGCACTGAAGAGATGCAGATGTAAAGGCACAACACCTAACCAGTGCTCACCCTCAGAAATTCAAATCTGGAAAAGAATACCTTTGCTGGTGGGGCGGGCCTTGGGGGGGGCAGTGTACTGCACTGCTGCAGTAACAGTCATTGGTACTAGTACCAGTAAAGATACCACAAAGAAGTACAAAAATTACACAGCTGCAGTGGATAGCAGGTTCACATTGCTGAAATTATGTGGCACAATAAAAGGTGCCTGATTTGATGACACGCATCACACACATACTCACACACATACTAAGTAATGCGTAGCAAATTGAAAACTTCAGTAATATAACCACATATTTTAAACAAACTAAAATTATGCACTGCTGCACCACAACAATCAGCAAAAAAATGACAATAATTATTGAAAATATTACTGTGTGTACATTAACACAGTTATACAAGAAAAATATCACCAAAACAGAAAGCACTGTCTTTTTCTCCAAGTTAATCTACCTACACCACAGATACACCCCTCTCCCAAAGCACACTTCCACTGTCTCTCAGTACACAGACTGAATGTTGTACATTAACATTCCAAATTCACACACAAACAATAAACACTCGATGATATGAGCACAGGGGGGTTTCCTACAATTGATGAACTAAAATTTCAGCAAAAAAAAAAAAGACTCAAAAAGGCTTTTTTAACAGCTTTTAGAAGGTTTGAATTGTAGAGAGCTCTCAGAGCAGGTTGTCTCCTACAGCTTCCTACACACACTACCCCAAACTGAGGCTGTACAGAACAATCTAGAGCCCATGTGACCTGAAATCCCATGAATCACTTCAAAATTCACCTTTGGAGCTTTAAAACAAGGCGAAGTGAGGCAAAGTACATTGTTTTCAATCTACTTTGCCTTAAGAATTGGTGGAGTAGTGGTTTGGGAAGGCAGAGTAATGCAAAGTCATTGTTTTCAGTGGGCTTTGCATTATCCATTATAATGCAAAGTATAAACCTTGCATTGTGGGCACTCTGTTGGTCGCCTTCCTCCATGAATCACTTCACGGAGCGAGTTGGGGCCACTTCGCCCATCTCTACTGAGTAATAGAACCCAGATGGTATGTATCAATCTGGTCTGGGAGCAGTAATTAGTGGTGTGCCACAGGGCTCTGTGCAGGGACCTGTGTTAGTCTCCATTTTTATATCCAACATGACTGATCGACTCAGTAATTTTTCCATCAAATTCGCAGATGATGCTAAGATAGCTGCAGAAGTTAGTTCCACCTCAGAGGTGCTATCTTTTCAAAAAGATTTGTGTACTTTAGAAGAATGGCAAAAATGAGTGGCATGCTTTTTAACACCGACAAATGTGTCGTCATGCACTTAGGTGACTATTACACAAAATAAGTACATACTGAATGGTAGGATCTTGAACTCTGTCAAAACCAAAAAAGATCTGGGAATTATTTCATTTGATCTATCTTTCAGTAAACTTTGCAGTGAGGTGATCAGCAAAACCAGTAAAGTAATCGGGTGTATAGAAAGAACTTTTGCATCTAGAAGTAGGACATGCATTTTGTCACTATTTAGAGCACATGTAAGGCCACATTTGAACTACTGCTCTCCTCTATGGAGCCCATATCTTCGGAGGGACATAACTAGACTGGAGGGTGTTCAGAGAAGACTTACTAGGTTAATAGATGGTATGCAAAATAAGAGCTATGAACAGAGGTTGGCCGAGTTAAATTTTTTGTACCCCTTGGAACTTAGGAGAACAAGGGGGAACCTACTGCAAATGTTCCAGATTTCAAGGGATGAGCAGCTGATGGCTGATCTGGGTATGATACTGAAAAGAAGGATTTGTAGTTTAAGAAGTCATAACTACCAACTTATGTTAACATACCCTAAGAGAAACAACAGATGTTTTTACTTTACATAAAGAATAATACCAATATGGAACTCCCTTCCAAAATATGTAGTTGAAGTCAACTCCTTTGATGACTTTAAAACCAGTCTTGACAACCACCTATTGAATAATGGGTAACTAGCTTCCAGCTTGCTGAAGATGTACACATATGGGCATATGGCTTACTTTACATATAACATTTCGTAATATAACTCTTAGTATTTCCTAGCTGCCTGCATAGAAATATTAAAGCTATCCATAGATAGTGCTGTGGAGTGGGTGATGGACAAATCGAGCATCTCTGCTTCAAACAATCAATGTTTATTATGCTTTCTCACATAAAAGACAATACACAATGCAAAACATGAATTAAAATGCATGAGAAACATACATGTAATTTGACAAAAGTACAAATCCCTGTAAGGACAGTGGATTGTACTAGAGCAAAGCAGACGATACACACTTTTTCTAATACATATATACGTAAATCAGCCCATCAATAAATTACCTACAGCTGCTTTTTTCATTAGTGCTTTGTGGGTAAATATTTGAATGGTTCTTGATGTTATTTTACTATGACCCCTAATTAAATAACAGACCATAGAGATAAGTTGACTAAATGCTGTATGTTTCTGAGCATCCTAAGTTATTCAAGTGGCAAAGAGGGCAACAGAATCAATGATTATTCACATTTTAAAACTTTTATTACATTCTGTTGCAGTATAAAAGTTTTATAGCACCATGCACACACAATTTCCAAAAAGCACCTTAAAAAGGAATGCATTAGATACTGGTAGTGCATGTGGTATATGTGCTGCAGCAATTGCACATGCTAATATAGTAGCACACATCCAGCCACATTGCACTAGGACCTATGTTACTGAGAGAACCAATGCTGTCAAATGTACTGGGGATAAATTCCCTGTTCTTTTGATAAATGTCATGGGATTTTTCACTTCTACCTGACCAGTGCCTAGAGAATGGCATTGGATAAAATACAGCATCGAAGTTGCCTATAAGTCACACAAATGCCTCTGAGGCAAACAAAGTTTTCTGTTCCTGTATTACTGTGACAAAGCCACTAAAATACAACAACTTGCATTGAATGCAGTATAACAAAATGATACTATAGATATGATCAATGACTGTGAAGCAAAAATAAAAAAGAGGGCTTGAATCCTGTTATGAATGTTAACATTTTGCATTTTTCAGAAAATAATATTTTATTTTTATGTTCTAATTTCAGTAGCATGGCATCCATAGCGGCGTGTAGTTTAAATAGTAAGTCTGCACAATGAGGAACTTCTTTTTGAGAAATAAATGCCTGCAGTGGAAAAGCATTGCTACCAAGGCAAATGTCTTCCTTTGAAGCAACTGTGTTTGCAGATTTCTATCAGTTGGTTCAGAGGCAGGAAGACAAGACCTTGGTTTAATGGTTCCTCCAAAGAATGGCACTTGCAGAAGTATGACACTCCTAGTGCAACATTTTGTACACAGGTCAAGAGATATTATAATGCATTATACAGGTACTTGGTTGGGCATCCCAATACAGTGTGCTAATCTGGTACCCATCTCTAAGGAAAGCTATATATATATTATACTGGTGCAGCACCCCAGTATATCTAGGGTTGTGTAAAGTGTTTAATGTTAAACTCCATTTTTTGCATCTTAATAGCTTTGGCAGTTTTCAATGAAATAGCTGAACATTTGCCATATGCAGTCTGGCTGGCAGGGTCTCAAAGACATGAAAGGTTTCATGATGGTAACTTGTGCGGTTCCCAAGATACAGAATGTTGCTTTTTAATGAAGTGTGGTGTTTCTCCTATCCCTAATAAACTTATTTTGGCTTTCATGTACAGCCTACATGTCACAGAATTTGTTTCAGAAACTTTTAGTGCAGAAGTGGCATGTGCCAAGACAATGCCTTTCGAAGGTTTTGTGGAAAAATATTAATCAGTTCCAGAGTTATAATTATTTAAATGTTTTTTTTTTCCTGAGTATCCTCAGCAGGGTTTTGAGTTAACCCTCTGATGTAAACTGAAAATGTTCAGTTCATGAGAGCATTTTCAATCGGCATCACTTACCTGTCACAAACCAAAAATGGTTCTCACTAACCAAATAATTTTTTCCTGTTCACAATGGATGCCAACTTTTCTTTTTTTAACTAAAAAAACATGGAAAATACCTAAAAATGATAGGCTTGATTTTCAAAGTCCCATGAATGCCACAAGTTCCTGGTGCACCGATCCGTTGGTGCAGTGGGCTTGCAGCATTCACCTGGCAAGCAATTGGGATTTGTGATCCCCGAGAGTCAAATGCCACAAGTTAGACCTGGTTTTTCCTTATCTGACATGCACCATTTGGGAGACTCGTTTTACGGGGCTTGCACCAAATACTTGGTGCAAGCTGCTATAAATCATGGAAAGTGTCGCAACTGCACCTGATGTACTGAAATCGGTGCAGTTACATCAAATGAGTTTGGCACAGCTGTGCCAAAGAACAGGGCTGATGCAGGGCTTGATACAAGCCTTATGTAAACCTTTGAAACTCAAGCTTGATGTGCTTTCAAAAAACAGGCACCTGAATCTACAGTAACTAAATGGGAGGGACCCATTTACCTAGATTCCAGTGTTTTGTTTTTTCAATTTACGCCCAGTAATACTCTTTTTTTTGGACACCCAAAGGCAGCATTAGCCAGCAGTGAGGGAATCAAGTTCTTTGTATGGGAACAGTGGGATTTTCCTCACTGCTGTAGCCACAGATAGAGATGTGCTGCCTGCTTGAGTGCCAGCAGTGAGCCGGTGGTCTCTCTCACATTCCTGTATGGCTTTAACATCTATAGCCTCTATCTGTCTGTCTGTCTACCTCTCTCTCTCTCTCTCTCTCTCTCTCACTCTCGCTCTCTCTCTCTCTCTCTCTGTGTTATAGGGGTGCAGTAGGGTTGTGTTGGCTATTTAATGTTTAACCCCAATTTTTGCACCTTAATAACTTTGGCGTTGTTTGACAGAACAGCCCAAAATTTGGCATGTGCAGTCAGGCTATCAGAGTCTCTAGACATGCAAAAGTTTGTGAAAGCATCTTGTTCAGTTTTCGAGATACGGAATGCCAAAAAAATGGGAAAAAAATGTTTGGTTTCCCTATACATAACATTGGGTATTTTTTGCTCTCACCCCTAGCCTAGACAGTGTGGAATGTGTTCATTACATTTTCAGCAAGGGTGTAGGCAGTACATACACCATGCAAGCCATGGTGTACAAACTTGTTTTTGAAGGCCAACATTTTGCCTGACCCCAAGGGCACTATTTCTTCTACCTTCTAATGTTATAATATGGTTGTTGGTGCTCTGTGTAAGCGAGTCACTGTTCAAATGCACACAGCTGGGTGCTGTTTTATTTTTTCCCCATGCTTAACAAAGCATTGGTGCATACAACTGTAGAACAAACAAGTTACATCTACTAGGGGCAACAACTTGGGTTCAATAAGCAGGGTAGGGGAAATAAAAAAGGTACCACTGGGTCAACAAAGAGGAAGAGGGACAACAAACAAGATCATGGTGTCCAAAATGGTGTACAAACTTAATGTTCCTAGCTACACCCCTGATTTTCATGGTTGAAGGGGCCCATGCCAAGGGTGTGCCTTTGGAAGGTTTCCTGAAAAAATATTGTAGGGTTCCAGAGTTACAACAGTTTCAGAGTTGATGCCCTGATGTCACTGGCAAAAAAAAGAGATCACTATGGCTTATTTTCATGAATTACCTCTCAAATAGTTAAAAACAATTGATCATGACTGCTTATTTCCATTATTTACCTCTAATGCTGACAAAAATACTGATCATGTTGGCCGCCATTGTTTTCTTCATTTTCAACTCATAAGCATTGATAATGCATTTAAATAATATAATTAAAAAACAAACACCTGAACCTATCTAAACAGGACCCATTTATCTAGATTCTGCTAGATTCTCAAAATACGTTTTCTGGGCACTCAAAATCCAGGGTGCCCAATTTAGCAAGAGAAACCATTCACCCACAATCTCTGTATGAGAACAGTGGGATTTTCTTGAGTTCTGCAGCCACAGCTGGAATTTGTGCTGTGGTCTGCACTGAAACCAGTAGGCTGCCAATCCCTTGTTCCATCTGCTTGTCTCTGTCTGCTTGTCTGTTTGTGTACCTATCTAGCTATCTGTCTAACTACCTATTTATTTATGTAGCAGACTGGGGATTCCACCCCGATACCACTTTTCTTGACCCCCTGCCTTGCAAATTGCCCACCCCATTCCCATTTTGTCAATTGCGGCACCCGGGTGCCCATCCCTGAGCCACCAAACAGTTGCCCCACACTGGGATGCCCAATCCCCAGCATTGAAATGTCCCTGAAAATAAGAAAATTGACCCCCATTTTTTTTCTGCAAAAAAGAAAATAGTCCCTCACTGAGCTGACCCTCCACCCCAATCTCCCAATCTCCCACTCAGCACCCACCACCCCACTCTCCCCACACAACCTCACTCACCTGAACAGGTCCCTGGGCAAAGATCCACTCTCCACTGGAAGACACTTCTTGCTACTGGAATCACCAACTACAAGATGAGAAACTAAGGCAAATGCCATTCAATGTATTTCAACAGGGCTTTAAACTTTGATGCATAACTTTGTCATTTTACATATTTTGACCCCAAATGTTCAACATGGCCTTTTTGGGACTCCACTTCATGACCAATGGCAGTGGGATTACGTAAATCAAGCCTAAAAGGCAATTTTGTGGTCTCTTGGTGAAATCACCCTCAGGCGGGATTTGAACATTTTTACTACCCTTGTTCATGAGGTGGGAATCATAAGAAGACCATGCTGAAACTTTGGGGTCACAATATATAAAAATGTCAAAGGTATCTGCATATGTTAAAATTTTACTACGCTCATTCGTAACTTTGGTAATTTTAAATATTTGGACCCCAAATTTTCAGCATCACCATTTATTTATTTATTAGAATATCAGACTTACAATCATTTGAGTCATAGACTCATTTCCAAAGGCTCCTCTTCATGATGCTATGTGACAAGGGCGACTGCAGGACGGTGACCCGTGGAAGGGCGCAAAACCACCAGGGTGACTGAAAGACAGTATGTTGTTTAATGCAAAGGACTTTGCCCCCCCACATCCCCCCTTGTGGGGGGCTTCACCCACCACACACACCCTTCCTTAGGATTCCTACTCTGGGGGGGCACAACTCAGGAAAAGAGGGGAAATCCCTGGTCTCTCAGATTGTTGGCACCATTGTGCAGTTGCCCTTACAACCAGTCGCCCACATACAGTCGTCGACATCAAAGGCTACCCCTCATCACCCCCTTTTACATCCCCTCATGAACATGATAGCTGTCATTTTTCAAATCTTGGCCAAAATGTGTTTTCACACCTGTGAGGTGCAATCACCTTCTTGTCCCCTTCTTCTCACCCCTCCTCTCCATACAGTACCAGGGACACACTACTGCATCATCCTTCCACCTATTCCCCCCCCTCTGAAGCCCTTTCCTCAATTTCCTGGATCCCCTATCTTTCCTGCCTCCCAATTTCCCTATTATCTTTCTCCCCCTCTATCCTGTCTCCCATCCCTCTCTCTCCCCCTCCCACCCTCCAGTCTTCCCCTGTTCCACTTTCCCTTCCTCTTTATCCACCTAATCCTGTCCCCTTGCAGCGTTTCTCAACATCCTGTCGTGGACTTGATCTTGGCTGCCTCCCCCTGCCCCCACTCTCTATCCCTCCTCCCTTTCTGCATGTTTCTCATTTCTCTTGCTGGGTTCTCAGCATCTGGAAGAGGCATAGAGTCAAGGCTGCTTTCTCCTCTCTCCCCACACCATTCCCCTATGCTTACTTGCTCACCCTTTCTTAACCCTCTACACCCCTTTGTGCTCACATACTAGCCCCCTTGAGCATGCATTGGCACTTTAACTTGTGCTCAGCCTCGACCAGTGGCACTTCATTTATGTTATCTGTGTTTACCTATCTAGTGGGCTACTCTGTTATGCAATAAGCCTTCTGTGTTATGTAATAGTTATTGTACTTTTATTTCACTTTGTAGATGTATTTGTTTGCCCTCCCAACTTTTGTAATCTCCCTTCCCCAGAACGCTTCTGGAAACAAGCTGTTTACAGCTCATGTGGTCTTTCCTGGTGAAACATTTTACAAATAAATAACAAATAAAATAAATTACATTTTAATGCCACAGAATGACGTTTCAGTGAGAATTTGAAGCTTTTCACTACTGGGTTCATGAGGTGGGGTAATAAGAAGCCTACGCTGACAGTACAGAAATACAGTAAAATACCCAAGTTATGACTAACTGTTGCAGTAGGACCCAGCCACAGAGGGCCAGCACTTCCATAGGCAGATGGAATCTTTCCTTGGTGCAGGGTCCAATGAGCCCTGCATATCTGCATTTGTTCCTGTAGGTTTGACCTGAGGAAGAGGGTTTTATCTCTTGAATGCTAGTTTTAGAAATTATTTTGTTAGTCAAATAAAATGTATCACCTACAACATATTTGTTATTTTTTTTCTCTACATTCCTGTAGGTCCCAAAGGGACCTTCATAAATGAGAATACAATTCCACTAATTCAAAAAGAGAGGAAACTCTTTGTAAAAAAAAACTGAGTTAATAAGCCAGTTAGAGTTCAAGAGAATGCTGCAAAAGTAGGTAAATGTGACTTTAGGGTTTCCATCCCTAACTCCCCACCCCCCAAGCAGCAAAAGAACAAGACCACATGAGGAACCATAGATAGCCACCATCAGATTAGAGGAACAACATATAACCTTTTACAGTTGACAAAAATGCAGTATCACTGATGTGCTACCTTCCTGGAAGTGTTATCTGTGGTCAGTGTGTGTGTGTGTGTGTGTGTGTGTGTGCGCATGTGTGTGTGTGTGTTGTACTGCAGGGAGAAGTACTGTTGCAATGTGGGTGTCATGGTTTCAGAAGCATATCTAGAAATGCTTCAAGGGAGTAGCAGTTTTATTTAGGGGTAGCACTTTTCCCCAAAAAAATAAAATGTTACCTTTGAATGCTTAGATTAATTTAAAACAGCTACTTTTTGCTGACCTATGAGGGTAATGGGTGCTACCTCACTACATAGCTAGATCTGCTGGTGCATGTTTTTCTATATGTAGCTGCATAAGTGCAGGTCCCACAGAGGTCTGCCTTTTGCAGTCAAAAGTCAGTGTGTGTCTTACACATGTGTCTGAAGAGATGCAGGCTCCTCAGGGATCTGCACTTCTTCAGGCAGAAGTACTGTTGCAATTTTGGTATCATGGATTTTGATGCAGCTGCACTTCTGCAGACAGAGGTTGGTGTGCATGTCTTACACCTGTGGCTGCAGAAGCGCAGTCCCCTCAGAGGCCTGCACTTCTGAGGGTAGAACTGTCTGTATGTCTTACAGAGTGGATGAGTTGCTGTGGCTACAGAAGTGCTGGCCCCATAAGGACCTGCACTTCTGCAGATAAAACAATTCTTGTAATTTGGGTATCTTGGATTTGTACCTGAGGCTGCTGGGGCATGTGTTTCTGCACACAGAAGCAGTGCTGTGATTTTAGTACTGTGGATTTCTATGTGCAGCCAGAAGTGACTGTGTATGCCTTGCAGTGTGCGTACCACAGATACAAATCCACAAAGAGAAAACGTCAGTGCTACTGCATTTGTGTCATCTGGAAACAGCTGTGCATTATTTGTCTTAACTGATGATGGCTGTTGGGGGTTGCTTGTATGGTCTTGTTCTTTTGCTGCTTGGGGTGAGAATTTAGAATTGACTTGATTGACAGGTTTGCTGTATTACATAATACAGATGTGATCTACAGGCTTTCAGCACAAGTGGAGGACTTGGATAAGGAAATGTTAGAAGCAATTGACAAAATGGCTAAAAAGGGAGAGGTATTGCTGGTGGGGTACTTCAATCTGCCAGATGTGGATTGGATCCTCCCTGCTGCAGCATCAGCTAGAAGCAGGGACATCCTGAACTCTCTGAAAGGGACATTCCTTAGGCAACTAGTCAGGGAACCCACTCATGATGGGGCAATACTGAACCTAGTGCTCACTAATAGGGACGGTGTAGCAGACATCAAGGTGGAAAGCTATCTGGGGGCCAGTAATCATCATATAGTGTGGCTGAGCATAAGAACAGCTGTAGAATCTAACCACACAACTGTAAGCATTGTGGACTTCATAAGGGCTGATTTTACTAAGATGGGAGAATGCCTCAGAACTGACCTGGCAGGGGAGAGGGCCTGGGTGGTGGAGGAAAAGTGGGGCAAACTAAAAGTGGGCATAGTGAAGGCAACAAACCTCTGTGTCAAGCAAGTAAGCAAAAGGGAAAGAAAGAGGAGCCTGCTATAGTTCTCAAAAGAGGTAGTAGAAAAGGTAAAGGCTAAAAGAGTAGAATTCAGAAGCTGTAAGGAAACCCAGAGAGAGGAGGATAGGGAAGTGTGTCAGGAAAAACAGAGGGAGACAAGCAAAGCAGTAAGGAGCACAAAAGCGCAGACTGAGGAAAGAACAGCTCAGGGAGTATCAAAAGGGGACAAGACATTTTTTAGATATGTTAGTAAAAAAAGAAAGACAAAGGGAGGGAGTGTAAGGTTAAGAATGTGAGTTACTATACAGAAGGGGATCAGGAAAAGCAAACACCTTGAACAACTTCTTCTGCTCAGTGTTCACAGTAGCAAGATGCAGACAGTACCACTTATACAGTATGTGATGAGTCACTATAGGTCTACCCGACCTCCTTACTCATATTTTATCTATGAACCTAAGAAGAATGGGAGGGACCATGAAAAGGCACCAGGAGCTTTGATGGGTGGGAAATGGACACTACTCTGCTTTCTGTGGAGAGACTCCAGAAAGCACTTACTAACCTGAAGATGGACAAAGCTAAGGGGCCAGAAGGGGTACATTCAAGAGTGCCAAGGGAGCTCAGGGATGTACTAACTGCATCTCTTTCAGACCTACAGTATGTAACCCCCAGTTGCTGCTAACTGATAGGGCTACTACCCCTACCTGTGTAGCTAGTGAACAGGTTGAGGGGCCTGGGTCCTATGATGCGGTGCCTCCATTTTTATAAGTTGAAACTTGGGGATAAAGGTGTCACTCGGCATGTTGGCTAGGTTTGGCTACTCTGCACAGGGGTCCCCAAATAACTCCGGACACAGGAAGCAATAACTGTAATGTCCAATACCAGAAGTTGGGATTCTAAAGTGTGGCTTTTATTCACATCCAACAGAATAACAAAGCATAGATGGACCCCCATGGTGCTACACTCCTGGTAATGCAGAATTATGGAGATCAAAACACATCCTCTGTACACTGAAACCCTCAGGTTTCGAAACACTCTGGGCATTCGGCCCTAACTCAACTCTTTTTCGGTTTCCCTGGCTTGGCTCCCTTGCCAGCCCTCTGGGCTACCTTCCTTCCATGGCTTGGCTCTCATGCCAGCCCTTGGACACTTTCCATGTAGCTTGGAACATTTCTTGGTGGCTCCCTAAACCACCTCTGAGCACTTCTGCTCCATCAGGGAATCTTCTTCATCAATCCCACGTCTGGGTACTTTCCTCAGGTACTGGCCAAGTATCTGAGAGAAAGCAACAGGTGTTCCAAAGCAAACCTGTAGAGGTGAATTTGGTTACTACTGATGGGGGGGGGTCTCCCACCTCTTGCTCCCATAATTCATACCCGGCCATTTCTCTGGACTTTAACACCTCATCCTTGAAAACACTTTACTGTGTAGATTCTCTTTAAATGTATGTCACATTTAATCTACTGTTCTTCCATCCCACTTGTGCTGAACTTGAAACATACTTAAAAAGTGGCTGTGTCCATTTCTCTAAATCCCCACAGAGTTAAGCAGTCCAATTCCCACAACTTTCAAAACTGTACTTGGCTGTCTTTTCCTGACCCCACAGTAACAGTCTCTTAGCTTCATCTTGTCTCAGGTGAAAACACAATGGCCCTTTATCAGAGCAGACTCACCCCTTGGTTGCGGGGGACCACAGTTTTTTTCTTCTTCAAAGGAATCTCATCCGAAACTTCTGGTGCCTCAGTACAAATTTAGATTTAGGCAACTTCTTCTTCCCCTAGCTGGACC
Organism: Neoceratodus forsteri; assembly: GCA_016271365.2. Classification (NCBI taxonomy): domain Eukaryota; kingdom Metazoa; phylum Chordata; order Ceratodontiformes; family Ceratodontidae; genus Neoceratodus; species Neoceratodus forsteri. Next base: position 259,136,527 of record JADMNL010000025.1, read on the forward strand.
AGGGGATTGCCCCTGGAAGTAGGCTGAATCATTCCCCCCATCCCCACAGGGATGGGGCCCTGAACCACTGGAAGCGGTCTCTACCACTTCACTTGGATCTTCTTGTGTTCCTCTTCAGGTGAGAACACACACCTCTAACAAAAATATAGCTCTTTGACAGAGCTGAGGGCTATGAAGGCCTGCATCTGCAGCACACATCCTCCCTCTTCAACACTTTACTACAGACTACTACTGAACTGACTTCAAATTCCCCAACATTCTATCCTAACTTCCCTAGCTGCAACATTCCAGTGTGGCTTATGCAGCTGTGACAGTTCTAAAATGATGTCATCCCTCAGTCTCAGCTGAGACTGAGAACAGAGTGAGACAGTGTGAAATCCATTTAACTGGAGTTTCACCAGCTGCCTTCCCTGCCTGCCACTAGGTCTAACTGGGATTCTTGTAACCCCGGGTAACAGGGGGGGTTACACCTTTTTAACAGACTGCTGGCAACCGGTGTGGTCCCGGAGGACTGCAGAGGGGTAGATATGGCCCCACTTCGCAAAAGTGGTAGCAAGAAAGAAGCAGGCAATTATAAGGCTGTCAGCCCGATATCGGTGGTGGGTAAGGTTGTGGAAACACTGTTAAAGGAAAGGATTGTGGAACATCTTGTATCCAACAGCTTACAGGACCCAAGGCAGCATGGTTTCCCATAGAGAAGGTCATGCCAAACAAATCTGATAGATTTCTTTGACAGGGTGACCAAGGAGTTGGATCAGCGAGGAGCGAAGGACATGGCCTACCTGTATTTCAGCAAGGCATTCAACACTGTTCCATATAGGAGTCTGGAAAGCAAGTTGAATACCTTGGGGGTAAGTAATAAGGTGCTAGGCAAGAAACTGGTTAGTGGATAGGACACAGAGGGTAGTGGTAAATGGAGTTAATTCCCAAGGAAGGAAGGGTGACCAGTAGCTTACTCCAGGGACTAGTGCTGGGTCTGGTCCTCTTTTGTGTTTTTATAAGTGACACATAGAAGAGGAACAGGAAGGGAAGATATGCCTCTTTGTCGATGATACCATGATCTGCAACAGTGTGGACACTCGGGGGGGGGTGTAAAGAATGGGAAGGGATCTGAAAAGACTGGAAAAAGTGGTCAAAGGTATAGAAGCTGGGTTTTTAATGCAAAAAAGTACAAAATAATGCACTTAGGCCATAGAAACATAGAAACTTAGAAGCTGACGGCAGATAAGGACCGCAAGGCCCATCCAGTCTGCCCATTTCTTTTTCTAACTTATAAATATGCCATCGGCCTTTGCTCTGTCAATGGCCTATCTATTCATACTCATCTGTATTGCTCCCTTATGCCTATCCCATGTCTGTTTGAAACCCTGAATGTATTCATATCTACCACTTCCTGAGGTAGGCCGTTCCATGCATCCACCACCCTTTCTGTGTAAAAGAACTTTCTCACATTACCCCTTCATCAGCCTCCCTCTAATCTCATGCTGTGTCCTCTTGTACTGCTATTTTTCTTATATTGAAACATGTTAGACTCTTCCACCTTGTTAATGCCCTTAAGGTGTTTGAATGTTTTGATCATATCACCTCTCTTCCTCCTTTGCTCTAAGGTATACATATTAAGCTCTGTTAATCTGTCCTCATATGTTTTCTGATGCAGTCCCAGCTCCATTTTGGTTGCCCTTCTCTGGACTACTTCAATTTGGTTAATGTTCTCGTGAAGGTGTGGCCTCTTGTACTGCACACAGTACTCCAGATGGGGCCTAACCAGTGTCTTGAAAAGAGGGATTATTACCTTCCTCTTCTGACTTGTGGTACCCCTACTAATGCACCCTAACATCCCCCTAGCCTTACCTACTGCTTTAGTGGTCTGCTTGGATGATTTCAGGTCATCGGTGATGATGATGCTTAAGTCTCTTTCTGCCCTTGTAACTGCCAGCAACTCCCCTCCCAGCCTATAGGTGGTTTCAGGGTTTCTCTTCCCTATGTGCATGATCTTGTAATTCTTTGCATTAAAACCCCGTTGCCACTCTTCCAACCATTTTGCTAGTTTATCCAGATCTCTTCTCATTCTGCTCACCCCATCTGGATCATCTACTCTGTTGCAGTTCTTGGTGTCATCTGCAAGCAGACAAACCTTGCCCTCCAGTCCATCTGCAATATCACTGATGAAGATATTGAAGATTACTGGCTCCAGGACTGATCCCTATGATACCCCACTTGTGACTTGCATCTCTTCTGACTGTATACCGTTTACCACCACTCTCTGTTTTCTGCCCATCAACCAGTTTGCCACCCAGTTGACCAACTTCTGACCCACTCCAAGCCTACCCAGCTTATTAATCAATCTTCTACAGTATGTGGAACAGTATTGAAAGCTTTGCTGAAGTCAAGGGAGGTGACATCAACTGCTCCCCTTGGTCCACCACTCTGGTTACCAAGTCAAAGAAATCTATGAGATTAGTTTGACAGGACCTTCCTTTTGTAAACCCAAACTGTCTTGGATCCTGTGCTCCTATGGATTCCAGGTGTTGCACTATCCTTTCCTTAAGGAGTGCCTCCATAATCTTGCCCACTACTGAGGTAAGACTGACTGGTCTGTAGTTCCCTGCCTCCTCCCTGCTACCACTCTTGTGGAGTGGGATCACATGAGCCCTTCTCCAGTCTTCTGGAACCTCTTCTGTGCTCAGAGATGCACTAAACAGTTCTGATAATGGCTCTGCTAGTTCCACCCTTAGCTCTTTTAGTACCCTGGGATGTGTGCCATCAGGTCCCATTGCCTTGTCCACCCTGAGCTTATCGAGCTCTTGTAGGACCCTTTCCTTTGTGAAGGGACTAGTGCTCACCTCCCTCCCCCTGTGTCCATGGTGCTGAGCTGTGGGCCCTGCCCTACCTTCTCTTCAGTAAATACTGAGCAGAAGTATCTATTTAAGATGATGCTTTTACATGGTCCTCCTCCTCCTCACATGCCCCCTTATCTCCTTTGATATTCACAATATCCCCTCTGGACTTTCTCCTTTCACTAATGTATCTATAGAAAGTCTTGTCACCTTCTTTTACTGTTTGTGCTAGTGTTTCCTCCGTTTGGGCCTTTGTCTGCCTTACTGCCTTCCCTGCTTCCCTTAGGGAAGTTTGGTATGCCTCCCTATCTTCATCCTGCTGTGTTCCCTTATACTTCCTGAAGGCCAGCCTTTTGGCTCTGACCTTTTCTGCTACTGTTTTTGAGAACCAAACTGGTTTCCTTCTTCTTTTGCACTTCCTTTTCTCTGTAACACAGTGGAATGTTGCTTCAAGTATTGCATCCTTAATGCTTGCACACTTTGCCTGTACCCCCTCACCTGTATTTCTTTTTGCCAGGGCTAGCTTAACTCTGTTGCCCATCTTATTAAAGTCAGCTCCTCTGAAGTCCCATATTTTTGCCTTGGAATGGGATGATTTAGTTGTAGTGGCCAAATTGAACCATACCATGTGATGGTTACTGGCCCCCAGGTGACCTTCTACCTGGAGATCTGTGATCCTTTCCCTGTTTATCAGTACTAGGTCTAGGATAGCCCTGTCTCTTGTGGGTTGTTGTACCAGTTGTTTGAGGCCTTCCCCCAGCAGAGAATCCGCCATGTGTCTAGTTCTGGCAGATGTTCCTGCTGGTATTGCCCAATCTGTATCTGGCATGTTGAAGTCTCCCAATATCAGAAACTTGGGAGTGGAGTAAAAATGGGTGAAGTGATACTGACAAAGACCAAGCAGAATTGAGACCTAGGGGTAATCATATCCGATGACCTAAAGGTGGCAAGGCAGCATGACAAGGCAGTTGGAAGGGCTAATGGGATGTGGTGGTGCTTCCCCTATATAGACCGCTGGTATGATCCCACCCTGAGTACTGTGTCCAGCTCTGGAGACCACATCTCAAAAAGGACATAGACAGAGTGGAGGCAGTCCAGAGGAGGGCAACTAAAATGGTGCAGGGTCTGCATCAAAAGCCCTATGAGGAGAGGCTAAAGAAACTGAATATGAACACCCTGGAGGAGAGGAGGGAAAGGGGGGTAATGATAGAAACCTTTAAATACCTCACTGGGTTTAATAAGGTACAGCAGGGGATATTTTTCAGATAAAAAGATGTTCTGCAACAGGGGGGCATTTAATGAAGCTGGAGTGGAGTAAATTTAGGAGGGATGTGAAGAAGTACTCTTTCACAGAATGGGTGGTGGATACCTGGAACAGCCTTTCAGGAGAGGTAGTGAGGGTGAAAATAGTGGTGTAGTTCAAAAATGCTAGGGATAGGCACAAGGGAATCATCAGGGTAAGGAAGTGGGGGAAGAGACCGATCTGTAGATTAAGTAGGGTCTACGGAAAAAAATGAAGGTTAAAAAAATGGGCAGACTGGATGGGACCATTGACCCTTATTTGCCATCACATTCTATGTTTCTAAGTGGAATCACACAAATGCGTGATGCCACTCGTGTAATACTTAAAATCTGATGGTTTGATTTCAGCTTGATATTACTTATAACCTGTATTTATATTGACGTAATGGTAAAGGTACACAAGGGAGCAGCAGAGATGGTAAACAGCTTAGAAATGTGGGCTATATGGGGATCTACTCGCAAAAGTGGGACTTTTTTCTACGGAAAAGAGGAGACTAAGGAAAACCATTATTATGTTTGCTTGCACGCATGTGCAAGAAACATAGTGCCATCATCCGAGTTTTCCAGAGGTATGTCAGCCTCTTCCAATTCAGTCAGTGTGTTTACAGGCACAGTCGCAGTGCGCCAATCACTGCTCCAGCTGTCTATGACAGCTGAAAATGCAGTGGCATACAGTTGAAAGGAGAGCTCCGCTTGGTGGCAGAGCTCTCCCCACCGCGTCGCATACGCACACTGCATGCTCATGGCCTTCCCTCCCGTACTGTATGGCCGGCCGGGTGCCCAATCCCGTCGGCTCCACACCCCAAAGCATCCAGATGCCACGCCGGGAGCCCAACCCAGCGTGGCAAAATATTAATAGCCGGGGTGCCCAATCCCCGTCGGCTCCTGCCCGCCACCAACACCCTCCAGCTGCCATGCTGGGAGCCCACCCCAGCGTGGCAAATGTCCTGCATCATCTTAATTAAATAAAATAAACCTGTAAATAAAAAACGGTCCCTCGCAGTCTCCCTGCCCTCACCCGCACCCACCCACTGCGCACCCTGCCTCCCCACACCCCATACTTACCTCCGGAGCTCGGCATGATGATCTTCAGTGGACCGGGAACACGTCTGCGCTCTTCAAAGCCAATCGCGAACTGAGGAAATGCCGGTAAGCTGTATAATAGAATAGATAGGATTTTTTCAACTTTATTGCATATCTCAAGCATTTTTTGGAATTTTTGCACCAAATTTTCAACATGGGGTTTTTGGGACCCCTTCTCATGAATGCTGTCACTGTCATGGCATTACTCAGGCCCGAAGGGTGATTTCGCAGCCATCACCTTTCCGTAACGATTAACAAAACAACACTGCCAGTGTTCATAAGGTGGGCTCTCAAAAAGCCAATTTTGAAAATTTGGTGGAAAAATTTTCGAATTTTCAATATTTTCACTCCAGATTTTCAACATTGCCATTTTACCACACCTTCTCATGAGCAGTACAGCTGTCATTTTTCACATCTCACCCAAAATGTGTTTCCGCCCATGTAGCGCACAATGACGCAGTCAGTGTGTGAAATCAATGTATGGGACACATTAAGAAAATCTCAGTGACACTGTTCATGAGCAGAGGTCTTAAAATGGCTATGTTGAAAATTTGGTGAAAAAATTCCTAAAAATGACTGTTCTGGCGTGCGTTGCACAGTTCATAGCCTTTCGTAAGTTTATGAATTTCAATATTTTCACTCCAGATTTTCAACATTTTCATTTTACCACACCTCCTTATGAGCAGTACAGCTGTAATTTTTCACATCTCATCCAAAACGTGTTTCCGCCCATGTAGTGCACAATGGCACAGTCAGTGTGTGAAATCAATGTACGGGACACATTAAGAAAATCACAGTGACACTGTTCATGAATAGAGGTCTTAAAATGGTTATGTTGAAAATTTGGTGAAAAAATTCCTAAAAATGACTGTTTTATGAGCGTGCGTTGCAGAGTTCCTATGCACGCTCGTAAGTTTGCAAATTTTCAATATTTTCACTCCAGATTTTCAACATTGCCATTTTACTGCACTTCCTTATGAGCAGTGCAGCTACCATTTTTCACATCTCACCCAAAATGCATTTCCGCACAAGTAGTGCACAATGGTACAGTCAGTGTGCGAAATCAATGTATGGGACACATTAAGAAAATCACAGTGACACTGTTCATGAGCAGAGGTCTTAAAATGGCTATGTTGAAAATTTGGTGAAAAAATTCCTAAAAATGACTGTTTTACAAGCGTGCGTTGCGCAGTTCCTACGCACGCTCGTAAGTTCAATGAAATTTCAATATTTTCACTCCAGATTTTCAACATTGCCATTTTACCACACCTCCTTATGAGCAGTACAGTTGTCATTTTTTCATCTTGCCCTAGCGTGTTTCTGCCCATGTAGCGTACAATGGCGCGGTCGGTGTCTGCGAAATCAATGTATGGGACACGTTAAGAAAATCACAATGACACTGGTCATGAGCAGAGGTGTTACAATGGCTATGTTGAAAATTTGCTGAAAAATTCCCAAAATGACTGTTTTAGGAGTGCACGTTCGCAGTTCCTCGCACTCTGGCAAGGTTTCGCAATTTGTAATATTTACACGCAGATTTTCAACAGTGCCATTTACAGCACTTCCTTATGAGCAGTTACGGCTACCATTTTCACATCTCAGCCCAAAATGCGTTTCCGCACATGTAGCGCACAGTGGTACAGTCGGTGTGCGAAAACAATGTATGGGACAGAGTAAGAAAATTACAGTGACACTGGTCATGAGCAGAGGTCTTAAAATGGCTATGTTGAAAATTTGGTGACAAAACTCCATAAAATGACTGTGTTACGAGTGAGCATTGCGCAGTTTCCACGCACTCGCGTAAGTTCATGAATTTGTAATATTTTCAGTCCAGATTTTCACCAGTGGCATTTTCCACACCTCCTTATGAACAGTACAGCTGTCATTTTCCACAACATGGCTGAAATGTGTTTTCACACTTTCAGCACAGAAATGCATGGTCGCTGTGGGAAATCATTGTTCGGGACAAATAAAGAAAATCACACTGACGCTGTTCATGATTGGAGGTCCCAAAATGCCTGTGTTAACAATCTGCTATAAAAAAATCCCAAAACTAGTTACATTATGGGTGTGCGTTGCACAGTTTCTATGCATGCTCATGACTTCACCATTTTTTTTAAGATTTTCACAGATTTTCAACATTGCCATTTTACACCTCCCCATGAACAGTACCGCTGTCATTTTCACATCCTGTTCAGAATGTGTTTCTGCACCTGTGGTGCCAAAGCATATAGTCACTGTGCAAAAGCAGTTTTGGCTAACAAACTGATATTGTCACTGTCCCTGAGTGAGGGTCACAAAAACATGTTGAAAATTTGGAGTGAAAATACCAACGAATGCCTGAGGCGTTAGGGTTTCCGACCATAACGCCCCACCCTGTAAGTATGACAGGCATGGGGGTGTGACTTTGGATTCTTGCCTGTCACTCCTCATACCATTTCACCCCCACCCACACCCTGCAGCCAATAGAGGCATCAAGGGGTGTGCCTCGGACTCTTCAGGCCAAACTCACCCCATTCTCCTATACTGCCCATCTCACCATATTTCCTGATGGAATGGGGTGCGCATAAGAGCCAAAGCGCCAAGGCACACCGTGACACTTGTCAGTGTCTGCAGGGTGGGTGTGGTGAAATGAGCTATGGTCGTTATGCCTGACGACCCAAAGGCACACCCCAATGCCTGTCACTCTCTGCAGGGTGGTGGTGGGGTTGGCTTCAGTTCAGTACTTCGCTGCCATTCCTATTATGCAGCTCCATAACTTCTACACTACCAATGCCAATGCCAGCAAGCAAACATTCGTCATTGACAAATGCTTGTTATGGTATTCAGACTATTAAAAGGAATAACACTTTAAAATCAAGTCCAATGCTTCAAAACACACAAGCAGAAAAGGATATGAGGACATACAATGTGAATGATGTAGTATATTCAAGGGAAACATCAGCAAAAAATACTTCAAAGACCAATATGAGTGGAACAGATTGTCAGAGCATGTGGCTGGTATCAACTGCCTTCCTGAAGAGACAGTAAACAGTGATACTATAGACACCTTTAAAACAATCATTTGTCAATGCTAAATGTTGGTTTGCTGACATTGGCATTGGTAGCGTAGGAGTTAGAGAGATGCATAATAGGAATGCCAGTGAAGTACTGAACTGACGCCAACCTCACACCTACCATGCAGAGACTGACAGGTGTTGGGGGTGTGCCTTTGGTCATCGGCCATAGTGCTCATACAATTTCACCTCACCCTACCCTGCAGACACTGACAGGTGTCGTGGTGTGCCTTGGGATATTTGGGCCTTATACTCACTCCATTCCATAAGGAAATATGCTGAGATGGGTGCAATATAGTAGAATGGGTAAATGTTGTTGCTGAAAACCTCAACGCGCACCTCGATGCCTGTCACTGGCTGCAGGGTGGTGGTGGAATGGTGTGAGCTTTACAGCTGACGAACCCAAGTCACACCCCCGATGCCTGTCAGTCTCTACAGAGTAGGGCGTTATGGTTGGAAACCCTAATGCCCCGGCCATCTGTTGGTATTTTCACTCCAAATTTTCAAAATGGTATTGTGACCCCTCCTCATGAACAGTGGCACTATCATTTCATTACTCAATCTCAAAAGGTCTGTGCTCTTTGGCACCACAGGTGTGAAAAACACATTTCTGGAAAGATGTGAAAAATGACAGCTGTACTGTTCATGAGGTGGTGTGAAAAATGGCAATGCTGAAAATCTGTAGTGAAAATATGAAAAAGTGGTGAAGTTATCAATGTATGTAGAAACTGCGCAACACATGCCTGTAACAAAATCATTTTTATGAATTTTTTTCACCAAATTTTCAACATGGGCATTTTTGAACCCCTCCTCATGAACAGTGGCACTGTGATTTTGTTAATCTGTCCCAAAAGTTGATTTCCCACAGTGACCGCACCATTTTACACCACAGATGTGAAAACACATTTCAGGAAGGATGTAAACATGATAGCTATACTGTTCATAAGGAGGTATGAAAAAATGGCAATGTTGAAAATTAGGAGTGAAAATATAAAAAATTGGTGAAGTTATGAGCGTGTGTAGAAACTGTGCAACACACACTTGTAATGCAGTCATTTTTTTGAAATTTTTTCACCAAATTTGCAACATGGGCTTTTTGGGACCTCCCCTCATGAACAGTGGCACTGTCGTTTTGTTAATTGGTCTGAAAAGGTGATTCCATGCAGCAACCACAAAATCACCTTTCAGGACCGAGAAACTAAATGACATTGACATGTTCATGAGGTGGGGTCCCAAGAACCCCATGTTGAAAATTTGGGGCCAAAATTCCCAAAAATGGCTGAGATATCAACCTAGGTTGAAACCCACCATTGCCTTCCATTATAAAGTTTATCGTCATTTCTTCAGTTCACAGTTTGGCTTTGAAGAGTGCAGACGTGTCCTGGTTCAGAGAAGATCATGACTCCCAACCTCTGGAGGGTAAGTATGGGTGAGGAGGTGTGTATGGGAGGTAGGTGTGCAGAGGGAGGGTGGGGATGGGGAGGGGATGAGAGAGAGACAATGGTGGACTGTTTTCTTGTTTGCAGGGTGAAAAACAAGGCGATGAGGAAAGTTTTCTTCATTTACAGGTTACACACAAAAAAAAAATAGGCACACTGGGGAGGGCTCCCAGTGTACCACAATTCTGGAGGGGGTGCCGACAAGGGGATTGTGCACCCCGATCTCGGCAAGGTGTATAGATGGGTGGGAGGGGGTGCCATCTGACACTGGGAGTGGACAGCTCAGTGTTGGAAAGGAAAAGGGAAACTGTTTAACCAAGAAAGATGTACTAAGAGGGGGGATGCTGACACAGAGATTGGGCACCCTGATGTCGGCTTTTCTGGACTGTGTTGCGGGTGGCAGGAGCTGCTATGTTACAGTATTGCACATGATGTGGAGGGGAGAAACATGCCAACATGGGGATTGGGCACCCTGATGTCATCTTTCTGGGGATTGTGTGGCAAATGGCAGGAGCCGCCATATTTATTGAAATGTTCCACCAGGAAAGGCACATAATGGAGGCATGTCATCTGCTGCTGCAATGATGAGCCTGTCTCTGATTGCAGTGGCAGATTCGTTTCAACTCTGTGGCTATCTCTCTGAAACTGCTGTCATTGGCCGCATGCTCACTGGTTGGCAGCTGAGAGATGCACCCACTAAAGCATCTCCTGCATTCGCCACAACACTGACATACCTCTGAAATGTGCTACAACCACAAGATGTTGCTTGATGGTGTGCGTAAGCCAACATAATACGATTAGACAGACATATGAAATACACTTATCCATTGCATCAATGGCAAGTTTTACTGGCTAATGCTATAGACTTGTATCTATCCTATGAATCCTGTGAACTGATATTACTATGACCAGTAAAGTCAGACTTGCCAAGTACTTAGATGAAAATTGGGGCAGTGGAACTCGATGGATCAATGGTCTTCGTTCTGTCCTAAATATGTATAATGGATGTACTGTATGTATATCTTTTTATTTGTGCAATAGAAAAACTTTTTTATTAAGGACTGGTGAAGAGATGCATACAGTATATGCATATTCTTTGCAAAAAACTTTGTTATTGCACCAGTTAGGGTTGCTTAACACCACAAAAGTAGGGAAATGTGGCATTAGAATATCCAACACAAATGCCCCACCCCTAGCCCCTAAGCAACAAAAGGAAAAAAACATTAAGGTTTTGGGTCTCTGGAGTCTTGGCGAATTAGTGGTGGGGTTTCCTTGGGGGTTGTCAACTCTAATGCCCACCCCATTCAGTGAGCAAACAACATCACACATTCCATGTGTGATGTTATTTGCTCTCTGAATAGGGTAGGCATTAGGGTTGACTTTCTTCATGAAGATAGGTACAACAAATAGGGTTGGCAACCTGTGGCGAGACATGCTTCTCTACCTTTCAAGAGTGTATCATTATGAGGCAGTGACTTGCAGCTGTACCTTGTGCTTTGGATTGGAGGCTAAAAATTGGGGGGCAGAGGTGAGCATTAGGGTTGACAATCTCAATGAAGACCCCGTCACTGATTGGCCTAGACTCCAGAGACCCAAAACCCTAATGTTTTTTCCTTTTGCTGCTTGGGGGTTGGGGTGGGGTGAGGTGTTAGGGTTGGTAACCCCAACATCACATTTCCCTTCTTTTGTGGTGTTAAGCTACCCTAACTGCTGCATTAACAATGTTTTTTGCAAAGAATTTCCTTTCTTTTTGAGATAGTGGAATTGGATTGGGGCAAGTGGAAAAGGATTTTGGGTGCTCAGAAATGGTATTTCTGGCAACATTGTAAAAACAAACAAACACCGGGATCTAGCTAAAGGGTCCCATTAAGCTAGGCTCATGTGTTTGTTTTTTTTTAAAAAGTCATAATTTGTATGTACTTTTAATGTTTGTAAGTTTAAAAAGTAAAAAAAGAAAGTGGTGACTATCGCGATTATTTTTTCCCCCACAGCAAGTAAATCATGCAAATAACCACTGGCAATATGTTTTTTTTACCTTCACAATAGTTTTCTTTTTTTACTAATCATACTGGAACGTTAACTCAAAAATCATTATAACTTCAAAAAGGTTTAATATTTTTTAAAAAAACCTTCCAAAGACACACCCTTGGTATGTGCCCCTTCATCCCTGAAAATCTATTTTCCCATTTTCTCCTGCTCTCCCTGCCTGCGCATCCTTGGCAGAGTGTGCACATGTGAAGGCATGTGCACGTCATGCACTGTGGGATGCCCCAACCTACCTGCTGCCTGTAGTCACCTGTGCCACCAGCAGACCTCCATCCGATGATGGTGGGACTGCAGATGGGTGACCCACCCTCCCAGGAGAGAAGAGCAACTACTCAGTCCTGCTCCCACCCTCCCCCCATGCCAGCACCCTGACGACCAGAGGTCATTCCTGAACCCGGGTCGCTGGCGTAGCGTGAGGTAAGGCAATGATGCCTCAGCCTGCAGTGCCAGTGAGCCAGCTCTAACCCTGAATATTTTATGAAAAACTTTCATATGGTTAAGGCTGTAGGTGAGAGTGAAAAATACCCAATGTTAAGTATAGAGAAATCAAACATGTCTTTTTTCCATTTTTTGGCACTCTGTATCTTGAAAACTATACAAGATAGTCATGAAACTTTGTAAGTCTTGAGTCTCTGACAGCTTGACTATGCATGCCACATTTTGGGCTATTTTATCAAATGTTGCCAAAGTTACTAAGATAAAAAATCTGGGGTTTAACATTAAACGCCCTACTGAACCCTAACTATAGGGGTGCTACTGCACCCCTATAATATATGTATACATCTCATTGTTACTTAGCACTTTATTCCTGCTGCCTGTTTGAACCATTACAGTATTTTTTTATCTAATTGTCTGCACTTTTTAATTATTATATTTATTGTACCGATGTGCTGTTTTTACCCTTGTTACCCTTACCTCAGGTCACACCTGGAAAAAGCCTAGACTCACAGTGCCTTTCTCGGTTATCAATTTTCAAATAAATAAATAGATTTGAGACTATAGACTACTATAACATCATCAAAGTATTGCGGACCTGAAAGATCAGAACAGGAGCAGCAGTGAAAAAAAGTATGTTGTCACAATACCATGGCAAGTCTAAGGAACCTTTTGTAATTAAGCACCATTTATATTGCTCTTACATGCTAACAGTAATGATAAAAGAACCTTCATGGCATGTTTCCATTTCTTTTTAAATGCCCTATATTCATTCTTTGTTAATAATTACATAATATTATTGCAAAAATACCCTTACAATAGTACTAGTATTGAAGAGTACATGATCAATATTTGTACATATACAAATAATATATCTTCCTTAGCATTAATACAGAACATAATTTTGTGGTAGAAATGTATTATTATTTTCTTAGTAATAATAGTTACCACAAAGCATTATTTTCACAAAATGTATAGATTTCATACGTGAATAAACTGTCAATAGTTCTGTATTACATAATAAAGCATTATTAAATTAATATATATGTGTGTTTGCTTTATGTTTATTTTCACTGGTCATACCAGTCTCTGTAATTTTACTGGGGAGGTCTCCATTTTCTGGTTGTTGAAATCTCATTGTCCCTGACAGCTGCATTAGCATATGAGAAAATGATGCATCAGCACCCTTTAGACTCCACAGTATACCTGCCTGCTTACTTAGAATTCAACAAAACAAACTGCAGTAAGGTGTGAAATACTGCATTTACCTTGAGTTAATTTTGCAAACTGTCTGAGTTGCAATGCAGGGTTTTTCCCTTTAAAATTGCACTCAGTTTGTGTGTTTCCAGATACTTTTTTCAAGATATTGGTACTTTCAGCATAGAGATACATGGTATAAATTGTTGCAGTGACACCATGTTCTTATATGCTAATGCAGCTCTCATGGACAATCAGATTTCAACAGCCCCAAAATGGAGACCCCAGGATGGTTACAGAAGACTAACATGAACAGTGAAAACAAACTAAAGCAAACACACATATCCCCAACAGCTACAGGAAAAGAGTTGTCTTTTAACATGAAAACATGAAATTTGCAAGATATGAGGATGTAGTTTTCCTTTAATGCTTAATTGCATTGCATAGCAACTACACTGATAAAGTATTACTTAGATAAACGTTAAAGCAATGAGAAGTGGAATAATGTGCTTTATGGTGTGCAAATTCAGTGTAGTGCTGTATATTTATGCCATGGGTGGTTAAAACCCATTGGCTTTGTTTTGTGACTAATAACCAGTACTGTCAGATTACTTTTTACAAATGCAGTCAAATATGATGTAAAAACAGTGACATAAAGTCTATGACTGACTTCATAAAGAGAAACTTTTACTGTGCTCTGCATGCCCCTTGAATGCATTCCTCCCACTTCTGCTGAAGGCACTCCCTCCTCTTCTTCCCCTTCTACCCTGTACCATTTTCAGATCATCAAGGGGATGCTGATGTGTAGCTCATCAAATTCTTGCACTGCTAGAAACTACCATCCCATCTGGCATGGGATTAAAGTATTCATCATGGTGGTCTGGGGGAACCAGATATGGAAATACCCACAATCATCAGGGAGGCATTTATGTGGTCCTCCTTCCATTACCATGTTCATATGCTCACTAATCTGGGGTGACTTTCAATCCATATGTATGGCAGGTCAGTGGCAGCAGCAGCAGGAAGCAACCATTTGTTATGGGGTAGAATTTCAGTGACATTACAATTCAGGATGGGACTTGTATGCGGACATCCTCTGCCATTGCAAGTCCTTGTGCAAGCCCCACCCTGAACTGTAATGTCACTAATGCTCTGTCTCAATAATAGATGGTTAGTTCCAGCTACTGTTGCTGTGATCTGCCATGCTCACAGTTTATCAAGCCTCTCCACCCAAACTGATGCATATAAAAACAGTTATGAATGTTCTTGTTCCCCTGAGGGTGGGTAAAATGGGTTGGTGGGGGTGGGGGTGGGAGTAAAGAAAAAATTGCTTACCATAGTAATGTTGTTTCTTCTAATGGAGTCTTGCTGTATTCTGACAATATGCAGTTAGCCCCAGCACTTAAACTGCTCCGGAGAGGAAAGCGTTAACTCTATGCAGGAGCATAGAACATTGAGCTCAAGCTTGATTTTCAAACCTCTGTCTCTGGTACATATCAGTGCAACTGTCAGATTCTTATGAACACTATACTAGCTAATAGTTATAGAAATTGTTTTAAATTTTAGGCCATAGGCAACAAATGCTTGGGTCCAAAAAAGAATCAAATCGAGAACCCAAGAAGAACCATATATAGATAGTGAAAATGCAATAACAATAACATAAAACAAAAGGAGCCCACCTGGCCAGAAAGGGTACAAAGGTACAACTGTTGGGTGCAACACTGTATCTGACAGCCCACATCCCAAAAGACTAGATTCTGAGAGGGGAGGCAGGGAGGGATGTCAGAATACAGCAAGATTCCATTAGAAGAAACAACATTACTATGGTAAGTAATTTTTTCTTCAAACATGAAGTCTTGCTATATTCTGACAATATGCAGACTACCAAGTAGTTCCCCCTGGAGGAGGGAATGACAGAACCTTACTTTGGGAACGGGTTCTCCAGTACTGCTGTGCCAAACCTAGCATTACTCCTAGTCTGGGTGTCTAGAGAGTAATGCTTGGTGAATGTATGAACTATTTTCCAGGTGGCTGCTTTACAGATTTCCACCATGGGAATATCCCTAGCTGCTGCCAGGGAGGCAGCTGTATCCTTGGTTGACTGATCCCTCAGGCCTTAGGGTGGCTCTTTCCCCAATTTTGAATAGCAGAATTGGATACAGAAGACAATCCACTTGGCAATAGATCTTTTAATGGCAGGTCTACCTCTTCCTACTTCTCCATATGTAAGAAATAACTGGGTACAATCATTCCTATGGGCCTTAGTATGATCTATATAATAGCTAAGTGCCCTCTTCACATCCAGACTGTGTAACCTTCTCTCCCCTGAGGAAGAATGGTGAGTGAAAAACTCAGGCAAAGACAAGACTGATTCAGATGAAAATCCAAAACCACTTTAGGAAGAAACCTTCTATTCATCCTAATGACTACCTTATCCCTATGGAAGGAAATGAAGGCAGGTTCAACTGACAGAGCCTGCAATTTATTGATTCTCCTGGCCGAAGTAATGGCTACCAGGAAGATAGTCTTCCAAGTCAAGTACTTAAGCTCAGCTCACGATAAAGGTTCAAAGGGGGTCTGCATAAGCTGTACAATGCAGACATTTAAGTCCCAAACAGGAGTAGCCTAGGCTCTCTGAAGGGAGGATCGGTGTGAAGCAGACCTTTGAAAAATTTACTAAAAACAAGATGAGATGCCAGAGAAGATCCCTTCCCTGCAGAAAGAAAAGCAGAAACAGCTGCCAAATGTACTTTAAGGCTAGCAGACCTGAGGCCTAATCTATTAAAATGAACCAGATAATCTAGGGCTGTAGCTATGCTCACAGAGCCTGGTTGTATGTCTCTCTCACAATACCAAATACTGAATCTTTTCCGTTTAGAACTGTAAGTTTTTCTAGTGGAAGGTTATCTGGAAACCTTAAGGATATCCATTGCCCCTTGTGAAAGATGCAGACCTGCATATTCTAACTCTTCAAGAGCCAAGCCCTCAGCCTGAGAGGCTGAAGACTGGAATACCAAATCCTTCCCAGAGAGGAGGTCAGAAGGTCATGCCTCCTCAGCAGAAACAGGGGAATTGAGACTGCTAGGGACAGCAGCAGAAGATACCATGATTGCCTGACTCAATCTGGAGCAATGAGAATCAATGTGCAGGGTTGAGACCTGATCTTGATCAGCACTCTGAATATCAGTGGAAAAGGAGGGAAAGCATAAAGAAACCTGCTTGTCCAGTCTATCAGAAGAGCATCTAGAGGAACAGTCCCCAGGACTGGAGGTCTGCAGCAGAATAGAGGAAGTTGATGACTGTCTGGGGCAGCAAAGAGATCTATCTGTGGAGTGCCCCATCTCCTGAAGATTTTCTGGAGGACATGAGAATTCAGGGACCACTCGTGGTGACCTTGAGATATTCTGCTTAGAGCATCTGCCAGCACATTCTCCTTCCCTAAAAGGTGAACTGCTGTTAGAGAAGCTTGAAGAGAATAGGATGGGGACCATACCTTCATAGCTTCTGTACACAAGGCCATGGACCGAGTGCCCCCTGCTTGTTTATGTACCACATTGTAGTGGTGTTGCCTGTCCTGATCTGCACTACTTTCCCTTTGACTGAGTCTGAGAATGCCTGAAGGGCTAGATACACAGCTCTGAGCTCCAGAAGATTGATGTGAAGGAGAGACTCCTGCTATGACCAAGTACCCTGTGCAGTGAGAGTCCCTAGGTGGGCTCCCCACCCCAGAAGAGAGGCATCTGTGGTCAGGACCACTGAAGGTGCTTGACTGAGATATGGGACACCCTGTCTGAGATTGTCCTGATCCAACCATCACTGGAGGGCTTGGACAAGAGTCTGAGTCACTGGAATCAGTTTGATGAGAGAATCCTTTTTCTGAGATCAAAAAGACGTTAAATGGAACTGAATGTCCCTCATCTGGAACCTGGCTCCCTGAACCACTGCAGTGGAAGCTGCCATGTGGCCTAGGAGCTGAATAAAATGTCTGGCTGGGCGAGAGACGAGAGGTCAGAAAGAAGAAGCCAGATCTGTAAGGGTCTTTATCCTTGAGCATGAGAGGAAGGCCCTTGCCTGAATAGTATCCAGCTCTACCCCTATAAAGGTAAGGAGCTGTACTGGTTCAAGAACTGACTTGGATAGATTGAGAAGGAACCCCAGAGAACTTAAAAGATTCTGGGTGACCACTAGAGCTGACTTGACTTAGTCTGAAGACTGGCCTACAATAAGCCAGTCATCTAGGTATGGAAAGACTGATATGCCCTGTCTTCTGAGGAAGGCTACCACTACTGCTAGACATTTTGTGAACACCCTTGGGGAAGATGTCAGGCCAAAGGGCAAGGCTCTGAACTGGTAATGGCCCGAGGGCAACTCGAACCTGAGGTACGTTCTGTGGGATCACTTGATAGGAATATGAAAATAGGCATCCTTGAGGTCCAGGTAAGCTAGCCAGTGTACTGGCCTCAGAGAGGGAAGAATTATTCCCAGAGTCACCATTTTGAATTTTGGCTTTGTGATGTGTTTGTTTAGATATCTCAGGTCTAGGATGGGTTGCCACTTCTCTGTCTTTTTTGGGGTAAGGAAGTATCTTGAATACAGTACTTTCCCCCTGTGCTGTGGTGGTACCTTCTCCACCGCTTTTAAGAGTAGTAGGGAAGAAACTTCTGCCTCTAGAGCAATTGTTTCCAGGGGTGTTACAGGTAGAAAAGACCTGGCTCTCAATCTGTGGAATCTTTTGAAGCTGAGAGCAAGTCCCTGGCTTACTACTTCTAGGACCCATTTATCTAAAGTAATAGACTTCCAGGCCTGGAAGTTGTAAGCCAGCCTGCCCCCTACTGGAATTGAGGAGGCAACCTGGTCTGACACATCAGGGTGTCTGTTTGGCAGGAGCCTTAGACTGAGAAGAGGATGCAGCCCTGCTCATCCCTCTTCTACCTCTCCCTCTAAAGAAACCCCTCTGCTGGAAGGAAGAGGAAGCCTGAGCTTGGTAAAAAGGCCTATGAAAAGTCTCTGCCCCTGCCAGCCCTAGACTGCTGCTTCTCAGGAGTGGCTTGCCTTTCCTTGGCTGCTGCACTCCTGTAGGTGGTCCTGAACTCATCCATCTTCTTCATGTAAGACCCTTTCTGCTCCCCAAACAGAGATTTACAAGTGACAGGAAAATCCATGGCCTTAGCATGGGTATCCTGTAAAAGGCTAGTACACCTGAGCTAAGTGAATCTCCTTAAGGAGACAGATGTAGCCATGACTGTTGGTGCCACATCATTAGAGTCCACAGCAGCATGAAATTGCACCTTGGATGCCTCAATATCATCAGCAGCCACCTCCTCTAGCTCCTTGGCTAACTGGGGGAAGCCTTCTTAGCCAGGTCCAGAATTGTATCCCACCTGGACTTCTGGTACCTGGCTGTATAGACCATATAGGCAGCCTGTCTGAGTCCCAAGGAGGATGCCAAATATTGTTTTTTGGCCATGTCATCCACCTTCCGGGAATCCTTATCTGGGGTGTGTGAAGCCAAGGGAATATTAGCCTTGTCACAGGCTGCAGAAGGCACTACCCCAACATAGCTGCAATGATTGTACTAGAAATCCATACCAGAACCTGATAGCATATATCTCCTGTCCATCTTTTTATCCACAGGAGGTATAGAAGTGGGGCATTTGTAATATTTTTGGGGTCTGTTTCCCTAAGGACTTATGTAGTGGGATAGACAGCCTCTTGGACTCTGGGACATCCATCATTTCCACATAATCAGGTTCTTCCTCCTCTACAGCAGCTTCCACAACTGGGAGCTGGAGAGTTTCAGCCACTTTTTTTGTAGAACAAAAAGTGGGAAAGGGACTCAGAAAGTCTGAGAGGCGAGACATTGGAAGGCCTGTCTTGGGAGATGTCAGGCTCTACAGGCTCATCTAGGCCTCCAAAATCATCATCATGAAAGTCTTCATCTCCCTCCCACTCAACATCATAAAAAGCCTCCAGATCATAATCTGTTGTGGCTGGAACCATTCAAACTAACGACCTGCCTGAAGGCATCTATTCAGAAGGAACTGGGTGAAGCGACTGTACAATGCTTATCGCTTTCACAATCTCCTCAGTGGTTGGGATCTGTGGGGGTTGGATCCGAACCGGCTAATTTTTTTCTTTTTCTTAGATGGAACTGATACCTCAGAATTGGCTATCCTTTTGCCTGAGGAGGTATCGCCCGTGTCAGCAGGCACCTCCTCAGGTTTGGTTAGAACCGTATGGGGCAGGCCATCCAGATCAATAGATATCTCGGCCACTTTTTCCTTCAGCCTACTTAATCTTTTATCCAAAGTAGCTTTGAGAAAATTCTTGAAAATTTGGCAGTCTGTTTTGAGGTGGTCAAACCCCAGACAATAAACATATGAGGTGGGGATTAACTTTAGCAAAAGTCTCCCCACACTCAGCACAGTGTTGAAACCCAGTGGGACTGGTTTTATTCTTAGGTTTCTCAGACATAGCCTTTTTCAAAAGTTACCCATCTCAGCTTTCAAGCCAGGTAACATAAACTTATTGGTTACCAACCGTGTCACAGGTTGTGGAAAAAAGAAAAAAGTGTTTTTGAAACCGATAAGAATGAACACCATAATTAAATGAAGGAATTAGAAAAAAAAAACAGATTTATTTCGGTTCCCAACCGAACCGTCTGATAGGAAACCGAAGAAAAAAAATTTCTAAATCAACAATTCACTATCTACCTACTTGCACTACCTGTACCATAGATAGAGACTCGATACTGAAATTAAATGAAATGGTTGTGAAAAACTGACTGATTTTTACTTCAGCCAAACTAAAGCGAAGGAGAGCTCTCCGGAGCGACTTCACAGTTAAGCGGAGTAAGGAATCTGATGGTTACACTGATATGTACCAGAGACAGAGGTTTGAAAACCGAGCTTGAGCACAACGTTCTATGCTCCTGCATAGAGTTAACCCTTTTATCTCCAGAGCAGTTCAAGTGCTGGGGCTAACTGCATATTGTCAGAATAGAGCAACACTGCATGTTGTTTGAACAATTAATTTAGAGAGACTAGCCATTATGATGGACACTTCCCTCCTTCTGCTGGATGGGTATGATAGAATCAGATAGGACATAAAGTAGCATGCCCCTGAGTATTTGAAAAACAATGGTTCAGAGAAGAGGCAGTGAAGGATTGCTTTCAGTTGGGTGGAAAGAGTGTTTCCAACGGGGGTGGGAGAAACTGATGGATTGGATGCGCTCAACTGGCTCTTCCCATGTGAAGTATGGCAAAGTTCCTTGCTTTAAAGTGTAAAGCATAGTTCACAAGCATTTTGTGGTTTGTGTGTTTCACTATGTTTTCTGTGAATAGAGGTAGGCAAACTTTCCAAAGCAGGCAAACTTCCCAATACTAATTACAATACACCTGAGCATACAGATTTCACAGTATGGCCGCACACCCAGTTAACTGGGATTGTTTTGATATTACTTGAATGTGCATAGTGTTCAAAATTAACACAATTTGAAATTTAAACACCATGTTAATTTTGTGTTGAGGCTTACTGTCTATTCTGATATCTTAAATGAAACAAATGACACACATGAAACATGCAGATACTTCTGATGTCAAACTTTAATACACTTTAATGAAGTGATGCATTACAAATGCAATACAAGAAATTCCTACTTTCATTAAAAGTATGATTTTGCAACTGACTTAAAATGCACCATATGGTCTGACAGATGCATTCTTTGGTTTTGTTTGTAAAAATTAAACAAAGTGTTTCATACTTCTTTGAAACTGTATCTGTCTTTGGTTGCACTCCATTTACCTTCAGTCATTTGCTTTAACCTTCTAAAACACATTGCAGTTCCACCAGTCAAACATGAGCATCCATAGCCCTCTAGCCATTTCTGGTTAACCACTGTGTACTGCAGAGTTACTGAATTAATTGGAAGTACTGTATATTCCTGTACAAAAATATCTTTGCTCATTGCAGATAGGATTTTTCTGAAATAATTTCTTGAAACAAAGCATGTTCAAAATATCAAACTATAGTATCATGTCCAATATTGAAACTATTTCCATAATTTATTTTTAGAGTACAGTAACTGTTATTTTACAGTACAGTATCTATTGGTGCTCTGTTATCAGTTTTGTGCTATAGTTCACATTGTACAACATGAGTGAAATCTGGCCTTAACAAGCTTTTCTACAAGTGAAAAGCTGACATTAATGTAACAGTATTATGCCTGACATCCTGTAGTTCACTGAATCAGTGGGAAATTAAATGTGTTTGAGTGCTGATATAATGTTCGAATTGGTTGTAATCTCTAAGTCTTGTTACCAAGACAGTGTCACTCTTAATAAAGGTGTCACAGTGACTCGGCCCATCTGGAAAAAGGAAATTAGAGGGATGTAAACAGCTACCACCCTCTTACAGCATGCCAGTTGCTGAAATAGTGTGCGTGTGGGGGCACAAATTCACAAGGGCACTATCATTAAAGATGCCCAGAAAGATGTGTGCATTACCCACACCCTTCTAAATTGTTAGCATAGCTTAATTTTACCCTGTACCAGAGGGCAAATAAATACTTGTGTTTGTATGTAGCATACCTATTGTATATTGCCCATATTCTAAGTTTCATGACCAAGACTTTTCCACCTTCATGGACAGGTGTTAGAATGACTTGGCCTATCTGGCTAAATGAAACAGGGGAATACAAGGGGATGTCACCACAAAAACTAAAGTTAGAACCCATAATCATTCTCCTTAATGGAAGGTTACCAACTCCCAAATTAGCAAAAGAACGGAGAATCACCTTTGGCATAGAGGAGAATAAAAATTAAACCTGTAGAAGAATCCTATAAGGGACCAAGGCCTAATATCACTGTCCCTCCAGGATACAACATGTGTAAGTAAATATTTTTATTTGAGCCAGTTGTGTTACTGAAATAGGGTTTTCTGGAGTCTGAACATCAGTTTCAAAATGGAGAAGGGCCACTGTCTGACTCTGTAAATGATGTGTGTTGATATTGTTGTTTGGGTGGTGAAGTAGCAGTTCCTATTTAAAACAAGCATTTGTCAATGCCAAATGTTTGCTTGCTGGCATTGGCATTGGTAGTGTAGAAGTTACAGAGCTGCATAATAGGAATGGCAGTGAAGTATTGAACTGAAGCCAACCTCACCACCACCCTGCAGAGAGTGACAGGCATTGGGGTGTGCCTTTGGGTCGTCAGGCATAACAGCCACGTCATTTCACCACACCCTACCCTGAAGACACTGACAAGTGTCACGGTGTGCCTTGGGGTCTTTGGCCCTTATGCACACCCCATTCCATCAGGAAATACAGTGAGATGGGTGCGGTATAGGAGAATGGGGTGAACTTTGGGGCCGAAGAGTCCAAGGCATACCTCAATGCCTTTCACTGGCTGCAGGGTGTGGAATGGTATGAGCATTACAGGCAAGAATCCCAAGTCACACCCCTGATGCCTGTCATTCTCTATAGGGTGGGGTGTTATGGTTGGAAACCCTAACACATCAGGCATTCATTGGTATTTTCACTCCAAATTTTCAACATGGTTTTCTTGCGACCCTCACCTCATGAACAGTGGCAATATCAGTTTGGTAGCCGAAAGCTGCTTATGCACAGCAACTATGGCATTTAGCACCACAGGTGCAAAAACACATTCCGAACAGGATGTGAAAAATGACAGCTGTACTGTTCATGGGGAGGTGTAAAAAATGGCAATGTTGCAAATCTGCAGTAAAAATATTAAAAAAACTGGTGAAGTCACGAGATTGCATAGAAACTGTGCAACGCACACCCATAATGTAATTAGTTTGGGGAATTTTTACAGCAGATTGTCAACACAGGCATTTTGGGACCTCTGATCATGAACAGTGTCACTGTGATTTTCTTTATCTGTCCCGAACAATGGTTTCCCACAGTGACCACGCATCTCTGCGCTGAAAGTGTGAAAACACATTTCGGCCATGTTGTGAAAAACGACAGCTGTACTGTTCATAAGGAAGTGTGGAAAAATGCCACTGGTGAAAATCTGGACTGAAAATATTACAAAGTCATTAACTTGCGAGGGTGTGTGGAAATTGCAC
Source organism: Neoceratodus forsteri (assembly GCA_016271365.2). Classification (NCBI taxonomy): domain Eukaryota; kingdom Metazoa; phylum Chordata; order Ceratodontiformes; family Ceratodontidae; genus Neoceratodus; species Neoceratodus forsteri. The sequence continues at coordinate 259,160,011 of JADMNL010000025.1, forward strand.
AATGCTCACTCATAACACAGTCATTTTATGGACTTTTGTCACCAAATTTTCAACATAGCCATTTTAAGACCTCTGCTCATGAACAGTGTAACTGTGATATTCTTAATCTGTCCCAAACATCGCTTTTGCACACCAACTGCACCATTGTGCACTACATGTGCGGAAACACATTTTGGGCGACATGTGAAAAATGGCAGCTGTACTGTTTATAAGGAAGTGTAATAAAATGGCAATGTGGAAAATCTGGAGTGAAAATACAGAAAATGTGCAAACTTACGAGCGTGCGTAGGAACTGCGCAACGCACGCTCTTAAAACAGTCATTTTTAGGAATTTTTTCACCAAATTTTCAACATAGCCATTTTGAGACCTCTGCTCATGAACAGTGTCACTATGATTTTCTTAATGTGTCCCATACATTGATTTCGCACACCGACTGCACCATTGTGCGCTATGTGGGCGGAAACACATTTTGGGCAAGATGTGAAAAAATGACAGCTGTACTGCTTATAAGGAGGTGTGGTAAAATGGCAATGTTGAAAATCTGAGTGAAAATATTGAAAATCGCAGATACAAGCGCAGCGTAGGAACCGCGCAACGCACACTCATAAAACAGTCATTTTTAGGAATTTTTCCACCAAATTTTCAACATAGGCTTTTTGAGAGCCCACCTTATGAACAGTGGCAGTGTTGTTTCATTACTCAGTCCCAAAAGGTGATTTTGTGCAGTGACTTCGAAATCACCCTTTGGGCCTAATTAACTCCATGACAGTGAGAGCATTCATGAGAAGGGGTCCCAAAAACCCCATGTTGAAAATTTGGTGCAAAAATTCCAAAAAATGCCTGAGATATGTAGCAAAGTTGAAAAAACCCTATCTATCCCATTATACAGCTTACCTGCATTTCCTCAGTTCGAGGTCAGCTTTGAAGAGTGCAGATGTGTTCCCAGTCCACCGAAGATCATTGTACCAGAGTCTGGAGGTAAGTATGGGGTGAGGGGGGGTGTGGGGAGGCAGGGTGCGCAGTGGGTGGGCGCAGGTGGGGGCAGAGACAACGAGGGACCATTTTTGAGTTTCAGGTTTTTTTTCTTTTTAATGATGACGACGGGACGTTTGCCACACTGGGGTGGGCTCCCAGCGTGGCACAAGGATGGCTGGTTGGGGGGGTGTGGAGCCGACGGGGGTTTGGGCACCCCCGTTGGCGATAGCATCTGTTGCCATGCTGGGGTGGGCCCCCAGAGTGGCACCCTGTACTCTGGGAGGGGGAACCTGTGGAGCCGACGGGGGATTGGGCACCCTCATCAGCTATACGATGTGTAGCCAAGCTGGGTGGACACCCAGCATGGCATATGGAACTCTGTTTTGGAGGGGGAGCACAGCACAGCCGATGGGGCACCCCCCGTTGGCTATACAGTGTGTGGGGAGGGTGAGCACGCAGCATGCGTGCATGTGTGTCTGTGTGTAGGGGGAGTGTGCATGAGCAGGTGATATCTTATCGCTGCTCACTGAAGCGTAGCTCCCCCTTTCAACTGTACTCCACTGCATTTTGGACTGCTGTCATAGACAGCTCCAGCAGGCATTGGAGAACTGCAGCTGCGCCTGCAAACACACAGACTGAATTGGAAGAGGGCTGCCACACCTCCGAAAACTCAGATGATGGCACTTTGTTTCTTGCACATGTGTGCAAGCAAACATAATGAATGTCTGGAGAATTCTGGTTGCATATATCCCAATCTTGAGAACAGGATCTGGAGATGTCTGTCTGAAATTCTAGGAGAGAGACATTTTGCAGACAATCTCATAGGACAAAGTTCCATTTGTATAGTGGAACACAACGATTACAGTTGACTTTTTTATGATTAGCCTTAAAGATTTTTTAGGTGCAACTTTTATTGCTCTGAACAAGAAAATAAGTCTGACAGAGAGAGAGAGAGAGAGAGAGAGAGAGAGAGAGAGATGTTGGAATTCATCCAGTTTTGTAAATTAAGCAGAAAACTCTCTGGGGTCATAGGAAACTAAAAAGATCAGAGTCATGACAGTTGGAAGTTGAAGATCTATGGTGGTAGAAAATAGTCCTGTACTCAGAAGGGCTATGAGATGATGGATTCACTGGTTGCAGAACATCTACATAAGAATTAAGGCATGTCTAGGGGTTGCATTACCATCCGTTAATCTAGTCATGTGATTCGAGGCATAAACAACAGTGTTATGCCCTTGGGGTTAGATCAACAAAGGTAACCTGACCTCAGAAGTACTTTAGTCCTATTACTAAACTAAAATGTAGCTATTGTGATCTCCCATGAAATTAAAGGTACTGCATATTCTTACTGAAAATGCTCACGCTTGATAAAGATATAATTAGAAGGTTTAGTGGGCAGTTTTATAATAAGCTGCACTTCCCTCCACTCAGTTTAAGGTGGCTGGAAATATGTTGACCTATAATGCACTAAAAAGGTACAGTCTAGGCACGCTTAGTGTGAAAACAAATCACAAAAAGAGAAAACACTCTATATGTGAACTGCACAGTGATTCCTGTTATTATTTTGTTCAGTACAGTATTTATTGACATTCTTAACAGTAAATTCACTGAGAATGTATCTTAGGAAATAACAACACATACAGTGGAGCCAGCAGTATACTACACCAGAGTTATTTCAGTAAACAAGGCAGTTTCAATGACTGTTAATCCCTTTCATCATGCAGCATCACTGGATGCTGCCTTGCATCCTGGTGCCACCAGTGTATACCTTATTTTTGTTTTAAAGAAGACCCTCATCTCATCACACACACATAATCCAACCAACACCAAGAGACCATCCTTACTGCAAGAAAAAGATGTAAGTATATCACAGATATACATCTTTACCATGATATTTTATTTATTTGTTTTACCTGGAGATGGTCTCAGTCAAAATGCCCATTTACAGTCACACCTGGAGTTAAAATATGTACATACTTGACAGTGTTAAAATCATTCATAATGCATGGAGTTGCAAAAAGTACAAAATATACATGCCTGGCAGTGTTTAAAACATCCATAATGCATGGGATTGCATGAGGTACAAAATGTATGTACTTGACAGTGTAAAAAAACATCCGTAATGCCTCAGGTTACAGGAGGTACAGAAAACATATACTGTACCTAATAGTGTGAAAAACATGGGTTAGTATTAAGGCACTGAATATCTAGTAGCAATCAATTTCATGGACATTTAGTACATTGGAGATGCAGAAAACTAATATTTACAAACGCAGGCACATCATTAAGATAATTGCAACGTTTGTACTTTAACAAATGTTTAAGCTCAAACTTAAACAAAAGCAGATTGCTGTATTATAGACATCTAATCATCACCTTAAGTCACACACTCACATTTGCACTGATTAGAAATGCACATAGTTGTACAGTAGTTTGAGACAGCAAGGTTAAACATGATTCTTGATAAACTTTAATAAATGGTCCACATATTATTTATGGCACAAAAAACACACCAACAGTAAACAATAATGCACTGACAGTGCAGTAAAATAAGCTTTGAGCTGGTCTTTATTCAGACAGTATTGTGCATGCTTCACATAGCAGTCCAGTTTACTAATACTACCACCACATATGCCACAGCATGCCTTTAAGTTCCATAAGACACTGTAAATCTTTCCCAGCATATCACTATAACAGAAACACCTGTGTTAAATACTGTAACCGTACGCTGAACAACTGTGAAAATTGACGGTGCTTAATAGCTCTTAACATTTCTCATTGATTACCTTTGGTAGGGTGGTTTAGTGGTTATGCATTGGTCTTCAGTACAAGCATAGAGACGGACTGCTAGATTTTATAAGCTTTTAGATGCTGACAGTGCATGATATATGGTGCATAATCATGTGTGCAGGGATAGACATTTTTCAAACCCATATGAGGGTTTGGACATTTTTAGTGTGGCAATTTCCAGTAACACAAATGCAGTTTTGTAATTAGAAATGGTGCAGAGTGCGTTTTCACATCACAAATGCATGCTGTGTGGAAAGAAGAATTTTTACCTTATTGTATCTCCCTTTTACATACAGTACATCAGGGCAAAAATGTCCCCAAGCTATTTGTTTTCAGCCCTTATGTTTTTCGTTGGCATGTTGCTAGTGTTGGGGGTTCAATGCCAAAAAGTGCAATATTATGCACCTAGGGCACAGGAACCCTGGTGCTGTGTATAGAATGAGGGGAGGTGCTGGCAGTCACTAGGTAGGAAGAGGACCTCTGGGTGATTATTTCAGAAGACCTCAAGGTGGCAGTGCAGTATGACAAAGCAGTGGGCAGGGCTAGTAGGATGCTAGGGTGCATAGGGAGGAGTATCACCAGCAGGGGGAGAGAGGTGGTGCTGCTACTGTTCCACTCTCTGGTACACCCCCACCTGGAATAGTGTGTCTATTTCTTGAGACTGCACCTTAGGAAGGACATAGACAGGGTGATGTTGGTCTAGAGAAGGGCAACCAAGATGGTGCAGAGGTTTCAAGGGAAGTCTTATGAGAAGAGACTGAGGGATCTCAATATGCACAGTCTGGAGGACAGGAGAGCAAGGGAGGACATGATCAAGACCTTCAAGTACCTCATGGAGTGAACAGAGTGCAAGGAGGGAGCCTCTTCTATAAGAGGATGAACTGTACGACTAGGGGACGTGCAATAAAATTAGAAGGGGGAATTGCAGGGAGGATGTAAAGAAATACTTCCTTATAGAAAGGGTGGTAGAAGTATAAAACAAACTACCATCCAAAGTTGTGGAGCCTATAATAATGGAAGGTTTCAAGCATGCATGGGATAGACACAGAGGCATATTAGTACAGAAATAGGGAGTGAGAGGGTCCCCAAAGACCAGATAGGGTCTTTGGAGGTGCAATAGGCAGAGAACCCTTGGGCAGACTGGGTGGTCCTAGCGGCCCTCTTCTGTCAATAAATTCTGTTTCTGTGTTGCACGTGATACAATATTTATGTTCACTGTATCAGTTTTACATTTCATAAATGCCCATATCAAAAGAAAAACAAATACATAAAAACAGACACATGAACAGTTTAAGGCAGGAAGTGAGAACACCGGCACATCAAGTTCTCCTTCTTACCAGCTCAGCGTGAATACCCTGTCACTCCTTAATTCTCTTCCCCTACAGGTTCATTATGTCTTCTTTAAAAATGTTCTGTTTGATATCTTCAACAGTTCTACACTGTGGGCTAGATATTCAGATTGCGCCAGGCAGGGGCACAAGCCTGGGCACAATGCAACTGGGTTGAGCCAGGGCATAGTCCAGGCGATATTCAATGGTGCTGTGCCATGGCTCAGCACACTGAATATGGCACTGGGGGGGCCCACACTGCACACGGCACAGTGGCACTGCGCCAGCACAAGTGGCAGGTGGGGAGCAGGGGGATGCACCAGCACAAGTGCGGGTGCGCTAGATGCATCAACTGTGATATTCAACACTGGGCACGCAAATGAGGCCATTATGCATGCAAGGTACAAATGGGGCCATTTACATGTCATTATGGTCCCATTTGCATGCGGTGTGCCGATCCCTGGCGACTTGTGCCTGGCGCCCTGCCAGGCTGCGGCCATCAGGGACCAATGTCACTCTGCCCCTCGGTGGGCACCGCGCCCCATCACTCAATCATGGGCATACGTGTATACACTCACTAGTAGTCCAGTGGACTGCTATCTCCTGCCCGATCATGGGCATGTGTATAAAATAACCCTGGTGGTCCAGTGGACCCTACCCCATCACCCGATCACAGGCATAATGTAAATAACCTGGGTGGTCCAGTGGACCCTACCCCATCGCCCGATCATGGGTATGTTATAAAGAAATCCCTGGTGGTCCAGTGGGCCGATCTCTGATGCCCGCTTGTGGGTGGTAGTCAATCACCCTGTGGTCCAATGGTACCCCCTCCCACCCGCCCTGGAGCCCCCGCCACCCTGCACCCCCGGTCAGCAGGTGGGCGGCAGCTCCCCACCTGCAAGCTGCCCGGCCGCCTGTAGACTGACAGCATACAGTACAGCTGTACGCCTATTGGTCCACTGTGTGGCCCAATGGGTGTGCAGACCATACTGTACTACACAGTCCCGAAATGTGACTGGTTCATTCACATTTCGGGACTGTGTAGTACAGTCTGGTCTGCATGCCCATTGGCCCATGCAGTGGACCAATAGGCATGCAGCTGTACTATATGCTGTCAGTCAGCGAGCAGCCAGCAGCTTGCCGGGCAGGGGAGCTGCTGCCCGCCACTGGACCGGGGGGTGCTGGTGGTGGGGCCCACATGGGCGGGTGGGGAGGTGGCACTGCTGACACAGGGTGACTGACTACCGCCCAGAAGCAGGTGTCAGAGATCAGTCCACTGACCACCAGGGATGTCTTTATTACATGCCCAAGATCGGGTGATGGGGCAGGGTCCACTGGACCACCAAGGTTGTTTACATCATTCCCGGAATCGGGCGATGGGGTAGGGACCACTGGACCACCAGGGTTATTTACATCATGCCCGCGATGGTGGGGGGGCATGACACCCCCTGGGCAGGGGGCTCCTGGACTGTATCCTGGGTGGTTGGGTGGCCACCCACAGCAGGCAGCTGCTGTGTTGCACCCAGCAATGTGGCAGCCCACCTGTGGGTGTCCCTGAGTTGTTCCCAGATTCGAGGGACTCAACATCGCGACCAGGCAGCGAAGTACGGTTTGTGCCTGCATATGTGCCGTGACATCCCGGCTGAATATCGGGATGCTCCACATATGCATGGGCATGCTCTCCCGCACTTGCACCGATACACATTGGTGCATCCCGCACATCAGGGGCAGCGAAGCCAGCCCCTTTGAATATCTCGCCTGGGGCGCATCGGTAGGTTGTGCATGGTGCAACCCTGTTGCGCTATGTGCAGTCCCTTTGACTATCCCACCCTGTATGTATATCTCCTTAAAGTAGCAGTACACATCATGGTGAAAATGTTTTACTGATACCTTTTTGTTACATTATAGATCACATCAACATATTCCCAGCCACCTTAAACTTAGCAGGGGAAAGTGTAACTTACTCTGAAACTGTCCACCAGATCTTCTTAGTCAGTCTTTCACAGGTATGAGCATTTGCAGCAAGGATATGCTGTACCTTTTATTTTGTGGGAGATCACAATAGCTGTAAAATGATGTATCAAGTTTATATTGCAGCCCAGGACATTGGGAAGCCAGCCAATCACTGACAATAGTCTGGCTTATGGTGAGCTCAAAAGAGCAACATAATGCAGCAGTGAGCTTCTTGTCTTTAAATTACTTTCCTATTTTCCAGAATCATTGACCACACTGAATATGCAAAGTCTGACCGGTACGATTTAACTGAATGTGCAGCATTAATGTTAACTTGCCAAAATGTTAGAGATAATGTAAGACAAACAGCTCTCTGAATGGCAAGCACCCTTTGGAGTCCATAGCATGCTGAAGCAAGCAGCACTAACTTAGTAGTGCATTACTATATTTTGCAACCTCTTTGCAGGGGCTTACAGAGTTGTGCAGTCTATCTGGGCATATATCAAGATATTAGAAACATCCAGAAATTAAAAATACTGCCGAATGAGTAATACTCCTGCATTCATGTAGTCCTTGTAAGAAAGCATTGTTTTGCTTGGAATCTTCTTTCATGCCAGCTTCAAGGTGTTGAGTGGTATGGGACTGCTTGCTGACTGAGTTCATGCCCAGAGCCTGGGACGTCAGGAGTGGAGGCTCCTGGGAGGGCTCAAAGCATCCATTGAATGCTGTTCTTTCAGGAGGGATGAGTTTGATGTGCCATTGTCATAGTGATACCTAGGAGTGGCTCTGTGGAGATGCCACTGGTGGTATGGGTGATCATATTCTGCCAGTCACCCACTTCACTATGGCAGTGACACCTGGCACTTGCAACCAGTTGGTAAGCGGTAGGCTCAAACAAGGATGAAAATGCCCTCTGGTGGTGGCAGCAGGAAGGTCAGTCACTAGCTGCCCACTTCCAATTGCTCTTGAAAAGGATGGCCTTTTATCCGGTGCCATCCTATTGGAACACACTTTATCCTCTGCTGTCTAGTTGCAGCCATGCTGAGAGGCAGGAAGGAGAACCCCAACTTCTGGGAAAAAATTGTGGTTGTCCAAAGTGATTGCATCAGTCTGGAATGGAGGAGCTCAACTTGATTAGTAGACTGGGGGTGGGCTGCTTGTAAATGGTGGAGACTGGAGAGCAAGAAGAAGAGGTGAGCGCAGCCCCCCAAAAATAAAAATAAGTCAACCAAAAAAAGATTCTTCTTTCATTATTACTGGATTATGCCATTTCTAATTAGTATGCTGGTTCAGAACGTCCATGTTCTTTATCTTGTTCTCTAAGGGATGTACATTTTGCCCTACTAAGGAACTTGACAATTCCAACAGGGGCATTCTTTTATAAATTGTTCAATTTATTTACCCAGGATAATCCACCTGAGATGCAATAGCTGGTTTCCAGTGGGGTTCTGCTTCCACCTGTCTCCACAGCTGGGCGGACTGCAGTCTGCAGCACTGACTGATCAAGGGATTTCCAAAGGTCACACTGTGAAGTATTTGTCTCTGGGGTGGTTTGAACTTCCAATCCCTAGGACCCTAAGCCACTGTTCTAACCAGTAGACCACACTGCCTCATAAGCATAGTCACCTCCACCCAGCAATTAAACTTACCCTTGAGTACTCTAGCAACAACAATTTTTGAGACACCATAGTTACCATCAAAGATGGAACTTTATGAGCGTATAAATACAGGAAACCAGGGGCTTGGATCTTTAAATGGTTGTGAAAGCCGCAAGCCTGGGGTATGCCGCATATACAGTGCATAGAGCTTACAGCATTCACCACAGCTTACATCAATCCCCAGTACCCTTTTCATGGGGTTTGCACCAAATATTTGGTGCAAGTTGCTGTACAATGGGAAAAGTGCTGCAGCCACGCCCGATGTACTAAAAATCGGGAGCAGTTGTGGCAAAGTTGTTGGGTGCAACTGCACCAAAAAAATTGGTTTGATGCAAGGCTTGACACAAGCCCTGTATCACCCTTTCAAAATCTGGCCCTAGGAGTCCAGCAGAGATACCTTCACAAAACCAGCAGTCAAATCAGACACACTAAGAGTTTTGTAATGCACAGTTAAGCATTTGGATTCCACCTGATCTTTTTCAGTGAAGATGATAGGAAGGCGCACAAAATCTCACACAGAAAAAAACATTTACTGAACAGGGACACCCCCTATGAGTAATTGACAGAGCTGTGGACCTTAGCATGCAAATGCCAAGAGAACAACTACTAAAATGTAAAGAAAAGGCTATCACCAACCAGACACATCCATAGTTGTCACATAGAATGCAGAGCCTAAGCCCTTACAAAAAAAAAATAACCTACAACTGATATTGAGTGAAGATGACACCCTAAAACTAAGCCCCAACAAACAAAAAGTAAAAACCTACAACTGATATTGAGTGAAAAATCACATCCTAAAATGTATTTTCCAAGAACCAATTTTACTATCTTTAAGCAACCCCCTCACTAATCCAACCTGATTGTCAGAAGCTAACATATATCTGACCAGAGCAATGGAACACAAGGCGACACTAACCTTTGCCAGATTCCTAAATGTAATTTCTATGTGTGCTAATTTCTTAGGTAATAAGGCATGACCGGGGTTATGTTAATGGTCTGTTAATCACCCTCTAGTGGTGTAATGTTGCAGGAGATACAGCTGAGTGCCTTATGCTCCTAGAGGGTGATTAACTGACCATTAGCATAACCCCTGGCCATGCCTTATTGCTATTGTAATAAAAACATTTTTTTAAACAGTGTCAAACCTTTTTCTGCATACAGTTATGCTCTACAAGTATGTCCATAAAAGAGTAACATAAGGCTGATAGAAAGCTTACAACCAATAAAAAAGTTTTATTTCTCAGACCCTTTTTATAACACTGCATATTTCATTAATTCACCTAAAAAAAACAAACAGCTAAGGATACAGGGAACCTACATGAGCTGGTCCAAGAAAACTACTTATTACATCAGTGAAAGAAATGTCCCAATATAGGCACTGTGGGTGAAACAAAAGAACCCCTTTGTACCTGACAAATTGCACACAGCACTCAATAATTGAGAAAAATACTGAGATGACAGTGGGACAGCACTTCTCCAACCTAACCTACTTTATTTCTTTGTACAGATTATAATTTGTATATGGATGCCTCTGTAAATATTTTTTTTTTGTTGATCAGGAAAGGAGGATTAGACAAGACAATATTGCCTATTTTCAGCCTCATCGGTGTCAATGTTTTCAGTCAGTGTGCATGAAAGTTTGCACTGGGTCTTTGCACTATGGTAGAGGATAAGGTCATTGGCATAGAGTAGCGAGTTGCACATGATGCTATCCCTGGGAAGGGAGTTGATGAACAGGGAAAACAAGATGGGTCCATGCATTGATCCTTGCAGGACCCCAGTGTGGACCTCCCAGGTGCTGATAAATGGACCCTCAGTGCAGACCACCTGGGTTCACTCAGAGAGGTAGTTGTGAAATCATGCTACGGATGCAGTGCAGTACCCAACACTGTTGTACTTACCTAGCAGGATGTTATAGTCCACCAGCTTGCAGGCCTTGGTGAGATCCACAAAGAAGGCACCAGTGGGTTTGCTTTCATCCATGCCTCTGAAAACATGGTCTATGAAGCAAGTCAGTGCAGTGGTGGTACTGTGACCTTTCCTAAAGCCATGTTGTTGGGAAGAGAGGAGGTTGTACTTAGACCCATGATCTGAAATTTGCTGGTACACAACCTTTTTGAGGATTTTAGTCAGGTAGGAAAGGATGGACATAGGTCTAACTGTCAGTTAGGTAGGATCACTGGACTTAAAGATGGGGGCATGGAGGAGGTGAGGAACAAGATAAATACCAAAGCTAGAGATTTTGTAATGACGTCAGCTACAAGTTTTAGGAATCTCAGGTACAGGCCATCATTGGCAGTGCTATCCTGGTTAGGGAGAGTCAAGAGGAACTTACAGGTTTCTTGTGGGGAGTTGACTTTAAAGTGAAAGGGTAGATCACTAGGGTTGTCAGTGACCTGGCCAATAGGACATTGGATGGGGTAGTGGGGAAGTTTAGTGAGGTAGACAGACAGGTCTGTAAATTTGGTGTTAAGGGCTTTGGCAACTTTAGAGTGGTCAGTTAAGGATCCTGTCCCTTTTTCTAGTTTTATGATGTTCTATTTGGTATTGGGTGAGATGAGCGAATTCACCAACAACCAAAAATTGGTGGTTGCCAAGGTTATGAGATTGGAGGTTTCTGAGGTACTCAACCTTGTGTGATTTGATCTCTTGTTTGCAGAGAATATGTAGGCATCTATATTCTAAGAGCAATAGTAAAATAATTTATTGTTCAGCCATAGGCCATTACAAAAAGCATAGACTTTAAATTTACATAGACATAAATCATAATGACAGTTTCCAAGGAAGTTATCAAGGGTATTATAAATACTGTAAATAATTAGTGCATATCCTTTCTTAGACTATAAAACATTATTGATGTCTGCTTGTCAGGCTACTTAAAAAAAATTTAAACCCAATTGCACACTTAGAGCATCCAGATTTACAATAGAAATACCCTATCTTTATACCAAGCACTTACTTGCTTTTTACTCTAATTCTTGTAATAGCCTCAAGAAAACATGCTGGTCTTTGTATAATTAGTTCATCATTAGATGTAAAAAGAATAATTAATAACAAATTCTCATCACATGAGTCTATCCCATCTCAAATTAGTACTAACAAGTATTTTCTGGGTTTAGCATACCAAGGACATTTAAAAGTAACATCAAAAAGGTTTTCATCATATACTGTATGTTTAAACAAGAACAGTAGCCTGACTGTGTGTTCTTAGATTTCTAATCGCTGGCTACCAAAATGTTGCTTGGAAATATTTCAAGTCTGTATCTAGTATACAGTTATCTTTGCTTAGGCATTGTTAGAGCATCGAGATAGCCTCTATAACAAAAAGTCCAGTCATTTTGTGCTACCCATGATGAAACCTTTAATTGTGAAATTGTATTCAAGTCTATGTTTTTATAATAGTTAATAATTTTCTGAGTAACAAAGGCTTTATACTGTAAGCTTATATTAATATTTTTAGCCAGATAAGCTTTTAGACTACTCAGTCCTACATCTGTTAATATCTTAAACACCCTTAAAAGCCATTTTGACCTTAAACAGCCAATCTTTTCCCAGGTGCTCTTCTCCTCTAAACAGAGCAGAGGAAGTCTATATTTATCCATGGCCATTATTTTAATCTAGTAGTTGATTTTCCTGGCATTCATGTATGCTTTAATTCTAGAGGTACCCAGTTCAGCCCTTGCCAAAGAAGCTGGAACTGACTGATTCAAGCCCAGAAAAAAACTTATGTAAAATATTTAGATCTGACTTCTTGAATAAGAGGTCTAAAAGTATTACCCCATATTTAACATTGAATATATTCAGGGAATTTGCTATTTGGGTTAACCTAATTTTTAGATTCTTTACATGCTTAACCCAACCACCATCATTTGACAGTTGCAATCCAAGTATGTATAATATTTGACCGTACTTAATTTTGTTCCCAATTCTCCACAAATTGTTTATTTTATTAGACCTAAAATCATCACTTAACTTTTTTTCTCATAAATTCTAAGCTCATATTTAACTGCAAATGAATTCAATAAATTCAATTTTGCTTAAAGGCCTGACTTCGATAGTGAAAGAAGGGCAAAGTCATCAACATAAGCAAGAGCTACACAGATCTTTTTTCCAGTTTTTGGGGAGCCAGATATAGAATGCTCCAAAGAAATAAGTTATTTAGTAATATATATGCAAAACAATGTGGGAGCAAGGACACATCCCCGTCTGACACCTTTTTAGTGGGTATTCTTGCAGATATTTGTCCCAGGTTCCCATGCTTAATCTGTGCCCAAGTGCCTGTGTACAGTTCTCTGATGATATCAATAATCTCATGGCTGATGCTCCATTTATTCATTACTAGCCATAATAAATTTCTCAATATAGTATCGAAAGCTGAACTAAAATCAATATATGCTACATAAAGCTTTTGCTTCTGTAATTTAACATATTTTTCAAATAAGTGCATGAGCACACAACAATTGTCAGTAGTATAATATCCAGTACGGAAACCTGTTTGATATTCTGAAAGACCACCTAGGCTTTGTATTTGTTCTAACAGCCTATTTAAAAATTAGTCTAGCAAACGCTTTACCTGAATTGTCCAGCAATGATATGTGTCTATACATAAGTGGGTCTTTTTTGTTTCCTTTTTATGGCTGTGGGTGGAGCCTACAGCCATCTTGCTATCTGTAGCTGGAAAATAGAGTATTGTGGAACACATGTTTTGGACTTTTCAATGTATCCTTCCATGCCAACTGAAATAAAATACTCCCTTCTTTCTGTTCAGAATGTTGGAGACATAACTCCAAGCTACTTACCAGATGCCATTAGGAAACTGAAACAGCTTTTTAAATATTTGTTAAATATTGGTTGCCTATTAAACTGGAGATTTGTTTACCCCCTTCAGAATGTAACAACTTGCACATTTAAATACTCAGCATTTAAACAGCTTCTTTTTTTTCTCCTAAATATTTTATTGCAAGAGTGCTGGATACGCAGGACATAGATAATTCACAAAACAGTACACATTAGGACCACTAAGTTGATTACAGGTAATAGAATTATGCTTGACTGCAGTAAAACTGCCTACCAAATATACACATTTATTGTGAGGGCACATAAGTTAAAGAATAGCTTTAAAAAAAAAGAAGGTACACAGGTCATATAAACTTTCTGACTGTTGAGCAAGTACTTGCAACATTCACATAAAGGTTGACATACACTTTAGCACCTCTGTACAGATAAATATAATTACAACTAAGTGCCCAGGAGCCTCTTCACTAAATGGGAAAGATCCCTCACCAATGGCTAATATAAGTGGGGACCATATTTTATTGAATTATTGCCTTTTCCTCAATGCATACAACTGAGCTTTTTCAAGAGAGAGATGCAATATTTAAAATTGTTTGCCCATAGAGCTATAGTAGGTGAAGTGGTTGACATCCAGGTTTTTTGAGCATCAGTGAGGGCTATTGACCACAGTGGGTTATTAGACCTACCCCCCTAGATGCCAAGGGTCCATACCAAGTAGCAATTCTAATGGAGACTTTGAGGGTCTACATCCCAAAACCCTGCCCATGATTTGATGCATAGCATGCCAGAATGGGGGCCACTTTAGGACATAGCAAGGCTAAGTGTATAAAATTCCCCACCTGGTTTCCACATTTAGGACATTGGCTTGGCTTTTGGGCATCCATATCATGCAACCTTTTGGGGTGTAATAGGTCCTGTACATAAAGTTTAGCTGCACTTGCCTTAGTTTCTTGTTGCTAGAGCAAAATTGGAAATGTTTGCAAGCCAGTTTCCAGGTATCGATGTCAACTGGATATTGGAGGTCGGCACTCCACCTGTCCGTAATCACCTCATGGGCTGTACCAAGCCAGCCCTTGATAATATTATAATAAAGTGACAGAGGTTTAGTGCTTGGCTGGGGTTGAATACTTCCTCTTCAAAGGGGGATGGGGGTGATCATCCAGGTGTATCAAGAAGGTGTCCACATCTTTGCCTGACTGATAGATATACAAAGAAGTCACCTGATGGGATCCCTCATTCTTGTTTCAGTGTTGAGAAACTTTTGATTGTGCCCCACTCATACATCTGATTCACTGCAGTCAAGCCCCTATGCCTCCAAACAGTAATCTCTGTATCAATTCTACAGTGTAGGGGACCTTTGATTTCACTGTTTGTAGCAGGCTGGCATTTATGGTGGGCATATTGTGATGACCTATTAATTTATGTACCTTCCTCCATATTTCCACCAGATTAGTAGTGAAAGGGTTCAAAACATTTGGACACTGATCCGAGGTGAGCACCACTGGCAAAATGTCTCTCCTTAGACAGCCCTTCAGCGATTCCTCCTCCAGCCTCAGCCGGGCTGCCCCCCCGCTGATCCCTGTGTTGAAATAAAGTCCAACTGGGTAGCCCAATAATAGCCCAGAAAATACGGAAGCCCGAGTTCCCCCTTCCTGACCACAAGCTAAAGAATTGTTCTTTTGGTCCTAGCAGTCTTACCTCTCCATAAAAATTTATGTAATATGGCATTCAGTCTTCTAAAGTGAGCATTAGGGACTTTAACAGGAAGGGATTGCTATAAATAGAGGCAGCGGGGTAAAATGGTCATTTTGACTACCCCACCTGACCAATCAGGGAAAGAGGGAGGGCAGTCCATCTATCACAGTCATCTGATATTTTAGAGAAGAGGGTCTTGTAATTCAATGTGTATGAAGAGCTTAGTTTTTCTGAGATTGTGACTCCTAGATATTTAATAGTGTTGACCATCTGTAAACCCCCCAGATTAGAAATTAAAAGTGCCCTGTCATTTAAGCCTATGGGCAGTAATTCACTTTCTAACCAGTTGATCTTGTGGACAGACAAGCTTCAATATTCATTCATTAACTGGTGGACCAGGGCAAATCTTGGGCTGGGCACTGCAAATATAATAGCAGGTCATCAGTATAGAGTGCTATTTTATGTTCTGTTCCTCCTCCTCCCCTGAAGCCTTGAATCTCCCTTGATGTCTCAGAGCAGCTGCCAGAGGCTCTAAGGTTAGTACATATAGCAGGGGTGACAGGGGGCATCCCTGTTGGGTGCCTCTGCCTAGTGAGAACAGGGGCATGATAGTGTCACTCACTGCAGTTTGGGCTTGAGGGTTGTTGCATAGAACCCCAATCCACAAACAGTAGTGGGGACCTATTCCCATCCTTTTAAGAGTTTCAAAGAGATATCCCCACTCCACGTGGTCAAATGCCTTCTCGACATCAAGGGTGAGCACCACAACTCCATGTTTCTGCCTGTTTCCTCCCCACTTGTGAATGATAGCCAAGGTGTGCCAAATATTGTGCTTCCCTTGACACCCCTGGATGAAACCATCTTGGTCCATATGTACCATGGAGGGGAGCACCGGGTCCAGCCTGGAGGCTAGCACTTTAGCTAATATTTTATAGTCGGCTGTTAGTAAAGAGATCAAATGATAAGAGATGCACCAAGCAGGAGCCTTCCCAGGTTTGAGGAGAACAGTGATCATTACAGCCCATGTGGAGTGGGGCAGCTCACCTCTGTCTAAGGCCTCCCTCAGCATATCATGAAGTGGTTCTATTAATTCCTGGGCTAAGGCTTTAAATAAAAATCAATAGGCAGCCCATCAGAGTCTGGGGCTTTTCCTCCCTTGAGAGCACCAATTGCTTTAAGAACTTCTGTTTTAGATATGGGGGAATCAAGTTTATGTGCTATCTCTTTATCCATCATGGCGATAGCAGCATGGGCAAAGAAATTGTTATATTCCCTCTCTGAGGGAGCCACCTCAGAGGTGTATAGCTTGCTATAAAAGGGGTTAAAGGCATTGCCAATGGCTCCTTGTTCCTGCACTAGGGTGCCCTTTACATCATGAATCTATGTTACTATTCTCTCGCCCTGTTTGCGGCACAGCTGCCAAGCCAGTAGCTTACCCCCTCTGTCGCCATCAAAATAGGACCCTGCTTTTGTGAGAAGTATTGCCCTTTCTAATCTTGCACTGTTTAGTAGATTATATCGCCGTTTTAATTTCTGAACTACCCTATATAGAGCCATTGTAGGTCTTTGTTTGTGGGCTGTTTCACACACCTCTATTTTCTCCCTAAGGTGGTTCATCTCCAGCTCCCCCACTCACCTCTGATGGGCCAAAAAGGCTATAGACTGACCATGTATAAAGGCCTTCAGGGCTTCAAATCTGCAACCGTGAGAGGTGGTCCTTCTCCTGTTAAAATGCAGGAATTCTTTAAGATGGTCAGACATAGCTGAAATGTACTCTGGATTTTTTAGGAGTAAAGGATCTAACCTCCATTGTTTTACCCCAGTGTGATGCCTCGAGGCGCCAGCTCCAAAGTTAGTGAGGCATGGTCCGAGATCATAATGGTAGAATAATTAACAGAGTTCAGCGATAGAAGGGAAGGGTCAAGCAGAATCCTATCTAGCCAGGCATAGGATTGGTGGACATGAGAGTAGAAGCTATAGTCATGTGAGGTTCCTATACCTCCAAATATCCACCAAATTAAACTCACGTTCCAGTTCTGCCAGGGCCTTCGCATTCTTAGAGAGAGGTGTAGTGGCGATATTGGAGCGATCCAGGATGGTATCAAGTACGCAATTAAAGTCGCCACCTAGGATCCGTGGACCCTCCCATTTTGCCATATCCAGTGCTAGATGTTGGAAAAAACCTGGGTAGTCAACATTCAGGGCATACACTGAACCGATTGTGATGTTGCCAATGTCAGGTATCGATGCCCTGACCAATGTGTACCTGCCCCCTGGGTCAAGTATATGCCCCAGAATGCGAGCACCCGAACCTCCTGGAACCCAAACTGAAGTGCCCTGAGCTTTAGATGAAAAGGCAGAGGAGACCCACTGCCCCCCCATAAAGGCTCCCATTTTCAACGCCTCACTGGGAGACATGTGCATTTCTTGAAGTAAAATTACCTGCCACTTAGCTCTCTTTACTTCATTTGCTATGCTTTTTCTTTTGAAAACTGACTTCAATCTGTTCACATTCCAGGTGGCGATCTTGATTGGGTTAGCCCTTAACATTCGGAACTTTCCAGACAATTGAGGAGGTAGTTATCTGTATGATGCAGTGAAAGGTCACCCTGTCCCCATTGGAACATAGAACCTCAAATTAATTGAGTTATTAAGGGAAAATATGTCCTGTAATATATTGTGCACTCCAACACTCTATTTTTCTTATGAATAAACCAAACTATTCTAAACCTAATAAACCCCTGGACTTTGAAAGACCCCCCCACTCCCATCCCTCCCTTCAAACTGGCAAACTGGGAACCAGAGCTGCCCCCCCCCCAGAAGTGTCAGCAAATATTTTTCCTGCAAGCGGTTCCAGTATCCCCACCCCAACATTTGACCCCCACAACTCAACTATTTACCCCTTCGCAATCTCTCTCAACTGGTACCCACATCCCCCCAGCTCCAAGACCTAATTTAGCCTGAAGTAAATCCCCCTGCAAACAACTGGTAATTAATAACCAACAATTCAAGAAAAAGAACATTGAATCACTGTGTAGTAGCACTAATGAACTAAAATCCAATTACTGAGGCCTCCTATTTAGGAGGATTATATGCAGAATGTTTCATAAAGGCAGCCATTGTGCATAATACAATTTAACATAAAAGAAGAAAACAGTAAATAATCTCTGCCTGTTTAAGCCGACTCAACAATTGGGAGGAATGCATTTTCCAAGTTTAGTGAAGCATCCCTGCTTTATGGTAATTCCAGGGAATCTATAACCTAGCAGTCTAGCGATTGTTGCGTCGCATTTGTGCTTTGGGCCTGCTCTAAGCGCCCCCCCCCCACCGTTCCCCAAGCCCTCAGTCCTGGTCAGAGGGATACGCAACATGGAGAGTAGGACCTAAAAATAGTCAGAGGTTATTGCCCACAAGGGAAGCTTCTGGCCCGGTTTGGGGCAGGAACAATAACATCATTTTCAACACCAGGTCAGTAAGTTCTTAAAGTCAAAGAAAAGTGGCTCACCCCAGTAAATGACAAACTCAAGGAGCATTCAATCGACTGCATTCCCTCCATAGGCTCGCGGCGAGCGGGCTCACTGTTGCCTGCTTTCCTTGTCATCCACCCATCTTTCTGCCACCTTATCACAGATAAAATAGATTGATGGTTGGCCCGGCTTATCTATTCAGAGCTTAGTGGGATACATAAAGGTGAAGGAGCTGCCCAATTTATAAAGTCTGGATTTGATGGCATTGAACTTTTGCTGCTGAGATTACAATTCCCTGCTGAAATCTTGGAAGGTAGAAACCTTGGTGTTTTGATACAGTATGGGGCCTTTCGCCTTAGCTTTGTGTTGGATGTGCTCCTTATCCACATATTATAGCTATTTAATGAGGCAGTGCCTGGGTTTGTCTCCGGATTTGGGTGGTGGACCAACTCTGTACATGCGATAAACCTCGCAAACCCACTTGCTGCTTCTTGTGACAGGCCCAGGTACTCTATCAGCCATTTGTGCAATCCTTCCTCAGGTTTGTTGCCTTCAGTGCCTTCTGGCAAGCCTACAATTCGTAGGTTGGAGCTCCGAGATCTGTTTTCTTGGTCATCAACTTTTGCAACCAGTTCCTCCATTGCTTTTTTACTTGGCTGCATTCCCCAGAGACTGCCTGGAGGGAATCCTCAAGCTCACTAACCTGGTGCTCCAGCTCTGAGATTTGTGTAGTGTGGTTAGCCAATATCTCGAATAGCCGAGTGACCACTGACTGCAGGTGAGTCAGTTGAGCAGTTATGTTTATGAAGCCTGCCTTCATCTCATGCTTCATTTGGGAGAGTGTGTTCAACACCCCTGCCAGTGATTGCTCTAGCTCCGACATATTGGTGGTACTGGGTGGATTGGACTGCTCAGTCTGGGATGTGCCTGCACTGTTGTAGGCCTCAGGTTCTGGAGTCAGTTCTCTCAGTGTAGAGGTCAGAAATTTAAGCTTAGCCTGTTTGTTTTTAGATTTATTAGTGGCCATGAGTCTCCGATACCTTCCCTGCTTGTTTTTTGGAAAGTTTGTCAAGTTTAGGAGGCCTATAGAGACGTTTTCATGGTTGTGCTACCAGGAGCTGGCTAAAGTACGTCTGCCATGTATTCTGGCTAGCCACACACCCCGTTTGAACAGCTTCTTGATACTAGTTTCACTTGGGACCATATTGTCTTTCAAGAAAGATTCATACCTCATAAACATCATCCCTTTCCCAGCAAATCTATAACTTACACTGTTTTTTTAACCTCTTAAGACACTATCTGTTAAGTAACGTCTCAGATATATGCCAAGTCTTCTGTGAACTATCCATACTAAATATGTAGTAATCAGCAGTCATTTTCTACTATGCTCTTTGGGGAAAAAATATATTGAGCTAAAACAAGCCACTTCTTGGGGACTTGAGACTGAACAGTAGGGGAGCTTCTTTGTCCCACCCAGCCACCCCAGCCCCAACCTCTATTAAATGGTCAGAGGAGGTGTATCCTAGTGGGGGTAGGATATTGATTGGTGTATGATAGCTGAAGGATATTCTAGTTAAATCTGTTAGAGCTGTTATCTCTCACAATGCACAAGTCCAAACTGTAAGAAGAGTTAGAAGCTAATTTTATTCTACTTAGTTCAGGAGCTGTTTTCTAAGGCTGAGGTCACTGGCTAGAATTGGTCACTATTCTTACATGAGCCAAGGATTGTTAGCTGCTAAGTTGCTTGTGTAGATTAGGAGCTGGTTCAAGGGTTTGGGGTTTTAGTTTACTAGAATGGCAAGGGGCTAAGGATTGATCTTGTAAAACACACCAGTATGGCAACTTAGAGTGGAAAGAGGGGGTAGTTTTCCAGGGAGAAGAGACTGGAAAAAGGGGGATGGTCACAATATGACTAGAGAAGTAATATCAGGGAGGCCTCCTGCAACCACGGCAGGTATATTTGGAAGAATTGTAGGTTGCACAGGCTGTGGGCAGCCATAATTCTAAATTGGGCCTGGAGGAGGGGGGATGCCCACTCTGCAGGCAGCTATTCCAGATCAGGGGAGAGTTAAACTGGTTAAGGAGGCAGCTGGGGGAGTTGGGAGGTGGGACAAAGAAATATGGGAGGGGTTATGGGTGGCATGTGGGAGGGGTGGAGGTGAGACCAGGGCACAGCTCATCAAACAGGGGGGCTACGCTTCAACAAACAGGAGGGGAGAATGAGGGGAACTTGGATCTCTGGGCAGGGAGAAAACTTGTGGGGTAGAAGGTCCAACTCACAAGAGCGGGGAGGGGGTCAGGTCAGGAGAGATTGAAATGGGGCAGCCGAGAAAAGCAGACAGTAGGAACATTTATCAAAAGGATGGCAGGTTAGGTGAGGTGGATAGAGGGCAGACTAGAGGGGTAGTCAGGAGGAAAGTGGGTCCAGAGATAGGAGCTGGCATAGAGTGTTACAATAAATTTGAGTTATTAAGAAACTTAGAAAGTGAGAAAGGGGTAGGTGAAAAAAAGGGAAATGAAATTGGGGCTAAAGGGAGGAAGTTGGAAACCCAGAGAGGGTTAGGGCCCCAAACTGGTAAGGCTAGAAATGTGACAGGTGAGAGTTAAATTGGTTAAGGAGACAAGGTTTTGACTCATTTATTTATTTATTGGTTTCTTTTCTTTTTTTTTTTTAAAGAAAAGTATCTGAGGATCAGTGGCAGGATTTTTAGGACAGTAAATTAATAAAAAGGGAACTAGGAGAGCTTCAGTCGCAGACAAGTAGTGGAATAGCAGTATAATTGCAGTATAATGTGGGGAGCGGTGCAATGCAGTGGCTGTGGGGCAGCCATATTCAGGCAGACCTTCTGGACACTGAGGTGCTACCCTATCTGCATGCATCTCTCTGGACTGCAGGATGAGGTAGCCAGACTCAGAGCAGAAGTAAACTTGGTCAGGAGTACCATCACCCCTATCCAGAGACCACCCAGTCCAATGCAACTGCCTCAATGGATGCCGAGAATGAGGAGCACTTGGATGACAGTGGGCTCAGGGTGGGTTAGAGCGGTCAGGCAGAGGCACTTCCCAGATCCTATTCCACTCAAGAACTCATATGCCACACTGGCAAACGGGGACAACCAAATAGAGGTATCCAGAGAAGTGGAAGGAAAGGATGTGGAGGTTAGCCAAGAAGGTGACCTCAGCGGGGAAAGCAGTGGACCCCAGAGAGCAAATCCTGGTGGGGGACTCCATCATAAGAGGGATCCAGCTAGGAACACAGGAGGGGGAGGACAGGGAGGTGAGGTGCCTACCAGGTGCCACTGCATGGAGGGACGGAAGGAAGATCCTGGGGATCACTGCGAAGGTAAGATGGGAGGGTGAGCTGGATGTCATTATCCACCTAGGTACTAATGACCTGGCAAATGGGGAGCCAAAGGAAGTTCAGGAAGAGTTTAGGAAATTGGGTAGGGGTCTTAAGCAATTGGCTACTTCTGTCACTTTCTCAGAAGTACTACCTGCGAGAGGAAAGGGAGAGCATAGGGGTGCATGCACCAGGAACTTTAACTCATGGTTGAAGAACTGGTGCTGTGAGGAAGGGTTTGGATTCATTGGTGACTGGGGACCCACCTGGAGGGATGGAGATTTGTTCAAGTCTGACGGCCTGCATCCATCCTGGAGGGGAATCCAAGCACTCAATGATAAGTTTAAATGCTACATTGACAAGCATTTAAACTAGCAAAGGGGGGTGGCAGACCAGCAAGGAGGGTACCTACTTGCTCACCCCCCACAGCTAACAGTGGAACCAGTGAACCAGAGGAGTGGCTGTCTCTACAAAGCAGTTTGCAAAAGATGGAGATTAGCGCCCAAGAGGTGGATAGGCAGAAAAGGGGCAAAATTCAGCAGAAGGGCAGACAGCAAGGAGAACCAGTGATAAAGGACAACCAAGGAAGGGGCTGGAGTAGAACAGAGAAACAGTCTAGGGAGGTCAAATCATGGAAAGCCATGTGTGCAAATGCCAGGAGCCTTAGCAACAAGGTGGACGATCTTAAGGCTGTCATGGTGCAGTCAGACCTGGACATTGTGGCCATCACTGAAACCTGATGTAATGATAACCATGACTGGGAGATGGCCATACCTGGCTACAACACATTCCAGAAGAGACAGGGCAGGCAGGGAAGGGAGGAGGTGGCACTGTGTGAAAAATGACATAAGGGCCACAGAGATCCAGGAGGAACAAAATGGAGGAGAGATACTGTGGGTTAAGCTGGAAAGGAAAATGGGACCAGCCATCCGCACAGGTGTGGTCTATAGACCACCAGCCCAGGAGGAAGAAACAGATAGGGAGATGATGCTAGCCATCCAAAGGATGGCAGACAAAGGTGAGGTAGTACTCGTTGGAGACTTCAATATTCCAGACATGGACTGAAGCATCCCAGCAGCAGCATCAACGAGCAGATTTATCCTGGACTCCATTCAGGGTGCCTTCCTCAAGCAACTGGTCATGGAACCAACTCAGCAGAAGGCAATACTAGACCTTGTGCTCACAAACAGGGACAGTGTGATGGGGGTAACAGTGGGGAAGCACCTGGGGAACAGTGACCACCAGTCATTGTGGTTTGAAATCACAGAAAGAGCAGAACCAAACCACACAAAAACACGTATCCTGGATTTTAGGGGGGCAGACTTTGGGAAAATGGGAAGATACTTGAAAGAGGCATTAAGGGGAATGGAGCAGGAATCAGGGGTTGAGGAACAGTGGGCAGTATTTAAAATGGGAATTACAAGAGCAACAGAATTATGCATTAAGCAGGTTAGCAAGAGGAAAAGGAAGAGGAGACCATTGTGGTTTTCCAAAGAGGTAGCAAAGAAAGTGAAAGCCAAAAAGTTTGCATTTAGGCAATACAAAAAGACACAGGCAGAAGGGATAGGGAGAAGTACCAGAGAAGCAAAGGGAGGCAGGGAGGTCAGTAAGGGAAGCCAAAGCTCAGACAGAAGAACACATTGCAAAATCAGTGGGTAGAGGGACAAACCTTTACAGGTACATAAGGAAAAAACGAAGGCAAATTGAGGGATAGTGAGACTGATGAGGAGGATGGCAGACGCGCGGAGGATGACAACAGTAAAGCTGACATATTGAACAAGTATTTCTGCTCAGTCTTTACTGAGAAAGAGGAGGGTAATGGGTCTGAAGGGAGTACAAGGGGTGAGAATGGTGCAGAAATGGACACAAGTCCCTTTACATGAGAAAGGGTCCTGAAGGAACTGGAAGTAATAAGAGTTGATAAAGCAATAGGGCCAGATGGGGTGTACCCCAGGGTCCTTAAAGAACTAAGAGAGGTGGTGGCTGAACCTCTGGCTATCCTGTTTAACCGATCACTGGAAACAGGGAGGTACCCAAAGACTGAGGATAGCAGATGTAGTCCCTTATACAAAAGTGGGAACAAATAGGAAGCGGGAACTACAGACCAGTCAGCCTCACCTCGGTAGTGGGAAGATCATGGAAGCACTACTGAAGGAGAGATTGGTGGAACATCTGGTTGTCAATGGACTACAGGACCCAAGGCAGCATGGGTTCACCAGGGGGGGGTCATGTCAGACCAACCTCGTTGAATTTTTTGACTTGGTGACTAGGGAGGTGGATCAGTGGAGGGCAGTGGACATGGCCTATCTGGACTTCAGCAAGGCCTTTGACACTGTGCCACATGGAAGACTATTACACAAACTGGGGAATATGGGTGTGGGCAGGACAGTAGTGTGGTGGGTAGGTAGCTGGCTGGGTGGCAGGACACAGAGGGTGGTGATAAATGGCTGTTACTCCACAGAGGGAAAAGTGACCAGTGGGGTACCATAGGGATCACTGCTGGGACCGGCTCTATTCAACATCTTCATCAGTGACATTGCGCAGGACCTAGAAGGCAGAATTTCACTGTTCGCTGATGACACAAAGCTCTGTAATATAGTAGACACACCAAGGGTGTAGACAGAATGAGAAGGGACCTGCAGAAACTTGAAGAATGGTCAGGGGTTTGGCAGTTGAAATTCAATGCAAAGAAGTGCAAGATAATGCATATGGGGCACAAAAACCCTGGCACAATATATCAGTTTGTGGTGAGGATATAGCATGCACAAGCAGGAAAGGGATCTTGGGGTTATCATCTCTGATGACCTCAAGGTAGGGAAACAGTGTGCCAAGGCAGCAGGTAAAGCAAATAGGATGCTGGGATGCATAGGCAGGGGAATTACCAGCAGGAAAAGGGAGGTCATAATTCCACTATACAAGACACTAGTGAGGCCCCACCTGGAGTACAGTGTACAGTTCTGGAGACCTTACCTACGTGAAGGACATAGACAGGGTAGAGAAGGTTCAGAGGAGGGCAACAAAGATGGTGCATGGATTGCATCACAAGTCCTATGAGGACAGGTTGAAGGAACTGAACATGTACTCCTGGAGGAGAGGAGGAGAGAGGTGATATGATAGAGACATACAAGTGTCTTACAGGGAGGAACAGGGTGCAGGAATACACTATTTTTAAGTGAAAAAGATGTTCCAGGACTAGAGGGCATAGGATGAAGTTGGAGGGAGGACGATTCAGAGGAAATGTGAGGAAGAATTTCTTCACAGAATGGGTGGTGGACAAGTGGAACACCCTGCCAGAGGAAGTGGTGGAGGCTGAAACAATCACTGGATTTAAGAATGCATGGGATAGACATTAAGGAATTCTGGAGGTCAGGGGTAAGGGGCAACAGACTTCTAGGAAAACATAAACTGAACTTACAAGCTGAAATGGGCAGACTGGGTGGGCCATAGGCCCCTATCTGCCGACACTGTCTATGTATCTATGAAATAGATCCAGCAGATAAAAAGGGAACTTAAATGCTGGACAGAAAGAGGAGAGGCCGCACATAGCAGGTGTGGGGGATGAGGGCACACTTGGCGTGAAACTGGCTAAAATGGAGGAGAGGGAGGGGAGCCTCTTGAGGAGGGGGGACCGTACCAGGGAAGGGGCCATTGGTAAAGGGGACCCTCAGGGGACCACTGGAGGTAGGACTGATATGAGTGGACAGGATGACTGAGGGAAAGAAGAGGAAATGATCTGGGCCAGGGAGGAAGGCAAGAACAGGAGAGGGATAAAGGGAATATCAAATCAGGGGGAACCTGAGGCAAGTGGGCAAATTAAAAGCAGCAGGAAGGGGAAGATAACAAGAGGTTCTCTCATAGGGAGGCAGGAAGACTCCCAGGGAAAGGAGTTAATGGAGGTGGGGGTGGAGGAGGGAGGGTCAGGTGCACAAAAAGGGGGAAATCAAACTGGCGATGGGGACATTAAAGTTCTACTGCTGGGGGACTCCATAATTAAGGGTATACACTGGGGGGGGATGGGGGAACAACACAGCCAGGTTAAGGTAGTGGGTATATCTGGTCTGACGGTGCACAGGGCAAAGTTCATGGTGTATGAATTGGCAAAGGACTGTGGGGGGCAACTGGATTTCCTGGTGCATCCGGGGACAAATGATATAGAGGGAAATAGCGTACTGGAAATCCAAGCAAGGTTCTGAGAACTGGCCAGAGTTTGTCAGAACAATGGATGCAACATTTCCTTCTCAGAAATATTGCCAGTACCAAAGACCTTGGTGGAAAATAAGATGAAGATAGCTGAGGTTAATTATGGCTTAGCAAGTGGGACGAGGTAAACCCTGGAGCCACTGTCGGCAGTCAAAATCGTGGGTTGCAATTTAATGCAGTTGCAGTTAGTTGCAATTGCACTGAAATGCAGTTGTAATTTAGTGCAGTTGTATTTGACTAAAATCGACGATTCTGTCATGGCTTCTGGGCTGGCTGGCTTCAAAGGCATAGGCACTGATACGCCAAGCACGCTGCAAAAAAACAGCAAGGGTAGTAAACATGCCAGTGTGTCCTCTGTCTTTCTTTCTTTGGCTTTCTGACCCTGACTTAATCCCTGTGAGCTTTGTTTTGGGGGATGGAGTTCATCTGCTGAAGTTGCAATTGAATGTTTCAATTGGGTCCACGTGGTGCTGTATTTTCGTGATTGGATGTGGTGTCTGGTGTCAGGTTCCTGGTAAAGGGCGGCATGTTTAAAAAATGCCCAAGCAACGTACTTCCTGCACAGCATTTTCAATTCAGAGTCATGTAGAAGAGAAGACTTCAGGATACTAGGAAAGCAGGGCAATTTGAATGTGGAACAGAGCTGCTATCAATGGCAATGGGAGTGAGTACTGCTGCTTTGCTTGACAGTGTCTGGGACTGTCTGGAATCTCTGGAATCTAAAGACGTGTACTACAGAATGGCACCTTCTGTGTGTGAGTGAGATCAGTATTTCTTCAGTGTAGTCACTCTGTTAGGTATTTGCATTGCCTTTCTTTGCTAATCTTCTTCTGATTCCGCTGCAGCAGCATTTGAGATAATTGGTGTATGTGCACGGGTGTCAGGACTCTCTGGAGTGTTGTTGCTGGGGATGAGTCTGAGTTGAGAATGTGCACAGGACACGCTTCGTGTGTACATTTTACTAACATGATTTTTGCTATTCATTCAAAGTTAGGGTCAGAATTCAGACAGCCTGCCGAGGGAAATTATATACCTTGTTTTTTAGCATGTGACACGTTTAAACATCTGCCCTCCAGAGCTGAAATACATTCACTTTCATTCTAATTCTTTTGGCAGCCTAAAGGTTAGACAAATGCTTGTTTGAAGCAGCTGCTGTCAGCACCAGTTTGTGGTTATATGGACAGTCAGCTCTCCTCCCCCACCAGAAACAGTTTAATTATTTGGAGATGGGTGGCTGGAGGACAGTAGATTGGTAGCAACTTGCACCCTTTGTTTTGGACTGAGAACTTGTGAAATTGGGTGATAAGAGTCCCAGTCAGCTCTGTCAGAGTCTCAGAGAATGATGTGCCTGAAGAGTCAGTTAATGAAAGCACGTTGTTATTGTACAGCTATCTTAAGTTTTTAATTTATGCTTTTGTGTGTCCCCCAGAGGAGTCCAGGAAGGGGCTTGACTTTTTGGGCTTGGCATTTTTTCACCCAGGTAGCAAGTTCAGGAAACAGTTCAGAAATTAAATTTTATCTGTGTGAGAGACAGAGTTGCTTTCTTAAATGTTACAAATACTGCCATGGAGAAAATGTTGAAACTGCTAGCATTACAACTACAGAATGGACAGGGCAAAAATGCTCAGAGAACATATTAGGCTCTTCAAAGGCTACTGAAGGAGGATTTGAAACCCTTCCGAAAATGAAATAACAGAATATAGTGTCAGCAATTCCAAAGCATAAACACTTGCAATAGAAATAGATTTGAACATGACATCGGTTTGTCTGTGCTTGGTTCTGAAATGGCATTTCACGCGTGGTAGTAATTTTATAACACAGAGCCATTTGTAGTCAACCAAGAATTAAGTGGTCAGTAACAGAAAAGAAAGAATATGTGACAGTCACTGCACACCTGGCCATTGAACAACACAGAGCACAGTATGCTAGAGCTGTTCCCTTTCTTATTTTCAAAAAGCAGAATTTTATTTAAATTGATGATATACCAATCTATGTTCGGTCTGATGCTTATAACTTGTGTTAATGTTATACAGAATCTCCAGTGTGTGGTGGTTAAAAATGTGTGATACTCAATATGGTCTCAAGCAGCCACAGGGGATGGCAGTGATTAGGGAGTTTATGCAAAAATTAAAATTTCTGATGCTCCCCTGCTTTGAGTAAATGTTTTATTTCCTCAAGCCATGGCTGCTTGCTTGGTAAGTATATTCAGTATATTCATTTCTTCTTGCTGCTGGTACGTTCTCTGGTTAAGTAATTTACTAAGCTAGGGAGTAGTCAGGAATTTCAGTTTTGTATACACTGTCCCATCACTGTCACCTCCAGTAGTTTGTTTGAGGCCATCCTGAGAATTACGCTGTGATTTATAACCACCATATGATTGGGAATCTGTATAATTATGTTTGCTTGCATGCATGTGCAAGAAACATAGTGCCATCATCTGAGTTTTTCGGAGCTGTGTCAGCGTCTTCCAATTCAGTCAGTGTGTTTGCAGGCGTGGTCGCAGTTCTCCAATCACTGCTGGAGCTGTCTATGACAGCAGTTGAAAATGCAGTGGCATACAGTTGAAAGAGGGAGCTATGCTTCAGTGAGCAGTGATAAGATATCGCCTGCTTATGCATGCTCCCCCCTTACACACACGTGCACACATACTGCCTTATACACACGCGCACGCATACTGTGTGCTCGCCCCCACCACGCACACACTGTATAGCCGACGGGGGTGCCCAATCCCCTGTCAGCTCCAGCCCCCCCAAACAGCCTTACAGCTGCCATACTGGGAGCCCATCCCAGCGTGGCATAAGTCCGTATGGCCGATGGGGGTGCCCAATCTCCCGTCGGCTCCAGCCCCCTCAAACAGCTTTCTAGCTGCCATGCTGGGAGCCCACCCCAGCATGGCAAACGCCCCGCGCCGTCTTCCTGTTAAAAAACAACCTGTAAACAAGAAAACGCCTCAGCTGCTCACCCAGCCCACCCATGCCCACCCACTGTGCACTGCCCGCCCACATCCTCTACACCATACTTACCTCCGGACTCTGGCGCCATTTATCTTCGTGGACTGGGAACACATCTGCACTCTTCAAAGCCGACCGCGAACTGAGGAAATGCCGGTAAGCTGTATAATGGGATAGATAGGGTTTTTCAACTTTGCTACATATCTCAGGCATTTTTGGGAATTTTTGCGCTAAATTTTCAACATGGGGTTTTTGGGACCCCTTCTCATGAATGCACTCACTGTCATGGCGTTAATCAGACCCAAAGGGTGATTTCACAGTCACTGCATGAAATCACCTATCAGGACTGAGTAACAAAATGACACTGCCACTGTTCATAAGGTGGGCTCTCAAAAAGCCTATGTTGAAAATTTGGTGAAAAAATTCACTCTTTATTTAAGCGTGCGTTCTTGCCAGTTCTATGCACTCGTAAGTTTGCGAATTTTCAATATTTTCATTCCAGATTTTCAACATTGCCATTTTACCACACCTCCTTATGCAGTAGGCTGTCATTTTTCATATCTTGCCCAAAACGTACTTCGCCTCATGTAGCGCATACAATGGCACAGTCGGTGAGTGAAATCAATGTATGGAACACATTAAGAAAATCACAGTGACACTGTTCATGAGTAGAGGTCTTAAAATGGCTATGTTGAAATTTGGTGAAAAAATTCCTAAAAATGACTGTTTTGAGAGCGTGCGTTGCGCAGTTCCTACGCACGTTCGGAAGTTTGCAAATTTTCAATATTGTCACTCCAGATTTTCAACATTGCCATTTTATTACACTTCCTTATGAGCAGTACAGCTGTCATTTTGCACATTTTGCCCAAAATGTGTTTCCACCCATGTAGTGCACAATGGCGCAGTCAATGTGCAAAATCAATGTATGGGACAGATTAAGAAAATCACAGTTACACTGTTCATGAGCAGAGGTCTTAAAATGGCTATGTTGAAAATTTGGCAACAAAAGTCCATAAAATGACTGTTATGAGTGAGCATTTCACAGTTTCCATGCACCCTCGTAAGTTTATGACTTTGTAATATTTTCAGTCCAGATTTTCACCAGTGGCATTTTTCCACACTTCCTTATGAACAGTACAGCTGTCATTGTTCACAACATGGCTGAAATGTGTTTTCACACTTTCAGCGCAGAGATGCGTGGTCGCTGTGGGAAATCATTGTTCGGGACAGATAAAGAAAATCACAATGACACTGTTCATGATCATAGGTCCCAAAATGCCTGTATTGACAATCTGCTGTAAAAAATCCCCAAACTAATTACATTATGGGTGTGCGTTGCACAGTTTCTATCTGCCTCTTGAATCTACCAGTTTTTTTAATATTTTTAGTGCAGATTTGCAACATTTCCATTTTTTACACCTCCCATGAACAGTACAGCCGACATTTTTCACATCCTGTTCGGAATGTGTTTTTGCACCTGTGGGGCTAAATGCTGTAGTCGCTGTGCATAAGCAGCTTTCAGCTAACAAACTGATATTGCCACTGTTCATGAGGTGGGGGCTACCAAAAAACCATGTTGAAAATTTGGAGTGAAAATACCAATGAATGCCTGATGTGTTAGGGTTTCCAACCATAACACCCCACCCTATAGAGAATGACAGGCATCAGGGGTGTGACTTGGGTTTCTTGCCTGTAATGCTCATACCATTCCACACCCTGCAGCCAGTGAAAGGCATCAAGGTATGCCTTGGACTCTTCGGCTCCAAAGTTCACCCCATTCTCTTATAGCACACCCATCTCATCGTATTTCCTGATGGAATGGGGTGCGCATAAGGGCCAAAGACCCCAAGGCATACCATGACACTTGTCAGTGTCTGCAGGGTAGAGTGTGGTGAAATGGCGTGGCCGTTATGCCTGACGACCAAAAGGCACACCCCAATGCCTGTCACTCTCTGCAGGGTGGTGGTGGGGTTGGCTTCAGTTTAATACTTCACTGCTATTCATATTATGCAGCTCTGTAACTTCTACACTACCAATGCCAATGCCAGCAAGCAAACATTCGGCATTGACAAATGCATGTGTTAGTTTTAAGCATAAGACAGAACAAACTGCCCACACCATATCTTCATTTAAAAATAGTTTCTGCTTTTGGAACATGAGACAATGAATAGTTCTAGGATTCTGTGCTCAGTGTTCCATGGACAGGTTTGCTGTTACTATCTCATATTCTTTCTATTCTATTCTGTTAAATCTATAATGGGAGTTGGGACTTTCAGTATCATTCGGCTAACCTGGTCACAAAATCCATTAAATCTGTCTGACCTCCTAGTACCCTTTATTCTACTGTGCCATCTAGAGTTACCAAATTTTGTGATGCCAAAAAGAGTACGCTTAGTGCCTTGCCTGATGAGGCCTTGGGCTTGACCCCCAAGTAAATAGGTTTAAAGGCTCCACCACCTTCACAGCTCATTTACAAGGAGGTCCTGGGAAGGTGAGAGTAAAAAATAATAAATATAATACAACATGATGGAGAACATACATGAAGAATATCTGACAGCTAGAAAAGAGGACTTGTCCTAGTTAAAGAGAACATCTGGTAAACCTACACCTCAGGTCAGGTATTTGCACTTTCTTTGTTTCAGATGTATCTAACATCAGTGTATGTAGGTGTGGGAGTCTATCGAAGTGTTGCAGTTACTTGGGACAAATCTGAGTGTGCAGACAACTGGAATAATGTAAAGTTTAGTCTCTTTGTTTTCTGTGCTCAAAGTTTCTTTTAGACAACCTTCCAGGGGGAAATATTAAATCCTTTTTAAGTAGCCTGTAGTAAGGTAGCAGAGAAGCGAGGAGGAGAGTGAGACTCGTTTTACTAGTCTTGGAGACAGACTAGTGAGAAGGGCCCTGGGTAAGGGTTTGGAGGACAGCGGAGACTGTGGAGGAGAGGTGGTGGTCTGGAGTCTGGACCAGATTGTTACATGTTCGTGGAGTGCCTGGAGCAGCGATTGGGACTCAATGGGTCTCTCAGAGGGTGGTTAGTCAGCTCAGTGGCCTTGCCTTGCTAGGAGATCTGGTCAGTGAAGTCAGGTGTTACCTTGACGCATGTGAGTAGAGCTGCCACATATTTGAAGGATGAGGGAGGGAGTCACTGTTGTCAGTGGTGGGGCTGGAGAGAGAGAGAGAGAGAGGGGGAGGGAGAGAGAGACTTTGGAGCAGTAGTGGAGTCGAAAAACTGGTACGTTAGTGAATGAATTGAAAATAAACACTGTTGAAGTTCTTTTTTAATTTCTGGGAGACTGACAGTGAGTTGGAACCATTTGTCTTTTCATATTATCTGAGCACATCCTTAAATAAATATTTTTCTTGGGGGGAGTCACGTGATGCAGTCCACCAGATAGCAGCTCTCCAGCACAGCTCCAGCCTTCCGACCCATTAAATCCCTAATTTTACAGGTAGTAATTGTTAGAAGCTCACTAAACTACTTCCTACACCTTCAGGAAGGGGTCTAAACAAGAATTTAGTGCAAGGTAGACATATGGAGACGACTATGAGGAGGAATTTGTCCAAACATACTCCTCCGGCCACGCCTGAGAAGGCCTCCAAAAAATCCAGGATCTCGAGTGGCGCAGAAGGGTCGACCTTGGAAATCACCATGGAGGAGCAGCAGCCTCTTACCCTGCAATGATTCCTGCAAGAATTTGCTCCCTTTAAAGAAAACATGAGTGTAATAATGACTGAGATTAAAAGTCTAACTCAGGCATTGGAGGACCTACATCAACGGACGGCAGACAGTGAGGTCAGAATCTGTTCGGTGGAGAAAAGGATCAAGAAAATGGAACCTGAGATTGTGGCTATTAGTCAGAAACTAGCGCGAATGGAGGTTAAGATTGAAGACCTAGAGGGCCGCATTTGTAGAAATAACGCGGTCCTCATAGGTCTCCCCGAAAATGAAGAAGGATCCGATGTTGTGTTATTTATGCAAAAACTGGTGGAAAAGCTAGCTGGTCCATCACCCTTCAGTCCGAAATATATCATTGAGCGAGCGCACAGATCTCTTCACCCAAAACCACCAGCGGGAGCACCTCCTCGCTCGTTAATCTTTAAATTCCTAAACTTTTTAGAACGGCAGCATTTTTTCACCAAAATTAAAGAGTTACATGAAGTGCGTTGGGAAGGTCTTAAAATCAGAGTGGCATAGGACTTACCAGCATCTGTCAGGCAAAAAAGAGCTTTGTTCCATCCTTTGGTGTCCAAACTAATTGCTGCCAGTATGACATTTTGGATGGGGTACCCAGCGAAATTAGGGGTCATGATATCTGGATCGTGGGTATCCTTCGAGGACCCAGATGTCGCTGCCAAGGGGCTTAGGAATGCTTTTCGCGATTTGTTTAAAGACTCATGAAAATCCTGTACAAGAGGGACTTTGGTCACTGAGTGAGACATGGAGACATCAGATGTGGAGGTAATTCAAGTCTGAAACCCTTCTTACCCTATGATGACAACCCGAAGGCATGTCTGCCATTCAACTTGTGAAGACGGTAGACTGTGTAGCCCCCAGATGAAGTTTTGTTTTTTCCTCTGTCCCCTGGCCTCCTTTGGTAACTCCCAGTGTTATACTTCAATTCGCTAAGGGAGTTCTGTTTTCAATACATAGTTTTAGGCAAGTCATGATCAGTTTAAAACCCTGTTCCTGCTGCATTAGTATGGGAGCATTTCGTAATTTAACTCATCTAGAGTCACTGCTAAATACAGTTTGCGAGTTGAATTTGCCCCGCTCAATTGCTGCAACAGTGCTTGCTGTATTTCAACATTGGTTACCACTAGAGGGCACCCAGAGCCTGGTAGTGATATGAATTCTGTGGCTGTCACATAGCTAAGTCACATCTCCGATATTGGCTGCATAGTCCTGTTAGCTGGGTGCTGTTTCATTGAATGGCAGAGCGGCTTATGGACGACTTTCACTCCAGCGATGGGCTTCGATTAGACTCAGTGGTGCTGGATAAATGGACCCCTGATCTCATTTTCAGAAACTGGAGGTTATTACCACTTACTATCACTGGACAATATTTTGTTAAAGGGGACATTGGATTTTGGAAAAGAGGCTAAATGAACAATTGTTAAGAGTGGCACCATAAAAGGTCATTTCCTTTAGTTTATTTCCTCACAAGGGGGCTGAAGTTCTAACTTGTTTTCAGGAGCACAAGCATTAGGTTTGAATTTTACCACAAGAGACTGAGTTTGATTAGTGATTATCTGGGGCGTAGTATGTGGACTTAGTAGCTGGGTGACACATAGGGTGGGAGACGCCTACACTTTCAAGATAAACGCAGATACCTATATATATGAGAACTTGCTAGTTGTCTCCTGTTTCTTATTCTGAGAAATTAAGATTGTAGTTTTGATGACTAAGTGATGTCATTATAATGCTCTGCAATACAATAAGTGGTCAGAACAGTTTGGGAAAGAAGAGAGCTGGTTGCTCACTTACGCTTATGTTAATTTAGAGGCATAGGTGCTAGGTTAGGGTTAAGATACCAGTTTAATACAATTAATAAGTTAGAGTAGTTATAGTATGAGGATAGTTTATCTGAATAATGAGGGTTAGCAAGAATAGTTTGTTTCATGCCCCCCGTTGCTAATTTTGCTACTAGATGTTCAAATGGCACAACGTGTTAACGGGGTGGTAGTTGGGTCTGGAGGGCTGGGGAGGGCGGGCATAGTAAGGTGCTTTGTTGACCGTAGATCGCAGCAATGAGGATGGGAGGGAGGGTAGGAGAACATCCAGGTACTGCAATATTTTCATTTTGGGTTGTTGGATTTTGGGAGATGGGGAGGGAGGAGGGAGGTTGGGGGAGGGACCGGGTTTGCTCGGATCAATCCACTAATACATGGTCCAGAACAGAGCTTGTCGGCAAAATGCCCAGAAATTTTTACATTTGTATGCATCCAGTCCATGATCAGTAGTCTAGTCTTTTCCACATGGAATGTTAAGGGAATCAGGCAGAAGATTAAACAATACCAGGTCCAGAAGCATTTACAGCTGTTAAGGTCTGATATCACTTTTATTCAAGGATCCCATCTACTGATTTCAGAAGAACTCAAGATGAGAAGGCAGCAAATAGGGCAAGTGTTCGCAGCTGAGGGTACCACGCAAAGTTGAGGGGTGATGATTCTGCTAAAGCGCAACATCCTAGTTTCACTATCTAAAGTTATTAGGGATGTCCATGGGAGGAATATATTAGTTCAAGGGAGAATGTACACTGCGGAGATATTATTGGGTAGTATATACAGACCGAGCACTCGATTCTCCAGGGTTTTTTGTAGAATTAATCAATATATTAGCCCCTTTTTTAGCAGTTCCTATGATTTTGGGAGGTGATTTAAATTTAGTGTTTGACCCAAATATGGACCATACAGGTCATATATTCAGAGGTCTTTCTCTGGCCCAAAGGGCTCTAAGAGACATGTGGGACAGGGTGGGACTGTGTGATGTGTGGCATACTCTACACCCCTCAGATAGATGTTATACATTTACCTCTCCAGTTCATAAAATGTCTTCCAGGATTGATTACATCATGATTTCTCAACTATTATTATCGGGGGTTGTAGACTTGTCCATTCACCCAGGACCCCCATCAGACCACTCTCTTGTTACTTGTCGGTTTTCTTTTGCTGCTGTTCCAAAGGTGGAAGGTCGTTGGAAAATTAATAATCAACTTTTAAAGGACCCAAACACAATGGAATACATTAGTAGTCATATCTCACAATTTGTATCTGCTAATTTTAACACTATGGGAAAACTCGATATAGAATGGGGTGCCTTAAAAGCTTATCTGAGGGGACTGTTAATTGGGGTGGCATCAAAGAGGAAAAAAATGAGAGAGCAGCAATTAACACAGCTTCTTAACCAGATTAGAATTATAGAAAGGAACATGTCCCCTCACACACCGGAATAAACTCAGTTGGAACTTATAAAATTAAAGGACTCCTATTCGGATCTTCTGAGGGAGAGGGCAGAATTTTTGATTCTGAAATCGAGTGCAACCTATGTCGACCAAGGTGAGAAAGCGGGTCACCTCCTAGCTGCCTGAATCAAACAGCAAGAATCTGCTAGGTTTATCGCTTCAATTTGGTCTTCCAATGGAGTGCTGGTAAATAACCAGAAAGAAATTACAGCAGAATTTCAGAAATTTTTCCAATTATTGTACCGTCCGATGGCTGACCCCCCTCCTCATAAAGATTTGTATCATTATTTAACCGAATCTCATCTGCCCTCTCTCTTAGAAATGCAACAAGTTGCACTATGTGCCCCCATAACTGAAGCGGAGATCTTAAAAATTATAGATGGCCTTCCCCTTGATAAATCCCTGGGACCAGACAGGTTTTCACCTAATTTTTATAAAAGGTTTGCAAAGCAACTTGCCCCCTTACTCCTCTCTTTGTTTCAACAGATTCTTGCAGGTAACAATACGGATGGTACATTGTTTGAGGCGTTGATAACGCTACTGCCAAAACTGGGTAAAGCACCAGAGTATATGGCAAGTTACAGGCCTATATCTTTACTTAATCAAGATATTAAAATTTTGAGTAAATTGTTAGTGGATCGTCTTAATACGGTCCTTCCGGATCTAATAGGAGCAGAGCAGGTGGGCTTCATGAAGGGGAGGTCAGCCAGTGATCATATACGCACCTTGGCCCATGTTTTCTCGGCGTCCAGGGATGCGGAATATCCAGCCGCCTTGGTTTCCCTGGATGTCAAGAAGGCATTCGACAGAGTAAATTGGAATTTTCTTTTCCGGACATTACATGCTTTTGGCTTTCCCCTAGAGTTCCAAAACTGGATACGGGCACTTTACAAGGCCCCAACAGCCAAGGTTTTATGCAATGGATGTATTTCTGATTTGTTTTCCTTGGGCTCTGGCACTAGACAAGGCTGCCCTTTATCCCCTCTACTTTTTAATTTGTATCTGGAGCCCCTCATCCGGAGTCTGGTTGCCAGTCCTAAGATCCAAGGTATCACCATACAAGGTATTGAAGTTAAGGTCTCGGCCTACGCAGATGACCTATTACTTCAAATTTCCTACCCTGGAAAATCTATCCCACATTTACTGGAAGTTATCAAAGAGTATAGTCTGTTTTCCAACTACAAATTAAATGTGGAAAAGACTGTGGTTTTCCCTCTCAATCAGAGATTGATGAAGTATGAAGTTAGTACATTAGGTCTGCTCTGGGAAAAGAAATCATTGAAATATTTAGGCATTACTTTCACAAGAAGTGTCGCACCGTTGCAAAAAAACAATTTGGATTCCCTATTACATATTATTACCCAAGACTTAAACAGGTGGTCCCTTCTCCCATTGACTGGGGCAGAATCAGCCTCATTAAAATGAATGTCTTCCCTCATTTGTATTATCCACTTAGTCTCTTGAACTTATGGCTACCTCAGTCATGGTTCAAAAAAGTGCATAATATTTTCTCCAACTTTATTTGGGCTAGCAAATGTCACTGTTTGGTTTTTCATAAGTTAACGGCACCAAAATTCAGAGGCAGCCTTCGCGTACCGCATGTTGGCCTTTACTATTGGGCCAGCCATGCGAGCAACTACCTAAGGTGGCTTAAGCTAAGTGATTTAGAAGAGTCCTATGTGTATAAGCCCCTCTGGATTAAAATAGAATTTGCCCAAATTCGATACCATAATCTTTCGCCCGCTGCACTGCTTTTCGTGCAACCTAAGAACCTTCCAAAACAGCTATGTTCGACACCCATTGCAACATCTGTGAGGGTGCACTCCCAATTCTGTTGTTTTATAAAATACAACCACTGTTTAGATTTGGAGCAACCGTTGATAGGTAATCCCAACATCAAGTTAGATGGAAAGGTTCTTTCCCCTTTGTGGCTCCTGCAAGCTAAGGAAGTTAAACTTACATACTTTTGGAATGAGACTAAAGGGGCATGGCTTTCATCTCCAGAAATTCTAGATAAGCTGGGAGTTCCGACCTCTAATATTTTTAAAATTTTCCAATTGCGGCACATATTGGTGAAGGTCATAGGGATGATGGCCCAGTCACCCAGGTGCCCTCCTTTTTGGGCAAATCTGGTTCAAATGGTGGGCCTTCCTCACGCCATATCAAAGGTTTTTAATGTTTTATATGATTGGATCTACCCCAAACCCTTTGGACCCTCAGACTACTGGGCGGTGCTCCTTCCTGAGGTACCCATTAATTGGGAGATGCTCTGGCAAGGGTGCCACAAATTTATTACACAACACAGGCTCAGACTCATGCAGTTCCAAATTTTGCACAATTTATACTATACCCCTCAAAAAATGGCTTAACTTGGTATTGCCTCTTCTGCTACCTGTATAAGGTGTGCCCACGGGGAGGATAACTTATTGCATATTTTTTGGCTCTGTCCCAAGATAACCTTCTTATGGTTGCAAATTAAACAAAGAGTAGATCCCCTACTGGGACTCGATGACTTGTTTTCAGCAAAAATTTGCCTTTTAGGAGACTACTCTGAAATTCCAATAACCACGCGTAAATACCACATGGCATTAATATCCATGTCAGTTAAAAAATTAGTACTTAGACATTGGAAAGATAGTGAAGCAATACCATATGCCGAATGGTTGAAGGAGCTCCTGGCTAATCTTAGAGTGGAAAAAATGACAGCCAGTCTGCGTAACAGAATGAGTAAGTTCAATAAAATCTGGGCCCGCTACTAACCTTATATTCTCTTCAAACAACATAATGTAATGGATCCTCGAGGGTAGAGGTATGAATTAAGAAATGTTCTGGGCATTCAAACCTGGGAGGAAAGGGGTGGTGGGGGTGGAGGATATTGTGGAGGGTTTTTCTTTGTGGGGTGTGTTTTTTTTTTTTCTCTTTCTTTGGGTGTATTTGTGTTTGGGCGGGGGAGGGAATGGGGAAAAGGAAGGGGTTTACGTTTTTGCCGAAAGCATATACTCGTATCCTCTGTATCATGTGACTATGGTGTATTGTATGTTGAAAACCTTAATAAACTTTGAATTGCAAAAAAAAAAATATATATATTTTTCTCGGTTTCTGCGTTTCTGAACATGCAAAAGCTAGCTGGAATTGAAAATATGCAGCAGACTGCAGGGCAGGCTGACATGTGTTACTTATCTCATCTGATTCTGCACCTGTCCTGTGCTAATTTAATAACTAATATCAGATAAATTTGTATATGAGACATATGATGGTGTTCCGAAGTTCCGAATAATATGTCCTTGCCTGAACTGTTACTGCTATGATTGAACAAGCTATGTTAGTTTTGCACTTAGTAGTTCGGAACTACTAAGTGAAAAACTAACATAGCTCACTCAATCACAGCAGTAACAGTTCAGGACATATTGCTTGGAAGACTGTCATGTCTCATATACAGATTTATTTGATATTACTTATTAATTAAGCTTTTTGGAACTGTTTGTGTGTGAGAAATAAATAAGGAGCTTATTAAGTCACTTTAAAATTAAAACCAATATTAACTGCAATTTTTTCTTTGCTGACTTGTATTTTGTTTGGGATGCTCTGTCTTGAAATATTTTTTTCTGAAGCATTACTATACACACTTAAGGCAGCCAGTCAGTGAGGATATCTGTCAGGCACAGGCAGAAAAACAAGCAGTAGCATTAACTAAAACAATACTATTGTTTGGCACTATTGGCACTGAAGGGTTTTATATTTTCAGAATTCTGCTGTTGTGTTTTTGTTTTGTGGTTGCCAGCTGAATTGCTGAGGGTGGGTAAGGGCCAAGCCTGCCTCATGTCATGCATCTGTCTTGGCTTAGCTGGTTGGACAGTGAATGAGTGGTACTGGGGTGTACAAATTAAATTAAACAAGTGAGATTATGTTTATTTTTTTATCATTCACAGAGTGCTTCAAGCCAAGGTGGGTGTGTGTACTAACTGCAGCATCCCACACCAGTATCACTGTCACTCGCTGTACTGATGCTGTGCGCTCGCTGCTGTTTATGTGGCTTACTTTAGGGGTGGTGGGGTGTAGCTAGCAGGATCCAACCCACAGAATGATCTAAAGCAGCATGCTGTTTACATTGATTAAATTTGAAGATGTACTGGTGTAATACTATTGCAGTAGCAAACATCAGGGTCGAAGGCTTTTTACGTGCTTGAAGCTTCCGAGGTGTACTGCAGTACTGCAACATCCCACACTGGAAGGACAAAAGGCTGGCTGATTATGTGGCTTTTTGCTTTCAGGGTGTACACCATCATGGACCCACACCCTAACACTGCTTATGTGATTGTGACTTTGCAGGTGTGCTGCTACTGCTGCAACCCACCATGGTCTAAGCCTGCATACATGACTTCAGTGGTGTACAGCAGGTGCAGCAATGCATTATTCCAGCAGGATAAAAGGCTGGTTATATGGCTGTGGAGGCGTACTGCTGCATCCCACATGGTATACAAGCTGTTTTGCTTTTTATGTGGCTTTTGGGGTGTACAGTACATCATCAGCATCACACACCAGGGTCTAAGGCTGTTTGTGGTTTATGGGGTATACTGAAGCATATCCCACACCACAAGGCTTTAAGGTTGTATGTGGCTTAGGAGGGTGGGGTGTACAGCAGCATACTCTGACACCAGGGTCTATGGCAGCTGTTTATGTGACTTTGGGGCTGGGTGTGTGTGAAGGGTACAAGAGAAGTAGTCTTACATTCCTCGCAAGGCAAGCAAGCAAGCAAGGCCAAACCAAAACCACGAGAATGAAAAAATAAGTGAAGTGTTTAATAGCAACTTATATTGTTAGTATTGAAAACATTTGAGGCACACCAGCTTTTCCAACCTACAACAAGAAATATGCTATCCCTTCCCTTCTGAGTATCTTTTAATTTACAGTACTGTTGACCTCAACTCGGCATCAGCAACTAGTTAGTTCATGCACTACAGTGAATTATTTAACCTCTTCTGCTCCTGGGCTATGTGACTAGCATCTCTGGTGAACTTCCCAAGAAGTAATAAATAAAATTCAACAATGGTGGAAGTTGAAAAAATTGGTTGGATTTTCTTTAGTTAGTTGAAGTTACAAATTTCAAACTAGTTGGAAAAATCAGTCATAATGTGTCATAAGTCAGTCATAATTGTTTTTTCAACTGGACGCCGGGTCTAGGGTGAGGAAAGAGGGTCGGGGTGTTAGGGGTCTGGGGGTGAGTTTGGGAGGATAAGGGACTGTACGCCAGAGATAGGCTTCACCTTAACCTAATAGGGAAGGAAGTCCTGAAACAGGGGTTGGCGGACTATATTCAAGCTAGGTGGGGTTTAAACTTGTGGGGAGGGTTATGGGAGGGCAGACAGGAAGGCCTTACCTCTCGATGAGGGGCCTGGCCTTCAGCCCCAAGTGGGGGGGACAGATAACAAACCTAGGGAGGATGATTCAGCAGGGGAGGGGAGAAGGTTGGAGGCAGATGGCATCTGGGGGGGGCATGGTGAAGGGGAGCAGGGACAAAGGTCGGAGGTTGGTGTTAGTAAATGCCAGGAGCTTGGGAAATAAGTTGCCAGAGCTCCAGGCCATGTTGTTTGATGGTGGGGTGGATGTGGCAGCGGCCACAGAAACATGGGCAATCACAAACCATGATTGGGACCTAAATGTGAGGGGGTACACTATGCTTAGAAAGGATAGAAAGGAGGGCGGTGGGAGTGTCTATGTATGTTAGAGATAGCATAGAAATTTCCAGGGTGGAAGAGGCAGAGGGTAATGTGGAGGCCTTGTGGGTCACTTTGCGTACTCCTGCAGGAGGAAAGGTCAAGCTGGGAGTGGTATATAGGCCCCTAGGGATGGAGGATGCTCTGTAGGATAGCCTGCTGGATTACATTAAAGCTCAGTGTGGATCAAAAGGTGAGGGAGTGGTGTTGATTGGGGACCTCAATATGCCAGCTACAAACTGGGGAACCATGACTTCTAAGGTGGCCAAGGAGCAGTGACTGCTGGATGGCTTCCAGGATGTGTTCTTCACTCAGCATGTGTTGGAGCCCACGAGAGAAGAGCATGTTCTGGATGTAGTCCTGACGGAAGGGGATCTGGTGAGGGATCTAACAGTAGAGGATCCCCTAGGGAGTGATCACGATACAGTCTGATTTCGAGTAAATTTGGGGGGAGGGGGATAGTTCTAGAACACTGGCTGTAGATTTCAGGAAGGTGTATTTTAGGGGCATGGAAATGATTCTCAGGGAGCAATTGAAGGGGATTACAGCAAGGATGGATGTGGATGGGAGGTCATAAAATGAGGACTGCAGGAGGCAGTTAGGACTTGTGATAAGGTGAAGCGTAAAGGGGCGAGGTCACAAAAACTGTGCTAGTGGTCTAG